>CP099425.1:0-2612956 GCA_024114885.1 Septoria linicola | reverse complement strand
ACCCTAACCCTAACCCTAACCCTATAACTAACCTAGGAGTAGTAGTATATAAGTCTATATATAGGTCGTAGAGCCGGAGTTAGGCGATAGCTCTACGTAGTAGTTAGTAGCAAGTATAGTAGGTAGATTAGTAGCGTGCCTACGACGCGTCGTCGTAGAGGTATACGTCGGTAGCTATAGTAGGCCGTATAGGCTATAAGCCTATTAGGATCGTATAGTAGCGGCGCTAGTAGAGGATAGGTAGGAAGTAGAATAAGTTATTAAATAATACTATATTATATAATCGCTAAGTAGTAACCTAAGTAGTCCTCTCTAACCTTAGTAGTAGTAGTATAAAGGATAATAATCTATATCCTCTATAGTAAGCTCGAAAATCGCTCTTATACGCCTAGGTAGTAGTAGCCGCTATAGGCCCGCCTACTAGGTATAGAGACGCCTACTACGTTATATCCTTCCCTCTATAGAAGTCTCGCTAGAGATATTAAAAACAATAGTATAGAGTATTATAGAAACAAGTTATCGTCTCTCCTAAACTCTCTTCTATACCTCTATATCTCTATACCTTACTAATCCTTACGCTACTCTATTAGGCCCCTAGGAGCTAGATAGAATCTACGCCTAGCTACCTAGTTATTATCGGCCTACTCGAAGAGCTCTCCTATATCGGTAGCGATAGAGAAGTCGGCTACTAGTCGCTTTATAAAATCCTTGTTATTAGCGTAGAAGCTAGTCTTTAAGAATATCGTAGTCTCTAGGTCCTTAATATAGGCTATAAGGATACGATAGTTACTTAGCGTAGACTTGTAGTAGGCCTCTAAATAGGTATAGAATACGTTAGTAGGATAGGTAATCTAGCCTATAGTATCGAAGACTACTATAGGATCGTTCTAGCGTCGTATACCTACGAGGGCCTAACCGAGATATATAGCCGGTATTAACTTATCTAAAGTAGGGAAGCGGTAGGGGATTACTCTATAGCGGTTAGAGTAACCAGATAGAGAGGTATACCTAGGTACGAGGTCGTAGTAAGCGTCTCGTAGCTAAGAGTACGTGCTAGAAGCTTCTCTAATCTCGAGGCGGTTAGTATCTAGGTCTACCTTATAAAACTAAGATAGGATAGTTATCCGTTTATCGACCTTGTTTTCCTTAGAACTATATAGTAGTATAGGAGACGATACCCTAGCCTCTTCCTACTTTACCGGTACTATAGACTATTCCCTAGTATATTCCTAGGTAGGACTTAGTAGGTTAATATCTTCCTTCTATATATACTACTCCTTAATATCCTCTACGAAGCCCTTACTAAGTAATCCTCTATCTCCTAGTCTCTCTACCTATACTATAAAAACTCGTTAGTAGTATAGACCTTTAACTAATTTAGTATAATTAGTATAGGTCTTATTTATAAAGGAAACCGTACTCTAAACTTGTAATATACTATAGCCCCTAGCTATGTCTATAATACTAAGGTCGATATACTAGAAACCTTTATAAGACTAGTCGGACCTACTCTTAGTTAGTAGATAGGTGTACTTAGTATAGTATAGGTAGGAAACTAGGTTCGTAGCGTAATCTGGTTAGTAGTAGATATATATTATCTAGTATAAAGGGTCCTAGCGAATTAACTACTAAATACTACTATAGAATATATTCCTATACTAGCCTATATTACGATTACTACTAATCTTACGTAGATACTAGTCGTATATAGCAAACTTCTTACTAATTAGGTCCTTAACTAGCTCTAACTAACTAAACAAGTCGTACGTAACTATACCTTCTCTAAAGTATACCTCTAGTACTAGCTTTAGTAGCTTGCCCTTACCTATAATATAGGTAACTAGATTAGTATAGGTAAAGTATCTAGGTAGGTTATTATATCTCGTTCCTTTAGTAGCTAAGTAATATAGGGCACTTAGAGTATCGCTAGAGTAGGCCGCTCGGCGTTACGCTAAGAACTAATTTAGGTACTCTACTTAGAGTTTAACTAAATCCTAGGTACGTACGTAGAGTCTAAATCTCCGAAATAGCGTTAGTTAGTCGACCTTACTATTCTTGAGGCCGAACGCCTCTCTAGTAGTATTTCGTAGGTACTAGAAATAGAGACTATACTTGTTTAGGTTAACGTTTTTCAAACTATACTCTTTAACCTTTATAGCGATAGGCGCTTCGAAGACCTATATCTTTAAGCCCTAGGCATTAACGGCAGCGTAGAGCGGTCGGTTTTGTCTAATATCGTAGTAGTTATAGAGGTAAGAGCTACTACTAAGTAGAGAAGATAGGCCTAGGTCGCTAACCTTACTTAGGCGCGAGTTAACGCTAGAGGTTTAGTAGCTTCTAATAGGTATAGGAGTAGACGCGCTACTTCCTATAGTTAAGTAGCGCTAATTTCTAGTTAGGCTCCTAGGGCCGGATAGACCTACGAGAGTAGTAGTAGCTTTCTCGGCGTCTTCTTAGATCTTAGTAGCTACTCTCGTAACTCGAGGTAACGCTACTACTAAAGAAGAGGCCTTCTCTCTACCTAAGAGCCTATCTACGGCTAGTAGAGGTATCTCGACGGGCTAGATAATCCTATCCTTAAACTATAGATTACGCTCCTTTATTAACTACTTTACCTTATTACCTAAGGTATTAATCTACTAAACCTCCTTACGTCCTTCTATACTCTTTAGCTTAACGAAATCCGAGTCGATAGGGTAGTATTCCTTCGAGCGATTATTAGCTAGGTTAAGGAGGCGCTAAAGGATAGCCTTAGCGAGTAGGTACGTAGTAGTATCTACGTTAAGCTTATTTATAGCGGCGCTACCTATATAGGCTAAGAAGTTCTTTACTATCTTTAGGTAATTCTCGAGGTAGAGATAAATAGTTTTACTGTTTCTATATCTTATACTCTACTCTATCTCGATACGAGCGAAGGCGTAGTTAATTACCTATTAATCCTTCACTCCCTACTATATAGCGTTCTTAAAACTCGGGTTTAACTACTTTAACTCCTTGTCCAAGGACTTCTTATTAATCTTCTTGATTCCCTTCTAGAGTAGACGCGCTATATTATATAGCCTAGAGAAGGCTCGGTCGTAGTAATTAATAATCTCTATCGCTACTACGTGCCTCTCTACGTTATCTTTAATTATAGCTATACTAGTAATAATATCCTTAGTTCGCGTAGTATTCTAGATAATATTTCTTACCTAAATAGAGAGGCCGTTTAAGCTACTTAGGTTAACGTTACCTAGTACCGATATAGTATAGGTACTAGCGCGATTACGCCTAGTAAGTCGACTTGAGGTAGTAGAAGTAGGAGGAGGTTATTAGTAGCTCTAATAACTATTAGTAGGTAGTAGTAGGAAGTTAAGATTAAGAAGAAGGTAGAGAGGCAGCTAGTTACTTAAGTATCTAGTCCTATAGAGTAAATAAAGGTTCTAGAGAGTAGCGAGGTTAATAGAAAGTAAATCGCGACTAGAGTAAATAGGCAATAATAGTAAGTAATATAGGGTAGGTAAATATAAAGTAAACTAGTAAAGTAAACTAGTAAATACTTTATAAAGTAAAGCAAAAAAGTAAAGTAAAGTAATCTACGAGGAAGGCGCGTATCGTAAGTAAAATAAAGGAAATCGATAAAGGAAACCGTATATCTACGATAACTAGAAACGGTAAGAGAGTTATATATAACCCTTCCCTCTCTTATCCTTTCTTCTCTTTCTTAGAACGGTTAAGTAGTATCTAGTCGTCGTAGCTAGACTAGGCCGGTTAATCGTCTATATTATTGTCCTTGCTACTACCTAGTATAGCTAAGGCTCGATATCTAGGTATACTCTTTAAAGATTCCTTATTATACGACGTAGGTAATACTATACTATTAAGGTCTTCTAAGATATAGGAAGTAGTACCTTCCTTATACTCTAAGACTCTATATAGCCCTCGCTACTAGAAGATAAGCTTGTCCGATCGCGATATCTTAAGATCGTCTTAGTAGATTATAACTAACTATCCTTTAGTAAACTTAGCGTAATCTACGTACCTAGAATTATCGTAGCGGTCCTTAGCCTCTTCTTAGATACGTGTCTATCGCTCTAAGACGCTAGTCTCCGTATCCTATATAGCTTTAAGCGCTTTAGCCTAAAGGGTAATTAGCTCCTTATATATATAAACTAATCTCTAATCCTTAACTCTAAAGATATAGTATTCTAACTCGATAGGTAGTACTACCTCTCTACCGATTATTAGCTTAGTAGAGGTCTCGCTAGTACTACTATTATAAGTAGTACGCTCCGCCTATAGTACTACTAGAAGGTATAGTGCCTAAGCCTATAAACTACTTTTAGATAACTTAGATAGGGTAGATAGGATAGTCTTATATCCTACCTCTATAATAGCGGCGCTCTACGGTCGGTAGATAGAAATCCTTAGCCTCTTTACTCTATACGCGGTAAGAAGCGTAGAAACTTCTATACTATCGTTAATATTAGTATTATCTAGTATAATCTTAAATAGAGCGCTCTATTAGTAGTATATATTCTTCTAAAGAAAGTTAGTAATCTACTTCGTAGATATCTTCTTAGTAGTACTATCCCCTCGCGTAGTATAATAGTAGATCTTAGCCTCTAGCTATCGTAATACCCCTTCCCTAGTAATAATTAAGGACCCGCGCTTATCGATATAGACGCTATCTATATACTAGCGCTCTCCTATAGTTTGGACTTATACCTCTACTATAGAGCTAGGTCGAGGTATACTATTCCTTAGATTATAGTCCTTATACTAGTAGAAATATATAGCGTACTATATATATACTATTCTACTAGTACTTTAACCTAAGGATATAGTATATAGAATCGGTATTCCTATAGCTACTTAACTTATAGATCTCCTTAACGATTAGCTTCTATATCGTATCGTCTTTAATAACTCTCTACTAAGGGGCCTATCTATATAACTACTAGTATAGCTTCTTATCGATAACTAAGAACTTCTTAGCTATCTTACTAAAGCGGTAGTATTCTAACTTAGATATATAATTCGAGCGTCTCCTACGAAGTAGAATAAAGGCGACAGCCTTAGCCTAGTACTTCTATACGCCTAGGTCGCTATTAATATCCTCCTAGAAGATAGAATCGATATTATCTCTATTAGGCCTCTAGGGCTAGATAGAAATCCTAGACGCGTATACCTAGAAGAAGGCCTTATCTACGAGGGCTTCTTTATCCTTATCCTCTGTAACCTTATCCTTAGTACTAGCTAGCCTCCTAGATAGCGTATCGGGACTAGTATACTTCCTACCTAGAACGTACCTAACTTTAAACGTAAAGAGCCGGATCTACGTAATCTATTACGTAACTATAGTATTAGGTAAATCTGTAGCTCCTTTATTAAGCTAGTAAACAAGCGTATTAATATCTACTTTAAGAATAAAGTATACCCTAAATAGCTAAGGCTTTAACTTAGTAAGTATCTTCTTAACTCTAAGACATTCCTTCTTATTAGCGCTATACCCTCCCTAGGCGGTATTCTACGTACTACTCTCGTACCTAGCTAGGTATCTTTGTCTATTAACTATCTATATAAGGATCGCTCCCTATCCGATCTTACTAGTATCTATAGCTACGATAATCTCGCTAGCTGCCTTATCGTAATTAATAGCTACTAAGGTAGGAGCCTAGATTAGATAACAGACGTAGGTCTACTTCGCCTCCTTATAAATAGGCGTCTAGACGAATTCCTTATCCTTCTTTATAAGCCTATATAGTAGGATCGTTATAGTAGTAAAACCTAGGATCTAAATATAGAAGTAGATAACTATACTAACGAAAACCTATACTTCCTTCTAATTAGTTAGCGTCGGCTAGTTAACTAGATTAGCTACCTAGATAGTATCTAGATAGCGCTCTATAGTATCGGTAACGTATCCTACGACCTTAATCCTTAGTATTAGAATTTATAACTTCTTGACCGTAATAGTTATACCTACGCGCTTAATATCTATAATTACTATATTAAGGTTAACAATATACTCTATAATATACCTATAGAGGCCCGGTTCTAACTCCTTATTATTATAAGTAGTTTTTAGGCCCTTAACTCTAAAATTATTAAGGAATAGTAGTACTCTATAGGATAGATAATTAAATAGTATATAGTTAACTATATAAATAAACTAGGTAATAGAATTAGTCGCCTCTTATAGAATAGTAGTTATCTAAAGTAATCTAAAGGCGTAGTCGAATCTAGTAAGGTCCCTACTCCCTAGGTCTAATAGAACTTAGTTATAGCTAGAGAAGATATCGAGTATACTAGCTACCTAGTAACTAGTAAAATACTTAGAAAATAAGTCTATATTAGGAGGTAGGTACGTATCTCTAATCGTAACCTTATTAATTAACTATATATCGTTAATTAGACGATACGAACCTATATCCTTCTTAGCGACTAGAAAGTATAGATTACGATAGGCCCTATAGCTAAACTTAAGAGTTCCTATATCTAGACGCTTCTATAGTATCTACTCTACTATAGTACGAAGAGATAGGTTTAAGCGGAATCCTAGGTATTACTATAGTATATACTCTACTATACGGATTATATAAGGAGGAGCTACCTTAGGACGGACTCGCCTAAGATAAGCGAATCCGGTCGCTAGTACCGCTTCTCGGTTAAAGAGTATCTCTTCTAGTATTTAGCGCTCTCTAGGTTATAGTTCTATACTAGTAGTAACGCTCGCTATTACTTCTAGAGTCAACCTACTCGCCTTTAGTAGGTTAGAGAACTTCTTAATAAGGTACTTACTATCGAATAGGCCTATACCTAGTAGTAGTTTACTTTCCTACGCTAGCTACTCCTACTTCTAACGATAGTTACTACTAGCGCTACTACTATCTATCTAATTTACGCTTAGGTCTATAGGCTTAACCTTGTTTACCTTACGCTTATATATAGTAAAGGCTCGAACCTTTAGGTAGGGATTCTATAGATAGTAGTATATAGAAGTATAATATATCCTAATATAGCCGGCCTACCTATTATACTCTACTACTATAAGGATCGTATTATCTAAAAGGTTATCGCCTCCGTCCTCGATCGTAGTAGATAACTAATCGTCGCTTAGAGTATCGAGATCTTAGTTCGGCTCTAGGAGCTAGACCGAATCGAGGCGTCCTATTAGGCCTAGTCTTCCTATTCCTACTAGAGCTATATAGTAGGTAGATATCGTAGTAGCTAGCTCGAGTCCGCCTACTATTTTAAAGCGCTACCTTTGCCTAGAAACTTATCGATAGTCTAGTATCCCTAGGTCCCGACTATGTCTATAAAGGTAACCGACTCGCTATTCCTATAATAGATAGTACCCTCCTAGGTACTATCGTCGTAGTTCTTAGACTAAAGGCGGATCTTTATCGCCTACGCTCTACCTAAGAGGACTAGTACTAGTTCGGCGTCCTTAGAAGGTACTAAGATAAAGACCGGTATAACGTATTTAATACCGAAAACGTTAACGTTTACCTTTCTATAGATACCTACTATCTAGGCTAGACCTCCTATAGTAGATAGGTTAATCTCTAGAATATCTATCTAAATAGCTAATCTATACCTTCTAGCTACTACTTAGTCTATTATAGTAGACTTAGTACCTTTATCGATTAAGCCGTCCTTAGTACTAAGCTTACTATTTAATTAAATATCTACCTAGATTAGAGGCGCTACGAGGACGTCTCGAGTAACGCTAGATAGGTCGACTACTACTAATTACTCGTATAGCTCCTCCTACGGATTAGCTTTACTAGTATATACTATAATACCTCTATTAACGGTAACTATATTATATCTCGCGTAAGGTTTATACTAGCCTTTAGGCACTAATTCCCTAAGGAGAGAATATACTCGGTATAGCGGTAACCTCTATCTCTATATCTTAGTAGGTAGCCTATTATTAAAATATTAGCTAAGTTCTATACTAGCTATATAGACATCTATAGTTTAGCGAGTAAGAGCTTCCTATAACTCGTTATTATCTGTCTAGATAGAAGCCTATAGTCCTTTAAGCGATAGCTTGATACCTTCGAGTATAATATACTTAGTAAGCGTAATAGGAAATAGGGTCTATAGTAGACGACGTAGTAGCTTTGTCTCTAGCTTCTAAGCTCTTAGAGCTATATCGTCCTCTATATATACCTTAGACCTTACCTAGTTATCTAGCCTCTACTTCTTAGAGGCTTTCTTTACCTTATAAATAGGAGGCGTAACTAGAGTAGGTTCCTCGTCTTCTATATCCTCGTTAATATAGTCGATAGTACTATCTTCTAACGTCTAAGACCTAGTAGTATCTCGCCGCTACTAATCCTCTTCGTTTACCCTATCGACTAAGTCGTCGTATATATCCTTAAGCCTTTCCTTACGAATACTATACCTAGTTAGCCTATAGGTATACGCGGTATTACGCTAAGCCTAAATTCTTCCTTTAAGTACCTTCTCTTAAGACTTCTAAATTATAGGTACTAGCGCTCGCTTCTCGGCCTCCTTAGCCTTACCCTTACTAATCCGAGCTACGTTAGTATAGATAGGCGCGTCCTCCTCTTCTAAATCCTTAACTCTAGTATGTCTCCTATTAAGGTCCTACTCTATAAAGTATACTTTAGGTCTAGGAATACTAATAATCTACGTAGATCGCGTATAGTTAACCTATACGACCTTCGGCGCGCCTATCTAGATAGTCGGGCCTCTAGGGCTAGACGGCTTTAATAGTACCGTAGGCGTATTCTAGTAATCTAAGGTACCGCGAGGCGTCTAATCGGAGCTTTTCTTAACGGAACCTAGAACTACTTACGTTATATCGTAGTTAGTCTACTATTAACGCTACTTATCGCTTACTAGGTAGTCTAGGTACTCTATAGCCTAGCCTCCTATCCTATAAAGACGTAATACCTAGTTAATATAGAAGATCCGAGGCGTTATCCTGTCCTATTTTAGATACTAGATTATAATATACTTACCGGTTATACCCTTGACTATTAACCTCTTATTAATATTATAGGTCAACTATCCTTACGTAATTATATACTCGACTAACGAGTAGAAGTTAGCTATATAGTTAAATCTATAGTAGATATAGTAGCGACCTTTTATATACTCTACGACCTATAGCGAGATATACCCTAAGTACGCCCTAATCGTTATAGCCTACTATTACTATTAGTTACTATTATCTTAGATAGTAGGCGACATATATTGTCTAGTAGGTTAAATAGCCGTAGAGGCTAAGCTATACTCGCCCTTCTACTTTAGAAGTATTAGATTATTAATAGTTAACTTGTTAAAGTTATAGACTAGGTCGTTATTAGTCTATATTAGTCTAACTATAACTTCTATAGCTTCTATAGGTCGGCCTTCTATAATAGACTTCTATAAGGACTCAAGTTAACTATAGTTACGAGCCTACTCTATCTAGAAACTATCTTCTCCTTTAATAAGGTCCTTAGCTAACTTAAAGATCTTCTCGAATAGTTTATAGGTCTCTAGCTTATATAGATAGATTCTATACTTAGTATAGAGTTTCTTAGATATCGCTACTAGTACTCTATTTAGTAAGAGCCTTAATCTCTTACGCTTACTTATATCTTCTAGGTTAATAGAGTCCGAAGTAAGACGGAACTAGCGAAGGAACTCTTTTAAGTTATTACCTTCTACCTTCCTCTTTTAGTAGAGCTACTCTAGGTACTCCCTAGATCGAATAAGGTAGTAGGTATTACTCTTAATAAAGTAATTAAGAAAGGTAGTCTCGAATATCTCTTATAACTTATACTCTAAACGCCGAATCTCTAGACGTAGTATAATATAGTAGTTAATAATAAGACGCTTAATAGTGTCCTCGTATAAAGGCTCCTAGAGACTATAGTACTTACTAATTAACTTAAACCGCTCTAGGAACTCGGTAGTATTCTCTCTAGTAAAGTAGTAGTTTTAATTAGTGCCTAGTATAGGCGGCTTTAGTTTGTTCGCTTTAAGGACTTACTATAAGAGGGAAGCGAACTCTAGCTAGGTGCCTATTATAGGTTACTAAACAGGTCCTAACTAAGCTAGCTATCCTCGAGTATCGATATATCCTTCTACTAGAACGCTATCTATAGACTAGCTCTTTACCTTAGTATTATTAGAGATCCGGCTATCTACGAGAGAAGATATAATAGGCTAGTTACTTTAGAAACGGTAGCTTATAGTAAGTTAGGCAAGGTAGTAATAGTCGTATTCGTCTACCTCTTCTATAGGCGCGAAAACAAGTTACTCTTTTAGTCTATAGGTTAAAGAGATCTAAGGACTCGATATATAGCGCTCTAGCGCGCTTAATTCCTTGTCGAGCCTCTAGGGGCCGGACTATCTACGCTAGAGGCGCACGTTAGGTAATTTTAACTAAGCTAGTAACTCTAACTATTTTTTTAACTTTCTTAATATCCTTCGTCCTAATATAGATATTAAGGACAAACCTTTTATAGCTCCTAGGAATCGGCTACCTCGTAGGTAATCTATAGTAGCTCCTTCCTAGTTAACTAATAATTCTAATTTCCTTAGGCAATTTAGGGCCTAGCGCCTCTCCTTAGCTAGTTTTTTAGTATTAAACGTATACCCGTATACGTTTATAGCCTATACTACGTAGAGTCGGTCGTTACCTTCCCTACGCGCTAGTACTATAGTAGTTCCTAAGGCGTTTCTTTATTCTACCTATAATCCTTATAGTACTATATCTTCCTATATAATAAGTCTTTACGCTAAGGCCGCGTTACCTTAGACGTATTACGCGCGATATAGCGCGACTTCTAGTTCCTTATAAGGCGTATAGTAGCCCTACCTTCGGCTCCTTATATAGTATATAAACCTATAACTAACCTAGAGGTAGTAGTATATAAGTCTATACGTAGGTCGTAGAGCCGGAGTCGAGCGATAGCTCTACGTAGTAGTTAGTAGTAGGTATAGTAGGCAGATTAGTAGCGTGCCTACGACGCGTCGTCGTAGAGGTATACGTCGGTAGCTATAGTAGGCCGTATAGGCTATAAGCCTATTAGGATCGTATAGTAGTAGCGCTAGTAGAGGATAGGTAGGAAGTAGAATAAGTTATTAAATAATACTATATTATATAATCGCTAAGTAGTAACCTAAGTAGTCCTCTCTAACCTTAGTAGTAGTAGTATAAAGGATAATAATCTATATCCTCCGTAGTAAGCTCGAAAATCGCCCTTATACGCCTAGGCAGTAGTAGCCGCTATAGGCCTACCTACTAGGTATAGGGACGCCTACTACGTTATAATAGTAGGATACTTACTTCGTAGAGGTAGGATAGAACGTCTATATATTTCTATATAACGAGAGCCGAGAGAGATATAATTATAGATATAGGTATAGGTATACGAGAAGAGATTACCTATAGCGAGACGAAATATAACGTTAAAGCTAATTCGGAGCCCTAGTAGGAAATCTACTCCTATACGATAGCGTAGCCTAGAGTAAATAATAGGTAGGCGACGAGCTAGGAAGAGGATTATAGGATATATATAGTAAGTATAGAAAGTTTTAATATCTATAGACCTAACGAAAAGAGAGCGTTCTCTATATAGAAGTCTTTTATACTAACGATAGAGCTCCTAGCTAGAGAAGTTAAGGATAGATAGGGTCTCTAAGCTAATAGAAATCCTCTACTTCGAGCTAATAGAACGTAGTAAGTACTTAAGAACGAGTAATCGAATCGAAGTAACGAAGCTACGTAGAAGATAGTATATCGTATAGGAGGCTCTTTATCGCGTCTTATTTACGCTCGAAGAGAGCTTATACTCTATCGTAGTCTATAAGAGGCCCTTCTACTACGATAATAGCGGCGAGGATAATACTAATTAAGAGCGGAAGATAGCTTCGAGATACGAGCTAGCGAGGACTACTACTAGAGCTAGATAACGTAGTAGAACGATCCTATTAGGCGATATTACGTAAAGCGGTTTAATACGCCTATAAGACTACTATAGTAAATCGTTTACTATAGATAGACAGCTCTTAAGAATAGAAGGTAGTAAAGATTAGGTCTAGTTTAGAGAGTAGCGTATATAAAGCTCTAGAGAAGGATAACTATATAGAGATATCGGAGCTAGAGCGAGTCTAGAGAGCTCTCTTTCCTACGTATAGGACTAGACTTTAGTTACTAGAAAGTAGTAGTAGGGCTTTCTAGAAGGCTTTATAGAAGAGGGTACTTAGGCGCCTATAGCGACCGCTACTATCGTATAGAGACTTAAGGACTAGTATAGAGGCGCTCGTAGACGTAGATAAATATTCGTCGATAGGAATAGGCTACGAGAGAGCGTACGCTAGCGAGTAGAGAGTAGGTAGTAAGAGAAAGCGAGAGGCCGACTAGAGAGTAGAAGCGTCGTCGAGTAGTCTACTTTCTATTTTAGTCGCGTATTACTTCTTAGATAGAGCGCTACGAGTAGTAGTCTATAAGAACTAGAAAAGAGTTTTAGTATCTAAACCGCTAGTCGAAGGTAGGTACCTATCTAAATATAGAGTTATAGAAGGTAGTAGTAGCGCGTCCTCTTCTCTTATATCGGAAGGCTATAGTAACTATTTAGGAGTAGTAGTAGAGAAAAGAGAGAGATCGTAGTCGAGCGTACTATTAGGAGGCGTCGGTATATAAGTTGAAAATAGTACTCGCGAGAGTTTATATATAGTAGATAGGTAGGTTACTATAGTACGTAGCGATCTAGATAGTTTAGGCGTAGTATAGGATACTACTATAGTAGATAGCGACGAGGGCTAGTAAAAGAGAGTACTAGGTAGTATACCTATCGCTAGAGAGAGGACTTATAATAATAGAGTAGGTAGAGACGGCGCGACGAACGTACGACGTAGTAGAGCGGATATAATTAGAGCGTAGAGTTTATAACGCTAGTTCTAGCGATAGAGGACTCGCGCTAGTATATATACCTTAGGTATAGTATAATACTCGTATAGGATTAAGTACGACTTATCTAGAGCGTCCTTCTAACGAATAGTATACGACTCTACTGTCTCCTCCTAGATAGAGACGAGAGAGGAGTTAAAAAAGATCTTCTTATCTTTCTACGTATCTATAAAAACCTACTTCTATATAGGCTTCTATAAGATAAGGACTTTATCTTTATAAGAGTCTAATACGTTCTCCTATTTCTAAACTTATAGAATATTACGACGAGGTATATTAATATAGAGGTAGGTAGCGAGTAGTAGTACGATATATAGTAGGAGGTAGGCGAAGCGCTAGATCGTAAGTAGAAGGATAGTATAAAGGAATAAGATAGATATATATAGTTTAACTATAGAAGCGTAGGTCGATAGCGAGTACGAGGAGAAAGTAGGTATTATTAGTCGAGACGCTAATAATATATATAATACCGTAAGGTACTCCTAGTAAACGCTACGAGATATAGATACGCTAGGACGCCTAGTATTTAATACCGTATCGTAATTCTATTAAGGTTTAGTAGGAGAGTTACGCGATATATACGTAGAGTATCTTATTTCCTTAACTACGCGAATAGAGATACGTAATAGTATAGATATAGAGTATAGGCGATAGTAATAGGATAGCGAGTTAAAATACTAGAAGGAGTCGAGAACAGATATCGGCTATTACTTACGCGTAGAGAGAGGTTCCTTTAGATAGACGTATAATCGATATAAAGGTAGGCTAGTATACTAGCTAGAACTAGTAGGTATCGACGTATAGCGTACCCTTACTAGTTAAAGACTAGTAATATCGGTATAGAGAGCTATAGAGGTATCGTAAGCTTACCTAATAGCCTTATACTTATTATCTAATAGCCCTCTAACGCTTAGACTATCCTAGAGTACTTAGTAGCTAAGCCCGGCCTCGCTCTATAGACTACGACTCCTATAACTCCTACGACTTCTCGATTAGGCGTAGTATTAGTACTATTACGAAAACACGACTAGATACTACGAATTCTATAATCTCTTACTCTCGGTATAGGCGATAGAATACGTTCGTATAGAGTATAATCGCTTACGCTAATACTAACTACTTCGAATATCTTCTAGTCGCGATACGATACGAGCGATTCGATATCGAAGTATATAGTCGCGTAATACGACCTATCTATCGACCTCTATAGTAGCGGTAATCGAGAAGTAGAGGTAGCGAGAAGTAGTAGAGGCGGCGAGGAGCGACGAGAGGATATATTACTCTAATCTCCTATATTTATATCTTTAGCCTACTCCTAGATATATTCGAGGAGTAGCGAGGCTTCTCTAATCCTAGGAGTACTAACTCGTAAGGTATATAAGATAGTAATTTCTCTCTTCTTTCTAATAAGGCTAGTTAGTATAGTAGTAATATATAGGCTATAGTCGTTATAGGCGATCTATACTTATATCGTAGGTACGATTCCTATACTAGTTAGTATTACTTCTATAATACTTGTCTTCTACGATAAGTATTATAGAAGTAATAAGCGATTTTTACTAGTACTTCTCGAGTTTTAGTAGATAGTTTAGAGAGTTCTCTTTTAGCGATTCCGGTTACTTAGGTCGATCGTATCTAGGTCGATAACTACGATCTTAGCCTCCTCGAATAATAGAGGTAATATCGTAAGCGTAGCTACGAACGTATTTAATAAGTATCCTAATTAGATAGGTATCCTAATTAATTTACTAGGTAGATAAACTCTAATACTAGATTTCTTATACTAGAGGAGTTAGAATAACTATAAAGTTAGAGTAATTTAGTCCTAAGAAGTTACTCTATCTAATAGACAACCTCTAAAGTTATAGCCTTAGATTCTATACTTACTATAGGTTAGTTAGGCTCTAAGCTATTTCTTAATCTAATTAACTTACTCTATTACCTAATAAGCCTAGAACTAAGCTATGTCTCTAGTAGCTAATTTATAAGTATTAAGTCTAAAAGTAAGCTCGATTTTCTTCCTTAGTGCCCTATAAGACTAGAATTCTTTAATTATAGTCGTAGGGTTATTATATAGAGCCTCTAGTAATATTATTAAGGCTCGTATCCTTTAGAACACTTTCGAGAGCTTGTCTACTACGCTAAGGATAGAGGTTAATAAGCTATTCTAATAGCTTATAACTCTAGCCTTAATCTTACTAGTTTGCCTCTTAATCTACCTTAGATACTAAAAGGTATTCTATATATCTAATAAACAAGGTAGTAGTAGTATTCGTGTTTTGTAATAGAGTATCAGCTTGAGTAATATAGCTAGTATATCTAGAGGTAGTAAGCCTAAGCCTCTAAAGGCACCTCGGATATTATTAGGAGTAAATATAGCCTTATAGGTAGGCTAAAGTTATAGTAGGAAGTCTTCCTTAACGTATTTAATAGGTTAGTATATTAGATAGGTTAGTATATTAACTATACGAGGTAGATAACTTCTATTATTGATTTCTTATACGATAGGTATTAGAACTATACTAAAGTTAGATTAATAGAATCCTTAGAAGTTACTTAGTTTAATAGATAGGGCCTTAAGTTATAATAGAGAATAGTATACCTACTATAGGTTAGTTTAGCTCTTAGTACCTTATCGAGCTAAGTAACTATCTATATTACTAATTAAGCCTATAATAGAGCGATGTCTCTAGTAGCTAATTTATTAGTATTAATACCTAGAGGAAGCTAGATTTTCTTCCTTAGAGCTCTAGAAGACTATAATTCGTAAATAATAGTCTTAATATTATTATATTTAGCCTATAGTAATATTATTATAGCTTATAACCTTTTAAGCTTATCTACTACGTTAAGGATCGAAGTAGGTAAGCTATTTAGATAGTTAATAAGCCTATCCTAGATCTTGTTTATCTACCTCTCTACCTACCTTAGATCCTAAGAGGTATTTAGAGTATCTAATAAATAAGGTAGTAGTAGAGTTAGTATTTTGTAACGTAGTATTAGCTAGGACAATATAGCCTATAGATCTAGTAGGAATAAGCCTAAGCCTCTAAAGGCGCCTCTAATCGTATTAGGGGTAAATATAGCCTTATAGGTAGGCCTTAACTCTAGAAGGAAGTCTTTCTTAATTAGGTAGTAGTATCTAACTATACTAAGCCTAGGGATTCTAGCTAAATATATCTTTTTTAATAGACTAAAACAGCTAACGTCTAGTAGCTATAATAGGTAACTTGAATAGGGTAGTATATAGAGGGTAATAATACCTTATTAATTATAGAATAACTTAAACTCTAGTATCGTATAGCTATTATAGCTATCTAGGATTAGTAGCCTCTTCTTACTAATAGTCCTATACTTAGTATAGTTATTAAAGTACTAAATCTACTAGAATAAATAATCGAAGGAAGTCTAGCCTTTTAGATAAACTCCTAGCTTCTATATTAGTAGAAGATAGTCGAACTAGGCCTAGTTTATTTCCTTACTAGAGAAGATAATATATAGAGGTACTAACTAGCCTTCTACGATAATATAGGCGATAACTATCTACTACTATATAGAATTAGAAACTAAGGCTTTAGGTCGTTACCTATACTTAGTAGTAGTAATACTAATAGTATTCTAATAGTATCTAAGCTAGGATCTACTCTTATTAAAGAGATAAATGTCGTGCTAGGTAATTCTATAGTAGGTTATTAGGTTCTAAACGAGTAGAAACTACTCTAAGAGAACCTCTAGGTCCTTATTTAGAGCTTTCTAGTTTAACTATCTCTATAATAATTAAGTTTCCAAGCCTAGATAACGCTAGATAAAGTAATAAGCTAATCTTAGGCGAACCTCTTATATATTCTATGCCTTTGTTATTAAGGAGGCCTAGCTTTAGAAGATAGCCTATATAGGCGAGTAACTACGTAAATCTAGATCGAGAATCTTCTAATAAACTACCTCCTCTTCTATTAGAGGAAGGGCTCTATTCGTAAGAGGTATACTAGCCTTTAGTAGCGTACTATAGAGTCTCGTATAGAAGGTAGAATTAGGTATATCGTACGCCTCTATAGCGCGTCGTATACTTGAAAAACGACCGAATAGGTATTTATAGATAGCTTACTAAAGGACCTCTTCGTTCGAAGTTACTATCGCGTAAGATAGTAAATACGAGACGAAGTTAATTAGAATACCTATCTAATAAGGATACTAATTAGATAGGTAAGATTAGTAGTCGCGTAAACCTATTTTATATAGATAGGAGTAGTCTAGGAGTCGAGTTTAGGTTTTAGGAGTACGTCGAGAGAGTAAGGCTACCTATAAGCGAGTAAGGAAATCGAGTAGTAGACGCGTTCGTACTACGCTAAGCCTTAATATATACGTATAGGAGGGGAAAGAAGATATAGAGGTTCGGACGAGTAAGGAGGTAAATAGATAAATCTTTCCTAGACGACCTTCTAATTACGATATAGGCCTACGTATAGTTATAGGCTCTATAATATATTATTTACTTCTAACGAGATTCGTCGTTAGTCGTACTCTATAGTAAGGCTCTATACTCTCTAGCGTATTACCTACCTACTAGATAGGTATAAGTAAGGTAGTTATATTATCGTAAACGTACTAGTTAAGTATATAGAAGCTTCCTTACTAGTATATCTCCTTACTATTCGTTAATTAGTATATAGCCCTTACGTATATAAAAAGGATCTTTCTTTCTACTTACGATATAGTCTTCTATTCTCTACTCTATATACGTCTTCTCTTCTTAGAACTTCGTTATATATTAACTAAAGCCTTTAACTACTTCTCTTCCTAGTAACTATCTTCTAACGTTAAAGATTACGATATAGTATCTACCTTATACGAGAGAGTCTATTAGACTCCTAGTAACTATAGTAGCTAGCTTAAGTAGTATAGTCTAGTACGTAATAGTAAGTATCTCGACCCGCGTTAGAACTTTAATCGCTAGTTCTAAGAGACGCGAGATAACTACGCGCGTTTCGAGATTAGTAAGCTCGATATATATCGTAACTTTAAAAAATAGGTTAATATATAAGTAGAGAAGATAGTCGTAGAGCTAGGGAGTAGTACTACTCTCCTCTTATAACTAATCGCTAAAGGTACTCGCGCTCTAGATAACCTTATTATTATTAATCGCGAGCCTATAAGTCTCGTAGTTATAGAAGAGTACTTCCGGCGCTACTTCCTAAATAGTCCCTAGCCGATATTTATATAGGTAGACTTCTCGATAGTCGTAGGCTAACTAGAGATCTTATAGTATTTTAATAGTAGGAAAGTAGCTATAGTAGTCGCGTCGTATATAGTTAGCTACTTCGAAGACTACTCGGTACCTAACCTAATTAGATTCGCGCTCTACCTAGGCTATCGTTTCGTCTTCGACTATATCTATAAAGATCTCTACTCTTAGATAGGCTCTAATACTATACGAGCTATCTACTATTACTACGTAATAAGACCTAGTCCTCTCCTCTAGTAGATTAATACGAGTACTCTAATCGATATCGAAGCGATCTACGAGTATATAGATAGTACCGAGCGTAATAAGATAGTATAGTAGGTAGTAGAACTAATCGGTCGGTTAGGCGTAACGCTTATATAGTAAGACTAAAAGTATATACTAGACCTAGTAGTCGTAGTAGACTACGCTACCGATCTTCGTATAGAATTACCTACCGATCTCCTCTATAAGTAAACGTAGGTCCGAATATAGTAGAATATCGACGCTAAGTTTAAGACGCTCTAGGAGCGAAATAATATTAATCCTAGTACGAGTAGACGTTTTCGAGAGGACCGATAGTAGGTTAAGGTAGAATATATTAAGGTAGAGTATATCTTCGAGGTTCGATAAGGATCGTATAAGAGTCGAAGCGTTTAGGGACTAGTAGTAGATTCCTAAGGAGGTATAAGGTACTAGAAAAGCGTTTTCCTTAGTAGCTAAGGGTAAACGGAGGTGTCCTATACTTATAATAATAATAAATACGATAATAGCGACGGTAGAGGATCTAATAACTCTATAAGGAGGATACTAATATATATAATAATTAATCTAGAGTAGTAGTAGATATAGCGACTATATAAGATATAGTAGAGAACTTGTTTATAATATTTTACTATAGAACCTACGACTAGGTCGACTCTACGAGAGCCTACGAGCGAGCGATAGAACTAAACCTATTAATCTCTACTCTCGTATATTACTTTCTCTCTAGTATATCTAAACTAGATCGTTTTAGTAAAGAGTACGCGATCTCTTTAATATCCTTTTTAGAGGTCGGACCTAGTACTCGTATATAAATTTAAGCGATTAGAGGCGATATATCGCGTAGGTATAGTAATTTTATAGAGCTTTGTTAAAAGTAGAGGGCGTGTTATATACTATATAATATCAAGGAGAGTATAGCGTAGTAAAGAAGAATAGAGGATTAATCTTGAACTAACTTATATATATAGTATAGTAGTAATATGCTAGGAACTAAATATAAAGTTAATTGAGTTAGTTATCTAAGAAGAGAAGAAAGAGAAGTAAGATATACCTCTTACTAAGCCTTAGGTAGATGTCTAAGGCATCTAGAACTACGCTTAGATATCTATATCTAGACTAACTATCTAGGATATATTCTTAACACTCCTACTTATACTATATAGTTAGATCTTTTAATAGATTATCTATAGTACTTAAATACTAGTCCTAATCTTAATTAGTTATTAAGTACTTACTTTTTAGACTAATAACTAGATAGTACTAACTATTAATCTAATAAACTTTCTATACTACTATCTCCTATAAAAAGGCAAAAGAAATACCTTCTATAAGATCTTCCTCCTCTCTTATATAGGAGTAGATTGTTTAGGATATAGACTATCTAGTAAGTTGCCCCTATCCTTTCTTATAGCTAATTCTAATAGCTCTCTAGATACCTTATAGCCTAGTCCCCTACTTAGTTATATTCTATATAGCTTCTTAGTTCCCTAATAGCCTTTAGAGTATACTATTCTTAGCTATAGGAATCTTATATTAAGCTAGGGAGTAGAGTAACTATATACTAGTAGTAGAGATAATAGCTGCTATAGAGAAGGTCTTTAATATTAACTAGTACTTAGCCTTAGGAGGTGTCTAGTTTAGCTAGGTACTATATAGTAATATTGTAGTTAGTAATAGGTCTAATATTAGTAAGAGAATTTAGGACTTTATAAAGTCTAACTAAGGAGGAGTTAAGTACCTAAAATCTTTCTTTTAGACTCCTCTTAGTCTAACTCTAAGGCTTAGAGTTATCTTTTATATATCTCTTATATAAGGTAGAGCTACCTTATAAACTCTTGAAACTATAGTCTATTCTTTAGCTTAGTAAGACTATCTACTACTATCTCTTTTGTATTTATATATTCTATAGAGATAAGTCTGTTCTACTAGAGCTTTCTTATAGTATTATATAAGATATTAATATGTTTAGACTTATTATAAATATATAAGTCCTTAACTAGAGTAAGGGCAGCTTAGTTATTACTATTTAGCTAAATTAGCCTAATTCTAGTAATAGTTTCCTAGTTACTAAGGATCCTTAGTTAGTAAGAACATTCTTCTACTAACTCTAGGCATCTAAGCTCTCTTAAAAGAGCACTAAGGAACTATAACTGTTTTATATATACTCCTATAGCTATATATTTAGCTTCTATTATAGATATAGCTATAGATTTCTACTTCTTACTTATCTAGGAGATTAGTATACTATAGAGGAAGAAAATATATCTAAGGATTAAGACTCTATTAGTCTTGTCTATTACATAGTTAGAGTCTATATATCTAGTAAGATAGCCTTAACTATTCCTTAAGTATCTTAAACTAAGGTCTAGGTTTAATCTTAGGTATCTAGTTAGCTTCTTTAGAGCCTTTATATATCCTACTATTAGATTACTAATATAGGAGCTTAACCTTCTAAGGGCAAATATAATGTCTAGTCTTATAATAGTTACAAGCTATATCTATATTCTAATAATAGATTAGTACTCCTATTTATTATATCTTTTGTTATTTAGTCTAGTAGGCTTTAGACTTTTATAGCTATCTATTAGTAAAAGAGTTAGTAATATAGTTTCTTAGCCTATTCCTATCTTAGCTAGGTTCTCTTAGATATAGTACTTCTAGTTAAGTTTTAGCTAGCCTTACTATCTACTTCTTATTAGTCTTATTCTAAGAATCTTGTCTAGTTCTCTAAGATCTTTAATCTTAAAGACCTTACTAAGTTAGTCCTTAAACTAGAGGACATCTTCTAGTCTCTCTATAGTAATAGGTATGTTATTAATATAGATTAGGATTATTAGATCTTTTCTTTTCTTATAGATTAGAAGATATAGGTCTACTTCTAATTGTCTAAATCCTATTCCTTTTAGCTTTAATATATATAGCTAATTCTAGTCTCTTATAGCTTACTTTAGCCTATAGAGACTCCTTAGAACTTATAAGACTATACTAGTTAGTAGGTTAATACCTAGTAGTAGGATTATATAGATGTCCTTATATAGAGTGCTCTCTATAAATATATTATTTATATCTACTTAGTATAGAACTAGGTCCTTCTTATAGACTATAGCTATGAATCCTCTTAGAGTATCCTACCTAACTATAGAGGCAAAAGTTTCTATATAGTCTACTTTATACTTTTAGGAGAACCCTCTTATAACTAGTCTTGCCTTGAACTTTTTAATAGTACTACTAAGTTTTCTCTTAATATTAAAGACCTATCTTAAGATAACCAAGTTAGCCCCTTTTAGTAGGACTACTATAGTCTAGGTATTATTACTTATAAGTATATCTAGCTCCTTCTAAATAGCTTCTTACTAGAGATAACCTTACTTAGGATTACTTACTACTTCCTTATAGTTCCTTAGGATTAGAACCTCCTATTTATATATTCCTACTTCTTTAGTAGTAGAGAATATAATCTCTTTAACTTCCTCTAAGAATTCTAAGTCCTATAGGATATCTAGGTTAATAGAGCTTATAGCTAAGAAGAAAGCCTAATACTCTAGGAGCATTTCCTTATCTAGCTAACTATTCTAATCTAACTTAAGCCTAATTAGCTTTAGCTTCTAGTTAAATCTATTAAGTTCTTAGGATACTTTCCTCTTTCTAAGAGTTTGCCTTAGAACTATCTACTCCTAATCTATCTCTATAGTTTCTTAGGTAGAATTCTTAGATTCTTTCTTAACTTTCTTTTAGTCTAGGAATTTTCTATACTCTTCTACATCTTCTAGTAGAGGTAGAAGTTATATAAAGAGTTTCTTTCCTTCCTAAACCTATACTAATAGCTAAGAGGGAGGAGGCTTCTACTAGCTTAGACTAGGAGCACCTAGAGTACTCCTACTAGCTTATAGAGTAGGCTAGCTAATAGTTCTTAGCCTTCTAATAGGTCTTCTTTCTAGAGCTAAACTAGAGAGATTCTTGATCTTAATATTTAAGTCTAATTCTCTACCTAGCTTATCTTTAAAGAAGATCATATTAGTATACTACTTAATAGCCTTTATATCTAGCTCCTAGAACTTCTATACTTTTACTATATTATTATAGTATCTAATAAACATAGTATCCTTTCCTCTATTTATTAGTTTATTACTCCTTACCTACTAAGGCTATACTCTTATATCTATATATACTATAGCTCTATATCCCTATACCTTAAGGTAGAAGACTATTAGTTTAATCCTATTAAAAGCTTTATTAGGTAAGAGCTTAAATCCTTTAATATTAGGTCTATTTAAGAGCTTATTCCTTATATATATCTATACTTTAAGAGCTTCTAGCTAAAACTTAATAGGCATCTTGCTCTCTTTAAGTATTACTCTAATAGAGGCCTCTAATATTTAGATAGACCTCTTAACTACTCTATTCTAGAGTAAATTATAGGCCTTAGTTAGCTTAAGGGTAATTCTAAAGTCCTTCTCCTACTATTTAATTAAAGTAGTAATCTCTCTAGCATTATTAGCCCTTATAGACTTAAGGAGTGCTACTAACTACCTTTCTACCTTAATTCTCTAGTTCTAAAGAGTAGTTAGTATATCTAATCTAGCTTTAAGTAGAAATACCTATTTCTTTCTTAAGAAGTTATTAATAATCTTAAGCTACTATATAAAACCTTTTACTAATAATAGTAATAGTCTATAGATATCTACTAATATAAGAGCTAACCTTTTAGGTCTTCTCTTAATAGACTTACCTAGGTGTTTCTTTATCTTACCTATTATATAGATTCTATACTTATACTCTTCCTAGTTAGGAATTAGAATTCTTTCCTTTAGGTTAGTAACTTTATAAAGGTTTAAGAGTAACCCTCTTCTAAAGTATATAAATCTTCTATACTATAGCTCCTACTATTTTAGATCCTTCTCTAATAGGGTAGTATAGGTATTATTAACCTCTATAGGATTATATAGTAAGTAATATAACTTTTCCTATAGGAGAGGTAATATCTTACTAATAAATAGAACACCTCTAACTAGCTTAGTCTTTATAACTATTTAGCTATCTAGAGAGGTAAGAGTGAAATTAGGCTTCTAGACTCTAAATTACTTACTAAACTAATCCTATAATATAAGATTTACTCTAAGATTAGGAATAAATAGTATCCTATTAAGTAGAACTTCTCCTCCTAAGATTCCTTTTATCTATACTAGTCTAGAGTAGGTTATATAGAGGTATCCTCCTCCTACTTTAACCTATACTTTCTTCCTTAGTAGCTTTACTAATCTAAAGAAGGATAGTTAGTTAGTTATATAGGATAAGGTATAGGAGTCTAAGAGCTATTCTTAGAGTAATAACTTGCCTTTAGCCTTAATTATAGAATAGGCTAACTTATCTTAATTATTATCTTCTAATAGGGAATTATTATTACTTCTAGAACTAGAATAAGTTCTAGAATTAGAACTAGAACTAGACTCCTAGGCTAAAAATCCTTTCTTTAGAAGCTTTCTAGACTTTTCTATTCTCTAAAGTAGCTTACCTATTCTCTAGACAGCCTTCTTTAGCTTATTATATAATAATAACTTGTAGACAGCTTTCTTAATATGTCTAGTATTCCTTAGTAAAAGAGATCTTCTAACCCTCTCTCTAAGGAATAATCCCTAAGGGTCCTTCTAGTTCTTAGTACTATTTCTTTACTAGGACAGTTTCTTAGTAGTAGAGAGGTTAGGACAATCTTTTAACTAGTACTTCCCTTTCTTATAGAGCTAGTATATTAGTAGGGACTTTCCTTAGTAGGGCTACCTAGGATAGAATATAGCTAAACCTATATCTATCTTATCTAGATTGTCTCTTACCTCTTAGGACTTAAGTAGAAGAAGGATAGTATCTATATCTAAGGATAGTTAGGTTATAATAGTATTCTTAGCTACTTAGTATAATATAGATAGGGACTATAGGAGATACTTTAGTCTTTTCTCTTAGCTCTAGTAGTAAGTTTCCTAAGGATTAATCTTAGTAATCCTCTTACCTAGGACTCTAAGGTATCTCTATACTTCCCTAATTATCTTATTAGGTAATATCCTATATATAATAAACTACTTAATTAGACCTATAGTATAGGACTTTAGGACTCTATTATACTTATTCTAGAGAATTACCTATATCTTAGCTACTAATATAGTAATATACTATGTCTCTAGCTCTATCTTATTATCCTTACTAATACTATATCTAATACTAAACCTACATACTATATTGTCTTTTAAGAAGTATTGATTCTAAGTAATATATATCTAGAGACTAGTGTCCTACTAAACTATATATAGGTTCCCTCTAATAATTAGTTAGCTAATTACCTAGAACTAGTCCTTTCCTTCTAGCTTGTCTATCTATAGCTTAAACTATTTCTTCTAGTTAGTTCTATCTAGGATTAGAATCCTTTAGCTCTTCTTGTCCTCTTAGTCTATTATAGAAATAGGTAAATAGAATAAATAATTAGTAGAATACTTTAGACTAGCTAAGGATTCTAGAGAAGAGTAATTTCTTATAGTAGAGAGACTAGCTCTAAAGGATAGAGATTCCTCGTATTTAGGAAATTACTAAGACTTAGATCTTTCTCTCTTAGTAGAGTTTCTACTACTAGGTAGTAGGAAGGCTAGGTAGCCTCTTCTAACTCTAGTAATACTAGGTGCAATAGTAGAGAACTAGGCAGGTATTAATAAAGTAGAAACATACTACTGTCTTATAGAGATCTTTACTAACTTATATACTACTAGGTATAAACTAGCTTCGTTAGTAATATAGTTAGAGAAACTTCTAGGCTCTAAATGTTTTCTATAAACTATAAGGGATATAAGTAACCTATACTAATATAGGTTACTCTTATTTAGTATATAAACCTAGGCTTATAACCTATTAAAAGTAGAGGGCGTATTATATACTATATAATGTTAAGGAGGGTATAGCGTAGTAAAGAAGAATAGAGGATCAATCTTGAACTAACTTATATATATAGTATAGTAGTAATATACTAGGAACTAAATATAAAGTTAATTAAGTTAGTTATCTAAGAAGAGAAGAAAGAGAAGCAAGATATACCTCTTACTAAGCCTTAGGTAGATGCCTAAGGTATCTAGAACTACGCTTAGATGTCTATATCTAGACTAACTATCTAGGATATATTCTTAACAAGCTTTAGAGTATAGTAGCTAGACCCTATCGCCCTCGCGGAACTAAATCTATAAAGCTAACCGCTATCGAATAGAATAAAGCCTCTTCTTATAAACGAAACTATAAGGAAGACTATCGATATCCGCTATAGTACGTTCTATCTAGTATATACCGAAGAACGATCTATTACGTATAAGCGTAAAGCTACTACTTCTTCTTAGTCCTACTTCGTATAGAGTATCTTAAATACGTAGCGATATTCGTACTTAGTAGGCTATTTAGAGCTTAAGGCGACTTAGGGTAGTATTCGAATAGGATAGGAGAGGGTAGAGGTATTATTAGCGCGTTAATACTATCGAGAAGAGTGTCTTCTATAGTACGCGTCTAAGGACGATCGGATAGGTAAATAGATATAGTAGCTAGTAGAATCGATAGCGTAGAAGATAGTAATAAGAATAGTATAAAAAGATTCGTAGGAACACGTTTAATAGATAGAGTAGTATAGCGTAGAGGAGAGGGTAATAGTTTATATAGTAACCCTTTATAGTTAATCTAAACCGCGCCCGATTATACTTAGACTCTCGGCAAGAATTGTCCTAGTCTAGATATCTAATTAGCTTACGAGTTATAGGTAGGAGGATACGGGCCTACGTATCTATTTATAGACAAGCGTAAAAGGCAAATTCTAGTAAAGAGAGTCGGAAAGTAACTTAGAGAGGAAGAGCGCGTAGTATAGAGATATATTCTTTACTCCTCTATCTACGAACCTAGTCTAGCGCTCGTCTATCGAGCATCGTTAGCCTATCGACTCTTATTATCCTTAACGATATATAGAGCTTTAAAGCCTACGTAAAGTTATAATAGTAACCTCGTTTACTTTCGTAAGCTAACGTTCGAACGCGACTATACCTTAGTTATAGTAGTAGGAAGGAAGCTATAAATTAGAACGATACTAAACGTAGACCTAATAATAGCTTACTTAGAAATAACGTAAAGTAATAATCTAATTAAAATATAGTCTTCTCGACTACTCTTAATCGGACGTAAGTAGTATAGTACTATAAAGCACTTATACCTATCTATATCTACTATTAATAACGAGTACTACTAATAGTATAGGCGAATCTATAGTCGACTTAAATAGTTAAGAAACATAGTAGCGTATAGTAGCCGCTATTATCGCGATAGGCGTTAAGATTAGTATAAGAGGCTCGTCTCGTCCTACTTAGTTTTACTTATTACGTAATAGATCGACTATAAGTAGGTCGCTATCTATTTCGGTATAACCGACGATAAGAGCTTGACCTAAATTACTCTCGTACTAAGGACTTAGATAAGCTTAGAGGCAGATATAATCGAGAACTACTTCTATAAGATTAAGAAGGAGGCTATAGTACTTAAAGAGGAGCTCGAGACTAGTAAGCGTAGCTAGTCGATACTCGTCTATAAATCTACTACTATTAGTACTCTAAAGAAGACTCTAAGGGATACTCCGAAGAAGGATCCTCTCTCTAGTAGGTCGACCTACTAACACCTATTAGGCCTTAAACTTATACTAAAACTTAATAGCTATTACGAACGCTCGTGTCTCTAAGACGCTAACTCCTAAGAACTATAAGAGTACTATTAAGTAGAAGGCTATCGAATTAGATCTCGTTAATACTCTAAGCGACTTAGATAATAGCTTAGGTAGTTTTAGATACTATATAGGCGCCTTTAATAGCGACGACCTAAGTAATTTTAGGAATTAAGAGATAGGCCTACGATACGAGGCTTAACTAGTACTAATAGGCTTAAAGTAGTAGAAACTTAGAGTCTAGCGTAGATTACGCTAAAGCTTTACTTAGACTTAATATAGAATAATATAACTTGAAAGTGCTCTTCTCTACGATTCTATAGGTCTGTCCTCGTCTTATATTATCTTTATAATTAATCTATAGACGTACGGCTATAGGTATAATCGGAACGCTAGAGCTACTTAGATTTAAGCTAATATAATCCGAGATATAGCTACTTAAGCTTAGGTAGTATAACTATTTCTAAAGAGTCTATTATAGTCCTACTATATAGGAGTATAGTATAAGTAAGCGTAGAGCTTCCGAAGCTACGAGAGCTTAAATTAAGACCTCTACTAGTATACCTATAAGGTACTTAATATACTTCGCTAGAGCTACTAATTATACTCGACTTCCTATATAGAGAGAGATAAAGTTATATAAACTTAAGAGCGCGTAGTATAGAGTAAGGACACGTAGTAGAAAGGAAGGACGCGTAGTATAGAGTAAGATATACTCTAAGGATATAGTCGAAGGCGTTAAGAGTAATCGAAGAGAGGTAGAATAGTTAAGAGTAGAGTAGAACGTATAGTAGAAAGTAGGAAAGAGTATATAGTATAGAGTAAGGATACGTAGTATAGAGTAAGAGCGTATAGTACGAAGTAAGAGGATATAGTCGAAGACGTTAAGAGCGATCGAGGAGAGGTAGAATAGTTAAGAGTAGAGTAGAACGCGTAGTATAAAGTAGGAAAGAGCGCGTAGAAGAGAGGTATAATAGAAGAGAGTAGAGTAGAACGCGTAGCGCGAAGTAGGAAAGAGCGCGTAGAGGAAAGATAGAATAGAATAGGATAGAGTAGAACGTAGAGTATAAAGTAGTAAAGAGCGCGTAGAGGAGAGGTAGAATAGAGAAGGTAGAGTAGAACGCGTAGTATAAAGTAGGAAAGAGTAGGTAGAAGAGAGGTATAATAGTTTAGAGTAGAGTAGAACGTAGAGAGCAAGGTAGGAAAAGCGCGTAGAGGAGAGATATAATAGTTTAGAGTAGAGTAGAACGTAGAGAGTAAGGTAGGAAAGAGCGCGTAGAAGAGAGGTAGAATAATTTAGAGTAGAGTAGAACGCGAAAAGTAAAGTAGAGAAGAGTAGGTAGAGGAGAGGTATAATAGTTTAGAGTAGAGTAGAACGTAGAGAGTAAGGTAGGAAAGAGCGCGTAAAGGAGAGGTAGAATAGAGAAGGTAGAGTAGAATACTCGATTAGGAAATACTTTAGTTAGAGTTTAGGGCTAACTATTATACCTCGAGGAAGAGCTTTAGAGTATAGTAGCTAGGCCTTTCTACCTAAACGCGAGCTTATAAGAGAAGCTAGTCTTTAACTTAGAGCGATATACTAATATAAGATTATCTTTCTTTAGTATAATAAGGTCTATATAGTAATATTTATCGAAGTACGCCTTATTCTACTCTTAGAGACACTATTAATATAGTCGTCCTTCTTCTATAGTCGTTTCTATAGCTTCTAGAGCTTGAGCTCTAATCGTAAGAAGCTCTACTCTAGTCTTAACTTTACTCTAATCTATAATCTAGAAGATATAGTATTCTAGCTCGATTATTAGTACTACGTTACGCCTAATTATTATTTCTAACGACGTTAGGCTAGTAGTAGAGACTATTATCGTTCTCTCTACCTATAATACTACTAGAATATAGTCCCTAATCGAATAAAGGCTACTATTAGATAGCTTTAAGTAAGCGTCTAGTATTATCTTATAGCTGACTTTAACGATAGTATTAGACTAAGAGTAGTATAGCGAAATATTAATATATTTAACGCTATATAATAGTAGTAGCTTTTCTACGTTACTAAGGTTAGTCTTATAGTTATCGAGGATAACTTCTATAGCGGTACCCTATTAGTAAAAGATCTCCTTCTATATAAACCTTACTATCTATACTAAGGAGATACTCTTTACTAGGTACTAGAATATACGTACTTCTAGCTAGCGTAATAGAGATTCGTATATAACTATTAACGAATAGTTCTTTAAGATATATAAGCTATCGATATACTACTACTAGCCGACTATAACTTAGAGTAGGATCTATAGTTCTCTAGGTACCTATCTCCTATACTAAAGACTATAAATAGTATATTACTAAATAGCGAGTAAGATCTAAGACTAAACCCTATCCTACTACTATCGTTTCTAGATAAGATTATATGTCTATTTAGCGCTATAGTAACTATTTTTATAATAGTACGCTCTAATTATACGAGCTCGCGCGTTAGGTTTATCGATAACTCGCTATAGAAGTCTAGCTACTCGTTCTTAGCGCTAGAGCTAGTTATTCTTAATATAAAATAGCTAATACTTCTTCCTTAACTACTTATATTTATTATTAGAAACTCTCTTAGGTCTTTATATTCGTATAAGTACGAAAGCGATATTTATTAACTCTTAAGAGTAGATCTTATTAATTATAGGTAGCTCGCTCTAAATTACCTATATAGAGAAAGCGTTAACGTAAAAGGTATCGAAGAATTACTCGTTAATTATTAGATCTACGTCTTCTTCCTATTCTATAGCCTCTATATCTTTAAGCGTAATAGACTTCCTTAATAGCGAATCTAGAGCTATATACTTCTTACTAGGAATATATATAACGTTAAAGTCGAAGAGGTAGATCTATACTAGCTAGCGCGTTATTGCTATATTTAGTAAATTAGAGATAGCTTTATTAAGCTAGTAAACGAGAGTATTTATATTAATCTCTAGCTAAAAATATACTCTAAATAGCTATAGTTTTAGCTTCTTTAATACCTTTAGTATACTAAGGTATTCGCGTTTTCTAGTATTATATTTAACTTCTACTAAATTAAATAGGCCGGACTTATATCGAACTAGATAACGAAGAAGTAGCTCGTCTCTATTATATTAGGAAAGCGTATATCTCTAACCTTTACTACTCGAATCTACGCCTACGATAATAAGTCTTACTCTTTCTCTATAGTTAAGAGTAACTAGAGCTAAGGCTAAAACTAGTACTTTTAAGACGATATCTTTAGCTAGTTAGTATTCGGTAGTCTATTAAAACTTAGTATCCTTCTATAAGAGTTTAAATAGTAGAGTAAGGATAATCGTAAAACCTTTAACCTAGACGCGGTAGTACGTAACTATACTAAGGAAAGTCTAAATATTTTTCTAATTTTCTAGGTTCGGCTATTTCTTAATCTTTACTACTCTTACGAAGTCTAGATAGCGACTATTAATACTAGTAAGGTAGCTAACGATTACTAACTATTCGTAATAGAGCTATAGCTTATTAAAAGCTATAGTTATATTAGCTCGCTCTATATTATAGAGAACGTCGTCTATAGCTATAATATATTTAATAATATAATAGTAGAGGCTAGGTTTAACCTCTTTACTATTATACTTCGTCTTAGGCCCTTTAATACTAATATTATTAAGGAACGGCCGTACCTTATACGAGATATACTCTATAAGTACTTGATTAATAATACGAACGAACTAGGTAATAGAATTCGTAGCTTCTTATAGTAACGTTATCTACTATAATAAGCCTAGCGGTAAATTAAAGCCTATAAGATCTCTATATAATTTATCGAGTAGAATTTAGTTATATCTAGAGAAGATATTAACTAGCGAGGCTAGTACGTAGCTAGTAAAGTTTTTAGAGAAGCTCTTAGTATTAGGTAGTAAGTTTAAATCTCTTATAGTAACTTAATTAAACTTCTAAGCTACGTTAATTAACTAATACTTCTTTAGCTTATCTACCTCTATCTTCTTACTAATAAGGAAGTATAGGTTTCGATAGGTACTATAGTATAGCTCGAGAGTTCTAGCTTAGATTCGTTACCTTAGTATATCCTCTACGATATATTATAGAGATAGATTTAGCTTAAAGCCTAGATACTACTATAGCTCGTAAGGAACTATCTAAATCTTCTATAGTAGAGTAATATTAGGATTAATTTAGCCTAAATACATAAAGTTCTACGTAAAGGTAGCTTCTCGATTCCTTAGTATATAGTATAATAAATCTAGCTCCTTTAGTAGTAGCTCTATACTAGGTTTGAACTTTATAAGCCGTTTAGGTATAAGACGTAATCTAGGCTCGATTACTAAGAACCTCTTAGTTAAGTACTTACTATTATAAGGTCTAGTACTAGGTAGTATAGCTACTTCCTTCTTAATATAAGTCCTTCGCTAGTCCTTTAATCTACTAGGGTTTAATCTATTAGTTATAGTAATATTAGTATTTACTAGTTTGATCTTATTAGTAACTCGCTTATAAAGAGTATAGGCGCTAATATAATTATCTAGTTTCTACTACCTCGTAGCTTCTTTATTACGAGCTTTCTCTACTACTATATTAATAGTAGCTAAGATAACGTACGTCTCCTTACTAAGCTCGTTATCTACTTTATCGGAAATAACTTTATCGTAGAGTCTAGGTTCTTAGATAGTTAGCTCTATTTCTCTAAGCTTCCTATAAGTAATTATTAAATATTCGCCTCTATAATTTAAACCCTAGCTCGATTAAGATACTAGTATAGTATCGTTAAAACTATACCTAATACTCTAATATAAGTCTCGCTCGCTAGTATAAACTAGCTTAGCTTCGCTAGTAGCTAGTAAAAGCTTCTTAAGTCGACTATTTTAGCTAAATTTAGCGATATTACCTTCGATAGCTACTACTACGAGATAGTTATACTATATTTAAGTCTAGCTATAATTAACCTATCTTAATAGCTCGAGCTACTTATAAAAGAGGTATATAGTAATATATAGAGCGCCCTCCTAATAAGACTATTAGGATATCGTAAGACTAATTCTTGCCTCCTTTCGGATATATACGCGTACTATAATTATACCGTACGCTAAGCCTACGAGCCTAAGGCGGGTCTTAGCCTTCGACCTTACCTAGCTCTTATAACTATCTCCTCTCTCTAAGGGAGCTACCTTTAGCGATAACCCTTACTTTATAGGTTATATTCTAGGCTTCCTATTTAGTCTTTATAATATACTTTATATATTCCGCGCCTATCGCGTCTCTAGCGCGTTATGCCTACGAACCTTTAGCGTATTACGTAAATCTACGCTACGAAGTAAAGGGTTACTATACGTGTTACGTTTACGTAGTAATACATTCCTTACTATAGCGACTACGATTCGTAGCTCGAGCGTATTCTTAAAAACTCTTCTAACTCTCTCTTAGACTTCCTCTCTACGTATATAATATTTTCTATATCCTTAGTAAAGCTAGTGTCTCTATACGATTACCGTACTACTAACGTAAGTATAATACTACTAAAACGTACTAGAGTCGTAGTCCTAAACCGCCTACTCTATACTATCGATAATATTAGAAGACGAGGAGATATAGATATCTACCTCTACTATATTAAGTATGCCTATAATAGTGCGGCTCTTCGAATACTCCTTAACTACGCTTTACCTACTAATAGACTACGTATAGACGACGAGCCTACGTATAACGGGGTAATAAAGCCTAGTTAGAAGGTTAAGTATTAGCGCTATAAGCGCTAATACTACCTCTATAAGCGGATTACTAATGGAAACCTTAAGCGGTAGGCGCGCTACGTACTATACTACCGCGGGTAGCTAGAGACCCTCCTAGAGGGCGTACGTAAAGAGTAGGTAAAGCGCTACCTAAAGAGCCTCTATACCTCTATTAAGATCTCTAAGAGGGTTTTTACTAGTAATAAGGGTAAAGCCGTCGGCGGCTAGGATACGCTATATAAGGCGAGCGCGCTCGCTCTACTAGCGACTAGTACGATGTCTGTCGCTAGTCTAGTAGAGACCTAGCGCTAGTCTAACTTTATAGTAGCTATATTTAAGCTATAGTACGAGGTATACCTACTTTTCCTATACGATCCCTATACGATACTAATACTCTTCGTAGACTAACCGTATAGTAGGCGCCTCTAGCGACGCCCTAGACGCTACTATAGAGGTAGCTTACCTCGAGAGTAGTAACTAGGAGGAGGGTAACCTCTTAGAGGACGTAGTGTCTAACGAGGAGGCGGAGGTAGAGAAGGATAAGGATAAGGACGTAGAGGGCGTTACTAGTAGCGGAAACGCTAGCGACGACGCGCTCTCTATAGACGATAAATAAGCGTTTCGCTCGCTAGCTGTCTACGCCTCTTATACTCTACTCGCGCCTATATAGGCTATAGTTAGATTCTTGCTTCTTACCTACGGGCACTATACGACCCGCTTAGTAGGCGTATATAAATAATATAGTTTACGCTTCGATATATCCTAAATACCTTAGTAATTTTCTTACCTTCTTAAATTTAAAGTTTGCCCCTATATATAGGTTTAGCGCTTAGTACTTAGTATTGCTATATTAGTGCCTTAGCGCTTTTGTCTTACTACGCGCTCGCTTACGCGCTACGCTTCGAATACGTCAAGTACTATATAGCCGCTAATATATTCTTTAGGTTCCTACTAGTTATACTCTTTAGGCTAGCCCTACTAGCGGATTAAGTACTAGCGTACGCCCTTCCTTACTCGAGTTCTAAGGATCTTCTTAACTTCCTATTTACCCTAGTAGTCTACGAGTAGTATACTCTCTACCTACGTCTCGCTACTCTTCTAAGGTTCTAGAAGTAATATATAAAATACGTTATAGATAAGAGCGTCTAGTAGTAGGGCCAAGCGGTACGCCTACTTTCCTACTACGTTAATTACCTTAAAAGGCCTAGTAAACTTATCTACTAACTTCTTTAAAGGAACCTTTAATCGTAGGTTCTTTGTCGATAGTAAGACTATATCGCTAACCTTATATTCCTTAGCCTAATACCTATTATTAAAGTACCTAGCCTACGCCTCGCTTACTTCTCGCTAGCGTTTACTTAGCGTCTTATAGTTCTTCTTTAATCTTTCTATAGCTTCCTTAGCGGCTAGTACCTCCCTTTTAGGAAACGTACTCTAAGCTTCTTACCTACTCGTTACTAGCTCTAGATTAAAACTATATAGCGCTATAAATAGTAATACCTTTAGTATCGTATACGTACTATTATTATATACGAACTCGGCTTATACTAATAGGTCTACCTAGTTATCTTATTACTCTACGTAGTAGATACGTAGGTAAGTCTTAAGCGTCTAATTCGCTCTTTCGGTTTACCTATCCGTTTACGGATAGAACGCTATACTTAGCTTACGCTTTATATACGCCTCGTAGTAGAAGTTAGACTAAAACTAACTTATAAATATAGACCCTCTATCGCTAACAATGCCTATAGGTATACTATAATGCCTAATTACTTCTAATATTAAGACTCCTATAAGGTTACTACTCGTGCACCTCTTTATAGTTAGTACGAAGATAACTATCTTTATATATCGGTTAACGATAACTAGAATCGTATTATATACGTATACTCCTCGCTTACTTAGTAGGAGGTCTATAATAAAATCCTAAGTTAACTCTTAGAACAGACGATCCGGTATAGGTAGCGTAGTTAGCTCGCTATATAGTCGATAGCGACGCGCCTTTACCTTCTAGTAACTCCTATAGGACTCTACGTATTATACGATATCCTTAGTTATCTCTAGCTACTAGTACTTCCTTCGTACTAGCGAGATAGTCTTATCCTTACTAAAATAGCCTATAAGGGCATTATTATAATATATACGAATTACTTACGTCCGTAAGGCGTAGTCCTTAGGTACGTATAGCGAGTCGTCTACCTAGAGGTTTCCCTCTCTTATAGTATATTACTCGAATCGGCCGCTATTACTTATCGCTTACGAGTATACTACGCTTATACTTAGCTTAGCCTATACTAGCGCGCGAGTATATCTAAGGATTAAGTCTAAGACATTTACGTACAGCTCTTCGCCCTTAGTAATTATACCTACTACTCGTATAGGCGTTAAAAACTACTACTACGGGTTAGAGTCGGTACTTCTCTCTATCGAAGAATACTATTCTTTATAAGTCGTATAGATACGAGCTACGAGCGGTCTACCTACGTCTCTCGTGCTCCGATTATCCTATAGCTATAACTTAGTCTATAGGGTAGGTAGTAGGTTAGTTACCTCTACTACCTCCTTAGTATAATCGCTACGCCTCGACGGCGCGTCGGCTAGGTTTCGCTTGCCTGTCTAGTACGTTATAACGAAGTCGAATAGGGCTAGGAATATAGCCTAACGGGCCTACCTACTAGTTAACTTCTTTACGCCTATAAACCTATAAAGGTTAGTATAGTCGACTAGTACGTCGATCGTATATAGAGCGCCTTCGAGGTATAGCCTCTACGCTTTAAAAGCCTTAACTACTATAAGTAGCTCCTTATCGTATACCTCGTAATTATACTCTATAGCGATTATCTTTCTAGATATAAATATAATAAGGTACTATTTAGACCTAAAGAGTTAGCTAAGGATTATAGTAATTACGAAATTAGAGGCGTCGCTTTCGACCCGTAACCTAAGCGTAGGGTTAAAGTGCCTTAGTAGCGGTACTATAGAAAAACGCTTTTTTAATTTAGTAAACGCCTACTCCTCTTATATAGTCTACTTGAGTAGGCCCGGCTTCTTACCTACTATAGCGCCCTTAGACAACGCTATAAGTAGAGATACTACTCTAGAGTATTTAAAAATAAAACGCTAGTAGAAGTTAGTAAACCTAAGGAAGGATTAAACCTCTACGAGCGTTATAGGCGTTAGCTACGCTACGATTACGTCTATCCTACGTAGATCTATCGTAACCTCTCTAGTAGTTACTACGAAGCCTAGGAAATCGACTTCCTTCTACTAGAATTTGTACTTCGCTCTTTAAGTATAGAGTCCGAACTTCTAGAGACGCGTAAGTACGTCGTATACGTCGCGTACGTAGTCCGCGCGGCTCTTACTATAGATAAGAATATTATTAAGATATACTACGTAGTACGTATCGACTAAACCTACTAGAGCACGGTTAATATACGCCTAGAACGTAGCTAGAGCGTTAGTTAGGCTAAATAGTATTACCTTATACTAGAAGTAGCTGTAGCGCGTATAGAACGTAGTCTTCTAGCGGTCGCTAGGTTTGATACGAATCTAATAGTATATATCTATAAGGTCTAGAGTCGTAAACTATATAGCTCCTATAAGCCTATCTAGCGTTTCGCTAATTAGAGGAAGTAGGTACCTATTCTTAATAGTAATTTCGTTTAACCCTTAGTAGTCGATATATAGCCTTAGTTTACTATCTTTCTTTAGTATAAATAGGATAGGCGTACCTACCTCGCTAATACTACACTCGATCTAATCGTGCTCAAGCCCTATAGTAAGGTACTTCTTTAATTCCTCTAGCTCCTTACCCGACTAGTAATATAGCGGCCTAAACGGTAGAACGGTGCCTAGGCGTAGCTTAATCGTATACTCTACGCTATCTACTAGCTTACTCCTTATCTCCTCTATTAGGTTTAGAATATTAGAGAACTATTAGAACTTAGAGGGAAGAGGGTTAACCTCTTCGCCTGTCTTACTTATTACTACTATATATATAGTTAGTATATACTTCAAGTCCTTAAGAAACTTATAGGCTTCCCTAACCTTAACGTTTTTAAAAACATCGCTATAGGTCTACTTATCTAAGCTGCTATCGACTCGTATACGATAAGTACGCCTCTATAGCCGACCTAAGATTATATTAGAGGTTAGTATATCGTAGGTATAAAAGATTATACCTACTATACGCTCTACTCCTACGGAGTCTACGAGCCGTACGCGTATATAGTATACGCTATAATAATGTCCTAATTCTCTAGTAAATAAGGTAGCTAGGGGTAAGGCGGTATTAGTTCGAACCGTAATACCGTATTATAAGATAAAGGATCTTAATACTACGTTAATATTAGTAGTATCGTTAAGGAGGAATTAGGCTAGCTTAAGCCTATCCTACGCCTCGACTATACTCTCTAGGTAAGTCGTATTTACGACTTATATAGAGAGGTATATATCGCTACTAAGTTCGGTATCTAGAGATCGTAGTCCTTCTCTAATACCTTCTCTTTTTTCGGCGTCTCTATAGTAACCTTACGTACTAATAGCTTCTTACTATCGTCTTAGGCGCTTCGGTTAAAGTAGATAGAATTAGTACTAATATGCCTCTTCTACTTATAGCTATAGTATTCTAAATACTTATAGCCTATAATAGAGCGAGTAGAACCTTTGTCGCCGGAGCGACGCGTACTATTCCCTCCTAGACTATCGTCTCGCCTACGCGTAAGAGCGTCGCTCCCTACGCGCTTACGCTTCGAGTACGTATCGCGCTCGCGGTCCCTATTACTCTAGCTTCCGCCCTAGTTATACCGTATAGGGATTATCCTATCGGCTTACTCTAGGCGCCTTACTAATATAACTAAATTAGCGCGCTTATTAGGTACGGTATAATTCTTAATAATCTCTCGTCGAAGCGCTAGCTTTAACTTTACGAGGAGCTAGCGTACTAGCTACGCTTCGATATAGTCGTCTAGTTAAGACTCTAAGTAGCCTAGCTCTATAGCGAACTAGCGCACCCCTTAGCCCTTACCCTATTAAGCCTTCTTATACTCGACTATTACGAGGATCGTACGATTCGCCTAATCCTCGATAACGTTATAGATAAAGCGCTTAAACTTAGTCTAAGTATAGTCTAGAGATATTACCTTAGAGTGTTCGTTATACTAGGTCTCCTACGCCTCGCCTACGAGCTATATAATACTATATAGGACCTTCGAATCCTCTATAATAAACTCTTATAGACTATTAAGGAAGATTACTTTAAGGCTATAAATAAACTCCCTTACCTCTCAGACTATCTCGCCCTAGAAGGTACGAGGTTCTCTAACTTTAGGACCTTTATATCGCGTATACGACGCGCTATCGTAAAGTATACTACCTATAATACTAGTAGTAGCGTCGTCTTTAAGATCGCTAATATCGAGAGTACTAGGAGTACTCGAAGATAGAGATTCTAACTCTATAAGGAGCCGATTGTTCTCTCGTCGTAGAGCGTATATTTCTAAGCGACGACGTAGTTCCTAGTTCTTAGCTTTAAGCTATATACGCTCTATATACGTACCGTCTTCGGTTATACTAGTAGACTCCTACTCCTAAACCTTGTTAGCTTCTATAGGATTACCTTAATCGTCTACTTCGCCTATTACGAGCTCTAGCGGCGCCGTGCCTACGTTACGTTAGGGAGCTATAGGCCTCTATAGATTACTACTCTCGAAAAGAGAAGAATTAGAATTATAAAAGGGATATATAGTAATATATAGAGCGCCCTTCTAATAAGACTATTAGGATATCGTAAGACTAATTCTTACCTCCTTTCAGATATATACGCGTACTATAATTATACCGTACGCCAAGCCTACGAGCCTAAGGCGGGTCTTAGCCTTCGACCTTACCTAGCTCTTATACTACTATTATAGAGAGGTACTTTGTCTAATTAAGTCTACTATAAAATAGTCTCTAAAGTAAATTACCTTTATATACGATAACTACTACGTAAGGTAGTTAAAGACTTAATTCTCTAGGAGTTTAGAGCTATTAGTAACTATAAACGAATACTAGTACTAATCGCTTATCTATCTATACTACTAGTATAGTTTAAAGTATAGTATAGAAGGTATAACGTAATTATTATTTAAAAAGGTAACTATAGAACGTTCTACTAGCTAACCCTCCTAAGTAGAGTTTTTATCTCTAACTACTAAACCTTATATAGAAAAGGTAGTAGAAGCTTAAAAAGCTTATAATCTCTCTCTCTACTCCTTACTATTATATAATCTAGAGTCCTTAGTAGTATACTCTATATTCTTTAGCTAGTAATTACTAAAAGTTAGAGTTTAGATACCGACTTCTACTAAATCTAGACGCGACGTACGCGTTAGAGCTCTAACTAATCTCGTACTATCGACTAGAGCTAGTTCCTTAGTATTCTAGTTTTTCCTAGTACTTATTCTATAGTACGTATATTACTATAGCTATTAAAGCTAGTAAATATAATAATATAGCTGTCTAGAGTACTAATTAAGCTCTCCTAAGAGCTATTATCGTAGTTCTTAGAAACTAGGCGTACCTATCACGCTTATAGTTAGCTAAGTAAGATCGAGCTATTCGCTAGTAAGACTAGAAATAGTATAGTAACTCTTACGCTAAAGGTATCGATTAATACTTCTAGGTAGTATCTAACGAAAGTAACCTTACCTTCGACTCCTTCTATAGTAATATTACTAAAAGGAGTTATACTAACTTAAAGCTTTCGAACATATTCGATCGGTATAATTATTAACTTAGCCTCCTTATCGATTAAAGACTTATAAGCTATTATTCGAGGTCTATACTTTATAGGTACGTAGATACTTAGAATAATTTAATAGATATTATTAAATAATAGGAGGATATTATTAGTCTACTTATAAAGCTCGAAAGTAGGCCTAGGTTTTACTATATTAATCGCTATAGCGGTAGCCTAGAAGGCCTTAATATTAGTTACTAAAATAGCTTTTATTAGCTTCTTTTCTACCTACTCGCTAAAGGCTTTAGATAGTAGAGAATATATACTAATCTTAGCTCTACTACCTCTATTCGTACGCTTCTTTATATAGAGCTTATTAAGCTTCTTATATAGATCTATATCGTTTAGAACACGACTCTATAAGGAATATAATACTCGCTCGCTATAGAGAATAATCTCTACTAAGCTTAACTAGATCTTAGATTCGAGTATTTTATCTATCTAGAAGACGTTAGCGTTATTATTAGCGTATATAGCTCGAAGGTAGTTATCTACGCGCTTAGTCTTCGAAGGCTCCTTAGCCTTCTTCTATTTTTAAGTATACGTAAGAGCGACTAGAACTAGTAGCTCGTTTAGATAGTCGTATATCTACTTATCCTCGACTTTATTATTATTACGTCTCTAAGTTTAAGAATCCTCTAACTCTCCTATATCTATAAGATAAGGAGCTAGCTAGTTTTTATCTTTAACCTCTTTAATATAAGAGTAACGATAAGCGTAGGTTCTTATAGCTATAGCCTAAGTTATAATTCGCTTCTATACTCCTATTAGCTATCTTTTAACTAGATAAGAAGGGTTTAGGTTCTACTTTATCTTTACGCTATCTCTAGCTACGTAGGCGCCGATTAGGTCGTCCTAATCTTCCTAAGTAATAGAAGCGACTTAGCTAATATTAATAGGACCGTCTTAGCTAGCTACCTTATTTACTATCCTCTACTAACTCGCTCTTAGCGTTAATAAACTACTTATATCTTTAAGGTAGATCCTTCTATAGCGCTACTCTAATACTTCTATTAATACCTATAGCTTTAGTAGCTTCTTATCCTAGTAGTATTATATCTTTTCTATACCTAGACGAGGCATTCTATAGTATATAATACCGGTCTTTAGGTCTCTATATATTAAGCCCTTAGTCTTAAACTACTTTAGGTACTTGTAGTTTATAGCTATATAGCCTTCGAGCCTATATATCTAATAACCTAAAATCTTTAAAGCGATCGCTATATAGGCCTTAATTATTAACCTATTATCTATTATAGCTAAATTAATTAAAATCTCCTAGCTATAAGTAGGCCTTAGAATATATAGATAGTCGTAACTATAAGACTTCGCCTACTAACCTATCGACAAGCGTAGTAGCTATAGGCCTTCTTCTTCGAGTCGACGAATTATAGTAATTACGAGGTCTTATATACTAGTAGTAATATTATCGACGCTTACTAGTTTATAGCCTTTATAGACTACTATTTCTCTAGTATTAAACTTAGAGTTTAGTCTTAGAGCGGATTTCTTTACTACTTCGTATAACTACTAGACGTCTCTACTATCTTCGTTATATACTTCTATTTTAAAGTCCTTATTACTATTAATCTAACGCTAGGCTGTCTTTAAGAGTTTACTATAATCTAAGTTATTATTATTAAGGTCTAACCTAAGATAGGCCTAGAGCCTCTTACTAAAGCGAAATAGAAGGCCTCGTACGAATAGAAGAGTATAAGAGCGCTTATCTATATACGAAGTAGGTATAGTATTAGAGTAGAGTATAAACTACCTTAAGTACTCTAAGAGATTATTATCCTCGCTATAGTCGACCTTATAAAGGTTTTCTATATAGTAGCGGTTTCCGAGTATATATATATTATCGTACTTTTAGTATTCCTTAATAATTAACTCCTTAAACTTAGCGTAGTCTCGATCGTAGAAACTATTAAGGCGCTAGTATCGTCTACGTTAGATAACCGTAACCTAAGTAAGTAACTTCTCGTAAAGCTATTTATTATTATTAATAAGTAGAATAGCGTAGTTCCTATATAGTATTTTAAAACGCTTAATATACTCGGTTACGTTCTCTCTATTAAAGAAGAGATTCTAGTCCGAGCTAGGTAGTAGCGGGACCTAAGCGACAATTACCTACTAGCTTTAGGTTATATAGATAGTCTCTATAAGTAGCTAGAACTACGCTATAGATAGTCTACCTCTTAAGTTTAGGTCTTAAAAGATATTAGCGTTAGGGTTAAGGTTATTACCTCCTTAGTCCTTAGCTTCTATAGACATATCGTTATCTAGTAGAGAGAATAAAGTAAAAGTAGGTAGTAGCTTTACTAGTAATCTTCGAATTTACTTATTAAGTTAGTTAAATAAGCTACTATCTAGTATTATAGGCCGGCTAGTAGATACTAATTTACTTATAGAGCTTATTCGAATAGGTTCTAAGAGTATATTATACTCTCCTTAATTAGGTTTTTAAATAAAATATAGTTATCGTTTAAAACGATAACTAAAAAACAAGAGTCTAAAATTTTATTAGCTATCTAAAAGTAAACGTTAAACTTTTCTTTATAATATCGAGGCTATATTAATTATACCTAATAAGCGAAAGTATATCGTATCGTATAGTTCGACTATTTATAGCGAGGCGCGTCTATCTTACTTATTTAGGTAGTCTACTATATAACTATAGTAGTATAATATTACGTTAGCCTATACTATATATTAGATCTAGGGCCTTAGACGTAATTAGTATCCTTAGCTAAACGATTAGCGTCTAACGCTATACTAGAGCTTATATTAAAAGTAGAGAGCGTATTATATACTATATAATATCTAGGAGAGTATAGCGTAGTAAAGAAGAATAGGGGATTAATCTTAAACTAACTTATATATATAGTATAGTAGTAATATACTAGGAACTAAATACAAAGTTAATTAAGTTAGTTGTCTAAGAAGAGAAGAAAGAGAAGTAAGATATACCTCTTACTAAGCCTTAGGTAGATACCTTAGGTATCTAGAACTATACTTAGATATCTATTAATAGATAATAACTACCCTAATACTAACCTCCTAGGCAGGTATAAGAGTAGCTATTATAGAACAAGACCTGTTCGGAGAGTAATAGTCTTATAATACGTATATTAACTAGTAGTAACGAGCTTAAACTAGTAGTCCTAGGACTAAGAGCCTATACTAGGACCGTAGGATATTAAATTAATCAAGTAGAGTAAACATTACTATCTTAGAAACGAGCTACTACCTTGCTTTTATACTAAAGTTACTAAGTACGGTATATAGGTAGGCCTTTACCTTACTAATCCTCCCTTTCTTAGTATCTAACTAGATACTTAACTACTCGTAGATCTTACTTAGAATCGCTTAAAACTAGCTAGTTTTTCTATTAAAGTCTATTAAACTTTTAATTAGAGGCCTATTAAATAGTTACCTTTTTTAACGATAACTACTAAAAATATCTTCTTAGATCTAGTTATTATTCGCTAGACGCTACTCTTCTACTATATTCTTAGAGATCTCCTTAGGAACAGCCTCTCTCTTCTTCGATACTAATACTTCTAAGTTACTATCTGCGCTTATAAAGCTAGCTTCGCTAAACATATACTCCTTAATGTCTATAGCTATAGCGTAGGTAGTATCGAATTAAGCTTTAGCCGTAGCCTACTATTTAGCTATATAGACCTTAAACTCCTCCTTACTTATACTAAAGAGCTTCTTTATCTCTATACTTACTACCTAATCCGCCTATAGAACTCGGCCTACTAAGGTATCGGAAATCGGGCCTAGGCCGGTTAGAAGTACCTTAGTAGCGAAAGGTTTTATTACTCGTATAGGGTATATAGTGCCTAAAGCTATAAAGAGTATTCGCTCGCGATAGAGATATACGCTATAGACCGTAGAAACGTTAATACTATAGTACGTAAACCTATAACTAACCTAGAGGTAGTAGTATATAAGTCTATACGTAGGTCGTAGGGCTAGAGTCGAGCGATAGCCCTACGTAGTAGTTAGTAGTAGGTATAGTAGGTAGATTAGCGGCGTACCTACGTCGCGTCGTCGTAGAGGTATACGTCGGTAGCTATAGTAGGCTATATAGGCTATAAGCCTATTAGGATCGCGTAGTAGTAGCGCTAGTAGAGGATAGGTAGGAAGTAGAACAAGTTATTAAATAATACTATATTATATAATCGCTAAGTAGTAACCTAAGTAGTCCTCCCTAACCTTAGTAGTAGTCGTATAAAGGATAATAGTCTATAACCTCCGCGGTAAGCTCGAAAATCGCCCTTATACGTATAGGTAGTAGTAGCCGCTATAGGCCCGCCTACTAGGTATAGAGACGCCTACTACGTTATATCCTTCTTCTTATAGAAGTCTCGCTAGAGATATTAAAAACAATAGTATAGAGTATTATAGAAACAAGTTATCGTCCTTCTTAAACTCTCCTCTATACCTCCGTATCCCTATACCTTACTAGTCCTTACGTTACTCTATTAGGCCTCTAGAGGCTAGACGGAATCTACGCCTAGCTGCCTAGTTATTATCGGCCTACTTAAAGAGCTCTCCTATATCGGTAGTAGTAGAGAAGTTAGCTACTAGTCGCTTTATAAAATCCTTGTTATTAGCGTAGAAACTAGTCTCTAGGAATATCGTAGTCTCTAGGTCTTTAATATAGACTATAAGGATACGATAGTTACTTAGCGTAGACTTACGGTAGGCCTCTAAACGAGTATAGAATACGTTAGTAGGGTAGGTAATCTAGCCTATAGTATCGAAGACTACTATAGGATCGTCCTAGCGTCGTATACCTATAAGGGCCTAACTAAGATATATAGCCGGTATTAACTTGTCTAAAGTAAGGAAGCGGTAGAGGATTATTCTATAGTAGTTAGAGTAACCGGATAGTAAGGTATACCTAGGTATAAGGTCGTAGTAAGCGTCTCGTAGCTAAGAGTACGTACTAGAAGCTTCTCTAATCTCGAGGCGGTTAGTATCTAGGTCTATTTTATAAAACTAAAGTAGGAGAGTTATCTACTTATCGACTTTATTTTCCTTAGAACTATATAGTAGTATAGGAGACGACACCCTAGCCTCTCCCTACTTTACTAGTACTATAGACTATCCCCTAGTACGTTCCTAGGTAGGACTTAGTAGGTTAATATCTTCCTTCTATATATACTACTCCTTAATGTCCTCTATAAAGCCTCTACTAAGTAATCCTCTATCTCCTAGTCTCTCTACCTATACTATAAAAACTCGTTAGTAGTATAGACCTTTAACTAATTTAGTATAATTAGTATAGGTCTTATTTATAAAGGAAACTATATCCTAAACTTACGATATACCGTAGCCTCTAGCTATATCTATAATACTAAGGTCGATATACCGGAAACCCTTATAAGACTAATTAGACCTACCCTTTATTAGTAGGTAGGTATACTTAGTATAGTATAGGTAGGAAACTAGGTTCGTAGCGTAATCTAGTCGGTAGTAGATATATATTATCTAGTATATAGGGTCCTAGCGAATTAACTACTAAATACCGCTATAGAACATGTTCCTATACTAGCCTATATTACGATTACTATTAATCTTACGTAGATACTAGTCGTATATAGCAAACTCCTTACTAATTAGGTCCTTAACCGGCTCTAACTAACTAAATAAGTCGTACGTAACCGTACTTTCTCTAAAGTATACCTCTAGTACTAGCTTCGGTAGCTTACTCTTATCTATAATATAGGTAACTAGATTAGTATAGGTGAAGTATCTAGGCAGGTTATTATATCTCGTTCCTTTAGTAGCTAAGTAACGTAAGGCACTTAGAGTATCGCTAGGGTAGGCTACTCGGCGTTACGCTAAAAACTAATTTAGGTACTCTACTTAGAGTTTAACTAAATCCTAGATACGTACGTAGAGTCTAAATCTCTAAAATAGCGTTAGTTAGTCGACCTTACTATTCTTAAAGCCGAACGCCTCTCTAGTAGTATTTCGTAGGCACTAGAAGTAGAGACTATACTTATTTAGGTTAACGTCCTTTAAACTATACTCTTTAATCTTTAAGGTAATAAGCGCTTCGAAGACCTATACCTTTAAGCTCTAGGTATTAATAGCGGCGTAGAGTAGGCGGTTTTATCTAATATCGTAGCGGTTATAGAGGTAAGAGCTACTACTAAGTAGGGAAGATAGGCTTAGGTCGCTAACCTTACTTAGGCGCGAGTTAACGCTAGAGGTTCGGTAGCTTCTAATAGGTATAGAGGTAGACGCGCTACTTTCTATAGTCGAGTAGCGCTAATTTCTAGTTAGGCTCTCGAGGCTAGATAGACCTACGAGAGTAGTAGTAGCTTTCTCGGCGTCTTCTTAGATCTTAGTAGCTACTCTCGTAACTCGAGGTAATACTACTATCGAAGAAGGGGCCCTCTCTCTACCTAAGAGCCTATCTATAGCTAGTAGAGGTGTCTTAATAAGCTAGATAATCCTATCCTTAAACTATAGATTACGCTCCTTTATTAACTACTTTACCTTATTACCTAAGGTATTAATCTACTAAACCTCCTCGCGTCCTTCTATACTCTTTAGCTTAACGAAATCCGAGTCGATAAGGTAGTATTCCTTTAAGCGATTATTAGCTAGGTTAAGGAGGCGCTAAAGGATAGCCTTAGCGAGTAGGTACGTAGCGGTATCTACGTTAAGTGTTAAGAATATATCCTAGATAGTCAGTCTAGATATAGACTTCTGAGCATAGTTCTAGATGCCTAAGGTATCTACCTAAGGCTTAGTAAGAGGTATATCTTGCTTCTCTCTCTTCTCTTCTTAGATAACTAACTTAATTAACTTTGTATTTAGTTCCTAGCATATTACTACTATACTATATATATAAGTCAGTTCAAGATTAATCCCCTATTCTTCTTTACTACGCTATACCCTCCTTGACATTATATAGTATCTATAAACGCCCTCTACTTTTAATAGGTTATGAGCCCGGGTTTGTATACTGAATAGGAGTAACCTATGTTAGTATAGGTTACTTGTATCCCTTGCAGTTTATAGAAAACATTTAGGGCCTAGAAGTTTCCCTAACTATATTACTAACGAAGCTAGTTTACACCTAGTAGTATATAAGTTAGTAAAGATCTCTATAAGACAATAGTATGTTTCTACTTTGTTAATACCTGCCTAGTTCTCTACTATTGCACCTAGCATTACTAGAGTTAGAAGAGGCCACTTGGCCTTCCTACTACCTAGTAACAGAAACTCTACTAAGAGAGAAAGATCTAAGTCTTAGTAATTTCCTAAATACAAGGAATCCCTGTCCCTTAGAGCTAGTCTCCCTACTACAAGAAATTACCCTTCTCTAGAATCCTTAGCTAGTCTGAAGTATTCTACTAATCATTTATTCTATTCACCTATTTCTATAATAGACTAAGAGGACAAGAAGAGCTAAAGGATTCCAATCCTAGACAGAACTAACTAGAAGAGATAGTTCAAGCTACAGATAGACAAGCTAGAAAGAAAGGACTAGTTCTAGGCAATCAGCTAACTAATTATTAGAGGGAACCTATATATAGTTTAGTAGGACACTAGTCTTCAGATACATGTCACTTAGAATCAACACTTCTTAAAAGACAATATAGCATGTAGGTTCAGTATCAGATATAGTATTAGTGAAGATAATAAGATAGAGCTAGAGACATAGTATGTTACTATACTAGCAGCTAAGATATAGGTGATTCTCTAGAACAAGTATAACAGAGTCCTGAAGTCCTATACTATAGGTCTGATTAAGCAGTTTGTTATATTCAGGATATTACCTAATAAGACAATTAGGGAAGTATAGAGACACCTTAGAGGCCTAGGCAAGAGGATTACTAAGATTGATCCTTAGGAAGCCTACTACTAGAGCTAAGAGAAAAGGCTGAAACATCTCCTATAGTCCCTACCTATATTATACTAAGTAGCTAAGGATACTATTATAACTTAACTATCCTTAGATATAGACACTGTTCTCCTTCTACTTGAGTCCTAAGAGGTAAGAGACAATCTAGATAAGATAGATACAGGTCTAGCTATATTCTATTCTAGGTAGCCCTACTAAGGAAAGTCCTTACTAATGTGCTAGCTCTATAAGAAAGGGAAGTATTAGTTGAAGGATTGTCCTAACCTCTCTACTACTAAGAAACTGTCCTAGTAGAGAAATAGTACTAAGAACTAGAAGGACCCTTAGGGATCATTCCTTAGAGAGAGGGTTAGAAGATCCCCTTTACTAAGGAATACTAGACATATCAAGAAAGCTGTCTATAAGTCATTATTATATAATGAGCTAAAGAAGGTTGTCTAGAAAATAGGCAAGTAGCTTCAAAGGATAGAAAAGTCTAGAAAGCTTCTAAAGAAAGGATTTTCAGCCTAGGAGTCTAGTTCTAGTTCTGATTCTAGAACTTACTCTAGTTCTAGAAGCAATAATAATTCCCTATTAGAAGATAATAACTAAGATGAGTTGGCCTATTCTATAATTAAGGCTAAAGGCAAGTTGTTACCCTAAGAATAGCTCTTAGATTCCTGTACCTTATCCTATATAACTGACTAACTATCCTTCTTTAGATTAGTAAAGCTACTAAGGAAGAAAGTATAGATTAAGGTAGGAGGAGGATACCTCTATATAACCTACTCTAGACTAGTATAGATAAAGGGAATCTTAGGAGGAGAAGTTCTACTTAATAGGGTACTATTTGTTCCTAATCTTAGAGTAAATCTTATATTATAGGATCAGTTTAGTAAGCAATTTAGAGTCTAGAAGCCTGATTTCACTCTTACCTCCCTAGATAGCTAAACAGTTGTAAAGACCAAGCTAGTTAGAGGTGTTCTATTTATTAGTAAGATATTACCTCTCCTATAGGAAAAGTTATATTACTTACTATATGATCCTATAGAGGTTAATAATGCCTATACTGCCCTATTAGAGAAGGATCTGAAACAGTAGGAGCTATAGTATAGAAGATTTGCATACTTTAGAAGAGGGTTACTCTCAAACCTTTACAAAGTTACTAACCTAAAGGAAAGAATTCTAATCCCTAACTAGGAAGAGTATAAGTATAGGATCTGTGTAATAGGTAAGATAAAGAAACACCTAGGCAAGTCTATTAAGAGAAGACCTGAAAGACTAGCTCTTGTATTAGTAGATATCTATAGACTATTACTATTATTAGTAAAAGGTTTTATATAGTAGCTTGAGATTGTTAATAACTTCTTAAGAAAGAAATAGGCATTTCTACTTAAGGCTAGATCAGATATACTAACTGCTCTTTAGAACTAGAGGATCAAGGCAGAAAGGTAGTTAGTAGCACTCCTCAAGTCTATAAGGGCTAACAATGCTAGAGAGATCACTACTTTAATTAAATAGTAGGAGAAGGACTTTAGAATTACCCTTGAGCTAACTAAGGCCTACAATTCACTCTAGAATAGAGTAGTTAAGAGGTCTATCTAAATATTAGAGGCCTCTATTAGAGCAATACTTGAAGAAAGCAAGATACCTATTGAGTTTTAGCTAGAAGCTCTTGAAGTATAGGTGTATATAAGGAACAAGCTTCTAAATAGACCTGATGTTAAGGGATTTAAGCTCTTACCTAATAAAGCTTTTAATAGGATCAAACTAACAGTCTCCTACCTTAAGGTATAGGGATATAGAGCTGTAGTGTATATAGATATAAGAGTATAGCCTTAGTAGGCAAGGAGTAACAAACTAATAAATAGAGGAAAGGATGCTATGTTTGTTAGATACTATAACAACATAGTAAAGGTATAGAAGTTCTAGGAGCTAGACATGAAGGCTATTAAGTAGTATACTAATATAATCTTCTTTAAAGATAAGCTAGGTAGAGAATTGGACTTGAATATCAAGATTAAGAATCTCCCTAGTTCAGCTCTAGAAAGAAGACCTGTTAGAAGGCTAAGAACTATTAGCTAGCCTACTCTACAAGCTAGTGGGAGTACCCTAGGTGCTCCTAGTCTAGGCTAGTAGAAGCCTCCTCCCCCTTAGCTATTAGTACAGGTTTAGGAAGGAAAGAAACTCTTTATATAACTTCTACCTCTACTAGAAGATATAGGAGAGTACAGAAAATTCCTAGACTAAGAGAAAGTTAAGAAAGAATCTAAGAATTCTGCTTAAGAAACTATAGAGGTGGATTGGGAGTAGATAGCCCTAAGGCAAACCCTTAGAAAGAGGAAAGTATCCTAAGAACTTAATAGATTTAACTAGAAGCTAAAGCTAATCAGGCTTAAGCCAGATTAGAATAGTTAGCTAGACAAGGAAATGCTCCTAGAGTATTAGGCTTTCTTCTTAGCTATAAGCTCTATTAACCTAGGCATCCTATAGGACCTAGAATTCTTAGAGGAAGTTGAAGAGATTGTATTCTTAGCTGCTAAAGAAGTAGGAATGTATAAATAGGAGGTTCTAATCCTAAGGAACTACAAGGAAGTAGTAAGTGATCCTAAGTAGGGTTATCTCTAGTAAGAAGCTATTTAGAAGGAGCTAGATACACTTATAAGTAACAACACCTAGACTGTAGTAGTTCTACTAAAAGGGGCTAACCTAGTTACCTCAAGATAGGTCTTTAATATTAAGAGAAAGCTTAGTAGAGCTATTGAAAAGTTTAAGGCAAGACTAGTTATAAGAGGGTTCTCCTAAAAGTATAGAGTAGACTATATAGAAACTTTTGCCTCTATAGTTAGGTAGGATACTCTAAGAGGATTCATAGCTATAGTCTATAAGAAGGACCTAGTTCTGCACTAAGTAGATATGAACAATGCATTTATAGAGAGCACCCTATATAAGGATATCTATATAATCCTACTACTAGGTGTTAACCTACTAACTAGTATAGTCTTATAAGTTCTAAGGAGTCTCTATAGGCTAAAGCAAGCTACAAGAGACTAGAATCAGCTATATATATCAAAGCTAAAAGGAATAGGATTTAGACAATTAGAAGTGGACCTATGTCTTCTAATCTATAAGAAAAGGAAAGACCTAATGATCCTAATCTATATTAATAATATACCTATTACTATAGAGAGACTAGAAGATGTCCTCTAGTTTAAAGACTAACTTAGTAAGGTCTTTAAGATTAAAGATCTTAGAGAACTAGACAAGATTCTTAGAATGAGACTAACAAGAAACAGATAGTAAGGCTAGCTGAAACTTGACTAGAAGCACTATATCTAAGAGAACCTAGCTAAGATAGGAATAGGTCAAGAGACTATATTACTAACTCTTTTACTAATAGACAGCTATGAAAGTCTAAAGCCTACTAGACCAAATAATAAAAGGTATAACAAATAGGAGTACTAATCTATTATTAGAACATAGATGTAGCTTATAACTGTTACAAGACTAGATATTTTATTTGCCCTTAGAAGATTGAGCTCCTATATTAGTAATCCAATAGTAGGACATATGAAGGCTCTAAAGAAGCTAACTAGATACCTGAGATCAAACCTAGACCTTGGTCTAAGATACTTAAGGAATAGTTAAGGCTGCCTTACTAGATATATGGACTCTGACTATATAATAGACAAGACTAACAGAGTCTTAATCCTTAGATATATCTTCTTCCTTTATAGTATACTAATCTCCTAGATAAGTAAGAAGCAGAAATCTGTGGCTATATCTATAATAGAAGCTAAATATATAGCTATAGGAGTATATGCAAAACAGTCACAGTTCCTTAGTACTCTTTTGAGAGAGCTTGGATGCCTAGAGTTAGTAGGAGAATGTTCTTACTAACCAAGGATCCTTAGTAACTAGGAAACTGTTACTAGAATCAGGCCAATTTAGCTAAAAGGTAATAACTAAGCTACCCTTACTCTAGTTAAGGACTTATATGTTTATAACAAGTCTAAACACATTGATATCTTATACAATGCTATAAGAAAGCTCTAGTGGAACAGACTTATCTCTATAGAATATATGAATATAAAAGAGATAGTAGTAGATAGTCTTACTAAGCTAAAGAATAGACTATAGTTTCAGGAGTTTATAAGGCAGCTCTACCTTGTATAAGAGATATGTAAAAGATAACTCTAAGCCTTAGAGCTGAACTAAGAGGAGTCTAAAAGAAAGATTTTAGTTACTTGACTCCTCCTTAGTTAGACTTTATAAAGTCCTAAATGCCCTTACTAATGTCAGACCTATTACTAACTACAATATCACTATATAGCACCTAGCTGAACTAGACACCCCCTGAGGCCAAGTACTAGTTAATATTAAAGACCTCCTCTATAGCAGCTATTATCTCCTCTACTAGTGTATAGTTACTCTGCTCCCTAGCTTGATATAAGATCCCTATAGCTAAGAATAGTATACCCTAAAGACTATTAGGGAACTAAGAAGCTGTATAGAATATAACTAAGTAAGGGACCAGGCTATAAGGAATCTAGGGAGCTGTTAGAATTGGCTATAAGAAAGGACAGAGGCAACTTACTAGATAGTCTATGTCCTAAACAATCTACTCCTATATAAGAGAGGAGGAAGATCTTATAGAAGGCATTTCTTTTACCTTTTTGTGGGAGATAGTAGTATAGAAAGTTTATTAGATTAATAGTTAGTGCTGTCTAGTTATTAGTCTAAAAAGTAAGTACTTGATAACTAATCAAGATTAGGACTAGCATTTGAGTACTATAGATAATCTGTTAAAAGATCTGACTATATAGCATGAGTAGGAGTGTTAAGAATGTATCCTAGATAGTTAGTCTAGATATAGACTTCTAAGTATGGTTCTAGATACCTAAGGCATCTACCTGAGGCTTAGTAAGAGGTATATCTTACTTCTCTCTCTTCTCTTCTTAGATAACTAACTCAATTAACTTTGTATTTAGTTCCTAGCATATTACTACTATACTATATGTATAAGTCAGTTCAAGATTAATCCCCTATTCTTCTTTACTACGCTATACCCTCCTTGATATTGTGTAGTATCTATAAACGCCCTCTACTTTTAACATTAAGCTTGTTTATAGTAGCGCTACCTATATAGGCCGAGAAGTTCTTTACTATCTTTAGATAATTCTCGAGGTAGAGACGAATAGTTTTACTATTTCTATATCTTATACCCTACTCCGTCTCGATACGAGCGAAGGCGCGGTTAATTACCTATTAATCCTTTACTCTCTACTATATAGCGTTCTTAAAACTCGGGTTTAACTACTTTAACTCCTTGTCTAAAGACTTCTTATTAATCTTCTTAATTCCCTCCTAGAGTAGGCGCGCTATATTATATAGCCTAGAGAAGGCCCGGTCGTAGTAATTAATAATCTCTATCGCTACCGTATACCTCTCTACGTTATCTTTAATTATAGCTATACCGGTAATAATATCCTTAGTTTATATAGTATTCTAGATAATGTTTCTTACCTAAATAGAGAGGCCGTTTAGGCTATTTAGGTTAACGTTACCTAGTACTAATATAGTATAGGTACTAGCGCGATTACGCCTAGTAAGTCGACTCGAGGTAGTAGAAGTAGGAGGAGGTTATTAGTAGCCCTAATAGCTATTAGCGAGTAGTAGTAGGAAGTTAAGATTAAGAAGAAGGTAGAGGGGCGGCTAGTTACTTAAGTATCTAGTCCTATAGAGTAAATAAAGGTTCTAGAGAGTAACGGGGTTAATAGAAAGTAAATCGCGACTAGAGTAAATAGGTAATAATAGTAAGTAATATAGAGTAGGTAAATATAAAGTAAACTAGTAAAGTAAACTAGTAAATACTTCGTAAAGTAAAGTAAAAAAGTAAAGTAAAGTAATCTATAAGGAAGGCGTATATCGTAAGTAAAATAAAGGAAATCGATAAAGGAAACTATATATCTACGACGACTAGAAGTAGCGAGAGGGTTATATATAACCCTTTCCTCTCTTATCTTTTCTTCTCTTTCTTAGAACGGTTAAGTAGTATCTAGTTATCGTAGCCTAACTAAGTTAGTTAATCGTCTATATTATCGTCCTCGCTACTACCTAGCGTAGCTAAGGCTTAATATCTAGGTATACTCTTTAAAGATTCCTTATTATACGACGTAGGTAATACTATACCGTTAAGGTCTTCTAAGATATAGGAAGTAGTACCTTCCTTATACTCTAAGACTCTATACGGCCCTCGCTACTAGAAGGTAAGCTTGTCCGATCGCGATATCTTAAGATCGTCTTAGTAGATTATAACTAACTATTTTTAGTAAACTTAGCGTAATCTATATATCTAGAATTATTATAGCGGTCCTTAGCCTCTTCTTAGATACGTATCTATCGCTCTAAGATATTACTCTCTATATCCTATATAGCTTTAAGCGCTTTAGCCTAAAGAGTAATTAGCTCCTTATACGTACGAACCGATCCCTAATCCTTAACCCTAAAGGTATAGTATTCTAACTCGATAGGTAGTACTACCTCTCTACCGATTATTAGCTTAGTAGAGGTCTCGCTAGTACTACTATTATAAGTAGTACGCTCTACCTATAGTATAGCCGGAAGATATAGTACCTAAGCCTATAAACTACTCTTAGATAACTTAGATAAGGCAGATAGGATAGTCTTATATCCTACCTCTATAATAGCGGCGCTCTATAGTTAGTAGACAGAAATCCTTGGCCTCTTTACGCTATACGTAGTAAGAAGCGTAGAAACCTCTATACTATTATTAATATTAGTATTATCTAGTATAATCTTAAACGGAGCGTCCTATTAGTAGTATATATTCTTCTAAAGAAAGTCGGTAATCTACTTCGTAGACATCTTCTTAGTAGTACTATCCTCTCGTACGGTATAATAGTAGATCTTAGCCTCTAGCTATCGCGATATCTCTTCTCTAGTAATAATTAAGGACCCTCGCTTATCGATATAGACGCTATCTATATACTAGCGCTCTCCTATAGTTTAGACTTATACCTCTACTATAGAGCTAGGTCGAGGTATACTATTCCTTAGATTATAGTCCTCGTACTAGCGGAAATATATAGCGTATTACGTATATATACCGTTCTACTAGTACTTCGACCTAAGGATATAGTATATAGAATCGGTATTCCTATAGCTACTAGACTTATAGATCTTCTTAACGATTAGCTTCTATATCGTACCGTCCTTAATAACTCTCTACTAAGGAGCCTATCTATATAGCTACTAGTATAGCTTCTTATCGATAACTAAGAACTTCCTAGCTATCTTACTAAAGCGGTAGTATTCCGACTTAGATATGTAATTCGAGCGTCTTCTACGAAGTAGGATAAAGGCGACGGCCTTAGCCTAGTACTTCTATACGCCTAGGTCGCTATTAATGTCCTCCTAGAAGATAGAATCGATATTATCTCTATCGGGCCTCTAAGGCTAGATAGAAATCCTAGACGCGTATACCTAGAAGAAGGCCTTATCTACGAGGGCTTCTTTATCCTTATTCTCTATAACCTTATCCTTAGTGCCGGCTAGCCTCCTAGATAGCGTATTAGGACTAGTATACTTCCTACCTAGAATATACCTAACTTTAAACGTAAAGAGCTGGATCTATACGATCTATTACGTAACTATAGTATTAGGTAAATCCGTAGCTTCTTTATTAAGCTAGTAAACGAGCGTATTAGTATCTACTTTAAGAATAAAGTATACCCTAAATAGCTAAGGCTTTAACTTAGTAAGTGCCTTCTTAACTCCGAGACATTCCTTCTTATTAGCGCTATACCCTCCCTAGACGGTATTCTACGTACCGCTCTCGTACCTAGCTAGGTATCTTTGTCTATTAACTATCTATATAAGGATCGCTCCCTACCCGATCTTACTAGTATCTACGGCTACGATAATCTCGCTAGCTACCTTATCGTAATTAATAGCTACTAAGGTAGGAGCCTAGATTAGATAATAGACGTAGGTCTACTTCGCCTTCTTATAAATAGGCGTCTAGACGAATTCCTCGTCCTTCTTTATAAGCCTATATAGTAGGATCGTTATAGTAGTAAAACTCGGGATCTAAATACGGAAGTAGATAACTATACTAACGAAAACCTGTACTTCCTTCTAATTAGTTAGCGTCGGCTAGTTAACTAGATTAGCTACTCGGATAGTATCCGGATAGCGCTCTACGGTATCGGTAACGTATCCTACTACCTTAATCCTTAGTATTAGAATTTATAACTTCTTGACCGTAATAGTTATACTCGCGCGCTTAATATCCGTAATTACTATATTAAGGTTAACGATATACTCTATAATATACCTATAGAGGCCCGGTTCTAACTCCTTATTATTATAAGTAGTCTTTAGACCCTTAACTCTAAAATTATTAAGGAATAGTAGTACTCTATAGGACAGGTAATTAAATAGTATATAGTTAACTATATAGACAAACTAGGTAATAGAATTAGTCGCCTCTTATAGAATAGTAGTTATCTAAAGTAATCTAAAGGCGTAGTCGAATCTAGTAAGGTCCCTACTCCCTAGGTCTAATAGAACTTAGTTATAGCTAGAGAAGACATCGAGTATACTAGCTACCTAGTAACTAGTAAAATACTTAGAAAATAAGTCTATATTAGGAGGCAGGTACGTATCTCTAATCGTAACCTTATTAATTAACTATATATCGTTAATTAGACGATACGAACCTATATCCTTCTTAGCGACTAGAAAGTATAGATTACGATAGGCCTCGTAGTTAAACTTAAGAGTTCCTATATCTAGACGCTTCTATAGTATCTACTCTACTATAGCGCGAAGAGATAGGTTTAAGTAGAATCCTAGGTATTACTATAGTATATACTCTACTATACGGATTATATAAGAAGGCGCTATCTTAGGACGGACTTACTCAAGATAAGTAAACCTAGTCGCTAGTACCGCTTCTCGGTTAAAGAGTATCTCCTCTAGTATCTAGCGCTCTCTAGGTTATAGTTCTACGCTAGTAGTAACGCCCGCTATTACTTCCGGAGTTAACCTACTCGCCTTTAGTAGGTTAGAGAACTTCTTAATAAGGTACTTACTATCGAATAGGCCTATACCTAGTAGTAGTTTACTTTCCCGCGCTAGCTACTCCTACTTCTAACGATAGTTACTACTAGCGCTACTACTATCTGTCTAATTCACGCTTAGGTCTATAGGCTTGACCTTATTTACCTTACGCTTATATATAGTAAAGGCCCGAACCTTTAGGCGAGGATTCTATAGATAGTAGTATATAGAAGTATAATATATCCTAATATAGCTAGCCTACCTATTATACTCTACTACTATAAGGATCGTATTATCTAAAAGGTTATTACCTCCGTCCTCGATCGTAGTAGATAACTAATCGTCGCTTCGAGTATCGAGATTTTAGTCTAGCCTCGAAGGCCGAATAGAATCGAGGCGCTCTATTAGGCCTAGTCTTCCTATTCCTACTAGAGCTATATAGTAGGCAGATATCGTAGTAGCTAGCTCGAGTCTGCCTACTATTTTAAAGCGCTACTTTTACTAAGAAACTTATCGATAGTCTAGTATCTCTAGATTCTAACTATGCCTATAAAGGTAACCGACTCGCTATTCCTATAATAGATAGTGCCCTCCTAAGTACTATCGTCGTAGTTCTTAGACTATAGGCAGACCTTTATCGCCTACGCTCTACCTAAGAGGACTAGTACTAGTTCGGCGTCCTTAGAAAGTACTAAGATAAAGACTAGTATAACGTATTTAACGCCGAAAACGTTAACGTTTACCTTCCTATAGATACCTACTATCTAGGCTAGACCTCCTATAGTAGATAGGTTAATCTCTAGAATATCTATCTAAATAGCTAATCTATACCTTCTAGCTACTACTCGGTCTATTATAGTAGACTTAGCACCTTTATCGATTAAGCTATCCTTAGTACTAAGCTTACTATTTAACTAAATATCTACCTAGATTAGAGGCGCTACGAGGACGTCTTAAGTAATACTAGATAGGTCGACTACTACTAATTACTTATATAGCTCCTTCTACAGATTAGCCTTACCGGTATATACTATAATACCTCTATTAATAGTAACTATATTATATCTCGCGTAAGGTTTATACTAGCCTTTAGGCACTAATTCCCTAAGGAGAGAATATACTCGGTATAGTAGTAACCTCTATCCTTATATCTTAGTAGGTAGCCTATTATTAAATTATTAGCTAAGTTCTATACTAGCTATATAGACATCTATAGTTTAGCGAGTAAGAGCTTCCTATAACTCGTCGTTATCTATATAGATAGAAGCCTAAAGTCCTTTAAGCGATAGCTTGATACCTCTAAGTATAATATACTTAGTAAGCGTAATAGGAAATAGGGTCTATAGTAGACGACGTAGTAGCTTTATCTCTAGCTTCTAAGCTCTTAGAGCTATATCGTCCTCTACGCGTACCTTAGACCTTACCTAGTTATCTAGCCTCTACTTCTTAGAAGCTTTCTTTATCTTACGAATAGGAGGCGCTACTAGAGTAGGTTCCTCGTCTTCTATATCCTCGTTAATATAGTCGATAGTACTATCTTCTAACGTCTAAGACCTAGTAGTATCTCGCTACTACTAATCCTCTTCGTTTACCCTATTAACTAAGTCGTCGTATATATCCTTAAGCCTTTCCTTACGAATACTATACCTAATCGGCTTATAGGTATATATAGTATTACGCTAAGCCTAAATTCTTCCTTTAAGTACCTTCTCTTAAGACTTCTAAATTATAGGTACTAGCGCTCGCTTCTCGGCCTCCTTAGCCTTACTCTTACTAATCCGTATAGCGTTAGTACGGATAGGCGCGTCCTTATCTTCTAAATCTTTAACCCTAGTATGTCTCCTATTAAGGTTCTACTCTACGAAGTATACTTTAGGCCTAGGAACACTAATAATCTATATAGATCGCGCGTAGTTAACCTATACGACCTTTAGCGCGCCTATCTAGGTAGTCGGGCCCTTAGGGCTAGACGGCTTTAATAGTACCGTAGGCGTATTCTAGTAATCTAAGGTACTACGAGGCGTCTAATCGGAGCTTCTCTTAACAGAACCTAGAACTACTTACGTTATGTCGTAGTTAGTCTACTATTAACGCTACTTATCGCTTACTAGGTAGTCTAGGTACTCTACGGCCTAGCCTCCTATCCTATAAAGACGTAATACCTAGTTAATATAGAAGATCCGAGGCGTTATCCTGTCCTATTTTAGATACTAGATTATAATATACTTACCGGTTATACTCTTAACTATTAACCTCTTATTAATATTACAAGTTAACTATCCTTACGTAATTATATACTCGATTAACGAGTAGAAGTTAGCTATATAGTTAAATCTATAGTAGATATAGTAGCGACCTTTTATATACTCCGTAACCTATAGCGAAACATACCCTAAGTACGCTCTAATCGTTATAGCCTACTATTACTATTAGTTACTATTATCTTAGATAGTAGGCGACATATATTGCCTAGTAGGTTAGACAGGCGTAGAGGCTAAGCTATACTCGCCCTTCTACTTTAGAAGTATTAGATTATTAATAGTTAACTTATTAAAGTTACGGACTAGGTCGTTATTAGTCTATATTAGCCTAACTATAACTTCTATAGCTTCTATAGGACAGCCTTCTATAATAGACTTCTATAAGGACTTAAGTTAACTATAGTTACGAGCCTACTCTATCTAGAAACTATCTTCTCCTTTAATAAGGTCCTTAGCTAACTTAAAGATCTTCTCGAATAGTTTATAAGTCTCTAGTTTATATAGATAGATTCTATACTTAGTATAGAGTTTCTTAGATATCGCTACTAGTACTCTATTTAGTAAGAGCCTTAATCTCTTACGCTTACTTATATCTTCTAGGTTAATAGAGTCCGAAGTAAGACGGAACTAGCGAAGGAACTCTTTTAAGTTATTACCTTCTACCTTCCTCTTTTAGTAGAGCTACTCTAGGTACTCCCTAGATCGAATAAGGTAGTAGGTATTACTCTTAATAAAGTAATTAAGGAAGGTAGTCTCGAATATCTCCTATAACTTATACTCTAAACGCCGAATCTCTAGACGTAGTATAATATAGTAGTTAATAATAAGGCGCTTAATAGTATCTTTATACGAAGGCTCCTAGAGACTATAGTACTTACTTATTAACTTAAACCGTTCTAGGAACTTAGTAGTATTTTCTCTAGTAAAGTAGTAGTTTTAATTAGTACCTAGTATAGGCGGCTTTAGCTTATTCGCTTCGAGGACTTACTATAAGAGAGAAGCGAACTCTAGCTAGGTGCCTATTATAGGTTACTAAATAGGTCCTAACTAAGCCGGCTATCCTCGAGTATCGATATATCCTTCTATTAGAACGCTATCCGTAGACTAGCTTTTTACCTTAGTATTATTAGAGATCTAGCTATCTATAGGAGAAGATATAATAGGCTAGTTACTTTAGAAGTAGTAGCTTATAGTAAGTTAAGTAAGGTAGTAATAGTCGTATTCGTCTACCTCTTCTATAGGTATAAAAATAAGTTACTCCTTTAGCCTATAAGTAAAAGGGATCTAAGGACTCGATATATAGCGCTCTAGCGCGCTTAATTTCTCGTCGGGCCTCTAGGGGCTAGACTATCCGCGCTAGAGGCGTACGTTAGGCAATTTTAACTAAGCTAGTAACCTCGACTATTTCTCTAACTTTCTTAATATCCTCCGTCCTAATACGGATATTAAAGATAAACCTTTTATAGCTCCTAGGAAATAGCTGCCTTATAGGTAATCTATAGTAGCTCCTTTCTAGTTAACTAATAATTCTAATTTCCTTAGGTAATTTAGAGCCTAGCGCCCCTCCTTAGCTAGTTTTTTAGTATTAAACTTATACCCGTATACGTTTATAGCCTACGCTACGTAGAGTCGGTCGTTACCTTCCTCGCGCGCTAGTACTATAGTAGTTCCTAAGGCGTTTCTTTATTCTATCTATAATCCTTATAGTACTATATCTTCCTATATAATAAGTCTTTATACTAAGGCCGCGTTACCTTAGACGTATTACGCGCGATATAGCGCGACTTCTAGTTCCTTATAAGGCGTATAGTAGCTCTACCTTCGGCTCCTTATATAGTACGTAAACTTATAACTAACCTAGGAGTAGTAGTATATAAGTCTATACGTAGGTCGTAGAGCCGGAGTCGGGCGATAGCCCTACGTAGTAGTTAGTAGCAGGTATAGTAGGTAGATTAGTAGCGTACCTACGTCGCGTCGTCGTAGAGGTATACGTCGGTAGCTATAGTAGGCTATATAGGCTATAAGCCTATTAGGATCGCGTAGTAGTAGCGCCGGTAGAGGATAGGTAGGAAGTAGAATAAGTTATTAAATAATACTATATTATATAATCGCTAAGTAGTAACCTAAGTAGTCCTCCCTAACCTTAGTAGTAGTCGTATAAAGGATAATAGTCTATAACCTCTATAGTAAGCTCGAAAATCGCTCTTATACGTATAGGTAGTAGTAGCCGCTATAGGCCTACCTACTAGGTATAGGGACGCCTACCGCGTTATAATACGATTACTATTAGGCAACTTATCTAATACTTAACCCTTAGAGTAGGCTAGAAACACTATCGGAATTATATAATACTCGTTATCTACGCGAGTATACTACTAAGAGAGGTAGAGGTACGAAATAACTAGTAAGCCTATATTAGTATAAGGGTTCTTCTAGCTAAGGTTAAGGTTAGCTTTTATATCGTCGGTAATTACTAGAGTTATAGTCTCGACGAAGCCTATACTATAGCTTTACTTATTAGAGATAATACGCCTCGCTAGCTACTTCGCCTCCTTAGGGTTAAAGAGCCTATTACTAGCTACGTTAGAGGTTAGTAAAAGTTGTCCTCTATCGCTAGTATCGTCTAGAGAGATCGTAAACTGAACCTAATTAAGGCCCTTCTCCTTAAGTAGTATATTCTCGTTTAAGGCGATATACTAGAAGCCGTTAGAGTAGTTAGAACTAGCCTTATCGTCGAAGATATAAAAGGTAGTAGATAGGTAGGCTACGTATTTAATAGTCGTATATAGAGTAGTAACTAGCTAATATAGCTATAGTAGAGGATACTAGCGAAGAAGCTATTAGGATAGCGAGTACTATATACTATAAGACTAACTATACTAACTAATAGCTATATTATACTATCGATATACTATAAACTCCTACTATATAGCTTCGAGTAAAGAGTCTAGAATCTAAAATAGGCCTCTAGTAGAAGAAGAATAAAAGAGGAAGCTATAATTAGTCTAGGTACTCTTATTACTATCGTAGTCTAAGAGCTCCTAAGCCTTCTAATAGACGTTAGAAGTAACCTTCAAGTCTACTTTAGTTACTACGAACTAAAAGGGTCCGAGATAGCTTCTACCTACCTTACGTATTAGAGCGTTAATATCGTTCTCTAGTTCCTAAGTATTAGTACTCTTCTTACTACGACGAGTACGTCCTATAGGCTTAGGGAAGAAAGTATTCGCTTCTAGCTTAAACTACGTCTAGTTTTAAGTATTCTAGGCGATAAAGGCTTAGAGATTAGCTATACTACCTATCTAAATAATACGCTAGTAGAGGGTATACGTTACTTTAGCTGTCTTTAGTAGCTTTAAACCTATAGTATTACCTATCTTAGTCGTATATTCTTTATAAAGAGGCTAGCTAAGGTACGAAGGAATATTAATTAAAGTATAGCTCTTAGCTACCTTCTTCTTCTCCTAGACATTATCGACCTCTTTAAAGGTACCGCTAACGATTATATAGTAATAGATCTCGAAGGTAATACTATTCTTTATATAAGCCTAGTAACGTAGATTAGGCTCTAAGTTACTCTCTAGCTCTATTCTACTATTATCTTCTAGTACGCTTAGTAATAAGCGTTATAAACCTAGTAGCGGCTCTATTATAGGTAACTCTTAGTCTTATATAGGATCGCTATCGCCTAAAGCGCTTAGTATAGGAGAAGTCTCGATCGAGGTAATAATAGGTTCTCTAGCTCGAATTCTAGTAAGTCTCCTACTCTTATAAAAGATAGGCGTAGGCTTCTTCGTAGAGCTTAGCGTTAACTTCTCTAGCTAAGCTTTTAGCCTCTATATAGTACTAGGCGATATAGAATCTCTAGGACGAGGCTCTAGGGTCGTAAGTAAACTACTTTCTTCTCCTCGACTAGAGTTCGGAGTAGGACTAGAAGAGGATAGGCTCTTAGATGTAGAAGAAGAAGGACGTCTATTAGATCTTAGGTTTCTAAGAAGAGGTAATAGGCTATAGGACATTAAGAGCTGTCTTTCTACTACTAAGAACACGTAAGTCGGTTCTTTAAAAGTCTCTCCTTTACGCTCTCTCTTAGTAAGCTTAACTATAAATCTATACTAATTAAGCTTATAGCCTACCTCTAGGCGCGCTTCTCTTATCTTATAGCTAAATACGTCGACTTACGAGAGTTCTACCTTAAACTTGTTCTAGTAGCGTCTCCTATCTAAGTTTATATTAATAAAGCCTAAGTCTTACGAGCTAGGAGTCTTCTTACTTCTCTATAGCTAAAAATACTAGCTACGAGAGAATATATTCGCTACCTATTAGTAGAAACGGTCTTACTTCTACTACGTCGAGAAAGCCTAGTCTTTAGGCTCGCTCTCTTCGAAGACGCCTTTATACTTATTTAACTATTAGCGAAGGTTCCTAAGTATCTCTTTATTATATAAGACTTAGTTAAGGAAGAGAAAGTTCTACTCGTACCTAAACTCTATACGTAGCTACTACTAGATTAAGTTTCTCTCTTTTACTAAGTCTTAGCCTTCTTAGCGTATCTTCTTTATATTATCGTGCTTTATACTCTACGCGTTAAGGTGCTTTAGCAAAATCTTAGCGAAGAGGCGTTTAAAGAAGTTAAATATACCGATCTTTATTCTATCGTTTACTTCCTCGACTTACTTAAGTACTAAGTCGATACTCTCCTCTTATTCTTATAGTGTCTCTAGCGATAGAATAGCTTCGGTAGCGTTATTAAGATTCGTTATACTAGTAAGAGATCCGCTTAAAGGCTAGAAGCTAACGATAGAGCCTTCGCGATTAATACGAGCGAGCGCTATACCTTATATAGAACTTAAAGAAGCTATCTTTCGTTGTTTCTTTAGAGACTCTTATCTAGGTAGTTCTTATATAGGACTTCGAATAGGCGAGGTAGAAGGCGAAAGCGCTAGTCTTAATAAGCGTTTAAGCGTTAAAGAACGCTAGAAAGGGGAAGTCTTGTTCTTTATATACGATAGAGAAAGAGAACGTCTTTAAATAGTCGTATTAGTAGCTTAAGGCGATATAAAGCGCGTAACTAGTAATAAGTAACTTAAATAGCGAGGAGGGTTAGGCGCGTAACTAGTTAAAGAGTTTTCTATTATATTAGTTGCCGCTTACGTATATAAATAGCTAGGTAGCGTTACTAGATAGTAACGAAAGATAAGAACTAAACTTAATAGAAGTAAGGCTCTATAGTAACTAATTAATAGTTAATAAGGAAGAAGAGATCGTTTAGAGTATAAAAGTAGTCTAATTATATACCTTACCGTAGTAGCGTAACTACTATTAGGATTAGGGGTCTATACGTAAGGCTTAGTTATATAAGGTTTTAGTTATTATTTAAAAAGATAACTAAAAGTTCACTTTACCTTAACGCTTCCGTAGCTGTCGTATACTACTAACGCTACTACTAACTACTATAGTATATACCTTACTATTACTAATAAGGACTAAGACTTAGATACTATCGTCGTTACTCCTACTAACTTAAAAGAGCCTTATTTTTCGTATACCTAGTCGGCTTACTAGATCGCGCTTTCTATATTATAAGAGACCGCTAGCGCTATAATTAATAGCTAGGAAGGAGCTATTAGAGCTACTATCGCTAAAGGTTCAAGCTTCTCTACCCTTACGTAGGCCGAAAACCTTAAACTTTAAGAATTCTCTACTAGAAACTAATATTTTTAGCGACTCTTTTAGTTAGGCGAAAATTAGTAGTAAAAAGATCTTTAGGATAGAAAACCCTTATCTCTCTTCTTCGATTAGTAATAGAAAAGGGCTCTAGGAAGGTAGATCGTAGCGCTAACCTTAGAAATCGCTAGTAGAAAAGAGCTTTAAGAGTATAGGTCTAGCTTAGATTTTAAGACCTAGTAGTAGAAAGTAGCTTAGGATAGCTAACTTTTATAGCGATAGTAGGCTCGAGACTTAGAAAAAGGAGTAGGATAGTAGGTTAGCTATTAGATATAGAATCTATATTTAAAAGTTAAGCTTAGAGGAGTAACTAGCTATATAGATACTTATCTTAGCTATAGAAAATAGCGTTAGGACAGTTAGGATTAGCTAGATTTCTACTAATCTAGTAAAAGAGAAGCTTAGGAAGCTTAGATTAGAGCTCGATAGTAGCTCTAGGAATAAAAGAAGTACTTAGGATAGCTAAGATTTAGCTAGATTTCTACTAGTCTAGTAAATTATAAGCTTAGGAAGCTCCGATTAGAGCTTAATAGTAGCTTTAGGAACAAAAGAAGCGCTTAGGAAGGTTAGATTAGAGCTCGATAGTAGCTCTAGAAATAAAAGAAGCGCTTAGGATAGTATAGACTTAGGAATATTAGTCTTTTTTATAGTAGAGGCTAGGCTTTAGTAGCTAGATCTTAGCTTATACCCCTAATTAAGTATCGCCTATCGAATTTCTACTTCTTTAGCTCTACTAGGCTAGCTTTAGCCTTTAGCTTACTAAGTCTTCTACTTCTTCTTTAAGCTCTATTAGTAGCTAGCGTATATAACTCTCCCTTTCTTATTAAGTTATTACTAATAGCTTACTAATAAAGATCTATAGATACTTATACCTAGGTAGAAGTCCTAGTTCTATAACCTTCTCTATTAGTAGTAGTACTTCTTCTAGTTTAACCTAATCTAGAACTAGCTTTAGGTTTTCTCGTAGAAAGGTATATTTCTTAAAGTCTATTCTCTTATAGATATACTCTCGTTTTAAGCTATCTAGTTCCTTAAGCTTATACGATATACCTCTCTATAATACTTTAGATACTCTAAAAAGGCCTTCCTACCTAAATATAAGCTTATAGGAGAAGCTAGTTTTTAACTTAGAGCGGTATACTAATACGAGATCTCTTTCCTTTAGTATAGTAAGGTCCGTATAGCGATATTTATCGAAGTACGCCTTATTCTATTCTTAGAGACGCTATTAACATAGCTATCCTTCTTCTACGATCGTTTCTATAGCTTCTAGGGCTTGAGCTCGAATCGTAAGAAGCTCTACTCTAGTCTTAACCTTACCCTAATCTATAATCCGGAAGGTATAGTATTCTAGTTCGATTAGTAGTACTACGTTACGCTTAATTATTACCTCTAATAGCGTTAGGCTAGTAGTAGAGACTATTATCGTTCTTTCTACCTATAGTACTACTAGAATATAGTCCTAAATCGAATAAAGGCTACTATTAGAGAGCTTTAAGTAAGCGTCTAATATCGTCTTATAGCTGACTTTAACGATAGCGTTAGACTAAGAGTAGTACGGCGAAATATTAATATGTTTAATACTATACGATAGTAGTAGCTTCTCTATATTACTAAGGTTAGTCTTATAGTTATCGAGGATAACTTCTATAGTAGTACCCTACTAGTAAAAGATCTCTTCCTATATAAACCTTACTATCTATACTAAGGAGATACTCTTTACTAGATACTAGAATATACGTACTTCTAGCTAGCGCGATAGAGATTCGCGTATAACTATTAACGAATAGTTCTTCGAGATATATAAGCTATCGATATACTACTACTAGCCGACTATAACTTAGAGTAGGATCTATAGTTCTCTAGGTACCTATCTCCTATACTAAAGACTATAAATAGTATACTACCGAATAGCGAGCGAAATTTAAGCCTAAACCCTATCCTACTACTATCGTTTCTAGATAAGATTATACGTCTATTTAGCGCTACGGTAACCGTTCTTATAATAGTATACCTTAACGATACGAGCTCGCGCTTTAGGTTTATCGATAACTCGCTATAGAAGTCTAGCTACTCGTTCTTAGCGCTAGAGCTAGTTATTCTTAATATAAAATAGCCGACACTTCTTCCTTAATCGCTTATACTCGTTATTAGAAACTCTCTTAGGTTTTTGTATTCGTATAAGTACGAAAGCGATATTTATTAACTCCTAAGAGTAGATCCTATTAATTATAGGTAGCTCGCTCTAAATTACCTATATAGAGAAAGCGTTAACGTAAAAGGTATTAAAGAATTACTTATTAATTATTAGATCTACGTCTTCTTCCTATTCTATAGCCTCTATATCTTTAGGCGTAATAGGCTTCCTCGATAACGAATCTAGAGCTATATACTTCTTACTAGGAATATATATAACGTTGAAGTCGAAGAGGTAGATCTATACTAGCTAGCGCGTTATTACTATATTCGGCAAATTAGAGGCAGCTTTATTAAGCTAGTAAACGAGGGTATTTATATTAATCTCTAGTTGAAAGTATACTCCGAATAGCTATAGTTTTAGCTTCTTTAATACCTTTAGTATACTAAGGTATTCGCGCTTTCTAGTATCGTACTTAACCTCTACTAGGTTAAATAGGCCGGACTTATATCGAACTAGATAGCGAAGGAGTAGCTCGTCTCGATTATATTAGGAAAGCGTATATCCCTAACCTTTACTACTCGAATCTACGCCTACGATAATAAGTCCTACTCCTTCTCTATAGTTAAGAGTAACTAGGGCTAGGGCTGAAACTAGTACCTTTAAGACGATATCTTTAGCTAGTTAGTACTTAGTAGTCTATTAAAACTTAGTATCCTTCTATAAGAGTTTAAATAGTAGAGTAAGGATAATCGTAAAACCTTTAACCTAGACGTAGTAGTACGTAACTACGTCGAGGAAGGTTCGGACCTCCTTCTAATTCTCTAGAGTCGGCTATTTCTTAATTTTCGCTACTCTCGCGAAGTCTAGATAGCGACTATCGATACTAGTAAGGTAACTAATAATTACTAGTTGTTCGTAATAGAGCTATAGCTTATTAAAAGCTACTATTATATTAGCTCGTTCTATATTATAGAGAACGTCGTCTATAGCTATAATATATTTAATAACGTAATAGTAGAGGCTAGGTTTAACCTCTTTACTATCGTACTTCGTCTTAGGCTCTTTAATACCGATATTATTAAAGAACGGCCGTGCCTTATACGAGACATACTCTATAAGTACTTGATTAATAATACGAACGAACTAGGTAATAGAATTCGTAGCTCCTTATAGTAACGTTATCTACTATAATAGTCCTAGTAGTAAGTCGAAGCCTATAAGGTCTCTATATAATTTATCGAGTAGAATTTAGTTATATCTAGAGAAGATATTAACTAACGAGGCTAGCGTATAGCTAGTAAAGTCCTTAGAGAAACCCTTAGCGTTAGGTAGCAAGTTCGAATCTCTTATAGTAACTTAATTAAACTTCTAAGCTACGTTAATTAACCGATACTTCTTTAGCTTACCTACCTCTGTCTTCTTACTAATAAGGAAGTATAGATTTCGGTAGGTACTATAGTATAGCTTAAGAGTTCTAGCTTAGATTCGTTGTCTTAGTATGTCTTCTACGATATATTATAGAGATAGGTTTAGCTTGAAGCCTAGATACTACTATAGCTCGTAAGGAATTATCTAAATCTTCTATAGTAGAGCAATATTAGGATTAATTCGGCCTAAATACGTAAAGTTCTATATAAAGGTACCTTCTCGATTCCTTAGTATATAGTATAACAAATCTAGCTCCTTCGGTAGTAGTTCTATACTAGGTTTGAACTTTATAAGCCGTTTAGGCATAAGACGTAATCTAGGCTCGATCGTCGAGAATCTCTTAGTTAAGTACTTACTATTATAAGGTCTAGTGCTAGGTAGTATAGCCGCTTCCTTCTTAATATAAGTCCGTCACTAATCCTTTAATCCGCTAGGGTTTAAACTATTAGTTATAGTAATATCTATATTTACTAGTTTGATCTTATTAGTAACTCGTTTATAAAGAGTATAGACGCTAATATAATTATCTAGTTTCTACTACCTCGTAGCTTCTTTATTATAAGCTCTCTCTACTACTATATTAATAGCGGCCGAGATAACGTACGTCTCCTTACTAAGCTCGTCGTCTACTTTATCGAAGATAACCTTATCGTAGAGTCCGGGTTCTTAGATAGCTAGCTCCGCCTCTCTAAGCTTCTTATAGGCAATTATCAAGTATTCGTATCTATAATTTAAACCCTAGCTCGATTAAGACACTAGTATAGTATCGTTAAAACTATATCTAATACTCTAGTATAAGTCTCGCTCGCTAGTATAAACTAGCTTAGCTTCGCTAGTAGCTAGTAAAAGCTTCTTAAGTTAATTATTTTAGCTAAATTTAGCGACGTTACCTTTAACGGCTATAGCTACGAGATAGTTATACTATATTTAAGTCTAGCTATAGTTAACTCGTCTTAATAGCTCGAGCTACTATTATAGAGAGGTGCTTTGTCTAATTAAGTCTGCTATAAAATAATCTCTAAAGTAAATTACCTTTATATACAATAACTACTACGTAAGGTAGTTAAAGACTTAATTCTCTAGGAGTTTAGGGCTGTCGGTAACTATAAACGAATACTAGTACTAATCGCTTATCTATCTATACTACTAGTATAGTTTAAAGTATAGTATAGGAGGTATAACGTAATTATCGTTTAAAAAGGTAACTATAGAACGTTCTACTAGCTAACCCTCCTAAGTAGAGTTTTTACCTCTAACTACTAAACCTTATATAGAAAGGGTAGTAGAAGCTTGAAAAGCTTATAATCTCTCTCCCTACTCCTCGCTATTATATAATTTAGAGTCCTCGATAGTATACTCTATATTCTTTAGCTAGTAATTACTGAAAGTTAGAGTTTAGATACTAATTTCTACTAAATCTAGACGCGACGTACGCGTTAGAGCCCTAATTAATCTTATACTATCGACTAGAGCTAGTTTCTCGACACTCTAGCTTTTCCTAGTACTTGTTCTATAGTACGTATATTACTATAGCTATTAAAGCTAGTAAATATAACAATATAGCTGTCTAGAGTACTAATTAAGCCTTCCTAAGAGCTATTATCGTAGTTCTTAGAAGCTAGGCGTACTCGCTACGCCTATAGCTAGCTAAGTAAGATCGGGCTATTCGCTAGTAAGACTAGAAATAGTATAGTAACTCTTACGCTAAAGGTATCGATTAATACCTCTAAGTAGTACCTAACGAAAGTAACCTTGCCTTTAACTCCTCCTATAGTAATATTACTAAAAAAGGTTATACCGACTTGAAGCTTTCGAACATGTTCGATTAGTATAATTATTAACTTAGCCCCCTCGTCGATTAAAGACTTATAAGCTATTATTCGAGGTCTATACTTCGTAGGTATATAGATACTTAGAATAATTTAATAGATATTATTAAACGATAGAAGGATATTATTAGTTCGCTCGTAAAGCTTAGAAGCGAGCCTAGGTTTCACTATATTAATCGCTATAGCGGTAGCCTAGAAGGCCTTAATATTAGTTACTAAAACAGCTTTTATTAGCTCCTCCTCTACCTACTTACTAAAGGCTTTAGATAGTAGAGAATATACGCTAATCTTAGCTCTACTACCTCTATTCGTACGCTTCTTTATATAGAGCTTATTAAGCTTCTTACGTAGATCTATATCGTTCGGAATACGACCTTATAAGAAATATAATACTCGCTCGCTATAGAGAATAATCTCTACTAAGCTTAACTAGACCTTAGATTCGAGTATTTTATCTATCTAGAAGACGTTAGCGTTATTATTAGCGTATATAGCTCGAAGGTAGTTATCCGTACGCTTAGTCTTTAGAGGCTCCTTAGCCTTCTTTCGCTTTTAAGTATACGTAGGAGCGACTAGAACTAGTAGACTGTTTAGGTAGTCGTATATCTACTTATCCTCGACCTTATCGTTATTATATCTCTAAGTTTAAGAATCCTTAAACTCTCTTATATCTATAAGGTAAGGAGCTAGCTAGTTTTTATCTTTAACCTCTTTAATATAAGAGTAACGGTAAGCGTAGCTTCTTATAGCTATAGCCTAAGTCGTAATTCGCTTCTATACTCCTATTAGCTATCTTCCGACTAGACGAGAAGGATTTAGGTTCTACTTTATCTTTACGCTATCTCTAGCTACGTAGGCGCCGATTAGATCGTCTTAATCTTCCTACGTAATAGAAGCGACTTAGCCGATATTAATAGGACCGTCGATACTAGCTACCTTATTCGCTATCCTCTACTAGCTCGCTCTTAGCGTTAATAAACGATCTATATTTTCAAGATAGATCCTTCCGTAGCGCTACTCTAATACTTCTATTAATACCTACAGCTTTAGTAGCTCTTTATCCTAGTAGTATCGTATCTTTTCTATACCTAGACGAGGCGTTCTATAGTATATAATACTAGTCTTTAGGTCTCTATATATTAAGCCCTTAGTCTTAAACTACTTTAGGTACTCGTAGTTTGTAGCTATATAGCCTTCGAGCCTATATATCTAATAACCTAAAATCTTTAGAGCGATCGCTACGTAGGCCTTAATTATTAACCTATTATCTACTATAGCTAAATTAATCGAAATCTCCTAGCTATAAGTAGGCCTTAGAACGTATAGATAGTCGTGATCGTAAGACTTTACCTACTATCCTATTAACGAGCGTAGTAGCTATAGGCCTCCTTCTTCGAGTCGACGAATCGTAGTAATTACGAGGTCTTATATACCGGCGGTAATATTATCGACGCTTACTAGTTTATAGCCTTTATAGACTACCGTTTCTCTAGCGTTAAACTTAGAATTTAGTCTTAGAGCGGACTTCTTTACCGCTTTATATAGCTATATAACGTCTCTACTACCTTCGTTATATACTTCTACTTTAAAGTCCTTATTACTATTAATCTAACGCTAGGCTGTCTTTAAGAGTTTACTATAATCTAAGTTATTATTATTAAGGTCTAACCTAAGATAGGCCTAGAGCCTCTTACCGAAGCGAAATAGAAGGCCTTGTATAAATAGAAGCGTACGAGAGCGCTCGTCTATATATAAAGTAGGCATAGTATTAGAGTAGAATATAAACTACCTCAAGTACTCTAAGAGATTATTATCCTCGCTATAGTCGATCTTATAAAGGTTTTCTATATAGCGGCGGTTTCCGAGTATATATATATTATCGTACTTTTAGTATTTTTTAATAATTAACTCCTTGAACTTAGCGTAGTTTCGATCGTAGAAACTATTAAGGCGCTAGTATCGTCTACGTTAGACAACCGTAACCTAAGTAAGTAACTTCTCGTAAAGCTGTTTATTATTATTAATAAGTAGAATAGTATAGTTCCTATATAGTGCTTTAAAACGCTTAATATACTCGGTTACGTTCTCTCTATTAAAGAAGGGATTCTAGTCCGAGCTAGGTATTAGTAGAACCTAAGCGACAATTACCTTCTAGCTCTAGGTTATATAGATAGTCTCTATAAGTAGCTAGAACTATAACGTAGATAGTCTACCTCCTAAGTTCGGTCTTTAAAAGATATTAGCGTTAGGGTTAAGGTTATTACCTCCTTAGTCCTTAGCTTCTATAGACATATCGTTGTCTAGTAGAGGGAATAAAGTAAAAGCGAGTAGTAGCTTTACTAGGGATCTTCGAATTTACTTATTAAGTTAGTTAGATAAGCTACTATCTAGTATTATAGGCCGGCTAGTAGATACTAATTTACTTATAGAGCTTGTTCGAATAGATTCTAAGAGTATATTATACTCTCCTTAATTAGGTTTTTAAATAAAATATAGTTATTATTTAAAACGATAACTAAAAAAAACAAGAGTCTAAAATTTTATTAGCTGTCTAAAAGTAAACGTTAAACTTTTCTTATAATACCGAGGCTATATTAATTATACCTAATAAGCGAAGGTATGTCGTGTCGTATAGTTCGACCGTTTATAGCGAGGCGCGTCTATCTTACCTATTCGGGTAATTCGCTATATAACTATAGTAGTATAATATTACGTTAGCCTATACTATATACCGGGTCTAGGGCCTTAGACGTAATTATTGTCCTTAGCTAAACGATTAGCGTCTAACGCCGTACTAGGGCTTATTCTAAGTAGTCTATATACTAGGGGATACGAGATTGCCTAGATAGGTCTAGCCTATTCTATAGCTTCTACGCTATCCGAACGAGAGCGTTCTTACGCTAAACCGAGGTCTAATCGAAGACTATTATAGGTATAGAGACCCTAAGTAAATCTTCGATATAGTAAGTCGCCTTACTATCTATACAATAATTGCCGAATAGATCTATACTAAGAGGTACTAGAGGTTTATAACTTTTCCAGGTTAGAGCGATATCTATATTCTAGAGACTTCTACGTTATTATAGCCCTTTAAGTCGCCTCTTACGTAGGCTCCTTTAGGCCTCTTATTAATATTTATAGTATATTAGTTCTCGCTTTAAGGCTATCTTCTACCCTCCGCGCTTCTAGTCCTAGTATAAGAGAGAAGAGATAGCCCTACCTTCGGCTCTATTAATAGATAATAACTACTCTAATACTAACCTCCTAGGCAGGTATAAGAGTAGCTATTATAGAACAAGACCTGTTTAGAGAGTAATAGTCTTATAATACGTATATTAACTAGTAGTAACGAGCTTAAACTAGTAGTCCTAGGACTAAGAGCCTATACTAGGACCGTAGGATATTAAATTAATTAAGTAGAGTAAATATTACTATCTTAGAAACGAGCTACTACCTTACTTTTATACTAAAGTTACTAAGCACAGTATATAGGTAGGCCTTTACCTTACTACTATATCTAGACTAACTATCTAGGATATATTCTTAATACTCCTACTTATACTATATAGTTAGATCTTTTAATAGATTATCTATAGTACTTAAATACTAGTCCTAATCTTAATTAGTTATTAAGTACTTACTTTTTAGACTAATAACTAGATAGTACTAACTATTAATCTAATAAACTTTCTATACTACTATCTCCTATAAAAAGGTAAAAGAAATACCTTCTATAAGATCTTCCTCTTCTCTTATATAGAAGTAGATTGTTTAGGATATAGACTATCTAGTAAGTTACCTCTATCCTTTCTTATAGCTAATTCTAATAGCTCCCTAGATACCTTAGAGCCTAGTCTCTTACTTAGTTATATTCTATATAGCTTCTTAGTTCCCTAATAGCCTTTAGGGTATACTATTCTTAGCTATAGGGATCTTATATTAAGCTAGAGAGTAGAGTAACTATATACTAGTAGTAGAGATAATAGCTACTATAGAGAAGGTCTTTAATATTAACTAGTACTTAGCCTTAGGAGGTATCTAGTTTAGCTAGGTACTATATAGTAATATTATAGTTAGTAATAGGTCTAATATTAGTAAAAGAATTTAGGACTTTATAAAGTCTAACTAAGAAGGAGTTAAGTAACTAAAATCTTTCTTTTAGACTCCTCTTAGTCTAACTCTAAGGCTTAGAGTTATCTTTTATATATCTCTTATATAAGGTAGAGCTACCTTATAAACTCCTAAAACTATAGTCTATTCTTTAGCTTAGTAAGACTATCTACTACTATCTCTTTTATATTTATATATTCTATAGAGATAAGTCTGTTCTACTAGAGCTTTCTTATAGTATTATATAAGATATTAATATATTTAGACTTATTATAAATATATAAGTCCTTAACTAGAGTAAGAGTAGCTTAGTTATTACCTTTTAGCTAAATTAGCCTAATTCTAGTAATAGTTTCCTAGTTACCTAGGATCCTTAGTTAGTAAGAATATTCTCCTACTAACTCTAGGTATCTAAGCTCTCTTAAAAGAGTACTAAGGAACTATAACTATTTTATATATACTCCTATAGCTATATATTTAGCTTCTATTATAGATATAGCTATAGATTTCTACTTCTTACTTATCTAGGAGATTAGTATACTATAAAGGAAGAAAACATATCTAAGGATTAAGACTCTATTAGTCTTGTCTATTATATAGTTAGAGTCTATATATCTAGTAAGATAGCCTTAACTATTCCTTAAGTATCTTAAACTAAGGTCTAGGTTTAATCTTAGGTATCTAGTTAGCTTCTTTAGAGCCTTTATATGTCCTACTATTAGATTACTAATATAGGAGCTTAATCTTCTAAAGGTAAATAAGATATCTAGTCTTGTAATAGTTATAAGCTATATCTATATTCTAATAATAGATTAGTACTCCTATTTATTATACCTTTTATTATTTAGTCTAGTAGGCTTTAGACTTTTATAGCTATCTATTAGTAAAAGAGTTAGTAATATAGTTTCTTAGCCTATTCCTATCTTAGCTAGGTTCTCTTAGATATAGTGCTTCTAGTTAAGTTTTAGCTAGCCTTACTATCTGTTTCTTATTAGTCTTATTCTAAGAATCTTATCTAGTTCTCTAAGATCTTTAATCTTAAAGACCTTACTAAGTTAGTCTTTAAACTAGAGGACATCTTCTAGTCTCTCTATAGTAATAGGTATATTATTAATATAGATTAGGATTATTAGGTCTTTTCTTTTCTTATAGATTAGAAGATATAGGTCTACTTCTAATTATCTAAATCCTATTCCTTTTAGCTTTAATATATATAGCTAATTCTAGTCTCTTATAGCTTACTTTAGCCTATAGAGACTCTTTAGAACTTATAAGACTATACTAGTTAGTAGGTTAATACCTAGTAGTAGGATTATATAGATATCCTTATATAGAGTACTCTCTATAAATATATTATTTATATCTACTTAGTATTATAACGCGGTAGGCGTCTCTATACCTAGTAGGCGAGCCTATAGCGGCTACTACCGCCTAGGCGTATAAGGGCGATTTTCGAGCTTACCGTAGAGGATATAGATTATTATCCTTTATACTACTACTACTAAGGTTAGAGAGGACTACTTAGGTTACTACTTAGCGATTATATAATATAGTATTGTTTAATAACTTGTTCTACTTCCTACCTGTCCTCTACCGGCGCCGCTACTATACGATCCTAATAGGCTTATAGCCTATATAGCCTACTATAGCTACCGACGTACACCTCTACGACGACGCGTCGTAGGCACGCCGCTAATCTGCCTACTACACCTACTACTAACTACTACGTAGGGCTATCGCTCGACTCCGGCCTTACGACCTACGTATAGACTTATATACTACTACCCCTAGGTTAGTTATAGGTTTACGTACTATATAAGGAGCCGAAGGTAGGGCTACTATACGCCTTATAAGGAACTAGAAGTCGCGCTATATCGTACGTAATACGTCTAAGGTAACGCGGCCTTAGCGTAAGGACTTATTATATAGGAAGATATAGTACTATAAGGATTATAGGCGGAACAAAGAAACGCCTTAGGAACTACTATAGTACTAGCGCGTAGGGAAGGTAACGACCGACTCTACGTAGCGTAGGCTATAAACGTATATAGGTATACGTTTAATACTAAAAAACTAGCTAAGGAGGGGCGCCGGGCTCCGAATTGCCTAAGGAAATTAGAATTATTAGTTGACTAGGAAGGAGCTACTACGGATTACCTACGAGGTAGCCGATTCCTAGAAGCTATAAAAGGTTTATCCTTAATATCCGTATTAGGACGGAGGATATCAAGAAAGTTAAAAAAATAGTTAGGGTTACTAGCTTAGTTAAAATTACCTAACGTGCGCTCTCGGCGTAGATAGTCTAGCCCCTAGGAGCCTAACGAGGAATTAAGCGCGCTAGAGCGCTATATATCGAGTCCTTAGATCCCTTTAACCTATAGACTAAAGGAGTAACTTGTTTTCGCGCCTATAGAAGAGGCGGACGAATACGACTATTACTACCTTGCTTAACTTACTATAAGCTACCGTTTCTAAAGTAACTAGCCTATTATATCTTCTCCTATAGATAGCCGGATCTCTAATAATACTAAGGTAAAGAGCTAGTCTATAGATAGCGTTCTAGTAGAAGGATATATCGACACTTAAGGATAGCCGGCTTAGTTAGGACCTATTTAGTAACCTATAATAGGTACCTAGCTAGAGTTCGCTTCTCTCTTATAGTAAGTCCTTAAAGCGAATAAACTAAAGCTGCCTATACTAGGCACTAATTAAAACTACTACTTTACTAGAGAGAATACTACCGAGTTCCTAGAGCGGTTTAAGTTAATTAGTAAGTACTATAGTCTCTAGGAGCCTTTGTATAAGGACACTATTAAGCGTCTTATTATTAACTACTATATTATACTACGTCTAGAGATTCGGCGTTTAGAGTATAAGTTATAGGAGACATTCGAGACTACCTTCTTTAATTACTTTATTAAGAGTAATACCTACCGCCTTATTCGATCTAGAGAGTACCTAGAGCAGCTCTACTAAAAGAGGAAGGTAGAAGGTAATAACTTAAAAGAGTTCCTTCGCTAGTTCCGTCTTACTTCGGACTCTATTAACCTAGAAGATATAAGTAAGCGTAAGAGATTAAGGCTCTTACTAAATAGAGTACTAGTAGCGATATCTAAGAAACTCTATACTAAGTATAGAATCTATCTATATAAGCTAGAGACCTATAAACTATTCGAGAAGATCTTCAAGTTAGCCGAGGACCTTATTAAAGGAGAAGATAGTTTCTAGATAGAGTAGGCTCGTAACTATAGTTAACTTAAGTCCTTATAGAAGTCTATTATAGAAGGCCGACCTATAGAAGCTATAGAAGTTATAGTTAGACTAATATAGACTAATAACGACCTAGTCTATAACTTTAACAAGTTAACTATTAATAATCTAATACTTCTAAAGTAGAAGGGCGAGTATAGCTTGGCCTCTATAGCTATTTAACCTACTAGACAATATATGTCGCCTACTATCTAAGATAATAGTAACTAATAGTAATAGTAGGTTATAACGATTAGGGCGTACTTAGGGTATGTCTCGCTATAGGTCGCGGAGTATATAAAAGGTCGCTACTATATCTACTATAGATTTAACTATATAGCTAACTTCTACTCGTTAGTCAAGTATATAATTACGTAAGGATAGTTGACCTACAATATTAATAAGAGGTTAATAGTCAAAAGTATAACTAGTAAGTATGTTATAATCTAGTATCTAAAATAGGACGGGATAACGCCTCGGATCTTCTATATTAACTAGGCATTACGTCTTTATAGGATAGGAGGCTAGGCCGTAGAGTACCTAGACTACCTAGTAAGCGATAAGTAGCGTTAATAGTAGACTAACTACGATATAACGTAAGTAGTTCTAGGTTCTATTAAGAAAAGCTCCGATTAGACGCCTCGTAGTACCTTAGATTACTAGAATACGCCTATAGTACTATTAAAGCCGTCCGGCCCTAGGGGCTCGACTACCTAGATAGGCGCGCCGAAGGTCGTATAGGTTAACTACGCGCGATCTACGTAGATTATTAGTGTTCCTAGACCTAAAGTATACTTTGTAGAGTAGGACCTTAATAGGAGACATACTAGGGTTAAGGATTTAGAAGAGGAGGACGTACCTATCTATACTAACGTAGCTCGGATTAGTAAGGGTAAGGCTAAGGAGGCCGAGAAGCGAGCGCTAGTATCTATAATTTAGAAGTCTTAAGAGAAGGTACTTAAAGGAAGAATTTAGGCTTAGCGTAATACCGCGTATACCTATAGGCTGACTAGGTATAGTATTCGTAAGGAAAGGCTTAAGGATATATACGACGACTTAGTTAATAGAGTAAACGAAGAGGATTAGTAGCGGCGAGATACTACTAGGTCTTAGACGTTAGAAGATAGCACTATCGACTATATTAATAAGGATATAGAAGACGAGGAACCTACTCCGGTTACGCCTCCTATTTGTAAAGTAAAGAAAGCCTCTAAGAAGTAGAGGCTAGATAACTAGGTAAGGTCTAAGGTACGCGTAGAGGACGATATAGCTCTAAGAGCTTAGAAGCTAGAGACAAAGCTACTACGTCGTCTACTATAGACCCTATTTCCTATTACGCTTACTAAGTATATTATACTTAGAGGTATCAAGCTATCGCTTAAAGGACTATAGGCTTCTATCTAGATAGATAATAACGAGTTATAGGAAGCTCTTACTCGCTAAACTATAGATGTCTATATAGCTAGTATAGAACTTAGCTAACACTTTAATAATAGGCTACCTACTAAGATATAGGGATAGAGGTTACCGCTATACCGAGTATGTTCTCTCCTTAGGGAATTAGTGCCTAAAGGCTAGTATAAACCTTACGCGAGATATAATATAGTTACTATTAATAGAGGTGTTATAGTATATACTAGTAAGGCTAATCCGTAGGAGGAGCTATACGAGCAATTAGCGGTAGTCGACCTATCTAGCGTTACTCGAGACGTCCTCGTAGCGCCTCTAATCTAGGTAGATATTTAATTAAATAGTAAGCTTAGCACTAAGGATAGCTTAATCGATAAAGGTACTAAGTCTACTATAATAGATCGAGTAGTAGCTAGAAGGTATAGATTAGCTATTTAGATAGATATTCCGGAGATTAACCTATCTACTATAGGAGGTCTAGCTTAGATAGTAGACATCTATAGGAAGGTAAACGTTAACGTTTTCGGTATTAAATACGTTATACTAGTCTTTATCTTAGTACCTTCTAAGGACGCCGAACTAGTACCGGTCCTCTTAGGTAGAGCGTAGGCGATAAAGGTCCGCCTTTAGTCTAAGAACTACGACGATAGTACCTAGGAGGGCACTATCTATTATAGGAATAGCGAGTCGGTTATCTTTATAGGCATAGTCGAGACCTAGAGATACCGGACTATTAATAAGTTTCTAGGCAAAGGTAGCGCTTTAAAATAGTAGGCGGACTCGGGCTAGCTACTACGATATCCGCCTACTATATAGCTCTAGTAGGAATAGGAAGACTAGGCCTAATAGGACGCCTCGATTCGGTCTAGCTCCTAGAGCCGGACTAAGATCTCGATACTCTAAGCGACGATTAGTTATCTACCGCGATCGAGGACAGAGGCGATAACCTTTTAGATAATACGATCCTTATAGTAGCAGAGTATAATAGGCAGGCTAGCTATATTAGGATATATTATACTTCTATATACTACTATCTATAGAATCCCTACCTAAAGGTTCGAGCCTTTACTATATATAAGCGTAAGGTAAACAAGGTCAAGCCTATAGACCTGAGCGTAAATTAGATAGATAGTAGTAGCGCTAGTAGTAACTATCGTTAGAAGTAGGAGTAGCTAGCGTAGGAAAGTAAACTACCGCTAGGTATAGGCCTGTTCGATAGTAAGTATCTTATTAAGAAGTTCTCTAACCTACTAAAGGCGAGTAGGTTAACTCTAGAAGTAATAGTAGGCGTTACTACTAGTATAGAACTATAACCTAGAGAGCGCTAAATACTAGAAGAGATACTCTTTAACTAAGAAGCGGTACTAGCGACTAGGTTCGCTTATCTCGAGCGAGTCCGTCCTAAGGTAGCTCCTCTTTATATAATCCGTATAGTAGAGTATATACTATAGTAATACCTAGGATTCCGCTTAAACCTATCTCTTCGTACTATAGTAGAGTAGATACTATAGAAGCGTCTAGATATAGGAACTCTTAAGTTTAGCTATAGAGCCTATCGTAATCCGTACTTTCTAGTCGCTAAGAAGGATATAGGTTCGTATCGTCTAATTAACGATATATAGTTAATTAATAAGGTTACGATTAGAGATACGTACCTGCCTCCTAATATAGACTTATTTTCTAAGCATTTTACTAGTTACTAGGTAGCTAGTATACTCGATATCTTCTCTAGCTATAACTAAGTTCTATTAGACCTAGGGAGTAGGGACCTTACTAGATTCGACTACGCCTTTAGATTGCTTTAGATAACTACTATTCTATAAGGGGCGACTAATTCTGTTACCTAGTTTGTCTATATAGTTAACTATATACTATTTAATTACCTATCCTATAGAGTACTACTATTCCTTAATAATTTTAGAGTTAAGGGCCTAAAGACTACTTATAATAATAAGGAGTTAGAACCGGGCCTCTATAGGTACATTATAGAGTATATCGTTAACCTTGATATAGTAATTATAGACATTAAGCGCGTAGGTATAACTATTATAGTCAAGAAATTACAAATTCTAATACTAAGGATTAAGGTCGTAGGATACGTTACCGATACTATAGGGCGCTATCTAGATACTATCTAGGTAGCTAATCTAGTTAACTAGCCGACGCTAACTAATTAGAAGGAAGTATAGGTTTTCGTCGGTATAGTTATCTACTTCCGTATTTAGATCCTAGGTTTTACTACTATAACGATCCTACTATATAGGCTTATAAAGAAGGATAAGGAATTCGTCTAGACGCCTATTTATAAGAAGGCGAAGTAGACCTACGTCTATTATCTAATCTAGGCTCCTACCTTAGTAGCTATTAATTACGATAAGGTAGCTAGCGAGATTATCGTAGCTATAGATACTAGTAAGATCGGATAAGGAGCGATCCTTATATAGATAGTTAATAGACAAAGATACCTAGCTAGGTACGAGAGTAGTACGTAGAATGCTGCCTAGGAAGAGTATAGCGCTAATAAGAAGGAATGTCTTAGAGTTAAGAAGGCACTTACTAAGTTAAAGCCTTAGCTATTTAGGGTGTACTTTATTCTTAAAGTAGATACTAATACGCTCGTTTACTAGCTTAATAAAGGAGCTACGGATTTGCCTAATACTATAGTTACGTAATAGATCGCGTAGATCCGGCTCTTTACGTTTAAAGTTAGGCACGTTCTAGGTAGGAAGTATACTAGTCCCGATACGCTATCTAGGAGGCTAGCTAGTACTAAGGATAAGGTTATAGAGGATAAGGATAAAGAAGCCCTCGTAGATAAGGCCTTCTTCTAGGTATACGCGTCTAGGATTTCTATCTAGTCCTAGAGGCTCGATAGAGATAATATCGATTCTATCTTCTAGGAGGATATTAACGGCGACCTAGGCGTATAGAAGTACTAGGCTAAGGCCGTCGCCTTTATCCTACTTCGTAGGAGACGCTCGAATTATATATCTAAGTTAGAATACTACCGCTTTAGTAAGATAGCTAAGAAGTTCTTAGTTATCGACAAGAAGCTATACTAGTAGCTATATAGATAGGCCCCTCGGTAGAGAGTTATTAAAGACGATACGATATAGAAGCTAATCGTTAAGGAGATCTATAAGTTAAGTAGCTATAGGAATACCGATTCTATATACTATATCCTTAGGTTAAAGTACTAGTAGGACGGTATATATATATAGTACGCTATATATTTCCGCTAGTATAAGGACTATAATCTAAGGAATAGTATACCTCGACCTAGCCCTATAGTAGAGGTATAAGTCTAAACTATAGAAGAGCGCTAGTATATAGACAGCGTCTATATCGATAAGCGCGGGTTCTTAATTATTACTAGAGAAGGGGTATTACGATAGCTAGAGGCTAAGATCTACTATTATACCGCGCGAGGGGATAGTACTACTAAGAAGATATCCGCGAAGTAGATTACCGACTTTCTTTAGAAGAATATATACTACTAATAAGGCGCTCTATTTAAGATTATACTAGATAATACTAATATTAACGATAGTATAGAAGTTTCTACGCTTCTTACTACGTATAGAGTAAAGAGGCCGAGGATTTCTGTCTACCGACTATAGAGCGCTACTATTATAGAGGTAGGACATAAGACTATCCTATCTACTCTATCTAAGTTATCTAAGGGTAGTTTATAGGCTTAGGTACTATACCTTCTAGTAGTACTATAGACGGAGCGTACTACTTATAATAGTAGTACTAGCGAGACTCTTACTAAGCTAATAATCGGTAGAGAGGTAGTACTACCTATCGAGTTAGAATACTATACTTTTAGAGTTAAGGATTAAGGATCGGTTCGTACGTATAAGGAGCTAATTACCCTTTAGGCTAAAGCGCTTAAAGCTATATAGGATATAGAGACTAGCGTCTCGGAGCGATAGACACGTATCTAAGAAGAGGCTAAGGACCGCTACGATAATTCTAGGCACGTAGATTATACTAAGTTTACTAAAGGATAGTTAGTTATAATCTACTAAGACGATCTTAAAATATCGCGATCGGACAAGCTTACCTTCTAGTAGCGAAGGCTGTATAGAGTCTCGGAGTATAAGGAAGGTACTACTTCCTATGTCTTAGAAGACCTTAACGGTATAGTATTACCTACGTCGTATAATAAGGAATCTTTAAAGAGTATACCTAGATATCGAGCCTTAGCTACGCTAGATAGTAGCGAGGATAATAATATAGACGATTAACTAGCCTAGTCTAGCTACGACGACTAGATACTACTTAACTGTTCCGAGAAAGAGAAGAAAGGATAAGAGGGGGAAGGGTTATATATAACCCTCTTACCGCTTCTAGTCGTCGTAGATATATAGTTTCCTTTATCGATTTCCTTTATTTTACTTACGATACGCGCCTTCCTCGTAGATTACTTTACTTTACTTTTTTACTTTACTTTATAAAGTATTTACTAGTTTACTTTACTAGTTTACTTTATATTTACCTACTCTATATTACTTACTATTATTACCTATTTACCCTAGTCGCGATTTACTTTCTATTAACTCTACTACTCTCTAGAACCTTTATTTACTCTATAGGACTAGATACTTAAGTAACTAGCCGCCCCTCTACCTTCTTCTTAATCTTAACTTCCTACTACTACCCACCGATAGTTATTAGGGCTACTAATAACCTCCTCCTACTTCTACTACCTCGAGTCGACTTACTAGGCGCAATCGCGCTAGTGCCTATACTATATCGGCACTAGGCAACGTTAACCTAAGTAGCCTAAACGGCCTCTCTATTTAGGTAAGAAACATTATCTAGAATACCGCGCGAACTAAAGATATTATTACTAGTATAGCTATAATTAAAGATAACGTAGAGAGGTACGTAGTAGCGATAGAGATTATTAATTACTACGACCGGGCCTTCTCTAGGCTATATAATATAGCGCGCCTACTCTAGGAGGGAATTAAGAAGATTAATAAGAAGTCCTTAGACAAGGAGTTAAAGTAGTTAAACCTGAGTTTTAAGAACGCTATATAGTAGAGAGTAAAGGATTAATAAGCAATTAACTACGCCTTCGCTCGTATCGAGACGGAGTAGGGTATAAGATATAGAAATAGTAAAACTATTCGTCTCTACCTCGAGAATTACCTAAAGATAGTAAAGAACTTCTTAGCCTATATAGGTAGCGCCGCTATAAATAAGCTTAACGCGGATACTACTACGTACCTACTCGCTAAGGCTATCCTTTAGCGCCTCCTTAACCTAGCTAATAATCGCTTAAAGGAATACTACCCTATCGACTCGGATTTCGTTAAGCTAAAGAGTATAGAAGGACGCGAGGAGGTTTAGTAGATTAATACCTCAGGTAATAAGGTAAAGTAGTTAATAAAGGAGCGTAATCTATAGTTCAAGGATAGGATTATCTAGCTCGTCGAGATACCTCTACTAGCCGTAGACAGGCTCTTAGGTAGGGAGAGGGCTCCTTCTTTAGTAGTAGCGTTACCTCGAGTTACGAGAGTAGCTACTAAGATCTAAGAAGACGCCGAGAAAGCTGCCGCTACTCTCGTAGGTCCGTCCGGCCCTAGGGGCCTAACTAGAAATTAGTACTACTTAACTATAGAAAGCGGCGCGTCTACTCCTATACCTATTAGAAGCTACCGAACCTCTAGCGTTAACTCGCGCCTAAGTAAGGTTAGCGACCTAGGCCTATCTTCCCTACTTAGTAGTAGCCCTTGCCCCTATAACCGCTACGATATTAGATAAAACCGACTACTCTACGCCGCTATTAATGCCTAGGGCTTAAAGGTATAGGTCTTTAAAGCGCCTATTACCGTAAAGGTTAAAGAGTATAGTTTAAAGGACGTTAACCTAAACAAGTATAGTCTCTACTTCTAGTACCTACGAAATACTACTAGAGGGGCGTTCGGCCTTAAGAATAGTAAGGTCGACTAACCGACGCTGTTTTAGAGATTTAGACTCTACGTACGTACCTAGGATTTAGTTAAACTCTAAGTAGAGTACCTAAATTAGTTCTTAGCGTAACGCCGAGCGGCCTACTCTAGCGATACTCTAAATACTCTACGTTACTTAGCTACCGAAGGAACAAGATATAATAACCTGCCTAGACACTTCACCTATACTAATCTAGTTACCTATATTATAGGTAAGGGCAAGCTACCGAAGCTAGTACTAGAGGCATACTTTAGAGAAGGTACGGTTACGTACGACTTGTTTAGTTAGTTAGAGCCGGTTAAGGACCTAATTAGTAAGGAGTTTACTATATACGACTAGTATCTACGTAAGATTAGTAGTAATCGTAATATAGGCTAGTATAGGAACATGTTCTATAGCGGCATTTAGTAGTTAATTCGCTAGGACCCTTTATACTAGATAATATATGTCTACTACCGACCAGATTACGCTACGAACCTAGTTTCCTACCCGTACTATACTAAGTATACCTACCTACTAACTAAGAGTAGGTCCGACTAGTCTTATAAGGGTTTCTAGTATATCGACCTTAGTATTATAGATATAGCTAGAAGCTATAGTATGTCGCAAGTTTAGAGTACGGTTTCCTTTATAAATAAGACCTATACTAATTATACTAAATTAGTTAAAGGTCTATACTACTAACGAGTTTTCATAGTATAGGTAGAGAGACTAGGAGACAGAGGATTGCTTAGTAAGAGCTTCGTAGAGGATATTAAGGAGTAGTATATATAGAAGGAAGATATTAACCTACTAAGTCCTACCTAGGAATATACTAGGGGATAGTCTATAGTACCGGTAAAGTAGAGAGAGGCTAGGGTGTCGTCCCCTATACTACTATATAGTTCTAAGGAAAATAAGGTCGATAAGTAGATAACTGTCCTACCTTAGTTTTATAAGGTAGACCTAGATACTAACCGTCTCGAGATTAGAGAAGCTTCTAGTACGTACTCTTAGCTACGAGACGCTTACTACGACCTCGTGCCTAGGTATACCTCTCTATCTAGTTACTCTAACCGCTATAGAGTGATCCTCTACCGCTTCTCTACTTTAGATAAGTTAATACCGGCTATATATCTCGGTTAGGCTCTTATAAGTATACGACGCTAGGACGATCCTATAGTAGTCTTCGATACTATAGGCTAGATTACCTGCTCTACTAACGTATTCTATACCCGTTTAGAGGCCTACTACAAGTCTACGCTAAGTAACTATTATATCCTTATAGCCTATATTAAGGACCTAGAGACTATAATGTTCCTAAAGACTAGCTTCTATACTAATAATAAGGATTTTACGAAGCGACTAGTAGCCGACTTCTCTACCGCTACCGATATAGGAGAGCTCTTCGAGTAGGCCGATAATAACTAGGTAGCTAGGCGTAGATTCTGTCTAGCCTCTAAGGGCCTAATAGAGTAGCGCGAGGATTAGTAAGGTATAGAGATATAGAGGTATAGAGAGGAGTTTAGGAGGGACGATAACTTGTTTCTATAATACTCTATACTATTGTTTTTAATATCTCTAGCGAGACTTCTATAGAGGGAAGGATATAACGTAGTAGGCGTCCCTATACCTAGTAGGTAGGCCTATAGTAGCTACTACCGCCTAGGCGTATAAGAGCGATTTTCGAGCTTACTACGGAGGATATAGATTATTATCCTTTATACTACTACTACTAAGGTTAGAGAGGACTACTTAGGTTACTACTTAGCGATTATATAATATAGTATTATTTAATAACTTGTTCTACTTCCTACCTATTCTCCGCTAGCGCCGCTACTATACGATCCTAATAGGCTTATAGCCTATACGGCCTACTATAGCTACCGACGTATACCTCCGCGACGACGCGTCGTAGGCACGTCGCTAATCTGCCTACTACACCTGCTACTAACTACTACGTAGGGCTATCGCTCGACTCTAGCCCTACGACCTACGTATAGACTTATATACTACTACCCCTAGGTTAGTTATAGGTTTACGTACTATAGTATAGAACTAGGTCCTTCTTATAGACTATAGCTATAAATCCTCTTAGAGTATCCTATCTAACTATAGAGGTAAAAGTTTCTATATAGTCTACTCTATACTTTTAGGAGAACTCTCTTATAACTAGTCTTACTTTAAACTTTTTAATAGTACTACTAAGTTTTCTCTTAATATTAAAGACTTATCTTAAGGTAACTAAGTTAGCTTCTTTTAGTAGGACTACTATAGTCTAGGTATTATTATTTATAAGTATATCTAGCTCTTTCTAAATAGCTTCTTACTAGAGATAACTCTACTTAAGATTACTTACTACTTCCTTATAGTTCTTTAGAATAGAACCTTCTATTTATATATTTCTACTTCTTTAGTAGTAGAGAATATAATCTCTTTAACTTCCTCTAAGAATTCTAAGTTCTATAGGATATCTAGATTAATAGAACTTATAGCTAAGAAAAAGCCTAATACTCTAGAAGTATTTCCTTATCTAGTTAGCTAGTCTAATCTAATTTAAGTCTAATTAGTTTTAACTTCTAGTTAAACCTATTAAGTTCTTAGAATACTTTCCTCTTTCTAAGAGTTTGCCTTAGGACTATCTACTCCTAATCTATCTCTATAGTTTCTTAGGTAGAATTCTTAGATTCTTTCTTAACTTTCTTTTAGTCTAGGAATTTTCTATACTCTCCTATATCTTCTAGTAGAGGTAGAAGTTATATAAAGAGTTTCTTTCCTTCCTAAACCTATACTAATAGCTAAGAGGGAGGAGGCTTCTACTAGCTTAGACTAGGAGCACCTAGAGTACTCCTACTAGCTTATAGAGTAGGCTAGCTAATAGTTCTTAGCCTTCTAATAGGTCTTCTTTCTAGAGCTAAACTAGAGAGATTCTTAATCTTAATATTTAAGTCTAATTCTCTACCTAGCTTATCTTTAAAGAAGATTATATTAGTATACTACTTAATAGCCTTTATATCTAGCTCCTAGAACTTCTATACTTTTACTATATTATTATAGTATCTAATAAACATAGTATCCTTTCCTCTATTTATTAGTTTATTACTCCTTACCTACTAAGGCTATACTCTTATATCTATATATACTATAGCTCTATATCCCTATACCTTAAGGTAGGAGACTATTAATTTAATCCTATTAAAAGCTTTATTAGGTAAGAGCTTGAATCCTTTAATATTAGATCTATTTAGGAGCTTGTTCCTTATATATACCTATACTTTAAAAGCTTCTAGCTAAAACTTAATAGGTATCTTACTCTCTTTAAGTATTACTCTAATAGAGGCCTCTAATGTTTAGATAGACCTCTTAACTACTCTATTCTAGAGTAAATTATAGGCCTTAGTTAGTTTAAGAGTAATTCTAAAGTCCTTCTTCTACTATTTAATTAAAGTAGTAATTTCTCTAGTATTATTAGCCCTTATAGACTTAAGGAGTACTACTAACTACCTTTCTACCTTAATTCTCTAGTTCTAAAGAGTAGTTAGTATATCTAATCTAGCTTTAAGTAGAAATACCTATTTCTTTCTTAAGAAGTTATTAATAATCTTAAGCTACTATATAAAACCTTTTACTAATAATAGTAATAGTCTATAGATATCTACTAATATAAGAGCTAACCTTTTAGGTCTTCTCTTAATAGACTTACCTAGGTGTTTCTTTATCTTACCTATTATATAGATTCTATACTTATACTCTTCCTAGTTAGGAATTAGAATTCTTTCCTTTAGGTTAGTAACTTTATAAAGGTTTAAGAGTAACCCTCTTCTAAAGTATATAAATCTTCTATACTATAGCTCCTACTATTTTAGATCCTTCTCTAATAGGGTAGTATAGGTATTATTAACCTCTATAGGATTATATAGTAAGTAATATAACTTTTCCTATAAGAGAGGTAATATCTTACTAATAAATAGAACACCTCTAACTAGCTTAGTCTTTATAACTATTTAGCTATCTAGAGAGGTAAGAGTAAAATTAGGCTTTTAGACTCTAAATTACTTACTAAACTGATCCTATAATATAAGATTTACTCTAAGATTAGGAACAAATAGTATCTTATTAAGTAGAACTTCTCCTCCTAAGATTTCTTTTATCTATACTAGTCTAGAGTAGGTTATATAGAGGTATCCTCCTCCTACCTTAATCTATACTTTCTTCCTTAGTAGCTTTACTAATCTAAAGAAGGATAGTTAGTTAGTTATATAGGATAAGGTATAGGAATCTAAGAGCTATTCTTAAAGTAATAACTTACTTTTAGCCTTAATTATAGAATAGGCTAACTTATCTTAATTATTATCTTCTAATAGGGAATTATTATTACTTCTAGAACTAGAATAAGTTCTAGAATTAGAACTAGAACTAGACTCCTAGGCTAAAAATCCTTTCTTTAGAAGCTTTCTAGACTTTTCTATCCTCTAAAGCTACTTGCCTATTCTCTAGATAGCCTTCTTTAGCTTATTATATAATAATAACTTATAGACAGCTTTCTTAATATATCTAGTATTCCTTAGTAAAAGGGATCTTCTAACTCTCTCTCTAAGAAATAATCCCTAAAGGTCCTTCTAGTTCTTAGTACTATTTCTTTACTAGGATAGTTTCTTAGTAGTAGAGAGGTTAGGACAATCTTTTAACTAGTACTTCCCTTTCTTATAGAGCTAGTATATTAGTAGGGACTTTCCTTAGTAGAGCTACCTAGGATAGAATATAGCTATATCTATATCTATCTTGTCTAGGTTGTCTCTTACCTCTTAGGACTTAAGTAGAAGGAGAATAGTATCTATATCTAAGGATAGTTAAGTTATAATAGTATCCTTAGCTACTTAGTATAATATAGGTAGGGACTATAGAAGATATTTTAGCCTTTTCTCTTAGCTCTAGTAGTAAGTTTCCTAAGGATTAATCTTAGTAATCCTCTTACCTAGGACTCTAAGGTATCTCTATACTTCTCTAATTGTCTTATTAGGTAATATCCTATATATAATAAACTGCTTAATTAGACCTATAGTATAGGACTTTAGAACTCTATTATACTTGTTCTAGAGAAATATCTATATCTTAGCTACTAATATAGTAATATACTATATCTCTAGCTCTATCTTATTATCTTTACTAATACTATATCTAATACTAAACCTATATACTATATTATCTTTTAAGAAATATTAATTCTAAGTAATATATATCTAGAGACTAGTGTCCTACTAAACTATATATAGGTTCTCTCTAATAATTAGTTAGCTAATTGCCTAGAACTAGTCCTTTCCTTCTAGCTTATCTATCTATAGCTTAAACTATTTCTTCTAGTTAGTTCTATCTAGGATTAGAATCCTTTAGCTCTTCTTATCTTCTTAGTCTATTATAGAAATAGGTAAATAGAATAAATAATTAGTAGAATACTTTAGGCTAGCTAAGGATTCTAGAGAAGAGTAATTTCTTATAGTAGAGAGACTAGCTCTAAAGGATAGGGATTCCTCGTATTTAGGAAATTACTAAGACTTAGATCTTTCTCTCTTAGTAGAGTTTCTACTACTAGGTAGTAGGAAGGCTAGGTAGCCTCTTCTAACTCTAGTAATACTAGGTGTAATAGTAGAGAACTAGGTAGGTATTAATAGAGCAGAAATATACTACTGTCTTATAGAGATCTTTACTAACTTATATACTACTAGGTATAAACTAGCTTCGTTAGTAATATAGTTAGAGAAACTTCTAGGCCCTAAATATTTTCTATAAACTATAAGGGATATAAGTAACCTATACTAATATAGGTTACTCCTATTAAGTATATAAACCTAGGCTTATAACCTATTAAAAGTAGAGAGCGTATTATATACTATATAATGTCTAGGAGGGTATAGCGTAGTAAAGAAGAATAGGGGATTAATCTTAAACTAACTTATATATATAGTATAGTAGTAATATGCTAGGAACTAAATATAAAGTTAATTAAGTTAGTTGTCTAAGAAGAGAAGAAAGAGAAGTAAGATATACCTCTTACTAAGCCTTAGGTAGATACCTTAGGTATCTAGAACTATACTTAGATATCTATATCTAGACTAACTATCTAGGATATATTCTTAATAGCTTATTCTAAGCGTTCTATATACTAGAGGATACGAGATTACCTAGATAGGTCTAGCCTATCCTATAGCTTCTACGCTATCTAAACGAGAGCGTTTTTACGCTAAACTAGGGTCTAATCGAAGACTATTATAGATATAGAGACTCTAAGTAAATCTCTAATATAATAAGTCGCCTTACTATCTATACGATAATTACTAAATAGATCCGTACTAAGGGGTACTAGAGGTTTATAACTTTTCTAAGTTAGAGCGATATCTATATTCTAGAGGCTTCTACGTTATTATAGCTCTTTAAGTCGCCTCTTATATAGGCTCCTTTAAGCCTCTTACTAATGTTTATAGTATATTAGTTCTCGCTTTAAGGCTACTATCTACTCTCCGCGCTTCTAGTCTTAGTATAAGAGAGAAGAGATAGCTCTACCTTCGGCTCTATTAATAGATAATAACTATTTTAATACTAACCTCCTAGGTAGGTATAAGAGTAGCTATTATAGAACAAGACCTATTTAGAGAGTAATAGTCTTATAATATATTAGTTAAATAGTAGTAACGAGCTTAAACTAGTAGCCCTAGGACTAAGAGCCTTATACTAGGACCGTAGGATATTAAATTAATTAAGTAGAGTAAATATTACTATCTTAGAAACGAGCTACTACCTTACTTTTATACTAAAGTTACTAAGTATAGTATATAGGTAGGCCTTTACCTTACTAATATATATAAGGAACAAGCTCCTAAATAGATCTAATATTAAGAGATTTAAGCTCTTATCTAATAAAGCTTTTAATAGAATTAAACTAATAGTCTCCTACCTTAAGGTATAGAGATATAGAGCTATAGTATATATAGATATAAGAGTATAGCCTTAGTAGGTAAGAAGTAATAAACTAATAAATAGAGGAAAGGATACTATATTTATTAGATACTATAATAATATAGTAAAGATATAGAAGTTCTAAGAGCTAGATATAAAGGCTATTAAGTAGTATACTAATATAATCTTCTTTAAAGATAAGCTAAATAGAGAATTAGATTTAAATATTAAGATTAAGAATCTCTCTAGTTTAGCTCTAGAAAGAAGATCTATTAGAAGGCTAAGAACTATTAGCTAGTCTACTCTATAAGCTAGTAGAAGTACTCTAGATACTTCTAGTCTAAGCTAGAAGAAGCCTCCTCCTCCTTAACTATTAGTATAGGTTTAGGAAAGAAAGAAACTCTTTATATAACTTCTACCTCTACTAGAAGATATAAGAGAGTATAGAAAATTCCTAGACTAAAAGAAAATTAAGAAAGAATCTAAGAATTCTATCTAAGAAACTATAAAGATAGATTAGGAGTAGATAGTCCTAAGATAAACTTTTAGAAAAAGGAAAGTATCCTAAGAACTTAATAGGTTTAACTAGAAGTTAAAGCTAATTAGACTTAAATTAGATTAGACTAGCTAACTAGATAAGGAAATACTTCTAGAGTATTAGGCTTTCTTCTTAGCTATAAGTTCTATTAATCTAGATATCCTATAGAACTTAGAATTCTTAAAGGAAGTTAAAGAGATTATATTCTCTACTACTAAAGAAGTAGAAATATATAAATAGAAGGTTCTAATCCTAAAGAACTATAAGGAAGTAGTAAGTAATCTTAAGTAGAGTTATCTCTAGTAAGAAGCTATTTAGAAGGAGCTAGATATACTTATAAATAATAATACCTAGACTATAGTAGTCCTACTAAAAGGAGCTAACTTAGTTACCTTAAGATAAGTCTTTAATATTAAAAGAAAACTTAGTAGTACTATTAAAAAGTTTAAAGTAAGACTAGTTATAAAAGAGTTCTCCTAAAAGTATAGAGTAGACTATATAGAAACTTTTACCTCTATAGTTAGATAGGATACTCTAAGAGGATTTATAGCTATAGTCTATAAGAAGGACCTAGTTCTATACTAAGTAGATATAAATAATATATTTATAGAGAGTACTCTATATAAGGATATCTATATAATCCTACTACTAGGTATTAACCTACTAACTAGTATAGTCTTATAAGTTCTAAGAAGTCTCTATAGGCTAAAGTAAGCTATAAGAGACTAGAATTAGCTATATATATTAAAGCTAAAAGGAATAGGATTTAGATAATTAGAAGTAGACTTATATCTTCTAATCTATAAGAAAAGGAAAGACTTAATAATCCTAATCTATATTAATAATATACTTATTACTATAGAGAGACTAGAAGATATTCTCTAGTTTAAAGACTAACTTAGTAAGATCTTTAAGATTAAAGATCTTAGAGAGCTAGATAAGATTCTTAGAATAAGACTAATAAGAAATAGATAGTAAGGCTAGCTAAAACTTAACTAGAAGTATTATATCTAAGAGAACCTAGCTAAGATAGAAATAGGCTAAGAAACTATATTACTAACTCTTTTACTAATAGACAGCTATAAAAGTCTAAAGCCTACTAGACTAAATAATAAAAGATATAATAAATAGGAATACTAATCTATTATTAGAATATAGATATAGCTTATAACTATTATAAGACTAGATATTTTATTTGCTCTTAGAAGATTAAGCTCCTATATTAGTAATCTAATAGTAGGATATATAAAGGCTCTAAAGAAGCTAACTAGATATCTAAGATTAAACCTAGACTTTAGTCTAAGATACTTAAGAAATAGTTAAGGCTATCTTACTAGATATATAGACTCTAACTATATAATAGACAAGACTAATAGAGTCTTAATCTTTAGATATGTTTTCTTCCTTTATAGTATACTAGTCTCCTAGATAAGTAAGAAGTAGAAATCTATAGCTATATTAATAATAGAAGCTAAATATATAGCTATAAGAGTATATATAAAATAGTTATAGTTCCTTAGTACTCTTTTAAGAGAGCTTAGATACCTAGAGTTAGTAGAAGAATATTCTTACTAACTAAGGATCTTTAGTAACTAGGAAACTATTACTAGAATTAGGCTAATTTAGCTAAAAGATAATAACTAAGCTACTCTTACTCTTATTAAGGACTTATATATTTATAAGAAGTCTAAATATATTAATATCTTATATAATACTATAAGAAAGCTCTAGTAGAACAGACTTATCTCTATAGAATATATAGGTATAAAAGAGATAGTAGTAGATAGTCTTACTAAGCTAAAGAATAGACTATAGTTTTAGGATTTTATAAAAGAGCTCTACCTTATATAAGAGATATATAAAAGATAACTCTAAGCCTTAGAGTTAAACTAAGAGAAGTCTAAAAGAAAGATTTTAGTTACTTAACTCCTTCTTAGTTAGACTTTATAAAGTCCTAAATACTCTTACTAATATTAGACCTATTACTAACTATAATATTACTATATAGTACCTAGCTAAACTAGATACCTCCTAAGGCTAAGTACTAGTTAATATTAAAGATCTCCTCTATAGTAGCTATTATCTCTAATACTAGTATATAGTTACTCTACTCTCTAGCCTAATATAAGATCCTTATAGCTAAGAATAATATACTCTAAAGGCTTTTAGAGAACTAAGAAGCTATATAGAATATAACTAAGTATAGGACTAGGCTATAAGGTATCTAGAGAGCTATTAGAATTAGCTATAAGTAAGGATAGGGATAACTTACTAGATAGTCTATATCTTAAATAATCTACTTCTATATAAGAGAGAAAGAAGATCTTATAGAAGGTATTTCTTTTACCTTTTTATAGAAGATAGTAGTATAGAAAGTTTTATTAGATTAATAGTTAGTACTATCTAAGTATTAGTCTAAAAAGTAAGTACTTAATAACTAATTAAGATTAGGACTAGTATTTAAGTACTATAGATAATCTATAGAAAGATCTAACTATATAGTATAAGTAGGAGTGTTAAGAATATATCCTAGATAGTTAGTCTAGATATAGGTATCTAAGTATAGTTCTAGATACCTAAGGCACCTATCTAAGGCTTAGTAAGAGGTATATCTTACTTCTCTTTCTTCTCTTCTTAGATAACTAACTTAAATAACTTTATATTTAGTTCCTAGTATATTACTACTATACTATATATATAAGTTAGTTTAAGATTAATCCTCTATTCTTCTTTACTACGCTATACCCTTCTTAATATTATATAGTATATAATACGCTCTCTACTTTTTATACTTAAGATACTTCTTAAGATAGTATCGTTTCTATATATAGATATATACTTACTCGTTATAAGGATCTTAGTTATTAGCTAGTAATTAGTAGAATTAGGTATAAATCTCTTTACTAATATTAATAAATAAGTATTCGCGTTAGATAATATTAAAATCGAGAACCTACTCTAGATATATTCTAAAGTTCTCTATCGTATAGAGTAACGTTAGATATATAAGACTTATCTTAAATTATAATTTCGTCTCTTTAGCTAAAAAGAATAGTTAAGGCTCTTAGAAGTTATAAAGTCTAGCTTCTTTCTTAATAATTTTAAGAATCTTACTCTATACCTTACTAAGATATTCTAGGTATAGATAATAGGTAATCGCTCTCTATATTTTATATCCTACTCTTCTAACTAAGCGATCCTCGATCTAATATACCTTACTATTAATATAGATATATCGATACGTAGTAGGAAGATATTAAGTATAATAGGTATTATAGAATATATAGATAGTAAGATAGAAGATCCTATCTAGCTAGTAGATATATTATTCCTTAGTAAGCGAGATAAATTTCCTAGTAGTAGTAGATATATATAGAAAGAGAATAAAAACTAATATCTCTATTATTTCTTTAATCTTTCTAAGATAGAAGTAAGGAATATTCTAGAGTAGATTTAACTATAATCGTAGTTATTCTACTTCTTAATCCTTAGTATAATAATTAGTATAGATATAAAGATCTATACTAATATTCTACTTTAAAAGTAGTATAGGCTAGTAGCGAATACTCTAGTATACGAAACTAAGATATAATATAAATTCTAAGAAACTATCGATATCGAAAGCGATATTAGCTTTAGTAGCTAGAGTCTACTCTTTATAGAGATATATATACTTTAGAGAAGATCTTATTCTATTTAGCTATAAGAATATACTATAAAATATTTCCTTCTATTAAGGCGCGTTATAATATAGAAGGTAGTTAACTATAGTTCGCGTTAGTATTCTAAGTAGAGAAGAGAATAGAGTACTTCTAAAGGCTTCTAATAGCGAATAATAGTCTATATTACCTACTTTCTCTAAATATTAAAGGTACTCTATTTTATAATCGTCTAATATATATCTATAAAATCTACCTTATAACTACTAATATAGCTTCTTAGCTATATACTTATATAGGTCTTATAATACGTTACTACTATCGCTATCGTTATTAACTTCGCTACTCTTACTATTATTACTACCTAATCGATCGTAGTTTCTAGCTTCGTTATTAGGTTAGTAGGTCGTATCTTAGTCGTCGAGGTAATCTAGGCTATTAGACCGGTCCTAGTCGTTAGTACGATTCTAGTCGTTAGCGTAGTCCTAGTCGTTAGCGTAGTCCTAGTCGTTAGCGCGTTCCTAGTCGTTAGTATAATTCTAGTCGTTAGCGTAGTTATAGTCGTTAGTACGATTCTATTTATTAGCGTAGTCCTAGTTATCGATATAGTCTCTTATATTTTCGTCTTCTAGTTTATTCTCTTCGTCTAGTATACTAGTAGAATAGATATAATATATAGCTTTACTACTCTCTAGTAACTAGTCGCTAAGGCTTACGACGCTAGAGCTTACGATAGTATTATCGAACTTAGCTATTCGAACCTATAGAGAGTCTATAGAGGAAGATATATTAGTAGAGTCTCGAGTTAGTAGTATACTACTAGCTCTACTAGATATAGAAATTAGATAATACGAGAGTTCTTTAATATCTCTTAGAGAAGAGTCTACTATAGGTAGGTCTAGTACTTCTAGTAAGTTAGACTAAAGATCTACTCTATATTTATTAGATATTTTACTATTATAGAGATTATTATAGTCGTCGATAAGAAGAGCGCCTTCTAAAAGCTATACGTTATTAGAATTGTTAAGAAGTAGAATATCTAGAACGTAGAGTTAGAGAGCTAGCGGAGTAGGAGTTAGTTACTCTACGATTATATTAAGATAGTAGATATTAAGATTACCTTATTCTAATAGGTAGTTATAGCTAAAGTACTATTCTATATAGTACGCTATAAACGTAACTATCGCTATCGTTCTCGATTACGCTCTCGATATATATATACTACTTCGGCTACGATATTAGAAGATAATAGACGACTACGTTTTAGAGGTATATTTAGAATAATATTATATCTCGAAGGCGATAGTTAGAAAGCGATCTAAACTTTCTAAAAGAAAATATAGATAGTATTATAGCTAGATTTTAAGAGAATTTTACTATTACTATAGAAGGCGTATAGGAGGTATTAGAGGCTAATTAAAGTATATAAGGTAGCTACTTATAGTATATAGAGTAGCTAAGAAGAATATAGAATACTCTACTAGCTAGTAGAAGTTTTAATTACTAGCTAGCTAAGTATTCTACTTCTCCTAATCTACTAGAGGTTATCTTCTATATAAAGGCTCTTACGAGTTAGACTCTCTTTATTATAGCTAGGCTCTTTATTATAGCTAGACTCTTTATTATAGCCTAGCTCTTTATTATAGCTAGGCTCTTTATTATAGCTAGACTCTTTATTATAGCTAGCTCTCTTATTATAGTTAAGCGCTTTATTATAGCTAGGCTATTTATTATAGCTAGGCTCTTTATTATAGCTAGGCTCTTTATTATAGCTAAGCGCTTTATTATAGCTAGGCTATTTATTATAGCCGAGCTATTTATTATAGCTAGACTCTTTATTATACCTAGATCTAATTATAACGCTAAAAGCTACTAACTACGCGACGTAGTTATATAATAATACTACGTCGTAGAGATAAATAGAAGAGTACGTTTAAGAGCTCTATATACGTAGAGTATAGAGAAGTATATTTCTTAATAAGAAGTATCTAGTATATAACGTTACTACGTTATTCTAGAGCGTAATCGACTCTTTATTATACCTAGATCTAATTACGACGCTAAAAGCTACCGACTACGCGACGTAGTTATATAATAATACTACGTCGTAGAGATAAATAGAAGAGTACGTTTAAGAGCTCTATATACGTAGAGTATAGAGAAGTATATTTCTTAATAAGAAGTATCTAGTATATAACGTTACTACGTTATTCTAGAGCGTAATCGACTCTTTATTATACCTAGATCTAATTACGACGCTAAAAGCTACCGACTACGCGACGTAGTTATATAATAATACTACGTCGTAGAGATAAATAGAAGAGTACGTTTAAGAGCTCTATATACGTAGAGTATAGAGAAGTATATTTCTTAATAAGAAGTATCTAGTATATAACGTTACTATATTATTCTAGAGCGTAATCGACTCTTTATTATACCTAGACCTAATTACGACGCTAAAAGCTACCGACTACGCGACGTAGTTATATAATAATACTACGTCGTAGAGATAAATAGAAGAGTACGTTTAAGAGCTCTATATACGTAGAGTATAGAGAAGTATATTTCTTAATAAGAAGTATCTAGTATATAACGTTACTACGTTATTCTAGAGCGTAATCGACTCTTTATTATACCTAGATCTAATTACGACGCTAAAAGCTACCGACTACGCGACGTAGTTATATAATAATACTACGTCGTAGAGATAAATAGAAGAGTACGTTTAAGAGCTCTATATACGTAGAGTATAGAGAAGTATATTTCTTAATAAGAAGTATCTAGTATATAACGTTACTATATTATTCTAGAGCGTAATCGACTCTTTATTATACCTAGACCTAATTACGACGCTAAAAGCTACCGACTACGCGACGTAGTTATATAATAATACTACGTCGTAGAGATAAATAGAAGAGTACGTTCAAGAGCTCTATATACGTAGAGTATAGAGATATATATTTCTTAATAAGAAGTACCTAGGAATATCTAAGCCTAAACTCGAAGATATCTTCTAGACTCTTAGAATTTAAGTAGAAGAAGAATAGTATCTATATCTAAGGATAGTTAAGTTATAATAGTATTCTTAGCTACTTAGTATAATATAGGTAGAGACTAGAAGAGATATTTTAGTCTCTTATCTTAGCTCTAGTAGTAAGTTTCCTAAGGATTAATCTTAGTAATTGTTAAAAGTAGAGGGCGTTTATAGATGCCATATAATGTCAAGGAGGGTATAGCGTAGTAAAGAAGAATAGGGGATTAATCTTGAACTGACTTATACATATAGTGTAGTAGTAATATGCTAGGAACTAAATACAAAGTTGATTGAGTTAGTTATCTAAGAAGAGAAGAGAGAGAAGTAAGATATACCTCTTGCTAAGCCTCAGGTGGATGCCTTAGGCATCTAGAACCATGCTCAGAAGTCTATATCTAGACTAACTATCTAGGATACATTCTCAACACTCCTACTCATGCTATATAGTCAGATCTTTTAACAGATTATCTATAGTACTTAAATGCTAGTCCTAATCTTGATTAGTTATTAAGTACTTGCTTTTCAGACTAATAACCAGACAGCACTAACTATTAATCTAACAAACTTTCTATACTACTATCTCCTACAAAAAGGCAAAAGAAATGCCTTCTACAAGATCTTCCTCCTCTCTTATATAGGAGTAGATTGTTTAGGACATAGACTATCTAGTAAGTTACCCCTGTCCTTTCTTATAGCTAATTCTAATAGCTCCCTAGATTCCTTATAGCCTAGTCCCTTACTTAGTTATATTCTATACAGCTTCTTAGTTCCCTAATAGTCTTTAGAGTATACTATTCTTAGCTATAGGGATCTTATATTAAGCTAGGGAGTAGAGTGACTATATACTAGTAGAGGAGATAATAGCTGCTATAGAGGAGGTCTTTAATATTAACTAGTACTTGGCCTTAGAGGGTGTCTAGTTCAGCTAGGTGCTATATAGTAATATTATAGTTAGTAACAGGTCTGACATTAGTAAGGGCATTTAGGACTTTATAAAGTCTAACTAAGGAGGAGTTAAGTAACTAAAATCTTTCTTTTAGACTCCTCTTGGTTTAGCTCTAAGGCTTGGAGTTATCTTTTATACATCTCTTATACAAGGCAGAGCTGCCTTACAAACTCCTGAAACTGTAGTCTATTCTTTAGCTTAGTGAGACTATCTACTACTATCTCTTTTGTGTTTATATATTCTATAGAGATAAGTCTGTTCTACTAGAGCTTTCTTATAGCATTATATAAGATATCAATATGTTTGGACTTGTTATAAACATGTGAGTCCTTGACTAGAGTAAGGGCAGCTTAGTTATTACCTTTCAGCTAAATTAGCCTAATTCTAGTAACAGTTTCCTAGTTACTAAGGATCCTTAGTTAGTAAGAACATTCTCCTACTAACTCTAGGTATCCAAGCTCTCTTAAAAGAGCACTAAGGAACTGTAACTGTTTTATATATGCTCCTATAGCTATGTATTTAGCTTCTATTATAGATATAGCTACAGATTTCTACTTCTTACTTATCTAGGAGATTGGTGTACTATAAAGGAAGAAGATATATCTAAGGATTGAGACTCTATTAGTCTTGTCCATTATATAGTTAGAGTCTATATATCTAGTAAGGTAGCCTTGACTATTCCTTAAGTATCTTAGACTAAGGTCTAGGTTTGATCTCAGGTATCTAGTTAGCTTCTTTAGAGCTTTTATATGTCCTACTATTAGATTACTAATATAGGAGCTTAATCTTCTAAGGGCAAATGAAATGTCTAGTCTTATAACAGTTATAAGCTATATCTATGTTCTAATAATAGATTAGTACTCCTATTTGTTATACCTTTTATTATTTAGTCTAGTAGGCTTTAGACTTTTATAGCTGTCTATTAGTAAAAGAGTTAGTAATACAGTCTCTTGACCTATTCCTATCTTAGCTAGGTTCTCTTGGATATAGTGCTTCTAGTTAAGTTTTAGCTAGCCTTACTATCTATTTCTTGTTAGTCTTATTCTAAGAATCTTGTCTAGTTCTCTAAGATCTTTGATCTTAAAGACCTTACTAAGTTGGTCTTTAAACTAGAGGACATCTTCTAGTCTCTCTATAGTAATAAGTATATTATTAATATAGATTAGGATTATTAGGTCTTTCTTTTTCTTGTAGATTAGAAGACATAGGTCCACTTCTAATTGTCTGAATCCTATTCCTTTTAGCTTTAATATATATAGCTGATTCTAGTCTCTTATAGCTTGCTTTAGCCTATAGAGACTCCTTAGAACTTGTAAGACTATACTAGTTAGTAGGTTAATACCTAGTAGTAGGATTATATAGATGTCCTTATATAGAGTGCTCTCTATAAATATATTGTTTATATCTACTTAGTGTAGAACTAGGTCCTTCTTACAGACTATAGCTATAAATCCTCTTAGAGTATCCTGCCTAACTATAGAGGCAAAAGTTTCTATATAGTCTACTCTATACTTTTAGGAGAACCCTTTTATAACTAGTCTTGCCTTAAACTTTTTAATAGCTCTACTAAGCTTTCTCTTAATATTAAAGACCTATCTTGAGGTGACCAGGTTAGCCCCTTTTAGTAGGACTACTATAGTCTAGGTGTTGTTGCTTATAAGTATATCTAGCTCCTTCTAAATAGCTTCTTACTAGAGATGACCCTACTTAGGATTACTTACTACTTCCTTATAGTTCCTTAGGATTAGAACCTCCTATTTATATATTCCTACTTCTTTAGTAGCTAAGAATGTAATCTCTTTAACTTCCTCTAAGAATTCTAGGTCCTATAGGATACCTAGGTTAATAGAGCTTATAGCTAAGAAGAAAGCCTAATACTCTAGGAGCATTTCCTTGTCTAGCTGACTATTCTAATCTAGCTTAAGCCTAATTAGCTTCAGCTTCTAGTTAAATCTATTAAGTTCTTAGGATACTTTCCTCTTTCTAAGGGTTTGCCTTAGGGCTGTCTACTCCTAATCTACCTCTATAGTTTCTTAGGCAGAATTCTTAGATTCTTTTTTAACTTTCCCTTAGTCTAGGAATTTTCTATACTCTCCTACATTTTCTAGTAGAGGTAGAAGTTATATAAAGAGTTTCTTTCCTTCCTGAACCTATACTAATAGCTAAGGGAGAGGAGGCTTCTACTAGCCTAGACTAGGAGCACCTAGGGTACTCCTACTAGCTTGTAGAGTAGGCTAGCTAATAGTTCTTAGCCTTCTAATAGGTCTTCTTTCTAGAGCTGAACTAGGGAGATTCTTGATCTTAATATTTAAGTTTAATTCTCTACCTAGCTTATCTTTAAAGAAGATTATATTAGTATGCTACTTAACAGCCTTTATGTCTAGCTCCTAGAACTTCTATACCTTTGCTATATTATTATAGTATCTAATAAACATAGTATCCTTTCCTCTATTTATTAGTTTGTTACTCCTTACCTACTAAGGCTATACTTTTGTATCTATATATACTATAGCTCTATATCCCTATACCTTGAGGTAGGAGACTGTTAGTTTGATCTTATTAAAAGCTTTATTAGGTAAGAGCTTGAATCCCTTAATATTAGGTCTATTTAGAAGCTTGTTCCTTATATACACCTATACTTTAAGGGCTTCTAGCTAAAACTTAATAGGTATCTTACTTTCTTCAAGTATTGCTCTAATAGAGGCCTCTAATGTTTGGATAGACCTCTTAACTACTCCATTCTAGAGTGAATTGTAGGCCTTAGTTAGCTTAAGGGTAATTCTAAAGTCCTTCTCCTACTATTTAATTAAAGTAGTAATCTCTCTAGTATTATTAGCCCTTACAGACTTGAGGAGTACTACTAACTGCCTTTCTACCTTGATCCTCTAGTTCTAAAGAGTAGTTAGTATATCTGATCTAGCCTTAAGTGGAAATGCCTATTTCTTTCTTAAGAAGTTGTTAATAATCTTAAGCTACTATATAAAACCTTTCACTAATAATAGTAATGGTCTACAGATATCTACTAACATAAGGGCTAGTCTTTTAGGTCTTCTCTTAATAGACTTGCCTAGGTGTTTCTTTATCTTACCTATTATATAGATCCTATACTTATACTCTTCCTAGTTAGGGATTAGAATTCTTTCCTTTAGGTTAGTAACTTTATAAAGGTTTGAGAGTAACCCTCTTCTAAAGTATGTAAATCTTCTATACTATAGCTCCTACTATTTTAGATCCTTCTCTAATAGGGTAGTATAGGTATTATTAACCTCTATAGGATTATATAGTAAGTAATATAACTTTTCCTATAGGAGAGGTAATATCTTACTAACAAATAGAACACCTCTAACTAGCTTGGTCTTTATAACTGTTTGGCTATCTAGGGAGGTAAGAGTGAAATTAGGCTTCTAGACTCTAAATTGCTTACTAAACTAATCCTATAATATAAGATTTACTCCAAGATTAGGAACAAATAGTATCCTATCAAGTAGAACTTCTCCTCCTAAGATTCTCTTTATCTATACTAGTCTAGAGTAGGTTATATAGAGGTATCCTCCTCCTACCTTAATCTATACTTTCTTCCTTAGTAGCTTTACTAATCTGAAGAAGGATAGTTAGTTAGTTATATAGAATAAGGTATAGGAATCTAAGAGCTATTCTTAGGGTAATAACTTGCCTTTAGCCTTAATTATAGAATAGGCTAACTTATCTTAGTTATTATCTTCTAATAGGGAATTATTATTGCTTCTAGAACTAGAGTAAGTTCTAGAATCAGAACTAGAACTAGACTCCTAGGCTGAAAATCCTTTCTTTAGAAGCTTTCTAGACTTTTCTATCCTTTGAAGCTACTTACCTATTTTCTAGACAACCTTCTTTAGCTTATTATATAATAATAACTTGTGGACAGCTTTCTTAATATGTCTGGTATTCCTTAGTAAAGGGGATCTTCTAACCTTTCCTCTAAGGAATAATTCCTAAGGGTCCTTCTAGTTCTTAGTACTATTTCTCTACTAGGACAGTTTCTTAGTAGTAGGGAGGTTAGGACAATCCTTTAACTAGTGCTTCCCTTTCTTATAGAGCTGGTATATTAGTAGGGACTTTCCTTAGTAGGGCTACCTAGAATAGAATACAGCTAGACCTATATCTATCTTGTCTAGATTGTCTCTTACCTCTTAGGACTTAAGTAGAAGGAGAATAGTGTCTATATCCAAGGATAGTTAGGTTATAATAGTATTCTTAGCTACTTAGTATAATGTAGGTAGGGACTATAGGAGATGTTTCAGCCTTTTCTCTTAGCTCTAGTAGTAGGCTTCCTAAGGATTAATCTTAGTAATCCTCTTGCCTAGGCCTCTAAGGTGTCTCTATACTTCCCTAATTGTTTTATTAGGTAATATCCTGAATATAACAAACTGCTTAATTAGACCTATAGTATAAGACTTTAGGACTCTATTATACTTGTTCTAGAGAATCACCTATATCTTAGCTACTAGTATAGTAATATACTATATCTCTAGCTCTATCTTATTATCTTTACTAATGCTATATCTAATACTAAACCTATATACTGTATTGTCTTTTAAGAAGTATTAATTCTAAGTGACATATATCTAAAGACTAGTGTCCTACTAAACTATATATAGGTTCCCTCTAACAATTAGTTAGCTAATTACCTAGAACTAGTCCTTTCCTTCTAGCTTATCTGTCTATAGCTTGAACTATCTCTTCTAGTTAGTTCTATCTAGGATTAGAATCCTTTAGCTCTTCTTATCCTCTTAGTCTATTATAGAAATAGGTGAATAGAATAAATAATTAGTAGAATACTTTAGACTAGCTAAGGATTCTAGAGAAGGGTAATTTCTTATAGTAGGGAGACTAGCTCTAAGGGATAGGGATTCCTCGTATTTAGGAAATTACTAAGACTTAGATCTTTCTCTCTTAGTAGAGTTTCTGTTACTAGGTAGTAGGAAGGCTAAGTGGCCTCTTCTAACTCTAGTGATACTAGGTACAATAGTAGAGAACTAGGCAGGTATTAATAAAGCAGAAACACACTACTGTCTTATAGAGATCTTTACTAACTTATATACTACTAGGTGCAAACTAGCTTCGTTAGTAATATAGTTAGGGAAACTTCTAGGCCTTAAATGTTTTCTATAAACTATAAGGGATATAAGTAACCTATACTAACATAGGTTGCTCCTATTTAGTGCACAAACCCAGGCTTATAACCTATTAAAAGTAGAGGGCGTTTATAGATACTATACAATATCAAGGAGGGTATAGCGTAGTAAAGAAGAATAGGGGATTAATCTTAAACTGACTTATACACATAGTGTAGTAGCAATATGCTAGGAACTAAATACAAAGTTGATTAAGTTAGTTATCTAAGAAGAGAAGAGAGAGAAGTAAGATATACCTCTTACTAAGCCTTAGGTAGATGCCTTAGGTATCTAGAACTATGCTTAGAAGTCTATATCTAGACTGACTATCTAGGATGCATTCTTAATAGTAATCCTCTTACTTAGGCTTCTAAGATATCTCTATACTTCTCTAATTATCTTATTAGATAATATCCTATATATAATAAACTACTTAATTAGACCTATAGTATAGGACTTTAGGACTCTATTATACTTGTTCTAGAGAACTATCTATATCTTAGCTATAAATATAGTAATATACTATATCTCTAGCTCTATCTTATTATCTTTACTAATACTATATCTAATACTAAACCTATATACTATATTATCTTTTAAGAAGTCTTAACTCTAAGTAATATATATCTAGAGATTAGTATCCTATTAAATTATATATAGGTTCTCTCTAATAATTAGTTAGCTAATTACCTAGAACTAGTCTTTTCTTTCTAGCTTATCTATCTATAGCCTAAACTATTTCTTCTAGTTAGTTCTATCTAGGGTTAGAATCCTTTAGCTCTTCTTATTCTCTTAGTCTATTATAGAAATAGGTAAATAGAATAAATAATTAGTAAAATACTTTAGACTAGCTAAGGATTCTAGAGAAGAGTAATTTCTTATAGTAGAGAGGCTAGCTTTAAAAGATAGAGATTCCTTATATAGAGGAAATTACTAAGACTTAGATCTCTCTCTTTTAGTTAAGTTTCTACTACTAGATAGTAGGAAAGCTAGGTAGCTCTTCTAACTCTAGTAATACTAGATACTATAGTAGAGAACTAGGTAGGTATTAATAAAGTAGTTATATACTACTATCTTATAGAGATCTTTACTAACTTATATACTACTAGGTATAAACTAGCTTCGTTAGTAATATAGTTAGAGAAACTTCTAGGCTCTAAATATTTTCTATAAACTATAAGGGATATAAGTAATCTATACTAATATAGGTTACTTCTATTTAGTATATAAACCTAGGCTTATAACCTATTAAAAGTAGAGAGTATTAGATACTATATAATATTAAGGAGAGTATAGTATAGTAAAGAAGAATAGAGAATTAATCTTGAACTATCTTAGGTATATAGTATAGTAGTAATATACTAGGTACTAAATATAAAGTTAATTAAGTTAGTTATCTAAGAAGAGAAGAAGAAGAAGTAAGATATATCTCTTACTAAGCCTTACGTAGATACCTTAGGTATCTAGAACTATACCTAAATATCTATATCTAACTTAACTATCTAGGATATATTCTTAATATATATACTAATATATATAGATATAATAAGTATCTACTCTATCTTAGTAAGTAGTAGTAGATCTAGTATATCGCCTAGATCTATATTATTCTAATAAGATATAGTATATAGTATATCTACTAATAGAATAACTATAGAGTTATTATATAAGAGGTAGCGCTAGTAGACTACCTCTAAGCTTAACTTAATATCGAACTAAAGCTCTTTATAACGCTAGTAATACTATATCTACGTATAGTCTAGTTTATATATCTAATATTAGACGTACTACTAATCCTACTCTCTTATAGTAGGTTACGATAGGTTACTACTCTTAGGATATAACTTCTATAATATATACGTATTATTAAGAAGATTACGCTATAGAGCTATAGGCTACTAATCTTAGTCTTATATTTCTTCTATATCTTAGATATTAGGATTATAATAGTAGTTAGGTCGAATAGCTACGAGAGTAATAGAGACTAGATTAGTATCTCGTTAGTAGATAAGGTTAGCGTATCTCTACGTATAGATAGCTATAGCTTTCTATAAACTTATAAGTAGCTTATAGTTTCTATTATAAAGCGTAGAATACTATCTATAATAGAAAGAGTATACTTCCTACTATTTAGTATAATAGGTAGCGTCTCTTAAGATAGAGATCTAAAACGTTTCTTTAATATCGTTACTATCTAAATTAATTAATATATTCTATCTACGCGTACTACGTACTTACTTTATCTTCTTTAAATATAAACGTTTACGTTCGCGATAGTAGTTATATATTTAAAGTATACGATTACCTTTTATAAAATCGTAAAGAGCTTTAGTAATACTATATTTAGTATAAGGCTTTAGGCCTAGAGATAGCGCTTCTATAGGAAATAGAGCGATACTTCTATTATAAAGTATATAGAGTTATATTCTAAAGTAGTATACGTACTTCTATTATAAAGCGAATAGAGTTATATTATAAAGTAGTAGGTATATTATAAAAGGAGTATTATAGCGCTAAGATAGAGATAGGTTATATACTAGTAGATTTCTAAGAAACGCTATTAACTAATTATTTTTAGACTCTATTTTTTTATATAGTAGTATAGACCTTATAAACTCGGTTAATTAGTAGTAATTATTATATATTTTACTATAAGCTAGAGACGAGTATTATCTAGAAGAGTAGTATTACTATAATAGTAAAAGCAAACTTAGATTATATCTTACTTAATAGAATATAACGCTAGCTAAGTTCTAAAGCTAGAATTAGTAGATAGTATAGTAACAAGTACTTATATCTTTCTTCTATATCTTAGATTATATTATACTACTTAGTCGATAAACGTATCTCTTAGCTTAACTAAGTTCTAATCTATTCTTTTAATTAGTCTTATTAAGGTTCTTCTCGCTCTATATATTATAGTACAGCTATATAGTACGATACTTATTATATATATCTTGAATCTAAATTATCTTATATATATAGTTAACCTATATTAGTAGTTACGAAACGAGATTATTAAAGGTCTAAGTTAGAAAGTATAACGTATATATATTATAATAGACTAAATAGCTACCCTACCTAATAGAGTAAATTAAGAGTGTTTATCGTATAGGTATAGACCTATTATATTTCTACGAAGTCAAATCTCTAAGCCGCCTTACTCTTTCCCCGGGCGTCGCTAACCGGGCAGACGTAGCGAGCCTAGTAGAGATAGATCCCAAACCGGCGGGGGATCGATTAGCTTAGACTCCTTGCGACCTTTTCCTTTCCTACGATTTCTGAAAGCTTTAGCGAGTGCCGACCCGCCTTACTCTTTCCCTATACGTCGCTGACCGGGCAGACGTGGCGAGCCTGGTGGAGATGGATCCCAAACCGGCGGGGGATCGATTGGCTCAGACTCCTTGCGACCTTTTCCTTTCCTACGATTTCTGAAAGCTTTAGCGAGTGCCGACATCCAAGAAGGATTCGGAGCCGCCTCGCGGGCTACAATCTCGGTACGCTGGGCGATGCCGACATCGAGTTGCTAACATCAGAGTCAGTAACGAGAAGCAGATGACCATTGCGCATTGTTACGCGTACCTGGTTGGGAGTGGGTACTGCAATGGCAGTAGTAGACAGTGCCAGCATGGCAGAAATGGTAGTTATGAAACGCATCTTGGTTGCTCCCTGGTTGTACTGTCAGTGCTTGACGGTGCAAGTAGTGGATTCATAACTCACGAAGGCGAAGCTGTAAGTAATCTCTTAGGAGAACGAACTGTTGCTTGTTGGATACCGCAATAGCTGTTCTACTAGTAGTGACTTATATACTGTTCCACGTCAACTTCTTCGGCGATTTATCTCTCATTATTCATCAAACTTGACAATCTAGAAGGCTCTATCCGACCTGGTAAGCAGTACCCGCCTGAGACATGCGACAGGGCATTAGCACATGCTACCTAGACAGAAGACTGACTTTCGAGAGACGCTTGACCTGGGGCGTAGTACAGACTGTCGTGATACGTAGTATTCTAGTATGCCTAGAACCTTGCCTATAGGGCGACTAGACTAGCTACAGAGATCTTTTGCCTACTAAGACATCGACTATAGGGTTGGCAGCCTTACAAGCTTTTATATTTAGACATGGTAGCGCAGCTTAGTTGTTAGCGCTTACCTTCGCCAATATTCTTAGGACTTGCAGTTTGGCAGCTAGTGCACTTGGCGACAATCTGCTCAACCGGGTAAACAGGACTTACTGTTCAAGGTACAGCCTCTAGTTCTTCTAGTCATTCGAACCTGTCTGCCCGAGAATTACTCCGCTGTAGACGGCATCTTATAATACACTTTGTGGTTCGGCGAATTCTTCATTCGAGCCTTGTGTTGCTTAGCCGTAATGCTCCTAGCGCTTCTACTATGTGCATTCCTTGTCTGGCCCTACGGAATCAAGAACATCTTGTGCCAGTGTATTCGCACTGTCGAGTCGACTGTCTCTCCTCTCAGCCTTGCCAGAGATATGAATATTTGGAGAAATACAATCCTTTACCGCCCTCTTCTCGCGGACGTGGCCGAAGGGGATAATGTGTGTCTGGCCAGTTCTGAGTCGCGATTAGGATCCAGCTTACATGACTGCGTATTTTGTCGAAAGAGAGTCATAACAATTGCCGGTGTCACTGTCGCTGCATTTTGCTTGGCTTTATCTCTCGCTGTCCACTTGTCCATGCGAACGTCACCACTACGAGCCTGTTTAGAATTGAGCTCCGATTACTGTAAGCTCTGCACTTCGCTGAAGCAGGCCTATACTTACATGAGACGCAGCTCCCGCATTTGAAGCGGTTGACATCCAAAAAGTGGATTTCGCAAATGAGTTCGTTCAAGATAGCCTCTACCGAGGACCACCTACTATCGAGCGGGAGAAGGCCTGGGGGCAGATCTCACACCGTTAGTCCAAGATAATCTCGGGGACGGATTTCGCGATAGCAACAACTGACACTACACAGAAGCACATATATCGCTCTCCCGGGACGATATGAGACGTCTCGATCGCAAGGACGATGTGCTCTCACAATATATGAAAGCGCCGGAAGAAGAGGGAGGAGGGTATGTTGCCTCACTTGAGGTGTTCCATCAGCTCCACTGTTTGGTAAGTGATAGCGGCCGAGCGCCTGACTTGAGCTTCCAGTACTGACAGTGGTGCTAGAACTTCGTCCGACAATACTATTGGTTTCTCCAAGGTCAATACAGCAACGAGACGATTCCCCACTATTTCACGCGCCCACTGGATGGCCCTGAGTACTGGCGAGTCCACATGGACCATTGTATCGAGACTCTCCGATTGACGCTCATGTGTCATGCTGATGTATCTCCTCTTCTTGTGAAGATGAACACCTCATACGATCCTCCACGACAGGAAGCAGAGTTCAGCGCACGCCATCGCTGCCGGAACTTCAACAAGATCATGGCGTGGAACAAGCAGAACGGCTTGTCAGTCTTTGGTCAATAGCAGCAAGACTCCGTATACCTTCGACAGCGTTGCCTTCACTATAGGATTGAACTCAGGAACAGTGACACTACACGATTTGGAAGCCGGCTGTTGACCAATGATGCCACTTCTATGCTGCTGGGCTGTACCCAGTAAGTATTTCGTGATCGTGATAGCTATGGCGCAGACTACAAGATCAAGCATGACTAGCGACCCGTTTCGGTCCCGAGATCTTTACAAAGATGTACTTCCAGTGGCTGCGAAGTAACGGCGCAGAGTGGGACGGTGGAAGGGCACCTAGAGAGATGCAGATAGATCTCAAATGTCAGACCAATGTATAGGAATGTTGATGCTACATGTTACCTGGATAAGCACATCTGAGCAGCGCCGAGAGCACAATTTAAACCCAGCTTGGTATAGTCTCCGTGCAGACTGAGCATGATGTACTGATGTTGAGCTGTTGGAAACGTTCTGCTCTCCAGAACAGCCAGAAGTGTCTCCAGATACTCTTCTTTTTGACCGCATGAAAGGCGTTGAACGGAAGTTTGTACATCGTCATTTACCTCCATATGCCGATGACCATAAGTCCGAGCTTGACTGACCATGGACCTAGTCTTCGTATCAGGCCTACAGATGGTCAGCGGTCCGAAATTACTCAATTGGTTGCAGTAAGATGTGGCCTGCCTGGTCGATATGACTTTACTTCACTTGGTCAAAAGGCTACTTTGGGCTTGTATCCGTCAACATGAGTGTAGCAAGGAGTAATCGTTACTGACTGTCGCTCTTCTTCGCCGTCACCAAGATAGCAGTCTCGATCAGCGACTTTCTATCGTCCCAATCCTCCTCTATCACGCGTCGAAAACTCCTTCGACATGCCTTCAGCTTCTCCGAATCCAAACCCTCCATGAGCAATCCCACTATAGGATTCCCAGCGCTGAATACATACCAATCTACCTCGTCAGCATTCTTAAAGCCCCAATTTGCATGCGAAATGATGGCTTCTACAACTTCCCACCCCGCCGCCTCGACACTAGCCTTGACACTTTCGAGATCGCTCCAGTCTTTGTGCATCAGTCTTGGCGATACGTACGACTCGTCCTGTAATGCTTCACGGACTGCCTTTTGCCAGATGGGCACCCAGGATCCGCCCGCCCATGCAGCGAGACCGAGGACCCCGTTTCTGGCCGTAACGCGATGCATCTGCTGCACGGCGAGGTCTGGCTTCTCCACACTGCCAATCATGGCACTCGTCATGGTGTGCGTGAACATAGCATCACCAATCAAGAGTTCGTCACCTCGCTCGGTGCTGTATCTCAAAGTCTGGGCATCCGCCACGGCAACTTCCACATTCGACCAATGTTTCTCAGGGGCTGTATTTCTGAGCGATTTAATCATCCCGGTACTTATGTCTGCTGCGAAGATCTAGCTTGGGCTCGTGGGCTTTGAGTTGACCTGTGAGCACGCCATTCCCGGCGCCGTTGTCGAAGACATATGAGCTTGCGGAATTGAAAGGTCGAAGCCGAGAAGTCATTTCTACAAGTTCTGCACAAAACGGTAGGGTGATTCTCTCCACGGCAGCATATGCTCCGCTAGAGCCGTGCGAGCTCCATAAGGATGAGGAGCTGTGAGTCTGCGATTCGCTCGCGAAGCTTTGTGCAGCCATGTGTCTAGCTGTCTACCGGAGCGAAGTTGCATCAATGCGAGGTTATCGAAGTGGGCACCTGGTCAATCGGCTTTCATTGCCACCTGGTGCTCTGAGAAACAAGCGCTGTGCGCATTGACTTTCATAGACTGATCCTCGGATATTTACAGATTGTGCCTCAGGCAGCTCACCTTCTTTGAACATCGACACACTACCACGCGAAAGCCCGCCGACTCCGGTATACCAATGCGATCACGATACGCCCGATGCTTTGCTCCCCGCCCTTGCCCCTCGCCGCGCAGAATGCCTACGGGCCGTACTCACAGTTGTAGAATTCTGGCCTCCTAAAGAAGGTTTGCTAACACTTCATAGTTCTCGGAGATGACGGTAGGCAATGTGGAAGAGTACGTACACGAATGGATCACATGTCAACATGCAGGGGCTTGCACCAAGTCCGGTCCGGCAATATTCAGCACACGACTGACCAGAAGCTGGAGAGATGAGTGACGTCCAGGAGAGCAGCGTTGCCGCGATAGTGAGGGCGAATTTGGTTTGCATCTTGCTTGACTTGATGTATCGTCGGCGTCGCTGTATTGTCGAGTGATTGCGTCGGTAGCGATTTTCTGCTGTGTAATCGATCTTGTGTTGCTGGAAGTGCTACTGCCCCGTTATATGATCGAATAATGCAGTTTAAATATGAAGATCCTGCAAACACAGCAGGGCTACCCCGAAAGCCATACTGATGGTTGCAGTGCAAGCCAGCTTGATGTGCGAGCCGACGAGTTGTGCGCATTCTCCTGGCGCATCTCCAGATGCACTGAAGCATGCCAACTGACGATCTCGATCTCACGTAAGCGATCTCGAACCCAACCTCTTTTGCAACCCTCTCGAGCAACTCCCGGCCCCATTTCAGATTCAAAGGTGCCGCTCCACCTTTTAGTATGCCTCCTGTAATCCTTCCAAAGTAGGACTGCAAGCGTAGCGACACCATGGCGGTGACCGTCCAGATCACGCCCCAGCAAGCTCCATGTATGGCGAGGCTGAGCGAGGCTGGACAGGCCAAGCATGAAGGCAAAGAGCTGGCCAAGGCGACGATAGCAGCCAAAGAAGCGCAGGTCTGTTTTTACTGTAGAGTGTGTGCAGTCCGAAGCTGACACCAAAGGAAGTTTCGAGCCGAAATCTGTCAATAGATTGTTTGTCCGGATGTGTCTGGACTTGAGCACGCATATATCAGTCTTGAAGAAACAAACCCAACCACGTTCTTCTCGTCTTCTGCGATCCTGCTACCAAAGTCACAACCCTGAACGAGCTCGAACCACCATTCGCCGTGCAGTAGAAACAGGTGCATTAACGAGGTTTCAATTGGAGGTTAGAAGGATCGCGAGATACCGCTGTTCGGAGAAATTTCGCACGCGAGAAGACCCTGGGTGGCCTCGATGTTCTACCGATCTCAGATCTAGACCGGGCGATGGAAAAAGCGGACAGTATTGTGCTATCTCGGTGTTTTAGGCGCGATTGGAAGAACAGGTCTGGCGATGAGCGATGCGTCAAGAGACTCAAGACTGGCGAAGAATCGTGCCTAGTCGGTCATCTCGGCTTAGGACTATGCCAAGACATTCCCGATTCTGGCGAGAAATCGGCCATCTGAGAACCTACGCCTCGGGTAATTTCAAAGCTTCTAGCCATCAAGACGGCATGATCAAGACTCTGATGTTGCGTACTAATGCCTGAACAAGCAAGCGCAAAGCAATCTTAGTAGTAAACAACCTTTCGCCTAGAGAGAACCGTACACTCCAATGCCTACTAAGTGCTATCCTAGCTACACTAGGTCTCACAATTCTTCACATTACCTCAATTCGCCGAGCTCTCACTCTTCGTATCCAAGTGATGGAAAATAGAGCTTTGCACAGGGTCGGTAAGGATCTTTGGCCTGTTACATACCAATGAAGGCATACAAAAAACAGGCTGCTCTCGCACCTCCTCCTCCGTGTCCCAGCAGACACTCACATCTCCATACTCTCAACATCGAATACAAGGAGTTGAAGATGCAGTTCGGTGCAGTCACGATCTCATGCTTGCTAGCTCTTGGAGCTGTAGCTGGCGCAGCACCAGTATCGGTACATCAACTACATAAGCGCTGTTAGAACCGCATCCACAGTTGACACATTCAAATAGGTAAACGACCTCCTCGAGACCAGAGATCCTGCTAGGACTGTGCGCGGCCATCCGAGCCGTTTCGGCTTCATCGCAAATCCTGCCGCGCTTCTGCAACCGCCTCCGCCTCCACCACCGCCTCAGACTCCACCACGAGAGGAGGGACCGCGTCCAAAGAGGAGGAAATGCGTTGGTCGTTTCAAGTTTATCTGCGAAATTGTGTCATAAAGGCGTCGGCAATACGATAGCGTTCCAGCAAGGGTCAGGGAATGGGAGATGATTCTCATCATTGTGCAACACGATTAGTGGTGCAGGGAATGTTTGAATGGTATGAGCTCCACGTCCAAGAGTGATTCGTTTTGATATCCGGGGCGCAAAGCCATGAGGCCATGGCGTGGGAGAGGCTTGGGAAGTGCGCATCATCTTCTGCATATCAGCTTAATCCTGTGTCATCACAACGCGCGCATCTTCTGTCATCTTGATGCATCACAAGTATGCCCGAAGCTCCATGTCCTCATTCACCTCATCACTACTCCACAGGGACACATCTCACACCACGTCTCAACGCCCCAATGAGCAAAGTTTCCGTTCCCCTTGCCGAAGTGACCGCGAAGCCAGACTCCGTCTCAACCCTCTCGAGCGTCCCCCAGCCCCGTTTGATCTTACCTTTATGTCCAAGGCAGGTCATCCGGTCAACCTCTCTTTTGAATCCTCCAATCTCAAGCATCTTTACGTGAGGCCTAAACTCCCGCCACCAGGTCTCCGCTCTGCTGATCCTCTTGATGATCTGAAAACTATAGAGCATCTTGAGCCTGGTAGACCTCAGACATGTAGCCAGACCCCCAAGGTCGGATACCGAGATGTTGATAATGACAGCATGATGGAAGACTGGTAGAGCCTCGCTGCGGGTCTAAGGGTGGCAGCGGAGAAGATTGAGCGTGTCGTGGATCGCATAGTACAGACAAGCTATAAGCAAGCCATAGGTGGCTCACTCTTTCACTGGCGTAGCACTTGGGCCGAGTGACCTTTTCCCAATGATGGGAAAATCGTCTAGTGACTCAGTAGTCCACCAGTCAAGGGAGCGAGAGCGGCGTGCTAAGTTGTGCTAACTTGCAGAAGATCTTGCAGTGAGCAGCTTCTACGATATGCAAAGTCTTTGGTGTCATGTCCCATCACTTTCTGACCCGTACGCAGGCAAGGTGGAGAAAGCCTGGGCTTCCAGCGACGCACAGTGGATGGCTCTATGCAAGTTTGACGAGGACAAATGATGCTTTTCGCGCTCGTGAGATGTCTGAACTGCTTACATCGATGCTGAGTTCGTGGTCCATCTTGGGTCTGAATGGTACCAACTCGATGGGCGGCCTTGAATGATGCGTACAAATCTGCTGAATCTGTTCGCGATGTGCTCGACTCCCATAATCGATAGGAGCATGCTGCGACTACAATAATGGCCTGTCGATCCCATGGTGGCAGGTCATGGCGCATAAAACCAGCGCTAAATCGTGTGGAAAGCCAGAGGTGAGCGAGCACGTCTTTGGAGATGGAAAGCTGCAGTCGCAACATCTCTATAAGCGTGGCTGGTCACGCCCGTATACACCGTGCGCCCTGAAGGCGAATGGACTAAAGGCATTCGACTCTGACGACGCCCTGTGGTTCGAAACACCAACTTCTAGGCCACAGCTTGCGACTAATCTCAACTAGAGCAGAGCAAGGACATGAACCCTGGAATCATACCGAGCGTGCAAGCACATATTCAGTTCACACGAGCTTAATATGCTCCCATGGGCATTCCTCCTCAACTTTGACAGCAGCATTATACCACAGAGCCAAACACAGTCGCTCATGAAACTCAGTGCCGTCTTGCCTTCGAACGAGCATCACTTCCTTGGGTCTACCCTCAGCTTCGCCAGCCATGGGAACAGACTCATGGACTGCATAGGGTCCGAGGTCCTCGGCGGGTCCGTACGTACCTACGTGCCCACAATACTCATTACTTTGCAATGAAACCAAAGAATGTGCGTTTATCCCGAGTGTAGGCCATGAATAACAGCGCAAGACCTTCTTCCATAGATGCAGCACTATACGCTCGGCAGGATTCACTTTGCATGGAGTGACATCGTAGGGCCACATCGCAGGATCGTCGTCTCCTAGACATCGCAGTACGTAGTTGCCTTGATCGATCTGTTCACATGAGAAAGCTTCATACGGTCTTTCCACGGGCGGGACGAGATGTACGGTCCAGCCAGTCCAGCTCCAGCTCGGCAGCGCTTGCGTCCCTCGTGCGTTCACAGTGATACGAGTGGAGTGTCTGCTAGATCGGCTCCTATTGTACCACATGAGCGAGGAATAGAAAAGCTCGTCCGGAAGCAAGCCTACGAAGTCAGTAGCATGTCTTCCCTTCTCAGATTCCCGCTTTGCGAACATTTCCCTCAAAATCCCCCGAAAGGCGTCAAACCGATCACCGGCGAACGACAATTTGCGCCGAGTGAGCTGTTCCACGAGCTCCCGATAGATATGTACCAGCTCCTCTTCGTGTTCGAGACTGTGGTGTCCAATCTTGCTATGGAGCGGTAGTCTTGCGGCTTTGCGCTTTCGAACCCTTGTGTCGCGTTTGTGAGCTGATTCTCGTTGTAGTAATGGGGTATGCTTCACGGCATGGGACTCTCGCCTCTCTTGGCCCGTCCGGCGACAAGTCAAGAAGACTTCTTTATTGGTAAAAATAATGCACTGCTCGCTAAGCATATGCTCCTGGAACGTCCAACCGCGGCTCAGCCATTCTGATCCATGTAGATGGTCCTCCAAGTCCTGCAGAGGCAGCCTAAGTAGAGAGATGTGATGACGATTTTGTAGAAATGAAATGGGGGCCTCAGGAGTATGCGTTCGCCGTCTTCCCAAGCCCTGATTTGCGTTTGATGCACACGCGGCGATCAGGGTGAAGAACGCAGAGCTGTAGATCGCTCCCATGCTAGATATGATGCTTTCCTTATCTTGGTGCACGTTTGGATCAACGCATACGCAGTCCACCCATAAGTACAGACATCCAACTGCGCGCACGAGCTCGATAGCATGTAATATAATCTTAGGTGTCTTCTCCAAATTCAGTTTGCCGAAGCCACAAGCTCGAAGACGGCGAGCTCATGCTGTGATTTCGCTGTTCCGACAGTGACATGCAAGCGACACGTTCTACCAACACTACTCCCCCCAATTTTGATGGGCTCTGGTCCCATACCTGCCTCGATTTCTCCATATGTAATAATCCAAAGGAACTTTGGAGCATCTCTTAGGCTTGGCTAAATAAGCTGACCATGGAGACTTGTCGAGCAATCGATACACCTCTCGACAGAATGGAGTTGTTGTCCGTGGAACCCGGCATGGCGTTTACGCTTCTTATAGCGAAAGTAGTCCCAACAGTCAATCTGCTGACAGACTTCGCACAATTGATCACCATCGAGCTCAAGTCTTTGTCTTTTCGGATCAGCAAAGATGATTTCCGCCTCCCTCAGCCGGTTGGATGGAGCGCTTTTGTGCCATCTTGAGCCAGCGTGAACCTGGTCGAGATCGATACTGGTCCAGCTTTGGTTCCAGCTCCAGCGAAACCCTTTCCAGGCACCAGGAACGTGTACAAAAGTCTGGAAGTGCACCGATGATGTTGTGATGCAGACACGGGAGCAAGGATGAAGGCAGGAAGTCGTGGAGCACTTGTGAGGTCTGCACTGCCCGAATTACAGCCTTGCGTGGCGTTGAGTTGGTCCTGCTATTGGACGGACGCCTCCCACAATCGACACTGCCCCGCAAAGCAGAAGTGCCTCAAATGCGAGGTCCATTTGATATGTGAATTAAAGTATGCCTACTGGCGGCTTGAAGGTGACAGACATTCATAAAGTGCGCTGCCACAAGCATATCTATACAACCTTTCGCTTCCATGAACAGCAGCACACAACATCTACGCCTTGAACCTCCCTTCAAACCCAGCTCTGGCTTTCTTCTTCCCACCTCCACCACTCGGCTTCCCACCCTTCTTCTTGCCCGGCTTCGAGCCCTTCTCCTCTCTCCTCTTTGCAAGGTTGGTTTCACGCTTCTTCTGCTTCAGTTCCTTGCCCTTGACCACAGCCTCTTTCCTGTCATTCCACTCCTGCTCGCTCTTTCCCTTCGCCTTTTCTTTGCGCTTCAAAGTCTTCTTCAGCAGACTCACATCATCTCGTTGCCTTTCGCCGTGTGCTCGCTTCTTCGCGTTCAGCCACATGTCTTTCTCTGCGATGTCCGCCTTCTTCGCTGGGTCAAGGCCGGCAAGTCGCGCCTCCTTCTTCTGTGCAGCCAGGAGAGCAGTCTTTGGATCTTGCGGACCCTTCTTCTTGATCGCGTCTTGCAACGTACTCAACCCAGCATCTGCGGAGGTGCCGTCTTCAAATGCGAGCTTGGAGAATGCAAAGCTGTTCTCTGCGGGCGATCGAGGTCGAGGACTCTTTCTCCCGCTGAAGATATCAGCGGCAGGACTCCCCGACCCTCGAAGCTGTTCTTCCCGCTTTCGCGCCTCTTCCTCTTTGGCCTTCTGACGTTGCTCCTTTTTGTGCGCTTTCCGTTGCTCCTCCTTCTGCCGTCTCTGGTCAAGCAGTTCTTGTCTTGACTTTGCAGGCTTTCCATCAGCGCCATCAGCCTTTCGCTTTGCTCTCAGCTCTTCGATGCGCTTTCGTAGCCGTTCCTGCAGCTCTGCCTGGTCGACATTCGGCAGCTGAATCTTCGGTGATGATGTGCCGGATGTGATGTCTGCGGTGGCGGAAGAAGGATCGAATGCTGGGAGAGCAATCTGCTTGGGCGCTTTGGTCTTGACTTCCAGTTGTGGCTTCGTTTTCGTCGTTGATGTGGTGTCGGTGGGAGATGTGGATAATTTCTGCTTCGGCGCAGGCTTTTGGACAACAGGCGCTGGGTCCACGGAAGAGGAAGAAGAGGCTTCAGAAACGTTAGTGGCAACGTCAAAAGCTGGGCTGCCGACATTCGGACTTGTTGGTGTGGATGATGCTTCCGCGGTCTCGTCCACGCGTTCCTCCTCATCGTCCTCGTCCTCTTCCACTTCCACTTCCTCCTCGTCGTCGTCTGATCCCGCAAGTCCAGCAAAGTCGACCTTGGCCAGCTCCGCCGTATCATTCTCCACCGCATCCTCATCGTCATCGTCGTCCTCATCCTCATCGTCCTCCGCGCCACCATCGGCCTGTCCATTTTCCACGCCATTTTGCTGCTTCAGCTTCGCATCCCGCTTCGCCTTTGCTTTCTCAACCTTTGCATCCAGCTTGGCCTTTTTCTGCTGTCGTTTTGCCTTCCGCTTCTCCGCAATCTGCTTTCGCCTCACTTCTGGGTCGACTTCTTCCTTCTTTTGGCGCTTATTCGCAGATTCTGTCTCATCGCCCGTCTCGCCCTCTTCGCCTTCCTCGTCGTCCATTCCCAGCTCCCGCTTTCGCTTCTTCTCGCGCTCTTTCATGACGTCCAGTGCGCTTTTCTGGTTGGCAGGATCCAGCTTTGCCTTTTTTGCCGCTCGCTTTTGCTCTTTTGATTGCTTTTTGCGGTTCCATTGGTCGTTTGGATCGAGTCCGTCCTCAATCTGTGATCCGTAGTAGTCGCGGGCGGGCGTCAGTGCGAGAAGCGACTCGAAGGCTTTGCTGTGGCTCTGGAGGCGTTCCTGGTGCTGATGTGAGATTGAGATTTGCAGATCAAGCTGCCGAGTATGGCATACCTCCAGACCGTCCATCACATCGTTCTGCTGATCTTCTGCCATTGCCATTGCCGTTGTGCTGGATCTGCAGAATGGAGTGCTGTCGACGTCGAATATCTTCACCGACAGCCGCCAGCCAGCAAGCAGAGCACGAGAAAATCACACCGACAGAAACTCGGATCCATGTGGGGGTCGCGCTAACTAGTTAAGGATTTAAGCGAAGAACATCGGCACATCGGCATTAACTTAGTTAACTCTCTGGATCTGGCAACCACGCCAACCGTCAAAGTCAACATCTTCACTGACAGACAGCATCACACTTTCTTGCACAACGTCTTTTCACATGCATCACGGCGGTCGACGGTCTGTGCTGAATTCTCCGAATATGAGAAGATCATGTGCTGGCTGTCTGAATGGTGATGCCTGCTGATCAACCATCATCGCATGCGTCATCCTTGCCATTTGTTGATCGAGGTTTGCTGTATCAACAACGAAAACTGCACATACCACAGACAGCATGACATACGACATGGATACTACCATTGTAGAAGCTACATCGCTCTCAGCAATCACAAATATTGCAGCGAATCCGCCACAGCATGCTGGAGTGCCCCACGACATACCGCGATTGGCACTCGTCCTCTACATTGCACGAGTGCCTGGAAGTCGAGATGTGTTCCTTACGCCGATGAAGCCGAGAGAGAAGGTCGTCACAGCTGAAGACGTTTCGAGCTCGCTGTACTACATTCATGTCAATTCACCCGAGGACTACGACGACACTGCAGCACGGCCGTCATCAGTGAATACGGATGCATCGCATTTACTGCCGATACGAGAGGAGAGCTGGAGAAGAAATCCTGTGCAGCCAAGAAGACCAGTGGCACCTCCCACGCCACCATATCCCATGGATGATGGACCGCCACGGCTGAATCTAAGAACACCAAGCCCGCCCAGGCACAGTCGTCTCGCACGAAAGCCGGTGGGCAGTAGTAACAGCAGCAACTCACATCCCTCTGCTCTGACTCCAGGTCTGCCTGTTCTGTCTCGAAGACCTCTTCCTTCGCCTCCAGCAGATGAGCAACCATACGAGCCCTCTTTGCACGCACACAACAAGCACCTTCTGCGGCGAGCAGAGTCGAGTGACGAGAACAACCCATACTCCATGCCACTGTTGGAGCCTTCCGTTCCATTCCCAGATCCTGCCGACTTGCCTCCACCAGGATCACTGACCCTCATCCGGCGCGATCCTGCTTCTTGCGATCAATGGAATGTAGCTTTCATCCACGACCCACCACTTGACGAAGTCTCATCTGCTGCTCTTCGTAATCCGACCGCTGCTCAAAGGACGAAAAGAAGTGGAGCTCCTCTCTTCCTGGACATTTCCAACCCAGCTTACGAACAGTTCATCAAAGACAAACGACCTGGATCACGAGTCAGTCAGGATACAGCAAGCTCTGGCAACAGCGACGCGCCTGAGGGCATCTTTCGCAGACGACTGTACATGCCTAGCTCCAAGTATAGTGCACACGAGTACAGTCAGCATGCAAGATTCGGATCCGTGGCTCCTCTTGAAGATGGCACTTCATCATCGCGGCACCTCCCAAAGCGATCCTCAATGGACTTCTATGGCCAATCCTCATACGCAGATCGGCGGAACAAAGGCTACACATTCAGCAGTCCCTGGGATGCACGCTGCGAGTTCTCGACGGGAGTCTCGGGCAAGAGCCTGAAGTGCAAACATCATCTACCTTCTACCTATGGAGGCACGATTGCTGTGGAGGTGTCAGAGCTGCGATTTAATTTGCCAACTGCCTCTTCCAAGATCGCCAACACACCACTGAGCGATAAGAGGAGTCCCTACATGAGCGGCCTACATCGACGGCTACATTCTTCCAGTGATAGTGGTAGCGTTGACTTTGTGTTTGACGATGAGGGGAAGCTTGATCTTACGCTGGGTCAGGAGAAGGCCGGAGGAGGATTTGGAGGCAAGCAGGCAAAACTTGGGAAGCTTATCATCCAGCCTGAAGGACTTGGCATGCTTGATCTGCTCGTGGCAGCCAATATTGGTCTATGGTGGAGAGCTTGGGGGAGATGAGGCAGATTCATCATCATATGAACACCGCTGCACAGCTCAGGAATTTGTACATGTGCAAACGAAGCTACGACTGACATGACATGCATTATGGCGCTTCAGCCAGCTTCCATGTCCTGATCTACTCAATGCGGCAGATCAACTTGCCCATCGTCTGGTTCGACTCCATCTGCTTGTGCGCCTCTTGAATCTGTTCCCAAGGATACACCTTCTCAATGATACTCTTCAACCTCCCATCCTTGAACATCGGCAACGCATGCTCCACCAACTGATCCCTCAACTTGCCCTGATACGCCTCATCCCGACTCCTCAAACTACTCCCCTCATACCGCAACCTCTTGGCCACAAAATTCCCAAAATTCGGCTGTGCATCCCCTTCCTGAATCTTCATCCCCCCTAGCGTCGCCAAATTCACAATCCTTCCATCCTTCGCCGCCGCCTCCAAATTCTGCGCAAACGTCGTCGGACCTATAAAATCCACAATAATATCCACTCCTTTCCCATCCGTAGCTTTCTTCACCTCCTCTTCCCATTTCGTACTCGTCGAATTCCACGACCGCGTGGCCCCCAACTCTTTCACGCAAAAGTTACACTTCTCAGCACTCCTCGTCGTGGAGAAGACTTGACTCGCGCCATTCACTTTACTCAATTGCTGACCCGCAATCCCCACTGAACTCGCACCCGCATGCCAGAGGATACTCTTCCCCTCGGTAAACTCGCCAATCAGATACATCGCCTGCGTAGCAGTGATCCACGTCTCTGGGATACCCGCACATTCTTCCCAACTCAGTTCCTTCGGCTTGCGAATCAGCATATGCGTACTAACAGCAATATATTCCGCGTATGCTCCTCCATACGCGAGACCAAATACTTCGTCTCCTTTTGCGAAACCCTCTTTATTCTCACCTCCCGAAGGAAGGAACTCGATTGTGCCGCTGAATTCAACGCCGAGGGTGGAGGGAGCTTGAGGCGGGACGGGGTATTTGCCTTCGCGTTGGAGAATGTCCATGCGGTTGAGGCCGAAGTATTTTACTTTGATGAGGGCTTGGGAGCCCGTGGGTGAAGGGATGGGAGTGGAGGAGTTGATGTAGAGGTTGGAGAGAGGGCCCTTGCCGTCTTTGATGTCTGGGAGAGAGGAAGTCAGGTTAGTGGATGGAGGAGAGGAGGGTGTTGAGGAAGAGTGTGCATACCGACTGCTCGCATGGTGGCCATGGTTGCTATCTGGTTTAGTTGAAAGGAATCAAAGCTTGGAACTGTGAAAAGGTTGGTATGTGGTATGCTGCGTTCAAATAATTCAGCTGTAGTTAGACATTGGTAATCCTTTGAATGTGGGGCAAGCAATGACGATGCATGCGTGCGCAGCGGGGCGTGTAAGTTAAGCTGTGAAATGTTCCCGACACTTGCCGAGCAAGCCTCACTGCAAGTATTGGACGATGCTATTGTTTGTATTCCGTCGATCCATCTTCTTAGACCCGACAAATTAGAAGCTGAGCACCCAGAGATCGTTCAATCGCTCGTTGGTCTCTCCCAGTCCGCCGGACACAGCAACACTATCCTTGCCATCGACCGACACGACATCAGCATCGAACCAGCCTCGAGCATCTGGCGTCCCTTCGCTCGACTTTGCATTAATTTCTGACCAAGTGCCCTTTTCCAGTGAATACGCCCAAATGTCAGACAGCATCTTGCCCGCTCCTTGGTGGCCAAGCGAGCTTGGGTCACTCTCCCCAAACAATGTAACAAGGCTCGTACCACCATTAAGCTTGACTGGTAGAAGAGCGCCAACACTCCTGGCTCCGGGTCCATCTTTGCCATCCGCCTGGAATGAGATGGTGCTCCAAGAGTCTGCAGCAGGATCATACACATCCAGATCACCACCGACTTCCTTTTGCCCATCGAAACCATTCATTCGATACAGCTTACCATCGGCCCATGCGATTGAAGTACCTCCTCGAGGGGGATCGGGGGCAGAAGTGAGCTGCTTCCACTCCTTCTTCAATGTGTTGAATGACCAGAGGTCCGAAAGCCGTCCTTTCTCAGGACAACCAGCGTGGATGTAGATCGTGTCCTTGCCATTCGAAGCTGTCGAATGGTAGCTTCTAGCTTCTGGATGTGCTGCAGAAGAAGGCTTGAGCAATGTCCACTCATTCGATGTGGTATCGAGCTCCCAGACAGCACCGGTTTCGTCCACGGGCGCCATTTCTGGTCCTCCACGACCGGAGAAGAAGTAGATCTTGTCTTCGATAGCAGCACTTGTGGACCCGACACGAGGTGCAGGTGCAACTTCAGGCGCCTTTACTGACTGGACTGATGCTGACCCTGAAGATAATTAGCTTTTGTCGGTCGAGGCCCACAGTGCTAGCACATACCGTTCACAGCAATCTTGTGAAGATCATTGTCGCGAGGCTCTCGTGGCTTGAGCTCGCCTCCGAAGATGTAGATCGTGCTGCCAACAGCGTTGATGTTGTGAGATGATCGTTGAAGCTGCTCTGTGGCGGCCAGTCTGGACCAGGATGCTGTGATCGATGCCATTGTTCGAAGTGTTCTTCTCATCAACTTGGGCGACTTCGATGTGGCTGTGCTCCAGCAACGGTCTTGCTGCTATATGTATGTCTACTTGTGACGAACAAACCGAGAACGATTGTTAGTTGAAAGTGCTCGTCACGTGTGGTGGGGTCGTACGATTGACCAAGACGAGCATGCAGATAGCCTCTGACCGATCAATAAGCTTGACGATATGACATTAGTCCATCAAGGTGTTCATGGATGTGTAGCGAGCTATTGTCTTCAGTGGGGAGCAGGTATGCAAGTCACTGGCGAGTTCGTTGGCAGTGACGGAGTGTAATCATCGATTGGGAACCAGGTCTTGGCTGGTCTCGGACACAGACTATAACACCATAGATCATGCTGGACCTCGGTAGATGTGTTGGTGCACGCCAATCCAATGTAAGCAGTGTGCAAGAACGAATGAGTCATCCGTGTTCGGACACCACGACCAGAAGAGCTGTTCGCGATTCTCATTCCTGAAGGCTGCTGCTTCGAATGACTTCGACTTTGCTAGGTTGCTGGACAGAAAACGCACGCGGGCTCTGCCGTGGTGCAACTGTTCGATATGGGTCTTGTAGTATGCTGACGGAATCTCATACCGCAATGCTCTGCCAGTGGGACTCGTCTCCGCCACCTTTCACAATGATGCTATCTTGGCGCTCGCTGGCGAGACGCCTCACGAAGCCCGTTCCGTGGATGTGTGTTCATGTCATTGGGGCAATATCATCCAACGCCCTCCCTGCTCCGCTGGTAATCGTAGTGGGCCTATTTCACCCACTTTCCGCTCTCGTCCTGCCATCTCCACTCCTTGTCCGGATGTGACTGAGCAGTGGCGGACTACCCCATTCATGCCTCATCGCTGGTGTTCCTCCACCCGGCGTGCCCGGCCGTCTCCTGTCCACTGGACTCCAGTGCCGCTTCAACGCATCTCCAATGACTTGCTCGTCCTCGTTCTCACCCACGTCGCCTTCTTCCTGCTCGTGCTTGCTCACGAGTCTCAGCCCACCCGCAGCTGCAGCCATCTTCTTCCTCATCAACTCCTCGCTCGCGCGACTGTGCTCCGCTCGCCTCTTCTCGACTTCCTGAATCAAGTTCTTGAAGTAGACTTCGGCAGCCACCGTCTGGCTGTACGCTAGAGGAGTCCAGTCGTAGTTGTTCTTTGCGAGGGGGTTCGCGCCTGCGGCTAGTAGAATCCGGAGAGCTTTGAGACTTCCACTTGCGCTCGCGTGATGCAGTGGTGTGTTCCCATCGAGATCCTGCACATCGACTCGTGCTGGAAACATCTCATCCTGCAGCAATATAGGGATGAGACTCGTGGAGCTGGGACACTGCGCCGCCAGGGCCAGCGCATCCATGCCGTACTTGTTCTGGTAGGGAATACATCGCGTAAATTGTTTGGCTAGAATCGTGCCTACTTCATAGTTTCCATGTTTCGCAGCGAGCATCAATGGCGTGTTGTGGTCGCTATCTCGGGATATCTCGCCAGCGTCGTGGCCGAGCGAGATGAGCAGAGCGCATAGCTCCGGAAAGCCGTGCAGAGCAGCGAGATGGAGAGAGGTGTTGGATTTATCGGCAAAGTCGGGATTCTGCAAAAGGTGAGGATTGTTGCGGATGATGCGCTGCACGAGGAGGACGTCGTTGAGGAGAATGGCTCGTCGCAGACGAATCGACGCTTCGATCCTGGTTGAGGCTGTTAGTGATGGAAGTCTTGTGAATGTGGACAGCAAACGACATACATCTTATCGTTACGGTCATTGCTGTCGTGAACCCATTGCTTGAGGCCTGCTCAAGTCTTCATCTCGTGAAAGTGGTGCTGTGTCGTCAGCCTGGAAGTCGAGACTACGGTGGAACGTGATGCAATGCAAGACGCGGCACATGGTAAAGCTACAAAGACACTATATTTAGGTCCGATATGAGCTGCACATGTCTACAGTATCTCCATTCCTCTCTCTATCATGAGCGGACTCTTTCTAGTGGCCGTTATGTATACATATACATGCTGAATATACAGAGCCCTTTCTTCTCGCCGGGCTTTTCCTTTCTACTCGTGCCATTCATTGGACGCCAGAAACGCTCATGCGGAACTCCTTCGACTACTGCGATGTGATGATGCTCAAAACTTTCACTGTCGTTCGTGCGATCGCCTACTTCCTTCGCGACATGACTTTCGAGCACATGTTGATCAAGCCGACCTTGGCTTCACTCTCCGGGAATGCAGAAATGGCTTGCGCAGCCTTGTCGACATAGTCTTGTGCCAATGCTCGAGTTTGCTCAATGCCGTCGCTCTGCAAGACAATTTCGCGTGCCTGTAGGGTGTCAGTATCGGTGAAATGATAAGCATGTGCTGGAAACTCACCTTCTGCGCGTCACCCTTCTCCGAGAACTTCCGCCCGACTAGAGTGCCTAGCTCCTTGTTGTCCTTCCACGCGAATAGCAATGGTGCTGTAGCGAGACCAAGCTCCAGATCGGCACCGCCTGGCTTTCCCAATTCCTGTCCACTGACGGTGTAGTCCAACATATCATCGACCAGCTGAAATGCCAATCCCAGATTCTTGCCATATTGGTATGCCGCCTCGACCACTTCTTTCGGATGTTCTCCCAGCAGGGCTGCAGCTCGACACGACTTGCTGATCAGACTCGCAGACTTCAGATACGTCTTTTGCAGGTAGTAGGTGACAGTGTCCTCGTTCCATGTGGGATTCTTCTCGTCTAATGCAGTGTTCTTCAACTGCATGAACTCTCCCTCTACCAAGTTGGCAATCACAGTCGCCAGCAGCTCCGTCACTTCTGGATCGCGCAGACGTGCTAGTGCAACTGATGCTCTGCCTAGCAAGAAATCCCCAGCCAGCACTGCCATCTTGTTGCCAAATTCAATGTTTGCAGACGGGTTCCCTCTTCGCGCATCAGAGTGATCAATGACATCGTCGTGAAGCAGCGAAGCCGTATGGATGAGCTCAGTGATTTCTGCCAATCTTCGTTGCGATGGTAGCACAGAGTCATCCGAATTGAGCTCGGCAGTTTCGGCGCTGGGAGCGGTCAGAGGTGACGATGGATTTGCATCGGCCAGGACTGCGGGCGAGGATATGGGCGTATCGATTGCCTCCTGTATGCTGGCTTGAGAGCGCGGTCGTTGTGGGAAGAGAGAAGTGGCTTGCGACATGAGCAGTACCAGCATCGGCCGCACGTATTTCCCCTCGGACTGTGTGTAATACTTGGAAACAGTGTCCAGCATAGGATGTCCGGAGCCCAGCAATTGTTGGATATTCCCCGTCATGAACTTCATCTCTTTCGCGACACTTCTCAGTGGATCAATGCCCAGGGGACCTGGCGGAGGAGCTCCATTGAACATTTGCTTGGCCTGCGACACAGCCGCCGCAACAGCAGACTGTTCTCGTTTGGAGGTGTCATTGTAAAGTTTCCGCCTGCTATTGTGGAAGCTCCGGTATGATATCGATCGAAAGCATTCGGGGCATCGTGGACTGCTCGTGGCTCGTGATCGCGTGGCTATCGATGTCGAAGTCCCAACAAAAGCTCGCGGCAGTGCCGCTACACCTCCAGGCATATATACGTCTCAACTTCAGGGACTGGAAGCAGCGATATGACCAAGACGAATATTCCCTCGTATGCGGTGAAGGTCGAAGGAGCGTGGTATGGGTGAGCAGTACCCCAGGCAAAAGTGGTGGATCACAAAGAAACATAGACTTCCGTCGATGATTTCAAGATCGCCGCACCCGGACTCAACTCCGCTCGTAGGAGCCTCGCGAATCCTGGCCGCCAGCTCCAGCTCAACTCTCCTCCGAATCACAACTAGCTTTCTCTGTAGGCATGGTCTTGCTTATCACCACGCCAGCTGCCAAAGCCGCGCTGAAAGAGTATTGTAGCAGACAAAAAGACGTCGATGAAGGCTACAGCGATGAGGCGAAAGAACGCCGTGAGAAGTTGCCCACCGCAGAAGTAGGCGATCCAATCGAGCATCACGAACTTGTGGAAGTATCCAGATATCTGGTCAGCAGTAGCCAGGACGATACCGCATTGGCAAAAGAGTGGCGGCTTGACGCGCTTCTGAAAGGTGCCAGCATCTATCAACCTCCGCCACCTCCCAAAAAGGAGCAGGTTAGTACGCACTCTCGCAGTCGATTGACCTGTGCTGATACATAACAGACCAACGAGTACAAGCGATTGATGCAACGACTGCGAGAGCAAGAAGAGCAGCGACAGTACGAGCGCATGATCAATCCTCCTGCTCCGGCAGAAACATTCAGCCAGCGCTTTCCGAACGCCGCTTCTTCATTTGGCCCCATCGGATCCACTGTCGCAGATGAGGTCGATGAGCTCACCTATGCAGATGTAAATCGACAGATGGTACTGATCATCAATGTTCTGGTGTCAATCATCTGCACGAGTGTGGCGGTGTGGATGGCAGCACGTCGCTGGAACGTACCGCAACGAATGGGCTTGGCTTTCTTCAGCAGCATGCTTGTCGCAGCAGCAGAAGTTGCCATATACATGGGCTACATTAGGCGCATCAAGGAATCCAAGACGAAAGAGAGAAAGCAAGTTGAGAAAAAGGAGATTCTCGATACGTGGGTCATCGATGGGAAATCATCGTCTCAGCAGGCTGCATCGAGCGACTCTATGCGCTTCAGGAAAGGCAAGCATCGTTGAAGACGATTCAGTCAAATTTTGAACTTTTGCCTCAGGATTGATCTATCACGAAAAGTCGCGTCGTAGCGCGTTGTGGAGACAAATGCAACACCTGCGACTGGATCTCTTCACCACCGCCACACATATCGTACATGTCGAGCAGACCTGTAACCAAATCCCCAGACTGGCCGGCTCAATTGGGGCCACTCCAAAATGACCGTCAAGGACTTCCATCATCCATTCCAGCCCTACGACATACAGCAGCAATTCATGGAAGGCATCTACGACTGCATCGAACAAGGCAAAGTCGGCATATTTGAATCACCAACAGGGACTGGCAAGTCTTTGAGTTTGATTTGCGGTTCTTTGACATGGCTTCGCGACCACAAGCGGAAGAAGTATGATGAGGCCATGGCGAGTGTGGAAGTCGATGATGACGAACCAGCCTGGATGACAGAACACGCCCGGAACAGTCGCAGTCGAGAGATTCGGCAGATGAGAGAAGAGGTTGAAGCACGATTGACTGCTGTGCGAGAACGCGAGAGAAAGGCGAAAGAACGTGCTCACCGCGCTGCAAATGCAGAACCTGCGTTCAAAAGGCAGAAAAAGTCGAAAGTGGACGAAGAGGAGGCGGATGATGAAGAGCAATACGTGCTTGCTGACTATGACAGCGATACTGAACCCACGTTAGAAGTATCGTCATACTCTGCAGAAACCACGAAGCTCATGGAGAAGCTTGGCATGTTGCACAAAGCGAAGGACGGTCAACTTGACAATGACATCGATGAGCTCAAAGTTTACTTTTGTTCGAGGACTCACTCTCAGCTTTCGCAGTTCATTGGCGAGTTGAAGAGAGTTCGCCTTCCACCGGGACTACCGCCTGAGGTCAACTCCCCAAGCAGTGGCGAAATAGTCGAAGAGCTCAAGCATCTCACGTTGGGCTCGCGACAAAACTTGTGCATCAACCCACGCGTGAACAGGCTTCCAACACAGACTGCGATCAATGAACGCTGCTCCGAGCTTCAGCAGGCGAAGACGCCATCAGATAAGAAATGCCAGTTCCTGCCCAAGAAAGATGGCGTAGATGTCATCCTTGACTTTCGCGATCATTCTCTGGCGAGGATCCGCGACATCGAAGATCTGGCCAAGCTGGGCTCAAAGATGGAGGTATGCCCATACTATGCCTCGCGGCCTGGCATAGGTCATGCAGAGATTGTCACCCTGCCGTACCCTCTGCTACTGCACAAGGCTGCACGTGAATCGCTGGACATTTCACTTAAAGGACACATCGTCATCATCGACGAAGCTCACAACTTGATGGATTCCGTGGAGAATATTTCCTCAGCGACTGTCACTGAACAACTACTTCAACAAGCAAGAGCGGGGCTTGGCGAGTACTATCGAAAGTTCAACAAACGGCTCAAGGACAAGAACAGGATGTACGTGACTCAAATCATCAAAGTCATCATGTCACTGCTGCACTTTGCAAGCACTGTACGCCAGCAGGCTAGCGGAGGCGATGTGACTTCTGCCAGCGCTCTGCTTGCGCAACAGAACGCCGATCAGATCAACCTTGTCAAGCTTGTGCGATACATCAGTGAAAGCAAGTTGGCTAGAAAGGTTGAAGGATATATCGCTCACCTTGCTCGAGCTGAGGCTGCCAAAGCCCGAAAGCCTATTGCTGAAGGAGCAGCTGAAGTCCCAACACTGACGCATGTGCAAAACTTCTTGCCGTGTTTGATGAATCCTGCCAAAGAAGGACGCTTCACATGGGCCAAAGAAGACGACAAGATCACAATCAAATACATGCTACTGGATCCGGCTGAGCACTTTCGTGACATCGTCGAGGAAGCAAGAGCAGTAATACTCGCAGGTGGCACGATGTCTCCCATGGACGACTACAAACAGCAGCTCTTCCCCTACCTGCAGGATATCACGACGTTCTCCTGTGGCCATCTCATACCACCGAGCAACCTCTTTGTACGCACGATCGCCTCCGATTGCGAAGGGTCAATCGATTTCACTTTCAAGGCGCGCGAGAAGAACATCATTCGAGCCGGCAACGCACTTTTACAGATCGCACCCAAAGTGCAGGGAGGTATGGTCGTCTTCTTCCCAAGCTATGGATACATCGACAATGTCCTCCGAGCCTGGAAATCCGCAGGCGTCACTGCTCGCCTCGAAGCCATCAAGCCAGTGTTTTTCGATACTCGTGGTACTGCAAAGGAAGACCCCTTCACAGCCTACACTGCCGCCATCCACTCCAACCCCACTCGAGGCGCGCTTCTTCTCTCCGTCATCGGCGGCAAGCTGTCAGAAGGCATTAACTTCTCCAACGAACTAGGCCGCTGCGTCATCGTCATCGGCTTACCATTTCCCAATCCTTCGGATCCAGGCTGGAAGGCAAAGATGGAATATCTTGAAGAACGCGCTGCTGAAAGAGGCGAGCCGAAAGGAAGAGCAAGCAGAGAGCAAGGCGAGAATGTCACAATGAGGAGTGTCAATCAGGCAATTGGGAGAGCAATACGACACAAGGACGATTGGGCGAGTATCCTGTTGTTCGATTCGAGATATCAAGATGAGAGGTTTCGGAGGAAGTTGCCTGGCTGGATCAGAGATTGTGTTGATGCGAAAGCTGATGGGAAGGTGGAGAGTGTGGTTGATGGGTTGGGGAAGTTCTTTGAGGAGAAGAGATGATCCGGCATCGATGTTGCGGCGCTACGTTCGGCAGGTCCTGGAAACGTGTGGAGCTGGCCGATCGACTAGAGCGCTGGCATTCTCAGTAGAGCCTGGTACTCTGTGTCCAAGCTGCTGCATCAGACGCGTTGCATTGCGTCCTGCGCACACTCCGCCAGCTTCTCTGAGCGGCCTGCCAAGTATCCGAGCACTGCTTGCAGGAATGTAGGGCATCCGTGAAGCTTCGCCCAGTCCTCCCTATCGCCCGCGATCCACCTGATGTTGCAGGCAGTGAATTCTTACCACTTCCTCTCGAAATCGCCGCGGAACTCGCTCCTCAAGCTGCTCGCTGTAGAGTGCTATGCCCTGGTGAACAGACTCCATTGCCACTCTCTCGATCTCCTCAGCAAGCTCAGGAAGCTTGCACTATCATTGTGTCAGCATGCAATACGCGGATGGAATCTCCAATCAGCATCTTTGGGGAGCTCTTTCGCCTGCCATGCTCCAAGATGGTCTCAAGACCAATTCTTCGCGGCTCCTGGTCAACTAGTGCATCAATGTCCCCATGACTGCCTTGGAATACTCCGGGCTCTCGCGCAAGTCTTGCCAGAGAGTTCCATCAGCCATGATGGTGTCCATGTGCTAGACGGTGAGCCTGAACAGATAGTCAAGGATGGCCTGGGTGACACGCGTATCGTACCGCGCCTCGTACAAGTAGACGCCAAAGCTCAACAGATTGTCCGGCGACATCTTCCCGAGCACTTTGCACACAGCTTTCTCCACCTCTGCCGGGAACTCCGCCAGTGCAAACTGTTGGCCGTTAGCGAGAAGCTGGGAATGTACGTCAATTTCATACCTTCTCAGCAGCCTCCAAGTAATTCACCGCGTCATCTGCTAGCAAGTTGGCGTATGGGTCCCGGAGGGTAACCTCAAGACCGTAGAGGTGTTCCACTACCGCACATGGTGTATCGTTCGACACATCCAACTCCAGCGTCGTGTTCGGTACTTCTAGGAGCTCCGCGAAGAAAGTCGATTGCGCACGGAGGACCCTAGAGTGCACCTGAAAGTTGCGACCTTCCTTTGAGACCAGTGTCAAGTCTGGAAACCACTGGGGCCCATTCCATCCTCCATTGAAGAGCCTACAAGTGGTCAGCACACTCCACACCTTTCTTGCCGCACACCTGCACAGCTTGAAACAGCTACGTACATCAGCATGACCTCCTCACTGCGACTCTTTGTCATGGTTGCGATGCGGTTGTCGAGCAGCTTCTTGATGTTGGAGACGCCAGGAAGAAAAAACAAGAAGAGATTCTTGCAGAAAATTCGAGTCGTGCGGGTGGAAAGCGACTAATGCACGTTATGCTTGCGTGTTCGCTTCACTTCGGCCTCACGAGACTACTATGAAGGGAGGACAATCCTGACTGAGAAAAGCTCTTCGAAAACAGGAAGGAGGTCTTTGCAATGCTATGGTGCAGCTGTAGCTTTCGAGCTATCTCGCTGTGCCTCTCCACCGACGTCCTATCCCTGAAGCGAACGGCCATAGTAAGGTCTGCTGGCCTTAAGCTCAATCAGAGTAGGGCTCGGCATGGGGAATCTGTTGGCTGAAGCACTCTTCCTTCGCAAAGCTGCTCGTCCTTTCGTTGACTTCCTCTCGAAGCAACATTTCTGTCGCCTAGACCAGTCTGCTCTCAAGACATATGATGATGTCTGTCCAGGCTGCGATGACTTCAAAGGAACAAATCTTGCTCGACCTTGTCCGAGCCCTTGGCTAAGTACGTGATGACCGCTTTCTGATACCCCGAATAGTCCTGTAGAATCGACCAAAGCTCTCCGTCGGCCATGATCTCTCCAATCGATAGCGTCGTGTGCCTGATGAGCTCCTTTACGAAATTCGGTGGGAGCTTTTCATCTAGGTCTCGGTCGTACACATCTCCTCCGACTCGAACGACGTCTCAGTAGTGAGCAACAGCAAGCTGACGGTCCAGCTGCTCCTCGATCTGCTCCGTGAGGGTTGGAATGCCGTACTACCTTTAGTTAGCCTGTGGCATACCTTTCTTTGAGGTCAGATACTACACACATCTGCGGCTGCCTCATAGAGATCTGCGGCCTTGGAGTTGTCCAAACAATACTTGAAAAGCTTGCTTTCGTCGAGAGCGTAGAGCCATCTTAGCATGAGCTCAAGGACGTCTGCCTGCTCATCGATATAGAGCGGAACGTCTAGAAGCCCAGGGCATGCTCGTGCAAAGAAGGTAGATCGCTCGCACACGATGACCTTGTGGACGCTGTAGACATTCCCATCCCTCGATTTGATCTTGAGGTCGGACCACTTCTCGCTCTTCCACACGCTATTGTGATATCAGCTTGGTCTGCTCTGTCTAATAGAAGAAGAAATTTACCGTTCCAATAGGATTTCACTTTCCAGTAAACCTTCGGTTTCCGAGTCAGACATGGCTATATCGGGTCGTATTGGTGATGTCTGGCGTTCGGTTGTGTCTGTCGTTGATTGAAAAGAGAAGAGAATTCCACAAGGTCAGTCAAGTCTGTTGCTATAAGCTAGTGCGAAGTAAATCGAGGAGGCTACTACCTGTGCCTATTCACTTTCGACAGCAGGCTTCACATCAATGTAATAGCATGTGACGAAGCCCAGGTCTGGCTCAGTTGAAACTATCAGACAGGACACCATTTCTTATACTTCAGTCTCACATTTACCAGGTCCCGAAGTTTCGTGCAAGCCAAACTGTCCCTACAGGACAGCCTTTTGAGGCTGTCGGATATGCCTGCCTGAGTATTCTACTATTCTTGATAGCTCCATCCTGAGCCCGAATGTACGCGAAGATGCCTGACAATACACCTTGAGCAGGTTTCCGGCTTTCGAAGCGATCCAGAAACGTATAACATTTCTGGCCGTTGCGCGTGGAATTCCCTTTGCCTGACCGTTCCCTTACCTTCGTTATCGACATGCACTTCTCCTCTCTCATAGCTTGCTCATGCTTCTGCGATGTTTCTGCGAGTCTTGACCAAGTATGTGACGATGTCCGTCACGTAGTTCTTGTGACATATGACCAGACCCCAAGCATCGTCTTCAATGAGGTTGTCCAAGACCTGGATAGTACATAGGATCAGCTCCTGGGAGATGGCTTCTGGTACAACACGCCTGTCCCTGCTCCAGTAGAGCTCCAGGCCAAAGCTGACCAGGGAGTGGTACACGCCGTGGCAAGCCATGCCTTCCACCTCTTTCACGATAGCTCGATGGACTTCGGTTGCCAGTCCTGGAATCTCGTACTGCTTAGACTTCAGTGTAATGCCAGTGCCGGATGCCGATGTGCATACCTTCTCCATGTTAAGATAGAGGCTCACGACATCTCTCGCGAGAACGACAGGCCCGTCCCACCCGATCTTGAGATCAAGTCCGTACAGATAGCGGAGTACCTGTACTAGGACAATTTCGGGCTCATCGATATCGATCGCATTCTGCCCATACATGCCGTCAGCTGTGAGCTCTTAGAGTCTACACAGCTCGCTTGAAACGTACGACGTCGCACTCTTCTTCCTTATCTGACAAACTCTATGAGCCTTCTCCATATGCAGTCTGTATGCTTCTGTAAAATGCGGGGAGCCTGCGCAAACGACATTCTTGTGCACCCTCCACTCCGAACCTTCGCAGATAATTTCCAAGTCAGACCATTCGCTGGTCGCCCAGAGCCTACAGATAGGTCAGCTTCTCGCGGTCTTGGTGGAAGGTAGCGGAGACGTGTGAAGTGGGAAAGATACCGCTTGAGGACATCTCTGCTATGGTTCGATGCCATTTCCAATTCCGAGTTGAAGTGCTGTATTTTTGTGTTCAAGAAAGGGCAGTCATAGAGGTGAACAGAACTCAAGTTGTGGCTGCGAACTGCAAAATGTAATGCGCTTATGCACAAACGAGCTTCACTTGTCGGCCTGCATGGAGCAACGGTCCTGCGGCGAAGGACGCGCGCTTTATTGCCGCATGCGAGGTTGAATGCGCGGCTGCTCGGGCTTCCACGCCATGCATTCACGGAAGACGTAAGAGCTGTTGCATCAATGCTCGAATGTGCCGGGTTCGTCCTACATTTATCACCCAAGCCTCCGAATCGTGTTGTCTTCGAGACCCCAGACCGTCCGTACAGAGTGCTACCTAGTTACGACTTTTTCTCTCATCGGCAAGGATGTCGCGAGCCCAAGAAGGCGACTGACCTCCTCACGAGACCAGTATCCATCCTTTCCGATATGCTTGCACAGATCGCGTCACAGCTCGTGGCAGCCGCGCAGTCTGTCGAGCGACACTTTGCTTCCAGGATCAGACAGGCGCCACCAATTCATTCCGCTTGCTAGCAGTTTTGCGCCTGCTTCCAGCGACGACGTGGGCAGCTCGTTTCTCTGCGGATGTCGATACAGCCAGGTTAGATACTCGATGAAGCGTCTCTGATCTGGTCCCTCGATGCCGGCTATCACTGCTTCTACTTCGTCTCGGAGTTCTGGTAGGTCGTACTGTCGTGCAAGATCAGTATAGATCCGGCTTTTTTGGGGAGTATCGTCACCTTGATAGCCGCGAGATAGAGTTCTACTGCTCCTTCCAGTCTGCCCTCGATAGTGGTCAAGATCAATATGTCAGCAACGCCGTAGCAGTGGGCCATGATTTGCTCGACCACCCAATTACTCTCAAGCAGCCGATCTGTGCTGACGTTGAACCACAGCTCGTAGAATGCGAAGGACGCCTCACATACGATACATCTGTGAACATGCCATGTCTCATTGACTGTGCTGAGTGCGAGATCAGAGAATCCACCTGATCGATACAAGCTAGAAACAATCAGCAGCGGATTTGACAGACGTGTAGACCGACGCTCACCGTTTCAAGATCCCCTCGGTACGTGGGAGGCTCATGGCGGACACTTCTTCTCCTTTAAGGAAGACGTGATTTGTGCTCGGGACTGATCTATTATTGAGTGTCGGAGTATTGTGAGAAAGAGGCGAAACTTAGTATAGCAACTTATGATGCAAGTTTGCTAAGTGTCTCAGGCCACAGACCTCTGGAGTAGTTTCGAGAACAAATAGGCGTTTGGAACAGGTGCGCAATTGGTGTCCGCCTCACTTGCATTCCATTTTGCAGAAGGTCCTGCTCATCGAGAATGTGACATGGGGGTTTGCATCAATGGCATCGTCAATATTGCTGCTGCCGGACTCGTGTGTGGTGTAATGTTGATCTAAGCGGAGCCTCAATCGTCCCGGATCAAGCCCCAGATCCTCTTCAATTGAGGTCGTCGCTCTTCCCAACTCATACCAGCCAGTCCTCGCAGCCCTCCTGCACTCCTGCCCTCCACACTTTGTGCACGGTTCTTTTTTGATACGCTTTCGCACGGGAGGATTGTCCTCGTCTTCGGAGTCGCTCGATTGAATCGCTGGCCTTTTCCTCTGCCTTGTGACCCGATGTACTGTCGGGTTTGCCATCCGCTGTTTCCGCTTCCGCATCACTTGTATTTGGAACTCCCCAGACGCGATAAAGACCTCCCATATCTCAGTGGGACCGTCCATCACATCACCTATATCAAGGTCCAGCACGTTTTCGGCCAAACGCAGCACTAGAGTGGCCTTCTCATCCTCGAGTCTGAGCTCTTTGCAGATTTCGGAGCCTAGCTTGATGCAAGTCTCGTGGCCAAAATTTATCGAGCGAAGACAACGGCTTTCCAACGCCTTTCTGAGGTCGTGGAACTCGTACTAGACATAGGCAGCCAGGCTTCTATTGATTGCCGTGCCCACAGATCACACCTTTACTGCCCGTGCGGTTGTGGTATCGGGGCAGTCTGTCACGGGCATGGCCTCCGCGTGTTGATCAAAAGCAAGTGGTTGGCTTGTCACACGACCTGAGTCGCAGATATCAGTAATGCAGGTCAGCCGACTGATTCTATAAATCTCTTTAATAATTAACTCTTATATATCTTCCTTCTTAACAACTTACTATTAAAACCTCACGAGCTTGAGAATCCACGAATCATGATCAAAAGAGTTGTAACCTGTCCGTTCACAGTCAGCCCAAGTCCTTCCTTTTGCCCTCCCTCCTTCTTTCTTGCTCCTCTTAAAACTATGACATCTATAAGGAAATGTAGAACTCACGACTCCCCGTCAAAAGCACAGCATCAACCCTCTCCAACTCGGGATAAACCCGGGAGGGAGCGTGGGTACCAACATTCTGCAGAAAGTGTTGCAATGAGCGCCTCTATCTTGTCAAGTCTCGCGCGGAGTTGGAAATTCTCCTCTGCCAGGACCCGATTTCTCAGCTGAGAAGCATCCGTAATGACTCGATTGGCATTGTGCAGCTTCTCTCGCAGCTCGGCAACAGTCTTTTCGAGCTCATTGATGTGGTTCCTCGTTCGTTCGCGATTGGCTCTTTGTGCTATCCGGTCATTTGCTCGCTTTCGCTCCAATTGCGAGGCAGACAGTGTTTCTACCCCTCGTGTGCCTGCGCGCGAAGCACGTCTCTTCCTGGCGGAGTCCGCTTGTGATCTTCGGTCAGGCTGAGCCTTTTCGCAAGGCAGCTTTTCTCCAGTACGCCGCGTACGCGTTCGAGAATTCATGGCCGTTCCCTGTAACAGTTCCTGGTGGCTGCCAAACGGATGGTCGTGGTGGAAGGCGTGAAGCAGCGTCTACGCTGGTGTTACAGCTCGACTTCGGCAGTCTGCTTCACCGTAGGAAATTTTGCTATCCCAGATATCTCGAGAATTCCAGGACTCGCTTCAAAGCCTGCGCAACGTATTGTTGTAGTCGCCTGCTCAGTAGATCACGGCATTGTTGCCGAGCGTACATCAGTGCGATGTGTCTCTAGCCGAGATTGCCACGACGAGCAACTAGCAAGATATCAGTGATACGAGCTCGGCTATTTGCAAGTCACATACCTGACGTCAAGTACGTGACTGCGGTGTGAGGCTGCCACGATTACCCGCGAATGAAGACCTGTACGACTTTGCGGAGGCGCAACGCAAGCAGGGGTCGCTGATGTTACCGATTCCATAGCATATTAGCGTTTTTCCCCGCTGGTCGGCCCGCTACCAACATGATAGCCAATGTCTAGAACGTCTCTGTACATGTGCCGTGAGGATCATCTTGTCCGGCGTACATGATTCTTTGTCGGAAAACAAGGTCATTGCCAGGGACGCTAGTCGGAGACTGGGCTCAAGGCCGAGGCCGTGCTGCGGACTTTGAATCTCGCTTGCATTCTTGAATACTCGATGCTTGTGAGAAAAGGCTGAAGAGCCTTGGTGCTAGCCTTTGGCTGTCTCATTCCGCGAGGGTCCACGACGACCAATAGTTCCACGGACACGCTATGAACGCCAGGGGTCAACACATACGAAGTGCCGGCCACTAGTGCTCCATCACAAAAGACGGTCTGCTCAGATCACCGATTGTATGCGTGTCAATGCTTGGACCCATTGGAATCGGACACTAATGCCTGGTAGAGATCGACTTGCATGGTCGTCGTCCGGAGTCGCACGTGCCGAGCCATCAGTAGGTGTTCTTCGGCCGGCCATAATCACAGCACAGTCGTCGTGAGGGACAGCTAAGTACACAGCACCGCAGTAGTTCTTCGCCCAAGTCGAATGCTGCGCTAGAGTTAGCTTAGGGGAGACCGTTACTAGCGCGGCTTGCGGTGCGCCAAGCGAGCTAGAGAAGGACGTCGTCTTGAAACATGGAGCAAGGCATACCTCGACAGCCCAGCTCAGTGTGTTAAGCGTCGTGCTATTGTCGTGAACAAGCGGCATCTCATTGAGGAGTTTCGCCTGACACCTCCCGCACGAAGCCAGAATGTCTCAGGCTACCATTCACGTCGAGCGGGCCCTTTCCTCTACCAAATTTGCTCCTGGCAACGACTGCTCCATCTCACTCACCGCAACACTGGACTATCCAACGCCAATAACAATCTTCACCTGGCCGACAATCTTCAACCTCAAGCTCTCGCAAAAGCGATGGCACTTCTACTGCATAGATGTGTGCGATAACGACAAACCTATCCAGCTGAATGTAGAAAATCCAGGCAAACGTGGAGGCGGCATCAGTCGTCAGCGGAATGGGCCTCACGATAGGTATTTTGTCACTTTCCGACCTAGCGAGCCAGTCACTATCACCGAGGCGTTCGAGCTTGCCATACGACAGCATAGTGAGCAACTGAAGCCTGGTCATCGATACAGGTTCGGTATCAATAGGAGTAAGCTGTCGCTTCCCTGGGTCTGGACTCATGGGACGAGAGAGGAGATCTTGACTGCAGAGCAGGAGTTGTTGCGGGACCACGAACAGTCGCAGATTGTCATTCATGCGAATGATGTGGACTTTGAAGTGACACAGTAGCGAGAAAGAAACCGCAAGTGACTGACTGTTCTCGACTCTCGACACGTGAGATAAAGTTCGCTAGTGACGTCGCAACTGCCGTCAGCCTTGATCTCCGGGTGGCACCTGCTCTTCGCATGTTTACAACAACGTTTAAACTTCTCTGTCGCCTGACAGAACAACACTTGTTCCCACCAGGACTCCGTGCGCACTTCGATACAGTACATCCCAGCTTCTGGACGTCGCTCCGACCGTCACCAGCGACTCGCGATTTGCAGAACTCGCAGCCAGCTTCGACCAGCAAGTGGCTTGCGACAGGCGCAAAGCACGGCCGACCATGGACGACCAGCAGTATCTGGAGCCGGACTTCGATCCATCGAGTCTGACTGTCCCGCGATTGCGATCGATCCTGGTTGCGCACAACATCAACTATCCTTCATCCGCCAAGAAGTCGCAACTGATCGAGCTGTTCAACACGGAAGTTGTCCCTCAGGCGCGCAAGATCCGCAATGCCAGCGCACGTGTCAAGCGCACTAGCAGAGGCATCGAGGATATCACGACAGGACGAAGAGGAACCGGCGAGGGCGATGAAGATGTTCCACCAACTCCAGCATCAGTGCGAAGCAGCAGACGGACGACGAGAGCGAGGACCGAGGAAGCACAAGAGGTCGAGCCAACGCCACGGAACATGAGGCATAGCACTGCCCCACCAGAGAGCGTACCTCGATCCGTATCTGAAAAACATGGCCGCGCTGTGGAGACTGTGATAGAGGAAGCAGAGCCTACGCCCAAGCGGACCTCCACGTCAAGAACAAGATCGAGGATCAGCGCCGCAACTCCAATCGCAGTCAAGCACGAAGCAGAGACGAGTCCATTCTCAAACCACAACGTCTTCCAATCTGGCGGCTCTCCTCCAGCACGAGTAACTGACACTGAACGCCGACGAACAACTCTGGGAAGCACAACGAGCTCGGCACGCGATCTCGAGCGACGGCATCGTGAGCTGCGGAGGGGAACTGATGTGGTTGGGACACTGAAGCCGCAGACAGATGGCGCAATCGTGCCTTCGAGGCGGACGTTCGAGGTACCCGTCACGCAGCAGGACGAGCTGGAGGTGACAGAGGAGTTCACGCCGGAAGAGGAGCAGCAGCTGGTGCAAGCGCAAATGTCAGGAGAGCTCGTTCCTACACGTCGACAAACTGCGCGACCAGGCGGCGCAGCGAAGAGAGGACTCGGCGCTTTCGTCCTAGTCATGGCGACTGCAGCTGGTGGATTGTGGCGGCAGGAGAAGCTCAACGTTGGCTACTGTGGTGTGGGACAGCCTTCGACAGAGGTTGGAGGTGTCGAAATCCCACCTTGGGCAGATGTGATTCGGCCACAGTGCGAGCCTTGTCCAACACACGCCTACTGCGGCGAGAACCTTGAGACGACATGCGAGAATGGATTTGTGCTCACTCACCACCCACTCTCAGCTAATGGGCTTGTACCGATTCCACCAACATGCGAACCAGACAGCGCAAAGGCGCGCAAAGTCAACGCTGTCAAGGAGCGCGCCGTCGAAGCTCTGCGGGAACAAAACGCCAAGTTCGAATGCGGCGAGGCGTCGAAGCCGGAGCTCAAGGAAACAGCCCTCAAAGCCGCCATCGCGACTAAGCGCCGCAAGGGAATGAGCAATGAAGAATTCGAAGATCTTTGGGCTTCAGCAATTGGCGAAATCAGCAACTCGGAGGAGATTGTCTCTGGATCAGACGGGTAAGTCCACATCACTCAACACAAATGTGAAATCTCAGTCGCGCGCGTTGCTTACATCTGTGGTTCGTACTGACAGATTCTCCGCCTCCCCAGCTCCAACACCGAATCAACTCTCCGATCAACGTCCCTCGCAGCCCTCCCGCTCGCCTGCGCAATCCGCCGATCACTTCGAGAGACACTTAGACGATATCTTTGGCAACTTGTAGGTGTCTTGCTCCTGCTCAGTAGCGGAAGCTACGGCCGATACAGAATCACATCTGGTCAAGACATGGAGAAGAAAGCAAAGCAGCTTGCTTCGCTGGCTTTGGAGAAGCTGAGCTATCAGGCTGCACTGAATGCAAGCGAGCCAGACCTGTACAAAGAGAACTACATGAGTGTTGCACAGCTGAGAGATGATGTCTTGAGAGACGAGTTCAGTGCAAAGCGGCGGAAGGAGTTGTGGGAGAGAGTGCAGAAGAAGGTGGAAGGCAACTCGAACGTCCGTCCCATGGTCCGAGAGGGACGAACCGGCGATGTGGGCAGAGTATGGGAATGGGTGGGCGCAGTCGGCCTTCTGGAGAGTCCAGAGAGTGTTGGGGCTAACAGGCGCAAGAGTGGCAGGGTGAGCTTTGCACCGATTGAGGACAGCAGTGTTCTTGAAGGTGACAACTCCAGCATGGTGAGGCGGGACGACGTTAAGACGAGCAAGTGGGAAGAAGGACGAGGAGCATACTATTGATGTGTTTGTACAGAAGCGAACCGGGCATTATGGTTTGCACGGGTTTGATAAGCGTGGTGCGAGTTGCTGTGTGCACGCTGTTTTGCGTACACTTTCGCTGAAATACGGCGGACTTTCTTTGGACTGTACGATCATGAAGAGGGCAGGGAGCGATGGCTTTCTTGGGTTCGCTCAGCGAACTATGGACGATACCTCTTTTCGCAACAAATGCAACTGTTTACCAACTTCACTCTTGGCTCCCTGTACGATGGGCATTTTCGACTACCTGTCTCCACGCCAACCTTTCTATCACACCCCATCACACCGGATCGCGTTGTTGACACACGCGACGCGTAAAGGGTACGCATTGCCATTGCAAATTCCAAACCCAAAATTCGAAAACTTATGGTCCGCGTTCTCTGCTTCCGGAAGCCGCCCACCCAGCTCGATGACGATCACTAGAATGGACGGATCGCAGTCGTAGGGTTTTGCGTACAGTGATCGCAGTCTTGAGGCTGTGCAGTATAGCTGGTTCGATCTTTGGTTGCGGTTCGTGTTGACAGCTGGAAACCCGGCTCTTTGCGAATGCAAAGGTTGGAACAGGAAAGAACGGCACTGGTACCTGCTTCCCTTGGGTCCGCCCGTGCCCTGAAAGTCAGCGATCCATGGTGTGTGTGTGCTATGAGCAAAGCAAAAAGGCGATGGTCGTCCACAATGTACCCTTCGTGGTCGTGTAATAGCTCGTTTGGTGTTGCTGATGATACCTGCCGATGACTAGGTGGGCATACAGCCTGCTCTACTAGGTTTCCAAAAGTCATTCAAGAATTGGTCAATCTCAAGGAATAGTGAAAGATGGTAACGAAGCCAAATCTCTCGGAGACATTGAAGCCATCGACCAAGCATACTTCCGTGTTGTCTTCCATCGGACTAGCAGCGCACTCGATGCTGCGAGCAAGAACCTGTCTGTCAAGGTTGTCTATGAGATGAGTGACACATTACTCAAGACGAGAGAGTGCTCATCTCGGAGAGTGCTCGCAGTCTACTTACATGATCCTGCTCGAAGAAGCCGAAGCATCACCCTGATCACGAGGAGAATCGGTGGTGGCATTCCATATGAGTAATCATCGATTGAGCATCTAGATTCTACACGTTCTGGACCGCCATTAGCAAGATCTCTCATAACTTCCACCTCGGGATCAGGCTGCAGAGAAAAGCGCACAAAGTGTTGCCATGGCCGCAAGCATGTCGGTAAGTCTTCTGCAGCCTCCTGCCAGTCGCATTTTGACGTTTTTTGTCAGCTTTCCGCCTCTTTCCACCTCGAAATTGCGGCGATACAATCGTTATGAACGATGAACGTCGTATCTAGGTCGCAATGGCTTCCGCGCCTGTTTACTTGTCCAGGCGGTGTGCTGTCTCGCCGCTGCTCCTATACAGCCCAAATCATTCAGCTGTCTGTGCCGACCGGCCTTCTGGCCTTGCCCTTGGCCTGATATGTGGTCTATACCACATTGGAACCACATTGGATACCGAGGTCTACCCTCCGTATCTGCCGACATGAATGCTGTCGATCAGACCTATGTTGGCGATGACTGTATCGCCGATTATGGCTAAGAGGTCTGTAGTTTAGGGGAAGCCGACTAAAGGCCTTACAAATGAATACAGCAGGACATCGAAATCATTGCTTCTGGTCAACAGTGTATCTCCGCTTCCCTGTCCTTGTAGATATAAAGAACGACTGACGACTGGTCTCTCTGGTCCAACCTCAACCCCCACACACTCACGTTGGAACAACAGGCCACCAGCACAACCAGCCCCAACATTCCACCGAACCAAACCTCGAGATGAACTTCCTACTCTTCATCCTCACAGCCACCATGGCAGCCACTGCAGCAGCGTCCCCGCTACAAGATAATGAGAAGCGCCAGGAGCCCTTCACAGGCAATGAGATCTGTAATGTCTGCCGCCAAATCGGATCGCAAACGAATACAGCGGGAGACCGTTCTTGTGTTATCACTTGCCGGGACTGGATGTTTTGGAACTCGAATGATCGAGGCGTGAGGTTTTGCTGCGAGGCTTGATTTTGGGGAATGGGGCGGAGAGGAGGAGAGGGGTGGAGAGGAGAGGAGAGGAGAGTGTTGATGTACGTGGTACCGGAGTCGTGAGGGAGCGCACTACCAGGTGAAGATTTCGTGTGATAGAATCGTTAATTTGGAGTCACAGATGCAGACATGAGCAGATGGCCGTGAGGCTGTAGAGTCTCTTGATGATCATTGCTGATGTTGTGCTGTGTTTGATGAATGGGATTCTTCGTTCGATCTTTGCAGACTGTGTGCATGAGATCGGCCCTCGCAGTTTGCGGTTGGTTGACACAGGCGTTGCTGCACAGCCGAGGCCTTCATACTACTTACAGGTCATTATTTGTGTAGAGACGACGCAAATTGATGCTGTCAATACTTGTCAACGACATCGAAGTGCATTGTCGTTGTTGAGCAAAACGATAAACCCATGTCGCGATAAGTGCAGTCCCCTATACGAATCAGACTAGTTGCATGACAGTCAGACATTGCAAGAGACGTTTCCAGTCGTTGCAAATCCATCTGTCGGCAATCGTGCATTTCGCGCAAGTCCACTGCTCGAGGCATGTCGGCTGCTGCATCAACGTGGGTTGTGTATGCAGCCCGCAGCCCTGCAGATATTGCATGCTCGACTCCAGACCTGATCGATCATCGCTACATGCGCATGCATAGACGTTTGGTTCAAATCGTCGACGTTAAGTTAGCTGCCGGATAGCATGATCCTGATCCGGGTGCAGCGAGATACGCGTCTTGGTTGCAATCTGCATTGGTGACATAGTGCTTAGACTAGCTGCAGAACTCGGCCATCCCGACGGGAAGAGGCCTCGATAGTCTGCACTGGCTTTGGAGTGGTGTTCAGATCGTGTAGGAAGGCGGCCGCGCTGCTCTCCGGTTGTTCGCAGACTTTTCCAGCCAATGCTCGCCAGTGTAAAAGCATGTTCCTGCATACAAATGTTTGTCATCGCCGTTCAAAGCGTGGCAAAGTGCTCAGATGTGCGGTGTGCATGTTGGTGCCGCTTCGAGCCATGCAGGAACCCGCTGCGAGTCTGCCCTCGGCTGAGCTTGGCGCGCAGATACCGCTGCAAATGCCCAGGAGTGCATGCAGTGGTTTGAGACTCGAGACATGCCGTTCCAACGCGTCATTCCTGTTTCTTTTCTAACCGCATATTCGTGCATAAGTTTTCGTAGCATCTACTCCGCTCGTGCCTGCCATAAAGGCTGCTAGAGTGCAGCTGCCCAACGCTTGACAGCTCCGGGGAACGCCATTCACAGTCTGGACATGGCGTTCAGACCTCAGGCGCCATTGGTTTCACATGTCTTGTAGCGTGCTCGGAAGACTTGCATCGAGAACACCTCCGGAGTACAGTAATCAGCGTCGGGATTCGAATCTCTTGCCATCCCACGCCCTAGGACTAGCGGGATGCCTATGAAAGAACGTGCTTCCTGTGGCAGCAAGTCGCACAAAGTCATCGCAGCTGTGTGACATTCGTCTCTCTGCCATACATAGCATATTAAAGCACTCATTCGAAGCCTTGTCAGGCCCGCCATGCCTGGGTTTTGCGACTCGAGATGCGCTACGGCACGGTTACCGGTAGGCTGCTTCGCTTGTGAGCAGGACCAGAGTCAGCATTGCAACGAGCATTGGAAATAGACAGAACGCCATGGCGTCGGGATTGAAGACTTTTGAAACGACCTTTCCGACACTGCAAGAATAGCAACGCGCAGCTTTCTGCGACGATGGTGTCCATTCTGTTCCGCTGACACGTCGCGGCACACGCTCCATGCGACACCAGCGGCGATCATCTGGGAGGCATGCCACCATGGCTACACCGTGTGAGTCGCAGTCGTTGGTTTGGACTGTATGAGATGACTCGCCATCTTCGCTGTGTCGACAAATCACGTTCTGCGAGCTGTAGCATACATCTGTGCCGAGCGTACGCTCGTGAGTAGCTGGATCATCGGAGACCATTGAAGACTCTTTCACTGCGAGCAGCTGTGTTAGCATGGGAAACGGGCACCAGAGCTATGTTTGATAAGCAGCTGATCCGTTCCGATACTTGTGTGCTCGCATCGTCCTGGTGCCCAATGGATCGGACAGTACTTGAGTCAGTGTCAAACCCAGTGGCATCCTCAGCTGCGTGGCCAGCCACTCCTTCGGGAACATGTCATTGAGAAGAAGGAAGCCTCAAGGCTCGCAGTCCCGCTCGGACCTAGTTGGCACCATGCTCTTGGGATTGAGAATAGCTTGGCTATAGTCTTGTGCCGCGCTGTTGCAGCAATGGCTAGATCAAGGACACTGAGTCAGCTCACCGCGACTTCGAGAATACGGTCAAACGTGGCGGATGGAGTCGAGCTGACTTCCACATTGGCGATATTTGCGAGGCCTGTTTTCGTTACAGCGTATTTCAGTCGGCTCGATTTCCGCCGTGAGTCAGATATGCCAGAAAAATAGCCGATCGCGTGACACTGGGCTGGAGGATTCGCACGACAAGGGTCTCCTTGTGCACACTCACTCAAATGTCGAGTCAGCGGCAGAGCAGAAAGGTCAATGTCGTCGAGACCCTTTTCGCCTCAGCTCTTGCACAGAGCGCATGTCTGGTGAGCGTGAAGTTCTGAAGACCCTGAGAGGCGTTCGCTGGACATGTCCCTGGCACTTCACAATGCGCCGGATACAGGCGCTGTGCAGAAGAACCCGCACTGTACATCCTGCGATGCCCACATCCTGTATATGCAAGTGTCTGCTGCCGTGATGTACGAGATTGCGCGCCGCAGCCGACGCATCTAGCCTCAGAAGCAAAATCGCAACTGTGCATGAGAGACCTGGGGATGGCACGATCAGCTCGGGCAGAGGCGAGGTCAGATGGCGCGAACAATGGCATGCTCGTGTCTCAGGTTTTCGTGGCATGGGAGTACTGTCCCTGAATACCTGGTCCTGCGAGACATTTGTGTTGTACAGATGATATCCGAGTGAATCTCCGTGATATTGACCAAGAGAGACCTCGTTTGTGGGTGTCTCCAATCATTGCGAAGAGGCAGAATAGCGGTGAAGATGACCCCGCCCACGATCGACATCGATGGACCTGGCTGCTCTTCCAGATGTCGGCACCTCGTGCACAACAAGGGCGAGCACCCACTGCCACGCCTCTTCTCAACTGTGAAACAATAATTCCAGCTGCCCTTTCTGGGATGAGAAGGAGGGTCATCACACAGCTAATAGGATGAAGACCCATGAGTTGATGGGCCTATCCTGGCAGACTTGTGCAACTCTATGTGGCGCTTTTAAGGTTGCGTAGACTGCCCACTGCGCGAATGGAACGTGAACACGTCGACGAAGGCGTTTGCGAAGTGTGGTGTTGCTCACGCGGCACGCCGGCTCAAGATATTGCTTTTCGAGGCATGTGCTTGTCAAGTCGCCACCGGAGAATACCACTTCTCCGCTCCAGCACTGCTATGCGCTGGCTCAACAGACAAGCATCGTGCGGACAATTTGAGCAAGAGTTGAGGCGCGAGCTAGAAGCGTGTGTGTGTGATGTCGTGGGGCACGTTGTTGTTCGAACTGGCCCCAGCTTCGTGCTAACTAGAGGAACACCTGCATACCCGCGCTCTGCATCCGCTGCTGCAGTACTGCACAACACGACGGGATCTTCTTCTACTACTAGTCTTTTTGATGTTTTGCACACTTGAACGACAGATTCTGCTCCTCGTGTCAACGACGGCTTATGCAACAGCTTCTAGCAGCTCGATGGAAGTCGTCGCCTTTGCGCTCCGTGCCACTTCCGGAAGAAGCTACACCAGCCCTTCCTTCGGGCCAATGATTCGTTTACGGGTCTATCTCCAGCACAGAGAAAGCCTGTCAACATGACAAGGGTAGCTCGTTAGCGAGGCAGAGATGACTGGCAGATTTGCGCCATTGTCCGCAGCGCAATACCAGGGATTTTCAGCCAATCGTGCCTACATTGTTGAGGCTCGCAGGCGGTTCGCACTCCATCAGACGCCCGCCAGCCTTTGCCGGCCGAGTAGAGGATGGGGCTTGCTGGCAGCGTGCAAGGCGAGGCGTGGAGGTCCACCGCGAGTGCTGGTCGAGGCGAGAGTAGAGAAGGATCAACAAGAACGGCCCGTGCTGGCATCGATTTGTCCGAGTGTTTCATCGAAGCGCTGCACGAGTTGTGACAATCTGATCCTCCATCCTCTGCGTCAAATAGATGTAGTGTGCGTAGATGAAGTACAACTGTACACAGAAACGGTTGAGCTTTACGATGTGAACACGGGACATTGTCGTCCTGGCGGTTGTGCAAAAATAGGGCCTGTTTGTGCGAGTGAACGATACCGACTCTGACTTACCCATCGGCACGCCCAGGCCGAAGATGTGTTAGACGACTTACCGCTTCGAGGACGAGGACCAGCGGCGTGATTATTTATCCCGATAGCTGGCAATTATCGATATCACGTTTTCCACTGTGGCTGTCTCGCGCGTCCGCCTCGCACTTCCGGCCTGTCATCGCATCATCGGCGGGTTCCTCACCTCTTTTGCTCTTGTGTTATCTGGCGCGGAACTAAATCGCCTGGGCTGCCTGACGAGCAACAGAGTGATCGTGCACCAGACTTCACACCGCGGCCGGATCTCAAACACGCGTTGAACGGCCGCCAACCGCACACACCACAACGACACTGCAGGTCCATCATAAGCGTGGACAGATATCACTGCACGAGATCTTGCCCGCTGGGCCAGAGTTTACCTGCCCTGCTCAGCACGGACAACGATCATCGTCGCATTCCTTGTCAGCCACCCAAAACCCCACTCACACAGACCCGCGGCAAGAGCGATCCCTGCTGGCCAGTGCGCCTTCCTCTCGTGTCTCAGCGTCTGATCGCCCAGCGAAAAGCCTTCGTGTGCCTCTTTTAGAGGAACCTGTGCATCCATCCACCGACGCGCCCGCTTATTGCCAAACGCTGCAGCTTGTGCGTCTGCAGAAAAACAGAAGCAGATATTCCCACGAGGTCTTGCAGTCTTGCCTGCGACCTGCAACACCGCGCCGAGCCGCTCAACGCACAGCCAGCCAGCAGCACCAGCACCAGCACACCACACAGCTCTGTCCAAGAAGAGCTCTCATCAGCACAAATCCATCATCGGAGTACCGTGATTCTTGGAGCATCACCACCGCCGGCGCACGTCTTGCATATCTGTGCATCTCGTGCCTCTTCCCGCTCTGCTGTTCCTGCGCATCTGCAAACGCGCCAGACACAACGACCACGACTGCCGGCGGCGACCTGTCCAGCCCAGCCCGCAAGCGTTGTGCACGCGTTGTTATCGCACGACACCCACACACACACGCTCGCTCAATTCTCGACTGTCACCCAAAACAAGGTACGTGACCAGCGCGCACGCTCTCCGTCTCGGTGCTGCAGCAGTGTTTTTCTTTCGCCCGGCAAGAGGCTCCACACCCTTCCCAACCTCCTCGCCTCTTGTCTCCGATGTGGCATAGCGCCAGAGTCTCTGCGCAAGCAGACTGGCTACTTGGTCCCGCCTGCCGTCCTGCATGCGACTGAGTTAGCCGGGCTCTAGCTCCCACCAGCCAACCTCTCCACTGCTAGAAACTCCAGCTCCCCACTGCTTTCGCGAACCGCTTGCTCCTCTCTGCATGCATTGCATACCTTTAGAGCATCGGGTGCGTCTGTAGTCGCCGTCGTGCAGTGTTCCCGCTGCGTCGCCACGGTGCACCTTTGAGACATCATCACGAACACATTGCTGACTTCAAGCCTGTACAGGTTCGTGAGCATCAGTGGACGACAGGCCATTGAACCGCCAACGACCTTAACGACCTTAACGACTTTCACGAATACGCATTAACGACTTGGATTTGTGCGCGTTCTGTCCATCGCAAGCTTTGCTATACGGCCTGGCCTTCATTGCTAGCATCTAGACGATTACGACCTGGTTTGTGCTGCCCACGAGAATTACGGACCTGCATCTACGACGACCAACGTACCCATTGACGCGTGCGACTCGGACTTCCAAGCTGCTCACGATTGCAGCTTCAGCCAGACATACCATTACAGTTCGACGAGTAGTCGAGCTTCAACACAACCCTGTCAGCCGTCAAGCTGGAGCTCCCACCGGTTTCTCATCTCTACCAGCCTCGAGGGAACGATAGCCAGTGGCACCAAGCTTCATATCTGCCACAAAACGCGACCTACGCTCAGGACGCGCAGTATCAACAACAGCAGCAGACGAGCGCGTCGTCTGTGGGGTCATCTCCTCGGGCTGGATCTTCAAGCGGTGCCTCCATCGGCAATCAGTCTTACGATTCGAACACATCCTTTGCGCCTTCCATTGGACACTCCAAGCACGGGGAGTACCAGACTCCGTCACCACAGCACCACTCTCACGCGCATTCGTACAGCGGGTCAAGCTACGCGAGCATGAATCAACCACAGCAGTACATGGACAGCCATGCCCAGCAGGCCGCGCCGGCGCCGGCGATGCCACAGTATAGCAGCTATGGACAACCACAGCCCCTTCAACCGGCGACATACTCTTATCAACCGCAACCGCAGTCATATCCTCAGCACTCTTACACCATGCCACCCATGTCTGCTCCGCACCCGGTGACAACCTCCATGGGCCCACAGATGATTCCTCAAGCATCGCTTCCTCTGCCTACCATGGCATCGAACGCACAGCCACCTCCTGGTGGAAACCAGCAGTACCCTCAGCAGGCATTTGACACTTCTGGACAAATCGCCCCACCCGGTATGAAGCCACGGGTGACTGCCACTCTCTGGGAAGACGAAGGCAGCTTGTGCTTCCAGGTAGAGGCCAATGGAGTTTGCGTGGCCCGTCGAGAAGATAACCATATGATTAACGGCACGAAGCTGCTCAACGTCGCTGGAATGACGCGTGGACGTCGCGACGGTATTCTTAAGAGTGAGAAGACTCGGCATGTGGTCAAGATTGGACCTATGCACCTCAAGGGTGTCTGGTGAGCTTTCCGGGTCTCGTCAGCCCTATGCCTCTGCTAACGTCAACAGGATTCCCTTCGATCGAGCATTGGACTTTGCAAACAAGGAGAAGATCACCGAGCTTTTGTACCCACTCTTTGTGCACAACATTGGTGCTTTACTCTACCACCCCACCAATCAAGCCCGCCAGAGCATCGGTAATGCCGCAATGGCCGCAGCTGCACGTCGCCCAGACTCTTCGCAGGATTACATGCGCACTCCTCAGGGCACGCAGCCTCCTGCGTTGACTCATCATCACTCGATGTCGACACCCATCAGCGCAGGCGGAGCACAGCCACCACACTCGATTGCCCCTCACCCAGGCGCTGGTAGACCCGGATTGGATCGTGCGCACACTTTCCCAACTCCGCCAACCACTGCATCTGGTCTGCCGATGAGCACTGGCTATGAGTATGGTGCACAGGGTGGTGCGGTTCATTCAGGTCAGCCTCTTCCCTATGGCACGACTGTATCACGTACTGAACCTTCCACTCCAGCTGCTACATCGCCTGGCAACTCGCAAGGCATCCAGTACCAAACCAGTCAACCCGCCTACAGCAGCCAGTACTACTCTGCGCCTTCACAGTATGCCCAGCAGTACGCAGGTATGCCGCGCTACAATCCAGTTCAGCAGAGTCCAGGCGGTCCTGTCAAGTCTGAAATGGGCCCGCCTGCTCGTGCTGGTGCTGAGAACGAGCATGCTGAGAGCAAGCCACAGCACAACGGCTATGGCGCTCAACAGGATGCGGATGGAGAACACGAGGGTGAATATACCCACAGTGCGTCTTATGGCGCTAGACGCCCATCGTACAATTACAATCCTAACACAGCACCAGGACCAGCACACCCAGAATCTTCGCATGTGTCTCCCGAGCAGACCCATTCGCCGCATCAGAATGGCGTGCACGGCTCGTCGACTCCGCGAACCACTGGCGGCTACTCTGGCTACAACAATACCACTCCTCGGCCTGTACAGCTGCCTTCTAGCAACCTCAACTACGTGATGAGCAACGACACCCGGCCAGGAGCTCCCAATGGTCCCGATGCTGGAGGCTATCAGTCTCACTACCAGCAATCTCCTCAGCAGTATCCAACCATGAACGGCGCCATCAACTCCCACAACAAGCGTGGGCGCGATGACGATGACGAGCCGCATTACGCCAATGGCGATGCTTCAATGAAGAGACAACGAACTGATCCCAGTGTTGGCATGGCGCAGCCACAGTCAGCCAAGGTCGGCGGCAGACGATAGCCGACTTTTAATGCCACCCCCAAAATCCATAACGGCCGCACGACGATGATGACGACGAAGACGACAGCGCTATATGGGACAATGCGCCTGATGTCGATCGTTTTCGCTTGTCAACAGACCATTTTCCCTTGACTTGTACTTTTCACCTCGACCTTACGATTCACGACGACGAATAACCCCGGGACCACGATGAATGACTTCGGACCGATCACGGACGAAAACCAACATAAACCAGCGAGCACTTTTTTTGTTTGACTTTGCTTACAATTCTGGAGGGCCACTCGACTTGTCAGAGTAATACGACCACCCATGCGCGGTCCAACAACTCAGCTGCATGATCAAGCGCATCACTTGGCTTCCTTTGAATTCCTTGATGGCACAGCGAAACACACTTCGGACAGCGAGGCGTAAATAGGACACGGGTGCGGACTGCAGGCGGCGGTGAAGCTCAGGCAGGAGGAGAGCTGCACAGCTTGGAGAGACCTTGGAGCGTCTTGAGTCAGTAGATGTGACAGAAGATGCCATAAGGTTGTTCTACGAGTGGGGGAGGACGCATGCATATGAGAACGCACCGAAAGGATGCACATGACTTTTGATGATGAGTGTGGAACACCAGGGATGGGGTTCATATATGACGATGACTCCGCCTCATGCTTGACGAATGAGTGAAGGCTAGAAGAAAGAGTCGGTAGTGTTGAGAGAGAGAAAAAGTCCATTTGTTCCTTATTGATTACCCATCTCTCCAGTTCAGTCACTTGCGCAATATGTTTACTGTCTACTTCGTCTCGCTGAATGTTTTGCTGACGGTGAATGTCCATGGACTCTCCAAATACTCATGGGCGAACTGCTAGAGCAGCGAAAGAGAGTGAGCGCGATTGTGGATACGAATGCGGTTGCAACCAGCATTACAGTCAGACAGAGGACCAAGCAGGGCATGAAGCAAGATTGAGCCTGCAGTTGCATTGCATTAGCAGAACGTAGGGATGACTAGCTCGGTAGCACAAGTACAACCACGAGCGAGGATCGTATCTACACATGAAAACTCCCCTCACGAAGCAAGCAAGCAAAACTCCACTCTTTTGATAGCATACCAACGCGTAGAAATCAAAAACACCGGCCCAAAAGCTCCAACCAATCCATGCCCCCATGAAGTTCAGTTTTCTGACTTTGTATCTGTGGTCCCTCTCCAATATGCAATGTAATGTAGGAACCCGGACCTTGCATGCAGGATGCAGCAACAAAACGCTTGCAGGATTCGTGCGCATGCGTAGAGGTGTGTACGGTCAGCGGAAAGCGTGGGAGGAATGCATGTGATCAGGGTGTTGTCACAGCCTGTCAATTCATGCATCATCGCCACGCTTTCTGCCTGATCATGAGTGGTGCGCTCAGACATCCATGCTCAGGAAAATGTAGCGGTCGCTTATGCACCCTTCAGGGCCAGCCCATGCGTCGAGCATTGTCAGCTCAAAGCCGACCCAAGCAAGAGAGCGGTTGAGGTCTTTGAAGGTCTCCTCCGTCTCTGCCTCATCGGCGTTGGCCGGCTGCACTTCTGTGTCGGGTCGCTCAATGCCAACGATGAGCTCAGTGCAGTCGAAGTGCTCGCTGCTGGCTAGTTCGAGGAGTGACATGAGACTAGAGAGTGTTAGCAAGAGTTCGGACTTAGCTATATGGGGCGAGACTCACCCAGGCTTCAAGTCCATGCCGACAACCTCTTTGTCGAAGAAGATGAACATGGTGCGCATGTCGTCTTTCTCCGCGACGAACCCTCTGAAACGAGCGCCGGCCACATAGTCCCATACTTCAATATACTCCTTGACCAGTTCCTTCGTGCCTGCATACATGTGGGCAGCGGGCGACGAGGAGGGTGTCGGTTGGCCATGCTGAATTATGGTCTGATGCGACTGTTGTGCCGGGACAGCTTTGGTGTAAGTCGTCGTGTTGTTTCGCAAGTCCATCAATAGCGAGGTCTCAAAACCAGTATCCTTCTCGACCAAGAATACAGTCTTCAGCGTCTCGCAGAAGAGTCTCTCACACTCTTCCCTGATGTGGCCTGCGGCGTCTCCGGATCGCTTGCGCTGGCGACGCAGGCTGGGACGGCCTACTGGCGCAGCGTCCGGAGACGGCGGTGGTGATGGTACGCCCCCTGGAGGGGCCTCAAACCCACCTGCAGTAAAGTATGTAAGCAAATGCGCTGCGTGTGTCGCAAAGTGGTCTGTTAGACTTGCCACCCCGCCCCCTCTGCGCTGGGAGTAGAGAAATGGAAGCCGGTCAAGGCCATACTGCTGGCATTGACGGCATAGGCGGACGCCTGGGTGTTGGAGCGCCGCGACGACTCGGTGGACGTCTTGCGGTGGTAATTACTACTACTTTCACTGTAATTACTGTCTAACATCGCCATTGCGTCGATATTGCCACGGTTACGGATGCGAAGGGTGTGGGTGGTATAATCGTAGAGCCGAGGTTGGTCCTGGTGCGACGGAGGCGAAGTGTCGAAGACGATGTCGTAGCGGCGGTAGGCAGTTGTTCGTAGTGATTCGAAGTGGTTGGCGAGTGGTGATCGGCGTTGGCGGTTTTGCTCTTACATATGCAGTGCGGAGAGGACTCGAGAAAGATCGATGGCTGAGCACGTGCTGCTTACGGCCAATAGAAGTCCTTTGTTCTCCTCAGATGTGAGACAATCCTGACAGCTCCACCTGTACTTTCGCAAACTATGTGAGGGCATCCTGAACTTGCTGAAATGAACATCGCCACATTCACACAATACATGCCTGGTTCACTTGTATCGTGGGCTCTTGGCATCAAAGCGCCTTCCACATCTTCATGTGACGATGCCAGTGTCGCGACTCGTACGTCCTCGACTGTCGAGACTGAATGACTCTCATACATCAAGTGAGCTGCTGCAGAAGGCGGCAGTATCGGCCATCAGAGGGCTGCTTCCTCATGCTCAACACATTTGGGCAAGCACCACGCTTCACAGCACAAAGTAGGTAGGTAGTAGGCATCTATTCTATTCTCCCACCCATCTCTCATCATCCACTCCGCATGCTGGGGACGGGCTATCCATCTAACCATTACTACCACTCCGACGGCCGCCAGTATGCCTCTGCTCAGGGCCCGAGAGAACAGCACATCGTACCCGTTAGGTCGAAGGTTTTCTCGCATCTTTCAGCGCCAGTCACAGCATGGCATCGAAATGCACACGACGGCCTCTAGTCCGCCACCACCAGGACAAGATGGCATCAGCTTGCACGGGCTCGCGAAGCTTCGACGCACGGCTTCAAGGCTCATGATCAAGCTGCGACCGCACCATGGAAGTAGGTTTGAGACGCCGTCCTAGACGTCACAGGCTGTCGCTAATATGGTGATTCACAGAAACAAGGCCCATGTCAGGAATGGTAGATGGCACCGCAGAGCCGCACCATCGCTTCGCTCCTCTGCCACCATCTGCCCTCGTCCCTCACGGTCCTCATCGCATCGCTCGCATCAGAAGCTTGTTCGAATCATCCTCAGGCCAACAGCAAGCAGCTCCTCCGAAGCGCAAGCGATCTGTTCGCTTTGAACAATATCCAGATACCTCCAGCCACATCGAGCAGCTAGATGGACTGTCTGGAGAAAGGCCATCTGCTTGCGGCGACGACTCCGCAGGTTCTGATGCAAGTGTTCTTTCGCACAAGGCAATCACCAGACTGGCAGCGCTCACATCGAAGCTCAACCTAGATACCGGCGTAAAGTAAGCTGAACACTATCATTTGACTGACCGCATGAAGTACCTACTGACATGAGATAGCACTGTCATACGCAGGACCACATCCAAGAAGAAGCACAGTATCCCGCACATCAGCACAACATTCGATGGCATGAACAGCGGCGGCCACGCCATCGAATACAGGCATACCTCTCCAAGCACTCATTCGTCTGCTTCGCCCTTCAATCATGACTCAAAAAGCGCTTGGTCACCAGCCAGCATAGCTTCGACCGCTGCCACGTCCATGACGTCTCTCAGTCGCTCGTCTGGTTCGCGAAAAAGACGTTCCCCGGAGGAATGCCAGACCCAGAGCAAGAGCGGGCTCAACGGTGACGATATCCTTCTTCCGCCCATCGAGGAAGACAATGGTCGATTCATTGCCATTCCTGTTCAAGAGAGTCCGATCGACACGACACCTTCGGTAATGACAGTAGAGAACGCAGCAGCAGCAAAATGCGCCCTCGAGACCATATACGATCCTGTTTTTAAAGAAACGCCCTCGCCAAGATCGATACGCAGAAAGAAGTTCGAGAAGTATTTAAACGAGCTCGGTATGCCCCACAATGATCGGATCATTGCATGGCAGCAATGGCAACGATCCGAGAGTGATCACCTGCGTCAAACAAGGTGTCTGAAAGCCAGTGCAATCCATCGGCACAATGTCAAAGGCGTGAACATAGCTGGTTTTGATGTCATTCGTGTGCTCGGAAAGGGTAGTTTTGGCGTCGTGCGCCTAGTGACAGAGCGATTACCGGCGAGTGAGGACGCTAACGCCACAGCGAGAGTGAGTGGACCAGGAATGACCGACGACAGCAAGCTTTTGCTGACAACGTGCTAGAAGTTCTCGCCTACAGACGGCACTGCGAAACGCAACCTGCCTTCTGGCAAGCCTTTAAAGGATGTCTTTGCCATGAAGGTGATTCGCAAATCCGACATGCTTCGCGCGGCTCAGGAAGGCCATCTCAGAGCAGAGCGCGACTTCTTGGTGGCTGCGGAAGGATCACGATAGGTCGTGCCACTCATTGCCAGCTTCCAAGACAACTCGAACCTTTATCTTGTAATGGAGTACATGATTGGTGGCGACTTCTTGGGCCTCTTACTGCGCTTCGACGTTCTTGAAGAGTCTACAGCCAAGTGGTATGTCGCACAAATGATACTGTGCATCGAGGAGGCACACAAGATGAAGTGGATACATCGTGACATCAAGCCCGACAACTTCCTCATCAGCGCTTCGGGCCACCTCAAGATCTCGGATTTTGGTCTGGCATTTGATGGACACTGGTCCCATAGCCAGATGTACTACACTAATCAGCGGGAGAACCTGCTCGAGCGAGTTGGTATTGAGGTTGCTGGCGATGAGCTGGATGTCGCGCAGGATGTTGCTTGCGGCGAAATGGAGCACGAGTGGAAGCCGCGAAGACGGTACACATTCCTTCTCGCCACAAACCTTTTGGTAAATTATGCATCACAAGCTGACATGATAATAGAGATGTACCAAGCAAGTCTGCAGCAGAGGAACATGCCCATCGCGAAGGTCTTCTAGACTGGCGCAACCGCAACGATCGAAAGAAGATGGCGCGCAGCATTGTTGGCACCAGTCAATACATGGCACCAGAAGTGATTCAGGGCTATCACTACGATGGCCGCTGTGACTGGTGGAGCATTGGCATTATCCTGTACGAATGCTTGTATGGACGCACCCCGTTCTACCGCGACAATCGCAATCGTACGAAAGAGTGCATTGTAAACCACCGGAGGACCTTGCACTTTCCAAGTGGGGCGCGTCATGGAAAGAACCACGATTCGCCTTATCCTGAGCCAAGCCCAGTGGCTGTGGATCTGTTGAAAGCGATACTATGCGAGAAGGAAAGACGTCTCAGCTCAAGACAATATCGACATTCGGATCCCCGTATGCCAGCCCGCAGACTGCAGGCGGCGTCACTGCACAATTCTCTGGTACGACACGTCTTCGCCAACGATGCCGAAGAGATCAAGCACCACCCTTTCTTCATCGGAATACCCTGGGAACGATTGCATACTTCGGAACCACCATTCGTACCGAGAGTCAGAGCAAATCAGTCAATCACAAAGTATTTTGAGGACGAGAAGGACATCATGTCTGAAGAGACTTCGAGTTACGCTAGCATGAAGAAGCACATCCCCGATGATGCGGCCGAAGAAGATGTTGCCGTTGCTCTTGGTCATCACTTTCAGCGCTGGAAAGCCGAAAGAATGCAGCGAGAAAAACGTGAACTTGGCATGGACATGTGTCGTGACTCGTCATTGACACGCATCAGAGAGCATTTGGGTGCCGAATATGAGCAATGGAAAGCGCAGCGGATGGTGGAGGTTGCTGAGGTCCGGGCTGAGATGGGGATCGAGGTCGCTCCTCAGGAAGCGAGAAGAGAGAAGAGGCGGCCTAGAGACAAGGTGCTGAGAGATCCTATGCTGAACAAGCAAGCCTTGGAAGTGAGAAAGAAGAAGGCCTTCTTTGGATATACCTACAGAAGGCCGAAGCCGATGTGGTCACATGAAGGACCAATAAGGTACAGGAGAGCAAGAATTGCTAGACCTACGATCTTGCCGGTGTATCAGGCGAGGAGCAGTGAGGAGGAGGGGTATCGGAGCTTGTAGTAAGTTCATTGTCACCTAAGAGAAGTCGTTGTCTCGAAATCACCAACTCCACAAGCGGCAAACACGCAATCTGAGTCTTAAGCCAAGCGCTCGTTGGCTGTCCTCGCCTCCTAAGCTGGATGCTATCTTCCACGATACATCCAATTGGGCACGAGCATCTCGGCGATATTGCCCAACACGGACACTAACATGTATGCAGAGCATGCCGTGATGCGGTGATATGTCCTGCTAGGATGTGTTCACCCACCGGCCACTATCTGCACATGGCTAATATCCTTCTAACGTTTTTCATGTTATGTTCTGTCACAGCGCATCAAGCTTCTCTCACAAGTCGTACCTCTATCAAGCCACTACATAAACACGCAGTCAACATGATGTAAGACAGAAAGCATTGCGAGGTGGTCTTCGAGATGTAAGTGACAGCTTTCACGGCCTTCGAAACGTTATAGCGCTTTGAATAACGCTGCCGCTCGCAGGTCAGAAGTCCTGCCAACTCTGGAAATTGACGACCCGGACCAACAATAACAAGAGAGATCTCTGAGTGCGCAAGAGTGTCATCTTTGCCGTACCCCGTGAATCAGAGACCGCTGCTAGCTCGACGTTTCCCTGGCAAGACTTAGCGCGTCCTGAGCGTGGTTTTCGCTCTTCCTCTTGCACAACAACTTCCTTTTCCGCTCAATGCCTCCACAAAAGCGGCAGACCAGGAACATATCGCAAATGGATGCCCAGAAAGACATCGTCTTTACGATGTAGGTTAGACCAGAATCACAAGCTAACGCAGTCTTGCTAACATTGAAGCCAGGACTGAAAGTCCTGCTGGCTGAGACAGTCGACCTGACAATTCGCACCGCGACCAGAGACTTCAAGGCGCACACTTCGATACTCTTCATCGCATCGTTGTGGATTCGTGCCTGCTGTGTGCTCGAGCCAAATGCAAGTGACGACACCAGTCACTCACGGCCGACCACTCGATTTGTTCAACTCAACCACCAGAATCCTCGTCCTGCCAGAGATAAGTGAGATTATATATGAACTCCTCGACCACGTATACAATGCCCGAAGCGCTATACTCGATCACAGCACTAATATCGAGTTGACTTCATCAGAGCTACGCATAGCTCTGCTTGGCTGTGTTGGGCTGTGCATCGCGGCGGACAAGGTAAGATAGACATTGATCGATCCCTCCATTCCCGCTTGGAGTACCGTCTCTAATTCTTTTGTTTCTGGAACTAGTACGATCTTACCGTCCTCCGTGCTCAAGCGATCGGCCGAGTTCTCTCCCGTCTCGAGCAAATGTGGGATGCAGATCTTATCGAATTTGACGTGTCGCTGTACAAGCAGAAGGAAGAGCTGGTAAAGCCCAGCGTACTCGACGATGTCTTGGAAGCAACGGCAATGCAGATGTCGTGCAGCGTCGAGGTTCGAGGGACTGTGTAGATTTGCGAGATAGTCTTCGCTTGAATGTCACCTATAAGCAGGAGGACGTGGCTCGCTTTTGTAGATTGCCGACGGACCATCTGAAGGAGCAGATGGTGAAATTGAGGGCAGCATATGTCGATTTTTTTAGATGGAGTGTTGAGGGTGGAGGTCGCACGAGGGGGCAGTAGCAGTGAAACGGACCAAGAAGCAACTTTGGGTCTTCACTTGCCATAGCAGAACGCCAGAATGATGTTTCCGTGTGCCTTTAGCGGAGCACGACGTTCGCGCCGAGGCAGGTTGAATGACTGACAGCGTCACAAGCTGGGACGTCCGCTTGAACTGAAGAAGAGTGTGCATCGAGCACCCTGGAAAGAGCTTACGATGAATGACTCAATGTGGTAACTCTGTCGATTTCATATCTCATATGTGCGTGGCGGTAAAAATCGCCGGGTATCTCAGAATGCTCATCCATGCCTCCCAAACTCCTTCTGTGGTCATCTATCACTTCGCTGTTGGCTTGAACATGGTACTGATATTCGCAACGCCTTTTGGCGCCAGCTTCATCGCCTCATATCTGCTCTCGGGCAGTCTCTTTCCAGCTTTGATACTGTCTACAATCCATTCTGCTGTAACAAACTTGACACTTTTGCCACGCCATGTCGCAATCTCTTTTTGTATCTTTGTTCCAGCTAGGCCGCCACCGCAGCCACCATTGGCATTGATTTTGCCGAGAATGACGTGGGTTACTGTACGCCGGCCTAGAGATATGGACATGTTGCCGCCATGTGTGCTGATCAGATGTTTCAGTCTGTGGTCTGACAGTGGAGCTGTGCATCCATTCAAGTAGATTGTGAGATTGGCGAAGATTTGTGGTGCTGTAGGTACTTTGGGCTGAGGTCTCTCATCAACGTCGGGCAATTCAATTCTGTAGCCTGTAGATGGTGGCGGCGGCGTTGCATCGTGCTCCTGCTTCACACCGACTGTCCCAGACGGTCGTGGCGCTGGTGGAGGCTCTATAGGTTCCAGCAGATCGGAAGGCGACAGCTCGTGTGACGTCCAGCTGCTCTCTCGTACGGTACCATCCCGCTTCCTGTACGGCGTGAACGGACTGACGATCGTGTTCGGCTTCGCTCTGGACTCCTCCTCCGTCTTGACACGCTTTGCTGGCCTCTCACCGTCTTCCTTCTTCACCTTCATGCTCTCCCAGATACTCTGCTGCCCTCCCGTGCGCAATCCTTTCGCGCCCTTCTCCCAGCCGCCATTTTCCGTCCGTCCATCTTGCCCGAAATCGAGTGAACCAGCACCTACACTGTCCGACACGCGCTTGCCGCCTCCCACACCACTGCTGAATTGCTCACGCAACTTGATACTTCGTGAGTCGCGCCAAGATGTGCTTCCACTGAGTCTATTGTCGGCGCGTTGATGGCCGGTGGCGGACGAATTGAACGGGTCGAAGATCTGTTTCGATGGCTTTGCTGCCATGGGCGCCTTGTACGGCATGCTCGCCACTGCCTATGAGCGTGACATCCTATGATACAGCCTAAAAGCTGCCTTGTCTGAGCCTTGACAATACCGTGGAAGGTGAAAGTGTCATGCGACAATGAACATCTGACGCAACCCGCTCGATCGTCGTTGGCTCCGCAACGCGAAACACACGCGCGTATGACCAGCCCCGGTCCAATCAAACATTCACACACACATACACACACACCTTCACGATGCACCATCTTCTACATGTGATGAGTCGACTGCCAGTGGACCATACAGTCGACGACACCACCTCACACGCTTGCAAACATATACATCTGTGGTCACGACCGCCTGAAACCGGCAAGCTTCATTGCCCACCCGAGGTCCCGCCCACCGCCTTTATGATTCTTCTGTTCCCATGAAACCCAATGGCACGCAACTTTTCAACCCTAGCCATTTCTCTTCCTATTCCTCATATCTTTACTATATCTTTCTTCCAGCCAGCACGAGTTGAGATCGAGCTGATCTGCAGGAGCATCGATCCCTACGCATTCCAAACTGAGATCTCCATGCCCATCACTGCGCCAGAGGCTGAACGCAATTAGGCTCGCCATGCCGTAGAGTTCATCTCTTCCCACTGGCAAGATTGGCTGATCATTATGGCGACGCATTCAAATATGGGCACCCGCCTATGGTGGGTTGGAGAGGCTGTCTTCATTTTCATTGCATGTGTCTCGTTCTACACCATGTACAGATCATGTTTTCTTTCACTGTCGCTAATACAGGTATCTTCCGCTTCTGTCCAGGCTTCTTTTTGGGACGGCGACGAAGGTATGGAGCCTCAATGGAGATATCCGGGACCAGAATCTACGCCCGAGTACTGGTTCAACCAGACGCAACTCGCTCTGGCCACGATGCAGAATACCTACTGGAACGGCACGTATTGGCCGAGCACGATACAATGGATCGGAGCCCTGATAGACACGATTGTGGCGGCCTCCGAAAGGACTTTCGTAGATGGACTGGAAGCCTTGAACAGCAGTAGCCTCAACGTTTCTGCGCCACAACTAGAGAGCGACATTCGCAAGTACTACTCACAGATCCAAGCATACTACAGCAATGAGGATACGATACAGATATTTGGTCAAGCGTACGACGATGCTCAATGGGTCGTGCTCGAGTGGCTCGAAGTGATCAGATTCATCGCACAATATCAGGCATATTCCGGCTCTGGTCTGGGGACAGATGACATCGCAGACTACGCCCACAGAGCACACATCTTCTACAACATTGTCCAGGACAAATTTGACGCTTCCCTCTGTGGTGGCGGCCTCACTTGGAATCCTGCCTTGGAGACGTACAAGAATGCCATCACAAATGAGCTTTTCGTTTCAAGCTCTATCATGATGTACTTCTTCTTTCCTGGGGATAACAACACTGACCCATATCCACATCCCGACTACTTTTCTCAGACCAACAAGACATTGCCTGCGTTGAATCCGCTTGCCGCCCACGATCCGTTGTTTCTGGAGAATGCAAAGCAGGAATGGGCGTGGTTTAAGACGCACAACTTTACGAATGCTCAAGGCTTGATTGTGGACGGCTTTCATATTTCACCCAATCAAACATCATGTGATGATCGCAACGAGATGGTCTATACCTATAACCAAGGAGTAATGTTGACAGGACTCAGAGGACTGTGGGAGGCCACTGGCGATACCTCTTATTTGAACAATGGGTACTCGCTCATCGACACTGTCATCAACGCGACCGGCTTCGATGCGAATGCCTATGCGCAGGCAAGCGACTGGGCAGGGCTCGGTAGGAATGGTATCCTGGAGGACTACTGTGATGCTCCGGCAAACTGCTCTCAGGACAATCTGATCTTCAAAGGCGCATATTTTCAACATTTCGACTTCTTCTGCACGGCATTGCCTACTGAGGTGCCTCTTGTCGACGGCATCAGTGTGCTGGCCTCAAACGAGCTTGCGCAACACCATAGCGGTCGTTGTCAGAGCTACTCGCCTTGGGTTCAACACAATGCGCACGCGGCTCTGAGCACGCGCGATGCAAGTGACACAATAGGCGAGTGGTGGGGCGCTCCATATGTAAGTGTTGGTGGCGGTGTTCTATTCGTGTACGCGATGTTGACCGGTTGCAGCTCAATCAGACTCAAGCACCAGCTCCAGGCTACGCTGCGCCGAAGCCTGCAGGAAGCATCGACATCTGCAACGAGCCTGAGCTTTTCGATAAATCGCCTTGGAAGTGTGTAGATGGCAACGACTGTCGTCTTTACAGCATCGGACTTCATAAGCGCCAGTTTCTGGGACATCCGAGACAGGTACCCGACAATAGAACTGTCGAAACACAGGCACAAGGAATCGCGGTACTTCGAGCTGCGACAGATCTGACACTCGACAGCGGAAGCAAGAGGAAAGCCTATGCATGACGTGGCGCCGTGTCACTTCAGCCTCACAAAGCGCTTACAGCAGCACGTGTAGGCGGCCTCCAGACACGGCAAAGTTCAAATACCAGTATCCGGTATAACTGCAGACTGTCTCACAGCTTACTGGAACGTGTTTGTGCAAGGTTTCGTTTCTGACAGGCATCAAGCTCCGCGAGTCGAGACTTTTCTTGTGGTCTTCATCTCTGATCACCCCACCTCGAGTGACGCCGTACAGCGTACAGTGTTCTGGAGCTCCCACATACCAGTCTGGACGACGCCTCAAGCGCGATAGCGTCTCAACAGCAATTGCGATCAGGTCATATACCTATATCACACTCATACACACAAGGTCTGCAGTAATCAGATACGATGTGTTTCGGCGCTTTTACAGAAGAAGCGGAGAATAATCCCAATCGCCGACCGGTCTATTTTGGCGACCAGCGTCTGGAGTACGTCAAGAAAAGGAGCTCCACAATAACGACTCCGGACGGCAAACCACGGAGAGCATCTTCGGTCTACGTCGCATCGTCACGGCCACCTACTTCTTCGTCGTATAAATCGAAATCGCACTCGTCAAGGTCGAGCAGGACTCCATCGACGCCGGTGTCGCCTCGGCCGCCTTCGGGTTGGTCAAAGTCGACGAGGAGCTAATAGCAGAAGTGTTTCAATGTCACATGAAGAACTATGAGCGCGCGCAGCGATGCCCTGTTTCCATCAATGTCTGAGGATCGAATGCGATGCGTTATCCAACGCGCAACTACACCCTCCTCTTTCGCCACCAGCGACTGGTATTGCAATCTTGCAGGCCGAACGACAAATTTCAACAGACGATATCACATGCTCGCATAACGACTAAACTGGACTGGACTCGATGACAAGAAGCTTTTCATTTGGACTTTTAAGCTTACGAAATGGCTAGCAGGCGGCGGACGGTGAAATGCGCCGCGCGAAAGAGTCGAACTGTACGATGCGATGCAATCTTATGTTCGAATATGTGTTATGATTGACGAATGAATCAATTTATATTCTACCACCATCTTCACTGGGGCGATGCTATTGACGAATAAGCAGAATTGGACTGCTCGGCCACCTCAACACGCCTTGACAGGCGACCCACAAACGACCATCGACAGCCTCAGGCAAAGTCTTCCCGGCTACCTCGAACAGGAAAAGCGGATAGTGTCAGCATAGGATGCCATTGCGTGCTTCCAAGACCCATAACTATGCTTCATTTCAGCCCAGATGGGAAACAAGCCTACCACGCTGGCCTATCGTGGAGCTGCCTAGCACGATAGATTCATCTTGGCATACTCGCGTGGTTGCACGGTTTTCGCACTATGCAACCTCAACATGGCACGCACATGGCGTGGAACTTGAGGCGAGGCTAACGTACATGACTACAGCTCAGCGTATAGATCAAAACATTCGCGCGTCCACGATATATTGTGGAACCGCACTTGCTCGATCGCACGGAAGTCCAGCTGGCCATCATGATCAACTCAACGTCCCACGACATCGAACAAGGACTTTCTGAATCCAAGCAGCAGACAAGCACATCCGTCTCCGAACATGACCTCCCAGACAAGACACCCCCGTTAGCGGCAGCAGCAGAAGATGCACCGCCACCAACCAAAGCAGCAGACGCCGCCCTCTCCCTCCTCGCCGCAAACCCCTCCTCCTCTGCCCCAGACAAAGATAAATCCACCCACAATCTCCTCCGCAAAATCGACCTCCACATCATGCCCCTCATCTGCCTCATCTACTTCCTACAATACATCGACCAAAACCGCCATTTCCTACGCCAGCGTCACCGGCCTCTTATCCTCCATCTCCCTTCTTCCTGGAAACCACTTCCAACTGGGTCGCTTCAATCTTCTTCTTCGGACAATTATTCTTCGAGTTCCCCACCATTCGCCTGATTCAACTCTTTCCCCCCCTGGCGAAATACGTCGCGGTCAATGTGACGCTGTGGGGTGTAGTATTGGCTTGTCTCGCGGCGTGTACGACGGATACGGGATTGTTGGTTTGTCGGTCGGGTTTTTGTTAGGGGTTGCGGAGGAGGCGGCGGTTGTGCCCTTGCGTGGGTGGTGTTTACGAGTCAGTGGTGTACAACGTCCGAGCAGGCGTTCAGGGTGGGGATTTGGTGTAGTATGTGTGGGGTGAACTGCGCAGATGTTTGGCGGGTACTTTGCGTATGGGGTGGCGAGGCATGTTGGTGGGGAATGAGAGTGCGAAGTTGAGAGGGTGGCAGGTGATTTTCTTGTTTTTGGGGTTGTTGACGGCGGTGGCGGGAGTGAGCTTTGGGTTTGTGTTTCCGGATTCGCCGGCCAAGGCGGGCTTTTTGACGAAAGAGGAGAAGGCGGCGCATGTGGAGAGGTTGAGGGTGAATGAGCAGGGGATTGGGTCGAGGGTGTTCAAGTGGGAGCAGTTTTGGGAGGCGTTGACTGATCCGATGACTTGGTTGTATGCGTTCTGGATATTTGCCGCGAATATTCCGAATAGTATTGCGACGAGCTTCGCCAATATTCTGGTCAAGGGGATGGGATACACAAGCGAGGAGTCTTTGCTACTCGTCACGCCTCTTGGAGCATATGAGATTGTGGTTCTGGTTGGCCTCACTTACCTGGCCATGAAGTTTGACCAGCGACTGTACGCCTGCATTGCAGGACACATACCAGCAATCATCGGCGCGATCCTCATGGCCACTACAGATCGCTATTCCGCCTTGGTAGGCTACTGGCTCTCCGGAGGCATTCCCATCGGCTGGACGACGATACTCGGACTACAAGCCTCGAACGTCGCAGGCTCAACGAAAAAGGTCACTGTGGCCTGCATCGGGACGATCGCTTACACTGTAGGCAACATCATCTCGCCACAAACCTTCCAAGCTCGCGATGGGCCACGCTATCTGCCTGCAAAGGTCTCGATATGCATTCTGTACTTCATCATCACTTGCGATTTGGTTGCTATGCGCTGGGTATTCGTGCGACGGAATCTTCGGTTGCGCGATCAGAAGAGAGCCGAGCTGGGCGATGCTTGGAAGCCAGCCGAGAACCATGAGTTCCCGGATCTGACTGATTTGCAGAATGGTGAGTGGTTCCTTTCGTGTACTGTTGTGACTCAGAGAACATGGGCTGACACATCGCGATCTCTAGAAGAGTTCAGGTATGCAGTGTAAGTAAGCGTACGACGACGCTCCAGTTCTCAATCATCATGTGAGCGGCTCGGATGATAGGGTTCAGCCCTTCATCGTCCATGAGATATACATCCACAGCACCACCTTCTTCGAAAGCGCAACTTGTCCACATCGACGCCAAGCTGTATGCCTGCGGCACAGCGGCGCTTCGTAAAAGAGGCACAGCAGCCCCAGTACAGGAGACGTGTCTGCAACGCAAGCGCTAAGAGACTGCAGCCATTGGACCAGATGAGCTAGTACTTAGTCCTTCAGTGCGCTGATTCACAATTTGTCACTGCCGCATTTTTTGGCTGCATGTTGGTATCAGTAAAGAAAGGAGAATGCTACTCCCACAAAGCTGACTCTCCGGAATATTGACTTTTTTTTCAAAACATGCACGCCTCCACGAGCCGAGTGCTGCTGGCCCTCAATTTCCTGAGCATCGTGCTTTGCGCGCCCCTCCGACTCTCATATCTTGGCTTCCACTGTCTGTCGGCGTTGCGTTGCGTTCTCGCTGAGCCGGCGCATTATGGGTATGTCGTCGCAGCACTGAACACTGACGCTGCTCTCACTAGTTCTAACCTTCGTGTTAGTGTGGCCAGTGCCTTACTTCCCAAATGACACATAATCTCGACATCTCGCGCAGGATCGAAGGTGGATCAGCGTACAAAGCGTTCATTCATGGGAAGTGTGTCACCTACAGACACCACACCGCACCGACGCTTTCTGGACCCTCCACTAGTTAGAGGGCAGTGTCTTTTCCCGAGACTTTCTACGTCGGCTGTGGCCGGGAAACAATGTTCTCGAGCCCATGATGACAGCATTGAAAGCAAGCGCAGAAGCAACACTTGAGCGCAGCGTTTCCGATGTCCTCTTGGGTGTGCCGTTCGTGCCACCAGGTGGCTCTTATGACAAACTTCTCGAAGCTACAGAGACTGGTCTGGCAAAAGCAAGTCTATCATCCCCTCGAACATTGCTGGACAACGGACAATTCGCCGCGATTGACAACGGCGACAGCGGCGAATGTTCCTTTCCGTTCAACCCTACCGATGAAGCCCCACGTAGTGATCCAGATAAGATTGTCTGAGCAGTGGAGGCGACAAAGATGTCGTTGACCATGAGTCTGTGGCTTATGAGCTGTGGAACATGGGAGGTCATTCGTCCTGTCCAGCAGTCTTTCGAGCTTGGATCGGTAGCACTTGATGTCTGCCGGAGTTCGCAGAACATGTCGTGTATCCAGGAGCTAAAAGATCAAGTGCTTAGCATAGCTGGTGTGCTGGTGGAAACTAGCTATGGAAGCTATGAGCGCGTAGGTAGCGTGGTTGTGTTCGGAGAAGCCAGTGAGAATACTATGTTGAACGATGTGATCCGGGAGGTGCTCCGAGAGCAATACACTGCGAGCAGCGTAGAGCAGATGATGAGATCCAAGCGAGGCCGCGATGCGGCGTACGCGGCAAGCAGGGGTCTGGCTCAGATGATGTGGGAGCTGGCGGATCTGCAACAAGAACGAGCTAGAGCCGAGCTTCGTTGAGGTTTCATTGAGGATTATGCTGCATGTCTATCGTCCCGATGTACGGATCGGGGATGAATCGTCCTTTCTCGAGTGTCACAGTAAAGCATCTTGGCTGGAATGCAGCTTTGGAGAGGTAATGCTCGTTGGGCGAAGTCCAGCCTGGGATGTGTGCGGCTGGGTATGACTTTGCCACACTTGTGTGGAGTGTGATCTCGAGATGGAGAGTTCCTAGAGTCTGGGGCGTTGGCTCTTGCGCTTTGCTTTCGGCTTTGGTCGTGGGTAGGATGATCTTCCATTGGAGGTTGACGGCGAAGATGTATGTCATGTCGATGACACACCATAGCTTCTCGCAAGTCAGCGCCGCTAGGTCTAGCCTTGCTTGCGTGAACTTCACGCACCTCGCCGGTCCCGTCGGTGTTGAATATGATATGTTCGTTGAAGTACGGATTGAATGACCACTGCGGTTGTTCGCAAAGCATCGAGCACAGTGCTTCATTCATGTTGGTGGTTGTTGTGTAGGAGGCTGATGTAAAAGCAGGCAGAGAGGTGAGGAGCGCGATGGTGCCTGGAGGCTTGGCAGTGGGAAGCTGTCAGTCATCTCTACAATCGGAAGGCGACAGGTCATCGCAAAATCCCGTTAGTCTGTGCAACCTTGTCTGAACATTGTTGTGATCGTCGTTGCATTTCTGACTTGCCGACTATACATCGGTCATGATCCTGCTATAGTCTCGCGCCTCATCTGGACTCAGTAAGCTCAGATATAGCGGCACCAAATCCTCCGGCTCCTCGAAGAAATCAAACATCATCATCCCTAACCTCTTCCCCTGCATCTTCTTCAACACATTCACAAGCTGTGCATTTACGCCCCCCTTTGGCGTCAAGGTCCCGTTCCCTAGTGCTTGAATGGCGGGCGTGTCAGGCGGCTCATTATTCGTCTTCGTACTCGATGCAAAGCCCCAGAATAGACTCTCTTCATGCACAGCAGAAGCAGCACGATGAATGTGAGCTTCTGTGGCGTTCATTTTCCATCGGATGTTTGTTGCTGCCGTGGAGCCAATCTCTGTGAGAGGGTAGTAGTAGTCTTCGATGTATGCTGTTGCGTCTGTGGATGAATTGTAGATGAGTTCGATGTCTGCGCCATTGACTGTCCATTTGAGAGGAGAGAAGTGAAGGCCCGGAAGAGATTTCTCGTATTCTTCTGGCAGTGAGTCGAGATCGAAGCGCTTGAGCAGTGTTATTTTGCCTCTGGCTTGTTTCAAGGTGCCCAGTTCGCCTCTGCTCTGGACAATATATTGCTTCGCAGCATGAGACGAGAGTATCTCGTGTAGAGACAACTGCGTCTGCATATCATTATCGCCGCCCTCATGCTGAAAGGAAAGGAAAAGAGCTTCGCTAGGATGAAGATCTAGCCAGGCGTAAAAAGCATACATCACATCTTCTACAGTGGCTGTCTCGGACTGCAGCGCATCGCCATGCCAAAAGACTAATGCAGTCCTCGTCACATCAAATGCATATCTGAGATCAAAGACGCGGATCCCAGCAGTCAGCATCTGAATTATAGACCTCGACTGGCATTTGTAGTTGGCAGGCTCAACAGCGGAGATGTTCGCCAAGCCATTCACATAATCCAGTGCATCCTGCGTAGCATGGCTGTAATTCCACGTAGCAGCATCGTGTGCGCCAGGCAGGTTTAGATGGACCACTTTCGTCTCATCGTGGTATGCTTTCATCCAGGTGGCGGTTGCTGGTTCGGGGGCATACGGAGAGGCCAGCAGGCTCGAGCCATGTCCAAATATAGGTTGAGCATCGTCTAGAACTTTTTGCAAAGCAAAATATGCAAGCTGATGGTAGTCTGATCCAGATCCAGTCCGAGTACGAGAGGGCGTCTGCCAAGGAAAGTTCAGCGAAGGAGAGGCCAGACTACCGAGGGTGGACAGAATGAGAAGAGCAGCCACGACCAAGCTGAAGACGTGGACAATGCGCCATGCTGGAGAGGTGTTGAAGGTGGTCGCGAGCATCATGTGCCGTGTCTCGCCGGCTCGTGAGCCTATGTGTGAAAATGCATATCGGTCGTTTGGTGTTGAGATGATGTCGTTGTTTCATCGTCCGACGGTTCGTGCTCAGCAGCAAATCACGACCAGATTTGCGAAAAATTGAGTTTGAACTTCCGTGATGGCGCAAGGAGCCATGTCCGATGTGGTAGAATGGGCGTGCGAATCATGATGGACGCGCTGGCATATACACGCGTCAAGGGGTGGAGGAGAAGTAGCGTGTGATGAGAAGAAGTTGTTGAGGGCTGTCTGGTAGAAGCACCGGACACTGTCACACTTGAGGAGGTGATGAGGAGATGATCTGAAATTGTCGAGGGAGCTGGTTGCACGAAATCGGGGACGACGGGCAGGAACTCCTTGGCTTGAGACAAGCATCTGTCAAGGTGGCTCAAAGGCGTTAGGATGACGCTCGTTTTAGCTGCACTTTTCCGAGACGGCGCACCAGCTGCACCGATAACAACCACCCACTACATACATACATTCGACAGCAGGAGAATCCCATCATGTGCGTCTGTTTGGTCAACAGATCGGAGGCGTGGCGGGGAAAGCTTCTTGACGAGGTGGTCTATGGAGAGCAGGGATCGAGGTCAGAGCTAGAATAGTTAGTTACTCTCCTGAATGGCGGAACCACTGATTCTGTCGCTTCGTGTGCTGGCTGGCTGGCTCATGAGGAGCTGCACCTGCTGACGACGCTCATGTCTCTTCTCACTTCATCACATTCTCTATTATACCACCACTACCGCTACACGCTTCTTCTGTTGCTTGTGTTTGCTTGCTGCACTGCTTGCACTTGTTCGCTCGTTTCACATGAGTGCAGCTTTTCCTTCCCGTCAAATCTCACCATGAGCGCCGGATCACGATTCACGCTGGGCCGCATAGCCATCATCTTTCTCTTCGTGGTTGGTGTCTTCCTCTTCCGTGATACATGGCTACCGACTGCCCGAGAATACACGACCGAATACAAAGGCCGAACGTCTGCACAATCCTCCTCCAACGATTACAACCACGACCCCGCAGAAGCTCAGCGACACCATGAAGTCCCGCTGCTCGAGATTGATACTCGACCACCACCTGCTCCAGCAGCAGCTTCCGATGCCGACTGCAAACAGCTGCCAGGAGCCGACAAGGTCATGGTTATGCTGAAGACTGGAGCCACTGAGCTATACCAGAAACTACCAACCCATTTTGTGACGACATTCAAGTGTGTGCCCAACTTCATCATCTTCTCCGATCTCAATCAAAGCTTTGCCGACGTGCACATCTACGACGCTATTGCTCCCGTGAGCAAGAAGATCAGGGACGAACATGAGGACTTCAAACTATACCGCGAAATCGAGAAATGGCAGCGAGAAGGGCAGGATATGAGCAAGCTCAGAGGCGGTCATGGCTGGAATCTGGACAAGTGGAAGTTCCTGCCCATGTTCCACCAAGTCTTCGAGTCTGCCAGTGACGAGATCGAATGGTTCGTTATGATCGAAGCAGACACGAGCTTGTCCTGGCTCAACCTCCTCCTCTGGCTGCAAACCATGGATCCCAAGAAACCCTACTACCTCGGTGCGCAAAACGTAATCGGCGACACTACCTTCGGTCATGGTGGCAGCGGTGTCGTCGTGTCTCGTAAAGCCGCCGACATCCTCGAAGCAGCCCGCTACAACGCCGGCAAAGAAACCTACGACCAGCTCTGGGAAGAAGAGACCGCCAAATCCTGCTGCGGCGACGAAATCATCGCTCGTGCCTTCAAAGCAGTCGACATCCCCCTTACTCACGCCTGGCCCGTCATCCAAGGCGAAACTATCGCTACTGTCGACTTCACCGGCTACCACTGGTGCGCTCCTCCTCTCACATGGCACCACGTCACGCCCATCGAAGTCGACGCCTACTGGCAATTCCAACTCGACTGGGCCGAGAAGAACGGCTGGAAAACTCCCTACCTCTATCGCGACATCTTCGACCGCTTCCTCGCGCAACACGTCTCCGTCAATCGCACCTCATGGAACAACCTCTCTTCCGACAAGAAATTCGTCGCGGCCTCTCTCGCGGATCCAGAAGACGAGGACTTCTATTCTCTCAAAGACTACCAACAAGCCGCCGTCGAGTCGGAAGAAGCTTGCGCGGAAGCGTGTATGCGCGAAGGTGATGGAAATTGCATACAATGGATGTGGACTCCTGGAAGATGTCATTTGGGAAGAGACATGCGGTTTGGAAATAGCGATGAGAGGGAAGAACAGCATTGGAATTGTGGCTGGATCGGGCATCGGATTGATCAGTTCAGAAAGAGTATGGAGGGATGTAAGATTAGGTGGGATACGAGCAATATTTGAGGAAGAGATACCGATGATCTGGGAGGGTGGTGCAAGTTTGGGTTTGCTGAGGCGTTAAGTGTCACTTTCTGCTTGGCTCCAAGTGCTGGGAAAGCCAGGGATTTTATAGAGATATACAATGGCGCGGGCGGCGTTCTTTTCTTTTCAGATATGGGGACTGAGGTGTGGTGGATTTGGTAAACGGCGCGATTCTGCAAAAGTGCGCGGCATCAAAACATGGTCCATATGTATATCGAAACAAGACGAGGATCGATACTATGCTGTATTCGATTTCTATCATCATTTAATCTATCAGCCAAGTCTCCCTCTATCGTGTGAGCTGCATTCACGTTTCTCGTCAACACTATTCCCACATTCTGAACAGCATCACACATCACTTCACTCCCTGTAACCCCTGCTGCTGCTGCTCTCTAGGCCTCCACCTCTCAAAAACCCTCTCCAGCACCTCCATCCACCTCCTCGGCCGATCCCCCAACTCTCTCCCCGGAGCCTTCATAACCTTCCCCAGCACCTCTTTAACTTTGCCCCTCAGCACCTTCAACACAATCATCGTCCTCCAATCTCTCACTTTGAAACGGAGCCGATTCCCATCGATGATGATGACTCCTGCATAGAGCTCGAAGCGTGCTTCGCCGGAAAGAAGAAGGAGAGGGAGTTCCGCAACCGCAGAAGTTTCCTGCGCGTTGGTAAAGCGCGAGGAAGAAGATTGCATGATGCTGTAGAAGGAGAGGTAGTGGATATTCGGTGGGAGGAGGGAATGTTTATTGACAGAAGTGGGGTGGAGGCCGAGAGATTGGTGATGGGAAATGTTTCGCCAGCCTTTCCCGTCGTCGCGCTTGACGATTTTGGGGTAGAAGGACCATGCGATTACTGCAGAGGCGAGGGTGTCGTTGGTGTCGGAGTGGGTGTATTGAGAGGGAAGGGAGATGAAGGTGCGCTTCCGCGAGTTGTTGTGGTGGTGGCGCAGGCGGGAGAGGGCTTGTTTGTCTTCGGGACCAAGATGGACGAAGTGGGCTTCGACGAGGGAGGAGAGGAGTTGAGCTTTCAGGTCCTCGATGTTGGCGAGATTCTGCGGCGAGAGGAAGTTTTTGTTGCAGAATTGGTATTCGGGGAGGCCCGCGGTGGTGCAGACTTTGCGCCAGGTGGTGTAGGCGTTGTAGGCGGTGAGCAGGTCGGAGTCGCCGCGTTTGAAGCCGAGGCGGACGGTGTCGGCTTGTTTCTTTGCGTGCAGAGGGGAGAGGAAGGGCGATTTGGAGGAGAGTGTTGCGGCGGCTGTGAGCGCAAAGTCGAGACAGCCGAATGTGCTTCCGAGGAGGATGAGTTTGCCCAGTTGAGTGTCGAGTGGGAGCTTGGCGAGTTGTGTTCCCAGCCATGTGAGCTCTTCAGTGGGAGTCAAGGCGCCGACCTCGATCAGAGCGTCGATGGCTCGTCTGACGTTCTTTCCAGCAGGAGGGTCAAGTGCTTGAGCAAGTGCGCTCTCAATGCTGCCGAGCTTGCAAATCTTGACACGCATGACGAGGTCTTGCAGAGATAGCCGCAGCATCTCCGGCGTCTGCTGCTCGATCATGCCTTGCTCAAACCGATGCTTCGTGAACAAATGGAAGCACAGCCCCTCTTGCACTCGACCAGCTCGACCGCGCCGTTGCTTGGCATTTGCTCTCGCGATGAAGCTTTGGATAAGTCGTGACATCTGTCTCCGCTCATCGAAGCGCATCTCTTTGTGCTTGCCAGTATCAATCACGCACGTCACGTCTGGGATCGTGATACCAGTCTCGGCGATATTGGTTGCAAGCACAATCTTCCGCATGCCGGGTGGTGGAACTTCGAATGCAGCTTGTTGATCCTCGCTGGAGAAGCTTGAATGAAGTGGGAAGACTTGCCAACTTTTCATGAATTTTGGGTGACCTCCAAGCATGTCGTTCAGCTGGCGAATCTCTGCAATACCAGGCAGGAATACTAGTATAGCTTTGCTGAACCTGTTGTACTGTTCAACATGAGCAATCTTCTCGATCAGCTTGACAATCAAGCTGTAGTCTATGCGGTACTCGTCGTAGTTGGCCAGTGTTTGTCGTGTCTTCTTGCTGTAGCTGTCCAATTGCTGCTGGCCTTCTGATTTCTCCTGGTCAGCATCGTCCGCGTCATCCTCATCCACAGCATTTGCTGATGCGTCCTCGTTTGTGTGTCCAGTCAGCTCAATGGCGTCTTCGAGGAATTGCGCCTGTACCGGAAATGTCCGACCCGGTACCTGTATAATCGGAGCATTACCCAAATAGTTGGAGAATTTCTGTGCGTCCACTGTGGCGCTCATGAGCACTACCTTCAAGTCGGGCCGCTTGTTCATCAGTGATTTGAGTATAATCAGCAAGAAGTCCGTATCGATACTTCTTTCATGGACTTCGTCAACGACCAGGTGCGTAACTTCACTGATGCCATCACCACTCTCAAGCATGCGAAGTACGATTCCGACAGTCGCGTACACCAGTCTCGTCTGTGCTGTAGTTTGCGATTCGAGGCGGATAGCATAACCGACCAGTGATCGTGAAGTGCCGACATCACCCTTGTGATCGCCCATTTCTTCGCTCACTCTTTGCGCGAGCGATATCGCTGAAATTCGGCGCGGTTCCGTACAGTAGATCTTGCATGGTCGGCCATTCGACAATTCGTTCTCTAAAATGAAAGCAGGTAGCTGGGTCGACTTGCCACATCCTGTTTCACCGCAGAGAATAGTGACCTGATGTTTGTGTATGATATCCAGTGCAGCCTCCCTGAAGCGGAACATGGGCAAGTTCGTGCGGGAGACCAACATTTGCTGGTACTTGGGCATGCCTGACTTCCGCTGCCACATTTGCTGCAACTCCTCTGAGAACTCTGGGGTCGCAGATCGTCGCCCGTCACTGCGTGAGATGGGTGTGTTGGCACCACTAGCCCCGTCGAGCCGCCGCCGGCTACTAGCGTTGAAGACGACTTCCTCGTCGCTGTCGTCATCTGTGTTTCGGTTCTTTTCAACAAGTTCTCGTACCTCTTTGACGACAGAGCCATCTTCGGCAAAAACATATTCTTGCTTCGCTTTAGCGAACTCATCCCACAGATTCCTGAATGCTGGTGGGAGTCTCATGTGGGCCTTTTCTTCTTTGGGAGACCCAGAGAAGACGACGAAGAGAGCCGCAGTGGCAGCATATGCTTCGCTTTGTGCTACATTGGGTGTAGCAATCTCCGTCATAGTCATGACAATGCTGTTCGCTTTGGCAAGCAGTGATACAGCAGATAGATAGGTTGCATCTACTGGTTCCTGCTCCTTTGACCACTGCAAGGTTACGGCATGTCGACATGCATAGGTCGTCGGCGAGACCATCTTGAACGCAATTTTGCACCGACTGTCCCTCGCTTTGCAAGCTTCTTCCAAGACTCTCTTTGGACTCATACCAGTCAATTTCCCAAAGTCTCGAATGGTCACGTGGGCGGCATTGTCGTTTGACGATGGTGCACCGTTGGCTTGTTCTACGCCTGGCAGAGCATCGAACATGCCGCTCAAAATGTCTCCATCCTCTTCAGATTCTCGTAGCAATTCTTCGCCAAGCTTCTCGGCCTCTTCACTCACATCAGCACTCTTCGAAGTCGGTGTTGAAGACCGCTGAGGTGTCGCAGTGCCCTCATTGCGCAGTTGCAGCTTTCTTCGTTCAGCAGACTCGCGAGCCAATTCGATCTTTTGACCTGCCCAATGAGCATCGGCTTCGCGCTTATCGAACAGAACGTCTGACTCGATCTTCTGCAGCTTCTGCTCGAGCTTTCGCTCTGCAGCGGTTCTATTGAACTGTGAAGGACCGTTCACGGATCTGCCCTTGCCGCGACCCTTTTGAGCATCGGATTGCGGATTGAGCATGTACAACTTGCCCTTTGTTCTGAGGTAGACCGAGAGTAGCTCATCCGGCTCCATGTCACTCTCCATGTCGCTGACATGGATGTCTTCTTCATCAGCAACGGCTGTAGTGTCCCGCTCCATTGTCGACACGGAGGTCTGTTGTCCTTTCGTGGCGTGGTCGCCATTCGTCTTGAGCTGGTCTGGCTCATCCTCAGACTCGTCTACCGCTGCCGCGACGGCTTTCGGTTTCTGGTAGTCGTACTCTTCTAGTTCACCTGGTTGACAATGCAGTGACAGCCACTCCAAGCACTCTTCAAGCCCCCATACCGTACCTGTGGAGGACTCTACGGGCGGGTTGGCAACAACCCAACCTAAAACCTCATTCACTCGGGCAGAAGGGAGGTCAAGATCAAAGAGACATGTTCGCAATTGCCATACCTTTGCTACCAAGTCATCCTCGGGAGGGAGACTTGTCCGTTTCTGTGTGGATGTATCATGCTTGAGGTCGGCCACCGTAAGGTCCAAAATCTGTTGCATAATCTCCTCGGGTAGCCAGTCCTTGACGGACAAGTAGTCGGCTTGACCACGTAGAACACGCTTATCGGTCTGAAGGCGTGTCACTTGACGGAGAGCCTCTTTCTTGATCTTGGCAGCATGTTTCTCTACAAACTGTTGCAGTTCCGATGCCTCGAGTTGGGCCTCGAGTTCTTCGGGACTCAGCTCATGCAATTCCCGGTCGACACTTGGCTGGGCACTTCCGGAATCTACATGTTGTACAGTGGCGGTAGTGACATCCTTTTTGCTGGCGGGAGTGGCTACACCAGATGGTATGGCACTGTTCGCTTCAGATGCATCCTCTGACTTGGGCTTTGAAGCCACGGAAGTGGTGGCGAAACCTCTGGCTGGATTAGCAGCGGGCTTCTTTTTCTTCTTGTTCCCCGCAGGCATGATGGCGATGCAAATATTACATTCGCCGCACAATGCAAGACGAGATGGTCGAGAGAGAGGGAGATGCAGAAAGTCAGAGAGTGACATCAGGGTATCTTCCTGATCGGCATCTGAAGAAATGTAGGCCGATGCGAAGTCTTGGCTCTCTGTTCGAGACACCGCAAACACACCACTCCGACTACAGCTGTATCGAGTGACTTTGCGCAGGTTCGCATCTGGAAGGTGTTACTGAGCGCGTTTTGGACGGCTGAAGACGCAAAAGTTGATCGGCGCAATCGATGCACGCGACCACCCACATGCCGCCCGCATACAAATAAGTGAAGAAAGAGCGAGCAAGATGGCGAACGCAGAGGAGGTGGTGGTGGCAGTGGCCAATGGCGGACCAGATGAGACACAGAAGCTGGACATGTGGGAGCTGAGGCAGACGCTGCTGTCCAATTCGACCAAGAGGCGGAGCAACGAGCTGCACAGCATCCACGAGAAGCTCATAAATGGAGGTAGGTCCAGACAAATACCACTGTCAGTCGACGAACTATGTAAGAACATGTCTGACCTCTATTTCTCCCAGACTTCCCTACTCCCCAAGTCCCTGCTCTACTGCACTCTCTCCTCGATACATACCCACTCTACATCGATGGCCGGTCACGCCAGGCTGTGGAGAATTGTCTCGCAGCTATTGCGGGCATCCCAGAAACAGCGAATGTTCTTGCCGGCTTTGTGAGAGCTGTCGAGACCGAGTCGAACAAGGCAGGCAATGCACCCGGCAATGCATTCGTGTTGGTGCGATGGTCGTCACTCTTCATCCAACATGCGGCGAAGGATAAGGCAGTGTGGGACTCGTGGGGCTTCAAGGCAGTGGCGGCATTGACGAACGCTCTGAACATTCTCTTGGCCTCGAATCCCAAAGAGAGCACGCGGGACACAGCATTGCGGGTCAGCAGACGTGCCTTCCGGATATTGGCCAAATCATCCTTCGGACCAGATGCACTTACATCATGCATCACCACTCTCTCTGCGAAAGCCGCCACTCCCATAACGAAACATGCACTCCCACTTGGCATCATCGCCGGTGTGTGCAGTCGGCTGCCAGACCACAAAACTGTGGTTGAAGCAAAAAAGGCAGACTACTTCGCTTTCTACTTACGTGAGTTTCTTGGATCGAAAGTTCAGCTCCCGGCATACATCGCGAATGCACTACATGACTTCTTCGATTCATATGTGTCTGCCGAGGATCTCAAGAAAGAAGTGGTCCCAGCAGTAGAAAAGTCGCTCCTACGAGCGCCTGAGGTCGTGCTCAATGACTTGGTAGCGCCCGTCATTCTGGCCTTGCCAAAAGAGTTGGACCTCTCCGATATCTTGGCCTCGAATCTGACGAAGCCGCTGCTAGCAAACATCAAGTCTACGAAACCAGAAATCCGAGAGGGTGCTGTGCGAACATTCAAAGCAGTAGCGTCACGTTCACATGAGGAGAAGCTCGTGGAGAAGGCTGCTGATGAGATACTGACGCCTTTGAAGGGCGGCAAAGTCACCGCTGCTGACCAGCGAGTGCTACATGCTGACATGCTCGCCGCTCTGGCGCCTACCAGTGCGCTTGCCACTAAAGTTCCTGCGGGGCTTGTACCAGTCGCTAGCAAGGAAGCCAATGAGCCGGCTGCGCAGGCAGAGATCAGCTGCATAGTGAAGTACGCTCGTTTCGCGCTTGAGAGCCAACTGAAGCTGGAAAATGCGACAATTGATGCCTTTGCTAAGGGTCTCGCGGAGAAGCGGCTGCCGATGCGGAGAGTATGGGCTTTGCAGCTTGCCGATCTGATTTGGTCTATTTCCCCAGAAGTATCGAGCAGCGAGACTGCTGTCGCTCTGCTAGACGCAAGTATACCCAAGCTTGTTGACATCTTCACAGAGGTGCATGCCAATCCAATACCGGCACTACAGAATGGTCAGATACCAGCGGCTGCCGTAGCTACCGCGCTAACCCTCGCCCGAGCGTCGGCGCTCCCAGCTCTCGAAAGTGCCGCGACGATTAAGAAAGCTGCAATTGGCGGTAAAGTCCTCTCCCTGGAGCCTAAACCATCGTTCTTACTGAACCCACGCATCTACGCAAAGCTAGCCACAGAGGACGACTTGCGATGGTTCCTACATGCAGTAATCGCCGCCTTCCCCAGCTTGACGACAAAAAACAATAAGCCCGTTTCGACAGCTTGGGCACAAGCGCTTATCTACTTGATCACCTCGCCGTCCGTCCCTGCGAAGGTACGCAATGAGGCAAGCCGGTCGTTGCAAGGCCTGTACATCGCCAACGCCGAGACTACCAGCAATGTCATTGTCGCTGGACTCTGGCAATGGTGCGAAGATCTAGAAGTTGAGGCAAAGGACAGTGCTGCGACCACGTCAAGGGCTGGCCGCGACGAGCTCCACAAAGTAGTCAGAGCAATTAGTCTCGATGTTGAGACTGCGGCAAAGCTCGGCACTGCTGTACTCAAGGACATTCTTGAAGCTCAACTGAAAAGCCTGCTTGTGCTATGCCGCCCACAGCTCATCCCGAAGACTTCCTGGATCCAAACTTGTCTACGCACTGGCACTGATCCCGGGAGTCTTGTCGAGAGCTCTGCTTCGAGTTTCCTCCAGCAGATACTAACAGTCACTGAACATCCAGTCTGGAAGAATCTACCTACTTTCCAGCTCGCAGCGTGTTATGCAGCTGCTGATCTTGCTTTCGTTGCGCCAAACGTTTTCACACCAATCCTGGTGCAGCAAATTCGCGCGGATCTTGATCCTTCACAGCTCAACGAACTTGGTCCTACCGAAGCTGCCATCTACCGCACACCGGAGGGTACCGCCTTTATTGACGTGCTTTCCAAGCAGTCGCAAGCACCTCAGATCAGCAAGAACCAAAAGGACTACGACACCCTCAAATGGGAGGAGGAGCTTCGAGCACAGCTTGCCGCGAAGAAGGGACAGACTAAGAAGCTGACAGCTGACGAGCAAGCCAAAGTCAAAGCGCAGCTTCAGAAAGAGTCGGAGATCAGGCAGAAGGTGGCCACTGTCGATGCAAAGTTGCGTCGAGGCATTGGCTTCATCGGAGCGTTGGCCACCGGTCCGCCCACCGAGGCAGAGGAGTGGTTCGGACCTTCGGTGAAGCTTTTATTTGATGTCATTCAAGCTGGTGCAGGCCTGATCTTAGGAGATGCGGCCTCTCTGGGTTACTTGCAATGCTCAGACAAGATCTCGACAAGACTTGGCCCGATCAGGCCATTCGTGGGTGTCGCGACACTCCGATCCGCGGGCATCACCATGCTGCCAGAGAACCTGCTTGCCGAGCCTCTCGGCGACCTTGTGACGCGGATCCTGTACCGCTTGAGATCTCTAGGTGAGCAGCGGCCATTCGATACAGTCTCTCTGAGCTACATCCTACCGTTGGTCTTCCTTGTCTTGGAGAATGGCGGTATCGATCGTGCAAATCCGGAGGATGCGGCCGAGCAGCTCATGCTTGCCACTGAAGTCATATCGTTCCACACAGAGACGTGTGCCGATCCAAGACTTCCTCGACAGGGACTTCTCGAATCTCTGATAGTCTCGCTGCAGAAGTACCCTCAGCACTTCAAGGAGATCAAGGACTGCTTTGCTGATCTAGCTCGCCATCTCTCTGCAAACATGAGTGAAACTGAGACGGATACCGTCGTAAGAGGCACAATCGTGCCTGAGACCTCTGTCAGGAATGCCGTGTTACAGGCCATCAGTGCAGAACTGGAACTCACAGACCGTGAGTTCTACGAGGAAATATGGCTTGCCAATCACGATGATGACCTCGAGAACTCTACTGTCGCGCGTGAGATCTGGGAAGAAAACGAGCTGAGGATCATTCAAGACGGCGCCGCCAAATGCTTGCCCTATCTTGAATCGAAAGACTCTCAGCTCAGACGAGCTGCTGCTCGTGCTGCTGCCGCCGCGACAAAAGAGCATTCATCGACCTTTGGTGACATCCTAAGCAAGCTCCAATCGACCTATGTCGAGGCTGCTAAGCCAAAGAAGCCTGAGCTTGATCGCTATGGTATGCCTTTGAAGAAAGACATGAGCGATCCATGGGAGGCACGTCATGGAATTGCGCTTGCCTTTCGTGAGCTTGCGGCAATATTTCCAGAGGATCAGATCGCTCCATTCCTCGCCTTCCTCATTGAAAGCGGGCCTCTCAGTGACAAGAACGGCACCGTTCGGGACAGCATGGTTGATGCGGCCACCGCAGTGGTTTCCACGCGTGGCAAAGGTCTTGTTGAACCACTGATGAAGCTTTGCGAGGACACTCTGGGCGCGAGCAGCAAGACGCCTGAGCAGGATTTGGTCAACGAAGCGGTGGTCATCCTGTACGGTGCGCTGGCTCGACACTTGCCAAAGGGTGATGACCGAGTACCAAAGGTTGTCAACCGACTTCTATCCACTCTTAGCACGCCATCGGAGTCTGTCCAGTATGCCGTAGCGCAATGTCTGCCACCCTTGGTCCGTGCATCAACCGACCAAGCCAGCGCGTATCTGAAGCAATTGACAGATGAGACTCTGCACGCCAAGAAATATGCCGCCCGCCGTGGTGCTGCATATGGTCTCGCTGGAGTGATCAAGGGGCGTGGTATCTCTCTGATGAAGGAGACACGCCTGCTGTCAACGCTCCGCAGTGCCACTGAGAACAAGAAAGACGTCAACGAGCGACAAGGAGCGTTCCTGGCGTATGAACTTTTGTCGCTGCTTCTCGGACCTATCTTCGAGCCATATGTCATACAGATTGTACCGCAATTGCTTGGTGGCTTTGGCGACGCAAGTGCAGACGTTCGAGATGCATGTCTGGATGCCGCAAAGACATGCTTCGCAAGCTTGAGCTCATATGGTGTGAAGTTGGTCTTGCCGCAATTGCTTGAAGGCTTGGACGAGCAAGCATGGCGCAGCAAAAAGGGCGCTTGCGACTCGCTCGGTGCCATGGCGTACCTTGATGCCAACCAGCTGGCTGTCAGTCTACCCGAGATCATTCCACCATTGACCGAAGTCCTCAACGACAGTCATAAAGAAGTCCGTCTTGCAGCGAATCGTAGCTTACAGCGCTTTGGTGAGGTGATCGAGAACCCAGAGATCAAGAGCCAAGTTAGCATTCTGCTCAAGGCACTGAGCGATCCTACCAAATACACAGACGATGCATTGGATGCACTCATCAAGATCAACTTCTTGCACTTTATTGATGCACCATCACTCGCACTTGTCGTGCGCATCCTGGAGCGTGGACTTGGAGACAGATCGGGCACCAAGCGCAAAGCTGCACAAATTATTGGCAGCTTGGCTCATCTCACGGAGCGAAAGGACCTCATCGCACATCTGCCGATCCTTGTCGCTGGTCTTCGCGAAGCCGTTGTCGACCCTGTGCCAACGACTCGCGCGACAGCCTCAAAAGCTCTCGGTTCCACCATTGAGAAGCTTGGCGAGGATGCTTTGCCTGATCTTATACCAAGCTTGATGACCACGCTCAAGTCCGACACTGGCGCTGGCGATCGTCTTGGCTCTGCTCAAGCACTCAGTGAAGTGCTTGCTGGTCTTGGTACTGGGCGCCTCGAAGAGACCTTGCCAACTATTCTGCAGAATGTGGCCAGCAACAAGTCAAGTGTCCGTGAGGGCTTTATGTCGCTGTTCATCTTCTTGCCTGCATGTTTCGGACAAAGCTTTGCCAATTATCTCGCCCGCATTATTCCCTCGATTCTGGCCGGATTGGCAGACGATGTGGAGTCGATCCGAGAGACTGCCTTGCGTGCCGGACGTCTGTTGGTGAAGAACTTCGCGAGTAAGTCTGTGGACCTGTTGCTACCCGAGCTTGAGCGCGGTCTTGCAGACGACAGCTATCGCATTCGTCTCAGCTCCGTCGAGCTTATTGGCGACTTGCTGTTCAATCTTACGGGCGTCAGTGGCACAACTGAAGCAGAGGATCTTGACGAGGGTGCCAACGAAGCAGGAGCGAACCTGCTGGAGATTCTTGGAGAAGAAAAGCGTAACAGAGTACTTGCGGCTCTTTACATCTGTCGCATGGATACTTCAGGACTGGTCCGCACATCTGCTATGAACGTATGGAAGGCACTGGTCTCGTCGCCGCGCATCCTCAAGGATCTTATCCCGATTCTTACACAGCTCTTGGTCAAGAGACTTGCCAGTTCGAACTCGGATCAAAAAATCATTGCTGGTAACGCCCTTGGCGAGCTCATTCGAAAAGCTGGAGATGGCGTGCTCTCTATTCTCTTGCCAACTTTGGAGGAGCACTTGCAGAACTCTTCCAGCATAGACTCGCGAACGGGTATCTGCATTGCTCTCCGTGAACTCATTGCAGCATCGACGCAAGACTCTTTGATGGATCATCAGCAGAGACTCGTGGCTGTTCTACGGACTGCTTTGGTCGACACCGATGAGGATGTCAGAGACGCTGCCGCCGATGCATTCGATTCTCTCCAGAGGTTGATGGGCAAGCGTGCCATCGATCAGGTGTTGCCATACTTGTTGCAGTTGCTGCGTGATGAGGGAGAGGCCGCAAATGCGCTACAGGGTCTGCTCACTCTTCTTACCGACTCGACACGCTCGAACATCATCCTGCCCAACCTGCTACCCACGCTGATTGCGTCGCCAATCTCAGCGTTCAATGCACGGGCTCTTGCGTCTCTGGCCGAAGTGGCTAGTTCCGCCATGACGCGGAAGCTGCCTAATATCCTCAATGCGCTCATGGACAACATTGTGGCGTGCAAGAGTGAGGACCTGAAGACCGAGCTCGACACCGCTTTCGACACGATTATACTCTCGGTCGACGAGTACGATGGCCTGAACACTATGATGAGCGTCATGCTGTCTCTTTCAAAGAACGATGACCACCGTAGACGTGCGTCTGCCGACATGCACTTCGCTGCGTTCTTTGAGAGAGCAGACCTTGACTTCTCTCGCTACTACCCTGACCTGATCCGCGCCATGCTGATTTCGTTCGACGACAGCGATAGCGATGTGACCAAAGCTGCGTGGACTGCGCTGTCACAACTCATGCAGCGTCTCAGAAAAGAAGAAATGGAGTCGCTCGTCACCTCCACACGACAGACGCTCAACCAGGTTGGTGTTGCTGGCCACCCACTCCCTGGCTTCTCTCTGCCAAAGGGCATCAATGCTATCCTGCCAATCTTCTTGCAAGGTCTGATGAACGGCTCGGCCGAACAGCGTATACAAGCTGCACTTGGTTTGTCAGATCTGATCGACCGCACGAGTCCAGATGGTCTGAAGCCGTTTGTTACACAGATTACTGGTCCACTCATCCGTGTCGTGTCTGAGCGTTCTGTCGAGCTCAAGGCGGCCATTCTGCTCACCCTCAACAACCTTCTCGAAAGGATCCCGCTCTTCCTGAAGCCATTCTTGCCGCAGTTGCAAAGGACCTTTGCCAAGTCGCTAGCGGACCCTGGTAGCGAGGTACTGCGATCGAGAGCAGCACGAGCACTTGGCACTTTGATCACAATGACCCCAAGAATTGACCCGCTCATCGCTGAGCTTGTGACAGGCTCAAAGACCAGCGATGCAGGCGTCAAGAATGCTATGCTTAAAGCTCTGTACGAGGTTGTCAGCAAGGCTGGCGCTAAGATGAGTGAAGTGTCGCAGAACGCCATCCTCGGACTCATTGACTCCGATTCTGGTGATGACGACGACGCGCTCAACATTACATATGCCAAACTATTGGGTGCTCTGATAGCTGTGATCCCAGCCGAGAACACTATCGGCCTGATCAAAGCTCGCGTGCTCAACTACAACTTCACACGTTCCACAGCTCTGGCGCTCAACGCCGTACTGGTCGAAGCACCAGAGCGTCTCACCAGCAATCTGGACGAGATCGCACGAGAAGTCCTTGTGCGAGGCATCAACCACGCCCAACCGTTCATCTCAGACAACGCCATCCTCGCAGCAGGCAAGTACCTCCTCACCGAGACGGGTAACAAGAGCTTCGAAGGCACCAAGCCAGTCATCCAAGCTCTCGCAGACGTTCTCCCTCTCGGCAAACCAGTCGACACCCGCCGTCTCGCCCTCGTCGTCATCCGCACTGTCGCCCGCGAGAACTCCGAGCTCATCCGCCCTCACCTCAACATCCTCGTGACGCCCATCTTCCGCAGCGTCCGCGACCCCGTCATCCCAGTCAAACTCTCCGCCGAAGCAGCGTTCTTACAAATCTTCGATGTCGTGGAAGAGGAAAGTGCCGTATTTGACAAGTACTTGGCTTCAAGTGCGGGTCAGGCTCTTGCCGCGCAGGAGAAGAGGAGTATGCAAGAGTACTTCAAGAGGATTGCGTTGCGACTGAGTAGTCAGGCAAGGGAGAGGAAGGAGGCTGAAGGTGGAGCTGGGGGCTTGGGATTGACGAGTGATGAGAAGGAGGACGAGAGGGAGGTGTGGAGTATAGGGAAGGTTGATCTGGGAGATGCTTTTGCTGATGAGTAGTGGTGGAGGTGGAGATGAGAAGGAATGGAAAGTTCTCGTCTCATGAGGAGGAAGTGTAGAGAACAAAAATATTAAAAGTATCATGTGCACATGCTTCTCTCGCGCTCCCCTTCTCAATCTTCTGTGCTCTATCTTGCTCAACTAGAGTGTGAAGCTCTGAGCTTGACCTCTCTCGTCTCGACTAGAGCGGCATTGCCTGTGTGGTGAGTCGGACACATAGCGTCGATGATCAACTGCACCTGCTACGCGCAGAAGCGTTAGTCGGAAGAATGATGTAAGATCGGTTCAGGAAAGCACTTTGCTGAGAAGAAGAGTAGTAAGTTGACATCAAGTGCCAGGCGCTGCTGACTGGATTATTTACAGGCCAGAAGGTGCTGTTGGTTTTGGGTCGTAGCCTGTGTTACTTCGACACACCCACGTTCATGCCTCAGCGTCGCTAGGCCCCGCGCCATCTGCAGCTTGCATGTATGCAGGCGAGTCCAAAAGCCAGGCGTCTGACACTCGGCTTGACTTCCTCGCCACAAACCGAACGACATCCGTCATCAGTTCAGGGCAGCTCTGCAGCTTTGACCATGATCCATCATCTGATAGAAGCAATCTCTGCATCGCTGAGGCAAGCGAGCTGACGATTTCTCGAATGATCTTGGGTCCCACGATGTATCGACGCTCTTCTCCGTACAGCCAGATGCCCAGATCGGTCGTGTCGGCGTAATATTCCCATGACCATGAAAGATACTCAATGGCCACTTCTTCTGCGAGCTACCGCAGACCAGGCACTTGATACTAGGAGAGATGTCAGCAGACACGTTGTGCTAGTGAGAGCAGAGACGGGCTACCTTGTCGGCCGCGATCAACAATTCGCAGATTGCTCGATCATATTGAGTTATGCTATCGTCACTGCATTGGTCGGGATCAAAGATGCCGTAGCAATAGCGAATGAATCCTTTGATGGTATGCTCATCCTCCGGCACGCAGATCACCCCTGTCTTCGCCTCCTTCCAATCTCGAGAACAAGCCGCTTGGAAGAAAGGTGAAGCAGGGCACATGACATTCTTGTGGACGTCGAAGGTGCGAGTCTCCGTCTGAATCTTCAAGTCGGACCATTCGCCGGTCTCGAACATTCTAGACTCGAGTCAGTGAGTGCGGTGATATGGCATTGGACAGAAGGGCAGAGCATACCGGCGGAGAATGGAGGCTGGTTTGAGATCAGGTTCGGCTTCGGGCTGTGCTTCAGACATGACGAATGTGGCCGTTGACGATGGTGTGGATGTGCTCAGATGTAGGAGAGAAGGCTGAGGTTCGTGCGAAGGTTGATGTAGCAGAGAAAAAGATGTGGACTTCGCCAGAAAAGTGGGGCCTGATCGATGTCAAGTGAAGTGCAGTGGCTAGGTCTCACAAAAAGGTTCTGGACTGTAAGATGAGGCCCAAAGCCTTCACTTCGTGAGAAACTCACGTCACACTTATCATGAACAATTCTACAGTAGTGGAAAGAAGAAGAAGAAGGAGGAGGAGGAAGCGGGTGTTCTCCATTGCTGCGTCACTTGTAGCATAAGTAGATCAAGGCACTATCAGCTACTTTCCCCTCAAGACAGACCTGACCGAATGATAATTCACATGAAAGCTTATGTCGTACAAAATTGCCTTTAGCCTCAGCAGAGTTGCGCGGTTTCCTGCTCTTGCTAGAGCCACAGGCATAGCTCTGATCGCAGCGTATTGACGATGCTACCATCCTCTCCGTACCATTGCCATACGGAGTGGACCATGGTCAGTCAACCCCAGATAGTATCGTCCTCTTGATAGAACTGGAGATAATCAGGCACTCCACGCTCGTAACGCCATCTCGCGCCACGATCACTGCACCTGAATGCCATTCGATCAAACACATCCCGGAGGAGATCTGGACAAGCCGTGATGACCTGCCAGTATTCGTCGAGAGCGACAAGCTCGACTGCTTCGAGAGCAAGTGCGTCAAGAACGGCGTGCAGGATCTTGGGACCCACGAGTTCTCTACGATCCGAGCAATAGCAGTACACGGCGAGCTCAACAATCGCGTCAGTACCCCAGCCGTCAAGATCGGAAACGAAGTATCGTCGGAGGAGTGCTCGAAGATCTTTCAGGCGATACTGACTTGATATCAGTCCACGTCACTGATGTCTACTCGAACGACTTACCTTGTGGCTCACGATCAAAGCATAGACCAGCGTCGCAATACTGGTATCAGCAAGGTCGTCCCCATCTTTGCCCTCGAGTCTTCCGTAGAAATCTGACCATGACATCCACGGTCGCTTGATCCTCTGGTAGCTCGATGACTCCGGAGACCGCCTCTTGCCAGTCTCTAGTGCACGCAGCCTTGAAGAATGGGCAGCGTGAGCAGACGACGCTCTTGTGTACATGGCATGTCTTCGTGGAGGTTTTGATCTTGAGGTCAGACATTTCACCCTTTGTCGGCTGCGACTCGAGCAGCTAAGAGCCGCTGCACTTCCGAGTACTCCGATGGATGTTTGAGATCTGCGCCGTAGAGATGGCTGAGGAGTAGATGCACAGTAGTCTCATCCTCAGGTAGTCGCACGACTCCAGTACGGGCCTCTCGGTCGATGTTAGCGATATTTTGACGAAGAGCTCAGGTCAAGCTGCACCTACCTGCCAATCTCGGCTACAGGCTGCCTGTAGGAAAGGACTTCCGTGACAAACCACACTTCGGTGTACCTTGAACTCGCGCCCTCCTGCGATGATGGTAAGGTCGGACCATTCGCCGGTGGTAAACACGCTGCGAGCATTAGCCTTTGCGCGCCCTCTATCAGGGGCAGCCTCAAAGTGGTGCTTACTGTTCTAGCACTTGTTGGCAGATCTGTGTATCCATGTTCCAATGGGTGTTGGTGTGTGTTGGTTGTTTGCGATTCGTGATAAGGAGGGAAAGGGAGAGTCAGCAGAAGCAGTCTGACCGAGTGCGCTGCTGCAAGCGCACGGACCGCGCTATCAAAGTCATGTCCTTTGTATTCACTTCGTCTCCTCTTTCGAAAGTGAAACGCTTTTTCCGAGCCGACTTGTGAGCATGGGCATTTCACCGATATAAATGCGAGTCCTGGCGCTGAGCTCCTTGGCGACGACTTACGGGACTCTATGTTTCAAACATGCCTTGTCTATCGCGCTGCACGTGCAATTAGCCTGGGCGGTTCTCATCGCCAGCTCGACATCTGGTGCCAAGGCTCAGCTGAGCCGCCGCGCTGCTCGAGGCACAAATCGCCTTGGGTGAATGGCCTACAAGAGACTTCGGGACGGCAACACAGAATCCAAGCAAACAAGCTAGCATGTCGCCGTTCGAGCATGTATCTCAGCACCACCGACGAGTCGCATAGTGCTGGATCCCTGGCTTAAACGCAGAGATGCCACAAGAGCGGATTCGGGCACGATGCTGACTGCTGCAGCGCGGAAGCACGCTATACGAGCGCTCCTTTGCATGAACCCATAGTAAAATAGGTGGAAGATGTCCGTCATGCCTTGCAGCTGCTGGCGGATGTCCTTGCTGGCTTGTCCCGGCATACCCAAGAAATGCATCGCAGGACTTTTCGTGGAGCACGAAATTGCCTGTCGAGAGACGCGAGCCATCTGCAAGGCCCTCCGGCTCGGCCATGACTGCTTTGCTCTGCTTCCGATGATGGTGCTGGGGTCTCAACATCCACCCAAGAATGTCCTTGGCGTTGGAGCTGAACCAGTCGCGAGCTGGCATATTGTGCCCACGACATTGGATGATACCAATGATGGCAAGGCGGGTCTCGGCGTCGAATATGCTTGACGTGATCGCTGCCGTAGACGTTGCCTAGCATGACATCGAGCGCTGAGCGTCTTGTGAATCAGGTCTATCATATCCTCATCGATGCTTCGAGGTGGCACAGCGGACGATCTGGATTCTACGGTCGAACGCTCCTCACGAAAAAGCAGCCCAGGAGTCCAGGTCGTTGTAATATATGAGTGCACTCGGCAGAGCGTTCATGCGGCTATCCGCAGGGTGCGTCACTGCTGGCATTGAGGCGTCCACACAGTCATAAGCTACCTGCTCTATTGACGTACGCTAACGACAGCTTCGCCGTGGAAGCATAGCATTCCGTGGTCCACGCCTGGAAGGCGTGCAGCGAGAGCAGCAAGACTGCCCGAGCGTCATTGAAGCCCAATGCTGTCGGCGGCGAAAGTACTGGGAAAATTCACAGGTTATCTGAAGAAATATTACGACTCAAGGAGATCACGTCGGCAATGGCGACAGTGATAATATCAGAGCCGGCACATTTCGGCCTGGAGTCAGTAGTATGAGTAGTGAGATGAGGGAACGTGATGGCAGGGTGAAACCAGGAGCGAAAGCAAGAAGCGAGTTTGCTGCCGCCAAGCACGCTAGTGAATCGTTCGAGTGGCAGAGAAAACGACGTCGTCTGCTTCAACGTTCACGACATTTCCAGCTCCTTTGGTTCATCAACGTCGTGTACCCAAGCCATGTGGCATGGCGCGCTTGACAGCTTTCTCATGCTGTGGTCCGTTTGCGCTAGAGAATGGCAGGAGCCTTTACCTTGCTTTTCTGCCGCGGCCAGGCCCATCCTGGCGGCGCTCTCGTTCCTCAACTGAGGATACATTCCAGCCCGCACCACAAACTCTTCCACCTGGACATGGATGCCCTGAGCACCATTCTTTCGTGGAAGAACGGCTTTTGCCTGCTGTGGCCTAGTGTGGGATGGCAGAGGTACATTAGTCCTGCAACCTTGAGTGTCAACTCTCACGAGCTCAGTTGAGCCGATAGGATTGCTACGAGCAATTGACCCACCGGTACAGCTACGGTACGGAATAGCTACTGACATGTGCATGGAGCTAGCAATTAGCTTTCTGTCAAGGCCAATGGCATTCGGCTGTGACTGTTTAGATTATGCCATGGCCGGAAACATCGGCGATATTTCCTTTCACATACTGCCCCATCGATCGTGCCCGTGGTTCCGAAGGCCCTGTCTGAGCATACTCTCATGCCGTTGACAGGCCTACTGCCTCGAGCTACAGCTGTCACGCGCAGGAGATGGTGGGCTCACCCTCCTGCGAAGTCTTGCATGCTTGTCATGGAGCTGTCAAGGAGGGTATAAAAGGTGACACGAGAGCCGAGTGCTTCTGCTTCCCTTCTCTGACCTTACTCCACGTCTGTCATTGACTCACGAGTACAGCTTGAGCTTGTCCTACTGCCACACCAGGAGTATTAGAAGCAATTCAGCCACCATGTCTACTTCTTACTACCAGTACCCTGCTGGCTCACTGCCAGTCAACGTACCAGGGAAGAGTCCGCAAAATCCATACACAAGCCGTCACGCACGAAGTTCATCAGCATACAGCCAGCTATCCGCATCGCCTCCGGAACGCCCGGAGAGCGTCTCCTCATCTGGAGCAGGATTGTACTCCTCAGCGTCGAGCGCATATGGTGGCAGCGATTATGATTCATCTAGCGGCGCGACCAGCGTCGATCTGCTAGACTACATGAATGATCGTCTGTCACAAGCGTACAACCCAATTCCTCTCGACAAGAATCTGGCAAGGCAAGCGCAAATGTCAGTACAGTCGAGAGATGAATAGTGCAGCGATGAGTCGATAGACTGAGCTGACAGCTTCGCAGGTCTGGTGCACTGAACGCAAAGAATCAAGAAATCCTGGCGTTGCAAGCACAAGCGCGCGCGCGACTGGCCAAAACCCGCGCCAATTTCGCAGAGGGCATGAAAGCTGCCAAAGACGTGCAGAGAGATCTCGACTGGACACAGAAGAAAGTCAGGTACGTGAGAGCTGCACACCGGGTTTTCATGACGACCGCGATCAGAATGCTGACTGCTTCCCAGCGCCTTGAACGCACGAGCAGCACAAAAGTATCCCGAGCAATATCGAGCAGCAAGTCAACGACATCCTGCGCCGATCGACTACTAGGCGCAATACTATGGTTTTTGCCACCACCAAGATCTGACTTTACGACTTATGATCACGACAAACGATTCGCTTACTGTGTATATTACTCGCAAAGAAGAGACGACGTCTGGACAAGCTTCGCCGTCGACCTGGTCTATGCTTTCAGTACCTTGCATGAGCGCGGTAGACGGCCTGCGAACGCTACGCTTCCCTTGAAAGATGCATGGCCGACGTGCAGTAGTGCCTACACCTAACTTTTACCGCCATTCCGAATGCCGGCAGGCGGCCTACAGGGTTGGCAAGGCGAGTGTGGCTCGAAGTGGCTACCTTGGTAGTTGAGGCGTTCGACTTTGGGCGGTCTGTCCTTCGCACTGCGCGATGTCATTCGCTCGTTGATAGTGCCTGTACGCGATCTTGAGTTCTTGAGCCTGACTAGCTCAGAATGTTGTTCCTTGGCTCTGTGCTCTGTAATGCTCTGTGCGTGGCTGAAAGCGGCTGAAGAGAGGAAAGGCTTCTTGCAACAGGTCGGGCACATGCCTTCATGTCTCACGATGATCTGATCTGCGATGATCGTGTAGCACAGAGATGCCGGCTGATCCAATGATGGGCATTGAAGAACGCCTCCAGCGTGATCAGCGATGATTCCGGATGGAGAGCCCAAGATGCATGCCTACCCAACAGCACAGTGGCGTTATTTTGTGATCGCACAGTCAGTAGTGCGGCATGTGAGGATGACCTGTGTAGCTGTGCTTCGAAGGGCAATCTTGCACGTGATATTGGATTTGCTTAGTAATGTCTGAATCTGGTCAAAGCATTCCCAGGACTTCTGGAAGATGCCAGCATGATCATGAACCGACCAGACACTTCCAACATGCTATGCTGACCAAAGTGACCAGGACTCTCACGAGACTTCGAGAGCACTCTCGCAGCATCGAAGATGTCTCTAGAATGTATCGTAGGCATCCGCCAACAGGCAAGTGAAAGGTATAAGTAGCCACTGCTTCACTCCTTTCATCCCATCGTCAGAACAACAAGACAGACAACAACAAGCACTACATGCACAGAACAATCAGCAACAAGCTACCTCGAGTCGCACACATCTACAAGACCAACACACCAGCAACCTACATCACCACCAGAAACATGTCTTTCTTCCCACGAGCATTCCAAGACGAGTTCGCCACCTTCCAGCCTCTCTTCCGCCTGGCAGACGACTACTCCCGCCACGTCCAAGGCCAGTCTGGCGGCAACAGTGGTGGCTCCTACATCTCTCGAACCTTCAAGTCCTTCACACCAAAAGTTGATGTGAAGGAGAACCAGCAAAACTACGAGATCCACGCTGAGCTGCCTGGTATCCAGCAAAAGGACATCAACATCGAGTTCACCGACAGCCAGACCCTCACCATCAAGGGCCGCACTGAGCACGTCCGTGAAGAAGGCACTCGTCCATCAGGCTTCATCGAAGGCTCAGTTGAGCAAGGCAAGCTCGAAGACTCGAACAAGTCCCACCAACCAACAGTCGAGGATGAAGGTGCCTCTGGATCGACTGAAGTGCAAAAGTCCAGCGACAACATCAAGCAAGTCCAACAACAGCAACAAGCTCCGAAGGAGAAGTACTGGGTCTCTGAGCGCTCGGTCGGCGAGTTCGCTCGCACATTCTCCTTCCCAGCGAGAGTCGATCAGGACAATGTTAAGGCGAGCTTGAAGGATGGTATTCTTTCGGTTGTGGTGCCCAAGGCTCCGGCTCCTACGACGAAGAAGATCAGCATTGAGTAAGCGAAGTGTTCGATGGAGGATGTACGATGGGGGAGGAGGAATCTCGAGGAGTTCAAGGAGTCTGTACAAGATTATGACTTATGAATGATGAGCTGTACATTAGCATAGCGGTTGTAATCAAAATAATACTTCAAAACAACAACACAACCTTTCTTCTTCTGACTTTCGCACTTACCGAAGTATTCTTGGTCGTGCCTCGTGCCTTGCATTAATCAGTGCCTTACCACGCCTCTGAACGACTTACGCTGTTGTGATTGACCTCGCCCACTACGTGTGATACTGCCATCCATCGTGTGCGTCGCGGACGACTTTTAGGCAGCAGCAGCTTGTCATGATTCTCGAATCGCACGTAGCCAAGCCTCACCTAGCAGTCCAGCTCATCAATGTGGCCATTTCGGTTCGTCCAGCACAGTTTCACACACACATGGGGAGCGCCGTTGTCAAAGAGCCACGCGTTTCATATCGCTTTCTTGGTCACGCTGTGCTTCGTTGCACTGCAGACAATATTGAGCTTTGACAAGCAGCCTGTCCGCATGTGCGCTGATGGAATCCGTGGAGAGAATGGCATGACACTGCACAAATGGCATGATCATGTCGCAGTTGAGCAGAAATGGTGGTCTGCCGGCCTCTCGGCGTCCTTTCCAGCTTAGTCATGCAAAGTCGCAAGTCTCCATCGTCACAGTTGCCGAAGCGGCCGGAGCTTCCAAGGTGTTTCCCATCCACCGTTCTAGTACCACGCATCCTCCACGCGCTGCGTCCCACAGAATAGCATAGCTCTGCTTTTCGGCATTGGTTATTCATTTCCTTGCATTCATTCGCGCAGTGTTGCAGTAAGGCCACAGCAAACATGGCCGATACCGCGGATCGGTCGGATTATCCGGGATTGCTGGTAAGCTCGCGCAATGAACCGATGATGCAGTGCTCGTGCTGGAGATGCAAGTGGTAGTTGCGGTATGGAACATTGGATGCTTACACATGTGTCGCGTATAGGCAAAACTGCAGCCGACCCAGGCCGTCGATGTCTTGACAGACCGAGTCACGCAGATCAAGAGGCTGAACTATACCATTGCCGACTGGCTTCAAGTAAGCGCGCGCATTGGGAGTGGTTCGGGTGAAGAGCAAGCTGGCTAAACCGATGGTGGCAGGAACGAAGTAGACTCGAAGAGCAATATGCGGCAGGTCTGCGAAAGCTTGCGCGCAAGCAGATCGGAGACGAGGACCTTGGGTATGGAAGGACAGTGCGCGGCATGGCGGCAATGGACACTGACAGGCAGCAGCATCTTTACGACACCATGGGGCTCGCTGACCAGCTCAATGGAGGCTCTGGCCGAGTCGCATTCATCTTTGGCGTCCAGGATCGAGGTCGACGTGGAAAGACCGCTTCGCGATTATGTTACCAACAACCGTGACCTGCAGGCCATGCCTACGATACAAGGCAACCTGAGCCACATCGCAAAGGAGATCGACAAGGCACAGAAGACCACAGACAAGCTGTCAGGGAAGGGTGAGAGCGCCGACGCGACTAAAGTGGCCAACGCCAGCTCCGACCTCGACAACGCGCGTGCACAATGGCTTTCGCAGGCGCCCTACGTGTTTGAGAACTTGCAGGCTCTGGACGAGGCCCGCGTCAACCAGCTGCGCGACACCTTGACCCAGTTCGTGACGCTGGACGTTGACCAAAACGAGAAGAGTCGCGGTGCAGCGGAACAGGCGCTGAATGTCCTGCTCAATGTGGAGACCGCCGACGAGATCAAGACTTTTGCGCTTAAGGCGGCAGCCCGCAGACCGAGCGAGGTGCGCCCCTCGAATCGCGCCAGCATGTTCGTAGGAAGCTCAGCGTCTGGTCGCGGAGGATCTAGTGGTGGCCTGCAACCAATTCAGTCAATTCCTGATGATGCTGCTAGTCACACGTCGGGCTCTGCGCCCGAGCCTCAGAAGAAGGGAGCATTCAAGGGCCTCAAACGGCTTGGTACTGTCATGTCGAGGAGGGGTAACAAGCAGTCGCAACAACTAGCATCTACAGACGAGTCGCCGGAAAGGAAGCCCAAGTCATCACCATTCGGACGTCTGGGCCGCAACAAGAACTCTTATTCCCTAGAACCACCTCAAGAAGAAGCAGAGAGCTCTGAAAGGCCTCAATCACCACTCAGGCGAGGCAGCGAGGTCCTCGAAGCGCCCCGAACGCAAGGGTCTACGATCTCTTCTTCTCAACCACCTCAATTGGGACTGATCCCTCACGTCAATGGCGCAGGCTCTGGTCCCAACAGTGCTTCCTCGCCTTCCGGACCTACTTTTGAATCGATACTCGCAAATGGAGGACACCAAAGTGATCTGGCGGATCTGGATCCTCCAAAACCATCTCAACCACAGGCGTATCAGACATACCAGCCAGCAGGACCTGCGATACCGACAGTCGCTGAGCCACAACGAGACAATGATGGCTTCTCTGTTCCGCCCCCTCAGCTTGATCCTATTTCACAAGCACAAGCAGACGCTGGAGATCTGGGCGACAGGCAGGAGCCACAATTCAATGTCAACATTAGGAACGCACCAATCCAGGAAGAAGGTGGTGACGCTGCGCTTGCGAGCATGGCCACTAAGTTGGTACGTTGTAAAATCTATCCGCCTACACTCCTCGCTAACATCCAAAGGCACCTCCGCCAACGCAGCGCAGGCTCGGCACAGTACGTGGTCGTCGTGATGCTCGTAATAGTGCGATAGTAAGCACGTACGGTGCGCCGGATGGCTTCTCATCGGAGTCTGCCAACGCCTCACCATCTTTTCAAAGCCAGCCGAACGAGATCGCTACGCCTGCAGCGCCGGCTGCCGATCCTCAAGTGATAGCATCGAGAGCTGTCGAGCCGCCAGTCGTATCGCAAGCACCGCAGCCAGCAGCAGCAGGCCTCGTTCAATCACCATCTGGAGCGTTTAGCCCTGTTGCAACTGGTCAGACAGCGTTCGCGCCTTTCAGTCCACCAAGCGAGCCACAATCGCCCGTACAAGCCACGCAGCCAGTACCTCTCGCCGCCCAGCATACCGGTGACAACCACTCCATTCGATCCGGGCGCTCTTTGCAGAGTTCTGCGAGCCAAGCCCACAGGCATCCAGAGCTATCAGGATCGGGTTTGAACTCGTCAATCATCGAGACAGTCTCCGCTCGTTTTGAAAATGGCCATTTGACTTCTTCTTCCTTGATCGGAGAAATTGCCCTTGCATATAACCCAGCGGAGCTTTCGTCAACACGACTTGGTCAAGAAACGATTCGTCTCGAGAACTTCTCTCAGCTCGAAAAGGTTGCACCAAATCCGGCGTTCATCGGTCAGTCCCTTGACCGCGAGGGCGAATATTCAGTCAACCTGGCAAACATTACCCGAACATCAGTCGCATTCAAGTACCAAGTCCGCGGCGATTCTGCACAGGCGCAGACACCTCTTCTTCTTACTCCAGCTTTCAAGATCGAGCAGAACCTGGCAATGGTCATCGTCAGCTATTCGTTGCACCCGAGCTTCGCTACCTCTGGTAGCGACAGTGTCACGTTGCATAACGTCACGATCGCGCTTACCCTCGAAGGTGCCAAGGCCAGCAGCTGCCAATCCAAGCCCGTAGGCACATTCTCCCGCGAGAAGAACTTGATTTTCTGGCAACTCAATGAGATCACGCTCAGACCTGGTGGTGAAGCTAACAAGCTCCTTGCTCGATTCGTCACTGACGGACCGGCCACTGGCGGACATGTCGAGGGTCGATGGGAAATTGTTGGCGATGCCACATCCAACATTGGCAGTGGACTCGCGGTCAGCGTACACGGTGCCAGTGAGGCAGATCCATTCGCGGATGAAAGTGCTGCTGCTGCTTCGGCTGCTTCTTCGTGGAAAGGTGTTCCGACACAACGGAAGCTGGTCAGCGGACAATATGTTGCGAAGTCGTAAAACTGAAAAAAGCAAGTGCGTGGAAGACGTCCGTCGGTCACTGGTAATGTACATATCTAATGATACCCATTCCTTTTTATAGATAAGCAGAATGTGAAGGACAGAGTCGTTACAAGATGGTTCCATTTGATGCTATGAAGTCATATCACAGCCTTCCCTCCGATTACTGCTTACGTCTGACAGATGAGGTTTCCATGGAGACCTGTCCCGCACGACATTCCTTCACACTGTCAAGTGTAATGTTAGCACAATTTCCTTCTATCGTGGACATCTGGGCAGGACTTACACAAGGCGATGTGTCGCTGCAGCTTCCGCCATTCTCAGCCTGACATGTAGGCTCTGGACCTTTGCATTGGCCTCGCATTGGGTCGTCTGTGTTGCGGACGCAGGTACGGCCGCTCGAGGCGCACTTTGAGACCTGTCAGCATGGAGTCCGAGAGAATTATCCTTAGGGGACAAATACTCACTATAGAAGTTGAATGATGAATAGCTATTCAGGGGATTCAATTCATTCAATCGTTGAATGAATTTGAATGCTTCAGCCCCTGAATATTATGAATATTCAAGATTCAATAGAAATAGTAGTACTAATCTACTTAGCGCTAAACTTAGCCTATACTCTTATAGATAGCTATTAATATACTATCTATATTACTAATAAGCGCTAAGTCCGAGCGTACGTTTAGTAGCGCTAGGCGTACTATTCTATAGATACTATTAAGAATATATCCTAGATAGTTAGGTTAGATATAGATATTTAGGTATAGTTCTAGGTACCTAAGGTATCTACCTAAGGTATTAAAAGTAGAGAGCGTGTTATATACTATATAATGTTAAGGAGGGTATAGCGTAGTAAAGAAGAATAGGGGATTAATCTTGAACTAACTTATATATATAGTATAGTAGTAATATGCTAGGAACTAAATACAAAGTTAATTAAGTTAGTTATCTAAGAAGAGAAGAAAGAGAAGCAAGATATACCTCTTACTAAGCCTTAGGTAGATGCCTCAGGTATCTAGAACTATACTTAGAAGTCTATATCTAGACTAACTATCTAGGATATATTCTTAACACTCCTACTTATACTATATAGTTAGATCTTTTAATAGATTATCTATAGTACTCAAATACTAGTCCTAATCTTGATTAGTTATTAAGTACTTACTTTTTAGACTAATAACTAGACAGCACTAACTATTAATCTAACAAACTTTCTATACTACTATCTCCTATAAAAAGGTAAAAGAAATGCCTTCTATAAGATCTTCCTCCTCTCTTATATAGGAGTAGATTGTTTAGGATATAGACTATCTAGTAAGTTACCCCTATCCTTTCTTATAGCTAATTCTAATAGCTCTCTAGATTCCTTATAGCCTAGTCCCCTACTTAGTTACATTCTATACAGCTTCTTAGTTCCCTAATAGTCTTTAGGGTGTACTATTCTTAGCTATAGGGATCTTATATTAAGCTAGGGAGTAGAGTAACTATATACTAGTAGAGGAGATAATAGCTACTATAGAGGAGGTCTTTAATATTAACTAGTACTTAGCCTTAGGGAGTGTCTAGTTTAGCTAGATACTATATAGTAATATTATAGTTAGTAACAGGTCTAATATTAGTAAGGGCATTTAGGACTTTATAAAGTCTAACTAAGGAGGAGTCAAGTAACTAAAATCTTTCTTTTAGACTCCTCTTAGTTTAACTCTAAGGCTTGGAGTTATCTTTTATATATCTCTTATACAAGGTAGAGCTACCTTACAAACTCCTAAAACTATAGTCTATTCTTTAGCTTAGTAAGACTATCTACTACTATCTCTTTTATATTTATATATTCTATAGAGATAAGTCTGTTCTACTAGAGCTTTCTTATAGTATTATATAAGATATTAATATGTTTAGACTTATTATAAACATGTAAGTCCTTAACTAGAGTAAGAGTAGCTTAGTTATTACCTTTTAGCTAAATTAGCCTGATTCTAGTAACAGTTTCCTAGTTACTAAGGATCCTTAGTTAGTAAGAACATTCTCCTACTAACTCTAGGTATCCAAGCTCTCTTAAAAGAGTACTAAGGAACTATAACTATTTTATATATATACCTATAGCTATATATTTAGCTTCTATTATAGATATAGCTATAGATTTCTACTTCTTACTTATCTAGGAGATTAGTATACTATAAAGGAAGAAGACATATCTAAGGATTGAGACTCTGTTAGTCTTGTCTATTATATAGTTAGAGTCTATATATCTAGTAAGAAAGCCTTAACTATTCCTTAAGTATCTTAGACTAAGGTCTAGGTTTAATCTTAGGTATCTAGTTAGCTTCTTTAGAGCCTTTATATGTCCTACTATTAGATTACTAATATAGGAGCTTAATCTTCTAAAAGCAAATAAAATGTCTAGTCTTATAATAGTTATAAGCTATATCTATGTTCTAATAATAGATTAGTACTCCTATTTGTTACACCTTTCATTATTTGGTCTAGTAGGCTTTAGACTTTTATAGCTGTCTATTAGTGAAAGAGTTAGTAATATAGTCTCTTAACCTATTCCTATCTTAGCTAGGTTCTCTTAGATATAGTGCTTCTAGTTAAGTTTCAGCTAGCCTTACTGTCTGTTTCTTATTAGTCTCATTCTAAGAATCTTGTCTAGTTCTCTAAGATCTTTAATCTTAAAGACCTTACTAAGTTAGTCTTTAAACTAGAGGACATCTTCTAGTCTCTCTATAGTAATAGGTATATTATTAATATAGATTAGGATTATTAGGTCTTTCCTTTTCTTATAGATTAGAAGACATAGGTCTACTTCTAATTGTCTGAATCCTATTCCTTTTAGCTTTAATATATATAGCTAATTCTAGTCTCTTATAGCTTACTTTAGCCTATAGAGACTCTTTAGAACTTATAAGACTATACTAGTTAGTAGGTTAATACCTAGTAGTAGGATTATATAGATGTCCTTATATAGAGTACTCTCTATAAATATATTATTTATATCTACTTAGTATAGAACTAGGTCCTTCTTATAGACTATAGCTATGAATCCTCTTAGAGTATCCTACCTAACTATAGAGGTAAAAGTCTCTATATAGTCTACTCTATACTTTTAAGAGAACCCTCTTATAACTAGTCTTGCCTTGAACTTTTTAATAGCTCTACTAAGCTTTCTCTTAATATTAAAGACCTATCTTAAGGTAACTAGGTTAGCCCCTTTTAGTAGGACTACTATAGTCTAGGTATTATTACTTATAAGTATATCTAGCTCCTTCTAAATAGCTTCTTACTAGAGATAACCTTATTTAGGATTACTTACTACTTCCTTATAGTTCCTTAGGATTAGAACCTTCTATTTATATATTCCTACTTCTTTAGTAGCTAAGAATATAATCTCTTTAACTTCCTCTAAGAATTCTAGGTCCTATAGGATACTTAGGTTAATAGAGCTTATAGCTAAGAAGAAAGCCTAATACTCTAGGAGCATTTCCTTATCTAGCTAACTATTCTAATCTAGCTCAAGCCTAATTAGCTTTAGCTTCTAGTTAAATCTATTAAGTTCTTAGGATGCTTTCCTCTTTCTAAGAGTTTGCCTTAGAGCTATCTACTCCTAATCTACCTCTATAGTTTCTTAGGCAGAATTCTTAGATTCTTTCTTAACTTTCCCTTAGTCTAGGAATTTTCTATACTCTCCTATATCTTCTAATAGAGGTAGAAGTTATATAAAGAGTTTCTTTCCTTCCTAAACCTGTACTAATAGCTAAGGGGGAGGAGGCTTCTACTAGCCTAGACTAGGAGCACCTAGGGTACTCCTACTAGCTTATAGAGTAGGCTAGCTAATAGTTCTTAGCCTTCTAATAGGTCTTCTTTCTAGAGCTAAACTAGGGAGATTCTTAATCTTAATATTCAAGTCTAATTCTCTACCTAGCTTATCTTTAAAGAAGATTATATTAGTATACTATTTAATAGCCTTTATATCTAGCTCCTAGAACTTCTATACCTTTACTATATTATTATAGTATCTAATAAATATAGTATCCTTTCCTCTGTTTATTAGTTTATTACTCTTTACCTACTAAGGCTATACTCTTATATCTATATATACTACAGCTCTATATCCCTATACCTTAAGGTAGAAGACTATTAGTTTAATCTTATTAAAAGCTTTATTAGGTAAGAGCTTAAATCTCTTAATATTAGGTCTATTTAGAAGCTTATTCCTTATATATACCTATACTTTAAGAGCTTCTAGCTAAAACTTAATAGGTATCTTACTTTCTTTAAGCATTACTCTAATAGAGGCCTCTAATGTTTAGATAGACCTCTTAACTACTCTATTCTAGAGTGAATTATAGGCCTTAGTTAGCTTAAGGGTAATTCTAAAGTCCTTCTCCTACTATTTAATTAAAGTAGTAATCTCTCTAGCATTATTAGCCCTTATAGACTTAAGGAGTGCTACTAACTGCCTTTCTACCTTGATCTTCTAGTTCTAAAGAGTAGTTAGTATATCTAATCTAGCCTTAAGTAGAAATGCCTATTTCTTTCTTAAGAAGTTATTAATAATCTTAAGCTACTATATAAAACCTTTTACTAATAATAGTAATAGTCTATAGATATCTACTAATATAAGGGCTAATCTTTCAGGTCTTCTCTTAATAGACTTACTTAGGTATTTCTTTATCTTACCTATTATATAGATCCTATACTTATACTCTTCCTAGTTAGGAATTAGAATTCTTTCTTTTAGGTTAGTAACTTTATAAAGGTTTAAGAGTAACCCTCTTCTAAAGTATATAAATCTTCTATACTATAGCTCCTACTATTTTAGATCCTTCTCTAATAGAGTAGTATAGGCATTATTAACCTCTATAGGATTATATAGTAAGTAATATAACTTTTCCTATAAGAGAGGTAATATCTTACTAATAAATAGAACACCTCTAACTAGCTTGGTCTTTATAACTATTTGGCTATCTAGGGAGGTAAGAGTGAAATCAGGCTTCTAGACTCTAAATTACTTACTAAACTAATCCTATAATATAAGATTTACTCTAAGATTAGGAACAAATAGTACTCTATTAAGTAGAACTTCTCCTCCTAAGATTCCCTTTATCTATACTAGTCTAGAGTAGGTTATATAGAGGTATCCTCCTCCTACCTTAATCTATACTTTCTTCCTTAGTAGCTTTACTAATCTAAAGAAGGATAGTTAGTTAGTTATATAGGATAAGGTATAGGAATCTAAGAGCTATTCTTAAGGTAATAACTTGCCTTTAGCCTTAATTATAGAATAGGCTAACTTATCTTAGTTATTATCTTCTAATAGGGAATTATTATTATTTCTAGAACTAGAGTAAGTTCTAGAATCAGAACTAGAACTAGACTCCTAGGCTAAAAATCCTTTCTTTAGAAGCTTTCTAGACTTTTCTATCCTTTAAAGCTACTTATCTATTTTCTAGACAACCTTCTTTAGCTTATTATATAATAATGACTTATAGATAGCTTTCTTAATATGTCTAGTATTTCTTAGTAAAAAGGATCTTCTAACCCTTCTTCTAAGGAATAATCTCTAAGGGTCCTTCTAGTTCTTAGTACTGTTTCTCTACTAGGATAGTTCCTTAGTAGTAGAGAGGTTAGGACAATCCTTTAACTAGTACTTCCCTTTCTTATAGAGCTAGTATATTAGTAGAGACTTTCCTTAGTAGGGCTACCTAGAATAGAATATAGCTAGACCTATATCTATCTTGTCTAGATTATCTCTTACCTCTTAGGACTTAAGTAGAAGGAGAATAGTATCTATATCCAAGGATAGTTAGGTTATAATAGTATCCTTAGCTACTTAGTATAATATAGGTAGGGACTATAGGAGATGTTTTAGCCTTTTCTCTTAGCTCTAGTAGTAGGCTTCCTAAGGATTAATCTTAGTAATCCTCTTACCTAGGCCTCTAAGGTGTCTCTATACTTCCCTAATTGTCTTATTAGGTGACATCCTAAATATAACAAACTACTTAATTAGACCTATAGTATAGGACTTTAGGACTCTATTATACTTGTTCTAGAGAATTACCTATATCTTAGCTACTAGTATAGTAACATACTATGTCTCTAGCTCTATCTTATTATCTTTACTAATACTATATCTAATACTGAACCTATATACTATATTGTCTTTTAAGAAGTGTTAATTCTAAGTAACATATATCTGAAGACTAGTATCCTACTAAACTATATATAAGTTCCCTCCAATAATTAGTTAGCTAATTGCCTAGAACTAGTCCTTTCCTTCTAGCTTATCTATCTATAGCTTAAACTATCTCTTCTAGTTAGTTCTGTCTAGGATTAGAATCCTTTAGCTCTTCTTATCCTCTTAGTCTATTATAGAAATAGGTAAATAGAATAAATAATTAGTAGAATACTTTAGACTAGCTAAGGATTCTAGAGAAGGGTAATTTCTTATAGTAGGGAGACTAGCTCTAAGGGACAAAGATTCCTCGTATTTAGGAAATTACTAAGACTTAGATCTTTCTCTCTTAGTAGAGTTTCTATTACTAGGTAGTAGGAAGGCTAAGTAGCCTCTTCTAACTCTAGTAATACTAGGTGTAATAGTAGAGAACTAGGTAGGTATTAATAAAGTAGAAACACACTACTGTCTTATAGAGATCTTTACTAACTTATATACTACTAGGTGTAAACTAGCTTCGTTAGTAATATAGTTAGAGAAACTTCTAGGCCCTAAATGTTTTCTATAAACTATAAGGGATATAAGTAACCTATACTAATATAGGTTGCTCCTATTTAGTATATAAACCCGGGCTTATAACCTATTAAAAGTAGAGAGCGTATTATATACTATATAATATTAAGGAGGGTATAGCGTAGTAAAGAAGAATAGGGGATTAATCTTAAACTAACTTATATATATAGTATAGTAGTAATATACTAGGAACTAAATACAAAGTTGATTGAGTTAGTTATCTAAGAAGAGAAGAAAGAGAAGTAAGATATACCTCTTACTAAGCCTTAGGTAGATACCTTAGGTATCTAGAACTATGCTTAGAAGTCTATATCTAGACTAACTATCTAGGATACATTCTTAATATAAGGCTTAGTAAAAGGTATATCTTACTTCTCCTTCTTCTCTTCTTAGATAACTAACTTAATTAACTTTATATTTAGTTCCTAGTATATTACTACTATACTATATATATAAGATATTTAAGATTAATCCCTTATTCTTCTTTACTACGCTATACCTTCCTTAATATTATATAGTAGCTAACGCTCTCTACTTTTAATAGATACGCTCGTAGCTCGACGGTACTACTATAACTTAGTCTAAATATACTAAAAGTTAGTAGAAGTTAGGTATTACCGAGATTATAGTAGATAGCGCTATAGAATAAGTTATTACTACTACGTATATAGATGATCATTGAATATTTAGAGTGAATATTGCGATTCAATTCAGTAATTGAATTGAATCCGAATCTAGGTCATTGAATAACAATATTCAAGATTCAACTTCTATGATACTCACGCAGGGCGTATAGTCGCTGCAAAATCCGGACTCCTGGGACTGACAAGATTTGCACTGGTTGTTGATGCATTCTTCCACGCCCGTAATGCACTATATTGTCAAGGAATGTTAGCAAGTAAAGCAGTACGGGCGAATGATTCGAAGCTTACAGATTGGCTGATTCGTCCGCAGCGGTCGTTGGTGCTTGCCCTGCATGATCCATCTTCGTACTTTACTGGAGCTTCGCGAGTACATCCTTCTGGGATATCCGAGCAACTCTGACCGCCTCCGAAACCATTTCTCAAACATATGCGATTGGTGAACCCACACTGTGGAGAGTGTTAGGAAGAGTCTTTGACCAGATATCACAAAAGAGAACGGGTGAAACTCACGCAGTCATAACCACTCCCGAGATCACAGCCTCCAGGTCCGCTGTTACAGAATGCTCTGCAGTAATCCGTTTTGGTGAAGGTATTGAAGGTGCACTTTTCCGACCTGGTATCGCATTACGATTGACAACACGAGTTAGTCGAGAATCTGATATGAGCAGTGAGGTCACAACATACCTTGACGCCAAACGTGCCGCAATTATCATCGTTGCTTGCCACACAGTCTCCACTTGGACTCTTGACTGGGGTCTCTGCGGGACAGACGATGTTTTGAGGATCTGTGCACGCGCTATTGCTAGCACCTGGAGCAGTGTAGCACTTCCGGTTGGTGTATTTGCACTTGAACAACGTCAGCACGGTACCATCTATGACCATAATATGCGAGCTTACGCATGGCATGGATGCAGAGCAAGTTTACGGCTCGGCCTGACAGAACTTCTCGCAAGAGAAGAATCCGGAAGAGCCTTTCTTGCATGTGGAGGATCTGACATCGCACTACCGATCTCACATGTCAGTCAAGAAGCGCGATATGGGTTGGAGATGTATAACTTACGGCGAAGTCTGCGAACCACAGTTGTCGTTGTCGTTGGCAACACACTGTCCATTCGCTTTCTCGATTGGCTTTTCTCCGCCGCACTTGCATTCGGCATCAACGCAAGACTTTCCGCCTGTACACTACAAACGGGATATGTCTTAGCTAGAGGTTCGGTTGCGGGCAGGATGTAACTTACCACATTACCGCATGCGCCACAATTTTGAGAATCTGTGAGTCTGCTGACACAGCCTCCAGTGACTGGCATGGCGCTTAGGTTCTCGCAAAGCAAGTCGCCCTCATTTGGGCAACCGCAAACGGCGCCTGAACATGTCGAATCGTAGGGGCACTGCAGAATGATGATCAGCAACAGGCTCTGTCATGCTGTTGGAGATAGTCTTTACTTGGACACCACAGTCACCGCAATTGGCATTGTCGTTATTGGTATCCTTGCAGCCGCCTGGGCATAGCTTTCGACCAGGCGCTGTGCAGGTAGGCTCAGGAGCTTTGCAGGCGCCGTTGACGCATGTTGACGGAGCGGCACACTAGTGCGTAGTTGATTAGCATCAGGCTCTTGCAAGTGGGCAAGGAGAAGGTCCCTACCCCAACACCACATTCACCGCAGTTCAGACCATCTGTCTTAATATCCTTGCAGCTGCCTGAGCATAGCTTTTGAGCGGAGCTACACGTAGGCTCGGGAGTCTTGCAGGCGCCATTGACACAGGTAGCGGGCAGGGTACACTAAGTTTGGAGTAGTCAGTGCCAGGCTCGTTCTATTTGGATGGGGTCTTGTCCTTACTCCGACTCCGCAGTCACCACAGTTTACATTATCAGTCTTGATGTTCTTGCAACCGCCCGGACATAGCTTTTGCTCGGACGAGCATGTGGGCACAGGGGTCTGACACGAGCCATTGACGCAGATCGATGGAGAGGTGCACTGGAATATGGCTGATTAGCATCAAGCTCTTCGTTACCGTAAAGAGAGCTGCAAGCTTACTGCAATGTTACAATCCCCGCAGTTAGCATTGTCAGTCTGCATGTTGACCAGTGTGCAGTGATGAGACTTGTGGATGAAAGGATGAGCGACCATGCTTCACAGACCTCGCCTGTCTTTTGTGCAAAAGGCACCCAGTGCGCCTCCATTCTTGGTCGTATGGCTCCAAAGCGCCAGACTCGTGGTGTTGTCAACATTTAGCGATTTTGGCTGATCTACAGCCCACATGCCTGAGGCTTTGAACTTTCGCAGATCTCGCCAGTCGTATGATGCCTTGGCAGGGTTGGGCCACGAGGGCTCACATTGCAGTCAGTACGGCCGGATGGTCTTTTCCCAGCTCGACAATGGGCGCACACAGATTCAAGTCTTGTAGCTTTGTATTGCGCGTCTCGCACCGCAGCGTGGACTTCTGCTCGGCCTTCCTCTCGCTGAAGCGTATCAAGTTCGAAAGGAGATCGGGGCTTGGCGTTCAAACCTACGTGCATGCAGCCACGAAATACTATTAAGTTAGACGATATACATTGTCCACTTACTAGATTGGGTACTTGCCTGATTCTTGCCCTGCGGCGACTCCGTACGCTGACACATTTTCAGGCTCGTCCTCTCGGATGCTGAACCCGCACCAGATTGCACGGCGTCTCGTTGAAAGAACTTTGTGTGTCGAGCTTTCCACACAACGATGCAGTGATGCTGCTCTAATGAATTTTCACGTGCATGACCTGCTCATGCTGGCCAACCACTTCGCAACGACTACTGCATTGACCACACAGTCAAAACCACCTTGCTGTGCGCACGACTCAAGGGTGACCTGCAACAGTCTGCAATCGTATTGCAGTAGCTATGTAGTTTCCCGAGATATTCAAGATCCTGATCTTCGGACTGGGTGATTGATTTCGCTGGACATTCTTGTTCCTTAGGCACGTGCATCAGACGATGTGCCTATCGGTGGTCGTTGTCTTCTATCGTTTCGCTGACAGCTAGTATGAGTACTTCAGCCGGCCTTCGCATAGTACCTACGCGCCGTGCTGACCTCCAGCATCACAGTCCAGTGCGCTGCGCAGGCGATTCTTGGAGCGGGACTGTCCTCAAAAACTCAGTGGCTGATTTTCATTGATCTCCAAGGAGAGTCGCGCACCATGCTGGCCACCGGTGAAGCAGTCAAGTGCGTTCCGTAGGCGGTTCCTGGAGCGGTACTGTCCTCAAAACTTACTGACATCTGATTCTCACCGTTCTCCAAAGAAAGCTGCACACCGCGGTGGTCAGCGGCGCACCAGTAGCTTATCCTGAGCAGGCAATTCATGGAACGGTACCATGTCCTCAAAACTCACCTCCGAATCTCAAGCAGAAAAGGGCACTCATGTCTCCCTGCTCTTCCTCTTCTTCTAATACCAATCACAACAGATTTTGCCAGACCAAAAGCTCACAACACAACACAAGTCTACAAGCAAAACACCATCACAAGACACACAAGATGCAGGAGACTAGCTCACCTACTCCCTGCCGTGAAAAGCACAGCATCGCCAATGCTTTCAGTCATATGAAGCTTGACGATGGACCAGCTCAAAGACTTCTTCAAGAAGCACCATCAGCTCCAGAAGAAGGACTGTTGGTATTCCAGAAACAGCTCCCAATAGCGGAGTGGCGCATCCAACGGTGCTGCCCCATACCACCAGAGTTCCTCAAAGGTAAGTCCAGATGATCTTGTCCAGTCTGTGCCAGCGTACAATGCTAACAGTCAATCAGGAACCGTTCCAGTCTTCCGCTACTCGCGGACAGCCAGAGCTCTCGGCACATTCGGAGGCTCTGCCCACAGGCCCAAAAAGTCGACCATCGACAAGGCCATGGAAGAAATCATCAAGAAATTCAAGAGGGTCAAAGTGCGCAAACCTTTTCAGACACAAAGCCGCAACAAGAACAACAAAGACAAGAAAATCCGCAGATCGCGCGGTAAGTCTCCTTTTCCTCGCTGAGCGTGTCGCCTGAAAAACGACTGCGTGACTGTGGGATTAGGCCGTGACTTTGCCAGGCAGAGGCATTCTTTCCTGCCAGACATCCCCCATCATAATTCTCATCGACTGTTGCCTGTTAGGGTGGCCTTCGGAGAGGACAATTTTCGTGTTGATGTGCTTGTGGAGTGGTCATGCTGCTGGTTCGTACTTGCTCAACCGCTGAATGATCTGTCTCTGCATTATCGCGATGCTTCATGGCTAGATTCAGGCGCGACATAGCTATTGCATTCAGCTGTGTTAATCGTCTCGTTAGTTGTATGATCACGTTATGATCCGAGAGAAGTCCTCAAGTGTGAAAGCTGTGCACCGCGTGTCTGCTACATTAATCCCATTGCACATTGTCATCGTGCCAGAAATAGCGCATTCCCATATGCTACTCTGGCGTGTTCTGCTGTGCTCTGTAGGCTGACCCGTAGAACTGTGCTCGATATGCATGGCAAAGAATTAGTGCGCGTGTGATGAGAGGCTGCAGCTGCAAGCGAAGTTCGTGTTTGAGAAGGAACTCCTCACGTGACATTCTCATTTGCTCGCTCCTTCCCCACTCAATCTTGGCGCTCTCAAATTCGCTTCGTGTGTGTCTGACCTCGTCTGTCGTGATCTCAGCGACGACTGCTCTCGCACCAACCCGACCATCAACACCCAACGACGTCAAGATGTAAGTACGATTGCAGACGCCGTACATGCACACTGGACACGACACGAACTGGCACCGCTGCCGCGCTCCTCCGACTCGCACGCCTCCTTCGCACGCACCGGCAAAACGAGACCTTTCCACAGAAAAAGACGACCCCATCACTAACACAATGGCTCTTGTAGGGTCAACCTCCGTACCCAGAAGCGCCTGGCGGCCTCCGTCACTGGTGCCGGAAAGCGCAAGATCTGGCTCGACCCAAATGAGGTCAACGAGATCTCCAATGCCAACTCACGCCAGACCATCCGCAAGCTAATTGCCGATGGCCTCATCATCCGCAAGCCAGTCACCATGCACTCGCGTGCCCGCGCCCGAGAGCTGACCGCCGCTCGCCGCATTGGACGTCACCGTGGTTTCGGTAAGAGGAAGGGTACCGCCGATGCACGTATGCCAACGTAAGTTTGCACCAAAAATCAGACAATGGGGAGAGAAACATGAGCAGATGAGACATGGAGCACGGTGGAAGTGGTCAGAGAGGGGAAGATGTCGAGGGGACTGCATACAAGGACAATTGCTGATAATCTGAACAGTCAGGTTATGTGGATGCGCCGCCTTCGTGTGCTCCGCCGCCTATTGGTCAAGTACCGTGCTGCCGGCAAGATTGACAAGCACCTTTACCACGAGCTCTACCACCTGAGCAAGGGTAACACCTTCAAGCACAAGCGTGCTCTTGTCGAGCACGTAAGTTCAGCTCCTCCCAGATCCATGACGACCTCGTCACGTGGTCGCAGTCCGCAAAAGTTGAACAAACAAACTGACGGTGTTCGCTGCAGATTCACAAGGCCAAGGCCGAGAAGGCCCGTGAGGAGAAGCTCAAGGCAGAGATGGACGCCAAGCGTGCGAAGACCAAGGCCGCCCGCGAGCGGAGACAAGAGCGCATTACCCAGAAGCGCAACGCACTTGCTGGCGACGACGACGACGAGGAGCCAGCCGCTCAATAGACGCATACCCAGCAGATTCTTTATCGAATGTCACGAAGCATGCCACGGTTCATCGGAAGACGGTCACCAAGGACGGGCAGAATGGGTACGCCCTAGGCCAGACTATGAGTGGTATCATCATGGGGTTGTTCGGGCGTGCTGTTACTTGCTGTGGATGGTGCTTGGGCGCTTTTCGTGTCACGTCATGGGCCTGATGCGTGTACTTGAGGCGGTACAATTTGAATGCCTCGAAAAGAAAGTCACGATCCCCAGATACCTGTGCCTTCGCCCTCTCCTCTCCTTCTAGAAGTGCTCCCCGCTCATGGTCGTTTACATTGCCCGACTCCTTCATAAACCCTGTCAGGCTGAAGGACAATACAACCAGCTGTCCACATGCGTCGCCAGGATCTACTGATATGAGCCAGCGAAGATTGTTCCTTATGCTGGGTACTGAATGCACAGTTGCATATCACCGCCGCAACCTCTGCAGATGGGACCTGCCAGCTAAGAACACTGCCGTGCGCAAGTAACACGCTCTGCTGCTGTGGTTGCATTATTGTGGTCCGTTTCTGTATTGACTGACCCTGCTCCTGCCATTTTTGTGTGATGACTAAGGCGTGCTTGCCATCTCGTGGCTTCCTCAACCTCAACCAGTATCAATTCACGCACACGACTACCTCGCCGCAGCGATACTAGCTGGTTGTGCCAACGTAGAGCAAGCAGTGTAAGCAGCTGGCTCGGTCTCCATCTCCCAAAGAACTTGTTCTTCAGCCACCACCGGCTTCTCATGTGGAGCCGACAACACAACTGACGCTCACTTGGCGTGAAGCAGTCCTTTGGAGTCTAAGCTGATGCATATACCACCAATGACCCATTTCCTCCACAACACTCTGCCTCGACATCCAAAATGTGCCTAGACTAAACACGTCTGACAGTATCGTACACGCCCTTTCCTGAAGATCAAGCCATGGCAGCCTACTACACTTTCGAAGATCTGTCCGGCGGCAGACCTGACGACACGAAGACTGACAACCCATACCACGACCTGATCACCTCCTGCAAGAACGATCCTGCCGAGATCCAGAAACGCTACAACAACCACCGCACAAATCGAAATGCTCAACAAAAGGACAAGCTGCTAGCATCCGATTTTCCTGGAGTGACCATTGATCAGATACTAGCCAAGCTCGAAAGTCCTCAGCAGAATCCAGGCTATGTAGATCCTCGGCAGTGAGTAATCCTGCCAGAGCAGCCTGCGCAACCCAGCCCTGACAATAATATACAGCTGCCTCGTCTTCTGGGCACGACCTCCAGCAAGAGTCAAAGCATTGATCGCCGAAACCCAGCAAGCGCTAAAAGAAGTCGCGCCAAATCTGTGGCTCATGCCGCAAGACAATCTACACATGACAGCGCTCGAGGTCGTACACTCTCTGACAGAACCTAAAATCGACGCCCTCGTAGCGCAGATCCGTCCACACGCAGAGACGATCACTGACTGGACTGCCGAGCATAGATGTCGACTCGTCAAGCCCATGGTGAGCTTCGATGCTCAAGCGCTGGCTTTATCGTGGCTTCCTGCTGCCGGCGAGCCGTCTCAAGGACCTTCAAATGATAAGTCAGATGAATACACATACCACCATCTTCGTCGCGATCTCTTCGGGCTCGCTTCTGGAACTGGCGTCACTGTTGCGAGTCGATATGTTATTCCGTCTGCACATTTGACCATTGGTCGGTTCATCGACAAGTCCGATTTCGAGCTGCCGGATGGGTCTGTTGATCGAGAGAAAGTGGCTAAACTTGTAGAGAAGATTGAGAAGATCAATGCTTCGCTGAAGGAAAAGTACTGGCCAAAGGAGGGAGAGAAGACTGTAGAGGGAGGAGAGTGGGTTGTTGGTGATGAGAAAGGCTTGGACTTTAGGAAAGGTACCCTGTGGTATGGAGGCGGAGAGTCGGTGCGACTGGGCAGGGGAGCCTAAGAGCAAGCGAACAGCGACCATGACCAACGACAGACAAGAAGATCAGCAACATACAATATAGACCAAGACTCAGGCATATCTCGGCGACCAGCAAAAGTCACCGGATCCACCCCAAGCATATTGATGGCAGCCCACATCAAATGTCCACCCATTTCGCGCAAACGAAAGCTCAAATCCCAGTTGCCGACTTGCCGTGCACCTTGCTCCAGCTGAGCAATCCACGCCATTCGATTGGTGCTTCGCATCTCATCGATGACCGAACATTGTGCTTCGAATCCTTGCGAATAGAGCACACGGCATCACAACAGGCGGGGATATTCGAACACGTAATATACCAGCAGCTGTTGCGTGCCATGAACTTTGCCGACCTCCATCAGAAAGTGATGATGCCGTGACCATACCAACGCGAAGCTCAAACGACTTGCTTGTATTGAAGGTTTCATAACATCACTATCTGATCCGCTCTCGTCTCGTCTTGTCAACCTTTTTCCCCGCGAGGTCGTTTGGTGGTCCCGCTTGCTTATCTGATCTCACGACTGCAACAGCTGTAGCAGCCTAACTAACTAGACGTTTCGTGGCGAGGAACAGCACGTTTCGCTACGCTACAAGAGAAGTGTAACGCTTCGCATACAGCGAGAGGAAGAAGATGTCTACACTACGAAGAGAGGGCACAGCGGAGGAGGAGCCTTTGCTGGGTGACAGAGGAGATGCAAGCTTACCTGAAGGCAAGCCACTCTACTACAACTTTGTGCTGGGTTGGTCATCATCCTCGTCTTCCAGACACACACCATTATTGGTATCGACAAGCTTACGATGAGTGCAGGAACTGCTGTTGTAGCTCAAGCTGGCGCGTGGGTAGTAAGTCATACTCTACCAAAGCTCAAAGACACATTCGAAGAACAGCAGAGCTGACAACAACACGCCATACAGCTCGCAGCCATCGTCTGGGGAGCAGTCTTCTCCAACGACCTGATCCTCTTCTCCGCTCACCCAGTAAGCCATACCATACCACACCACCCCACACCCCAAACGCCCTACTCACTCACAACCCCTCCAGCTCCTCAACTCAGCCGCCTTCCTCTTCCTCACCCAAGCCATCCTCATCCTCCAACCAACCCACACCGCCACGCAAAAGAAACAAGGCACCTACTCCCACGCCACCCTCAACGACCTCGCCCTCCTCCTCGCCATCGCCGGCCTCATCGTAATCGAATACAACAAATTCGCCCACTCCGGAACCCACTTCGTTTCTCCCCACGCGATCCTCGGATTGGTCACCTACATCCTCCTCGTCCTACAGGCTATCGTTGGATTCACACAATATTTCACGCCTGCACTCTATGGCGGAGAGGGGGATGCGAAGAAATTGTACAAATACCATCGCGTGGGCGGGTATTTCACGGGAGTATTGATGTTGGCGACGATTGGAGCGGCGACGAGCACGGATTTCAATAAGAATGTATTGGGGATTCAGTTGTGGGCTGTGGTGGTGGCGAGTGTGGCGGTTGTGGTGGGCGTGGGGAGTAGAGTGAGACTGAGTAAGTTTGGGTGGTTGGCTGGGAAGTAAGAAGAAGGAAGGAGGAGGAGGAGGAGAAGGGGAGAAGGGGAGGACGAGAGGGGAAGAGGAGTGGGAGAGATGGTGGGAAGAACGATGCCAGGCGTGTATGGGTTGATGTGCGTGCCAGGGGAATAGCATGAATATATGATGAATGAGGACATGATTCGGTTTTTGGTCAATGAGGGCAAGAGAACTGTAAGCGGATGGAGTCTGAGCAGGATAGCAGTGGTCTCAAGTCGAAGCGAGCAGCTTCATAGTCTGATAGCAGTGATCCGACGCTGCGGTTCCAGAAGCCAAATTCGCTGGGTGAGAAAGACACATAGAATGATTGGAGGTCGTGAACTTGCCTTGATCTAGTGCACATGCTTGACCGTAGAGGTACAGTCACTGTAAAACCTACCTGCACCGCGATTGTGTCTTTCAGCAAGTGACTCTACCATAGTCCGAGCTCCTCCTAAGGGAGCTCTACGCAGTTTGGCCGCCAGCTACTGCAGTGCTGCACGACCCTCCAGAAGAGCTGGTCACCCTACCATCAAACAGAAATAGTCTTTGGACGACAATAGTTGCAAGCAAAGTGGGAAAGTCGTTCTGTGACACAGCATGGTCTGCACGAGCTGACAAGTATGGATCTACATGTAGCTCATTGCTGCTGCTGTTATGATTGCTGTCCAATCTTGTGATCTATGCGATTGAAGGTGGACGCTTCTGAGCCTATATCCAGCTCATTGGGGCGGCGGCTGTGGTTGATGTCCAAGATTGCGCAGAATGGACCCAATGTCAAGACTCGTCGGAGCTCCAGGGTTGGCCTGGGGCTGCGCTGCGTAAGCTTGCGGATACTGTTGGGCATAGGCAGCATACGCTTGGGCCTGCTGTTGCTGCTGCTGTTGGTAGTATGCCGGGTTGACATATGACCCTGCTGGAGGCTGTCCAACAGCAGCTGCTTGTTGTTGCTGAGCGTAGTAGTCCTGATACTGCTGCTGCTGCTGCTGCTGCTGCTGCTGTTGCTGCTGTACTGGTGCGGCTTGAGGTTGATTGCCGTACTGGAATTGGTAGCCACCAAATTGGTATGTTTGCGCTGCCGGTGGTTGTTGCTGCTGCTGCGGTGGCGGCTGTGCTTGGTACTGCTGTGTTGGCGGTGCATAGGGTGCGGCTGCTGGGGTGTTAGACGTCTGCGAATTGTTGTGGTCATTCTGGCGATCCGCGAAGCTTCGCCCATCACCTCTCCGGTTGTTGTGCTGTTGCTGGCCTCCTCGGAAGCCACCTCTCTCACCTCCGCCACGCTGTTGTCGCTGCTCGAAGCCACCTCGGCCTCTTCCTCTTCCGCGATCACCACGTCCTCGCCCTCTATCACCACGATCGCCACGCCCTCGTCCGCGACCTCGATCGAAGGACTGCTGAGGCCGTGGAGGCGGTGGACCTCCGCCGCTCGCCATGAGATCGCTGAGATTATCAGGACGCTTCAGCGGCGTAAAGAAGTCTTCCGTGCCCTCGTCATCATCGTAGCTCATGCCACCGCCATACTGCTGTGCTGGGGCATCACTCGCGCCAGCGAACGTGCGATGGTCGTCCGAAGCCGAGGGACTAGCGTAGTTTAGGTGATCGCCTTGCACGAATGCGCCTCGCGAAAGTCCACCTCGACCAGACTTCTTGAATAACTTCTTGTAACGCTTGTACTCTGCCTCTTTCTCATCGTCAGAGAAATCTTGATCATCCTCGTGGACTTCCTCGTCGTAAAGATTCGAAGCGTCCGTCCCTTTGAGGTTCTTCAGTGGTTGGGTGAAGACGAATGTGCTGTGGCTGTCGACGTAGTACACCTTGGAGCCAAATTCTAGGCCGGCGTCTTCAATCTCCTTGCTATTGGTGAAGGCCACGCTATAAAGCGGCTCTTGCACGCGACCAAAGGTCTCCGAAACAGCACCCACCACTTCGCGTTTCTCATTGCAGAGCACTGAACCACTTTCGAGGACTTGATATTCTCCAGGCGTCGCGCCTTTGATGAGAATCATGTTTTCCACAGCGCTACTGACGTGTCCAAGCAAGGTCAGTTTCGTCTCTTCTGTGATGGTGACATCGGGTTTCGGGATGACAGTCTCCTTGACTTCGTTCGCAGTGCGTGGCTGACTGTCTTCTCCGTCCTTTTTGTTCTTGTTGCCTCCGTCCTCGTCGCCACCTTCCTCGGCCATGAGCATTTTGGCGGCGGTCGCTGGATCGAGCAGCTCGTATGCATCTTCACTACCACTGTCGGAATCGTCGGAAGAATCGTCGGAGGAAGTGTCTGAGTCTGAGGACGATTCTGCATCGGACGAATCGAACTGCCATTCCGAGTCTTTCTTGCCCTTTTGTGCTTCAGCAGCAGCCATGAACTCGGGATCATCCGTCACCTTGTCGGGTCGTGACAGCAGACCATCAGTGTCGAGCATTGGCACATCAGCCTTCTCGACCTGGACTGAAGGCTCTGTCGAGCGACCAACGACAGCCGCCTGCTGCTCACCACTGACCACACCACTGCCTGAAGGGGCATCGTGTGGTTGCGATACTGGTGCATCATGCACAATATCTGTCGTCTCTGCGGGCACTCCGTCAGGCAGTTGCTCGTTGTGCTCTCCAGCAGGTGCAGTGATGTGAGATGGCGGAGCTTCTGTCGGAGCTGTTGCATTGGCCGTGGCAGAAATCGGATCTGGCACTTCGTCCTTCTGCACTTCTACAGTAGGTGCTGCCGCCGTCTGTTGGGCAGAACTGGCATTGGTGGCGCCGTAGACATCGTCCCAGTCGTCTTCGTCCTGCATTTCGTCGCGAGTGTCGGTGGTCACGTCGAGAGGCGCTTCGAGTCGCATGCGCTTCGCCGGTCGTGCTTCGTCGGCCTCGTGCAGGTCGAATTGGTCGTCTCCTTTTTCTGCCATACCATGTTAGATCCAATCACGGTATGTGAGCGTAGTACCGAATGGCAATGTGCACGGCAATGTGTCGAGCAAGACTCTTCACAAAAGCGACCAGGGAAACTTTTTGGGGCCAGAGCTCGGTCGAGGAGCTTTGACAGCACCGCCAGTCGCGTCTTGCGTAGAACTAGGCGTGTGTACAGCCACTTTGCTCTCTCCTCATTCCACGCGACTTCATGCCGGCCTCATCAAGACTCCATCATGGCCCCGTCAACGCCAAAAGACACAAACCGACCGAGGACGGCTTCTCGTTCGCCTCATCGTCCGACGAAGCTGCCCTCTGGCAAACCGTGAGCCTCTTCTCAGGTACCTCAGTAGCGCGACATCATGCTGAGCATCCATCATACAGCACAATCTCCAGTCCTCCATTCTACATTTCCACGTTGACAGCTTCTTACATCTTTCTCATAGCTCACTCCATCGCAGCTCTCTACAGCCCAATCCAAGACTGCGATGAAGTCTTCAACTACTGGGAGCCAACTCACTACCTAAACCACGGCCACGGTTTCCAAACATGGGAGTACTCGCCCGATTATGCCATCCGATCATGGGCGTATACTGCACTCCACGCAGTCGTGGCACCAATTGCTCGCATTCTTCGTACTCCCGAGCCTAAAGTAGCCGAGTTCTATCTGATCAGAGCCGCCCTTGGAGCACTGTGCGCCCAATGCGAAGCAAGACTCTATTCCAAGATTGCCACGACTCTCAACCCAAGAATTGCAATGTACTATCTCGGAATCACTATTACGAGCCCTGGCTTGTACCACGCGAGCATCGCTTTCCTACCAAGCAGCTTTGCCATGTACTTTGTCATCCTCGGCATGGCAGCGTTCATGGACTGGCGAGGAGGTCTTCGAACTGCACAAGGCATCTGGGCGATAGGCGTAGGAGCTTGTCTCGGCTGGCCCTTCGCTGCAGCGATGGCCATCCCGTTCCTGGCCGAGGAGCTGCTGCTTGCCTCGCTCAGCAACCTCTATGGCATGTGGGATTTGCTCTGGAGAGTGGTTGATGGAGTCGTGAGAACACTGCTTGTTCTGGGATTACAAGTTGCGGTCGACTACTACTTCTACAACAAGACTGTCCTCGTCCCACTGAACATTGTGCTTTACAATGTGTTCAGCAGTAAAGGCCCAGAACTCTACGGCGTGGAGCCATGGCACTTTTATCTGAGAAACTTGTTCTTGAACTTTCACGTCTGGCTGGTACTGGCCTTGCTCTCCATGCCCCTTCTGCTGGCACAGCACTTCCTCCGAGCAAGGGGAGCAACGAGAGCCAGCTATATCCGCGGAGTCGTCTTCCTTACACCATTCTATCTCTGGCTGGCCATCTTCACTCTCCAGCCGCACAAGGAGGAAAGATTCATGTACCCAGCATACCCTGCTCTAGTGCTCAACGCCGCTGTAGCTTTCCACATCATCCTGGCCAACCTGGGCTCCAGCGATCCAAAAGATCTGATCAGCAAGATCCCTGTCCAGCTCCGCCTATTCAGCATTCTCGGATTCGTCATCGCAGCAGCTGCATTCGCTGCCTTCCGAACCCTGGGCACAATCACAGCTTTCGGTGCACCTCTTTCCATCTACCAGCCTCTCCATCGCGCAGGCGTCTCACAACCCGGAGACCAAGTCTGCCTTGGCAAAGAATGGTATCGCTTCCCATCGCACTACCTCCTACCCAACGGTGTCCGCGCAAAATTCATCCGATCTGAGTTCAAAGGACTTCTTCCCGGCGAGTTCTCGGAAGCTGCGCAAGGCTTCGGCCTCTTTCCCGGTACCTGGCTTGTACCACCAGGCATGAACGACGAGAACGTGGAGGACATCGGGAAGTACACTGACATCAAGCGCTGCGACTTCCTGGTTGATCTTCATCTCCCAAGCACCGAGGCTACAAAACTCGAGCCGAGCTATATCGCAGATGAGAATAATTGGGAGAAGGTCAAGTGTTTGCCTTTCCTGGATGCTGGGTCCACGGGCATAATAGGACGACTGGGCTGGATCCCAGATCTGCCATTTGTGCCTCTCAGGTTCAAGAGAGTCTACGGCGACTATTGCCTGCTGAAGCGGAGGAAGAATGTCGTAGCCGGCAGTGATGGGAAACAGGCTCTGCCCAACATCGAGACGCTGTTATGATCACTGTAGCAGTGACTACTGCAGCGGTGGCCTCGACTGTGCCCCAGCAGCTCCACCTACCTTGCTCCAAGCGGCCAGATCGCGAGCAGACCGGCTCAGCAACAATGCTCTGCTCTCAATAGCACTATCGCCGCATGCTCACGACCAACTGTGGCCATGACAGACGGCCTCCAATACCGTTGAAGATGACACGCAAGCCGACTCCGACTGCCCACACTACATGAGCATTCATCTCTAGAGGCTTGCCCATGTACAGGTCTTTGGCTGTCCAGGACTCGCATATGGTCTGCCTGCGGACGCGCTGGCTACGCACGCAATACTCGCCCTCTGATCAAAGGACAGCGCCTCTTTCCGCGTGCGGATGTGATACGTCCACGTGGTGGTGGCTTGCCCTGCAGAGGAGCTATCTGTCTAGAAGCCGACCCAGCTCAGCGCCCAGCACAACAGGCTACGCGCACACCATCTCCTCGAGGGGATCGGGCAGAGTGTCCTGCCTCGTGGAGGCTGAAAATTGGACGAGTCCTCGGTGTCTGGAGTGCATGGACCAGAGAGGGCTCTCTGCAGGAGATCGAGGGGCCATTCGGTGGTCTTTGAGCTCACGGCGGGGCACATCAATCTGGGCTCGTAGATATCCATATGTACAAAGCGGTGGCAGAAGCTCAGTGCGAGATTTTTGCATACTGTCCATAGTTAGTCATGATCCATCAAGTCGGAATAATGTCCACGTGCAAGCATCTCTTCCCTCTCTTCCTCTCTCTCTCCCTTCCTCTCATCCTCATGCACTTCTGCCTACAACACTTCCTCCGTACCTCCTGTCTCCATTGACAAGCCAAGAATTCACATCTTCGCTGTCCCGAAATTTGCTCTTTTTGAAGTATCTCGTTTTGACAGACGCACCCTATTCCCCCCGTGCGGTCAATGCCCAACACAGTCCCGAAAAGTCCAATTTCACCAAAATCGATAATTCGACAATCACGCCATAACTCTCCTATAGAATGCTACCGATAGAGCTTTATTAGAAGTTACCAAAATAGCCGAGCATTGCTCAAAAGGCCTCTGATATCAATTATGAATTGTGTAGAAGCAAGCATCTGTGACATCGTCGTCGCCGGCGTCCCGCTAGTTTCGGTAGTCAACCCTAAGGGCTTTGCTTTGCTTTGCTAGCAGCTCGAGCTCAAAGCTCGATCGACAACGACAGCATGTGCTGATCATGAGACATATTGGGGAAAAGCAGAAGAAGGGTGCGGTAGCAGCAGTCAGGATCAGACGTGGTTGCATAGCACCAGCTCGCTATGTACATACATACATACATACATACATACATACATACATACGTTCCAAAGCACATGGGTATCATCACATATCACTCACTCACTCTCCATCAACCTTACGCTCCCCTCACACCTTTCACTGTTCGATCTTCATTCTAGCAGGCTGACTCTGCGGCGATGCCAAAGATGATGCCCCTCTTCCCGTTCAACTTTCCCTTCTGCCCAGCCTTCTCATCCAACTTCCTCCGCCACGTACACTGCTCCGCAAACTTGCAGCTCCGACACTTATAACTCGCCTCCTCAATATCCTTCACACCCTGGGCTTCTCGCTCACCTCTCCACCAGGCCATTTCCGATTTGACGTATGTATCCAGCATATCTGCATCATAGGCGAAACTTCTGCGGCCGATGAGCGCGCCTGTGGCTGCGGTGCGGAATTCGGCTGTGAGGAGAGGGGAGATGCAGGATGAGATTGTGCTGACGGGGATGGTGCGTTGGAACTCGGTGATCATGTGGGTCCAGAGGAAGGAGAGGGTATTGTGTTGGAGGACTTCGTCGAGGGGGTCGTTGGATTGCTCTTGCTGCTGCATCATTGGCTCGTCGTTGGAGTCGTCGAGCTCGAGGAGGGATTGCTGGCTGGCGGTGAAGTCGATGCCGGCCATGTTGGCGATGAACGTGTCGCTGAAAGGTGCGTGGGCGTCCATGCTATAGCGGTCGAAGATGCGTTGTGCGTCTACTTCGTTGGCTGCGAGGTCGTTGAGGAAGCGCCGATATAGCATGAGCTGCATCTGTGTAGGGCGCATCCTCGTTCCTTGAGGCACGCTCTTGACGCCTCGCGTTTTCACATCGCTCAGGTAGACAGTCTTTGCTGGTCGCCGTCGTTGAGGCGTGCTCTGCCATGCCGCCTGGCTGTTCAGTATCGTTTCCTGTTCCTGTGATCCGCGGAAGAAGTCGGTCATTGTTTTCTGGTCGGCGGGCAGCTCTTCCTTCTTGACCTTGTTGCCTCCATTCCTCGCAGCATCCTGCATACTCAGCATTTCGGCCTCGAACTTCTCGTCCGGACATGTATGCGAGAGTGCGTCAATGATGCCGACCACGACGTCTCCATCCACCACACCAAAGACCTCTAGCTCGCGCGTCAAGCCAGTCGCACGTAGCCCACGCAGACCTTGTATAATGTTCCACAGCCGTAGTCCAAGCTTGTCCTCCCTGGTCTCAACCTCTACGCGCACCTCAACCTGTGTCTGCTCTTCAATCTGCTTGTGGATCCTGCTGCCCTGCTTCATTGCAGGCGTCCGCTTGATTCTCCCATACTTGGTCAAGCTGTACCAGTATTGCAACTCACACCATGCCGGCGACACCAGATCCGTGACAGTCAAAGGCCGTTGCTTTCGGAATCGTTCAATTGGTGTTCGCGTATCGTTCTCATCGGGAACCTCGACAAGACTAGCTTCACGTTTGATTGGTTTCTGCCCTATTTGTACAGCTTTGAGACGCTGTGGTCAGCTGGTCAGTCTATCATCAAGGCCGTAGCTCCACTGGACATACAGGTGTAACCGTCGTGCTCGACTTTTGGCGAATCTGCGTCTGCTGGCCATGATCGCGAGTCTTGCCCTTTTGACTCGATGGCTTGTGCGAGTGCCTCTCGAATACGCGCAGACTGTGCAGTGATCTGACCGAGACCAGTGAGGACTGCTTCCACATCGGCTCGCAGCAGGCGAAGACTGTCGTTCTCAGGTTCATTCTCGTCTCGCTGCGGAAGAACTGGTTCCTCTACATCTTCGATCTTGACGCTTGGAGACTGCGTGTCCTGTGGCTGCGACAATGTTGTGTTCGTCAAGAGCGCGTCCACCGTGGCGTCGTCGAGATCGGATCCATAGTCGCTCTCGTCGGCGTCCTTGACTATGGTATCGTCATCGATGTCATTTTCTGGCCTCGAGTCCACCTGATTTGTATCAATGAGTCCAGCAGGCCCATCTTGCTGGGTGCGAAACGCGCGGGCGAAATATTGGCGGTGGTGATACTCCGCAAACATGGTGGTGTGGTTTCGCGACGCGGGCGCTTCGAAGATGTCGCGATATCACGAGCCACTCAGATTCGGAGGACTGGTCAGCATGGATAGAGTCGCAAGTCTCCAGCATCGCATGGTGGAAAGAATTGTGTTCTGGCAGATTTGTGCATTATCTGCGAAGTATTGGGTATCTACATTATTCTGTGCAGGCCTTGTCGCCACCACGCCATTGCAGGCAGCATCGAGTCTGCTCCACCTATCGATGAACGTTTGTGAGCATTCGGCCTGTCCCTCGTGCATAAGTTTCAGAGCCATACAGCTCCTGTTAGGCAACATATGAAGTGGCTGGCTAGCTGGCATCGCACGGCGTCTACTCGGTCTCTCTCGCGTAGCAGCGCGTCTACAGCTCCCAGATGGGCTTGTGCCCAAGCTGCGCTTACCACCGATTGATCGGTCGTTCCATGCTCTCAGCCCTATACCGCAGTGTAGCTCTCCATCTGGCCGCCTGACTGGCAGACACTGAGCTAACATGTTCATCCCGTAGAAAAAAGGTGCACCTTCGCCTCCTGCTTCTTGTGGGTTCTAGGACCTGCAAGCTTGACATCGTGTACTGTCCACGTCGGGCAGAGTCCTAGGAAAGTGTGTGATACATGAGAGGATCGTGGAACGCGTTCGGTCGACTGCCTATGCTCCCCATTATGTCTTCGTCAGGTCGGCCACCAAGCAAAAGTCGTGAAGCAGTTTTTGCTCGAGGTCGTAGCCTTTGCAGTAGCAGAACCGCAAGTCCGAGACAGAACCGGGTCTGCAGAGGTCTCGCTACTTTGATGCAGCAACGGACTTTTCGCATGCTTGAGGAGTCTCAGCTTCCGACTGGACCGTTGACGTGCAGAACCACGATGAAGGCTTAATACCCTCTAGATGGTTTTCCTTGGAGCGTGTGCATCTGGTCTTTTATATCACTTTTGCTCCATGCTTTGCTTCTTAGTCTTCTCCTTGTTCCTGCTTCCCAGCGCCATTGCCTTCTCTTTCTCTTTCATCTCTGCTTCTCTGTTCAACCAAGAAAGGTATGTCTGCCATCCAATAGCTACGAATCCCGCAAAGACATTGCGGTTCTGCGGACTGATGAACGTGAAATTGAACGCCGTGATCATGGGCCAGAATTTCCACTACACAGAGTCAGCATGATACCTTCAAGCCCATCTCTCTCCACCATAGCAATCAATACTCACACTATTAATCCACGAAGTCGGCACAGTCCTCCACACCCTCTCCTTCACCTCCGCCCAACTCCCTCCCGCCAACAACGTCTGCATCCCAAAGAAATACGAATTAAACGTCGGCGTAAAGAACGTCTGACTGACAAAAATCTTCACCACCAGCCCTTTCCAATGCTTATCATAATTGAAGTTTCTGCCCAACCACATGAACCACTTGTAGCTGGGAATACTGCTGATACCGCCAATAATCATTGCCCTGAGTCCCCGGATGGGCTCATATCTCGTGCCTGGTTCAGTGAAACTGCTCGTCTGGACGAATTGCGCAGAGAGATCTCCAAGGAAATATATAATGAGTGAGCTTTCGAGTTGGACGGTCAAGGGCGAGCGGGCTTGCATGGAACTGTATGCGCGGAAGGGGATCTTGATCGGTTCGAGCCAAGCGTAGTACGATCCAGAACTTGGAGGTACAGGCTCTTGCGTCGTGTTCTTCGCATTGCTGCCGCCACTCTTCGAATTGCTCGACTCGTTGCGATGCTGTCTGTTGATGTTCCGCTGGACGGTCTGGTGGAGCCGGCGAAGCGTCGACCGCCCAGCGAAGAAAGCAAAGGTCATCTTTGAGGGTTTGCGACACACATTGACAGCCTCACAAAGCTGGCAGAGTTGGTATGCACAGAAGAAGCCATGGTGATCAACATTGAGGAGAGATTATTCTTGGGCGAAGTCGGCCAATGCGCAATTCGCTCGTGCACAGCCGAAGTTTCGGGATTGTGGATCGCCTGCTTCGTACCTCGTAGGGCTGAATCTATGGAAGAAGAGCTGTGTTGCTGAGCGTGAGCAGTAGTCTGCGCAACGATCTGATGACGAGAATGGTGCAGGTTGAAGCAGAGTCTGTCGAGCGCTGCGGTGTACATGGTCGCACGACGGCAGTCCTGTGTGGCATATCAGCAACAAAGACAAGAAGGCAGCACGGTCAAGTGAGATTGCGCCCGGTCGTTAGCAGCAGCAGCACCGAGACACAGTCAAGAATAACAGACAGAATACACATCTTATGGAAGATTGTGAGCATCATTGAAGTGTTTGAATCAGTTGCAATTGTTTGCATCATTGTCATTATGATACAGTGGCCATCTTGCCCGCCGTGATGCCCGTGATATCTTTGAGTTAAAGCACCCCCATCTCAGCCCGTAGTCATCTGAGTACCCATAACGCCGTAGTGCCAATAATCAATGTCGAGTACCGCTGCCCATCACACCTATGGCTGTTGGTGGAGGTCGTAGAGGTTGCTCATGAAGTCGTGTCGCTAAGTTGTGGAAGAGAAGAGCATCTAAGAGCGCTCACCGCGGAGACGGCGGGCGAGCTGGATGTCCTTGCTCTGGATGGTGACACGCTTGGCGTGGATGGCGCACAGGTTGGTGTCCTCGAAGAGGGAGACGAGGTATGCCTCGACGGACTCTTGAAGAGCGCCGATGGCAGAGCTCTGGAAGCGGAGATCGGACTTGAAGTCCTGAGCGATCTCACGCACAAGACGCTGGAATGGCAGCTTGCGGATGAGGAGCTCGGTCGACTTCTGGTAGCGACGGATCTCACGGAGAGCGACGGTACCTAAGATGAGATGTTAGATGATGTTGTGACAATGTGGAAGACGCGTTGTGAAGCTTACCTGGCTTGTAGCGGTGAGGCTTCTTGACACCACCGGTGGATGGTGCGGACTTGCGAGCGGCCTTGGAGGCGAGCTGCTTACGTGGGGCCTTGCCACCAGTGGACTTGCCTGTGATGGTATGTTAGAATGATGTTCGAGGCGTGTTGACGTGTTGTCGTGATTCAAGGACGCGTCGCAATGTTGTTGTGCGCAATGTCAGGTGGCGTGAAGCCGAAGTGACGCGATGCGACGACGACATATTGCGACGGCGGCGATGATGAGCGACGATGAGGTTGAAGGCGGTAACTTACGGGCTGTCTGCTTGGTACGAGCCATTGTGTGTGATGGATGTGTGTCTGATGAAGAGTTGTTGTGGGTACTTGATGGATGTTTGGATGTCGCTGGGTGTGGATGAAGAAGTGCAAGTTGAGAGGGAAGCGTGGATTAAGAGTCGAAGCGGGCTGTGTTGCCTGCCAGAAAGATCAAACTTGCAAGTGCTGGAAAGCAGCACTCGTAACTGACTGATTCTGTCGACCAATGAGAGTGAACCAAAGTTGTTTGTGCCAGAAAGAACGCACGTGCCAGAACGCGCTTGTCGATGTTGATTAGGATCCTGCGTGATTCGCGCGCGGTCGGCTCCCGTACAAGTACCCTCTCTTCCCCCACCAACTTCAACTCTTACCTCCACATCCAACACAAGCACTTCCACCAGCGACATCAACCAGCTCATCAATACCAACACTTCTCTCAACCAACAACCCAAACAACCTTCATCAAAATGACCGGACGTGAGTACACACTCATCATTCCACCTCATCATCTTCTCTTTACTGACTTCCATCGCAGGCGGCAAGGGTGGCAAGGGTCTCGGCAAGGGCGGTGCCAAGCGCCACCGAAAGATCTTGCGCGACAACATCCAGGGTATCACAAAGCCAGCTATCCGTCGTCTCGCACGTCGTGGTGGTGTCAAGCGTATCTCTGCCAGTAAGTTCTTCTTGATGCGTCTTTGACTCACCCAAACATCTTCTGACTTCCTCTCCAGTGATCTACGAAGAGACTCGTGGTGTCCTCAAGACCTTCCTCGAGGGTGTCATCCGCGATGCAGTCACCTACACCGAGCACGCCAAGCGCAAGACTGTCACATCCCTCGACGTTGTCTACGCCCTCAAGCGTCAAGGCCGCACCCTGTACGGTTTCGGTGGTTAAGCGAATGGTTTTGGTGGTTCCTCTTTCATACTTGCATGGTTTTACGACTCTCAGATATCCATCAGCATGATGCTGCGGCACAGAGACGGCCGGCGATGGATGGCGCGATACGGATGGGTTTGATAGCGAGCAACATTTCAGCTCAGCTTTAGGGCGCTGTATCATAATGAACGGCTGGAGTTCTATGGTGCGATCAGCAGCCGGAGATCAAATGACAATGATACCAATACTTCACAAATGCTCCTTGTCCCATGTGCCTTTTCCTCTCGTCTCTTTGGTCTCCTGTCTGCTTGCCTTGGTCTTTTCGCTTTGTTTACAGTCGCGTGTCGCGGTGGTCGATGCTTTGCTTGAGACCGAGTCTCGGAGCTGGAGACGTGACGTCGGGAGAAGACTCGGCGCTAGCCGTTCTTCCCGCTGCTCCTGCCTCATCTCGTCGCGACGAAGAACACACACGGCTATCTACGACATGCTACATGCACTGATACCACTTCAAAGCGTGCTATATGTCGCTGTGACACCGAAAGCGTGAGGCTCAAATTCTGCCTGCAGCAGCAACAGACCCCAGAATTTGCAGAGGTCTCGACCCTTCTCTGAGCCATGAAATTTGACGACGCGGAGCAAACGCCAACAGCACGACACCTCAATTCACAACTGCGACAATTTGACATCTATTCACACGACTGACAACATACCTACACGAGTCTGTAGCAACGCCGGTCCTGTCAGTATGCGTGCTGCAACTTGCGTCTTCACGAGCAGCTACGCCGAGGCCGCTATCGCTCGGTAGACCTCGACCTGGACGAACAGGGTGAGCGAAGGGCGGCTAGCTGACGCAACGCAGTGTAAAGCATCTTGTGTATATCTTCTGTATTACTCATATCTACTATTCGAGCTCCTCTACAGCAGTGCGAGCAATCATGTCCTTTCCAGATCCACAGCCAAAGGCTCTCTTCTTCGATGTGTTCGGCACTTGCGTAGACTGGCGAACTACTGTCACCGATGCCCTTGAGAGCGCATGCAGTCAAGCTCTCAACAGAGCTTCATCGTCAATTGCAACTCGAATTCGAATGAAGACAGATGCATTGGTCTGTATCAGTAGCGGCCTGAGCAAGTCTGCAGATACTGACATCGATTCATCAGTCGAAGCAAGACTGGTGGAACATCGCTCAAGAATGGCGCAACTCATACCTCAAGTTCACTCGATCTATCGCCAGTGACCCAAGCATACCCTACAAGACGGTCGATCAGCACCACCTGGATTCGTTGCGGGAGATCCTCGTTCAGCACGAATTGATCTTCCCACGGCAGGGAGATGTGCCAGCAGACCTTGTGCACGACGGCTCTCTCTTCGATGAGCAAGACCTGGTTGCTCTCAGCATGATCTGGCACAAGCTTGCCCCTTGGCCCGACACCGTGCAGGGCCTGAGCATGCTGAACAAGAAGTTCTCCACCGTCACGCTGAGCAACGGGAATGTCTCGCTATTGAAGGACATGGTTGAGCATGGCGGGATGCCTTTTACTGACATCTACTCTGCGGAGATGTTCCAGTCGTACAAGCCAAGCCCAGAGGTCTACCTGTAAGTGACAGTTTCGATGGCTTCACAACCGAGCTTTCCTGGCTCTTTCCGAGGATACTCGCTGACGGGAACAGGGGCGCGGCAGAGAAGAAGGGACTGCAGCCTGCTGAGTGTATGATGGTCGCTGCTCATCTCGATGACTTGAAGCACGCGAAGCAGAACGGCTTTCTGACACTATATGTGGAGAGACTGCAGGAGGAGAGGCATCCTGAGCTCTTGGACGAGGGCATACCTGATGTATGGGTCAAGCTTGATGAGGATGGCTTTGTGGAGGCTGCTCGGAAGCTGGGAATCCGCATATCGTGAGAGTATGGGTGGCCGGGTTGTGAGAGGTGAGTGATTAGATACTGAGATCAATAATGATACCGATCGAGTACGCCTCACAGCAATCGTCTCTGCCATGTTCCATGCTTCCCTGTCTGTATTATCTCCGTGTGTTCCATCGAGAGACGATGCTGGCATGTCCGAATGTTGAAGAGTGTATTGTGATCAGAAGATGGGTCACTCCTCCAATGTATGTACTGTCATATTGCTCAACAAGCATCATTTTGCGAAATGCATTAATTCGACCACTTGCTTGTCACTCCCTCAGAATGCAGCGATGAACCGTAAAACCATACAACCAATTTCAATACGATATCTCGAGACAGACCTATCAGTCTCAGATCGACAACTTGTCCGGTGTCATCGTCGTCGCCGTCCCATAACTTTCGGCAGTCAACCCTAAGTAGTCAACATCACAAACGAGAAGTCAGCGACGAGCACAAAGTCGAAAATCCGACACGAATGGATGATCATACGATGCTAGATCGGGAGAGACATCGATAGAATATTCTACTTTACTGGAAGATCGTCTGGCTGTATGATCGAGGTGCGAATCTGAGTCGGACACATTCATCGGTGGCAAGGCCTGCCAGACAGGCATATTACTCATGTCAAACATCGTCGACTGACATGGCCGAACAGCTCTCTAAAGCGCGAGTGTACCACATCTCGTGCCTAACCAAAAAACTCCAAATTGTTGCGGATGAAAACACTTTGTTGCTTCATCTTGAGCCGCAGATGGCACGCGTCGCCGTGCCCGGATGGCAGCAACATACGCTCTACTGCGTACATACAGCACCATTGCGAACCCAATAACCAAACCGAGCCACAGCATCGAGCTGAATGATATTTGCCTCTCTCTTGCTTTGAAGTTCTCCATACCAGGTGCAGCCAAGGTTTGCCATGGATGCTGGGGCTGCCCACGGCTGGATCCATGCCTTCAATTCGCAACGCTTCCTCTCACACACAGCACCATGGCTAACGCTCCTCACGACCACCACGAGCAGTTGCGCTCTGCGACGAACTTACGCAACGACCATCATTATATGCAGGTCTTCTCGGAGAAGCCGCGCGCTGGAGCTGACCAGGCGGTCAAGGAAGACCAAGGCCATCAAGAGTTGGCCGCAGCGCGTGATGCTGGAAGCGTGGAGCAATGCCTTACAGAGACGCTCGCATGGCGGATCATGAAGCCATCCGTGGTCGTGGTATCGAAGGTCAGGACAACGAGTGGCATACCTCCTACGCGTGCTCTTGCACTCGCGCACGTCGACTCCAGACGCGCCGAAGACGCAAGCCGAGGACGGCCGCTCGCTGGCTTTAAAGCTCTATCTCCTCCAGTCCGGCAACGCGGCACCGATCTAGCACCTCTCGCTCATGAGTGGCAGACATGATGCAAGGCGTAGATGCAGATTCCCGTAGGTCGTGAACGTTAATGTGATCATCACCTAGTAGCATGTCGCATCTCTGCGCGCCATACCACCATCGCCAGCGCGTTCTAAGCCCGAAGCCCGTTCAGCCATAACACCGAGTGGCCCGACTGGCCTTGAACTGACTATAATACCATAGGGGCGCCGAAGTGTGGCAAGAAGGCTGTCAAGCAAACATCACAGCGAGGCTTCGATCGCTGCAGTTTTCCCAATTCGCGCACATTTACTGGAGCACCACAATGTCAAGGCCCTCAAGCATCTCCGGAAGCGAGAAGCAATTGGAAGACGCTCTTAAACCGGCAGAGGATACCTCTGCGCACCATCAATCTGGCAGGAATGAATCACGATTTACCGACGATGCGCTCGAGCCGAAGACTGAATCGATGCGGAATAGCGAAGAAGACAAGACTACGACCGAGCAATCAGACGTCGAGAAGCTGGATCCGCATGCAAAGGTCGACTACTCGATCTTCACGACCGGCCAAAAGAGGGCAATTGTTGTGGCAGGCTCGTTGGCTGGCTGGTTCAGGTTGGTGCAGCACGAAGAAATGCAGAAATATGCTAATGAGACCTAGCCCGATGACAGGTTCCATCTACTTCCCAGCTCTGACTACGATAGCGAACGACCTGAACGTCACCAGCTCGAAGATCAATATTACCGTGACGACCTACTTGGTTTGTACCTCTCAGCTAAGCCCTCGATAAGTGCTCTGACGAATTGGCACAGATAATTCAAGGACTTGCGCCTATGATGATCGCTGGCTTTTCCGACAAAGCTGGGAGACGACCCGCATACATAATTTGCTTCACCATTTACATCATCGCCAACCTTGCCCTTGGTCTGCAGAACAGCTATGTCGCCCTGTTAATACTGCGGATGCTGCAATCCGCGGGAAGCAGCGGCACGATAGCGCTTGCTAATGGGCTCGTTGGCGACTGCATCACTTCTGCCGAACGTGGACAGTACATTGCGTGGGCGTCTCTAGGCAGCATATTGGGTCCGACCCTGTCGCCAATCATTGGCGGCCTCTTGGTTCAATATCTTGATTGGCATTGGTATGAGTCCGGCAACAATGCAACGTGAGCTCTAGCTAACCTCTGTCAGGATCTTCTGGTTCCTCCTCATTCTGTCAGGAGCATGCTTTGTCCCGCTATTCCTTTTCCTGCCGGAGACGTGCCGGAACATCGTTGGTGACGGATCAGTGCCCCCTCCATGGTCAAGCTGGAACTTGACTGATAGTATTCGCTTCAAGCATCGGGCTAAAAGAGGCATTAAAGTGGACGAGGAGAAGTTGGCCGAGTTGCGAAAGAACTACAAGCTCACTGTCCCGAACCCGATGTCAACACTAGTCGCTATGACCGACCTTGAGACTGCTCTGATCCTTCTCGCGACCGGCTTAGCAATGGCCTGCTTCTACGCTCTTTCCACTGGCATATCGGATTTATTCAGCAAGAACTATGGCTTTGATGAACTGCATGTGTCGTTTATGTTTGTAAGTATCGCGCCATATGTCTCACCCGAGAACTCGAATACTGACATCGAGCCATAGCTCCCAATCGGCGGAGGCAGCATTATTGCGGCATTTACAACAGGTAGAATGGTCGATTGGAACTATCGTAGGCATGCGAAACGACTCAACTACCCAGTGATCAAGAACAGAGACATGGACCTCTCAAACTTCCCGATCGAGCTGGCCCGTGTTCAGATTGGGCTTCCAATCCTGGTCGGCGCTGCTCTCGCAGTCATCGGATACGGCTGGATGATGGACCACAAGATCTCTCTCGCAGGTCCCATTATCATGCTGTTCATCCTAGGCTATTGCTTGATAGCAGGATTCCAGGTCTTGAACGTGCTCATGCTGGACATCTATCCTGGACAGCCCGCGACTGCGACGGCCGCGAACAACGTCTTTCGATGTCTGCTTGGAGCAGCAGCTAGTGCTGCAATCACGCCTATGAGCAATGCGATCGGTAATGGCTGGGCGTACACCATTCTGGCGATCCTGGTTCTGTTGTCACTACTAGGGCTTCTGGCCAGTGTACGGTACGGCATGGGATGGAGGCGAGCGAAGAAGGAGAAGGCGGAAAGGCGTAAACAAGCCAAAGATGGGCAACGTTGATCGCAGTCGGGTTTACTTCATCAAATGAGCATGCATCGAAAGAAACGCCCCAATTCGTGGACTCACGAACGTCTTTCGATATGGGCCAGAGAGAGTAAGAACTGTTCATCACTAACGCTTACAGGAGTGTTAAAGCCCGTACAATGTGCATGGACCCGTGCCAACCCAAACCTCAGCTAAAGCTATGTTCTAGATTCTATAGTCGACACGACTTTCAGCCAGAGGCTTCTGGCCATGATCATCCATTCCTTTGATGATAGTCATAGCAAGCCTCAGAAAAACACAATGCGAGCATCGCAGATATAAATGTCCCTTCATGCAGCTTCACCAGAATTGGCTGCGCAGAGCCCTAGCTTCTGCCTTAGCGTGTTTCAGGATTTCCGCGACCGGTGACCAGTTGCCCTGATCTCTTTTCATTTCTTATACAAGCATACCATATGATATCAACATGGAAGTGTATATCCGGCCCATGCGGTCATTCGCGCTGTATGTCAAGGGGCAAAAGGCATTCAAAGCATTGTAGCATGTGGCTGACCAAAGTTTAGGCACGGCACAGGGACAGATTTGATCATTCGCACCACGACTCGAGATTTTTCTGTGCACAAAAGTATCGTCTGCCTCGCATCGCCATGGATCAATGCTTGCGTGTTTCCCAGCGGCTCGAACGACCAAACGCTTGATCAGTTCGTTGCACCTACTAGCGTACTCGTATTGCCAGAGAAAGCGGAGGAGATCAAGACGCTACTTGAGTATACCTACCACTGCAAGGTCGCTGCATTCGAGCACTGTAGCGATCGAGCTCTCAAGTCGCCTGAGCTGCGGATTGCCATGCTTCAGTGTCTGGACATCTGCCTCCTCGCCGAAAAGGTAAAGAAAATATGTTCGAGGCAGATGAGGGCTAGAGAGCTGACAGCAATTACACAGTACCAGTATCATCAGCTTGGAAATGCAGCTGTACAGAAGATCATCGTACATCTGGAGGAGCTGAACGCCGATGATCTCGAAAGCTTCGCATATTCTCTCTACTCTCGAGACCAGGATATCTGTGTCGGCTGGTATAGAGACATGCAGGAAGCTGTTGTTCTCCAGACAGGCATCACGCTCAGCACAAGCAAAGAGACGTTTCATGTAGGGAGAATGTGCTTGAGCGTCAGGTACCTCGATGATGTTCGCCAGCTGTTCCACCATGATCCGCAGATCATGGTCGAGAGATTGGCAAAGATACAGCAGGTGTATGGTTGTTTCGACTGAAAGTGAAGACTACGGTGCGAAGCTTTTCGCTCAGCGATAGGCAATGAAGCTGCTGATGGGGCGAATTCGAACGCCTAACACGGCCAATGGCTAGCGAGTCAGGACGCGGCTTTAGAGAAGTGGTCTTGATAGAGCCATATGAGATATCGCTGATCAATGGTTTGTTGCTTTACACTAATATTGTGAGGCTTCTGATGGTACGTCGAGCATCTCTTTCGTCACGGCACCGAAGCTCAACAGACAATGAGTCTTAATTGGAGCCCGAAAGCTCCTGATGGATGTGGAATCAACAGGCATAGACAACTGCCTCATGAGCTAGTACGAGTACCAGTATAACTAAATAGCAGTACGATGCAGCTCATCTGAGATGGGGACTATTCGTCGAATGGGCTCATCGCGGTATGTCATCCCATTGAGCTCAGAATTTGGCTGCTTACGTTCAGTGGTGATCGAATATAGTAGGTCGAGGTACCGGTTCAGTTCAGAAACGTGTCCATGGCGCCGGCTGTCTCTAGCAGTTCCAACATGGCGGCGCATCGGTGCAGACGACAGAGTTCTCACAAGCATCAATCGAAGGAGTCGCAGCGCGGACCATGTTTTCGTGGATACAACACCCTCGAACTACCTTGGCGACGATTACAAACTCTTTTTGAAGGTGGCTTGAGTCTGTGGCTTACCACACGACATCGAGTGGAGACTTCTCCTTGTGTTGTACCAACAGCTACTTTAGGTGACCTCAAGAACGACATCTATACTTAGCTCCTGCGAGCGAGGCGAAGCTGTCCAGATGCGGTATGTTGCACAACATGAAAGCTGATGGCCGCCCATTGCGGTTGTCTGCTGTCTCTAGAGGAGGTAGATGTGGCATGGTTGTGTGTGTATCTCATGCAGCCCTACTGTAGCATTCTCGACTTAGCATCACAGCACTCCAAGGCTATGAGCACTGCCTTGTAGCCAAAGGAGCCACCACTGGTGTCACAGAGCCGAAAGTGAGCCTCCGCAAACATATATGAGTACAGGATGTGCCTCAACGAGAATGGCATCGATTCGATTCAGACAAACGGTGATACAGATACACTCAAGATTCCCAATCAAACCACATCACCAACATGACGATCGCAGAGTTCTTCTGGCTGAGCGACTCCCAGTTCAGCACGCGACTGGCACAACTTAACAACGAGGACCTCCTCAAGGACGACATTCACAACTGCCGTACCAGACACGGGGGGAAGTTTAGCGCCTACGGCGGCGTAGTTGGTGCTCTTCCCACGCTTGGAATCAGCTTGATCGGTACTGGCATCGGCCTTCGACGACGCAACGTCGTACCTCGACGACTCGCAATGGTCCACGCGGAACTACAGAAGCGCGGCCTCGATAAGCATGTGGAAACGAAAAGTGATCTTGTGATTCCTGCTGTCGGAGTCGGGATTGGTACTGCGATTGCTTGGACTGGACTTGCACCTTTAGCAGACCAGATCGTCGGACCTCTGGCTGGCATGGGCGCTGATGCTATCTTGTTGTCTACAGTCGAGGCTTGTGGTGTGACTGGAGAAGTTGAGAACGGGATCGCGAAGCTTGTGGTCGAAGCCGCTGTTGATAGAGCTGCTGACGAGGTGAATCCGGAAGGAAAGTCTGCGCAGTGGGTGGCGAAGATGGAGCGTGTCAGCGAGAAGTGAGCTTTGTAGAATGTCTTTGAGTACCAATGTGACCTTCATTCTTAGCACCCTAGTCAAGACAGAGTTCGCACCTGCCAGGATGATGTATCAAGGATGATGCACTTCCCATCCAACCACTTCACCTTTTTCTTTGCATCTTCCGTGCTTCCTAGGTCGGCTCGCAGCTCACGACTTTGCATGAGGCCTGAGCTATCGGCACTGTCAGCCGTTCGCCAAGCTGATCGGGGAACAACATGGAGAAAACGTGGAGGGCAGAAAGCAGCTCCACCTTGCCCAGCGATCTCATGCAGTAGCTGCCAAAATTGACCCCAAAGCGTCTCTCGCGAGTGTGAGTGATGGCCACCATGTGCTCGGAGGTGCTAACAGCATGTGACGCGTCGAGTGGCCTTTACTTCCGGCCATCACACAGTCTGTATATCTCAAGCTACGCTCTGGCCCCCAAGATATACAGCATCAGCGACATCGCTACCGTATGGAAGTACTTGCCAATCCTGTCGGCTACAGAGGGTAGACTATGGCGGCGCGCGAGATCGCGTCCATCTGGCGCCGGGCCGGGTAAAGTCACCCCCATCATCTCAAGCCCTGCGCTGGACCCTCTCTGCCGAGACAAAAGCACCTCGCGTCCTTGCACAGCGAGACTTGCAGACTGTAGAAGACTCCCGCTTGTCCTACGAGGCAACGATGCACAGGTTGCATGGATGAATCGGTTGGTCGCCAATTTTCTTTACCAACACTGTGTTTGTAATCAGTTGTGACTCTTTCGTGTTTGTGCTTTCATTTCTGCCTTTGGCACTCGTCCATCTTCTGGATCATGACGCGAACGGTATCAGATGCGAGCAAGACCGACATGGAGAAGCACGACGCGACAGATAGAACCTCCACGCATGATGAAGAAGATGGCATGCGAGCCTGGCCGAACACGGAAGACAATGATATGGAGCGCGCAATAGAAGAAGCAGAAGAGCCTACGCATCATGACGCCGGACGAGAGAAACCTACCGGACTTGCTGGTACACTCTCGAGAACGATTTCAAGACGATCGGCTGCTTCATCATGGCAAGACCCAGGGCCCCCGCCGGATGGAGGTGCCCAAGCGTGGACGCAGGCTGCTTGTGTTCACCTTACCATCTTTTCCACGTTCGGATATATTACCTCCTTTGGAGTCTTCCAGACTTACTACGAGAACACCCTTGGAGTCGATCCTTCAGCCATCTCATGGATAGGAAGTATCCAGATCTTCCTCCTTTTCGGCATCGGAACATTTACAGGTCGAGCCACAGACGCTGGCCTCTTTAGGCCAGTCTACATCGCCGGAGCTGTGTTCCAAATTGTTGGCATATTCTGCCAAGCACAGGCCACCAACTTCTGGCAACTATTCCTTAGTCAAGCGCTATGTATTGGGATCGCCAACGGCCTACAGTTCTGTCCAGCCATGTCTCTGATCACGACGTACTTTGCGAAGAAACGAGCCTTGGCGGTCGGCATCACGGCTTTGGGCTCGTGCACAGGAGGTGTGGTCTTTCCTGTCATTGTCCAACAACTTTTGCCAAAGGTTGGATACCCCTGGACAGTTCGTGTGATTGGCTTCATCATGCTGTTCACAAACGTGGTTACTATAACCTTTCTTCGCACAAGATTGCCTCCAAGGAAGTCTGGACCGATCGTTGACTGGGCATCTTTCAAAGAACTACCTTTTGCGCTATACTGCATCGCCATGTTCTTCAACTTCTGGGGATTATACTTCGTTTTTTTCTACATTGGATCGTATGGTCGTAACGTCCTAGGGGTCAGCTATCAGCAATCGATCAACCTCCTCCTGACCGTGGTTTGCGTGGGCTTCATCTTCCGACTCGTGCCGAATTACTTCGCAGACAAAATCGGCTCGTTGAACACATTGATCCCCTTCAGCCTGCTGAGTGCTGTAATGATGTTTGGCTGGATCGGCATACATACACTTCCAGCGTTGTACGTCTTCGCAGCCATATACGGATGTGGATCAGCATGCATACAAGCCTTGTGGCCTGCTGTCATCGGCAATCTGAACAAGGTTCCAGATCTCAAGAAGGCTGGAGTAAGAATGGGAATGGCGTTCACTGTGGTCAGCTTTGCGAGCTTGACAGGACCGCCACTGGCTGGTGCATTGATACAGCAGAATGGAGGGAGCTATCTACATGCTCAGATATGGGGAGGTGTGAGCTTTCTCATCGGATTTGTGGGACTCGTTGCGACGAGATGGTCTATAGTGGGATGGGATCCGAAAGGGATAACATAGACATTCCATCGAATCACAGTACGCTATGCTCTCCATTCGCAAGTGTGCTCGTCAATATCCATCGAGGGCGATGAGAGTGAATCCAGCCTAGTGCGATCCGAGCATGTCCTATCGCTCACTGTATAGCATGAGCGAGACACATCAAGGAGAGCCTTGTCACCCATCTTTGCAAGCTTCAAATGGCAGATCACACTGGTCAGAAACATGCGGAGTAAGTATACTGTCGATCTCGCCAATGCCGCGGGTACATGTGCCGACTACCGGAGCAGCTTTGTTTCCTGCTGTCATCCTTCGACATCGGAAAGTCCAATGACTGTGGGGTAGCGACATCTTCTGTAAGGCGTGGAATACACGATTGACATGTTGTCTGTAGTATTAGATAGACATCCTTCGTGCTCATTGATCACTGACCTTGCACGATGATCCGAGCTTGAGAATCTCCAACACCACAAGACGATGTCAAGCGAGAAGAAAGCAGGAGCCAGCAGCGGATCACAAGAAGACCATGCGAGCCATCATGAAGATAATCCAACGACAGAGACCTGCTCTTCATTACTCGAACCCTCGATAGAACCGCCTCCAGATGGAGGCTATGGCTGGGTCTGCTGCGGCGCGTTATCAACACTCAATGGCTTCACCTGGGGCGTAGCAGCCTCTTACGGCATCTACATCTCGCACTATCTCGCAGACGACTACTTCCCTGGTGCAAGACCTCTGGACTTTGCACTGATAGGAGGTCTTGAATTTGGCGTAGCCATGATCATCTCGCCACTCTGCACGATCTCGACTCGAGAGCTTGGCCGATTTGTCGTGATGTTCTCTGGATGTGTGATGTTCGCGGGAGGGTTTGTAGCGGCCAGCTTCGCGAGTGAGATATGGCAGCTGTATCTGAGTCAAGGAGTATTGGTTGGCTTGGGTCTCGGTGCTGTCTTCATTCCGAGTATTCAGGTCTTGCCGCAATGGTTTGAGAAGAGGAGGAGTTTGGCTGGTGGGATTGCGAGCGCTGGATCTGGATTCGGTGGTTTGGCGTTCAGCTTGGGCACGAACGCTATGATTGAGCAGATTAGTCTTGCCTGGGCGTTGCGGATTACTGGTATCTTGTGCTTTGTTGGCAATTTGACAGCTACGCTCTTGGTGAAGGATCGCAATCATGTTGTCAAACCACCACAACTTGGCTTCGCGACGCATTTGTTGAAGAGGTATGACTGTCTGCTATTGTTGAGTTGGTGCTTCATCAACTTGTTCGGTTACATGGCCTTACTGTATAGCTTGAGCAACTATGCGGTCGTGGTGGTGGGCCTGACACAGTCGCAAGCAAGCATCCTTACTGCAGTGTTGAACCTTGGAACTGGCTTCGGTAGGCCTGCGATCGGTCTCGCTAGTGATCGGCTCGGGAGAATTGAAGTTGCGGCTTGTGCTACCCTCATCAATGCCATTCTCATCTTCGGTATGTGGATTCCTGGTAACAGCTATGGGGTCTTGATTGTCTTCTCAATCTTAGCTGGCGCTTTCATCGGGACTTTCTGGATGACGATTGGCCCGCTCTGCGCAGAAGTCGCTGGATTATCAGAGGTACCATCTTTGTTGTCATTGCAGTGGCTTACCACTGTACTCCCGACGACATTCGCCGAGGTCATAGCGCTTTATTTGAGGAGACCTGGCATGGGGCGCTGGGCGTACCTGTACACTCAGATCTTTGCTGGGACCATGTATTTGATTGCATCGTTATTCCTGTTTGAGCTGTGGAGAGTGAAACGGAAGAAGAGGTCAGAACTAAGTTCGACAGCAACGGGCACCAATAACTAGACGAGTGCAGTGCATGCTTCGAGACTCACGTTTTAAGTGATCGCAACGCTCACAGAAGCGTTTGTGAAAGAGAGGGTCCTAAACGATTCGATCGGCATCCACGTCTGACTCCTCGCGTGCTTTGCCAACATATGGCCGCCAACGTCTTAGACGATATGCGTTGCATCGCTGCCTGGCTAGCGCCGATTGGCGTCTGCCGACTTCGGAAAGATGGATTATGTACGGCGATAGGTGTCAGCAGGTCATCAAGCGCTCACAAGAGGCCTGTCGTTCACGATCTCTATCAGCTGTTTCAATACGTACAGCCGGTACATCCAGACCTTGAAGGACACTGCTATGTGCTGTCGCCGGAAGTGACCGGCGTTGGCGTTGCGGCATGGGCAGATGCCCGCAACGGCTTATCCAAGCTGGTAACGGTTTACGTTGACAGGATGAGACAATCTCGATGAGTGGGGATAGAGGTTGTGACAGCTTCATCTGCAGCATGCGTGAAACTTGCAGCGCCGAGAACGAAAAAGTGTGGTGATGACGCGGGCGACCAGGTGTAATTCAGCGAGATTGAGCTTGGCAAAGAAGGCGCAGGCAGTCATACGTGAGATGTCGGGGATGGTCGTGATACTGTATGCTGGCATACGAGCTTAGAGCAGGTTCGTGTGAGTAGTGACATTACAGGTGATGAAAATAGTGTAGGTTGTGACTGGTGTTAAAGCATGCAAACCTAGCTCTGATGTCTGAAACCTGTGTTTGGGAGTCAAGGCAGCATTAGAACCTTGACAAAATGCCCTGTAAAAGGCCTTGAGCTGCCACTTTGGCACGTCAATCCTTTCGTTCTGCAATACAGGTAATGCGATACTACGCATCGCAGCTGCCCACCATGGCCGAAGAGGATGCCAAAAAAGTCTCTGAAAAGGACAACCATCGCGATGTCCAGGCGCTGCCGCAAAAGGAGTCGCGGCCGCGAAAGAGCTCGCTGAAGAAGACAGATACTGGTGACAAAGTGACGACCGCGCAGACACCCGCTCAGGTCGAAGCAGCCAAGGAGTCGCAAATGCACGAAACCTTCCATGATGCTCGTGGCGAGTCTCCAACAACCACTCACAGGGATGTGGGGCTCTCGAAGGAGACCGGAGGCGCATCAAACGACCAGAATCTGGACCGGAGCAGCACCAGCCTTTCTGGAGAAAATGCCAGATCGGAGCTGGAGAAGCCGGCAAGAAAGGAAGACTTATTTCCCGGCGACGAATTGATTCCTGACGCTGTCATGGTGTATGACCAGAAACGGGCCATTCGGGCCCCTGCTGAAGACATCTTCCCCTGGCTTTTGCAACTGGGCAAGAATCGAGGCGGATGGTACTTGCCACTGCGCGTGGAGGGCATCCTTCCATTCACCTGGCGACCTTCGAGGACAATCGAATCTAAATGGCAAAGGCTCACCCCGGGCGAACGAATTCCAGACTATGGATTCGGCCGGAACGATCATTTCGTTGTAGCTCGAGTGGAGGAACCTCATACCATCGTGCTTAGATCAAGGCGATATGGCTGCGACTTCACGTGGGCGCTGTTGCTCCGTGAACTGCATGATCAGCCTTCTGATCCAGAGCCTGCAACAGTCGTGCATTTGAGATTCCGTGGCAAGATCAAGGCGGAAGGGTTCAGGCGTCGTGTGGTCATCAAGAGCGGCCAAGTTCTGGACAAACTTAGCACCACGCCTATGCTCGCAGGGCTGGCTGAGCGTTGCGAACAGCCAGGCCAGCTGGAGAAGGAAAGGGCCAAATCGTCGGAGAAGCCCCAGAGACGCTCCTTTGTGGGCTTGAGACCATTCTCAAAGAGGACCTCAGAGCCGGAGAGTAATCCTCGCAATTCAGTGGCCTAAATATGCAAGTGACTGCAAGCCATGGCTGGGACTAGCCAACTCATTCAAGTCACTTGGTGACCGGCTCATCATACATCCCGAATGCAGCAATCTCAATGCCTTCTGCGACGTAGAAGGAGAGAGTATCAAAAATTCCGGCCCAGAGTCCTTGACTTTCTGGTTGTTTGTCTGCTTGAGATATACCCACATTGGCAACTTGCTGTAGGCTTTCTACAGCTTTGGAGTTTTTGAGCTCGAGGGTGATCATGTTGCCATTCTTGCTTTTGTAGCTAATTTTCCTCTTGTCGGCAGAGAGGAACATGGGTGGAGCTTCTGATGTAGTGACGCCCATAATTTTGAGTAGTGTCCAATCGATCGAATGTCGTCTGCAAAGAATAACAGAGTACTTGATGACGTCTCAGGTTGATTCCAAACGTGGTGTAGGTGTCGATATGCGATCAATGTCGTAACCCAGGATGCCTTCTCGGGTTGCAGACATGCTTGTCGAGGGCGCCATGTCAATATATACCTTGTCCGGGAAGAGATAGCAGCCAACTTTTCTGCGTACGATCTGACGTAGTTTTGATGTGTGTAGCGCGAAAGTCAATGGAAGAAGACGTGCGAAACGTCACAGAAGCATTGTGCGGCACTGCGGCTCTGCAGAAAGCGTCCAAGGGAAGACGCTCTGGCTGGTCATGTGAACAAGACTCGGCCTAGCACGGATCGGTGGCTTGCCAGCATTCGATCGGCGGACTTGTCTCACGCGAGCAGCTGCCGATATCGATACTGCTATCGATTTTCATGGTTGCACAGCATTCTACGCTGAGCGCTTGTCTTGCCCCAGCATGACAGCTCAGCAGACGTGGTCGAATGAGCAGATGCAGACGATTACGAGTCTGGCGATTCGTGATCTAAATGAGGCGGCAGCGAAAACTGGATGCAAGAGATTGCGACTGCTGCGTCTACTTTTGGTACATCGTCCGGGCTGCATAACACGGCCAGGAATTATTGGCGAGCGCAGCCTGTCGAACAGCGATGAATCTGGTGGGACAGCGAAGCAGCGCATGCTAGTCTTTTGCCGAGCAGAATTGCAGAGGTTCTGATCAGGGGATGCTTCGTCTTGGGCACCCAGATGACGACAGTCCCGCTCTGAGCGTTTGTGCAGGCGTGTAAACAAGTGTAAATCAACAAAACGGCGATCTTGTGAAAGGAGAAAGCAGAGGGCGGTATACAGAGTGCAGTAGCAGCCCATCAAAGCATATTGTCGACGAACGAACTTCACCATCGTCTTTCTCCAGAATCATTCATCGCAGACGGCGCACGCTGGGGGCGGAAAGCGAGACAGGGTGGCTAATCACGAGTGCACCTGCCATTTTGGCGTCCGTGCGTGGAAAACAACGCGCTCCAGTGCGCCTGCTACGGGACCCTTCTTCTTCACCAGAGTCGATCGACAAGTCTTGCCTGGTGTGTGTGTGGATGACTTGATTCTTCGCCTCCATCCAGACTGCCATCCTCTCCTTGACAACACCACCACCCACCCACCCATCGACCAACCGACCACCCGCCGCCGCTGACTCGGTTCACGGCTTCCGACCACTCCATTGGACTCGCCGTCCATGACGCGTGGTGTTTTGATATATTCGCATTCCACGGTAGCAACCTAAACCGCACAGAGAGAACTGGACCACAAGGCCATCCTTATCGCTGTTCCAATCTGCGCACGCCCACTCTTCATGTACGCCGCCCGATAGTCGCAGCCCGCTCTGGTTGTTTGCGACCGCCGCTCGATCACGCGCCACGACCGACATACCGACCTTCCAACCAACCAACCAAATCTGGCTGCCTTGGTTCTTGTCCGGCACCGCTCTGCAGCATCGCGCTACCGCCAGACAACAGGCAGACGCTACCGATAGACGGATTATCAACAGAACGCCCTGGCTTGCGCGTGCACTCGCGATTCACCGCCATCTTTGGCGCGTTATCATCAGTCAAAACTCTCGACAACTCTCCTGGATCTGAGAGGCAATGGAGCTGGAGTACTCGCCTCGTCACTCGCCGGGAGGCTCGATGCATATGCTGTCGCCGACGCATCCCAGAAGCCCACAATTTGACGGATTCACGACCATACGACAAATCCGCCGCTCGTTATCACGAAGCCCTTCAAAGCCCTCTCGATTCGCTCTGCTGACCAAGGGCAACGCACCAAACGCGCCCATGTCCCCTGCACCGCGATCGCCATCCGGACTCAGTCGTGCGTACAGTGCAGATCAGTCTCAGCTGGACGCGCGAAACAAGTCGACTGGCCAGCGTTGTGGAGTTGTGCGCACGAGGTCGCGCAAGACATCACCGAACAGCCCATTACGACGCGCGCTCAGCGACAACGCCAATCAGGCAAACGCGAATCCGCGATACTCGACTCGCCGCACATCTGTAGAGCACGACCAGGAAAACATGGATTGCTCCGAAGACTCCGTGAAGACTGTTTCAGAATCGCGCAATGATCCCATTAAGCTCGACTTCTCGAAACCAGGCCCAGAGAAATTCTTGCAACCCGTGATGCGTGAGCATGCCTCACCTATGAAGTCGAGCCCGCTCAAACGCAGTGATGGAGTCATGAATCTGGAAGCTGCAAGCCTGGGAAGTCCTCGCAGTAGCAAGCGTAGGAGCTTACACAGCGCTTCCAGCATCGACTTCAACATCTTCGAGCAAAGCTTTGATGGCGCGCAGTATGAACCTGCCGTATCGCCCGACGAAGACAAGGAGAAAGAAAGTGCACCCACTTTTACCTGGAACATGGCTCCACCAAGCTCACCGCAAAGACGTCCATTTAGTCTACGTAAGACAACATTATCACAGCGTGCTGGAACTGGTCGCAAGAATCTGTTTGCCGACTCTGCGCGCGATTCTGTGATGAGTCCATCGCTTACACGAGCCCGATCCAGATTCTCGCTTGATGGAGCATTACCTCTTCGCAGCTCAGATATGGATTCGCCGTTTCGAAGGAGCACAACAAGCGACCCTCCAGTCCTGTTTCCACCGCCTTCGCAGAAACAATACCAGTCAGCCCCCAAGCCACATCCGCTGTCTCACGCTTTGACACCTTCATCGTCCACATCCAGCGTGACAGAGGACAGCAACACACCGACTGCAGACCCTCGTGTACTTTGTACCGACGCTCCTGCTCAAAAGCAGATGGAGCCGCCTAGGAAGCTTCCAGGATTCTCCAAGTCACTTCCTCTTGGTGCATTACGACCGAACCTAGCTGCTGGCTCACAAGGAGACTCTCATGCCACGCCTGCTGGGTACAAAATGGCGCAGCCACTGCCCCAGGCCTTCATGTCCACAGGTCTGATCTCGAAGCGACACCGTAACGTGGACGGCGGGCCAGCCGCACTGTTCCAAAGTACCAATATGCCAGACACGCCATCGAAGAAGCAGCCTCTCATTCACTTTGGGGGCACTCCAGCCCCATCGGCGCTAGGAAAGGTAGCTCGTCCGATGCACGAATTCGGCAGCCCAAGTACACCTTTCAACGGCAGGGTGTCGAAGATATCTCCCGAGTCTTTCGGTAAAGGTGTCAACATCTTTGGATCCAGGACCAACCAACCTCAGCTGACGCGGAGGAGCTCGTTCATCAGCATTGATGGTGATGAGCCGAACGACTCACCGACGCGACATTTGGATGGCCACCCGATCGCTGACGACCTACCTCCAACGCCTACCAAGTCTACGACTTCAATGCCCAGACCTCAGTCTAAGGGAAAGAGTAACAGTCTGCGCAGCAGCTTGTTTGGGAGGAGAACGTCTCTCGGTCCGGATACCTTTGCCTCCCCTGCTGACCGTGAGCATTCGCCGCCTGCGGATGATGAAAGTAAGTTCATGCAAACTGATTTTACGCCTTGCTTTCGGCGCGAGAAGGACTCGGACTGTGCTGTTGTCGATGATTCGCCTATGCCTTTCATCACACTAACAGCCAGTGCGACAAATTCACCGCGTCTGTTTCGGAGTCAGTCAGAGCATGAACCGCGAAGACTGGCTTCTCCTTCTCCGCTTGCAAAACGATCGCTGCGTTCATTGCCGTTGTTGGATGCGAATAACAGCACCCATGCTAAGACTATATCAGCGCCCAGTCCTGTGGCGATCAAGCAGACTGCGAGCAAGCAGTCTCCTCAGACACCGCACGAGTCTTTCACTCCCCCAGATCCTAGCTGCCTCTCGATCTCAGTCGAGAATCGTGCGTCGCTGCCGTTTAGCAGCTGTAGCTTCCCGCCAGCCACACCCACAGGCCCTCGAGGCGACTCGTTTGCTTTTAGCTTGGGTCAGAGCAATGCCACATCTGGGTATTTCCAAAACGACGTGGACACTTCACTTACCTCGCGCTTCGGACAAGTGACTTCATTCGGGACCGGCGAATTCTCGCAAGTCTACAAGGTCGAGAAGCCGCTCAAGGGAGCTGGCAGCCAGCAAAAGTCCAGTCCTGGTCGGATCGTCTATGCCGTCAAGAAGGCCCGGAAGCCGTACACAGGAGTCAAGGATCGTCAACGCAAAATGCAAGAAGTAGTGATCCTCAAGGCAATGCAAGGGCACGAGCACATTGTACAGCTCGTCGACCATTGGGAGTCTAAGAACCACCTGTATATCCAGACAGAGTACTGCGAGAACGGGAACCTCAAAGACTTCCTTATTCAGACTGGATTCAAGGGCCGATTAGACGATTTCCGGATCTGGAAGATCTTGCTGGAACTGTCGCAAGGCCTCAAGTCGATCCACGACCAGGACTTTATCCACCTTGACTTGAAGCCAGCCAACATCTTCATCGACTGGGAGGGTCTGCTCAAGATCGGCGACTTTGGTATGGCTAGCACTTGGCCGGCACCAGATGGGCTTGATGGCGAGGGTGACCGTGAGTACATCGGTCCTGAAGTGTTATCTGGCCGTTTCGACAAGCCCGCCGACATCTTCTCGCTCGGTATGATCATGCTTGAGATTGCCGGTAACATCGTGCTTCCTGACAACGGCGCGTCCTGGCAGCGCCTTCGTGCTGGCGACCTCAGCGATCTACCGAGTTTGACTTGGAGCTCAGATAGCTTGATTCGAGATGACTCCGGGGATCCTATCGAGCTGCTCAACGGTCAATCAAACGAGTCGCTCTGCACCTCGCATCAAGGTGATGACGATTTGAGCTTCTTGAGACCGGCACCACCTAAGCTCAAGCGGGACCACGACCTCGACAGTGCTCCGAAGTTCATGGTTGATTCCAGTGATAACGAAGCGCTAGAAAGTGTCGTGCAATGGATGATCAACCCTGATCCTGATCTGCGGCCAGACGTCGATCAACTCTTGCGAACACATGGTGTGCAGTGGGTCGAGCGACGGCGACGAGCAGGAGCCACGGTATACGAGGGCAATTGGGGACCCGCGAATGATGTCTTAAATCACGGACAAGAAGAGGATGTTGAGATGATGGACATCTGATCAACTCGCATAGCCCTTTATTGGATGGAACGAGAGCCTCACCGCACGAGCATCCCTTGCTGCACGGTCTCGGAACAGATCAGCACTTGCAGCACCCTTGCTTGGAGGTCATTACGGATCACGCTCATCGATATCATAACACTCAACGACGCACGAAATTCAACAGCACGGACACGAACGGCAGAGCCAGTACGCAGCATCAACAGGCACATGGGCGCATTGAACGCCACAAATGGGAGGACGACAGAGGAAAGGGACAGAAAGGAGATCACGGCCGACTTACTATGGAACATGTACATCGCAACGACCTAACGAAGACATTGAAAGGAGCATTTTTGCTGAGCAGTGGAGAAGCGAACAGCGTCAAGCGTTTAGCAGCATTAAGCGAATGTTTCTGATCTCTGACTTTCTCGACAACGCTTGGGTTTGCCGCAATGGCCTGATTGGAATTGCTCGCGGGATCAAGTGGGAGAGAAACCCAGCAGGAATTATCGTAGATTATACATATGTTAGCTGCCACGAGGCATATGGAATCACGGTGCAGCGGCTTGTCCAGCTATTCCGTTGAGGTTGACCCTTGATCTTTGTGACGTGCTCATCGTTCAGCGTACGTTGCATATACATGGATCTGGTGAGAATGCATCCGTTTGAGGTTGCGGGCTTCCTCGCTTTGTTTGCATATGTTGTGCTCCATGCTAGTTCCCGACATCACGACAGGTTGACAGTAGACTATTCACAGACAGGGCTTCCTGCATAAGGGCTGGGTTACGCGTACGACAACGTGCGACATATAGCAAGGTGATGCCAGTTCTCGCGGCGAGGCTCTGCTCATGCTGTATGCATGCCTTGTTTGCTCGTGGTGTGCCTGCGTTGCGCCTTGCGACATCTCTCGTATAGACCGGCTGACCTTGCATACTGCGGTTCACTGACATACACGATAGACGGAGTAGGCAAATTTTTACTGATTAGTTTCCTGTATCAGGCAGCAGCGGACGACCCTTGGCCCATGCATTTAAGCAGCCAAATCCATCATAATCATCTATCGACCTATAGAAAGTGGCACCCATCAGCTGCAGAATCTCGCACTTCTCCTCCATCGTTCGAGCCAACTGAACTTGGCGTGCTTCGACTCGAAAGGCTCTTCCAGTTGCATCGCGTGGGCTCTGCCTTTGATGATATTCTGCGACCCAGAACCCATTCGAGGCAATCCCGACACTGAACCAACCCAGTTCCATAGCTGTGGGCAATGGCTGGTCGTTCAGGCTGTTGTCTTCGCCATGCAGGAAGTCGTCGATGCACTCGTACCTCTGCTGGCTTTCGAACCATTGTGCTCCAAGGGTGAGAAGTCTTTGGCACCAGATATCTTCCACGGCTTGATCTGTGTCTCGCTGCATCTGGGGTCGTGTTGGATCGAGTCCAAGATGACTGAAGTTGCCGTGGTTCCGGGTAGGACTATTAGACCTCCTCGTGAAGGCCAACCCCTTAGGGTTATGCTGTGGTCAGAATACACGATTCGTTCGTGAAGAGGCTGTTGCCTGTGCAATCTAGTTTGCTGCTCATAGTTGTGCGGGATTAGGTGCGTTGGAGTCTTCCTCTGCGCGTCTACAAGCTCTTACTCTGGCTGGAGGTTACGCCTCATCCTTTGGCTCGATGCCTAGCACACCGCGTACAATGTCGTGTTTGCTCTTGATATGCCTGCGTTGCGCCCTGTAATATCCCTCGTATGGTCAGAGAGAACGACCTTGCATTCTGCAAGCTATGTCTTCTTACTGACGTACACGACAACATGAACAGCTTTCGAGGTCCGATGAGGTGTTGGTTTCCTTGCTTTCGAACGAGTTCGCAGCACGTCCGAGGTGGGGCTACGGTGCTGTTGCCGAAGGATATTTGTGTGCGTTATTCGCCTATGGAACTCCGAGCACTCGCTATTGGCGTGATAAAGCATCAATACTTGTTCCAAGTCACCTGCTGCGGTGCTGCTTACGGTTATTGCCTAAACCCACGTGTGCCAACATACTTGGTTCTACTGATTGGAGCCGCATCTGGCCGTAGGAGGTGCTGGGTGGACAGCTACTGGCTGCTGCTCATGTGCTGCAGATTCATCAGACGCACAAAACCGGCTCTGGAGCTCTTCTGCCGTTCTGTCTCTGTTGAGATCGTCACAGAGCTACATCAGCTCATCATCCTAGCGTGGACTGCCGAGCATATCGCTGCGCCTGCGAAGAAGAGGCTAGTGAGGAGGTGTGGCGTACTCCCGTGCGAGAGCAGAAGCAAAGTTCGACGTGGCAGAGTCGCGCGGATTGCGTGGGAGCCATAGGCCATGTGTCTGAAACCGCTGACTACTGTGCCCTTGCTGTCTCCTCGCTGAGAGCGGTGTGAAGGAAAGCGCTGGCTGGCGCTTGTGTGACCTGCGCACGAAATGATCTCGCGGAACGAGGGATGCTACCTACTGTACCGAGAACGACATCTCCTTCTGCATGTGAGGAGTTGCTTCCGCGGCGAAGGACGGACGGGTTTACCAGTACCAAGGAGTACCACAGTACAGCTTACATGTACCGTCGTCCACCTGTGGCGCTGACCTCAACCACGCAGCAGAAAATGCAGTGTCAAAGAAAACCAGATCCGATGCTTTGTCGTGTGTGCTACGTAAGCCGTTTGCGGGATGGACAGTATTCTCGCCCGTGCATCTTTTACATAACCGTCTGTCAAGAAAAGCAGACACTTCGGCGAAGGGCGGTCGAAAAAGGTTGGTGTTGGCATCTCCTCCGTATGGCCACAGTGTGCCTGAGCGCCACTGACCGCATTCCCTTCAGAGTGCGCTATGCCCAGTTCGAGGCCCTAAAGCCGGTCTGTCGGGTGCAAACAAGCGCAAGGCTGCTGTTTGGCTTGGGCGACTCGCAGCATGCCATGTCGGTTGGGCTGCTGTTTTGTGCGTACTTCTGCTCGTCTGCTGTGCCGAGGACAACTCCCTTCCCTTTTCTGCACTTTGCGACACGCATCATCAACATCGTCGACCCGTCCATCCTGAAGACAACTTACCGGAAGCATAACCAAACGTCTCCGTTTCCATCGTCATCGCATCGCATCGGATCTGGGAGCCGGTAAGGGACCGACGCGAGTACCTGACAAAAGGTCCTGGATCTCGACTCCGCAAACTGTGGGCATCGCAAGACGTCGCTCTGCAAACACTGAGAGTCACCTTCGTGAGCTTGTTGCTTGTACCAATACCACCCCAGTCTCTGTTTGCGTGCCACCCATACGACCACGACCAAACCATCGACAACAACAATTTCAGTTTCCGGATCCAGACTTCATTCCATCCTTGACTAGCTTATTTGCGCGATGGGATTGCTGTGACGCAACTCGCGATCACCCACGGAAGATGAGGAAGTATCTGCCATTTTGGAGCTCTCGAGTTGGAACAATCAGTCGACAGAGCAATGGCGAGCAAAGATAGTGGTCAAGGAGCCTTTCGCTCCATCAGTGGGCAGGCAGAGACGGCCGAACCAAGTAATGGTGGAACGAATGGCAATGGCAGCGGGCCAAGTACGGGATCGGCGTCGAGGAAAACGTCAAGTACACAATTGAGACAGCCAACGCAGTCTTCATCGTCGGGTTCGTCGGTGCCAACCTTGAGGAAATCGTCATCGACCAATTTGACGCCCATCGTAGCATCACCTGCTCCTGGTGCCAGCCCAAGATCATCGAGAAATGCCTCACCTATACGTCAGGACAAGCCAGCAGCGGTGCCCAGTGCTTTGTCGACTCAACCATCTGCAGCTGCCATACAGCGTGCATTGTCGGCATCGAGCGTACCACAACTACAATCAAAAGGCTCTACAGTAAGTGAAGCAGTGGCTAAGCTACCAGGTCGTGCACAGAAAAGTGCAGCGGCCTCTGGAGAGACTACGCCGCAATGGCCAATGTCACCACGACTCAAATCACCACCTCCATCTGGTCCTAACTCCCGACGCGGGTCTGCGGCCGCGCAGCAAAGGAAGCCAGATCCATCAGCAATGCCGAGCATTCAAGTTCTGAGTGCGACCCCGCAGAATAACGCTCCTGCAACCACATCCGCTCGAGCAGCCAGCGTTGACAACCAACGACCAGATGTGCAGCTTCAGGCTCCACCACCGCCCAAAGCATCGGCACGAGGAGCTAGCGGCAAGTCAACTCTGGAAACTGTGCAGGAGAACTCTAGTGATGCGCAGGAACCGAGTCCGGCCGCTGTACAGGCAGCTGCCGACCTGAAGCCACTTACCAAGATCGCGGGCGAAGAACCCAAGAGGTCGCCGACGAAATCTGAGACAGAAAAGCTCAGCCAACCTGGCGAGAGCGGCAGCGAGAGTGCTGGCAACAAGAGCGACTCGAATAAGCGCGGGCGTCGACAGTCGACGGGGACCAGCTCACAGACTACTCAGAGTCAGCCGCCTGCAGCAAAGAAGGCCAACACACAGCAAAAATCGAGCCATTCCATTGGACCAACGGCGAAAGAACGACAAGCAGCCGGCAAGCAGAACATGACAGTCGAGACAGAGACCGTGCAGTCCATTCCACAATCGCAGCTCGCGCCTGCCAACGATCGGTCGGGCCTGCGCAATGAGAGCGGCGGCACCGTCAAACTCAAGCCGAGCAACGAGACGATACGGCCAAAAAAGGAGCGCAAAAAAGCCGTGCCCAAAACGAGGAGCGTCAATCAAGGTACAGGTATGTATTCTAATGCTCGTTCTGCATTTCTGCCGCGTGTTTATTGCAGTTTCTCTGGCGAGTCACTTTATGCGCAGTATCAGGATCTGGAGGAGGAGACGACTAGCAGTCCTTGGATCGATTCACCACGGAGGGGTGGTGTTTCTCATCTAAGACGCGCACTCTCAGATGCTCCCATCGAGTCCACTTCTTCTGTTCAGCGTGCGGCGTTCATCCCTCAGCCCCTTTGACGAGCTTTGTCTTCTGGCATTGTCGCAACACTTTCTAACAGATCCGTGCGTATAGCCACGTCAAAAGCAGATCTTTTCGAAGCGCGAGTGGCAAGTGCCGTGGACGAGGCAAACACATCCGACTCTGACGAGACATTCGTTTACGAATCGAATCCCCCGGAGCAGCCGCGACGCCATCGACATCATTCAAGAACACCGAGCGTGACTTCATCACACAGCATGGCCGACCAGCAACGAGGCGTCATTCGAGGCTACAACGACCCATTCGACGGCCCTCGAGTTGGAGGCAAGCGAAGCATGAAATTCTCGACAAATCCTACAAACCCATACGGAATGGACAGCCCGGACAGTAGCAATGGTACAGTGCGTATGCACACTCCAAAACACATTGGCAGGTTTGGCAGAACGGCAAACCAGTCTGCATCACACGACCAAGACTCGCCCTTCACCCAAGCTTCGAAGCTCCGCAACAACCACCTTGCACAAGGACGATCGAGGCCAACATCACCCCGAAGTCCTCAAAATATGCAATTCCGCCCGAGCAGTTTCTTCTCCAACACCAGGAAGCAGGAACAGTCCTTCGCCTTCGACGCTGACGGCGGTCAGACCGCCGATGACGAGCGCACGCCACTTATGGGTCATGGTACGGTGCGGACTCCGCGGCGATCACAGTACCATCCACACCGGTTCAGCAATAGTGTCACCCATTCCATGGACAACTATTACGATCATGAGGAGCCGCGGGGTTGGCTCGGCATGAAAAGATGGGGAGGCTGTCTTCTCACGACACTCGTGCTCATCCTTGTGGTTGTCACTGCGGTTGGCTTTGTCTTCGCCTCCAACCGACCTCTCTACGATGTGAAGGTGCACAAGATTCACAATGTGCTAGCCAGTGAGACAGAGCTTATGCTCGACCTTTTGGTCGGCGCGGTGAACCCAAACACCATGGGTATATCCGTCAGCGAATTGGATGTGAACATCTTCGCAAAAAGTAAGCACGTTACCATGCCAAATGCTACTGATCCCGATGCTCCTACAACACGGAACATGCGCTATGGCTCTCGCGCATCTGGTTCAGGCGACAAAGATAAAAACCCCAATCTCATTCAGGATCCAGATGGACATTGGCATAATCCTGGTGATAAAGAGCCGGAGGCAGACCCAGAGAACGATGCGCAGACTCTTCTTTTGGGCAGGGTATTCCACTTTGATCAAGCACTGTCATTCGAAGCGTCTCCGCTTAAGCAGCACGAGCATGTCTCTTCTGGTCAGCTGCGATTGACAAAGCCCGGAAATGGGACCGAATCGCGTGGCAGTGCCAAGTGGGAAGAGATCATCCAGTATCCTTTCGAGCTCATAGTGCGAGGCACAATCAAGTACCAACTGCCAATATCGTCTCGACCACAGAGTGTTGCGATCGGAGCAAAGACTGTTGTGCATCCTGAGGAGGATCTTGACAGTCATGGAAACATGAAGACAGCGCCCGTCGATCATTCCGAACACTGGCAGTGGATTGACCTGCCAGAGGAGGAAGATAGTATCGACGAGCAGACAGTGGCAGATGCCATCGCAGCCAGGATTGCAGAGGTGGAGTAAACACCGATTTCCCATGTGTAAATTGCATATCTGTTTTCGAGCGATTCAGCGAATATGAACACTCCACAGGGAACACAGTGGGGTTCGAGCGGCAATTTGAAAAGTTCTGGCTTCTTATGACCAGCGAGGAGTCAGTATAGGCGGACAAGAGAAAGGGATATGAGCTTCTGGAGAGAAGACCTGACAGCACGACGCCAGCTTTCTTAGCACGAGAATGTGTACGCGTGTTTCATAGCAGACCGTGACATCGTATGAGCATACAAGCGATGCCTTACCTCAATGATCATTCACATCTTGCATTCGCTTCTTGTCCCATGTCAATCGTTCACTTCTGCCTTGGCACTTTCCTAATGTGAACTCGTTTCATGCAGCACACCGGCTTCCCGCAGAGCCGCGCCGCGCACCGTCACATCCTCTCCACACTCTAACACCACATATCCAGACAGCATTGCATTTATTGCGCAGTCCGGCCGACAGATACGGCGCGCACTGACTCATTTGAGTGACGAATCTCCATCTCGCGCGCGACCTGTACATTATTATCCACCACTTACGACACGCGACTTCCATTTGCGGGCGCAGAACCGGCAGACGCGAGAGGCTGTCAATTCCAGGCCAGCCATGCGATAATCGAGCGACACATGCGGCACCGCGATCATGAATCCCGCCGAGCTCACTTTGACCATCTCGCCCTCACTCACCAAAGCCACACCGGCCACTCTCAAAAATGGCATCAGTGCCGCAACCCTGGCCCCGGTGGGCAGGACCTTGGTCGAGCGCATCAATCTCGAGCCCATTTACGCACAACTGAAGACTGCTCTGGGAGAGCAATGGACAGACTACAAGGCCGCCATCACCGCATTTGTGCTCGGCTCACTGAACCAGGCGGAGCTGTCATGGGTGCTTCAGCCACTGCTGAGCGGTAATGCCATCCAGACTAGCGATCTGAGTAAGAACACGACTTCGACTCTGCAGCTCCACAACCAACTCGTCACGGCCATCTACGCGAACACATTGCGCGATGCTCCCGCGACGGAAGTTGCGCCATGGGTGGTCGCGACCGACAAGCCTTCCAGCACGGCTAAGAGCTCGGGTGCGGGAGGGGGTGTGAACGACAAAGCAGAGGAAAGGCTGAAGCGAGAGATTATGAGCTTGCATCCACGGGACAGGCAAAGGATCAAGGCAGTGAGCGATGTGGCACCAAAAGTGGCCAAGCAAGAAGGCCTGCGCCAGATCGTGGACTACGGCAACGAGCTGGCTGTGAAACCTCCCGGGGCTGGATACGGACAGAACGATCAACAAGGCACAACAGCTGGTCTTGCAAGGAATAATTTCGACATTGAGATCCAGCGACGATACGCGCAACCTCTGGCAAGTGAACAGCTGGAGTTTCCTGGTCTCAATGACTTGCAGAACAAGATCGAACCAATCTGTTACGAGCAAGGCCTGACGGGAGGCGTCCAACAAGGCATGCTGCAAGGATGCGCAGAACTCGTCGAGCAGGCTTGCGAAGTGTACATCAAAGAAATGCTCAGCCATTTCCTCGCACACGCACGCAGCAATGCCGTTGGTAGGGATGGTGTGCAGACTCATAAATTTATGCGCCAGTTCCGAATGGAGGAGGATGATGCTGAGAGAGGAGTTCTGCAAAGGAATGCAGGTGGTCTGTTGCCAGTCGAGATGCAGATGCAAGCGCAAAGGGAACCGCTTAGGATGGCAGACATGCGTCTTGGGCTTGGGCTGTCAGATTCCTTCCTCAAACAGGATCGGTTCTTGGATGAGCAGATCATGCTGAAGCACTACCCGACTGTGAGCCCGTCATCGAAATCGAGCATCAATGGTCTCTCAGGACATCTCACTAACGGCATCAAACGGTCTGGTACTGCGGGACCTGAGAATGCGGACGCCATGGATATTGACTCGGAATTCGACTGTGGACACTTCAAAGGCGTCGCGAAGAACGATCACGACAGTGTCATGGGAGCTTTGGACGATTGTTTGCTGGCTGCGGGATAGGATCCACGTAGAGCTGCATGTGAACAACCGAACACTTACTGCCATCCTGGAGACTACTACGGCCTTCCTCTGCTGGAAGACTTTCGGACAGGCGTCTACAGAGAGGCTATCGCGGCTGCTGTGTCCGAGGGCATTGGCGAACGACAGAAGCGAAACCTCAATCAGGGACAGTATGGCGAGGCCGACCCTTCAAGGCCCATGCCTTTTGCTGCCAGGCAAGGGAACCAGTCATTTGCCGCAACTGGGCTTCATATCGATGTCGAGAATGGGATCAATCACAGAGATCAAGCAATCAGCCAATCTCCCTTTGCGATCGATGACATTGGAGCCCGAAATCAGTCTGAGGATAAAGATCGAGAGGATGAAGGCCGCGAGGACAAGGTGCAAGTTGGCAAAAGGAAGCGTGGAAAGTCCCACGCGAGACCTGCTAAACGAAGGCAACTCTCGAAAGATGAAGGTACTGATGCCGATGAGAATATTGAGCTCAGCAAAAGAGAGCGTGTGCGCAAAGCAGGAACACAGGTCACGCGTGAGAAGTCGGAAACGAGCAAGAAGAGGAAGCGCGTACAGCCAGCTGACAGTGAAGCAACGCAGTCTGAAGCCGATCCTACTCCGGCGAAGAAAAGACGCGGTCGTCCCCCGAAAAGCGAGGCTGCAAAATTGACAGCAGCGAAGCGCGAGAAGAAACAAATGTCTGCTGACACGGGCAAGTCGAAGAATGAAACTTCTGTGGTATCTCGTCATGGACCGTCGTCAAACGACAAATTGTACACGTCAGGCGCTGCTGCTGGTCCTCATTCTCTTGACAACGTCTTTGCCACGTTCAACAAGAAGTCCACGCCAATCAAGCCAAAGTCCAGAGCGCCGCCAGCTACGAAGAGGCCGAAAGCGACCCCAAAGGTCGAAGTGAATGAAGAAGATGATGCGTCTGGAGAATCTGACTCAGAAGCGGTGGTCGAGCCAGCATTCCCAAGCAATCCTTATACCGCGCCCGCAGAAATTGCGTCGAATCCTGCAGACATCGCAAAAGTCTTCCAGGCCGCAGGTCCTAGCGCAATGAGGCCACAGACTGCTGGGAAGAGACCCCGCAAGACTGTATCCACGCAGCAAACGTCACGAACTGCGAGTATTGTGCAATCTATCCACGCTCCAACACCGCAAAGGCCCAACAATGGTTCAATGCTGCAAAGTATGACGCGGGAAGTGTGTACTGTTAGTACGCCAAAGGAGAGCTCTACTCCATCAAAGATGGAAAATTCGACAGCGAACAATGTAAAGATCGACACGCCGTCAAGGGTGACAAATCGTGGTGATGAGATGATGAGATGTACTCTGCCCAGTCAGCTTGGCTTCGATCAATGTGATAAGCGGACTCTGGGCCCTAATAGGGCGAGAAGTATGCTGGATCACATTCGACGGGTTCATCCCGAGCACTATAGTCCTGCTCAACGAGCTACCGAGGAAAACGTCAAACGTATGTTTGAATCGCCTGCAAAGCTTGACAAGACAGGAGATACTGGAGCAAAGGACAGGAATGCACAACAGAGTACGCCGACCAAGGCGGCAGCACCTAAGAGAAGTAATGTTGTCAAGCCGACAGCGCAGTATGCCGCTAGCAAGGATGATTGGAAACTTCCAGCGCCAACATTGGAACCTGCGAGCGAGGCTTTAAAATTGACCGATGCTCCCATCAAGGAGCAACAGATACAGCACTGCGCTCCTGTCGCGCAGATGTGGGCCACTCCACTCGAAGGAGATCAGACGACTGCTGTCAAAGCACCGGCTATTGATCAGGGTGCTCAGCGCATGCCTCTCCCCGCTGCTGCTGCAATATCACAATACGAGGCTGCTCTAGGCAATATGCTCCAGCAGAGAGGACAGCAGCTCCATCGTGGAGAGGTAATTACTTCGCCTCATGCGCCTCCATCTCGTCACCAGGCATCGCTACCGATGAATGGAAAGGACAGGCCAGCTTCCCGAGCAGACTCCGCGGCAGTACCCAGTCTCTCAATACAGCCAGGAAGCCATATGCGCAGTCAAAGTACAGCACTGCAGCACCAGACCCAGCAGAATCCAGTCTGCCCGCCTCACGCGCAAGCGCAGGTGTACATTCCAGGCAGTCATATGTCACCGCGCACGCAAATGACCGACAGGCCACCTTTTAGGGCCGAGCCAGCTATGCCCGTGACTATGCACACGCCTGTACCTTTGCCATTGCCTCACGCGGGATGGACCAGTCAATCGGGCGATGAATCCATGGGCTTCCAGCAATATGCTCAGCGACAGAGCACAGGCTTGCCACAGAATGGGTCGCAGGTGCATGCTGCAGCCCTTCGAATGGCTCCAATGAATGGTCATGGTGATAGGCCTCCTTCTCGACCAGGCCCAGAACCAAGGCCAAGCATGGCGCCAATCAGCAATGCTAGTCGAAGTGAGACGTCAACCACGGCATCCCCCAAGATTGATAGGCAGACCCACACGCGTACCTTATCTAATGGCACCAAAGGCTCACTTGCTTCGCCGCAGCATTCGTCCTCACACTCAAGGCGGTCCTCACGGAATTCTACTCCGCGGCCGCAAGCAATCGAGAACGGACAGTATGGCAGTCCGAGCTCAAACATGCGACCTCCGAGCTTGACACCCACACAATTTGCGCAGCAACAGAGCGTATACTGGAACCAACAAGGGCCACAGCATCATCTGCATGCATCTCCATCTAGACATGGCTTCATTGGGCAGCCAAGCATAGCGCCATTCCTGAGTCCAAGAGTGCCATATATGCCGCAGCCGAGTCCTCGACCTTCGGCGTACCACAGTTTCCCACCTTACATGCCGGGACAACTTTACGGAGAGATGGGCCGATCTCGATGGGATCCGCAAGGCATTTTGGAAGGACCGGGACACATATCTGAGGTCGCAAGACAAGCGAGCTTCAATGGTCATCCGAGAGGGTGTGGATGTGAGGACTGCCGACCAGGATTCGCTTGCAGACCATAGAGCGGTACTGTGAGACTGTTGCGTGTGGAGACAAGTGAAACGTGACGATGAGAAGGGAGGTGGGTGAGTAGAATTGTCGCTGGCGATAAACGAGTGGCTTGCTCGATGTAGGCAGAGTGGATAGGACGTACGCTAGTATGATTATTGTCTGTCTATACACACCAGAATACAGGTATACCATGGATGAAAGGTCTCTGCTTACTGGCGCTGGGCAAAGATCAGAGCTGCTTCTGGCACTCGATATTTCGTGCACTAGATCGGGCCGCATGCTAGACTAAGCTGGCTTCCAAGTGCATTGTCGTGGAATACATCGCTGAGAAGGTTCTCATCCCAATAGTTGCTGACATGGCTGTAGTCCTTACAGCATAAGATTGCAAGTCAACACATCTACACCCATTCTTGGAGAAGTTTGGACGGCGGACTCTTATGTTCCCATTCGTTGACTCTGGCTGCTGCATTCTGTAGCATGAGTGCCAGAGGGCTCGTGCTTTTCAGTCACAATGATTCACAGCCAATGCAGCAGGATCTCGTCGTGGAAGAACTCCCTCTTGAGGATCCATAGGCCATATGAGCAGATCTAGGCAGTGCTTCTGGTTTGTACTCTTCGAATTGCCACGATTCGTTCAATTGAAGCAGTGTGACCACCCCCATACTTTTCGCGGCATGATTCATTCCTTCTTACGTTCCGCTGAAATTCCTGATTACTGATACCTGTGATGTCCGAGCAAGGCTGATGAAATGGAAACATTGTAAGCCTCAGAGAAGCTTGCTTAGTCGTGCCTACGCACGTTGCAGTCTGCACATATTGAGCTCGCTCCTTCCCTCCCTCTCTAACCCCAACACCATTTTGCCTAATCTGCTGCTCTTTCCCCAAAAGCCATCTGCCTCGTGCAACTCACCTCAATCCCGATACATCACGCTCACTTGATCTGTACATCATCTATACCCACCATTAAAGTCCAAACATCCCTGTAATATGACGAAGAAGATTCAACAATCACAAGCAAAAGCACAAGCTCTTTGGCTTCGTCCATGCTTATCGCGAGACTTTTGTTTCAGAACCAAGTACTACCTCCCACGCAAAAGCAACAACAGCAGACGGCAAAAGGGAAAAGGTAAAGTGAGGCTTTCTGGAAAAACAAGGTTGAAATTAATATCATGGTCATTTTTGAATAAGTCTCGGTCGGAAGCTGAAGAAGGGGCTCATAAGTAGGCTCCTAACTTCCTATATGTCACAGATCGATCCTGTTCCCTTCCGCCGCCGCCATCATCGTCCTCCTCCTTCGCATCTACCACTCACACTAGTCTCGGAATCCAAAAATGCAAATGCCCAAGACGAAGAGACGACTGTCGCCAGAATCTCGATCACAAAGATATCATCGCCCATGAACACCACCGCCGTTTCCCATAAACGTTCAACAAATGCTGGGGTCTTCTATTCGTTCATTATCATCTTTCATCTTCTGTGGAGATCAGGCGCAGGCTCCTTCTTGTCACCTTCCTTCTTTGCTGGGTCATCAGGAATGATGACTTTGCCCTTGTCGTCGTACTTTAGCTCAGGAAGTCCCTTCTTCTTCCGCTCCTCGGCTTCGACCTTTCTCCTCTCTTCCTCTTCTGCTGTACGCTTGTCCTCGGCTTCCTTGAGCGCGACTTGCTTGATCTTCTCTTCTGGGGAGAGCGCTTCGAAAGCGGCGGTGTCTTCATCCCACTTCTTGACACAGTCGTGGTTCCAGTTGCACTTCTCGACTTCGCCGAAGATGGGGTGGTTGAATCGTGGATGGGTCGTTGGCCAGCCAGAGGCGTGGTAGTGGTGCTTCACGAGAGCCTGCTTTGTCTCGTGAGTGCCAGAGTCGGAGTGGCCTTGACCTGCAGCGAAAGCCTCGACAGTCAGGACAAGAACGCCACCGACCAAGGTGGACTCGGTCAGGTCGTGGAATTGGTCCCAAGTGACCTTCTGGCCAGTGCGCTGCTCGATGTCGTCGAGGATGGCGTTCGTAAACGCGGATGGACCGGTGCCGCTGATGACCTGATCGAAGTCGAGCTTGACCTGCGAGATAGGGACACCCTGCTGGACGGCGACACTGCGCAGCCAGACGATGATGTTCTCAATGAGCTTCATCATGACGGGAAGCTTAGGCTTGCACATGAATGTCCACTGGCAGAAGGACTTGCACTTCGTGCCTAGCACTGGGTGCAGCGCGAACTCTGGCTGATCGATCTCAACACCGACTACCATGTCCACATCCTTCTCCTGCCATCGCGGTGGGATGAAGTTGCTGATCGGGCGGAGAGCTTCAACATCAATATCGGTATACACGCCTCCCTCGATGTACATAATCATGTACCGCAGCAGATCGGCCTTGATGATACGTGCGGTAAGCTCGCGATACACGTATACGATGTCCTCGCGGTTCAAGCCATCTGGACCGAAATGCGTCTCGACGTAAGCCATGTCGTTCAGGTCCGTGAGGACCTCATATCGGTAGTCTGGGTTCTTCGCGATCCAGGATTGCGCGACGTTATGATCTCGCTCCTCAAACTTTAGGGGATCGACTTTCCACGTTTGCCAGATCTTCCGCGGAAAGTGCTTTGGTCTCGATTCGAAGAAGCCTGGCGCGAAGCTTGTGTGCGACCCCGAAAGGAAGAATACTAACAGACATAATGCGAGGAGCGCAGGTATCGTTCTCTGGAGCTGCTTTGGCATGCCAATCTGTGGTATTGATTGAAGGTAATCCTTCGGGTTGTATGATTTGGGTGCGACCTTCATCTTTTCGACTGTGGCTTCAGGCTTCTCTGCTGGAGTGCGGCTCGACGACCAAGATCGAGCGCGTGCTTGGCCTCCGAACATGGGCAGCTCAGGCAATTGCAATGGCACTCGCATGAGTGCTCAAAAGATTTGTGGTGTGGTATATGCAAGAGCTAGAGCTGACAAGAACGAGGGATGTATGATGAGTATGCAGAAAGGGATGTCATGCAGTAGACCGACAAGACATCTCCTCACGATAGACAATTCAAAGGTTGGTTGTGGAAGGAACGCAGGCGCACGAATTGCTACTGTGCCGGATAAGTGTGAAGCATGTCGGCGAAGAACTCAATGTGGCGGCTTGCCCAAGAAAGGCCAGATGTGCAGAGAATAGTCGGCGGATCGAGAAGCGATACTTGCAGGACCGGCCAAAGTCTAAATTAAAGATTGGCACAGCGGTCTCAACGCCCGCTTATTGGCCACTCTTTGTGCTGAGAGCTTGCGGGAAGACCTGGGTCGCCGCCGCAATTATAGGCAGAGACCAGTTTGCATACCGTATGATCCGCTGATACGCCAGCAAGAGACTCAACGCAGCAGACCATCAGAACGTCAAACAGTCGTGTGCTGCGCGGTCGCTTGTCTCGAAATTGCCACAGAGGGCAAATAGCAGGGTGCTGGTTAGCCGCAAGTGCTTGGCCATCTATCGATGGTGCTGCAACACGCATGCACCAGCCGCATCATGACGATGCAGGCGACCGAGGCAGGCTTTTCTGAGAGCTGCGAATCCGCAAGAGGCACGAGGGCTGCAAGCTACTGCAGCTCCCAGGTTACGCCTCACATGGGTCTTATGCTCACATGCTCTGTCCTCCGCGGTGCCTATTGCACTATTTCCATGACAGAGCAACAATGCCATTGCCGTTTCGCAAGCTCTCCAGCGCCATGGGAGCAGCGCACGCAGATGCTTAGCATGTCTTCATGAGAGGGGTGTTTTTCTAGACAAGGGAGAGTAAGATGGCTCATTCCCGGGGTAATCATCCAATGTCTCATAGGCGCTCCATAGCGGCAGCGGCTTCTCGGTAGCAGACGTGGTTGACAACCCAAATGCCAACGCTTGTCAGTGCTTTGATGATGGCTACCATACGCTCACGCCCAGCCATCCTCTCGTTGGTCGCGCGAGCAATTTGAGCAGCGCGACTGGTGGCATCGTCCGCTGCAGCTGCAAATGACTTGCTATCACGATCTCGCAACGATGGCGTTGCAGGGATGAATGGCTTCGCAGCGAGTCCCCGCACTTTGGTGTGGTCGAACTTCAGGTACGAATAGCAGTCAGCAAAAAGGGAGGCTCCGCGCAGGAACGAAGCGTCCCAATCTTGTTGGAGTTGCTGTTGTGCCCTCACGCACCGAGGCCCGGCTCCTGGCAGAGAGTATCTTCCAAGCACAACTCGGCTCGTTCAACCGGGTCCGCCCAGAGGCGTTACGAGTTGCGCCTCATGGTTTGCCAGAATTTACTTAGCGCCCGCCTGAATTTGTCCTCTGCCGATTCCAGCTACACCCCCGGCGGGTCCGCAATGTGATCTCTGCCATCGCCGAGCCTTTGACGCGACATCCTGGAGTCTAGTGCGGCGGCTTTTGGCGTTTGTCACATGCGGATGCGTGCTTCAATCCTGATCTTTCTTGCGTTGTAATTGTCAGTGTGAGCTCTGCGTGTCGTTGCAGACTTGCCACAAGCATATTGTCGTCTTGATGGGCTTCCACGATAACGGAAGGGAGATTGCTAGGATGAAGGAAGCGCAGCTTGAGGCAGGGGACTTGGAGCCAGTACGATTAAATCTTCTGGCTCAGGAGGATGAAGTTCGACAGCAACAGCAAGAAGAGCAGAGACAACAACGAGGCGACAATGTAGTCAGGCTACATGATCTCGCAGCACAAGCGAGCGCGAGAGCAGGAGAATATTATGAACGCATCGATCCCCATGTGCAGGTCGCAAGAGCGCAAGCTTCGCGAGTGCTCGCGCCCGTAGCAAAGGTGCTCGCGCCTGCACAAAAAGCGATTGCCCCAGCTGCGGCTGCTGTTGCGCCTCTGGTGGGCATACTGGCGCCTCTGGCCTCCATGTTCAGGCCGTCGTTTTTGCCCAAACAAAATGCAGGACACCGGAAATTGAGGAAAACAGCATATCTGGATGGGATACGAGGATTCGCAGCATTGATGGTCTACTGCCTGCACAATCAGCTTTGGGCGCATGCTTTCTACGACGGCTCGCCAGCACTTGAGAATACTTTCGGCTATAATGGCAAGTACTATCTGGCGGCCTTTCCCTTCATCAGAACGTTCTTCTCCGGTGGGCACTTTTCCGTGTCATGCTTCCTGGTCCTCTCTGGGTATGTCCTGTCTGTCAAGCCACTGCAATTGATGAGACAGGGAGAGTACGTTCTGCTCGGAGACAACATATCTGCTTCACTCTTCAAGCGATGGCTGCGACTATACCTGCCCATCATTGCCGTCACGTTCATGGTCATGTGCGTGCCACACTTCTTCGGCATCCACACAAGCTTCGAGCCACAGAAAACCTGGAGAGATGAGGTATGGAAATGGTATTGTGACTGCAAGAACATGTTCTTCATTTTCGACACTGGTAACAGAGTCATCAACGACTACCACCCACACATCTGGACAATTCCAGTGGAATTCAAGGGATCCATCCTGGTCTACACTACTTGCATGGCCATCTCCAGAATGACGCGCGACGGACGACTATGGTGTCTGGCTGGTCTATGGTACTACATGATGTACATTGTGGATGGCTCTTACTTTGCCATGTTTATTGGTGGAATGACCATCTGTGACCTGGAGATGCGCGCTGCAGAAGGAACACTCCCTCGCTGGATGAAGGCTTTGGAACCATACAAGACCAAGATATACTACACCTTGTTCACTGTAGCAATATTGCTTGGAGGTATTCCTTCGCACTCCATCGACGTGAACCTGCTCAAGACAAGTCCTGGATGGTACTACCTGGCTTACTTCAAGCCACAGGCTGTCTTCGATTTCAGATGGTTCTACTTATTCTGGGCCGCATGCTTCCTTGTAGCATCAGTCCCTCACATCCCTTGGGCCAAGCGCTTCTTTGAGACCCGCTTCTGCCAACATCTCGGACGCATCTCTTTCATGCTCTACTTGATGCACGGCCCTGTCCTCTGGATACTCGGAGACAGGCTATACTGTGCAGTAGGCTGGACTATCCCGGGCCACCACATCCTCCTCATGCCGTGGTGGGTGGGACGCTTCCCTCTACCAAAATGGGGACCTAAGGGTCTGGAATTGAGCTTCGTTCTTGTGCAGGTGATCTTGCTGCCATTGACAATGTGGGTCGCTGAGATCATGACAATCGTCGTCGATGATAGCGCGATCAAGTTCACTGCCTGGTTGTATACGCGGTTCCTACCTGAGAAGCCATCTCTCAAGGCTACGACAACGCAAAGTGAAGAGAAGACGGCTTCATAGCGTTAATGAGAGTATCACGGCCTCTCCATATCATGAAATGTATTGTATATTGAACACCACTGCCTGCACTCATTCTCTGCACATCTCAGTACTTCCCGTACTCGATCATCCAAGCTGCCTCAGTCCGTGCAGCTGGAGCTCTCACATGCACATGAAAGCCCTCCTCGTATAGGGTTCGGGCACATTGCCTAAAACTGCGGCTCCAGCTCGATTGCAAGTTTATGCTTAACCATGCCAAAAGCGGGATTCTGCGAGTTTATCATCATGCATAATGGAATCGAGCGGCCAGAGTCAGCCAAAAGATCCACAGCGTTATTTCCTTGCGGGGGAAAGCGGCATGTGCCATCTGCGGCGTTCGGACAAGAATTTGCAGGCGTAGACGAGGCGCACGCGACGTACGAGAGAAACGAGCTTGTCATGCTTGTCCCGCTCCAGCGATCATCACAAGATACCGAGACTCGTGCTAGCTGCCGCTGCGGGCAGCACCTCTGCTGCAGGACCCAATGCAAATCTCAGCTGCTAGACCGAGGCTGAGTCCGACCGAGCCATTTAAAGGATTCTAGCCTCTAACTAGCTCAGTGGTTCTGTATGACACTGGTCTCGGTCGCTGCGCGCCAAAATTCTGGAGAAGTTGGAGAAAGCTGGAGCATTCCGAACGAGCCAATCACGCCAACATCACAGGTCTCGGTCTGTAGGTATATTGAAATATGATGTAGGTCCGACTAGTAGCGTGAACACAGAGGTCATCATATCTATTGCCAGAGCGCTAAGTGTTGTTTGAATGTGATCGTCTTCAACCTCATCTCAACCACTTTCGACCACACCGTCGCTCTACAGCTCTAGCAAAAGACAAGAACAACAACACGACAATGACTTGGTCACCTCCCCCATCACCTCCAAGCAGCCCCGGGCTTCTCTCAGAAAAGGCCTCAATGGAGCGTCAGTCGTGGTCTCCGCGTCGTTCGCGCAGTCCCATCAGAGGAAAGCGTGGGCTTGCGCCTCTGCTTGCTCTCATCCTCATTGCTATCGTGGTCATCACAACCATGACTCTGCGACCAACATACACTGCGGATGCAACTGCGTGGATCCAAAAGCAATCTGCTCAGCGTTTCAAGGACGCGCAGACCAAGCTGAAGGGCACCTGGACCGTCTACGAAGAGAAGGATTTCCCGGTCAGCAACCCAACCATTACTGTAGCCACGACCGAAGAGGACTCTGGACTCAGACAGGCGCACCCAGAACTCGAGGAAGCTACCTTCGACCCGCTTGCACCAAAGCCAACTGAAGAGGTTTCAGTCACTGGCCAGCCTATTCAACACCAGGACGTCGTTGTGTGAGCCACCAGCCAAAGATGAATCTCGAAGCCGTTACACTGCCACAAGGTCACAATGCAGCACGCTACTCAAGCCTTGTATACCACACACCAAGATCATGAAAGCCCAGCTCCACGATCTGGACTCATGATTTGTCTCCGATGTCTGAGACATACCAGAATCGAGTCGTGAAAAGCCGATCGGGTATCGCCATTCGGTGGTCTCGGCTGTGAGCACCAAGATTTACCTCCGCGGCGCCACCAACGCAACTGGCTGAAGAGGATGCCCACTTCGCATCTGCATGAACCATCCAAAGGAGGTCGCCAAATAGCTTCCGCGAAGAGGCTTGCCATCTGGCGATCGTGTCATGGTTGATGCAGAGCTCTAGCTATCGAGGAGAAAAATACCGAAGCGTGAGAAGATGGGAGGATGGACAGACGATGACGATCAATGTTCACGAACACTGAAGGATAATGAGAATTACGACACATGTTACACAAGATGTATGCAGCGCATAGACAGCTAGATCAGGACGAAATGACGAGAGAATCATGATCACTTCTTTCCACGTTCATTGTGCTTGTGTCTCTACTACACTGCTGTTCAATCGCTCGTCGTGCCCGGATTGCAGATCTGTCCTGCCAAAGTTCCTGACTCGACCTATTGTGATCTTTCTGTACGCGCAACCGTCCTTTGCGGCATGCTGCTGGGAAGAGAATGCTTCCCCAATCAGCAAGTGCAAAGCTGTGGTTCTATCATCTTGCTCTACCTGAAGCGACCATTCCGAGCTGTATCGACACTACTGCAGCAACGCATCTCACACGAGACTAATCATGCGTCACTTCCCACGCAATGCTCGATGCATATACCAAATGCCCACGACAAAGCGACTCTGCTGAGCTGCGATGAAGTGTCGTCTCTCCCATCTCACACAGCGACCCTGCTGCTCGTGATACCCTAGCCAGGCTACCAGGGCACTCGTACTGTCTTGAGCTTCCGAGATTTATACGACGAACATGTGCTGGGAAACCTCGCACAGGACCCTTGGAGAGCACGCGGCATTGCAATGACTAGGATGACATTTATGCATGTTCTAGACCATTCGACGAAGCAGGGGAGACGAATCTTGAAGGCGAATGTCTTCGCTGTGGTATAACAGCATTGCTTTTGCACGAGTTCAAATTCGCGCCTTTCCTACGAAGGCATACAACTTCCCAAGTTGTAACCACTTCGCCACATCACCTTCGCGCTCACAACACGGTAGCTTTGTCCCCAATCCACCCCTTCCAGCCGGTCGAGAGCCACCTTCCCACCCCATGCCATTCGCCCAACCCCAAACTCTCTTCCTCCCCTCCACTCACACGCCCTCTTCACCATCCTACATACATATACGCGATAGAATCTATCCCACATGTACCAAATCCCTACACCCAAAACAAAACTCTCCTCAGGTTGACTCACACTCACCTTCTCCAAACTTCTCTACGACCCTCGATGCTGGAATGAGCCTCTCAGGGTTGTTCCTATACCCTACTTGTGGCCAGACTCGGGCTCTAATTCGGTTGCGGTGCCTATTGTAGCCTCGGGGTGAGGTGAAACCGCCGTGGGTTCTATAACTTCGTGAAAAATGGGATAACGATTGTGGAGATGGTACATTTTTGTTGGTGGTGGAACTGCTCAATACGTGCTTTTTTGGGATCGCGGGTGGAAATGCTGTGTTTCGCGCTCGGGACTGTGGACCTTACTGCCTGTTATTCGGATCGCCATTCGAGGTGCCGTTCTTCCCGTTTGCGCCATTTGTGAGGACAGCATCGCTAGTCCATGCCTTTGGAGAATGGAGGCCCAGCTTCTCTGCAACTCCTTCAGTCTGTATCGCAGCCTCGTTGACCTTGTCAATCTCGAACCCAGCGATTTTCTTATATGCTGATCCTATGCCTTCGAGTTCATCTTGAGGTATTATGTCGTTGATATGCTTGAACCCGTCTGGAGCCCGCTCGTACGCCACTTGCATGACATGGTCAGGCCCGTTGCCACGATTCGCCATCACGATCTTCGCGGTAACAGGTAGTCTTTCATCTTGATATGCTTGAAGTGCGGCTGGCACATCTGGCAGTTGACCAGCTCTCAGAGCTAGTAGATGCCTCGTCAGCGAAGCGGCGTCAAGTATCGCTTGTGAGGCTCCATTGCTTCCAATAGGATACATTGGATGAGCAGCATCACCAAGCAAGGTCAATCGCCCAAACGTCCACCTATCCACCGGATCTCGATCGCACATAGGATACTCAAAGACCTTCTCCGTCTTCTCAATCAGCTCAGGAACATTCAAGAACCCGAACGTCCACTCCTTGAATTCTCCAGCAAAACGTTCTTTCGGCACAGACATAAGCCAGTCTCCTGACTTCACAGGCGGCGTTGTGTCTGGATCATTTTCATCTCTGACGCGGAGCTCCGCGATCCAATTGACCATTGACTTTGTCTTTGATTCGCCATGGTAGTTGAGGATGGGATATGCGATGAACTTTTGATTGGCGTGTCCGGACCAGATCATGCTTGCAGAGGTCAAGAATGGTTCGCGTTCGAGGTAGCCTCGCCAAAGGATGCGGCCAGAGAAATGGGGAGGGCCTTCGGCAGGATAGAGAATGCTTCGCACTTTTGAGTTGATGCCATCAGCTGCGACAACTAGATCGGCGTGGACTTCTGCATTTGTAGCAGGCTCTCCAGTCTTTTTCTGGATGAATCGTAGCTTGACTTGCTTCGAAGCATCGTCGCTGTTCTCGAAGCTGTCCAAGGTATGGTTGAGATGAATTCGATCTTCGCCAAGTCTCTCCCTCACAGCATCAAGAAGCAGCATTTGCAGCTTTCCACGATGTATGCTGAATTGAGGCACTTCATATCCGGCATACTTGCCTCTTGGTTCGCTGATGATGGGGTTGCCGAATCGATCGTAGTAATTCAGTTCTTGTGTCTCGACTCCAGTATTCTGCAATGCTGAGAGCAGGCCCAAATTCCGTAGAATCAGTACAGCAGAAGGCTGTACATTGATGCCAACACCTAAAGATAGCAGCTGAGTTGAGGCTTCGTACAAGTTGATGTCTCGAAAACCATGAGCATGTAGTTGGAGTGCTGTGACAAGGCCACCCACTCCAGCTCCAATGATCGTGATCGAAGGGTCGTTAGTCATGATTCTTATTGCGATATCTGGTAAGCCGTAAGATAAGAACGATACCAATCACTAGAAAGAGTCTTCCATGCCTCTGTTTAGATGCCAGGACCCTATGGTCTGGCCCGAAGTAGGGCATGTGGAGAAGCATGGCTAGGGACTTTGCTCTGGCTCCTCGGCATTCGAGACGGCATATGTTGTGCCAAGGTACCTGTAACATATCTGGTTGTGTCTTGTGCAAGACAGTTCTGATACAAATTGAAGAGTGCTCAAAGATGTGAGGTCAGCGGAAAAGCTTGTGTAACCATGTCTGTGTAACACCACCAATCTCTTAGCGAGCATGCTCTTGGCGTATGTGAAGCAGCTCGCATATGTTGCACATGACTACTGGTCTGGAAGATAGACAACAGACTGCAGAAGCGAACATTGTAGAATGGACGAAACGTATAAGTCTATACTTTGTACAAATGCGTTGTACATGCCTTGTCCCCAGCTCCAGAAATGTAGCGGTCGACCCAACTACGCCTTCACCATGCACGCCGTTGAATGCCGCCCAAAGGTATCCCATCACACGAACGCCAGATACGTATCATCCTCTCAAGGACCAACATTAAACTTCATCCTGATCCCCATAGCCGCAAGCTCCACATCCAAATACTTCAACACACCCGGCACAGCCACGACCGTAACATCATCTCCTCCAAACCACTTCTCACCCTTCCGATCCTGCCAGCACAAACTCTTCGAATCCGTCGGCAACGCCTTTCTCGAACACCTCCTACACCTAACTCTCCCACCTTCTCGCCGGTTCCTCGTGGTGTACTGCCCACTGCTAGGCTGCACAGACAAGAAACTGCCACACGCCTTGCAAATGTGCGCTTTCGTGTAATCGCTGCAGTTCATGAGACGATCTTGCAGCAAGAAGGATGTTCCGTGAGCGATGAGAGCATCACGTTCCATTTCTCCCACACGGATACCGCCACCTTTTGCTCTGCCCTTGATCGGTTGGCCGGTAAGTGGTGTGACGGGACCGGTGGTTCGGACTTGGAATTTGTCGTTGACCATGTGACGAAGTCTTTGGTAGTAGACGACGCCGATGTAGATGTCTGCTGCGAGTTCTTCGCCAGTGATGCCGGAGTACATGGGCTCGTTGCCGTAGTAGTTGTAGCCAGCGCGCTTGAGTTGGTGGCCGAAGTACTCGACTGCTGTTTCCCCTTCCTTGTCTTTGAACTTGAAAGGAGTGGAATCCTGGGCGAGACCGTGCAGTGCTCCGCTCTTGCCTGCTAGAGACTCGACGAACATGCCAATCGTCATACGAGATGGAAAAGCGTGAGGATTGATGATAACGTCGGGTTGCATGCCAGATTCCGAAAATGGCATGTCGATTGTGGGCCACTTTTGCGACATGACACCTTTTTGGCCGTGACGCGAGGAGAACTTGTCACCAATGACGGGAGATCGAGGTATCCGGAAACGTATGCTGATCGCCTGGAAGGGCTCATTGCTTCCACTTTCGTTGCCGATTATCTTTACTTCTTCAATGTAGGCTTCTTCAGCTTCCTTGTATCGGTGAATATGCGTGACGCCGTCCTTGTTCTCGTACTCGCCGGTGTGAGGGTCCTTGACTACACTGTAGTGTGCTGCAATCGCGTCTCCCTCTCGCACCTTCATGCCGACTGCAGGAAGACCATCGTCATCCAGTGTCGCTCTCCATTGTGCTTTGATCAGACCTAGAGGAGCGAAGCCGAACATCGAAGTGACCTGCGCTCCTCGTCGTGATTTGTCTTCATTGAGATCGACCTTCTTTGCTTTGTATATCGTTCCATGCCCGAAGCCTCGCTCGTGTGCATTCTTGTTCAATATCATAGCGTCGTCCATGTCGTATCCGGTATAAGAAATGACGGCCACCACTGCGTTGGTGCCGTTGGGGAAATTGTCTAGTCCGTACTCGTTGTGCTTGGGTGTCCGCACAACGGGAGTCTGACCAGTCTGTAATCGATACGACTTGTTATCTGTACGGTACTTGAGCGCAGTACCAGGTGTACCCATCGTTTGTTTGCCCATTTGACACTGGAAGAAGTTAGCATATGTCGAATATCCGTCATCTGTGTCGATGTTCGGATTCATGTGTATGAACTCACCTGATACATGTTTCTGGGCGATTGATTGAAGTTCGAAAAGGGTGTCTGGTTCGCAACAATCGAGAGGATGTTCGTCACGTCGAACTCCACATGCGACGAATCCCCTGAGGCAATTTCCGGTTCTGTGCATGCAATGCTCATATACGGTTGCTCGAAAGGTCCAACATGATCAAGCTTTTCCAGAGGAAGATATTTCACAGGTCGGAGCATTCGCGCTGCCTCTGAGAACATGTACACACCCGGGTATTGGCCACCAGTACTCAGTGGCACGTAGCCGATTTCGAGGTCCAGAGGTACGTTGTTCGTGCCTTCGACTTTCCAGTACCGTAGAGTATCATGAATAGTCTTCGCTTGCTTCGGTGAGCAGTAGCCCAGTATGCGTCCGTTCAATTGCACCGAAACACTGTCGTTGATGGAGGCTTCTGAAGTCCGCGCTACACCAAGCCGTGCGATCAAGTTGGGAATGTGCGAAGTGTCCGCGCTCGAAGTCGCGATCTTGCACTTGTGCGCCAAGTGGTTCAGCAAACCGCAAGGGGATCCATCGGGAGTGTGTACGGGGCATAGGAACCCCCAGCTCTCTGGCAGAAGTTTACGCACTGTAGTGGTTTTCAGTTGTGCGAAGAAGCTACCTCTGTGCACCATGCGGAAGTGACTGATGAATCGGTAGAAGTTGATCTTTTCTGCCACCACTGTGAAGCCGCTGACTTGCTGCAGATCCAGACCAGAGGGACTGACAAGATTTCCCGTCGACATGAAATAGTCCAGCCCCTGCCCCAGGTTCTCGTTCGTCTTTCGTATCACTTTGTTCATGAAGTCTCGCTCAAACTCTTTGCTGGTGAACGATGGCCACGAGTTCTGCATGCTCCACATGCGCAGTTGAGCAGCCACGCCAGTTGTGAGCCACTCTTCTATGCGCTCTTTGACGATCATGCCGTACAAAAAGCCTGGAAGCAGGATCTCCTGGTTCTGCACCGCATCAGGGTTGTCCACAGCGCATTCGCCCTCGACCAGTGCATAGAGCTTCCGCGTCATAAAGAGCATCATCCTGAACTTGTCCATATCGTTCTCCTCGGTGACATTGTATGATCCCAGATGCGGCAGCACAATCCGTCTCAGCAGCTCAGTCCCGACATCTTCATCAGACATATCCGCCGGGACACCCAAGACAGGCCGGAACTTCTCTCCGAGGTACGCTCTGCATTTCGACTTCGTGTGCATGTTATACACTTTGAAGGTTCGTAGCAGAAGTTCCACGCGATCGATCACAAACTGTTTTGTGTTCATGTCCTTGCCGCCAGCAGGTCCTACAATGCCTTCGAATATCTCTCGGTCGTTCGTCTCAGCCAGCGCCTTCATGACCATGACAGCCGGGATGAGGTACTCGTTCTTCCTCCATGAAAATCGAAACGTGAGTGCACCATCGTTCAGATAATGCAGCACGTTTGTCTGCGAAGTCTGATCAGGCCGCACAGAGCGTATTTGCACACCATACTGCGAGTAGGTCACACCTCGATTCTTGAACGAGGGGCGTATGATGGCCATGGGGTAGTTCCTCCTATTGACAATCAACATTCGAATCAGCTTTTCTATGCCGTTCACGATGAAGTAGCCTCCCAGCTCTTCCGTCTCTTCTCGCTTGTTGACCAGCTCTTTCGGCGATAGTCCTTCCAGGTGACATCTGTTCGATCGCAACATGATGGGCAGTGTACCAAAGTCGCGCACTGATTCCGTCCATGGCCCGTCATTGATTCGATACTCTAATCTGCCTCGAAATCGTCCTCGGTATGTTGCATGTCGTTCTCTGCATTCGACAGGCAGGATCTCTCGTTTCGTCGTTTCGATTTTGTTGCTCGGTGGTAGCTGTGGCTTTTCGAGGAAGACATTGGCGATTCGCATTTGTAGTCGATTCTTATGGCCATCTTCCTGCGGGTTGCCGTCGAGAAAAGTTTTGGTGCCAATGTCCTTGAGGCCATGTTCCAGCTGGCCGGTGAAGATGGCGTTGAAAGAATCGACGTGCGGCCGTATCGTCTCCTGCAGCGAAGGGTATGCGCTCTTGCCTGCGGGTGGATTTCTGAACAATTCTTCTCGCTTCAAAGTCGCATACTCTTCCGACCACTGGCTGCGAGCCACGCTGTGTTGTGCCATGATTGTGGTTGAGAGATGGAAAAGATGAATTGGCGCCTCACATGCAGTTTACTCCAGCTCAGCAAACCACGAAAAACGCCTTCTACTCCCTCAACAGTGGCATGTAATAGTGATTTACAATTTCCGCTGAAGCTCTCTCTCTTTTCGGGTGTTAGAACTTTTGATGCACGGAACAAAAGCTGAAATCAGCCGACGCCGGCTCGTTAAGCGGAGGGAGCGGGACGCACCGAGCGAAAGAGCGACACCTCGAAGTGGCAGAAGAAAGTGGGCTGCTGCTGGCTGTGGGCGAGAGAAGAGACGAGCTGTTCCACCGCAGAAGCGTCTTTCTTTGCCTGCCTGGCCGGCCCATCCCAAGCTCGTGCAGCTCTGCAGGACAGCGCCACCAGCACCTGACTGCCTCTGCCGCTCGAGAAACACATCAATCACACTTGTGAACACATTTGCGATTATTGTTGCGCTACCCTCTCTTGACAAGACATCCCACCACATGTGAATGACTACTACACCTCTGCCCGCCGCCTAACCTTCGCACTTTAGCCCGCCGGTCCACCCCGCTTCTTTCGAAATCTGTCGTCCACTCAAGACAACGGTTCCTTGTCTCGCGCTCGCCCTGCCTGCCCATCCACTCCTTTACTGGCTCAACTCTCTCGCACCAGACGGACCCTAAGGCCAGCGCCATATTTCCTTTCCAGCGCCAAACATTTACCAGTCCCGAAGACAAGCCCAATATGGTGGGCATCTTCAAACGCATCTATGATTGGCTGCTCAGCCTATTCTGGTATGTCCTGATCCGTTCCACTCGGCGGGCAAGGCCCAGGTGTTGCCGTCGTCGTTGGAGCCTTGCAGCCTGATGCACACCGCTTCCACTGCATACCGACGACGACATCACCACATCAGCCGCACGACAACGCACCTCAGCAGACGAGAACGCTAGCTGACATGTATTGCTTTTGTTTCGCAGGGCCACCGAGATGGACATCACCATGATCGGGCTACAGAATGCCGGCAAAACATCTTTGCTGAGAGTCCTGGCGGTGAGCGCTCCCGGACGATGATGTTTCGAATCGTCTGTTGATGGCTGACGCTGTGGCACAGGGCGGCGAGTTCACGATCGAGTATGTGCTTCTGTGCGACCGAGCAGGGATTTAGCCGAGATCTATCATGTCGAGTCTCCATCTGGTGTACTGACGCCGTGCAACAGCTCGATACCGACGGTAGGCTTCAATATGAAGCGTGTACAGAAGGGTCATGTCACCTTGAAATGGTATGTGTGGTTTTGTTTTCTCGTCGGTGTGTTGGCAGGGCAGGGGCGACACACGACTCGCGCATAGAGGCGTCGGTTTGACTTTTGAGGTTGCTGACGATGTGCAGTTGGGATCTGGGTGGCCAGCCTCGGTTTCGATCGATGTGGGAGCGGTACTGCCGAGGGGTGAATGCCATAGTGTAAGTTGTGCGCAGGTGAGCATGTCAGTCGTGCAGCTCATCGAATGGCCTAGGTTTATCGTCGACTCGGCCGACAAAGAGGCTCTTCCAGTGGCCAAGGAGGAACTCCATATCCTCCTGGACAAGCCTGCCATGGAAGGAATTCCTCTGCTGGTACTTGGGAACAAGTCTGACCTGTCAGGCCATTCTACTGTTGACGAGCTGATCGAGGCGTTGAACCTCAAAGCTGTTACACACCGCGAAGTAAGCTGTTACGGTATCAGCGCGAAAGAAGAGACCAACCTGGACGCAGTGCTGCAGTGGCTGATTGCCCGAGCACAGAAGTAGTGCGCAGTAACACTACTTTATACTGAACCACACGATACGTTACGGCCGCGATCGAGACGAAGGAACTGTCCACGAATGTTATGGCCCCATGGAACGACGCCAACGACGCCTCAGCTTTTGTTTCTTGAATTTTGTTGATAGAGGCATAGGACAGCGGCGCATAGCTGCACGCCAGCAATGGCACTCGAGGCGAAATTACTGCATGCTTAACGCCAATGGTATCTCTTATGTGTTGTGGAATGGAAGCGGCACTTTCGTTTCTTCGTCCATCCTAGTAGTGACGGGAGCACGGACACTATTCGAGTTCGAAGGATTGGGTGGGTTGGAGTTCGATATCATGTGATGGATGAAGCATGCGAGACGGCCGGGTTATATCCATGGGAGGAGGGAAGGTAGCATAGGTAAATGCAAGCGATTTTCGCGAAGCTCCGACTTTCGTTTGCTCTGCAACTTCGCACATTCCTAAGCTCTTTTCATGATACGCATAGCTTGAGTATAGCTCTTGTGACACACGAAAGAGTGCCATGTTAGTCGAGAGACTTTCCAGACGTCGGAGGCGCTGTTGAAGGCAGATCCATACAACGAATGTGAGGCAGGAAAGTGCACGTCAACAAGTCGAGCAGGAGAGAAATTGAGTGCACAAATGAAAGTGTTCGCGTTTGGCAGTCAAATAGTTCTCCCTAGCCTTCTCATTGACAGCGCATAAGCGCGCGCTAGCTATTCCCGTCGAGACTTGATAGCGTCTCCGCGTCTGCTGCCGCTATCGGCGGGTAGCGCCGCCGGACCCGATCAGCTGCGCGCTGCCCTACTAACCTTACTACGCTGTTCGTAGTACACACATTATAATTGTTCTTACTCTCTATTATAGAGTAACCTTAGAAGCCTCTAGAAGGATTTTTACTTTTACTATCTTAGATAGCTCTTAGTATAATATAATTATATTATCGTCAACGTCGCACAGCATGAAAACCAGCACGATAGCAGAGCTATCATCAGTCCAGTAGCTTCTTCGCCACAAAGGTGCTCTCAAAGTGTCAGGACAAATACTGTAGCCCCGTTTCGTGACCAAACAGCCGCAGCTCAGCCACACCGAAGGCTAACGTCGTCATCTATAACATCCGCTCTGCTGACTTCTTCGCCTCGACCACTGCATCGACACTCTTTGCTTCACTCACAACACAAGGATGGCATCGGTCATGATGAACCTCGCCAAGCGGCAGACTAACAACAACAACAACAACACCGACAACGACACCAACAATGACGGGTAAGTGCCTCTCGTACTAGTTAGCACCATACCAAGCTGGATGCCCGATTCTTGGCCTGCTCAGCTCATTCGCACCCCGGTCGCTTGGGTGCTGCGCCCTTGCGACCGTTCCACGCGGACACGAGGCATCATCCTATACAAGCTTGCGTTTGCCGCCCTGCGAACCATCCATTCCCCATCTCTGCACACTACACATTCCTAGGCACTACGTTGTGAGCTATACAGCTTCACAACCCGAGACTTGCACATCTGCGCCACACATTCATACTTCAAACTCTCAGGCAGTAACTTACGATCATGGCAAGGTGCTACAACACCATCTACGGCGTTCGCTGCTATGACAGCGCATGGGACAGCTGGGTGCGATGGCTCGTCCTCGCGCTGATCATCATCGCTGCGTTCCTGCTCTTCTTCTCGTTCAGGTAAGCACGCGACCTCTTCCTCTTCGGCTGTGGCGCCACTTGCTGACACTTTGCGCAGCTGCATTTCCGCTCGTCGCCGACGCAAATTGGGCCACTCTCCGTACAGAGGCACTGGCTGGGCACTAGGACGAACACCTCCAGGACACGCCCCAGCACAGTACACGGGCCAGCAACAGCCATACTACCAAAACGCGCAACCGTACTACAACAACAGCAACAACCCACCTCCAGCCTACACGCCTCCCCCGAACAACGGATACTATGGCAACCAGAACCACAATGGACCGTACGGTAATGATGTGGAGCTGCAACAGCCACAGTCAACGTATAGTGGATATAGAGGACAAGAAGCGGGCTTGTACGAGCCACCCAAGGGACCACCACCGGTCGTGAGATAAGACTGATAGCGCTTTAATGGTAATTGGGACATGAGCTTGGAGTAATGGAAGGGTCAGATACCACTGTTTTTAGGATGGAATAAGCTGTACAGAAATTGATGAAGAATGACACAAAACAGCGTTTCAATCATCATACGCACTCAGTGCTCTATATTACTCCCGGTATATTCCTATGAGGACAGGTCGGAGATGCAGACCGAGCCAATGAGATACTCTAAGCGTCAAGATTCCATGCAGACGAGAGGCAAGATTTGTCCACTTCTGCTGACTATGACTAGGTCCACACGAACAGTCGACTTCGCCAAAGCACGACTCGGCTCTGCTACCCACAGCATGACTTGGCTCTACTCACAAGCAAGCTAACTCTGAAAGGTGCTCACGTCAACCTCAGAGGCTTGAGAGCAAGCGCCACTACGCCAAGCTTCACATTGCATCCAATCAAGTCAAGTCCTGCACCGAGGGGATATCGTGCATGCAGCGACTTGATGCTTCTGGACTGGCAATGACCAGAGCTCAGCTATGGTGGCTTGATATATTCAGCTGAGTCTAAACTCTAATCTAGCTCAATTCCACCAAAGTGTCGACGAACGAGCTTCACCATGGATATAAATGCGTCAAACGTGCACGCCGCATATTCAATCGCTCTTCTGACCACCTCGAAGCTTCCTCGACACAATCCTCTACGAGAAGTCTTGCATCAATATGTCTGCTTGGGGCGTCGGTGAGGGTGACGATGGTAGGACGTTCGAAGGACGCCATCGTTTCGGCAACTTTTCTGGCACATCCATCTGCATTCATCTCGTTTATCGGGAGGAGGGTATAAATCTGCGCTGCTGCTCCCAGACAGCATTCAACAGCTGGGTCTACAACGAGATTCCGCTGTCTAGGATCTGTAAGTGCATACTCAGATCCGTCTGCTACATGCCACCATGAACTGATGTACTGCAGTGGGAAATGTTAACGGAAAGTTCTCTTATGGCGCCATCAACTTCCATCACCGTGCGCGTCACATCTATCTGGCAGACTATTATAATCGATTCGAAAACCAGAATTCACATGATTGGCTCGAACCGGATTTCATTCCAACACAGGCCATGTATGCATTCTTGTTGGATAGGATCAAGGACAAAGCCATTGGCTTTACCGCCGTCATCTCCAATACTAGCAAAAGCACCGATGACCTCCCAAGTGCAATTGCTGAGAATCATCCTGAGCTTGCCAACGATGTGAAACTCATCAATGACTACCGAAAAGAGCTCAGGAGGCCACCACCGCCCTCAATCATGACCGAGGACAAAGTCAGACAGCTGGAACAAAAGGCCAACCAAGGCCAATGGATGGGAGGAGGTTTTGGTATCGGCCCGCATCAGACGACCAAGGAAGAACAAGACAGCCTCGAAAATGCGCGGAAAGCACTGGAGGTTTACACCACTTATGTACGGGACGTGCAAGCTAAGCCGGACTACCAAGCCAGCAACGGATGGCCAATCGCATCCTCCGCTCAACCTAATGCATTCAACCAAGACAAGACCCACGACACCGGCGGTGTCTTGCGCTGTGAGCTCTACCAAAGCGACGGAACTTGGGTCAAAGCAGAAGTCAACCTCGACGAATTTATCGACAACAACAACGGCCGCTTGCAACTCAAGTCCTTCCCCGCAATTATTGGCATCTCTAACGAAATCGGCGGCATCCCCAGCGGCAAAACGCAGGAAGAAGCCGAGCAGGACATGATGATTGCCGTTGGTGAGAAGATTGACGCCCATCCAGACTGGAAAGTCTACCACACCAAGGCCGACGAAGAGGGCGTGACCATGTATTACATTGGTGCTGGCGTAGCCCGCGAGGGCGAGGGCATTCTCATCAAGGGCTGGAATGCCTCTGCTTCTGCCTCGTTCCAGCACTTCATGCAAGAGAAAGCGCCTTCGCGCATGCAGGAAGTCAGCTACGATGCGTTTCAGGCAGAGGTCCATGCTGATGCAGTCATTGGGGAGTATATTGGTGCTGGAGCGAGTCTGAACCTATTCAAGGGCCATGCAGGGCCGTTTGAGTTGACGCTGGGAATTGGTATGGAGACGGGTATTGGCATGAAAGACCATTCGATCGAGTTGGAGGTCGATGGGTGCGGGTTTACCATTGGGCAGCATTGCTCGATTTCGATTGCGGGGACTTCGATAGGAATCGACTTCGGAAGGTGCACGATCATGTAGAGGCCGCAGAGAGTCCGGGAGCAAATGTGGCGCGTTCAAGAGCATGCTTCCAGCACTTCTCATCCCGGCGAGCCCAGCGTCTGAGCTCGCCGCGTCCTCTACTAGAAGGCTCGTACAGACACTGGACAAGGATTACAGACCAGCACGCTAGCATGGCACACACATAGTTCATCACGATGAACAGCGCTCGGTGCTATTGCCCGATGATAGATTTCTCACAAAATCATCCATCGTGGAAAAGAGGGCGCGAGCACCTACCAATACGGTCGATAGCAGAAATGCTCATTTCTGCTGACTAGGGCCAGGTGCATACAAAGGGCCGACGCCGACTAAGAACGCGACTCTACTCAACTAACACGAAGCTGCACTATGTCTATGCATATCGACCCGGCTTGCCATAGAAGGCACGTCATATGTGCCCCACTAAGATGCAGCTCACGTAATCAAACAATGTCTCAGTCTGGACGTGGTAGGACTGACTTCATACAGCGTAGCAGTACTTGCTTCTAGTTGACTACACCTCCTCTTGAGCTCGTCAGTAATCAACAGCAAGCATTCAATCATGGCACTCCCAAGCACAATGAAAGCGATCAAGATCACCAATAAACATACGGCTGAGATACAAGAAGTCCCGTTGCCGAAGCTGAGAGACGACTATGTTCTCGTCAAGGTCAAGAGTGTGGCATTGAATCCTACAGACTGGTGAGATGATTGCATTTGATAAGTCGGAACACTTGAGAACGGAGCACTGATATGTGACAGGAAGCACATTGACAAGATTGGCAAAGGTGGAGAGACTGTTGGCGTTGACCTCTGTATGCCCATCCACTCCCTTGCAAGACTATAGGCTTCAATGCTGACAGTTCATGATCTCCCAGGCGGCACAATCGTCTCCGTCGGCAGCAAAGTCACCAAATCCTGGAACATCGGCGACCGCATCGCCACCTTCGTCCACGGCGGCAATGAATCCCAACACGAAGACGGCGCCTTTGGCGAATACGCCGTAGCCAAAGGCGACCTAGGAATGCACGTCCCCAACTCCCTCTCCGACGACGATGCCGCCACCATGGGCGCCGGAATCATAACCTGCGGCCAAGCACTCTACCAATCCCTCGGCCTGCCACTCCCCAATTCCAACGAAAAGTATGGCAAATACCTCCTCATCTACGGCGCAAGTACTGCAACCGGCACTCTCGCAATCCAATACGCCCAACTCTCCGGCGCAAAAGTCCTAGCAATCTGCTCTCCGCGAAACTTCGACCTCGTCAAAAGCGTCGGCGCAGAAGAAGCTTTCGACTACAACGACCCCGACTGCGCTGAGAACGTCCGCGCTTACACCAACAACGAACTGGAACTCGTCCTTGACTGCATCGCCGAAGGCTCCTCCCCCTCCATCTGCGAATCCTGCATCTCCTCCTCCCCGACCCCCGGAAAAGCAACAATATCCTACCTCCTCAAAGCCTCGCACTCGCGCTCGGACGTCGCTAACAAGAAAACGCTGGGCTACACGATCATGGGCGAAGCATTTGAGAAGTTTGGCGGGAAGAGTCCGGCGATGAAGGAGGATTTTGAGCATGCGAAGATGTTTTGGGAGATTTCGGAGAGGTTGGTGAAGGAGGGGAAGATTAGGGCGCATCCGGCGAAGGTGGGGAAGGGAGGGTTGAGGGGTGTGGTGGAGGAGGGGTTGGAGGAGTTGAGGAGGGGGAGGGTTAGTGGGTGTAAGTTGGTTTATAGGGTTGGGGAGTAGACCTGTCATGTTTCTCGTGCTGGAGCTACGAGCTGAGGTGTGCCAGAACAAGAGCCCTCCCGGTGTATTCCTCTTATGCAGAAGCTCAGTCTCAGTCGATGGCTTCTGACTGCGCATGAATCAGCGCTTTATGCCAGACGTCCGCAGCCAGTACCATCCTCCAACGTCAGCCTTCTTCTGCCTGGCGCATGAACTCCATGTTCTTGCAGATCATGTCGAACATATCCAGATCCTGGAAGACATCCGCGGCGAACGATGCCGTACTCTCAATCACCGCGTCCCGCATGTTCTCGAGACAATCTCCGTCCTGGTCGAAAAGAAAGCAACCAACCTCGATCTTGCTCGTGATTTCCCCTTCGAGATCCTCCTGAATAATGTCCGAAGACATCCTCCACCGCACTGACCATCGAGTCGATACCATACTAGGAGAGGCGTCAGAGCGCTTCTTTGCATCGTAGAAGTATCATTACTGACCTTATCTATTGCGATCCGGAGCTCGATGAGATTGAGCGCTACATCCTTCGACGTGCAGTCCCCGTCTGCAGCTTCGAGGCCTGTCACTTCGCACCATGGTGTTGGAACCTGGTAGAAACGTCGGAGGATAGCATCGATGGTCTTCTCGCTCTCAGGCAATTTGATGTGATCGGCGAGAGATTCACTGAAGCCGCGCGTGCAGGCCGACTTGAAGTACGCGTTGGCTGGACAGACGACATTCTTGTGTACTTTGGAGAGCTTGCCGCCTGCTTCGATGGTGAGATCGGACCATTCGCCGGTCTCATATAAGCTAACAGGTGATGCACGTCAGGTTGATCCGTCTTTGGTGGTAGTATCTGTTGTATGGTACCGTTGAAGTGCCGACTCTGCGCCTCCTGTGTGGTCGTGCGACCCCGTAGCCGCCATAAGTGCAATGATAATCGAGTGTGGAGTGTCTGGTCAGCTACGTGTGCAGTGTTGTGGTTGCCGCAATGAGATCTGTCGAAGTTGTGTTGCAGGTCAAAGAGAAGAAGTTGCTATTAGAATTCGGTAGCACGAAAGTAGACTGAAAATTAGTTTCGAAAGTGAAAGAAACCTCACTTCATAAGCATGATTTTATGCAATCTGGGGCGTTTGCGTTGTGTCGACACCAGAGATGGTGCTGGCTCCAGGCCAGTGAACGTGCGTTCTGTCCGCATCACTTTATGCATCTTGCCGCGGTGGTGAAACATCGTCCGTACAATCACTTCAGTTCTGAAACACATAGAGATGCAAGTGGGTAAGCCTACGTGGAATATGGCTCATCGGTACCTAAGCCTGCTTATCTGTCTTCTCGGCAGTCTTCACATTGTCAAACTTGACACTGCCTTGACTGACATTGGCAAAGCTCATGGTAGTCGGCGATGCCTTGGATGCTGGTGCTGTTGTGACTGCCGCGCCTGCTTCTGCAGCAGACTTTGCATGTATTGCCAGCGGTACGGCACCAGCTGGACTATCTGCGACCTCGTTGATGTCTTGTGTAGTCATGACATCACTGAGCCGGGCGCCTCTTGAAGAAACGAGAATGGTCGATGGTCCGTGAAAATGAAGGAAGAGCTGTGATTGTCAGCGGAGATCAGAGAGGAAGGGCACACGAAACACACTCTGTCACCCCAAATCGTTCTCCTCGTCCATGTTCGAACTCTGAATGATGCCTCGCTGATGAATCTCCACACAGAGCTTTCCCGCATCGTCCTCCAAAATCTGGAGTCTGGCAGTAATGTCAAGGGATTCGGTATTTGTAGTCGAAAGTTATTCGACTTGAATCGATATGGCTGTGGGGCGTGCTGCATCATGCTGTATGCAATCACATTGCTGGGGTGCACGACGTATTCCTCTCCAGTCTTGAGCGTAATTTGGTGGATCAGACCTTTCCCAGACAGAGCTAGCAGCCCTCGTCCGGTCACTGTTGTATTGCCCCAATGTGCCATGCTCATCTTTAGGTTCCATCGCGGCTTCAGGCTCAGGGTATGACCTGTCCATGCTAGGAGGGCATTCCTTCGTGCGACCAACCAGTCGAGCCTGCCGTCCAGATGTACAACGACGAGGGAAGTGATGGGCGATTTCGTGCCGATCAACGCTGTGTAAGGTGTGGTGGAAGAGATCTTCTGGTAGACGAAGGGGATTCCCAGGATTGCCCGCCGAAATGGCTCCAGTAGTGAGAGAGAAGATACGGCATTTTCAGGCTTGCCATTGAAGCCCACAAGCGTGCCTTTTCGCGTGTACAGATTTTGGGATGCGGATATCGAGGCCGAAAGGAGGGAGAAGGGAGTGCCGAGCACTTCGAATCGCGCGTCTGTACATTGTCAGTCTGTAACCATCAGATAGGGCTGTCCTACACACACCAGCGGAAGGAGTCGAGCCTGTCGACTGTGTTGGCTCTAAACTCTGGGTGGGTTGCGTGGCCGAAGGAGTTGCGCTGATTTGCACATATCGCTTGCTGGTCTTACCCGTCAAGCTGCTGGCATGACGGACTTGTCTACAAGCCAGACACACCGACTCTTGCGCACTCCGGCGCATTGTGAATATATCTCGCCAAAAAGGTGAAGTCGATGTTTGGTCGCGAGCTCTGGGAGCAAGCTTCACGTCGAAGCAGAAGTGTGGCGCTCACCAGCCACATTTCCGTTCATCATGGTTCGCCCGACGTCGCTAACTAATGGAAAGCACGCGATGCACCGCGATGAGCACTCATTACGGCGTTCATTCTCTCCTTCATGTCGCGACATAGACTTGTACATTTCTACAGAACCTGCACATAACACGAAAGGGAGCTTAGACTTTAGCCGAGTGGCAACCACGACCGCCCTCATGGTGGGCTGAAGAAAGAGCGACTGCGCACGAGGCAGCATGATACCCAGCAGGATATGCCTGCGGGCTGCTGCTACGGCGTCAACAAGAAGACCAGCTCTTCCACTCCATATACAGGCCTCATGGCACGCAAAACGCATATTCGCGAGCACACCTCGGCACAGAAAGGATGATGCACGAGCACGAGTTGCGCAGACCGAGCCAGCTACGAAGCAGCCTGGTGAGGAAAACGTTGGGCCAGAGGGCGCTGTGAAGCCACAGAAGTCAACCGCGCCAGCTGTGAAAACAGATCCGCTTTTGGCGGAGCAGACCGTCTCCAACAAGGAGCAGCGCAAAGCCGACTGGGCTATCATCAAGGACATGTCGAAGTACCTGTGGCCTAAGAATGACTTTGGCACCAAATTCAGAGTCGGTCTGAGTGTAGGACTTCTGATCTCAGCAAAGGTGGGCAGTATTCCCACCTCGACTTCTCGATTCGCAGCATTGATAGATATATGTAGGTCCTCAATGTGCAAGTACCCTTCTACTTCAAAGACATCATAGATTCCATGAATATTGATTTCGCCGCTGTGGGAGGCACTGCAGTCACAGTGGCAGGAGCTTCCATCTTTGCATATGGCGCCAGTAGAATAGGCGCTGCAGTCTTCCAGGAGTTCCGAAATGCCATCTTCGCGACTGTGTCACAGAAGGCCATTCGGAAAGTGGCTGGCAATGTCTTTGAGCATCTGCTGAAGCTCGATCTCAATTTCCATCTCGCGAGACAGACTGGAGGACTTACGCGTGCGATCGACAGAGGTACTAAAGGTATCAGCTTCTTGCTCACGAGTATGGTTTTCCACATCATCCCGACAGCACTGGAGATCAGCTTGGTCTCTGGTATCTTGACATACAACTATGGCTGGAAGTTCGCAGCACTCACAGTCGGAACTATGGCCGCATATTCTTGGTTCACGATAGCCACTACCGCGTGGAGGACGAAGTTCCGCAAGCAGGCCAACGCGGCCGACAACAAGGGAGCCACAGTGGCAGTTGACAGCCTGATCAACTACGAAGCAGTCAAGTACTTCAACAATGAAGCATACGAAGCCAAGCGGTATGACTCCGCACTCAAGAACTATCAGGACGCTAGCATCAAGGTTGCGACCTCTCTGGCCTACCTCAACAGTGGTCAAAACCTCATCTTCTCCACAGCCTTGACCGGGATGATGTACATGGGTGCGCAAGGCGTGGCAGCTGGCAGTTTGACGATTGGCGACCTGGTCATGATCAATCAGCTCGTCTTCCAGCTTTCTGTTCCTCTCAACTTCCTCGGCAGCGTCTACCGCGAATTGCGCCAATCTCTCCTGGACATGGAGACACTCTTCAACCTCCAAAAGGTCAACGTGGCAATCAAAGAGCCCGCCAACGCTCAACCCCTTCTCCTCAACAAGGGAGGGGAGATCAAATTCGAGCACGTCTCCTTCGGCTACCGCCCCGACCGCCCCATCCTCCGCGACCTCAACCTCACCATACCAGCCGGCAAAAAGGTCGCGATCGTTGGCCCATCCGGCTGCGGGAAATCTACAATCCTCCGCCTCCTCTTCCGCTTCTACGACGTCCAATCCGGCCGCATCACAATCGACGGCCAAGACATCCGCGAAGTCCAACTCGAGTCCCTCCGCAAGAGCATCGGAGTCGTACCCCAAGACACGCCCCTCTTCAACGACACCATCGAACACAACGTCCGCTACGGCGACATCACCGCCGACACCCCCGCCGTCATCGCCGCAGCCAAACGAGCCCGCATCCACGAAATCATCGAGTCCCTCCCCGACGGCTACAAAACCATGGTCGGCGAGCGTGGCATGATGATCTCCGGCGGCGAGAAACAACGTCTCGCCATTTCTCGTCTGATTCTCAAAGACCCTCCTTTACTCTTTTTCGATGAAGCGACGAGTGCGTTGGATACGCATACGGAGGCAGAGCTACTGAGGAATATTAGGGATGTGATTGTGGAGAAGAAGAGGACGAGTGTGTTTATTGCGCATCGGCTCCGGACGATTTATGATAGTGATGTGATTATTGTGTTGAAGGAGGGGAAGGTGGCCGAGCAGGGGACGCATGAGAGGTTGGTGGATAGTGATGGGATTTATGCGGAGCTTTGGAGTGCGCAGGAGATGGCGTTCATTGAGGGGGATGAGAGTGGAAAGGCTGAGGACGGCGAGGACGGTGAGGAGAAGGCAGAAGTGAAGAAGGCGTAGTGGTCAGAACTCACGATGATCATGTAGATGGCGAGTCTGGAAGCTCGATAGGATTGCTGGAATGTCACGAGCAGCAGCAGGACGAAGGATGAGAAGTGCAACAACTCTTGGCTTGTCTAGCTCAGCTCGAGCGCAGGTCTACAGTGCTTCACGCAGCTGCTTCTAACTATAATGGTTGACTGTTGACAGTAGCTGGGCAATGATTACCTTACGCCATAGTGCCAATGATCACGGTACTTCGTGGACTCTTTATTGGTTGGTTTGCATTTCAAGGTGAGGACTCCTTATCGCAGTCCGAGGCTTGCTCGCTTGAGAAGTCCTCTTGGCTAAGTCAGCGTGCTGTCTGGTCCCGACGTCATGGTCCGCCAACTGCATGAAGCAACCTGCATGTCGTGATGTGTCGACGAGATCCCGAGCTCAGCGTTCACAGATACTGGAGCCGCGTCCCCGTAACCTCAAGAGCATATCTTCTGGAAGCCCGGCTTGCGAGAATTTCCTCCAGCTTACGTTTGTCCTCCATTCTAGCTGAACATCACGCTCGAGTTCAGGATAGACTAGTCTGGGCCACTGCATGAAATGGCCAAATGTCCCAGTGGCCCAGCTGGGACATATACATAAGTGCGCTGTTCATGATCGCATCGTTCTTCACTTCGATACAACATCAGGTGCGCAGGATCAACTTCTCTCCCAACAAACTCACCATCAGCAGCGCTACGGTAAGCCTTCATCCGCATCGAATGCCGCAATGCTTTTCGAGACACTTTCGGCATAGTATTTGCTACGTGATGGTGTATCTTGCTATATGCATATGTGCGGCAGCAGCGCTGATGTGTCCGCGTTGTAACCGACTCCACCGCGTTCGTGACCTTCACCTCCGGTGCACCCAGTCCTCATAGACTCATGGCAATGAGGCTCGAGGCAGACACGATAACGCAAATTGCTTTCGGCATTGCAGCAACTTCCATCGGTCTTGCTGCCCTCTGGCTAGCGCTCAGGCACTACCGTCGTTTGTCCAATACCTCGCTGTCTTTCTCGTATAACTCTGACCTTCGAAACTCAGATGCCATCCCACGACCTTCACCACCAACGACCCTATCAGTCCTACCACGCCATGCGGAAGAGCATCTCCCCCATAGCAGCGACAATCCTGCCAGCATGCTGAACAGGTTGCTCCCTCGCATTCGACGTAGTCGATCGGCCATCTCTGAGCTGGAGCAAGCATGAAACGATGATAGACGACTACAGCATCACCAGTGCAATATACCGATATTGTTGCGTCTTTCAGGTTTGAGTCTGAGGCTGACAGAATCTTCTCATGCTCGCTCGCCCACCCATCGGTCTGCTCTATATAAACGAACGAGCTCTATGTACAGCTCGCTCATGTCCCTGCTAGCTATCCAATCACAGCATTCTACTACCTCTGTTCGCGACTGAGAGCATAATGCAACAAGAGAACGCAATCCAGGTCGCCTTTGGTGTCATCGCGACTGTGATAGGCATCGCTACCATCTGGTTGTCGAACATGGACTGGAAGCAATGTATGTTGTATTGGCCATCATTACAGCATCTATCTGACGAAACGATTAGTTTTCACTCGAGGAAGGTCTGGCACCCACAGATCGATCCTGCCACAGTTCGAAGAAGGCCGTCCTCGTTCATACGCCCTGAATCATATACGAGCCTACGAAATGTACCAAATGCACACGATACCGCAGCATACTGCTGATCATCCTCTCTCGGGAAGGGACTACACTGTAACGAGTTGAGCTATTCCGCAAACTGAATAGCGCCACGTCCTGTCAACCACGTCAACTCGCAACATTTAGCACGAAGAGACATGGAAACTGCAGCTGTCGGGTGATGCCATTGCATGAACGCAGCCAAGGCTACAAAGCAAGATAGACATAGACAAATCCAGCCCATAGATATGTCGACAGAAGGTCGATCACTGGAGCAGTAGTCTTATTGTTCCATTATCAATCACTACCGCTCAGCAGTCACAATGGGGGTTTCTCAAGGCCAACATGGACTCTCGTTCTCCTAATGCATCCGATCGACGACCGACAATCGTCACTCGTCAGCACATCCCGTCCATATACATGCCACTTATTTTCGATCTCTGCCCAACAGCATTGATCTTAGCCTACATAACCTGACGCTGCTCTCCAAGAACTTCAGCGTAACTGACCCGGAGACCACGTCAATCTTGTCTGGCCAGATGCATCCCACATGGACGCTATCTATTCCGCCCTTCTACTAGCTACGTCACGTCCCTCCCAGCCTAGGCTGTCTTTCTCGTCTCTCTGGTCATATATCGTCAACAAGCTACGCGCATGCTTCTTGCATAATGAAAGTTGCGGCCGCTCGAGCATGGCGCTAAGTTGACATCGTGGTGATCAAAAATTCTTGGCCCTTCAGCCCCGGGGGTGAAGGGCCAAGACAAAGTGAACTCATTGCAACAGACTTCTAGAAACCTCAGCTCTTGATGTAGATCTTGTACTGGAGAGCTAGTAAATGTCACCACAATGTTCTCGTCGTCGACATCGTGCAGCTGGAAATCTGCGCTATGCAGTAGTCATTCCACCTCGTCCATATCGATTTTACATGCCGCGACTTGTAATACGTTTCTCGTAGCATGGAAGCTGTCACTCGAAGCGGATTGTGTAGAGCTTGCTGATGGTAGTCTCACTATGAGCCAGCCATGAGCATGCTAGGCCTCAGGACCTCCCCAGATGCGCAGGTGACATCGGTTGCGATGAAGCAGTGGAAGCGTTATGGGGCATCAAGCCCGACGGCTTGGAGGCGCCATTCCCTTGGTGTATGCTCCGACGCTAGCAAGAATGGGCGAAGTGGTCTTCATGCAGATACTTCGAAGAGAGAGAGTTCATGCCGTCTATGTGCCTCCATACAACTCCGAACGTGCCATCAGGCCAATCACGAGGCCGGGTCTGCATCTTAGCAAAGGGCAACTGCAGCAGCACCTTTTGCAGTCAGCTCGCAGCTTGCACTCTAGCATTGCAGAACGTGAGCCTCACCAAAGCTAGGTGCATGACGGCAAATCCAAAAGTGTGGCACAAGCCTGCAGAAGCGTCCGACCTCTTCCTCCCCACGCCTTCTATAAGCACGCCCCTGTACCGTGACCTTGCAAGCTGATGGCGAAGGAAATATGCACCTCGTCAGAATGCACCTTTTACATGCCATTTGTCTGCATGCAAGTCGTCCGCAGGGAGTCCGTTTGCATGCACAATGCGTACTTCTAGGATTAGCACGACCAGCGAATCAAAAGGGTGTCGGCACAAGAAAAGGATGAGCATCCTGGGCCAAGCTCGTGGCATACGTGCACCAAAACTGTTTGTGTACTAGCTCTTTTAGCAGGCAAGCCGGATCATACATCAATCGCTGTGACCAACTTTGATGCAAGCATACAATTGTGATACTCCAATCTCAAGTGCTTTCGATTCCTAGCGGGTGCAGACATAGCAACGAATGGTTCACATCGTCAAGCCTCCAGGACCCTGCGGGTGAGCCGCAACAATACCCATTGGCAAGGCGTAGCACATACGCGAATTCAGCCCATCGCTCGACATGCAGGAAGATACTGCTACGCAAATCGCCTTTGGCATCATAGCAACCGTCATAGGCTTGGCTGCTATCTGGCTCACTGTCAAGCATTGTATGCTGTCTAGGAGCCTCGGTGATATAACAGACTGACACCGTGCTTAGGCCTGAAGATTTCATCGGCTACCACCGATCTGCTGCCTCGTTTTTCGGACACTCATCGACCAGTTCTGCTCAATGACATTCGAACTTATGAGAGTTACCAGATGCACGTTTTGCCAGAGTCAAATACATCGCAGCATAGGTTTGAGCATCGCCCTATTCTGGAGCTGAGTCCCTGACGCAAAGAATGACGATGTCTCCCATGACAGTCATAGCCAGGACCAGGAGGCTGAAAGTGGTGGGCCGAGAGGCACGAAGCTGGGACTATGAGCCTGAATCTAGAGTGAGAGACTTCTGTATCCACTGCCTCAACCTGACATTGCGTCTGTGAGACCCGAGGAAGGATGAGGTGCTCAGGGCTTCGCGACACACTAAGTGTTGATGGGTATCATAAGGCTTTCCCCGCTCAAGTAGTCTTCGCAGATCTGTAAGCGGAGCCTAGAGCATGCTCAAGCGAAATGGATGTTCTCGCTGTTAAAGCCGTACAGCAGCTTCAAGAAGTCGCCCTCGTCACACATTCGGGCACGCTTGTCTGCAAGATCGTTATCCTCCAGCACTTTCTTGACCTTGCTGCGCACCAGCTCAGCGACTTTGCCCTTCTTCTTCCTGTTCGGGTTGTCTGCAGTCTTCTTGGCTCTTCTGTCCATCTCTTCCTTGAAGAAATCCGGCACATCGTCCTCGTCATCCACGTCCATCAGGCCGTCCATCTCTCCATCTTGCTCGGCACCAGCGTCAACATCCATCTCTTCAGTGCCATCTAATGGCCCATCGTCCAGCTCAATCCCATTCTGCGAGCAGAATGTTCGGTAATTGGAGGTGAGCATGTCCATAACACTCGTCGTTCCCAAGAATTCACTCCTCAGCACTTTGTTCTTCCTCACGAAGCATATGCGCAGCAAGCCGTCCCACTCATCATAGCTGACCTGCGGCCGAGGGTTCTTCGGGGATATTCTCACGACATCGGACTCGACCTGCGGGGGCGGGTTGAAGTTGCCTTTTCCGACCTTCATGACATGATCCACTTTCGCCCACATTTGACAGTTCAACGACAGCCTACTGTACAGCTTGTCTCCTGGCTTCGCAAACAATCGCATCGCGAATTCTCGCTGAAACATGAGCACGCAACTTCTCGGGCTCGGACTCGTGGCCAGGAGCTTGAATGTGAGCGGTGAAGAAATCTGATAGGGCGTGTTCGATATGCAGACGTCGAAGTATGGCAGCTGTTCCATTTTGATCACATCTCCAAGGATCAGTTCCAGTTTCTTCGCTGCGGGCGTCCCTTGAAATCGTTTCGTCAATTCTGCCGCCATACGAGGATCCTGTTCCACTGCGATGACTCTCTTCGCCCTCTCGAGAATGCGCGTCGTCAGATTTCCCGTTCCTGGACCAACTTCAAGAACGATATCAGACTGCTTCACATCGGCCTTGTCGACAATCTTCTGTGCTACACCGGGATTTTTGAGGATGTGCTGTCCGAGATCTGTGTTCATTTTGAAGATGTTGTTTGCCGCTGCTGTCGATTTTGCTTTGCGGGCAGTGGCGCCTGCATATGGATCGGATTTTGAGATGCCATTGGCACTGCCTTTACGCGCCATTTTGGGCATGTTTTCAGTTTTGATCGAGGTTGGTGGGCTGCTCAAAGTTGAAGCTGGAGAAAGCGAACAATTTCACCGCCGATAAGATAGAGGAAGACCCTGAACCCTGGCCCTAAATCTTGCCGCCTACCGAAACTCTATTACGCGACAACCAGGAGCCATTCTCACGACACGTCCACCATCTTTTCCTTTTCATAACATTAACGGACTTTTGTGCGCATGGAAGTGTCCTGCAAAGGCCGCAATCATGCTCTCATCCCGGAGCCGTGACATTGAAGACATGCAGACTATGGCCAGTGGACCATGACCACATCAGCACAGCCTCACGATGCCACCTCCACAACGCGTAGTTGAACCGAGATGATTTTGGAAACACATCGAAAGGCCGCTGCTCAGACTAGCAGGGCTGTGGTCAGATCTGATGACCATTGATTTGCTGCAGAACGACAATGCTCCTCATAGGCATCCACTTCGACATTCACTTGAGGCGTCATTGTCAGGGATGAGTATCTCCATTCTCGTAACCTCAGTGCTTACATGATCTCTTCAGCGTCTTCTTCACCAGCGACAGCACTCCTCCTTGCATACACGTTCGTTGAGTTCTACTGACTAGATATCATGGCTGGCACAACTTGGAGCACGCCTGCTCTATGGACCGCATCCTGCATCATCCTGGCATTTTATGTCCTGACTCTCTTTCCGATCGCATACATCTTCTTCAAGCACAGGAAGCGTGGCTTGACGGCCTGGATCTATCTCACACTCTTCGTGCTCCTCCAGCTCGGTGGATGGGGCATCATTGCGGCCGTTGGACGAACTCAAGGACCAACATACATCGCTCCTGCGCTGGCTTCGATAGCTCTCTCGCCACTCTTCGTCGGGACAGCAGGCGTCTTACATGAATGGTTCACTACCACACGTGTCGCGAACATCGACACCAATGCTCCTACTGCTCAGTGGCTGCTCCACGCCTTTCACCTCATCGCGGTATTCTCTTTCGGATTGATCCTTGGCGGAAACGTTCTGGAAGGTATGGACGGAGCGCCTCCATACACTCGAACATTGCTGCAGGCTGGCGCGTTTCTGCTCAGTGTGCTCTTTCTCGCGCTCTGCGTCGCGGCAGTCGGTCTCTGGTGGCATCATTCCAAGGATAGCTGCCTCCCGCTAATCTGGTCTGTTCTCCTCGCTCTACCATTTCTCGGACTGCGATATGTGTACGAGCTTGTCACAGCATTCGACGACAACGCAGACATCAACCAGAACTACGGCAAGCTTGTGTATCGTGTTGTTCTGCAAGTCATCCCCCAGGCCATCGTGCTCCTGCTGCTTATCGCGGGAGGGGTACTGGCGCGAAACATCAATGCAGAGACACGACTAGAACAACACGACACAGTTCCACTCGTGGCAGATGAGGAGGAGAGAGGTAGCGGGGATCATGATAAAGGAGTGAATCAGGTGGCGGCCCGCATGCAGAAGCGTGCCACGTAATCTCACTTGATGTGAGGTGCTCACTTCAGAAGTATCATCACTCTATGCATACAAAGTTGACCAGAAACCCAACACTCTCACTCTCACACACCACACGACAGAATCAGAACATGGCGCAACCTCCTAGGAAGCGCAGCGCTTCGCAACTCTCATCGAATAACGACAGGAACGGCCATCGAGGCAAAAAAAAGTCGGGAAAGCTTGCAGATAGCTGCAGATGCAGCGATCAACCTTTCGGTCGAGTGCGAAGATCGGGCATGACACGCCAAGTACATGACTGATCACTATACAGGCTACATGAGATTGGACACGGCGCCGATGTCACCATCGAGACCCCGGATGGGTCTTTTCGTGCCCACAAGTTGACCCTCGGCGAGCGTTCTCCTTTTTTCCGTAGAGCCCTGATTCGGTCATCTGTCACTGGAATGGTGTATTTCGTTGTCGCTCACAATGCGCTGATTACGCACGCGATCTTGAGACACATCTATCGTCTGCCGCTGGACTACATCACGATCGGTACTAGTCAGAACTACGATGTTGCGCACACATCACTGGTGAATCTGGTGACCCTGCGGGATGCCGCAATGATGGTACGTCCGCGATATGCAGTTCACGATTCCCAGTAAGTTGACCAAATACAGTTCGGTCTGCCAGAACTCGTCAGAGAAGCTGAGCAGAAGTTCAACGACATAGTCAAGTCGTTGAACGTCCCTGCACTTCTTGCTGACCTTGGTGCGCAAGTCTTCGGTAGGACCAATTTTCTGTCGATGCGTAGCGCCATCGTCGCCGCCTCGGCCGCGCATATGCAAGAAACTTTGGCCGACGAGAATGCGTGGTTTGACCTCTACAACAATGAAGCATTTTCCAGGGCAGTTCTCAGGCTTGCGTATCCCACTGGGCACGAGTCTAGCCCTCAGGGAGAACATATGAATCAATGATGCATTGAATCCTTTTCCGAAAGACGGGCACTTCAGATCCTCGAGTCAGCTATTGGTCGCAATCGTACTCCACTGCATCACGCCTTTCTCAAACAAGCACCGAAGATTGACAAGCTCAGTGATGGTACGACATGCGGAAGGCGGTAGATGGCTCTCCTCTCGAATAGAAGCACAAAGGCACACAAGAAGAGCTTCGATGATAATTGGCATAAGATCAACTCAGGGCGAGCAACCGACGTTGGACTCTTCTGGCATACAGTAGACGAATTGAACCGATGAAGAGCAAACTTCACATTCCTTTCTGTACATATTAACCTGTATCACCTCTCTCTCTTTCGCTCTTTAGGTAGCGTGGAGCATTAGCACAAGATGGTAAACTATCCTTCTAGCAGACATTCCCACGACAGCTTACTGACACTCATAGTCCTTCCCTCCGTCGTTCTCACAGCAGGGAGACCTCTTCGCACCGCCTTTCAGTCCAGCAGCACCTCTCTTCCCACCACAGCCAATCTTCCCAACTGACCAACAGATCCTCCTCAGCAATCTCCTCACCACATGGGTTACAGCAACCCGTCTCCGAGGTACACATCCTTCTCACATTTTACATCCTTCAAAGCCACTCTTCCAACTGACTGACATTCTAATTGATAGACCACATCGTAGCAGACTCTATCACTCTAACAGCAACCAAACGCTTTGGCCCCGGAGCCTGGAACGCCGCCATAGCCAGCCTCAGCGCTACAGGCCCACCATACACAGGACTTGCGATTCAAGGAGGAGCCGATAGTGATGCACACAGGGAAATGTTCATGCAGCAGCAGAAGAGGCAAGAACAGATGAGGCAGGAGAGGGTGGCCCGTAGGGACCAGGAACAAAGAGAACGTTGGAGACAGGCGCGAGAGAGGGACGATGCAAACATGCAAATGCAGATGCAGGGCCAGGCAATGAGCATGCAACCACAGATGCAGTTTCCAGGACCGGCAGTGCAGGGGGATCAGCAGATACAAGAGGGCCACATGGCCCAGCAGGCAATAGCGATACACGACGAGACAGACTCATCCATGCCGCAACAACAGCAACAACAACAGCAGCAGCAGCAGCAGAACACAGACGCACAGAACCAGCGCGAGAAAGAAGAGAAGCAAGCAGAGTACGATCGCGGCACGCAGAGGATCATCAAGGCGCATAAACAGTCCATGGCCGAACGAGACGCTCAGATGTCCAGGGACGCGCAGATGGGTCAACCTTGGAAATGACTTCGCATGTGGGCCGTGTTGTCTGACAAGAAGAATGAAGAGATAGACAACGGTAGATAGACATTGTGCCGCATAGTGGACTGCATACAAGCACTCAGTCAAGCCGCACGGCCTTATCTAAACGACTGATTCAACGACTCATGTTAAATATAAGACAGACCAGATAGAAAAGTACTGACGTGTGAATACTTGCTGTAGCTGGTGGCTCCTCTGATGTGGTTTCAGGCGCAAGTGGCAACTGTGCGTGGTAAGAAGCCAGCGTCGGTGGCATACGAACGCATGCGGACGACAGAATCAGTCAAAGGTGCCTACAGAGTCGATTCAGAGTATCATGTACTGACGAACGATGTACAAATGGCCAGAGCCTGAAGCAGGGCAGAGTCTCCACGAGCTACGTCGATCATGCCAAGGCCTTTGCACCCCTGCCAGACATCCCGTGTCAGCCCTACGTACCGAGTCCCATAGTCCTTGAATAGGAGCGAGCATCATCTCACGCGCCGGGAACACAACGTTTCCCATCTTCCCACAACATCTCCTTGGAGTCATGGCCAACTCCACCCACGGCCACTCGCGGCAACGAAGCGGGAGTCTCCTATTCTCACAATCAACAAAACACAACGCAACGAGCAGCAGTCGACCACCACCCATACCCGTCGACGGAGGAGGCCTAGGAGAAACCAAAGTCCCCTCCGACTCAGACCAATCCACAGACATGGAACTGTCTTCAATCCTCTCGTCAGACGATGACGACGATGATTACGACGACGACGAAGAAACCGGCCTCACACAACCCGAGCGCAAACGCCGCCGTCGACGACGAAAACTCACCCACTCCGACCCATCAACTCGAATATCCGGCGAAGCTCTCCTCGCTGAAGAAACAGGCATCGCAAAGACCGCGCTCATACGCAAGATAATAGTGAACGGCCTGCTCATCCTCCTGTGGTACACATTCAGCATATCCATTTCCGTATACAACAAATGGATGTTCTCCGCCGAGAACCTAGACTTTCATTTTCCGCTATTTACCACATCAATACATATGCTCGTGCAATTTACGCTGGCGAGTTTGGTGATTATATTATTCCCGCGATTCCGGCCGGGGAGGGATAGGAATGGACATGTGATACAGGATGAGGAGTTGGATGATCGGGAAGGAGAGGAGCATCGATATGAAAGAGTGCGAGGACGACAGGATTCTCAACAAACGACGACGAGGAAACAAAAACCGCTCATGACCCGATCATTCTACCTCTCCCGCATCACCCCCTGCGGCGGAGCCACAGCCCTCGACATCGGCCTCGGAAACTTCTCCCTCCGCTTCATCAGCCTCACATTCTTCACCATGTGCAAGTCCTCCGTACTCGCATTCGTCCTGCTCTTCGCCTTCATTTTCAAACTCGAGAAACCCACCTGGAGACTCTGCGGTATCATCGGCCTTATGACTGTCGGTGTAATCCTCATGGTATCTGGGGAAGCGGCGTTTAATGCGCTGGGATTCATTCTTGTCATGACTGCGAGTTTGTGTTCAGGATTCCGGTGGTCGTTGACACAGATTCTGCTGTTGAGGAATAAAGCGACGAGTAATCCCTTCTCGTCGATTTTCTTCTTGACGCCGGTGATGTTCATTGTGCTCTTTTTACTGGCGTTGCCGATCGAAGGACCAGGAGCGGTGCTGCAAGGATTGGGAGAGCTGGTTGAAGCAAAGGGTCATGTCCTCGGAGCGCTCATCATTCTCTTTCCCGGCTGTCTGGCTTTCATGATGGTAGCGGCTGAATTTGCCCTCCTGCAGAGAACATCTGTAGTGACACTTTCCGTCTGCGGGATATTCAAGGAGGTGTTGACGATTAGCGCCGCCAGCTTCACCTTTGGAGATGAACTGAGTCCCATCAATGTGTCGGGATTGATCGTCACGATCGCAAGCATAGCTGGCTACAACTGGCTGAAATACTCAAAGATGAGCAGGGACGCAAAGAAGGAAGCGCATGCAATCGTGGCATCAGAGGTTGATTCGCCGGACAAACCAAGGAGTAGCATTGAAGAAGCAGAGCAATTTGCTTTGGGCCGCGATAGCATGGCTTCCGAAGCTGGAGGCTTGATGCGAGACTCTCTACATCTGACCACAGAATATGATAGAGGAGGTGGAACGCAAAGGCATGAGAACTCGAAGAGTCCAACAAAGAGACCCGAGGATCTAGAATAGACCAGTGTACTATCAATGTCATGTATTTTCGCCGGGTATAGACGGCCATGAAGATTACTCGCACGCGTCCCTGACTCGTGACGAGAAAGATGTCCAGGAGCGAATTGAGGTGGCATTCATCGCAGGACACGTTGTGCTCTTGGCTCGGTGTTGAGCAACGGCTCGAATCAATGCTGTCTCACCTGTGACTCCTACAGGTTGCCGTGAGCACGGTATTAGTAGAATCTCCACGTCTGAAATGTTTGCAAGTGTGGTCGTTAGTATCGCAATTGTTGCAGTCGAAAGTGAGATAGAGTGGCTCAGATCGATCGAAAGCGTATCGCGTGGGGCCGGTCGGGCAGACGGACGGACGAGGACGACGAAGTGGACGACGGCTTTTCTTTTTGCTGTTCTTTCATGGTGCGCTCGTTAACGTGAAGACGACGGGGGACGGGGGTCGGCATCGAGGAAGACGACGTCGAGGCGTGATATCAAATTATGGGCGATTCGCTTCGTTGGAAAAGTCCGGTCGATGCTAGCTCGTTCCTGTGAAATGAAGTTGTACCTCCGCAGCAGTCTCAATACTCAATTGTGTTACACTTTACCGACCAACGCCGTTTCTTCTTTGTGCTCTGTGCTGTCTTTGGTCCAAGTCGAAGTTGGTGATTCGCGTCTCGAGGATACGCACGATCGTCGGCAGACAGGTGTTCAGGCGTCCCGCATCTTGACGTCGAGAGCTGGTAACTTTAGTCAGCTTCGCCTCTACTCGGCAGTGTCCAAATCATCGTGGGCAGCAGGTGGAGCCTCCTCCTCTGGCGCGTCTTCTGCGAGCTATCAGTACACTTTATCATACAGCCGCCAGTCTCTCGATCCACCTACCCTTTGTGGTTTCGCCGTTGGTACCGTTGGCCTCGTAGTCGCGCTCGCGCTCGTGCTCATCTCGAGCTGGTCGGTCTGCATCGCGATCGGCGTCGCGATCTTCATCGCGTGCGTCGCGGTCCTTCATCTCGCGATCCCGGTCGCCACGGTCGCGATCTCCCTCGGCGCTGCGTGTGCGCTCTCGACGGCGATCGTCGCGGTCGTCTCGGCGCGCTCCACGGTCGTAATCACGCTCACGAGTGCTACCCTCACGGTCATCGTCATTGCGACGACTTCGAGGTGGGGAGCCTGAGCGGCGGCGTGGGGAACGCTCGCGTCTGTCGCGACCACCCCTATCGCCGCCACGTTCGCGGCCACCGTCACGGCCGCCGTCGCGGCCTCCGTCTCGGCCATCGCGTGGTCGTTCGCTGCCAGCATCGAAGCGCCAGCTGGCAGATGGTGGTGTGCGAGCCCACTGAATACCAAATTAGCTCGTCTCTCCGCCAGATTGCCCAAAGCTGCTTCCGCACCTCAATCTTCAGCAGGTCGTCACGGCCAATGCGCTTGTTGTGCATCTCGTAGTAGGCGTCATCAGCATCACGGCGATTCTCGTACTCAACGAACGCGAAGCTGAAAGTCTGTTAGCATGAAACTTGGTAGCATGTCTCCGTCAATGACTTACAGTCTGCTGGATGCAGTCCTTGGAGCCGGAATGTCACATCGGACCAGTCTGCCGTAGCTTCGAGTCTGTCAGTATCTGGGATTCCCGCATTTGTGTCGCCTGTCACAGATTGGATGAAGACGCCGTAGGGGAAGACTCGAGGGTTTGCAGAGACTCGCGTGAAGGGAATAGGACGTGATTCCGTCTCAAAGGAGGCTCGAGGTGTGATGGCTAACGTACCGCTCGAATTCGTAGGCAAGGTCGCGCGCGCGAGTGCCATGGCCAAAGCCAGAGACGTAGAGCGTAGTTCCACCGCCGCGAGAAGACATGATCGCTGTTGTATCGATGTCAAGTCGTGTTGTGAGGAGTGTGGTTGATGCGATTGTCGTGTCAGCGGAGAGGTTGGCAAGAATCAGACGAGCGCGGAAAGGAGCGCCTTGGCGTTCGTCAGTGCAAGGTCCGACAGCACAGCAGACGTGGTGAATTCTGTGCATGTGAAATAGTACAGACGGCTCAAATGAGCATGCTATGACTACAAGTGCGCCGTCCCTCATCATGGTATCATCCGGCGCCTGTAAAATGCCATTCCCAAACGCCGTCGCCAAGTAACATAAAAGCAGACACTGAGCCCTATTGCTCTACTGCAACAACAGCCTTTTCACGCTCACTTCGCCTCTTCTTCTGCCCAGCGCGCGAGTGCTTCCTCTCGTTCTCTTCACGTCGCTTGATGGCGTTGAGCTCATCAGTCTTGATTTCACCAGCTTTCTTGATTACTTTAGGTTTGTGTCGATGCCTGGCGATCCTCTTGATCTCGGGCATGTGCTTCCAGTTGTTCTGCAATGCCTGAGTATACTCAAGTGCCTGTCGCTCCCTGGCAGACTTGATGCCATTCCGCTCGCTAGCGTTTGATCGCCACAATCGAACATTGCCATCGTCAGAGCCGGACAGAACGTAAGTCGCGTCGCCAGTGAACGTGCACGAGAACACACGCTGCATGCGCTTCGTGTGGTATATGTCGCGGCTACGACCAGACCTCTGCGGCGTCCACAGCCGAATGGATCTGTCATATGAGGCGGAGACCAGTTCTTGCCCTGTGGGCGACCAGTCTACGCACATAACGGCTGAGACATGATCTTTGAGCGTGTTCAGTGCCTTACTCGGGTTCCGCATGTCGAAGATGTTGATGTCGTGATCTTCTTTGCCCACTGCGATGTTGAACGGCTCAATCGGGTTCCAAGCAATACTATTTCCTGCCATGCGCAACTTTTGTCGATGAAGTGCCGAAGCTGTTCGCAAATCGTAGTAGGTCAAATAACTATCGTTCGATACAGCCGCCAGGATTGAGGTCTCGGACTGATTGAACTTCAGATCTGTGATTGTGTCGATCGCTCCTGTGAATGTGTGGCTCTGCAGCGGCGTGTCCGACGGATGGTCAACATCAAAGACTTGCACAGAGGAAGAAGCTGCAACTGCAAAATTACGCTCGTGACGATGCATAGTCAAAGAAGAGAACGAGTTCGGGCCAGTCCATGTCGCCGTAGGCTTGCTGCCACTAGCAGTGTTGTACGGATCCCATAGCTTGATGAATTTGTCTGTGCCGCAGCTCAGTAATTTCTGGTCCTGAGTCCAGCATATCCCCTTGACCAGATTTTGATGGGCTTGCGTCTGCCATACTTCGCCTTGAGTAGGCAAGTCCCAAATTTTCACGACTCCATCGCCACTGGCACTTGCAAGACGCTCTAGGGCCTTTGGGTCTTTGGCTAAGGCATACACTCCGTCTACGTGACCTCTTCCCAGTTGAGCAACAAACGGCTTCGCGAACATGCGATCCAGTTTGGTAGCGTTCAATGCGCGTGTATACTCTCGTGCCTTCTCATGTTGATGTAGCGCGGGATCGAGATTTCGAGGTTGGCGAGTGACATTGCTGCCAGGAGTCTGGACGGAGCTCGCTGAGCGAGTGAGCGCAGTGATTTTCTAGGTCCCATTAGCGATCGATTCGCGTCCTTAGACATGCAGAACTGTACTAACCATCTTGAGTCCATGGTGGTAGCAGCAAGAATGTCGCGAGTGAGATGCAGATCTTCAAAGCGTCCAAAAATTGGTCGGGATGTCGGAATCTCGGGCTGGTGTGCCGAAAGCTTGCCAGCAGATCGCGACGCAACGAAGCTGTTTGTGCCTGGAGTCGCTTGTGACATCGACACTCACACACGACCACTCGCCATCACAGCTGCACAACTCTCCCATCTTTGCCAACAACTCTACACGTGGTCAACATCACGACCGTGACTGACACCCGAAGATGGCGCAGGAGGACAACGTCAAGCGCATAGAGGAGGCGCGGAAACTGGCCAAGGACGAGCCGCAGAAGGCAGAGGCGATCTACAAGGACATTATCGCAAAGCCGCCCGGTCAGAACGACAAGGCGCTGCGCGACTTTGAGACTGCTCTTACTGGCCTCGGAGAACTGTACCGTGACCACAAGCGGACACAGGATCTCGTCAGCCTCATCGAACAAACGCGGAATGTGCTCACCAGCTTCGCCAGAGCAAAGACCGCTAAGCTGGGTAAGTGTCAATGGGGCGGAAGTAGCGTGACTAATTTGAAAGAAATACTAACACTCGGACAGTGCGACAGCTGCTCGACCTCTTAGCCGCCATCCCCAATACCACCGACACCCAGATCTCTGTGACGAAGTCATCCATCGAATGGGCGGTCTCACAGAAGCAGGGCTTCCTGCGGCAAAGTCTCGAGGTTCGGTTGGTGAATCTTTACATGCAGACGCAGGCCTACTACGATGCGCTCACTCTCATCAACAATCTGCTCAAGGAGCTGAAGCGCTTGGACGACAAGCTGGTGTTGGTGGAAGTACAGCTGCTGGAGAGCCGTGTATACCACGCTCTAGGAAACATTCCGAAGGGAAGAGCTGCCTTGACAAGTGCAAGAACGAGTGCTGCTTCAGTCTACACGCCACCACTTCTGCAAGCTGGGCTGGATATGCAATCTGGACAACTGCACGCTGAGGATGGCGACTTCAACACAGCTTTCTCGTATTTCATCGAGGCGATGGAGGGATATCATGGTTTGGATGATGCGACCAAGGCAACTGCTGCCCTGCAGTACATGCTGCTCTGCAAGATCATGCTCAATCTGAAGGACGACGTGGACGCACTGATGACTTCCAAGCACGCCATCAGATACGCAGGCAAGAACCTAGACGCCATGAAGGCAGTTGCCCGCGCGCACAACAACCGCAGTCTGGAAGAGTACGAACAAGCCCTGCACTCATATCGATACGAGCTTGGAAGCGACCGCTTCATCGCCTCCCACCTGCGTCGTCTCTACGACAGTATGTTGGAGCAAAACTTGATCAAGGTGATCGAGCCATTCTCGCGTGTGGAGATCACGCATGTCGCGAAGATGGTTGGCCTTGACGTAGGTCAGGTCGAGCGCAAGCTAGCACAGATGATTCTTGATCGTGTCATCATTGGCATTGTGGATCAAGGACAGGGTGTGCTCGAAATCTTCGAGGAAGCCGAGCGAGACAAGGGATACGATGCTGCTTTGGACACGATTGGCAAACTGGGCAGCGTGGTAGACGTGCTGTACACGAACCAGGCAAGTCTGCTCGAGTAAGTTCGAGCGTCTTTCATGAATCATGAAAAGTAATTGCTGTCACTGTACCATAGCCCATAGCATAGAGCGAAGTGCCAGCAGCGATATCAAGCAGCGGCCAAGCATGAAACATTTACGACATTAAACACATATGGCCTCTCCTCACACTTCGCTGTTGTTCGCTGATTAACTGCTTCTTTGAGACTAGATAGGGACCCTGAAAATCCATTGGAGACAGCCAATCAATGACGTTTCTTCCTTTTGGCACTTCGGCCGCCCTCGGTGGTGAACCACAAAGCTCAGAGACTATGATGCAGCAGTCTCTCACAGTTACAATCCCACCACCGCAACTCTACAACATCCCAATAACAAGTCAGTGAACTTCAAAGTAACGAACACTTCCACGACAGATCCCCAAGAAGCCATCACAATGTTCAAGCGTGTTCTCGCCACGGCGCCCGTGACCGCCACCTCTGCGCTCCGCACAGCAGTCAACTCAACCGCACGAACATCTTTTGCTGCACGAACAGCGACTCCTATCGTGCAGCAGAACGGCCGCAGATCGTACCACGAGAAGGTTCTCGACCACTACAACAACCCTCGCAATGTCGGCAGCATGAAGAAGTCGGACGCTGATGTCGGAACCGGACTCGTCGGCGCACCAGCCTGTGGAGATGTAATGAAGCTGCAGATCAAGGTCGGCAAGGACAAGGACGGAAAGGACATGATCGAGGACGTTAAGTTCAAGACCTTTGGCTGTGGCTCAGCAATCGCCAGTTCGAGTTACTTGACGGAGCTGGTGAGGGGAATGACGCTGGAGCAGGCCGGCAGGATCAAGAACACCGAGATTGCGAAGGAACTGTGTTTGCCGCCCGTAAAACGTGAGTAATTGTCCTCCCTTGATGGAAAAGCAATTGTATGAGTACTAATCGATGGAATCAGTGCACTGCTCCATGCTTGCAGAGGACGCCATCAAGTCCGCCATCAACAACTACTATACCAAGAACCCCCAGCAAAAGGCAACAGATCTCGGAGGCACTGGCGCTGCCATGCCAAAGATTGAGGTCGAGACCGTCACCGCTGCACCGGCATAGATAGTTGATGACCACGGTACACGGTGGATGAAAACCAAAATTTGAGCTTCGCCGCCTCCGTAAGGACGCAGTAGAAGGTTACGGTTCATTTGTGTTGATACTTTAGCGGGTTGCACATGTCGGCGTTGATGGAATGCTGTCCTTGGGAGGAACGGGTGGTTGAGTGTCTGTGTATGATACCAAATTGTGAAGAACAAGATACCCTCCAGGACAGGTAACGAAAGAAAGCATAACATTCATTCTTCAGTTGTTGTTCACGTCTCAAATCGGTGAACCTTTTTGTTTCAGGACGGCTTTGATGGTCGCGATATGTATCACGCCACTAAAGTGGTGACATTGGTGGCCATCTGATATGGACATATCAGATGCGTTCCTACAGGCCTGCGTTATGTCTGATCGCAGTCGAGTTTTCTTCCAAGTCGCCAATCTCGCGAAGTCAATTTTCACTTGCTTCCATTCGAGCGGTTAATGCTTTGCTCGCAGATGAGCTTTCCCATATCGACCAATGCTTTGTTTCTCAGTGCTGATCCCCTCGTGTTATCTGCGGACAACACACACTAAATCATCCCACAACACGATCGCTCGCGTGTGTCGTATCCAGCCGTATCTGTCGTTCGCGAGAATCGCAACCTGGCGATCGCACTTGTTCGCGGATTTTCGAGAAATGGAGGACTGGAAAACATTGCTTGGAAATCTGCATGCATGACTGAGCTGTCGCACGTCACGCAGTGGCAGTGCAGTGGAACGAGTCAATCTTTCTCGGCCAGGTCCACTCGCTGGGTCATTCTGCACACAGTCAATGCTACTAAAATTCACCATCGGCACGGAATGCGCTCTTGCTCTATGCTGTTCATAACCAGACAACAGACTTTTTGGCCCTGCAGTAGTTTCTGCAAAGATGCCACAACGTCATTCTCCAAGACCAGCTATTCCTCTATCGTGGCTGGACCACCACGCCACCATACTTCGGTTTGAACCCTACCCTTCATGTTACCTTAGCTTTCGCCATTGTCCGAGAAGGATTTGGCGTGAGCAGGCGTAGGGATTCTGGTTCCGGCGGCACTCGGGGAGTGGACATCCCGTTGTAAATCTGCAAGGCAGAACGGACTTCAGTCTTAAGCCCTTCGCCTATCAGAATGAGCCATCGTGACAGGAATGATTAATACTTCAGTATAGCAGCTGCATATCTGATCGCTCAACACGCGATATGTGGCAGAAGCTGCCCTACTGCAGCTCGGAATGGATTTGGTGAGCAGGATCTGAACTCCGCACTTCTCTTCTTACGTTCATTTATCTTGATCTCACGCTACTCAACTACAGCACAGGGCATGCTAGCACATCATGGGAGTTCTCAAAGATCTCGAGACGTTTGTCGTCTCGACAGGCCACTTGAGGGAAGAAGGCATTCCTTCGGTGTCGATGGCCTTCCTTGATGATCCTTTGAGTCCAGTGCAGCACCATGTCATGTCTCGGGGAGAAGAAAACGCAGAAACAGTATACCAGGCGTGCAGTATCTCGAAAGCCATCACTGCCCTTGCGGTTGCAAAGCTTGTCGACCAGGGGAAGATGAGTTACGACACCAAGGTCATTGACCATATCCCGTCTCCGATCGCAACGGCCATCGTGGACGACAACACGCGACTTCTACTGCCGCTTGTAACTGTCGGAATGCTCCTCAGTCATCGATCTGGCCTTTCTCAGCACGGATTCCCAGGATATGTTGGTGAACCAGCGAATTACCAGGAGATCTTCTCTGGCAAGCCCCCGTCGAACACGCCACGAATACGGTTTATCAGCTTGCCTGGTAGTCAGTACAGTTACTCTGGTGGTGGTTTTACCCTTCTTCAGATCGTTATCGAACGTGTCACCTGGATGCCATTTGCAGATTTCATGAGAGAGACCGTTCTGTCTCCCCTAGGAATGTCACGGAGTCGCTACGGTGATACAGCATCAGGCGACAACAACTATGCAAGAAGCCATGTGACGGCATACACACCTGGAACGTCATCTCCTCGTGGATATTTTCGTTTCACGGAACTAGCAGCTGCTGGGCTGTGGACCACCCCGACCGATCTGTTGAAGGCAATTGCTGCTATTCAACGGTCTTTGTTCTCGAAGACTGGCTTCTTGACACCTTCGACAGCTCGGGAAATGCTCACCTTGGCCGCGCCGAATGATTCAAAGTCCCACATGGGCCTGGGCTGGACGCTGGATGAGACATTTTTTGCTCATTCTGGACAAAATGATCCTGGCTACACATGCTACGTACTTGGTGCCCACAGGATCAACGATGTACCGAAAACAGTCAACAACCCAAGACTGATGAGTCTGGCCATCATGACGAATTCATCCCTTGGCTGGGACACCATCAAGAAGCTTGTCGTTGCCATTTTCACGTTCCGTGCATGGCCATTATACGATTCGATAATAGGGTGGAAGATGACCGATTTCCCGCCCTATACCGCACCGGAGGGAATTAATCCCGGCGATAAGTGGAAAGACTTTCTTGGACATTGGACTGCAGCCGCCACCGAGAGACCGCCGCTATCTGGCCCTGCTTCTCGGCAGCAATCCCAGCCTGGCACACCCGATACGCCTACGCAAACGCTCCATCTGGTTGATTCACTGACCATCAAGGACGGCGAATGGGAGATCTACGAGGACGGTGGACAGCCCATGTTGGCGTGGGACGGTGTTGACCAAGCTATGCGGTTGAGACCAGGAGCAGCACCCTGGCTAAGGCTTGATGGTCGAGCAGACATGACATTCGTGGTTGATGGGCTGAAGCTTGCCATCAGAATGTGTTCAAGGTCATCATACCAGAGTAGCCAAGAACCCGTCAACTTCTTGCAGCAGTCGCGTGGCATTGAGGACATGTGGATAGAGCTGGTGCAGGAACAAGTGACCATTCTGAGGAAGGTTTGAGGGAATGAAGTCTCCATCTTGGTGGCAGTCGAAGAATTGGTGATCCCACGCGCGCGCCTGATGCAGAACTATACCGATAGCTCCACCCATGCCTCAAGATCGCCACTCCATCATAGAACGTACGACTTCAGACCAGTCGGAAAATACCTCATGGCAAGGGTGCACTCAATGTCACCCAGAAACATGTGCAAACTCATCACTTCTCGCACCAAGCAGCCTACATCAGAGACTAGAAACACGAATTCCCTCCATACCTACCTCGTCGGTATAAACCCCTTCGAATCCTGAATCTGCTGCTCCCACGTCTGCCTGAACGCCGCCAGTCCCGCCACAATCCCCGACGCCATAAAGCACACACTCACCACACTCCAAATCATCCCCCAACACCTCGAGCTCCCGCCATACCTCTTCGCAAACACACTCGCATCCGAACTATTCACTTTCCGCAAGATCAGATCATCGCAGATATCCCACACGCTGTACAAACTGCTCATCACGCCGATGAAAAGGACTACAAACCGCAAGGCTTGCGCGTGCGCGATGAACCAGCATGCTACGAGTAGGCCTGTGGCGAGCAGGATGGTGATGATGGTGAGCCAGTCTTTGCGTGCCCAGTAGAGTGTAAGGAGGAAGCAGGCGCCGAGGACGAAGGAGGCGATTTTGGAGGCGACGATGTTGAAGCCGCAGAATATGAGCAGGGCGCCGATGATGGAGGAGCCGAGGTAGCCGGCTGGGAGCTGATAGAATAATGATTGTTAGACTGATCTGTTGAGAAGAGAAGTGGTATGGTTCGGGTTGGGAGGAGAGGTGAACGTACTGTAATAGCTTGCTTCCCACCACGCATATGCGTCACGCCGCCTTCATTCGGATCAAGAGAAATGCTCTCGACTTTGCCGCCGGTCAATTTCGCAGCGAAGGCGTGGCCGAATTCGTGGAAGGCGATTGTAAGCATCTATTCGATTCATTTGTCAGATCTGTTGCATTCGCGCAGCATAATAATGCGATTAGATAGACATACCTTGAACGGCCATAGCACGTTTCGAACGTAGGGCATGTTCCATAGAAGTGCTATAACAACAACATAGACGCCGATAATCCCGACTGTGACGCCTTGTGTGTGGTTGACTGTCAAATCGCGTCGAGTCAGAGTGTGCGTCGTAGTGCTTGTGATGTGCTCGATGAAGTCGGGATCTAGTGCTGGCGCCATGATTGCTTCAGGTTACTTGTATGCGGTTCTTGATGCGCGTTTCTTGACTGCGAGGTCTTTGGAGATAGTAGCAGTTCCGCGTCATGCGGTGTTGAGTTGTGAGCGGCGTCGTGGCACAAGAAGGCTGAACGACGCCAGCCTTAATTGTTTGTCCGAGAACTGTTGATTGCGTTGCCTCAGCCACCTCCAGGTTGTGCCAAGAGGACCAAAATAAGCAGTACGCCACGCGTTTCTGCAGGGTCTGACCCTTGCTTCTATCGCGTCTTGCGACTTTGTGCCCCGTAGTGATGATTGCACTAGGGTCACTGCTGTACGAGTCGGCGTTACGATACTTGACCTCCTGTTGTGAGGTCGCATGGTCTTTTCATACCACTATCCGCTGCTACTCATGCTTCGTGGGCTTCGATTTCTCTGCGAGATCAATCAAGCATCGTCAATATTTGTTACACTTTACATGCTCAAAAAGTGGAAAGTCTACACTATACAAGAAAGTTTCTCTTTTGATCACCCAACGCCAACCAATGCTACACCATCCTTCCTGCCCGCCCAATGCTCTTCCCGGCTTGTCTTCTCTCGTAAAACTTTCTCCCTTCGTCCACCCACAGCACTGTGCTAGCGAGCGCGACGAGTCTGAACAAATCCGCAAAGCCCAACGCTTCAGTTTGGAACACGCTCTGCAAAGGAGGAAAGTATATCACCAGGCACTGCCCGATTAAAGATCCAAGAACAGCATAAGTAAACATGACATTTCCTTCCTGTCCTTGCGCAGCGTTCTTGCCAGTCCAGTGTGCTGGGAGCAAGGGAACTTCGCCGCGTAGGACTGACCGCGTGGCGGATCGACAAGCTAGGGCGTTGAACATGTCGAAGAGGACGAATTGCGTAAAGGTAAGAGTTGTGTCTCGCGCACTGACGGAGTGGGCTGCGAGGTCCTCAGCAGTAAGGTTTGAGACGTAGGTGAAGAGAGTACCGAGGAGAATAATGACCGCCGACTGGAGCACACGTCGAATTAGGCGTGGGGTGAGGACGCGCGCGTCGCGTGGTCGCGGTGGTTGTGATAGAAGTGCCGGGTCTACTGGCTCGACGCCGAGTGATTGCGCCGGCGGGCCGTCCATTATAATGTCTGTTGATGTCAGTGTCATTCATTAAAATCTGATATGTGGCAGGCTTACTTATCCAAAGAATCTGCATAGCATTGAGCGGATTCTTCCAGCCTCCAAGCGAACTAAGCATGACCAGACCTAGAGCTGCTATACTCGTGGATAGCTGAAACGTAATAAAGTTCTGAATGTTGTAAAATATGCCTTTGCCTTCTTCAATGGCATTGAGAATGGTACTGAAGTCGTCGTCCGTGAGGATCATGTCGGCCGCTTCCTTGGCGACGTCTGTGCCTAGCTTGCCCATTGAGATACCAATGTCCGCTTTCTTGAGTGCTGGTGCATCGTTGACACCGTCGCCAGTCATGGCGACCACATCCCCGCGGCTTTGTAGGGCGCTGATGATTTTGAGCTTGTGTTCTGGTGATGTTCTTGCGAAGATCGATATCCTATTCATGGCTTCTGCGAGTTCGACTTCGTTCATGTGATCAAGCTGATCTCCCCGGAGCACAGGAGAGCCAATGGCTGAGTTGAGATTGACCGGCATGCCTAGCTTCTTCGCGATCGCGACGGCTGTTGTCTCGGCATCTCCAGTGATCATGATCACTTTGACACCTCCAGCCATAAGGCGACGAATGGATCGGTCAACACCTTTTCGAGGGGGATCCGACATGCCTACCAGACCACCAAAGCAGAGACCACTGTAGATCTCCTCTCCATTCGGCGCCTGTTGCTGCTTGGCTGATCGGCCAAGTGCAGAGGCTGGAGTCGATGACCGGCTGCTTGCGCTGACATCTCTGCTGGTAGTGCGGCTTGATAGGCCGCGGACTCTTACAGAACCTGAGGCGAAAGCAAGCACACGCAGACCTTCCTCAGCCATCTCTCTCGCTGCAGCATCAACCTCCTGTCGGCGCTTCTCATCCAGCACTACCTCTCCTTGACCCGAGATGTAGGTATCACAGCGATCAATGACGCGCTCCAGCGCACCCTTGACATATGCTGTGTTATCGCCATCTGAGCTCTCAAGAATGACACCCATCCACTTTCGCTCGCTGGAGAAGGGTACTTCGTGCTTGCGGTCGCCCAATCGTCCTCGCACGTCGTCCTCATGAAAGTTGTCCAACATGTCAAGCAAGGCGACGTCAGTTGGCTGGCCGGCCCATCGGCTTTTTGCGTTGGCGAGATCGTCTTGTCCACCAGTGCTAGCTAGGACAGCCGCGCTCGCCGCAGTGATTTGGCCATGAGTGTGCGTGTTCAGTCTGCCGTTGTTGACGATGTTTGCGCTGCGCAGGACTGCTTGTGTTGTGGCGGCATTGGGTGCATCGGATATCACCTTTGTCACCTCCTGCGGCTTAGCATCGCCAAAGCTCCACATCTTGGTAGCCGTCATATGGTTCTGGGTCAAGGTTCCTGTCTTGTCGGAGCAGACCACATTGACGGATCCTAACGTTTCCACGGATGGCAGTCTTCGCACAATGGCGTTCCTTCGACTCATGCGCAAGACACCAAGCGCAAGGGTCACGGTGACGATAATGGGCAAGCCTTCTGGGATGGCGGCCACAGCCAGCGAGACACCAATTTGGAAGAGCTCCAGGAATTTCCTGCCTCGCCACAAGCCGACAAGCATGATGAGCGAGATGACACCAAAGGACATGTAGCTCAGCTCCTTGCCTAGGCGATCCATGCTTTCCTGCAAAGGCGTGCGTGGTGACTCGATCTCTGCCAATGATGCGCTGATAGCACCAAACTCAGTGTCGCCTCCGGTGCTAACCACAATACCCTGCCCATATCCTGATCGCACTAACGTCCCTTGGAATGCAATGTTGGTTTGGTCCGTCAACCTGATCTCCCCACTTCGGAGCAGTGTGCTGGGGTCAGTACTGCCATTGGCGTAGGCTACTGGGCCTAGAGTGTCTGCCATCTTAGCCACCGGCTCGTTCTCTCCCGTCAAGTTACTCTCGTCGATGCTGAGATCTGCAGCATGGGTGATCCGAATGTCTGCAGGTATCCTGTCTCCTGTGTGGAAGAGCACAAGATCTCCCGTTACTAGTTGTGAAGCTGAGATGGTCGTGCTGGCTTTGGTGGCCTTCTCCTCGCTCTCGGGCTCTTTTGACTCTCCATTCTCGGTAGGCACGGCTAATGCGCTCGTCCCTCGAATAACATGAGCATAATGCGGCACCAGTTGGTTCAGGGCCTCCAAGCTCTTCTCGCTCCTATATTCCTGCACGAAAGCCACGCTCACCACGATCGTCACGGCAATGGCGATGGACACAGCATCCTCAAAATTGCCCATGACGGCAGAAATAGCAGCACTCGCCAAGAGCAGCAGGATCAGCGTCTCCTTGAACTGCTTGACGAAGCGCAGCCATAGCGGCTCTGGCTCTTCTCCTGGCAGCTCATTCGGACCCTGCACATGTAGCCGCGTGGTAGCATCGGAAGGGTGCAGGCCGTTGGTGAGAGAAGTCGAATGTCTCTCGGCGACTTGGCCGATGGTGAGCACGGCATGTTGCGAAGTCACCGACTGCTGGCCGGGCAGCTTGATGCGGCTGCTGTTACGGGAGTGGCCTCCTCTGCTGTCTGCGATAGGTCCCGGAGACGGCGGCGGTGCCAGCGACTGCTGCTGTGGTGTCGGAGTCGTGGAGCCATTGGGGAGGGTTTGGTGGTGGTGCAGTGGGATGATGGGAGTGCTGGACCGCGACATGCTTCGATCAGTGGCTTTTCTCTATCCCGCCATGAATGCTGTGCTCTCTCAATCGACGGTTCGTCGTGGTCGTCGGAATCGCATTGAATCGTGCTGTGTCGTCTACCTTTGCCCGGTTCTGCCGTACCAACACTGCTGACTGACAATAAAGTGCCCAAAAGTGAAGCCAGAAAGGACAACGATCCCTGTCCGTGTCGCGTTCTCTCTGCCGCGTGCAGAAAGCTGGGACGCAAACTCTATTTGGCGGGTCTGCTGGCCCGTGCCTGCCTGCTGCTCACCAGCCACTTCCCTTTTGGTGGAATGAGACACACAAGCTCGCTTGCTGCACTGGACGCTCTCGCACACATCTCATCACCACCACACCTACCGACACCGCGACGAATATTGTCACCCCTGTCGCGCGACAACATCACGACACGCGACGAATATTTCTGGCCATATCAGTCGCGCTTTCCGCGACATGCGAACTGGTGCCTGATTTGCGCCTGGCGAGACGCGTAGTTTGCCATCACAACAACGCGCCCACCTCCGGTCGCATCACCCACACTTCCACCCACAACTCTCAACATCGACTGAAACGACCACAACATCTGTCGCGTAGGGCGACTGTATCCTCTACACCGACGCCATCATGTTCTACGAGGCGTCGCTGCTCACCAAGACCGGGCCATTGGCTCGCGTCTGGCTGGCTTCCAATCTGGACCGCAGACTTACAAAGCAGAATGTTATGCAAGCAAATCTGGAGACCAATGTCAAGGATATTATTGGCAGTGATCAGGCTCCAATTGCCCTACGGCTGAGTGGCCAGCTGCTTTTGGGCGTGGTCAAAATTTACAACCGAAAGGCGAAGTATTTGATGGACGATTGCAGCGATGCACTCCTCAAGATTAAAATGGTACGTGGCACCATGTGGCAAACCCGATTGCACAAGCTAACTCTTCGCAGGCGTTCCGGCCTGGCAATGTTGATCTGCCTAGTGATCAATCACACAAAGCCAACCCCGCCGCATTGACACTTCCAGATACAATCACTGAGCTAGACCTTTTCGCACCGATGCCTGATCCAGAGGAACTTCTTCGCGAGCCAGAGGAACGCGCTCCGGGTCAAGATCCCACACTACTTGACTATGGCATGAGCCAGATCATCGATTCTCAAACTCCCACGCGTACACAGAAACGAGCATTGGCTCTCGACGATGACGACCTTGGCCTGGATCTTGGACTTGATGTTGATGACGAGCGTGCCCGCGCAACTCCGGACAGCGATGGACCCAGCATAGAAATGGGCCGTCGTGCGCCTACACCTCGACGCGACGAGCCAACTCTTCTCGAAGACGACGATTTGGGACTTGACTTTGGCTTTGACAATGACACTACCCTTCGACAAACGACCGAACAGCCCGATGCACCTCTCGGGGCCGACGATGACTTTCAGATGGGTGGCATGGACGAAGAGATTGAACGAGCAAATGCTGCAGCTCTCGAACGTGCCCAAGCCGCGGCTGAACATCGTCAACGAGACTCTGCATCCCCTCTATCCTCTGTCCGTAGCAGTGTCGAGCGGGATCTCGAAAGGACGTTTCAGCTCGATCAGACTGCGGCCAATGATGACGACGACCCGACCATAGCACAGGCTGCGCAGCGCGTCAAGCGCCGCAAAATTGTTCGGATCGACCACGAGACCCAACTTCGCCAAAGTGATATCAAGAAGCTCCAGGAAGATCGCTCTGCTATCACCAAGGCACCTACATATCTGCCTCGCGATCCACTTCTTCTCTCGCTCATGGAAATGCAACGGAATGGTACCTTCGTGAGCAATCTCATGGGCGATGGGCGCATGCAAGGCTGGGCGCCCGAGCTACGTGGCATCCTATCTTTGGAGGTCGTCCGCAGCGCTGGTGACAAGAAGCGGAAACGAGACTCTGGTATTGCGGATGTTGAGGCTGGCAGTGATCGACAAGCAACGCCGCAGCTTGAGATCCCAGCTGATGATGACTCGGGAGTTCAAGTCGGAGCCGTGGACTTCGATGCTACGGCTAACGATGATGCGCCACTGATCATGGACAACCAGGATGAGGACATCCATGAAGATGAAGGATATGATGCAGGCGTAAACTTTGACATCACAGAAGCCCCTCTACTACACCCATCGCAATCTGGACCAGTGGCTATCGGCACAAAGAAGATGGTTCACATGCTGCGCGAGCACTTTGCACCTGATCACCCTAAGGACGTCAACGAGCCTCCGACTCCTAGCAAGCGAGTGAAGAGCTCAGCTCTATTCACAGATCTATGCCCGGAGAAGCAGACGACGAGACAAGATGCAACCAAGATGTTCTTCGAGCTGCTTGTACTGGGCACCAAAGATGCTATCAAGGTCGAGCAGAACAGCAAAAGCCTTGGCCAGCCCATTCGGGTGCGTGGCAAACGCGGGTTATGGGGCGACTGGGCAGAAATGCAATCAGGCGGCGAGATTGCCAGCCAAGAAGAGGCTGCTACCAGGGCTGTAGAGCTCGCAACAGAGGTCTCTGCCGAGGCATAGGCCCAGTCTGTACTGGTGACAATTGGATCGTGTTGTGATTGGAGGCAGCGTTGGCGCACTGGCGAACGGCGCAGAAAGAGAGAGAGAGAGAGCGGACTTGAAAACGGTAGAGCACACAGGGCTTATCGTCGTCTCGCAAAGAAGGAGAAGTTTCTTGGAATGCTTGTGTTCTTCTTTTGATTCTGAGCAGCGATGGCTTGGAACTTGGTACTACGACTTGTGATATCCTCCAGGGCAAGCGTGATGAAAGCTGGGCGGTATTAGTGTACGTTGAAAGAGTAGGTAGCTGAAGCAGGGCGATGAATCAGATGTCCAGACTACGAGCGATTCCGTCTACCCTCCACGGCGCTTGCAGTTGGGTTGCCGAAAGCGACAAGACCAGGTGGAATATTTTGCCTGCAAACAGAGAACATCGCCCTGGACGGCAGAACCATCCTGTCCACCAGCAACCTGACTCGACGCTTCTTGAAACCGAATCTCTGTGTTCATGTCACCTCTTCGCATGCCTCTATCGCTGCACAAGAGCTCAGAGTCTCGAGGAGATCAGGGAGATCAGTCTCTTAAGCTGTTATCAAGGTCGACCGAGAGATAGCAAGACAGACGCGCTGGATCGTGGCAGATTTCGTGACGGCGCTCGCTGTGCTCATGGCATTTGGAAGCAGCCATCTCTGCATATCCGATCGACGCTTTGACGGCCATCTTTGCGCTTAGCAGCTCAGCTTTCTTGTACGAGCGAGAGAGGGTCACAAGCCAGCGCTGCCACAATGGCCGATGCAGGTCTGTTGCTGTCATGTACGGAGAGTCCTACTATGGACATAAAACTGGAGGCTCAGGCGTAAGATAGATGCTGTAGACCAACGTGGCAGTGTCAGCAGTGGTCGTGCTTACCGCTGTGAGCACCAGCAGGAACAGCATTGTGCACAGCTTCCGGAGTTCTGCTTCACAGCTTCGACCAAGTTCCTGCTCCTGCAGGAGGGCATTTTGAATACCCTCCATACTGACTACAGTGCTTGGCGGCCATGCGGCAAAGTCTATCGCGACTGCCATGAGCGGCTGTCCAGTCACATTTGGCAAGGTTTTTGAGGACAAGACAACATCTTTTCGCTACAAATATCTCCCCAGTCCTCGAAACTATCCCTCTCTCCCTACACACACACACATCAAGATGTCCTCTAAGCCTGACAGGACGCCAACTGGCATTTTCGATCTTCCACTAGAACTTCGTCGACAAATTTACAAGGAGTGTATCCCGGAGCAATGCGAGATGCAAATCAATGATGACTCTGTGGACAGCGTGGATGCTTTGCGCAGAGTGCACCCACAGATCAAGCAAGAATTCGAGGATGAGGAACAACATTTCTGCACGTGGTTGTCATTCTTGATGACCCAACAGAAATGGCAGCCACCAGTAAACTTCTCAAGATCCCAGATCAGGGTGATCGATGTCGACATTGGGACCTACGATATCGAATCAGGAGAACTCAGAGATTCAGACAGATGATCTGAGCCGGGCTCGAGCACCACAGCTTTGAGCCATCGCGACAAACAGATCCGGGCAATGATCAACAACCTCGCAACCTTTGTGCAATGGGTCAAGCACTCCTGCATGTCCGTCGAGTCTCTTTTTGTGACGTTCCGCCCAACAGATCACCACTACACACGCAATCGCCAGGATGTTGACTCAGAGTGCCGCGGTCAGAGTCTACTGACCTGGAAAGTGGGCAAAATGTCAGACCCGATACCGATCATCGGATCGCTTCTGTACCCACTGAACCGCCTTCCTGCTGTCCAAAAAGCTTGCATCTGCGTGGCGGACGCTACTGAGGGTGTCAGGAACCACAGTCAGCTAGCACCATGTGGAACGCAGCGCTCTTCGATTCTACATACACGCTGAATCTGTGGGAGTCCTTGCAGAAGTGGCTAGTGCTAGAGAGGAAATCATCGCTCCAAGATCTGGTGACGAAGCTAAGAAGGCTTCGGAGGAATGTTGACGAGTTGCTTCCTGAGAAGTGGTTGGCGAAGTCGTAGCCAGAGAAGAAGCGAGTGAAGCTGGATACAATGTTCCACGCGGTGGTGAGGAGACAGGACGGCCTCGATGGCAGTCGACCTGAGGAGCACGACCTGAAATTCAAATGATGTCTCACTAAGCCATAAGTCTGTCATCTGTCATCCGTGTTCCAGGATCGCAACCGTTTCTCAAACGCCTTGTGCAAGTTATCGTTTTGTAATCAGAAATGGCGCCTCCCCAAGCCGCACGCGAGCCTCATCGATCAGGGGCAGTCCAAGTTCCACCTCAAACTTCGCCGCACGAACAGCCTTCAGCGGCTCCGAGAGCAACACAGCACTTTGCACGTCCATCACAGCTCCATCAGGGCAATTGAAGCAAGGCGACGAGATCGTGATACGCAACACTCGCAGCCCCTTCATCGAAGCCAAGATCTGGCACGCTGACAACCACTGTGCAGTCGAGTCTGGCGGCATATAGCTCGAGCTCGTAGCAAGTCTCCTACCTTCGTCAACAGACAGTCTGCGGATTGGAAATGCGAACGCAGTGCTGAGACTCAAACTCCGTATCCTCTGCAAACGCTTTTGAAGAATAATCCGCGGAAGCCGCACAAGACTTGCCACACGTCGAAAATTGAACATGTTCGCCTCGTAGAGAATCTCTACAGCCTCTGTATACCGATCCTCAGCCTCGTAAAGTCAGCCACACCACATCCATACCACAAACCAACGACAGACAGACATACACAATCTTACACGTCAACAACAACGACAACAACCTCCTCCCCACCAGAGGCTCATTACTAGAAAACCCCGGTCCCGGAAGTCCTTCTTGCCTGAACCAAACACCACTATCCCAACACTCATGTCTCCACTCGATAGTCGTTCGATCCGGCTCAAAGCATTGACAGTACCAGAGAGTTCCGCCTCGGATGTCGAGATGTAGACAATCGTCGCTACTGGTTCGACCTAGCGCGAAGTACCAGATGATAAGCCTAAGCTCGACCGGAAGGCGTTGAACCAGTGCCGACTGCTTTTGATCGCTTGCTCGAGCGCTTGGACTGGTGGGACGATCTTTAGGCAGAGGACGCAGAGGGGGCTCGTCCTCGCCTAGTTGCTTGACACGCGCGGCTCGACTTCTGGGCACTATACAATAACAAGTGAGCATCGCGAGGAGATCAGAGCAAAACATTGTGTTTGTTGCACCCTGCGTAGAAACACCAAAGAGACTACGTCTGAACAACAATATACGGGTTACAGCTGCTGTGCCAAGCGTCGTGCCACATGTTGGCCTTCCAGTGGGCCTATCACAGACTGTTTGTGAACGCCAGGAACGTCAGCGCTCCTGGACAAATATGTGCACTGCAGGTTCCGAAGGATCTTTTTCGTGGTTGATAGAGCAGTATGTGCTAGCTGGACACGCCCTGAGAATTCTCCCAGAACACAATACTTCTACTCTTTGAGCTCATGTCATTATCGAAACCGTACAATCGCGCAGCTCGTAGGCCCCGAAACACCCTCACACAAACAGACTGTCTGACTGAATATTGTACTGCTTGATAATGTCTGCCAGCTTCTTCGCTTCCTGTGAATAGTCGATCGCTCGTGCATACTGGACTTGGTAGCGCACCCTTCATGATCACGTTAGTATGTTGAATCAACATTGCTAGCACTCGCACATACCTCTGCTGGTCTTGGAAAGTGTCCATCTTCGCTTTGCACCTAAATATGAACGACTTGCAGTTTGCATCCGAGAACGAATCTGTGACACGCTTGTCGTCTCCCTCTTCCTTCATCGCCATGAGGTCGTTGGCCGGCATACCCAAGACCTGCACTCCCACTTCGTCGAAACAGCTCAGCCAGATCTGGCCAGTATGGTCGCTGACGTTGACAGACATGATGTATCTGTACTTGGGCGCTTCCCAACTCTTGTCACATTTCTCACAGCGCCAGTTGCCTGGCTCAATCTCGAGAACCTTTTTGTTGCAAGGCTGTGGATCTGTGGTCTGGCATGCTGGGTATGCAAAGTTGTCCTGCTTGATGTAGATGATCGTGGCCTTGATGCTGAACCAGTCTGTGTCGTCAGTCATGCCAAGGTTCTCGTCTCGGACTTGTGCTATCGTCTTGGTGTCGTTCTTGCCAGCGCCGCCAGTGGCGCCAACAGTGGACATGGTATTGGCGTGTGAAGCAAAAGTCTCGTTGTGACCACTGGCGCTGTACCAGCCCTTCAGCTTGAAAGCCTCGTCGATCTCTGGATTGACATTCATGCTACCACTGGAAAGCAGCGACAGCGATCGGCCACCAAAGTCACTAACTTTGACACCTTTGAATGCAACAACAGACTCCGGCTGTGCGTCGAACGACTCAGCAGTTTTGCCCCAGATTGTGAGACGCACGTTGTAGCCAGTGTCGTCGACCAATGTGAGCTCCCGCTTGCTGTATGGCTTCGATGTGGTCTTTGATACTATCTCGTTCACCTCGCCAACATCTGAAAGGACACCGATGACATCGATAGTGGAGTCCTTTTCCACACTTTGGAGTGCTTCAATGGTGGTGAAGTTATAACGCACTTGAGGCACTCCATCGTTGTCTTCGGCCTTCTCGACCAATGTCTCACGCTCGAAAGTCAGCTCGTAGTCGTTGGGCAGGTTCGAGAATTGCTTCTTGGCGGGCTGGACTCTGCATGGGCTGGTGATGTAGTAGACGGAGCCTTCCTGAAGCACATCGTGCCATGTGTCCACCGCCTCATTGAACATTGTAGCACGAATCTCTCCCGACTCATCCAGAAAGTTCGCACTGAACAGCTTGCCCTCTCCATTCTTGTTGTGCCACGTCTTGATGTCACCCTTGTGTGTGCATCGTGCCTTGATGGTCCACTTGTGCGTGTATGGAGAGATGGCTTCGATGGGTGTGATGTTGCCGTGAGGGCCGTTGTTGGAGGTGCCATTCGTCCTTGATGGCAAAGAGCGCTGTTGCTGTTGCTGCTGTTGTGCCGCCTGCTGAGGCTTCTGCTGCTGGCCATAGAAGTTGTTCCCTGCAATGTTGCCGGGCTGTGGCTTAACGTCCTCTTGTGCCTCTGGCTTGGCGCCTTCAATCGCGACTGGCTGGCCCAGCTTTTCCTGCTCGCCGTACTCCTGCAGCACATCCAGATCAATGATGATCAAAATGTGCTTGTCTTTGACGAAGTTGGCCTGGAACTGCTTCAAACGGCAGACCATGCCCTTCTTCAGTGTGCCGTCGGTGATGAGGTGATTTGACTGCATGGACATCATGCCCTGGATGAAGTTGACTGTGTCGTTGAACACGACTCTCCATCTGTCCTGGCCACCGGCGCCTTGGGCCATAGGCTTGATCTGCACGCATTGCAGAATCGGATTCTCGATGACTTCGCCGTCGGTAATGCGCTTGAGCGCACCGTGCGAGACTGCGTTGAAAGCGTTCTCCATGGCGGCGATGGTGGTGTCGTTGACGACGAGGTTGAAGTTTGTGGTGGGAAGAAGAGCAACTCACAAACAAGATGTTGCACGTTGTGGAGGGGCGCGACGCGTCTGAGGCTTCGCGTGTGGCAGACCTGAAAGTGCGATTGCCTAGCGCGTGTGACGCAGATTGCCTGAGGCAGTCAGCGATTTTAGATTCTGCGCAAACCCAAGCTATATGATACGCTACGCTGTAGATGGAGGTGCGACGACTGTTCAGTACTGCCGCATGTCGAGAAAGGAAAAAATGAGAGATGCTGTGGTTGTTCCTGCTGCCAAGTGTGAAGCTATGACGGCACGTGCTGAAGCATTTATCAAGATTATCGAGGCCACCCATTTGCCTGCTTTGCAAGACGTACATGTAGTTAGTCGAGCTGATTCTGCTAGGCTATGTCAACTGCGAGGACCCTCCATCATCACCCATGACGCGATCCTTCAGAAGATGGGACGGACGTTAATATTCTGGACAGTCTCTGCACACAAGACCTTGGAGTATCTCATCGCTGCTCTCGGAGCTGCGACATGGAGATGCAGTAGTACGTCTGGATCTATCAATGACGGCTGCAGTTCAAGGCGAAAGACGCTGTTCTGTCATCCTGCCAGCTCGATCTGCATGCAGATCCTCAACTGAAGGCCGCAACCTCAATGCCATGTCAAAACAGCCTGCGGCCTTGCACATCATCGGGATATCTTTCTCCGCAGGCCGTGGTCTGGACACCTCTGCATATGCTGGGACCAAGGGATGAGCTGGGGTTGTTTATTGATCATGGAAGAGGTGGCATGGGCACTTCCAGATCGAGGCATGATCGATTCAGAAGCATCTGGTCACTTCTGCTGGTCCGCCGTGTCCGCGAATGTTGAGAACATGCTCGCCTCCTCGCCAGAGATGGGCCTTGTTTTCTCGAGCTACCCTGTCGTTGCGTGAAAGAGGGGTTTGGTGGCGGAAGTATCAATCAATTTGCTCGCGTGTCCATTGTGTTGATTCTTACCAGGGAGACGGGTCGACAACAATTGCTCTCGTTGAACTCAACATGCGACAGCGCGTCCTACGAATGTGAGTGTATTGCAATAAGAAGATGCAGTCATAGTAGCACAGCAGAGAAGCACAGCAGACAAGCGCCCGCTTCCCCACACAGCACGTGTCATCTGCTGATTACGCTAAAGCAAGTCTGTGCAATCTCATCTCCGACCTCACCATCTCCGCAACGGGCAAGTGCGCCTGGCGAAAGTCCATCGCCCAGCACCCAGGTGTCGATGTTGTCGCGAGCAGGCGGTCGTGATCTCTCGAAGGAGGCATGTATGTTGTTGACACACTGCACATGTGATGAGGCCTACCCACACGGCATGCTGCGCTCTGCAAGTTTCAGTAGTAAAGCGGTGCAGCGTGTCTGCGAGTCGAAACGGACAATGGCAAATGTGTCGCGACAACAATCAGAGGCGTCGTCTGCTGAGACGTGATACGGCTATTCAGCACTCAACGACAAGGTTTAGGCTGTCTTGTTGGCCGCACATTCCTTGCTGACATCGTTTTCGGGACGCTGAGGACGAGGAGCAAGGCAAGGCAACTTTTGCTCGCATGTCCTTGTAGCACAACAGAAAGCCACTCACGCGGTATGCAGGCACACCCGGCTTCCCGCTCACGGCAGCTGCAACTCTTGCAAGATAAGCTTGGGCATAGTGCTTTTGATTGGACATGAGCCGAATTAGCGCAACGTTTGTTTCCTGCGTGTGCTTGTCTCATAAGAACAGCCGGCCGCGACCAATCTCATTTCCCTTTCACAGCGCAAACAACTCTCGCTTCTTCGCAGACAAGCCAACAACAACACCGGTCTCGACCGCATTCACTCGTTATCCGCCAACGCAAGAACGAAGACAGACGCATCCATCTCACCAACACCACCAAATCCCATCATCAGCCATCAAGATGCGTTTCGCTATCGCTGCCTTCGGCCTTGCTGCCATTGCTACCGCACACGAGATCAGCTACGACACTCCACCAGCTCCAGCAGCATATGCGCCAGCCAAGAACGAGACCACCGTCGCTCCAGTTTGTATGTGTTCTCTCCGTGGTGGCAGACGTTCTCCTCGAAATCTGCTACGAGACGACACGGCACGTCTTCACATGAACAAGGCTAATTTTGTGACCACCAGACACCACCGAGGTCGTGACTGCCTGTAAGTCTGATGAGCCCATCTCATACTGAGATATCATGACTACTACCACATTGCTTGTAAACTAACACCCGAATTGACACGACCTACTGCCCGTCGAGCACAAACATCGAGCACAACGGCGTCACGTACACCGTCACTGAGGCGACTACGCTCAGTAAGTCTGACAAGCCGGACTCGTTCTAACACGGACTAACATGATTTCAGCCATTCCTTGCCCAACTGGATGCATGGTCCAGAAGCCAGTCCACTCGTCAGTAGTCACCGTGTGCAGCACTTGGTAAACAGGACCTGTGCTGGCAAAAGATCTTGCCTTTGTCCCAGACCCAGAACATTTCAGCTGACTTTTACTACAGCACAACGGCTCCAGCTGCTCCAACCTACCCTGCCGAGACTCCAGTCAGCCCAGTCCAGCCACCAGCTCCTCACTACCCAGCGAAGAACGAGACTGCTCCACCGGCATACAACCCTGGCCCAACTGCTCCAGTCGGCACCGGCGTCTACTCTCCACCAGCGTCTACCAGCCCAATTGCCCCTGGCTACACTGGCGCTGCCACCAAGGCTTCCTTCGGCATTGCTGGTGTCTTGGCTGCTGCTGGTTTCATCGCCGCGCTCTGAATACACCACTCGATTTGAGTGTGCTCGGAGTTTGTCGATGCTTCGAAAACGGCAGTGACGATAGAGCGGTTGTCATTGAATGAGCCTGATTTTCCATGGCTGTTCACGACCCGCATAATGATGGACAAGCGCATTTGATTACCTTGTATTCAACATGATGCACATTTGTCAATTTAATAAGATGCCGGGCACGACGGCAATGTTGGGTGTTTTTATCGACTTCTGTTTGGCGTTATTTGGGCGCAGCATGTACCTTACCGATACCCTTCCATGGCTGATATGCTACGACTGAATTACTGTATCTAATGCGCCGCTAGAAGACGACTTTTAACCCAACGTTCGATTCTCCGTCACCGTTTCATCACTCTTTCATTACTGCTTTACCCTGACAGACACTCTGAGTGTGGTTGTTGGCTTACAGAGGTCCACAATACCGTGGCTGTCCATTGGCTGCAAGCTATCGAGGTGCTTTGCAAGACCGCATGCACCCAAACTTCACTTGTCGGCGTCGCCACACATGCCCAATTCAGCATGTGAGATACATCATCGACGCAACGTCATCTCGATCATTCTAGACGAGGCAAGCTGCATCGTTGCACAGAGCGACCTGTCGAGAACGCAACCTAGGTCGCGCAAGTCTGAAGACATGTTATCTACGAGCTGTAGCTATTGGATGTCGAGACTTTCTGCATTCGCTACACTCATGGCGATCGCTAAACCTTCTCGACCTCGTCCGCGAAAGCACTCTTCTTGACATCGCCCTCGCCAAAGTCCTGAGCAACACCCTCTGGCATCGTCTTTGCCACTTTCACAGGCCGCAGCGCGTTCCTCGATCGCACGAAGAAGGCATCGATTTCCTCGAGCGTCCTGTTCTTCGTTTCTGGCAGGAAGAGGTAGAACGTGACCACTGATACAAGGTTGGTGCACACGTAAACAAGGTAGTATTTCCATTCGATGCTGCTGAAAGCAATAGGGGTGACTTCTGCGACCTGAAATATACATCAGTCAAAGGCGTGGTTGGAGAGTTGACAGAAGTGGGATACTCACCAGGAAGTTTGCAAGCCAGTTTGAGCAGCCTGACATGGCTGTGACTTTTGCTCGGATTCGCAGAGGTGCGATCTCGCTGCTGTACATGAATGGAATAAGAAATAGGCCGATTGGAAAGGCTGCGAGGGCCAAGAAATAGAAGATGAGTGAGCAGCCAGCAGCAGTCTTATTCGTGGTGTCCGACTGGAGGCCTGCCAGGCCAGCGTTGGCAATGCACATCAAGACGGCGCCAGTGATAAGGAGCCTACGTCGTCCGAAACGGTCGATCAGAAAGACGGCAGTGGTCGCCATCAAGAACTGCCACGTCTGCAGACAGCTCGAGATGATCCGAGAGAGGACTGCGCTATAGCCGAGGCGTTGCTCGAGGATGGTATTGCTGTAAAATGTGATCACATTCACTCCGGATAACTGCGCCAGGACGTTGACACCGATGGCAATCAAAGTGCGATTAAGATGTCGATTCTTGGTCTGCGCAAATGGGTTGCCCGAGCTTCCTTGACTCTTCAGTTCCAGCGACTGTCGAATGACAAGCAATTGCTCGGCGATGAATTCAGAGTCCTCGGGTTCATCTTCGAGTTTCGACAGGACTTGCTTTGCTTCCTCGAATTGATCTTGACCAACGAGCCACCTTGGCGACTCTTCCAGCATAGGCACCATGATCATCACAATCAGCGGAAAGAGCGCCTGAAACGCGATCGGAAACCGAAAGCTCACGCTCGACTGACGAGCGAAATACAATCCAAACTCCAGCCAGCCCACAAACATGACACCAAAGATCGCTGCCGAGCCCTCTATCATGATCAGACTACCGCGTTGATGTGCATCCGAGCTCTCGCCAACCCAAGTAGGAATCGTGGCTGTGAATGATCCCACTCCCAGTCCTGTGACGATGCGAGCTACAATGAGTTGTGCAAGGGAGTATGCCGTGGACTGTAGGATGACGCCGATGAGCACTACGACTGCTCCCGCGAAGGTCGTCCATTTCCGTCCGAACCTCTCGCCGAAGTAGAAACATGCTAGAGCGCCAAATGCTGCGCCGACTTCGTAGAGAGCTACTGCTGTGCCTGAGGAGAAATTAGTGAGACGAGATCTTCAGTAAGATGAAGTGGGAGTAATGGTACCTTGGAGAGTGGAATGCTGCTGCTCGAGATCAGGCGTAGTTGTGTCTATTTCTGGGAACTGTTCGACAAAAGTCGGTAGTGTCAAGAGACCATTCATCAATGCTTGATCATAGCCTTGCAGAATCCATGCTGCTGCTCCCGTAAAGGCCAATGCTAGTCGGAGTCTTCGGCCTCGAAATTTGAGTAATGCCATTTTGAAGGCTGTTCAAATGCGAATTGCAAGAAACAGACTTTTCGTCGTTCAGTACTCTCAGCAGGAACTAACGATTGAAGTGTAACACAGCAGGAACAGTCCGCATCGCGCGAATATCTCAACGCCCACGTCACTGTCGGATAAGATCCGTGTAAGCCGCATGAATGTTCGACTAGAGAGCGGGTCGTTGAGATGCCGCAAACGCCGACATGAGAAGAGCGGTGCACGCGGCTCCAGCATGTGTTGCGTGCTATTCGTCGCTGCAATGGTCGTATGTGGCATGTGCATACCTGCCAGCCCACCGCGGGTTCCCCAATGGAGGAAGGTGAGTGGTTGTGGAGAGTCGATCGGCACTGCTGATGACGACTGCGGTCATGACTGCGGGATTGAGTGTCTGATATGTTGCTACAGAGGTCCGACGATGGATGCTGATCACAGTCAGTCGCTATGAGAGACGTAGTGGGCATTATGATCAAGAGAGAGACGACAAAAAGTGCCGTAAGAAACTGGTGTTAATTGCGCAGGACGTGATCCTGCAGTGCTTGTTCGCGTTTAAGCTTTGCTAAGCACAAGGTGGATCTCTCGGCATTTGAGATGATGCAGTTTCGCAGGAGCAGTGCATCGGCAATGCTGCACGGCGGGCGGGAGTTGTCTACAAATGGTTGACCGCCAGTCTATCTCTGCATAGAATAGTTGTTCCAATCGCTGAAGACGTCTCCATGAATCTTCGTCTTCGCATCTTTGCGCCATTCATCGAGAAGCTCGCCGTACATCTGATTGATCTTCTTCCATGCTTCCTGCGGGTAATGCGATATGAGCACTTTCGCAAGGAACACACTCGAACGACTGCAGGCCTTGGTGTGCTCTTTTCTTCCGCCAAGTCGCACCTCATCGTGAACATTCCCAAGCACTTTGTACAAATCCTCAACGTTGTCCACAGTTGGAAGTGCCTTCTGCTTTTTGCTTGTGTCAAAGTATGTCTCCAGCACTTCCCGCCCTTTCTGGGCAGTTGACTGACTTGTAGTGGCGCGAGTCAGAGTTATCAGAGGCAGAAGGAGATCCAGAGCCAGGGGATTCGCCGACTGTGACTTCACATAGATTGACAACAGATCCAGGACACGGTTCTTGAGGTTTACCACATCCTCCTTGGCGTCCTTATTGTCCTGTTTGTTGCTCGAGCTCTTCTTGCGTTGTTTGAAGATAGTCTCGAGGTGTGGTGTAAGTGCCATCATTTGATCGTCGTCCATATCGGAGCCATGGTCGTCAGAATCGTCCTCCATCCCTGCGGTGCCAAGCGCATCTGCAAGCTTCCGGTCGAACTCTGCCTCCTCCTTGTCGCCTGCTCCACCAGTAGCATCCTCGTCCGAGCTGTCCGAAGCGGAGCCTTCATCGTCTGAATCGGCTGCAGCACCAGAAATATTGCCATTGACAAGCTCTATATCTGAGGCGTCTTCAATGTCTTCCATTTCGACGTCGCTTCCATCATCACTCTCTTCCCCGCTCTCTTCTTCATCGTCATCCTCGTCCTCGCCTTTGAAAAGCTCCCGCTTGCCTGCTAAGCTCTCCTTCGGTTCCAGAACGCTGATCAGTGATTGCAAGCCGTCTGCGGTGACCTCTGACGCAAAAGCTGCGAAAACTTGTTCAGCTAGCTTGCGAAACAAGGCAGACGGCTTGGCGACAAAGCTGAGCAGCAACTCCACCAGCAGTAGCGAAGAATCCTCGCTCTTACTGCTCTGGAAGTGATCGGTGATGTCCTTGAGCACCTCTATACTGTCTGGCTCTTGCTTATGAACCTGCAGAATTCCGAGGGCAAGCAGTAGCTGCGAAGCCTTGGCAACAGTGGCTTTGCTTCCTTTCTTTGTTTCCGCCTTTTTGGCAGCCTTCTCCAGCGCATCTTGTGCGGCTGCCACCGCCTCAGCGGCACTGTCGTCCAGCTTAGTCGCCAAGATGTCCGCAGCTGACCTCAGCCTCTCAACGACTACGAGGGGCGCAACGACGGCCTGGTCGATCGGTAAATTGACAAGGTGGCCAAGTGCTGAGATCAATCGATCCTGAAAGATAGCCCTCGTTGTGTCATGCAGGCTTGGCGAGATCTTCTCTCCGGTGAATCCCAGATCAGTCATGTTCCGTAGCGCAACCTTCAACCACTGTGCAGGCTTGTCACCTTTCTTGAAGAACTGCTCAGGCTGACTTCTCCTCGATCGAATGATCGACAGCTGGGCATCTGCGAGTTGGCGACGCTTCTTCTCCGCATCGGCAGCGTCCGTTGGCAACAACCCTGGGCTTCGACAGACATCATTGATTACCTTGACTACGTGTACCAAGCTCTCCGGGTCTGATGCCCCAAGTAGAGTATCAATGGTCTGCCGTGTAGCCTTATCCAGATTGAAGGGCGCCACTTCGAGCAGCTTGGATACTATCTCGGCTGCGGCAGAGGCATCTGCCTTACCACGAGCTTCAATAGCTTTGAGAGGAACTACCGCGGCGGCGAACAACGTTCGATCAGACTTGGACCGTTGATCAACAATACATCGCACGATGTTTGCATGAACGATGTCGCCCAGGAGCTCAGCGGGAGCAGTCTTGACAGCTTGGCTGAATAATTGAAGGCCCAGAGCTTTCCTTTCCGCTGAGGAGCTGGCCGAAAACATGGGCTTCGCGACGCAGTCTTCCCAAAATTGAGCCAAATCCTTGCCATCGTCTGCTTCGTAGAGCTGCTGTAGAATGATGCCCCAAGCAAAGCTCGGCATCGACTGTCGTGTCCCCGAAGCCTTGTTCTTTCTCTTGTGGTCGTTGCTCTGTTGTGGCGTCTCCGTCTCCTTGGTATCGATGGCGTTCTTGAGCAGAATGCGTGTCAGCTCGCCACGATCCTGGGACGATAGCGGGTTCCTATGATGCCAGACTTTCTTCGGTAGCTTCACGCCCTCAAATCGATTCCTGGCGGCCAACCAGATGGCGACACCTTCGGGGGATTTGAGTAGGCCTTTGGAGTCTAGAGAGCCAATCAAAGGCAACACTAGATCTTCATTTGCAGAAGTCTTCAAGAACTCAACCACGATCAAGCCACACTCGCCACGGATCCATTCCTTCTGAAGAGCCAGTTCAGAAATTGCATCAAACACAGAACTTGACTCTGCCTCTGTGGCACGGCGCAGAACATCGCTGAGCAGTATAGCATGAAGGGCATACATGCGTCCAAGCAGGTGGTTCCTTTCATCGCCTCCTCGGTCACCCTCTGGAGTCAATGCGGCAATCTTGCTCAGAATCTCCTCAAAGTTCAACAGGTTGCGCTTTCCATCTCGCGCGAATCGCAAAACCTCGGCCAGCGCCAACGAAAATCCAAGTCGGGAGGCTCTGGCACCGCTGCAAACGCCGATGATCAGACGCGTGACTGCTTTATCAACACGATTTTTGAAGTCATTCTCATCTTCGGCCAAGTGGTGCAGCAATTCTTTGGTAGCCTCGATACGCGTTTCGGATACTTCCTCGCCCAATTTTCTTAGAATTCTGTTCAGCTCCTTCTGGTCGGCGCTCTGCTCCTTGATACCCATGCGCGGCTTGCGCGCGGGATGAACGTTCTGTTCGCTTTCATCCTCGTCGAATGGCCGCTTCGTCCCAGCCATGGTTAGTTGTGTAAGATCTGTATTATTTGTGAAGGAGGTGGAAAGTTGCTGGCAATAAAGTTTTTGATATTGATGCACGGACTGGCGGACCTCAGTCCGCTCCCGTAGGACTGAACCAGGATGCACATCTTTCAAAAATTCGTCTACTTCTCAGATGGCTTGCTACACTCGTCCAAAGCCTTGCACTTTTGGATTTCAGAAGGCTGTAATCAGTTCGACATTACCACAGCGTGTGTGCGACAGAAACATTGCTTTCGTCAGAGCTAAGTATTGCTGTATTCCTCCAATTTCTCCTTTCGACTTCGTCCAACACACAATTTACTCAACATGTCAACAAAGCCTACTAAGATAGCCATAATTGGCTCAGGAACCATCGGGCTATCTTTCGCCGCCCTCCACCTAACGAAGAACCCATCCTGCAAGGTGATGATCCTGGACAGCAGACCAGATCTCCAGGAATACGTCTCGCAGAATTTACCTGGTTATCTCATCGACACAGATCAGATTTCCTGTATCGAGCGGTTGTCCTTCGCCAGGGACGTAGAAGAGGCAGTCAGAGAAGCAGATATCGTGCAAGAGCAAGGGCCCGAAGATGTAAACTTCAAGACTGGCATATGGCCAGAAATAGAGAAGCATGCGCCAGCCGATGCACTCTTCTGGTCCAGCACAAGTGGCATACCTGCCAGCGAGCAGAGTCAGAACATGGTTGATCGGAGTCGACTCGTTGTTTGCCATCCCTATAATCCACCTTTAGTCATGCCACTATTGGAGATCGTGCGGTCGCCAGAGACTTCGGACGAGATCGTGGAGAGGACATTGAAATACTGGCGAGCCCTTGGAAGGACACCTGTGGTCGTCAAGAAGGAATGCGTAGGATTTGTTGCAAACAGATTGGCTTTTGCATTATTGAGGGAAGCAAGCTCCCTCGTCAGTCAAGGTATAGTAGACGTGCACGATCTGGACGATATTGTGTGTTCTTCAATGGGCCCGAGATGGGCAGTGGCGGGTCCATTCAAGGCGTATCATGCTGGAGGCGGAGAGGGAGGGCTCAAGAGTTTTATGGACAAGATTGGTGGAACAGTACAAAAGTGTTGGGATGCTAGTGATGAGGACGTCCGAAGAGGCAATATTAACGTTGGCGAGGCCTGGCAGGAGGATATCTGCAAGCAAGCAAGCGAGGCGTATGGTGTTGCAGATACAGCTGAGCGAGATCGCAAGACGAGGAAGGTGCTTGAAGCTGTGCAGTCTTGAAGAAAGCTACATATGTTCAAGTGCATCGAGGTATTCGATTGAAGTGTGTAGAAATCATGCCATGACCTGGGAAATCTGGTCCAGAGCTACCTCAGCAAGCCAGCAGGCAATGTAATATCGCGATCAGCCTGTGTCCACGTCCATATATACAAGCGGAGTTGACACGGAGTTCGATATTGCCCATGCTGCACGCCAAGTCGAGATGAAGCGGTGACTTTGAGAAGTTAGCCCGAATGCTATGCAAAAGACAACAACAACAGCCAACATAACATGCCTGCTTCACCCGCGCTTCCTCTCACACCGACACACAATATTGTTCACCCTTCTCTTCGGCTGCGCTCACCTGTGCAATTCCATACAGCCGCCTTGGTAAGAGCGCAATCTCAATCAGGCAGGTCGCTCGGACACGCTAGTCACATCCTTCTCAGCCCATGGATCTGGATCAAGAGCAAACAGGCAGGCGGTCGCATGTGCAGATACACAAGCACTCCAATGCTGACACTTGCGGGCGCCACTATCAATGAAGGAATATCTGTGCCACCGGAGTGATTCTACGAACAGGACCAACACCGAACAGACGCGGTGATCTGGTGTCACGCGACGAGCGCTCCACTCTCTCCGCAAAGTCAAGACAAGACCTTGGAGAAGCTGCAGTTTGACAAGACTTGTCGCCGTTCGCCTCTTTTCAATTGGCAGCTGCATGTCGACGAGAGCTCTGCTACGCAACTGATGATCCTTTGCCAGCCGAGAAAGCGTATGTTGCGCTCGTTCTGCTTCGATTGGCAGTTATTGAAGACTCCATCAATTGACCCGCGGAGGGCCGGGCGCCGACCTAGCCGTTGGTTTGCCACTGCCAATGGAACGCCGATTTTGGCCCACAAGCAGTTCCAGTTTCGTGACCAGCAGTTCACAATCGACTTGGGAAATGATACAGATAAGTCGCTGTGAGCTTGTGGGCGTGACGACCATGCAAAGCGAATCTGGCACATGTTATCACAGGCATCAAGGCGACGTCCGCATAGGATTCCTCTACAGAAGCTCGGCATACCCGGTGGGAAGAGATAGCCGTTATCTGGCCAAGGTTGCCACTAATGCTTGAGTCCAACGCAATGGGCAATATGCCCGGAGCGATGGACCTTCCATCGTGCAACTCTACTCGCTAAATACATGGTGCGGTTAGGGATCAGCGTTGTTGACCAAAGAACGAGCACCAGTCCATGTATCACCAAGCGGGGCCACTGCAATGCTACAGTAGTAACGGCGAATTAGATGCGCTCTAGAGCTTCTAGAGGTTCTGGCTGCCAAGTACGTGCAGATAAGCTGTCGCATGGCTGACATGGTAGGGTCGTGCTCAAGTGGAGTGAAGATTTATAGAGTACCGTCTTCTTGGAGCTGTACCGCACAGCATAATTTTCCTTGAGCTCCAGGACATTTGTGTGTTTTGCTACCAGGATACCAGCACAATGGAGCACACACACAAGGATCCGGCATTAGAGCCGATGCATCAGCATACACATGGGCATCTTCATCACGGCCACAAAGCCCACCAGGACGGAAACGATGTGCCCACATACACTGTCGGCACCACGAACGAGCGCAGCACGATACCGAATCCTAGCGCACAAGATCATGGTATCAGCCATGGACCTGCCTACGGAAATGAAAAGAAGGGCGACTACAGCGTCGATGTTGAACAAGGAAATTCGTCGCCCATAACACCTACAAAATCTCTGGAACAATCTGAGGAGGGCCCAAGCAAGAAGCGCACGCTGTACCGAAAATACCGAATCTTCGTCCACATCGCGATATGGCTCGTCATGACTGCATGGTGGGTTGCAAGTGTCGTGCTGCACCGCAACAACAAGCCTTGGGTTGTGCCCTTCCTGATCTGGCTCGCTATCACTATCCGACTTATCACGCTACACACCGGAACATCATATGTGACCGGCCCTATGAGATGGACATGGCGGAATACAGGCTCGCGCGTGAACCAGATGATCCCAGAACGCTTCAGGCTTTGGGCTGGTGCAGCTGTCACCTTTGCTGTTATCCTTGTCGGTTCCTTTGTCAGCGAAGAGACCGAGGACAACACGCGTGAGAACCGTGCCATTTCGCTTTTTGGAATGATTGTCCTTATTGCTGGTCTCTACGCCACATCTCGGAACAGGAAAGCGATCAACTGGCATACCGTCATTTCTGGCTTTCTCATTCAGTACATTGTTGCGCTGTTTGTGCTGCGAACTGGAGTCGGATACGACATCTTCAATTTCATCTCCAGCTTGGCTCGATCTCTGCTCGGATTCGCTAAGGATGGTCTCGCATTCTTGACGTCTGACGACTTCGTCGCCGAGACTTTCTGGTTCTTGGTCACAGTGCTTCCGGCCATCATCTTCTTCGTTGCGCTCGTGCAATTGTTCTACTTCGTCGGTCTCATCCAGTGGTTTGTCGGCAAATTCGCCGTATTCTTCTTCTGGTCCATGAGAATCTCTGGTGCTGAAGCAGTCGTGGCATCGGCTACACCGTTCATTGGACAAGGAGAATCCGCCATGTTGATTAAGCCGTTTGTTCCTCATTTGACAATGTGCGAGCTGCACCAGGTCATGACGTCTGGTTTCGCGACCATCGCAGGTTCCGTGCTGATCGCCTACATCGGCATGGGCTTGAGCCCACAGGCTCTCGTCTCGTCCTGTGTGATGTCCATCCCAGCTTCTTTGGCCGCGTCGAAGCTCCGCTACCCAGAAGAAGAGGAGACTCTCACAGCCGGCAAAGTTGTCGTTCCAGACGATGATACCCACAAGGCCGCCAACGCTCTTCACGCATTCGCCAACGGAGCCTGGCTCGGTCTTAAGATCGCTGCTATGATCTTGACCACACTTCTCTGTATTATTGCCTTCGTGGCATTGATCAACGGCATTCTCACCTGGTTCGGTCGCTACATCAACCTCACTGGCGAGTACGACCTGACTATTGAGCTGATTCTGGGATACCTCTTCTACCCGATTGCTTTCTTGCTCGGTGTGCCTCGCGGTCCTGATCTCCTCAAGGTCGCTCGTCTCATTGGTATTAAGGTCGTCACCGTAAGTTCTCAGCAGCGCCACATTACCTTGAACTATGCTAACAGATATCTCAGAACGAGTTCGTTGCCTTCACTGCGCTTACCAAGGATGCTCTCTATGAGGACCTTGCTCCACGATCTCGACTCATCGCTACCTACGCACTTTGTGGTTTCGGCAACATCGGTTCTCTGGGTACTCAGATTGGTGTCTTGTCGCAAATCGCGCCTGGCAGATCTGGTGATGTCTCTAGACTGGCTGTGAGCGCACTTGTCACAGGTGTTCTTGCGACGTTGTCTTCAGCGACTATTGCCGGTCTGGTCATTCAAGATCAGTCAGGCTTTATTACGCCTTCGACAGCCTCGTAGTCGTGTTGTATAGCAGATGTTTTAATGAAGATGATGAAGTTTATGAGATGTGCCTTTCTACCATTCCTGTCATTTCCCCACGCTCAGAAACTCGATCTGAGCTGTCAAATAGATCATTGTTGTGAGTTAGGGTCAATAACTTCTTCTGACTTGAGAAGTGTAGTGGTCGCGCAAGGAGAAGCTCAGCGAACAATAGTGCCACGCTTACCGCCTAGCAGAGCACTCTTCTTTACGCCAGCTTAAACTGAGCAACGTACCCGATCACAAGTTCGGCCTCTCCTCCCTCACCACAACACCTTGCGCACCCTTCTTTGCCTGATCCCTCAGCATCCTTCTGAGAATCTTGCCAGACGCAGATTTAGGAATTGCCTCAATGAACTCAATCTCCTTCACAGCCTTGTACCTCACCTTATTGTCTTTCACATACTTCAACAGTTCTCGGCCAAGTTCCTGGCTAGCTTTCTGGCTCGCTTGTGGCACAATGTAGGCTTTCGGGACTTCTCCGGAATAGTCATCGGGAACGCCTAGCACGGCTACGTCTTCGACTTTGTCGTGTCCGAGAAGCAGGTCTTCGAGCTCAGCTGGTGCAACACCGATGCCCTTGACTTTGATCAGCTCCTTTATCCTGTCGACGATGGTGATCAGGCCGTTCTCGTCGATTTTGCCTTGATCGCCAGTGTGTAGGTAGCCTTGCTCATCAAACGTCTCCTTAGTGGCCTTGTCGTTGTTGAGATATCCCATGACAATCTGTGGTCCTTTTGCGCAAATTTCGCCTGGCTCGCCGAGACCACATTCTGTGCCGTCTTCCTTGATGATCTTTACTGTCGTGCTGGCGCAGACGGTGCCGACAGTGTGGGCGTACTTGAAGTCGTAGTATTGAGGCGGGTGAGCGGTAATACAGCTGCAAGACTCGGTCATGCCGTATCCTTGCTTGAATCCTGCTTGTGGGAACTGCTTTTTGAGTAGGACGAGGATCTCCTCGCTAAGTGGAGCTGCGCCTGAGGAGAATCGCTGTATGCAGCTGAGGTCATACTCTTTGACGATAGGATCTCGGACCATTCGGATGAGGATCGGAGGTACCAGCAGGAGCTCTGGGATCTTGTACTCAGTCACCGTATCCAGCATTGCCTTCATGGTGAAGGCCGGCAAGAAGTAGACCTCTGCATTGATCAGGATGGGCAGGTGGAGAACGTGAACAAGACCTGTGATGTGAAACGAGGGAAGGACTGCCAGTACCCGCTTATGATCGCTTGGGGTGATGCTCATCACTTGCAGACATTGAGCGATCACGTTCTGATGCGCGATCATGACTGCCTTCCTGCGAATGTGTTAGGCAACAAGCCAACTTGCACTCCGGGAGCACACATTAGACTCACGGTAACCCTGTAGTTCCCGACGAGAAAGATAAGAACCCACAGACGTCGAAGTTGGTCTTCCCTTCGGGGATCGTCCACACAGGAACCGGCTCTCCGAGTGACTTGCCCTCCTCAATTACTGTCTTGATGTCCTTGAATCCATCTAGCTCGCCCTCAAGAAGGATAATGTTCTCCCTTGGCACGCCAGCATTCTTTGCACTTTTGATTGCAACGTCCATCGAGTCTTTGTGTGTCATCAAGAACTTTGCGTCGGCCTTCTGCAAGGCATATGTCATCTCTTCTTCATTGTATGCTGGGCTTGCTCCGCTCACCCTGCCACCCACGCGAAGAGTCGCACTGCAAATGTGTTAGACCACAAGCCATATAATGGTCATATTGTCTCGGTATGGGTTATGCCCGTTGGTCTTACTGTGCGGCCACCGGGTACCAGATTGTATTAGCTGAAAAGAGAGACACGGTGTCGCCCTCTTTCAACCCATACTTCTTGACCAAAGCAGTAGACAGAAACACTGCCGCATCCTTGACATCTTGCCAGCTCAGCCTCTCTTTCGTGATGGCATCTGTAAAGCCACCCTGCTGCTCCTTAGGAAACCGATACAATGGACTGTAGGTAGGATCTTCGAAGAGCCATTGCCACGTCGTGATATTTCGAGGCACTAGATATGTTAGTCTCCTGGCGCATAGCTGCCTTTCGTATGCGTACAGAGGATGTCTTGCTGTAGACTTGGATATACTGGCATTGCTGTGGGTCAATTGTAGGTCACTCTGATAGAGATTATTGAGATCAGAATAACGAAAATGATACCTATCTTGCCCTGCTATGCTATATTTGAGCTCGAGTCGATGCACGCGACTGACCCTCGGGTGTCGCTCGCCTATCCTCCCTCTTCGTGGCTGGTCAAAGATACAAGCTTGTCATCCCCGCACGAGACGCAGAGATTCGAGGAGGTGGAGCTTGATTGCGGCTGAACGGCATCCACAGAGTTAGGAGACGCATGACTGTTGGATGCGTGACTGTATCATTCTTGACATTTCTTGTACAGTGAGACCTGTATCACCAGTATTGAGAGTGTATTGCTTTGATATTGCAGTTGTGAATGATATGAAGAGGATGGAGATGGAGATGCTGTGTACAATCTCACCTTCCAAGTCAGACCAAACATCACGTGCAGTCGCTCTTGCCTCGCGCTGGTGAGGTGTGGGGCGATGGCACCTTTCACGTCTTCCAGACCTCACTCCTGATACATCACCATATTGCTCGTGGCAAGATCTCCATACACTCTCTCTTCAAACCCTACAATGGTGCTGTGCTCACAGCTGATACCTTGCAAATCCTGCCAATGCTGCGCTGCGCCTGCAGCAGCCAGAACAGTTACTACCTCACCACCCAGAGATCATGTCCAGTGGTTCCGACGAGAATGGACTAGCGGATACCACACAGAATCTCGATTGAATGTCAGGTCTAAGACAGTGATGAACGATGAGACAGCGTGAGTCAGATGCAAGAATGTGCCGTAATTGCCCAATTACGCACACCATGAGATGAGGTCAAGCTACAAGACTCGTATACTAATGAACAAAAGACTGGCGACCTTCAATGAGCTGCGGCGCTTGGACAGAAGGTTCAAGGCCGAGGCACAGCTTCCCCGGACGAGGTGCGAAGAGCTCAGAACACTGGAGACCATCACACCATTTCGATTTCTGGATCTGCCAGCTGAGGTCCGTGTTTGCATATATGAGTATGCTGTACGGGACACGTTCGTCCATCGCATCCGCAATTTCGCTACACCAGCTCTTGCGCGTACATCGCAACAGCTGCGAGCGGAGTCACTGCCCGTGTGGTTCGCCATCAACACTTTCGTGGCCGAAGTAAAGTCGAACTTCCTCGGAATTTCAGCCTGCGCTACCCATGGCAACAAAGCAGAGTACATTGCTGAGCAAGATACTCGGTATAGGCGTCTGGGTAAGCTGGATTTGAGCGCGGTAGTCGCAGGTCTGCTTGCTACGTGCCCACCAAGCACAATCAAGCTGAAGAACATCGACTTTTGTTGTCTCAGCGCAGGATCCAGGCGGGATCGGCTGCGGAGTGATCGATTCGCAATGCTTTCGGTAGGTCATGGTTGTCGCTATCGTACTCGCACGCGTGTTGCTGTGGTAGCTCTTCTGTTGTGCTGACCTCGACTGTCTGTAGGTACGAGATGGTCGTCCAGTGCGCATAACAACCCATGTTGGTGGTGGCACCAGCGATGAGTATACTAAGCACGTTCTGCGGATGTTTGATCACGGCCAAAAGTATCTGCAACAGCTCGTGGCAAAACCAGAGTATCAAGGCCTTTACATGCTGCAGGTGAAGGACATTGCAGCAGCCTTCAGAGCAGAAGCACCGCCGTCTGCTGTCCCCGAGCCACCACCCCATACAACGGTCGCCTCGGCATTTCCAGTCAGACAGAACTTGAAGCTGGAAAAGCAGGACTCTGCTGGAAGCCATAGCGATTCATGGATGTTTGAGCAGCCACCAGTGCATGAAGTAATGCGGCTGCCATCGGCAGATGATGCTTCTGACGAGTTCGATCTACCGCAGGCGGAGGTGTACTTCTCATTACGCTGAGAGGTGCAGTGCACTAGGTTTGCCAGGCTGCTACAACCGTGTGGAAGTGCTTCTTTGCTGCTGTCGAGTCGCTCAAGATTGTGCTGAGTAGAAGACATCACCTTTCATCATAATTCTTGCTGTGCGGTGCAGCAGTGCGCTCTTGATCGCTCCATCTTCAAACACACTTCCCACTTCCACCTTGCCACTTGCATGTGCAATCGTCAAAGATTCTTGACCTTCAGCATTGAGTGCTGTCATCGCTGGCAAGGTCCCTGGCATCCGACATGCCGCACCAAGATTGAGTGCGAGAGTCAAGGGCACTGCCTTGTGTGGCTGCTGCATCGACAACGCGCGGCAGACTATGTGTACGCCTGACTTTGCTGCAACTTCGTCTGGCTTACTGATAATGACGATCTTAGGCACAGTCTGCGTCTTAGGATCCATGCCCATCATCTTCGCGCCCTCTTGCCTGACATCCTCGAGACGTGCCATCATCGCCGTATCCTCCTCTAAAGATGTTGGCTTGATATCCCCTGGCAGTTTAAGATCCGATGCGAGCACAAAGACGCCAGGATTGGCAACATCCACCAAACTTGCTTTGATGGACGATCCATTAGACAGCTGGATGGTGTCCACAGCATTCCCGGTTGGTAGCGCCTTGCCAGTCTTGGCTCCAGAGGGATCGAGAAACGATAGTGTGATGCGAGATGAAGTGCCAGGCACGCCGTCGATAGCATAGTCGCCAAAAGGATCGAACACTCCGTCTTTAGTGACGTGAAACGAAGCATTAATAATCTTGTTTGTATTCGTATTGAACACACGCACGTTCATATGTCGATCTGCTTCACTCTCCCCTAGCACATGCGTAGCCTTTAGCAGACCTTCGTTGAGCGCGAAGGGCCCTACTACTGAAGACATGTTGCCACAATTGCCCGCCACATCTAACGATCCGTCCTTGATCCCGACCTGCACAAATGTGAAGTCTAGATCTGCTTCAGGGCGATGAGACTTCTCAACGACGCAGATCTTGCTTGTAGATGAGACGCCTGAGCCCATGCCGTCGAGTTGTCGACCGAAGCTGTCGGGAGATCCCATTGCGGAGGCTAGGATGGGCTGCCATTCCTCGAATCGTTTCGGGAGATCTCTTCTGTGGATGATGAGGCCGTTGGATGTACCGCCTCTGACGAAGCAGGCAGGGAAGCTTTTGATCTTCATGTTTGGAGCTCTGTAGGGTACTTCTGATATGTGGCTGCTGGCACCCCTGTACAAGGACCGGCTCGATGGCTTGGTTATGCTAGTGCTTGTGGAATGTCTTATTGACCGAGTTTACGAGGTCTATACTACTATACGAAAAAAAACAGGGTCCAAAAATGATTGGTTGTTAGCGTTTCTTGGAAATCTGCCAGCACGTGACCTACCCCTATATTGGCGCCTATAACACTCCTTTTGTAATACGTACACTACTTTATAATATAACTCTATACGCTTTATAATATAACTTTATATACTTTATAATAGAAGTATCGATCGAGTTTACGAGGTCTATACTACTATACGAAAAAAAACAGAGTCTAAAAATAATTAGTTATTAGCGTTTCTTAGAAATCTACTAGTACGTGACCTACTCCTATCTTAGCGCCTATAATACTCCTTTTATAATATATATACTACTTTATAATATAACTCTATACGCTTTATAATATAACTTTATATACTTTATAATAGAAGTATCGTTTTATGTCCTATAGAAGCGCTATCTCTAGGCCTAAAGCCTTATACTAAATATAGTATTACTAAAGCTCTCTACGATTTTATAAAAGATAATCGTATACTTTAAATATATAACCGCTATCGCGAACGTAAACGTCTACGCTTAAAGAAAATAAAGTAGGTATATAGTACGCGTAGATAGAACGTAATAATTAATATAGGTAGCGACGATATTAAAGAAACGTTCTAGATCTCTACTCTAAAAGACGCGACCTATCGTACTAAATAGTAGGAAGTATACTCTTTTTCGTTATAGATAGTATTCTACGCTTTATAATAGAAACTATAAGCTATTTATAAATTCGTAGAAAGCCGTAGCTACTCGTACGTAGAGATACGCCGACCTTATCTACCGACGAGATACTAATCTAGTCCCTATTACCTCCGTAGCTACTCGATCTAACTATACTCGTAATCCTAATATCTAAGATATAGAAGAAATATAATACTAAGATTAGTAGCCTATAGCTCTATAGCGCGATCTTCTTAATAATATATATATATTATAGGAGTTATACTCTAAGAGTAGCGACCTATCGTAACCCGCTATAAGCGAGTAGGATTAGTAGCGCGTCTAATATTAGATATATAAACTAGACCGTATGTAGATATAGTATTACTAGCGCTATAAAGAGCTTTAGTTCGATATTAAGTTAAGCTCCGAGGTAGTCTACTAGCGCTACCTCTTATATAATAACTCTATAGTTATTCTATTAGTAGATATACCTTATACTATATCTTATTAGAATAATATAGACCTAGGCGATATACTAGATCTACTACCGCTTACTAAGATAGAGTAGATACTTATTATACCTATATATATTAGTATATATATAGTATATATAAAGAGTACCTAGGTAAGTCTCTCTACCTTATTTTCGTTATAAAGACTACTCTATACTCTATAATAGAAATCGATTTAGAACTAATATATCTTAGTAGCGTTATAAAGGATATATTATAACCTTTCTTTAACGAGTTCCTAATATCGTAAAACGATTACTATAGTTACTAGCGTAATACGATATAGTACTAATCTAGCTAGTATAGAAAGTAGTTAATCCTCGCTATAGTCGTATAACTATATAGTTTCGCTAGTAGTTTACTATATATAGGTATATAGTCTAGGTATTTCTATTATAAAGTACTATCTCTATACTATAAAGGAAATTAGCTAATAAGGCGTAGACTTAGCTAGACTATCTTATAATTAACTACCTAGGTTTTTAGGATATTACGATCGACGAAGTACTTCTCGCTTAGCTTCTATAAGACGATTCTATCCTCGACGAGATCTATATAGTACTCTACGAGAATACTAGCGCCGCGTTCGCGTAAGAGAAGGTAGAGAGTAACGATAGCGACGTCGATTTAATAACGATACCTAATACGTAGCCTTAGCGTACTAAAGCTACTAACTTCTAATAAGGTGCCTCTTTCTATTATAAAGCGAGGATTATACTTTATAACTAAAATACTAAACTCTTTATTTCCTAGCTCTTAATCTAGATCCTAATACGTTTATTCCTATAATAGCCTAGCTACGTCTCGATACTCTCTAGTATTCTTAGTAAGGCTAGTATTAGAAGATCTTCTCTCTTACCTTCTCTATACTATTCCTACGTAGCCTTATCGACTTTAACCTTCTAAGGCGTAAACCTATTAGCTTTCTCGTATAGATCTCGTATCTAATACGATATTATAATAGGAGATTCGCTAAATACGAGCGTTTCTACTACGCTATATTTAATCTCTAGATACGTAACTTAAGTAGTAGTCGAGTACGCTAGGTACTTAATAGCGACGACGATAGTAGGTCGACTACTCTTAGTATTAACTAGCTCTAGTAAGTATTATAAGAAGATTTACTATAGGCTTAAGCGTTAATTAACTATATTATCTAGTATACGTCTAATATTAAAGGAGTTCGACTCTACTAGAATCGCTACTACTATAAACTCGTAAATATAGTCTACGCTCTTAGAAAGCCTACGTTCTTCTTTATATTTAGCGCTATAGATACTTAGTAGGATAGCCTCTAACGATATATACTAAACTACTAGTAATAGCGCTATAGTACTAACGAGTAGCGCTACTAGATTAACCGTAATAACCTACGTAGCTATCTATACGTAGCTATATAGTACTTCGACGAACGATTTATCTCTTTTTTCTATATAGTATTAGTACCTAAATTCGGTATTAAAGACTTCTAGTTTCGTTACGAATTTCAAGGCTATATATAAAAGATATATAGTAACGTATAGAACGCTCTTAACTATCGTTAAGACTATAGACTAATTCTTATAGGTTCTAATATAGAGCGCGTACGTCGCGTATAAAATACCTATACGCTAAGTATACTTAGTATAGGCTAGTATACTAAGGTAAGGTAGTAAGGTAAGCGGCCTTCCTTTACTTCGACTATTTACTCTACGCTCTTATAATTATCCTCTCTCTTCTATAGTATTGTCCTAATACGCTAGAAGGTTCTTAATAACCTTCTACTCTATTATAGGTTTATTAACGTAAGTATCGTATAGAGTAAACGTATACGTAGCGTAAGCATTCCTCTCTAAACGTTAGTCTTCTTATTATTAGTTATGATTATTACTAGCTTTACTTTTTCCTCTTTAGGAATTTATATAAGGTAGGTTACGCTCTATAACTACTATTTTTAATTCTCGTATATAAATATCGCACGCTTTATACTCGCTTCGCTTACTTTTTCTTTTTTCTTTATCTAATATAGAATCCCTATCCGACTAGCTAAGAGGTAGTATCCTTCTTACTCTTAATATAAGCGCTTCTAGACGTCGGAATAGGTAGGCCGAAACAAGTTAGTATATAGGTTAGGCTAGGTCTTAGCCTACCTATAGAAGATAGTAATAGGTATAGTATAAATACCTACTCTATACTTAGATAGGTTAGGCGAACAAAAAATAGGTATAATATAGGTTTTAAGTATAACTATAAAGAAGAATTATTCTAGTTAGTATCGACTATAAAAGGAAGTATATAATAGAGTAGTAAAGATAGAGAGAGGGATAATAGTAATAAGCGGAACGGATAGGCTAATCTAACGTCGACTTAAGTTTATAATATATATAGTTGGTAGACGTAGTCGGTAGCTACGTTCTAGCTCTTAAAGCTTCCCTATAGAGCGTATTACGCTTTCGCGTACTTCGACGCTATAATTTATCTACCTTTATAACCTCTTTATTATCGCTAATACTATTAAACTTTAAAAGAGCCTTAATTTCGTTTTTAACCTCCTTATTCTACTCCTCGACTACCTCTATCTAATTATAAGTAAGTTCTAAATTAGGATAAAGAGTAGATACTTCTATAGTAAATACTACTCTTATATTATACTTATAATCGCGATATCGATATCGTAATAGTATAATATACGTAAAGGTATCTAGATTATATGTCCGATTATAGTAGTTCTAATAACGTATAATACTAAAATCTCGTTCGTATCTAGTACCTACTACTAGAATATATAGAATATCCTAGGCTATTTTCGATATAGTAGGGAATATATTAGTAAGAGCTAGCTATATATCTATAGGATCTATTCCTTCTATATATAAGAAGTCTACTTTCCGATAGCGCTCTAGTTCGTTATTAGGCTCGACTAAAGAGGCTACGTCTAGTACTAGTTAAGCTTTATTATCGTCGCTATCGATCCTTATAGCGAAGGAGGTTAAGAAGCTTTATATACCTCGAGGCTACTATTTCGAAGCTTATATAGTACTAGATAAAGCTTTATAATACTTTAACTACTCTATACGTAATTTGCTCTAGTAGAGATCTTCTAAACTATCGTTATCGAAAGCGCCTCGCTTCTAGAATATACTCTTAATCGTAGGGCATAGTAGTACTACTATACTATAGTAGTCCTTAAACCGTTACTAGGTCCGTTAGTAATATTAAAAGAGCTTAGTATACGCTTTATCTAGTACCTTATAGAGTAAGACCTTCTAAGTCTCTTTCTTATACTTAAGTTTCTCGTCTACTTTATCTAGAATATCGAAAAGAGAGTTATAGTAGCTAAGGACTAGATAGAAGCTAGAGCTTTTTATTATACTAACGTAGGTAGTAGCCTAAGCGAAGAGTATAGTTAGAGACGTAAGGTATTCTAACCGTTACTAGTCGGTATTAGATAGTATAAGTATTAGTAGCGACTAACGCTTAATAAATTTATCGATAAAGTCGCGTAGTCGACTAAAGCGAGACAGTATTATCGTAGTCGAGCTCTAACGGGTCCTTATATCTTATATTACTCGTAGTAGTCTCGTTATAGGATACTTTTACTAGCGTACGTAAGCTTTTAGATAGAGATATAGATTCTTTAGACGCTTCCTTTAGAGATCTATAAAGCTCTCGAAACGCTAAGAACTAGAGTTTACCTATACTATAAACCTACGAACCTAGAACGATTAATAAGCGCCGACTATACTTACCGACTACGATCGTCGACTATAACTACGATATACCTTAAATAAAAGTTTAGGTAGTTCTTTAAGAAAAACTACTATATTAGTCTTTTAAAACCTTTCTAGAGCTCGTTAATCTTTCTTATCGTCCTAAAACTCTTATAGATCGTTAATCGGTATTATTTATAGTTATATAAAAAAGGCCTTTATAGTAAGCTATATTACGTAAGTAAAATATAGAAACCGTTCTAGAATCGTAGCTAGCGTAGTAGGCTTAATAGCCTTAATATTAGAGAAGAGATTTACCTTGTCTAGTTAAACATCTAGTACTACTAGCTCTACGAGCTCTTCGATCGAAATAGAAGGCTTTACGATTTTTACGCTATACTCTATTAAGTAAAGGCCGATAGCCTTAATACTAGCTTACGTTAGTACTAATCGAATAGATACTAGTAAGACGTATATAGACCTATAGAGTATACTATTATTTCTAGCGTTATCGTATATAAGAGCGATTAGTCGGTCTTCGAGGCTAAACCTTTATAATATATTAAAGAGTAATTTCGAAAGTCGCTCTCTAGTATATCTACTAGTAACGTAGAGAAAGTCTAATATCGCCTCGTACTATACCTATTTAGCGTCGATCTAGTAGGTATAGATAGTAAGGAATAAAGCTTTTATACCGCTAGACTACTAGCTATCGACTACGATAGTAACCTTAGAGGTTCTAGCTAGTATAGCCTTTAGATCTTCCTCGGACCTCTCTTAGACCTCTTAAAGAAGAGCCTTAATCGTTTTACTAGAGTAGAAAGGTATTTTAAGACCGGAGTTAAGATATATATATATATATAGTAGACTATAGGATTCTCGAAGAAATTAAGTAGTAGGCTATATACTACGATTATTTACGTAGATACTATAGGGAAGTTATTAATACTTAGGTCTAGGTCGCCGAGGTAACCCTTATGATTTCGAGCCTAACTATATAAGCTTAATAACGTAGTTAGTAAACGTAGTCGGTAGGAACTTATATAATAGTCTTTATACTACTAGATATACTCTAGTAGTATCCTCTTTCTCTTAAATACCTATACGTACTTCTTAGTTCGAAGGTAAGAACTAAGACTACTTATACTAATATAGAGGCCCGGATAGGCTAAAGAGGTCTCGTAACCTCGGTAGACTACTTTTAGCGAGGTATCCTTAATATTAATTCTCTAGTCGAAAAACTTCTAGACCTAGGAGGAACGGATACTCTCTTATTTAATAGGTATAGTCTTTTATATTCTAAACTTATACTTATAGCGACCTTATACCTCCTACTATCGTCGTATATACTAGTCTCTAAAGTCCGTTTTATACTCTTTCTACTATAGATATACCTTATTTACTTAAGTCTAGTCTAGAGAAGACGTAGGTATATTAATTAGAATTTTAGAGGTAGTAGGTAGTCTACTAGAGCTCCGCTCTAATACTATATATCGTAGCGTAGAGAGTGCTATCGGACTAGATTTAAATTATAAAGAGTCTCTAAAAACGCTATCTTAATATCGTTATCTTAGTCGAGTACTAGACCTAAGTCCTCTAGTAGCTAGCGATAGATTTCGCTATAAAGGTAGCGTATTTATAGGTAGTAGTATTAAAACTAGAAGAGTTAAAGAAGATAAAGGTAGACTAAATTATAAAAGTAAGAAAGAAGGGAGCTCTAGACTGTCTATAAAACACGCTATAACTTTACTCTAGTACGACGTCCGCGATAGTTCTTACCTATAGAGAAGCCTAAATTATACTAATTAGACGTAGTAAAGCCTCTTGTCTACTAACGATAGACTAGTTAAGAACTCGGTACTAATCTCTAGATTAAGTACGCTAGGATCTATTAGATCTATAATAATAGACGAAAAGCTAATACTAGCCTACTCGCTCTTAAATCTAGCTTAAACTAGACTCTCGACTATAGCTTCGAGTAAAGTCTCTTTCTTATTAAGTATATATTGTTTATTAAATATACTATAGGTAAGCTTCGCGTTTTGTCTCTACTATATAGATATAGTAGGTATAGAGAATCCGTAGGTATTCTAATCGTAGTTAGTAGGAATTAGCTATCTAAGATACTCGATAAGGATTAAGAAGTAATTAACGAAGGAGGGCTTCTAGCTAAGAATATTACGTAGTATAGCTCGGTGTTCTATCTAAAAGATATCGTAGGGTATAGGTAAAACGCTATTAGTAATATACGACTATAGTTAATTAGTATATAGTCGGCAAATATAGTCGGCGCTTAAGACAGCTAGTAGATATATCTTAACTTAGGCTTCTAGTACTAATGTCTAAAGCAAGATAGCTAGACCTCGAAGCCGTAGTATCGTAAAAGGGGAGCTCTATATTATATTAGTAGATAGAAGTTTCTAATAGATAGGAAGACTTACGCTATCGCTATATACTTATATAGCTATAAGTTTATCTAGCGCCTTAATCTTAGACTAGAACTCGCCGATTACCTTATACTAGTATTAATAAGTCGCTCTACTATAGTTAGTAGAGCCTAGCGTACTAGTAGATAGCTTAATAGCGTACTTAGCCTAAATGTCCTTCTCTTAAGACAAGCTTAGCGGGTTATCGATAATAATGTTTATAGAGTTTCTCTTTAACTTAGAAGGATCTAATAGTACCTAAACCTATATACTACTATCTTCCTTTTCGAATTCTTCTAATATACTCTCTTTTCTCTTAATCTCCCTATATAGAAAGTAGAGCTCGATATACTAACCTTCTTTATCTTCCTAAGTAAGGTCTTTAGAAGATTTCTTTTCCTCTACTTTCTTAAGAGCCTTCCTCTCCCTATATAATATTAGCGCTAACTATATACGCCGACTACGTTTACTAACTATATATATAATAGTATAATAGAGACTTACCGTTATTTAGTAAAGCTTGCCTTATAGACTAGTTTCTATTAATTAATATACGTCTTCTACGCGTCCTTGTCGAGGCTATTCTACTCTAGTAGTATAGCTATTTACTTTATCTTAAAACGACTAAAAGCTTAATTCTTTACTTTACATTTTCGGTCTACTTTAGCCCTATCTTCGTCTATAGCTTAAGTACGTACGCGGTCGTATAGTATATTTAGATTAATCGAGTAGTCTTTAATATCCTTTCTTATCGTAGTAAGTCTTACGCGTTTCGTCTCGAGTTTAGGAAGAGACTCTACCTTACGCTTCTAACGTACTATTTCTAGGACAATTAGTATTAAAAGTATCGCGTTCGATAGCTATAACGGTTACCTACTAAATAGTAGTAGAATTAGGTAGGTTAGATAAGCGATAGTAATATACGACGAATTTAGTTATAAGTATAGGTAGTTAGAAAGCGAGATTTAGAATTTATAGGAAGTAGGGAAATCTAGAGTCTAAGAGCTAACTAAGTAGGAGTAACGTTAAGGTAGGTCGCTCCTAGATACTTTAATATAGCTTTTTAGATAATATTAGTTATTAGTATATATAGTCGGCACTTTACTATTAGATTATATCTTAGTATAGGCTAATATATCTACTAAGTCTACCTATCCTAGGTCTCTATAGTATATCTACTAGATAGAAGAAAGATTACTTTAAAAAGAGAGGTATAGGCTAATTATATAAGACTAATAGTAGATTATAGAGACCTAGCTTAAAGAGCTTTTATTCTAAAAAGGATATCTTAACTTCTTAAGAAGTACTTACTTATTTATACTTACCTTTTCTACTATATATAACCTTATATATTAGCTAGAGATATTATAATTTTAGCTATTATATTAAGAACTATCCTATCGATCTATAGACTAGGTTTAAAACTCTTTAAGCTACTTAATAAGTTAATAGGCTTAATAGATTACTAAAATAGTATAAATCCTAAGAATCCTATAGTGTTAAGAATGTATCCTAGATAGTTAGTCTAGATATGGACTTCTAAGCATGGTTCTAGATACCTAAGGCATCCACCTAAGGCTTAGCAAGAGGTATATCTTGCTTCTCTCTCTTCTCTTCTTAGATAATTAACTTAATTAACTTTGTATTTAGTTCCTAGCATATTACTACTATACTATGTGTATAAGTTAGTTCAAGATTGATCCCCTATTCTTCTTTACTACGCTATACCCTCCTTGACATTATGTAGTATCTATAAACGCCCTCTACTTTTAATAGGTTATAAGCCCGGGTTTGTACACTAAATAGGAGCAACCTATGTTAGTATAGGTTACTTGTATCCCTTACAGTTTATAGAAAACATTTAGGGCCTAGAAGTTTCCTTAACTATATTACTAACGAAGCTAGTTTACACCTAGTAGTATACAAGTTAGTAAAGATCTCTATAAGATAGTAGTATATTTCTACTTTGTTAATACCTACCTAGTTCTCTACTATTATACCTAGTATTACTAGAGTTAGAAGAGGCTACTTAGCCTTCCTACTACCTAGTAATAGAAACTCGGCTAAGAGAGAAAGATCTGAGTCTTAGTAATTTCCTAAATACGAGGAATCCCTGTCCCTTAGAGCTAGTCTCCCTACTATAAGAAATTACTCTTCTCTAGAATCCTTAGCTAGTCTAAAGTATTCTACTAATTATTTATTCTATTCACCTATTTCTATAATAGACTAAGAGGACAAGAAGAGCTAAAGGATTCTAATCCTAGATAGAACTAACTAGAAGAGATAGTTTAAGCTATAGACAGACAAGCTGGAAGGAAAGGACCAGTTCTAGGCAATTAGCTAACTAATTGTTAGAGAGAACCTATACATAGTTTAGTAGGATACTAGTCTTTAGATACATGTTACTTAGAATTAATACTTCTTAAAAGACAATACAGTATACAGGTTTAGTATTAGATACAGTATTAGTAAAGATAATAAGATGGAGCTAGAGACATAGTATATTACTATACTAGTAGCTAAGATATAGGTGATTCTCTAGAACAAGTATAATAGAGTCCTGAAGTCCTATACTATAAGTCTAATTAAGTAGTTTGTTATATTCAGGATGTTACCTAATAAGACAATTAGGGAAGTATAGAGACACCTTAGAGGCCTAGGTAAGAGGATTACTAAGATTAATCCTTAGGAAGCCTACTACTAGAGCTAAGAGAAAAGGCTAAAACATCTCCTATAGTCCCTACCTACATTATACTAAGTAGCTAAGGATACTATTATAACCTAACTATCCTTAGATGTAGATACTGTTCTCCTTCTACTTAAGTCCTAAGAGGTAAGAGACAATCTAGATAAGATAGATATAGGTCTGGCTGTATTCTATTCTAGGCAGCCCTACTAAGGAAAGTCCTTACTAATATACTAGCTCTATAAGAAAGGGAAGTACTAGTTGAAGGATTGTCCTAACCTCCCTACTACTAAGAAACTGTCCTAGTAGAGAAACAGTACTAAGAACTAGAAGGACCCTTAGGGATTATTCCTTAGAGAGAGGGTTAGAAGATCCTCTTTACTAAGAAATACTAGATATATCAAGAAAGCTATCTATAAGTTATTATTATATAATAAGCTAAAGAAGGTTGTCTAGAAAATAGGTAAGTAGCTTTAAAGGATAGAAAAGTCTAGAAAGCTTCTAAAGAAAGGATTTTTAGCCTAGGAGTCTAGTTCTAGTTCTGATTCTAGAACTTACTCTAGTTCTAGAAGCAATAATGATTCCCTATTAGAAGATAATAACTAAGATAAGTTAGCCTATTCTATAATTAAGGCTAAAGGTAAGTTGTTACTCTAAGAATAGCTCTTAGATTCCTATACCTTATCCTATATAACTAACTAACTATCCTTCTTCAGATTAGTAAAGCTACTAAGGAAGAAAGTATAGATTAAGGTAGGAGGAGGATACCTCTATACAACCTACTCTAGACTAGTATAGATAAAGGGAATCTTAGGAGAAGAAGTTCTACTTAATAAAGTACTATTTGTTCCTAATCTTAGAGTAAATCTTATATTATAGGATTAGTTTAGTAAGCAATTTAGAGTCTAGAAGCCTGATTTCACTCTTACCTCCCTAGATAGCTAAATAGTTATAAAGACTAAGCTAGTTAGAGGTGTTCTATTTATTAGTAAGATATTACCTCTTTTATAGGAAAAGTTATATTACTTACTATATAATCCTATAGAGGTTAATAATGCCTATACTGCCCTATTAGAGAAGGATCTAAAACAGTAAGAGCTATAGTATAGAAGATTTGTATACTTTAGAAGAGGGTTACTCTTAAACCTTTATAAAGTTACTAACCTAAAGGAAAGAATTCTAATCCCTAACTAGGAAGAGTATAAGTATAGGATCTATATAATAGGCAAGATAAAGAAACACCTAGGCAAGTCTATTAAGAGAAGACCTAAAAGACTAGCCCTTATATTAGTAGATATCTATAGACTATTACTATTATTAGTAAAAGGTTTTATATAGTAGCTTAAGATTATTAATAACTTCTTAAGAAAGAAATAGGCATTTCTACTTAAGGCCAGATTAGATACACTAACTACTCTTTAGAACTAGAGGATTAAGGTAGAAAGGTAGTTAGTAGCACTCCTTAAGTCTGTAAGGGCTAATAATGCTAGAGAGATTACTACTTTAATCAAATAGTAGGAGAAGGACTTTAGAATTACCCTTAAGCTAACTAAGGCCTATAATTTACTCTAGAATAAAGTAGTTAAGAGGTCTATCTAAATATTAGAGGCCTCTATTAGAGTAATACTTGAAGAAAGTAAGATGCCTATTAAGTTTTAGCTAGAAGCCCTTAAAGCATAGGTATATATAAGGAACAAGCTTCTAAATAGACCTAATGTTAAGGGATTCAAGCTCTTACCTAATGAAGCTTTTAATAGGATCAAACTAATAGTCTCCTACCTTAAGGTATAGGGATATAGAGCTGTAGTATATATAGATATAAGAGTATAGCCTTAGTAGGCAAGGAGTAACAAACTAATAAATAGAGGAAAGGATACTATGTTTGTTAGATACTATAACAATATAGTAAAGGTATAGAAGTTCTAGGAGCTAGACATGAAGGCTATTAAGTAGTATACTAATATAATCTTCTTTGAAGATAAGCTAGGTAGAGAATTGGACTTGAATATTAAGATCAAGAATCTCCCTAGTTTAGCTCTAGAAAGAAGACCTATTAGAAGGCTAAGAACTATTAGCTAGCCTACTCTATAAGCTAGTAGGAGTACCCTAGGTGCTCCTAGTCTAGGCTAGTAGAAGCCTCCTCCCCTTTAGCTATTAGTATAGGTTTAGGAAGGAAAGAAACTCTTTATACAACTTCCACCTCTACTAGAAGATGTAAGAGAGTATAGAAAATTCCTAGACTAAGAGAAAGTTAAGAAAGAATCTAAGAATTCTACCTAAGAAACTATAAAGGTGGATTAGGAGTAGATAGCCCTAAGGCAAACCCTTAGAAAGAGGAAAGTATCCTAAGAACTTGATAGATTTAACTAGAAGCTAAAGCTAATTAGGCTTGAGCTAGATTAGAATAGTCAGCTAGATAAGGAAATGCTCCTAGAGTATTAGGCTTTCTTCTTAGCTATAAGCTCTATTAACCTAGGTATCCTATAGGACCTGGAATTCTTAAAGGAAGTTGAAGAGATTGTATTCTTAGCTACTAAAGAAGTAGGAATATATAAATAGGAGGTTCTAATCCTAAGGAACTATAAGGAAGTAGTAAGTGATCCTAAGTAGGGTTATCTCTAGTAAGAAGCTATTTAGAAGGAGCTAGATACACTTGTAAGTAATAATACCTAGACTGTAGTAGTCCTACTAAAAGGGGCTAACCTAGTTACCTTAAGATAGGTCTTTAATATTAAGAGAAAGCTTAGTAGAGCTATTAAAAAGTTTAAGGCAAGACTAGTTGTAAAAGGGTTCTTTTAAAAGTATAGAGTAGACTATATAGAAACTTTTGCCCCTATAGTTAGGTAGGATACTCTAAGAGGATTTATAGCTATAGTCTGTAAGAAGGACCTAGTTCTACACTAAGTAGATATAAATAATACATTTATAGAGAGTACCCTATATAAGGACATCTATATAATCCTACTACTAGGTGTTAACCTACTAACTAGTATAGTCTTGTAAGTTCTAAGGAGTCTCTATAGGCTAAAGTAAGCTATAAGAGACTAGAATCAGCTATATATGTTAAAGCTAAAAGGAATAGGATTTAGATAATTAGAAGTAGACCTATGTCTTCTAATCTATAAGAAAAGGAAAGACCTAATAATCCTAATCTATATTAATAATATACCTATTACTATAGAGAGACTAGAAGATGTCCTCTAGTTTAAAGACTAACTTAGTAAGGTCTTTAAGATTAAAGATCTTAGAGAACTAGACAAGATTCTTAGAATAAGACTAATAAGAAACAGATAGTAAGGCTAGCTGAAACTTGACTAGAAGTACTATATCTAAGAGAACCTAGCTAAGATAGGAATAGGTCAAGAGACTATATTACTAACTCTTTTACTAATAGACAGCTATGAAAGTCTAAAGCCTACTAGACCAAATAATAAAAGGTGTAACAAATAGGAGTACTAATCCATTATTGGAACATAGATGTAGCTTATAACTGTTATAAGACTAGACATTTTATTTGCCTTTAGAAGATTGAGCTCCTATGTTAGTAATCTAATAGTAGGACATATAAAGGCTCTAAAGAAGCTAACTAGATACCTAAGATCAAACCTAGACCTTAGTCTAAGATACTTAAGGAATAGTTAAGGCTGCCTTACTAGATATATAGACTCTGACTATATAATAGACAAGACTAATAGAGTCTTAATCCTTGGATATGTCTTCTTCCTTTATAGTGTACTAATCTCCTAGATAAGCAAGAAGTAGAAATCTATAGCTATATCTATAATAGAAGCTAAATATATAGCTATAGGAGTATATATAAAACAGTTATAGTTCCTTAGTGCTCTTTTAAGAGAGCTTGGATGCCTAGAGTTAGTAGGAGAATGTTCTTACTAACTAAGGATCCTTAGTAACTAGGAAACTATTACTAGAATTAGGCCAATTTAGCTAAAAGGTAATAACCAAGCTGCCCTTACTCTAGTTAAGGACTTATATATTTATAATAAGTCTAAACACATTAATATCTTATATAATGCTATGAGAAAGCTCTAGTAGAACAGACTTATCTCTATAGAATATATAAATATAAAAGAGATAGTAGTAGATAGTCTTACTAAGCCAAAGAATAGACTATAGTTTTAGGAGTTTATAAGGCAGCTCTACCTTGTATAAGAGATATACAAAAGATAACTCCAAGCCTTAGAGCTGAACTAAAAGGAGTCTAAAAGAAAGATTTTAGTTACTTAACTCCTCCTTAGTTAGACTTTACAAAGTCCTAAATGCCCTTACTAATGTTAGACCTATTACTAACTATAATATTACTATATAGCACCTAGCTAAACTAGACACCCCCTGAGGCTAAGTACTAGTTAATATTAAAGACCTCCTCTATAGCAGCTATTATCTCCTCTACTAGTATATAGTTACTCTACTCCCTAGCTTGATATAAGATCCCTACAGCTAAGAATAGTGTACCCTAAAGACTATTAGGGAACTAAGAAGCTGTATAGAATGTAACTAAGTAAGGGACTAGGCTATAAGGAATCTAGGGAGCTATTAGAATTAGCTATAAGAAAGGATAGGGGCAACTTACTAGATAGTCTATGTCCTAAACAATCTACTCCTATATAAGAGAGGAGGAAGATCTTGTAGAAGGTATTTCTTTTACCTTTTTATAGAAGATAGTAGTATAGAAAGTTTGTTAGATTAATAGTTAGTGCTATCTAGTTATTGGTCTGAAAAGCAAGTACTTGATAACTAATTAAGATTGGGACTAGCATTTAAGTGCTATAGATGATCTATTGAAAGATCTGACTATATAGCATAAGTAGGAGTATTAAGAATGTATCCTAGATAGTTAGTCTAGATATAGACTTCTAAGCATAGTTCTAGATACCTAAGGCATCTACCTAAGGCTTAGCAAGAGGTACATCTTGCTTCTCTCTCTTCTCTTCTTAGATAACTAACTCAATCAACTTTGTATTTAGTTCCTAGCATATTACTACTACACTGTATATATAAGTCAGTTCAAGATTAATCCCCTATTCTTCTTTACTACGCTATACCCTCCTTAACATTATATAGTATCTACAAACGCCCTCTACTTTTAATATATAGTATATATTAATAGAATAAATATTTAGTTTTAAGATATTTTAAAGCCTAATAACGAGATACTACTATTAAGTCTATTATAGAGAAAGTTTTTCTTTAGATTTAGAAGATTCTACTAATCTTTTAGAACTAGCCTTTTTAATTAGTCTTAGAAAAGAGAGAGAGTATTACTATATTATATTTATATATTTTATACTACCTAGTATATATAGTAAAAATATTCTCTTCTCTAGTATTATAGATAATTTATTATTAATAGAATAGGCCTTAGTTTAGTATAACTTAGAACTAATAGCTTATTTTATATTATTCTATACTAATATCTAATTATATAGATCTAGTAAACTAATATCGACTATAACTATCCTCTAGTTCTACGCTTCTAGAATTAATTAAGATAAGATTTATAGTCGGTAATCGTAGTCGGTAGTAGTTTTCCTAGTATAGTACTTTCCTATTTAGGTATAGATATAGGATCTAGTAAGTTTCTTAGTATCTCTTTAGACTCGAGGTTCTATAGCTTATAGCGTCTTAGCAAGTTTTAGTATCTTTCTAACTACCTACTTCTTCTTTCTTTACTTCCTTCCTCCTATCTCTACCTTTTCCTTTATTTCTTATACCGTTCTTCGATTACGACGCTCTATATAAGAGCGATAATTAAGTATCGATTCCTTTAAGCCCTTCTTAGCGTTTACGATCGTATAGTCTACTAAAAGTAGCTATTCTAGAGAGTACTACTTAGAAGCCTATTAAGCCTTAGAAGAAGGTTATTATAGTAAAAACGAACACTCGTTAGAAGCGTATACCTCGTAATAGTAGGTAGAAACGTCGTATCTTTAAGTTAGGTACTATTACGCTTCGTTAGATTAAGAAATTATAGAGTATAATAGAACTATATATCTAACGCCTTCTATTCTAGTAGCTTATCTACGAGATCGTTCTTACTTTTAGTAGTAGGCTACGCTATTAATTAGCGGCCTTAGAATGCCTCTAAGAGGTAGCTAAAGCGTTCCTTACTACTAAATTTAAGATATCTAATCTCCTAGCTATCTATATAAAGTAGATTATACTATAGGCTAAGGATCTATAGCTATACTATCGTATTCGTATAAGGTTTACTAGCTAGGACGGTAGTATAGTTTAGTAGAAGCGTAAGTCTACTAACTATAGATACCGACTATATTTCTAACCTATTATCTTAGTAGATATATAGCGAGTTCCTCTAGGGAATAGAGAGGTCGTTAGTACCTTAGGCTTTAGACCCTAAATTCTAGCCCTATACTAAAACCTTATAATTTTAACCTTACGACTATAACTCTAAACAAATATAATATTATTAATATTCTATCGCGTTCTCGCGCGATATAGTACTTCTAATTAACTACGACTTTCTTAATCGTCTCGTATAAGACGCTACTATACTTACGCCTAAATAACGCGCTCTTACTAATTAAGTATCGCGTTCTTCTACTCTATTAGTATAACTTTAAATAGAGAGAGCTAGCGACTAGCTTTAAGGACAGGCTAATAATCTAATTCTTATCGATATATAAGATAGTAATAATAAAGACGCGCCTAAAGAGGATAATAATAAATACGCGCCTAAAGAGGAGGATAATAAAGACGCGCCTAAAGAGGAGAATAATAAGCCTCCTACTAAAAAGAGGCCTACTACTAGTAGGAAGGGCCTTAGTAGAAAGCGGCCTATTACGTAAAAAGCGCCTCGTAAGATAGTAACGAAGAAGAAGAGAAGAGCTAGTCTAAAACTTACTATAAAGAAGAAATCCTATATCCTAAAAGTATAGTCGAATACTTAGAACGTGGCGCGAGCTAGTAGGCTTTCTAAGAAGGCTCTAGTAGTAAGGAGAGTAAGGAAGCCTTATCGCTATAAGCTAGGTAGTAAGTTAAAACGTAGTCGGTAAACGTAGTTAGTACGCTAATCTACTATAGTTTTAGCTCTATAAGAGATTTAGATATTTTAGAGGACTAGGGATCTACTTATTAGTAAGCTTCCCTTCTAGCGACTAGTAAGAGAGGTCGCCTACGGCTTTAAGTAGGATCTACGCTTTTAGGCTACTATACTAGAAGCGTTATAAGAGGTAGTAGAGCTCTATTTAATAAAGGTTTTTAAGAGTATATATCCTTCTATATTACTATTTAGTAGCTTATACTAACTTATATAGGTACTAACCTCTACGCTATCTATATAAAGCGAGTTACGATCTAGTAGAAGGATATATAGCTCGTTTAGAGAATATTTCGTATATAGGGCGTTATAGATAATAAGGGTTATTTAAAGTAGTATAGTACTACGTATTATATTCGGTATAAGGAATAGCGTTTAGGCTACTTCGAGATACCTAGCTACGTAGTAGAAGCGTAGTATTAAATTATATTATAACTATAGCGAACGATATAAGATTACTTTCTACTTTTATACTATAAAACCTTCGTTTCCTCTTATCTCTATAGTCGGTATATATAGTCGGCGCCTATCGTCCTTTTTACGTACTTAGATACTTAAAATACGTAGATTTTAGTATACCTATATCTATACTCCTATAGGTACCTACGTAGGTATACGCTCTAACCTATATTTTCTAGTTATAGGTACTACCTATTAAGCTTTAACGGGTTACCCCCCTAACCTATATCGATTACTAAGAATATAGGTTTAGACCTAACCCTACCTATACTAACCTATTCCGACGTCTAAGCGCTTTACGTAAGTAGCGTAACCGCGACGACGACGACGACTCTAATTAACGTAAGCGCCGCGTAATACTACCGTCTACTCCCTCCTCTAGTAAGAGAAAGAGTTAGACTACTCGAGGCTATACTCGCTATACTCGCTAGATCTATAACTTAACTAGTATACGCTACTTCTAAGCTTTACTCGCTTCTCGGCTACCTTACGTATACGACTCGATACTAACTCTTATAATACTAGTTATACTTAATAGCTATAGTACTACCTTTAGCTAGTTAGCTCGCTACTATAATCGCTATAGGTATATCTCTCTTACGCTTCGCGTACGCCTCTTAACTAACTCTCTTACTAGGCGCGGTTACTACTACTACGACCCTATTCTACTAGCTACCGCTAGTACCTACGACGCTATAGTCTTCGTACGCTATACGATCGATTAGTACGACTACGACGTAGACGCTAACTCTATACTTCGCGTAGACCTCCTAGAATCTCTTACTACTACTTAAGCCTACCTTAACTAGGTCCTCTCTACTACCTAGTATAACGCCTCGCGCTACGTTAGCGAGACGAAGGTACCGCGTAGTAAGGGCGTAGGCGCCGCGAGCGTAGGTCTCTCTAAGGTATCTATCGCTACCTTATAGTTATTAGACTATACTTTTACTAGTCTATATTAGATTACTCATAAGGTAAGTTAGGCGTTTCGTACTCGATATTACTTCGTTTCTTATACTAATCGTACGCGTAGTACGGCTACCGCGTAGGCGTTAACCTAGCTACTACTAATACTACCTTCGCTAGTAAAGCCCTTAGTAACGAAGATAAGTAAGACGACTCTAGTAAAGAGTCTAACTAGTTTAGTCTAGCGATATACGTACTTATCGCGTCTAAGGCGTACTAACTACGATACTATTCTACCGGCGCTACGCTAGCGATAACTAAGATACCCTAAGCCTATAAAAGCTAAGATAGTTCGGCTACGGCGCGCTTATACGTCGTAGTCGTAATCGTAGAACTAGTAGTAAGGTAAAGGCCTACCTATATACTATACTTAGTAGTTTTAGTATAAAAGCAAGATAGTAGCTCGTTTCTAAGATAAAAATGTTTACTCTACTTAATTAATTTAATGTCCTACGGTCCTAGTATAGGCTCTTAGTCTTAGGACTACTAGTTTGAGCTCGTTACTACCGGTTAATATATATATTACAAGACTATTACTCTCCGAACAGGTCTTGTTCTATAGCGACCGCTCTTATACCTACCTAGGAGGTTAGTATTAGGGTAGTTGTTATCTATTAATAGAGCCGAAGGTAGGGCTATCTCTTCTCTCGTATACTAGGACTAGAAGTATAGAGGGTAGATAGTAGCCTTAAAGCGAGAACCAATATACTATAAACATTAATAAGAGGCCTAAAGGAGCCTACGTAAGAGGCGACTTAAAGAGCTATAATAATATAGAAGCCCCTAGAATATAGATATCGCTCTAACCTAGAAAAGTTATAAACCTCTAGTATCCCTTAGTACGGATCCCTTCGGCAATTATCGGATAGATAGTAAGGCGACTTACTATATCGGAGATTTACTTAGAGTCTCTATACCTATAATAGTCTTCGATTAGACCCTGGTTTAGTATGAAAACGCCCTCGTTCGGATAGCGTAGAGGCTATAGGATAGGCTAGACCTATCTAGGCAATCTCGTATCCTCTAGTACACGGATCGCTTAGAATAAGCCCTAGTACAGCGTTAGACGCTAATCGTTAGCTAAGGACACTAATTACGTCTAAGGCCTTAGACCCAGTATATAGTATAGGCTAACGTAATATTGTACTACTATAGTTATATAGCGAATTACTCGAATAAGCGAGACGGACGCGCCTAGCTATAAACGGTCGAACTATACGATACGATATACCTTACTTATTAGGCATAATTAATATAGCCTCGGTATTATAAAGAAAAGTCTAACGTTTACCTTCTAATAGCTAATAAAGTTTTAGACTCTTGTTTTTTAGTTACCTTTTTAAACGATAACTATATTTTATTTAAAAACCTTAATTAAGGAGAGTATAATATACTCTTAGAACACCTTCGAACGAGCTCTATAAGTAAATTAGTATCTATTAGCCGGCCTAAAATACTAGAGAGTAGCTTATCTAACCTACTTAATAAGCAAATTCGAAGATCCTTAGTAAAGCTACTACTCGCTTTTACTTTATTCTCTCTACTAGACAACGACATGTCTATAGAAGCGGAGGACTAAGGAGGTACTAACCTTAATCCTAACGCTAATATCTTTTAAGGACCGAGCTTAGGAGATAGATTGTCTATAGCGTAGTTCTAGCTACTTATAGAGACTATCTAAGTAACCTAAAGCTAGAAGGTAATTATCGCTTAGGTTCCGCTACTACCTAGCTCGGACTAGAATCCCTTCTTTAATAGGGAGAACGTAACCGAGTATATTAAGCGCTTTAAAGTACTATATAGGAACTACGCTATTCTACTTATTAATAATAATAAGTAGCTTTATAAGAAGTTACTTACTTAGGTTACGGTTGTCTAACGTAGACGATACTAGCGCCTTAATAGTTTCTATAATCGAAACTACGCTAAGTTCAAAGAGTCGATTATTAAGGAATACTAAAAGTACGATAATATATATATACTTAGAAACCGCCGCTATATAGAAAACCTTTATAAGGTTAACTGTAGCGAGGATAATAATCTCTTAGAGTACTTAAGGCAGTTTATGCTCTACTCTAATACTATACCTACTTCGTATATAGACGAGCGTTCTCGTACTCTTCTATTCGTACGAGGCCTTCTATTTCGTTTCGGTAAGAGGCTCTAGGCCTATCTTAGGTTAGATCTTAATAACAAGGACTTAGATTATAGTAAGCTCTTAAAGACAGCCTAGCGTTAGATTAATAGTAATAAGGACTTTAAAACAGAAGTATATAACGAAGGCGGTAGAGACGTCTAGTAGTTATATAAAGTAGTAAAGAAGTCTACCCTAAGGCTAAACTCTAAGTTTAAGGCTAGAGAAATAGTAGTCTATAAAGGCTATAAACCGGTAAGCGTCGATAATATTACTACTAGTATATAAGACCTCGTAATTACTACGATCCGTCGACTCGAAGAAAGAGGCCTATAGCTACTACGCTCGTCGATAGGATAGCGGGCGAAGTCTTACGATCACGACTATCTATATATTCTAAGTCCTACTTATAGCTAGGAGATTTCGATTAATTTAGCTACGATAGATAACGAGTTAATAATCGAGGCCTATATAGCGATCGCTCTAAAGATTTTAGGTTATTAGATATATAGGCTCGAAGGCTATATAGCCGTAAACTACGAGTACCTATAGTAGTTCGAGACTAAGGGCTTAATATATAGAGATCTAAAGACCGGTATTATATACTATAGAACGCCTCGCCTAGGTACGGAAAAGATATAGTACTACTAGGACAAGGAACTACTAAAGCTATTCGTATTAATAGGAGTATTAGAGTAGCGCTATAGGAAGATCGATCTTGAAAATATAGATCGCTTATTAACGCTAAGAGCGAGCTAGTAGAGGATAGCGAACAAGGTAGCTAGTATCGACGGTCCTATTAATATCGGCTAAGTCGCTTCTATTACGTAGGAAGATTAGGACGATCTAATCGGCGCCTACGTAGCTAGAGATAGCGTAAAGATAAAACAGAACCTAAATCCTTCTCGTCTAGTTAGAGGATAGCTAATAGGAGTATAGAAGCGGATTATAACCTAGGCTATAGCTATAAGAACCCGCGCTTATCGTCACTCTCGTATTAAAGAGGTTAAAGATAAAAACTAGCCGGCTCCTTACCTTATAGATATAGAGGAGTTAGAGGATTCTTAAACTTAGAGATATAATAACGATAAGATCGAGGATAAGTAGATATACGACTACCTAAACGGTCTACTAGTTCTAGTCGCTCCTACGTATACTTAAAAGTAGAAGAAGGCTAAGGAGCCTCTAAAGACTAAGCGTATAGATAACTACCTTCGAGCTACGTACGCTAATAATAACGCTAACGTCTTCTAGATAGACAAAATACTCGAATCTAAGGTCTAATTAAGCTTAGTAGAGATTATTCTCTATAGCGAGCGGGTATCGTATTCCTTATAGGGTCGTATTCTAAACGATACGGATCTACGTAAGAAGCTTAATAAGCTCCGTATAAAGAAGCGTACGAATAGAGGTAGTAGAGCTAAGATTAGCGTATATTCCTTACTATCTAAAGCCTTTAGCGAGTAGGTAGAGGAGGAGCTAACGAAAGCTGTCTTAGCGACCGATATTAAGGCCTTCTAGGCTACTATTATAGCGATTAATATAGTAAAGCCTAGGCCCGCTTCTAAGCTTTACGAGCGGACAGATAATATCCTTCTATTATTTAATAATATCTATTAGATTATTCTAAGTATCTACGTACCTACGAAGTACGGACCTCGAATAATAGCTTATAAGTCTTTAATCGACGAGGGCGCTAAGTTAATAATTATACTAATCGAATACGTTCGGAAGCTTCAAGTCGGTATAACCTCTCTTAGTAATATTACTATAGGAGGAGTCGAAGGTAAGGTTACTTTCGTTAGGTACTACCTAGAGGTATTAATCGATACCTTTAGCGTAAGAGTTACTATACTATTTCTAGTCTTACTAGCGAACGGCCCGATCTTACTTAGCCGACCGTAGGTACAGCGAGTACGCCTAGCTTCTAAGAACTACGATAATAGCTCGTAGGAAGGCTTAATTAGTACTCTAGATAGCTATATTATTATATTTACCGGTTTTAATAGCTATAGTAATATACGTACTATAGAACAAGTCCTAGGAAAAGCTAGAGTGCCGAGGAACTAGCTCTAGTCGACGGCACGAGTTTAGTAGAGGCTCTAATACTTTTATCGCGTCTAGATTCTATAGAAGTTAGTGTTCGAACTCTGACTTTTAGTAATTATTAGCTAAAGAATATAGGGTATACTATCGAGGACTCTAGATCTTATAATAGCGAGGAGTAGGAGGAGGGATTATAAGCTTTTCAAGCTTCTACTACCCTTTCCGTATAAGGTTTAGTAGTTAGAGGTAAAAACTCTACTTAGGAGGGTTAGCTAGTAGAACGTTCCGTAGTTACCTTTTTAAACGATAATTACGTTATACCTCCTATACTATACTTCAAACTATACTAGTAGTATAGATAGATAAGCGATTAGTACTAGTGTTCGTTTACGGTCATCGACAGCTCTAAACTCCTAGAGAATCAAGTCTTTAACTACCTTACGTAGTAGTTATCGTATATAAAGGTAATTTACTTTAGAGACTATTTTATAGCCGACTTAATTAGACAAAGCACCTCTCTACGATAGTAGCTCGAACTATTAAGATAGGTCAATTATAGCTAGACGTAAATATAGTATAACTATCTCGTAGTAGTGGCCGTTAAAAGTAACGTCGCTAAATTTAGCTAAAATAGCTAACTTAAGAAGCTTTTACTAGCTACTAGCGAAACTAAGCTAGCTTGTACTAGCGAGCGAGACTTATACTAGGGTATTAGGTATAGTTTTAAAGAGGCTATACTAGTACCTCGATCGAGCTAGGGTTCGAATTATAGGAGCGAATACTTAATAATTACCTATAGTAAGCTTAGAGAGGCGGAGCTAGCTATCTAAGAACCTAGACCCTACGACGAGGTTATTTCCGATAAAGTAGACGATAAGCTTAGCGAAGAGACGTACGTTATCTCGGCCGCTATTAATATAGCTACGGAGAGAGCTCGTAATAAAGAAGCTATAGGGTAGCGGAAGCTAGATAATTATATTAGCGCCTATACTCTTTATAAGCGAGTTACTAACAAGATTAAACTAGTAAATACTAATATTACTATAACTAATAGCTTAAACCCTAGCGGATTAAAGGACTAGCGACGGACTTATATTAAGAAGGAAGTAGCTATACTACCTAGTACTAGACCTTACGATAGTAAGTACTTAACTAAGAGGTTCTCGACGATCGAGCCTAGATTACGCCTAACGCCCGAACGGCTTACAAAGTTCAAACCTAGTATAGAACTACTACTAAAGGAGCTAGATTTATTATACTATATACTAAGGAATCGAGAAGCTACCTTTACGTAGGACTTTACGTATTTAGGCCGAATTAATCCTAATATTGCTCTACTATAGAAGATTTAGATAGTTCCTTACGAGCTATAGTAGTATCTAGGCTTCAAGCTAAACCTATCTCTATAGTACGTCGTAGAAGACATACTAAGACAACGAATCTAAGCTAGAACTCTTAAGCTATACTACGGTGCCTATCGGAATCCGTACTTCCTTATTAGTAAGAAGATAGAGGTAGGTAAGCTAAAGAAGTATTAGTTAATTAATATAGCTTAGAAGTTTAATTAAGTTACTATAAGAGATTCGAACTTACTACCTAACGCTAAGGGTTTCTCTAAGGACTTTACTAGTTACGCGCTAGCCTTGTTAGTTAATATCTTCTCTAGATATAACTAAATTCTACTCGATAAATCCTATAGAGACCTTATAGGCTTTAATTTACTACTAGGCCTATTATAGTAGACTACGTTACTATAAGGAGCTACGAATTCTATTACCTAGTTCGTTCGTATTATTAACTAAGTGCTTATAGAGTATATCTCGTATAAGGTACGGCCGTTCTTTAATAATATCGGTATTAAAGAGCCTAAGACGAAGTACGATAGTAAAGAGGTTGAACCTAGCCTCTACCGTTACGTTATTAAACATATTATAGCTATAGACGACGTCCTCTATAATATAGAACGAGCTAATATAATAGTAGCTTTTAATAAGCTATAGCTCTATTACGAATAACTAGTAATCGTTAGTTACCTTACTAGTATCGATAGTCGCTATCTAGACTTCGCGAGAGTAGCAAAGATTAAAAAATAGCCGACCTTAGAGAATTAGAAGGAGGTTCGAATCTTCCTCGGCGTAGTTACGTACTACCGCGTCTAGGTTAAAGGTTTTACGATTATCCTTACTCTACTATTTAAACTCTTATAGAAGGATATTAAGTTTTAATAGACTACCGAATACTAACTAGCTAAAGACGTCGTCTTAAAGGTACTAGTTTTAGCTCCGGCCCTAGTTACTCTTAACTTTAGAGAAAGAGTAGGACTTATTGTCGTAGGTATAGATTCGAGTAGTAAAGGTTAGGGATATACGCTCTCCTAATATAATCGAGACGAGCTACTCCTTTACTATCTAGTCCGATATAAGTCTAGCCTATTTAACCTAGTAGAGGTTAAGTACGATACTAGAAAGCGCGAATACCTTAGTATACTAAAGGTATTAAAGAAGCTAAAGCCGTAGCTGTTTAGAGTATACTTCTAACTAGAGATTAATATAAATACCCTCGTTTACTAGCTTAATAAGGCTGCCTCTAATTTGCTAAATATAGTAATAACGCGCTAGCTAGTATAGATCTACCTCTTCGACTTTAACGTTATATATATTCCTAGTAAGAAGTATATAGCTCCGGATTCGTTATCGAGGAAGCCTACTACGCCTAAAGATATAGAAGCTATAGAATAGGAAGAAGACGTAGATCTAATAATTAACGAGTAATTCTTCGATACCTTTTATATTAACGCTTTCTCTATATAGGTAATTTAGAGCGAGCTACCTATAATTAATAGGATCTACTCTTAGGAGTTAATAAATATCGCTTTCGTGCTTATACGAATATAAAGACCTAAGAGAGTTTCTAATAATAAGTATAAGCAGTTAAGGAAGAAGTGTCGGCTGTTTTGTATTAAGAATAACTAGCTCTAGCGCTAAGAGCGAGTAGCTAGACCTCTATAGCGAGTTATCGATAAACCTAAAGTACGAGCTCGTATTATTAAGGCATACTATTATAAGAACGGTTATCGTAGTACTAAATAGACGTATAATCTTATCTAGAAACGATAGTAGTAGGATAGGGTTTAGGCTTAAATCTCGCTCGCTGTTTAGTAATATACTATTTATAGTCTTTAGTATAGGAGGTAGGTACCTAGAGAACTATAGATCCCGCTCTAAGTTATAGTCGGCTAGCGATAGTATATCGATAGCTTATATATCTCGAAGAACTATTCGTTAATAGTTATACGCGAATCTCTATCGCGTTAGCTAGAAGCACGTATATTCTAGTACCTAGTAAAGAGTATCTCCTTAGTATAAATAGTAAGGTTTATATAGGAAGAGATCTTTTACTAGTAGGGTACCGCCGTAGAAGTTATCCTTAACAACTATAAGACTAACCTTAGTAACGTAGAGAAGCTACTACTATTATATAGTATTAAATATATTAACATTTCGCTATACTACTCTTAGTCTAACGCTATCGTTAAAGTCGGCTATAAGACAATATTAGATACTTACTTAAAGCTCTCTAATAGTAGCCTTTATACGATTCGTAACTATATTCTAGTAGTTCTATAGGCGGAGAGAACGATAATAGTCTCTACTACTAGCCTAATACCGTTAGAGGTAATAATTAGATATAACGTAGTACTACTAATCGAGCTAGAACACTATACCTTCCGGATTATAGATTAGAGTAAGGTTAAGACTAGAGTAGAGCTTCTTACGATTCGAGCTCAAGCCCTAGAAGCTATAGAAACGACTATAGAAGAAGAACGACTACGTTAATAGCGTCTCCGAGAGTAGAATAAGGCGTACTTCGATAAACATCGCTATACGGATCTTACTATACTATAGGAAGGAGATCTCGTATTAGTATACCGCTCTAAGTTAAAAACTAGCTTCTCCTATAAGCTTATATTTAGGTAGAAAGGCTCTTTTAGAGTATCTAAAGTATTATAGAGAGGTATATCGTATAAGCTTAAGGAACTAGATAGCTTAAAGCGAGAGTATATCTATAAGAGGATAGACCTTAAGAAATATACCTTTCTATAAGAAAACCTAAAGCTAGTTCCGGATTAGGTTAAACTAGAAGAAGTACTACTACTAATAGAGAAAGTTATAGAACTAGGCCTTCTACCTAGGTATAAGTATCTATAGATCTTTATTAGTAAGCTATTAGTAATAACTTAAGAAGAAAAAAAGAGTTATATACGCTAGCTACTAATAGAGCTTAAAGAAGAAGTAGAAGACTTAGTAAGCTAGAAGCTAAAGCTAGCCCGGTAGAGCTAAAGAAGTAGAAATTCGATAGGCGATACTTAATTAAGAGTATAAGCTAAGATCTAGCTACTAAAGCCTAGCCTCTACTATAAAAAGGCTAATCTTCCTAAGTCTATACTATCCTAAGCGCTTCTTTTATTCCTAGAGCTCTAATCTAACCTTCCCGAGCGCTTCTTTTAATCCTAAAGCTACTATTAAGCGCTAATCGGAGCTTCCTAAGCTTATAATTTACTAGACTAGTATAAATCTAGCTAAATCTTAGCTATCCTAAGTACTTCTTTTATTCCTAGAGCTACTATCGAGCTCTAATCTAAGCTTCCTAAGCTCTTCTTTTACTAGATTAGTAAGAATCTAGCTAATCCTAGCTGTCCCGACGCTATTTTCTATAGCTAAGATAAGTATCTATATAGCTAGTTACTCTCCTAAGCTTAACTTTTAAATATAGACTTTATATCTACTAGCTAACCTACTATCCTACTCCTTTTTCTAAGTCCTAAGCCTACTATCGCTATAAAAGTCAGCTATCCTAAGCTACTTTCTACTACTAGGTCTTAAAATCTAAGCTAGATCTATACTCCTAAAGCTCTTTTCTACTAGCGATTTCTAAGGTTAGTACTACGATCTATCTTCCTAGAGCCCTTTTCTATTACTAATCGGCGAGTAAGATAATGATTTTCTATCCTAAAGGCCTTTCTACTACTAATTTTCGCCTAACTAAAGGAATTACTAAAAAATATTAGTTTCTAGTAGAGAATACTTAAAGTTTAAGGTTTTTTAGCCTACCTAGAGGCGAAGGAGCTTAAATCTTTAGCGACGGCGGCTCTAATAGCTCCTTTCTAGCTATTAATTATAGCGCTAGCGGTCTCTTACGATATAGAAAGCGCGATCTAGTAAGTCGACTAGGTATACGAAAAATAAGGCTCTTTTAAGTTAGTAGAGGTAACGACGATAGTATCTAAGTCTTAGTCCTTATCGGCGATAGTAAGGTATATACTATAGTAGTTAGTAGTAGCGTTAGTAGTATACGACGGCTATAGAAGCGTTAAGGTAAAGTAAACTTTTAGTTATCTTTTTAAACGATAACTAAAACCTTACGTAACTAAGCCTTATATATAGACCCCTAATTCTAACGATAGTTACGCTACTACGATAAGGTATATAATTAGACTACTTTCACGCTCTAAACGATCTCTTCTTCCTTATTAACTATTAATTAGTTACTATAGAGCCTTGCTTCTATTAAGTTCGATTCTTATCTTTCGTTACTACCTAGTAACGCTATATAGCTATTTATATACGTAAGCGGTAACTAATATAATAGAAAACTCTATAACCGGTTACGCGCCTGACCCTCCTCGCTATTCAAGTTACTTATTACTAGTCACGCGCTTTATATCGCCCTAAGCTACTAATACGACTATTTAAAGACGTTCTCTTTCTCCCTCGCGTATAAAGAATAAGACTTCCCCTTTCTAGCGTTCTTTGACGCCTAAGCGCTTATTAAGACTAGCGCTTTCGCCTTCTACCTTGCCTATTCGAAGTCCGATATAAGAACTACCTAGATAAGATTCTCTAAAGAAAAGACGAAAAATAGCTTCTTTAAGTTCTATATAAGGTATAGCGCTCGCTCGTACTAATCGCGAAGGCTCTCTCGTTAGTTTCTAGGCCTTAAGCGGACCTCTTACTAGTATAACAAACCTTAATAACGCTACCGAAGCTATTCTATCGCTAGAAACGCTATAAGAATAGAAGGAGAGTATCGACTTAGTACTTAAGTAAGTCGAGGAAACGAACGATAGAATAAAGATCAGTATATTTAACTTCTTTAAACGCCTCTTAGCTAAGATCTTACCGAAGCACCTTGACGCGTAGAGCGTAAAGCGCGATAATATAAAGAAGATACGCTAAGAAGGCCGAGACTTAGTAAAGGAGAGAAACTTAATCTAGTAGTAGCTACGTATAGAGTTTAGGTACGAGTAGAACTTCTCCTTTCTTAACTAAGTCTTATATAATAAAGAGATACTTAGGAACCTTTATTAATAGTTAAATAAGTATAAAGGCGTCTTCGAAGAGAGCGAGCCTAAAGACTAGGTTTTCTTAGCGTAGTAAAAGCAAGATCGTTTCTATTAGTAGGTAGCGAATATATTCTCTCGTAGCTAGCATTTTTAGCTATAGAGAAGTAAGAAGACTCCTAGCTCGTAAGGCTTAGGCTTTATTAATACGAACTTAGATAGAAGACGCTACTAGAACAAGTTTAAGGTAGAGCTCTCGTAGGTTAACGTGTTTAGCTATAAGATAAGAGAGGCACGCCTAGAGGCGAGCTATAGACTTAATTAGTATAGATTTACGGTCAAGCTTACTAAAGGAGAGGCCTTCGAAGAACCGACTTACGTATTCCCGGTAGTAGAGAAACAGTCCTTAATATCTTATAGACTATTACCTCCTCCTAGAAATCTAAGATCTAATAGACGACCCTTCTCCTCTACGCCTAAGAGCCTATCCTTATCTAGTTCTACTCGAAACTCTAGTTAAGAAAGAGAAGGAGAAGGAGAAGGTAATTTACTTACGACTCCGGAGCCTCGCCTTAGAGATTCCGTATCGCCTAGTACTATATAGAGGCTAAAAGCTTAGTTAGAAAAGTTAACGCTAAGCTCTACGAAGAAGCCTACGCCTATCCTTCGTAAGAGTAGAAGGCTTACTAGAATTCGTGCTAGAGAAACTATTATTACTTTAATCGAGACTTCTCCTATACTAAGCGCTTTAGGTGATACCGATCCTATATAAGACTAAGTATTACCTACGACGGAGCCGCTACCGGGTCTATAACGCCTATCGCTAATCGTACTAGAAGATAATAGCGGAATTAAGCTAGAGAGCGACTTAGAGCCTAATCTACGTTACTAGGCTTATATAAAGGATAGTATTACCTCTAAAGTCTACTACTATATAATCGTTAGTAGAGCTCTTAAAGAAGTCGATAATGTCTAGGAGAAGAAGAAAGTAGCTAAGAGCTACGCTTTAATTAATATTCTTCTATACCTTAGCTAGCCTCTTTATAAAGAATATATAACTAAGATAGGTAATACTATAGGCTTGAAGCTACCGAAGACGGCTAACGTAACGTATACCCTCTACTAGCGTATTATTTAGATAGGTAGTATAGCTGATCTCTAAGCCCTTATCGCCTAGAATACTTAAAACCGGACGTAGTTTAAGCTAGAAGCGAATACTTTCTTCCCTAAGCTAGTAGGACGCTCTCGTCGTAATAAGAAAGGTACTAATACTTAGGAGCTAGAGGACGATATTAACGCTCTAATATATAAGGTAGGTAGAAGCTACCTCGGACCCTTTTAGTTCTCCGCGACCGAGGTAGACTTGAAGGTTACTTCTAACGTCTATTAGAGGGTTTAGGAGCTCTTAGACTACGATAGTAATAAGGGTACCTAGACTAATTACGGCTTCCTCTTTTATTCTCTTTCTACTAGAGGCCTATTTTAGATCCTAGACTCTTTACTCGAAGCTATACGGTATAAGTTTGTAGTATATCGATAGTATAACACGGCTATTAGTTAGTATAGTTAGTCTAGTAGTATATAGTACTCGCTGTCCTAATAGCTTCTTCGCTAATATCCTTTACTATAGCTATACTAGCTAGTTACTACTCCGTATACGACTATTAAGTACGTAGCCTACCTATCCGCTACCTTTTATATCTTCGACGATAAGGCTAGTTCTAACTACCCTAACGGCTTCTAGTATATCGCCTTAAACGAGAATATACTACTTAAGGAGAAAGGGCTTAATTAGGTTTAATTTACGATCTCTCTAGACGATACCGGCGATAGAGGACGACTTTTACTAACCTTAGACACGATTAGTAACGGGCTCTTTGACCCTAAGGAGGCAAAGTAGCTAGTAAGGCGTATTATCGCTAATAAGTAAAGCTATAGTATAGGCTTCGTCGAGACTATACCTCTAGTAATTACCGACGAAATAAAAGCTAATCTTAAGCTTAGCTAGAAGAACCCTTATACTAATACGGGCTCGCTAGTTATTTCGTACTCCTATATCCCTTAGCGGTATACTCGTATAGGCGAAGAGTATCGCGTAATTCTAATAGTGTTTCTAGCCTATCTTAATAGTTATATATTAGATAAGCTACCTAATAGTAATCACGTTAACGTTCCTACGATCTATAGCGTATATCTCTATCGCGAGTAGATACCCTTTATAGCTTCTAGCACTATATACCCTATACGAGCGATAAAACCTTTCGCTATAGAGGTACTACTAACTGGCCTAGGCCTAATTTCCGATACCTTAGTAGGCCGAGTTCTATAGGCAGATTAGGTAGTAAGTATAGAAATAAAGAAGCTCTTTAGTATAAGTAAGGAGGAGTTCAAGGTCTATATAGCTAAATAGTAGACTACGGCTAAAGCTTAATTCGATACTACCTACGCTACGGCTATAGATATTAAGGAGTATATGTTTAGCGAAGCTAGCTTTATAAGCGTAGATAGTAACTTAGAAGTATTAGCGTTAAAGAAGAGAGAGGCCGTTCCTAAGGAGATCCTTAAGGATATAGTAGAAGAATAGCGGCTAGCGAATAATAATCGGATTTAAGAAGGTGTTTTTAGTAGTTATCGTTAGAAAAGGCAACTATTTAATAGGCCTCTAATTAAAAGTTTAATAGACTTTAATAGAAAAACTAGCTAGTTTTAAGCAATTCTAAGTAAGGTCTACGGGTAGTTAGGTATCTAGTTAGATACTAAGGAAGAGAGGATTAGTAAGGTAAAGGCCTACCTATATACTATGCTTAGTAGTTTTAGTATAAAAGCAAGGTAGTAGCTCGTTTCTAAGATAAAAATGTTTACTCTACTTAATTAATTTAATATCCTACGGTCCTAGTATAGGCTCTTAGTCTTAGGACTACTAGTTTAAGCTCGTTACTACTAGTTAATATACGTATTATAAGACTATTACTCTCCGAACAGGTCTTGTTCTATAGCGACCGCTCTTATACCTACCTAGGGGGTTAGTATTAGGGTAGTTATTATCTATTACTAGGTCTCTATAATTTTCTCTCTTTCTAATTTCTATATATATATCTTATAATATAGCTTATCTACGCGCGTCGTACGCGTTTCGCTTATACTTCGAACTCGTCTAGCGCCTTATACTCGTTAACGTTCTCTACTAATTCCTAGGTATTATACTCTTCTAGCTAATATCGCTATTTTATAAAGTATTACTATTATCCTTTAACCTTCCTAGTTTTTAAGATCTTCTCTACTTCTTATTCGCTCTTATCGTCCGCGAGTAGTATATTCTACGCCTACGCTTCGTCTAGTCCTCGCTATAGTTTAAGAAGAGAAATATAGAAGATATTATAGATACGTATAGTACTTAGTAAGGCTAGGCGATACGCCTACGCTCCTATAACGCTAATTACTCGATATAGACTAATAAACTTCTCTACTAGCTTCTTACTTAGCTAGTTTAAGTTAAGGTTTTTAGTAGATAAGAGTATAAGGTCTCCTATCTTATACTACTAGGGTTTGTACCGAGAGTTATAGTACTTCGCTTACGCGTCGGTTACGGCTTTCTAGCGCTCCTATAGCTCCTTATATACGTTACGAAGTCTCTCTACTATATCCTTTACTACGAGTACCTCTCTCTCTAGGCGCTCGTCTCGAGCGTCGCGTATACGCGTCGCTATTTTAGGGTTAAACCTATATAAGATATTAAAGAGGCTCTTACGTAGCGTAGGGTAGTTACTATTATTATATACGAACTCCGCTTACGGTAGTAAAGCGGTCTAATTATCTTATTACTTATTATAGAAGATACGGAGGTACTATTCTAAAGTCTAGTTAGTACGTTCTATTTAGCTGTCTATTTATAGGTAGAACGCTATACTAAGCTTACGCTTTATATACGTTTCGTAGTAGAAGTCTAACTAGAACTAGCTTATAAATACTAAGCCTCTATCTATTATAATACTAGTAGGTATACTATAGTATCGGACGACTTCGTTACTTAGGATACTCGTAAGCTTAGCGCTTATATATCTCTTAGTTATAGTAACGAATATCGATATTTTAATATATCTATCGATAATTACTAGGATCGTATCGTAGACGTATACGTTTCGCTTACTTAGTAGGAGATCTATAATAAAGTCTATCGTTAGTTCTTACTATAGTCTTTCTAGTAGAGGTAACGACTTTAGTTCGCCGTATAGGCGATAGCGCCTCGCCTTCGTATACTAGTAGGCTTCGTAGGCTTCTATATATTCGGCTACGTCGGTCGCTATTCTTAGCTAGTAGTACTTCTACTATATTAACTTTAGCGTTTTATCTTTCCTAAAGTAGCTAGCTAGGACGTCGTCGTAGTATATACGTATTACCTACGTTCTTAAGGCGTAGTTCTTTAGAAGATATAGGTAGCCTTCTATAAATAAGATATTATCTTTAATCCTATACTACTCGTATACGCCTCTATTATACTTCGTCTACTCGTATACTATATAGGTATTCGGCTCTACGTATATAATCGCTTTAGCGTACTTAAATATAAGGTCGGAAACATTAGCGTATAGTTATTCGCGCGCGACTATTACGCTAGCTACTCGCTATAGTAGCGATACGCTAGCCTTACTAAAAGCGGTATCCTCTTCGAGGCTTATACTATTCGGCCTACCTCTCCGGTAATAGAGAGCGTCTCTTAGTTCTATAGTTTAGACGCTTTTAGAGTTAGAATCTTTAGATATAGGTAGTCCTACCTATCTACGCTCTACGTCCTTATCTTCGCTTACGACTTCTACGATCCTTACGTACGCTTTACTATCGTAACGTATACGCTCTACCTCCGTAGCTACGCTTCGTATCCGCTTCGCTAGTAACCTCTAAGATCTACTAAGCGAACGCTTTTAGTAATATCTCTATAATAGTAGGTTACTACTACTACCTATAACTATTACTAGTTACTAAGTAGGTTTTATAGTAGATAGGCTATAGCCTTTCTACTCTTATAGCTCTATATAATACGTCGCGTATACGGCTCGAACTCGCGCTATAATAGGGTTACTCGCGTCGCGTATAAGTAACGATTAACTTAAGGAGTCCTATACCTTTAGTTTAGTCTAGAGTATAGGTAATAGGTTAGATATATACTAGGCCTCTCTAGCGTAGTTACTACGCCTCGATAGCGCGTTAGCGGGGTTTAGCTTACTAGTACGATACTTAATCGTAAAATTATAAGATACTAGTAAGGTTACCTACCTTACCTATCAGCCTATTAGTTACTTTATTATTATAAAGGCTTTAAGGTTAGCGTAGTCGACGATTACGGTAATCGTATACTACGCGCCTTCGAGATATAGTCGCTATGCCTTAAAGGCTTCTATAACTATAAGAAGTTCCTTATCGTATACCTTATAATTATACTCTATAGTAATTAGCTTACGCGAGTAAAATATAATCGAGTACTAGTTCTTTTTAAAGAGCTATATTAAGATCCCTACTACTACGAAATCTAACGCGTCGGTTTCGATACGTATAGGCTACGTAGGATTATAGTATCTAAGGAGTAGTATAGTCTAGAATACTTTCTTTAGCTACTAAAACGTATACTTCTCGCTTTTACTCTACTAGATAGGCTCTAGCTTCTTACCTTTAATAGCTCTCTTAGATAGAGTAGTAAGGAGCGTTACTATCTTAGAGTACTATCGAATAAAACGACGATAGAAGTTAGTAAATCCTAAGAAGGATTAAACCTCTATAAGGGTTATAGGCTTTAGCTACGCCGCGATAGCGTCGACTCTACGTAGATCTATCGTAACGCCTCTAGTAGTTACTACGAAGCCTAAGAAATCGACTTCCTTCTAGAAGAACTTATATTTCTTTCTTTATATATATAGACCGAACTTCCTAAGCCTCTTAAATACTACGCTAACGTCGCGTACGTACTACTCTCTAGAAGTGCTATAGATTAGGATATTATCTAAATATACTATATAACTAGTATCTACGAGCCTAGCTAAGGCTTAGTTAATATACCTCTAGAAGGTTATAGGTACGTTAGTTAGGCTAAAGGGTATTACTCTATATTAGAAGTAGCTATAGCGCGTACGAAACGTAGTCTTCTAGTAGTCGGCTAGCTTGATCCTAATACGATAATACGCGTCTATAAGATCTAAGGAGGTAAACTATATAGTACCTATAAGCCTATTAAGCGTCTCGCTAATAAGTAGTAGGGGATACCTATTCTTAATAGTAATCTTATTAAGCCCTCTATAATCTATATAGAGTCGAAGACGACTATCCTTCTTTAGTACGAATAGGATAGGCGTACCTATCTCGCTTTCGCTACGCTCGATCTAATCGTACTCTAGCGTATCTTTTAGGTACTTCTAAAGTTCCTCTAGCTCCCTTCTAGATTAATAGTAGAGAGGCTTAAATAGAGGCTTCTTTCCTAGTTCTAAGTCGATCGTATACTCTACGTCTTCGACTAGCTTACTCCTCGCTTTCTCGCTTAGATTAAAGATATCTACGAATTACTTAAACTCGCTAGGAATCGGCTTAAGCTTCTCGCTTACGCTTTATACGCTTACTATATATACTACTAGAGCGTTACGTATATCCTTAAAGAACTCGTACGCTTCTCGTACGCGAACTATACTAGTCTCGCTAGTATAGTTAAAGAGCTACTTGTCCGTTAGTAGTCTAATTACTCTATAGGACCTTCTTTATAGTCGGCCTACGATTAGGTCTAGCTCTAGGATATTAAAGATATAGAAAATTCTACTACCTATACGCGTCGCTCTTATAGAGTCTATAAGGCGTAGGCATAGGTAGTATACTCTATAATAATAGCCCTTATTACCTAAGAAACTAGAAGTAGATAGTAAGGCTATATTCGGTCTTAGGAGTAACTCGTACTTAAGAGTATAGGACTAAGATATAATATTAATATCTACTATATTATCTAGGAGGTATTCGTAACGAATACTCTTCTCTAGTACCTCGACTACGCCTTCGATACGTACTATATATACGGCTTATATAGGTAGGAAGTCTTTACTAGTTAGTTTAACTCTAGTATCTAGAGACTCTAGTCTCTCTCTAATACCTACGCTTTTTTCGACTTACTAGCGTTAACGCTACGTACTATAGGCTTCTTACTATCGTTACTCTAGGAGTCTAGATTAGAGTACTTGTTCTTATAGTATCTATACTTCTTATAGCTATAATACTAGATATACGATAGGTTATCGCTTACGCGTCGGTTATACTCTATAGGCTTTTTACCTAACCTATCCTTCTACTTTTCCTTTTCTCTAATAGGTTTCTTAGATAGTTAGCGAGTACGCTCCTTATACTCCTCGTCTCTAGCGCGCTTACTAGGACCTCTATTCTTATTAGTGCCCTCCTTAGGCTCTAGTATAAGATTAGCTTCCTTATATCGTTTTATAAACGCGACGAGGTCGCTACGGTTACGTAGTAGTAGGTCCTTCTACTTTAAGAGCTTCTATCGTAGTAGCTTATATAGCTTTACGATAAACGTACGATACCGCTACTCTTCGCTAAAGTTACCTAGCTAGTACTCTAGAGTATTTAACTCCGTATCGAATTACTAGGTAGTTTAGTTATAGCGTTACTAGATACGCTCGTACTCTATAGTTACGAGGATCGTACGATTCTACTCGTTACCGATAGAGTTAAAGATAAAGGCTTAAAACTTATCTTAAGTATAGGAAGAGAAAAGATAGTTAATATTATTCTCGTTATACTACTTATTTAAGACATTACCTACTAGGTATAAGATAGCGTAGAGCACGCGCGGCCTATACGCTACGAAATAGTCTACGCTATTAGCGAAGATTACCTTAAGTGTTCTAATAAACTCTCTAGCTTCTCTAACGTTCTTATCTTTAAAGGGTTTTAGCTCCTTTAACCTCGAGCTCTTACTAACTCTAAGGTTACCGCTCGTACGTAGCGTAGGCTCGTTACCTAGGTCTTCTAGCTATAGTCCGCCGATACTAGACGCCTTGTCTTGTTTATAGCGACTAAGCTATACGCTAGTAAGAGGGCTATTCTCTATAGGCGCCGCGAGTTCGCTTCGTAAGCGTATATTCTTACGTTATAGGTTAGCGAGGTAGACCTACTTACGTAACGCCTTATTAGTAGCCGCTAAGCGACCTAGCTCTATATCCTCGTCTACTAGTTAGCTATGTCCTATAGCGTTACTAGCGTTAGGCCCGTTTTAGTTAAGATAATCTTCTAGCTCTTATTTAGTAAGCTTGTCTCGTATACGTTCCTCCTACGAGGCGCTATCGTTATACGATATCTTGTTTCTAGGGTTCTATAGATTACTACTCCGTATAGGAGAGAAGAATTAGAATTATAAAAAGTATATAGTAACGTATAGAACGCTCTTAACTATCGTTAAGACCGTAGACTAATTCTTATAGGTTCTAATATAGAGCGCGTACGTCGCGTATAAAATACCTATACGCTAAGTATACTCGGTATAGGCTAGTATACTAAGGCAAGGTAGTAAGGTAAGCGGCCTTCCTTTACTTCGACTATTTACTCTACGCTCTTATACCGTAGTAGTACCTATATCTATAGATTTACGTAGTATAATCAAGACGCCGTCTCTAAGGTATATAGTAATCTTATAGATAAAGACGCCTAGTATATTTATATTATAGATAGAGCTCTCTACTTTATAATATAAATCCGCTAAGCTATAGAATAGTAACGTATTTACGAATCTCTAGAGTAAGTACGTATTCGCTATTAATCTAGAAGCTAACTATAAACGCGCTAGCTACTATATACGCGGTATATATAATACTCGTATAGACGAGCTCCGTAATACTCTAGCCGATCTCTCGGATATAGTAAACCGTATCTAGTAATATATCTATACTAAATCCTACTATTAGGCTCGTAAGAAAGGAGCTCTCCTAGAAGCGTCTAAGTTCTATCGGTTCTATTTCCTATATAAGACTAGACCTACGCGTACGGATAAGAGCTATAATCTATACTACTTTAGTTTCTATACTACTTCTAACGATAGTATAATAAACCCTTATAACTCTATACTCGTTCTCGCCTAGCGTACTAATATCGATATCTCTCTCTATACTATAGTATCTATAGTATTAAACTACGTCGCTAAGTACGCTACTAAGGATAAGCCGTCTACTAGAAGCTACTACGAGATCGCCTATCGCCTAGCCCTATACTTAACTAAGAGTAATATAAGTATACTATTTCTATTACCTATAGGCTCTTACGCTTTATAATAGAAAAACCTAACTTCTACTAGCCTACTCTCTCCTTTACTACTAAGCTAATAAATTATATAATCGTAGAATAGAACTAGTCTACGTAGGAGGTCTTCTATATCCTATTTAATATTCTTTTATACTATAGTAGCCGAGAGACTATTAGCTTTAACTACTACCTAGAGAGAGAGATTAGGACTATCTTTTAACTAGACGAAGATAGTAATAAGACGATAAAGTCTGTCTTAGAAAAGTATATATCCTACCTAGTAGAGTTTATAAATACGTCGTTATTTTAGTTTCTTACCTTCTTCGAATATTCGCCTTAGAAAGTTATATAGTAAGTACTTTCGTTATAAAGTATATAGCTACCTTTATAATAGAATTCGCTAATATATTATAGTCCTCGCTCTCGAGCGAAACTACGTATCGTATCGTATCTCCCTCGCTATAAGGCCGACCTATAAGGTAAGGACTATAAGATATTCTACTGTACTAAGATTATACTCTACTATCTATTCTAGTACTACCCGACCTTACTATACGGCTCCTATACGACTTAGGCCTCTATCTATATAGAGTATTCGGTCGGTTATAAGTAGTACGACTTCGACTATATAGATACTTACCTTCTATCTACTTTCTAAGTAGACGACTTCGATAAGTTTAGGTTCTCTTTATAGTAAGAGTAGGACGTATTCGAAGATATAATAGCTTAGCTAGTAGTAGAGACGGCCTACTATAACCTAGTAGTACGATATAAGGATCTTAATAATCTTAGAGAGCGAATAGAGGATTAGTAATATAACTAGATATTCTATATTAGCTAATATAATAAGCGTATCTAAGGCTTAAATATCTACGACGAATACGACTAGTAGAAGTACGCTAAGCGCTAGTACTCCTAGGTATTATATATAGGCTAGTACTTATAGAGAGTTATTAACCTCTTATCTAAAGAATAGCGTACGATCTATTAATAGTAATTATTTTTATTATAGTATAACGGCTATACTTTATAATAGAAAAAGCTAATATCGTAGAGTTATAAATTACTTCTAAGATACTAAAGCCGAGTTTATACCCTAGTAGATCCTTCTAAATATTAATAGACCTACTAGAACTAGTAAGTCTTTCGTTATTTAAGTACTATTAGCCTATTTATAGAACCTCTTATACTAAGAGATTATTATCTATTACGCTCCTATAGGCGCTACCTTATTTAGTATTAGTAGTAGTATACTATACTCTCTTCTTAAGTTACTATTTAGTAATCGACCGTTCTAGGTACTTCTAACTAGCTAACTCTACGCTCTCTAATAGCGGCTCTAGTATATACAGTATATAATTATCGACGAGAAGAGTATAGTTAGCCTTACTACCTTATACGTAGTAGATCTCTACTTATAAAAAGTAAAGAGTAATAGCGAGCTCTTTAGTAGCTTAGGTATACTACTCTTTAGTAACTTCTAGTAGTTACTTTCTATTAAGGAGAAGGCGCTATTCTATAATATCTAGAAGTATTAGCTAGATAGACTACTTCGCGATAGCGTTACTACCTAGGACGTATTTAGATATTATAAGTATTAGGCCTTTAATAAAACTATAGTTCTTAGTATTTAGTAGCGACAATATATAGATTAGTACGCGTTCTCTACTATATTACGCGCGCTCTATAGCTATATAGTAGCCTATACGTATTAGGAGACTCTTATAGCTCGCTACTAGGTACGTATTTCTATTATAAAGAGCTAAGCCGCTATATAAAGGAAATACTAACCCGGTAGGCTAATCTCTCTATAACTAAGATCCGTTAGTTTAATATAGCGATCCGGATATATAGAACGAACGTAGAGGCCGACGCCTATAATTACTAGTACTAGCGAGATAATAGCTAGCTAGTCTTTAAGGTCTACGCTACTTATAGCGATACTATCGCTACTAAAGCTAGCTTTTAGAAGGCTAGTAGTCTCGAAGTAGAGCTAAGTCTCTTAATTAGCTATAAGTTAATAGTCCTCGAGAATCTCTAGACTAAGAGAGGTATCGTTAACGGTACTTAGTACTAATTATATAATATAGTATAGTACGCTAGATAGGATCCTACTACTAGCTACTATCCTTTCTACCTCTTAGTATCTATACCTACTTCTAACTATACTAGGCCTTCGATTAAGAGGTTTGTCTAGCGCTTAGTAGAGTACGCTATCGTTCTAATCTTCTATTTATAGCGTAACTTCTATTACGAAAGAGAAGTATAGTATCGTACGTAATTCCCTATTCGCCTAGTATACGCTATTACTATATATAAAGCCTAGGGTATAACTATCTCGAAGGTAGTTTTAGACCTAGAAACTAGCTACTAGAATACTACGCTTATGTACGTTACTATATCTCGAGTACGAAGGTTAGAAGATCTTATATTCGAGCGCGTATTTAACTTTAAGCGTATCTCTAGCGATAGCGGTAATACTACTATTATAAGAGAGAAGGACTAGATACGCTACTAATAGGAATAGCTCCTTCTATATCTCTACTATAGCTTATAGAAGCGTACTACTTCCTAACTTCTCTTCTTTATATAGCTCTAATTCGCGAACAACGATAGATTAAGTTAGAAACGTCGCTACGTCGATAAATCTACTATATACCGCTATATCTAAGAGCTTAAGGAAGGCCTACTATAATACTATACTAGCTAATCTATAGAATTATTCGAAGGTTATAATAGCGACGACGACGATATTAAAGGTACTCTAGAACGCGTTAGGTATAAGAGAGAGATAGAGGGTACCCTCGCTAACTAACGTGCTCGCTAGTAGTTTAAAGAAGATATACGCTTAGCTAACTAGACTCTTATTAAGCTTCCTAATACTACTAAGAACCTATTTATATCTAGAAGATTAAGCGACGTAACCTAATTATTTCTATTATATAGTAGAGGCTCTACTCTATAATAGAAAGCCTCTAGAGTTTAATAGTATTAAAGCTAACCTATCTACTAGCGAGAGCGAGCGGATCGTATTAGTATAATTAGATCTAGTAGACGATTACCTCTAAAGTTTACTACTACTTTAACCTACGAAGAACTTCGTATATCTTTATAAAGCGATAACTATATACTATAATATAATTCGTAGGTTTAGTATAGGTATTAAGATAAGAGATAAGAAGCTAAAGTATATAGAATAGACTAATCTTTACTACTAATATATAGAGCCGAAGGCCCGAGACGTATATATAGATACTATTATAGAAGCTATTTATATATAATTACTAATATTACGATCTTATATATAGCGGCTATAATACGTCTTTCTATCGCTAGCGAATATAAAACAATTAGTAGTAGTAGTAGTACCTAACCTAATATACTAACGATATAGACTACTAATACGCGTAGTACCTATCTCTTACGCTTTACTAGTATTAGTAAAGTAGTACTAGTCGAATCTCGACGCGGTACTCTAGCGTAAGTTAGAGACGGACTACTAGCGGTTAGCGGCTATAGGTTAGCGTTATACGAATATACTAGTACTTAAAGAGTAGCTACGAGAGCGACGTAGTAGAGGCGGTATAGTAGTAGTAGTAGTAGCGGTAGCGAGGATAGTACTCTATAGTAGAGGCCTAGGTTAGTAACGCGTAGCGTTATCGTCGTCGTCGTCGTCGTCGTCGTCGTTATTATCGTCGTCGTCGTCGTTATCGTCGTCTCGAAATAGTAGCCTAAAGTATAAGTATTAGTATAATTAAGATATAGTCGAAAAATAGATTTAGAGTAACTTATAATAGAGTCTAGTTATCGTCGTCGTCGTCGTCGTTACTAAGGAATAATAGTAGCGAGGTAGTACTAGCGCTAGTAGTAGTAGTAGCGGTAGTAGTATTAGTAGTAGTAGTAGTAGTAGTAGTAGTATAGTAGTAGGCGGTATAGGCGAAGGCGTACTAACGAGAGCGAACGAGGACGTAGTAGCGATTCTTAGTAGTAGTAGATAGGCGCGAAGCGCGAAGCGCGTAGGAGAGGTCGAGGTAGTAGCTATATTATAATATTAGTAAACTCTCGAGATTCTATTATAAAGTACGAGTTATACTATATAATAGAAAGGGTAAGAGATAGTATATATCTAATCTTCTCTATAGCCCTACTACGACCGACTACTAATTATAGCGCTCGAAGGCAAATTGTTAGTACTAGTAACTAGTCGACTCTATATAGATAGATAATTAGTAAACTATTCGTAAATACCTATTAAAAAGGTAGGTCTATATAAGACGATCTAGAAATATCGGTAGTAAGCTACTATTATAAGCTATTACGTATAAGAGGCGCGACTCTACTATTATATATAATATATATATCTAATTAAAGGGTTATTATAGGTACTTAGTAATAGTAGTAGTAGTAGTAATAGTACTTAAAGAAAGAAATAAACTCGAGTAGAAGATACGGTTATATTACCTACGCCTAATAATAATAACGACCTTATAATAGGTACCTACCTATCTAGTTACGCGCTTATTTTAGTTATAATATAATAGTTTTACTCTATAATAAAATAATAATAGGATTAATAGAGATTCTTACCTTTACTTTCTTTAAAGGCTCTTATCTATAAAGTACGTCTCTAAAATAGATCTAGGAGATAAATATAAGCTAATTACGTTATAAAGCGCGTACTATATACTATAATATAATAGATTAAAGTAGCTATTATCGTAGGCATTATACTATTATTAGTACTATAAAGGTATTATTATCGCTAAGACGTAGAGGCTATTACGTACCTAGCGCTACGTAGTTCTAAGTTAACGAGGTTAGATTCTTACGTATACGCGATAGGGACCTTTATCCTACTTCGTATAAGGCCGAGAAAACTAGATATAGAGAAAATACTTATTTTAGAGACTTATTATTAGAGAGGGTTATTATATCTATAAATAATAGAGATCGAGTACTCGTATATTATAATAAAGTCCCTATCGCGTAAACGTAAAGATCTAACTATAGCGCTCGGTTAATCCTACCTACTTAAAAAGGATTAGTAAGCTAGCTAATATTAGACGTTTTTTATAGAAGTTCTTTCGACTCTACCTACCTATTAAGCGTAGTAAGCGACTATATAGTCCGTAACCTTTTCTATACTATCGCTTACTACGCCTAATAGGTAGGTAGAGTCGAAAGAACTTCTACGAAAAACGTCGAGTCTAGGGCCTTAGGTATAGTTCACGTAATAACGCATTTTCGTTACATACTCACAGCCAATCATTTTTGGACCCTGTTTTTTTTCGAAGAGTAAGATAGACCTCGTAAACTCGGTCAATCAAGTCGGTATACACAGAGGCCGCTATCGGAGGTCGTGCTTCGTTCTTGGCGACAACCTCTATCTCGTCCAGCGCGTCTGAAGCACGACACTGTCCAAACACAAACGACTCCGCCTGTCATGATCAGCAAGCGACACGCCTGAAGGCAAGAACGTGCTCTGATAAGTGCAACTCTCGGGCCGCGCACCTGCTTATCGCCTCACCGAAGCATGGGAGCAGTTCAAGACAATCCTCCGTTGGCGAGACGCCGAGTGCTGCAAGAGAGGGTAGTATACTTGAGACGGCTTGGCCGTTCATGAGGATTACAACTCTTGGCTTCGCGACGTGTAACATCGTGACCATGCGCCTGCAGTAGCGCGAGACTCGCAACGAAGCTTTCGGCATGATCTTGTCCGAAAATGTCTCCAGATCCGGGTATGCACGTTTCGTCTGCATACCAAACGAAGATGCTCTGTCGCCTGGACGGATCATGATTCTCCGCACAGATTGCGAGTGAGCGTCCGTGGTAGTTCCGAGCTAACGGGGTCAGATTTTTGCGTGTACACGACAGGGGCCTTTATCAAACACGTTTCCTCGAGTTCCTGAGACTACCAAATTGACAATCACCACATAGATTTCACTTCGCCTTCTCGGAAACGACCATTACGGTACCCCAAAGATGCACGCTCAGAAGATACGCCAGTGCCTGCTGGCAACTATTAGCATAGCTATCGCCGCTCCCACTGTGCATCTGGCCGGCGATTCCACGATGGCCACCCTCGCAGGTGCTCCAGTCACTCAAGGCTGGGGCACATTTCTTCCAGACCACATCAGCCTGGCTGTTGACAACAATGCCATCGGTGGGCGCTCTGCTCGAAGCTTTACTCGCGAGGGACGATTCACCGCAATGGCTGCAGAGGTCGCTTCAGGAGACTACGTTATCATAGCGTTTGGGTATGGTGTTCGTCCACAATGTTTGAGACCAAGTCGACTAACACGTGCCACAGGCACAATGATGGAGGAAGTCTCAGCACTGACAATGGCCGCACTGACTGCGGCGTTGTCAACAACGATTACTCTACTACATGTCAGACCACCTACAAGTATGTTCAAAACAGAAAGGCGCTTGCGAACTTGTGACGCTGACATAGTGCAGTGGCGTCCAAGAGACTGTCCAGACCTACTACACGTATTTGGTCAACGCAGTCAAACTCTTCCAAGCCAAAGGTGCCAACGTGATCGTCGCTAGCCAGACGTCCAGGAACGTCTGGACAGATGGCACTTACGGCTACACACCAAGTCGCTTTGTCGGCTATGCTAGAGATGTTGCGGCTGCTACTGGCGCTACATTTGTCGATCATGGATTCTACATGGCTGCCCTGTACAACAAGGCTGGAAGCACCACAGTCAACTCATACTATCCCAACGACCAATTGCACACTTCACCAGCTGGAGCAAAAGTCGCGGCCAGGGCTTTCATACTTGGACTGGATGCAACCAACAATTCGCTTAAGAACTATATTACCAAGCGATGATAGTGCAACGAAGAGAGGGTCTGACAATCGCGAAGAGTTGACTGATAATCCGTCGTGGTCTCAAGCAGACAGCACGTAGCAGACCCGAGAGAACCAAGGTGTGATGAATGGAGCGTGGCGATGAAATAGCTGTAGCTGTACATGAAGAGTAGAAGTCGACAGATAGGTCTAGCGCTCTTGATATCAACCAGCAAATGCATGGCAGATTGGCTCGCATCTCTGCTATCATCTGCGATTTTGCACTCTGTAGAGTGTACCCTACAATTGCCACAGAGCAAGGGAAAGGCGAATTGACGTATCGGCTTGAGGGACTGGAGCCGACAATGCACCCGCACCCCGCAGCGTCGGCGTACAAGGGCTGGAGAAACGATTGAGCCAAGAAATCGTGGAGGGGTAATCATGAGCCTTCTGTCCAGATGGACTACACTTCAGACCATTGATCAAAGTAAAGTACCTTACTAGTCCAGCCAATAGTTGGGCCGACACAAATAAGCAGAAAGAGGTGACCCCATTTATGGCGCAGTGACTTGGCACGTTGATTGACCGGAAGACCTATACTAAAGAAGAGAGCATCGATAAATCCATTGTCGAGATATTCGGAGCCTCGTAGCCCAACATGAAGGTTGAGAAGATCTACGTCTATCCGGTCAAGGCCTTGCGTGCCGTGGAGCTCGACGAGGTCCAAGTAACGAAACATGGCTTTCCCCACGACAGAAGATTCATGATGCTGCATGTTCAGAAGGGAGAAGATGGCAAAACGACTCTCAAGAACATGGCAGTCGCCTATTACCCCAGAAGCGTGCTTCTCTTCCCAAGCATCGACACGGCAGCAGGCATTCTCACAATCACATACAAGCCACCGAATGGCGAAGCAAAGTCACTAGACCTTCCTCTCAGCCCCTTCACCGACGACTTAGAAGTCGTCGATGTCACAATGCACGGCTCGCCAACCAAAGCCTACAAAATGCAACAGCAACACAACGACTGGCTTTCCTCCTGCTATGGCCACGAAGTCATCCTCGTCTATCTGGGACCAAACTACCGCCCAGTCCTCATGTCCTCCAGCCCCAACATCCAACGGCCCTCTAGCAAGATCACCAGTGGAGGCAACAGCAGCAGCGGCTGGCTCTCCTCCCTAACCTCTACGGCCACCTCCCTCCTCAGCGGCAGCACCATGATTCCCAAGGACGAACAACTCCTCACCTTCAACGACGTAGCACCCTACCTCATCGCCTCCTCCAAATCCATGGAAGACGTAACATCCCGCCTGCCCGCCTCCGAAGCCCAAGACCTCGACATCATCAAATTCCGCCCCAACGTCATCGTCTCCGGCGCCTCACAGCCTTGGGACGAAGATTTCTGGTCGCAAATCACCATCACATCCTCAGATGCTCAGACGAAGATTGAATGTATTCACAACTGCGGGAGATGTAAATCGATTAACATTGATTATAAGACTGGAGAACCCGGGGCGAATGAGAGTGGGCAGTTGTTGAAGAAGTTACAGAAGGATCGGAGGATCGATCCGGGGGTGAAGTAGTAAGTCTGACGGGCGTAGCCCATATTGATACGTTATGAGCATTGCATGGCTTGTGCCCTAACACACTCGCAGTTCACCCATTTTTGGCAGATACAGCTTTCTGAATTCGGAAAGTGAAGGAAATACCATTCGAAAGGGTGATGAAGTGGAAGTCACGAGGAGGAATGAGGAGGGAACGAAGTTTGGTAAGTTCAGATCACCTTTTTCTGTCATGTTGTCGTTGGATTCTTCTTCTGCGGTCATCGCCTCTATGATTGAGCTGGGTATCTGGAAAACAAAAGCTAACTCATTCTTCCCTAAAATAGATTGGGAGGGGCTCAACACCCTATCTTCGTGATGATGGCAACTCGATTTGTGAAGAGTTTCGGCGGTATCGTGTGAGGAGCAGGCTACGTATAGGAAATGATGGCAGTGCATGCAGTAGACAACCTGCTGCACGAAGGTCGCTCGAAGCGTCATGCGGCATCGATCATGACAAGTTGCGTTGAGAAGGCTCAGCTTGCGTCTCGTAAGCGAAGACAAGTGTGATGCTCGGGCGAAGAACTGCCACCAGTTCTTGTGCGTAGCCTGAAGGGCTCTTCTTATATCTCAATTCCAGCATCGTCGTAGCGCTCATTCATGCTACTGTATCTCGACCACGCATATTCTGTACGTCTTGTCTGTGCAGAGGACGATGCCGATGCTGGCGCCGACGAAGTGGGGTTGGTAGTGTCAGGCCTTTTGCCGGCCTTGTTTAAACTCTCCCAGACCTCACGAACGCTCTCGAGCAGGTGCTGCGCAGAAGCTATCTCGTGTAGCAACAGCGCTAGCTTGTCACGTTGTGCTTTGACAAGGACAAGAAGCTCTTCAATTGCTTCAAAAGATATTCGTAGCTTCCGCATTGTGCTTCCAAGGACTTCCCAGCCCAGCGACATGGTTGGTACTCGATCGCCACTGAAGCTCCTTCGATCCGGCGGCGAGCAGTTCCTGATCGCCATGAGTGCTGCATTGAAGCGCTGCGAGATGCCGTCGTAAGTGATCAGATTGGGAGACTCTGTCCTTGTCTTCTTATCAGCCGTACTGGCATCCTGCTGCAGGCGGCCGTTCCAGCTCAGTCTGATCGTCCATAATGAATTCACGTAGGATGGAGGTAACCAGACCAGGACGTCGCGGATCTCAGATGCAAATGATGCCGCGATGTTGCGGCATTCCTGGTCCGCACAGACAAGAGCAGCATGCATAGCTCTTGCTGCCTCTGGGAACTGAATCCGTTGTGCTTGTAGTCCTTGTCGTAGAATTGATCTGTGAGGGCTTTGTGTGATCGGTGATTGGAATGTCGTAGGGGCATCGACTTCGGTCAGCTCTTCAATCCTAGAGCCGAAGCCGAGAGGTTCATGATCATAGCCCGAGTAGTCTCGCATCATCTGCGGATTGTGGACATCCGTGTGACTCAAAAAGTGGAAAGGTCTTGCTTCATAATGAGGTCGTCGTCGTGTCCAAGCACGTTGCGATGCAGGTAGTGTTGAATTGGGCGCATCTCGCAAGTCATACATGCCCATACTCTCGAACATATCTTCGATGTTGAAGCACGGGTGTGGGATGCTGGAGGTCTTCTCGTCGTCCGACAACGAACATGGTGCTGGAAGTAGTTTGCTTGCTCGTTAATCGCCTAGGCCCTCGTCCGAAGCGGGCCAGCGCTTCAATGCGGTGCAACGCAATCATTGACACGTAGTCTTTCCGAAAGCTCAACAAATCACTCAAGTCGCACTCGCTTCGTCTTGCATGCACAGTCCGGCAAGCAGTTGCATGCACTGGGTGTTCCGCGCGGCATGCTTGCCGAGAGTGTAGGCGAGTGCTCGGGAGTTGCAATCGTCCATGCTGTACCGGTCGGAAGTGCTGTGTCTGCGCTTATCAGCAATTTGTGTTGGCCAGCACTTCGTAGTGCACACCGACCTTCATTCATGATCACCAACTGCCCAGGATCTGTTCGCTCAGGATGAATCTCTTCCAGTGTTGGTATGCAGCATCTGCCTTTGCAATGTGACTTGTATCGCTTAGTCTCCCGATTATTGCCCTGCGACAGTCAGCATTGAATATGGTATGCATCAGAGGGCGCTTACTCCACGCGCCAGCCATTCGCTCTGGATGAAGTTGGTGTCGTCTATTCACTTGAGGTTAGCCTTGTTCAGCGACGCAGATAAGCCAATCGAGCACCTGCCTTTGGAGAAATCATCTATCTGAGCTCGCAAATCAACCCATTGGGATTTGTTGTTCGTCTGCTCGCTTGCAGATGTTGCGCTATCATCTCGATCCGACTCGTGACTGACAGAACTTAGTCGGACTGCCTCGCTCGAGTTGGGTTGATCGCTTCTTACAGTTTCGTTGGGTCTGCTCGTTGAGCTGGACTCCACTCTTCTCATATACTGACTCGAATTCGGTAGCTGCGGGCCAGCGTGCCAAATGCCTTCTTGTCTCGGATTGCGGGAAAGCAGTGTGAATGCAGACTGACGTATCGTTGGGTTGCGGCAGCGAGAAATGGCCATCCACAATGGGTCTGTCACCCAGAGCGAGAACGACAAATAGGGAGTCCCTGAGTTGGGCCCAGACAGCGTAGGCAACGGGGGACACGAGAAGGATGCCAGCACTTCTCTTGCAAGGTCCACGATGGCTCTAAACTCTGATTCGTAAGCATCATAAGCAACAGGCCCCGCAGACTGGTCGACTGATGCCAACATGGTCCCGACAAGGTGGTTTGCCTTTAGCACCATGGCGCGTTTAAGATCCATGTTGGACATGAAATCACGCTGTTCTGACAGAAAAGCGGTAAAGGCTTGCTCCCACTGCGAAAACCATGGCGCGTAGCGAAGATACTTCTCAGCCATTGTCACTGCAATGTGATCTCGCGGCGCAGTCGGGTGAAAGCCTTGCATGAATCGCATGACACTATTGAGCGCCGTGTGCAAGGTGTTGTGGGCGTGTTCCAGACTGAAAATGTAGTCAACAGGCGGCAATGGTGGCGTTTGTCCCGACGTATCGATCTCAGGCCGTCTGCCTTTGTCAAGAAGAGCAGTCGCTTGTACTTCCAAACGCTCAACCAATGGTCGCATTTGCTCAATATCGTCTTCCTCGCTAGGAGACATGCTGGTAATGGCCGCGCGGCCAGTAGCTTGCAGTAGACGTCTGCCTTGTAATGCGTGGTTGACGGCACTGTCGCAACGGCCTTGCATTGCTTCGAAGCAGGTGAATAGTACGCACGTGGTCAGAGCAAGGCGGGAGCTCGGTATTCGACGCCTGTTGGGATCGTAGTCGTGGCCCTCGTCCGCTGTTAGACAGGTGATGGCCTTGTTGCACTGGTTGAGGGCGAACTCCATCGCCTTTGCCTTCTGCTTGTCGTCCGCGAAAGCCCGTTGCATGATGCATTCGTGGAGAGCACCAATTGCTGTGATCGCATGCCGGATCGCGGGTTCGTGATATGAAGTTTGAATCACCATTCGCTGCCAAAACGCCGAGTCGAAGAAGCCAGCCATCTGTGGAGCACTGAAATTGACGAAGAAGTTGAGACAGTGCCGCTCGCGCCAACTCCGCCTCCACTTCATATCTGGACGAAACATAGTCAAAGAGTCTGGAAAGAATATTGCGTTCTCGTCGTCGTCTCCAGATCGCGTTCCTGCGTTCAGAGCCCAATCGTCGGACATAGCTCTCCTGCAACCTGGATTGCTGGGGTTGCATTTGATGCCTTTCACTCTGTAGAAGTGTTAGACCCAAGATTTCGACACTGCTTGCTAGCCACAGCACCTACAGACACGGTATACAGCCAGTCTGCATCTTTGTTCGCGGAATCTCCTCGACACCTTCCTCCGTGTGATCCAGTCCAACGCTAGACCCTCCATTCTGCGAGGAGAAGTTGTTGGACGTGACGTTAGATGGTGGGGTGTGGTTCATGCCAGGCAGTAACTCCATGCTATGACTCCAGTCCACGTCTGGTATCGTCTCTTGCACAGGCGTCGCTGTCTCCTCCCAGCTCCTCTTGCGACTGCCATTCGCTCCATTGTGACTACTGCTGCCGCTGCTGATGCTTCCACTGTGCCCATTGCTATAGACCTGCGAGGGCGGGGGAGTTCGCCATTCCACATTCGACGTCCAGGCACTCTCCATGTCAGACTCTACAGGGACAGTCATGGTGGATGTCATGCCCAGTCCGGCAGACAGACAGAAAGGCAGTTCGTTCGAGGTGTTTTGTGGGAGCTTCAGGTCTCGACACGGCCGGGCTGCGGGTCGGGACTGGTGTATGCCAACAAAAATGACCAGTAGTTAGCTTTAGAACTAAAGACGCCACGACGTGAGCATCGAAAAGAGGAGCAGCCAGCAGCAGATCTACAATTGATTGGGGACGAGGTAAAGTCGAATAGCTGGTGCACAAGCGTGACTAACTAGTCCCTGGCCGAGCCCAGCGGCATGGGTGCAGAGGATGTCACTGCCAGGGAGCTCCTCACATGTTTCTACAGCAGCGTTTGATGATGAATCCGCGTGCTCTCCCCCGCCCACAGCCACGGGGACAAGAGGATCTGCTTTCTCAGCCGCAAAAGCATCGCCCTGTCTGGCCTTCTAGGCACGCATCTGTGCGTGTCGAAGGATTGATGAGCCATGCAGCAGCATCCGAACCTGCAGGAGAGCACACCGTTGTTGGCAGGGGAGTCGCCGAGTCCGACTGGCCCAGCAGCGGAGTCTACGGCTCCTAACGTTAGCTGTTCAAAAGGCGGTCCTGGGTCAAAGTGGCTCTGTCAGCACGGAGTTCATCTCCTCCACCTCTGATCATTCACATCGACGCGGTCACAACACCGCTGATTGTTAATCTTCGTTGTTCGAAGTCTCTAGACCCTTCGTCAGCTGCATCTCGATCTGTGGGTATAACACACTGTCAGTGAGCTGGGCACTAGTGATAACCGACGAGCCGCATCCTCGGTGTTTGAAATTTGGGTCTCGATGTTGAACAAGAATAAGATATTTTGTGCTTGTGCTTTATCTTGAGGGTTATTCTGTGCGATGTATCCTGCTTGTCGCAGCTACACGTCTCCAGTACATGGCAGCTTGGTCGATCTACGATTATTGAACATGTGCTGGCATCGTGAAGAAATATAAATGTCACTGTGGTTGTTCACAAGGCGGAAGATCGCCTTTCCGCTGCGGCCAATCAAAGGCCTTGACAAGAGAGCTATTTGAAGGTGAAAGTAATGACACTCGTCATGAATGTCGTTGACATCCATTGAGCATTCTCTCGTTGTCACGTACAGCCATCAACCAGCGAGTCTGCAATGCGGCAATGCTGCGTACTCCCTCATGTGTTCCTAGGCTAGCATCCACTGCATGGCGGGCAGCACTCACTCCGAGAAGCAATCTCGTAAGGCGTCACTACAGCGCAGAATCGCCGACCACTGCTAGCCATTCGCACGATGTTGGTATCCTTGGTGGTGGAATTACTGGGCTAGCCAGCGCCTACTTCCTTCTCCGCCAGCATCCTAATGCTAAGGTCACGTTGTACGAGGCGAAAGATCGTGTGGGAGGATGGTTAGAATCAAAGCGCGTGCCTGTGAAGGACGGCAATGTGCTATTTGAAGCGGGTCCTCGTACATTACGCCCGCAAGCAAATGGTGTTTTAGCAGCAAAGTTGGTACGGCAACGTGAAGCTCCTGCGGGTTGTGTTGATGGAGCTGATGGGTGATTAGATGCAAGAGCTGGACTTGACCAAAGATGCCATTTTCACACAAAAAACATCGCCTGCTGCTCGCAGCCGCTTTCTGTACTATCCCGATCATATCGTAAGAATGCCACATCCTTCTTTTGGCTTGGCGGACAACATCTGGAGCCTCGCGCGCGAGCCAGTCTTCGAGACTGCTGTCTGGAGTGGCATCAAGGAATTCTGGAAGGAACCGAGAGACCCAAGTGTAAAAGATGAAAGCATTGGCGACTTCTTTTCTCGCAGATTCAGCAAGACAATGGTGGACAACATCTTGAGTGCTGTCATTCATGGCATCTACGCCGGTGACGTGTACAAGCTGTCTGCGAAGAGTCTGTTCCCCGTGCCATGGAGAGCGGAGGCGGTTCATGGCAGCGTCTTTCTCGGCATGCTGAAGGCGAGAGCTGAAGGCATCGAAATGACCAAACGCGAGGCCGACTTTCTGCAAGACATGAAGGACTTTTCGTGGGATCCACTGCTCAAGGGGACACTGAAGGACAACTCAGTCTTTACTTTCAAGAACGGACTTGGAATGTTTGCTGAAAGACTACATGCCAAGCTGTTTGAAACTGGAAGAGTTGAGTTCAAAACGGACACTGCTGTGCAGTCCATCAAGCAGGCCGATGGCAACACGGGCATCGAGCTGATCACGGCACAATCATCGGAGCCACGGAAACACAGCCATGTTATATCTGCCTTGTCGCCCGACCATCTCAACCAAGCTGCTGGCACTAGACTGATCGAGCATGTTCCTACCGTCAACGTGATGACCGTGAACCTCTACTTCCGCACCCCGGATCTACACGAGCCAGGTTTTGGCTATCTGATACCACAGGCGACTCCATTCGACCAGAACCCAGAGCGCGCTTTGGGTGTTGTGTTCGATACTGCCTACTCTCCTTCGCCTGCGGATGTGAATCCCGAGAACTGGAACCACCTGAGCGTCGATCAGCTCAAATCCGCGCGCGATTCCGGTCAGATCATCAACGTGAATGATTTCTCATGGTACAACATGCCAGAGCCGCCGAACATGCAGGATGATGTGACAGCAAGGGGTACAAAGGTCACAGTGATGCTCGGAGGACACTGGTGGGACGGTTGGCCAGCTTTCCCAGACGAGCAGGAAGGTATTGCGCTCGCGCGATCTGTCCTTGAACGCCACCTCGGCATCAAGGAGGAGCCAGAAGCATGCCAGGTCAATTTCCAGAAGGACTGCATACCACAATACACGGTCGGCCACGAGCAACGGCTGAAGGACGCCCACAACGGCATCTGGCGCCAGTACAAGGGTCGATTACGGGTAGCAGGAAACTGGATGTCTGGTGTGGGTGTCAATGATTGCTTGCGAAGCGCGTATGAAGTGGCCAAAAACTTCTCGCGCGACGCAACAGGACTTGAACATGTCGGCGAACCTCCGACAGTCCGCCTTGCTCCACTGAGACCTGGCCAGAAAGAGGTCGATAAGGAGTAGGTAATAGAACTGTACGTATAGCAATACTGAGATTTTTCTCGTTGTACAAAACACCAGCTGCGCAAGCTCCGTGGCTCCTTCCACAACCGACGACATGGATCATTCATGGATGGCCCCACCTTCCTCGGATCGAACCTTTGTCAATTCACTCGCGCCCAACGTCACATCTCGTGATTTGGAGAGCGAGTTATCTCACTTCCACTTGAAGCTCAGCTTCTCTTAATCAACAGATCCAGAAGCGACACCTATTTGTGCTGCTCCATCTGTCTAACAGCCAAGTCGCATCGGGAGGCCGCAGACGACACCTGACTCTTGGGCGTGCAACTCTAATTGGGCCGCAGGCAAACAGAGGCTAGCCAATTGGAGCACTACCACAAGACGAGGCTGCGTCGACGTCCGTCAACGCAGCTCAGCACCTGTAATCTCATAATCTGCTCAAGTTCGAGTCTCATTTCTGCCTTACGTGTACCTGGATTCCTGGCGATTCACGCTGCTCAAAGAGATTTCAATCGAGAAGGTGCATCTCAACACACCTCAAACAGTGGAATCGAATGCCTGTAAAACCAAGATTCGCTCAGGCTGCCGTCTGAATGCGACCAGGACAGGGCTGTTCCGGATTCTGAAGCAAAACCCACAACGTCACGATCTACAGTGAGCACGTCCTCGACATCAGCCACACGAATCACCAATCTTGGACGGAAGGACCTTGCCTTCTGCGAACTGATACACGGTCGTCCGCCATGGCAGGACCGTTTGGCAATGACGCGCCTCGAGGAGGAGCAGCGTTTTCATTAGACCAACCTCAGCACAGCACGCGATCCTGGACCTCGAGTGATGGCACCCACTACACCGTCGATTCCACGACCTATGCGACGCCAGGTCTAAGGTTTGGGGCTTTTTCTGGAACAGTGAACAGACCCTTCACTTTTGACCCATTCATGTCATCTAGTTCTGGTCGAGGCCCTGCTGCAAGAACAGCACCTTTTGGATTACTCGGAAACGCTTTTGGTCTTCTCGAAAGCGCGCTTACAATGCACTCGCAACACAGCGTCGGAGAAGCTGGCTTGAGTAATGGAAACCGGAGACGAGCTCACATTGATAACGAGGGATACGATGCCGATCTGGCATATGAAAGTGATCATTTCGCACCTAATCGGAGAGCACGTCCGAAGTCAATCTTCTCGCGACTGAAAGACAGACTGGTGGACGTCAGGCAACTTCATCGTGAGGACAGCTCTAGTAGCCGTGAGCGGTCGTCGGGCGAAGAGCACACAGGACGACCAGCTCGTAGACAGAGCACCCACAGAAACGAGACGAGGCAGCCAACCTGGGAAGTACCAACAGACAGCCCACCAGATTTCATCGAAGTCGACTACCAGGACGAAACAGAATCAGAACCAGAGCCAATATACACCCATAGCCGGTCAAACTCTCGTGCTCCCCAGCAAAGCACACTACACGACAACATGATTGAGGCCCTCGAGAATACTGTTGAGCTCGAAAAGCGAAACGTGCGTGCCTGCAAGCAAAAGCTTGCTCATGCTTCTCGACAAGCCAACATCAGCTCCAGCTATCTCCAGCGTATCGTTGATGAGATCAAACAGCACGAGACGACTCTGGCCACGGCAACAAGTGACCTGAACGAGGAGAAAGCACGACGGACCAGGAGCCTTCGACCAGAAATGCCACCGCGACAGCACTCCCATCCACGTCCTGGAATGCCGCCTCGACAGAAATCTCATGATCAACCTACTCGTTCACAGCCAAGACACTCGCAGTCCACCAGAAACATGCATGATCACTTTTTCGATCCGTTTGCGGGCTTTCCTAGCTTCAGCGCCTCACGCCATCCCGATCCTATCTTTCAGGCTTTTCAAAACTTACACGGAGTGCATGCAGATCCTGCGATGCATTTTGACCCCTTCTTCGGCCAGCCTGGGCCTCCAGCAGATGACCCACATTTTCACTACTTTGCTGTGCCAGGAGGACCATTTCATGCAGAAGCCGTTCCAAATACAACCCGAAAACGTACGCGACATAGCACTGGGGGCCACAGGCTTCCTATGATCACTCGCGTTCAGCCTCTGGCACCAATTTCGCTCGTCCACTGCGGCGAACGCCTGCTGCTCCGGCTCAGCCGCCTGCAACGGTACTACGCTCAGACGAAGCGAAAAGGTTGTTCCCGATTTACAACGAACGATGGAACTCGCTGCCACCGATGAGCCCCGACATTCCATACCCAGCACGAGGCCTGCACGCGGGCGGACTCGCAGCACGAGACTCCATCTGGGCACCAAATGTCAGTGTCCACGTGGCTACGTGGTCAGAAGAGACGGTCATGCAAGCCAACGCACAAGCATTCTACCTTGGTGTGGTGGGACTCTCACCAAGCTATACCCAGAACCCAGCTTCTGGGCGTGTTGAGGTTGGTTTCGATAACGCTCGAGCTTCGCCTGCGCAGCTCCAGCAATTGGTGGATATCTTGAAGAAGGAGAAGACGAGGTGGCATTCTGATCGGCTGGGGAGGAGGAATGGAGGGAAGCCGGGACCTAATGAGGCGTTGCAGAAGGATGAGAGGGCGAGGGCGGTGTTTCATGCTGTTTGTGAGTTGATGGAGGCTATGCAGTAGGCATTGACGGCCTTGAAGTGGTAGAGCGTTGGTAACTGGTGTGCTGAGTCATCTACGATGGAGCTGCTGATAGTGAGACCCGTATCATACCTACTTGCCTCATAACATGTCAAACATGAGTCTTTGATCAGCTCTAATCGGCATCATATTGTAACTCCATCCTGCTGCTATAGAACGTCAAGGCCAACGCATTCAAAGCATGCAACATGCCACCCATCTCGGGGCCGATCCCGGCCCCACCTCAGTGAACGTCATGGTCAAGCTTGAGCTCGCTCCCCGCATAGTTATGAACTCACTAGTTAGTTGATGAAAGTTGCATTTCTAATCGACGGGCATTCCTAGAACTCACACAGTAAGCTACTATATGAAGTCAATCGCAAGTATTCGAAGTCTTTGCATTTTATCAACCAGAAGTCCAAGAGCAATAACCACCCTGCACCAACATATCTCATACCATTCGCGACCTCTATTGCGATTTACACCACAAGCTCCTCACTACAGCCCGAACCAGAACCACAAAATGTCTGCCTCTACGACGGATCAGCAGCAGCAAGCACAGCGTGATTTCCCTCCTGCAGCTCTCCGAGACATTTTAGAAAAAGTTACGACATTATTGAAGAGCCGTGGCGAGACAATTTCCATCGCCGAGACGGCTGCTGGCGGATTGATCAGTTCTAGTCTGCTTTCCGTCTCGGGAGCCTCAAAGTTCTACGCCGGCGGCCTGACTTTGTACACGCTGCCCTCACGCCAAAACTATGTAGGATGGACAGACGAAGACACCGCCAACTACCGCGGTCCGACCACCGAGATCGTTTCGAAAATGGCCAAGAACGTGCGAGCGGATCTCAAGAGCACATACACGCTGAGTGAAAGTGGCACCGCAGGACCGACGGGAGGGAATACACCCAACAGGACGCCGGGATATGTCGCCCTGGCTGTGGATTCGGAGAGGGGATGCTACACGCGAGAACTGCAGACAAACTCATCAGATCGTGTAACCAACATGGTGAGGTTTGCCGAAGAGGGACTGAAGCTTCTATTAGACGTGCTTCAGGGCGAGAGTCGTGGTGCGTATGATGGGAAAGGGTTCCATAGTGCGAGTAAGGCCTGAACGATGTCGAGGTGAAGGAATGTGGCATCGGACAGCCATAGACGGTGATCTCAGGCCATATCTTGCCAATTCATGACTCCAAGCTCTCGCTACGATCCTTGAATTCACAAGTGCAGCAAATACCAACTACCCAGAGCATTCGTGAAACATATCGACCGAGCTTCTGTAGCGTTGTTGGCGATGTTCGGAGTTCCCATAGTACAAGTTCCACTCATCGTTTACCTCATGTCTGAAGCGAATAAATCGACATCCATTGAGACAAGGACATGACGTGAGCAACTTATACGATTTCGTGATTCGTATTTTTCGCTGCACGCCCATTGAGATGATGGCATATGCTCTAGCATAATGCGAACTCTCATGAAAATTCGCTGTATTTAATCTGAGCAAGTTCAACCACGGCCACGAATTAGATATATCCCAACTCCACTGCCACGATAGCAAGCCGATCCAAATATTTGCTTACTTGAGATCCCATTTCTAGGTGCGTATGGAGGGAGAGGATTTCACAGCGCGAGTAAGGCTTGATACGGACTGAGGTGGAGTAAGGTATTTGAGGACAAGTGGATGACGCCAAAGATGAAGAGTGATGTGAATCGACGGGTAGAAGACAGAGGCGGCGTGGTGTGAAAGGGTTATCTCAAGGGATGAACCACTGCTACTGAAATAAGTAGTAGATCGTGCCTGGTCACACTCCATTGTTTTGAGACCTTGCCATGCCATCAATGCTCTCATCAGCTATCTGTTGCTATTCTGCCGTGCTTGAAACTCCTCTGAAATGCTGCTATTGCTCACTCGCTTGCTTCTGGGGTATCGTGAACGAAATTACACATGCAACATGTACATCCAACTACACTCCTCTCTCCCACCATATCGCTTCCCTCACGACAACGTAGGCTTGTTCCCCATATTCACGGGAGGTGGTGGTCCGCCTTCTTCAACGGGATATGGCAGGCGCTTCCCGAGATCCCCCATGTTCATAAAAGTCATGGCTGGCACGCTTTGTCCATTATATCCATTATCGAGAGGAGGTAATTGGGGAGGCCCGTTCCTCTCAGGATATGGCAGTATCCCGTTCACGGGTGTCTTCGGCGGCACGGGAGGTGGTGAAGACAAAGCCACTGGAGGATGCGAGGGCGGTCGCGCAACATCTCCACTATTTCTGGGTGAAGGGTCTTGTTGGTATGAGTTCGAGCTGTAACGGACGGAAGCTGGTTGTTGCTGTTCAAAGGATGGCCGTGTCGCCGAGATCTGAGGCGAGTGGTAAGGTGAGGAGTTATATGACTGCTGGGTCGGAGTGGTGTTGCGATTGTGTCGCTCGTAGGGATCACTGGTGGTGCTGTATTTGTGCTGCACGAATTGTCCATTGTCCGCATAGTGCTGTCCAGGCCGATATTGGTCGTCGCCCGGCAGTTCGACTGCAAAGTTCTGTGGTGGCGGCACTGTAGCACGAGGCTCCCATGGATTTTGTGAAGCGTAGTTGGGCTGATCTGTGCCTGCTGCTCTTCTGGCTTCTGCTCGGTCATGTCGGATCTTCGCAAAGTGTATCTTTGCAATCTTTGAAGCTGCACCACAGGTCAACACTTCAACATTCCGCTTGGAGAGGTATGCTCGCGTGCTGGTCGAGATTTCTGCCAGCCTTGCCCACTCATTCATGCCGAACTCTCCCACACCCACCTCCACATTCAGCCGGTAGTAGACTTCTGGGCTGACGTTCCTTGAAGCGAGGTGTTCTCGAAGCATAAATTCATGTGCTTTCTCACAGTTCTCCAGCTTCTGGATCATCTTCCGCCGGGCGTCTGCGAAATCGCCCATCATGCTGCCTCCCAGAAAGCCTTCCCACCATTCATGCTGGTTGGCACCGGTCTGAGCGGGAGGTTTGCCACTGCCCACACTGACAAAGACACCTACTTCTCGTCCGGGCCACTCATTGCCTGCAGCTTCGTCCAGCACGAGCGGCGCTGGGTTGTACTTGCCGGCGCCTTCATCGAGGTAGACAGACTGGCCAACCTGAATCGGCTTAAAGGCCATTTGCGTAGCAGAAGTAGCGCGTCCTGCTTGCCAGATGGCACAATTGACATCCGGAGCTGGTTCCTTGCGAGAGTCATACGATCTCAGCAGAACCGTGTGCGATGTGCCTTTCAATACTGCTGCGACAGCGGTCTTGGTTCTGTTTTCTCTCGTGTCGTATAGCAGAGCGTTCGGGTTGCCAGGCTTCATCGAGCCAATCGATACGCGATTTCCCATAGGACTGTTGCCGATCTGACTGTAGTGACTACTTTGACTCATTGTCCGGTGCGGAATGGGTGGAATATTGGAGTTGTGACTTCGCATGCTGGTGGGGGTCATGGGCGCAGCGTTGGCCAGACTGTCGTTGCCCTCGTCTTCGAAGATGGTGTGGTCCCGCACGGTCTCCCGAATGGCCTCTTCCAGCATGCTCGCCTTGAACATGGTCCCCTTCCAGGGCAGGCCAAAGACGGTCTTGTCGGTTTGGAAGACCTTTCTCGTCATGCGTACATAGACATCCTTGCACGTGTCCAAGTCGAGTCGCAATCTGCCCAGCATGATGGCGATCAAGCCGCCCGTACCCGTGCCCACAATCAGGTCGAAGTGATCGCATGGCTTGGGAATTTCGTGTCTCGCAGGTGCTCTTCCTTCAATCTCGACAAAAGTGCGGTGCATCAGCTCTTGCAGGATTATAAGCATCGAGTAGCCCCGGATGCCGCCTCCATCGAGCGACAGAATGCGCAGCGGGGGGCCTTTGGTGGTGTCTTTCCGGCGGACTCGAACCATGTCGTCCATGATGATGATGATGGCGGAAATGAACTGGACAGTGGCTCCTTCTGTTGTTGGCGGCTCCACGGCCGCAATATGTTCCTTCCCCTCAGTCTGTGAAGAAAGCGCTCTTTCCTTCTCGTACGCGCACAGGCAGGCAGGCAGCTGGCGTTGCTGTTCGTGTTCGATGTGAGAAGAATGGCTGTCGCGTGACGTTATGGCGGCCTCGATCAGTGAGTGTCGCAAAGGCTCTTGACCTACAATATCTTCACAACAACCACTCCACTTCACGTCGGCATAGTGCTGTCCCGCTGACGAAGCTTGCAAACCGCTTCCCGTCGAGCACTTTGCGCAGTTTTGCCTCTTTCATACGATACGGCCAGACGTGATTTGCTGAGCGTCAGCAGTTGGCAAGCATTGGCAGCCGTTGGCGAGTGCTCGGTTCAGCCACGAGAGGCTGTGCAGTGCCTCCCAACTTGGTCACCCCGTTTCAACTTCCCAGGCACATTCGCTTCACATGCGAGTCTTCGGGTCCTGCAAGCACTTCTCCGCTGCCCACGAAGCAGTTTTGGCAGATGAGCACTCATTGTCAACACTCGAACCTCGCATACCTTTCTTCGGCTACCAGTATCGACTCTCATCAGGCTGCCTCATCGAGGACCTATCGAGTATTCATCATTGCGCGGCTTCAGCTTTCCTGGCGATCTCGATGAGAATCACTTGCCCCTGCACAGCTGAAAGTCTGGCCGTTCATCGGAGACAGGTAAATGCTCCGAACCTCACTTCGGCGCCATCAACACTTTCAATACCTCCGCTTGCTGTACCTTCGGATCTAGCGGATGGTTGTAATACAGCAGCTCCTTCTGGACACTTGCAATATCCTCAAGCTCTTCATCCGACATGCTAGCAATGTCTCTCGCGGTGTGTCCATAGAAGGGATAGTTCCATCCATAAAGCACTGCCAGCTCTGTGTCGTCTCCAATGAGGATACTGCCTGCATCAGCACATTGCAAAGGACGAGCACGCCACCATCCGGAACCAGCATGGTCATATTTTGGCATCAGGCAACCCCAGTCATGAGTGATGACCTGGACCATTTCGTCCTCGGTCAATCGCTTCTGCGCGCCAGCTCTCGACCCATACAGATCAAGCGGCCATGCACCGATGTGGCTGGGCAACTGACTTGTCTTGGCGACTCTTTCTCGCTTACGTCTCTCCATGCCGCTCTGCTGCTTCAGCCACTTCTGGGTCTTCGACTGGACTAGCGAAGCAAAATTGAACCGATGCCGCTTCTCTGGTCGGCAGTTCGACTGCTCCTCTTTAGACGACAATGTCCAGCTTGGATTCTCAATTCCTTCATGCAGAGGATCTTCCCAGGTTCTGTTCCGATGGAACGGGTTAGGATTGAATACGAACAGCCTCTCTCGCGGATAGCCGATCTGCTCGAACAGCAGATGCGGACCATATTCATCTTCTTCCGAGAGGTGTTGCGTCTGGAATGCCGAGACCACCATCCGATTCCTCTTCTGCATTATCACGTCCAGCCCATCTCTCAACTCCTTCTCATATAGTTTTACTTCCTGAATCGTCTTCCCATTCACACTCAGCACAAACTTGCCCCATAATTCGTTCGTCTCTCCCTGTGCGATACTCACCACATCTTTCCACATGCTATTGACCTGCCAGTCATCGAAACTCAAAACACATTTCGGATGTCGAGAGACTGCCCAGAGCCCTGCATAGAAGTGCTTCGAGACTCGTTGACGAGGACCGGCAATGTAAACGATACACTCATCGTATTGCGACAAGTCCTCGCCGAGGACTACGGGACGCTGATCGACTGTATGGCCTAAGGAGAGGAGACAGTTGTAGAGAGAGTAGTGGGACGGCACGACCTTGAGCTGTTGACGTAGGTAGTACTGTCGCGTACATTGGTTCTGATTGAAGCCTGTCAGGAGAATGTGCATATTTGACATGAATCTAGGAGGGAGATTATCTGCAGAGGTTGTATTGAGGTCGTTACTTCATACCGATCTACGCAAATGTTCGCGCTGGAGAAACAGAACAAAGACAGGCTCTTCTTCATCAGAGCATGGTCTCGATGGATCTGGCCGCATTCTGCCAGAGTACTGCTTCTTTGTTCGAAGTACCGGTTTCTTCTCTGCGGACAGAATGGACTCTTCTGTGCGTTTCCTAATCGACCTGGATCGTGTCGTTCGTACAGTAAGGTCGTCTAGCGTGTTCTGACGAATGTGCTGATATGGCTGGAACGCTGGGCATGTGAGGTGTATTTTCCTATCTTCCCACTCCACATCTATTTCTTGCGCACGACCATATCTGATCATCAATAATGACGAACTGAGCTATAATATCCAAAACAGAACAAGAAGTAGAATAAGTCTCGAGCACTCCCTCTGCCCAATATTGACAAACATGACTGTAGACAATCTGCAAGCACATCGCTACAGATTAATACGCTCGACATCTTCGTAGGCTGTGCTGAGTAGTGTGAAATGACATACCATTCGCGCTCTCACGCATCATCATACCCTCTAAGTCCTCCTCCGGACTCCTCCGGAGCGAAGTCGTTGACTACAGGCGGACATATATTACCTTCTGATACTACATTGTAGTCAGCCGAGAGCCCATCCTGTGCAAATCTTAGGGCAAGAGTATTCGCAGCCAAGATGGTCTTCAGCTAGCGCGTCGAGGCTCTTATTGGCTGAACAAGACCCAGCTGCCCCGCGCTAGCTAAAGTTTGTCCTGGCTGAAGAAAGTGAGGACCGTTACTCAGAGCTACATCAAATTGAGCAGGATTATCTGGGCGAGGCCGATGCCTTCAGGTGCCACCAATATCTTGCACCTGTCGCACTGATGAGGATTCTTTCAGATGAGACTACATCGCATGCTCCATCATCCAGTTCTTCACACTTGCGCACCACCAGCGAACACAAAATATGATTAAGCCGTTAGCATTAATCCTTAGCACCCTCGCTTCCACCTCCTCCACACACCAAACCAAGCACACAGCACGCACCCGACTCAGTCACCACAACACCGTTACAATCCATCACCTCTTCACACGAATCATTCACCATCTACCTTGCATGCACATATCTATTCATACAACCGTTGATATTATACATATATGACAGCACACACTGCCACACTCCCCCCTCCCCAACCTCATCAACCATCCTCCTCGTCCTCCATCCTCCTTACTCAAGCCCCTAGTTCCCTCCTCTCCAACTTTCACAAACCTAGTCTATAAACATCGTGTCACTTTCAAAACAAGAAAAAAGAGTTTCAAATTCTGCACATGCACGCTTGATCATCACCATCACCTCTGTATCATCATCGTGTGCTAGCACTTGCTCCCTTGGGAATTTCATGCAGGTACACGATTCGTGTCTCCACCTCGCACAAGCACAGCAGCAGCAGCAGCAACGACAGGTTCCTGGAGCAACAACAATATGCACCTCGAAAACAGCGGTCTGGCAGTCGTGCACGCAGGGTTTTCCCGACAGCCTGGTTTTTTCTTCTGCATCGTGGCAAAACCGTGGAGCGCGCCTGCTTGCTCGCAGTGGGTCCCTTCGGGTGGACAGTGTGGATCTCTGGTAGCGAGGCAGCGTGCAAGGACTCTCTGTACAACATCAGCACGTACAGCAAGCGACAAGTACTGACAGGACAAGCAGGATCATGAGGCAAGGTGAAGATTTTCGAAATTGATTGTTTGGGTTGAGACATTATAGCAAAGACACTAGCCATTTCACACTTCTGTTGTGTACCCCTCCAAATTCTGCTGCTCTGGCAGGATGATAGTGTTACAGATGGCCGCCTGCATCGAGGTCGTGCCTCACTTCAAAGTTGTGGTATATGGGTGAATGCTGTGCTGCCAATTGTTGTACCTTGCCTTCTTCTCCTAGTATGTACAGGTTGAAGCTCCGTTGGTAAAGCTGATCGAGTCTGAAACTATTTGCTACCAATCCTTGATGCTGTCGTGTACAAGCCGAAGTGTCGAAGCTGTTGCGTTGCAGTAATACAAGCCAGGCCTGGAGAATTTGCTCCAGATCGCTGGTCAATGGCGGTGAAATGGTGTGTCAATGCTTCTCAATCTTGGAGAGATCGAAACGGGACAATTTGGCGTTCTGTCAGAAAAGACGCGGGATAGCTCCGGGATGTCAAATGGTCCGGGCTGCTGGATGATGGTTCGTTGTTGCTAAGAGAGATGCCTTTGGGTGTTGAAGGCCGAGAACTGTGGGATGCTGGGTATCGTTGCACTTGTGCCGACGGTCACTGTATCGACGTGCCGTGGTCTTCGTCGTAATGAGACATAAAACGGAAAAGGAACATAACGGAAAAGGAATCCATGCCAGAAAAAGGAAGTGCTGGTCGCCGCCAACACGTTGCCGATGAGAGAATTGCCACCGATGTGGCTCGCTTGAACGCCGCAAAGTGCCTCGTCGAGAAGAGGTCGAGGCCAAAAAGTTCGCTTCCTGAACGCCATGCTATGCAATGCAGGCAGGGCCAGAGCAGCATGCCTTAATAGGAGGCCATGCGGCGTTGATATGACATACCAATGCCTTCTGCAATGTCGTTGCCGACTGTGAATGTGCTGTGAGATCGAGGACCTAGTGCGCGGCCTAGCGCTGTAGGTGAATCCTCCATATCATCAGAAGTGGTACCAAACGCGAAGGTTTGATTGCGAAATAGCTTCTGCCGTGGCTGCTGCTTGACCTTGGCCATGCCACGCTCACATGCCATCTCGTGGCGATGATCATTCATTTCCACGTAGTTCTGTGGAAAGCACCTTGAAGGATGCTCTGCGAAGAACTTGCTGTAACCACCATCAAGGATATACATCTCTGGATACGTAAGGTGGGGATAATTGGCGGCGTTGATAGTCCGGTCATGGCCACGAATGAACTTTGCAGTAAGAGGTGCACGGTGCACCGAATACTCACAGTGGAAGATGAGCAAGGTATTGCTGGGCGGAACGGCTTTCTCGAAAAGCTCGCTGGCAAGATGTTGCTTATCGTTGAAGTTTACAGCACTCTCGATGTGGCCACCCTCGTATTCATATTCGAAACGACAGTCGATGACCAGGACGCGTTCATACTTGTCAGCATACTTTTGGGCGAGAACGTCAAGCATAGTTTCCTGGGTGATCCTCGGTAGACCTTCGGGTTCGTCGTCGGGCACGAAGAATGGTAGCTTGTGGGTAGACTCCTGCTCGATGTCCATGACCGACGAAAGGCTAGACTGTGGCGAGAACGTCTCTTGCTCCTCCTTCATGACATCGTCAGGGTGCTGAAACATGCTCAATGATCTTCGAATGAGCTTTCTTTGTGGCCGCACAAACGCCGGGCGTCCGACCGCAGACCTCCGCACATTGCCAGACGGTGACCCATTGCAGCGATTCGCGTTGCTGATAGAAGTCCTCCGCGATGGGGGCAGCATTGAGCCTAAGCCGGACGGCCGTGGGTCATCGACAGGCGATTCAGAGAAGCTCTCTAATAGACTGGGCGTCGACGAGCACGACAAGCCCGATGTTGCGACATTTCCGAACCGAAATGGCGGAAGTTGAGTCTCAGCAGTAGTGGGTCGTTGTGGAATGTGGCTTGTGGAGAGACCTTTCGTTCGGGAAAGCCCTGGACGAGTGACAGGTCTTCTACGTCTGCCGAGACACGTAAGTGATGAATCTCAAAAGAGTGGGCGCATGCTTCGAGAACTTACTCGGGCAACTCAAGGTTGACTGGCGAGGGCACTGGTTGGAGCACTGCAGGTTCGGGTAATTGTTCGGGGCAGAGAAGATCTGGCGAGATGTCGATGTCTGGAGTCAGATCCTCCTCCGGCGAAGGGGAAGGAAGGGTGACCTGGAAACAAGGAGCCTTGTGTGGCAGCGGCGAGATGTCCATGGCTTCGAAATATGGCGAGGACGACATGATGATGGGCGGTGTCCGGGCAGGCTCGACCTCGATGGGGGGAGTGTCTGTTCGCACTTGCCTCGTTAGTTGAATTCCAACGCATATACGCCCAGGAATTTGCATGTCGGCACTGACCAAGAGCATTTTGGCGAGGCCTGAACAGGTCCTGCGTGAACAGTGATCGGCGAGGCGTCGGCACCTGAGGGCTAGAGTTTGCATTGTCAGTGTCCTGCCATATCAACCACGTGCACGCGAGGAATGTGGATTACCTCTTATCGATGTGGAAGTTGGCATCGAGATCGGCAGTGAGGCTCGCGGTGGGAGATGAACCACGCACTGGCCGCAACGAGAAGTAGTCGGGTCGTCGAGGTTTGTCGCGTTGCATGCTCATGGTATTGAAGTCGAAGCTGTTTGGGCCAAGCGTCTGGAATCCGTGGTACATTGATCGGCTGGTTGGCACATCCTTCCGGCCTCCCCACGTAGGGACCGGCTGAGGATGCATTGCCGCGAGCGGCGATGAGTATTCCATGCTGACTGGATAGTGGTATTGCTGTATGCAGGGCGATGTCGAATGTTCTGTCGGGCAGGTAGCGGCTCGGCAAGATGTTGTTGGAGTTATATGGAGCGCGTAGTTCAGCTATGGAGGAGCGATGTAACCAAACCAATGGCTGCTGCTGTTCCAATGCGTATGGTGGTGATGATGTGTGTCGGATTGACAATGTCGGAGTTTCCAGGAAGGAGTGTTGAGTCGATGTCGGTGTCGTGGGAGAGAAAGTGTGTGTCGTCGTCAGACCGTCCTCTGCATGCCCGGCGTGCTGAGGTGCTGCTGTTCGTCGTGGTCGTCCAGCGTGCGCAGTCAAACGAGACAACCCTCTCCAGCCCGCTCTGCCACGCTCACTTCCCGCAGAGCTGTCGAGTAGTAGTGGAGAGCTCCCTACTGCTTCGACGTCGACACGCACTTGCCCGACTTGTCACTGCTGAGCTGACTGAACGAGAGACAGTGAGCAGCTCCGGAGGGCAAGCGGCTGTGAAGAAGAGTTCAGCAGTGTGCAGCGTCGTTGCTCAGGTCAACCGCCAGTGGATCCTGGCAGGCACTAAGTTGATACGTGCATGCAAGCCGCTTGGACCTCGTTGCCGATTTGGCCCTCTGGTGAAATGTCCGTTTTCGGCTAACCCAGAGAAAGCGCCTGCAACGATCGAATGGGACGGCGATGTTGTTGTTATGCCTACTTGGAACTGCTGTCGTTGGCAAGATCTGCAAACTCGTGTTGAACGTTGTTCAAGGACGATCCATCGAGCGCTGCGCTCACATCACCGATGGTCTTCACGCACGGACGGAGAGTACAGCAGGATACCGGCAGCTCGGCCAGAGCCTCTTTTCGACTGTTCAACGAACCGGACCAGAAAGCTGTGCACGCAGCAGGACAAATGCTTGGTGGCATTCCTGTATCCTAGCCTCGTTTCACAGCAGGTGACTTTGTAGATTTACAGGCCTCTATGCTGGAAGGCTGCTGATGGTCGCAAGGAACAATGTATGTACAGCTGCTTTCTAGGTTACAGCTCTGTCTCACCGCGACCTACCTTGCCTTGAGATAGCTGGCGCAATATGCATTTCAGCCATTGTTTACGCGAACAATGATCGCGTACGTCTGCCATCTGTACAAGCGCTGGCCTTCCGACAACAACATGGAATCCTTTCGATGCTCAGCCCGAACTATCCTCTGCCATCGCGATTCTCGCGTCATAGGGTCTCAGCCGCTCTCTCGCGCGCCCAAACGGCCAATTTCCGCCTTGATTCGCCAATGCTGCAATGTAGCGCCCGTCCTCGTTGCCGTCTGCCATTGGCAGTTGGGCGAACGCGCTGTGGCTTCAGTCGCGTGGAAAGCCTCTGCTTTTCCCGATTCATGGCTTTGTCCCACGATCCTCGCCAATTGCCCACTTCGGCATCGAGATCGCACACGTCATATTCAGCGGTGGGTCTATAGGACTGTTGCTAATGCAGAAGATACGTCGTTCACACGCATCTCTGGAGAACGCTTCGCCTTGGTATTCATGCTCGTGAACCGGTTCTGTCTCTGCCATGGCCAAAAGCATCCACTATCGAGAGGCCGAACAGCCACAGTTGCCATGAGACCACCCACGGCGACACCGAGCTGACGAGAGAGGGGTACACTTTGGGGTACCGTGCGTTGTGCTCGGCCAGATTCTCAGCACTCTCGCTGGCTGTGGGACGCTGACTAGCCGCGCTGCTCCAGAAACGGAGATCAGACGAGAACAAAACAGACGCCGCAGAACACTCTGAAGCTGATGGCGTCGCGCTATTCGTGATATCACGCGCAGCAAGCCCAAAGTCTGATATCATGCCATCCTGGGCAGAGGAACCAGGCAGGGCGAAGTCTGCCGGGGTGTCCTCCCTGCGCGACGCTGTAGCATGCTCTGCAGCACGCGTCGGTAAACAGTCGATAGCAACAGCCGACTCGAAAGACACTCGACGGCACGTGTGTTCTGTGGTCCGGCTTCGAATTTTCAGCTTTCCGATGGCTTGTGCCTCCCTTGCATCCCCATTTCTCATCTCGCGTGTCCGGCTCAGCTATAAAGAGCCCATCATCGCGCCTCATCGCCTGCGCTCGGCGACGTAGCACCTTGACTATCGTCACCAGACTTTGCTTCCGTGTCAATCAGGCATTTGTGCGGGTATCTATGCACTCCTTGCATAGCAGCAAACGATCTGGAACATTTGCTGCTCAGGTGTTCAGAGCTTAATCTACCAGAGAAGTGGTAGCAGTAGAACAACGAGCATCACGACACCAGACCGCCTCACTTTGTGTTGCCGCGCGAGCAACCGATCCAGCTGTCTGAGAAGGTTGCCGGGCATTAGAACAGTTGATATGGGTGATGCTATGGATACTGCAGGCTAGACGCTTGTTGCAGCTGTTCGGTTCAACGTCGCCGCACCGCTCCCATACGAGGTTCATCCACTTGGTCTTTGAGAAACTGCATCACAGGATTCCATTCCATCTCCGAATGTCTTTCCGTACATCTCAAACGCTATGCTTGATCACGCGTTTCGCTCTCCATCGCCACGCCTTGACGGTCTCGACTCCGTGTGACGGCGGGCGTATGCAGCATGGAGATCCATAACAACGAGGCGACACTTCCTGCGCCCTCCGGGGCGTCATAGCGGATACTCACACCACAGCTCTTGGTAAGGTTTCATGTCGGTTATAGACATAACGAAGGTCTATGACTTCCGTGCAGAAGAATACCCTTGGTAACTTATGCCGCGTACCTATACCTATACGACCAGGACTACATCATGCTGCAGCCTAGGGAAAGGCAGTGCGAGCTTATGCAAGGTGTCATCCTAGTGCTAGCTACTGCTAGCTTGACCGAACATCAGCTCACCCTACATCATGAGCTATGGGACTGCTGAAGCAGCTGGCGATGGCTTTACAGAGGAAGATTGGTCCGCTTTTGACCTTCTGCTCCGATCATGGCTACGGAGCAGGTGAATCACGAACCCGTGACGCAGCTAGCAGCATCGCTCCACAGCTGTCTTGATGGATCTTGTTCAACTAAGCATTACATCGTCCGAGCGTGGTGCCGCTCAATGTGCGTGGACTCAACCACCCAGTGTTACACCATTGATCTAGGGAATGCTGCTGCTATGGCGACGCAGGCGGTTCAGGACCGGCCCAGCCGTGATGGTACGGTCAGAGACGTGAAACTGTATGGCATGGTGTACTAGAACTTCGACAGTAGGTTCTTTCCTATCGCTCTGAGCAGGGTAATAGTTTGCTCTCCAACGAACATGCTAGCCGCCAGTCAAATGCAGACTAGCTTGGGAGGCTTGAAGCTGATTAGCGACTGTGGATCGTCGCATGATCGTCTATAGTAATGACTCTATGGCTTGAGGCACAGCTTTAGGACGACGTCCGTACTACCTATCTAAGGTCTCATTCGGATGAGATGAGATGATATACGCCTGGATCGCCAAGCACACGGCCACTGATACGTACAGCTCGATGCGCGTTTACGGTCTAGACGCTACAATCGCAACGTCTATCATTCAGCATCGATCGTCAGTGCCAACCGTTGACAGCCTTCTCAGGAACAACGATATCATCAAAGATCAACTCATCGAAGAGATCGTTTGAGAAGCGAGCCTTCAGATCAGCCAACGTCCACCCATGCTTTGCCCCAATCTTGGCCAAGATGTCCTTGAACGCCACGATCTCAGCTGCATAGTCCTCGTTCTTGAGCTTTTCAAGCCAAGGTTTGCCATCAATGGTATACCCTTCATGCCTGCTCTGAGTGTCAGCACGTTGCAGCCTCAATCATGTTGCACGGACATCTGACTCACCACTCTTTGGCCCAATGTGGCCGGGTTTTCAGTCTCTTGCCATCGCCATCCTTGTACGACAGCCAGATGTCGGCAACCTCTTGCGCATAAGGTTGCCAGATGTCTACAGCATTCTGCTCGAGCGTCAGCGCTATGCCACAGGACACACAGATCGAAGCGTAAGCGGTAGCAACCGATGGCCACGTACCTGGAGCGTGAGTATTTCTATCGAGGCTGTTCCCAAAGCATTGCCATACTGCGGCGCCATGATCACATTACTTCCTCCCATGATCCTCATCTCGAGCGGGAATCGTTGTGGACAAGTGTCGCTGTGCTCGTAGCACTTCAGGATCGCATCCCACCAAGCTTGCTGAACAAGAGTGTAGTCCACTTTCGACGCATCATTCTTCTGCGGTACCAAGGGCATCTCTACCTCTAGATCACGAACGCGTACATTCTGGATGGCACGCTGGAAGTGAAGTCCATTGATCAAGTGCGTCTTGATCGGCTTCTCGCCCTCTTTGACCTCTGGTAAGTTCATCATCGCAAACCTCGAGAGCAGAGTTACTGCAGCCTCAGCAATACCAGTCTTGTTGACGACTTCTGTCAAGACTTGATTGTACTGCAACACATTGAGAGTGAACTCCTGGACGAAGGACAGAAACACCGCGAATGGGCTCGGCCAGTCTTCGATGTGGGAGTCATCAGTCGTGTTATTCCAGCAGTTGACCCAGCATTCATCAGCATATGGGAACCAGAACCACTCGGCATAGTAGTCCTCATTGGCCTGCTTCTCGAATCTTTCTTGTGCAAAGCGTTTCTCTTCTGCTGAAAATGGCTTCTTAGGGCGCAAGGCCAGCGGTATCTTGTCCTCCGGAAAACCTGGCGGCGGAGGGACAGCCTGAATGACAGGAACCTTGCTCGGTCTCAGCTCAGCATATGTCATTGGATCGAATTCCAGGGTCAGATGCGTGACCACTCCCATCAGCCCAAAAGCCCCACTTGCAGCTCTCAAGAACTCAGGATCGTCGTCCGAGATGCTTTGCAGTTCGCCATTAGCATCCACATATTCGATCTTGCGGACCAGATCACTCAAAGTCTGATGCTTAATGCCTGCTCCGTGGCAGATCGGCCCGTTGCTACCGCCCGACGTGATCTCGACCATGATGATATTGAACGGAAGTGTCACTTTATCATGCGTGACGCACCATCTGCGAAGGCGCTCGTTCGTGGTCGCGCACCCGATGCGCACTAGACGCTTGCCACCTGCACGAGCCGGTCCTGGCAGGAGTTCAATACTCTCCAACTCATTAGGATCGCCTTCAGGCAAGTGAAGAGCTGCAAAGTTGGGTATCTCGGTGGCAGTTCTGATATGAAGCGTTGAGATGAGTATCTCGCCTGTTCTGCCAAATATTGGCGACCATGAATGGCGATACCCAGCGCATCGTACGCCGAGATTGGCCTGCTTTGCGAAACGAACCACCTTCTGGATGTCGGCTACTGTCTGAGGGACAACAGTGTATTTGGGTATGTTGTTCGACAGTGTTCGACCCCAGTTTTGGAATTCGAGGTCCTTCTTGATGGTCATGAGCTGTTCATCGTCATCTAGATCTAACAAGCGGCCGACGAATTCTTTCGCGCCCTCCAGGAACCGGTGCAAGTGGGTACGCGTGCTCAGAGATGGTCCCTTCGTGAAGCCATGGGAGCACTTGTCGGCTGTCTCGCCTTCCAAAAACCGGTCGAGGCGACTCTTCTCATTGTCCGTGTATCGGTCACGGAGCGTCTGGTAGGTATCGTCAACTGGCGAGTCTTTGAACACGCGTAGCAGACGTCTGTTGAAGTCAATCCTGCCCGAGTCCCACCCGTTGACGTCGACATCAGGATCAAGGTAGTCATTGAGCAAGTTGATCAGACCTGGAACATCTTTGCTGGCAAATTCCGGCTCCTTATTAAGAGCATCGGCAAGAAGAGCAATGCGAGAGTCGACGTCGTTTTCTGGTGCGTATTGTGTAGTCATTGTCAACTGTGATATGGTGGAAGTGAAATTGGAGAAGGGAGGAGCTGAGTACGATGAACATACCTCGACACAGTCAGCGGCATCCTTGTCTGCTATGTAGGCTGCAGCAGGTACAGCTGAAGACAGGTCTCAAGCAGTGGAGCGTATCTCGCGAGGTCGAGTTTGTGGGACGAAGCCACGGTTCTTGAACACGATTGGTCTTCTCTGCAGCTATTGCGGCTGATTTTGTTGAGGCTGGCTCATGCCATCTTCAGCAGCTATGTAGCCAGCCACATACGCGGTCTGGCCTTCACAGCTCCGGTGTAGTGCTTAGTTCCCAGCCGACAGACACGAACAGCTGCAGTCATATTTGAGTTCGTCCCACGGTCGCTGGCCCGCTGCAGCGATGGGCAAGCATGGCCTGTGGTTTCTGAAACGTTCATAGGTATCAGCTGCAGTCCAGCCGCCACAGCAAGAGGGTGGTCAGACAGCATGTGAGGAGTCAACGCGGCGCATGTTTCGGCAGGAGCCTCTGCAGGTCGTCAGTAATAATCGAGCAGGTTTCTGGTATCCCATAGTCTGTCAAATGTAGACTGCAGTCTTTGGTCAAGTCTTGATGTATGTTCGCGCGATTTGCTGCCTGATGCCTGACATTCCGTGGAGTCACCCCGCACCCGAAAAGGTGCTCAATCTTTCACGCATGTCGCTGCAGCTATCGTGAACGACATCAACATGTGGGTGATAGTTTTGTGCCTCTAGTCGTACACTGAGAGAGCGATCTGCGAGCAACGACTCGGAACATAGCTGAGCGCTATGGGAGGCAAGCCCAAATTCAAGCCAGCAGCCAAGCTTGTCCAGCAAGAGGTTAAAGCTTCCAAAGAAGTGGCTGCCATACCGGAGAATTGGCCAGAAGATATCACATTCCTGTGCGATCTGAGCTATACCGCTACTGCCCTCGATTTACAACCAAAGCTTTCCAGAGCACCATCAGACAACAGTCAAGATCCATGGAGCAAGGTGTCACCGAGCCTTGTTTGTAGCGTCACGCCGCATGTCAAGGTCGTGACTATTCAGGATCCAGGTCATCCTGCTTGTGGCCAACGAGGACTGTTCGCTGCCGAGAATCTCGCTCCTGATCGATTCATCCTGTTGTATCTCGGCGAAGTCCACACAAACAGCTTATCGGACACTGATCCACATAGCGATTATGACTTGAGCCTGGATAGAGACATAGGACTCAGTGTCGATGCTTCTCGCATGGGCAACGAATCGCGTTGTGCCAATGATTATCGTGGAGTCGCTGAACGTCCCAACGCTGAATTCCGAGACTGCTACGTCCAGGTTCCTTCTGAGAAGCGAGTGGACGGAGTCAAATGGGAGCGACGTGTTGGAATCTTCGTTCTGTCGGCCGGCAAGGCTGGGAAACGCAAGGCTGGAATTCGTGCCGGCGAAGAGATCTTAGTCAGCTATGGCAAAGGGTAGGTTCGAGTCGGTCACCATTGTTGAACATCTGCTGACAGTGCATCATAGCTTCTGGGAAGGCCGTCAGCTGCTGGGAATGTTCAGAAAAGATGTCGAGATGGTCGACGTTGCAACGCAGGCAATGGAACACTAGCACCAGCACTTGCGTTCCCTGATGCTGCGGCAGCCAATTGTTATCGTGATCTCTCTCAACTTCTGGCCGCGCTGTTTACATGATGTAAAGGCTGCACTCAAGCCGATGATCGGTCTTGACTTGGTATGGTGGTTTGATCGTGAGCTATTTCAGCGCACCCCATATCGAGCTTCCTCTAGCTTGCACGCAGAGTAAGGCGTGCAAGATCTCATCCGTGGAACGATGAGGGTCGAAAGCTATCGTCGCCTCAGGTCGTACACGGCACCATGTTTGTAGACGAAACATAAGGTTATGCTGAGTATACTCCAATCGCATGAGGAGCTATCGATTGGCGCAAGAGCAAGGGCACCTATAATTGCCGTTGTCTCTATTTGAGCATCAAACTGGTTACGACTTCGAGGAGTGAGCGAGCCTTAAGTGACGGCCTATTCAATGTCATCCGGGTGTTGTAGGTTGGCTTCGAGGCTTGTGGCGTTCGCACACCAGGAACATATGGTCTTTGTACCCTGGCAAAACGTGGGAGGGGATCGTGATTCTCCTCAGAAGCCGATTCTCAGCCGAGATCAAGTCTCCACTGGCCGCGTACACTTGATAACATGTTGCTAATCTGAACTTCCTGTCAACTCTACGCGAAGTGCGTCCATCGTACCGAACTGTGCTGTGTTTCCAGTACCGACAGCGCTTAGGGGTCCGGGAAATGTGACGAGCTTCAGAGCACAGTCTTCGTGCCATAGTTCGGCTCACCCGTGGTATCATGCTTCCAGAGATTCGGCACAGGGATTCTGGAACACTCGTTGATGATGCTAGAGTGCGTGACATTCTTATCCTGATGCATAGTGCGCAAGAGGCACATCCTGGCATGGTCAAGTTCGAACAAGACAACAAAGAATGCCGCCAGGACGCATGCGGCGGCAACGACAGCATATCGCGAATCGCCATGGTCCACTGAAATTCAAGCTTGCGAATCAACTCTGCCGACACATTTTCGTGGTTCTGATCTGGACTTCCAACCAATTCAAAATCGAGGTCCACACCCTGAGTGTGCCGTCCGTGCATTAAGATAAGGGTATCAGCTTGCTGAAACGAGGCACGTCATTTGTAGCTCCAGTAATATATATGCCGGCAGCAAGAAATATTTCTCAAAAGGCGAGTCTGTTGTCCCAATCCGTCCAGGTTCTGCACGATAGCACAACTCTCACAAGCCAATTCTGTAGCCACGTTCCGGAGCTAGTTCTCGTGGGCCGCGACGCCTGCAGTAGCTCGATCACCACACTCTGACACCATTGCCATACATAGTGCACCATGATGCAAGATCTTGCGCTCCATACATTCCGACAAGACTACCTGCAAACAACGAACTCAAGATTAAGATCTTCATCACCTCCGACATCACCTGCCACGCATACAGGTCCAGCAATGTCTTCCTCAGCGTCTAGCTCCGCTAGCGCCTCACCGACTTTGGAGCCAAGAAACTTTTCACCTACGTCGACTTCAGCTGCGCCGTTTCCAAGACCAAGAAAAGTGTCGTCGCAATCACAAATACCAGAAGCGATCCCAGAAGATGATGTCCCAGACTTCAAACTGCAGACTTCATCAATCGAGCAAGATCCACTGGACATCAAAGCGAATTTGACAGAGTTGTTGAACTGCGATCAGGTCCGCGGTGATGCGAAAATGCGTCAATGGATCCAATCGAGACTGATGGATGCGGAGCTTGAGCTGAGTAAGTCTCTGGCTGCTTTCATGTCCGTCTGGACCTTGCTAACGAACAACCGAACGCCAAAGACGTAGACGAGTCAGTCTGCCTGTATCCTGAGGGCCGGATAGCATTTGTGACGATGCATGCTATCTGCTAATCGTTTGATTGCAACTGTGGGAATTAGCGAGGTGTTTTCAGGCGTTTGTGTTTACGGATTGATATCAACAAGTTTCGGAGCACACCTGCGCTCGGAGCAGGCCGCAGTGAGCGCGGCTGGTACAGCAGACCATGAAGCCAGATTTATACGACAGAGTAAGGATTAGAAATGGTCACGGACCAAGCGCATGAGCAAGTTGCCGGCGCAGATAGCCTTCACTTCTGCTTCAAGCCCATCTTCATCAACGGGCTCTGCATGAGTTTCTCCCAGTCATGAGTGCTCTCACTGTTCTCGTTGCTCAGGCGTACAGCTTCCTGAGCTCGCGGTAGCATTTCGTGCTCATACGCCTCAATGGCTGCAGCATTCAGTCCTTTCTGGTCGACTTGCTGAGCCAGTAGCCCGACGTCTAGAATGGCATTGTTCAGTCCTTGGCCACGATCTAACATCAAAAAGCGATTAGCTCATGGACTTCTCGTTGCAAGTGACCGTGGCACACAACTTACGGAACGTCATGGGATGCGCAGCATCCCCTACTAGAGTGACAGTTCCGTTGTGGTTGTCCCACGGCGTTGGGGTCCACGATGAGAGACGATTGTGCCAACAACGTGTGTCCTCTGGTATTGACTGCCACAAGAACTTGTTATCTTCGCTGAAGTCCCCAGCTCTGGACTTCAGGTCTCTCAAGATTGCGTCGCCCTGCAGAGATGATACATCGTAGTCTGCGTCTGAAGGTATCCAGGACATGATCATCATGAACGTCCAGTCTCCTGGCTGACTATCTCCATAAGCGTCATGGATGCCTATCCAAGTGAAGTAGCCTTGGGGATGGAAAGCGATGAATTGGCGTCGGGTCTTCTCTTTGAACTTCAGGGCAGCCTCTGCTGGGAGCTTAGCCATTGTCACGCTGGCGACTAATGGTGACTGCTGTAGCACAGCTTTCTCCGGCCCGAGCAGATACTCTCTAACGAGCGAGTGCGCACCTTCTGTTCCGATCAGAAGATTCCCTGACGCACTCGTGCCATCCTGAAACGTAGCTGTCGCTGTCTTGCCGTCTGAAGCCACATGAGTAAGTTTCTTGTCCCGTTGGATGTCTACGCCCTGGGAGATGAGACGAAGGAACTTCTTGCGTGCAAGCCTGATGTTGTCTGAAAGTAACAGGTCGATGGTCAGCAGTGACTCAGTCATGTCTCGTATGTCTCTGTGTTGCTATTATACCGATCTGAGCAATGAATGCCGTAGCACCGGCGTAACAGGCAGAGACACTTGAACAGGCAGAGACACTTAAACAAGGGTGGATGCCTTTGGGTAGTCGCTTTACGTACACGGTGCAGGCACATCCTTCAGAAGGTCGCCGGACTTTCCATTGTAGATCGACATCACTTCATCTTCACCCGCTCTGTAGTCATCGACCTGGGCGGTCTCGACTTGCTCGGCAAGATGCTTCGGTAGGCATTCGTGTAGCGGCACTTGTGCCCAGTAAATTCCGAAATTCCAGTCTCGGGGCCTTGCATCTAAGGAGGCGTCTTGTTCATATACTGTAACATTGGCACCTCTCTATGCGTCGCACGTAAGCTGAATCCGGCTTGTCAGAGTCAGGTTGTGCTACAAACCATCTGAAGTGCCTGTGCGGTCAGTAAGCCCGCCGATCCTGGGTACCTGGATGTCAGATCTTGCTCATGCGGCTATGTCTGCAAGACACACCGGCACCGATCACCAATACTCTTGGCGCATCATCGTTTGACCCCATCTCCGCCGTTACTTAAGGCTGCTGTCACTGTCGGTTGGTAGGCTGCTTGACCACCTTCACACAAGCACTAGCTCTCCGCCGCTCTGCCTTTCTGACTTTGTGTTCAGCTGAAGATGCGTATGTCCGTCCCGTGCGACACTACTGTACTTTAGCGAGCTGTGACGGAATGCTGCATAAGAACTTGCCACGTCTTGCAGCTGAATCGGCACCGACCAAGTCGCTTGCAGAGAGGCCCCACGAATGAGTGTCTTCCTCAAGTAGTGTCGTAGGAGTAGCTCGGCAGCTAGGGTCTGCAAGATACATCCACCCGCTACATGACTCGAGCCGTCTGTGATTCGTGGCTGTCGACCTACCAAGATCGTTGCGGAGTGTGGCGTCAAGGACATAGGTCAGATCTGCGCTGTGAAGCTGCAGAAGTCTTCATACCACTGTCGAGCTCTGCGCCCACGGATTTCTCAGATCCTCAGTACTTGTGATGGATGGTCAGGTACCAGAAGACGTTCCAGCAACAGTCCCGGCGGAGGTCGCGGAAGTCCCAGCACAATCTTTCCTCGGCAGCTTCGATCCGGACGAAAACGATGCCGATTCAGGGTATGCAGCATCAATTACTGGGACAGACACAACATCATTGCTTTCATCCATAGCAAGATACAGAGAGGAGAACGGCAGGACTTACCATTCATACGGGTCGACCGAGCACTGGGGCCCTAATGACGATAAAGCTCAAGACCAACAGGATCTCTCTCATCACCTCTGGACACTTGCTTTGAAAGGTCGGCACTATTTGGCACCAGTACAAGATCCTCAGCATATTCTCGACATCGGCACCGGCACAGGAATATGGGCAATAGAAGTCGCCGAAGCACTTCCCGATGCTGAAGTCACAGGCCTCGATCTCTCTCCCATTCAGCCAGCATTGTAGGTGCCAAGACTAGAATTCACTGAAGTGAAACTGCCTCTGCTAACGAGCTCGCAAGTGTGCCGCCTAATTGCTTCTTCGAAATTGATGATTACAATGTTGACTGGCTGGACCACGACAAATACGACCTAATACATGCTCGCGAACTGCTGGGAAGTGCTCCGGATTGGCCCGCTGTGTACAAGCAGGCATTTTCGGCGCTCAAGCCTGGCGGCTATCTAGAGGCACACGAACCCTCTTTGTTCTTCACATCAGATGCCATCACTCTGGGACCTGATCATCCATTTCCACAATGGGGTCAAATGATGGTGACTGCGGGTACCGCAGCTGGGATGCCATTTGATATAGGCGACAAAATGAAAGGCTGGATGGAGGAAGCTGGTTTTGTCAACGTCACTGAATATCGAATGCCATGGCTAATAGGGGGTTGGTCGAAGGACGAGCACCAACGACAAGTCGGACAGTGGAATCAGTTGCGGCTAGACCTGGGAGTGGCAGACTTCTGCTCACGCCGCTTTACCAACCACATGGGCTTCTCACCCCAGGAGATTGAGGTCTTTTGTGCGAGGCTTCGGGCTGCTTTCCGTGATAAGCGGACGTATGGGTATCAGTGGGCCTACTTTGTCTACGGTCAGAGACCAATAGAAGTGGAAGGCCCTTGAGAACTTTTGTGCGCTTCAGCGACCACTATGGGTAGACTAATGATAATTGAGACAAAAGCTTTGGCTCTTCAAATGTTTGAATCCGAGCGAGATGCAGCAGCTGAACGCCGATGCCATGGTATCATTCCTATATATCATACAACAATTGGTAGCCATCAGAACTCCATACTATCGTCCTCGCGCTCGCGTTTCCCTCTGCTCTCCTCCTTCAGCAAGCTCGCCACATGCCCTCGGAAAAACTCAACATAAGGCTTCAGGCTAGTCTTCTGCCAATCCTGAACATTCGCTCTCTGCTCTTCGCTCATGTTTGCACCTTGATTCTTGTCCCATTGGTCAATCTCATCGAGAAGGTCCGTCACCAGAGGGACCTTGAACGGGTCGAATTCCTCGACACGTCGCATGTCGATCGGCACACAGACACGTCCAGTCCCCGGGTGTATGACAAAGGGCGATTTCAGCAAGTGATTGAGCTTCTTTGACACTTCGGCATCGAGACGAGGGTAGGTGTATTCTAGTCGGATGTCCTGTTTGGCCTCCACCAGCTGCTTGGTAGAGAGAGTGCTTAGACTGCCAGCTTCTGCCAAAGCATCGATATCTGCCCATTTCTGAGACGATGTTCGGTTGGACGCAGAATCCCATTTCTTCTTCAGGGCAGAAGTCAGCTTCTCATCCGGAATCAAACTCAACAGTTTCTCGATTCGTTCGTCTTCCTGCCATGGGTCCTGCTCGGCCAGGATGTCCTCCTTGAAGTATGGCGTGAGAAGATCTAGGCTTCGCTCGACATGTGGGTGTAACGGACGCCGCCGTAGCATTCTCTTTGAGTTTTCGTTGCCCTTGAGTACTTCGAGATAATTCGCTACAGCTTTGCGCTTGCCGTCCTCCATCTCGCGAGCACGTTTGTCACTGACCCATGCGTGTGCACCTCTTCGTCCCGAGTACACCCACATGATATGTTGAAAGCCGAAGTCCTCTCGCAATGCAGTATCTATGACTTTGATCGCCATGACTATGAATCTCCAGCACTTGCGACAGATCTTTGCGCCTGTACAGCACGTACGAATTGGGTCATAATCCGTCATATCAATATCAAATACAAGCTCCTTCATGACGGGCCGAAATTTGGAGGCACTTTTTAACGACTTCCGGTCTTTGGGATTGATGTTGTACTGCGGTCCAATCTCGAAACGCTCTGGTGCCATTTGCACGCATTGCTTCCGCAGTAGGTCTGCGGAAGGAAATGACAGATATCTGATCACTCTGTTTTCGGGCAACCAGAATGAGAACTCTCGGTTCTGAAAGTCGGGCTGTGGTGTGACGGAGTGGTTTAGCCACTGGAACAGTGGTCGAAATGGGCATAATCGTGAATAGTATTGTTTCAGTGTTTCTGGCTCTGCAAATATTGGTTTTGGTGCTGACTGTGGTTGTGCTTGCGGTTGAGAGCTGGCTTCAGGCTTCGGCGCACTTGATGAGAACTCATCGTCGTCATCATCGTCATCGTCGTCGAACATATCGTCTAGGGCTCTGCTTGACGTCGAAGCCTTAGGCGCATCATCTGCCATGTCTACATCATCGTCGCCGGCCTCAGCAGCAGCTTGAGCCGGCGCGTCCGGCAGAGTGGCAGCCTCTTGGCTACTCGTAGCTTCGTGCTCTGGTGAGAGTGCGTGTGGCATGTTGTTGTGTCTCTAGATATCGTATAGTTGTGATATGTTTGAAGAGTAAAGTCGTGTCTCGCGAGAGACGACGCGTCTCGTCGCGCTTTCTCGAATTGGAACGCGACTGCTTCGCGCTAGCGCGGTTTTGCCGGGTGGCCCCTGCACTTCCAAGGTGTTTTCCGTTTCTGCCTCAGATTGCTCTTCTGGAGTTTGTCGGTAACTAATGATGGTCCATCACAGTATGCAATACGGTTAATACAGGCCTGGTTCGTCACGAACGGCAGCGACCATTTCAACAATGGCGCAACAAGACTTGATCGATGGCGAAGGCTGGATCTCAGACGAAAGCAGTTTCTATGGTACGCAGGTCCCTCCCTGATCATCAGCCTGTGGCTCATACAGGCAGGTGACGAGACTGTGCGCGCAGAGTGCGAGAGACGAGCTCGCCGTAGGCTGGAGCGCCCGTATGAGCCATCAGCGCCGATACCAAGCAGAAAGCGAATCAAGTCTGATCAGCCGGACTCTCCAATTTCCCCGTCGGGTCTCCCGGATTTGGACTCATCACCCACGAAAGGGTCAGACCGCAGCCATGATGTTGTCAGCTTTCTCAAGTCGCGGCCACAGATCAGCGCTCTGCGAAACACTTATACAATGAGTGAACCTTCTGCCAAGACTACAATGCCCCATGGGTCACAGCACGGACAAGAATCGTGCCACGTCGATGTTCCGAATCGTCGACTGGGACACGATAATGCGTGGCAGCACGATGAGGCTGTGGAAGACTTCTTGCGCAGGATGCCGCCCGGCGATTCGCTCACTCATAGCGATGACGGTTGGCTCTGGGTTGAGAGCCCAACACTACCACATGCCCAAGCCACAGACCGCCAATCATCGAATATAGAGGCCTTCAGGCAACACGCTGCTGGCTTACTGAGCAGCTTCGAGGCTAAGCAAATTGCCACTGAAATGGAGTATTCTGGTAGAGCATCCGGAATTACACGCAAAATGGGACCCCTCCGGGATCAGCTTGAGATTGATCTACTCGCTCTTGCCATCACGACAGGCGTTACATGCGGGAAATGGATGCTGTTCCCAAACGCCGGCGATCTGCCCCACTTCTGGCGTGCTGTGGCCATTGCGACAGCTGAGGGAAAACTTGGGCCGACATCTAAGACTGCCATCTTTAATCCCAAGGAACCAGAGACCGTGATATGTATCTACACCTACGACTTTTCCGATAGCAACGATGTGCGTCGTGTACTCAAAGAGCTGGTCGATCTGGATCTCTGCTCTGCGCATCGAAAGGCCATCTACTACAAGATTGACGCCTACACATATCTCGGCATTAACTCAAAGAACGATTACAAGCTTCGAGCAAGCCTCTGTTCGAGTAAGGATGTACTGCTCAACAACGGTAAAGCACTCACTGATGGCCCAGTGGCGAAGCTCAAGAAGCGAGGACAGACCACGGAGAACTTCTACACTTTGTTTGGAGATGACTTGTAGCGAGCGCGTCAAGTCCGCTTCAGTGGAACTAGTGCACGTGGTTCTCAGATAACACAAGGCATTTTAGTAGATGGTTTCGTCGCGTACATGCCATGTCTTGAGATCAGGATGTGGCTGAGATATGTATGCTGCAGCGGTTCGCTCGCTTACCAGCCCCCTATCGATCACGGAACACTCTCGCCAGCAAACTGGGCGCAATGATAGATATTGGCTGACATAAAGGGCTGACTGTTTCAGAGGTACATCACGAGGTTGGTATCATCATGCGCGCAGAGTAGAAAGGCATACCTTTAACCTACTATCCCTACAGGCTCATCCATATTGAGGGACGTTACTTCTCCAGGCACATTGACACTCGTCACGGCTCATAGCAGATACAGATGACGTACTTCAGCACTCTCGGTGCTCCGAAAGTTGGGGATCTTCGATGGAGCTATTGCTGAGAGCAGGCATGCTCACTCGGTAGTCCCGCACTACTGGTGTCTCCGGAGCAACAGTCAGCTGCTGAGCGCAGTACTGCAGGCATATCTGTCCGATATACAAGGCGGCTTTGGCAATGAAAGTGGTAGTTATCGTTGCCCACTTGAGGTAGATCATCTCGATCTCTTGGTAAGAATGGACATGGACGATCTCAGAATCAGCTTTTAACATTTGTGTCGATCATTGACAATTGCAAGATCGCGCAGATCCGGCGGCAAGAGATGCTAACGCCAAGTCATACTGGCACTTCTAATGAGGATCGCCTTTTGGATAGGCGTCTGCATTAGTGTGGTTCCAAGAATTTGTGGGCTTGTCCTTCCCTCTCCTCAAGAAGGTCATGGGCGTCATCTGAAGCCTAAATGCCGACACATGGCACATCGCGGGACTTTTGTACCTGCGCATCAGGCTCACCGGCGATTGACGACTTCCACGACACACTATCACTGGACCTTGGCCACTTCTATTGCGGCAGTCTCTGACGTCATTGGGAGGAATGTTGCTAGTTCTGTCCCTGTTTGTCGATTACTGATCTTGCATTGACGATGCCTTGGATACGACATGTCTGGGCCATCGCACTTCCCGCCGCATGAACCTGTGTCCGCGAAGCAAGACATGCATGGAAAGCAGCCATGCTGAAAACGCCGTGACTTTTGACCAGCGGACCATCAATAGCCGCCGTCGTTAGCAAACCCGGCGCCAGACATATTTGCATTGGTCGATCAGTAGCTACGATTGCTGAGGTGGTGGAGGGTCCTGCTTATCGACGTGTGATAACATGAGAGAATCTGCCAATGCCGGCACGTCCTCATGCTGCGATCAGGCTAGAACCATGAATGCCGAACATTCACCGGACCCATGCACACAAACCATCCAAGTTCCAAGGATCCGGTATATCAAACTCTATCCGACAAATTGACGAACCTTAGCTGGATGAATGGTATGCCTACCGATGAACAAGTGATCTGAATGGTTGGCAGTTGCAAACAAGTTCTGCCACGCCACGCTGCTAATCAACAGCCGGTTCTCGTCTTCATCCTCAGCTACCGTTGTTCAAGTTCGCAAAGCATGCCATTTGTAGCAGTCACGATGTTAACGCCTCGCACGTACGCATCAGCTGACTTCAGGTTGACGCAAGCTTTCGTGGTTGGTTCATCGTCACTGACCCACGAGACAGGAAGGGCAAGCGTATTGACTTTGAGGTGCAGGCATCGTTTATAGAGGCGAACATTGTTGTTGTCCCAACGTGAGCGCAAAGTCCAAGGAATGCACATCAACGACTTGGCATCAACCTGGTGGTGATCGTCAGAGGTGGGATCTTCGTAGCCAAGAATATTGCTCCGCTACTGCTGCAGATGACCAAATGCTTAGAAGCGAGCAGCGCGGAATTGTTGAAGGCTCTACAGAATGTTGATCGAGGGTATCCCTCCTGTCTCTGCAACGAATGCGTCTGTTACCTGTTTAGGAACGACGGAATGTGCGGTGCTGCGGTGCTCAATCCCTGAGGCATGCTGCCCAGTCGATCGACGCTGCTGTAACAACCAAATCTACAGAGTTGCGGGATGTACCGCCAGTAAACGAAGCGTCCGCGTACCCGTGTCCTGCGGTGGTATTGCCTCACGTGGTAAGAATGGGGATTGCGGTGAAGACCTTGCTTTCACAGGCTACCTAGCTCAGAAGCGGAGCGGCCCACCAAGAAGATACGCACGCTTTCTTGACAGACGATGGCCATCTTTTGTCATCGGCTGAAAGATAATGCCATCGGATCGGCTGCAGCAAGCTCATGCAGCTGCAAGCCAACTCAAACGTCACTGCGTTAATACAGCGGTAGGTACTATGGAGCATTATCGATTCTGGGAGTAGGTGAGGGGCGTGTATGAGTAGTGCTGTAGAAGTTATGGAGAAGTGCCCAATTAGTGCCCAGTGCTCAAGGTAGAACATCGCTGACATCTCTCGGTAGCTGTTAGACTGTCTCTGACACACACGCACACACACACAACATCCTCCACAGTTCGAGCAGCTCGCGTAAGCAACTTATTAGGACCATCGGCCGATGCAATGTCGCCACAAGTGCCGGTACGTATGACTAGTGCTCATTTTTGGCCTATCTCTTATAGACGCTACAGGCCTTGGCTCAGTCTGAGTCGAAAGCTCGCTTCTTCGCTCGTCTGGGACTCGACCTCACAAATGGCACACATCGACGGGTATACAATCTGATGAAGGCACGTCTTCGTGCAATTCACTATTGCTCCACCTGACTGTTCTCCAGATGGAAGCTGCCGAGGGTCGTAAACGACTGCTCGAAGGCCAAGTCAGCAGCACGGCACAAATCCACGAAGGCGCGTGGCAGCGAGAAGTGCTGAGGATATATGACGATGCGCAGCCGCAGACTCGGGCTGTGTATCAATTCGGTCACGACACTGCGGATCCGCAAGCGCCTGGCAACTGGATTATCCGATGGATGTTATGGCATGTCTTTCGGTATCGCGACTACCGGAACAAACAGCAGCGATCGGCGAATGACGCAGGCTCTGGTGACGACGACGATGGCCAATCGGACCAGCTATCACCACAAGACAGTGGCTCTTCACGAAAGGGCAGTGAGAGCTCGAATGCTGCCAGTAGTAATCAAGGAGGCATGTCCATGTTGGCGCCGTCGTAGAAGCATGCTGACCTCAAGAACAGGCAAGGACTCCAACGCCCCTTCGCGTCCGTACTGGGACCCAATCCGCAATCAATGACAGTGGTCGCCCTACCTGCGACATTCAAATGCTACCAGTCGTTTTGAGCTCCTGACTACTTGGTCCCGTCACGATAGCAGCGCTTTCGATGATCTCTATACATCAGCCGGGTAGAGGTGGCCATTGTAGCGATCCGGAGATGTCTCTGCACGCTGGTATAGCTGGCTGAAACTTGCTTTCTCACTGCCGCGATTGATCATGCGGCATCCCTCGCAGGTCGAACCCTCTCGTTAAGAGTGTGTCCAGCTCCCATTTATCACAAGCTCGCGCACGATCGGAGCTGGAAGGCCATGCTTTGAGGACCGAAGAGCAGTACCCGAAAGTTTCAGAGATGATTTGAGCCACAAGGAAGCCTGGGTTGGTCCTGGAGTATGAGCTGCAAGCGATCACTGGAGCGAAGATCGTAGAGAGCCTTCGCAATATGGTCTTCGGCGGTGGGGCCCAGACAGATATCATACCAGATGTGGGTCGTTGACGCGGAGGATATGTACGACAGCGACGCCGTCAGGTTGTCGAATGGTGTGGTTGAGCATTAGGAAGAAGTGCTGGCATGTCCTACCAACAATCGCGACCGCCGCAGGATGACTGACTGATGTTGCTTACTGGCGACACTTGCCAACTCACGCACTCGAGCGGGTACACGAACTACGCATGTTGTTCGCAACTACGCCTTAGAGGTCGTGTGTGGTCCACGGCCACATCTTCCGCGACACTGGTCAACATCTGGGCCAGCATCAAAGCACAGAAGGCATTCGTCATGGACAGGAGTTTGTGGCCCGCGGCGAGAGGATCTGCTAGAGTCGTCTTCGGAAGTCTGTTCATGGAGAAACAGACGGACGTAGCAAAGTACGTTAGAAGTGACATCTAGACAAGCTCTTTCCACTGCGGCTGGCACTCTGAATGATCTAAGTCGAATCTGTGTGTTCGTCCTCGCCGACTCCTCGGCAGACTAGTGCATCATCTGGACCATGATGTAAGCGCGACCAAGCACTGACTTGTGGCGTCCCGCAAACCATTGACCATAGCTCTGCGCTAACGGGTGTCGTCAATCTCCAACCAGGTGTACAAGTCATGAGTTGCATCGCACCATCCCGTATGCTTACTAGTCATCGCACATCGTCAAAGTGTAAGTCTGCTATGAGAGTAGGCTGGTCAATTGAGTTACGACCTGAACGTGCAAGGCACGATAACCTGCATCAAGATACCAGAGCCACCTGCACCCGTCGCACCGTAAGGGCCTCCCAGCCATCGCAATTGGTAGGGATATCGAATCGAGTCGCGCCGTGATACGCGTGGGATCCGCGGAATTTCTGGTGTGCACTCAAGCAAGAGATGTCAACGCGGCAGCAAGCTAAAACACCGTAGCTCATAGCATGATGAATGTTATGATGCGCCATGACCTTCGGCTCCTGGTGAGGGTTCTTTGCGATCAATGTAAGGATTATTTTGAGAGTTGGATGAGCTTTCCGTATTCAGGCACAGCGGTCAAGGCTCATGGCTCGCTCACAGCTTGGTCAAGCATTTGGTATTCTGCTCAGCAGCACGGTAAGACGAGACCTCAGAGACGAGGTATTTCGCCTCGACTGGCTCACCACCTCGGCACTGATTATCGAGAGAACCGGCTCGACAACAATTAGGCATACGGCTGCAAATCCGTATAAGCCCTTTGTTCGCGCCCCATGTTGAGCGATACAACACTGCTGACTCGGAGCATACTGCCTACGCGCTGGGCAGGGTTAGTCGTGCACAGGCATAGACTGACTGGCCGTTGTCGGCATGGCTTAACGGTTCCCAATAAACACTATCGAAATGCACAGTCAAACCGGCAACATCACAAACTGCCGAGAGAAGCACCCGACAGTTATCAAAAGTCCAAAGAGAAGAGGAGGGTGGAAGTGAAGTTCGACATCGTTACGCAAATGGGCGGGATCCCATGTCAACAAGGCTAAGCTTTTGTAACCCCCGAAATTTTGCCAACATCACGCTTGTCATCGAGCATGTAAGCAGTTCCGCATGCTTGCGAAGGCCTCCATAACTGGTATCCGCACAGCGACAACATGGGCAACTACACCCGTGCCGCGGTTCACTATGTCCAAGACATAGTCAGATATAATCCAGTCAAGAACGTCTTTCGGTCTGGCCCACAATGGCATCAGGGAAAAATCCATGTGCGGAAGCACAGCCTATAGTTGGAGACAGCAGGTGATCATGTGAGCGTGATGGCAAAGCGTAGCTCATTCATGGAGCTCAAGGAGCCGCAGAAGTGATACGAGCTGGGCGTTTGTATTCGCACAGGTCATACGACAGAAGTGTTGGTAATCGAAGTAGACGTGGTCATCGACCATCTCTCCTGCCAACGGCCACGACGAAGAGGATCGGAATATGTTCCTTTGAGAGATATGCTTGACTGAGAAGAGGCTTTGGACCTGCCCAGACAGCTACGACAGGACGCGTTGCGTGGCTGTCCTCTTCTGCTTTGCCCCCAGTTCGAATTCGGCGGCGAAACTTACTATATCAAGGGAAGGTTTATTGATGGGTCTTAGCTCGACTGCTCGCCGACAATCCCTACTCTTGCTTGTCTCACTATCACGAAGAATAATCAACTCTCTCCAACATCGACAGATGCAAGCAGCAAGAGAGCGATCCAGGGCGTCTTCGCAGGACGTCTTGTAGCGATAAAGTTCCTCCTAGGCGGTATGCAGGGCGCATATTGGGATGCCTGTCCATCAGCAGACCATCTTGATTTGCGGACCACCGGCAGCTCGTGGCCGCCCACCTGGAGGAAACGATGTAGGCCAGAGGCTTGAGATATGTGTGCTGAAGCTACAGGCCATGATCGAGCAATCCATCCAGGGAACAGTCGTAGTTTGTCACCCTCCATGACCGAGTAATGGCGCCAAACAGACCGAACGAAGCTATCGACGACTACAAAACGGCATACTGGCACATTGACTCTGCCATTGAGGCTTTCATCGCACGGGGAGGACTTCACCGTACTGACGTCCCAACGTCTCATTGGGGCTCCACGAACGGTTATGATGCAAAGCTGCGAGAGAACAGGCACCCGAATGCGTCTTACAAATATCTCCACGGATCATAGTCGACTTCCCGCCACGACAAGGTGACCACAACAATGCGTCCCTGCAGAACAAAAGCTGTTGGTCTGGCAGGCACGAGAAAGGCGCTGTTGCATAATGCATGATAAAGAATGCAGATTTGCGCAATGCCTTGGATGCGATCATGGTGAGAAAGGCATTTGCAAGCGACTGATGCATAAGTAAGGTCGGCAGCGTGGTCAGTCACACTCGTCGAAGCGGTGTGCTACACGTTTCGCGCACTGACGTGAATGGTCAAAGACCTTCTCTGTGCAAGGCACAGCTCCATCTAGCAAGCGGTGCCTTCAGATACTTTCCGGGCTGACTGTGGCAGCTACGGTGGCAGCGCTGATTCCCAGTTCATTGGTTGGCGCAATTAGACCATGATTCTGCTGCTGCCCTCAAGTGCGCAGTACCCGCATCGAGTCACCATGAGTGACATCGAGAAACTCTCCTTCGGCCCGTCCTATAGCCAGCAGTACAGCTTCTCTGCAATATCTCTTGATTCGCACCACAACGACAGACATTCCTCTCCCCTCCGATCTGAGCCCTTAATACCCCATGGAGATCTGTCCAGGTCTCTCATATGCTGGCGAAGTCTTGTTCGGTCGACTTGGTGCGAGTCCGGCTTTTACGAAGAAGCTTTGTGCCATTCCATCGAGCTTGTTCACAGTATCACTGATGCGAGATCTGAGTGGGGGTCTGCTAGACGTGGAGTGAACACTCTCAGCGTGTACTTTGAAGCCGTTCTTCTCGTTTACGCTGCTGACGACATATTGCGCAGTACTGCCCGATGCTGAACGAGATTTGTCCTCAGTGCGATAGTGGTACGGATTCGCGGAGGCTAGGCTCATGGTGCTTAGATTCTTGTGTTGGGAAAGATATTGATTGTCTTCAACCGAGACTTGGTTGTAGTGATTGCAATTGATCTCTGGCAATAGTAGGCTACATTTTTATGTTAACCATGGCCTGACGCTATGGTAGTCAGCATGGCGTGGTGTTCCATAACCAGTATACATACACCGATGTGGTCACGACATCGGGCTACTGCCATTGCGAGCCATCCGAATTCAGCTCACGAGTTCTTCTCTGTAATGTAAACGTGCTCTGCCCACCATATGGCTGTGCCATTCCATGACAGGACTCGATTGGCCTAATGAGGAACAAAAGCGGAATGTCTGTTTTGAGCGGCTCCGATTCGGCATCTCTCTTCTGGCTAGTCATCGGAACACTGTTTCGGGAACATCCCGCCAGCTTGTCTCGAGAGCACGTCGTGGTGCTGCGGCTCCTGTTTATCGACCATTGCGCATTGCACGCTGTGCAAAAGAGTCAACGAGAATTTCCCCAGTATGTGCCTTCCATGTCCCAAACCAACTATCGCCAGAGAACTCTGCCCCATCGTGCTGTGACACCTTCCTCAACCGTCCCGCTCCGGGGAGAGTGGTCCAAGCATTTTACTCCAAACTGACTCGATCCATGGATGTGTGCCAAAAGTCTGTTCGGCACCGAAGTTCTCTATTCCAAATATTGCAAGACCAGGAGTCTATACTGCATAGTTGTCGACGAACCAATTTCACGCCTGGAATAGTCAACATTCCAGATCGTGGTTGACACCACACCGCTCGATCTTAATGCCAGATACACGAGGAATGTAGGCTGCCGATTCGCTCAATGTCTGTGGCCGCTAGTGGAAGTTTTCGAGTGTATCTACGTCCTTGCCAATAAGAAGCAGAATTTTGCGTTCATAAGATTTCGGTCGATATACCGAGATCTTGCCAACCAAGATCTCGAGGTCTGTGGGGCGTGCACAATGAGATTGTGGAACTCAAGTCTGAAGAACACATCTATGTGTTGGCTACATCCTTCCAAAGAATTCTCAGGAAGTTCGTGGCTCCAAAAGAAGTTCTCCAGCTGGCTTCGAGCTCTTCGAAAACCCGCCTTCTCTCGTGTGTATGCGGCGCCCGCGAAGATATGTCGTCTTCGCAAACCCCCGCAGCGTCTTTCCCTCGTAGGGCGAGCACTTGTTGCGAAACAACATCGTGTTGGGCTCGACTACGAAGGTGCTCTTCTCGTCGAACACGCAGATATCGGCATCCATCCCTACCTTCAGCTGACCCTTGCGATGCTCAAGGCCAACCTGTCTAGCTGTGTTCACACAACACCAGGTGACAACGTTGCGTATCGTCTCATCTACGTTCATGTTGCGTCGCATGGCTTCAGTCCAGAGAATGCTCAAGCCAAGGCCTACAGAACTTATCCCTCCCCAGGCGTCGAAGAAGTCACCTTCGGAACCAGCTTTCGCGCCACAGCATCCTTTCGATTTGGCGGTTTGAGCACCTGGAACGTGTGATGGTAGAAGTTTCAGATCTGGCGTACAAGGCGAATGATCTGATACCACTGTTTTGAGTATGCTGGTTTCGAGATCGAGCATTTCTGCCCAGAGTTGGTCCTGGTTTGACTCCGATCGTATCGGTGGACAGCACTTGTGCCTGGTATCTCCATCCTGAATCTGCTCTGCTGCTAAGCTGAGATAGTGGAAACATGTTTCCGCTGTGATCTTGACACCGTCCGCTACGGCTTGACGTAGCATCGGTATGGCTTCTGCAGCCGAAAGGTGGACAATGTGTAGAGGAAGATTCGGTGCAAGGTGAGCTAGTGCGAGAATCTCAAGGATGGCGTATGTCTCGAAAGATGATGGCCGCGAGTCTAAGAATGTCTGATATTTATCCAGAGGTCCTGTAGGTTCAAGAGGAGGTAATGATCGCTGCACATCGTCGCCAACTGATGCCGACACAGGCGGTATCATCTCCGCATGGAACATGACCGTGGTCGGCTGGTCTGCTAGCTCGTGGAAAACTTTGCGAATATCCTCAGAGGACACTGCCGGAAACTCTTCCACACCGCTGTCGATCAAGAATCCCTTGAATCCTCGTACGCCTGCCTTCACGAGCGGTTTGAGCTCTTGGGCATTACCGGGAATGATGCCACCATAGAAGCCAACATCGACCCAGCATTGTCCTTGTGCTGCAGCAACCTTCTCTTTCAGGCCATTGATCGTCGTGGTCGGCGGGATAGCATTCAGCGGCATGTCTACAACTGTAGTCACACCCCCGAATGCGGCCGCTTGAGTACCAGTCCAGAAGCCCTCCCACTCTGTTCGACCAGGCTCGTTCAGATGTACGTGGGCATCTACCAGCCCGGGCAAGAGCACATGCGGACTGTGGTCCACATACGATGTGCCAGGCGGAAAGGACGTTTTGGGAACCACTGAAGGGTATATCGTAGTAATCTTGCCTGTTTCCAGTGAAGCCGCGATAGTAGCCGGGCATATTATATTGCCAATGACTGCTCTATTCGAGGCTATGACACTGATTTTCGAAGCATCTACACCTTGCAGCATAGGCGACCCTTCGATTGAGGAGACATCCAGTGGGGTGTCGTGTCCAGTTGCGTGCGGTGCCATGCTGGCGGCCTGATCTAGAGCTGCTGGCGTCACTGGGACTGAGAGTGAGTGTGCAACACCACGACGGGTATTAGGGGAACAATGGGAAGACAGAAAGAAACAAACGAGCTGTAGTTTAAAGCTGAAGCAGGCAAAGAGACCAGACAACAGACCTACAAGTGAGCCGCTCGGGAGGGGTGTCTGCTGCGGCAGATAAGACTATAAGAGAAATGTCCCCAGACGGAGTAATGCCTCGTGCATGCTACGCGCATGCTCATCGGCCTGGAGCCGGTATGCGACTGGAACAAAGGAGACATTTCGGGTCAAAAGAGAAGGTTGCTGCGCTCTGCTGGTAAACGATGGCAGTTGAGAGGCGGTCGAGGAACCGTGTTACTCGATAGAAATCGAAGAATCGAGCGCTAGTCATTGAGTTGAAGACCATGTTGACGGCGAGGTCGATGCCGATGCACGAGATAAGGCCAATCCCCATCGAGGAATGGGCGATAAGCCAGATGTGGTGAGGTCGAGCCCGGCGTTGCTTGGCTAGACTGGCCGCGGCCAAAATCTTCACGGCCACCTCCGTCATGGTCTTCATCTTCATCTTCTGTCGATGTAAAGCTGCTCCAACTTGCAGAGGTGATAAATGCTTGCGGTTGGCCTCAGCATGACCCATGACATCGTCAGCTGTTGGTGGAAATATGGAGATCGTCTATTGCGAAAGACTGCCGAACTGTCCACTGCCGAAATATGCTGCGGCGCGTCTGCAAACTTAATACGGCCGACCTGAATAGATTCTCTCGAGTAAGCATTACTCGATCGTGTTCTTCGGAATAACACCAGATGCAGCACTTCGCCAGACATTTCTAAAAGATGGTCTGGTGGCTCTGATGAGTACCTTGTGTCACCAATTCCTTGTGACATGCGTAGAGCACAGGCATATCTTACAGCAGAAGGCGTGGTCCTTGAAATTAATGGAGACAAGAGTGCCCGTCATGTTCTTGGAATGCCACGCGAAGCAAAGCAGACCTTTGTCCACCTTGTGGACCTCTGGTTTCTGCACGACAGCAGAAATCGTGGTGGACGATGGCAAGAGATGCAGCGCCCCCTTGTCTCCGGTCACTGAGACGCGCAACGCTAGGCGAGCCGCCTTGAGCCTTTCACGATCAACTTCGAATGAAACTGTCGCGGCGGGAAGGACCAGAGAGCAACGGATGCTGAGGTCGAAGACCCGCAAGAAGTGCAGAGAATGGGAGTACATGACCCTCGGTGATATCATGTGTCATCTGGTGCGACCAAGTGAGCGGGATCGAGTGCGTCAGGTGCAAGACACAGGTATTGTGAAATGTGAGAATGGATACACAGCGCAGAGATACTTGGATCGTTGGAGCTTCGCATGCACGCGGCCCTGGTTGAAACTCCACAGAGGACGCCAATGTCTTCTCTGCACTGTTTTAGTGTGCAAAGGTATAAAATTCGAAGAGAGAATCCACTGAAGAGCTGCGTACCCAGAGGAGGGCCTCATAGCATCAAGTCCCTTTGTTTGGGCCAGAATGTTCTGTCAGAGGACTGGGGCCTACGACCAGGACAGGCCTTTTCGCGGAAAGTCGACGAAGCCGTGTCGTGGTAAGTATAGCAGTTGACGCACGCTGCTCTTGTTACTGCATCTTTGCAGTCGTGATTCCTCGTGCTTCTGTTGACAGGCAATACATCGATGAACATAATCATCCCTGAGAGGCCTCTACAGAAAGATCGCTAGAGTGCTGCCCAGCTTTTTGGTCCAAGAGTAGTAACACAAATCTCCTGCCACGGCCCGTATTGCGTTCAATGCTGGCAAATACAACGGAATGTAAGGTTCTGTCACCAAGGGCTCCCTCGCACACAATGGTCGACCATACTTGTTCTGGTCCGTGTGCGACGGACTCAACGCATGAGACCAGGAACGCAGATCATACTGCGGTATCACCACGAGTAAGAAAATTAAACCAGCTCGATCTGTTCTGAAGGTGAGTAACCACCGAGTGAAAGGGCTGAGCAGACATGCTGCAGATCGTTCATGCAAGGATGGCGCGGGGATCATGTGTGGAGTACTCGGAGTTCGCGATTCTCTTTCCCAGCTTCCCGGTTCGACGACAAACAACGACTGCATGTGATATCAGAAACTCAGAATACGATACACCATGGATCGTGCCGCGCACAACCTCCTGGGGATATGCTTCCATCACGGCACTTCGGACATGTGCAGACCGGCAGTTCACATGCTCATCCTGGCAACCCATGGCATCGCATTACTAGAGCAACAGCTTCTTGAGAAGGAGCGTGGTGGGCAGAGGTGAATGACTGTTGTACCTCATAGCGCGACCATCTCGATGCTGTGATCTCTCGATCGTATCACGTACTGTGGTATTCTAAGTCACTCACATGCTGAATCAGAATCTAGCCAAGTGCTCTTGTCAAATTGGCAGGCTATCCGCATCAAAGAATCCTAGACCTTACAGTTCGAAGCATTGGCAGCTCGTCAGCATTTCGGCTGGAGCAATTTATCTCCTTGCATCGGCCACATCAGCTAGACTTGCCATCCCGAACATCTCCTGCGACTCCCCAACTGCGCCGTCAACTACGCTCGTTTGGCCTTGTGGACTCACAATTCCTTTATTGTTTGACAGCTTCAAGCACAAGCACACTGACTACTTTATGGCCGGCTTCCTGGACACTCGCATCACCAGGCGGCACATGCAGCTCGCCATCTGAAGATGCATGCATGCTTTCTGTTCCAGCATGCATTCCTCTTCTTCTTGTGGCTCTCTTGTGCAGCGTCTACCACGCCGCAGCACGACCACCAGATTGAAGAATTAGTCCAGGCAGACCAACAGCTTCCATACAAGAAACGGCAACTCGCGACTGGAAGCTATCCAGTTACCGGGGTACAGAATGGTGGGACACCGTCCAGACTTGAGATAAGACAGCTTCAAAAGAGCCCTGATATGCTCAACATATTTCTGCTGGGTCTGGCAAGATTCCAGGCGACGCCTCAGGAAGGCAAGTATTCCTACTACCGGATATGCGGTGAGTCGTACTGAGCATGATCTCTGCATCGTGTTCATCTGCTAACACTTCTAGCGATCCATGGCCGTCCATTTGGACCCTGGGACAATGTGCAGCCTGCAAATGGCACCGAGGATAATGGGTACTGTACACATGTGTCCAACCTCCTGCTTCCGTGGCATCGTCCGTATCTCGCTCTTTTCGAGCAGCTACTTTTCGAACACATCGTCGAGTGCGTGAATGAATTCCCTCCTGGCGAACTTCGCCAACGCTACGCACAGGCTGCGATGCTGGTATGTATGTTGGTCTTCTGGCGTGATTGGCTTACACACTGATACTGTTCTGTGCTTGTAGGTGCGACTGCCCTTTTGGGATTGGGCTGTCAAACCTGAGAATGGAAGTGTATGGCCAGAGATTGTGCAGCAGCCTCGCATCCAGGTCGTGATGCCAAATGGTACCACAACGATAGACAATCCGCTCTTTTCCTATAAGTTTCGACCCATATCATCGCGAGACATGCAGCTCGATCCGGTGAGTGTTCATCGTGGACGGTGAAACACTGAACTGACCCAGACATATAGTTCGCCTCATGGCAACAGACCCTTAGATATCCAAATGCCCAGACTAGCAACGCCAAAAGTCAGAACGACCGCATAGGAATCGAGCTCGAAAACCAACAGGTCAACTACCAGAACCGAATATACAATCTGCTCACGTTTTACGACAACTTCACGCAATTTGGAAACGAGGCCTGGATAGGAGACGAGGAAAATGTTGACTCGCTCGAAGCATTACACGATGCTATTCATGGCAACACTGGCAAGGTATGTGAGAAGTGCAACACTACTCCTCTTTCGAGGCTTAACTGTGCTAGGATGGGCATATGACTTACCTGGACTTCTCGGCATATGATCCAATCTTCTGGCTACACCATGTGTGTCTCGACCGCTTCTGGGCGATCTGGCAGATCTTGCACCCCGATAGCTTTGTCGAGCCTATGGCGGCATATTCTGACACGTTCACGTACAAGGAGGGATCCATACAGGACGCCAACTCTCGTAAGGGCGACTAAGTGTTCTCGCCTTACCACAAGAGCTAACCACAAGTGAAGCACTGAATCCGTTCTCTCGCGACCGCATAGGTACAAAGTGGACACCGAATACTGTAAGGGACACTAGAACATTTGGGTACACATATCCAGAAACACAGACTGGCAACCAAGCGGACACGAAAGCGCAAGTGAACAAGCTCTACGGCGAAGCTTTCGATAAAGGCAGCCACATCAGTCGACGTGATAAGGCAGCCACGGCTCAAGGGGCAAAAGTTGCGGCAGGCTTCGAAGTGGACGGCCGGCAGAGACATTATACGGCGAGCCTGCTATCCAACAAACACGCGCTCAACGGTTCATATGCGATCTATGTCTTTGTAGGAGACTTCAATGAGACCGATCCGTGCACCTGGCCAACATCACCAAACCTCGCGGGAACACATGCCATCTTCACAAGTCTTCATCCTGGCAACAGTGTCTCTCGACCTTCCATTGTGACTGGCGGCGAGGTACCGCTGACCAATATTCTGCTCAACAAGGCCAGCTCTGGAGATTTATCCTCGCTTGATGAGGAGTCCGTGGAGAGCTTCCTCAAAGACAATTTGCACTGGAGGGTGGCCACGGTAAGGACTGCCGTAGACACTTTATATTGCATTGCCACTGATGAAGCACTACAGTTCAATGATCAGGCGGTGCCGACAGAAGACGTCTCTGACCTCGAGATCATAGTGACAATGACTGAAGTCACTCCAGCGGCGACTGAGCATGACCTTCCGACAAGGCAGAACTTCAAAAAGCTGGCCAGCATAACCAAGGACAGGCCAGGTGGATGCTGATGTATCTTGCAGATATTGATGCCTGTGCTCGGGGAGACGTATCATGGTCAGACAGAACAGCGCATGATTTTGTAGATGGCCCGCTACCGTTTCCATGCTCTGCTGCTCGACAACGTCGAAGGTATCTGACAGTATCTCTCATATTGTATACACAGCTACAGCAAAAGGATCCTGAGGCAGACTTCGGCTTTCGGCTGTAACAACATCCGAAGCCAATACTTCGCTTCCTCACTTCAATAGATCCTGCATCTGTCATCCATTTTCATCGTCACCCGATGCAAGTCCTCCACATCCCATATTAGACTTTGAGTTGTGTGCAGAACGCGTGGCCGCACTTGCACCCCGACAAGTTTCTAATTGGTGCGCATTGAACCTAAAGTTGCTCTTCGGTGAGCTGACAAAACACACGACAAACTTGGCTCTCGACGAATTCGGCGAGGCGGACCAAACTCATCCCACTTCGCCTTTGTTGGCGGCTTCGGCACATGCAAGACCGCTTCAACCTTCAAGGAAGATCTTCGTGTTGTAGTTCGGCCGTCCTTGCGCGTTGGGCGAAGATGGATCGTTGCTTTTCAGCCTTTTTGTGCAGAGAGGATTTCCCATCGTCATCGGCCAGCCTGTTTTGAAGTTGTTCATTCTTTCTCATAGCAACATTGTGCAATGAGGGCGATCTGGAACTGGATAGCAAGCCGATGACAGGGAGAGAGAATAAGAGGGCTTGCAGACGGAAGTCGATGAACTATTGAAACAGGAACGTGGTACTTCCTCTGGATTTTCTGAGCTGCAGCCACCCACCGACTGGTCCTCGGTCCTCTCGCCAAGGGCGGGCAACCACCTTAGAAGGCATTGCAAAACTGAGCAAGCCTTCATTCGAACACGTAGGAGTTTGAGATTCTGATTATATTACGTTGCCTGGAGCATCAGCCTCTGCGAGGCTTGCGACTGGATTCGCCAAAGTGACTGCATCTCAGCGACATGCGAACCGTGCCGGCCGCTTCACTGTTCCTGTTCGCCATCTCCGCCGCAGCAGCCACGGATGGCGACTGCAGTCAAGGACAACTCGGCCAACTGGTAGCATTACTAGAAGACTATGCGCCAGCTCAAACATACTGCTCGGCCTTGATCCCGGTACCACAAAGAGCATCTGCGCCAACTACCACAATCACCCAATGTCATCCCGAGCCCACAGCGGACAACGTCAGACGAGACAATGTAGGAACAACCTCCAGCGAATTGAACGACTTTACGCCCAACGACACCCAAGCCAAAGCCTTTGCAAAACTCCGCCGTTCGAAAAAGGCATCATACGATGTCTGCGACTGCCTTCTGTCCCCAGCAGATAACACAGTCTATATCACCTCCACTTGCCCATCATCCCAATACTGCTCCGCTTCCGGCGACTGCAAACCAACCCGGAACTGCAACAATCCCTCGCGCTGCGAATCATCAAGCTACTGTCTCGAAGCCCCGGCCGGAGCCTGTTTCTGCCATCCCGACACCGACGATTCTTCAATGGGATATTGCATGTCGGCAGGGCCGTCTGGTAATGGATGTCCGGATTCCTATGAGGACTGCTCGAGTAACGCCGAATGTGGAGGGAGTCGTGTGTGTATTTATGCCTGCTGTAGAGAGGAGCCATTTTGTGTGGACTTGGGGGACTATAATCCTGACACGCCGAATTATGCTGCGCAGGAGAGATTGTTTAAGCGGAGGGTGGTGGGGAGTGATAGATTGGGCGTGAATCCGACATGGACATGAATGCATCTTTAATGAATAGATGTTTTGTTTTTGTTTTTGTTTTTAGATATTCTTGATGAGATATGGTTTCATGACTTCATACTCTGTGCTTCTTAGGTCACATTCGCAACTTGAGATGCATACGCCTCGCTGGCCTAACTCTTAATCAAGTGTTGCTGACTCTACGCACCCCATGCTCTGCACTGCAAGCCTGCGAGTGTCGTGTTCCCTCGTGCGAGATGCCATGCACCGTTTCTTCCTATAGGTCATTAGAAGCATTTGGAACAGTATACCTCAGCAGTAGCCCCACGTGTGACAGACCCGAGCCTCAAAGTTTGCGCAGCATAAATGAAAGAAAAGTGAACGATTTTGTGCAATGGATGTGACTCCCATTTAAGTGCTGTTCTAGACAAGTCCCTGCTCCTTCTGCTGTTCTACGCGCTGTTGAATAGTCTTCTTCGGATCAAGAAGCTGCGGGATGCCAAACCAAGGGGCGTTGACAGGACTAGGTCCAGTATATATCGCGGCATCGTAGAGACAGCCACCGAAGAGGCAGCCTAGGAATGGAGCGACCATCTGTGAGAGAAAGTTAGAGATTGCTCGTACAACTGTCGGTCCTGCATCTCTTACAGGTATCCAGAAATAATAACCTCCCGCGGACCATACTTCACCTCCATATCCCACAATATACGAAAACAATCTCGGCCCAAAGTCCCTGGCAAGATTGATTGCATATCCTGTGTTCCAACCAAAACATGCCCCGAGCCCAAAAATCAAGAAGAAAAGCGTCAACGGAAAGAAGTTCCCACTGGCGCAGAACGAACCCGAGTTACTATCATCGCGCAGCGCAAAGATAGTAAACATCAGAATCGCACTCGCAATGAATTCTGAGAAGAACTGACTCGCTTTCGTCAAATCTTCTTGCGGGTACGTGCAGAAAATCGCCGCAGTGGCGTTGGCTGCAGGAGGGACAGTGCGAAGTCCGGCGCCGCCTTCAAAGGCATTAATGCCATTGATATAATTTCCATAGACGATCCCGGCGCCGACGAAGCCACCCAAGAACTGCGCGAGGAGGTAGATCGGGAATCTTCGCAGGGGGACTTTTCGAAGGAAGCAGTTTGTGAGGGTGATGGCAGGGTTAAGGTATGCGCCTGAGTCGCCGGCAATGTAGATGCCTAGCATGACTCCGAGACCCCAGCCCCAGGAGATGCTTTGGTAGTCGCCAAAACCATTGCCTCCAGGCGCAGTGACCTGACCGGCGGAGAGGAGGACTTGGGCGACGGAGCCGTTGCCGAAACAGACCATTATCATTACACCTGTAGGAGGAAGATATGCTTAGCAACTTTCTCTCTTATGTTCGTGAGTGAGTGAGGACCGTACCAAAGAATTCGGCAAGCGGCTCTTTGAGCACTGCGCGCATCTTTGTCCATCTCAGATCTGCATGGGCGGCTGTATCGTGCTCTTCTATGATCGGCGCGTCTGGATGCAGTCCTATAAGTCTTCGTGCCTTATGGACTGTGGATGAGGTGCGGTTCAGATCGAGGCTTGTGTTCATGTGCTGTTTCTCGCCTTGCGGCAGTGTCTGATCGTGTGCATGCTCATGGTGCGATGCTCCGCCGGTATGCGTAGGAAGGTTATGGAGTGCTAGAGGGTGGTCATCGTGTTTGTCCTTCTCGGAGTAGCTCCCTGGAGAGTAGTCGTATGATGTGGTCTGGCCATTGCTCGCCATACTGTGATCTGGCTCGTATGAACAAGTAGGGAGAGCTGAAGGTGAGGTGCAAGCTACACAATGGGAACAAAGCAGTTCGCACAAAGGAACCTACGCTTACAGCATGTGCATTGTCGCGTGGCAGCCGCACACCATACTGTCCGCGGCCAAGATCGTACATATCGGCGATGTACGAAGAGCACTCAACGGTGTCAGCTGCTGTGGCTGCTTAAGCGGTGCGCTGCTGACGCAAATTTGACGAGGAGGCGATGAGCTAGGCGTGGTAGCGAACAGCATGCTTTGTCCTGTGCGCAGCTACGACGAGCTTAAGAGGAAGAAGATGCGGCTCTGCTCATCCGGGAACGTCTTGCTATACCATTTGTGGAGTAGTCATGGAGGGGTCCCCGTGGGATTGCGCGGAGATGGTGGCCTCGGCAAAGCGTCGGCTATTTGCACGTGAATAATAATGGCTGAAGCGCCTACACAAAGCAGTATCCATTATCGTTCGACATCGCACTCGCGGCTTATCGCAAGCATTGCGATCAGAGCAGAGCAATAGCCAATGTCAACAGGCTTGCAGACAAAATCGCAGTAGCAATGCTCGCTCCACGCACACTGCTTCCGGCACCAGTCGATGATTCAGTGCCATTGCCGGATTCCTTAGACGACCCATCCGTGTCGGTGCCATTTTCTCCAGATGTTCCATCTGTGGGAGTGGTGGCATTGACGATGGTGATTCTTCCCTCAAGCTCGATATTGACTGGGCTCTGCGACTGGATGTATTGCACCAGAATTTCGTCTTGGGTCTCAAGGGTCACAGTGTTCTCGAACTCGAGATCCCACAGGTTGTCCCCACCGCCCGCTAAGAAATCCAGCGTGACGATGTTGTAGATCTGCTCGCGGTCCAGGCTGGAGTTTCCGATGTTGATGGCGATGAGCCTGCTGCCGTTGTTGTTCTCTGGGTTGTATTCGATCTGAATGCCACGACTGACTTGAACAAAGCTGGTCACTTCGTCGCCATTGAACTCGCTGACCCCACTGAAGACTCCCTCAAAGACCTTCCAAATGTCGTCGCCAGACATGGTGATCTCGACGAGAGAGTTTCCAAATGGAAAGCTGGTGAGTACCTCGCCTCTAGTGATGTTGCCGGCATCGATTTCAGCCCGGATGCCGCCAGCATTGATCAAAGCGAAGTCAACAGTGTCGCTCTCGTTTTGGCGGTAGGTAAGCATAGCATCGGCCATGAAATTCCCAAGTAGGCACTCCTCTTCTTGACAGGTTGATTGCACAAGCGCCACATCTGACACACCAACGACTTCTGCAGCGAATTCTTCAAATGGTCCTCGCCATTCTTCGATCTGTGCTTGCAATGTGGCGTTTTGCTCGGTAGCATTTGTAAGATGAATTGGTCCGCCATGGTACTCCAAAATCTTGCCATCACTGTCGTACGTAACGTCAATATAACCGAGCCACTCGCCCCAGCCTGGTGCCCATATGATTAGTAGTTTTCGGTCGAGGTCGATGCGGAAACACTCACGGTAAGCAGTGACAATAAAAACCTCTTCATCGTCCATATTCTGGACAATAGTGGGGTACGGTCCTTCCTCGCCTTCGCCAGTTCCTAGTGGAGTGTGCGAGTGACCGCCCATGATCAAGTGCAGCCCAGTGGTGTTCTGAGCAAGAGCCTGGTCATTTTCGTAGCCAATGTGGGTCAGTGCAGCAATTCTGGTGATGTTCGTCGTCTCGCGAATTAGATTGATAGTATTCTGCACCGCCTCGATAGGATCCGAGAAGAGGGTGCCCTCGCCAGGTGATGCAATGTCGGGCGTCGTGTCGGTGGTGACACCGATGACAGCCAGCTGAAATTCCTCGTAGATGTGGAAGGGTTTGATCGTGCGGTTCAACACTGGATGATCAGATTGAATGTTCGCAGATATGATCGGAAATGTCAGGTTCTCTAGGAACTCTCCAAGCATGTCATCGCCGCCGTCGAATTCATGGTTGCCGAGCGTCATCCCATCGAAGCCCAGTTGATTAATGGTCTCAGCGATCTTCTCGCCTGGCAATCGATAGGACGTTAGCATGGCCTTGACACCCGATACATTGTCTCATACCTCCGTAGTAAGTGTAGAACAGAGTTCCCTGAAACTCATCCCCAGCATTCAGGAACAAGCTGCTGTTCAGGACCGGTCGACGTTCGTTGATGACGGTAGATACCCTAGCATAGCCTCCGAAGCAGCCTCGTGTCGGATCTGTACAGTCTGTGCCAGAGCTTCGGAACTCGTCAAGATGAGCGTGGACATCATTGATATGGAAGAAAGACTGATTCCAGTTGCCATCTGCGTCGATGTAGCGTTTCTGATGTCGCTTACTGAACAAAACATCTTCGGCAGAAGCGCTCAGAGCGGAAGCAAGAGCCGTAAGCGCGAGCGCGCTGCGGAGAGTATAGACCATCTTCGTGAACTGATTCTGATAGAGGCCTGAAATGTTTGCACACGCAAAAAAGGTCAGACGTTGTTTTCAGATATCCATCTCGCTCTCGCCCAGGGCTTGGACGTATTCTGTCTCAGCATTCACCTGCCGCACAAGGATGTTGACCGCGTTCAAGCACTTTCGCGTGTGCCGCACGCTACACTTGGCAGATAGCAGTCGTCCATTGAGATTTTGACGGCAGACCGCATGGCCTGCTCAAATCTCTGGGCAAGCAGACCAAAGTGCTTGGCTGGCGGCGAAATGCGAGGTGTCCACGGACCAGCGATAGCAAGCCAATGGTGGTCGCCGACAAATGCTGTGCGACGCCTGGACGTACATCAGGCAAGATGACTTGGTTGTTTGGACACAATCGATGTCACGAATGCTGGCCGTCAGCACGCCGGCAGAGATGAGTTGAGTTTTGCCAATGGTTTGAGTTTGAATTCGATCTTGCTTCGCGGCGAGATATTTCCGATTCCGAAATCAACGTGGTCTTGCGCGGACATGACACAGTAGATGCCGATCACCTTTTTCTGTGAACATCGGCACTTCTGTTCAGTGTCGATATTGGGAGTGGTAACTTGACGGTAGCTATGATACAGCTACTATCCTGCATCTCGAGAGGGAGCTGCTGAATGTAGAATGGATTATGAGGCAAGCTGACGATCACGAATATGGCGTCACCGCGGCTAACTTAGTGTTCGTGCTGCCATTCATTTGTCAGCCCTGCCGCGACTTCAAGTACTGTCTCACTACTGTACGACCTGAAATGCTGAATGCCAAAGGCAGAAGACTTGAGGTCGAAAGAGACAACATAATATCAGCACCGTAGTCCAGACGAAAAGCATGGCGGAAAAGAAGCAGCTTCATCTCACAGCGTTCATGCGGCCCGTGTCTCTGCATACTGGAGCTTGGAGGTACGATATAGCTATCATAGCATGCCACTATGATCGTTGACATGTGGAGCGCAGATACCCGGATTCTTATCCCGATGCAAATTTCAACCTGGAACATCTCAAGAGCTTCATCAGGAAACTAGAGGATGCCAAGTTCGATGCCTTCTTCATGGCAGATCACCTGGCTGTACTTAACATGCCAGTCGAGGCATTGAAGCGCAGCCACACTACCACTTCATTCGAACCATTCACACTCTTATCAGCGCTGTCCCAAGTAACTTCCAAGATCGGTCTCGCAGCGACGGCTTCCACCACTTACGACGAAGCCTATCACATTGCTCGTAGATTCGCTTCGCTGGACCACATTTCACAAGGTCGTGCTGTAGGTGGTCCCTGCTCGTAGCATCGAGACAAGCGCTAACCCGTGATCTTTCGCTCCAGGCCTGGAACATTGTGACCACGGGCAACCCTGAATCGGCCAAGAACTTTGGTCAGGATGAACATATGCAGCATTCCGATCGCTACAAGCGAGCTCGCGAATTTTACGATGTAGTGACAGGACTTTGGGACTCGTTTGCTGACGACGCCTTCGTTCGCGACAGAGAAAGTGGCATGTATCTGAACCCTGACAAGATGCACGTATTGAATCACAAAGGTCCGGATTTGAGTGTACGAGGCCCACTGAACATCGCGAGACCGGTGCAAGGTTGGCCAGTGATTGTTCAAGCTGGACAAAGTGAGCCAGGGCGACAATTAGCTGCTGAGACGGCCGAAGCTGTATTCTGTTCTCCCAAGGATATCGAAGGCTCCAAAGCACTCTATTCAGACATCAAGAGCCGAGCAGAGAAAGCCGGACGCGACAGGAACCACATCAAGATCCTGCCGGCAGCTATGATCATCGTTGGTGACACAGTTGAGCAGGCACAGCAGAAGCGTCTGAAGCTAGACTCCTTCGTGCACTACGATAGTGCCATTGCATCCCTGTCAATATCGCTAGGATGTGATGCATCGGGCTTCGATCCAGATGGACCACTTCCGAAAGAGCTGCCTCCGACAAATGCGTCCCACACTGCGAGACAAAGCGTTCTCCAGCTTGCCGAACAGGAAGGTCTCACAGTCCGGCAACTTGCACAGCGGCACGGAGGATACTCAGGCCTTGCTTTCGTGGGCACCGCGGCGTCAATAGCGGAAGACATGGGCAAATGGCTCGATGCAGGAGCATGCGATGGTTTTACATGCACCATGCCATACCTTCCTCAAGGTCTAGACGATATCACACAGAAACTTGTGCCAGAATTGCAGCGACGCGGGCTCTTCCGAAAGGATTACACAGGAAACACGCTACGCGAGCATCTTGGTCTGCCACGGCCGCCCAACAGATTCTTCTCGAATACGACACCGGACCAGATCAAGGCATTGGGAGATTATGGCGACAAGACTGGCAATCACGGAGCACAATTGACAGCCGCGGAGACACATAATTACCCGAATGGTGCAAAGCAAGTTCCGCCTCAAGCAGAAGAAGCAAAGAAGCTAAGTGCTGCAGAGATTGAAGCGATTCTGGAAGGGTCTCGATAGCTCCTCATATGACAGCATATTCTCAGGAGATGAACCAATACTAAAGACATCCTCACGCCACATCTCTAGTCCAACCAGATCTATAGAGAGACGGAGCATAACAGCTACCCGAGCATCCTCCGAACGTGTTATACACGGCAGCGGGCGTCTGAACATCCTCCGCCGGACCGGAGCTGTGTCTTCCAATCGTGCTTTGTTGACCGAGTTTACGAGGTCTATCTTAGTCTACGAAAAAAAAACAGGGTCCAAAAATGATTGGCTGAGAGTGTGCCGAAAAAAGAACGGTAACGTGAGCTGATACCCTTAGCATAGTTCTAAGGCAATAGCACAATTGCGGCATGGTATGAATCCTTTGTGTCGCATAGCTGACAAACTCTCTATGGTGCAGCCTCAGGCCTTCAACGGTCACTCAATAGCTATATCACCCATCTACACCTCGTCTAGAGAAGCGAATATAACCCTCACAGAATCAGCAGGTTGAAATTCTTCTACAAGCAGGGCTCAACCTAAAAAGCCATCATGACAAGCAAAACCATTCTCATTACGGGCGCTAATCGAGGTGCGAAACGCATTCGAATGTTCCAAATACTCCTCTACTTATACTGACAACTTTCAGGTCTCGGACGAGGTCTCACAACCGCCTATCTCGCCCAACCAAACACACACATCATCGCCACAGTCCGCAACCCATCCGACTCAACCTCATCCTCTCTCACCTCCCTCCGCAAAGCACAAGGCTCCTCCCTCACACTCCTTCAACTCGACGTCGCCAAAGAGACAGACTACCCAACCCTCGTCCAATCCCTCTCATCCCTCAACATAACCAACCTCGACACCGTCATCGCCAACGCAGCAATCGCCCAAGCCCTTGCCTTAGCCAAAGACGTCAAACCCGCCGACCTACTCTCACACATCCAAGTCAACGTCATCGGCCCGCTGCTTCTCTTCCAACACCTCCTCCCCTTCCTCACAAACAACAATAGCAACAGCAGCGGAAAATTCATCGCCATGTCCTCCTCAGCAGGCAGCATCGGTGGTCAGGAAGCCCTACCGGTCCCGACCAGCGTGTACGGAACGAGTAAAGCCGCGCTCAACTACATTGTGCGGAAAATGCATTTTGAAAATGAGGGCTTGGTTGTGTTGGCGATGGAACCGGGGTGGGTGCAGACAGAGATGGGGAAGAAGGGAGCGGTGGAGTTGGGGTTTGGGGATAGGATTAATGAGTTGTTGATTACGACGGAGGTTAGTGTGGAGGGGATGGTAAAGGTGATTGAGGGGGCTACGAGAGAGGAGACCGGAGGGAGGTTTGTGAGGTATAATGGGGAGCAGATGCCGTGGTAGGTCTCGGTATGTGATGCAAGATATGTGCGGGCTGAGGTTGTGGGAAATCGTTTAGATTTTTTATCATTGACCATGCTTTCTATGTTGTTGTGCGTTGGAACACCCAGCCTTCTATTCGTGTCCGCAGCAGAAATGCTTCTGCACTGCTTTGCATTCTGGTGCCTTGGTATTGTATCAGGCTTCCCAACCTCTCTCCTATTCCTGTACACTCCACAACGCCTTCGCTGATGCCCGACTGTCGACGAAAGGAAAAGCAGACTGTATCTGCACTCAATGCTCGTAAGCTTCAATGATGCTCAAGACGCTCGATGAATGGACAAGCTCAAGCCCAAGGCCCGCTGAGTTGGACGTTCTGGTACTGGCTACTGCAATGGAGAAAAGAAAACGTTAGCGGATGGTGCATATCTATGCAAAGATGATGAATGAACTTACGACACGTCCTTGGTCTGGTAGACACGTGTGACCATCTTGCCACTGCCGCGGATCAAAGCTGCGACCTCGCTTGGGTGGATCATGTTCATGACGACCATGGAGATCCACATGAGAAGTGCATCGAAGACGAATAGGTACCACTCGTGACCAAGAATGTAGCCGTCCCAGCCTTGTGCGTACTCTACCAGACGAACGAAAGATCGAATGAAGATGAGAATGCTGACAATGTAGAGCGACCACATGTGCTTCTGCCATGGGTACTTGGCGCACTGTAAGATGGAGGGTCAGTAACTTGTTGTGTTGTAGCTGTGATCACTGAGAACAAACTCACCTTCGAAGTTGGTGCTCTGCTGATTCTCCAGTGGAAGCTGATACCAGCTACGACGAACAGTCCGAAGAAGACGATCTGGAGACCAAGACCTCCCAGAATGATCTTCTCTCCCATGGAAGGATTGCTCCCCGCCATAAGTCCACCGCCAGATGACTGCATCAAGAAACTCAGCACATCACCGCCAACAAACAGTCTCGTCAGCCACTTCCGACGCACGAAGAGTGCGTGGTCTCCATCAACCAGAAGCACAATGCGAGCGAGCTCCATGTAGATGCTCGCAGCGAAAAGTGCAGGGGCCACAAGGAGGAGAATCGATTGAATGATGTATGGGCCGAGAGTCCAGTCTGGAGACTCCTGCGACGAAGCTGCGCGCGCTGCATAACCAACGAATTCAAAGGCGCCACCGATCACGAAGGGGATCATGAACCAGGTCCGAGTGCGGAACATCTGCCAGGAGTGAAGAGCGGTGGAGATGAAGAACAAAAGGACGAAGATGACAGCTCCGGCCATCGATGGTGTATACTTGTAGTACTCGAAGTCGGCGAGAGTGTCGTCGCCGTTGGCTTGACGTGAGAAAGGCATTGCAGCAGTCGGATCGAGTGACATTGTGCCCGCTGGCAGGAGATGAGGAATGTCCAGGTTCTGTGGTGGACCAAAACGCGGATCAGGAAGAGATGTGCTCGAGGCCTTGATGTGCTATGCCTGACTGTCCTGTAGCAGAGTAGCAGTTGAGGAGTATCGGTATTGGTATCCTGCTCGCTTGTGTCGTCTTGACCAGACTGTCTTGACACTTGCGCGAGGTATGAGGGAAAAGGTTGCAGTGACTGTGATGGAAAAAGCTCAGTACAGCCGTAGAGGATGAAGAAGTCTTAAGGGCTCCAGAAGAAGACAGTGAACTTTGCATCGCGTTGCTACTGCCGTCGTAAATCTCGGTCGGATTTGTGTCGAACGCAATACGACGAGTACGACGTGCAGAATCTGGAGAAAGTGGCTGTAAAAAGCGCTCGGATTGGCTGAGCTGTCCCAAGAACTCCCCCAAACGTACTCGGTCCGACCTAGCGTTGAGATTTTGTATGGGAGAAGGTGCAAATAGCACGTTTTCCGTCTGTGCTCTTCCAGGCATCACTTTTCGGCAGAGAAAAGTAGGAGAAGTTAAGGCGCAGCAAGCCATTATTGCGTGTCTGCTAGAATTGCGGGTCGCTCGCGTGTCTCGCGTGGCCGGATTCGGGTCACTGCGACTACACCTGTCGGTTACTACTGCAGCGTAGACAGTCGGTCGCATACCACAAACGGCATGCGAGAGTAAATGCTGGTGCCTTGCGCTCCTCAACGCTCGCCATTTGATCTGCCGAGCTCAGATGACCGAAGGCAAGGAGAAGTCTAGTGATACTGGCCAAGGAGACTGATCGTGATATGTCTCTACAGTCTCTCTCAAGAGGCCCGGTCAACACGCAAAGCGAGCCCACGTAGCCGTGACAGAGTGGCGCCGAGCTCGAAGTGACGAACAGCAACCTGATCGCCGCCAACAAGCTTTGATGGCAGTGGCTTATGAATGCCAACACAGTCATCAAGTCTGTCAACTAGCTCAGCAAGACTCAGTGCTTCGCTTCCGGTCAACGTTGCGACACGCAGAAGCAGCTGGGCTATCGACCTTGACTGCCCGATTTCGACTATCTGATCTAAGCCACTGAGATCAATGCCGCTCTCTGCTCGCGAAGGATCATCTACGGCATCCTTAACTTGCGGGCTCATGGTGATGAACTTCTTACGCATTGCAGCAGGAGAACGAAGACCCTCAAGATCAACGCGGAAAGCGCGGCGTGGGATGGTACCGTAATCGGCGTCCTCAGTCACACTCGAGGGGTATTGTCGAAGCACTTTCTCGACCTCGGAATTTATGTAGCGGGGACGGTATGAGTCCAGGGCAATGATCGTATCTGCAACAGACAGCCAGTCACCTAGACCGCCGATCACAATAACTGTGGAGACGCCGTACCGTTTGTACAGTGCTCGTACTTTGGTTATCAGCGGTGTTATAGGCTCATTCCGAATGAGCACTTCCATCCGGCGGTCACGGACCAGAAGGTTTGTCGCAGATGAGTCTTCATCGATAAGAAGAGCTTTGCAGTCTGCTTCGAGGGCTTCCTGTATGTTCGCTGCCATAGACGTGGAGCCTGAAGCATCCTCGCTTGCAAATGCCGTGGTGTCCTTGCCGCCTGGGAGCTGTGAAATGTAAGGGCTTATGTCTGTCTTACACACTGACCTTCCATCTTCCGCACGGATCTTCACGCTGTTCGCGTCGGTAACCACGAGCTCGCGCCCATCTCCAGGCACATGGTTGTAGATGCCAAGTTCTATAGCTTCAAGCAGTGTCGATTTCCCATGAAACCCTCCGCCAGTGAGTAGAGTCACTCCGCAAGGCACTCCCATGCCGGTATGAGACTTGCCATTGCAATCTACAAGGGAGACTTCGCACTCATTGGGAGATTGGAATGGCACCACGGCAGCTCCACTCATGGGTGTCTGCGCTGCGCCAGAAGTCCGAGGAAGGATGGCTCCGTTAGCAATAAACGAGACCAGACCACGATCTCGCAGCTGAGCACGAAGAGAGTGTTGAACCTCTGCAGACGATACATGCTTTTTTAGACGCTTAGAGTCCAAGTTCGTAAGCAGCAACGACTGCTTGACCACGTCCACGAGGTTGATGCCAAGAATCTGCCAGGCCTGCTGTCCTAGAACACTTCGCCCGGCGGCCGGCAAAGCGACAGTGAATCGAAGCTCTATTGTTTCGCGGCCAGTGATCAACGCTGATGTCCTAGGCAGGATTTCTTGGCCTCCTATGCAGATAGAGAATGCGCCGCCCTTTGGTCCAGACCAACCCCCGGATCCGTTGCCGACATTTTCGTTCAAATGTCTACTTTGGATGATGGAGCCCGCCACACGCGACACGAAGTCGCAGAGAGCAATACGGCGAATGTCCGACTCTAGATACTCGCTCGGGAGACCTGTTTCGAGCCATGGCACGATCGAGCGAACGCGCGAGGGCGCAGCATAGGAATCACCTTGTATGTGATCGAAGCTCAATGTGAAACGAGGCCCAACGTGGGTATACTTGCCGTAGAGTCGCTTGTATGCGCCTGTAGACTGTCAGACGGCCGAGTCGAGGGAGTGTGAGCGTCTTGGAGGCTGTCAACGCTGTTTACGCCGTGTCAATTGTGCCAGATCACACTGCACAGTGGTCGACCTTGGCCGGTTGGTAGATGACCCCACTGCTTACCATATTGCTGAGAGTCAATGCTTCGCAGGTCATGCTGCAATTGCTGCCAGCTTTTGGGCTCACCGCTGATAGCACCTTGTTCGTGGGAGTTCTGCTGAGCCGGGCCATCGTCGCCGGCTGCATTGTTGTTTCGGCTGCCTCTGCCGCGGCCTCTCCCTCCATAGAGGTTGCGGTAATATGCGCCTCTTCCCCGTCCTTCCGCGAGCCGATCGTCAGTACCGATAGCTCGCACATTCGAACGGTCGGAGCCTCACCTGACATTTCTTTTGCAAAGGAGAAATGGGCGATAATAGTGGATTACTGTCGAAATGACAGCAATGAAAAGTGTGCCTCGAGGGCGAACATGGGGGAATGACGCCAAAATAGATTTAGCGCACCCACACGGGCGGCGATCGTGACGGGTTCATGGAGTCGGCCTCCATGTTTTGGTTTTGTGTGCAAATCTCCATGCGGGTGGTGGGCATAATCCAATCAGTGTATTTCCTGATCCGATCATCTCAAGCATGACAAGCGAATTAGCGGCCGGCTATGCCCATGGAGGCGCTGCATATTCCTCGATGAACCATTATCCTTATGCTGGTTCTGGCGTATCGCAATCTGTGCAAGGTCAGACGAACAGCGCACAAGCTTTCAGCCCTGGGACGTCGAACCAGTATCAGCAGCAGCAGCAGCAGCAGAATCCAAACAGCCATGGTGAGTTTCCGTGATTGACGTGCCTGCGTGTCAGGCGAGTGTATCTGCATCTGCCACGAGCAGCCGTCATCACCATCAATCAGGCTTCGAGTCTGCGCGCTCGCCAAGCACGCGACAGAGCATAAGCACATGGCTAACCATGGAGTGACCATGATACAGGGTCTGCCTTCCAGTTCACTGCCGCACCACCAGCGCCGTACTCGAGGGGCCTCGCTGCGCAACAGCTTCAACAGGCCCAGCAAGCCGTGAGACATAGTTCTAGCGCTTCTCCACAGCCGCCCAATGCGAACAGCCTTGCAGCAGCACCACAACCACCACAACCACCACATCAGCCCACTCCACCAAAGCAATATCCAATGGCTGCCCCGCCTCTACCCAACACGCCCAACAGCGCCCACATCAGCAATGCCGCGCCTTCCCCTACTTCCCCACAGTCGCCGAGCGCCTCCAGTCGGGAACAGCAGCGCTCGAATATCCTGCTCGAGATCAACATAGAGCTCCTGCAAGAAGTCAACGAGCTGCAAGCGCAAGGGAAAGGCGGCGCCATCAGCCCGCAGCAAGTCCAGCAGGCGCGGAGCGAAGGCAGACCAGATACAATGGCCTCGGAAGAATACATCCAATGCTTACGCAGGGTGCAAGCCAACCTCGCCTACCTCATGCCCAAAGCGCAGACCGACCCCTCCCAGCAAGCCAAAGGCCCTCTTGGTCCTGCACATATGACTGCGCCGCCTCACATGCCTCGACTAGAGGAGAAATACAAAACCCTACGAGATCTATTCCCCGGCTGGCAGGGCTTGGACTTCCGGCAGGCCGGGTCAGGACCCTCATCTGCCTCGCCGCGGCCGAATTCACAACAACAGAATGGGATGACAGCACCATTCGCGGCAACGCCCACATAGGCATGAGAGAAAATTATGCAACGATAGATGACGAGATTCACCAAAAAGAAAGCATCTGACAGCGGGAGTTTTTGAGCAAAGTGTACATGATCAGGGGGAAAAGTGTCTTGGAGTACGTACGACTGTGATTGTCGATGTGGTGTGGTGTGGTGGTATGTATGTATTATATTCTACTCAAAAGGCCTTGTGGTCTGTATGACAATGTAAAACCTTGCTATGCAGGAGCACTCCAGTGAGTGTACCATGAGCGGAAGACTTCACTTGTGCTGGACCCACTTTTCTCCACCTGCCTTGGCAGATATGGTACGCTCTGCTCTCCGATGTGACGAGTATTGTGCAATGCCCGAGATATGCAGCAAGGGCTCGGTCAGTGGCCTGGCAGCGGAGTCATGAGCGCGCTCTTGCGCAAGTATCAACTTATGTGTTGGCATGTCTGTGCTGCGAAGATAAAAGCATCGTGCTCTTCTCCAGGGAATGACGAAGTGACTGCATAGTCAGAAGTCACTCTACCAGCGCAGTAAATGGAGTAGAAAATGGAGAGATGGAAGCATGTTCGTAAACACTTGCCTCAGCTGCCGGCGTCCGTCTCGCGATGAAAAGAAATGTTCGTCCACCATTTAGTCAGTTGGCGTCGCGAAGGTGATGGTCACCACCTTCCTTACTTCCTCTCCGATGCAAACTCCGTGGTTCAATGGCTAGAGGTCGCGCCAGTAGAGCAGTGAGTGGAATGGAAAACAGAGAGCGAGTGCCTTTTCTATTTGGAGTTTCATTCGCATTTTCTGGCCGTCTGGTCGAAGGTGGAGGTATTTTGGCATCTTTCTTTGATGGAGGTTTTGTGATTCAATGGCTAGAAGTCGCGCGAGCAGCGCAGTGAGTGAGGCGAGAAATGGAGAGAGCCTTGTTCTCAGTTCGTTTTCATTCGCGTTTTCTGGCCAGCACAGCTGGTCTGGGTATCTCAATCTCAATCGCCGTAACACCGCGTGCCCCTTTGCCATAGTGCTATAATGCTATGCTAATTTGCCGTGTGCCATAATGCCGCGTGCAATTTTTCGCCTGCTGCCTGCCGCTTGGCTCATTGTTTCTCGGGGAATCTTACCTCAGTTCAGGTAGCGGGAGTCGAACTGGACCTCTCCCTGAGTGAGCAACTTTCCGAGACGCTGAGAAAAGTACTGCTCGACAGTCTTCTCTGGGTTTGCCTTGTGCTCGTCGCGAGCCAGCTGGGCCAGCTTAGCGAGAGCAGCGTGGATGGCATCTTCAGCCTCGTCGCCCCAATTGTTGAACTCGAGAACGCCCTCAGATTCGTCGGTGTCAATGCGCTCGAGCTCGTTGTCTGTATGCGTCAGTTTTATCCGAGTGAGTAAAAACAAATTAGATGCACATACCGACACTGGAGAGCAGCGAGGGGCGCGTGCTGGCCGAGAGAGTGCTCATAAGGCGAGCGTGAACGTGGTGAGCGTGAATCTCGCTCAGTGGGTTGGTGTCGCCATTGATGGTGTTGGCGCGGGTGCCGGGGTGGCCGGTTGGATAGTTGATGGGGGCCGAGTTGACGGAACCGCTGTCACTAAAGGCCGCCGACTTGCTGGTTGGCATCGTGGAGGCGGTGAGGTTGCCCGAGCCCGCTAGAAGTGACGGTCAGTGAGTGCACAAGCAGTATGTAACGCGACAGAGCTTACAGGTAGTGGAGGTGGTGTCGTCGTTGGTCATGTTGGTGTTTGTGCTTGTTTGCTTGTCGTGGTTGTGTGTTTGTGGTTGTTGTTGTTGTTGAGTGAGAAGCGGAAGAGATTAGAATTGTTTGGCGAAAGTGAGGTTTGTGATGGCTGTGTGACTCGCAGCGGTACTAGTGAGCGAGGTGCACGAGCTAATGCGGCTTTCGCGGTGAACAAATGTGAAGTTTGCCACTTTTTGTGAGGTTTAGAAGTCACGCACCCAACGCAGCTGCTGATACTCGACGATCACGCCACTCACATTGGCCAACATCTTTGATGTTGTGAATGTTGCAGATCCATTGGCATATCACCATTGAGAGGATGGTGCGAAAGGGAGCAATGGCTGGGCGTATGCGCTTCCAAAACCTTGAGCCCTTCTGTTGTGAGACTCTCAGAGCTCAATGGCATGGTCGCTGATCGATGAGCAGAAGTCGTTCATGACGGATCATGAATAACTCGGTCCGTCAATTCACTCGACGTGATCGAGTAGACGTTCAAGCAAGATAGACATCGAGGCTTCTTCGATCAAGGAATGGCCACGTTCCTCGACTGTTTCCAGGCACCTCATAGTGGGAATTGATCAAGGGCCTTACGTTGCCTTTCATCTGAACGTCTTGCCCCAAACAACAACACATCAGGCCTGAATTGCTGCGTGGCTGCGCTGGCGAATTCCAACATCTGACGATGTGGTCCTAAACACGGAGGTGGAAGAAGGTCGATCGTGCAATGCCACTGGGCTCCTTTCCTCCTCTGGCATTGCTGAGTTTCCAGGATCAGACAAAGGGTCGTCTTGATTTCGGCTGGTCCACCTCTGCTTCAGCCATGGTCTCAGATTGTAATACCCACCAGCCGCGAATATCCCAGTCCATAGGGTCAACTCCACGCCGTATGTCACAAGAGCAAGAATGTTCAGCTGTCGCTCGAATACCACGGAGATGATAGAGGCCAGATCGCCAAGGGCATCGATGCCTACAAACACGAAGGAAATGCCTCGAACAGTGCGGTGAGTGTAAGTGTCCCAGTAATGCCTCAGAACGCCAAGTGCTAGTAGCAAAGCAGCCAACACAGCCATGAGCGTTACAGGCCAGTCTACTTCTCTCGCCCTGCCATGCCTCAGAGCATACACCAAGCCCAGCTCAGTGCCACCCATCAATGCTGCGATGGGCACTACGATGCTTGTGGCTTTCCATAACGACCAATTGTGCTCATAGTAGTAGCACTGAATCCAGGTCAACAGGCTCAGCAGACTAAGGATCTGCGGCTGGACTTGCAAGGCGAGATTGAGATTCTGTACAATATTGTACACTCCGAGAGGAACACCTGCCCATGCCCAGAGCATCATCATGGATGGTCGAAGGCCCGTGGCATTGTGACGACGGTAGTTCAGCCAGATTTGAGGTAGGAGTTGTATGGACCAGAAGACTGCACCCAGCGTGCCAAAGGTGTTGGCGATGGCTGGTTTATCCATAGAGGACTCCCAAGTTAGTTACGGTCGGCAGATGTGCCAGATCAATTGAGTTTTGCAAACAAGGAGTACAACCAAGGAACGGGAGGTGGGAAGGTTGCAAACTATCGGAGGCAAACAAGCAGCACTTGTGGTAGGACAGCGTAGTAGTATGGAGAGCGAGCCATACTTTGATCTACGCGCCTTTTATACATGACTTCTGTTATGATAGCCATGAGTTCACGAGCAAGAGTAACCATCACTTCCGCTAGCGTGGCGCACGGGCACAAACGCAATCTTGCTTGGCGACCTCAATCGGCTTCTTTACGTTTCTAAATAACGACCACAGTACCTTCTGCACTAATTGACATTGATGGATTGCCGTCGGTAGTATATACTCAACATCTACGCCCTTTAATCTCCTGGTCACGACCACCTCATCGCCCTCCCCCGATTCTCGCCATGGCCGACACCGCCGCGAAAGCTGCGCCGGCAGCAGTTGCGAAGCCAGAGCGACCCGACGAAGAGGTGTACAAGAAGAATCTTGCTCAAGCCGAGAAAGAGCTCAAGGCTGAGGAAGAACGTCTGGTAAGTGGATGACAGTCTCTGTTGTTGCCGCTCATGGCAAGAAAAGGCACAATCCCTTGGATGGCATTGGATTCGAAGCGGCAGACCGCATATTCCAAGTGGGGCCCAGTATATCTATATTTATTGCGTTGTCCTGCGCTTCTCCGTGCAAATGCGCGCGTGGCCGCAGGAGTTTTCAGACTGTGCGGGACCTGCATCGCCCAATTGCTCTGCATGCCGCCATGATAGTTGCACTGTTCCTTGACACCCAATGGCTGACATGTACGACAGAGACAAATCAAGGCCAAGCTTGAAAATGCGAAGCCAAACAACAAGGACTCACCAGCTGGCAAGCGCCAGGCTGAACTCCGCGCCGAACTGAAATCGATTCGCGACACCCAGCAGAACAGCAAGAGCGGCCGCACGTCAGTCATGGACAACATCAAGCAATTGGACACCAAACTCAAGGCATTTATCTCCGACTCGAAAGACAAGAAGTCAAAGCAGAAATTCTCCAGCGCCGAGCAAGTTCAGCAGGAGATTGATCGCCGTCGTGCCCAGGTCGACTCTGGTACCATGAAGCTTGTTGAAGAGAAGAAGGCATTGGACGAGATTCGAACTCTGACACAGACCAAGAAGAGCTTCAGCGAGACCGACCAGATCCAGAAGAACATCGACAACGTCAAGGCTCAGATTGCCGAGCTTAGGAAGCAGCTTGATGACCCTGAATCGCGTGCTTTGTCTGACCGCTACTCCCAAATCACGGCTGAACTGGACGCGATCAAGGCCGAGCAGGACGAGGCTTTCAAGAGTCTGAATGCCCTGCGTGACGAGCGTACCAAGATCCACGAGCAGCAGCAAAAGAAGTACACTGCAGTCAAGGAGATCAAGGACCAGTACTACACCCAGCGCCGCGCCGCCGTCGAGTACGAGCGCGAAGCCAAGCGCATCCGTGAGGAGAAGCGACGAGCAGAAAACGATGCGTACCACCGCGGAAGGCGGCAAGAAGCTGCCAAGTCTAAGCTCGAAGAAGCCAGTGCACCCGCCTACGACGAGGAGATTCGCGTCACCCGCTCGCTGCTCACCCGCTTTGGATCCACTGTTGACACCCAGCAAGCCACCGGTCCGGGTCAATTCGCTGCAACTGATTTCCGCAAGGTTGACGACTCCGGAATCAAGGGTACTGCACTAAAGAAGAAGGGCGATGACGACGAGGCATACTTTGTGGGAGGCGGAGGCAAGAAGAAGAAGGGCAGAAAGGGCAGCGCTGCACCAAACGGAGCTGCCTCGCCAGCACCTGAGACCAGCAAATTCAACCTCGATCTTGGAACCATCTCGGCTCTTGCACAAGTCAACGTCGACCCACCTATGTCGCAAGCCGATGTCCCTGCTGTCGTTGAGAAACTGAAGGAGAAGCTCGAATTCTGGAAGAAGGACCAGGACCGCAAGACCAAGGAGAACGTCGCCAACGCTCAAAAGGAGATTGACCGTCTCGAGGCTGAAGCTGCCGAGGCGCACACTGGTAAGCCAGCTGCCGAGAAGCAGGTCAATGGATCCACCTCCGCCGGTGCTCATGACGGCACCGCCGAGGTCACCGATGGCATCAAGACTGCCACCATTGAAGAAAAGACTACCGCGTAGAGTCAATCATAGTGTAATCACGGCCGGCAAAAGCATTTTTATCTGACCTCCAGCGAAAAGTGAGCGTTTCTTGCATATCGGCTGCGCCTGCAATAGCAACAACGATTTCCGTGACAAGCTATCTGTGGGTGAGGCCTGCGGACTTGAGCAGGATGGAAGGGGGATGAACTTTTTGTAGCCATATGGACGCGCGAAACAGAATGAACAGCCTAGAGAGGCCCGAACACTTCCATTATTCATTCTACAGTACATCTACAAGTTGACCCGTACGTTTCCAGCATGTCTTGCTTCGTGGAGCTAATGGTAGTAGAAACATCCTCGCCAGTGGCCAAGTTTACAGTGCCTTCACAGTCTTGAAGAACGGATTCGCCAACAATCGCTCATTCCCTTGCACAAGATCTTTCATCCTCTGAATCTGCTCATCCTTGCCCAGACCCTCAGCTTCGACCTGTTCCTTCCACTTCTTCAGAATCTCCTTCAACAGCCGACTACCTTCTTCCACCTCTTCCTTGCTCGCCTGGACATTAAGCTGCTCATTCTTGCCAGAGAAGTCTTCAAGCTCATCTGCCTTCCGCTTCGCCATGTTCACGACTTTCTGCGGGAAGCGCACGAGCTCTGCGACGTGAATACCGAAAGATTGGTCTGAAATGCCTGGCACGACTTTGTAGAGGAGTGTTACCTCACGGCGTCGATTGTTAGTCGCGTCGCTGCCGTTCATGCTGACATCTTCCGATCCATCGCCAATATGCGCCACGACGTGGAGGTTCTGCACTTGTGGGTACGTATCGACCAGAGCGGTGAGTTCGTGGAAGTGCGTGGCGAACATGCTGAATGCGCCGATTTCCTTGATAATGTGCTCGCTGATCGCCCACGCGAGGCCGAAGCCGTCGTATGTGCTCGTGCCGCGACCGAGCTCGTCGATGATGACGAGAGACTCTTTTGTGGCGGTCTTGAGGATGTTGGATGTTTCGAGCATTTCGGCCATGAAGGTGCTGACGCCTTTGAGCTGGCTGTCGCTTGCGCCGACTCGGGCGAGTATGCAGTCGAAGAGGGTCAATTCTGCCTCTGAGCAGGGCACGAAGCAGCCGAGTTGTGCCATGAGTGCTATGACACCTATTTGTCGAATGTAGGTGGACTTGCCGCCCATGTTTGGTCCGGTGATGATCAGGAATTCGGACTCCTCTCGTGTTAGCGAGACGTCGTTGGTGATGAATTGGACGTCGTCCTGCATCTCCATGCAAGGATGACGGGCTTCTTTGAGGATTGTGCTGCCAGTGCCACGAGGATGCATCTTTGGCCGCACATAGGCTGTGGGCGCGTGCACTGAGACGTGAGCGAAGCTAACAATCACATCGAGGTGAGCAAGCACGCCAGCAAGCTGCTCGATGACGGGGCAGTACGAGGCTGCGACGTTGACAACCTCTGTCACCAGACCGCTCTGTGTCCGATTGTAGTTTTCCGACAACTGGTCAAACTCTCGCCTCATCTCGGCCAGCTTCGGTGTCGTGAAGTACGTGCCGTTCTTCTGAGTAGCAATTTCTGGATATTGCTTCTTGCCTCGAATGACACTTGCCTCTGTCCTCGTCAGTCGTAGGCACCAGCCATGCACTCTGTGGTTTTCAAGCAAGAGTTTCTTCTCGGTGTCCATTCCTAGATCGTCACCTGCACGCTCGTGTTCACGAGTGATGTCGTAGCGCAGCTTGTCGAGCTTCTTTCGAATGACGCGAAGTGTGTCGTCAAACTCTGGCTTGATGATGAATTCGTGGTTATCAAGTGCCTCGAGATCGACAGTCGTCTCCACCATCTCTTGGAGCTTGACAAAGCTGTCAGAGTATTCTCGTAGCTTGTTTGTGTAGACTGTATCCAAAGCGTCTTTGTAAGTCTCGTCCATCACGCCCTCAAATGTGCCGATGAAATCAGGCAGGCGAATAGCCACCTGATACGCTCGAACCACATCTTCAAGATTGGCTTTCTTGCGCTGGAACTTCTTTGCAAGGCGGTACAAGTCTGGTATTGAGCGCAGATGCTCTTCTTGAAGTGTCTGTCGAAGCTCTGTGTCGTTGACGAATGCTTCTACAAGTTGCTGGCGCTTCTCGATCTCTTCCAGGCTCATGAGAGGCTGCTTCAGCCATTGTGCAAGTAGGCGACTGCCAACCGGGGTCTTGCAGTGGTTCAGCAAACCATACAAGTTCATGGTCTTTGATCCATCCTTTGGGCCAGGCATGAGATTCAGTGCTTTCAGTGCCGAGGAATCGAGCTTCATGTACTGGCTGAGATCATGCTGATACAGCTGATACTGTCCAAAGTTGCTCGAGTCCGACATGATGCCAAGGTACTTGATCAATGCTGCAGCTGAGCCCATGGCAAGTTTGAGGTCGGTCTGTGGCAAAGTCCCGCTTGCCTTCTCATCCCGCAGTAGTCGCCTTAGGTCTTGTTCGATGTCTTGCTTGCCAAAATCGCCTGCGGGTCGTTCTGACACAGCACAGTTGCAGTTGTCGGCAATCGTTCGCAACTTGCTCAGTTCGGCATCCTTCTTGGTCATGTCTGTCTGGATTAGACATTCTTTGACGCCCAGCTGAATGATCAGAGATTCGAAATTGGAGTAGATGTCGTTGTCCACGAACTCGCTCACCCCAAGCTCTCGTACACTTGCATCTGCAAAACACACTCCCACATTGCGTGCCTCGTTTGCCTTTGCTGACACCTTCACTGACAAGATGATTGGAGCAGATTCGACATGCCCGCCGAGGTCATCTTCGATGTCTTGCAGGTTGCCCGGTGAAGCTTGCTTCGTCACTTTCCACTGATTTCGGCCTGATGTCTCGAGTACCTCTATTCGTCGTCCGAGCCGGAAGATGGCCTCTCGGATGAATGTGCGGAAGACGGTCACTGTCATGGTGACAGATGGAAGTCCAGGACTCCTTCCTAGCGTTTTCAGCACCGATGTAGTCTTGTACTGCACACGTGCAATGTACTCGGCATCGTCGCCATGTGCTGATAGGAAGTCTCCGCGATCGAATATCCTGATTGTGTCGGTAGGCTTGTTGATCTCCAGTTGGTGGAATGTCTTGACGAAGCCGGCTTCATCGTCGACTTTGAGCTCAGGCCTGGAGCCCATGATTGCGTTTTGATAGCCTTTGTTGAACACAACAAAATGTCGAGAGATGTTGGATGTCGATGTGGGCGCGTGAGATTATTGACCAGGCGTGGCAAGACGTGTCGCGCTTCAGACGCGTAAAGTGCCTGCCTGCCAAGACCAACCCATGGTCGCAACTTCCCACCTTCCTAATCTCCAGAGCATACCACTCCAAGCACCATATTCTCAATCTATGTTTGGAGCATATCAATAGTGCAACAATACGAATGCAAGACATTCAGCGCATTGAGTCTGCTCTGCCTCATGCCTCTCACGTGCTGACGTGGCTTAGCGCGAGCTCAAACCCTGACAGCGAGTCACTTTTTTTGTGGAAGTATGTCTGCATCTGTAACAAGAAAACTTCCCATTAATGCTCATCCGAGCTTTAAAAGCTCCACCTGTCACTCGACTATCACACCTCAATCGCATTTGTACATATCGAAGACATGCAATGACTGTCTCAGCCATGGAGACTAAGATATTGCCTGTCGATGTCAGAAATGCTGGCACGATTGAGGCAAAAGAGGTGTCAGATGACATCCTCGACGAGCTGAGCTTCAGCGTAAACCACAAATCTGTCGACGGACAACATTTGGTGCTAGCGGCGTCCAAGCTCAAGTCGTCCGACACCCCAGTGGCATTTCCCACAGAGACAGTCTACGGTCTAGGTGCGGATGCAACAAGAGGTAGTGCTGTGAAAGGCATATACAAAGCTAAGCAAAGACCTTCCGACAATCCACTTATTGTTCACTTCCACTCTCTGCAGCAATTGAGATCCTTGCTCAAGGGACACTCATCAACGTCAGCCAACAGTCTCAGTACCACCGATATGGACCCAATCCCAGCCATATACAAGCCCTTGATTGCAAAGTTTTGGCCAGGTCCGCTTACGATAATTCTGCCGAACCCAGAGAACTCACCTTTGGCTCCAGAGGTGACTGCAGGACTGCAAACGTTCGGTGCACGGATGCCCAGACATCCTCTGGCTCTGGCGCTGCTTTCTCTGGCAGACGTGCCGGTTGCAGCACCTTCTGCCAATGCGTCCACAAAGCCATCGCCGACAGCTGCAGAGCATGTTGCATATGATCTCGACGGGCGGATAGAAACAATCGTCGATGGTGGACCGTGTGATGTAGGTGTTGAAAGCACAGTAGTGGATGGCTTTTCACAGCAGCCACCTTTGATCCTCCGACCCGGTGGTATCAGCTTGGAGCAGATTCGCACCTGTCCTGGATGGGAAGATACACGAATCGGATACAAGAACACCTCGGAGAAGGAGTCACAACCTCGAGCCCCAGGAATGAAGTACAGGCACTACTCACCAAAGGCCACTGTCGTGCTGTTCGAAGATGGACAGAACGCGCCCACGAACAATGATTTGCTCGCCCAGCTTGGACCTAATGCCAAGATTGGAGTCGTCCGGACGAAGCGATGGGAGCTAGCCAGTGCATCGTCACCGTCAGATCTGCTTGTGTGCAAGCAGAATGTGGTCCACGAGCAGAATGGCCATGCGCCTCAAGACAATGGACTAGGTTTTGCAGGCATGTTGCAGTCCTTACACAGGAGCAATTGGTCGAAGCCGACACTGGAGAGACATAACATTATGCTTGATGACAGGCCCATCGAGGTATTAGATCTTGCTCTGGGATTCGAGACCGACAATATTGCACGAGGGATCTTTTCAGCATTGAGGGATCTGGACAGACAGAACGTAGATGCTATTTTCGTGGAAGGCATCGATGACGACGAAGGATCAACTGCGGCAGCGGTCATGAACAGACTTCGTAAAGCTGCAGAGATCAGAGTCGAAGGATGAGCTGCGACTACATCTATAACGCCATCCTGTGCTTTGCACATCAGCACATCAGCTCACTATCTTGATCTTGGGCAAGATCTTGGCGATACGAGCTATCGATGTATGTGGCCAATCAAAGTTCATGAGCAGCCTCGGCTGCTGGTGCCGGATAAGTGGTTAAATTGTGGAGGCATTACTTCTTGAACGAGCTGTCACAATCACAACTCTCACAATCAATCAGAGCTGCACGTCTAGGCTTGATTGTGCTTTAGCATACGTTGCATCGAAGCACTCAGAGTGTGCTCCATAGCTCGCCGTTAGATCAACGCCTCTCACGCGAGCACTGCATGGAACCAATCGGATGGCACCATCTTTCCAGCAGCCACTTGGCAAACCGAATGGCGAAGCAGATATTCTTGAGCCAGAAACACATCAGAAGAGTAAAGAAGTGACCATACTCGTGACTGGCTTTGGGCCTTTCCAAGAGAAATATCCCGTCAATCCATCGTTTGAGATAGCAAGAAGGCTTCCCGAACGCCTCCCTGCATCATCGCCAAAACATACTGCGGTCCGGATCATCCATTATGGAACACCAATTCGTGTCGCCTTTGACGAAGTTCGCGAGCTTGTACCCAAGCTACACAGCGACTATGAGGGCACGGTAGATGTCATCCTGCACATTGGCATGGCTTCTGGTCGCGAGTATTACTGCATCGAACGCTACGGCCATCGCGATGGCTATGGAAAGAATAAAGACCTCGATGGCAAAGTCCCCGCCGAAGACGAAGGCAGCACGATATTCTCTGACTGTCCTGCGACAATGACCACATCATTAAAATATGACGATGTGCTATTGAATTGGCAAACGAATGTCCTCGGGATACCGGAAGATCGCCCTGGCTGTGGGGCTGAGTTGCAAGAAAGTCATGATCCGGGACACTACCTTTGCGATTACATCTACTTTAACAGTCTGGCGTATACTGGTCGGAAGAGTGGTGTTATGGAGGAGACTGGGAATGCTGCGCGACCGGCGCTTTTTATGCACGTGCCGGCTGAGAGTGATGGGAATATGATAGAAAAGGGGACTGCTGTGGCCGTGGAGCTGTGTCGGGCGATAGCTGACAGCTTCGTTGAGCTTTGATGAGGAGAGTCGCGACACAGGATTCTTCTGGCTCTTGTGATCGAGACATTCAGTCAAGTAGCTAGCGCGCAGCTAGTAGATGAATGCTCCAGCTTTGGATGGTCAACATTTACAACCGATGTCTGCCGATGGGCCTTGCAAGATAAAGCATGGAGGCAAGGGGGTCGATCTATACATGTATGTAAGCGGGCTGGCACGAAGTCAAGACTTTTTGACGCACTTCATCATCATCCGAAGCCTTCTATCGTGATGATGGAACACATCCGCAAAGCTTTGCACTGCAACATGATAGAAAGGTAAGCAAGTTGGGACTGCTTACCTAAGATTTGAACATGGCCCGTGCTTCTCGAGCTAAATCGCGGCGTCTAACCGGACCGGAGAGCATCTCGAGAGGTCATCGAACATTGCCGCATAGCACAGCAGTTCTGCCAACAGCTGTGCCCCAATTTCATCGTCTACTGTTAGGAGGAGAAGATTAGGAGAAAATCAGACCAGATGGCAAACGATCCGCGACAGATGTGGGAGGCGCTGCAGAAGAACATGCAACGAGTGCAGCAGCAGGGCAAGAAGTACGTTGGAGCGAGCAGATGAGGCGAAGGCGGGATGGTGATGGCGGGACAACAATACTGACGGAATGATAGGTTTGGCGGCGGTGCCCCTGGAGGACCAGGACCTAAAGGAGCTCTCACAGGCATCGGTGGACTGCTGCTGCTGGGTGGTGGCGCATGGTTCTTCAACAATGCGCTGTTCAACGGTATGCCAGCAACATTCACGACCATTTCTGATGCAAGCTGATGTGTTGGTGAACAGTCGAGGGAGGTCACCGCGCCATCAAATACACGAGAATCGGCGGTGTCGGCAAGGAAATCTACAGCGAAGGAACTCACATCCGCATTCCGTGGTTCGAGACGCCCGTCGACTACGATGTGCGCGCCAAACCCCGAAACGTCGCCTCGCTCACGGGCACCAAGGACTTGCAGATGGTCAACATCACGTGTCGTGTGCTGTCGCGACCGCGAATCGATGCGCTGCCTCAGATCTACCGCACCCTCGGCACCGACTACGATGAGCGAGTGCTGCCTTCGATTGTCAACGAGGTGCTCAAGAGTGTCGTGGCCCAGTTCAATGCCTCGCAGCTCATCACACAGCGTGAGAACGTCAGTCGGCTAGTGCGCGACAATCTGGTCAGGAGAGCGGCGCGCTTCAACATCATGCTCGATGACGTTTCGTTGACGGCAAGTCTACTTTCCTCCTCCTCTTCCTCTGCACCATGACCATCTAACACCTCCCCAGCACCTCGCCTTCTCACCCGAATTCACCGCCGCCGTCGAAGCCAAGCAAGTCGCCCAGCAAGAAGCCCAGCGAGCCGCCTTCGTCGTCGACAAGGCCCGTCAGGAGAAGCAAGCCACCGTCGTGCGCGCCCAGGGTGAGGCACGATCCGCAGAACTCATCGGTGACGCCATCAAGAAGAGCCGGTCATACGTCGATCTCCGAGAATTCGAAAACGCGAAGAACGTTGCTTCCATCCTCGAAAAGTCGCAGAACAAGGTCTATTTGGATACGAGTGGCCTGGGCTTGAACGTCACGCAGACTAGTGATGAGAAGAACGCGAGGCGGTGAGGAGGGATATTGGTGTAGAGATGGATAACAACTGTGTATCAGATACGTCCATGAAAGGATGGGGCAAAAAAGCGCAGCGCAAGCATGATGGCGAGGTATAGTCATGCTGCTTGTTGACTTGCTAGCTGGCTGTATGTATACCAAAAATACTCAACTTCTGCCTTCCAGTCGCCCTCTCCGGCCGTCCCAATCCACGACAGCGTCTAGCTACAATCCGCACGGATCTGGAACTCCCCAGGTGGCGTGCATTCATTGCCTTGCACAAGACATGGTGCGCTCTACAGAAATGGCGTCAATTGCTAATCAGTAATATGCTGGACACAGAACATACCGCTCGACACCTTCGACTCTGGTCCGTCCCGGGTATCAGATCGTCACCGTTCGGCTCGCAGTATCCTACGGTGAAGGTGTTGCGGCCTCCATGGCAGTTCGGCGGAATGCAGCAGTTCTATGCGTTCCGTTTGTGTTGGCTTCGCGTGATACTCAGTTTCCGAGGTTCCTCGCGCATACCCAGAACGCGAAAGTCGTTGGTACAAAGAAAGAGTATACGGCAATGAAAATTAGGGACTTCATCTTGTCGTGGTATAGGAGCTGTAAGCCGAAAGGAGTTCCAATATCTGGTGCTGGAATCGGGTGCTGATGCCACGGTATGCGATGCATGGTCTACCCACGAACCGTAGTGTGGCCGAATAAGCCGAGAAGCGGTATTCCGGGTCACTGTATGCTGATCAGGACCAGTATCAAGTCTACCCGACGAGGACGCAGATCTGCCTGATGAGCGAATCCAATATGGTTCAGTGCATGCATGACCTCCAGGGCTCCTGCGTGGGACGTTTGCCGGACAGTATGAACCACATCCGCCAGGGTGTGCTCCACAGACCAGAGGCGCCTTTCGAGCATTCTAAAGCAAGCAACATTGATACAGCTACAGATGCTCACTCTCGCCAATCGCTACTGGACTTCCGCCTCGTAGTCACCAGTCGGAGACGCCTCACTCTCTTGAAGCCGCTCGCGACTAAACACAGCACCTCTTAGCTACACGTAGCCCAGATCTGGGAAGGACCAGGCGGCGTGCAGCCTCGAGGGAAAGGAAGGTATCCAAAGCTTACTGGCTGACTCCTGGTATCAAGCTCATCCTGCTTCGTCAGTAGACGCGTGGGAGCTCTGTCATGTGCCTTTGTAAGGTCGTACCTGGCATAGTTCGTTGCAATGCCTTTTACTTAGCTCAAGCTATTCGATCCGGTGTTGATGCCGCAGTCGCTGCACACCACATGTTGTTGCTCTTGGACGATGAATTTACACTTCGTCTTCTATGGGATACAGCCGCTTCGCCACCTGTGGATACGCCACTTCCAGCAGCTTCTGCACAGTCTGAAGACACTCCTCTTTCCTGTACACCTGCAGATCTGGCCACCCGTGCTCTCTGTATACAGCTTGAACCGCTGCAACCATCCCAGCAGGATACGTGTGAGCCCACCGAATGTCGTCAACCCACGACCTAGACAAAGGAAAGTAATTGAGTTCGTTGAAGTGGTGCCCCTAAGTTGTCAAAGAAAGCTTGCACCGTCCACGCAGGCTGGTCCCGCCACGAAAGCCCATCATTGATATCATTCTCGACATACTCCGTCGGCAGACTCGACAGAAGCACGTCCAAGGGACAATCAACCCAGTACCTACGCCGCGGTGAAACATATACATCAGCGATTGTAGTGGATCTCCGTCTCACGGTCGGTCAACCTACTTTACACAACTCCAATCTCCGTATCAAGCAAAAACACAGGATTACCCTCTCGCCCCGTTGTCCAGGGAGAAGACGTGAGGCGGCACATCGCCATCCTCCACCCCATATTCCGAGATATATCCCTGAGATTGTCAACATTACTTACACCCTGCGCGACCATTTCAGCATCCCGTCTCCAGTCCGCGAAATGGCATCTTGCAGCTCCATGAGGATCGTGAGTTTTATCGCTGGGTAAGCGATGGATGGATATATGGCAGGTGGCGGAGCAAGTCTAGGACTTCTGGGAATTTGTTCATGCCTGATAGGGATTCGATATGTGGCCAGCCGGTAGCAGGTGGTATGAGGAGGAGGAGGGTGTCATCGAGGTAGAGGGTCGTGAGGAATTTGTAGTAGTCGAGGATGGCGGTCAGGGTTTGCGAGCGCGAGTATGTGCATTCGCTGGCGTGGAGGCGAGGGTTGGGTCGGGTGGTGGTGGTGTGGGATGGGGTTGGAGTTCTTCTTCGGTGATATCGTGGGTAGGCTCCTGAATGATTCCTGTCATTGTGGCTAAATGTGGTGATTCAAGAAAATCGTTGTTCCCCGAGAGCGTGGACGCCGATCACTGTGAATCCTGTTGACGTGGCAACGGGACGACATTGGAAGCTTAGCCTATGCTTCATACGACGATGCTCGATCATATAGCTTCCTAGCCATTTCTCGCACATAGTCGCTCACGAGCAGCAGCAGCGTTCTGTCCTGTCACCACACAAGCCACCAAGCCACCTCCCCTACATCGGCGCATATTCCTCAATCACACTCTTCGGCTCCACATACTCGCCCAGCGGCTTATACTCAATCCCATCATACCCAAACGCCCCCGGCCCTCCGATCTTCAAGCCTGCTTCCGTATCACTCCATCGAGGACTACACGTGATTCCCAGCACGGTCACCCGAAAGCCATACTTGAATTCCGGCACTCCAAGACTTCTTCCCGAGCCAGTATCAAGCACGCAGATTAAATCCGGCACAGACGCGATAATTGTCTTCGTGCCATCATCGTCCATATGCTCAGCGTAGATGTTCTCGTTTTTGAACGGGATGGTGAGGGTACCTGCTGTTTTGACCGCTTGGGAGCGCTTTGAGGTCTCATCGTTGTCGTCGTCTTCGTCCACGGTTAGACTGGCGATTGTGATGCTACCATAGGAATGTCCTTTGAATAGTCGACGTTCGACGTTGATGATTTTGCCGCGGAAGAGGATTTTGGCGCTTTTGGAGCCGCCGACTTCTGAGATGATCTGCTCGGCGATGGTGGAGAGGGTATTTGTGGATTCGGCGAGCGCGATGCAGCGGCCGATGCGCCATGCGAGGGAGAGTGTGTTTTTGACGCCGTAGTTATGGACCTTCTCCGTTGTGGTAGGTTTCGCAGCCATACCCACTCTACTTCCCATCTCAGAGCACGAAGCTCGTAGCGCACGATCCACGATCTCGTCGTTACTTGTCTTGGTCATGATGATGGTTTTGCCATCTCCAGAGTCAATGGCACACGGTACCAGTTCTCCAGGAGCATGGACAGCGAGTGTGGTTTGCCAGTATGTAGGGTAGGCACGACCCATCCAATCCGCATCAATAACTGGTCGATCGAAGAAGCGTGAAGAGCCAACGAGGAATGGCTCGAGACCATTGGCTCCGCCAATCTCCAAGCCCATGACCGCATCGAAGCTATCTTGATGGAGGTACTCGAGCAGTGCGTTGAAGGCATGGACTGTCTCGAGTGACTGAAGCCTTTCATTTGAGGTTGCGGGCGAACCCATGTGGCCGCCCCAATAGATACTTGCCTTTGGGCTGAGTGATGCAGCATCAATAACTTTCATCTTGTGACCAGCTCGTAGCATATCTCGTAGCTGAATACGAGAAGCAGCAGGCGAGCCGCCCCCAGCACAACCCAGAACATAGCAGCCATCTGCGAGATAGCTGATGTCAGTTTCGGTAATGTGCCATTCAAGGATGCCGCTGCTGTTGTTTCTGCGAACGGTAGGCTGGTAAGTGAGAGGGTCTGTTGGCGGCTCATCGATGACCTTCAACGCGAAGTCCTTAGCAGTCTCGGTCTCATCCTCGAGGTTGTCCTCTTCTTCGTCATTCAGACTCTCGGTTTGAACATCAATGTCCAGCTCGCCGATTGCCTTTACCACTGTCCGCAGCTGGTTGGCCACGTACGAAACAGGATAGCTCTCTACCTCGGCGATGATAATGCTATCTTTGAGCGCACCTGCAGCTACTGCCCTGTCAATGGCCATAGATTTGACACGCTCGATTGCTTGATTCTGCGTCTGGTCTGCGACGCCCTGGATGATGTCGACGATACCACCCACTTTTGAGATCGCGGCGCCCACTGCATTTGCAACGTCGTGATAAATCGGCAGCTTCAATTCTGATGCACCTTTGAGAAATGGCGGGGCTAGCACAGCTCCACCTCCGACAAGGAGGACTGGTAGCGGCTCCGGAGACGTCTTGATCGTGTCTATTGCGCCCTCCAGCAAGACCTTCATGCTCTGTTGAGCTTGTTCGATCAGATGCTCCTTAAGTGTAGAGACAGCCTTCGCATTGCCCATCTGTGCCTTACCAGCCGCTACTGCAATATCAGAGGCTGTAGTCACATCGCCACCAAAGACTATGGCGTCACGTGTGAGGTAGTGACCCACAGAGTCCGGTCCTACAGTCACTTTGCCTCCGGCTGATCTGACGATAGATCCTCCTCCCAGACCGATGGAGTGCAGCGATGGCATTGAATAGTTCACGCGTACTCCAGCCACTGTAACGTAGGCAGATGCTTGTCGTGGTAGGCCAGACGGAAGCAGTACCCCTACATCGCTGGTCGTGCCACCGATGTCCACGACGATAGCTGATGACTTCGCAAGGTCGTGACCGGTCAGGTAGGCGGCACCTCGCATGGAATTGGTGGCGCCCGACGAGAATGTCCGTATTGGGATCTGAGCAGCTGCTGCAGAGTCGAGAAGCGTGCCATCATTCTGCGTCAGGAATAATGGACACGTTAACTTCAGCGCCTTCATTGCTCTCCGGAAGCCCTTGACAGTGCGTCTCGCGTATTGCAAGATAGCTGCATTCAGAATCGCTGCATTCTCGCGCTCCAGAAGACCAATGTTCGCGCACTCGTGCGAAGCGATGACATCTGCGCCGGGCAGCTCTTGCAGAATAATGTCTCGCACTCTGTCTTCTTGCCTAAAGTGCTCATCGATGGGCGAGAAAGCGCCAACCACAACGATGGCGCTCAAGCCCAGTCTTCTGATCTCTTTACACTGTTGCACAACTTGCTCTTTAACAATCGGCGCCTCCTCCGATCCATCTATATGCAGTCCTCCGTCTACGTAGCCAACGTAGCCTTTGATGATGCTGGTCAGACCTGGCGGAAACTCTGAGAAAGGGGGAACTTCTCGTAAGAAGCTCTTCGAGATGCGTACGATCGCCACTCTGCGGAGCCGTCGCGCGTCTTGCTCCACAACAGCATTAATAAAGTGAGTGGTGCCAATCGTCACGCTCGCGATTCTGTCTGACGGCAGATCAGACTTCTCGAGGACCGTCCGCACTGCCGTTTCGATCCCAGCCGTCACATCGGGTGTAGTGGGTGTCTTATGGTGGGCGAGGACGCCTCGATTTGGGTTGTGCTGTAAAGTTGGATCAATGGCTACAGCATCAGTGTTCGTTCCTTCTATCATCAGCTATGCTCGCGTCTTGACTATGCTTGTGCTCTCGGCTGACCTCCAACATCAACGCCAATGCGAATGCTCTTTTTGCTTGGAACCATAGTTACGAAGTCAGTTGATCACTTCACCGGCAGACACATGCTTACACCGCACAACAAACCGATCTTAAGCTTGGTGGTAGAGCTTCATCAACGAGCGTTCGCGCGAGACCGGCCCTGCGGCGCATCGCATGTCGGGCGAGCATACGGCGAGGCTTGCAAGCTGATCCCATACCATACTAGCATGTGAGCCCACGTTACAGCAAGCATAGCAGCCAATTGAGATGCTCGGTCATTGATGTCGTCGGCAAGGAAGTGTTGTGTTGCGAGGTCGATTTTGGCCGAAGTGGCTCTAGCGCGGCTGGCTACCTTCTCTGCCACCAACAACACCCCCTCTTCTCTCTTATCGGCCGCCGGCCAACGCCCTGGCTTTGAGCCACCGGCCGCCTGTACGAGACGCTGGGCTCTTCCATACGGTACTGCTGCTGCGACTGATGAGATGCAAATGTCTCTGGTCGTTACTCCCTATCTGCCGCCTATCGTGGCAGCAAGGATAGCTACTGATCTGGCACGATACATGGCAATAGGGCTGGCTAGCACATGGCAGCACGAGGCAGGGTAGGTCAGACGATACTGCACTGTGAAATTGACTCTCTTCCAGTGCCGAACGACATCACGATCTCACCCAGATTGTCAAGATTTGTTTTTGTGAAAACCCGTTACTCGTATCAACAGCACAGCTTTGAGCCCTCGGCAGTACCATAATGGAGATACTCAGACACATGGTCGAGTACTGTCGACTCCCTTCCAACTCTCGAAGCGTGTCCAATGTCTGGATCAATGAAGACATTCGACCACTCCCTCCTCACCGCAGAACATGGACGCGCTGGGCTTATGTCAGCTTTTGGGCGATCAATCAGATGACGCTTTCAAACTTCCAGCTCGGGGCGTCTCTCGTCACAGCAGGCCTAGCAGTGTGGCAAGCCGTGATAGCCACTATCATCGGAAAGATCATCATCGCTGGTGTAGCCGTGAGCAATGGCTATGTTGGAGCAGAGTGGCACATTGGCTTTCCAGTTGTGAGTCGCTATATCTGGGGAATGTACGGCCATTATATCGCCTTGATCCAGCGCATCATCTTATCTCTGGTATGGTTCGCAGTGCAGAGCTGGACGGGCGGATTGTGTGTGCAGAATATCCTCGCTGCAATCTTTCCGAGCTATCAGCACATGGGCAATCATTTCCCAGCTTCGGCCAATCTCAACACGAAGCAATTCATCGGCTGGATCGTCTTCAACGTGCTCATGGTACCGATTCTATACATTCGACCCGAGAGGCTGCAGTGGGTTGTTCTTGGCTTCAACGCAGTCACTGCAGTCACGCTAATTTCGATGGTGATCTGGGTTATGACTGAGGCAGGAGGCGGAGGACCACTTCTGGATCAGCCAGCGACCGCCTTGAGCAGCTGGGACCTAGGCTGGAGCATGGTCCACGGGGTCACCACTGTTATTGGCGGTATTGCTGTCGGTCTCACGAATCAAATGGACTATAGCAGGTTTGCTCGGCGTCCTGGAGATCAAGTCATGGGACAATGGCTTTCGATCATAGTGCTGGGCATAATCATGCCATCGTTGGGCTGTCTCAGCGCCTCAGCATCGCAGGAAGTGTACGGAGAGGCGATCTGGTAGGTCGATTTCATGCTGCAAGTCGGAGACACGCTGACATAGCCCAAGGAATCCTCCTAACCTCGTGCAAAAATGGCTCGATACCAGCTACACGCCAAGATCACGAGCGGCCGCATTCTTTGCAGGGTGTGGACTGGTCATATGCCAACTGGCCATCAACAGTATTGACAATGCCTTCTCCGCCGGCATGGACATGGCTGGCCTGTTTCCTGCTTACATCAACATCAGACGTGGCGCATACATCGGACTCGTCCTCAGCATCGCAATGTGCCCATGGCAGTTGCTCAGCGCTGCCAGCACGTTCATCAGCGTGCTCTCAGCCTACTCCGTGTTTCTGGGACCTATGGTCGGTATCATGGTATGCGATTATTGGATGGTACGCCGACGCCGAGTGAGGCTCTCGGACCTATATCATCCAGGCAAGGATGGAATCTACTATTTCTGGCATGGGGTGAACTGGAGGGCTTTTGCGGCTTGGGCACTTGGTTGGTCGTACCTGCTGCCTGGTTTTGCCCATGCTGTCACTCCAAGAGTCAAAGTCCCAGAAGCTTGTACGAATCTGTACTATTTGGCATTTCCTCTCGGATTTGCAGTGAGCTTCAGTCTACACTACATCTTCAACAAGGTGTTTCCGCCGAAGGGCTTGGGCGAGGCGGACGATGTGGACTACTATGGCACGTTTACACCAGACGAGGCTGCCAAGCTGCGTGTCGCGCTGCCCGAGACTATCGAAGGGAAGGACGGTGTTGAAGCGACTAGCAGGCCAAGTATGACTAAGAGTGGAATGGCTAAGGTGACAAGTGTATGAGTAATGTCAGTTATGCTACTAGTATCAATTTGTGAGTAACGGCCCACGTGCATGATTTTGCTGCAACTGGTGCACGACGTTTCTTGTCTCAGAAGACTACTGTACGAACGTTGTCAAAATCCCACGCGACGTACACGAAGCGGTGATCCGTCTGGTTGTTTCAGCGGCTAGATGCAGCATTTGTCTTCGTATAGCACAACCTCGTGAAGATACTCGTGACACCGGGCCCGAAGCAGCAAACAGAGAGGAAGAGCCAGAGTCTTCATTAGTACACTTGTTGTATCTCTGATGTACCCTACTGATCGCGTGGAGTGTTCCATCGCACCAAACGTGGTCATCGGGCATGGCAGCGGATAAGCAGAAGGACAACCAGGATTGTGGAATTCGTTTCGGATCGACCTGATCCTTTTCTGCACATGCTCGGACCCGAACATCCTGATATGCAGATGCCCTTCGGAGAGCCCTATAGATCGTGCTGAAATGGGTATGACATGGCTGTGTGCAGCCGAGTTTGGCATGGAATAGAGAGCTGTGGATGCAGTATTGACAAGTAGAATAGGCAGAGCATGGACTCGTGCTAGTCAGACACTGAACCCAAAGTGGTAGTGGACGATCTCGGCTCGCGGCCGCAAAGTGTGAGAGGAGACAAGGGAGTGTGAATGAGGCGCAAAAGCGGCACATTTCATCAAAGCTCTGGCAGCTCTGCTTGGTCGCCCTCAATGAAGGCATCATTGTGCTCGTCTTCGTGCAACACGGTATCACTCGCTGTAACTTCGACAACTGCAGCTTCCGGGTAGTAGCAAGAAGATAGACGAGAGAGATCGCGGGCTTCGATTGTGTTGCACGACATATAAACAAGCGAACTACTGCTGGAGGGAGGCAGGGCAAGGAAGCTATCAACGGTTCTCCCGCCCGTGTGTCAATCAGTCGCTTGTCTCGACCCACGCCGTAGGTCGAAGCTAACTAGTCTCGCCTGGTAGAGTGTGAGAACCTGCACGCACGCACACACGCACGCACGCAGCTGCCCGCATCGCAAGCACCTTTCCGCAGCCTGTCGACACGACGAAGCGCACTTTCATCCTGAAGCGAGCGCATCAGGACCCATCTGCCCGTCCTCGACACGCACGCACGGTCCAACCGATCGCTAACTGCTTGCTTGCTTGCTGCGTGGGTGCTGTGTCCATGGGCTTTGCGTCGGAAACAACCACCAGCGGTCCATAGACCACGCCGACGCCTCCGCCGCTGGGACTCGTGTTTCCCATGGGCTAGCCACGATTGCATGTAGGCAAGCACCTCGAGGAGGATGACCCTTCGCAATACCACCGCCTCCTCGGACCGACATGGCTCGACTGGCACCGACTCGACGCGCTCCACCGACACCGTTAGAGGGCCTTTTGGGAGCTTCTCTACGGTGAAGAGCCAGCCGTTGAAGCTGCACACTAGACGCGAGAAGTACGTATCTGCATTTCGTATTGTGCTGCACGTACGTGAGGAGCAGGAGAAGGCGGAAGGTGCAGTCAGGTAGCGGTGGAAAGTGGCAAGGCAGGAGCGACGCGCTTTGTGTTATATGGGATGCCTTGTCCCAAGACGCGGTGGCAATAGATCAATTTGATATCGCATTGGAGCGATCAGTCTGCCGCAAGACACGGTCAGCTAACTATAGCACATAGACTCGAACGGCAGGACTCCGAGGTCTCACCTTTGACCATACCCAAGCCTCAGCCGAACAACGCACGCGCGAACAGCATTGCGCCATGGGAAACCGAGACACCCACCTCCATGTCAGCCGACCAGTCTGGCAGCATACCTGCCATTCGACGACAACCACCCACCGCCCACCCCATGGCCTGGAGCAACAGCAATGAGAATCAAGGACCCATGCCGCAGTCCATTTTTGGCGGCAGCTTCTACAACGACAGCAACGAGAACCTCAGCCAGATATCACCCGGCTTTGCGCCAAACAATGGCATGTACTTTCCGAATGATGGCGAAGATAGACGACCTTCCATAGCCAGCGCGACCACGGTATCGTCCACTGGCTCAAAGTCAAGCGTGCGAGACCGCATGCAGAAAAAGCTGCAGGGCTTTTTCGGCGAGACAGACGTGCCTGTGGGGAGCGAGAGTCGACAGAATTCCGAGGCGAGCTCGATGCAGAATGGTCCATTGCCTCCATTTGCGCCGGGTGCCACTTCTGGGAGGAATAGGAATAATTCCATGAACGATGCGATGCTGCGTAGTGGACCACCGAGCCCGGCGTCGAGGCCGCGAACACCTGCGCAGCAGCCTTCTAGCGAGGTCACTCCGTGGGTGTTCCAGGATGCTGAGGTACGTTGGCACATAACTGGGGCGAAGAGGACGTGAATCTGCTTGCGTGAAGAGGGCTGTAAACGACAAGGCAAGCGCGGCTGAAGGCTGATATTGACACAGAATGCACCACCGACCCCCGGATCGAGCTTTCCACCTGATAGCAATGGCTTCCGAAAAGCGTCCAGGTTGCATCTGCCTGGCGGTCACAGGCATAATCGGAGCACCGAGGAGAAAGGCGGCTACGGCTTTCCGCTGCGACCTTCGACTTCCCGGGAGCAGTCTTTCAGTATCATGCGTGGTGGCAGTAATGCGCCCAATGCCATGAGCTCAACGCTCAACTTGAAATCCGCTCGCTCCACCAGCCCTGCGCCAAGTGCTCATAGTGCTATCAGCGGGCAAGCAGCACGATCGCCGCAGACAAGTGGCCATAAACGATCACTATTCGACCGAGTTACAGGTAGACACAAGGGCGATAAGGAGACATTGCAGTCACAGTCCTACACGTCTCTTCCGGGAATGCAGAAAGTGCCTACCCGCGAGCGTGCAGATAGCAAAGCGAAAGTCGGAAAAGGAAAGGCAGAGGGCACAAATGGCGTTGCAGGCATCGTGCAGAAGAAAGGCCATCGGCTGCCCTTCAAGAGCAGCAAGACGGCGGAAACGAGCGTGGAGCAGGCGAGACCGATCAAAGACCCTAACGAGACACATGCAGAGGCCAGCAATGCGCTCTGGCATTTGGACACAGACATGTCGCATATGGAAGGTATCATTGACCACAAGAACCCTCCGGTGGGATCACCACATAATGAGATCTACACAGGTTGGCCGCCAGAAGAAACACCTCCCGAACAACCAGACGAGAAGGGAGCGTGGGACGCACCAGACAGCTGGGCTGTACAAAAGGTAGCCGACGAGAATATGCGTCGCCTGACCGAGCTCGATGACGAGGGTGATGTGAGAAGAGACGACTCTGGACCCATGTTCTTCATGCGAATATTCCGTGCCGATAGCACATTTGCGGTCATATCTGCCAGCCTGAATACGACAGCTGCTGAGCTCATCTCTATGATGGCTAAGAAGACTTTTCTCCAGGACGAATTGGACAAATATCAGATAGTAATGCGCAAGCAAGACACAAGCCGGCAGCTAGGATCTGGCGAAAGACCTCTGGTCATGCAGAAGAGGTTGCTCGAGCTCGTCGGCTATCAGGACAATGACCACCTTGAAGATCTCGGCCGTGAAGACCATGGCTACCTGTGTCGATTCACCTTTTTGCCAGCCAAGATGAGCGGGTATAGTAGCCTCGAGCGCGATCCTGGATTCAACAAGATGCAACGATTCAACCACATCGACCTGTCTGGCCGAAATCTGATCACGATACCAATCACCCTGTACCAGAAATCTACAGAGATCATCACTCTAAATCTCTCGAGAAATCTGACCTTGGATATTCCAAAAGACTTTGTGCAAAGCTGTACAAATCTACGAGAGATCAAATACACCAGTAACGAAGCCTGGAAAGTCCCGCCCAGTCTGGCTTTAGCCCATAAGCTCACGACACTCGATGTATCGAACAATAGGCTGGATTCCCTGGAACATGCTGAGCTTTACAAGCTCCAGAACTTGCTTAGTCTGAAACTGTCGAACAACAAGTTGACAACCGTACCGACCTACTTTGGGCAATATCGAGCTCTTCGCAGTCTCAATTTGTCTTCCAACTCACTTATAGAGTTCCCGCCGGCACTTTGCGAACTCACGACGCTGGTCGATCTCGACATCAGCTTCAACTCAATATCGACACTGGGTGACATTCACACCCTGACGAATCTCGAACGATTGTGGGCAACGAACAATAGACTGTCAGGCCCCTTCGACTCATCATTCAGTTCTCTCGTTAATCTGCGCGAAATTGATGCTCGCTTCAACAACATTAGCAATATCGATGTTGTGTCACAGCTGCCCAAGCTAGAAGCTCTTATGCTGGGTCACAATGGTGTGTCGCAATTCGAAGGCTCGTTTCAATGCTTGAAAGTTCTGTTCTTGAACCACAACCCAGTGACGAACTTTGACCTCAACGCACCAGTACCGAGCTTATCTGTGCTAAATCTGGCATCTGCAAAGCTGGCAAGACTTCCTGACGCACTTTTCATGAAGATGTCTGGCCTCACAAAGCTTACCATAAGCAAGAACCACTTCGTCTCGCTGTCGCCCCACTTTGGCCTGCTTTCGAAGCTAGAGTACCTCAGCATTGCAAAGAATGAGCTTAGCAGATTGCCAGCGGAGATTGGGCGTCTGACTGAACTTCGATATCTTGACGTCCGAGAGAACAACCTAGGTCTGCTGCCCCCCGAGATCTGGTACGCGAAGCGATTGGAGACCCTCAATGTCTCTTCCAATGTGCTGGCAGACTTTCCCAAGCCTGGAGCACCTCTGCCACCACTCCCAGACGCGGCCATCGCGATGACGCCCAGTGCAATGCCGGCGGCCAATAGTCCTGAATTTGAAGAACTCGGTAAGCTCGAGGACTTCCAATTGCGAAGGCCGAGCCAAGCCTCCGGTATGATGAGCACCTCGAGCTCGCCAGGTACGACATCACGTAAGGGCTCTGTGGTTTCAGCTTATTCCGGCAAAGCCACGCTTAGGAGAACAAGCACTGCAAGCAGCACAGCGACACTCACAGCTGGTGCAGGAGGGTCGCGAAAAGACTCGACTCTGTCCAATAGGTTGGCAGCGACGTTCTCATCATCCCTCCGACACCTCTTCTTGGCAGATAACCGACTCGAGGACGATGTCTTCAACGAGCTCGTGCTGCTACCTGAACTTCGTATTCTCAATCTTTCATACAACCAGCTATACGACGTTCCGGCGCGTACGATACGTAAATGGACACATCTGACCGAGCTCTACCTCTCTGGCAATGACCTTACGTCGATACCATCAGAGGACCTCGAAGAAGGCTCGTCACTCAAGGTCTTGCATATCAACAACAACAAGTTCCAGGTCTTGCCTGCTGAACTCGGCAAGATTCAGCGTCTTGCGATACTCGACGTGGGAAGCAACATGCTGAAGTACAATGTCTCAAATTGGCCGTACGATTGGAATTGGAACTGGAACCGTCAGCTCCGTTACCTCAATTTGTCGGGCAACAAACGTTTGGAGATAAAGCCAAGTGCGCAATCACTTAGTGGACGGGATCAACGCGACTTGACTGACTTTTCTTCCCTCGTCAATCTACGCATCTTGGGCCTGATGGATGTTACACTTACAATCCCATCGGTGCCAGATCAGGCTGCGGACAGGCGTGTAAGACTTGCGGGCTCAATCATTGGCAACACGATGCCATATGGAATGGCTGACACTCTGGGTCGGAACGAGCACTTGTCGACATTGGATTTGGTCGTCCCACGCTTCAGAGGACACGAAGACGAAGCTCTCGTAGGATTGTTCGATGGCCAGTCACTTTCCTCTGGAGGTAGCAAGGTGGCGAAGTTCTTGCACGAGAAGTTCAAGCACTATTTCATCGAGGAGCTCGAAAAGATCGATACAGAACACGAGACACCCTTGGATGCGCTCCGACGGACCTACTTGGGTCTCAACAAAGAGCTCGCCACCACGGCCACCCAAGCCATGGACGCTCGCGAGCATCCTAGCAGTGCCCTGGTACATCGTGGCAGCATCTCTGGTCCCGAATTGGGCGATGACGATATCACATCTGGTAGCACAGCAACAGTCATGTACTTACATGGCATGGAGCTCTACATCTCGAATGTAGGCGATGCACAATGTCTCCTCATCCGGTCTGAAGGCGGCCACAGAATCATTACAAAGAAGCACGACCCAGCTGAAGCTAGCGAGCGTCAGCGCATACGAGAAGCTGGCGGCTATGTCTCCAGACAAGGAAAGCTGAATGACCAGCTTGATGTGTCGCGCGCTTTTGGTTTCGTGCAGCTTGCACCTTGCATCATCGCAGCTCCGGCTGTGAACAAGATTGATATCAGAGAGCAAGACGAGATGATACTACTTGCTTCTCGAGAACTGTGGGACTACCTCACACCAGACTTCGCCGTAGATGTGGCGAGACAAGAACGCGGGGACCTTATGAGAGCAGCGCAGAAACTTCGTGATCTTGCGATAGCTTTTGGTGCGACGGGCAAGATCATGGTCATGATGGTAGGCGTCAGTGACCTTCGAAAGCGAGAGAAGGCACGATTCAGGACACACAGTATGAGCATGGGCCCCTCGGGTTCACCTGACGACTACTTCACAACTGTGCGAAAAGCCAAACGCGGTCGAGACGCCGTGGGCGATTCGAAGCTTGCGCGCCTGGATCAGGAGGTTGAGCCGCCAACAGGAGACGTCACCCTTGTCTTCACAGATATCAAGAACAGCACAATACTGTGGGAAACATACCCAATTGCGATGCAATCTGCCATCAAGATGCACAATGAGGCTATGCGTCGACACCTCAGAATCATTGGAGGCTACGAAGTGAAGACGGAAGGCGACGCTTTTATGGTCGCTTTTCCTACCGTTACCAGCGCGCTTCTGTGGTGTTTCACGATTCAGAGTCAGCTACTCGAGGTTCAATGGCCACAGGAAATCCTCAACAGCGTCCATGGAGAGGAGATGCAAGATGCAGAAGGCAACGTTATCTTCCGCGGCCTGAGTGTGCGCATGGGCATCCACTGGGGACGTCCCGTTTGCGAGATCGATCCAGTCACGAAGCGCATGGACTATTTTGGTCCCATGGTCAACCGTGCCGCTCGTATCGAGAGTGTTGCCGACGGAGGCCAGATCTGCGTGTCTTCGGATTTCATCCAGGAGGTTCAGCGAATGCTTGAAAGCCACATTGAATCAGATCGCAGTGGTTCCACAGGATCGGATGACAATATCAACGACGATGTGCTGACTCAGACGATTCGTCGTGAGCTTCGTTCTCTGAGCAGTCAAGGATTCGAGGTCAAAGACCTCGGACAACGAACACTCAAGGGACTTGAAAATCCTGAATACATCTATCTAATGTACCCACATTCGCTTGCATCGCGACTCGTGGTGCAACAGCAGAAAGCAGAGGCAGAGTCAAGAGCTGCACAGGAGAATGCAAGCGAGGCAAAGAAGACGCGTAACAGCCAGCTCACGATCGACACGGACAATGTTTGGGATTTGTGGAACGTTTCTCTGCGCCTGGAAATGCTTTGTAGCTCACTCGAAAGCACCGGCATTCGCAGTCTGAAGCCACCCGAGACGGCACTCCTGGAGAAGATCAAGCATGGCGGCGGCGAGATTACTGATCGGTTCTTGGTCAACTTTGTTGAGCACCAGATCAGTAGAATTGAGGTGAGTTATTCACGCATGCTGACTCTTAGTTGGAAACGATTGACTGACTTTTGTTACAGACTTGTATCTCTACTCTCGCCCTGCGCAACATGATCCGACCGTTCAAGCATGGCGTACTCAGCCAGGCATGTCCAATGTCTGAAATCCTGTCCGAGCTGGCCGGACAACTGGATGAACTGAAGGCGTTCAAGGCTGCGCAAGGAGACCTGGAAATGGCAGATGCTTGACCATGACGCATTGCACGTGAAAGATTTTGAAACGTTGACACCGCACATAGAGATGACGCGAACGAGAAGAAGAAGTAATAATGTTTGAGCCGACGAGGGCATGGAAAGTTATACGGGCGTCAAGTACGCATGCACGCTTGGGTTATAGCGAGACCGCATCGCAAGGATGGAATGTGATCTTGGTTGGGCGGGAACCTTTGTATTGACTTGCTTACGAGCTGTCTTGGGGGCATGATTTGAGCGGTGTTTGTTTCTGGATTCCAAAGCCAGCACAAGCAGAGCAGCAGGTGATGACTGACTGACTTGTGGGAATGAGCACATTTAGCAGGGAGGCTGCGCTGCTTGTTCTGTACGAGTACTTAGTATATGAGGTGCGGTCTTCGCAGCAAGGCAAAGCAAAGCAGCGCTGCGCATGCATGGATGGATGGGTATATGCGCAATCAATCAATGAATGATATGATGGCGTTTTGCCTCAATTCAGATGCGTGGTTCGTTGATGCCTTTCCTCTCGAGTTTATTGATTGTACAACTTGACGCATCGACTGTCATCGTCGTCAGCCGTGAATCAGACAGAGCTGACGAGTTGCAAATTAAGTAGTGTGTTGATGGGCTAAGAGATCAGCCGGGGTTCTTCTGGTCTCTCATTGCATTATGACTTGGTAGATTGCTTGCATGCAGTCACAGCGGTCTTTCTGCACTCTGCGATCGTCTTTTTGGCTGCGTGGCTGCCTCGCATGAACGACCTGATGCTCGCAAAAGTTCTTATTGACTACCAAATACGCAACAGCTACCGAAATTTTTGTCGCGTACTATGGCTGCTGGAGGAGAACAGTCATTTTGTGGATCATTGTGTCATGCTGGCGTCAAGCGTCGTCAAGACACTTCGTTGTTCGTGCTTTCAACTGCGTGACTTGAAATCTCTTCCGACTGGCATAGCTGTGGATATATGCCTACGAACTAGCCTTCGCACAAGCCCCCAAATCCCTCTTGACAACCTCCGCTTCCGGTCGAATATCAAAATCAAAAATATCAATCGGCAAACCCATCGTCGTGCACGCATTCGGAATATCTACAATACCCGCAATGTGTCCTTGGACAGGAGCACAACTGAGCAGGAGATAGATTTGGTAGTCGTCGTAGCCGTAGCGGCGCAGGTACTCGATGACGCGGAGGCAGGTTTGGCGGTAGGCGACGGTGGCGTCGAGGTAGTGCTGTTTGCCGTGCTCGTCGACGCTGAAGCCTTCGAAGTAGATGTAGCGGCCGGGGCCGAATTGGGGTTCGACGGGGCCGGGGATGTAGATGGGGCTTGTAAGGGAGTGTGTTAGTGGAAAGTTGAGAGGGGGAAGGGGAACAGGGAGGGAGTGGTGTACCTCTTCATGCCTAACTTCTCGATGCCATTCTTCATCACGGTGAACTTGATGGTGATGACACCGGCCATTTCAATGGCACCGCAGAAGGAGATTTCTCCATCTCCTTGGCTGAAATGCAAATCTCCTACGGAGAACTTGCCGCCTTTGACATGGACGGGCAAGTAGACTTTGCTGCCTCTGCTCAAGTTCTTTATATCGCAGTTGCCGCCATGTTCTGGGCGACCAGGGATGGTTCGTGCCCCCTCTTTTCCGACCTTCTCTTTAATGGTGGCATCTCCGGTTCCGACGTGGACGTTCATCGGCTCGGGAGGTTTGGCGACGTCGCGGTCCATGTGGCTGCAGGCGGAAATGAGTTCGCCTTCGCGCTTGTTCCAGAGCTCGAGAACCTCTTGGGAAGGAGCACATCCTAGAATACCTGGGTGAATCAGGCCTGCGAAGCGAACGCCTGGGATATGGCGGGAGGAGCAGTTGATGCCTTCAAAGTCCCAGATTGCCTTTGCGGGTTTTGGATAGATCTCGTCGAGGAAGCCCTGCAGATACGTTGTCAGCTTCCATACTGCTTAAGTGTACGAGGCGCCTGATGCAGAGATAGGTGTACTCACACCTCCATTCTCCTTGGAAAAGACACCCGTGAAACCCCAGGGCTGGTGCTCAAGTGGCTGCACATCCTGGATATCAACGACCAGCACGTCTCCCGGCTCGGCAGTCTCAATGTTGAAGGGACCAGTCAAGTAGTGGATTCTGGTGAGGTCGACATCCCTCATATCGTCGGCCGAATCATTGTTACCGATTTGTCCTCCTGTCCAATCGACACATTCGATCTTGACGGTTTCGCCATTCTTGATATCGCCAACGGTCGGGACTAGATGCAATTTGTAAGCCGAGGCCTGTCGCGAACGATGGAGATGTCTCGTAACGTACTGTCAGGGTGCCATCGATTCTACCGGAGTAAGGTCAGCTTTGTTGTTGCTGTAGCCATCACGGTGGTAGCTGTCATATGCGCTGGGTAGCTTACATGTAAATAAGGCAGTGTCCCGGCATCTTTGTCGAGCTCTACTCTTGCTGCATATCTTAGTCCTTCCTTACCCATTTTGAAGCGATCTCAGTGTTATTTTTTGTGGTTCTTGTGACAGCGGTGCAGTGTCTTGATAGCAACAGATTCGAGAAGCAGATCGGACGAAGCGCCTACCCATTTTATTGCTCTTTCGACTCCTCTCCGTGGAGCGGGGTCGGGTCGACACTCTAGACAATGACAGATAAGACGCCTGACAGTTTACGCGTTACGCGCCTCGTCCGTATCAGCTCCTGAGCATTGACTACAAGGTTGATAAGAAGGCCCATTCAAGCGAGGAAGTGCTGCAAACATGCTGTCATCACCAGAGCTCTGTTATTGCGGGGCGCAGATGGAGCTGTGAGCTTTGAGCAGCTGCCGAACCTGGTCAGTGGACGCGTCGGCAGATCCGAAATATGTCCGGCATTGAGATCTGGAATACAAAGGGCTGGAGCATGGCTGTATTCATAAAGGTCGTATCTGCATTGTTGGTGACACTGTGTTGCCATTGTCGATGCTACGAGAACTGGCGGCCTATCTTGATCTCTTGCTCTGTTGTGCTGTGCTTCTTCTCTTTCAGTGTGGTGTTGAACTTGTCAATGGCCTCCAATGGCAAGCTGACGAACTCGTGTTTGTTCTTCCAGTGGACGTCTTCCTTTCTGAACTGTTCGGCGTGCTGTGGGTCTGGCGGCGGTTCGGTGACTTTGGTGATGAGGTAGGCGGTCGAGGCTTCAGCGATGCCGTAGATGAGCACGCCGAGAAGTGGGATCTTGAGGAAGGCGACAAAGGCAAAGGCGAAGCCGAAGAGCACTCCTTCCCGATCGTGAAACCACTGCTTCTTCTGCTCCAGCGTGTATCGGATGCGGGAGAAGTAGGGCTCGAGCTGGACGAGACTGTTAGCCGGGGCATGGTAGGTGGGTAGGTGGTGTGGATTGAGGGCAAACATACCAACTCGCGCATCAGCGTCCTGCTGGAGAAGTAGCTCTGCAGAAACATGACCAGATAGCGCTTGGGCAGGAAGATGGAGCTTCCAAAGATCAGCAGTGCCGGCTGCAGTCCCACGGCCTTGTTGAACGTGTAGAAGGAGGCAGCTGGCAGCACGAAGCGTCCCACATGTGGCAGCAGAGACAGCAGATAGACTCCCAGCGATACGGCCGCCTTCTTGCCAAATCGGAAGCCAAACGCCTTCAACGCCTGATACGGGTCTTTCTTTTGCTGCGCTGATGAGGCTCCCGGACCGCCATACAGCTTCAGGTTGGGATAGTACATGGCTCGCAGTTGAGATGGATCATCGCATTTGTGCTTTTGGATGTACGTCTGGTCAACCCACTGCAGGCTGTCCATGAACATGTGGTCCATGGCTGGACTGAGCTGGCGGATGAAGGTCATCAGGAAGAAGGGCACTTGCAGCACCGAGTTCTCGATGAAGGAGATGCCTTCGGTGATATCTTCGTCCCATGTCGACCCCGACAGATCCGTGAAGAGGCCCAGGAAGCGGATCAGCACGCGGATGCCTATAGTCTGAGAGGAGAAGGTGTCAGTCGGGTGTCAATCGCTCCTTCCTTGCCACTCATTTCATCTACAAACCATATCCAGGTCGACTGCATACCGGAATGGCGACCAGAATGCGAATGGCCAACCCCGATGCCACGGCCAATGCTGCCTGTTTGTACAGCTCGCTCGTGAAGATGCCGGGGTTCTGCAGTGCTCGATTGGCCCCGACCACGGTCAACTGAGCGCCGCGGACGATGCTGTTCAGCTCAAAGCTGCCGAATGCGCCCATGTTACTCATCCTGTCGACGTTGCCTCAAGCAGAGGTGGTGATGTTGTACAACTTATGGACATGCGACACGACAACATTTTGTAGGAACCTGCCCACTCGAGCGATGACGCGTTTCGTTGTCGCTGCAGGGATCTCTCCTTCTTGCTTGAACTTCCTCTGACATGTTACCATATGCAGTATGCCATCAACAACGCGTCTCTTAAGTTTTTGAGAATATGTCAAGACGCGTAGCAAGGTAGAAAGAGCGTGATGGTGATCTGAGGAGAATTCGAAATTGCCCTGTCGATCCAGCCATTCCTCTTTCTGCTTCTCGTCTCATAGAACTTCTAGACCAGGTATGCTGGGCAGGCCATGCTACATGGCGGCAGCGTGTACAGAAATGCTCTGAAGTGCCCTGCATCATTTTCTGCCAGGTTTGCTTCTACTGTGCATGGCAAGCTGTACGGAATTATGAGTTCGAGTTACCCTGCTATCAAAGCCCACTCGGATCGCACGTATGAGGTATATCTTTCACCACTGCCATCGAGGCCTCTTGGACTGACCCAGTGACAGAATGCTATATTGATTCTGGAACAACGACGGAACACCGTTCGATCGGAACTCAAGCCCATCACACAAGTTCCAACACAACCCAATCACAATGCATCCACTGCTCGTGGAGTACCAAGTCTGGTCGGCATGAAGGAGTGGCTTGCACAGCTAGGACACTCCGTGCGTAAAATCTTGTGCGCCAATGTTCGCTTACTGACTGATCTCCAGGAAGCAGACATCAACGCCCTCAACATTATTCACATCGCCGGCACGAAAGGCAAAGGCAGCACATGCTCTTTCACTGAGTCGTTCCTCCGGGCTCACGCAGATCGAACGGGGTTTCCAAGAAGGACTGGCCTGTACACCTCGCCTCATCTGCTTGACCCAGAAGAGCGAATTCGCATCAGGTTCCTACCGTTGGCACGAGAGGCACTAGCAAAATACTTCTTCGAGGTCTATGACCGATTACCACAGATCGCCACTGCGCCCGATCTATCGAAGCCGCCTGTAGAGCGTGGTCCACGATTCTTGCAGCTGTGGGCTTTGCTCGCCTTTCACACTTTCATCCGCGAAGGCGTAGATGCTGTTGTTCTGGAGACACACAATGGTGGCGAGAACGATGCCACGAACGTGGTAGCTAAGCCGCTGGTCACAGCTGTCACAACACTAGGCCTGGACCACATCGAAATTCTGGGAAACACAATCGAGAGCATTGCGTGGCACAAGGGCGGCATCTACAAGATAGGCGCCGTAGCACTATCCACGCAACAGGAGTCATCAGCGGCCACTGAGGTTCTTCGACAGCGCGCCAGAGATGTCGGCGAAGCAGTCAGCATCATTGACGATGATGAGCGATTGCCAGCTGATGCCATGCATCTCGAGCCATCTGTACAGCGGAAGAACGCTTCTCTGGCACTTGCGGCTGCTGAAGCACTACTGAAGCAGACGTCTGGTGGCCAGCTATCGGTCGAGGACATACAGACAGGCGTTGATCAGTGGAATTGGCCCGGACGATATCAAATCCTCCGACGAGGCCCTCAAACTTGGTTCCTGGATGCTGCTCATTGCGAGTCTAGTGTGGCTCTCGCCGCGCAGTGGTTCGACAAAGAGAGTCGACGGTTGGCTAGCAGAAAAGTCACCCGAGTGCTTGTCTTCAGCCACATGAACAAGCTTCGAGACGCGCGTGCGTTACTGGAGAGGCTGATATTTGCTCTCAAAGATAGCTCAATCACCATTGACCACGTCATATTCTCAACATACGATGAAACAGTCGACGCTTCCGCAGAACGACCTGAGATATTCGAGGTCTTCAATGACATGTGGCGAGAGCATCTACCAAATACCACAATCTGGGAAGAGCCGGCCATCAGGAGTGCTGTCGAGCAAGTCCAAAAGCTCGATCCCGAACACGGCGAGATGCATGTACTGGTCACTGGCAGCCAATATTTGCTGGGTCCAGTGCTACGCCAACTGAAGGGAAATGATTGATATCGCATAACCGCGCGACTTCGATGGCACAGACTACTGCCGCCAAATTTTCTGCGACATGAGGTGGCTAGAAGTTTATTCTTCACAGTATCGCTCGCCCGGCACTGTGCATTACCAAGCGACAGCTCACGCCAACTATAGACAATGGACTTGCAGCCATATCACAGGTCCGAGTCTAGACCCATAGCCGTGATAATGGACTTAGCACGAATATCGCTGATGTACTGGCGAATTGACTCAGCTTCGGCATTTTCGGACAGGCACATATACCTTGGCACTATAGCCTTCCACCCAATGGCCTTTGTTATGAATCTGAACGATATACAGGCGACTTCAACATAAAGCGCTTGGCTGTCCTACTATAGAATGACAAGGCTCAATTGGAATGCCGTGGTACCCAGGTAATTGTCGTCACACGTCTCTTCGGCAAATCGACACAGCCGAGTATGGGCCAATCATCAAACATATATAACCACTTCCCGTCAGGAGTTGAGCATCGAAAGCAAAATAGCAAAGACTCGACGCACAACACAACACGGCCCACCGAACAAAACGTCCAAGACCTAGCCATAACAATGAGACCCCCCATTGCGGCAGCCATCCTCGCTTTCAGCGCCTCACAAGTCACCTCTCTACCACTTCGGTTTCCCTCAGGAGGCACCAGAGCCACTTTCGCAGTCTGCCCTCTAGCGTGCGGCTGCCACGACTTTCCCACACATCCTGACTTTCCCTCTACCGCACCGGAATTTGACAAACGTGAGGCGCTCTCCGTTGCTGCGATTCCGGATGGTAGTATCTCTCCAAAATCTCAAGAAGCCATCGATCGCTGGAACACGCAATTTGGAGGTTCTCCGCCCCCGTCTGCAGAAGAGAAAAGAGACGCGGTTCCAGAAGCTATGGACCAACATCCTGAGGAGGCAGGGATCCCACCAGAAACCTTCGAGGCCTACGAGCGCTGGATTGAAAAATGGGCGGCCACCGCCCGACGTTCGAGTTCTTCGGTGGTGGTCGTGGCGGTCAATAAGAGAAGATAGAAGCGCTCCCTGCCGCTGCACAGCCCTTGTGATTATTGCACGAGGCTATCGATCGCTCGAATAGTAGCAGAAGAGGGAGACGGTTTCTGCTACTGCGAACCCGGATAGCAATATCTCTGCAGAATCATAGAAAGCCATCGGTCGCTGGAACGCGGGGTGCAGGAATACCATTGAATACCTCCGAGGCTCTGGAGCGCTGGAACTCCAAATTTTGTGATCCGCTTTCCTAGGCACAATGGCAACTCTAGCTCGTCAGATAAGAGAGACAATCGCTGTCGTCTGTAGAGGCGAATCTGAAGGGAAGTGTCTTATCAGCTTCGTAGAGTGCTTTTCGAGCTGCGGCCGCTACAATGGATCTAATACCACATCTGGCTTCGGCATTTCGGGAGGCTACGCCTTCCTTGACCCCATAGCCTTCCACCCAATAGACATCGCTGGAGACCTAGATCGTGTATAGCTGGTCATAGCAGCGGCCGCGAAGCTGTGCTTTCACGATGCAACCATTGCACATGTGTTTCGTTGTGCTCCGCTCTCTGTCGTCGACTGAATCATGCCAACTTCTAATATCATCGAAGCACAAGTAAACCACTCTGCGACATGAGTCAAGTCTGCACGGCAGAACAGCACGATCGCTTTTAAAAAGGTCGTGATCCTTCAAATCAATCATTTGATACCTCACATCAATCTCGACCCACGGCCGCCATTATCCTGGCCTCCACAATCGCCTCCGCACCAGTCCTTGTCCTACAATTCGAAGTTATCACAATTTACCCCCGAAGTATGTCCACCCGAATTCAGCTTCAGCTCGGGAATCACCCTCAACAAGAACTACGAGGAACCGCAAGTCCCACGAACGCGTGGCCTCAGAAGAAGGAAAGAATGGCGCACGAGAAGCGCTTTCGGTCGCTGCGAGCCCCGATGGGACCGTTTCGAAAGAGTCGCAAGAGCCTTTTCAGAGCTAGAATGACATCAGTCCCGGCATCACCGCTCCCTCACGCTATACGCTGCTGAACGAGAGTGGACATCACGTGGAGACTGCTGACAGGAGAACCTAATGGCAACGCGAGACATGTATCCATTACAACGTCTTGAGCACGAATATCGCCATCACACTGGCCAATTTACTTAGCTTCGGTGATTTCGCAGTGGTGCATTGTTCTTGGTACTACAGCCTCGCTCCTGCCCAATGTAGTCCGCCAGATATTACACCATTGTACGATCGAATACATTTTCGGAGGCTTGGCTATCCTGCTATGGACGAAATGGTGCTCGTATGTCTCGTGGGTACAGCTGCTCGGCGAGTCAGCCTGTGCCAGACACATATAACCACGTTCTACCAACGCTGAGATGCGAGCAGCAGAGCAAGCAGCAAGCCATTCTTTCTTATTCTACCAGCCATATCCAACACACACGACCATCACCAGACTGCACCATGAAGTCCTCCATCACAGCAGCCATCATTCTGGCCATCCGCGCCTCTCAAGTCACTTCTGCACCACTCCCATTTCCGCAAGGAGACATCAGAAACCGGCTCGCAGTGTGCCCGCCCTGGTGCGGCGCAGGCTCCATCGACGACGACGCCTGGCGCGAATTCCGCGAGCTCACAGGCCAGAATAACATAAAGCCACCAACCACTAAGCGTGGTGAAGAAACTGCCGAACCCGATATCTGGTCTAAGCTGCGCCCCGAACGACACGGAAACTTTTACCAGGTGCATAGACGAGATGCGCTCTCCGTCACTGCCAACCCAGACGGAACTATCCCAAAGAAATCGCAGGAAGCCATCGATCGCTGGAATGCGCAATTCGGCACTCTCAACGAGCAACACAATGGAGAGACGCTTTCTGTTCCGACGAACCCTGATGGAGGTGTCTCGAAGGAATGGCAAGACGCTGTTAATCGATGGGAGCTGAGGCTCGATGACACTACTATTCCTCCTCGAGAACAACAGAAAAGAGAAGCGCTTCCCGCAGCCGCAGACGATAATGATGATGGTGATGACAAAGCGTCATCCTGGGAAGTCTACAACCGCTTGCCCGACCCATCCGGAGGCGCTCCTTACTTGGGCAAGCTTTTTGATAGTCAACAAGAAAAGCGAGAAGCGCTTCCCGTTGGTACAAATCCTTTGCAGTTGTCGCACGAGGCTATTGATCGCTTGAATAGGAAGCTTGGTTTCCATCCACAGCAGAAGAAGAGAGGGAGGCGCTTCCTGTCGCTGCTGCAAATTGGGGTGCCAGTGTCTCGCGGTGGACGCAAGAGGCTGCGAACCGCTTGAATGCGAAAGTTGGAAGGTCAACAACAGTGATAGGCTGCTGTGATCCATGTAGCTGTTTCTCTTTACGGACAACCTCCCTCGGTTCCGTCTACGCATTGGCTCCAGGAGGTCGAATTGATGGAGGCAGAGATACGTCTGTGCATTAGTGACTGAACCCAGCTGCAAGATCTTTTCGATCGATGAAATTTTCCATACCATATTCGCTTCTAGCCAGCATCTGTCTTCACCATCGTCTGCACACCATTCTCGACAGCAGTCGATCGAGTCTCTTGCACGCCATGTCGACCCCAATCTACGATGCGATCGTGAATGTAATAGTACTCGAAGCATATAAGAAACCTTTCACTTCGACTCTTCCCTCGCCGTCAAGCAATCGGCTCCCGCACCTCCCGACCCACCACAAACAACCAAATTCACCAACTCGCAGAACAAACTTACCACAGCAACTTTAGAACCTCACCTCTCCACCATGGGCAAAATGGACAAAGCAATCGCCAAGACTGCGAACTGGAAGACTTTTACGTCGCTCCAGCCCTTACATTCGTGCAGATTGGCGTCGCTACCATTCGTGGCATCAGCAGGTGCAGAGCGAAGAGTAAGGCGAGGAAAGAGGCTGCTCGCGAGGCTGAGAGAGCTGCTCGTGCGGAGAGAGCCAAGCGAGCTGAGAGGTATAGCGAGCCGGGACCGCTCCGCCGGAGGGGTCGCAGTCGTCGCCGTTACAGCAGTAGTGATAGTGGTTGGTCTGACGATTAGGCTCTGGGAGGCTCTGGAGAGAGGGTGTTGGGGGAGGAGATGATGGGCTAAGGAGAGTGGAGCTCTGCTCTTCGACGATTCCTGCTCGGCTACTGATGATTGACTGAGGCCTACGATCATGTCACTTGTGAATATAAACTTTCAGTTAGATCAAGGTACGTCAGCTTCTTATCACAAGAACATAGCTGCTTGAGTCATCTGTCAATCTTGCACAATTGTGGCCGAGATGCCCTCGGTAGCCCATATCCACAAAGCCTCAAGTTCTATTCAAGCCCATTTCTAGAGAAACTTCATGTTGAATTGCCCAAAGCCCGAGACTTTCGTTATACTACGACTCGAGATATGCAGCTCATCGCGCAGCCTCATGTTCAGCATCTCGCCAGTTGCCTTCAGCAGACGATTGATCGATTCAGCCATGCTCCAGACGGGGCTGCCTCTTGCAAGAGTGGCCTCGACCCTCGGAACGCCATGGACGAGAACTGCAGTCCAGCTGGAGTTCTCATGAATTGTGAGTATCTGGAAAACTTCTTTGGGATCTACCTGCGTGCTGGAGATCCTCTGAGCCTTGGCAGCGTCTTTGATGAGGTGTGGATAGAGTGCAACGGCATTCGCTGCGCGATTGTTAGTAGAGCAAATCGTATATGGCGAGTTGTATGGAACCTGTCAGGTTACCAAAGATCTGGTCTCGCGCAAATGGCATTCCTGTCACCGGCGCAAGTTCGCTATCGTAGTTCATTTTGACCTCGGGTATGATCTATGCTCTGATCGCTGTTGTAGTCGTGTAGGAGATCGAGTGGAGTGATTCTGAGCTGCCCAGAAACAGAAATGACTCGGGATCGCGTTGTGTTGCAGCTGATTCAGAGGAAGCGGCGGTTGAAAATGCCGTCTTTTCTCTCTTGCTGATCGCGCTTCGAGATGCCCAGGTCGGTTCGTTCGTGCGGCAGCTCCTTCGCAACCAAGCGGAATAGCGAGGACAGAGCTGTGTCTGGATGTCTGATCGAATTGGTTTGAGCCAGTGTATCGTAAGATGCTGGGCAACCAAAGACCGACAGCGCAGTCCAGGCTCTCTTCTCCTTGATCATCAGAACCTCAAAGCTACCTTTGCCAGGCGAGGACCGAGCCAGGTTTGGAAAAAGCGCGACTGCGTTTGCTATTATCTGTTAGTCCACGGATGTTTTTGGTAAGAATATGTGAGCTTACCCAGTGTCTGTTCTCGATAGCTGGGAGCTGAATTGAGCTCGGGCCAACTCATGGTAGGCGTCGAAATATATAGATCGGTGTTGCGTTCTCGCCCATTGACTGTGCTTTCTGGAAATGTTGTCGATCAGCTGATGCGAACAGCAAACATTGGCCGAGTCGCGACGTGTCCGACACCACGTGAAACAGGTAAGCAAGATTGCGCCGACCTCACTTCGATCTGTGCTGTTCCTATTGTCCGCTTGCTGGCATTGTTACAACTTGCAGGAGAGTCCTCCTTCACTTCAGCGTGCAGCTTCACTTGAGCTGTGAAACACACCCCTGCACCTCACTCCGAACGTCCATTTTGGGACATTTTCGATGCTTCACCCGACGCTTCAGGAATTATCATTGGCTCACTGGGTATTTCCAGCTTCACAATGGCAAGAGGCTCCCTATTGAAGCTCACTTATTCCCAGAATAATGGGATCCACCGCAAACCTCCCACGTATGGATTGCTAAAATGATTTCTTCCCGCTCTCTTTCTCTTCTTCTTTCCCACACCACTTTTCCAATACTCTACGCAGCCTCAAACCCTTCTATACACCTGTCAGTCGGCTTTCTGCTTCAACCTCACCTCACTTTCACCAAGACTTTCTTTCCACAACAACAACCTTCAAACATGTCTTTCTCCACCAACACAACCAGCACTTCTGCTGCACCAAGTATTGCACCAAACGAATTTACCATCCAAGGGCTCCGTGAGCAGATCTTCGGTAACAGAAACCACCAAGTCTTTCGTTGGCCGACGACTCTCACCCAGCTTGCTGACACCACCGCACTAGCAAATGCCACCACTCTGTATCCGCAGCTTGTGACCAAGAGCGTTCAGTACAGCCGTACAGGCGTGGTCAAAGCACAGGAGATTTTCGAGGTCATCGTCACCTCTACGGCAGCTGACAGCGCCAATTACAGCTACACAGCAATCTTGGTAAGTGGCCACGCTCTCACTCGTAGCATGGCGGCGCGCGGTCCAAAATCGGCGTGCCTCGTGGGCGCGCTCGAAGGCTTGTTGCGTGTAACTAGCGAGGCTTTGGGCTGGTATACGGAGACTCTGCTGGGCGAGATGCAGAACCAAGAGGAGACGGACAAGGGCATGGTGAACTTCGGGATGGTCGAGGATGGTTTCCACTTCGCGCACGTGCAGCGTGCTGGCGTTCAGACCAACTAGAAGACGCGCAGGTAAGCCGACTTCCACCCATACTCGACGTGTACATACTGACGCTCTCACAGAGGCGCACTGTTCAACGATGCAAGAATGACGACGCACGTGAGAGGTGCAGGAGGGCTGGAGTTCGACACAAACGGCGCAGAGGACGCTTGCAGGGCTGATGCAGCAGGTGCATCGAGCATTCGGGAGGCATTTCTTGGTTCGAGACAAAAGCTGTGCTGGAGTCAGACGTAAGCGGCGTGGTGATGCAGCATCGCATATGAAGCCAAACTTCGCCGCATCTTCTCAATTTCGTGTCACTGATTGTTATGTGCCTTCGCCAATGCCTCTGAGCACAAAGGTTCTTTCATACTCACTCGTTTTTATGCCTCTCGAATTGGAGATAAGCAGAGTTCTCAGATGGTCGCCATTAATGTTCCTCGCATGTCATACAGATCCTACGATGTCTTCTGTGGTTCACAGTCCAGTGCCAGATGGACCACCAGACAAATCTAAAAATGCGCCTTGCCAACACCAATGTCGACCTGCATTCCCCAGTGAAACGATTTCCATGATCGCAGACGTCTTGCGGCGCCATTCTCTCCCTGAAGCTGTTGAAAGTCTTTTGCGACCACATCATGGAAGGCACGAGTTTCCTCTCTGGTGAACCCACCGGACGAGGCTTTGCTCCGCCCATTGTCTCCGTACAGAGCACGCCCGTCGAGGCTATCGGCGGCTCCGAGCACTGTTTCGCAGAGCCCTGACTCTCTGTTTCCTGTGTCCATGATTCCGCAGATGTGTACCATCCTGCCTGCGTCCCACCTACGTATACCAATATCGCCTACATCTTACAAGCCATCTACCAAGCTAGCGCCCGAGCGTGCATTCGAATGCCATAGCGTGCCACTATGCTGCCTGATCACGCTCGGAAAGCTTCCAGGTTCTTGAGAATGTGCTATAGGCATTGGAAAAGCCTGGCAGAGCTGCAGAGTCAGCAGACTCGGTTCCGATCCTCTTATGTTCGGTGCTCTCGCCTGTGCAATTGTACGTGGACGTCGAGGAGAGTGGAGCTGATGGAGGACAGGGAGAAGGGACGCCGGCCCGGTCGAACTTCACCCGACATGTTACCCACGCTTTTTGATGCTATCGTACGCTCTCTGTATGGCTACAAACGATGCCTGCCTCTCAAGAGCAACTCCATCATGCTCGCCCGTCGCACGCAACGCGGGAAGAAGGCGTGCATAGTGCTCGCGTCGCGCTTCCCTCAGTTCCATTATCTGAACATTAATTCTGCCATGCTCGGTGCTCATCTCCCTAGCTCTCGCCAGGTCGTGTTGGTGTCGGATCTCTTCTTGACGCTCACGACGTCTGTCTCTCAGCTCACATACAGAAGCCTCGCTCTCGTCGACCGCTGTCTCGATGCTATCGTCGACATCGGTTGTGATGCCAACTTCCCCAAGAAGTCTTCATGCGGTGTAGTCGCCAGCATCTTCATACATGTCGGTCGATGGGAGCTTTGTTCGGCTGAGAAACTCTCGTCAGATTGCTTCACTGATCGGACTACGTGATAGGATCTTGGTTCGGCACGGTTTTGCAAGCCTCTCTATCACCATGTCTCTCGAAATTCACCAATGGCAGAGGCGACGATGCTCATAATTACCACATATTCTTGACCGAGATCGCAGAACATGGTTCAAGAACCCTTTGCAACGACAACCGAGTGTTCTGTCCCAAATTCAGGTGATACCTCTTCGCCTGACACTTGTGCTGGGTCATTCATACATTCCGATGGGCCGCGATGAATGCCGCAGTGACGGTTGCGTGAATCCATACACTGAGCATGTCTTGAGCATCCAGGGGCCTTGACGGGATGTGCTATTTCACCGAGTGTAGCACGCATGTGATTGTTACTCTAACATGATGCGTCAGATGCTCGAACGACACGTTCTTGATCGCCAATTGGTCGTAGTGGCAGAAAGTTTGCATGCAGCAGTCGTGAATGCTGAATCATCCTACAAGCAGCAGATCTATATAGTAGAGGTCAGCCCTGGTCTGCTAATTTTCATTGCAATCTCAAGTCGTCCTCGCCCTCATCACCACAAGCCACAGGTCTACTCGCGATCAGCCTCGGCCGGAGATCTGCCACAAGATCTCCATCAACACAGCACGAATACCACAGACAATGGGTGTGATGTTTCAAGACGCCAAAGTAACGGCTGAATGTCCAGGGGTTTACTTTCGCGGCGACAAGTCCTGGTATGATCATAAGGTTGAGCATATCAAGCGGTGCATCATAGCAGACTCTCAGAGTCTACGCATAGCCAGCCAACGTAATGCGGGCAAGAGCATCATGAAGACTTCAACGGCCAGAGAAACAGCTCCGCGCTCCAGCAAATCCTCGGGCACATCTGGGCATAGCTCGAGAGACAAGAGCATTATAGAGATGGCAAAGAACGACAGTACCACGAAGAAGCCACATCGATCTCATCGCAAAGCCACGACTACCACTCGGGTGGAAGAGCGCGTCAGCACCAAAATGGGACATTTGAGAAGGATTCAGGAGTTCGAGAACGGTCTCAAGATCCGCGACACAGGCTATTGCGAGTATGGCGGCCGTCATCAGCGTCGCTCGAGTCAGAGACTCCGCGCTGAACTGAGTGGCTTGTGCTTTGGACAGAGGACTGATTTGATACTGCTCAGTTGTTGAAACAATGCTTCTTTACTCGATCGACTCGAAGGCCTGATTCTGCTTTCATGGGTTCATACTACAGCTCTGCAGATACCAAACAGGATTTCATGATCTCGCGTTTCGCTCCAAAATCCCACACATCTGTGCACCACGTCGCTCACTACTGAGGCTGCTGGCAAACAATTCCCAGACCAAGCTACATCGCACACCACATATTAGCCGACCCACCCACACAACCAGCACAAAGACTGTGAGAAAACCTTACCAAAGGCAACAAACAACACTCCGCAGTCCTGCCCGTCTCAGCACACGTCTCCTTGAACTCGGAAACACTAGCCGGGCTTCCAGCTGGGTCATCACAGGTCAAAACCGCAAGGCCGAGGACGCTGAGTTGGCAGCATTGAGGTGTGCCGGCGAGTCCGGGGCAGAGGGTGGATTGTTGGGTGAAGTTTGTCACGGCGGAGACGCCTGAGGAAGAGGACATGGCTTGAGGGGTGCGCGGATAGAGGACGCTGGAGGCAGATGTGAAGCCTGCGGAGAGGGCGAGGGTGATGGAGTGCATTTTTGTTGAGTGGGTTGAGTTTGTTCTCTTGCTGGATGGGCTGTCGATTGGTGGAAATCGAGGTCACGGGAGCTTGGTTGAGTGCTAGACTTTATTGTTATTCTTGTTCTTGTTGATGCTGATGCTGATGCTGATGCTGATGCTGATGCTGATGCTGATGCTGATGCTGATGATGTTCAGATAGAAGGGCGATGTCAAGATGTTTTATAGCCTACATTTCTGCTGTACGACAGATCCTGACGAGCCCACCTCTTCCTACGCGATAATGCGTTGAAAGTGCCTCCCAGCCAGTACGTCCAGCAGCGACTCTATTCCCGTATCTTGAGTTCTCGAACTCAGGACGATCTTGAGGCACTAACGCGCTCGTTCTGCTTGGCAAGAGGTTAGTTGATCGTTGACATGCCACAGCATTGTTGATCTTTTGTTGTCGGCAACGTCTTTCACGCGCCGGAGCGGATTTTCTGCCACTCCGCGAAACCATCGCGATGATTATTGCTGTGTAGTGAGTTGTGAGGCGTGGTTGTGGCTGTCGGCTAGTCAACGTCGCGGCCGTTTGTGGCCGAGAAAACGGTCGGCGTCGTTGTCGTCGCGCAGCCACCCAACGGCTTCTCTCCAACGCTCATTGCGAATCGGTTCGACGTGTCCGAGACAGTAGCATCGCGAGTGTGCGCATCAGCACTGGAGACAATATTAGCAGACTTCAATGTAGGTTGGCTGCGGGCCAGGAAGCCGGCTGGGAGGAGAGGCTGTCTTTACATTTTCTTTCTACATTATCTCTGATCATTTCACACCTTGTCTATTACATCTCCGTATCTACATCGAGCCTCAGATAGGTCGGAGTGCGTATACATCACCTGCGATGCAGGAATGGTAGCTTTATCTTATCTTATCAGATCAAACCAGAGCCGACTTCTGACTGTATATGCCGCTCCGTCCAAATCTTCAAGCTCTTGCTCTGTACTAGCCTAGTCCAGCCCGCACTTCGACAGACAGCTGTCGACAGCCTGCACTAAATTTGCAGGCAAGCTGGTCCTGAACTGCTCAATGTTGCTCCCATCCACTTGGTTGATCTCTCCCAGCGTAATGTTCACGACCTGCTCGTTGAGAAAAAAGTAGTTTTGTGCGACTTGAGATGTTCCTGGATCGGCAGAGTTGAAGGTTGCGATGAAAGTGGCAGGTTCGCACTGATCGTTGAATTGGTAGTGAATGGATCCGAGCGGAAATACAGTGGCTTGGAAGGGTCCCAACTCCTGCACAGAAACTTGGGTCGTTTGACGGCGCTCGGTGGCGTTGGCAAGGAAGCCGTTCTCGAGCATGAACCCCGTCTTGAACTTGCCTTGTACAACAGTGAAGAATTCCGTTGCACGAGGGTGGGTGTGTGGGCTGTTCATGGAGCAAGGGTTGAGGAAACCGACGGCAGTAGAAATTCCTTGGTTGACGAGAATCTCCGTAACTAGTCAGCTTGATCGCTCAGCTTCAGCTTCGAGGCTACTCTATGTCTTACCGGGAAGTTGTTTTGATTTGCGAGAATGAACCGTCCACCCATACCAAGCGGCGCAGCACGAGCGCCATAGTCGAACACCAGGCGAGAGCGAAGGGTCGCATCATCGAGAAGCTCTTGGCCATCGCCATCGACTGTCAACAGAGCGTTGAATCGGCCGACGTTGGTAACAGCCTGAAGAGCCTCTTTCGCAAGGGCAACGTTAGCGGCTGAAGCTGCCGCCGCCGCGCTAGAGGCAGCAGGTGTGGCTGTGGCTGGCTGTGAGATAGTTGGGACTGCGAAGCTAGCACTTGCAGCGCTATTGGCAGCACCAGACGCTGTTGCAACGCCGCTGTCTTGTGGATAGGCCGAAACGACTGCTGTGGCACTGAGGCCAGCGACAATGTACTTGGCGATGCTGGACATTGTGCCTGTGCCGTCGTGGAGGTCGAAAGTGAGAGTGAAGGAAAATTTATGAACCTGGCTGAGGTTTTGTACTTGTGTAAGTGGTGATGTCGCTCAAGCAAAAAGCAGTCAACGTAAGCTGAGTGAGGAAAGTCAAAAGGGGAGCTGATCTCTCGTTCGAGTGCTGGGTGTGTTTGAAGCAGAACGGAAGACTGCTTTGTGTCTCGAACCCAGCCTCTTATGCGCAACTATCAGGAGATGTTGCTTTCCTGTATGCATCCGTGCTTGAGCTAGTCCGGTACCCACAGCTGAGCTCTGCATGGCCCTGAACATCTTCACATCTCGAAAGTGATGCACAGCACTGCAGATCTGTTAGTGCGAATGTGCTTCATAGCAACGCGACTGTCATCCTCAAGTGTCGTCTCTATTCTTGAACGCGACTGTCTGACACGTCCCCGAACGCGCGATGTATCTTACGGCTTCCTGCAGCTTTGTGCTACCCCGCCTGCCACTGCGACTTGCACAGCGTATAACAGAGTGTTGTGGCTGGCCAGCTCAAACATAGCCAAGAAAGGTTGAAGGTCGCCAAGCAGGTGCTCAGGAAACGTGCAGCAAGCCACTAAGCGCTAGTGGCATTATTAGGGGCGGCAAGCACGCGGGATCGTGCGCTGACGCGCCCATGTTTGCAACCGCCCAAGTCAAGAAATCTTGGAAAGGCTCCGCCTGTGTCATGAGCGACGATGCTAATGTAGATGGCCCAGGAAGCGACGCGGATCACAGAACATGTCTATGCTAGACGTACAATCGCTCCTTGTGCAATGGTCTGCTTGCATGGCACTTGATACATTTTCACTCGTAAGCAGTAATCGCTCAGCCGCAAGGCTCAGTCTCACGTCCTTCTCACGTCTTTATGACGATCCTAGAAGCACGGCGACAGTGCCAATTATTCGGCGCGGTGAGCAAGCATCTACATGCTGCGGTGTCATGACTTCAAAATGGAGTCCGTTGCTGAAGTACATTGTCCTGCTGGTTCGTTCAGGATCCAGATGATGCCAACCACCAACAGCCGGGCTTGATGGAAGTGTCCGACAGGAGCATTGTTACGTCCATGCTTATCGAAGATCGATTGTCAGTCAAGTTGTGATCTTCAGTCTGTGTGGTTCACCCCCTTTCGGGCGCCAACGACGAGTGCCTATGCCTGTTGGCAGCGAAGCGATGGCACACTTGTTGTGGCAGGCAGCTGATTTGACTGGAGTGCCCTTTCTGCTGTGAAGTTGTACTGTGCCAGGCGTGCTATCAGTACAGTGATGAGCTCTATGATTTGCCGAGTCTCCATCAATGCAACATAGTCGCTCGGATGCTCAGTAGGGTCGATGTCCACAAGCGTCTCGTCGATGTTTCTCATCTTATGTTATCGACGTCCATTGCTTCAGGTACAACTGCGATATCTGCAAGATCACCAGCCACACTCGTGGGCGCCGAACTGTGCTGCTCGACGCCTGGCGGAGAGGCAGGCACTTGACTGGCGTCAAAGTCGAGATCGTCTGGGCCTCGAGTACGTCGCCTCAGTCGCCGTTTGCCCGCCTCGTAGTCGTGGTCAGCAAGCGCCTCAGTGTCAGTCGGTTCTGCGATGCTTTCGTTGGCCAAGCTGTGGGTGCGCTTCGTATGATTCGTCGAGCGTCGTTCTCGCTGGCGCCGTCGCTTGCGTTCTTGCAAGAAAGCCTCCCTCTCATCGGTGCAACCCATCTGCGAAAGTTTTCTTGCTAAGCCAACAGCCTCGTCGCTGCTGTCATCTGTCGCAGTATCGTCTTCTTCCACGTCGGGATCAGCATCACTGCTGTCTGCGGACTCTGTCTCGTAAGGTAGAATACCGTCTACATCACCCATGTAGCCGACATCCTCTGCGAGCTCCTCAACCTTGATGTTGTCAACGGCAACTCGTTTCTTTGCAGGCTTCGTGGCTGGGCTGGTGGTCTCATGCGGATGTATGGAGCCGGACACCGAGGCGGGTGAATCGCTACGCTCAAGGCGGCTGCGCTTACCTACGCGCAGAGGTCGGACTGGAATATATGGCGGCGTTGGTACTCCAGACAGACTGTTTTCGGATGTGAAGCCTGAGGTGGAGTGCAGCATGTCCAGCATGCCCGCCATGATGTCTTCACCGGGGATAGATGTAGCTGTCGCGAACTGATCTCAACGAGCGTCGCGCAACACGACAGCAGGCCGAAGACGTCGTTTGACAAGGTGGGTCTGTCTCTGGAAGGCAGGCAGTGTCATGTTTTGGAATGGTTGCGTTGGTAAGACGGTCGAGTAGCAAGACTGCAGACAGTCTTATCGGACAGGATGCGCGTGTTTCGGTGCTCGCGGGCAGAAGCAGGAAGTGGGCAGTAATTTTAGTGAGGCGAATGAGAAAATCGTCTGGGAGTATGAGGCACGAGTGATAGCAGTTTGGGCATCAAGCTTGCTATTCGTGTGGGAAATCCGGAGTGACAGGTTTCGAACGTGGAAGCACCCTGCAGGAGCGTTTGAAGCAGTCGAATGATGATCGAGGTGAGCGCTGGCAGTCACGATGGACACCTCATGCACTTCTTATCAGCGGGCAGCTATGCCGATTGCAGGTGGCAATAATGGTCATATGCCGCTCGCTGATGTGGTTTGTCAGTGGAAAGTGCTGGTCGACAAATTCTTCTACCACCTGTGACTCTCGACGGAGACATTCGGGCTAACGTTACTGCTGTCGTGCTCTCGGCGAATGCGAGTGACACTGCCGATGCTGAAGCTGTGCTGTGCTGTGCTGTGCTGTGCTGTGCTATGCATCGTCTCGCTTCACTCTCGCGTGACTGATCAACCCCAGTGTATACCATTGTCGCTGTCTAGATGATGGAATGGCACAAATCAGCGATGTTTGTAGAGAGAGGATAGCGTCCGAGGGAGAAAGTCCCTGAATGAGCGCGCGCGTCTGGTCAGAAAGAGACCGTGCTGCTCTCCCTTAAAGCATCTCTCACGTCACGTGTCACCCAAAAGTCGATGCCAAGTCGTCGGGAGAACAGCTGGTAGTGGCTGGCTCGCGGGCTGTCAGTTGGATTGCTGGCCATTGAACACATCTCGCCAGCTCAGAAACACTCTCACCATCTTGCAGCAGGACGTTTGGTGTGGGAAGCAGCGCTCTACACCACCTCGCAGCTTCCTTCTCGCTCTTTCCTACAGTCTCTGGATTACAGCACATGCATGCTTGGGGCTGAGGCTCCCCCCTCTTGCTGGTTGACCGTGGAATTACTCGCCCATCATGGCCACCACGTCGAGCCCCTCGATGCTCACCAAATTCGAGTCCAAATCCTCGCGCGCAAAGGGAATTGCCTTTCATCCAAAACGACCATGGATTCTTGTCTCATTGCACTCTTCCACGATTCAGCTGTGGGACTACCGCATGGGAACGCTGATTGACCGCTTCGAAGAGCACGATGGCCCTGTGCGAGGTGTCGACTTTCACAAGACACAACCACTGTTCGTGTCCGGAGGAGATGACTACAAGATCAAGGTCTGGTCATATCAGACCCGAAGATGTCTGTTCACACTGAATGGCCATCTGGACTATGTCCGAACCGTCTTCTTCCACCACGAGCTGCCATGGATTATTTCGAGTTCTGATGATCAGACCATTCGGATATGGAATTGGCAGAACAGGTCGTTGAGTATGTCAACACGTACTTGAGAGAAATTCAAGAGACCGCTAACATGTCACCAGTTTGCACCATGACCGGCCACAACCACTATACCATGTGCGCACAGTTCCACCCCAAGGAGGACTTGGTCGTTTCCGCCTCGCTGGACCAGTCAGTAAGAGTTTGGGATATCTCGGGCCTGCGCAAGAAGCACTCTGCGCCAACGTCCATGTCCTTCGAGGACCAGATTGCTCGATCGAATCAGCAGCAAGCCGACATGTTTGGCAACACAGACGCGGTCGTCAAATTCGTCCTCGAGGGACACGATCGTGGCGTCAACTGGGTCGCCTTCCACCCCACATTGCCTCTTATCGTCTCTGCAGGCGACGACAGACTGGTGAAGCTCTGGCGCATGAGCGAGACGAAGGCCTGGGAGGTCGATACGTGTAGAGGACATTTCCAGAATGCATCCGCATGCCTGTTCCACCCACATCAGGATCTGATCCTGTCTGTCGGAGAGGACAAGACGATTCGTGTCTGGGACCTGAATCGACGCACTTCGGTGCAGTCATTCAAGCGCGAGAACGACCGATTCTGGGTGATTGCAGCGCACCCAGAGATCAATCTCTTCGCAGCTGGGCACGACAATGGCGTGATGGTCTTCAAGCTCGAGCGTGAGAGACCGGCTTCTGCTGTGTACCAGAACAATCTGTTCTACATCACGAAAGAGAAGCACGTTCGGTCATACGACTTCACGAAGAATGTCGAGAGTCCTTCGATGCTTTCGCTCAAGAAGCTCGGCAATGCATGGATACCTCCGCGAACGCTGTCCTACAACCCTGCAGAGCGTTCCGTGCTTGTGACCACGCCTGCAGACAGCGGCGTGTACGAGCTTATGAGCTTGCCGCGCGATGCATCTGGAGCTGTAGAGCCAACGAGCACCCACCGAGGCACGGGCAGCTCTGCTGTCTTCGTCGCCAGGAACAGATTCGCCGTTTTCAATTCGCAAAACCAACAAATCGACATCAAGGACCTTCAAAACTCAACGACCAAGACGATCAAGCCACCTGCCGGCACCACCGACATGGTGTTTGGCGGTACAGGATGTCTGCTCCTGATCGCATCCACCCACGTATACCTTTACGACATCCAGCAAAAGAAGCAACTTGCCGAGCTGGCAGTTGCCGGTGTGAAATATGTTGTTTGGTCATCGGATGGGCTTCACGCTGCGCTTCTCAGCAAGCATAACGTCACTATCGTGGACAAGTCGCTCAAGCAGATCAGCACCCTTCATGAGACGATCCGAATCAAGAGCGCGACTTGGGACGATGCTGGTGTACTGCTGTACTCCACACTCAACCACGTCAAGTACGCGCTCATGAACGGCGACAACGGAATCGTGCGAACACTCGAGCATGTCGTCTACCTTGTGCGTGTCAAGGGTCGCAGCTTGTACTGCCTCGACCGCGCCGCAAAACCGAAGGTCCTTACCATCGACCCTACAGAATATCGCTTCAAGCTGGCCCTGGTCAAGAGACACTACGACGAGATGCTCAACATCATCAAGAATTCAAGTCTGGTTGGTCAAAGCATCATTTCTTACCTGCAAAAGAAGGGCTATCCAGAGATTGCCCTGCAATTCGTGCAGGATCCACAAACACGATTCGAACTCGCCATCGAATGCGGTAACCTTGATGTTGCTGTTGAGATGGCACAGCAGCTCGATCGTCCCAAACTTTGGCAGCGACTCGGCACGGAGGCACTCGCGCATGGAAATCACAAGATCGTGGAGATGACTTACCAGAAACAGCGCAACTTTGACAAGCTATCGTTCCTCTACCTGACCACTGGCGACCAAGAAAAGCTGAACCGGATGGCCAAGATTGCAGAACACCGAGGCGACGTCACAAGTCGCTTCCAAAACTCGATATATCTCGGTGATGTACAGAGCCGAGTCGAAATGCTGAAGGAGGTCGACCAATACCCGCTTGCATATGTGACGGCTAAGTCTCACGGCCTGGAGGACGAGGCGCAAGCAATCCTAGAGGCGAGCGGGCTATCAGAAGAAGAGATCAGCCTGCCTACTCTTGGTAAACCTGTTTCGCCCCCGAAAGCTGTCAACCCGACTTTCAAGGCCAACTGGTACACCAAGCCATCTGGTACCAACGCTTTCGAGAAGGCGCTCACTGCTGAGGATGGCGATGCGGTCGTGGACACGAACGGTTACGGGGACGAGGACCTACTCGTTGAAGATGGAGCCGATGCAGGCAACGGAGCTTTGGACGATGATGGCGATGACGATGACGCCGCCGAAGGCTGGGACATGGGTGATGAGTCCATTCCCGAAGTCGAAGAAGATTTCGTCAATGTTGAGAGCGCAGAAGCTGGTGCAGGCAGCAGCGAAGCAGATCTCTGGGCACGCAATTCACCTCTGGCAGCGGACCACGCCGCCGCCGGCAGCTTCGACACTGCCATGAACCTCCTCAACCGACAAGTCGGTGCCGTCAACTTCAAGCCACTTGAGGCGCGCTTCCTTGAGATCTTCCAGGCTACAAGGACTTATCTGCCAGCCAATGCTGGGCTTCCGCCTCTGGTCAACTATGTTCGACGGACACTGAACGAGACAGACTCGAGGAAACTTCTGCCGCTCATCCCGAGGGACCTGGAATCTGTGCTTTCTATCGAGATCGCTAACGGCAAGAACGCAATGAAGGCCAACAAGCTGGAAGATGGCCGAGCCTCATTCAAGAAGGCACTGCAACTGCTCATGGTCAACGCTGTATCTTCACAGAGTCAAGCACAGGAGGCCCTTGCGGCCGTGCAACAAGCGGCACAGTACGTGCTCGCCATGTCCATCGAGCTTGAGAGGAGAACCTTGACTGGTGGCTCCGCTGATCTCAGCTCGTTTGATGACGCTACCAAGAAGCGAAGTCTCGAGCTTTCGGCCTACTTCACTGTCCCAGACATCGAGCCTCAGCACCAGACCTTGGCTCTCTTCTCTGCGATGAACTTTGCCAACAAGAACAAGCAGCTTGGAAGTGTGCTGAACTTTGCCAACGCGTTGATCGAGCGCGGCACGAATGCCAAATTCAAGGACAACGTAAGTCAATATAGCCCCTTCACAGCTTAGACCCTATCCTGACTAACCTCTTCCCAGGCTCGCAAGCTAAAGACTATTGCCGAACGCTCACCCACTGACGCCATTGAAATCGAGTACGATACTTACGCCGAATTCGAAATCTGCGCTGCTTCTTTCACGCCGATATATGCAGGCGAGGCCAGTACGAGCTGTCCCTTCGATGGCACAAAATACCACACCAAGTACAAGGGAACAGTATGCAAGGTCTGCGAGGTGTCAGCGATCGGCGCGCCGAGCAGCGGTTTGCGGTTGACTGTCTAGGTGATGGAAAGGGCAAGGAGTGATAGCTGGCAAATGATATATTAAAGATGGACGAGCACGGCGTACGGCATCGCAAAAGTCTGGCTGGCTTGCAGACAAAAGCGAGAGGGGGCAGGCTGCAACGGAGAGCAGAGGAGTCAAAGCAACGCTTCTGTTGTTCACTTAGCGAGCATTGTGCAATGAGAAGTCTGGATTGAAAGATCTGATCTCATCTTCACACCGACTTAGATTGCGTTCTCGTGCTTACTACAGTCTGCGGATGCTGCATCTGCTGTCCAGAACCAGCTGCCCCAACCTGACTTGCCATCGCCGCACAGAGCACCGCACACGAGGCGACACTCGTGAATGAACCCATGTCACCACTGATTACCAGCTCGGACAAACGTACGCAATCCTCAGCGAGAAGTCGTCTACCAGCAGTTAACGACCGTAGCAGCGCCTGACATGGTCGTCAAGCTCTCTCCTGAACTTGCGGCGCCACCCTGCGCGTTCTTGAACATTACCCAAAGGTACACCGTTGCGGTGGCAGTCGTTGTCAAGCGTCTGCTCCCACATGGCCATCATGGTCTTCTCCCATCTGTTGTAGGCAGTACTGTCAGGGGCTGGGATGGGTCCGTGTCTGATACCCCACTCGAGCGCGTTTCGGGGTGTGGTTGATTTTTTTTTTTGATGGGACGTTGATTTCGATTTTGTTCTTGACATTGCGTTACTGCTGGAAGGAACTTTCGATGGGTGTTTGGGCTTATTGAGTGTTGGAGTGGCGGGACAGGGAGGAACTGATTGTAGGAGGATGACTCAAGCAGCGGCTTTTTAAAGTAGTTGTTGCGATATGCTGCCATTATTCACAAGTGACATGCGCATCTGTGGACATGATAATGGAATGTTGTAAGTGGTAAATGTTGCGGCGTCCTCGACCTTATCTTGACCCTTCACGCGGACTGCAAGCATGGTGGCGAGGCTCTTTTCGTCGCCATGGTAGCTACGAGTGTTCTCCGCCTCATTCTGTGTCTCGGAGACGCGTGAAGATTCGTTGATTCACTTTGTGCCCCGTGCTTTGTCTCAGTGCGCTTAGATCCGACCTAAGGCAAGCACGCATATCAGCGGAGCGTGCCCAAACACCCTTCCCCCTCTTCCTCCTCGCAATACTTTTAACAAATTCAACTTCAAGTCTTATTGATCGGAACACGCTTGAGCGAACATCTTAACCGACATGGCCGATTCGAAGGCCGCTGAGCCAACTATGCTGGGAATTCCGGCAGAAGTTCTGGAAAACATATGCAGCAACGCTTCGCCACGCGATATTGGGGCTCTGCGAGCGACGAGCAGGGAAATGCTCCACAAACTCGACTCACTCTTCGCAAAAGCTGCTTTCGAAACCATTGAGCTTCACCTTGGCGAAAAGCATCTTCAATTTTTGAAGGACATTGCCGCATCAAGGTTCGCAGCAAAGGTGAAATATATGTATATCAGACCTCGCTATCTGCACTGTCCGCCACGTCACGATGAGCGGGGAAGGCTCATCGAGTCGACGGACGAGGAGCAAGGCTTTCAAATGAGTGGCAACGATGTCAAGTGGCTTGCCCAGGCTCTTTCGGGCTTCACAAGTTTGGTCCGCATTGAGGTCGAAGCCACGACGACAAGCGCGCTTCCGAAAAGTCTGGCTGAGGACGGCTCAAGAACTAGCTGGAGTGCGCTCGCAGTCAATGATCTTCCAGTCACGGGCCTGTCGTACGCTTTCCGTATAGTACTGTCCGCCCTAGCGGAGATGCAAACCAAGGACCGAAGTATCAAAGAGTTGCGGGCAGGAGCACTTCCATACGGAGTCTTGCGTAGGTCGATTGATCACCCATCGCTCGCGCTGGGCGAATGCCCATGTTCCATCTCCCAAGGCTTGAGTAGTCTGGAAGCGCTTGAGCTCGTGCTAGAAGTCCAAAGAGGCGCATGTGGAGGCGGATCCTGCTCGTCTTCTCTCGCAACATTCCTACACAACACCGCAAATCTGAAGCGCCTCAAGCTTTCCTTCTGGCACATGGCGGGAGAGTGGCTGTCTGATACATTCAGGGAGGTCAACCTACAGCACCTCGAACACTTCCACCTGCAAGCTGTGCATCGGGTGGATTTCACTCAACTTGAAGCTTTTCTTGGCCGCCACAAATCGACACTGCGCACTCTAGAGCTCCAAAATATGATCTTCACCAATGATGCTCTAGCAGATATCTTTCCTGCTATCTTCACGTCGGGCGATCTCCAGCTCCACTCAGTCAAGCTTCAACAGCTTTGCAGCCTCAGAAAGGGATTGTTGTTGTTCGACACATCTTTCGACTACATCTGGGATGCTTGCGACAAGGATCGCGATAGCACGTGGGCGAACAAGACTGGACCTGGCTGCAGGCACGCAACACTTGCCGCGAATGGGAATGAGCTGGCGACGAAGGAGGAGCTGAGCAGAATGAAGGATATGTGTATGCTGCCCTGGCCAATGCGCGTTGCTCCTGCCGCGCAGGATACTGAAGTCCTTTTCAAAGGACAGTAGCGTCTCTAGGGAGATCCAGAGTTCTACGGTCTTGTGCATGCAGTTGGACATAGCTTTTGAGGGTGGGAGATAGGAAGCACTTCTAGACTGCGTCCCGAGGAAGCTACCGAAGATAGCTTGGATTGTGCTTGTCGATCAGGGGGCCTGAACAGCGAGCCCTGGATATCATAAATTCCTACGACTCTGGTGAGCTTCAGAAGCTCAATTGGATCCTACATGATCTGTTTTTGTTCAACTCCCAGCCTCAAGAACGCTGTAGGTGGCTCTGACCCGGGCTCTGGCGTCGGTGGTCCTGGTAATATTTCTCGCATCAAAGTATTGACATCGTTACCAGCATTCTTCGCGTCCTCCCATTGACGAGGATAGCCTAACGACACTTCCTCGAAACGCACTCCATCAATCCAGTCCGTTCTTCTGACATGAAGATGTCCCGTCACAACCACCTTCGCCTTGAATCTAGTATGCCAATCATTGGTCTCCTTAGTTCCGCACCACAGGCTAAACCGAGGGACTCGTGGGATGTATACTGTATCTTCACGCAGCGGCCAATGATTGATCAGCACTAACGGAAGCCCTGAGGATGCCGCCTTCTCCAGTTTGACTGCAGCTTCGGAAACGAGACGCGTACACCAGGCGTCACGTGTCGCATAGGGGTCTGGGTGAAGTAGCTTCTCATCTGTCGCCTGTATGCCTTCTTCCAGAGCCCAATCGAGAGCCTTCTCTCGCGACACATCGGCAGGCCGGAATGAGTAGTCGTACAACGTGAATATTGGACAAATGAGAGCACGGCCAGCGGAGCCGTCCTCGTTCTCATACTCCCAAGTCATATACTCATCCTCGGGCGTCAACACACCATAGTGTTTCGCGATCTTCACACAGGCCTGGTATTTGGCTTCGCCACGTAGCTTCCTTTCTTCTTCACGCAAAGATGGGGAAGCACTTGTGTACAGTTCGTGATTGCCGGGAACCCAGAAGACATGCTTGAACCGCCGCGTAGCTTTCCGGAAGGCTAGTTGCATGTGCTCTAGAGATTCGCCGACTGTCGTCGTCAGCACCGGCACACTCTCTGACGAACTCACAACATACCATCACCAGCCAAGATTAGCCCATCCTCATCCCTGTGTCGAAGCTTTGCCCATTCATCTCGATTCGACTTGAAAGACAGATGAATATCTGCTATCGCCCATAGCTTGGGCATTCCGGCTTCTGTGCTCTAGCCCAGCAGGTCAAAAAGGTATTGATACGAGTGGTAATCCCAAACACTATCAAGGCATCTCGCAAGAGTAGAGAACGATGATGCTTCCAAGAAAGCTAGTGCTGCAGCGGAGAGCGAAGTGAATGAGTCGTCATGCCTACGGCTCTCCCAGCAAGCTGGTGGCCTGCGAACCTGTTGCCACGAGCCTCATCGAAGCTAATTTGAGAGCTTGGCATTCAGCTCTTGATCTTACTTTGACCGGGACACGCAACTGCGTCTCATTTCGACTTCAGAGCACTGTATAGGACATGCGATCATGGCTACAACCCGAGATATCAGGGTCAGCTCAGGACGACACCAAACAAACGAGCCATTTCGTGCCAAGGCATCGCTACGACCGGGTCGTCTGCTACGGAGGTTTCGGACACAACGGACGGTGCCGCTCCTTGAGCACAGCCACTGGCGTTCGGTTGAAGGCGCCAGCAGTGGTCAATGTGAAGCATAAGCGCGGCGCACCATCCGACGAGCTTCAGGGCGGTCAAGTACAGCTTCTGTCATGGAGGAAATCTATCACGGCAGCAGAGCTATGAAACAAGTGAGCTGTGAGCTTGCCACAACCATCACATCTAGCCCACAGGAACCAAAGAACAGTGCGGAGGACGACCTTGAGGCAGGCTACATCCGTGGAACCTAAACATAGCATGGAACGTGCACTAGGAGGACGCGAGGCCTTTGTGTCCTATCATGTGGAAGAAAGGCGTTGACTGGGCGTTACACCCTCCACTGCAACCCCAAAGTCATTCTCGTATTCTTTCTGCTCCAATTGCCATCTCTACCTCCAGTTTTACTAACCTCTTATTTCATACTGACACTTTCGTTACCTCTGGGATTATACATTGCCTTCGTTTTGCCACGACCTTTGTTCCAAGGAATTAGTGGGGCTTTCTTCAGGAACAGGGGTAGCATCGAAAGGCGAAACACCGGTCGTCGTGGTCGAACAGCTTCTTGAACACCGAGGTGACCAGGGACAGAGAGGTTGATTGCCTTCCTGCACTTCTACGATCACCAATCGAGCATTTCATACGAGTCGAGTAAAGGAACCACACCCTGCAGCTGGGGCGAAGGCCTTATCGCCCATTATGCGGAACGTCCGCCAAATTCTTCTACCACTCTTGCTGAGTGCGCTGCCGGCCAGCGTGCTTGCAGCTGATGTACTATCTACCGATGGCTACCAATTGTGTTCAACTTCAGACAGCATCAAAGTTGAAGCATTGGATGCATCATACGACAGAAATACCAGAAAGATAACATTTGATGTCGCTGGAAGCAGTTCGAAGGAGCAAAAAGTGTTGCTCAACCTCGTGGTTACAGCATACGGGAAACAAGTATATCAGGCAGACTGGGATCCCTGCAGTTCAGACCGATATGTCGAGCAGATGTGCCCCATACCATCCGGATCGTTCGCGAGTAAAGGCTCACAGACCATTCCTGAAGAGTATGCCAGCCAGATTCCGTCTATAGCTTTCAATGTTCCGGATCTGGAGGGTCTTGTGAAGTTGGAAGTCAAGAGCGCAGCTGGCGGAGAAGATATTGCGTGCGTGCAGAGTACAGTTGGGAACGGGAAGACGATCAATCTCCCTTCGGTGGGCTACGCTGCGGCTGGTGTGGCTGCTGCGGCGCTTGCGATGAGCGCTGTGGGCGCCTTGGCCGCCGGTGGTGGAGGAGCTGGCGCATCAACCCCTTCGCCCACTTTCACCGAGGTGATCGGCTGGTTTCAAGGTATGGCCATGAACGGTATGCTTTCGGTACAGTACCCAAAGATATATCAAAGCTTCACAACCAACTTTGCCTTCTCTACTGGATTAGTGCCATGGGGACGGATGCAGACTGCTATCGACAATTTCCGCGCAAGCACTGGAGGCAACATCACAGACAACAACTATAAGTGGCTGCGCAATAATGTAACTTTGGTGTACAGCGATGGATCGAACTCGAGCGTCACCAAGCGTGGTCTGGAGAACTTTGTTCTCTGGGCGCGTGACGGTACAACGACATCTGTCAATGGTACCGAGGTGAACATCGGCGATAGTGGCAGCACGACATCTTCGAACTCTTCGGCAACAGACGAGAAGGACCAACACTTTGTGCAAGGCATTCAGGCTTATGTCGAGAGGCTATCGATCCCGTCCTCGAATACCTTCATGACTGTTCTCCTGGTGTGGGCTATCGTCGTCGCGGCTATCATTGTGCTTATCCTTCTGTTCAAGGCGATCTTGGAAGCCTGGGGGCAATGTGGAAAGCTCAGCCCATACTTCGAATCCTGGCGCAAGAGGTACTGGTGGCGTATGGCGAAAGCTATCACGAACTTGGTCCTCATGCTTTACGGAGTATGGACATTGTACTGCGTCTACCAGTTCACAAGCGGTGACTCCTGGGCGGCAAAGGTCCTTGCGGGTGTCACGTTCGCGTTGTTCACTGCGTTGCTTGGATTCTTCACATTCAAGATCTGGTCCAAAGCCAACCAATTCAAGAAAATGGAGGGTGACACAACGATGTTATACGAGAACAAGGACGTCTGGCTCAAGTACTCGCTCTTCTACGACAACTACAAGAAGGGATACTGGTGGATCTTCATGCCTACGATTGTGTACATGTTTGCACGTGGCTGCATCATTGCTGGCGCAAATGGTCATGGTCTGATCCAAGCAGCAGGCCAGCTCATCGTCGAGGCGCTCATGCTCATCCTGTTGCTCTGGGCGCGGCCGTATAACCGCACCAGCGGCAAATGGATCAACATCACGATCCAGACTGTGCGAGTGCTCTCTGTCGTCTGTGTGTTGGTATTCGTGCAAGAGCTTGGTCTCACCCAGACCACGCAGACAGTGACTGGCTTGGTTCTCATTGTCGTCCAGTCAGTAATGACTGGTCTCCTTGCCATCCTCATCGCGGTCAACGCAATCATCACTTGCGTCAAGGAGAACCCACACCGGAAGGCAAGAAAGGAGCGCGAGAAGATGAACAGGGATCTGGACGCTCTCACGCCTCTGGATGCAAGGAACAGCCTGCTGATGACAGATGTTAAGCACCCTTACCACGAGGACACCTCGTACAAGGCAGCACCACTTGTGTCTTCCTCGCCTTTCGCACCCACACGAGGGCGCTACGATCCAGTGGAACAACAAAGGCGAGTCGAGTCCCCTGCACGTTTCCACGACGATGATCACTTGATGTCGTCGGCTGCGAGCATGGGCCGACAGGACCACTACCGCGACCACAGCCGCGGTTCATCAGTATCTAGAGAACGAGACATGGAACGGCAACCGCGACTGCCAGATTTGAGCTTGGGACGAGCACTGTAGACAGCATTGCGTTGTGCGGAATTAGCGAGTTCATGTTTCGTGAAGCATTTTCGAAGGGAGCCGATACTGGACCCGAGTTGTACCGCATCATTGTAACGGCTGTTCATATGAGAAAGAAGTGGATCGGGCACAACAAGTTTTATGTGTATAGAGACAATCCTGTGTAATCTGTCAAACGATAACATTCATCATCCTACTGTTTTTGCCCATCATGTTCGTAGATGAGCATCGAACATGTCAATGGCGTGCTTCTTGGTCATCGCATCTGCAGCACCGCTTGTTCCCACAACTCGCAGCGCTGCTACCTTCTGCTTTCAGGACTTCTGCAGGTACTATTACAACTTTCTGCAGCTCAGCTTCATAGCCCCACTAGTCTGCTTGTTGTAGTTCAAACAGAATTTCGCTAGACGCTTTTGACAGTAACCTAAATACGAGCGCGCTCATTAATAGGCATAGAAATGCAGGATGTCTCAGTAGTTCCAGAGATGACAGCATACAGGCGCTTCTATTATAAGTCGTAGAATCGTCATAGTCGTAAGTCGCTAACATCAAGCAAGAATGAAATTTTTGCTCTTTCCACGCTTCCATCGCAGCACTTGGTGCCACTCTTGTGGGTATTCCTCATCGCCTGCCATGCCGTTTTGCTCTGTGAAAAAGCCATTCATTCTTCGATGGTCCATAGATCGTCGTAGTCGGCACTCAGGTCGACATTGGAATTAAGATATTGTAGAATCTGTCGCTCATACACCTGCTGGAGCGCTTCTTCCGACTGTCTTTGCCGAAGGTCCAGCTGTCCTGCCTGTTTCCGGTTGAGTTCTCGAAGCGACAGCTCTGTAGGTGATTGTCGACGCCTCAGCGAGTGTTGTTGGAGAGCATTTGTGGAACTCGAGTTGCTCAAGCGACCCTTGATGGTGCTTGACGAACTTCGAGAGCTGCCGGAACTGATAGAAGTGGTCGAAAGTGTGCTGGCGGCTGTTCGGCACGTGTAGAAAGAGCACTCAGAAAAGGGTGTCGCCGTCGCTGTTCGTGATATAGCTGCAGCAGGCTTCGTATGTTGACAGAGACCGTTTGAGCCCGTCAGGAATAGGCACAACGAGCATTGGTGGTCGACTTCCGACAAGTTGTCCGATATGAGCCGGTAGCAGACTGCCATGATTTGCGCTCCAGTAACAATGCCAGAATCTGAACTGTTCGTACTCCAGCACAATCCAGTGGTACGAGTAACGGTATGCCAGCGAGTGAGACAGAAACGAAAGTATGATTTAGAAAGCTGAGGTTGGATCACATGTGAGCAGGCGAGCAAGAGGGATGGCCGGTATATCTACGTCTGAATATTGTCATGTCAGACCGCACTAGAGCTGTAGCACCTTGGTAGCCAGGTAGTGAGAACGAGAGACCGCCTGGCGCTGCTACGTCTAAGCTCCATGTCGCCTTGACGGATCGCAGGATCCATACGGGTGCCACAGCAGAGTGGCGGGAAGCCAACCACATTTTTTCTAAGCTGTTCCAGGATTGAGCTTTTGAGCTGCAGAATCTCACGCCGCCTGTAATAGCTTACACTCCAGCTCTTACTCGGTATTGTGATCGCATGATTGTGTTGCAGGATGTGAACTCGCTAGTGGTGAGATACACCGCACTGCGAGAAAATACGAGGTGCGGCTGCGAATAGCCAAAGACAGGCCAGACTCGATCCAAGACCGCACACGCTACGCGATGGCATATTCTGGGTGTGCCCAATCTGGACAACTATGTAGCCAAAAGAAGCAACAATACATAGCATGAGAAAGCATATCGTGCATGAAGCTTAGAAAAATTGTCGGTCGCTTGGAGGTGGGTTGACGTGTGGGCAGAATCTTGAGGTGAATCTTAGCGAGGCTGGCTTGCCGATTTTGATCCGAGCTTGGCATCTCGCGAGCCGATTCCTCTCTCAAATCCTCCAACGTTTGTGTTACACCATCATCGTGTCGTTCTGAGCTCGATGCACACTGTCTGAGACTGAGGACTGCCTCCACTGTCAACATGCTGGCGGACTGAATCCAACACGGAGTCGACGATGACATTGCACCCCACGAGTCTCACAGGCGCGATGCCGTGTAGGCAAGATTTTGTAGATCGACTGTGACGGCGATGTTGCCACATGCCAAAGACATTGCTGCTCTTGCACATAGGTGAACATAACACTCAATACATTCAGCTCAATAGCGTGCAGACACTTGTCCATTCCGTTGACAGATAGGGACTGCTTCACAGCCAACAGCAAACGCCGAGGATACCGTCACTGCAACAAGCACATCACGGACATGCCTCTCAGCGAATATCATAATGCTAGCTCATTTGAGCCAAAGCACATGTGGTCAATATTTGAAGCACAAGCTAGCCAGTCCGCCCATCTTCCGGCCATAATCCAGCTGGGCAAAGGCTCCGAGGACAAAGATGCCGTCGGAACTCCCGAGAGCACGTCTCTGACATACGCAGACCTATGCGATGCTGCTGTTCAGATGGCGTCGGAGTTTCAGAGTCGAGACGTGCAAAGAGGCGACAGAATCGCAGTCATCTTGCCGAACCGCATAGAGTTTCTGATCATCCTATGGGCTACCTTCAGGCTAGGTGCCATACTTGTGCCTATCAGTCCTGATCTGTTAGATGCGCCGGATGAGTTGAAGCACATTCTGGGAATTTCCGAGCCCAAGATTATCATCACAAATAAGGAAGATTCAGCAGTAGCGGCTGGCGGCCTCGTGACTGATCAGTGGATCACTTCGAACAATGGCGATTCGCATGTCAGAAACGGCATCTTCATATTTGACACCATCAAGAACGAGTATCAGTCGTTCCCACCATGGCCAGAGTTTCTCGAGAATGTGGAACGTGCTCAAAACGATCACAGGCATCTTGAATTGTCTGTAGACGATGATGCTCTGCTGATGTTCACGAGTGGGTCCACATCCTTGCCAAAAGGATGTCTGCATACACATCGCAGCTATGCCACCGGTTGCCAAGGCTTTGCAACGATTCGACACATGCAGCAAGGGAAGTCTCGACTGGTCGCCCATAGACCACTCTTCCACGCCTTTGCGCTATGCTACGCAATAGCTTTCACGATCTCCGGAGCTGCAATCGTCCTGCCGGCTTTTGACGATGCTAGTCCAGCGACCACGATTGATGCTATTGAGTCGGCGAAATGTACACACATGGCAGCGATCCCGAGCATGATGCATAGTATAGCTGGATATCCATCTCTGCCCGCGCAAGGCTTTGAAAGTCTTGAGTCCATCGATCTCGGAGGTGACTTGGTTACGCCAGCCGTCGTCAGGTTATGTCAAAGCGAGCTCGGTGCAAAGTTTGTTTCGGCCAGTCACGGTATGACCGAGACTGTCGGACTTCTTGGTCACGATAATCACCAGTTGGACCAGGCTCCTGTCAAAGCGGACGCAATTGCAATGCCAGTCGGAAAGCCAGTGCCAAGTATGACGGCGAGAATCTGTCGCCCGGAGACTACTGAGGTCGCAGAACGTGGGGAAGAGGGTGAACTACACGTGAGCGGACCAGTCTTGTTCCGCAAATACCTGGGAGGCAGCGGTGAAGAATGCTACCAGGATGAACAGAATCGCAGGTGGCTCATCACGGGAGATCAGGCGGTCATGGACGAACATGGCATCGTCACTGTCATTGGCAGATACAAAGACATAATCATACGAGATGGCGCCTGCATCTCTCCTTCGAGAATTGGAGCAGCGATCGAGAAGCTTGAGAACGTCGACAAAGCTATCGTGGTCGCTGTGGAGGACAACATCTCTGGCCAGCTACCCATTGCTGTGATCGATGATCCTACTCGCCAAGTCCTGCCTGATCAGGTCACGCGGCATGTTGCGAAACTCTTGGGCAAAGAACAAGAACCACACCGTGTGCTTAGTCTGCGCTCTGACCTCGAGATGAAAACTTGGCCGCAGAATACAGCAGGGAAGCCCGACAAGAAGAAGTTGCAGAAAGCTGTCAAACAGTTTCTCGATGCGCAGGATTAGCGATGTGCGACACGACTCAGCGATCTATTTGAGATTAGTTAGATTGATTCAATACTGGCAGTATTCACTCCAAATCTCGAATCTATTATGTATATTGCTTGGACGATGTTGACCACCTTTGATACCTCTTTTCGTGCAGCCGCTGACTGTGTTTTACATGAGCGGACTCAGCTTGGCTAGCAATCAGGCCATTAATCCTGTTGACACACGCTCATGGTCATGTGATCACAAGAAGTGCCAGCACAGCAGTGACAGCCCTGTCGGCATCTTCGGAAAGCCCAGGGCCACTGCGCAGGGCTGGAGCTTACCGTCCCCGCGGAGCACACACGACAGTGACATTCTTGACCGACCAATCTGACATCACCTCACTTCTTGTGGTTGTCGCACATTCGACTTGCTTTGCGCCGCGTGGAACGGTTGGCAAATGTCAGACTGTGAGTTTGAGCATATCCTGCTTGCGTTGCCACATGCGGAAGTTTCCTGCTTGCGGTTGGCCATTCAAGGGGCGGCAGGTTGATGACAAGACGTGCATGCCGGAAGACGGCAGCGACAAGAATGCAACAGCGTGATGGTGGCAGGCTCGAGTAAGCATGATAAACATGCTGCTATGGCGCACCTGTTTCCATAGAATTTGTACTGCTGGGACCTCGCTCGTGAGAACTATCGTCCCAGTCTACAAACATGAGGGCGAGATCTATTGTATCACTTTCTGTGCTCGCCCTCATTCTACCTCTAGTTGCTTTGCATAATCACATCCATAATCTCCTCGAGATAGGCCGGACCTACAGCACATTCCGGTCTTACCTGCGGAAGAACGAGCATGTGCTGTTTCGATATCCCGCGTCAGAGAAGAGAGTAGACGACATCGCCTTATCTGAGCCGGTACCAAAGATAATACATCAGATATTCCTCTCGAGCGGGCGACCGAACTCCACTTTGAGCAAGTACACGCCAGCGATAGAGAGCTGCAAAGAGTTACATCCAGGATGGGACACAAAGATATGGACAGACGAGCAGGGAGAGGAATTCATGGCAAAACACTATCCTGAAATTCATCCTCTCTACTGTGGGTATCGTCAGAACATCCAACGAGCGAACATCTTGCGCTATGCGCTGCTGCACCATTTTGGCGGAGTCTACCTTGACTTGGACGTGACGTGTCGTGTGGCGCTCGACACGCCACTGGCCCAGGATAGCACAGTTCCTACCTTGACCCATTTGCCATGGCTTACACCTGGCGCGTATCCGGCTGGTGTCAACAATGCTTTCATCCTCGCGAGGCCTCAACATCCATTCCTCGCAGAGCTTTTAGATCGAGTGCCGAGCCGTGACTTGTCCTGGGGCATGCCGTACGTCGAGAATATGCTGAGCACAGGCTGTATGTTCTTCTCTAATGTCTGGATGTCGTTCGTGCTTAGCTCGAGAGGGCGAGATGCTCCAAAGGAGGATCGTGTGTACGTATTGGCTGACGAGCATGGGGCCATGGAGCCGCAGATGCTTCGGGGCAAAATTGTGACTCCTCTATTTGAGCATGGCGGAGCCTCTAGCTGGCATGGGTGGGATGCTGCTGCTATTGTGTTGATTGGCAAGCATTACGGCTATTTTACTATCGCTCTTGGGCTGCTCATGACGATGGTCGCGGTCGGAATCTGGAAGCTTTTTAGGCAGAGGAAGCGCAATCAGCATCGGCGGCGCGGTAGTTGGAGATCATTTACTGGAGCTATCAGGAGACTCGGCTCGGAGAAGCAGCATGACGCAGGACACGAAGAAGTCGGATTAATGAAGGATGGCTGATTTCGAAGGCGAGAGCAGAGTCCAACGAGCGAGGGCTGCTAAGAGGGAAGGCGTGGCGGCTGTTTACCTTGATACCCTTGTTTCTGCGCGTAAGTAATGCATGTTGATGATTTCTTCCCATGCTCATAGCTATACTTTCCAGTCATGTGTGGTACAGGTGAGGTTGATGAATGTGGTGTCTGCTGTCACCAGAGTTCCATGGGTATCGTATATTTGTTTTCTACAGCTTCGCTGCCTCCTTCAGCGTGCCGACCTTTAGCTTGCCTCCATACTTCTTGAGCACGCTCTCATTGTGGTACTGTTTTTCGTCAGCCATTCGCCCATATCCTATGCAATTCATGGAGTATCATGTGCCCACCTTCCAGAACTGCTTGCTGGCGTCCTTGCCACCAACTCGCTTGAGGATCTTTGCGCCACCTGGGTGTTCATCCACAAATGTATCGAGCTTGTACACATCGTTGTCGATGATGATGTGCAGTCCTTTGTCCACCGCGCCGTTCTCCTTGACCTCGTTCGCTGTGAATTGCTTCGACATCTTGAATTGTGGTAATGGTTCACGCTGGTTCTCTCGGGCTACGGTCAGGACTCGATTTGGCGCTCGTCTGGTCAGGAGTGATCTTTCAATCGATGTCTACTCGATGGTGTGGCGGATGTCTTCTCGAGAGATACCACCAAAGGAAGACTAATCAGACAAACATCACTGGCTACAACGAAGACGACAATGTACCGAGGCTGTCGGGAATCGTGTTTCCAGGGAATAGCCGCACGCAAATCACGTGCGAGAAAGGGCTTGGCATTCCCGCCGCGAGTGAAGCCTCTCCGTCACAACTGTATGCATACTCTTAAATGGCAGTCGGCCTCTCTTGTATCTGCACGATAACCACACTTATCACTCGCCGATGGATGATCACAAAAGGCCCGATGCCATAGCCATGTTTTCGTACTCTGGATCTGAACAGGCAATCCGGATGGTCGCACTGACACCGCTCTTCTTCGCATGGGCCACTGGCATACCTCTTCTGGTATGTCTTCCTTGAGGCTACCAAGTACCAAGGCAACACAGTGGACACTCCAAGTGTGACAAGACGAACGTGCTTCGCTTTCTGGTCCGACTTTGTGCACGTCTGCATGACTATGTATCGGCTTTTCAGTCGGCGTTTCCTTGCAGCAAGGCCAAGCAAATGTGGGTAGGATGGGCCGAAATGTCGCCTATCCAATCTCCACGCCCCAGCTCAAACCACTGCGGAGTGTTTCTGGAGAGAACTGGAGACAGTGGGTCTGTCAATCGTGTTGAGGATCGCTTTGCCTTGTCCCGAATTCTTAATGGAGCATTGCGACACTCGAGCGACAGTACTTCACCATTGCTGGAGACAGTCTTCGAGTGCAGACCTCCAAGCGGTTCATGAGCGCCAGACGCTCGCTTGACGACATGAAGATCCATCAAGCTCATCAGCCAACCCAAGTCTTGCTTGTGCAAGACTTCGGTTTCTGCTTTCCGTCGCCTCTTCCAGAGATTGGCGTCTTGGGCTACGTGCTCGAGGCGAAAGTTTAGTCGCATGGCGTGTCTGGGCTGACGCGGGTGATTGTTAAGCCTGAACACAGTGACCACTCAGCGCTCGTCGGCCAGCATGCCGTGTATCCACCCATGTTGCATCTCGCGTCCAGAAAGCTCGTGCATACCATGTGGTCTATCATGAATTGCCGATCATGGAAAGCGGTTCCAGTCGAACAGTAGTCGCGGGCTCTCAGACGCGCTTCCCCTCATCTACATTGTACTGCTTGGCAGATGGCGTTGTGATCATCGCTGGACTAATATTTAACCCTGCCCCAGCTGCTAATGAGACACAGTGTTCTCGTGTCGGCTTTGCTCAATAGTCGCAACCACATATCCCTTTCACAGTTCTCACGGCATACGGCCGCGACCATCGCCACAATGGCAGACACATCTAGCATTGAGAAGAACGATATTTTGCACAAGGAGGCATTGTACGACGATGTGCACCTCACCAAGGAGGAAGCAGAGCACCTTCGCGTCCTCACGCCGGAGGAGAAGATCATCGAGAAGAAGTTGCGAAAGAAGATCGACAGCCTGATTATGCCTCTGGTCGTCTTGGTGTACCTACTCAACTACATCGATCGCAACAACTATGCTGCGGCAAAGCTCCAAGGACTGGTTGAGGATCTCGGCATGAGCCCAACAGAGTATCAATTGGGATTGAGTATTCTGTTCGTTGGATATGTAAGTCCTTTTCTCTTCACCTCTTGCGATGCTTTCCCGCTGACAAGGCCAGGTTCTCATGCAAGTGCCGAGTAACTTGCTCTTGAATTACTGCGGTAGACCGGCCTACTACCTCGCGTTCTTCATTTGTGCATGGGGTCTTGTCTCCGCGGTCACCTCTCAAGTTACCACCCCAGGTGGTATCATTGCTTGCCGATTTATCCTCGGCATAGTTGAGGCGCCCTTCTTCCCTGGTGTGCTCTTCTACCTCTCGAAGTGGTACACCAAGGAGGAGCTTAACCTTCGCATGTCCATCTTCTATTCAGGTTCCCTCATTTCTGGAGCTTTTGGCAACTTGATTGCAGCTGGAATTCTGAACGGGCTAGACGGTGCTCGCGGCATTTCCGCATGGCAATGGCTATACAGTAAGTCGGTCTTTGTGCATCGCTTTTGCAGACATGCTAATATCTTGATAGTCATCGAAGGAGTAATTACCATTGGCCTCGGAATTGTTGTTGCATTCGTGCTCCCTGACTTCCCAAACACATGGCGACTTCTCAGTCCTGAGATGAAGGCTGTTGCCAACCGCAGAATGGCACTCGACGCAGCTGAAGCCGATGTTGACGTTGGCGGAGGCATGTCTCAAATTGCGGGACTCAAGGCCGCAATGACCGACCCAAAGACATACATTCTAGCTCTTGCGTATCACGGAATCACTGGTGCTGCTGGCTGTAAGTGTGATCCTATGGAATGCCATAGACTTATTCGGTCTCTTGGAGATGTGGCTAATTCGCTCACCAGTTCAAAACTTCTACCCTACCTTGACTGCCAGTCTGTATCCCAACTTGACAGGCTTCACCCTGAGAGTCAGATCGTTGCTGCTTTGTGCGCCACCTTATATCTTCACTGTCATCTGGTCGCTCTCGCACGGTCTTGCATCTGACAAGGTCGGCAACCGATTCTGGTTCTACATGTACCCAGTACCGATCGTCATTGCGGGCGCATTGGTCTTCATGTTCACAAACTCTTTCGGAGGCCGATACTTCAGCTTGTTCATGCTGAACGCCATCTTTGTGATGAACGGAACCATCTATGCCTGGATTGCAAACGCAATACCTCGTCCACCAGCTAAGCGTGCTGCTGCTCTCGCATTCATGAACTCCGTGGGTAACGCCGCCTCGATTTGGACGCCATTCACCTACGGACCGAACGACGGGCCCCACTATCTCAAGGCCATGGGTATCAACATCGGTCTTGTTGGCATTGCTGGTATTTGTGGTATCATCATGCGCTTCTACCTGCAGTCCCAGAACAGGCAGTTGGAGCGAATGGAGAACAGTGACGCACAGTTGACTACACGAGACATGAAGAAGCTAGAGAAGACTGCTGAGATGGAGCAGATTACTGTCGCCGAAGCAAGAGCTCTACAGAAGGGATACAGGTACATCATCTAGGCTAGGGACGAGGGACAGTCATTGTAGAAATCTCCGTTTCACGAATCAAGCTGCTTTCAAAGCATGATCGCACACATCCACGCTCCCGAACAGGACTCGACCCTGACGGAGCAATTCATAGCGCCGTCGTCCATGACACCCAGCACAAGCACGCCCAATGCAGACGCAACGTGCACCAGAAATCTGCATAGCTAGCATTAGCGTGGAGTTACCTTGCATAACCTGAGGCATTTGCGAAAACAGGCTTCCAAATCGAGCTTCAGCAAAGGGTCGGTGAGCTCGCACCTTGACGCAACTAGCGGACAATGGCATGAGAAGACAACAGCTGTCCCGGCAAAACGAAGTAGAGCCTTATCGAAAGAGCAGACAAAACTTCAAACATAAGTAGTTCGACCTCGAGACTATTCACCTGAGCACGCCATCGCATCCCTTCCACTTTCACGTGCTAAAAGCTTACCTGACCCAACCGCATTGAGCACCCCAACTACAAGGCATAGAGATGACGAACAACGAGCAACATGTCTTCCTCTCTCACCCTCTACGACGTAACCATTCCCCTCCTGTTCCGCAGCCTCGAACAATTCCAAACCATCCTCAAGAAGGGCGAACAATGGGCCAAAGACAACAACAAAGATCCTCATACCTTGATCGATGCTCGTATCATCGATGATATGCTTGTAAGTATTAACCCATCAACCACACTCAACCACAGTCCTACAGTCTATCTTGTACACACGAGCAACTGCTTCATCTAGCACAACCAAACCTCTCAAAGTCTCTCCCAAGCAAATTCACACCCATCAAGCGCTACAACACCCCTGTATCCACGTAAAATGCAGAGTTAGCTGTTCCGTTCCACATATACACAAGAACAAGACCGACAGATTGAAATACACAAAGCTAGTGTGAGGATCCCAATGCTACTTCATTTGTCTGCATAGCCACTCCCCCTACCAAATCCAAACCTGCTGCAACACAGCCAAAAAAAAACCATGCTTCCACGAATCGGTGGCGAGAAGAAGCCCAACCTGTCGAAGACAACGAGAAAACATTTGCCGAGTTCGCTGAGCGGATCGATGCGACGATCAAGATTCTGCGAGCGGCGAAGAAGGAGAAGTTTGTTGTGCCGGTATGTGTTCAGCCTCTCCCTCTATACTCCCCTCCCCTCTCCCTCTCCCTCTCCCCCTGTTCTCTGCAATGCTAACAATATATGATTTGTTTTTGCTCCAGAACCAAAAAGTCACAGTAAAATCCGGCCCCGTTGAAGAAGCCGAAAAGGAAGCCCCTCGCATACGTCCAGAGATTCTGTTTTCCGAATTTCTACTTCCATTTGACGACTGCGTATGCTGTCTTGCGCAAGGAAGGAGTGCCCGTGGGAAAGATGGATTTTCTTTGGGGGCGGGGGATATTACGACGTGGACTTTGTAGACGGTTTCTGTTGGGAGATGAGTGGGTAGAGACATGACCAAGTGAGAAAATGGAATGGGGATGGATGGATGGATGGATGGGCATGAATTGTGGTTTATTATGATATGCCGATGGGGTTTCGATTCATCGCATTTCAGTCTCGTGTCTAGATCTTCGGCATTTTTCGATCAACACCCAGGCTTTCTACATCCTTGGGCTTGTAATAATGAGGCGCGACTTCTGTCAGCCATTCTGGCTGCAACGGCATGACACTCCTCATAAACTCCTTGCTGGTCAGGACCAACTCGTAGAATATGACCCACTTTGGTCTCACGTCCATCAACACACTGCTGGGGTGGATGTGTACCGTCATGTTATTCTTCACTGTCCTGTACGAGTCGCCTCCACGTTGTAGTCGAGCCGCGTTGGGAAAGAAGCCAGCTGTCATGGCACGTTGTACGGGTTGCAGATTGGAAGCGCCGCAGGATGATACGGTGACTTCAACGCGATCGCAGAGTTTGGCGAGTTGGTCGCGCACGTCGCGAGCGCGTGTGAGGGAACGTTGTTGGAGGAAGTTTTCCTTGGCCCAGACGTAGCTGAAGTCGGCGTCGACCCATTGGTTCCAGATGTTGAGATATGATAGGTGGTCGCCGCCTTCTTTGATGGTGAATCGTGCGCGTGCTGCATCGGCTTGAAGCTTCTTGTCTTTCGGTCTGTAGAATAGTGCTGAGGCTTCACCGAGCATGGCAATGATTGACAAGACCTCGTCAACGCAGCCTTCCTTGTCAGCTTGAAGGACTGCCTTGGCAAGCATTGGGTCTGTGGGGAACTCAGCCATTTGTCGGCCGACCTTGGTCAATTCACCTTTGTCGTTAAGAGCGCCGAGAGCATAGAGTTGTTCAAGCGAGCGTATAAGCATATCCGGTGCAGGAGGATCCATAAAGTCGAAGTTGATAAGATCGTTGATGCCGAGCGACTTTAGAAGCAGCACGATAGAATTAAGATTCGTGCGCTGGATTTCAGGCGTGGTCGACTCTGGTAGATCGTTGTAGTATGCCCACTTGGTGTACAATCTGAAGCACTTTCCTGGCTGGTTACGACCTGCTCGACCTGCACGCTGATTTGCCGAAGCACGTGAGATGGGCACAGACACAAGCGATTCCATGTTCGTAGCAGGGGTGTAGCGATTCTCCTTGACATAACCAGGATCAATAACATACACGATACCGTCAATTGTCAAAGACGTCTCTGCAATATTGGTGGCCAGCACGACCTTTCGAACCTTTGGTGGGGTTGGGTCGAAGATCTTCTGCTGCAGGTCTGTTGGCAAATTGGCGTAGATGGGGCAGATCAGCAGTTCTGGGGCTGCATTGCCGAGTTTCCGAGCGGTTTCTTGTAAGGACTGTTCCGCCTGCTCGATTTCGTCTTGACCAGTCAGGAATACCAGAATATCACCAGGCATCGGCTGCGATAGATGAATTTGAAAGACTGTGGTAATTGCAGCGGAGAGGTAGTTGGCTTCTGGCTGCAGCGAGTAGTTCATCTCGACGTCGTACGTACGACCGGGGATGTTGAGGATTGGCGCATCATCGAAGAACTCGCTGAACTTTTGTGCATCGAGCGTTGCTGACGAGATGAGGAGTTTCAGATCCGGTCGTCCTCTGGCGATATCCTTAACCAGTCCGAAGAGAATATCCGTGTGTAGCGTGCGCTCGTGAGCTTCGTCAATCATCAAAGCGCTATAGCCTCCCAAATCAGGTTCTGTCAAGAACTCACGAAGCAGCATACCATCAGTCATGTACTTGAGTGCAGTCTTGTCGGTCGTGTTGTCTTCAAAACGAATCGCATATCCGACCTCGTTTCCGAGCTTCACGCCCACCTCCTCAGCTACACGAGCTGCGACACTCATTGCTGCAACACGACGAGGCTGGGTGCATCCGACCTTCATGCCCTCCTTGCAATATCCATCCTCGTACAGGTACTGAGGCAATTGGGTCGTTTTTCCACTGCCAGTCTCTCCAACGATGATCAAGATCTGATACTCTCGTACAGCATCTAAGAATTGTTGTCGATACTGGTAGACCGGCAGAGTTTTGCGCTTTTCTTCCATTGTTTTGGCCTTTCTCTCGGCTGCCAGCATTTGTTGCGCCAGGAGCTTCTCTTGCGGAGACTTCATGTCGCTCATTCCTCCCTTGAGCGCAGCGTCTGTGACCCATCGAAGCTGTTGCTCCTCGTCGAAGACATACTCGTAGCCTCCTTCGTCTTGTGCATCGGGCACCAGGATTTGCGCTTTCGTCTTTGCCAACTGCTCTCGCTCCCATTCCTCGTGTTCCGTCACATACTTTTCACGGCCGTGATCGTCACGGTCCACGTATCGGCTGTACAGTACCTGTTCCTTGCGTTTCGTGTCCAATTTGCCCTTTTCGGTGATGTAATCATCGGGCATTGCATAACCATCAATGTGATCATCAATGCCTTCACGTTCCTCTGCTAGGCGCAGAGCTTCACGATTGCGAGCAAACTCATCCTTCTCCGCCTGTGTCAGAGTTGGATTGTTTCTTTCCTCCTCCTCTTCATCGGCAACCTGGCGGCGAAGCAATGCCAGCTCCTGCGTTGAGCGCTTCTTGAGGTAATCCTGCCGGGACCTCAACCGCAAAGCTTTCATTTCAGCTTCGGACAGCTTGCCCGCCTGTGCTCGTCGCTCCGCATCTGCTGCCTCTCGTTTTGAAGACCGATCCTCGGTCAATTTCTTCGTGTTGTCCTTTTCTTTTTGCTTCAGCCTCTCCTCGAATGCCTTGCGCTCTCTGCGATCTCGTTCTTCTTCGTCCTCTTCGGGCTCATCGCGCTTAGGACTTCTCGACCGCGAGCCCTCGTCGAATCGTGTGCGCTTTGCAGGAGGCGAGGGAAAGTCTTCCTCTTCACTCGCATCTTCATCTCCCCATCTATCATCAAAGTCTCCATTCCGGCGTCGTATCTTCTTACTCTGCCTGTCTCTGCTTCGAGATCTCCTTCGCTCTCGGTCTGATCGATGCCTTGACTTGCGCTGGCCGTCTTCTGCCCTCTTTCGGTCCGCTTTTGGAGGAGGCGGAGCCTCTTCTTCCACGTCCATATCCACCAGCGCATATTTGTTCTTTGCCTCTTTGGGCTTCGCCCGACTTTGAGTCGATGTTCCATTCGAGCTTGGCTTGGCAAGTTGAGCATACAGACCTTCACTGAAACGCGTCAGATCATCATCACCAGAATCCAGCATGCTTGACAGCTTTTCTGTCAACTGTGCAGGCGATTTGGCGCGTTTGGCCTCGGACACCACAAAGTCTACGATCATGTCTTCGCTTGCCCCGACCAGCTTCAGCAAGTGGTCGGAAACATATGTGCGGAGATCCATGGTGGATAGTGGGCAGTCCTGCTGCTCTGGTGAAAGTGCCGTGCGTATGCTGCTTCAGCACGAAGCAAAGCTATGGCAAAGAACACCGCCAAGGCCATGTACTACCCGAGTCATGTGAAGATACCCTTTCTGGGTCCGTCTTCATCTTTCACGCGGCGCTAACTACTCGCATTGCCGAAACACGCATACGTCTAATCTACAGCAGTTGGAGATGGACTTGTGGCGGAGGATCCCTCTCGCGTCAACCTGAGCAGAGGTGTCGCATTGACACTAACTATTCCAGCACATGTCATGAGTGCATGGTGAAACACGCAGCAAGGATGAAGAGAGCGTGCATGTGGAGACCGGCACATGTTGCAGCTAACTAACTTAGTCGTGAATCGCAATCTCATTCATCTGTCGCTCTCACACCGCGTCGTCCTGCGTTGCGGTCGTTCCCCCTTTCTGCACGACTGTTGTGATCGTTCTCGAGTACACATTGTCAGCATGATTGATTGTCATTCCTGTGTAACCTCTGCGCACACTAGAACTATTTGCAGATCTGACTCGGCCTTTCCTTGCGACGGCAGCTGGCAGGATCAAAAGGGCCCGACTATCATATCTTGAGCTGCAGCTGTCGATGCATGTCCGTCCACACACACATGATTGACCAGAAAGTCTAACAGCATACTTTGGCTAAGTTAAGCTCAGCCATCTGGTCTGTCCGTCACCCTACGACACAACAACAAATCCAGCATGTCTACCAGCACTCCCAACTCCAAAAAGCCGCCCATCCCTGCTGCTGCGCGCCGCACTCCCACTGCTGCCAACACCAACACCACAGGATCAGCAACCGCCAACTCCAACTCTGCTGCGCCGGGGCGGCAGTCCCCTTCCAGGATGTCGTCGTCCGGCACAACCAACAGTGCGCCAACGGGCGCCCTCAATCGCACTCGCTCAACACGCAACGGCGCACCAATGTCGGCCAGAGCTGCTGCGAGGGGCAAGACCGCTGCCGTGGCTGACTCGGCCGCTGAGGAGGATGCCAAAGCTGAACTCGCCGCTCGAATGGACGAGCTCCAACAGAAACTCCAGGAAGCCGAACGAGCCTGCGAGGAGTCACAGAAACAGGCAGCAGTGTTGCAAGTGAAGCTGGACGAAGCCCGTCACGAGCAAGGCATGCTAGAGGAGAGCGTGCACGAACACACCGAGCGCATCAACGACTTGGAAAACGAAAAGAAAGAAAGCTTGCGAGCACGCAGGGAAATGGAACAGATCTACGAGAGTGAAAAGGAAGCTGCGATGCGGGAGAAGGAGGAGGCAGTCACCCGTGAAGAGGAGATGCAGGCGGCCTTGCAGCGCATGAAGGAGACCCTGGCCCAACGAGAGATGCGCGCGGGACTCGACGACGAAAGGAGGCCGATGATGTCCCGACATTCAAGCAACCCTCGTAGTGCGAATGGGTCGCCCAACCCAGACTCGTCCGATCGACAGTTCGCCCCGTCTTCCATCTCACGAAGCGATTCGACTTCCAGAATGAACTCCAAGCTGGTCAACCAAAAGGACAAAATCATCGAAGGTCTTCGACTGGAGCTCGCCGAAGCTCAGATCAAGCTTGTCGAGGTCGAGAACCAGGGCGGTGGGCGCATGCAGGAGATCCAGAAGCAGCTCTACGATGTCAAGATGCACAACGCTCGCTTGATGGAGGAGAACGAGTCCTTCCAGCTCTTGCTGAGCGAGAAGACACTTCAGGGCGACTTCTTGCGGGCGCCTTCACACAATGATGGCTCAAGGCCATCTTCGCAACACATGGACACTGCCGCTGGCACGTCTCTGGCAGATGAGCTCGACTCACACGCTGATGAAAGCGAGGTGGAGGGCGACACCCGGCGTCTACAAGCCGAGATCAATGGTCTCAAGGATGCAAACAAGGCATTGACGCTGTATATTAATAATATCATCTCCCGCCTGCTCCAACACGACCAGTTTGAAGCGATCCTTGATAAGACTCCGGATCTCATCGCTGGACCAGGTGCGATCAGCAGGAGGCAACATGCCGCAGACACCGATAAAGAACTCCCACCTCCGCCGTCCGAGCAGGAAGAACAGCCTAGTCTGCTGCAAAGAGCAAAGAGTGTCATGGGTGGTAACAAGCCAAGACCAAGGCCACTGTCACAATCCCTGGCACCGTCCGACAAAATGGAGCCACCATTGCGCACGCCAGGTCTCAACGAAGATCCATCGACAGCACCAAGTGTGCCACTAGCCCGAGCTAAATCCACAAGAGCTTCCCTGGGCCACAGACGAGCCAACTCCGAATGGCCTGCGGCGAGTGTGGTGACGAACATGTACAGAGGGCCATCGCCCAACTCTGGTCCACTGAGCCCGGGATTGACTTCTCCTATCAATCGCAACTCCTTCTTCGGACGCGCACCTTCTGGATCACAAGTGCCGACCATTACCGAGAACAATGTCGAGAAGGAGAATGCTCGTGATAGCAAGACGGGTAGCACTGCCAGCAATCACAACAGTGTCGTCTCAAATTCTGGATACACTGGTCTTGACGACGATGGTGCCGCCACTAACGGCCTCGGCAACGAGCGCTCAAACCCATCGTCGCCACCACGCAGCACGGCCAGCTCTGGCGACAAGGACAAACAGAGCGGCGCTGTCATGATGGGCTCGAAGCCCCGTCCCCTGCGACTGGTCCAAGAGGCTGCCGACGAGACTGCTGCGAAGAAGCAAGCTAATCGTGGAAGCTGGTTTGGCTGGATGAACAAAGGAGGAGCGCCACCACCGGGAACCAGCGACTTGCTCCAATCTCCGCCAGCAGGAGGTGTAGGGCAGGGCCTAGGCGAGAAGCTGGGCGGAGTGTTTGGGCAACGAAAGAGCGAGAGTGAAGCCTCTGGTGGACAGGCGCAGTAGAGCTCGCCTTCACTGCAGCAAGCCAATGCCGACTACCTCAATCTCAGACAAGAATGGAGTCTGAGAGGCCGAGGCTCTTCAACCACAGCGATGGGAAGCCCGACAAGGTGCGATAAAGAGAATGCGAAACCCGTCAGAGTAGCGACTGCGATGCGAAAAGGCGGCAAGGAGAACACACGTCCGTCACCACTGCCACCCGCATTCATCGCAGACAATCCGTTGAGATCACGCAGGAGCTGGAGATGGAGCGACGAAAACGCTTAGGAGACATGGCTTGCTCCGCATGTCTGAGCAAGCAGAGTCTTATTTCGCCATTCCTTTGTGCGGCATGATGATGGCATTGCATTGCATGAGGGGGCATGGGCTTTTTTCATTTGTACACGACAGTTGCTTCGGAGATGACTGAGGGTTAGAGATGGGCCAGGCGCGGTTTTCTGAGACTGCTTTGCTATTGCTGCTGCTGCATATGTGCGGCGCTGGAGATACCCATGTGCTTGGTTTTATTGGTGGGAGGAACAGTGTTTGGAGTCGAACGCATGTATGTACGGCTGTTAGGAGGCAGACTGACATCTTTGAAAGAAGAGACAGAGAGTATGAGATGGCAGATATAGAGCTGTGTAGACCTTCAGGAATGAGAGAGATGACTTGTGTACGAAGCCGCTTTTTCCGTGGCGTGCAGGAAGGAACGATTATGGCACTGTACAGAGGCAGGTGCGACTGACTTGACGTTCACAAGAAGGCTGGGATGCACCAACTCAAGACTTGACTGGGCTATATTCAAAGCAAGCCTCCATCCGCATCCTCGTGCTCAAATATCAGCTACACATTGCACTTCAATCTCAAACAACGTCTCCTTGCTCCACAAACTATCCACTCCAAGCAACGAGTCTGGCGGCGTCAATCGATCACCTTCTGTACTCCTCCACCATTTCAAAAAGATTTCGTCTTTGGCTTTGATTTCCTCAGCGGAGCGACTCGTCAACTTGACTACGTACCTACACACACAATCAAGTCAGCATCGCCATAGGTCACCCTATGAGCCCACAACATCGGAGAAGTGAGTACAACATGTTACTCACGGCCTAATCATGACAATATCCTTCTTACTCGCCCCCACCGCAGCGAGGTTCTTGTCGACTTTTTCGAGTGCCAGGCGGATCTGTTCGGCAAAGGATAGTTTTGCGTTGTCGTTGCTGTCTTTGGATGTACCGGTTTGGCCGGCGAAGGAGATGAGGCGTTTTGTGGAGGAGAGGGGGACGATGCTGATTTGAGAATATGTTTCTGCGAGGGAGCGGTTGCTTGGAGGGTTGAGGATTTGGACAGAGGTGGAGGATGGTGATGATGATGATGATGATGGGGTGGACATCGTAAGTGGGATTGATAGAGAGTTGGTGGTGTATGACTCTTTGGAGGAAGGGATGTTGGGAGTTTCTGGAAAGGGCTTCGGTTTAGTGGGAGAATGCACAGAGCTGTGGTGCAAGGCGATGACGTCCTTCCAGAATGGGATTCTTGGCGGCCTTCACGATATATGAAGTTCTTCTCAAAGGAATGGAGGCAGATGGTGGTTGGTCAAGAACAGTCATAATTCATGAAGAGTGTCTAAGCCGCCACACTTCCAACGTATGGGGTATTGTCCCGCACGATATACACTTCCCCTATGAGCACCGACAAGCCCACTACCATAGTAGCTGCGATGATTGGCAGGTTGATTCTGGCAAAGTCCAGACTCCTCACTCGAATGTGCTTCCTCGACAAGATATCTCGCCACAGCAGCCCAGCCAATGAAGCACTGAACGCTGTGCTGAATGCTCCATAGTTCACGCCAATTGCCATGCTGTAAACTGTCGCCCAGAAAGTCCGCTGGGTGATGATGGTGTCGTTGTTCTTGTGTATCTGCACCCACGCCTGTACCACACGACAGAGCAGGATCGTTGTGCCAATGTTCGTACCAGCAAAGTTGCACAGGATGACGGAGAGGAAGCCCATACCTCCTATAGCGCCAACTGTGCCGGTCTTTTTCACCCAGTGATCCCAGCCATGGGCGAAGACCGGGACCCAGCCTTTCGTGACTAGGGCTTGGACGAGGACGAACATACAGAACGCGAAGGGTACAAGTTTCCATGGCAGATGGGTGGCCACGGTCGTGACAGTGGGGAACGTCACTTGACACCAGTGATATGTTCCGATGAGTACTGATTGGAGACTGGCTGGTCCGGGTTGGTTTTCGATAGAGTCGGGGAAGGTCTCTGCCAACGTTTCGCTGGTGGTAGCATCCACTGCTGGCGTGCTCGAAGCACTCGTCTCTTCACTCTGATGCATCTTCTTCTCGTCCATGACATCGTCGGGTGACTTCGTGAGCGTGATCGGTTCACCATTCGGTTCCGTTGATGAGGAAGTCTCGACTGGCGCTGCTGGAGCGGCTCTCTGCATTCTGGCCAGTTCGATCTGTTCCTTGCCATCGTGGGCCAACTTGCGTGTCTCATGTCTGTTGAGCCACCCAAACGTCAAATCCCAACAAAACATGATGAAAGCCGCAGGAAGGGTGATGTAGAAGATTGGGTGCTCGTGTCCAGTCTGACTTGATGCGTTCAACGCGAGAATGGTGATCAGTGTGGCTGCCATCAGCATTGCACCAAACCACGCTCCTCCTTTGTCCAAGAACGGATTCATGATTTCCTCAAGAGACAGCTGTTGTCCTTGCTCACTGTCTTCGTTCTCGTCGTCTTCGGTAGCTCCGCGTGCGTTAGGGATATTAGGGTTGACTGGTGGCTTGTGCTTGGCTTCCTCCGGCAGCTGATGTAGCTCAATCTTGGAGGGGATCAAGGATTCGTATGGGAATACAATGTACAGCAAGAATGGTAGCAGCACGATGGCAGTCGCCATGACCGGAACTACAACATTTGCAGAGTAGTGCAGGAATTTGATCTCAAACGCTCCTGCCAGTACCAGATTTGTGGGATTCGAGGACACCAGGACAGCCGATCCAATGTTTGCCACGGCAAACTGCATGTGTATCCATGCCCGAGGGTGTTTAATGTTGCTGGAGACTCTCGTCATATACGCCAGGAAAGCAGTGCCGGATAGCACGATAGGATCGTTACCAACAAAGCATGTCAGTAAGAAGAAGAATGAGTACAGATACACAAACAATCTGTGTCCATTCTCTCCCCCAAGCTGCAGGACTTTGAATGCTAGCCAACGAATGAGGCCAGATGCGTCGATCGAGATGGCAATGTAGGCCAGAGTGAGGAAGAAGACCATGATGTCAATCGGGTTAATGTTGTCAGCTCCAACAGTGCCGTCCTGGGCCAATTAGTGGAAAGCTCGTCTCTGAAGAGCACACAGATCAGCTCCACTTACATGAACTTCTTGCCGTCCTATTGCTAGAATTGCGAGAAGAAAGAGATCTGCAATCAATGGGGCTGTGACCATTCCCATGTGAAAACGCAGTCTCACCCAGCGGGACCTAGCACCTTGACCGAAATCATTTCCTGTCTGACCTCTCTTCGGAATGATGCGTATGATCTCGAGCATACGAAGGAATCCATCGTAGGTTGCTCGCGGTACATAGATCGGTATATGAAACGGAAACAGCACGATCACATCTATAAGGGTCAGCAGCACTCTCAAAAAAAACAAAGTCCAAGCATTCGGACCGCATCCAAGCGTCCAACTGTGTCGCGCCTAGAGGCTTCGCAGAGGCGTGCGCAATGTTGATGGATCAGTACGACACGTACTTGTGACCACAAACACTATCAGTGTTACAATTGACCGCCAGTCTTTGATCTGACTGGTGTCCAGGTTCGCGGTATCCGTGTCGGCCATGATCGCATGCGTTGGCAGTCCTCACCCAGGGCTTCGCAGGAGTCTGATGAGCACGTTGTTGCCTTGCTCTCCATGCATTTCGCGGAGGATACGATGAACACGCGCCTTCTTGAAGAAGATTTCACTATCGTGAAGGTCGAAAGACTCAGCCCTGCGCACGTGTTGTGTGTTGTCTCTTGCTCGAGACTCTCCACCGCTCGGCTCGACTCCATTGCGCCACACGGACCATTTCGCCGAGACTTCTGGCGTCCTTCGAGATACCCACCCGTTCCCAAAGCTTCCACGGTGCGAATCCTTCGACTCACCACTTACGACAGCGAGCGCACCGTCGGCAGCGTGCGGGGACTGTCCAGCAATGGCCGACAGTGGCGCAGTGCAGCTGCGCCTGACCGGTCGCTTGATGACCGCCAATTGACAGTGCACGGGATAATCAGCTCCCAGCACATGACAACTTCTTTCGTTTCTCAGCCCAAGAACACCAAGTAGGCAACTGGTCGTGTGAGCTGCAAGAGGCTCCGTCAGAGACTTGGCCTGCAGCGCATAGGTGGTTCAACCCGGACGCCTACTAGACTTCTGTCTGCTCTCTTCGACTTTCCTGACTCTTGTGATGGTCATCCTCTTTCGCACAGTATAATGTCTGCGGTGGTAGCAGTCAGCCTTCCCTTCGCCACAAACTCTGCTCTGCTGCTTCCCGAGCCCCCTTAGGCGGAGCTATTGGGCTTCTGTACGCCAGAACGACCACCATTCGAAGAGGATGCCGGTCTTGGAACCTACGCCGGTCATCGACGCACTTCAAGCCAATCTTTCGTCTGCACAAACCGCAACTCAGTCTGGAATCGAGGTCATCTGTGCCTGGCCAGTCTCCGGGCAGTATGGCGCTGGATCTCGAGTGTTGTACTACGTCCTGGTGGCAGCATGCATCTTTGCTCGGAGAGTAGAGTGGCTGAGAAATGCATGTCTGGCGGCGGCCTTGCTCTTCCCAATTGTGGCAGCAATACATGCCATTGTTCTTGTTTCTGAGCATATCGACGAAGCAGTTGACATGGATGTGTATGGAGCTTTCCAATTTTGTGCCATTGGAGCATTGGTCGGTCCTGTCACAGTCAGGATATCAGGCACCTACAACGACGAAGCAGGAAGAAACGCCATCTTCGTCTGGGCACTGGTAGTCCTCGCGGGCTTGATCAGTCTGACAGTCGAGTTCTATCGAATCCACTCGTTCACATGCTACCGGGACGATTTCCAGAACTTGCTATCTCCAAATCCAAGCCTGTTTCCTTACGGAAATGCCTCTTGCGGAGTTATCTGCGACGAAGACAATGGTCCATTTTCGCCTCTGCGAGGAGGTAGTGCGAAGAACATCTACCTAATACCATCGCCTACCAAGTTCAACTTCAACGCTGCCACGCTATTGTCAGCCGCTTGCTGCATTCCAGCCATCCTTCTCTGCGTGTCGACGTGGCTCAATATTCTCGAGATCAACTACAAGAAGATCTTTGGCAATTCGGAATCTCTAGGCGAGATCAAGGGAAACATAATCATCAAGATGATTCGCAAATATGCTGTCACTGTGATATTCGGTGGCGCAGTGCTCACCATTCTGATTCTTGGGGAACGAAACCTCTTCTCGCCCGAAGTCGACTATCAAACAGAACCTCTGGCCAATATAGGACAATGGGCACCGATCGCTGGTACTGGCCTTGCAGTGCTGGGCTCAGTATATGTCCTCTTGGCAGAAGCCATGGCCCGTGAGCGGACACGCAGGGAACAAGAAGAAACAGAACCAGGCTCAGGTGGCGAAGAGGGTAGCGGACCCCTTCACCAAGTCGCTAGATTCTTCATCAGTTTCAGTGACCACATTAGTCATCCAAAACAGCATCGCTTCGACACGTCTGACTTCCGAAGGGGCAGTGCCATGAATTTCCCAGAAATACCTGGCGAATCACTGCGAAACCGAGCTCTCTCACGTACGCGATCGACATACAACGAATACGCGCACTCGACCCGAGACTCGAGTGAGAGCGTGCGATCTGGTCGATCTCGACTGAGTCGGCAGAGATCAAACACACTAAGTAACGGTGGCTCGAAAGATGCGCTAAGGCTGGATCGTACATCGACAGAAATGGAACAAGTCGCAGGCGCGCCAGATTTACTCGCGAGAACACGGACTCGCAGGGATACTTTGGAGGTTCCAACCTCACCTATGCACAGGAGCTCAACTCAGGGCAGTTTACCAGTAGCGCCTGATCCGGATCCAGTCTCGACATCAGAAAGTCCCTCAGCGCCTGCTATTGTGGTGTCCTCAGACATTCCATCCGAGGAAGATATCTCGATTCGATGAGCTGTAAGCACATGCGTGGAGCGCGATGTACAATAAACAGTAATGATGTACCATGGCAACAATGACACTGTATCATCATCATACATCCTGATGTCTATGAACTCACATCTGCATCCGCTTCTTAGAGCTGTGCAGGCCTGAGGGCGAAGATATACGAAATATACTGAAAAATTCCTGAACAAAGTAGATCATTCATGTCATGCCAGCCTAGCCATCCTTATCATCATACTCATTCGAATCTTGGTATCCGTCTGTCAATACCGGGCATGAGTCCCATTTCATTTCTCCGAAGTCTGGGCCTCCGGTATCATTATCATGCATAATCCGGAGCGAAGCGTCGCATGGCGCTTGATATCCCTTCCCGGTTGGGCTTAATCCGATGTGGGCGGTCTGCCTCCCGGGCTTTCGAGTGAGTACTGCAGTGGGAATGCTATCGATGCTCTGCAACCCCAGCTGCGTCAAGCCCGAGATTATCTCTACCGCCATACAACCAGTGCTGATATCCAAGTCTGTTATTCTGATCTTGTCTCCTCGTGTGTGGACGCGATCCGTGCCGGACGAATACATTCCCCCACGCGAGCAAGCATACCATCGGGTCGTTTCTCACCGAGTACTCGTGGATAACATGCCTCAAGCATGCGTGGATTTCACGCAGGCAAGTCGCTCACGACCCAGCGGAGCTATGCGACTTTCGGCCTGTCAGAGAATAGCCTCTCGCTCTCTTCAGACCAGACAACCACGTCTTGGACCTAGTGGGCTTCCCCATGCCCGTGGAGCTTTGAGCACCAAGAACAATCAGGCTTCGCAGTGGAGCTTCAGACATCGAGTTCGCTTGTAGTGTCGTGACAGGCGTCAGGAGGAGAGCTGTAGCGACTAGTGTCGATGCTGCCATTACGTCCAGTGAGTGCTCCGAGTCTGCGTCGTGCATGTGTACCATGCGGTCTTCAGAGTTGTCAGTCTCGTGGTGAGCTTAGCAGAGAAAGATAATGCTTACGTTGAGTAGGAGCTCGGCATATTGGAGTTGTACATGAGCATGTTGGTGGTGACTCTGTCGGCGGGGCCATTGCCTGTGCCATGGCGTATGGTGAAGTTTGTGCCCGTGATCGGTGCATAGTGAAATGCCGATTGACTTCTTCGTCTTGTGCTTTGCCGTGCTTGGAATGATCGATCCGAGTTGTTCGTTGTAGTATTGACGGTGATCGATGGTGGCGACGATCGGGAGTTCATGTCAATCGACAGCTCATCTCTGGACTTCACGCATTCTTAAAGTCCCTGAGATGCCAGCCATGTTGCACAGAAATAGCTGTAGTTAACGTTGTTTTCAGATTGAGTCTCATCTCGCGAGGTCCATGCGTCCAACGGTTGTTACAAGAATAGCGTGTTAAGGACAGGGGCCAGCTCGATACTTAGGCCGACCCACAGTTTCGTGCGGACCTACTTCCACTACATCTCTTGACTTGCAGTGACCTCTTTGGTATACAGTGATGAGTCTTGCTGCTCACAGTGTGTTGTTGTGTTCGCGGTCAGCGAGAGGAGCGGCTTACTTTATTGGGCAAGTCCGTATTCGGAGAAACAGCTCGTTTCGAGCTGCTCAGCCGCTCAAGTACTTCGGATTCCAGAAGCGGAACGTCCAGATCATGACTTTATAGCATGTCTCGAATGCTTGACCACATAGTCCGAAAGTGCATCGTGTCCATTCATTCGTAAGGGCCATCTTTGACCTTGGCACAGTCGTCACTGCTGCATGAACGCCGAGGAAAAGTTGTTTACAGCTCGAAGTTCGCCCGTCACTTCATCTTCTGTACGTCGTCAGCTTACCACACGAGAAAAACATAATGGCCAGCCAGGAGAAAGATGAAAAGCAACTCGCACTTGCAAGACAGCTGGACCATGTGCCATGGTGCGAGCAATACGAGCGTATGATCTCCGGAATGCTGTGAGATTTCCCTTGGTAGAATATCAGCCACATGTCAACTAATGCCTAGCATAGCTACGACTCCTTCACGCCAGACCTCTCAAAAGCACGGCACAAAGTCCGCAAGTTCTGTCACAACTACAACACCTCTTTCCCTTCCGGCGATGATGATACGCCCGAGACTCTTGCTGCCAATCGCTACGCAGGACTCAAGACAGTCCTCGGTCGTGTCGGTGAAGGGGTGTACCTAGAACCACCTTTCTATCTCGACTATGGGTGCAACACAAGCATTGGAGATCGCTTTTACTCTGGATTCAACTTCACTATCCTGGACTGCGGCCTTGTGACCATTGGAGACAGAGTCATGGTGGGACCAAATGTGTCCATATTCGCTGCAACGCATGAGACCGAGGTGCAGAGCCGGAGAGATGACGTTGAGTACGCAAGGCCAGTCAAGATCGGGGACGACTGCTGGATCGGTGGGCATGTGGTCATTCTACCAGGAGTCGAAATTGGTGAGGGCTGCACAATTGCAGCTTCATCGGTGGTCTCCAAAAGCATACCAGCTTGGAGTGTCGCAATGGGTTCTCCGGCCAAAGTCGTGAAGAAGGTGCAGCCCTTGGACCCAATCAAGTCTGACACGCCTAAGCCATGATAAGGGTTTCTTACGCAATAGACTTGCCCGCTGTATGCTGATAGCCAGTTGGAAAGGTTCGGTGAACAGAATCAGATGGTATCTGGCAAAGCTCGAACGCTAGAAACCTTTTCAAATCATGGTCACTCTCCCTCCTTGAACCTGCTAGCGGTCGGCGTTGGTACAGGCGCTATGTCATCGTGCTTGGGCGCAATTGCAGCTGCAAGTGCTCCTCGCTGCTGGCTGATTGCATCCGTGGCAGCTTGTGAGGTCCTCGCAATCGCAGCTTCCGCCCCTTGTTGTTGCTGTGCAACAGCTCCGCTGGCTGCATTGGAAGTGCTGGCGATCGCGTCTCGAGCAGCGGTCTGTTGCGCTAGAATAGCTTGCGAAGCAGCAAGTTGTTGTTGAGCAATGGCAGCTCGGGCAGTGTCCGTCGAGCCCGAGATGGCATCGCCTGCTTGCTGCTGCTTCTCTGCAGCCGCGTCTGTTGCCTTGGCCTGAAGCTCTTTCCCAAGATGTGCAATCTCTTCCACAGCATGCTCAACTTGGGCTGCTATGCCTTGCTTCTTTTCTGAAACCATCTTTTGGCCATTTGATTCGATAGCCTTCTCCAGCTGACCCAGATCGTGTACCCTGTTCCCAAGCATCTCCTTGATTCCTCTAGCCTGCGCGAACAGCCCGCTGGCCTGATTCTGTACCTTATTCATTGCAGCATTTGCTTCTGCCTGCTTCTCATCAAAAGCTTTGAGATACCCCTTGCCAGCAGACTGTACATCACCTATCATGGCGGGCTGTTGAAGTGCAGGCGCTTTCACTTGTCCCATGGTGCCAACAAATCGATCTGGCGTATTGTTCGAGATGTCCATACGCACAGCGTCGTACATCTCTCTTATCCTTTCCACTTCTCCAAGCACATGCTGATGGCCTAGTAGCCCAAAGCTGAAATCTCTTTCCCTCTGCTCGATATATTCCCTCACCTTGGTCCACTCATGCTGATAATATTTGAGACGATTTGGGAGGCCGGAGCCTTTCAAGTAAGTCAAGAAGCCTTGGAAACATTAGCATACAAGTCATGCGAGTATTCGATACCGCTATGTCTCGATCAAACATCTAAGATTGGAATTGCTTGTCCACACTCACCTGCAATGACCGTATTGATGGCGCCGAACACGGTTACCTGTACATAACATCAGTTGGACCTGCAGAGATCATGATGACGACCATGCTCACTGCAGCTCGATTACCATTCGCGGCACCCAAAGCAGTGAGCGCAGCGGCCACGATGAGTTGCAGACCCAAGCAACAATTAATGAGTCGTGATTGAGACTTGTAATTACGCTTCTGCTTGATTTCAGCGTCACATACTGTGCTGTAGATCCCTAGATTCGGGCTCGGTCTGCCTGTAATAGATAGCTGAGGACGACGATTGGCCATGAATCCATGAGGGGTGCCGAAAGACTTGTCCTGGTGGACTTTTGACGACTTCGTTAGCACATTCATTCACTTCGCAGCACCAGTGCCCAGACTTGACATACTACCAACAAGTAATCTGTAGTTTTCGAGGGGCGTTCGCTGGTTCGGGTCGTTCACACTGGGATCGTGGGCCAAGTGGTGGTCTCGTTGCTCCTCGCTTTCGCCTTGGTGTGGTGCATCATGAATATTGAGCTTCGAAGGCTGTCGGAATTCTAGCCACGCGTGTCGAGCTCGACGCGTGAAGTCCAGCGTGGCGTCCATTGTTCGTAGGCCCTGTCAGTGAGTAACAAGTTCGCGAAGTCACGAAAACTTTTAGACGGCAGGTCGCTCATCATCTTGAGCTGGGTGCTGTAGCTTGATGTATTGGCGTGCATATCTGCTCCACCAGAGACGATCTCTCGAATCTTATTGCGCACGAGTGCACCATCAGTTCGCAAAGGCGGCGCCTCACGATCCGAACTGGTTCGGCTCGCAAGCATCAGGTCTATGGAAATGCACCATTGGCGGCACCATGAGGAGCTCAGTCCTCTTTTCGGCTTGATGTGGCTATGGGCGCAAACAACACTGAGGCGTGCAGAGAGGCGTGCAGCTCTGACAGCTGTGATGTGTGCTGGTGGCTTGCTGGGAAGATGAGCTACGGTGGTGACCGTTCCGAATGCATCGCAAGCCAGCTTGTGATTGGTGAGATGGACGCTAGTCGACATATAATCTGCACAGGGCAGTAGCTGCAGCTTCCCAAACCGGATAGCAGAAGAGTGATGGTCTTCCAAGCGATAAAGACGCCAAGGTCGATATCCTGACGTGATCACGGACAGACCGAAGGCTGTACCAGCTATGCATTGTCAAAATGTAGCGAGTCTGACCCGTCACACAAGGTGCCGCTGATAGACCATACGCATCTCCCAAAGCACCGGTCTACGGCGTCCATCAAATACGCGCCATCTGTCTGTGGCCACCATCTCGCGGTCAGGGTATGTGCTGATCAAGAAATACCAGTGGAAACGCGTCTAAGGTCGTAAGGTCGTGTTGCAAAGCTGAAGTTTCGAGCTCGTAGAGCTGCTCAGCTCAATCTGATGATGTCAGAGGTTCTTGTCTCGATACCATCATCAAGTACATGCTTTCACATACAATCGCCCTGTACAGAGAAGAGGAGCTGACTTGATCATGTAGCCGTTTCATCAACGAGCGGTGTTCAGCCTCGAGTTCGTTACATGAAGCCAGCGAGAGATTGTACCTGCACCAAAGGTTGCACCAACACAACAAGCACAAGGGTCTAATACCAGAAAATCACCACCAAGCAAGAGCTTCACTAATTTCTCCCGCCTGATTCGCATACACAAGACCTACGCGTTGGAAAGACACAAGCCTAGAGTCTTCATCACCCCCGGTGTCATCCAACTATGTCCCAGCAGCCCTCCACAACAACCAACACAAACTGGACTCTCCCCCACAACACCAGGCACCAGATCTACCACACCGCTTTCATCCTCCGCCAACGCCTCCCCTCAGACCTCGTCGGGCCCGTCCTCCACCACGCAGAAATCCTAGAAGTCAGCTCGTTCAGCATTGAACGCTAGTACGCCGTGCTGCGCGAGAACTCGCCGTATGTGTACTGTGTTACGAACCAGGTGAAGTGTGCAGTGAGACTGCAAAGTCCAGTTGTGAAGGTTGTGTGGAGGATAGTGGCGAGGGACGAGGGGTTGAATTTGAATATTGGGTGGAGTTGGTCTACGGCGGGGATTGTGCGGGGCGGTGGAGGGTGTAGCAGTGTTGGTGAGGATGGGGGTCGAGGGAAGAGTGATGCTCATTCTGTTCCATGGAGGGCGGAGGAAGAGGAACCGTACTTTGTGCGTGGAGGTTCGGTGCTGCAGGATAGGATGATCGAGGATGAGATTGAGGTCGTTGAGAATTTCTCCGCTTGCGATGTAATGCAGACGCATGTTGTGGTGTGGCATCGTGAGGAGTCAGAATGGGTCCGTATTCTGAGGAATGGCGTTCGGATCGTTGTACGTGCGTATGCGAAGTATGCGACCCTTGAGAATAGAATATCGAGTGTGGAGATAGAGCTGTGGCACACCGCTATTACATGAGCACTTCATCCCTCCGCTTGAAAAGGTCTTGCTATAGCATTGGCTTTATGGTAGTCGATATGCCACTTTGAGTGAACTTGCTGAAAAAGCTGCCTGCTGACACCATTAGTACTATTGAATGTCACACAGGCGAAGTCGTCTCTGGCGCAACGAAACGTCGGCCGTATCAAGATGCAGAAATGAGACTCGCGAGAGTTCTCGTTCATTCTGGTCGTAGTAAGTGGCAGGCATGGCAATCTGAAGAGTCGCTGAGCCGTCTAAACGCTATTTCCAACTCAAATTTGCTGCTTCGGCCCACCAAAGGTGGTGAGCATCGCATCCTTGAAACGCCTTCCCATGCCCAAGTTCTCCTTGTTAGGATGATGAAAAGTGATGTCTCTGCCCGAGTCCGCCCTGTTCGGCCTCGGCTTGCTGCTAATGTTTGTCGTCGCTCTTGGTATGTCGTGCTTATCGTGTCTCCGAATATTCTTCTGGGGTACTGCAAAGTCTCTTGCTATGGGAGTTGCGGCCTCTGGACTTTCAATGCTGATTCCAGAGTCCTTGCGAAGGGGGCTCTTTCGATCCCCCACCGTCGCGTTGGTCTCACCTACCGCAACTCCCGCGCTGTGACTGTTAGCCGATGGGCCGAGAATTTGCGGAAAATGGTCGACCTACCACCCCTAAGAAATAGCATGCTTCTGCTTGAGAGCTTCTAGATTCGCCTGGCGCTCAGCGAGATCTTGTTGGCTCTTGGCCACTGTGAAGGGTGTCAGTCTTTGCCTGACGTGGATATATGCCGGAGATGTGCCTACTCTTTTCAGGTTGGTGGTAGAGAACAACCAAATAGCGATTCTGGAAGTTGAAGCCGTTCAATTTGTCGCAAGCTCCTTTCGCATCCATGACATCTTCGTAGACGACGAAAGCGGTGCCCTTGGTGTTGGCAGCGATGCCTTGGCGGATTTGGCTAGAGAGGGCATGTTAGCACTTGAACAATCACTGGATCGTGCGCAGTGGCGCGGTCGCATTCGTGCGCTGTTCGAGAAGGGATGTCGTACCGGATAGGGCCGAATTTGCCGAAAAGGTCGAAGAGTTCCTCGGTGGAGACGTTGTAGCTGAGGTTCTTGACGAAGAGTGCACTGGTTGGCATTAGTACGCTGGTCGGAGGTGTCGCAGCCGCAGTCGCAGTCGCAGTGGGAGGATGGAGAGGAGCATTACCGATTGACCTCGGGCGCGAGCTTCGACTTGTTCATAGCTTGGCTAAAGGAATTCGCGGAAAGAGAAGGGCGTGGTCGTCGTTAATGTCGGACTCGGTAGTAGTGATGGGCGCAGCAGCGAATGTGGTTGTATGGCTTCATTATCGCACGGGATCAGCGCGGCTAAGGCAGAAGCGACGCTCAGCCCACCCGGCACCTCGAGCCAGGAGCGATCAAGGTACCACTCACTCACTGATAGCCGCTGTCTCTGGCTGTGGTCCGGCGCAGGAATGCAATGCAATGTGTGCTTTCTAGACCTTCTTGACACGAGTTCTCAATTACCGTAGTTGCACACACCTTTTCCACGAACAATCGCAAAAGTGGCCGGCAGTCTGGCTATTCGCGCAACAATAGGACTCCCGTCTAGACCGCTTGTTGTGCTGCTGCTGCTGCTCGACCCACTACTGTAAGTAGCCCCGCAAGCCCACCAACACAACTCGACTCACTCGACCACGACTGCACACGACCAGCACGACGATTACGACCGAGGACTGACGGACACAGCTTGAGGGTGTATGGAAATGCGCTGTGCATAGTGTATGCCCTAGGAGAAGCGCCCATTGCAGTGTATGCGCGCCCACAGCTTCACCACTCCCGCGGACACGCACAGCTGCCTCTGATTGCTCTGGCGGCCACCATGTCGACACACCGCACCTACAACCCGATCTTTAAGCGGCCTGGGGCTTCGGACAGACACCCAGGCCGCTCCCCGTCACCTCCGCGCAGATACGTTGAGCCATTGTCACCGAAGAAGCCCGCACCGCTGGAGCCGAGCTACAACTACCCAGCACTCAACAATCATGTCGACTACCAGGTGCGCCCGGAAGCGCAGTACATCACAACCCCGCAGCAGAGACAGCGCAGCGACAGTTATCGAAGCGGGCACCATAGGACACCTTCTACGATCGACACTCTCGCAGAGGCAGCGCTGGCGCTAAGCCCAGCGTACAATACCACGCAGCCGAGCCCAGCATGGAATGGGTTCAGATATCCTGCGCTTCCGCGAGCGAGGAATGGCACCAACGAGCCACCGCACAAGCGTGCGCGATCAGAGATCTATCCCTCACCCCTGGTCGGACAGTATGCCTCTCGGCCGGCGACGAGTTACGAGCAAAGCAACGCATGGTCGGGGGACGCCCTACAGCAATCGCATACTGGAGATGCGTATGATAGCCGCGTAGAGGAAGCTGCGCTTCTCCTCAACTTCCGCACAGGTGGCTGGCCCAATCATGCGCGACCTGTACCACAATCAACGACAACCGAGCAGCAGGCTGCGATCGGATTACGACCTCATGCAAATAGCTTTCCTCAGGATGCTCAACATACCCGTCCAGTCGAGCTTACCACGCAAAGCTCCTTGCTGCCACCTTTCAATCCCCAGGACAGCAGTCTTCCTCGACCCACACTGCCGTCTCCGAAGCAGAGTAGAGAGGCACCTCTAGCTAAGCCGACAACGACAGCACAGCACGCGCCTCCGCCTGTCAAGCCTGAGTATAGATCTCAGTCTATGTCTCAATTGCCTTCGGCGGACGTGGACATGCCGGATGCGCCGTCTCACCTTCCCTCACCACCAGAGCATGAGAGCTCGCGAGCAGTGAGCACCGATGTGCCAACAAGCGAAACCTCTGAGATTACTGCGAAGTCGAGACGGAGTGCAGTGAAAAGCAAATCGAAAACAACAGGTACGCGCAAGAGCATGAATGAGAAGGCAGCCACGAAACGGGCAGCTTCACGGAAAAAGACGCCAGATGTGAGCAAGGGAGGGAAGTCCAAGGTTTCAGTTACGGGAGCTGATTGGGCTGTGAAGCCTGATCTGAATCGTAGGAAGAGCTTCAGTAGTGGACCACAGGCGCAAAAGGAAGATGGACAGACACAGCGCGGCCAATCTGTCCCTCCCGAAGTGCCCATGGTCGTTCGTCCAACGCCAGTCGTCAAGGAGGCGAAGCCAGCCAGGAGGAACAAGCTCGATGTCACGTCAGATACTGTATGCGCTGGCTGTGAGACTGCTCGAGAGACAGCAAAAGCAAACCCCGAGCTGGACGAATGGGTATGCTGCAATGGCTGTAAACGATGGTACCATGTGGACTGCGCTGGATTTACCAAAGCTTCTGAAGTGCGCGACGTCGACAAATTCTTCTGTAAGCCCTGCGAGCCCGCTCACGGCAAGACCACGTATGTTCGTAAAAGCACACGCGCGCATGCTTCTGTAGACTACGCAGAGCTGCAGAGAGGCGTGCTCAAGACGAGCGAAGAAAGCACGGAGCACCATTACGTGCAGCCTATCAAGGACGGCACCTTTCAGTTCGACCCCGAGAGCTTTCCACGCATGCGGCCAGAACTGGTCACCCGGGAGTTCTTTGAGCGTAGCAGTACCTTCACCGAGCCGATATGCATACCAGCAGAATGGAATCCCCGGCCGTGGCTGCGCAAGCGGCAGCAGCAGAAAGAGCGAGATGGCTTCACACACATCCATGGCGATAATCACACCGACGATATGGCAATGGAGGACTACGAGTATGATGTTGTGTCTGATGAAGGACAGGACAAGCTGGACATGGTCATGCCAGAGGACCTCACAGTGCGCCAGGTTTGCAACATGGCGGGTCCAGAGACGCCATTAGACGTGATTGATGTAAAGACACAGAACTCCGGCGCAAAATGGACACTGGGCCGGTGGGCGGACTACTACGAAGAGACTGGTGACGACAAGCCAATTCGAAATGTTATCTCGCTGGAGGTCTCTCAGACTAAGCTTGGTCGCCTCTTGCGTCGTCCAAAGGTAGTGCGCGACATTGATCTCCAGGACGAAGTCTGGCCGCAAGAGGAGAAAGACAAGGGCAAATGGCCAAAAGTACAGTATTATTGCCTCATGTCTGCGGCCGACAGCTACACTGACTTCCACATTGATTTCGGTGGCAGCAGCGTTTACTATCACATCTTGAAGGGAAAGAAGACGTTCTTCTTCATCCCTCCGAAACCAAAGCATCTCAAAGCTTACGAAGAGTGGAATGACAGTCCACAGCAAAACTACACATTTCTGCCAAACATCACTGGCGAATGTTATCGAGTCGACCTTCACGAAGGCGATACGATGCTCATTCCATCTGGATGGATCCACGCAGTCTGGACACCCGCGACGAGCTTAGTGATTGGAGGCAACTTCCTCACGAGGATGTCTTACAAGAATCAGTTCCGGGTTGTTGAGATCGAGAAGGCGAACGAAACACCCATGAAGTTCCGGTATCCATTCTTCCAGAAGATTATGTGGTACACTGCTATCAAATACATGCGAGACGATCCCATGCCCGAAGAGGTCTCACAGGCATTCCAGGAAGGACAAAAGTATGACAGACGGACGCCCATCTGGGCAGACTTTGACGGAGACTTGGCCACAAGTGACAATCGCGTTGGCGCGAATAATGCTCGTTACTACAGTCAGGCTGAGATCGAAGGTCTGCCTGAGCTGGTAACATTCATCTTCCAAACTGTGATGTTGGTCATGGGCCGCATCGAGGGCATCACGCAAGATCGCATGAAGCGCGTCAATGCTTCCATCCCGAAAGGGCATGGCGAGCCGCTCGAGGTTGCTAAGAGATTCGCTTTGTGGGTCGCGTGGAAGCGCGGGAACGAGGATCCTCCAGCATGGTCACATCCCAATGCTGTACTTCCAAACAGCAAAGAAGATGGACCACCAAAGAAGATGTCTGCGCGTGCATTGAAAGATTTAGAGCGCAAGGAAGCAATCGCAGCGTGGAGAGTCGCTCCGGACCGCCAAAGTGCAAGGGTCAAAAGCGCCACGGCCGCCACTAGCATTTCGACAACACCCGGCGCTAGCGTGGCAACGGCAGCAACTCCTGATCGCGCGACAAGTTTTGCTCCATCACACCCATCAACACAACCACCGAAAATCGCGGAGCCGCATCAAACAATGGCCGTCCAGGCGCCACAGATGGCGCCTCCGATGGCATTGATGATGAATGGGATCGCGGGGCAGTATCTCAGCACGCCGAAAACTTCAGTTCTCGGGCCCAAGCGCGTCGCATGCGACACATGCAGAAAGCGCAGGATCAGATGCAAGCACAAGGATTTGGTGATGCAAGCGACTCCAGAAAACATCAATGGATTCCAAAACCAACTAAGTGGTTTCGCTGGTCAGGACACTCATGACAATGTTGCGGTCACGCCACCCAAGACTAACCATCACTTTGCAACAGATGCGCACAACGGCATGCCTACGGATGGTGCTCATGGTCTAGGCCCGCTTCCTGGAACGGGTGCATACCTTAATGCCAATATTCCGATGACAATGAATGGTGTTGCAATGTTTGGCGATTCTGGCAAGCGTGGGAGAACGAAAGCTTGTGTCGAGTGCCGAAGGTCAAAGGTAATATCGAGCGTCATCGACTGAGCTCCGAAAACTGACATGTCATCCAGCGTCGCTGCGTCCATGACGAGAACGGCAATGTCGACCCAGTCAAAGCTGCCGAAACGCCTGTCCCTCGAGGCTCGGTGCCCAGCAAGAAGCGTTCAATCGATGGCGATGGCACCCCAACCCAAGCCAGAAAGAAGTCGAAAGCAAGCAGTCCAAGCGACTCAGTGCCTCTTGCACCGGCTCCTGCTCAACTCCAGCAGCCCTCCGATGCACGCGAATCGTCACCGCACCCTCAATTCGTGCAGAATGAATCGACATATCCATCTCACTCGTTTCACTCAACACCGATGAGTGGACAATCGCCATCGCAACATTCCCATTCTTCGCACGAACAACAGCATCATGGCTCGGTATCTTTAGACCCTTCTCTATATGCCTACCCCGAACCAGACGCAAACGATGAAGATCCTTATGCAAGTAATGGCTATCCGTACCCATCGTCCGAGAGGCCATCGATGTATCAATTGCCATCATTGGAGCAGATCGCGAACGAAGTCCTCGATATGAACGGCGACTACCGACACGATCCCATGGATAATGTTCATGTCTATAACCCAGATGACATTGGCGGCCCCATGAATTCAAAGCCAGACGAAAGTGTGGACTCCGCCATCTCGTTGCCCGGAAGCGATATCTCAGACGGCAAGCGCGGGCACGAGGGCGCCACAGAAGCAATTGCTCAGCCTTCCGTTGAGCGCGACGATGCTCCAGATCACCGACCTGTGACGCCTGTCGCCACGACTTCGCCTGTATTACACAAGAACGGAGTAAACGATTTACCTCTATTTCGTCCACCAGCCTTGCAGGTCTCAGAATCTCCAGAACAGACTCGGCGCCAACTTCCCGCGCAGTCACCGGTCGCTAAGCGTAAGAGGACGTCGATCTCAGAAGCAGCCAGCCAGATGAGCCACAAGCGATCAAAATTTGGAGGCAGTTTCGAGGAAAGCATGCAACAACCCGTGCTCGACGACGACGCCGAATTTGCACGAGTTCTCCAAGCAGAGAACAATGGCCTTCGACGACGCACGAGCTTGGTGGGCCGTTGATGTCTGCATACATGATTGATTCAGTTTGCGAAAACATAGAGCTGCGACGATAGAGGTCGATCCCCACTCCTGGCATTTTCTCCTTCTTGTTTGTGTACAAAAAATGGGTGTACTACTCTGGTAATGGTTGATGAGGGTTGGTGGAGTACAGCAGGAATTTTGGCTGAGGCGCCATGGGCCAGGTCAATAGCTTGGCTCGGATCAGAAGGAAGAGAGACTGAAGAGGCCATGACGCTCCATGGAAACGTGTGTGTGTGATTATGGCATGTACAGTACATATAAACAAACGCGGTCCTGATGCAATCAGCAGGGCTTGAGCAAGAAGAATAAGAAGAAGAGCAGATGGCTACTAGACTTGAGCGATAGCTTGAGAGAGTCTTGAGAAATGACACTGTCTTTACAAATTGACTCATTCGCAAGTATGGATATCTTGTCTTTATGTCCAAGCCAGTGCTCCTTTCCAGCCTCGTCAAAGTCATCCATACCACGATACAAGTGCCGCTTCCACTCCGATACTCGGTGCCGTTGTTTTCCCCTGATGCAACACAGTTACTTGCCCTCTCGTCTCGGCCAATGTCCATCCCTAGGTTCTAGCCACGCCACGCTTCGGTCCTCAACAGGACATGCGCATCTGATCATTCTCGACCGGCGCAACGAGGAACGAGCATTTCAGAAGATTCTCATAGGCACTGACTGTTGTGGTGAATTGTGCTGCAATCAAGACCACGATGATGAGAAGGAGAAACCAACCGAGCCGGAAAAAGAGTGCTGTGGTGTAAGCTACGGTAGGTTGTGGTTTTCTTGTTTTGGTGGCATTATCAAGTCTCTCGATAAGAGTCTGATGTAGGCACTCGTGTCATGCCCCGAACATCGTACGCAGTGTCTGTTGTCAGGAGAGGTGGTTTTGTGTCGATTTGCCACGGAGCGATGGTGTGTCCACTCTGGGCTATAGTCTTTTCGCTCCATCGGTCGTACTGTGATCGCACAATATCATGGCGGGACGAATGCCCTTGGTCGCCTTTGCAGAGCAGCATCCATGCTAGGTCGCATATTTGCTCCGGCGGAATGGTAGATGGGTCTTGGTGTTTGAATTTGGTGATTAGGTCTAGTGCTAGCTTCTTGGAGTGATTTCCGATGGTTATGCTGCAGCGGGGTTCGTAGGAAGGCCTATGTATACATTGAAAGGGCTTGTTCATGTCGAGCTCGTCTCCGTGACAGAGGTGGTGGATGAGCTCGATGGTGCTGGGTAAGGCGTTGTAGGCTATTGCTTCGAAGTGGAGACTCTTGTTCTGTAGCTGGTCCTGCAATAGTTGTGTAGCATTCTAAATTGGTGCCGTCGGTATTCTTATCTTATGTTTTCTGGCAAATGTCGGGTCTGTTGGTACGAAACAAGGATGACTGACTATGAGACTTTGCTGAAAGACACGAGTCTCAGATGTGCAATACATCTGGCGAATCCCCTTTGCTTGTGATATCTGGTGCTTCTGAAGCAGCATCGCCGCCTGGATATGTGGCCATCGCATTGCCTCCGTCGTGAACCATGTCTTATCCATGCATGTCGCGAATGGAGATCTCTACACGTGTCTTGAGCATTTGAGCAAGGACACTTGCTTGGAACGATGGATGGTGTACTTGCTTGTCTCAAGTATCTCGCAGGTCGAACAGCTTGCCGGCAACAGGCATCCACTCCGAGTCCCACCTCCTCTTTGTCTCTTTCATAGCGCCATCTCTCAGCTTCTTTAACTCTGTACCATCGCCACCAAACAGTCTTTCCAGTATTTGAGACAGTTTCTCGGAACTTTTGAACCCGACTCCATTCACACCTTCTTTGACGAGCTCAGGCCATGCTTCGAAGTCGCTCCATCCTGCCACGGGCAGACCAGCACCGAACATGTCTACCACTTTCATGGGCAAATCTACGCCGCTAGAGGAAGTATGAAGAGATAATCCAAGATCTGCAGATCCGAGAAGCGAGGCATAGTCTTCCGCCGGGAGCCAGGCTGACAAAATCGCGACATGTTCAAGCTTCTTCTCGCGTGTCAACTTCACCACTTGGTTAAGGTAGTAATCTCTTTGGGGTCCTTTGCCAGTTATGATCGCTATCACGTTGGGCAGCGAGCCATCAAGGTCCTTCGCGTTTGAGTATCGGACGAGAGCGTCGAGTAGAATTGAGAAATCTTCGTCTGGCGTCCATGATGTTGATGAGACTAGGAGACGACAGTTTCCAGCCAAGATGTCCTCGACGTTGCCAGCAGTCGCAGGCAGTGCTTTCAGGAGAGCGGTCCTCTGATCCTTAGATAGTGGCTGATATATGTCTGCTGGCCTGTCATGCAACGGCAGAGCATCCTGAATGCCCCATTTCTCCTTGAGGACGCGCGCCATGGCATTCGTGACACAGATGTGGCTATAGACGCCATTTCTCGAGAAGAAGGCTTCGCACCATTCTGATATCCTCACAAGTGGATGAGTTGGTCCTAAGCGGAGGGCGAGGATGGAGTAGCCCAAGTTGTGCCAGTCAATGACCAGTCTTGTGTTACGAAGGAATGTGACGAGTCTCGCAACAGCAAGCGTTGGAATCGAAGGTGGGTTCTGAATCAGCATCCACTTCGCTGCTCGTGTTCGGTAGGAAAGGGCGTAATACAGACACCATATCTGCCACAGCACTTTGAAAGGGGCAGTGAGCAGGAAGAGAATCCGGTTGTCGAACTGCAACGCCTTTGGCCAAGCTTGGATGGGGACAATGTTGATTAGTCGGCTCTGTAGGATATCTGGATGGACTTCTGAGCCTGTGTACCCGATGATGTCGACTGTGCCCCCATGTGATGCTATGCTCAGAGCATGGTACTGCATTCGAGGGCTTCGACCGATATCGCCCAAAACGACAATCTGCACGCTGGCATCAATCTTCATGCGGTCTGCAGCATCTTTATGCTTTGCGAAGATTGCATAGCCAGACTTCTTGGCATTTGCCTTGTGCTCGTCGGTGAAGTCTTCTTCTGTTACATAGCCAGGGTCGAAGTTGGAATATGCCTTAGGAAGGGTGAAGAGGAGAAGACCGCTGATGGCGGAGGCCAGAACTGCACTGTACAATAACAATTGCTTGAGCACTTCTGACCAGTCCATGGCGAATACTGCAGCTGTTCTTCCGGGATGAGTGTGTTGAAGACAATTGTTCCATGAGGCAGTTGCACGGGTTTATCTTTCTTCACGCTATGGCATGCTGCCGTACAGTCAGGACCGGAGCTAATCTATGCAGGGATCTGGCGCCACACCAGTCCGCCGCACAGCATGCATGATAGATCTACGGAAAGGGGAAGTATTGAGTTAATTATGGCTTCTTGATCAAAGAGGGTTCCAAGCACACTCCGCAACGTCTTGGTCCAGAACGCCTCTGACGATTTGGTCATACACTTGATCACAATCATGAACTGGTAGTGTGGAGAGCTTTGGAGATAGCAGATAGCGGGCACCACATTCATCAATGCGTTAACTTAGATCTAAGACGAGAGGGACCGAGCAGACAGACACAGACACATCGCACCGCCTCCGACTCGACTCTGTTCCCGATCCTGGCTCATCCATGGCACACAGCAGCTATGCTCTGCCTTCTCGGCAGCAGCCCGATACGCACGACTTCTTCACCCCCAATGGCACTCCGCAACACAGCAGAGCAAGTTCACTTCACTTGTCGCCCGGCAAGGCAGCTGCAAATGGAGGAGGGAAGGCAGGAGCAGGAGGACTGCAGCACATGAACGGAAATGGCAGCTTCGTTCGGCACAAAACTGGCAATGGCAGCACCGGGAGCGCCAGCGCCAGCGCCAGCTTACTCTACACCCATGCCGAACGCTCCAACGAAGCTTCGCCGCAGCCTTCACCCGTCGACGAAGAGCACCACTTCTCGCCCTCGCTCCAGAACATCCTGGCACATCAGCAGAACGGCGCCCACCACGCGCACTCGCATTCACACTCGCACGACGCTCACCACGACCACGACCACGACCATACTCACTCACACGACCACGACCACGACCACTCCCACTCCCACTCCCGCTCCCACGCGCACAGCCACGGCCACGCCCACAGCCTCTCGCTGTCGTCGCCCATGAAAAGGCCCACCCGGCCTCGCGGCGAATCCGACCTTGGCAGACCGGCTGGCTCCTTCCATCCACAGCTCCAAAAGGCCTCGACAGCATGCTTCTCGCTACCAGAGGCTTTGACAAGCCTGCTGATCCCTCTCCCGTACATGCTGGCCTCGGCAGCCTACCATCCAGGCGGTTTTGTCGAAGATGGCCTACCACCATTGTCGGCATATGAGAGACTGCAAAAGTCGGTGCTGGAAGAAAGCTCAGCGGGAGGGCAGAATGTGCTGGTACGGCGGGGGTGTGGGTTCGTGGAAGCATGCACACTCACCAGTGGCACGCTGTTGTTGGTCGGCTTCGTGGCCAAGATAAGAGCTTCAGAACGAATGCTAGACCGGCGGAAAGACAAGGTCGAGACACCCGCTGTCAGTGGACTGTTCACGCCTGCCTCAATGCAGCAGATGCTCACTCGAGCCTTGAGCATTGGGTTACCTTTGTACGCCTCGACACAAATCGGCGGTATGAGGACAGGTATTGTGCTGCTGGTCGCCTCGACCTCAGGCCTGAGTAGTGGCAACTCGCTTCGAAGCCCTTCGTGGCACGAATGGCAGCACATCTTCAAGTCGAGGAGAGCATCGCTAGCTGTGCTGCTTCTGGCGGCGCTGCTCGACTTTACCGGCATCACCTTCAAGGCTGCCCTCTCTGACATGCTAATTGGTTACCTCGCCCTGGTATGTTCCATCTTCTTCATACCACCACCACTGCCTTCCACGGGCGGATCATCAGCTTTCTCGCAGCCCGCAAGCGCCATCACGCCCACCACACCGTTGACGGGTCGCGCACCTTGGTCGCAAGTCGCCTCTTCCTCCCTCGTGTCTTCAGTGCACGATGTCAACCTGACCATCGCCTCAGGGGTGGTCATGTTGATCGGGACAGTATTGGTTTCGGCCGTTCTTGCGACATCACCGCCCATCACACCATTGGCGCTTGCTTTCACTTCCCTGTCACTAGCGGCAGCCGTCGCAGCAATACTCTTTGCGCAGCCATCAGCACTTCGGAGCAGCCAGTATAAAACAGGTCTTGGTATCAGCTGTTTCACTTTTGCCGTGTTTGCATTTCTCTTCTCACCTTCCCTCTGGCCAGGGACGATCTTCAACGGCGGACTTTCAGCCCTGTCATACTTTGGAGTTCTGTACGATACCTCGCTGGCCACAAAGCACCAGCATCACGATAACCACGCTCATGAGCATGCACATAATGCCCATACGCACAATCACAACGATGGCACTTCTTCAGCCGTCACGAAATACCTTTTGGACCAGTGCGAGTCTGGCTCACTGATGCATGGCATTCTCAGTGAGAAGGATTCGCGGCGAATAGCGTACTTTACCTGGTGAGTCAAATTGTCCCATCAAGGTCTGCATGCACGATGGGAGCTATTTTGCTGATTTAGTATAGCTTGAACTTTGGCTTCATGATTGTGCAGGGCATCTACGGATACCTGAGCGGCTCGCTTGGTTTGTTGAGTGACACTGTTCACATGTTCTTCGATTGTCTGGGATTGGTCGTTGGCCTCGGCGCAGCAGTCGCTTCGAAATGGCCAACAAGTCCAGATCGTCCATATGGCTGGGGCAAGTTGAACACGCTTGCCGGCTTCGGTAACGGTATCTTCCTGATGTTGGTCAGTGTGGAGTTTATTTGGGAGGCGATGGAGGGAATCGTAGAGCAAAAAGAATTGCGGCATGTTGCAGAGCTTCTGGTTGTGAGCACACTTGGATTCTTGGTCAACATGGTAGGCCTCTTCGCCTTCGGCCATGCGCATCATGGACACGACCACGGTGGCCACTCTCATGGTCATTCACACGATCACTCGCACAGCCATGCCACGGATCATGGTCATGCGCATGATCATTCGCATGATCACTCACATAGCCACTCGCACGGACATGGCCACGGACATCAGGACTCGATACATAGCCACAAAGTTAACGACTCATCCGGCACGAACGGCGACATCTCCGGATATTGCACTCACAAACATGAAGTGAAGGAGGCAGCTCCCTCCCATGATCATCACGAGCACAACGATAACATGCACGGCATCTTTCTTCACGTTGCAGCAGACGCAGGAGGCTCGGCCGCTGTCATACTCAGCACAGCAATGACGTTGTGGAAACCTTGGTACCTTTGGGACCCCTTAGCAACAATCATCATTGCTATCCTCATCTTTGCTGCAGCTGTGCCCCTGGTGATTAGCTCCGGTCAGAAGCTACTCTTGGTGATTCCTGATTCATTGGAATACGAGATCAAGAACACGCTTCAAGAACTGGGGGAGCTCCGAGGAGTCGTTGGTTATGCCGTTCCAAGATTTTGGATAGACGATCGGGACGATGCAGCAGACTCGCATGGCCATCATCACGGGCATGATCATGGTGGCGGCGGGTCTGGAAAGAAGAAAGTGCAAGGCGTGATACATATCATCGCGAACCCTGCCGCGGATCTGGAGGATGTCAGACATAGAGTTGACGAGTTTATGAGGGACCGCAGAATGGACGTGGTCATACATGTAGAAAGAGAGGCAGAAGGAACTTGTTGGTGTGGCGGTGGGCAGACAGGAAGTGTCAGCGGGTTTTAGGATTTTCTGAGCATTCAGCGAGCATAACATGAGGTGGATGTATTATGCATATATGTATCAACACCATTTGCATCTGTGGTCGACTTCGTTGACATGCAAATCATCCACTGCGGTACTCCAGCACGTCTCGAAGAAGCAGCAGGTCAACGTCACGGATTGGGCGAGAAGCATTCACAGTGTGGCCACACCATGATGGTCGACCTGAGCTGTTCTGCCGGGCTCCACGTGACACTGTTTGAAGGATCAACGTCTTGGTATGCGTGCGGAGTACGACAGCTCTCCATGCAGGGTAGCCGACCGAGCTCATGCCTGGATGCGCGCGTGAACGCGTGCAACAAGCTGTAACACAAGAGGGGCAGCACCATGGCTGCGCAAGAAAGATCGCCACGAGTTCCATTACGCCGAGCAGAATATAACATGGAAACAAAAGGCGGATGTTACACAAGAGTGATCTGCTACATCGCTTTCTTCTGACCCCCATCTCTAGCACATTTCCGTCATCGAGCTTGATCGAGAATGCCTGGAACCACAAACGGAGTGAACGGCCACGCTGGCTCTGGCTCCGCTCTTTGCAGCATCGACGAGTTCACATCTCAAACATTCGACTATGTCATCATTGGCGGCGGCACAGCAGGCCTCGTCGTAGCCGCACGTCTCTCCGAGAATTCAGACGTCCACGTTGGAGTCATCGAAGCTGGCAAAGACCTCATGGACGATCCTCAAGTATACACTCCTGGCTTATACCCCACCCTCATCGGCCGCGAGAAGTACGATTGGTGCTTTCAGAGCGAACCTGTCCCGACTGCTGGTAACAAGACATACTCTATGCCGCGTGGTCGTTTGCTCGGCGGGTCTTCTGGCATCAACTATCTCATGTACGTCCGCGGAAGCAAAGGCGACTATAACGGCTGGGCGGACTTGGGAAACAAGGGCTGGGGCTGAGACGATATGGTTCCGTATTTTCGCAAACATCAGACGCTCGACCCGGCGGAGAAGGCTCCACCCAGCGAGCAGTTTATGCCTACCGCTGCGAAGTCTGAGTATCATGGAACTGACGGCCCGATCCATACGAGCTTCAACGACTACTATGAGCCGTTCGAGGTGGACTTTTGCGAGGCGGCTTATACCGTCGGAGGACAGGAGAGGACGTTGAAGGACGCGTGGTCGGGAGATCATTATGGGTTTTATTCCAGCTTGGCGGCGGTCAACAGGACTGACGATCCGGGAAGGAGGAGTTATGCTGCGACGGGATACTTAAGGCCGAACTCGAAGAGGGCGAATTTGAAGGTCTTGACTGAAGCCCTAGCGACGAAGGTGCTGCTTGAGGGCAGCCGCGCTGTGGGTGTCGAGTTTACGCATGGAGGCAAGCTCTTGCAGGTCAAGGCGTCAAAGGAGGTCGTCCTATCTGGCGGCGTTATTAATAGTCCTCAGTTGCTCGAGCTCTCTGGCATCGGCGATCCGGAAATCCTCAAGGCTGCTGGCGTGGAGTGCAAAGTCAAGAATGACCGTGTGGGAGCGAATTTTCAGGATCATGTCCTCGGCGGTATGGTATATGATCTCAAGCCGGGGATCAATTCTCTCGATGCCATGCATGGAGAAGAATACTCTGCTGCTATGCAGGAGATGTATCGCAAGACGAATAATGGTCCACTGGGAAGTCCGGGAATGCTGATGGGGTTCGTGTCGTATGCTTCTTTGGTCGATAAGCAGACTCTCGACTCGACGATTGCTGAGATAAGGAAGAATTCGCTGGCGAAAACTGATTGGGAGAAGAGACAGGAGGATGTCATTGTGAAGCAGCTCTCCGATCCGACGTTTGCCAACATTCAGACGTTCTGTATTGGATGTCAGTTGGATGTCAGTAGGGGTGATAGTCAGATTGGTTTCTTCGCTGCGCCGTAAGTTGTCCTTTGCTCCCCGCTCTTCTGGTTATTGGTCTTCAGACTGACGTTGTACTTCACAGACCCAAAGGCAAGCAACGAGTCTCCATGCTCGTCTGCCTCGAACATCCTCTCTCACGAGGTACCGTGCACATCACATCTTCTGATCCTACGGCTCATCCACGCATCGACCCAGGCTACTTCCGCAATCCAGCTGATGCGAAGATCTTGGCCGAAGGTATCAAATGGATGGATAAAGTCGTGCAGCAACCTGTCCTGGCCAAGTCTCTGGATGATAGAGTTTTGCCACCAAAGGACGCGGATATCTCGAGTGAAGAGTCGAGAGTGGAGTATGTCAGGAATAACATCTCGACGCAGTACCATTTGATTGGTACTTGTTCGATGGGCGAGGTGGTGGATGATCAGTTGAGGGTCAAGGGTGTGGAAGCGCTGAGGGTTATTGATGCTAGTGTGTTTCCTGGACATGTGTCGGGGAATATCATGTCGACCACGTATGCGGTGGCGGAGAAGGGGGCCGATCTGGTCAAGGCGGCTGATGGGCGGCTCTGAGGCATTGAGCGTATTGGCAAATTGATGCTGCTGTCCTTGCAGAGCGAAAGCACGAGGCAACTTCGAGACATTCTTCGATGCGCGCGTCCCTGAACTGAGAAAGATGCGTTGTAGGTAACTACCACGGCAGTGCCAAGGTCTCGTACAAACCGACAATTTATCGCTACAATCGGTCAGATCGCTCAGTCCTGCCCGTCTGAGAAGAGCTTCTGCATTTGGCAAGTCTCACCGCATATTCTGGTCGGCCCTCGCGCGGACTTCTATTACACAGTGATGTGCTGTGCTTGGCAAAGGCGGCCGCGCGCGGACAGCAAGGTCGCAGACAGACAGAGCACCACCTGTGACGGACCTATCAATTACCTTGGCATGACGACTGACAGCTCTCAACGCTCCTCCGCTGGATACGTTTTCTATGGGCCGTCGATTGCCTTGCTCACGATCGACATGCTTTCGTGCGTAGGTGACTTCTTGGCATGTCGTTGCACGGACAACTCCTGCTACTGCTGAGTCCTCGGGACACGCGTTGCTGATTGATGTAACAGGCTCTGCCTCTCAGATGTCTGATCTTGTGTCCCAGAACGGTGGTATTGAGGCTATGCTTATGATGCAAGCGGAGATAGCCCAGAGATATCGATGATTGTAAAATATCGCTTCCTTTGCTCGTCACACTGTTGGAAAAACATTCATTTCTGTACAAGAGTCAGCAAGAAACAATGAAGAGCATCTCTGCGGCAGGCCTGTTCGCGGGATTTGTGGCGGCACAGAATCTCACTTATGGTGCCGACAACTTCTATCGCAGCGACAACGTCACACTTTGGCCCATTTCATTCCCAACACAATACCGCACGACTGTGACGGCCAATCTCTTTGTCCCCAACGACCTCGATCGAAGCCTCAATGCCTCGGCCATTGTTGTCAGCCATCCCATGGGAGCAGTCAAAGAGCAGAGTGCAAATCTGTATGCCACAAAGCTCGCTGAGCAGGGCTTCGTCACGATTTCTCTCGATCTGCCCTTCTGGGGTGGCAGTGAAGGAGAGCCATGTAATGGAGTCTCACCAGACTTGTACGCTGGAGGCTTCAGCGCTGCAGTGGACTATCTAGGTGTCCAGAATCTGGTGCCGGTTGACCGCGAGCGCATCGGCGGTGTGGGAATTTGTGGAAGCGGTTCCTACCTCATCAGCGCCGCAAAGATCGACTCGCGTATCCGGGCCATTGCCACATCCAGCATGTACGACATGGGTTCCGCAGCTCGCAATGGGCTTCAGAGATCGCAATCCATCGAGCAGCGAAAAGAAATGATCGAGGCCGCTTCGGCCCAACGCTGGCTGGAGGCAGCAGGTGCAGAGGCCGAGCTGGTCGGCGGTACTCCGCACGAGATCACAGAGGACACAGATGTGGTCAGCAGAGAGTTCTTCGACTTCTACCGCACTTCGAGAGGCCTCTTCACGCCTGCCGGTGCCTCGCCAAATACAACCACTCATCCGACGATGTCGAGCAACACCAAGCTACTGAACTTCTACCCGTTCAATGATATTGAGAAGATCTCGCCGCGACCGCTGCTGTTCATCTCTGGTGATCAGGTACACTCGAGGGAGTTCAGCCAGGACGCGTATGAACGTGCGGCGGAGCCGAAGGAGTTGCTTTGGGTGGCAGGCGCTGGCCACGTCGACTTGTATGATCGGGTTGAGCTGATCCCTTTTGCGAGACTGACACGGTTCTTCCAGGAGAACTTGTGAGCCTGAATGAGAGCTGTACATAAGTTCAGGTAGAATCTGCTAAACCCATCACCTCTCAGCAGGCTGAATGTGTTTGGAAGACATAAGCCAGCGGTGACGGGCGGAAGTGTCTTCAAGCATTCTGATCTCCAGGAATATCCGACACGCTTGAGAACGGTGTCTACAGACTGATACGTGCTTCTTCCTTTTGGCTGTTCGTGAACAAAAGTGGTGTCATGTTGGTGATCTCGAGAAAGAAAAGGCAAGTGACGTAGACTAGTTAGCTCCATGCAGGGGTCGTGCTTGCCGCGTGCTTCTCGTGTGGCATTTCTGCCGAGCTCATATTGTGCATATGCAAGTTAGCAGTGTAAGCAGCATGCAATATCGAACGACCTCGAGAAGGTGACGGAGATGAACGGGTGTGTCGCATAGGTCCGATACAAGGCTGTCCACTCTCACTCCTCAATCCGTCGACCAAGCAGCGCAGCGTAAAGGAAGGGGCTATGCGCGACAACGACGGCACGGCGACTCCGATGCATGATTAGGACACAGATGTCTGATGAGCCATGTCCAGCATGTCCACCGCGGCCCCGAAAACGCCGGAGCAGATTTCGCGCAAGTCCGCCATGAGTCGTTCCTTCTCAGCCGCCAGCGCCTCAAGTCGCGCCCAGCCAACTGCAGAGATCGGAGCGACAGAAGGAGTAGAAACGTTGTTTACGCATCCGCATGGGAAGATCGTCAAGTTCACAAGTAATGCGCCTACTAGGCCAAGCACTAGCTCTGGGACATGGAGTCCTGGAGGCTGGCAGCAGCAGCAGCAGCAGCAGGGCACTTTGCCGTGGGCGACGTTGACCGAGAAGACAATGGCGGCTGGACCGCTGGAGATATATCGTGTGCCAGGCTCAGTGTCATTTCTACATTCTGGCTCGTTACTACACGCTATTCTACCACGAAGTAATTGCTGGTGCGTAGATGGTGTAAGCAAGTTTGCCATGCGTGTATTGCCAGACACGTACTACAGGATTGAGGTACCTGGCGATACGCCTGAAGACTTGGTCAAGGTCGAAGAACTCAAGATCACGCTACAAAAGGTGCTGTTCTATGAGCGCACTCCATGTCCATTTGCTAGGACATTCACAGTAGATTTGCCGGAGGAAGGAGAACCAAAGCCCAGGCGCAGAAGACGAAGGACAGAAGGCCCTGCGAAGAAGTGGAAACTCGATAAAGCGTATAGCTGGAAGCCAGAGGGATGGACGCCAGAGCAAGGTGGTCCGAGCGATGGGTCTTCCGGCAGTGCAACAGCATCAGATGAAGAAGGGAGTTCAGGCTCCCCTGAAGAACACACCGACAAGGTGTTAGATCAAGTCAAGGAGCTCGGCATTCATACTCCACCGCCAGCAAGGCGACCGACAGTCAAGGATCGGGCAAAAGGCATTGACATGCGCTCGGTCACTGCTCCCTCACAATTATCACTGCAATCTACACCGCCGGCGAGACTGCGCTCCTCCTTCATTGCTGATACCCCAGCGACAGCATATTCAAGCGCAAGTCCTGCGTCTAGACAAGCGAAACAGCCACTCTCTTTTCCAAGCGCTTCGGTAGACGAGCCGTCGCCCAGGCTCATTCCAAATGAAAGCCAACCACAAATCGCAACCAGTTTGTCAAGCCCACAGACATCACAAACAGGAAATTCCCTGCCACAGAATCTACTGGAACCAGGCAGCGCACATGGACATCGCGCTTTCCAGCCAATTCCAACAGATATGCCTCCCTCACCGCCAGATTCGAATATTGGTTTCGACTTCATCCCTACGAGCGAACCATCCGCGCGGCGAGCACTTCCTCATGAAGAGATGTCGCCTGCGGAGCAATCTATTATTCACAAGCCTGCACTCACCGACGCCACTAGTACGCCTGTCGTTCTTCACGAAGTATCGCAGCCAATTCAGGGTCCGGATAGCCTCGCCGGCAGCTCCGACCAATTGGATAGCGATCCATTCCCTTCAAATACCACGCAAATGGATGTTGTGCCCACATCTTCGGCACCACAAGCAATCCTCGAAGATGCAGAAGGCGATGTGGCATTTGTCACCCGTCACCTAGTGGACGTTGATTTGCTGTGCGACAACCAGCTGGAGAGCCAAGATGTTACACAATCCAACCTCGACGCCTCACTACCAGAAATCAGCCATGCTGGCGACACGCTTCTGCACGTCAATAAAGAAGATCTTGGTGAGCCGCTGATGCAAGATGGAGCCGCAGTAGAGGTAGATGGCAACCCCGAGGACGTTATCGAGCAGACATCGGATGACGTCCCGCTGCCTTCAGATTCTATCCAGATACCTGTTGATTCCTCTACTGACGTACACTTGACTCGTGTACAATCTACCGAGTCCGACCCTTTCGCTGCCATACAAGCTAGGATCCAAGCTCGCAGGAGCATCGGTGGGGCGACGACCAATCTCACTACTGTCTCACGCCAGACAACGAGACTGTCGGCGACCTCTACTGCATCTAGCAGCTCATTGCGATCGCAACTCTCGCGACGCTCGCAGAACAAGTCAGAACAAGATCAGGTTGTTGCGACAGCTCTCGTTCGCAAGGCAGCTTCAGCGTTTCTTGGACCTCCTGTGCATTTGGTTGCAATTATGCTCAAAATTGCTGCGAGATTTGCCAAAGGTGCATTTCCGAAAGCGTTACTGTTTGAAAGTCCCGTTGGCATGCCGAAGAGGATCCCAGGGTCTTTTGATCTTGACGATAGCGACATTGAAGAAGAATTTGACTCTGAAGGTGAGCTTGACGAGGACGAGGATGATTTTGGAGTTCCGTTGAGGAGTCCGATCAGACTTGCAAGCGGTGAGAGCGTCCCAAGACTCATCAGCGAAGGGAGCGTGAAGGAGAGGAGGGCCTGGGATGATGATGTATGACGCGGTCAATCTTGATGATAAGCGAAAGATCATGATGTTTGGATTAATTGAGAAAAGCGTGGCATTGGGATGAGTAGGATCAACTGTACTGACTAACGATATGACTGTGAGGAGGTGCAATGATCAATAAACATGTGCGACTATGATTGGGATGCTATGTCATCTCGAGATCGATCTCATCAATAGTGATGCGGCAGGTGCGGGTGAACACTCAGGTGAGGAAAGTGGAAGCACGTGCCGACGCGCCGAACGCGATGTAAAATGAGACATGATGTCGTCCAACTTCTGCTCAACTCAAACTCCTCTCATAAAATATTGACCTATTATCTACAGCCGCTTCCTCCTGTCACACCTGTATCAATTCCAATGCAGCTTCCAGACATTTCGCCATGTCTATACTGCAGGCAGTCGCGACAATGGGCAGTGAATTACTGGTGGCTGGTTCGCTTTTAACTCAGCTCCGCACTGCGACCAGACTCGAGCACCGCACCGCACCTCACTGTAGGAGCATTTCTACTTTTTCCTTCTTGTCGAACTGCTATCACACCAGACAGCTTCTGCTGCCAATTTTGACCACTCAAGCACGCTACTTACGCTAGCCACTGGCATGTTTGCGCCAGTTCGTACATTCCGAAGCGCGTCATGCCTCCCTTAAATACACTGGGACAATGGCGCTCGCATCCTATCGAGATCAGCGACGGCGACGATGATGATTCCGAGGATGCGCCGCGTGCGCGACAGCCGTCAGCGAACTCCCGCAAGCGAAGTCTGATCTTGGCGATGGAAGATGAAGAAGAGGAGGACGAGATCACAGTCGCGTTGCCTGTGCGGTCTGCGAAGAGAGCGCGCCTTACCGGTGAAGGACCCAGCAAGCCTCGTCTATCTGCGGTGCGCATGGTCAACGGTACAATGACTCCAGTCACAGACGCAGGAGCTGCAAGTCCTTGGAGTCGCACGTCAGTATCGGATACAGACTCTTTGCGAAGACAAGCTGTTCGTCAGCAGCCACGACCTGGTCTGGACTCGGTGATCACGATTGACAGCGATGATGAGCCTACTATCACCCCAGTCTTACGATCAGAACGCTCGTGGCATGAGGTCAGCGATGCTGAGGCTGTGGCATTACAGGCCAAAGCACTGCGAGTTTCTGCAGTACGGCCGGCGTACCCGCGATGGATGTACCAGGGTTGGCAAGCACCTGTTCAATCCTGCGACGAGCATTCGGCAATGTCAGCGCTGCTACGCGCTTTTGGGCAGGTATATGCCACTCCTGATCTCGAACCTGAGTGGACCTATTTCATGCTGGACGAGTTCAGCATCTATCAGTCGTCCCTTTCAGTGCATCATGTGCACGAGCTGGTTACTTTGGAAAAGCTTACACAGGATCGCAATGCTCTGTTCTGCTTTGCCGGAGTCATATCATTCGGCGATACGAAATTCTATGTGCAAGACGTCCCCTTCAAGATCCTGACTTTGGAATATGGCGAGTTAAGGCCGTGGCATGATCGAATCTGCATCCAGTCCAAGCTCGCGAAAAAGCAGGACGTCTACTACAAGCTTGGCCGTCCTGCTACTGAGTATCAGCGCTTCTACACGCCGTTCCTCGGCATTGCAGCATTCACCGACTATTTCATTGATTACCTGTGTCAACATGAAACTGTCACGATTGCAGATTTTCGGCAAGAATTCTGGAACTGGCTCAAGCTAAACTATGCGGATGATGGATCCTTCCAAACCTGGCATAAGGAAGTCAAATTGCGCGACTTCAGAACTCTCGTCGCTGTCAATGTTGTGTTCCTGTGGAAGGAGTGCTCGAGCATCGACGAGCAGTCGGCATGTAGCGCTGACCCGACCCGCTTATGTCGACAACCTCTCTGGGCCGAAGTGCTACCTTGGAATTTGTGCGCTATACCTGCACAACCGGTGAATTATAACGCACTTACTGTCGTAACACCATATGCGCATCGCTGTTTCCAATCGATGTACTTCGGTCAGATGCTTGGTGTTCACAGAGTTACCGACAGCACGCTTAGGGACACTATCGCAGGGCGCAAGAACAGCCTTGGTTTGACACCCCTGCATAGCTTGGAAAGTCGGCACAGAGCTCCAAAAGTTTCAATCACGCCTTTGCGGAATGTTGCAGATGTCCACAAAGGCGATGTCATAGTACTCGATGCCGACAGGAGTGGTGATTGGAAACTTTCGAAAGCTGACCACTGGTATGCATATGTACAGCGCATTTGGGGAACCGGCGATGCAGGCGGAACGCGGCTAGATGTCATCTGGCTCTATCAACCTTCAGACACGACAATAGGCGACGCTTTTTATCCTTACAGCAACGAGTTTTTCCTGTCGGACAACTGTAGCTGCGGCCAGGATGCGCTGTATCTAGACAGCGTAGATGATATTCTGGGCACTGTGGACGTAACTTGGAGGGCAGACAATCCATCAGCGGGAACAGGCCTCTTCGTAAGACGCACATTCCGGACAGTGCCTGAGCTGAACCAGTATGACTTCATACAGCTTGATGACCAGCACTTTTGCTGCCACCATCAGGACGACTTCGATGAAGTACCTACTGTATACCACGTTGGTGACGTCGTACTGGTTCGCAGAATGCAGGATGTACTTGGGAGAAGTTGCAGGCCTGCTATGGTCATCCTCGCCGAAGGAGATCATATTCGTCTTCAGAGGATGTCGTTCGCATCAGAGACCATACCTGATGCACGTCCTAACGAGCTGGTATTCACCAGCGATGAGATCGTCAGACACCGAGACGCCATCGTGCGCCAGTGCCATGTGCGTATTTTCGGCCAAGATCAAACGTGCATCCCTACTCCCTATGACCGCGATGGTGCTGGCCACTACTACTACATCGTGGAAGACAGGACCGCCGACATCGATGATTTGCTCAACATGGTGGCCCAAGATTGGGATCCGCTAGCGAAAGTGTGCAAGCCAATTCTCACTGGCCTTGGACTGTTCTGTGGAGGCGGCTCCTTCGACCGTGGATTGGAAGAAGGTGGTGCAGTTCGGTTTCGCTATGCGGTAGACATAAACAAAAAGGCACTGCACAGCTACCGAGCCAACGACCCGCATCCTGAGCAAACCAAGTACTACCTTGGTTCCGTCAATGAGTATCTTGCAAGCGCATTGGACAATTTGGAGAACGAGCTTATCGCGAAACCCGGAGATGTGGACGTAATATCCGCAGGCAGTCCGTGCCAAGGGTTTTCAATGATGAACAACAACCAGCTGAATGAGCAAAGTCTAAGAAATGCGTCAATGGTCGCTTCGGTCACATCCTTCGTCGATGCGTACGCACCCCAGAGACTGCTCCTAGAAAACGTGGTCTCGATGACCCGTACGCTGCCGAACGGCGACAATGTGTTCTCACAGATGATTGCTAGCCTTGTAGGTCTTGGCTACCAAGTACAGCAATATTTGATGGATTCCGATACCTATGGTAGCCCTCAAGCACGACCACGTGTATTCATTGTTGCGACAGCGCCGACCTGCAGCATCAGTCCGCAGCCTGACTACACACATGCCCGGCCTACGCATCTCAAGCGACAGCGTCATCTGGGAAAGTGTAGCAATGGCAAGCCATTTGGATCACGGAGCGAGAATGCATTTGTTCCTTTCGGGCCCTATACTGCAAAAGACTCTGTCTGCGATCTTCCTGACATGCAAGATGGTCAAACCCAGCTTTGTGTCCCTTATCCTGACCACAGGCCAGCGACTGAAGAGACGCCCACTATTCGAAACAGAATTGCATCTGTGCCCAAACGACCGTATGGAATGACACTTGTGCGAGCTGTTCAAGCTAGTCTTGTGCGCGGGGAGCCCTTCCAATACTGCAATGGTTCAAACAGAATAAAGAATGGTCCTGCATCCAAGGCATATGGCCGCGTCTTTCCAGATCAACCATTTGCAACTATGATCACTAAGCTCAGTGTTGGGGATGGATTGAATGGGCAAGTAGTGCACTGGGAGCAAGACAGAGTCCTTACTATCATGGAAGCGCGGAGAGCTCAAGGCTATCCAGACCATGAGGTGCTTGTCGGCCTGCCTACGGATCGCATGAAGATTGTGGGCAACAGTGTCGACAGAAAGGTCGCGTTAGTCCTTGGTCTTGCCTTGCGCGACTCCTGGCTCAAGTCGCCACCCCTCGACAATGACGGCCTGCGCTTTGACAGCGAGTCAGATACCGGCTCCTCATCTGCAGGGTCAGTGACTGCCCCAGATCTCACCGAGTTTGACGCCTTCCGATCGGGCATCTCGGCAGACACGATCGCAATGCCGAACTTGCCGAACCAGGATACAGAGCCGAAAGCACCGGCGAATGACACAGCTGAGGGCAGTATATTGTCAGTCAACAGCAGCCCGATCGATAACAAGACAGTTAAGATGGCGCTGAATTGGTCGCAAGAGGAAATGGCGGAAATTCGAGTCGGTGGCTTTAAGCGAATAAACGCGCTGGTAGCCAGACCTGAGCACCGCGCAGCCCGTCAGTCGCTGCACGGCGTGAACGATGGACAGCAAGAGGTGCACCGCGGCTGACTGACGCCACATGGACGAGCGAATAGTAGTCGAGCGAACTCATTTACTCGTGAATAGAGTGGCAAATTGGAGTACTACCAACCATCTTGTGCCACGTCCGTCGTGCATACAACACATTAAGCAAGTCATCGAGCTTGCGCATCGCGCTGTCCGTCAACAGCACAGCACAGCATAGCCTTAGCTGAAAGAGCCTTTTGGCAGGTGGTATGCTCGTTAGCAGATGGCAAAAGGCAGGCGCGGCTCGAGCGCAATAATCTTGTTTACGGGCAACTTGTAGTGCCATCATACATGCGGTGAGGTGAGTTGACGAAGCTGTCATGTGATGTACTCGACCTGCTGTTTTGGGCATGCTTGCAGAGTTGCAGAGCATCGCATTGCTGAGGTAGTGGGGTAAAGTTCTTCGCACTTCGCTCAGCGGTGAAAGATCGTCAGGCACGCCTGCCTCTTCTGTCGCCGAAGCTGTTCTCGAGTACTCGGTGCGGAGGTCATGTACCGAGTACACACTCACGTGGCCTTTGACCGCCCTCCTTCTCATGTTCTAGACGGCAGTGATTGCGAGGCGGTAGGCGATAGCGTTGTTATCATTTGCCTGACTTGTGAACGTGAGGCGAAGACCGCCGTGCTCGCAGGATTGGCGCACATCGTAATCAATGCCAACTTCTCCATCATCATATTCTTCTTGTAATAAGGCGAGCGGTGCTTCAACGGCTTGGATTGTTGCTATGTTGGGAGTCAGGAGTCTGTGCTGGCGCTTCTTTGCCCTCGCGGCTACAAGGTTGTCTGTATATGTACTGCTGCCCAAGACCCCAGACTAGCGAACGACGCAATCACTTGAGCAGTCCTTATGTCGTGCATGTTGCACAAGTCATGTCCTGATGCCAAATGCAATCTTGGCTTCTGAGCCCTGCAAGCGACAGAGGATCGACTGCATGCAGCGTTGTGGACGCGTCTTCATTCAAACTGATATGGCATATTCGCATTGTCTGAATTCGGGCAGCTGGGCGCTCGGCAATTCTAACTCATGACGGTGAGTATTTCGTACTATCTGATATACTGTCTTCATTAGCGCAGAAGTAGGGAATGAGCAATAGATTTAGGCAAGCTTGCTATCGAGCTGGCATTGAGGGAGTATCGAGGTTGCAGGGCTGTTCACCGACTTCGTATCTCGAACACGCAGACGATGGTAGCGACCTCGTATTTTCCGATAGCACAGCGTGGGAACCAAGGTTACGTGGCGTAGAGCTATGCAGACGTGCTGAGGGTAAAGTGAACGCACAGGGCTCTTCAATGAACGCAACGACGCGCTTCACAGTCGAAATCACTCCCCTGGCATACTCTGTCGTAACAAACAAACGAGTTTGAGTGTTCGAAGCTCAGGATGCGGCTACCAAGTTCATGTCCGATCGCAGCCGGCTCCGGCAGTTAGAGTTTGGCATCACACTGCATGAGGACTTACCTAGAGCTGGCCAATTCCGGCCAACATGGACGATAGGATTTTCGTGATTGGAAGAGATTTCTTCAAATTCGATTATCAACCATGCGGTAACCAGGTCATGGAAGGGGCATGCGGTGCTGATTCCAGGCCGCGGCCACACTTCTCTGATGTCGGTCCTGAAAGACGCCTCATTGTTGTCGGCACGTAGCCCCGCACGGTTCGGCTGCGTCTTCCTCAATCCTTCTCAGTAGTGCGGCTCCGAACCTGGCGCGTGAGGATTGCGACCTACTGAGAGCAGTTGAGTGCGCTGCTATTGTGATGACTAGCAAATGCCCAGTCGTGACTGCGACACACTTGTGCCCGAGACCTAAGTGTTGAAAGTCCATTCCAGGATGGCGGTGGCGACAAGCATATTCCGGTCTGGTGGAGGGAGAAAATAATTTTGATGCAACTTGCGCGGTCGAAGTGATGTAGCATATGCGGGAGCTAATGATGATGTAGGGTCCAGGTAAGGGGAGCGCAAGTATGCGACCGCAATGTGAGGGAGCTCTGTACGGAAGATCTCTCGAGAATAAGATGCTGCGAGACCGAGACTGGGCGTGATTTCGCGCAACAGAGCGTTATACCAGCGCATATGGTTGTACTCGTGGTTGCGACCTGCCCGCTTCCGAGATTATTGACGGCGTTCATAGTGCGGATAGGACCTGACTCCGATGCAGCGCAGTCCGAGACATCGCGCAGACTTGTCTTGAAGAGTGCAAGAGTGTAACAGAATTTGCTGCATTCGCGAACGCTTCCATGTCGATAAGGTCGATTGATTAAGGTCGAAGCCTGTCAGGTCGTCGTGGCTGATGTAACAACCAAGAATCAATGTAGGCGCGTGACTTTGCAGGAGCACCTTCTTTGCAGCTTCCACGCATTACCATTACTCGTTCTTGATCACATGTGCGAAATACCGTTTGGAGTCGTCACTCTGTTTGACTGGTAATATCGGCTTGCCTCTGGGTACTTACGGGGTATCACCATGTGCTCCTGACTCTGCATTCTCACTCTGCAATCCTAATGCGCTGAACGTGTACATTTCAATGATTGTGTAGGGCTGATGACCGATAATGCGTCCGTGTCATTCTATTAACCTTCGCGGCGGTAGAGACGACTCGCATGACGTTCCGATCATGTGAGTACGATATGCAACCCCGTTGACCTGCATCGAGCTTGTTGTCTAACTCTATCACTGGTGAGCTCGGTAATCGAAGGGCGCAAGGATAAGGATCGGGTTTTGAACGGCTGGAGTCAAGGTTCAACGATACGATGCCGAGCACAATGCCTTGCGCCGATGCGTGAGCGAGAGCGATTTTCTCCTGTATGGCATTCAGTTCGAAAGCAAGCGAGCAGCCTGTGATGGTCTCCAGCCCGCATCTAGGAGTGTTGACGCCTCCATACGTGGTCGGGCAGTCTACACTTGTGGCGTTCAACTCTTCGGCTGTCTCCATATGAAGCTGTCCGCTGATAACGTTTTACCACAACCTACTCCCACCTTCATGCCAGCACCTGCTGCATGTTGAACTGCTGCAGCGGGCTGCCCTGAACGTAGAGCTTGCCACAGGGCGGAAATTTCGCGGCTGAAATCGAAACGTGCGGATACATCGCTGTTTGGCAGCAACGAACCACTTCGAGCCCCTGCAATCAACTTGGAGTGTTCCGTTTCGAGAGCTGACAACAATGATACCCATACACATACGCTTGACTGACACGGATGCGGCTCCCTTCAATGTATCAAGATGAAGATTTGCGACCAGTCAGGCACAGATGACATAGGTGTTATCCATGCGGTGCATCCTGAGGTTGTCGTGCCGCAATGGAGTGTCGGTCAACCGCAGCGACAGCACGTCTTTTTCTGTCGTGCGACCTGCATTGCCGCAGTCATGCGCCATTTGCACGATGCTGAACATGCGGTGTGCAACAGCTCTGATTGCGAAGACCTTGAGCCGCCGGCGCCTTCGCTATGTTTGCATAGGTACATGTACGATGTGGTTGAGGCAAACGATGCAAATACGGTCTGCCGCTCTCATCTCCTACACACACGTGGGTATGCGCTCGCGGACGCCACTGCCTTCGCAAGCACGGTGACTATGGTTGTAGCCGTAGCGTAGCGTTGCAACGTTCTTGAGCTTGCCTTGCAGTCATCCTTTGATGATTCTGGCAGACAGGTAGCTGCGCAAGATGGATGTTACACTCTGAAAGCGCCGTGACGGCTGTCGGAAGAGACAAATGAAGATATCATCTGACGCGACCGCCCTCCGGCTCTGTGCGACGATCGCTTGCAGAAAAGTATGCAAGATCTCGAGCCTGAACGCTCAGCGAGCGAGCTCGGACGCCGTGCAGAGGATGCTATGCGACAGGAACACAGGAACATCAACTGTGGGCCGACCTCGCGGGATGATCCTCGCCTCACTATCGCCTGAGCACGTCCTCACGATGCAAATGGCTGAACCTCTGGCAGACGCAGAGGGCAGTCGAGTCTTCTATGTTCAGAGTGCTTAAGCTGCAGCGTGTTGCCAGCAGCTGGCGGACAAATCTATGCATGCGTATATGTGCATCCTTCGACCATAGTGTGCAACGCGCTGGGCAGAAATGGGTGACTACCAGGTAGCTGTGGACGGTATCGACCATGCTCATAGACCTTGTGCGACCACGACCATATGCGCAGCTCCACGCGAGGCCAAGCAACGAGTGCCTGGCGGCGTGTCCAATCTTTCGGACTGTTCCTCAGTCGGCAAGCCGATTGTTGTCAAGCAATCCTGAACAGCGATATGAGTCGGCTTTTAATGCGTCAGCGCTGTCAGCCTTTGTGCATGCCACCCTGACCGATATCTGAAGGTTGGGCTATGATAAGTGGTATGAGTTCCCACTGGCTCTCGGTTTGAGCCCTTTTCAGCATTTGAAGCGCGGCAAGAGTCCAACCCATTATCGCCCGGTGTCAAAAACTTACTTGAGTCGGTACACCGGCGGTGCTCGTTGACCTCGTGGCATGACCGAGCGTGGATCACAACTGCTTGATAATGGGAGGCTGTGCACATGAATAGTTGGCAAGGCTCATGCGCTGCGCAAATACACATCGTTGTCGTCCGGAGACGGCGAGAACGATGTTGTGATAGCAGACGGCGTCCGACGAGAGCCTGCTGACAAGGATTGAAAGCAGTGGTGGTCTGCTGGTTAAAAATGTTCCGCTAGCGCATTGATCGATCTATGCATGTTACATGGGTGTCCCTCAGTGGGTCGCAAGCTGCATTCTGCATTGCAGATGCATCCTCTGCACTGATACATGCCAGCATTGCTGTATTTGCGGCTGGATCAGTGTGTCCTGCTTGCTCGAGTCCGTGTTCCTGAGCTGGTCTGCCGTCGCACATTCGCTGGTGACACGCATCTTGCTCACCTTTGCACTGAAACGAGACTTCGGCGCCGCCCAGGCACAGGAGACTAGCAGAACAAGAGCCGGGTTGCCGTGGCCGCTCTCGTCCACTCGTTGGCAAATCGAATAGACTTCAGCCATACCAGCGAGTCGGGGAACCTAAAATCTTCGCTCGGCCCTGCGATACTTCAGGATCCCTTCGAACTAAGCTAGCTCTTAGCACTGGCACTGCTCTCCCGGAACGACGACCGTTAGGTCATGCTCATTGCCATCGCAGCAGCACCCTTGCGCTGCCTTGCTTGCTGCGAATAATCACCTTGGCTTCGGCCATGTCGCTTTGAGTCTCTGCGCACGCTCATCCCCGTGTGCCCGTGAGCCGAACGACGCATGGCTCGAGACCTTGCGTTATGGACGAATACAGGAGAGGACCGCCTCATGGGCAACACCCTCCTCCCAGTCACGATTCTCGACCACCGCCGCAGTTTGCGCAGCCTCCTCCCCCGTCCCATCACCCTCATCCACAGCAGCAGCACGGCGTAGTCCAACATCAACCGCCGCCGCCACCATCGCAACACCATCAGTCTTATCAGCCTCCACCGCCTTCACAGTCTGGACATCATCCTGCTCCTCCTCCGCCGCAGCCATACCCTCAACAGCAGCATCAGCAGCAGCAGCATCCTCAGCATACCCAGCATACCCAGCAGCTCCCGCCGATTCAGCCAGCATCGTATGCGCCTGCGCCCCAAAGCTCAGAACAATCGAATCTGCCACCCTTCCGTCACAGCTCTGCTCAACCGCCTCACGAGCAGCAGCGCGAGGGACAGCGGCCATATCCGCCTGAGCACAGCTACAGTCGCTCTGGTCATGCCACACCAGCACCAGCGCCGGCACCCGTGAACAGGACATACTCGCACGACTCTGGGCAGCAGCGGACACCTGCCACGCCCACGGGTCCAGCTCATTTCCCGCATTCGTCTGGACACGAAGGCGCACAGCAGCCGCCGCAAGGCGCGCCGCCACCACCGCAATCCATGGATCATGGCGGGCATCCAGGATACCCACCGACGAATGGTGTACCGCACCATGGCATGCCCCACCCTCCACCGCCTCACCATGAGCAACATCCCCAGTATGCGATGACCCCCATTATGGACCAACATCACCAATACCCACCTCCAGGCCAGGCGATGTACGGCGGCACGCCTAGCTATGGGCCTACTGCAAGCATGAATTACGGGCCCAAGAGGAAACAGATGCGCGCTACTCAGGTTTGTTGGACTGAATCACCATGCTGGTGACTTAACTGACGCGTACTAGGCATGTGAGCAATGCAGGCAGCGTAAGCAGAAATGTGACGAAGGGTCGCCTTGTTCGTTCTGTAAAGAAAACAATCTATCGTGTCAATATCGCGACACACCTCCTGCAAAGTAAGCATATTGCTCGTGCGTTCAGGCTTCTGCTAACAGTCATGTAGGACCGATAAGAACATGGAGAAACTTCTTAGCTACATGGAAATGCACTCACAAGGATTAGCGGACCTGACATCGAAGATTGACAACTTTGAGGCAAGATTGCGACGTGTTGAGCAGAACACCCAGAACAGTTCTCAGCCTACGCACGCAAACCACACTACAGGTGGTGCAGAGCAGGACCTTGCTATGGACGAAGACATGGCGCCAAGGTCCTCACGAAAGCCCGATCTCGAAGACCATCGCACAGCGCCGCATAAGTTGCTGCTGCTGTGGCCGAGTGTTCGCCCACTGTTGAAGAAGGCAGGGGTCGAACACAACGACGGCTACGTGATGGAAGCAGAGGACCGCGGTGTACTTCGATTGTGGACTCGAGGTGAGGGCATTGACGCGTATGACGGAACTCAGGCTGGAGGCCCAGCAAGTCCTGCTCGCAGCGATGAGACTGGCGACGTGGCACACATGGCCATCCCTTCTGAAGGTCTCTGGGGCTCTGGATTCCCATCGACACCTGGCAGTAACTCAGGTCGATCCGAACCCAATGGCGCTGGCGGACTCAAGGCCAACGGACAAGTGGACCTTGATGCCAATACAGTCAATCAGCTGTATGAAAGCTACATACGCAACATCCATATCATGCATCCATTCTTGGACAAGAAGCGACTACGGCAGATGTTCGACAACTTCATCAGGAAATACAGCAGTGGACGACCGCGGGCCACTTTTGCGGTCGGCAATGATTACAGTGAGCGTCCACTAAAAAGACAACGATCGAATGGTTCTGGAGCCAGCAACGTCGGCGGTGGCACTGGCTCAGATTCCGAAGCTCCTGGGGAGATCGCGACAGAAAGGTCACCTGGGAATGCCATCGTATACCTTGTCATGGCCCTGGGTAAGATCTGTCTGCACACAGCTAAACTGCCCGGTATCGTGAAGGACAGTAAGCTGCAAGCCAACACAGTCGTCTCACATCAGATGTCCGGTAGCCGGGGCTTTGCTGCCAGTTCGCCCGTGTCTGCAAACATCAAGCCCTCCCCCATGTCGCCTAAGTCGACGCCCACAACACAGCCTACACCGCCTTCAGAAGCTAACATGCGCATGCTCAATTCGCGGAGTCGACGAAACTCGGTCGACGGCTCTCCAGGCGTGCCTGGCGCTCGCAATCTGGACGTAATTCCAGGCATCGCCTACTATGCTCGAGCAGCGGAGATCTTGGGCGATCAGGGCGATGGCAACGACTTGGTCCACGCTCAGATGTTCCTGCTAGCGGGACTTTATAAAGGGCAACTGGCGAGAGTCAAGGAAAGCATGAGCTGGATCACTATGGCTGGCCGTGCCATCCTCATACTCCTTGATCGATACAAGTTGTACAATGACAATTATTGGGACGGTCACGGCGGAATCCGATCTCAGTACATGAAATCGCAGGCGCGTATCAAGGATACTCGACAGAGCTTGATCGTGCTGGCATCCTGGACATGTCTACAGCTGGAAAGCGATATTCTTGCCGAGCTGCGTCTCCCTGCGAGTGGTATTCAGGCTATCGAACATTTACTTTTGATGCCCCACAAGGTCAACGAGGACGAGACCTATACTGGACTCGAGCCTGATGGCAGACTTGAAGACTATGACAATATGCTCATATATTATTCTGCTCAGCTGTTCTTGCGGCGAAGGCTGAACCAAGTCCATCGCGAAATGTACGGAAAAGACTCGCTTGATCAGCCACTGATCGAGGTGCAAGAGATGCTACGAAGCCACGAATCGATCTTGGAGCAATGGAGACGTGCCCTGCCCGACTTCTTGAAATGGGCCGATGATGACGAGCCAGCTAAAGACATCCTGTCTGCACGCCTGCGAGCGAAGTACTGGGGAGCTCGGTACGTCATCAATAGGCCTTTCCTCGACTATGCGCTGCATATCATGCCACATGTGCGGGACAACGCACAGACGGTTGAAGATGCTGCCCGAGATGGCTATGGCAATCCTCGTGACAAAGCAGATATCCATCTCTTCAAAGCTATCCAGCAGATCGGCGACCGCGACATTTGGGCCGCTGCTAAACGTTGTATCGATGCAGCGATGCACAGTACTGTGGCGTTGGACGGCGTGCCATCCCGTCTGATTGTTACAAACATCCACGGTACTGCACATGCGTAAGTACTCGATTCAGTGTTAAGACAGAAGTGAAAGCTGACCACTCACAGACAATTCGGTAACATGCTGGTCCTGTCCGCAGTACACAACAGCACATACATGGGCACTCTTGTGCCTGAAATGAGATTCAAAGGGCTTCTCGAGCGTACCATCAAATTCTTGCGGAACCTTTCGGATATCTCTCCAACCTGTTCAGCAGACTGCGGAATACTGGAGAAGTTCCACAACTCTTTGTTCGGCAAGGATAATGATCCCCAACTCAAGAAGATCTACCACAACGAAGGCATTGAGCCCTCCATGAACGATGGGAGCTCCAGCGCTGAGAATTCGTTCCAAGAAACCCTGATCAACTCGAGGAGATGAATGTTCAGCGGGAAGGTGATTCCTGCTATGTGATCACTGAAGCTGTCTGCGGCTCAATTGTCCATGAAGCGGGATTGCGATCTCACGGACATTTTCAACGAGCACTCTCTGCGTGAACACAACTACCGGCATAACGTGGCGTTTACGACGGCGATGCATTATCAGATGACGGCCGATCGATTTCATGGGCATTTAGGGTGGCAATAATTGTTTTTCTTTGGCAGCATTGTGTTATGCGTATACCAGGCTTTTCGCCAAGTGTCTGGGAGGCAGTGTCTGATTTTTGGGATTACCATTGCACCTGAGTAGAGGGGATTTGGTGTTACACAAGAGGAGGAATTCGCCACAACATAGCATCTGTACAGATATGGACGAACGATATGTACAGTATTGGCTAGCCAACACTCACTGAACAATGATGGTGTCGTTGTTGTTGACCAGTCTTTAATCTCCATGACACCTCGGTATCAGTCTTACACTCGACATGCCCCTAACTCTCTCCTAATCATTCACAGCCCACTTTATGATATCAGGATCATCAGGTCTGGATTGCGCTCGTAATGAATTCTGTTACAGCGCCAGACCGTACTGGCGTGTGCGGAAATAGGCGACCGCGGAGCAACTTATAGGCTCTTGCGCCTGCGCAACGGCGTCGGGCTTTCGCAAAGCAACATAAATAAGCATCATGATAGGTGGCTTTGCAGGCCATGCGATATAGGAAAGTTCGCGTTTACTCGAGGGAGGAAATGCTGCAAAAACTTGCCGTGAGGAGGTTCTTCTCTGTTTCTTAGTGCGCGAAGGAAGGCTGCGTGAGTTTGATAGCGCCCATAGCGTCGGGCAGCAACGTGAGCTCAATTCATCACTGTGAGTTCAGGCCAGCCGTTTGGCGGTCGCTTGCCGTCCTGCTCTTTGAGAGTTCTGCTGGCCGGAACCGACAGCGTGCGATGGTAAACCTCGTTTGAACGTCACGTCTTCTTGCTGCGTCTTCGATCGTGTTGGCGATGTTGGAACTGGTGCAGACTTTATACGCGAGAAGACGTGGCGCAGCTGGGCTCGAATGTATACGTGGCGTGGTAAACAGAGACCACTTTTGCAGTGCTATCCTGCAAGGCTATCGAAAGACTTCTTCGCTAGACGCAGTCGGCTCGCTGAAGAACTGAAGGCCTGTAGTCTCACGGGACAAGCGACTAACTAGAGGCGAATGGTGCGATTGTGGAAGGGAACCTGCTCTGCACTGCATAGATGCTGCACGTTCTCTACTTCGGCACGTTCTCTAGTTCATATCAGCTACAACCCAGGGTCTGCGCAATATCGAGCGGTGCTTCAGATGTCTCACTCAGACCGAGACAACAGTGGACAGCGACAACTGTCGTTGACATAGGCGACGATGTCCGGCCGATCAGCCTCTCGCCAGAACCCAAGCGAAACTCGCCTGGAGAGCCATTCTCGTCTGCGTCGCATCCACGCGAGGAACCACTGCCAGCACATCCTATCTTCCTCGCGAAGATGTCGCCATCTACTACGTCTCAAGTTGAACATTGTTCTGATGATGATCTGTTGTCACAAACATCCGGGATGCAGGATCGGACACAAGTCCGCTTCACCGCTGTCATAGGCGCCTCGTCACCAAGACAGATGATCATGCGGAGTGATGTCTTACTCTGTTTATCACAATCTAAGCTCTGACGATGCCGGACCTGCCGTCTATAGTAGTGTGACACCGAATCTGGGATGCCGTTTTGTGAGATTTCCTCTAAGTGGAAACACGAAGTAAGACGGAGAGCATGAAAAGCCTGCCACATGACCCCTCAAATCCTCGAGCATTAATCAAGAAGTCCTCTCGATCAGAGCCTGAAGATCGGTTCGCCTGGGGCAAGAACGGCCGGCGGCAATCTATCAGATCCTGACTGCCAGCGTTTCAGGACACGCGATCCAAAGATCCCCGAAAGCGATCAGTAATGTCGCGCAGAAAGGGCACGAGAATCGGCGGGACCGATCACCATTCTCAGCGGACAGACCGCCGGTGCCGACCAGATCAAGCAGAGAGACCATGTCTAGTGAGGTCGTGCCAAGTAACAGAGCAGATATACCCTGGTCAACTGGCTCTCTTTGATCCGAGACCGGCAGTCTGTGGATGACAGGTCTCGGAAGTACCTGACGAGCACCGCACTCATGGCCATCAGTGCTTCGTCGTCTCGTGTTGCCAGGAGCGGTGAAGGATTCACGCTACAAGACTATCTGCATTCCATGTCTCGGTAGCTGCAATAGAAGCCAGAAGTGGCAATTGCTTGCCCAGCAAGTTGCTCATTGAATGTGGACCTTCAATTTGGCTGATAGTGGACTCGTCCATTTCCTCGGGCTCATGAAGTGGGATGAAAGGGTCTGCGCTCTGCAGAAACGCAGGGTGAAAACGAGCGGTCTGTGAGCTCGTCGCAGGGAATCTTGCAGGCCTTTTGACACATCCCGTGGAGCGTGGTGAGTGGACTGCTGTTTATCACAATCGCCGAAACGTAAGCAGTAGGATAAAGCGATGCTAGCAAGATCTCTGTGGATATGCTCGGAGAACTCGACGCTACGAGATCGAGATATGGCTACGCGACGATGGAGGCTGAAGTGAAATTGACGATATTATGCACAATGTACCAGGGAAATGCTTGTTACTTTTGCTCGCGGACAGTTGACACGATTGACAGCTCATCTGCCGACCCGCGCCGCTGCCGACTTCACAACTCTCCCACGAGTGGGATGGCCTACTATATATCCAAGAGCGGAAGGTGTGGTTGTCGCCCAGCCTGCCTTTCTCGGTGCGGGGAGTGTGTGACGAGTAGCTGCAAGCAAAATGGACGTGCGAGCGTCATTGACATTCGGAGATATCGAATGATACATCTTATTGCCCCAAACTGCCCACGTCTACGCTAACATGTGCCAGTGCAGTAGCATGAAAAGGCGTTGCAGTGGCAAGTGGTCTTGATCACAAGTTTGCACTCGTTTCTCGTTCTTGTTTTACTTGCTAGGAGAATCCCTCATCCTGCGCGGCAGAATTGATGGAGTTCATGTCAGTTGCCCTAGATCGTCTGGAATACTAACTGCAATGCAGAAACAAGCATAATGCTCTTCCACGTTCTCATTCATCTCAGAACAATTTCATGCTGACATTCTGCCCACTAGGCACCTCATACGGACCATAGCCTGGCCGAGGAAATTTTGGACTACCATCCTGATTCCACTCGAACTTCTGCGCTCTGATCGTCCGCGCTGACCAACCTGAGAAAGGATTCTCCATGCCGTGATAGACAATCCAATCTTCCTGCCCATCGGGACTCTTGGTGAAACTCGCATGTCCTACTCCATATGCTTTTTCCAAGGCGTTTTGGTAGAAGACACAGCCATCGTTGTTCTTGCGCCAGTCTTGCACGTTCATGGGATCGTCACCGACAAATTCGAGTTGGCCGAGGCAGTAGTTTCTGTTGTCCGAGCGGGCAGCAGAGTATATGACGAATTGCTGGCCAGTCTTAGGGTTCGTGAGCTGTTGAGGGCCTTCATTTGAGGATAGCCGGACGTTCTCCATTCTGCCGTAAGGTGTCTTCTCCCACGGGTTGCTGGGCACAGAGATCGTCTGGCGCTCGGTCACGTTTGTCTCCACAGTCCACGGATTCGACATCTTGGTGATGCATAAGTTGGCCGGCCAGCTCTGATACTTGTCGAACCAGCAAGAGTAGATGTGGTACAGGCCGCTGGAGTGCTGGAAGTATGTGCCATCGATGGCGAACTGGTCAAAGGTGTCCAGCTCGCCCTTCAGTGTGTAATTGGACGTCCACGGATCGGGACCGCTGGATTCGAGAACGTACATGCGATGGTATACAGCAGGGCAGTTCCAATCGCATAGTGATTCGATCTCGGGTGGTGGCGAGTCATTGTTGGGATCGGCCGTCTATGGAAGTGTTAGAGTACGAACCAGGTCATGTTCCGAGAGTCCCTGGCTAGTTTGCAGTCATTGAACTTACGAATATGATGTACCACTTGTCGTTGATGTTGTGAAGCTCAGGAGCCCAGAGATCAGTGCTGTAGTTTTGACCGGGCTACGCGAACTTAGTGCCCTGTCATCCTTAGTAGGTGATAACCCCTTCACTCACGGGAGGGTCGAAGGCTAGCTTGACCTCTGCATCAGCGAAGCCTGTCAGGCTCGAGCTCCTGAGAATGGTGATGTTGCTATTAGTCGTATATGTCATGTAGTAATAATTGTCATGGCGAATCATCCATGGATCTGCTCCAACCGTGGGTACAATAGGATTTGTGTAAGTGTTTGAGCTGTTCGACTGGGCTGTGGCTAGATTGAAGAGGCCCACGAGGAGCGTCAGCACGCATGTCATTGACATCGTGGAGTTCGTGAGGTCCACCGATTTCTGATATCTGAAAGACGAGTAGGCTTTCACGTCCCACTATATACTTCAATGCCACATCCCGTCCCTCTGAGATGAGAGCATTGTCTCCTCACGTCCTCCACAGATCTTCATGGGGTATCCTCAAATGGGAACGGAACAAGGATTGAGCATGATTTCCATCAGTATTCCACATGTCTTTCTACGTTCTCTGAGAAGATTTCAGAGAACTGTCTTGATCAAGACGCTGTTTTGCCGGGTGCTTTTCGCTTCACATGTCGACAATGTGGTCTACTAGTGGATGGCGATGGCGATGGCGATGGTGACAATGGCCATCGGCAGCAGTGGAGAGCGCCTTCCGATTCTCATTGTACACATGACTCGCGCCTGCCCAGCGCTCTGGAGCCGACGAACTTTCCGATCGACTGGAAGTCTGACACTTTTCTGCTAGCGAACAACCACAGGAGACCGTCTGATGCTTAAAATGCCCCAAGCGGACCAGGAAGGAATGAGCTAAGCAGAGACCATCAATTTTCTGCTTCCAAAAGCAATTTCACTTCCTTCTGCCACCTCGACCTCGCGAAGATGAACAACGACGCCTTCCGGAAACTGGTAGCCAGCACGCCCGCCCGTCAGGATGATGGCGCAACGTCGTCCAAGCCAGCTCCACTAGGCACGAAGAAGAGTGCCTTCGTGGCTATGACGCCGAGACCAGGAAAGGCTCCTAGCAGTGATGACTTCGCGCGCCAGGTGCGAGAGCAGCATTCCAAGATGCGACCACCGAAGAAGTACAAGTCGTCCGCGCCGAAGGGGAGCAAGTTCGGGGCGGGTTACGTGGACAGAGCCAAGGCGAGACAGGAGGCTCAAGACAACGGAGATGACAAAGAGGAGCGGATCAAGGCATTGGAGGAGCAGGCAAAGCTTGGTCAGATTCCGTGGGAGACATTCGAAGCGCTGAGAGACAAGATTACGGGCGGCGATGTGTCGAGTACGCATCTAGTGAAGGGTTTGGACAGACAATTGCTGGAAAGGGTAAGACGAGGTGAAGACGTGCTTGGGACTGGCAAGAAAAGCGAAGATGGATCCCCGCCGGTGGACGTTGATGACGAGTTGGAGAAGTTGGGCGAGAGGGAGGTCGGGCCCGTGCAAAAAGAGCAGACGAAGAAGAGAGGTGTCAAGGCTGTAGAGCCGGTAGCTGGAAAGAAGCGCACTCGGGACCAATTGCTGGCGGAGCTGAAAGCCCAGCGAAAGGCAGCTGCAGAGGCAAAGGCAGCGAATGCGCCCAAGCTAGACGGGCGCTGGAAGAAGATTGGCGAGCAGTCTAGGCCAAAAGTGGAGCTTGACCACAAAGGGCGAGAAGTGGTCACCATCGTGCAGGAGGATGGTACCGTTAAGAAGATGGTGAAGAAAGCAGCGCCTGCTACGACTGACAGCAAAGCTGCAGTGGACATGCCCGACATTAGTAAGCCTGTGCTCGGAGCAGATGTTGCTGTACCAGAGCAGAAGGAGACTAAGGTGGACGAAGAGAGCGACGATGACATATTCGCAGGAGCAGGGACTGAGTATAATCCACTTGGAGACGTGGACGACGACGACGATGATGACGAGGATGATAGTAGCAGCGACGAGGCGAAGCCAGCGAGAAGGTCGACGGCATCGACAGTTGCGCCGGTCGACGCGAGGGACGAGAAGGATACACGAGACGGAACGCCACCCAAACCGGCTGGAGACCAGCCCATCAAGGCCGCGAGAAATTACTTTGGGGAGAGTGCAAGACAGACAGAAGATGAAGCAGAGCAGGACCGCTTCAAGGGCATTGAGAATGTGTTGAAGAAGGCGGCGAACCTCGGCGCCGAGAAGGCTGCCTCTGACGAAGACGAAGAGGCCGACTCCTTGACCAGAGAAGGACGCGAGGCCCGCAAAGCGAAGCGAGCGAAGATGCTTGCGCAATCAGATCGTGACTTGGAAGACATGGACATGGGATTTGGCGGCAGTCGGGGCGAAGACGAGGAAGATGGCATGGACGTGGAAGTCAAGCTGGCCGAGTGGAAGGGAGGCAAGGCTGGCGGCGACGACGGCTGGGAAGAAGACGATGGCAAGCGCGGCGACAAAAAGAAGCGCAAGCCCAAGAAGAGAAAGGGTGATGTCAACAATGCTGCCGACATATTCCGGGTCATCGAGGGGCGAAAGGCTAAGGACAACAAATGAGCCCTGCCTCTGACTCATCGAATGAAGAACATCTCTGACCGTCGTGCAGGTCAACGTTCACTATATACGCCTTTCCATACCCTACAACGCGCCGCGACATTGTCTTTGCTGGCACGCTCAAGTTCAGCGGTCTTGTTTCTGCTAACATACACCCATATGCACATGCAAGCGGGAGCACAGAAATGCCTCCAGGCACGTCTCCCGAGTCAACATACCTGTGTAAGGTATCTGGTGTGAGCGCGTCTAAGCTGGCCCGGAGAGTGCAGATACACTTCCATACGCGCCCAGCTTCAGCTGTCAAGCGCTTCGCCATACGCCAAAGAGTCCCCAATTGCTCCACTTCGACCAACACGCGCTTCGCTCTGCCAATGCCTCATGAAACAAAAACCTGTAGTGCGTCGATCAAACACACACATGTGCAGTGGCGCTGTCGTGCTGCCGAGATCGTAGAGTCCTGTTGCTGTATTAAGAAACACGGGCGCCGCACGCTTGCGTCCTGCAGGTCCGTCGCCAACGCGACATGCGATATAACAGTAGAGCTTCGAAGAGGTTCTGGTAGGTTCATGCTATCTCGTATTCCTTTCTAGTGTGGGCACTTCACTTCTATACTCTGCATACAACGACAGGCGCAGGCGCCATATTCTCTAAACTTTAATACATATACATCTTCGCATCATGGCTGGAGGACACCAAGAACCAGACCTAATATACCTCGAACATGCTATTCGCTCTCGCAACACAGATGTTCTACGCCATGCTGCGGACTCACAACGGCACCACATTGTGCCTCGATCCGATACGACATCTTGCTACGACGAGCTTCCAAGCCACCAAGTCATAATATCTCGCACGACGTTGATCGCAACGATAGCAATCTGCTCAATCATCACTCTGGCAAGCATAATTGCGTTGTCCAGCGTCCTGATCAAGAAATGGAGAAGCGCAAAAGAACGCCGAGCAGCGAAAAGTTGGGGTCGTCAGTCACTCTTTCTCGAAAAGGACAGGCGAAGATTCTCGTATGCCACAAAAGGCGTTGACGACTCTTATACACAGCAGTATCGCGGCGTCTTGGGCACGGCTGTGGAGAATCCAGAGATGGGCAGTGATGAGCCGCTGGAGATGGGCATGGGAAGGAGGGCGAGTTTGTGGGAGATCGATGGGGCAGAAAAGGAGAGCTTGAGAGTGAAGGTCGTCGATGTAGATGGCATGGATGATGTCGACTTGGAAAATGGTGCGATGACGAGGAAGTTTGAGGTTGTGGATGGCAGAGTGAGAGAGAAGAATGGTGGTGGAAGGAAGAAGCTCGATTGTGTGAAGCGGAAGAGCTTATTCTGGTTCGAGAGTGGTGGAGTCTGGATGCCGAAGAGGTGAACAAGTACAACATATCCAGAGGACGCTGCCACACCAAAACAAGGCACAACGGTCATCTCTCTACACGTAGCGCTTTGCTCAGCCCGCCGACATCCCAATAGAACGGAGTAATCTACCAATGGCATTAGACAAGCTTCCAACCGGCAGCCATGTTGGCCCACATACCTCTGTGATAACCTCCCTTTCTCGATCTACTTTCACAACTTGGAGCAGAGGTGCTTCCCAACTATACGATTCCATTCAGCAAATGTCCATACCAGCAGACATGTTCAAGCAGAATCATACAGCTCGCCAGTCTTTCGAACCCGTAGCTTCAAAAATGACTTCACAATGATCGTGTCACTCCCAGACTGCTCAAATAGCTGAGGATCTGTCACATCAAGTCTGTCGAAATACGATGCCATGGCTTCTGTCCACTGTTGGAAGCCCACGTGACCTTCGTACGTGCCCCCGTATGGCAGATCGGGCGATTGTACGAGCTTCATGTCTTTGCAGAGATGCTTGCCCATCCCATTGGCGAAGTCGCGGTCTTTTGGTGCTGCGGCCATGTAGATTGTCTCGGCGTCGTAGAACTGTGTTGCTGTCAGACGGAGAGTGGTTTATTGTTGAGCGAATTGTACCCTCTGCAGGATCTCAGCAGCTGTCGGAAGTGGTGAGGACATCTTTAGCAGTTATAATACGTTGTGAGAAAGTTGTTAGGCACATTGAAAGTGCCCGACAGGCGAAGTCAGAGCTGTGTGCTGGAACGATTTGTAAGCTGCTTGTCGAATGGCAAGTTGAGATCCTACAGCTACCTTACTTGTGCTCTACTACCAGAAACCAAGTTACGATACCGTGATACGGCCACCAATAGCACACACAAACTTACCGCTGGTTGCGATGAGCAATGATGGATCGTGAGGTTGGCGCTGCGTATCCTAGCCAACAGCAGAAATCAGCCCTGCTCGTACATAGATAGCCATGCAAATATCATCAACGCACGATGCTCTCTTCTAAGCTGCAGGTCGCTTCCACCATGCAAGCCCATGAGAGCCAAGGTCGACACAACATGCTCAAGGCTCTCAGCTTCATGCAGCATACCGCTGCAGCAGACATGCTTCGCACAAGCGTAGCGAGCAACCACCACCTGCACATCCTGTTCAAGCAGCACATATGCAGATGATGCACGTTGCCGCGAATATCAAGTATGCTTCTCGGAAGCGTTGCCTTGACCATTGTCTCTCTTTCTCTCTTTCGAGCACAACATACACAATGCATGCGGCCTGCCGCAGTCGCGGCACGAGGTTTCGGGAAGCCGTATAACATGTCTGATGTTTGTGCGCTGTAGCTACCCGGCTCTTGGGCATTCGGATTCCATGGGCGCGATCGCATGCTGCAGCAAGACCAGTCTAATGGACTGCATAATATTGCTCCGCACTAGTTACCATGCTATCCAGTGTATCCTTCCATATTGCAGTTGTACGCGCATCCCTTCTTGTATCCGCACCTGGATTCGGTCGGTTTGGCATGACAGACGCGAAACGTGCATGCAATCATGTATCTCCTACGCTACCTTGGACGAGCCACCCTTGCTTGTAGCAATCTGTGCATCTCTGTTCGTGGCATGTGAGCTGCAGCGAACCGGTCGCACGAATGTGGGTTCTGCTGTGATGGGAACTCGGCTGCCTCGACTTCATCGCATCGACGCAGCCATCGCGATGAGCAGAACTCGTCAGCAAGTTGCCGTTAACATGGTCAACACGAGGGCCGTGGTTAGGCTTTCAGGAACAATGCCTTCGTCCACTTCTCATTCGCCGGGCAAGACACATAGCAGGGGCCATAGCATGCGGACAGAGTACCAGGATTCCGCGGCGGAGCGCTCCCTTCCACCTTGCTCTGTCTCCCGGTTCAACGTCACCAAGAACGCCTCCTGTTCGCTCTGAAAGCCGGCCGTTGATCAGCCAAGAAGTGCACGTTGTACAGCAACACTCAGCCTTATCGTAGCAAGCGTCCCGCCTGCCAGGAAAGTCGCTCTTCGTGAAATGCCATATCTGATTCCGAAGGACTTTCCTTGCAAGCTCTATATGCCCTGTGCTGATAGCAGCGAATGAGGCTTGTCAGTCCTGGCCAAGAATGCTTCAATCCTGACTTGACCGCAGAAGCTCAAGGCCCGAACTTAAGGTCGTAGCCTATGCTGGATCTCGCTCTCAGACCTTTCCACACCAACGAGCGGGGAGCATCCCTTCGATGTAACAATGGCTGGCTGTTAGACTGGATCCACTGCTTGCAGCAAAGATCATACGCTTTCGCTCATCTATAACTTAGTCCTGGATCTCGCACCTTCAGTCTATTGTTGCATCCTCTCACAACAGATCTTGTTTTGAATAATCGTGCACACCAATGCGCGGCTTACTAGCTGTATCGCTACTCGCGTGCAGTGTTACTGCAATATGGCCACTGCCCAAAGAATATGAGCATGGCAAAGACGTGCTATGGATTAAGAAGGGAAAGGTGGAGGTCCAATACCATCACGCAGGATCTGTGAGCCTACCTGACTGCCCACCCGAGGAAAGGCTCTTGACTCACACGGAACAGCAGCCACAATCGTACAGTAAACGCGATAACTCTGGGTCTGCCAGTGAAATAGTCCAAAATGCCGTCAAGAGAACATACGACACATTGTACAGCCAGAACTTTGTCCCGTGGATGCTGCGACCTAGGCTGTCAGACTTCGAGCCAGACGCAGATGGCACCGACACATACATCACGACTATCACCATTGAACAGACTGGAGATGATCCAAAGAATCTCAAAAAGCCCAACACGGATATTGACGAGTCTTACAGCCTCAACGTGACTGCTGATGGCAAGGTCACTGTGTCAGCCAAGACTTCAGTCGGTATCCTTTGGGGCCTTACCACATTCACGCAGCTCTTCTTCAAGCACTCAAAAGGCGGCGTCTACACAGATCTTGCACCTGTATACATTGAAGATGCACCAAAGTTCAAGTGGCGCGGGCTCAATCTGGACACGTCTCGGACGTTCAAGCCTCTGTCGGATATCTACGCCATGATCGATGCATTGTCCTATAACAAAATGAACAGACTCCACTGGCATATCACCGATGCCCAGTCCTGGCCACTTGAGGTGCCTGCTCTGCCTGACCTCATGCCAAAGGGTGTCTACGAGCCATCGCAGAAGTACAGTACTGACGATGTCCGCAAAGTGCAAGAATATGGTTCTCTTCTGGGCGTCGAAGTTGCTATGGAGATTGACAACCCAGGTCATACTTCGTCAATCTGGTTCTCTGATCCAGATCTCATTACAGCATTTAACAAGCAGCCCGACTGGACGACATATTGCGCTGAACCGCCTTGTGGCTCTCTCAAGCTGAACTCCACAAAGGTCTACGATTTCCTTGAGACACTCCTCGATGATCTGCTGCCCCGTCTCAAGCCGCTCACATCTTACTTCCATTTGGGTGGAGATGAGGTCAACAAGAACTCGTATCTGCTTGACGACACTGTACGCTCCAACGAGTCTTCCGTGCTACAGCCACTGATGCAGAAGTACATGGACCGCAACATGAACCAGACCAAAGCTCACGGTCTGACACCTCTCGTCTGGGAGGAGATGCTGCTCGAATGGAATCTTACTCTGCCCAAGGACACAATCGTCCAGTCATGGCAGTCTGACGATGCTGTCGCCGAGATCACCGCCAAAGGTTACCAAGCATTAGTAGGCAACTACAACTACTGGTACCTCGACTGCGGCAAAGGTCAATGGCTCGACTTTGACCCTTCGAACGCTGTCGGATTCTGGCCTTTCCAGGATTACTGCGCGCCATACCACAACTGGCGCGTCATGTACAGCTACGATCCGCTCACCGGTGTGCCAGAGAATTCTACACACCTGGTGTTAGGAGGCGAAACGCACATCTGGAGCGAGCAGACTGACACTGTCAATCTGCATCAAATGGTGAGTGCAGTAACGCAACGCTATTGTTGTGACTCCCGCTAATCACATCACAGGTCTGGCCACGAACCTGCGCGGCAGCCGAAGTCCTGTGGAGCGGAGCCAAGGACGCTCAAGGCCAGAATCGATCACAAATCGAAGCCTCACCGCGACTAGCAGAGATGAGGGAGAGACTGGTTGCGAGGGGAATCAAAGCTGAACCTTTCCAGATGCCGTTCTGCACGCAGAATGGAACTCAGTGTGCGTATCCTTCTTAGACAAGAGGCAGAGATAGCGCAATAGAGACACTGCTTCGCAAGTTGGGCTTGGAGTGCGCTTGAATTTGACATCTTGTCACGCGCCGTGCCTTGTTCATGTTGTGGATGTGTAGCTGGGTCGTCCTTTGGCGAAGCAAATCACGCTCGAAGTACAGTGCTGCTGCGAGTGGAACATGACGCGGGTGGTCAGTTCGCGCCTTGACCAGCCTTGACATCGATTCCATGCGAAGATCGAGTCGGCCTTTCGCGTTGATCTCGCTAAGCTTGTAGCATGTGATGGTTCGGTCGAGTTTGTCTTGGAACTTGAGAGCAGAGATTCTCAGTGAACAAATCCCAACTCCACTGCTATGCCTTGTATGATCCCTCCAAGATATATCTGCTGTCCACATAATCTCAATCGCAACTTCCATCCTTCCATCCCGTCCGCCAGCGTTCTTCCCATTTATTACAGTCAAAGCTCTTCTTCCCTAACTTGACATTCACCGCATTGTGCGCCTCGCACATCCATCTCCCAAACTCTTCTCTATTGCTGACCTTGGGCTCGTTCCCATCGCGTATCCACGCTCGGAAGTCATCTGCGCATACCCAACAAGGATACAGCTTACCAAACAGGCCCAAGAACTGCTTGGTGTCGGTTTGTTGCGTGAAGGACGGTCTTTCGGGGTAGTTTGCGGTCATGGTGTGCAGCAGCGTCCAAGTAGAGCGACCCAGCTCTTCTACATCTGGCGGACAGCCTGGCTTGATCATATCTGATGCTGGTACTTGTGATACGGTCGCTGTCGTTGTCGGCGATGTTTTGGTCGTGGATCTCATCATTTGCTTCCATGCTGCACCAGAGGTGCAAGTTTTACAGCTTACCACAATGTGAGCTCATGTCTGTCGTGACTCTCGTCTGTTGTGAAGATAGCTTACGGCTTGCCATCAGGCCCTATCACTACACCTTTGGGTACTGTTTGCGCCTTGTCTGCTTCGTCTGCTCGTAATCGTTGCTCCGGACTGGATTCCAGAGGGTTGGGTGCCATGCCTGTCAGACTGGAAATGGTACAAAAGAAATACTGCAAGATAGGAAACTCGATCTCTGTAGTCGGCATGCTACTACGCTGGCCATCCTCGTTCGAGGCTTAGAAATCCATGGATGGAAATGGATTGAAGCCTGAGGTCATCCGCCATTGGATAGTTCTAAAGCTCGTGAAAGTGGCAGAAGTCGCGTCCGTGTATAACTTAGGGCTGCGATGTTCACGTTCTACTCTTGCCGAGAACATTGACTAATGTTCACGCCAACAAAACAGAAACGACCACAATGGACACAGTAACAGACGGTCTGAAAGGGCTAAAGCTGGACCAGAAGCCCATATATCTCCTCAAGACACCGTCTCTCCCCTCAGACAGCTACGAACACTACTTCAACGAGCTCAGCAATGGCAGCTACAAGCCTATCTTCGTACCAGTTCTCGAACACATTTTCCGTGATGACGCCCTCCGGAACCTCAAGAGGTCCGCAGAACGCTTCGCATTTGCCGGAGGCAGTGAAGCCACAGCACGACAAGTGGCAACCAACAACCCCGCCAAGAGATATGGCGGTCTGATCTTCACTTCGCAACGAGCAGTCGATGCTTTTGGTTCCGTCGTGGTAAAGCTCGATCCCACCAAGAAAGCCGCACTCTTCGACAAGGACATGCCAATCTATGTCGTCGGACCAGCAACGAGGAAAGGCGTGGAAGCATTGGAACTGCCGTGCCCCATATTAGGCGAGGAGACGGGAAATGGCGACGCGTTGGCAAAGTTCATTCTACAGCATCACAACTCATTACCTAGCCACGTCACAGCTTTGAAAGGAAGAAAGCTTCCTCTACTCTTCATGGTCGGTGAGCAACGACGCGATATCATCCCGACCACTCTACAATCGGAAGACCTCCCGGAAACGCAGAGAATCCCAGTCACCGAGCTTGTAGTCTACGAGACTGGCGAAATGGCGACTTTCGAGGAAGACTTTACAGACCTGCTGAAGGAAGCGAAAGCTGCAAAGGTCGAGGAGCAGTGGGTTGTGGTATTCAGTCCTCAGGGCTGCGAAGCCATGCTGAACGCGTTGGGTTGGTTGACAGAGGCGGGAAAGTATAGCTCTGGTCGGCGGGAAGCTGTATCTGGCCCGATGAAAACGAGGGTGGCGACTATTGGTCCTACTACCAGAGACTTTCTGCGTGAGCAGTTTGGCTTTGAGCCGGATATGTGTGCTGAGAAGCCAACGCCAGAGGGTTTGGGTGAGGCTATCACGAAGTGACGAAGTGCGTGTGAAGGATCAATGAAAGTCCTCGCAAGTGAGTGGCATTGGAGTTAAGTATTGAGATACCCAGACAAGTTTTCCCAGACGCATGCATGGAGCGTACCAAGTTGTAGTAACATGAAGTAGTAGTCAGCAGACGTACTGTTCAATGCCAGCCAGAATAGTCAAACACTTCAGCAGATTTGAGCAACGAGGCTCAACTCATGGGCAAGTCATGGCAATACTGAGGAGATCATAGCATTTCATCCCTCATATCTCAGCTCTATCGGCATGCCATCGTGACATCACAAATCGCCATAAGCCATATTGCGAGTACAACGCGTCGGCTTCTATGGTACCCAGGTACTCCTTCTGCTATGCATATTACCAGAGCAATCAATGCGCTCGTGCAACTCGTCACTTTCATAGAACAGGTCTCGAATCCGGAATGACTCCGTCCACGACTGCCACAGCGCCCACATTCCCGGCATCGACCGCGCCATTCAAGAGCGCAATGCAAGAGATGATGTCCGATGGTTCGAGAAGGTGCCAAGAGGCAAGTGTCTGCTTCGTTTTCGCGCCGACTGTCACAGCAAAGCGGTGAGCTTCTGGCAACTTGGATCGGCGGAGGGTGCGGAACATGTCTGTGATCAAGTTAGTTGTGCTCAATGGAATTCGGTGAGGGAGGAGATGGATCTTGCCTTCGTCAGTGAAGTCATCGCCAGCGCAGAACACAAAGTCTGGGGCTTGATGAGTCTCCTCGCCGTACTCTCGCACCAGACGCTTAGCGATCTCGCCCTTGTTGACGAACCGAGGACGGACCTCCAAATTTGCCTTTCCAGTCATGACCTCAACTTCCCACTTCTTTGCTACAGTCTGGTTGAGGTGTCTCTGGCACTCGCGAGCCATGAAGGCTCCGTACTCCGGATCAGCGCGTCTGTAGTGCCAAGTCAATGCAATTTTCTTGCGCTCGATGAAGCTGCCTTGGGTACGCTCAGAGTAGTGGTTGAAGACACGCATCACTTCGTCTTGCCACGACATGTCAAGTGTCTCAGTCAGGTTCTCCCACTCGCTAGAATTGGGAGGACGCATGAACGATCCGTGCTCGGCAGAGAGACCAAGCTCAGAGATGTGACCCATCCACTCGTCCAGGAATGCTTGGTCGCGGCCACTGATGATCCAGACTTGATTCTTCGGGTCTGAAGCGAGCGTCTTGAGCGATCGAATGACTCTATCAGACGGGATTGCCGCATTCGGGTCACGAACAATGGGTGTGAGTGTGCCGTCGTAGTCGAACATGAACAGGCGGCGGGTCGAATCGCGGTATTGTTGCAGCAACTTGGCGCGATCCAGGACTGGAGTGGCGAAAGACTGGTCATGGGATGCCAGGTTGGTCAGCAGGCGCTTGATGTAGCTTACAGTCCAGTTCTGGACAGTGTTCTGCGTGACGTGCTGGTACAGGAGCTGGTGTTGCTGTTGCCGCTCGCCCTCACTCATCAGCAAAGCTGCGTGAATCTCGTCGGCCGTACCACCAAGATCCCAGGGGTTGATGTGAATGGCGTCCGCGAGGCTTCCGGCAGTACCAGAAAACTCGGAGATGATGAGTGGCCCATGGTTGTCGCGCTGGCAGGCAACATATTCAAGCGCCGTGGTGTTCATGCCATCTCGAACACTCGTTATCAGTCCAAGATCTGCAATTCGGAGAAGCGCGAAATACTCCTCCTCAGACAGATATTGCGGATAATGCTGTACAGGCGTGAAGCTCAAGGAGCCGTAAGTGCCGTTGATTCTAGCGACGAGTTCAGAGATCTTGTTCGCGGTCTTGTCGCCCTTGTCGTCCCGATCCTCAATACTAGTGGGGCTGGTGACCTGGATGAGAACAACCTTGTCGTGCATGTCCGGATGTCGCTCCAGGAAGATCTCGAATGCCTGAAGCTTCTGGGCCACGCCACGAACTGTGTCTAGTCGATCCCGGCCAACAATAATCTGTTTGCCGTGGTACTGCTCACGAAGAGACTGCATCTTGCCTTCCACTCTCGCGGACTCGAATGCTGCCTTGATTGTAGCCTCTGCGTTGATACCAATCGGAAATACATCCACAGGGACATGAGCACCATATGCATCAACACCGGCAGATGACGAATCGAATCCAAGAACGCGCGTGCAGCATGAGGAGAAGTGGCGCGCGTAGCTGTAAGCCTGGAAGCCAATCATGTTTGATCCTAGCACGCCTTCCAAGATTTCCTTGCGGCGGGTCAAACATCTGTAGTACTCGCTACTCGGGAACGGTACATGTAGGAAGAATCCGATGTAGACGTTCGGCAAACGCTGCCTCAGTAAGCTTGGCAGAAGCAGAAGATGATAGTCGTGTATCAGGATAATGTCGCCAGGTGTGTAGATGTTCATGATGTGGTCCGCAAAGGTCTTGTTCATCAGATAGTAATCAGCCCAGGTCTTGCGCAGAGCCCGACCGTCACTGGGCTCGTTCTGCTTGTAATGGAAGAGGGTGAACAACTCGTGCTCAGCGTAACGTCTCCACCGCGACTGGTTGCGGAAAGTGGCGACCTCGTCGCCGTCAATGTCATCCCAAAGCCAAACTGCAGATACATGACCTCCAGACTCTGCTTCCAGCTTTCTCTCGAGTTTTCGTCGATCTGCGAGTGGCACGTGAAGCTCTGACAATTCTGTCGGCTGTGGCGGCTTCTCGCCCTTGTTGACAGGAATGGGCGCGGACTGCTTGCTGAGTGGAATAGAGTCCATAGAGGTGATGCCGTTCGTACCAGTAGAGTGGTCGCTTTCTTTACGACGAATCACGCGATCGATCTCCCCAGTCCAGCCAACGAGAGTGTGCTTCCAAGGAGACTCGTCAGACGCAAGCCATGAAAACGAATTAAATAAAGCAGAAGTGCCTCTCCGCGGATTGAGTTCCTGTGCGCTCTGTCAGTAGTGGATTTTGATTAACATGCTCAACCGTGTCACTTACCCATTCTCCCGAGGTAGTGTAGCCAACCTTGTATGGAACCGCGAATGTGGCACTGATGATATTCCCACTCAACCCAAGCGCAGGGTGCGCTGTGCTTGGGTCAATGCTTGCAAAATCCGGCTTCGATGTGGCTGCTGTCAGACTCAAGCGGCGCAGTAGATCTTCGCCGTCCTTCGCACCACTGACGGTAGCATGAGCAGAACTTGGTGCGTTGGTTGAGCCTGCTCGATCTGAAAAGTACTCCTGTTGACCACTGGCACCGACCGCTTCGAGAACATGCTGTGGCGGGTTGCGACTCGTCCCCGGGCCAGAATTTGGAGGCACGTTCGACTCATTGCTGACCGTCGGAGTGACTGGAATGCTAGTAATGTCCTCGCATAGGTGTCCTGGCAAGGTGGTGTCCTGCCTCTCGGCGGTTGGTCGAGTGTTACCCGACATCTGCCAACCTCGATGGGCGAGGCGTCGCTCGAATTGCTCCCACTGCAGAACCATGGTCAGCGATATGTCGTAGTGTGACGCACGCGGATTAGTAGAGGTCGGCAGCACAGCGGACACAACGGCAATGGCAGGCTCGAATTTTGGCGGAAGGTTGTGATCTCTCCGACGAGTACGAACTCGTAGCAGGAAGCACGCGTGGTCAGTAGTGGAAAACAATGAAACTCACATTTCTGCCTGGCCTCGTGCAGGGTCTGTTTGTTCTGAAGTCGAGAAGCTGCAGGAAACGGCTGCGAGAAGTGCGGCGTCGTGCAGCAGAAGGTTACACAGAGACAGGAAATCCGTTGACGACAGCACCGCAATAATGAAGCGAACGAGGATCTGGCGCAATCGAGAAGAGAAGCAATTAGAAACCGCGAAATTGTTCCCTACGTGCTCATTGCAACAGATGAAGTCACACAAGTCAGAAAGCTACGGGCTTGACAAGGTTTGGGCCTTTTGAGCCTGGAGGCTAGATCCGTGAGCGGCCAGGGGATCACCATCTGAAGCGATAAACGCGACACAATCATGCGAGAAGAACACTACTGCCTTCCTTGGTTTTCGCTGGAAGCTCATGGACGTAAGGACTACATGATACATTCGGTATCATCAATGTTCATCACGCGCGATTTACATGCTCTCGTATCTTCTCGCCTCGCGTTCTCACGGCCTTCACCAATATTCACCCATTCGCTTTCATTGCAACAGTCACAGACAACACGCGCGTCGGCATCATATGCGCGTATCCCAGCGGACTCGACCCGTGCCTAATGAATACTTGCGAGTGCTCGGGTGGCTGCTTGGGGAGCCTGAAGCTCGTGAAGAGCCCAGGCATCTTTGGCACGTCACATGTGATCAGCGAGAATGAAACAGAAAGATCCGTAATTCAGCCCTTGACCGCTCGCTCCCACTTTCGTTCGAAATATCCACTCGGTGATGACGCTGTTGTGCCGGCCAAAACACTTGTGACAGCGAACAGCGAGACAAAACCCCACCGCCAAGGCATCTTCTGCCCCTCGCGCTCTTCCATTTTCGCAGCTTGAGACTTGTCAGAGCAAGGTTCCTCTGTTCTCCTGTTCTGCATAGCTGAGCATATCCTCTCTAGCATTCTCCAAGCAGATCATCTTCACAATGGCGGAAACAGCTGCTGTTGGTAAGTTTATCTTCAGAGCAGGATGCCCAATGCTTTGTCGCCAGTGACTGACCCGCTCCGCAGACTACTCCCTCAACAACCCCGACACGTGAGCGCTTGCCGAATGAAACACCGCTGCAGACGACCACTGACCAAGCTGCAGTCTCACCAAGTACAAGACTGCCGCTCAGATTGGACAGAAAGTCCTCGAGGCCGTTTCAGGTGAGTCCTGACGTTGGATACAGTGTTGACTGCAAATTGACACGGCTTAGGATGGATCACTGAGGGAGCTAAGATTGTCGAGATCTGCCAGCGTGGTGACAAGCTTCTCGACGAAGAAGTTGCAAAGGTCTACAAGGGCAAGAAGATCGCAAAGGGTATCTCGCACCCTGTCACAGTGTCACCGAGCAGCTATGTTACACCTTACACTCCATTGGTGTCCGACACCGAAGAAGCCGAAACGACACTCCAGGCTGGCGAGGCAGTGAAGATCCAGCTCGGTGCTCAGATTGACGGATTCGGTGCCATTGTCTGCGACACGGTCTTCGTGGGTGGAAAGGCCTTATCGGGACGACAAGCTGACCTTGCACTCGCTACCCACTATGCCAACGAACTCCTGCTTCGGGTAGTGGCACCACCTGGACTGATCGCATCTGGTACTGAGGAGGAGCAAAAGAAGGCACAGTCACAGAAGCCATACAGTCAGGCCAAGATCACACAGCTGCTTGAGAAGGTTGTGAAGAGTTACGAGTGCAACCTCGTGGAGAACACAACCTGCTGGCTGTTTGATAGAAACGAGATCGAGGGCAAGAAGAAGATCATCCTGGCACCAGGGGAGGGTGTCAAGGGAGAAGGTCTTCCAGAAGTTGGCGAGGTCTGGGGCCTTGAGATTGGAGTGAGCACCGGAAATGGCAAGGTCAAGACTTTGCCAAAGAGGACCACACTGCACCGCAGGACGACCACGACCTACGGACTTAAGCGACCTAGCTCAAGAGCCACGCTTTCGGAGATCCAGAAGAGATTTGGCACCTTCCCATTCAGCTTAAGACAGCTCGAGAGTGAGAAGGATGGCAAGGTTGGCGTGATTGAGTGCGTTCGTGGCGGCGTTGTTCGTGCATACGAGGTTGCTGGCGCTACGGACGGCGAGCCTGTCAGCCGGCTGTTCGAGACGATTGGTAAGTGATAGCCCTCGCAAGTCAGAGCAGAAGCTTGTGAGCTCTATTTGCTAACATACCTGAAGCCATTACCAAGAATGGTGTACAGAAGCTTTCGGCGCCTCCAACGCCAGACGTTTCGCAATGGAAGTCCGACAAGAAGATCACTGACGAGGAAGTCCTGAAGATCTTGGAGCTTCCTCTGAACAAGAACAGCACAAAGGCCAAGAAGCCAAAGAGCAAGAAGAAGAAGGCCAAGAAGGCTGCTCCAAAGGCTGAGGAGGAAGAGGAGGAGGAGTCCGAGGTGGAGGACAGCGATGATGAAGAGTAAGCATAGTTTCATGCGCACAGCTTGAATCGGATGCAAAAGCTATGCTGAGAAGCACGGTACTATGAGATCTGCTCATAGGACTGCGAGCTCAATGCGGCTGATGACTGGTGGCAAAACCGCAGTCAAGGGGCGGAGGCGATGCCTGATGGTAGCCTATCTCAGGCAGAAGGCGTGCAGTCAACTGTACGTGCCTCCTATACAGAAACCTGAAAACTTCTCGTAGCCCAACAATAACGGCGATTGCCTATTGACGAGAAAATGCGATGCACAGCATCCGATGTTGTCATGCACCTGATGTAATGTCTCATGCTATCGTGACCGAAGCGGAGTTGCACGCGACATCAACATCATCCTTGGAGCACCCATCGAAGCGTGCACCGGTACTGAGTCCTAATCATCTAGAGCTAAGCGGCTGATGAATCCAGTGCACCGAAAGCCATACTGTTATTGATTGTGTCCGCTCCTGCCGTGCGTCGTGTCGTGCTCGATGCGAGGGGGGCACGGGCCAACTATTCTACGCCTCCTGTCACGAACTTCGACTTTCACGAAGCTCAAAACGCATTACGCGTAGCGATTTCGCAACACCTCGTCCACGCCTGCACAGGGCCGCATCGTCCTGGGTAATCATTCTCAAGATGTACGCGCGCATTTTTGCGATCACTGCTAACACGCTCATAGTGACGACTGCAAAACAAGACCTGGCCGTGCGACTCCGAATACGATGCCAGGCAGCACGACCGCCACACCACAAGTCGAGCGCAACCAATCGGCAATGCGTGGCGGCGACAGCCTGAGCAAGACCGGCGGTAAGGACGGAGTCAACGCAAAGACGTTCATGGACCGATGGGTGGAGCCTTCGTTGGCGGCGCCCAAAGCCTCCTACGAAGATCACGGTGCAGCTGCATATGGCGTGTTAGCAAACATGCAACCGCTCGGCGAGCTGCCTAGCACCAAGGCCAAGCAGCGAGCCAAAGGAGATGGGACGCGCAAGTCGATACTAGGGCGAAGCTCTGCCGCTGCGGGCGGAGATGTGCAGGTTACTCCTGAGGGCACACCAGCACCAGGAGCGAGCACTCCGCAACCGGCCGAGCCACCGCTCACGCAGCCGGTTGTGGTAGACGATGAGAAAGATGACGACTACGCTCCAACGAAGAACGGCAAAAAGAAGGAGCGATCTGCGCGTCCCAGGGCTGTGAAACGGAGGAGTGAGCCTTCCGAATCAGCACCTCCAGCTCCAGCTCCCCCCTCTGCTGGTGCGACGAAGAAAAAGGCTGCATCTGCAAAACCTCGCATACCGCAATTTGAGTACGATGGCGATAAGCTCAAACGAGTGGTTGAAGCCGCCAAAGCACGAGCAGTGGAGGTTGGCAAGCCCGATCTTGCCGATGCTGTCAACGAAATTTACGAACAAAGCCAACTCGACAAAAACCTTCGCATACTACTTGAGGCCATCTTAACACAGAATGCAACACCAGAGCAGAACGCCGAGTTTCAAGATTATGTCCGAGCTGCTAAGAAGAAATTGAAAGACGCCAAGACCAAGTCCCGGCACCAGCCGTCTGTGAAAACAAACGGAGCGCAGCAGAATCCACCTAGCAGTCACTCGCCTGACAAGAAACTCACACTCCAGCCTGCGCCTAGCTTGGTTGTACCCGAGACGACCACTGCTGCCCTTCCATCTACCGAGTCGCTTGAGCCCACCAAGCCAAAGATCTCGCTGAAAGTCAAGTCACCCTCGAAAGACCCTAATCGCCGACGTTCAGGCAACGGCAAAATGTCAGTATCACCAAAGAAACGCTCAGGAAGCGTAGGGAGCGACTCATCCCTTACCTCACTTACCTCAAACGAGGACCAGGATGAGATGGAGGTGGACACGCCTCCACGGCCGAGCGCGTCCAGTCTGTCGTCCTCTCGAATCAATGGTGTACAAGGTAAGGATCATGCAGCAGAACGTGGGTCTCTGGCCGTCCCCAATGCCACGGCGAAACGATCCTCAGCAGATGCAGACTTTGACGACGAGCGCGAGCGAGCTTTAGCTGCAAAGAAGCAGAAGTTCAGCGAAGGCGTTGCCCGGCATTACGACTACGAGGAGAGCAGCATTCGTCCCGCATTGCCACAGGCACGATCTCGTCTTCAGCGTCTAAAGGAAGGTGCACTTGCACCACCCTCACTCAAGTTGGAACCACTCGGCAGCCGTGCAGCGAGTGTTCGCGGCAGTCGAGCATTATCTACAGACATTGATTCTCCATTGTCTGACTTGTCACCAGTAAATTCCAGGCAGAGCACACCTCGGATTGGCAAGCCACTACCAAAGCCTATTGGGAAGAGGGCGAAGACCAAGCAGTCGTAAGTTGCCCGCTTTTCCACTCTTCTCACCGCAGAAGGTACACCCTTTCATAGCGCGTCACTCAATTGTCGAAGCAATTCAAGTTATTGATGTCGCAGCTCTGTCACGATTGCTCGTCGCCTGCGCTCAGAAACGATTTCAATTGGACAGTGCGGGGCTGAGATGTATCATGAGTCAATCACACCTCAATAGCAGAGGCTAACATAACATTTTGAACAGGCCTGAAAAGCGACAGTTGGCAGCCCTCGGCGGCATGCCTGGTGCTGGTGGCGCAGGACGAGACAGCCCAATCGGGGATGATGACAATGAAATGGTAAGACACAACGCTAAGCTCTTGTCCCTCGCTTCGACGAGCCTTTCTCCTGCACATCATCACCACACCACATGCATCTGCCTCAACGTCACGTTTCATCTCCCTCGTTACATTCTATGCTTCCTGCACACGATAAGAAGGGCAATCTAACGCTTGAGCAACAGAGATCTGAAAACAACGACTTTTGCTCTGCTTGTGGCGGCTCCGGATACCTCCTCTGCTGCGACGGCTGCGACAGATCATTCCATTTTTCGTGTCTCGACCCACCGATTAGCGATGAAGCGAAAGAGCTCGACGAGCCCTGGTACTGCTACATTTGCGTGGCGAAGAAGCCGCTAGCAGCCGAATCGCCAGAGAAGAAGGCCCCGTCTGGTCTGTTCGCGCCGTTGTTGACCAGTCTGAAGAAGGCCAACCCGAAGAACTTTGACTTGCCAGACGATATAAAATACTATTTCGAAGGCGTGAGTGCTGATAGAAATGGCGCGTTCATTGATGCTGTGAGCGGCAAGCCCACTCGGTAAGTCGGTAATCACGATCTTCTTTCGATAAATGCTGACATCAAATTCGAAGCAACCGACCAGGTTACTCAGACGATCAGCCGGATTATTACAAGTTGCGCGATAGCAAAGGGAATCTTGCGCTCTGTTACAACTGCAACTGCTCCACGCAGCAGCCTGGCCACATCGTGAAGCGTCCACTGGTGACGTGCGATCACTGCCATCAGCACTGGCACCTCGACTGCCTGGACCCACCTTTGGCGAACCCTCCTGCGCTCAATAAAGATGGCAAGAAGGCATACGACTGGATGTGTCCGCTACATGTAGATCAAGAACTGCGCAAGGTCGATATTGCGTCTTTAAATCGCCGCAGAATCCATGTCCGAAAGCCGAAGAAGCCGAAAGTGGCTGAGACGGCTCTTACTCGTGGACACCGTAACAACGGCATAATCGAGGTTCTTGACGATGAATCGGACTCTTCCGACTCTGAATGGTATGAGCACGACGATGGACCTACGGTCTACAAGTTGCCGGCTCACGGCATCAAGCTCGACTTTATTGACAAGGTCAAAGAGTAAGAATGTCTGTTGCTCCATGTAAATATGCCGCTGACCTTTCACAGTACGCGGATACAAGAACTTCGTGATGAACGAGCGTACGCGCGCCGCCAGATGCTCAATGCCGCCACCAAGCCGAGCCTACTCAAGCAGGCGAATTTCGCAAAGCGTCCATTCATCGAGCAACAACTTGCGCTTAACCTCGCACAGCTCGCAGCTGACAACAAAGAGCTTGACCTCAGTGAGGATCAGGTGGAGAATTTGATAGGAGTTTTGATTGTAAGTCATGAATTACCAGCATGACGTCAGCACATGTTCTAACTGTTTTCTTCTCAGGCCGAAGCTCCTGCTGAGGTAGTCGATGAATTTATGGCCGATGGCGCCGAGAAGATCATGTCCTCATCATCAGTTGTACCTCAGTCACCGCCAACAAGCGAGCAGACTGTAGCGCTCGCGGCAGAGCAACGAAAGAAGCTGTTGTTACTGCAAGAACTGATCAGGCGGAAGCTTGAGGGCGGCAAGACTTGAGCGTGCAACGGAGCACTTGTGTCACAAGGCACGCCTTGTCTCACCCACGCACGGCATTATTCACCTGGAATGCTCTCATACAAACGGGATCCACGTCGCGTCAGAACCAGCCGAACCACTCTCCGCGTCGGGATCTTTCCAGCATGGTGGGAGTTCAAAGAAACGCCATAGTCCAGAGCACCATCAGACAGTGCACCGTAGCCCCTCACGGCCTCAGAAAGTGCCTTGGGCATGTAGCGTTCCCCATGTCAAGCATTTTCGCGCGTATTTGAATCACGTGCATTTTGACATAGAAACAGGCGGAGCAATGGGCGGAACAATGCGAACCTGAGCGAACTATGTTCAGCGATAGCCTGCATGGAATGACGATCATGCCTCGAGAACATGCTAGAACGAGTGCCGGCCAATGAGCGAACAGAGCAGTATGAGTAGGGAGGGCCGTCCCACAGATTGCAGAACGCGACACGATAACGTATAGGCCTGCTGATTCGCTTGGTGGCCGGGATTGGGATATCGCGTGCACGAGGGAGTTCAGTACGCCAGGCAAAATAGCTCATAGTATCGGTATCAGCTCGAGCAGAAACGCTCGCAACGGCTTTGCTCGCATCTTGCAGTCTCATCGTTCTTCCGAGGTCTTCTGGCTGCTGTTCTGCGCTATTCGTGACTAGCGATGATTCTGGTGTGAGCCAGTACGCACCGAAGTGCGATAGTGTCACCTAACGCAGTCGAATATCCGCAGAATGCTGAAAAGACCCTCTGCGCTTCTATGGCTCTTTCCCATCTCAAGACAAGGCGAGAAACTCTTCGTCGAACCCCTTGGCCATGGACATGAATGTCGAAGGATCATCAGATGGCTTGATCACAACTGTGAACAGAATTTACTGCGCGTATGAAAGTATCAACGCTCCTGCTACAGTACAAGATAAGCTCTTCAGTTCCACTGCACGAGCAATGGCGGCATTCTGCAGTGACGCAGAGTCCGAATTAGAAGGCCTCGTCTCGCCCATGCCCGAGGCTATGTAGTCGCCCAAGCCCATAGTCTCGGGCGGCTCTACTTCTGGCAATGTGGACGATGTCTCTTGTTCTGATGATTGTTTTCTCTCGTGGTCGCTGGACCCGAAGTAGGCTTCGTAGTCGAACCTTTCTCAGATGGTGCTGTTGTGGCCGTTGTCGTTCCAGGCAAACTTATTGCTGAAGTCTGTGATGCTGAGATAGAGCCAGGAGTTGATGTCTCATCGGAAGGTGATGTTTCTGACACGGTAGCTTCACTCACTGATGCGGGGCTCTGTCGACTTTCACTCATGACCGACGCTATGATGTCGCCCACACCCAGGGTTTTTTGGGTCGGGTTGTGTGATTGCTCCGGACCGCTTGAATTGATGAGCGTTTTTTCCGCTGAGACTTGACCACTAGCACTTCCGGACAGCTCAGTAACAGGGTTCGACGGGCTGGGAGATGGGGTGGGCTGAGGAGGTCCCATGGCGATAGTCTTGCCGGAGAAATATCCCGAACCCCGGCCGGCGGACGGCGTAGAGACCTGCGCTGGAGATGGTGTAGGATCCGAACTGGCAGCAGATGAGGATAGTGGAGTCATGGGAACTACTGTCGTGCTTGGTACTAGCAAGACACTAGAGTCTGCTGTTGATTGATCTGGTGGTAAAAGAGATGGTGAAGGTCTTGGCATCGTATCGACTGTGACCTGCGATGCTGGTGCGCTTTGCGAGGAAGCAGGAGACTGTGCGATGTCCTGGAAAGTACTAGTCTGCGGAGGAGGTGTTGCTATCGTGGTCTTCTCCACCGCTCCTGAGCTTGGCGGTGTCGCTGAAGCGATTGTGTCTGGACTGGTGGTGAGAGCAGCGGTCGTCTTGTCTTCCTGCTCTACCTGCGAGCTCAGCCTCGTATCAGAAGGTTGTGGTGTTTCCTCCGGGGTCGTTTCAGCTGTCGATGGAGCTGGCAAAGAGTTTGTGCTTTGCAGTAAATTGCTGTCTGCTGTCAAAGTGGATCTGTTTGAATCAGAACCCGAGATCCGTTGCTCTTGAACACTGGTCTGCTTGGACGATTCCTCCATGCTGGTGACCCTTGCACTTGACGTCAACTCTAGCGAAGTCGGCCTCGCTGGTGTTGGTTCAGTGACTTCCGTTGACTCGGTCGTAGTCGCGGCGATTCGTGCATATTTCGTTGTCGGTTTCAAGTAGAAAGAAGCGGTCGTCACTGGGGCCGCAGGAAGGTTCACAGTAAGGGCCTAAAGGCAGCTGGCATACACAGACACAATGAGATCTGTCGGCTGCCAACTTTGAAGCATGGTAGACGCCGCGTTTGGATCACATATGCTGCTGCTGCCGCCCGGAACCTGCTGACCGGCATGACCAATGAAGGAGTAGAACAAGCCTTTCGGGTCTGTCGGATCTGCCGTCATCTTAGGCGTAGAGACGAACGTCGGCGACGAGACCCGCGGGGCGGATCGAGTGTTCTGGTAGCAGCTTGTCGCATTTGCTGAGACTATCGGGATACTGCCATACCAATCCAATTCTTTGGTCAGATTGACAAAGGCCGAGGGGAATTGTCTATAGATCAGTTAGTCTAGCTTCAATGGATGGGGGAGGAGTAGGCTTGCATAGTGTGAATATTGCTGTAGACGTCAGTTACTACTGTACTTCTTGTCGGCACGTTTAGGCCGCCGTCGAAGGTCCCATCATTCAGCCACATTGTAGGATCGAAGGTGGTCACATCACCATTTAACGTCGCAACAATGCCTTTACTTATGACCTCCGTAGTTGTTGTTGTGATGCCCTGCTCTTTATCGATGACAATAATTTCAGTGCCTGCATCCACATCGGACTATGCGCATCTGCATTTGGAAGGTTTCTTTACCAACGGTCACGGGATCGATGCTCAATTTCGACCAGTTTAGGACGGGCCATACCATCGGCCAGAAAGTGCAGCATGCCGCAGAACCACAAATTGGTTGAGAGGCCGCCAGGAATTGCGGTGGGTCGTAGTACGTGTCGGCTGTCGTAATAGGACATTCTTCGTACGCCGTCTTCGTAGCCTGAGATTTGTGCAAAACCTCACTCACTTCTGTAATGGCGTCTATATCCACCGTTTGGACACCTTCGTGGTCTTCTGAGTCAGATGCCTCTTCGTACTCTTCGCCATAGTAGCCTCCTTCATGGTAGTCCCCTACATAGTAATCTCCAGAATAACTCTCTTCGGGGTAGTTCTCGCGGTTGCCATCGTGCTCCAGGTGCGACTCATTGTGATCATCGTGGTCGTGCTCTGTTGCGCAGGTCAATAATTAGCCTAGCTCGCTCTAATCCATATGCAATCCCTTACGCTGCGAACAGCCTACTGCAGCCAGGCACAGTACCACAATCGCGCATGTTGATAGCATCTTTGAGGACCATCTGGTCACACCTCAGGTAGCAGACATGACACAGCGGCAACAAGAAGAGTCGAAGAGTGCATGTTAGGTTGGTGGCAAGGCGCATGCTGCGTTGGGATGCATCCTGTTCGGGCTCGTTCGTTTGTGGAGGTCTGACGATTTGTGTAAGCTTTGCTAGCTGGCTGCTCTGCATGAAGGATGCATTCTGAATTCAGGTCTCTCTAGACAGCAATTTTTGCTCAAAAGACTTGTATTCTGGTGTCGCCGTTCACACAAGTGATATCTCATGGTGTCTGGAACATGGAGGCACCAGCACGTCTCCGTGATAGAGGGTCGACCGTAGAAGCTGACAGCCTGACACAACTGTCAGTGAAGTACTTGCTTGGCAGTGAGCATTGAACCAACGCTCTTGCTGACTTCTGCGCTGCAACTATTGCATGCTCTCTGCCCGTGGGTCGAAACGCCTGTGACCGTTCGTTGCATTATGTTGCTGGCACTATTGTTTCGAATTATTCTGTGCTGCGCAGCCTCGGCTTTTGCAGCCGCCACTTGCTTTGCCAGCCAGTGGATACTGGTGAGTGTTGACAACGATTCCGCCGAGCACGACTGAGATTTGCGCAGGGAAGGGAATGATGGCCGATGGTCGACGTTCCACCTCCAAATAGGAACTCCAAGTACGTAAACGAATCACATCGTCGCCAGATCAAGGCTCAAAGGTGCTTCTAGTCCAAGTCGTTAGGCTTATACCAGGAACTTCGGCCACTGCGGCGAACGTGATCTGGACAATTACTACGGAAGGTTGTGAGTTGGCCAATCCGGACCTCGATGGGGACCAATGCGCATTTGCCAGAGGGAATACTTTCAAGCGCAACGCCTCGCTCACATGGTCCACTTCCCGTCTAGAGAATGGTGGTCTCTACGAGGTCGGTCTGTATGAGGAAAGCAAGCTCGGCCTCTCCGCTAATGCGTATTATGGCTTCGACAATGTGTCTTTTGGCCTCCCAGGTTCTGTTCTGCCCAAACTAGAGAACCAGATCATTGCTGGTATCGCGACCAACGACTTCTTCCTTGGAACGCTCGCACTCAGTCCTATTAGTCAGAACTTCACCTCGTATACGACAGGCGCAATACCAAGTCTGCTTGGAACACTGCGCAACCAGAGCCTTGTTCCGAGTACCACATGGGCTTACACATCCGGCGCCGTGTACAAAAGCCCGCGAGTGTTCGGAAGTGTGACATTCGGAGGATATGATGCGAACAGAATCGATATGAGCGGCAACAAGAGCGTCAGCGTACCTTTCTTCACGGATCCGTCCCGTGATCTTCTGCTTGGCCTCCAGTCCATAACGCACGACACCCTGGGAAGTTCGCCACTGCTCACGGATGGTATCTATGTCTTCATTGACTCCTTGGTCGCGCAGATGTGGCTCCCTCTCTCTGTCTGCCAAGCTTTTGAGACGGCATTTGGCCTGGAGTGGGACAATGTTACCGAGCTGTATACGGTAAGCGAGCAGGCGCACTCCAGCCTGTTGTCGCAGAACCCCAGCTTCGCATTCACCGTTGGAGCTTCGAAGGATCAGGGAAGCAGAAACACTGTCATCAATATACCATATGCTGCATTCGATCTGAATGTCAGTACTCCTTACTACAACGAGAGCCGACGATACTTTCCTCTGAAACGAGCCCAGAACGACACGCAATACACTCTAGGTCGCTCCTTCCTCCAAGAATCCTACGTGATAGCAGATTACGAGAGAGGCAACTTCACGACCGGACAAGCTCTGTTCCCTGCAACGCCAGACATCGTGCCGATCCTGCCGCCGGGACTAATGGTCAAACGATCTTCCAGGATCGGCGCTGGGGCCACAGTGGGCATTGTAGTCGGTGTGTGCCTACTGATAGCGGTGATATTGATGTTCGTGATCTGGCGGCGGAAGCAGCGCAGACGAAGCTACTCTCCCGCACCAACAGATGAGAAGCCACCACTTCCTCATGAAGATGAAACGGTGTACCAGAAGGCGGAGGCCGGGAACAACGAGATTATAGAGCTCCGCGGGGACGCACAGTATGGATGGACTACCGAGCTTCCTGCTAAGCATGTGCATCGATAGTCTGAAGTGTCTGGAGACACAAGCTATCGGTATGAGCTACCAGTCCATGACAGATTCGAGCTTGGAGGTGGAAGTGTCGCAGCAAATGAGCTGGAAGCTCGGCGCTCTCGGTAGCCACAGTACAGGGCAACTTGGTGTCCTATTCTTTCACCGCCCAGTACATGTCGTATCGCGTGCAAAGAAGGTGACGTGGAATAGACAGTTGAAAACGACATGGGTCTCCGCAGATCCGCGAAACATTGGTTATAAAGTTGCCATGGAAACGACATCAACAGCCCGCGGGTCCCAAACTTCGACCAACGACATCAACAGCCCGTCCCAAACTTCCACGAACGACTCCATCTGCTCTGTCTTGCTCTCATAATCGAGGCTAAGACAGAAAAATCTTCCCACACTCACGAATACTTTGCAGCGTTATAGCGAGTCGCGTACTGGAATCAGCGCAAATGCACTAAAAGAAAGTCGCGCCATCATTCAACGCGTGCATTCCTCACAATCTCGGCACGCCGACGATATACCAGAGCATCGGGCACACACCACTACCGGAGCAGCAGTCAGCAGTAGCCATGTCGGGCTACGAGAGGGAATCGTCACGCGACCGACATTCCTTCAGCCTCAGCGATGGCCGGGCCAGCGTCCCCATGTGAGTGTGCACAATTGCTTTGTTGTTGATGCTGCTGCTGCTGCTGCTGCTGTCGCCCATGCGCGCTATAAAATGACTTTACTGACGGCCATCAAACGCAGGTGGGACAGCTCCGATCCCGAACGCGCCCCTCCGCCACTGCCTCTAAACCCGTCAACGGGATCCTCACCCACCAAGGCCAACACGTCGGCTGGTATTGCCGCCGCCGCCAAAGCCATCGTGGAAAAGGCCCGCGAAAGCGCTCCCATTTCGAGCTACACACAGAACGGCAGGCTAGGCGAGGAGCGGAGTCTCGTCAAAGGCGCGCACCACAAGCGCATGCAGTCGCTACAGTCGAGTCCCGTCAAGGACCTGCGCAGCTACCTCGAAAACCGATCTCCAGAGCGATCACCTGAGCGACCGAATTCGCGACACTCATGGATGCCGGGGCGCATGAACAGCATCGAAGACCTCTCACCTTCGCCGCAGCGGAGCACCACTCCGACGCCCGCAGAGAAGGAACGCGATATGCTGAAGGACACCCCCACCCTTCGACCCTCTACGCGACAACGATCCATCTATGGCGAGAACACACCTCCATCTGCGACAATGTTGGCACTGCAGACAATGCAAGTCCCCGACCCACCTCTTAACGATATCACGAATGTCAATGTCCCAAGCACGCCGACTGGCACGCGTGTACACACGAATTACGACTTCTCGAGTCAGCTCCTCAACCTGACCACGATCGCGACGAATTTGCAAAACGAGATGAAGAATCTAAGTCGGCGCAGTAAAGACAACGCCACAGATCTGCTGACCTTGAAAGAGGCAACCAACTCCCGCGACGAAGATATTCGCAAGAGTCTACGTGAGCTGGCCTCATCAGTATCAACACAAGGTTTGCTTCCACCACCTCCTGTTGGCAGCTCTGCGCGTAGCACGAGCAGCTTCAGCCACTACATTGACAGCAAGCCATTCGGCTCTCCCCCATCTGCAGGCAAGTCGCATAGTCTACCCCGAGCTGCCAGCGCGCACAGCTTTCTAGACGAGCCTCGCTGTCCAGGATCTCCATCTCCATATTCAGTTGAAGGTGCGGCCAGCGTGGCTATGCTGGAGAAGATCATTCGCGAAATGGTCACCAAGGACGGGCAAGACCGGCTTCTAGTTACTTTGTCCGAACTCTTGGAGAAGAGCGGCAAAGAAAACAAGGATGCTAAGAAGAAGATCGAGGAATTGACAGAATTCATCAGAGAGCGCTCTGAGTCGCAAGCATTGGTTCCGGTAAGCACTGTCAATGGTGGCCCTCCAAAGCTTGAGCTGAATTTCGATTCTCCTCAGCACCAGAGCGGGTCCAAATCTGGTGCGCGGCGTGATTCGAGCGATGAAGAAGTCCTTCGACTGCTCCAGCGTATCAAGGACTCTGTGACGCATTCTGGTGGCACGACCTCTGAGGTCAAAGGTCTGGTGCGCGATCTTCGAGGCGAAGTCCTAGGCATGGGCAGAGAGCTCGGCAAGAAACTGGACCAAATCGGCGACACTCAACTCAACAGCACTCTGGATAGGTCCATTCACGAAGGCAAAGACACCGAGCATCTTGAAGAAGTCCAGCGCATCGTCGGAGAGGGTGTGGCAGAACTCAAGCAAAACCTAGCCAACATCATGAAAGAGCGAGCAGAGCAAGATGATGACACATTCAAGCAGCTGGCAGTTGCTCGCTCTGGTCCGGATGCGGATGACATGCTCGCAACTGTACAACGCGCGCTTGCTGAGCACAATCAAAGCCTGGAGAAGTCGCGAGAGACAGAGATTGTGAACGCTGGTGTTGACAGGGATGGCGTACTAGCTGCTGTAAAGGAAGGACTCCAGGATTTCGAGCCCAATATCGAGCTACAACAATTCGGTCTCGAGCGCGATGAGATTCTCAACGTGCTGAAAGAAGGCTTAGAAGAGCACCGTCAAAATCGTGGCGAGCCCACACCAGCTCAGATCGACAAGGGTGAGATCTATGAGGTTATGCAGGAGGCGCTCAAGGACTTCCAGACCCCTTACCCAGCGGAGCAGCTCACCCAGCTCAAGGAAGAGCTCATCGCCAACGTACGACAGGCTCTGGACGAGTTCACGCCGCCATCCTCGGATGCTCCAGTCAGTCATGACGCGATGAGCGCGATGGTCCTAGCAGCCGTGACTGCAGGTCTTGCAGAGCACGGCCCATCTGCGCCGCGGGAACTGGAGATTAGCCGCAACGACTTGTTCGATGCAGTCAAGGCTGGCTTGGACGATCCGTTTGGCGGCTTCAGTGACCAGGTCTTGCAGCAGCTTAGTGGACTCATTGAGGAGATGCGAGTAGAGTTCAAGCAATACTCTGCAGCCAACGGCCGCGACACAGAACAGGTACTGGAGGCCATCAAGGATGGTCTGGAGGCCCTGCGGCGCGAGATTGAGACATATGTCGACCGTGCTCAAGACGTCACTGGCAAAGACGAGATCGTCGACACCGTCAAGAGTGGCCTTGAACAGCTGCGCGAAGACGTGAAGGGGTACTGCGCCGATGGTCCTTCACATGACGGCGGCAGGGCTGACATGCTGGATTACATTCGTGCAGAATTTGAGCAGCTTCACAACGCTGTCAAAGAGACTGGCTCAGTTCGCGACGTCGAAGATTCCAATGCTGGTCAAACCACTGCCGTAATTATGGTGCTGAAAGAGGGCTTGGACGATCTCAAAGCCCACTTCGAGAGCCGGCATGAGGATCTCACTAACAACGAGGAGCTCAACGAGGCCATGAAGGAGGAGTTTGATCAGCTCAAGGGTGCCATTCTGAATGCCAACGCTGCTGACAAGAACGAACTTATGGAGACTATTCAAGACTCGATGGTTGCACTGCATGGCAAGCTCAACGGCACAGAACTCAGCGCATTGGCAGGTGGGGCCACTGATGAAGTTGTGGCTGCCATGCGCGAGGAGCTTGCAACTCTGAAGGAGTCCATCCATGCCATGATCAGCGACACAGACAAGGAGGCTGTTTCTGGCAGCATACGCGAGACTATCGACGAGCTGCGCACACAGATGCTTGCCGACCAGGACGATGCATCTGCAGCTGCTTTGGCTGCTTTGAAACAGGAGCTTGAGGCCTTCAGAGACTCCCTCGGCAGCGCGCTCGTTGTCGGAGGCGGCACAGAGCGCTCGGTCAGCGATGCGGACAGCGAGACACTTGATGCCATTCGAGCGAGCCTGGACGACGTCAAAGATGCTGTCGCAAAGCATGACAAAGAAGGCATATCTACCGAGCAACTTGAGGCAATCCGAGGCGAGTTCGAGAATCTGCGCACTTCCATCGCCAACAGTGTTGTGCATGGAGGCAGCAACGAGGAAGTACTCGACGCCGTTCGCCTAGGGCTGGATGATCTGCGCTCTCACCTTGAAAAGAAGCTTGACAACCCGGAGACCATCATGCAGCATCAAGGCCAGGTCTTGGACGCAATCAACGAGGGTCTCGAGAGTCTGCGCGCCGATATTGTAAAGACGCTGGACAAGCCCTTGGACCAGACAGTCAACTACGAGATTCTGGAGACCTTGAAAGACGGTCTGGCAGGTTTGCGATCCGAGATGGAGAAGATCACGTCTCCAGATGGCAAGACTCGTGAACTTCAGGGCGGCGAGATTGTTCTTGCAGATGGTGTGGCCGGCGGTCTGACGCGCGAGCTGTCACCAGAGGATATCGCAGCGGCAGAGGCTGCTTCGAAGGCTACGGGCGGTACCACCAAGGCCGACCTTGCAGGCGTTGAAGTCATGCTAGCGCAGATGCAGATCAAGATCGAGGCCATGGATCACGCCGTGCACAGCCTGTCTGGACAGCATAGCCAAGCACAAGTGCCAGATGGCATAGCGCTCAAAGCGGATTTGACAAGCATTGAGAGCATGATCCGCGAGCTCCAAGAAAGCGTCGTCGATATCGGATCGAAGCCAGAAGAGCGCGGCCCAGAAGGCGCTGCCTTGAAGGAAGACACAGATGCTATCGAGACGTTGCTCCGCAACACCAAGGCTCAGCTCGAAGAGATGGTGTTGCCTGACCCGGCCACCACTGCCACCAAGGATCACATTGATGATATTCAAGTCGCAGTCGCCGTCGCGAATGAAGCACTCGTTGGTATTACTGAAAAGATCGAGAACTCCACGGCGTCAAAGGCCGATGTCGCTGTGGTGGAAGTCCTGGTCAGTGACATCAAAACGATGATGGACGATGTGAAAGCGAGGAATGAAGCTCGTGATGCAGAGGAGAAGCCCGAGATTATGACAAAGGCAGATCTCGACGTGCTTGGAGTCCTTTGCACTGAGATCAAGACGACTGTCAGCGAGATGCACAACCCAGATCCCGAGACTGTGCCAACCAAGTCCGATGTCGAGCAACTGCAGGGTCTGATCAACGATTTCCGTGAAAGCCACGACAAGATGCGTGACAGCTATGAGACCGATATTGCAGTCACTGCCAAAGCTTTTGACGACCGCAAGAAAGAGTTCGACGACACCATCGCACAGATCGATGAGGTCAAGACTCTCATTACCGAGATCAAAGTTGAGCTGCTTGAAAAAGTCGCTGATGGCGAGACTGGTATCAACGCGCTCGGTGTGACACTCAAGGGCCTCGAGGAGCGGTCCGATAACGAAGCTGTCGTCACCGAGGTCAAGGAAATCATGGAGAAGTTGAAGGAGGAGTTTGAGAAGGCTCATACATCCATCGAGGCTATCAAGGTCGACCATGCCACATCTTCAGAGTCTGCGCTCGAGAAGCAGTCTGAACACAAAGATGCAGTGGTGACCGAGCTAGGTGAGAAGCTTGACAGTTCCTTCGGCGCGCTGATGAGCAAGTACGATGATGCTCAAACAGCTGCCGAGGAGAAATCGAAGGCCATGGAAGAGAACGTGACGAAACAAGAAGAACTTCTGAGCAGCACGAAAGAAATGGCGGATGACCTGAAACTCTCAATCGACACTCTTGGATCTACCCTGACTGCGTTCATCGGAGATCTGCCTGCTCAGGTGGAGAAGATGACTGAAGAGTCCAAAACCGTCTTTGCACAAGGCGAAGTCCTGCAATCCAAGCTCGATGAGGCTTCGGACGATCTCAAGGGTGAACATGCTGCCACTCGCAGTGAGGTAGCCAGAGTTCTCGCAGCCGTGGATGTTGTGCAGAGCGACATGTCCGAGCACAACCCTCGCTTTATGGTCACGCTTGAAGAAGTTCGAGCTCTGATCAACCAGCACTATGAGCATTCTCAGAAAGCGTCCACTGCCGCTGAGGAGCAAGCTCAAGCTGTAAAGGAGCTCCAAGACTCGCTCAAGGCTGGCTTCGAAGAGTCGAAGACACAGCATGCAGATGGTCTGAAGTCTCATCACGCAGCTCTTGAGAAGTCGCTGCCACTGCTTATGCCGCCGCCTGTAGAAGCTTCCGCCCCTGCTGAGAAGTACGATGATACTTCTGTGCATGCGAAGCTGGATCAGTTGATGGGCCATGTTGAGGAAGCCAAGGACCGCTCTTCTCAATTAGAGCGCCTGGACGAGATCCACTCCAAGGTCATGGCAACTGCCACTGAAGTCTCCGCATTTGTCGCCGCGCAAAACAAGCAGATCCAGAACGAACACGAAAGCAAAGAGAAGGAAGCAGAGGAGATCGCTCTCCTTCTCGAGCGCCGTCTGGAACGTAAGGATCAGCTGGAGGCCGATATCACTGTCCTCAACGAGGAGAAGATGTCTCTTCAGGCGGCTGTTGAGCAGCTCAAGGCCGAGAAGGAAGTGTTGGCTGCGCAAAAGGCTCGCCTCAATGCTGATGTCTCTGCAATGGAGACCGCGCTACACATTCGCCGCGACGAGCTGCACGACATGGACAACAAGGCAGCCGCCATCGAGCGACGTATGCTGGAGGGTGTCATGAATCAATCGCGCATGTTGCTATTGTCCAAGTCTAACAAGCCAGCATCTTCGCCGCCTAAGAAGAAGCCCACGGGCCGCGACCTTCGAGTCCCAAGTAATGCTTCCGCGGCATCTGCTCAAACCGTCACATCGAGCGTGGCACCTCTCAAAGCAAACCACGCTCTGGCCATGAAAGCTCGACCTGGCCTACTCCGCAATGGCATTGTAGCACCAAACACCGCAGAGAGACGTATCATGTCGCTCAACCAGATCAACCACAATGTCCCAACTGGCGCACATGCGTTCTCGGATAAGCCTTCATTGGCGAACGGTGGTGGACTTGGCAATGTCAAGCGCAGCCACTCGGTCAAGCACAATTTCATGCGCAAGCCGTCGTGGACGGAGCGCAAGCAGCGCGTCGCCTCGCTTGCGTCGACAGTCGAGAATAAGGAGAATGAGCTGTCTGAGGAAGATGAGACAATTGACGCTTCTCCCCAAGAGTTTGGCTCTGATGTTGGTACCGAGCGCAGAACGAGTCACCTGTCTGGTACCGATGGCAGTCTTTCCTACGCCACCGGTAGCTATCTTGGCGAGGAGGGCGAGACCCCCGATGAGGATGGGAATCGTCGTAGCCTGGCGCCCAGCGACATGACTTATGATACGGGCTCATACCTCAGCAACGGCTCGTATCTCACGGGCACGGACCTAGATCGCCGCAGTTCCATCGGAAGCTCAGCGAATGGCCACTTGAGCCAGACACCAGCCCACGAGCGTGATGCACAACTGGGTGCTATCAATGAGTCGGAGCTCTCCACCTTGCCTCGATCCAGTCTGAGCACCGTGCCGGAGGGACAGTCAGAAGTCAGCAGTGTTGCTCCGATACAAGCTACAGCTTCAGAGATCGAGGCTGCCGTACAAGAAGTGATGGGTGAGATGGACAAGAAGGAGTTGGAGCGCTTCTACGCGCCTCCTAGCGATAGTGGACTTGGTACTGATTGTCCTACTGCCGCATGCGAGAGTGGAAACGAGGGAAGTGGCGTTGGGTACTTCAAGTAAGAAGTAGGAAGGGATTGACGAGATTGATGTTGCTGGATCACGAATTATGGAATTGGATAGTAGCGTTCGAGCGTGTTCAGTCTTTCTTTTAGGTTCTTGATGGGTGTAGATTGAATGCTTTCACTGTAATGACAATGGCATTCGCTTCTTGGCTTGCGCTTTTTATGTGTCCTTCCGGTCTCATCTCTTCTGTCTGGCTCAACTGCTTTTGATGGTTGGAGATGTTCTGCCACGACTTCCTAAGTCAGCCAGCTGTGGAGCTCTCTGTCCATTAAGAAGTCTCCGCACAGGAGAAGCCGTTCCAAAGACCGCCGAGTAATTAAGCCAGCTTGCTTACCTTTTCAGAAAACGCTGTATACAGCAATAACATAGGTGTAGGACTCGATTGTCCCATGCGGCGTCGGTCGTCCACCTATACACTATTTCCTCGGTCTCTCGTGCGTGAAGTGGCCACACACGATAATGTTATCACGCGAGTCCTCAGTCAGGCATTGAGTGGTTACTAGATGCGTGTCGTTGCTTCGCACGTCTCGCGAAAAGTACAGCTAACTCTTTGGTTTCTCCCCTGGAACCAACAGACAGGCCGTCAACGACTGCATTGCGGCTCTCGCACTGCCGTACGATGGCATCTGAAGCATGTAGCTGCCCGCACATGCCGTGTATTCTGAAATGCCGACATGGTTCATCATGTTGTATGTTCGGCACTTTGAGTTATGCTTCCCGTGGTCGGGCCAGTATTGCAAGTCTGACCTTGTGCAGCTTGTTCGGTTCGAGCTTGTGTTCTCGGCATTTGATCACTGCGGTTATTGATGGGATCATGTACATCGTCGCAGCGCATGCTTCGGCACGGCGGCCATATGAAACCTTTTCCGAAGCGGTTTGCGGCGCCGGCGATGATCAGCTGTGCTTGAGATGCCCCACCTTCCATTTCGTAGGCTAGAGATAGACGCAGTATCGACTATCTACATGTGTTTGAATCGTTTCGTGAATGAGTGCTATCCGTTTCTGCATTAGCATGACGTACGGTAAACCAAGTCAGGTCCCGTATGTTCGCTGGACGTTCGCAGCGAGCCTCAGCACATAGTATCTGTACAGAAGCACTTCGCAGACGATCAGTGACGGCTGTCAACTGTAGAGTCGACTGCTCGAGGGGAGACACGACAGCGCGCGAGCAGTCCTGCATGCGAGGCAAAATTTCGTGCAGGCGGGGACCCGCTTGCGCTGCAACTCATCGCTGCTCAGTATGCTCAACAGCGATGTAGGAGCTGACTCCATCGAGCCAGAGAGTCCAGGCGAGTTCGCGGAACCGTTGTTGAGCACAGATCAAGGTGCGATGTCAAAAGGATCGCTGCCAATTCTTCCTTCCCAAGCAGTTCGTGATTGCATGCAGATGTAGTAGCATATCTTGCCGTTCTCGACTGTCGATCCGGCGTCTCCCATACTGACTGTGCACAATTCCACCAACCATAGAACATCCAGGTGTCAGTCAGAGTTTTGTGGCTATTCAACAAACCTGATAGTCGATGTTGCAGACCGTAAAGCTGCCTGACTACCAACCTTGGCCAACAAATGTAGCTTCTGACGAAACCGTGCAGAGTCCATGTTGTAGTCGTGAACGCGGCTCGATCGCTTGCACTTGCCTCGTCAAACGCGTCCTGGAGCATCACGTTAGCCAATGTCACGATGCTATGTCGTTATTGCCAGTGGTGGAAAAGTCACCACGCGATGAACGTGGTCTTCTTGGCAGCCTCTCCCCCTAACGGTCTTTTGAGGTCCAGGCCATGCCATCTATCGCTTTGATTGTCATCGACGTGTCGCTAAGAATCTCGCGAAAAATGGCCTTCGGAAAATCCTTCGACGATCGTCGTTGCGACAAATTCTGGCGACCGTGGTGATCTTGACCGCGAATGTGAAAGATCAACAGTATGGTGCTTCCCAGCACGCGAGCTCGCTTGCCATGTGCTCACCCCTGTCAAAGCTTATGGTCTGGACCCTCGTGCCTTCTTCAACATACACGATCATAGTGATGATGAATGCTCGTGTTCGTTGGGCATAGTTGTCGCTTCCTGATCACTGGACTTGTGCTTTGTACAGATCAAGAAGCATGGTTCTGGAGGCGCTTTAGCATGTTCTAACTCGCGGGTTAGCCTTTCAGTCTCTTCGACGGCGGCATTATGCCGCTTTTGGAGTGCGCACGCTGACGGAACACACTTCTTGTCCTCTTGATTGGTCTGCAGACTGGTAGTCATCTGCCAGCCACACCATCTGCTTCGCAGAATGACAGCCTGATGGAGTCTACGACGCCACGGCGTTTCAGAGCAGCGGTATGGCGGCGACTGGCTTGATCTGGCCGCGACCCGGGTTCGTGCTGCTGCGGAGGTGCGAAGTGGCTGGGCTGTCCAACGGCTATCTCGAGTGGCAGAGGAAACCCAGCAGCAGACGCATTGCCGCTTGCCGACTGTTCCAGATGCCTCCGGCCTTGGGAGTTAATGTGAAACGATATCGTGGTGGGACACACACCTCATCACTCCAGGACTTCCAAGCGGGCTTCGGGTTCTGAACTTGCTCGTGAGCGAGTCTCCGCGATCGCAAAGCGCATCATAAGGAAACCTCATGGACAGCACGTTCGAGGCTTCGAGCCCTAAGCCACACGGCTCATATCAGGGTTCATGCCATAGCTTCGCCGTGCAATAGCGGCAGCCACAGGCAACTTTGCGCGAGGAGCAATGCTCCCCATGGAACAGCGACAGCAAGTAATGCAAGTGAACACGGCGTTCGCTGCGTGCTGAACACTGCCGATCCCTGAAATGGCCGCACTGCCGCAAAGATGACAGTGACCGGGATAGCCGTTAGGTGTTTCATCAAGTGGTAAAGCGACATTGTTGCAGCGAAGCTTGTCCCATCTCGCCGTGTTTGGCGCACACGCTGCGCCGTTTCTGGCTGGTGTGGTGCTCTCGCGCTCTGCATTTTGTTGGCCTTGTGCGCCAAACACATCCCGCTGCCCACCTTCTTGCAGCGCTTCTGGATCGGCAGCGATGCATTCGATCGTTGCCACGATTCATTTCTACTAGCACAGGCCCGACGGGCTTGCCTGCAGGGCTCATGTGAACATCCACAACGTCGCGAGTGGCAGACGTTGTTGCTTTGGACTGCATTCCCAGCGTATCTAGGAACGTCATTCCCGCATTCACCGTCACTCGCGTGTTCGGGCCCACGCCTCGATCTGCTCAACTCAGCTGATCACTTCGATTGACAGGACGTCAGCTTTTGTTGGCTCGGCTCGCCTTCTTACGACTTATTCGTGCCCATCCTTCTCAGGACGACCGATTGCCAAAGCGGGTACGGGATTGACCTGGCACATTCTCTTCTCAGCTCGTGTTCACTCCTCCGGAGCTCTAGGCCGCTGCGCGCCGCCTCGCCTTCTTACATTCGACTGTTGGCGCATCGCGAAGATTGATTCGATCGCCTCTCGCCGCCTTTACGTTCGTTCGAATTTCCTGCATCAGCTCTCTGCAGACTAGCCCGGATGCAACAGTAGCAAGGAGTTATATGCGAGTAGCGAATCACGAGTGCCTGGCCATAGATCGACAGTCTGAAGCAGGGTCTCACTTGAGCCTTCGACGACCAATCTGTTCGTGCAGTTGGCTCACTTTGGGAAACGATACACGTGGTGAAAGGTATGTATTCGCTACGTCTTCTGCAATCTCTGTTTTTCCGATTTTTTTTGCCCAAACGATTTGCCTAGCCATAGCAATTGCATGCTCGAGAGAGCTCCAGAATCGCGCCCATGTCACTGACGATATCGCAGCCGACTAAGATAGAGTTCAGTCACAGATACACCCATGATTTCAACCCAAGAATATCGCTTGCTAAGTCGCGATTCTCACCCAGCCTGCGGGTTACTAATTCTCCACCACCGGTGAGCTTGCTGCGGGTCAGCAGTGAACCACACGACAACATGACCACACCCCACCATCCTCACAGAGGGCTTCCTCCTCCATCGGCAATGGCTCTTCCAGATCCAGCCAGAGCTGCTCCGCCTACCTCACTTGGTTCCCAGCTGGGAGCAATCCCAGATCCACCACGGCAGTGGGCAGGGCAGGAAGACCATATGCGCAACTGGCTTGCTGCAAAGGCCGAGGAGGACAAACGAAAGCAGGAAGAAGAAAAGACGAGACAGGAGACTCTTCGGCTCGAGCAACGCAAGATCGAATCGGACATGCTGCGAGAGTCGCTTCGAGCTGGCGTGCCACCAGCTATGGTACCAATGATTTATGCTGGCATTGGGGGCGGAAATCTGTTCAACATCAGCATGGACTGGCTGCAACAATATGCGAGCCAGCTGCAGGTGTCACAGCAGCAGCAGCTACAGCAACAGCCCTCGCCAGATATGCGACGAGATGGCAGGCTCATCGGTCCGCCAGTACCAGCTCCATTCCCGACCGCTCAACATCCTCAGCATCAGCAAGTCCTGCATACTCAATCGACCGCTGAGCCCGTAGCACCACCAGGACCACTTCAGACCACATTCTCCGCATACCAACCTTCACCTGGTAGACATCAGCAGCAACAACAGCAGCAGCACACATCGGCTCCACGGACTGCAGCGCATACACAGCTTCCGAGGCTTACAACGAACGAGATGTACGTTCACCAGCCACCTCCGCCGTCCGGCACGTCACATCCTCTGCAACAAAGTCAGACAGTGCATCAAGATCAGGCGACGTCATCGCCATCGATATACTTCCACCACTGGGTGCCGCCGAGCGAGTCTAAATCGAGTCAGCAGCCACAAACACCGGCGACCAAGAGTGACCAGATCTCAGCACCATCGTCCAATTTGAGAGACCATGACTACAAGGACTCGCCGCGAAAGCGGAAAGCTCAAGGCGATCACCAAGCAGCACCTCCACCATCAGCTGGACCGCAGTACACTTCACCATCTTTTTCGACCACATCGTCCAGTTCTCGGCAAGGTGGTCGAGGCCACGCACGTACCCGAAGCAATGCTTCTCTAGGCCGCGATCCCGATAGTAGGCCTGACAGCTCCAGCAATAGGCGAGAAGACCCACCAGCTCCTTCATTTCAGAAACGAGACTCAGCCCACGATGGACACGGCAATAATGGTCACTCAGCCGGCGACGAAGCGCCGCACAGGCCTGCATCTCGAGCCAATGAGGAGCACCCACGCGGTCCTCAGACATCGACAACTTCTTCTGTCGCCGCGATGGACCTGTCGCGATTCCGGGAAAGGCACCCAGCAGAGACGCGACCGGGGTCCAGCTGACATTGGCAGTCTATGCATGCAATGCCAGCTACTGCATGAAAGAACAGATCTATTTTGAAGTTTCTTCGGACTTTACCGTGTAGGGCATGTGGACATCCGTTTGCATCGGCGGGAAGCCAGCAGCCATGCGCATCGTAGCATTCGCATGTTCCGGAATAGATATAAGGTTGTCAGCGGAGGGCAGGGTCAGGTTTTAGTGTGGCACTGGGGTTGGGTCGCTTTCGCTTGCACATACTGTGTTGCATACAATTTTGGGTCTTCTGGTGAGATACCCCATGCATGATTGATCGACTGGTGGTTGTGCTCTTCGTGCTGCGTTCAAGCGCTTTTCTTCGTCACTACGAGCCAGCGGCTTGTGTCTAGGGATACGGAGACGTCGCGATCGAGAGAAGAGGTAGCCGTTGTGTGCTGGTCGGTAGAGAGATGTATACATGGCCATAGCATGGCATCGCGAGCAGAATTCATGTCATGCCGACAGTGTCTCGTGTCGCTGCGATCCTCGAGATTCTCCAGAGAAACCACCACGCGAAACAATGAGGTGAGGTGAAGTGAGGAACGAGGAATGAAAGTCTATCAGAGGGCTTTCAATTGCCTCTATAACTTCAGCCCGTCGCCCATATATAGGTCATATTGCTGCTGCTATTGGTCTTGTTTTATCGTGATGCTCGCTTGACGCGGAGAACGATGATCCTGCCTCGGCGCAGCATCGATGCGAGAGTCCGCGAGTCTGGTCTGGACCAGAACTACCGACGACCTTTTTGTCATCACTTCTCTCTTGGAACGGTACACTGTACATGAAGGCAGCGATTGGTGATGCTTGCACGATCAGTCGGAAGACTGTATGCAAGTGTCGGAACGAAAGCAGCATGTGAGGCTCTTCGACCTGGCCGTCCGAGCTGGACGGCAGCATCTATCAACCTCCTCCGGCTACCACGAGAGACCATCTCACCGAACGAATGCAACGTCTACTCCACCCAGCAACGCTACGCGACCAGCGCCTCATCCACGCGATGGAAGTCTCGCCAAGGCAAAGACTCGTACGCACGTGAAGCCAAAGTCGCTGGCCTCAAATCCCGTGCAGCATTCAAGCTTCTCGAGATCAACGAGAAACACCGCCTCTTCCGCAAAGGCGATACAGTCGTCGACCTGGGCTTCGCCCCTGGAAGCTGGAGTCAAGTGGCAGTCAACAGGACGAGTCCCGGGGGCCGCGTTGTGGGCATCGATGTCATTCCCGCACAACCACCGCGAGGCGCCAACGCACTGCAAGGCAATTTCCTCAGCCCAGAGATCCGCGAAGAAGTGCGGAAGTTCGTCGGTGATCCCGATCGAGGACGCGTGAGAACTCGTACCATCGCAGAGGACGAGGATGTCACGAAGGAGGATCTAGAAGAGGAGAGTCGGGGCATTGTTGAATTGGAGAGACATGCTGCGCTGGACGAGAAGAAAGTGAAGGAGATACCCAAAGAAGACATGACACAGAAGCAACTCGATCTCGCCGAGGGCAGAGTAGTCAATGTGGTGTTGAGTGACATGTCAGAACCCTGGCCTTTGGTGACTTCGTCATGGATTCGGAGCGTGTCTAATCCGTATCTCAGGCTTATGAACACCAGCGGTATCGCGGCACGAGATCATGGCGGTAGCATGGTAAGTGTGACCACCACCGCTCCTCTCAAACCACATCACACCACAACTTGAGAGCAGACCTGTTTTAATATGCTAACATTGCCGGGTCAGGACCTCTGCTTCGCCGCCTTGACATTCTGCTTCGACACTCTTGCCACTGGCGGCCACTTCATCTGCAAGTTCTACACTGGCGCCGAGGACCATGCTATGGAATTGCGGCTGAAGAGACTTTTCGACAAAGTCTACCGCATTAAGCCGGACTCGACACGCAAAGAGAGCAAAGAGGCATATTTTGTAGCACTGCGTCGCAAGGCGGGTGCGGAGCGTGAGGATGTACTTGGCGACGGCTGAAGTTGAGTCTGCACCGGTTGCGATGTGCAGGTCGCGATAGCTAGAGGAGCTCTCTTTTGGTGAGGCAAGTGCACAGGCCTACTGACTTACCAGTCACGCCATCACAAGACTTCAGTATTGGAATGCTCCGAGCTGCTGATGGCCCCAAATTGGCTTCAGATCTGTGGCCCAGTGTCAGATCGAGCATGCCGGGCGCGCTGCGACACCACAAGTTGAGGTAGAAGCATTGCTGAAATGGAAGGTGACAACTCGTTGTTCCTCTACTTATCCACACCAGCGAGCTTGGAGCACGCGCATCGCTCATAAACGACAGAAACTCCGCATGGATTGACCGACAACTAGCCTGAAAAAACATAAGTGATTTCTTCAGGGCAGATTAAATCCGATTCATTTTCTCAGTTGCTTATTCACATCACAAGCCAACTAAGCCCCAACCACCCACCAAGACCCGTCAACCCCACCAGCAGCACCATGACTCCCATTAATAGTCCTGTGCCTACTCTATCCCCGGCGCCTCTAAATCCCGCTGTGACGATCGGATCAGGTCCAGGTGCGCTTTGCTTCCCGAGGAAGATCCAGAGTAGACATGCCGCGACAGCCAGAAGTATGATGAACAGTAGAGCGAGGGAGATTCGCCGTGCGCTCCAATGGAGGATGAACTCTAGATGGACGGTCTTAGGTTGAATGTGGAAGTGTGAGAGGTGATGGTGATGATCATCTAGGAGATCGGCTTCATCACTGCTCTCCGCCACTTCAGTGTCAGGACCAGGAGGAGCAGCAGCAGTAGCATGATCGCCACCACCACAACACGTCTTATTTGTGCCAGCTGCGCTCCTAGCCCATTGTACAAAAGCGAACTTTCCCCTTCCTAGTTTTGGCTTCCTGAACAACTCTAGTAAGTTTTCTTCTGAAAACGAATCTATGGACCAGTGATGTGCGAGGACTGTTGGTCTCTGTGGGTGGAGTAGTCTGCCACATTCTGCATCCCTTGTGTGTGAGTCGGGTCCACCGATGATGATACGCGAGAGACTGCGCGCAGAGAACAATCGCAAGAGGGAAGGGCCCGCGAGAGATTTGTATGCTTTGCGGAGACTTAGAGCGAGAGTTTCGTCGTCGAAGTCTGCGGCCTCGGCCTGACAATGTTCTTCCGCGAGCCCTTTCTCGTTTGTGCGGTGGGCAGAATAGGAGTGTGCAGCCGATGCTGGTGGGATTGTAATGGTTGTAGTCCGCGAGCGAGAATTGGAGTTTGATCTGCGAATGCTGAGGTTGAGGACTTCTGGAGATGTGCCACTCGAAGGAGTGTTGCGAGTCAGATGAGGTGAGTGGGTGATCGATGCTGAGTGCGGGTAAGGTGTGCGAATGAGGTCTGGTGGGAGCGAATGCCGGACACCGTTGACGTCGATTGGAGGAGGCACAAAATGAGCTCTCTTTCGAGACTGGCCGCTGCGGTGGGAAGACGTCTGCTCCGGTGAGGAGTTGGCAGGGAGGTGGTCGCGAGGACTTCGTGGATCATTTGTGCGAAGCGCCGCGGGCAGAGCTGAAGCCCGCTGATCTTTGAGAGGCGAGTGGTTGCTATTCATGAGCTCTTGGTCACTCAACATGCCTTGGATTAGCATCTCATACGCCTTCTGGTGTACGCCAAGCCGTTGATCGATCTTATCGGAGTACATTGACGATGCGCGCGCGCCATCATATATGCTCTGATGTGCTTGAGGCGCTGAGGTCTTCCATCCTAGCCCAGAAGTACGGAACTGGTTCGTGGACGACAGTCTTGCTGTTGACTTGAAAGCTTGAGCATCTTCCTCGCTCTTTCGTGGAAGGAACTCGTCCACAGAGCCCGCATATGACTCCGTATCGGCAGCATCTGGACGTGGCACTCGCTCATGGAGGGTTGAGTCCACTCGCTCATATCCTTCGGATTCTGGTTCCAAAGCTTTCATGCCCACTCTCTTGGGTTCGCATCGTGAAGCGAAAGACTGGCCGGAAGGTGGGAGTTGCTTCCTTTTCGCGGGAGATCGTGATCGTGATCTCGATACCAGGTTATCGGTTGTGATAGCTCGCGGCAGTCCGTCCTCCATGTCCGAATCATCATCGAAGAAGTCAATGGTCCGATGCTGATAGTCTGGCTGATTGTCTATCGATTCTAGCTGGCTAGCCAGTGCACTGTACTGTGGATGGATACTCTTGGTGGGGCTTTGCACTTGCTGCACCTGCGCTCTACGTGCTGGTGAGTTGGAGAAGCGAATGTTGTTGCTGTCCATATAGAGACCACGCTCTGAGATCTGTTCGGTGTCCATCGCAAGCTCCCTGTGATGCTCGTTATTTCTCGCCGAAGCAATGGCATGCGCATCGTTCAGTCGGTAGTCTTGGCAGGTAACGAGACAGATGACTCTGGGCTACTCTTCTGCTGCTGTCTCTCCCAACACCTTCAGACAGCTATCATCTCGTCAACGAGTCTGAGTCGATGCGTTGTCAGGTTGAACATGCATCCGTAATGTGAGTTAGCGTGCATGAGTGTTCGCGTCACGAGGTCAATGTTTTGATCAATACAACCCAGCAACACTTGGAATGTGGATGGAGATTGGCGTCGGTGCTCGAGCGAGAACGAGTCGCACGACGTCTGCATTCAGTCTTTGAACCTGCCGCCACAATAAATGCATACATCACATGCTGCGAATAGTAGTCTGGCCAAGGTTGTCGTAGATCGTGCAGTAGCATCTCCACCTCGTGAGATCTCGACCCACATGTCATTGGCCGGGGTCGATCGAGACACTTCCCCTTCCGGAACGTCGACCATTTGCAAATCCTGGCTTGCAGGCATGAACTCCGCAACAGCCGTTTCGTCTAGATACTGCAAGTTGCATACGCCGCATTGCTTGGTGGTACCAGGTTCTTGGATTGCAAGCAGTGAAAGTGCACATCTACCAAATTGATGACCTTGTTGACACCTTGCCCATTTGAAGCTCTCGAAAGCAATTGACTGGTGGCATATTTTGCATTCCTCGCTCCAGTCTCTTGCCGAGGACTCGAAGCTGCCTAATTTGAAGTTGCTGTCGAGCTTGGACAGCGCAACATCGTATATTCTTTTCACGTTCATGCTAAGTGCATTGAGCTCGATCAATGTATGCTGTATGGCCAAGAGAGCGCCAGCAATGTGTCTGATTATGGTCACCATACATTCTGCACGAAGCACCGATGCTCCGCCTGCCAGATCGCAGATTCTTATGGCCTGAGCATGTCGCACTTCTGCGTTGGCGAATATGTAGATCTTCAACCTGCCGAGCAGCATTTCAAGAGTGTCTGAAGCGTTGTTGAGATCAATCTCGTCTGCATAGTTTTCTGCCGACAGTAGACCTCTGACAGTCTTTGCCAAGCTGTAATGGTCATGCTCTGCATCCGTATCTTCCTCAGCCTTACGTTCAAGGTACCGCATTAGGAAGAACAGAACGGTACCTGAGGGCAGACCAGTGAATGCACCAAGAGTTCCAGGCTGAAGCTCAGAAGGATGTACTCTGATGTCTGGCTCAAGTGTGATGTTGAGGACTGATGTTTGCTCGGCATTGATGACGTACGCAACAACGTCGTTGGGATGCATGCTAGCACAAGTCGCCAAGTAGCCGCCGATAGGAGCTGAGGCAATACCCCAAGTGCGTTCCTGGACATTTTCTCCAAGATCGTATGTTGCGCCGTAGGCTGCCTTTGAAGTTGCCAAGGCAAAGTGCCATGCCGATTCCACATTTCCGTCTTCTGAGCTCAAAGGAAGACGCAGTGCATGTGTCGGTGCTGTCGAGGTGGAGAGGTGGGAAATGATGTGGAGGCATGAACCGCCTGTAGGATTGCTAGTGATCAATGAGCCGGAAACATCGTCCCATCGTTCGTCAAGATGATGGCTTTGGGCATCCAGGACCACGTTCTGGTCTTTTGTATCGAAGGCGAGCTGGCCATGGAGGACAAGATCGTTGGCGAACGCAGTCAGACAGCCGGCGTCGGTGCCAGGGGTGATTTGGAGTGGTCCAGTCATGTCTGCATGTTCACGGACATGCCATCGAACGGCGCTTGGAGGCGCGAAAGAAGGAACTCCATTCACATCGTGACGAAGCATCGTACTGAATAGCTTGCCCTGAAATACGAAGACCAGCGCCAAGCAATGCATTTCCGAGTTCTTGTCCTGCTGCCAATCACCGGCAGCGACGTGATCAGCGCCAATGTATATGGAAGGATGAGGCTTCGGCATTGCTGTCGCTATATCTGGGAGCTGCTCTCCATTCGCTTCTAGGAGACTTGCAGCATGTACAACTGCCAGGCAATCAATGACCACGGCGCTCCAACTCTGCTCTCCAGACAGGCGATCGTTGTGCGGAGAAGACACGTGCACCAGGAGTAAATGTCCGCCTTCGGTCGCAACCACGAGACTCTGAGATCCAGTGAACAGAGCCGGATGCGATCTTTCCAGGTCACTGTAGATTGGCGGAAGCCACTCAAAGGCCCGCACACGTTGCTGAACTTGAAGTCGCTCATACCGGTCGCGCGCGTCTTCGTTGCCTTCTTGTCGATCTGCTGCCTGATCCTCATAGAATCGGCGTACGGCATGGTTGATGACTACTGTGCGTGTCCACGCAGGAGTCTCCTTGCCTTTAGTTTCCGTAGACCAGATGCTCAGGACATGGTTGGTAGTTAGCACAGCTAGTCCACAATCGCCATGTTTGGCCAGTCCGGAAGGCGACCAAGCTGCTGCGTGGACCTGAAAAACAGAAAGCTCTTCTCCGATAGAAGTATTGAGATCTGAGAGCACTGCGGCGCGTGGAATTTCTGCTGTGGTGAAGGCATTGATCCTGATAAGATTCTCCGTATCCCACCACAAGCGACCTGGAGTGGGTTCCTTTAGGCGTGGGGTCAAGATCAGAATGTGTTCACCTCCCAGGACAGCAAGTCGATTATCCCTGGACCAGTGCAGATTGTCGTACGACGTGGGCCAGAATGGCACAGTCAAAGTGCAGGCCATGGGGAGAATCTGCTTGTCATTGTGCGACGCGTGGGGTACGTGTCGGACGTGAGCAGACACAAGATATGAGATTCTGTGATGGGTGACCTACCTCTGTGCTGTTCGTGCAAAGGTATCGCTAGGTCAAGCTGTAAGGCTGACAAGTGGGAGAGTGTAAGTTCTAGCGGTGACCACATTGGAAGGAAGATCAGTCGCGTCGAGTGGAGATTGATGGTTGTCTCAGGTCTCATCCCCCGATCTGGCTAGAACTAACTAACTTAGTCCTAAACAGGTCAGCCGCTGTGAGAGAAGGAAGCGTTGCTGCTGCCCTCCTCGAGCTCCTGCTGCACTTCTGACTCTAGAGTAATGTATACAAATTGCTGAAGCAACAGCAGCAGCCACTTCTTGTCCGACATTATTCTCAGCGGCGTCGACAAGATGGTCATCTCATTCATCCTCATCCAGAATCGCCAGTAAGTGCTCTCCGCAGCCAATGCTTCCCTCTGTCCCATCCACCATCTCACACTTCTGTGCTTCAGAGGCAAGACCCGACTCGCCAAGTGGTACTCGCCCTACAACGACGACGAGAAGATCAAACTGAAGGGCGAAGTCCACCGTCTCGTAGCCCCGCGCGACCAAAAGCACCAATCCAACTTCGTCGAATTCCGCGGATCGAGCAAGATTGTCTACAGGAGATATGCGGGACTGTTCTTCTGTGCATGTGTAGATGCAAACGACAACGAGCTGGCATATCTGGAGGCAATCCACTTCTTCGTGGAAGTGCTTGATCAGTTCTTCGGCAACGTGTGCGAGCTGGATCTGGTGTTCAACTTTTACAAGGTGAGTGAGCCAGGGGAAGGCAGCATACCGGAATAGGACTGACGAACACACAACAGGTCTATGCAATTCTGGACGAGGTCTTCCTTGCCGGAGAGATTCAGGAAACCAGCAAACAGGTCGTTCTTACGAGGTTAGAACACTTGGACAAGCTGGAGTGATTGCAGCTGCCCGTACACACGATGCGCTCGCGTTTACGTTGTGAAACGCGCAGAACTATGTATGGACGGTTCATGCTGAAGATGTGGGATAGGACACCGGAGACGCTTCGCCAGAATGCGCAGAGGATGATCAAGCTCAAGCTGGAGCATCTGAGCAGATTGGAGTAATCCATTTTCCCTCCACTACACACGATCAAGCCTCGAGCAGGTAAGACACCTTGTGCTAAAGGTGGTTGCGCAGGCGAGACATACCAAGTCGTACAGCGGACCCTCTTAAGTACCAAACGTACCTTCAGGGCGAGCAGACTTGGACAGAGAGCATGCAAGCCTTCTTGCGTCGACTGCCCTCTCAGCCTCAAGCCAACCGCGCCGGGAAGTCCCCCTCTGAGCTTCGAGACTGAATACTTGCGAATCAGACATGTCAACAAGTTGCTGGTTTTCGTTTTGAAGCCAGCCCATACGAACAAAAAGACAACGCAGGTCCTGCTACCAGCTCCCTCACACCTGCGGAGTCGTCACATTCCGCTAGATTCTGTACTGAATCTATGATAGTCTGGAATACAAGATCGGAACGATGCCGCCGCAACGTCGGGCTGAAATGCATCAGGACCACGGAGGGCTGTTTACGAGACCATGCACTTGTCGATGTCTCGGTTGAAGCACAGCCTGTTCACGGCCAAGTCAGTAATGCTGGCTCGCTCTTTGACGATGGGGGTGGTAATTCATTCCAAAATGGAGCATGGCGTCTTGTTCATCATCGAGCGCGATCAGATCATCGATTGGTATGGCAAGGATAATGGGACCCCTCTTGAGTTGGGAGCCTTTTCAGGGTGGAAAGGGGATTCGATGCCTGGCGATCTGCGTTTCCAAAGAGCCTGCTGAGCATCTGTACTGCACTCGAAGCAGGGGATGGAGCCGGAGCAGTCCCTCTTTGTTACGCCGCAGCAATGGGCCGATGCACATCCTTCGCTGCGAAGCTCTGCCTGTCACTGACAAATAGATTGAGGAAGGCAGGAGAGGTAGATGTTGATACTTGAAATTCATTCTCTGCTCTATGTGCCGTCATAATGTGATGACTTGACCGTGTGCTTAAAAAGCACCAATTTGCTGTGATATCAGCTCGCTGCAAGCTGTCGCTGCAAGACCTTTCCCTCGCAGATGTAGTAGATCTGCAGCGCGATAGCTCTGATGCTGTCGCTGTCGTGGCTGTGCTAGACTGGAGCTTGAGCCAAACGCTCTCTCCCCGAATCCCGATGCAAGATGCCAAAAATGCAAGAAAAGAAACTATCAAAATCACCCAACCTTGCCTCTCTCCCCCCTCAACTCCCCAAATACACCTCCTCCACCCCTCTCCCTCTCACCCTTGATCATGACTCACTCAATCATCCAAACTAACAACCTCCACAACCACCCTCGGCACAACCCCAACATCCTTCCACATCGCAACCTCCTGCCCCTCTCCCAGTCCCAATCCCTCAAACACCCTACTCCCCCTCCTCACAGCCCTCAACACCACCAACTTGTCATCAAACCAATCCAACTCCTCAACACAATCCTCCATGGCCACAACCTCCCCGCGACACGTCAACACAAAATCCTCCTCCATTGTTCGTAAAGCGTAGTTGTGCCAAATGGTGCTGATGGTGGAGTGCCGATTTCCCTTCATCCACATGAAATCTTTTTCTTTGAGCCCCCCGGCAGAAGAAGAAGAGGAAGAGCTGCGCGGCGATTTGGAGGTGTAGAGGATGGCGATCCAGTAGCGGCGGTGCCAGGGGAAGGACTTGTAGTTGGGGAGGTTGGGCACGAGGTGCAGTGTGCGCTGGTGGAAGTCGTGGTAGCGTTTGAGGAGGGGGGCCAGGTCGCGGGGGACGGTGGGGCCGGAGGTGCCGTTGAGGTGGGCGAGTTCGGCACCGCGGAGGAGGGAGGTGGGCGCGGAGGTTTTGGAGACGTTGTAGGTTGGGTTGATGACGCTAGTGGTTGTTGTGGGAGGAGGTAGGACCTGCGATTTTGGGGAGATGCCTTCAGCGGGGTTGAGAGGGAGGGGTGGGGTTGCGGCGCGGTTGGATGGGGCTTGGTAGGTGTAGCCTTTGGTTTTGAAGGACTGGATCAAGGCGGCGTCGTTGGAGTCGAGGATTTGGACTTCGTCGTCGTCGTCATCAGTGGTAGTCTTCTGAGCTGGAGTGTAGTTGATGGCCGAGAAGATTCCATTGGTGTTGTGCGATTGCTGCTGCTGGGTGCCGTCTTTGTCTGGCTGCGCTTGAGCTTCCTCCGGCTCGTCATCAATCGATGGGAAGAGCTCGGACTGATCGTAGATTGATCGCTGATGTTCTTCCTCTGGCGTTCTACCAGTTTCGACGATGAACTGGTCGACCTGTCCGTCTTGAGCGACCAACTTGTGAACACCGCGAGAGTCTTGACTGTGAATGGGGGCTTGTGGTTGAGGTAGATCCTCAACAGCTTCTTCAGACTCCGAGTCGTCTTCGAGGGGGAGGGCGTAAGCCTGAGTGCCGTTGGCATCGGCGATGATGGCGTCGAGATCAGGGTCATCTTCGCCGTCTTCGAGGTCATACACTATTGGAGATTGTGGCTGTTGCTCTACAGCCTGAGAGACAATAGTTGGCTGCTCGTACTGCTCGATTGGCTCTTCTGCCATTGCAGGGATGCCGTCAGCGTCAAGTTGGACGGGGCCGCCATCGTCAATGCCTTCTTGTCCGTACTCTGGCTCGCCAAACACGAAGTCTTCACCGTCGAGGAACGAATTGTCAAAGCCAGGGAACAGATTAATTTCATCGTCAGCTTCCATTACCATGAAGGAGCTAGGCATGTCCGCGTCGTCAGATTGCCAGACACTGAGCCCGTTCTCTCCGACTCCGTCCATGTTCACGAAAGGTGTCTCAGCGCCGGCCGGGTTGCCGACTCCGTTACTCATGTCAGCGACATCTTCTTCAGCATCCACGAAATCGTCGTCGCTGTCGTCGTCGCGAGCTGCGGCCGAAGCTTCGACGTGATTCTGGTGCAGCTGAAGTCGCGCGTTGGTCTCCTTGCGCGATACCACGGGCACCAGCATCTGCTTGACGGTAGTATTGGTATCCTCGATCTCGGTGTTAGTGCGCTTGCTGGTCGGCTCATCAGGATGCGTCGAGTCTGCTTTGCGCTTGCGGTCCATTGTGGGGGAGTCAGGTGGCGACATTGGAGATGTCGCTGAGGTTGGAGTACTTGTGTTACTGTTGCTGCTGTCTTGAAGCCTTGGTCGAGATATCGGTGACGAGAAACCGTTCTTGATGTAGTCGAGGTGTTGGCGAAACAACTTCGGTGTGAAAGGCGGAGCCATCTTGGAAGTGATGTTGTTCACTGAAGTGAAGTCGGTGCTGTGAGAGTGAGGAGATGGATAGTAGTGAGGTAGTGAGCAAACTCTGGTCCAGCCAGGTCTGCGGCAAAATGTGATCGTGTCTTGGTGTAAGTCGAAGTGTCTGAGGTCACAATGAAGTGGAAGGTCTTGAGGTCTTAAAGGTAGATGTTATGCAGCGAGCGACAGCTTGCATGTGAACTCGAATAGACCCCTGTCCGAGCCAATGCGCCCCACTTGTGCTATTGTAGTCGCTTTTCGAGCTACGCGAAGGTCACTCAAGTGAATCGTACGCCAGTAGCAAGTCGTCCTGCTGCTACGCTACCCTTGGTAGTGTGAAGCACTGAGTTTTGGTGCCTGGAAAGTGAATGCGGGACGAATGGAATCGCTCGTGACAATGGAAGGACATCGACAATCACACATTCACATTATGGCCTATTGACAAGTGAGCTTCTGCAGTTCGCCGACTCATACTTAGTCTTCCCCCCCCCCTCTCTTCTTCCTTTCCTCACAAAGACTTGCAAAGCTCAACTCTTCCACTACTCCATTCGACAGCACGTCCATGCCCAAGGTCTACTCATAACTTCATCCACCCAAGCTCTCATCCAATCAGCTTTCTTACCTATCATGTCTGATACCGAGCAAAAGAAGCCAGCCGGCGGTAGCGGCGCGTGGACCGAAGACGAGAAGGCGAGTCCTGACAGCGCCAGTGCCGTGCACATTTCTCGACTTCAGCGCTGACCTTCTTCGATAGCTCAATCTGCTTTTCAACATCATCGAGTCGTCCGCTGAGAAGATCAACTGGGCCGGCACCAGACTGCCAGAAGGTCGCACCCAAAAGGCGTGCTCCGTCTGGCTGGACAAGCAGCGTGCCGCCCGCAAGAAGCTGAGAGCAGAGGCCGGTGAGGACGGCGAAGAGGTCGCTGCACCAAAAACACCCAAGACGCCAGCGAAGTCCAAGGTATGCCGCCTTCACATTCCACTTCATCCTGCACGAGCTGATTCTTGAACAGAAGCGTAGCGCCAAGAGCGCGGCTGAAGGCGAGGGCGAAGACGACGATTCCACACCAAAGGCCAAGAAGCCAAAGACTCCACGCAAGAAAAAGGAGACGCCATCCAAGGTCAAGGCCGGTGCTGACTCTGAGGAGGAGACCAAGAGCGATGAGCCAGCCGGTGAGGAGACCGTGAAGGCTGAGGTTGTGAACGAGGACACTGAGATGATGACTTGAAATCTCCTCTCGGATATGACTTGCATTACATACTGGGCTGGTGCTTGGCCGGTTTACATATTGGCTGGCGGTCGAAGGCTGTAGGGAGCTTTTTGACATGAGGCATCAGCGCTTGCATACGGCCGCGACATACATGTTTGCGTGCTGCAGAACAGCATCGCATCACCGCAAATCATCGCAAAGGCGTAGCGTAGTATTGGCAATGAGTTGGAGGCGTTCCTCGCTCAGCAATGCATTATTCTCCATCACACAGACTCGCACTGAAGGTCAGCAGCATTGACAGGCGCATAGGGCAGGATCGCTTGTTGCAGATGGAGAGAGGCAGGGAGACTTTTTGGCCCTTGCAGTTGTGAAAGCTTGGTCAGGCTGCGGACCGAGCTCCATACGTCCCACCGAGACATAACGACTTCTCATTGTTAAACCTCACTATTGTCCTCACAGTGATTCCGCATACGTCCATATCATTCCTATTGTCGCGCTAATAACAATAGGACTCACTTAATACTAATATCTAGCTTACCGCTACTATTACTATAACTAACGTATACTAGTACTACTATAATTATAGGCGATAACGAGGCCTTATATAGTACTCGCAATGTCAATCGCCTTAAGTAAGTTGTTACGCGTATTCTACGACGCTTTTAGCTTAGCTAATACTTAATAGTATACTTAATACCGCTAGTATAGGCTCTACGTAGGCCGTAACTATATAAGTAAGTTACGTACTAATTAAGGAGATAGATATTAATGAAAACGAGAACGCTAGGTAGGCAATTTTCGCACTCTCTATATACTCGCTACTAACTCGTAGTATAAAATAGGCTATAGAATTCCTCGAACTCCTCTAACCGCTTACGCTACCCTATTATACTAGACGCCTCTAACTATTAGTTTTGCGCGCTAGCGATATAGTAGAAGTAACTAAATAAAGTAGAAGGTAGAGATAGTATAAAAAGAAAGGTTATAAAGAATAGTCTACGTAAGTTTAATAAGGCTAGCTATATTATAGAGATAGCTAAGAGCGTTACTACTATTATACTATACTTATAGTATAAGCGTCTAAGTCTTAAAGAGGAGTATAAGATAGCGGTAGGAGGGCTACCTTGTACGTACTATATACGTATAGCTAAGTCTAGTTATTAGGCCGGTAAAGTAGTTAGTAATAATAAGGATAGCGAGTCTAGTAGCGAGTCTAGCGAGTTAGAGGAGCTTTATGTCTATATAAAGATATTAGAGGATAGGCTTAATAGGATAGACGGTACTATAGGAACGATAAATAGCTAGATTAACTAGCTTAAGGTAGAGGCTAATAGTAAGGCTCGCGACGTATAGAGTCTATAGAAGGCTATATAGCTAAAGAAGGACATTCCTAAGTCTATTATAGTCTAGTTAGTATAGCGAGTTTATAAGTAATCGAACTACGAGTTACTACGAGTATAAAAACTAATATCTACTCTTATCCTGTTCTAGTATACTAATTCCTCTAATCCTATCTTCCTTAGGCTATAATTTAACTAGTATTTACTCTACGAGTCCGTAGCGAGTACTATTTACCGCTACTCCTCGTTACCCTACTAGTATACTCTACCTATAGCTTCTTCTATCGCTTCGGTAATAGCTTTACCGCTTATTAGACTAGCTATTTAGACGGCGTTAGTTACGCTAGCTCTATAGTAGTCTATTTATTATATTATTACTATTATATAGGCTCGGTAGGCTTAGTAAGCTTAGTAGACGTATAAATAGTATCCTATTATTTAATCCGCTTAAGGGCCTACGAGGTCTACTATAAATTAGACTCTCTACGTTTAGCTATACTCGTAGAGGACTCGTTATACGATAAATCTATTATTTCGAGTATAGTATAACGGTTAGATACGTATACCTACTACGTAGGCTTTTCTTACTTAATAGTAGGCTTATTATCCTATTTAATACTCTTAAAGATAGCCGATAAAGTACTCGCTACTTTACTCGTAATAGTACTCTCTCGATTCTTTCGCTTATTCTTTACCTACTTTAGCGGCTTTAGTTATAGTATTAGCGTCTCTTTATAGATAAGAAGCTTAATAAGGTATATTTAAGTATCTACTACCTTCGCCTTTAGCTACTTAAATATCTCTATAACTATTCTAATACCTTATTCCTTAGGCCTCTTAATAGTAGTATTAGAGATCCTCTATAGAACCTATAATTTATTAAACTATATAAAGAATATATATTCTTTATAATTATCTAGTTCCTAGATTAGATAATAAGGTAGATTATCTATACCGAAACGATAGAGGACGAAGTTATCTAACCGATCGCTATACTATATATCGAATATAGTGTTTATAAAGACGTTACTAATACTCTAGTAGTATTATAGCTTACTATACTTCTATATATTCTTCGTCCTAGTTTATTAGAATATAACATATTACGTCTATACTTTATAGGTATAGTTAAAGGTAATAACTAGCGTTAGAGTATGTTATTTAATAGCTTCTAGCCGTAGTAGAGGTATAGATAATAGTCGTTATAATAGAGGTATCGATCTAGTATTAGGAGTAGGCCTTAGTCTATACCTCTAGTTCGTAATATTACGTATAGCGTTAGTATACTATAGAATTAAACTAAACGACTAATAGGTAGAAGCTATAGGAGCTATAGGAACGATACTCGTAGAGCGACTCGTAGATACTATCGGTATAGCCGTAGTCTCGCGGACAAACTACTTAGTTAGTAGATTAGAGTTCTTTATATAGTAGGTACTATAGAAAGCGTAGCCTTTAAATATACTAGTACTATATTATTTACCTATCTATAGACAGTATAGATCCTAGAGTAGTACCTTAATATCGGCTATAATTATAGTAAAAGATATAGTATATATAGGATAACGTTATAGAAAAGAGAAGAGTAAGGAAGAACGATATAATATCGAAAGTATATACTCGCTAAGCCTCGTACGCTAACTCGCGAGGTATATAACTAAATTTGCTACGCTAATCTATACTATTTACTAGAGACGGATCGGTTATAAACTCTATTACTCCGGTATTATCGTTAGTAATTAGCTAGCTATTAGACGCGTTAAATATATCTTATATCTATCGTAAAGGGATCTATCGGCGTACTACTAGTAGCTTTTCAAGCTCGTATAGTATTAGCTATTATTCGGATATAATATATTTATAGATAAGAGAGCGTAAGCGTTTATAAGTAAACTTATAAAGGCGCTTATTATCGTCGTTATACGTACTACTATCGATAGGTAAAAGGACGTTATATTTATATAAAGTAGACGTATACTATTAAAGAGTCTCTTTAGGTAGATAGGCTTTAAGATCTACTATTTAGTTAGCGAGTTATAGTAGCGAGTACTATCGAGTACGAACCGAATCCTATAAGATCCTACTCTATATTATCTAGTACCCTATTAGGTAGTAGTATAGATTAGTAAGTATAGCCGCTTAGTATAGAATAATAGCGTAATATATATAGAATACCTAGAATAGAATATAGTCGTTCCTTACGTTAATTACGTATACTATAATTATTCTATATATATATAAACTCTATAACTACGGTACGTATTATTAGTATATAGATCGCTAAGAAGGTAATCCTGTCTACGAGCGAATCTTCTTAATAGAGTAACGCTCTATATATCTCGTAGAAGTAGAATCTCTATAGTAATAGGATAGGCGCTTATTAGTTCTACTACGCCTTAATACGCTAGTTTATCTTACTTATTCTATACTTGAAATACTAGTTAAATTCTAGTAGTAGTAATAGCTCTCTACTCTTACGTACGATCTACTTATTCTCTATATTATAGATCGCTTATCGAACCTTATAATAAGTATCTATAGCGAGTATTGTTTCTATACTACGGTCGGAGCGAATAATTTAAGGCGCTATATTACTATAGCGTAGTATTACAAGATATTAAGCTAGTACTAATATAGTAGTCCGTCTAGTAATATCGTAGTAAATCTACTTAATATAGCGCGAATAGATATCGATTCTAGTATAGATCTATATACTATAGAACTCGAATTTATAGTATATATCTATTAAGGTTACGAAGCTAGGTCTAGGTATAATAACGGCTCTATAATACTCGCGCGTACGCTCTATCTAGCGTCGAATACCCTTAGGATTAAGTCGCTTTACTATACTATAAATTCGGTTACTACGAGTATTAGTAGCGAGTTAGTATACGCTAGTAGCGAGTACTCTACTGTTCGATAATATTATACTTACTCTATAGATACGTATATAGGTTTCTCCTACTATACGTCTTAACTATAGCTTTATTAAACTTAATAGTAAGTATAGCCTTAATCTTAGCTTCGGTAGTAGTATACTCCTATAAAAGGAGTATATAGTAATATATAGAGCGCCCTCCTAATAAGACTATTAGGATATCGTAAGACTAATTCTTGCCTCCTTTCGGATATATACGCGTACTATAGTTATACCGTATACTAAGCCTACGAGCCTAAGGCGGGTCTTAGCCTTTAACCTTACCTAGCTCTTATAACTATCTCCTCTCTCTAAGGGAGCTACCCTTAGCGACACTCTTACTTAATAGGTTACATTCTAGGCTACCTATTTAGTCTTTATAATATACTTTATATATTCTATACTTATCGCGTCTCTAACGCGTTATACCTATAGACCTTTAGCGTATTACGTAAATACGCGCTACGAAGTAAAGGGTTACTATATATGTTTACGTTTACGTAGTAATATAATCTCTACTATAGCGACTACGTCGCTAGGCTCGAGTATATTCTTTAAAAACTCTTCTAACTCTCTCTTAGACTTTCTTTCTACGTATATAATATTTTCTATATCCTTAGTAAGCTAGTATCTCTATACGATTACTATACTACTAACGTAAGTATAATACTACCGAAGCGTACCCGAGTCGTAGTCTTAAACCGCCTACTACGTACTATCGACGATATTAGAGGCTATAGAGATATCGAGATCTATCTCTACTATATTAAGTATACCTACGACGGTATAGATCTTCGAATACTCCTTAACTACGCTTTAACTACTAACGGACTACGTATAGACGACGAGCCGGCGTACGATAGAGTAATAAAGCCTAGTTAGAAGGTTAAGTACTAGCGCTATAAGCGCTAGTACTACCTTTATAAGAGGATTACTAATAGAAACCTTAAGTAGTAGGCGCGCCACGTACTATACTACCGCGAGTAGCTAGAGACCCTCCCTAAGGGCGTACGTAAAGAGTAGGTAAAGCGCTACCTAAAGGCTCTCTATACCTCTATTAAGACTACTAAGAGGGTTTTTACTAGTAATAAGGGTAAAGCTATCGGCGGCTAGGATACGCTACGTAAGGCGAGCGTACTTAGCTCGCTACTAGCTAGCGCGATGTCCGTCGCTAGTCTAGTAGAGACCTAGCGCTAGTCTAACTTTATAGTAGCTATATTTAAGCTATAGTACGAGGTATACCTACTTTTCCTATACGATCCTTATACGATACTAATACTCTTCGTAGACTAACTATATAGTAGGCGCCTCTAGCGACGCCCTAGACGCTACTATAGAGGTAGCCTACCTCGAGAGTAGTAACTAGGAGGAGAGTAAGCTCTCTAAGGACGTAGTGTCTAACGAGGAGGTAGAGGAGGTAGACGAGAATAAGGATAAGGACGCGGAGGGCGTCGACGGCGGCGGAAACGCTAGCGACGACGCGCTCTCCGCTAACGATAGATAAGCGTTTCGCTTACTACTTATCTACGCCTCTTTTACTCCGCTTACGCCTATATAGGCTATAGTTAGATTCTTACTTCTTACCTATAGGCACTATACGACCCGCTTAGCGGGCGTATATAAATAATATAGTTTACGCTTCGATATATCCTAAATACCTTAGTAATTTTCTTACTCTCTTAAATTTAAAGTTTGCCTCTATATATAGGTTTAGCGCTTAGTACTTAGTATCGCCGTATTAGTGCCTTAGCGTATTAGTACCTTAGCGTATTAGTGCCTTAGCGTATTAGCGCCTTAGCGCTTCTATCTTACTATACGCCTACTTACGCGCTACGCTTCGAATACGTCTAGTACTATATAGCCGCTAATATATTCTTTAGGTTCCTACTAGTCGTACTCTTTAGGCTAGCCCTACTAGCGGATTAAGTACTAGCGTACGCTCTTTCTTACTCGAGTTCTAAGGATCTTCTTAACTTCCTATTTACTCTAGTAGTCTACGAGTAGTATACTCTCTACCTATGTCTCGCTACCCTTCTAAGGTTCTAGAAGCGATATATAAAATACGTTATAGATAAGAGCGTCTAGTAGTAGAGCCAAGCGGTACGCCTACTTCCCTACTACGTTAATTACTTTAAAAGGCCTAGTAAACTTATCTACTAACTTCTTCGAAAGAACCTTTAATCGTAGGTTCTTTATCGATAGTAAGACTATATCGCCGACCTTATATTCCTTAGCCTAATATCTATTATTAAAGTACCTAGCCTACGCCTCGCTTACTTCTCGCTAGCGTTTACTTAGCGTCTTATAGTTCTTCTTTAATCTTTCTATAGCTTCCTTAGCGACTAGTACCTCCTTTTTAGGAAGCGCGCTCTAAGCTTCTTACCTACTCGTTACTAGCTCTAGATTAAAACTATATAGCGCTATAAATAGTAATACCTTTAGTATCGTATACGTACTATTATTATATACGAACTCGGCTTGTACTAATAGGTCTACCTAGTTATCTTACTACTCTACGTAGTAGATACGTAGGTAAGTCTTAAGTATCTAATTCGCTCTTTTAGTTTGCCTATCTGTTTACGGATAGAACGCTATACTTAGCTTACGCTTTATATACGCCTCGTAGTAGAAGTTAGACTAGAACTAACTCGTGAACATAGACCCTCTATCGCTAATAATACTTATAGGTATACTATAATACCTAATTACTTCTAATATTAAGACTCCTATAAGGTTACTACTAGTATACCTCTTCGTAGTTAGTATAAAGATAACTATTTTCGTATATCGGTCGATAATAACTAGAATCGTATTATATACGTATACTCCTCGCTTACTCGGTAGAAGGTCTATAATAAAATCCTAAGTTAATTCTTAGAATAGACGATCTAGTATAAGTAGCGTAGTTAGCTCGCTATATAGTCGATAGCGACGCGCTTTTACCTTCTAGTAACTCCTATAGGATTCTACGTATTATACGATATCCTTAGTTATCTCTAGCTACTAGTACTTTTTTCGTACTAGCGAGATAGTCTTGTCCTTACTAAAATAGCCTATAAGGGTATTATCGTAATATATACGAATTACCTACGTCTATAAGGCGTAGTTCTTAGGTACGTATAGTAAATCGTCTACCTAGAGGTTTCCCTCTCTTACGATATATTATTCGAACTAGCCGCTATTACTTATCGCTTACGAGTATACTACGCTTATACTTAGTTTAGCCTATACTAGCGCGCGAGTATATCTAAGGATCAAGTCTAAGACATTTACGTACAGCTCTTCGCCCTTAGTAATTATACCTACTACTCGTATAGGCGTTAAGAACTACTACTACGGGTTAGAGTTAATACTTCTCTCTATCGAAGAATACTATTCTTTATAAGTCGTATAGATACGAGCTACGAGCGGTCTACCTACGTCCCTTGTACTCTAATCGTCCTATAGCTATAACTTAGTCTATAAGGTAGGTAGTAGGTTAGTTACCTCTACTACCTCCTTAGTATAATCGCTACGCCTCGACGGCGCGTTAGCTAGGTTTCGCTTACCTGCCTAGTACGTTATAACGAAGTCGAATAGGGCTAGGAATATAGCCTAATAGGCTTACCTACTAGTTAACTTCTTTACGCCTATAAACCTATAAAGGTTAGTATAGTCGACTAGTACGTCGATCGTATACGGAGCGCCTTCGAGGTACGGCCTCTATACTTTAAAAGCCTTAACTACTATAAGAAGCTCCTTATCGTATACCTTATAATTATACTCTATAGTAATTATCTTCCTAGATATAAATATAATAGAGTACTATTTAGACTCGAAGAGTTAGCTAAGGATTATAGTAATTACGTAATTAGAGGCGTCGCTTTCGACTCGTAGCCTAAGCGTAGGGTCGAAGTGCCTTAGTAGCGGTACTATAGAAAAGCGCTTTTTTAACTTAGTAAACGCCTACTCCTCCTATATAGTCTACTTGAGTAGGCTAGGCTTCTTACCTACTACGGCGCCCTTAGATAACGCTATAAGTAGAGATACTACTCTAGAGTACTTAAAAATAAAACGCTAGTAGAAATTAGTAAACCTAAGGAAGGATTAAACCTCTACGAGCGTTATAGGCGTTAGCTACGCTACGATTACGTCTATCCTACGTAGATCTATCGTAACCCCTCTAGTAGTTACTACGAAGCCTAGGAAATCGACTTCCTTCTACTAGAATTTATACTTTACTCTTTAAGTATAGAGTCTAAACTTCTAGAGACGCGTAAGTACGTCGTATACGTCGCGTACGTAGTCCGCGTAGCTCTTACTATAGATAAGAATATTATTAAGGTATACTACGTAGTACGTATCGACTAAACCTACTAAAGCATGGTTAATATACGCCTAGAACGTAGCTAGAGTATTAGTTAGGCTAAATAGTATCACCTTATACTAGAAGTAGCTATAGCGCGTACGGAACGTAGTCTTCTAGCGGTCGCTAGGCTTGATACGAATCCGATAGTATATATCTATAAGGTCTAGAGTCGTAAACTATATAGCTTCTATAAGCCTATCTAGCGTCTCGCTAATTAAGAGGAGTAGGTGCCTATTCTTAATAGTAATCTCGTTTAACCCTTAGTAGTCGATATATAGCCTTAGTTTACTATCTTTCTTTAGTATAAATAGGATAGGCGTACCTACCTCGCTAACGCTATACTCGATCTAATCGTGCTTAAAGCCTATAGTAAGGTACTTCTTTAATTCCTCTAGCTCCTTACCCGACTAGTAATATAGTAGCCTAAAAAGTAGAACGGTACCTAGACGTAGTTTAATCGTATACTCTACGCTATCTACTAGCTTACTTTTTATTTCTTCTATTAGGTTTAGAATATTAGAGAACTATTAGAACTTAAGAGGAAGAGGGTTAAGCTCTCTACCTTCGCCTATCTTACTTATTACTACTATATATATAGTTAGTATATACTTCAAGTCCTTAAAAAACTTATAGGCTTCCCTAACCTTAACGTTTTTAAAAGTATCGCTATAGGTCTACTTATCCGAGCCGCTATCGACTCGTATACGATAAGTACGCCTTTATAGCCGACCTAAGATTATATTAGGGGTTAGTATATCGTAGGTATAAAAGATTATACCTACCGTACGCTCTACTCTTACGGAGTCTACGAGCCGTACGCGTATATAGTATACGCTATAATAATATCCTAATTCCCTAGTAAACGAGATAGCTAGAGATAAGGTAGTATTAGTTCGAGCCGTAATACTATGTTATAAGACAAAGGATCTTAATACTACGTTAATATTAGTAGTATTATTAAGAAGGAATTAGGCTAGCTTAAGCCTATCCTACGCCTCGACTATACCCTCTAGGTAAGTCGTATTTATAACTTATATAGAGAGGTATATATCGCTACTAAGCTCGGTATCTAGAGGTCGTAGTCCTTCTCTAATACCTTCTCTTTTTTTAGCGTCTCTATAGTAACCTTACGTACTAACGGCTTCTTACTATCGTCTCGGGCGCTTCGGTTAAGATAGATAGAATTAGTACTAATATGCCCCTTCTACTTATAGCTATAGTATTCTAAATACTCGTAGCCTATAATAGAGCGAGTAGAACCTTTATCGCTAGAGCGACGCGTATTATTCCCTCCTAGACTATTATCTCGTCTACGCGTAGGAGTATCGCTCCTTATACGCTTACGCTTCGAGTACGTATCGCGCTCGCGGTCCCTATTACTCTAGCTTCCGCCCTAGTTATACTATATAGAGATTACCCTATTAGCTTACTCTAGGCGCCTTACTAACGTAACTAAATTAGCGCGCTTACTAGGCACGGTATAATTCTTAATAATCTCTTATCGAAGCGCTAGCTTTAACTTTATAAGGAGCTAGCGTACTAGCTACGCTTTAGTATAGTCGCCTAGTTAAGACTCTAAGTAGCCTAGCTCTATAGTAAACTAACGTACCCCTTAGCTCTTACTCTATTAGGCCTTCTTATACTCGACCGTTACGAGGATCGTACGATTCGCCTAATCTCTAATAACGTCGTAGATAAAGCGCTTGAACTTAGTCTAAGTATAGTCTAGAGGTATTACCTTAGAGTGTTCGTTATACTAGGTCTCTTACGCCTCGCCTACGAGCTATATAATACTATATAGGACCTTCGAATCTTCTATACTAAACTCTTATAGACTATTAAGGAAGATTACTTCGAGACTACGAATAAACTCTCTCGCCTCTTAGACTGTCTCGCTCTTAAAGGTACAAGGTTCTCTAACTTTAAGACCTTTATATCGCGTATACGACGCGCTATCGTAAAGTATACTACCTATAATACTAGTAGTAGCGTCGTCTTTAGGATCGCTAATATTAAGAGTACTAGGAGTAACTAAGGATAGAGATTCTAACTCTATAAGGAGCCGATTATTCTCTCGTCGTAGAGCGCGTACTTCTAAGCGATAACGTAGTTTCTAGTTCTTAGCTTTAAGCTATATACGCTCTACCTACGTACCGTCTTTAGTTATACTAGTAGACTCCTACTCCTAAACCTTATTAGTATCTATAAAATTACCTTAATTATCTACTTCGCCTATTACGAGCCCTAGCGGCGCCGTGCCTACGTTACGTTAGGGAGCTATAGGCCTCTATAGATTACTATCCTTAGAAGGAGAAGAATTAGAATTATAAAAGAAGTATATAATAATATATAGAGCGCCTTCTTAATAAGACTATTAGGATATTATAAGACTAATTCTTACCTCCTTTCGGATATATACGCGTACTATAGTTATACCGTGCGCCAAGCCTACGAGCCTAAGGCGGGTCTTAGCCTTTAACCTTACCTAGCTCTTATAACTCCTCTCTATACTTCCTTTTTATAAGCTTTATACGTCTTCTTATCTTACTATACTATTTCTTAGTAATATTATAGCTATTAATCTTTAGGAGCTCTACGGCTACCTCGTCCGAGAGCCGTAAGTCGTAGAATATAAAGGCAATCCGCCGTTCTAATACTTATAGATTATTTAGTATATACTATACGCGTCTATTATTCTTCCTAGCGCTCTAGATACCTTATATTACTATTAATCGTCTAATTGTTCTTGTAGTTATATCGATATAGTAGACGTCTCGGAGGTCTTTTTAAATAGTTACTTTAGATACTCTAGTCTTAAGGTACTCGGTAATCTACGTACGGTATAGTTCGTAGTCTCTAGTAGTAGGAGGTATAGTAGCGAGTGTATAGAGAGTGCATAGAGAGTATAAGGCGTGGATGTAATATAAACTATCATTGAATCATTAAGAAATCTTCATGTCTCGGTGGGACGTATGGGCCTCGGTAGCTGCGGAACAACGGGAGTGAGACGCGAACATTGATGACCTCGCAGCAGCTGTGAGAGAGACAGAAGACAGAAGAAGACTTGACGACTTTGCACTTTTTGCCTCCACTTGTGATTCTTTCCCGAGTCTTTCTTTATGTTCCATGGTGGCGCCTTGGGCAGGAAGCCTCTGACAAACATTGCATCGCTCTTCATTAACATCCCTCGCTCACTGCAACTGCATCTGCATCTGCATTCAACCCTCCCACGACACAACCTCGCCCGAGCAGTCACCACTACCTTGCCCATCGTCCGACAAGCATCTATCTCGCGGGCATTCTCGACCAGCATCCGTCCACTGGTTGCACCGACTAGACACTTCATCGTCAAATCTCGCCCATACAGCACCATGGACCACGCTTCACCTAAGCGCAAGCAGCCGCCCACTGGCAACGACTCCTCGCGCCCCACGAAGCAGGCCCGTCGACCCTCGCAGTCTGTTCCCGCCGAGAGCGGCAGCAGAAAGATCGAAAACGGCGTCACAGCTTCCGCAGCAGACACGCCCAATGGCCATGTCTCACCACAGTATTCTGTCGACGAGGACGCCGCGAGCATCATACCTGCTGCTGGCGCGGATACAGCTGAGTGGCAGGCCACTATCGAGAAGGTAGTCAGCAACGTCGTCAGCATTCACTTCTGCCAAACGTGCTCCTTCGACACAGACAGCGCCATCTCGAGTGAAGCCACAGGGTTCGTGGTGGACGCCGAGCGCGGATACATCCTCACAAACCGTCACGTTGTAGGCGCAGGGCCGTTCTGGGGATATGTCATCTTCGACAATCACGAAGAGTGTGACGTGTTTCCAGTCTATCGCGATCCTGTCCACGACTTTGGTATTCTGCGCTTCGACCCCAAGAAGATTCGCTATATCAAGCTGAGCGCTCTGGACTTGAGGCCGGACCTTGCCAAAGTCGGAGCGGAGATTAGAGTCGTCGGAAACGATGCTGGAGAGAAGCTGAGTATCTTGTCGGGTGTCATTTCACGACTCGACAGGAATGCGCCAGAGTATGGAGAGGGCTACAGCGATTTCAACACAAACTACATCCAAGCCGCAGCGGCCGCGAGTGGAGGTTCATCCGGTTCGCCTGTGGTCAATATCGATGGGCATGCAGTCGCATTACAGGCAGGAGGCCGATCAGATGGCGCCGCGACAGACTATTTCCTCCCTCTCGACCGACCGCTACGAGCACTACAATGCATAAGGGAAGGCAAGGATGTCGGGAGAGGCACAATTCAGACGCAGTGGATACTGAAACCATTCGATGAGTGCCGCAGGTTGGGCTTGACCTCGGAGTGGGAGAGCAAGGTGCGAGCAGAGTTTCCAAAAGAAACTGGCATGCTCGTTGCGGAAGTTGTGCTACCGAAAGGACCTGCGGACAGTAAGCTCGAAGAAGGCGACGTGCTTCTCAAGGTCAACGACAAGCTGCTCACGCAGTTTGTGAAGCTAGACGCTGTATTGGACGATAGCGTAGGCGGCCAAGTCAAGCTCCTGATACAAAGAGGAGGCACAGACATGGAGGTCGAAATCAGTGTTGGAGACCTGCACCTCATCACGCCAGATCGCTTCGTCTCCGTCGCGGGCGCTTCGTTCCACAACCTCTCCTACCAACAGGCACGATTATACGCCATTGCGATCGAAGGCGCAGGAGTATATTGTTGTGAGGCGGCAGGCTCGTTCCGCTTCGATGGGTCAGAATACGGCTGGCTGATACAGTCTATCGATCATAAACCCACACCTGATCTCAACACCTTTGTAGAGGTCATGAAGGCAGTTCCAGATCGCAGCAGAGTGGTCGTGACGTACAAGCACCTTAGGGACATGCATACGCTTAATACGAGCATCATGTTTGTCGACCGACATTGGAGCAGAAACATGCGCATGGCTGTGCGTAATGATGTGACTGGACTATGGGACTTTACAGATCTGGCCGAGCCTATCCCTCCTCAGGCGCCTGTCGCAAGGAAAGGCAACTTCATCACAATGGCCGGGGCCCAGCATAAGGCAGCCGTCGACATCATCAAGTCGTTTGTGCGTGTTTCAGTCACTCTACCCTTGAAGCTCGACGGCTTCCCCAAGGCCCGCAAGATTGGGTTCGGTCTTGTCATAGATGCGGAGAAGGGTCTGGTCGTGATATCACGAGCAATCGTCCCATACGACATGTGCGACATCTCAGTCACCATCGCCGACTCAATCATCGTGGAAGGCAAAGTCGAGTTCCTGCACCCTCTGCAGAACTATACTGTCATTCAGTACGATCCGAAGCTGGTCCAGGCGGACGTGAGAACGGCCAAGCTCGCCACTGAGCAAATCAAGCAAGGCGAGTCAACCATCTTCTTCGGCTTCAACCAGAATCTACGACCGGTCGTTGCAAAGACAACCGTGACAGACATTACGACAGTTGCGATCCCAGCTTCCGCTTCGACGCCGCGCTACAGGGCGGTCAACCTCGATGCTATCACGGTCGACACATCGCTAAGTGCACAATGTGGCAGCGGTGTTCTGATCAGCGAAGATGGCACAGTCCAGGCGCTCTGGCTTACCTACTTGGGAGAACGGACCGGGCACAGCGGCAAGGATATCGAGTACCATCTTGGGTTTTCGACGCCTGCCCTACTGCCTGTCCTTGACGAAGTTCGAACAGGGAAGAACCCAACTCTCAACATCCTCAACCTCGAGACACAGACTATCCAAATGTCCCAAGCTCGCATCATGGGCGTACCCGAGGAATGGATCGATCGCGTTGAGCTTGAAGACCCGGAACGCCATCAACTCTTCATGGTGCGCAAAGTTGATGCCGATGAGACTGCTGATCCCTCCTCCGATTCTCTACAAGAAGGCGATATCATTCTGACCTTGAACGAGCAGCTCATCACTCGAGTATCTCATATGGACCTCATGTACAACAACCCCTCCCTCAAGGCCCTCATCATCCGCAAACAGCAGCAGCTCTCCCTCACGATACCTACTGTACCAACACAGGAACTCGAGACTCACCACATCCTCGTCTTCTGCGGCGCAGTTCTCCATCGCCCCCACCACGCAGTCCGCCAACAAATCAGCAAAGTCCACTCAGACATCTACGTCTCGGCGCGATTCCGCGGGTCGCCCTCGTACGCCTACGGCCTCGCACCCACAAACTTCATCCTCGCCGTCAACGCTGTCCCAGTCAACAACCTGACAGACCTCCTAAGAGAAGTCAACAAAATCCCAGATAACACGTACTTCCGCCTCAAAGTCATGACCTTCGACAACGTGCCTTGGGTCGCGACAATGAAGAAGAACGAGCACTACTTCCCGACGATGGAGTTTGTCAAGGATTCTTCGGAGCGTGAAGGCTGGAAGAGAGTCATGTATGAGGATGGGAAGAAGAAGATCGGCAAAGGGGAGATGTTGCCGGAGGTATTGGAAGAAGGAATCGGTGCCACGGCAGACGAGATGGAGAGTGCTAAGGCGTGAGAAGTGGAGGTCTAGGATAGAGAACAGTCCAAGCATGCAAAAATTGGTGCATCGCGCAGCTCATGGCAAGCTTATGGCCGACGACCAGATCTCGGGCGATGTCCAAAGAGACCTTTTCTCGCCGTGTGTGTCTCTTACCCAACGGCGTTGGGAGTTTCACGCTCACGAACGTTCTTCGATAGCATGAAGCAGCTGTGCGAAGCAAGTTTAGCAAAGATAAAATCTCGGAATTAACTGCATCGTTGCTCGGAAGCAGCACAGCAGCGGAAAATCTTAAGCGCTAGAAATGGCACAATCAGACTCCTCGCAAATCGCCAAAGCACCGCTTCACGTCACTTCATCTTGCGTTTCACCTGCATTTAAGCCAAGGACTAGACGATGCCATACAGGATTGAGGAAGTTCATTAGGTCAAATACATTTATGAGCAACAGACACCACTGTCAAACACCTCCGCGGTGACCGCCAAAACTTGTTCGAAAGCAGACCAGTGAACCTAGGGTGCCGTAGTGTGAAGCCTTCCGGCCTCCCTTAAGCCACTGAGCCAGCGATGGTACCAGTCGCAGCTCCAGCACCACGAGCATAATTCACATTGGAGATTGGCTGCCCATCGCCCAGCTTCCCTCCCTTCTCAGTGAGATCCTCTGCGTCTGCCATGTCCTCATGCGTCCTAGTGAGCCAGAACTTTCTGATGAGGCATATGAATGCCACAAAGCAAACTGGCACGACAGCAGCGATGCCGAGATCGATTTTCTCATTCTTCGATTTGCGTCTGCTGTCAGAACTGCGCTGAGTAGTCTGAGGCGGCGCAGTCGGGGTGATTGCCACACTTTGGGGGTCTCTCACGACCATGCTTGGCTGAAGTGTCGTGCTGTGCATTGTGTCCTGATTTGACACACGCTCGGCTTCTGCGAAATCATCTTCCTTGCCGTTGATGTGCTCCAGCCAATCATCGTAGCCATCATGCAACATCTCGATTACGTTTTCCGTCACTCCAAGGGCCAGATTACCAGAGTCGGTGACTTTTACATGGTCTTCCGTATAGTCATCGTAGGCCTGGTGAACCATATCGAGCATACCAAGGACTGGGCCGAGCACATCTTCAGCGATATCTCCGTTATCTTGAGTAGTGAGGCCAGATGAGACTTCAGACACGGCTGTAGGCTGGACCAACCTGGAAGCTTCTTGATTGCTGGCCAGAGCAGTCGCTGAACTCAAGATTGGGCGGACTGACGATGGTATAAGCGTCAACAAAGCCGGCTCCGTGGGAGGATTCGCTGGATTGGGAACTCTCCTGCTCGAGAGGCTTGATGCTGCAGAGCATGGGATGTCCATCGCTTTGGACACAGCAGGTTGGTCGAGCGTAAGTGTCCAGGAACATCCTTCCGTCTCCGTATCAAGGACTACAGCTCTGTCAAACACTGGAGCTGGAGTGATGGCAGGAGCATCAGACCGGATGGTGGCCGACGGAACGGCTGCTGGTCCAGATACTGGTGTTCTTAGCGTGAAATAATACGAGATCGTCATGTCGGACCAATGCTTCACGGGATTTGGCATTCCAGCTGCTCTCAAAGCTGGAGACGCACTGCAAGGCAGCTCCATCTTTGTCTTGAGCTTCGGGTCCTTCAGCTTATAGGTCCATTTGCACTTCTTCTCCATCTCGCTGCCACCGCCAGCTTCATCGCGAACAAGCACCGGTGCCGGCGTCGTTATTGGCGACGACTTGGGTTCCAGAGTGCCTGCAGCACCGGGGATAGTGGTCACGACCACGTCGAAAGTCGAGGTCACTGTCGATGGAAAGACAACCTCCACAGACGGCGGCTGTGTCACTGAGGTCCATGAAGTGATCGTGGTGGTCTGTGGCGGCACTACATGAACAGAGCTGGGCATTGGCATGTTGCTCCATGATGTGAACATTGTGCATGGAATGTCATGCTTGTAGGTCAACTTTGTATTGTCGTAGTCCAGTGTCTGGGCCCAGTCGCACTTCTTCTTTCTGTTGGCATCTGCAGCATCACGATCAAGCAGCGGTGCTGGTGTCATCTCTGCCATCATCGGCTGAGAAGTGACTGGCACAACAGTCCCCACATGAATGGTTTTGGGTACGCGCCAGCTGACCCAGTCGGAAGTCATCGAGCATGACACTTTGGTCTTCATGACCATCGTTGTCACGGCATAGTCCAATGTCTGGGTCCATTTGCACTTCTTCACTTTTTCAGGCTGAGCGACCCCTTTGACAGCCATAGACGGCGTGGGAGCTGCAAGAGCCTCTGCGCTGGCGGTGGCAGGGAATGAGACGACCTGTCTTGGCAGAAGAGTGGTGAAGGATTCCCCACACTTGAACGACAATGGACCAGAAGGTGCACCTTTGTAGAGTGTACAGGCCTTGCTGTCATGATCGATGCTGATGTCCCTGGCTCCAAGATGGGTCGTGGAGTGTAGGTGGTCGACATTCTTCCAAGGGCTTGCGAAGACTGCTGTGGCCTTCTGGAATTCGCCCTTGACCAGCTGGCCGAACGACATGGTCTCTGAACAAGGCATGACTGCAGCAAGCTGCTGTGAAGTGAGACCTGCAGCATCAACAGCCGGTGTATTGTACCTGCACACTCCCGATGTGACCATGCTGAACTCGGAAGCCGCCAACTCGGACGTGGAGGTGGACTTCTTCTTTTTTTCGGCTTCGACCACACCCCTGGCTATCATTGTCTTTGGTGTGGTGAGACTGGGTGCAAATGTGGTTGTCATGCTTGGAATGTCGATGTCTCTCGCAATGTCTGCAGACGAGTGCTAATCGGCTGAAGCTTCTGCGAGATTGGATGTGGACAGTCTACGGTCGGCATTCCAGCACGAGATGCTGCGTCCCCTTTTGTCGAACCAGGTGTCTGTAAAGTCGAAACCTCCGTACCCGAATTGCCAGGAAGCACCCTGGCAGTTCTCTTCGCCGTATAAGGTACAGAACTCGCCTGGTGGGATTGATATCATGCTGACATTGCCCCGCAGGTTGTCTGGCAAACGTGAGACTGTGATGATCAGCATTATGTCAAATGTAATACTGCATGCCACGACTCACTGCTGCAGAAGTTGCTTGGGTATTGAGGACGATCTTGGAAGCACAGATTTTGTGCGAAGATGCCATCACGAGTATCGTTGGAGTAGCCATTGCTGAGGATGATGCAGACCTGTGGCTGATGATTTGGGTTGGCAGGGCTGGTAGGGACAGGTGCTGCACCTGGGTAGCTTGTCCAATTGGTAGGTCCTTTCTGCGGAGCAGCCAGTGCAAGCGTGGCGCTTGCGAGGAAGGTGAGGGTTTTCATGATGGGGTCTGACTATGTGGTCGGTACGTGGTGTGAAATTAAACAATAAGATGTGCTGGGTGGTCAAGAGTGTGAATGTTGATGATGTGTATGTTAGAGAAGAAGAAGATGATGGCAGAGGACAGAAGAAGAGAAGGCGAACAGCTGCAATGTCTTGAACGATTATACGCAGGTGCAACGCGCAAGCCGAACAGCAGGTGCAAAGTGGCTTCAAGCAGGAACGGCTGGTAGCACGCGGCATCAGCGACGGTAACGGTCATGCACGTCAAGTGAAGCAGGAACAATGCAAGCACGAAAGCGATACATGACACGACCAAATTGTACGCCAGGTATTACATGTGTCATTTTGTATATCAAACGCTCTATGAACTTCACCGCTCATGTCGCTCGTCAGAAAAAGGTCGATCAAAGGGTCTGCCTGCCTGTGCCCATCTGTACCGCTTGGAGCGCACTCCATCGAAGAAAGCGAACCCCTTCGCTGTATGCGGGAAGAGGCATGATGTCGTCTGTCAATAGTCTTGCTTAGTGCTTAGTGTCCAGTACCCGTTGGGAATGGCGGCGAGGTGCCAGTTGGGACTGGGAAGTCGCCTTCGTGAGAGCCAGCCCAGTGAGGTTGGAAACCGTGTTGGCGAGCAACGCCGAACTGTCTATTCTGAACGCTGTGGGCAGCGCTGTCGAGGGAGCCGCCTGATGAGAAGCCGCCAGTTGGAACGGGAACGCCACCTGTCCCAGTAAGAGCAGCAACTCCTTGAGGCTTCTTGTGCTTCTTGCCGCCCTTCTTCTTGCTAGACTTGGGCTTCTTCTTCTCTTTCTTGTCTTTGCTGTCGCTGGGCTTCTTGTCATCATCATCGCCTTGAGCAACTAGAGCCGGCTTGCCATGAGCCAGTCCGCCAGTGCCTGTTGGAAGAGCAGCGCCCGTGCCCGTGGGAGCAGGGGAATCGTTCTGTGCGGGTGATCCAGCCCAGTGAGGCTGGAAGTCGCCATGACGGACACCGCCGAATTGGCGTTTCTGGACGCCTTCAAGACCGCCGTCGGAGGCACCGCCAGGAAGCGAGCCAGTTGGAGCTGGGAGACTTCCGGTCCCTGCTGGTTGAGCAAGGCCTTGAGGCTTCTTGTGCTTCTTCTTGTCGCCGTGCTTCTTCTTACTGCCGCTGTGCTTCTTCTTGTCACCTTTGTGGTGCTCTTCGTCATGCTTCTGAGTGCCGATATCGCCTTGCTTGAAGCCTGGGAAGAAGCCCCCAGTAGGAACAGGAAGGCTGCCGGTAGCCGTGGGGCCAACAAAGCCTGTTGGATCCCATACGCCGTCGACTTTGCGCTTGCTCAGGAAGCCGCTTGGTAGACCGGACGGGAACGCAGCATCAGTTGGCTGAGCCGCGGCATCAGTGCCGGTTGGAGGCGCTTGATGCTGGGTTGGGAACACACCCTGGATGGACGATGTGAGAGTCAACGTGGAGTACTTGTGTTCATCGCCCTTATCGCCCAAGCCAAGAAGATCCAGGACTGGATCGAGAACTGGACCAAGGATTGGCTGGGGTAGAGCGACAGCTGACGCTGTGTGGAGCGCTATCGTAGCAACGCTGAGCGTGTTGATGTGAACCATGATGGCGTATGTCGTTATTGATGCCACTCGTACTTGCAAAGCGAGAGACTACTTGAAAAAGAGCGCCGTCGACCAGGACGATGTTCCGATGGTCTATTAGGTGAGCATTCTGGACGCTGGAAGGAGGCGAGGAACAAGAAAGAGGCGTCTTGAGGAGGAAAGGGAACTCATACTGTGCCAGGCCAAGATCGCAATATAGATGGCAGAGTGCGTCAATAGCCCTGTCGCTCAACGTGGATGGAGCGCACATTCCAAACTGAACCTGCATAGACTCATGCAGGCACCAAGACGATGGTGTACACCGCCGTTGTCCATAGCACATGGGCACGATAAGTGGTGAGTCGAACGAACCGTTGTCTAATGCCTGAGGTAAATGGTGATGGGCTTCATGGAGTGGTAGATCGTACAATGCTGAGACATGCCATTCAGGTACAGCGTCGCCAATCCCCGGATCCATCTCGGATTGTGCTCAATAATCGTCATTGTCAACCACCGTATCTTGTAGATTGTTGGAGTAAGGCGTTCATTCGAAGAATCGACTGACATTGCAAGACATATGAACCTTGCTCGTGCACGGTGTCACCTTCGACACTAGTGGCAGTACGTCTTTCTTCTGGGGCAACGGCTCCGGAGAAAGTTTGGAGAATCGCAATATGATAAGCAGGGGCTTCTGATGCTTAGCAGAGATTGAACGTGGTCTTGACAGGGCCATCCGCGCGCGGCCTGCGGATCGCATCTTTAATGCAGGTAGGAGAATGATGAATGGTGGTGCAAACAAAAGATGAAGTGCACAACCCTTATCGCCGCCGAGGCTGGGATGTGCATTTGTCCGATCGCATTCGGATTTTGCCCGAAATCCTCACAGAAGAAGTTCCGGAGTTGAGACTGATGAATGCGCCGCTCGCACGTGCTGAAACGCCTTCGACTAGGCCAAGTCATCAACAGAATGATGTCATCGGTGGATTCTTGCTGGGAAAGTCGGTAATTATGCAGGTGACACCGGGTAGACACGTGTGATGACTGCAGGACATTTAGTAGCTGGGGCAGTCCGCGTGCGGACTCAGATGGCAGAGCTGGCTATCGGTCACCATTCAGATCATGTTTTTGTCTCTGCAATGCAGTAGTGCTGCACCACGGACGATCAAGGAGCTGATTTCAGCCCAGTGATTGTATTCAACAAGAAGTGAGCACAGCAGCTTCAGACATCACTGCAAGGACAGGTACTCCAAAGCCAAAGTAATCGACCGTCACCGCTATCCTGGCACTAGTTTCACTAAGAATGCTGAACGCCCACTCGTTCGCGTCGTGGCTGAGCTTGACTGTTGTTTCGAGTCTCGCGAGTCCCGCGAGTGATTTGCTTTCCTGGAGCTCTGTCGTTCACTGGTGCGTAAAGTCCGTCGACTGTGTGCGTACCACCACCGATATCATGAGTCGAGGAACTTTGCCGAAAGGCTGCCGCAAAAGATCTGTTCATTGTCTTCGTAAAGGTGCTGCTTATATACAGTAAAGATGGCACTGCTCATGGAGCGTAAGTGCAGGCGAAACTGCCCGCAGCGTCTACAAATGGGTATCATTACATTAAGGTCTAGAAACCTCTAAAGGGATCCATTCCGTCCTCATCGAAGACATAGCCAGCTCTCCGTTTGTCGACTGTAGATTGAGACAAGTTGCTGCCTCGTCGTGGTCGGCGTGCTCCGCCAATGACAGGCGGAGGCGCAGGAACGTAGAGAACGCCATCTCTGACGTTGGGGTCGACGAATGCTTCCATGCGTACGGTTCCAACAGCCTCAAAGAAGTTCTGACGTACCGGACTGGCAATTGATTCGCGCCGACTTCCACTCTTGGTGGATATACTAGGTCGGAAAGATGAAGCATTAGTCGACTTGTACTGCATCGCAGATGATGCTGAAGACGGGACTGCGCTAGAAGAGAAGCTGCGGAAACCAGGATTGGTGTTGCTGCGATTCCTCTGGTGGCGAGTAGTGCTGATATAAAGGCGTGGCACTGCTGGGAAATCGGCGCTTTCAGGCTCGGCACCCGCGACAGCGTCAATCAAATCGCCTGCGTAAGGCTGATCGGGATGCGACTGAACCTTGTGCAGGTCCGGCCGTTTGCCCTTAGTCAAGCGGATGGAGTCCCTCACGTTGGATCTGCCAAAAGATGGCGAGCGATGGCGTTTGATCGTCACGCCGTCTACTTCAGTTGCCGGCATAGGTGGAATGGGAGGTGGCTTGGAAGAGGGCAACGGTGGTATCTGGTTCGGCAGTTGCGATTCACGAGCCAAGAATGTCAAGGCTGTCATCCAAAGTCCGTGGCGTTCTTCTGTGGTGGCAGTGAACTTTAACGCGCGTTCCGGAGTCAAAATCAGTATGGAGCGGCCCCAAGCAGAACTAAGCTCGGGGTTCTTGGGCAATGGCGTGCGATCCTGAACGTCCAGCACGGATTGGATGGCCACTGCAGCAAGAGTTAGCAGACATAGTCAATGAACGAACACTGTATGGTTGCACGTACACTTCCGACCCTTCTTACCCAACAAGGCAGGACCTGAGGTAGGCTGCTTGGTGTCCCACATGATAGTGCGCTCGTAGGGTGAAAGCCACACCCATCGTTTGTGCCGAGTGCCATGTGCTGTCACATTGACAATACCATTCTCGGCGGCAACGGGCAGCTCAGACGTATCGTCGCCAATGCCGAAGGACTTTCGCTTGCGGATATACTTCCACATCCACTCCCCAACCATAGTGCCGGCGATGGCATCGACCAAATTCGTCTCCTCGGACACACGATTGGACTGTTCAGGTGAGCTTCGCAGGTCCACAGACCCTTTCACGTAGTTGAAGTTCAAGCTATCACGGACAGGCGAGGGTAGGTCGGGTATCGGGAATTTCGTAGGCGCGGGACTTTCAAAAGCCATAGATTGGACAGGCGTAAGCTCTGGTGAGCGTCTCCGCCGGCGATGCGCTTTGACAGGAGAGCTTCTGCCATTGCGATTCCTGATGATGGCAGCTGATTGCACTTTGCGAAGGCTGACCTGTCGCGAATGTGCCGATCTTCCGGTACGACCCATGCGTGGTCCAAAGCCTTCGAGTGGCGTTGGACTCTGCGAGCCCTCACTATGTGGTTTTGGCCGCGAGCTGGACCGCAATGGTATGGGAAATGGGGGAAGCGGTTCACTTTGATAGGCACTCTGGCTGCTCGAAGCTAGACTGGCAAAGCTGGGACTGCGTGGCGACTTGCCAAGCCTGCTCGCGGGCTGCTGAGTATGTCTCCGCTGTGAATTGGCACGACTGCTAGATATGGACGGAGCAGGTGCTGCTCCGTAAGAGTCAGCCGTATCAGGGCGACGCTCGGGTGAGATTTCCTTGTCTTCCGGTACAGCTTTCGGCGGGTCTGATAGCCCAAATCGTCCGACTGGGGGACGGCTTGATACTGGCATGGACGCGATCAGATCACCAGGCTCGTTGTCCTCCACTGGATCGTCGTAATCGCTCTGCTCTGACGACTCGGGCTCTTGGCTGCCGATGTAGTCAAGTCGTGGTTGAGTCACGCCGTACTGCGACGATCGATTTAATGGACCATTGCTCGTGAAGGTTTCGTTCGTTGGTAATGGCGGAGAAAGTACAGGTCGCGGCAAAGGCAGAGCCTTGAGTGGATAGTGTCGGAAGTCTCGCGCTCCATTGTTTCTGGCCATTTCCGGACTCGAATCGATAGGCGACTGCAAGGGTGGTGAAGCAGGTATCGAGATGGCTGGCGGTCTGTTAATGGAAGCTCGCTTCGTCAGGACACTAGAAGCACTGATGCGTTCCGACTGTGACAATGGCCTGGATGACTCCCGAAATGTTGGACTCGGGAGTAGCGCTGATGGCAGCAGGTGAGCTGGCAACTTCACAGCGCGCTTGTCAATCCTGATCTCTTCTGTTTGAATGCTGGCATCCTGGCTAGGCCATACCAGACTGGCCTGAGAAAATGCATTCTTTGTGCCTGGGGGCAGAACATATGGCCGTGGCGACGAAGGTCGCGAGCTTGGAGGATGTATTGCGATGGACGGCACAAACAAAGGCGGAGAAAGAGAATCACGCTTCGGTGTGTGACCACTCTTCGAGCGTTCTTGTTCCACGAGGTCAGTCTGCGTCGATGCTGTGCTATACTCTAGTACAACAGTGAGCTGCGCTTTGTGCTGGACCCAGGCGGCGCCTTCGTCTACCACAGGAGTCTCCGGAGGGCTGATCGGCTTAGATTGCAAACTTCGCTGCGGCTGTTGCAGTGTGGCGTGAACGTCAATTGCTGGCGGAGGCTGCTGTCGCATTTCGTCTTCCGAGGCGTTGTTTTCAATGCTTGCATTGTCTTCTATAGGCTGTGTTACCTCGACGCGTGGCGGAGAGACGGGAGGAGACGGCTGGTAACCTGCATCCACATAAGACGCACGCGGGGCGGGCTCTGGCATAACAAATTCAGCGGGTGGTGGCGTGGTCGCTCGGTCCTGGTACTTCTTGGCTGCTTGCTGCACGTCCCGCGACTCGACAGGCAGCTTGGGGAGCTCCTTCGAAGTTGGAGACTCTAACGAGTCAGTAGTAAGTCCCAGAACGCGCTTGGCTTTGGCATCGAGCTCTCCCGTCACAGAGCCTGGTCGAGATGCCACTTTGTGCTTAACCAGCACTGTGCCTTCGAATGTTTCGTCGCCATTCACAGAACCGTCATTGTCGTACTCGTCCATTTCATCGATGTCGAGCTCATCAGCCAACGTGTTGCCCGGTCGAAAATATAGATCCGGCGTTGCAGCTGTCGCCCTCGAAGATCCAGAAGAGCGAATCTGGCGCTGTCTGAAACTGACGCTGCTCATGTTACGTCGGTGCTTCGTCTTGGTTGGACTTGCTGAAGGAGTCATGGAGTAGATGCTGGCGGTGTCGCTGTCATTGCCAAAACCACTGTCCTTGAACACGCTTTCTTCGGCCAACTCCTCGGCCTGGACCTGGCTTTGCTGCACAGCCATCTCGTCCACAACGGCACGCAAGCGTGTCTCCGTGACGTGTATTCTACGCTCTAATTGCCTGCGCTCGCTGTCCCATGCTTCTTTATCGGTCTCCCAGATGTTCTGCGTTCGTTGTGCGTCTTCGTCTTGTTGCCGTGTCTTCTTCTGAGCGAACTCCAGCTTGGATCGTAAGTCTTCGAGTGTCGCTCGTGCATTATCGCGCTCCCGAACCAGGTCTTCCACGGCGTCATACGTGCCTTGCTCAATTTGCTGCACCTGCAGCTTGGCTTTGCGTACCTCGCGGGCAGTCTCTGCCAGTTGACCATTGAGCACATCATTTTCATTCTTCGCCAAGGACAGATTGACTTCAAGGTTCTCTACCAAGTTGTTCTTCGAATCGAGCTCTCTCCGCAGGTTCAGAATCTCTGAGACTAGCGAGGCATGTAGCGTTGGCGTGAAACGACGTGGGTCCATACCAGAGTATCGTCCATCGCGAGCCTTTTCCTGGGCCTCTATCGCATCCGGAGGAAGTGGTGGAGGTGAAGACGATTGCTCTCTTGAAGAGTTTGTGGTTACGCGAGAAGATCGTTTCGATCTGATAAATCCTGGGGTCTCGTATGGAGTGTCGGCCGGCGACGGCAGCCCTTTGGTGCCAATAAATGAAGAGTACTCGCTGAAATAATCGGCCATGGTATGATGATAATACAGATAAGACGCCGGTAAGGCCGCTCAAGCGCGCGCGGTAACCACTATGCTGGTTCGCAATGCATACATTTACAAGATGAGGGGAAACAATAGTGACTGTTCAAAGTCAGCCGCTGAGTCTTGTGGTTTTGCTATGTAATGTCTCAAGTGAGCCTGACGAGATTGCGTACCTGAGAAATGTATACCATGACCGCCTTCTCACAGCTGCGACGAACGGATCATTGTAATCGCAGGACTCCAGTAGTGTGTTTCGACGAGATGTGGTCGACGATGCTGCGAGCGGTAGAGACTGATGATGGGTTCAAGGGAGAAGCAATCGTCCTCAACTCCAGGAAAGACCTGGCTAGAGTGAAAGGTTAGCATGCGTGGAGAGTAGCACACTTTGTCTAGGAGCATTGACTTTCCGGCTAACCCTGCTATGCAATGGCCACTTGTTTGGCGGCCGTTCCGCTCTATCCTTGCTCTCGGTAACTCAAGTGGAAGCACTGGAAAGCCTATCAGTTCGCGGTTTGATGCGCAGGATGCAACAACATGCATCAGCGTGCTACATGCACAAATGTGCCTTGTTAAGTTGGCGTCCTCCCGATCGAAGCAAGCGCGATCTGTATTACAGCGCGCAGACGAATCGAGGCAGCATGTCAAGCCCATGCCGCACCGCGTCATCCCAAGTTGCGGAATTGTGCATGGAAGCGATGTCTACTGGGGGCATGCAGCCAGTTGCAGCAGATCGTCGAGAAGCTTGCAGCAACGTGCTAGGATGCATGAGATGCTCGTGCCAGGCCTCCTTAATAGGCAGATCGATGCCGAAATTTGTCACATTTGGACTGTTCGTATCTGGCTCAGCGCTGTTCTGTCGTCGCTGTGCACGCCCGTCGTGCAGCTCTCTTCACTGCACTCTGTCTCACATTCTGTGTAGAACAGACCGCAGCAACCAGAAGCACGAGAATGAGCTCGGCCACTGAAACGATTGAGCACACCCGACGTATGTGGACTTGCAGACGGAACCACTTCCCTGGCACTCTGCGGGTAGCTAGTGCGCTGCCGGTTGGACCTCACCCTGCAGCAGCCTGCCGAATCCGTCAGCCCATCAGCAAGCCGGCGCCTACGCCTCAAGCCGCGAGATTGGAGCCAGAGCCACAAGCGTTGAGAGCAAAAGTCTCAGTCGAAGATCTTGCTCGTAGCCTGCAGCAGTTGTTCTTCGCGTTCTCGGGCAATTCTGCCACAGTCCCAGCGTGACGGCACACAATCGTAGAGTGTGGAACAGGTGCACAGCGTGTACCCATTGACGCTCTGGTGGCGATACCCCAACATAGAGCTGTCTCCATACGTGCTATCGCCAGGTGCGATCTGTGGACCTGCAGATGGAAGCAAGTGTGCATGTGTGGCGCGTGACGGCATTACAATCCATGCTCAGCAACGGCGAATGAAGTGATAAGGCGTTGGGGAATTTGTGGGCTCGTTTCGTTCCTCTTCACTGTACAGTAGTTCGCCTTCTGAGACGCGTCGGCCTGGCAGATCTCCGACGGCTGCTCACAGCAGCGTGATCGAGCTCTTCTTCTCTCAAATCGCATCGCTCCGTAGCTAGCTTCGCGTCCTGAAAACAAGGCGACGAAACAGATTGGCTTGCGATCGGCAAAAATAGCTTCGGTGTATGCGTTTGTTGGTTTTGCCCGAAATGGATCAACTTTCGGTCCTTCGAGGCATAAAGTTGGAGATGGTGAGGAAAGGCTTCGATGCTACTGCAAACCGCAAGATTCCTACAGGCTACGTTGACCGGTGTGCAGACACCATCGTTCCCAATGTGTTGACCATCGAACATGGCTAAGGGGCCCGGCGACCTGGAAGATGGCACCCTCTATCTTACAGCCTCGCTAATATAGCATTATTGAACGTTAGGGCTGGCCTTTGCTGGTGACAGAATATATGTGCATCGATCGATAATAGCCGCGTGTAGCTGACTCGATGGGAGCACACAGCGATGTCTGCTTCCAGCAGGGCGGCACACACCTTCATCTATCAGACTCGGAGTCAGTGCCTTCTATTGCGCAATGCTGGCTTTGAGCGACAGGTCTCCTGGTGGGAGCGGTTGCGGAGCGAAAGCACATAGAGATCTCTGCTCATTGCTTGCAACCTCCCCCACGTGCCTGATGACGAGAATTTCCAGACACTCATGTGTAGCATCGCAACACCTGCTGAAAGCAAAACGCCAGAGCTCGGCACAAGACGCGCCACAGGATGCCGATGTGGAAAAGCGCGTTCGTCCGTGGATTTTTGGCCACGAGAAACACAAAATTCATGACTCTTTCAGCTGCAAGACATCCGTTTTGACGTTGCGGCAACAGCCAGGAACGCGCCAGATCTATATGCAGTCACTGAATCACGACCGGCATACTGCATCCAAGCGATACAGCAATCGCTGCAAGAAGCAGGGCTAAGGGTCAAAAATTTCTCTCATGCAACACTTGACAAGCTTATTCGGGATCTGAGATGGCTTCAAATGAAGGCCATAACACGGCAACGCAGCCATCATCAAGCAACGGCGGCGACAATGCAGCTGCAAAGCAGCATCAGAATGCAGACAACTTCGTCGATGCCGTTACGGCTGCCATGCCTCCCAGCATGGAAGAAATGCGCTCAAAAACGGCAGATGAGCTGCTCGCAGAAATGAATCGCATCCCCCTCTTCATGACCACTCTAGATGAGACGGATGGTGAGGGTGGCGAAAATGTCATGCTCGAAGCTATCAAAGCTCTTGCATATGAAGGTACCAAAGCAGAAGTAGCTGCAAATTTCAGAGAGCAAGGCAACGAAGCTGCACGCAGCAGATTGTGGAACGATGCTCGCGAGTTCTACACAAAAGCAATTGCATCTGTGCAAGGCAAGATCAAATTGGTAGACGCTCCTGAAGATGCTCACTCCTCGGCCCGAATCACAGAAGTCACTGATGAAGATCCGACTATTAAAGTCACAGAGCTCGACGAGGAAGCCGAGGCGATCAAGGAGCGCGAGATAGAGGAAGCATGCCTCGCAAATCGCGCGCTATGTAACCTCGAGATGAGTATCACTGCCCTCCAGAGACACATTCTGCGCTTCCCTAGCTGACCATATACCTTCGCAGAAAACTATGGTCAAGTAAATAAAGACTGCGCCGCAGTGCTTCGCCTCAACCCTCGTAACATCAAAGCCTGGTACCGCGCAGCCTCAGCCTGTCTCGCATTAGACAAGGTTCCCGAGGCTTTAGATGCCTGCACGTCAGGCCTACAGTTTGACGCAAGCAACGCTGCCCTTCGTACCCTCCAAGGCAAGGTAGAAAGCCGCCGGGATTACCTCGCCGCGCTTGCCCGAGAGCGTCAACAACGCGAAGAGCGTCAGCGTGTCGAGCAGGCGGCACTCCGGACCGCTTTCAAGGCTCGAAACATCGTGACTCGTGAAACCGCATCGCCGCCAGAGATGGAAGACGCTGCTATTCAACTTGAAGACGCCAAAGACCCTGCATCTACCCTCTCGTTTCCGGTGCTGTTCATGTACCCATTGCACGCGCAGACGGACTTTGTCAAGGCGTTTCAGGAGAACGAGGCGCTTACGGATCATCTTTCGTATCTGCTCCCAGTGCCATGGGATGAAGCGAAAGAATACGGGACCGTGGACGCGATCGAATGCTACATGGAAACGAGCCAGGGAGGATTGATCAAAGCTGGGAAGAAACTCAATTTGATCAAGCTTCTTGGGTCTGGGAAGGTCGAGATCGTGGACGGCCTTGTGCGAATCTACATTGTACCCAAAGCTCGATCTGCGGAATGGATAGAGCAATTCAAAGCTCGAAGAGGAAAGCAGTGAATGCCTATCAGGGCTGCATAACGTTATGTACATACGAACACGTTGTGCGGGGTTTGATATCGAATCAAGTCGCAAGGGCATCCCACCACCTGCCTCCTTGATTCCAATCCGTGGTTGTCAACAACGTTTCCTTGACACATGTCTGTTCAGCACCTCAGGAATGGATCGGTCTAGGTCGACTTATCCGCCGGATAGACGATCCCCGCCTGCCTCCGCATCTCGGAAGTGACATGAAGGACGTTCCTCGAAATTGTCTCCAGTTCCTGCAGCGCGCTTGTATCATGATTGTTCAGTATTCTGGCAAATTCCGCCGCTTCCTCTTCCATGTTCACGTTTGGCTTCTCGACTCTCTTGCAAGGGCCTGCCAGCTCCTCGCTCTTCTTTGTCTGCGGACTCCAGTGTTTCAAAGTGTCGATGTCTGTCGTGGAGTTGAGGGTGAGAGTGCCCTTCTCGCCATAGACCTCGCAGGGAGCCGTGCTCTGGTAGCATTTGCTGTTGTTGATTTGCACACCAAAACCATCATATTCCAGGATTCCGACTCCTCCGCCATCGACGCCGGTACGGCATTTCATAGGAATGTATGATTGCGACTTTGGCTTGCCAAACAGAGCGACGACAAAGGTCACCGGATACACTCCGACGTCGACTAAACTTCCGCCCGAGAATTTGAGCGAGAAGATGTTGGGCTCTTCGCCATTCAGAACATTGTTGTACCTGCTGCTGTAGGAACAATAGGTTATCGAAGCCCCATAGATTTGTCCCAACCTCTTCTCCTCATCGACAAGCTTGCGGAGCAGTTTATAGTTCGCCTCTTGAATATGCCTATACGCCTCAATGAGATATACGCCCTCTTCTTTTGCTATCCGGAATAAGTCATCAAGCTCAGCGACAGTGGATGTGGCAGGCTTTTCAAGTAACACATGCTTCTTTGCCCTCAGCATCTGCTTGGCTTGCTCATAGTGCAGACTGTTGGGCGAAGCGATATAGATAACCTGCAGCTTGCTATCGTGGGCGAGCTCTTCCAGTGAGGTGTGAATGTGGGTACAGCCATATCTCGAGGCAAACTTCTCAGCCTGCTCTTTCGTGCGTGAATAGACGGCCTTTAGCTCCCACTGACCAGTCTTGTTAGCGGCCTGAATCCATGATTCGGTGATCCAATTGGTTCCTATCGTTCCGTAGGTGATGGTCATGATGAAATTTGGTGTTGATGAAGAGTGTCAAGTACGATCTTGACGAAGCTGTTTCAATGATCTTTCTTAGCAGTGGGGCCTTGGATCTATCCTCAATTCAAGCTATGGCAAGCTTTCAATCGATTTTGGAAGTTGATCGATGTAGAAGGTATTTCCCTGTCCTTACAGGACCATGAAGTCTCTGTACTACTCAGCCTGAAACGTTCACCGAGTCTGGCGATGTTATGAGAGTCTCAATCACGTTATGCTGCGTGGAGAGCATTGATAGCATGGAACCTTTCTCCATCCCACGTCCGGTATCGGCGTGATGAGTGGGATGTTGGGGCTCTGCAACACATGACTCGTGTGTCGAGACTTCTTCGATGGCAGCAACGTGTTCGCCCGACGTTCGCCAGACTACAATTCGAATCGTCCCCTACTGCGAGGTATCGAATGCAGCAGGATGCTCTTACAGCCTGATCAAAGCACGTCACGCGAACAGTCTCGAGACGTTGCTCGGGCAAGCCTCGCCGTGCCGTTGCAGTAGCTCATCCAGAACCTTGCAGCGTTGTCCTGCACTCCAGTATTGAGGTGGATTCTTGCAGCTGATGTTGTCGCATCACACAATGCCAATTCCGCCTCCGCCACATGAGTCGAGCAGATCCATTCGGCGTCTGGCAGAAAGACCATCATCTGGTCTTGAACTGGACGGCACATCAAGATGTTCATGAATTCAATGTTTGCGGGTGAGATCACAATTTTCATCGCCCTATCGTGACTGTGTGCAACTCATTGGCCTGGTCGCTGCCACTTACAACAGCTTGATTGTAACGTGGCTGCCATACGATGCACTTTTGGAAGGAGCCAGCGTGAGATGATGGACGATATCATGCCCGCCATGATTGTGTTGTAGTTCAGGGCAGGCCTGAATACATCCGCCAGTCATTGGCGACGATGACTGGCGTCAGATCTTCTTCGAGCAGGCGGCGTGGTTGGGCATCAAAATTGAAAGGACATGCGCAGGGCAAGAAAGGTTGTCATAGAGGGAATCTGGATCATGAATGCTAACACTTCGTGGGCGTAGGCTTCAACACCACCGATCCAGAACAAGGTATGTGGACATGATACAAGGGCATCCTGATTGAGCCTACACTGAATTCCTTTCCAGAGCGAGACCCACCTCCTGCAGCAACTCCTGTCACTTTTCCATATCTTCCAACCGTTGATGACAATGCTTGGAGGGATCCGTCCTTGCCGCCGAAGCTTCAGCGATCATTTTCGCAGATATCAAAGCCTTCGGATGTCTCTGATGACCATCTGGGTATTCTGAATGTGTCCTTCGCTCCAGAGTGCGAGCCAGAGGACTTGGTGCCCGAGACACCTGATGGTCAGTAGTCACCACAGCTCGGACATTGTTCAAGCTGACCTTTTACAAGGAAAGTCGTACTTTCCGCCATTGGCTCCTGGGCAAGCAATAAATCCAGCTTCGTATGCTGCTGCCACCAAAGTCGACTCAGCTGCCGTGGCCAAGCGCAAGGCTTTTGATGAGCGATTAGGTGAGCTTCGCGTCGACAATGATACTGGCATTCGCGTCATCACAAGGACCCTCAAGCCCGGACCGAAGCCTCGACTAGCGTATATGCGCAAGTTTTGGGAGGGCCTCGAAAGCGTTGCGCAGTACTGGGACACTAGCCTTGATCACTACTACAGGGGTACTCCAGCCAGGACTGACGAAGCTGGTGAGAAAGGCGCCAAGCGCCAGCGTCTCGACAGCGTGCCGTCAATCATGAACCTGCAGACAGGATCTAGGGAGCACAGTGGCAATTCGTCAGCCACTACGAAGGGCAGCGGTACTGGTGCCCACGATGACACAACAGCAATCGCAGCATCTATTCCATTACCCACGGAAGCCAACGAAGGCCAGCTCGAGGACCGGCTCCGCTATAAAGGTCGCCGTACCTCAACAGGTTGTGAGATGCCAGATCAGTTCCGTTCAGATATGGTCAAGGCATTTGTGGATGGCACAACGTACCCATTTGGAAGCCAGGTAGCACCACCTCGACATATGCCGCTTGTCCAGATCCACAAGCTCAACGTCCCAGTGCGTCAGACAGCAGCAGTCTATCGAAGACCTAGGGACCGGCTCAAAGCGCGCAACGGCTTCCTCGAGGGCCCTGTCATGACCGTGCAATGCCGACCCGAGATTGACTTTCATGCTACTCATCTGAGCGAAAAGGAAAAGCACGCCAAAGCTCGCCTCGATGCAATGCGTGAGCTTGGTGGTCTTCTACAGCTTGCGCAGGAACGCCGGCGACAAGGTCGGACCGAGCAGATTCCAGGTGAAGGAAAGTGGTGGACAACCAAACCTCGATGGGGTGGCGGGCCGGGTGACGAGGTTGCCAAACAAGAGGTATGCCGTCTTGCGCTCCACAATGTGCCCACTGATTCATGCTAAATTCTCAAAGGATCCCGAAAGTGCAAATCTGGTCAAGGACGTACTGCAAATGGCGGAGGAAATGGTTGCCAATGCCTCTGTGCATCGTAACACCGCACGACGTCCGAAGAGGAAGACTCCTGCCATGCTTTGGAAGGAGCTCAAGCCAGGCAGCAAGATGTGGGATGCGAAGATGGATTACGAAGCAATTGGCAAGGACCCCAATTCTCATTACGATGAGGTGAGTTCACTGGATGCGAACATGCTACTCTTCGCTGTACAGGAGGCTGCATCCCGGATGCTTACATCAACGCATCCTTCATACTGACAGAAAGTTCCTGCAGGTCTTTATGGTCTCATCCTTGAACCACCACATTTCTATCCTGAAGCTACGAGTTCACGTTGCATATCTTGAGTATCTGAGAACGGAAACTATGCCCAATCCACTGCCAGAGGACACCAAATGGTCACGACCAGAATTGCAAAGAACGAAATGGTATGATCTGCTTGACGTTGACGAGCGTGTCCAAGCATTTCGAGCGTTGTGGGGCGTCTCTGCATACTTGTTTCGCGAAATGAAGAGCCCTGAGGACGACAGCAGCATGCATACCTCATAGAAGAGACGTCGAGATAGCGGGCTTTTCAGAGCACAGCTGGGAAACTTGTTCAGGATTGGTACCTAATGACACCGTCTAGCCTACGTATGTATATCCTTAACCACTTGTCAGCTTAACTCGTGCCATGATCGTTTCACTTCTTCGATCCGTCCCTCCCGGTATGCACACTATTGGGATGCTCACGGCAAGTTCCACTTGTTAAACCAATCCATCATGATACTCGTAGCATTAACAAAAGTCGGCGTCGCAGTATCTGTATTCGCGATCGTGCTCGCCCACGAATGCGTCAGAGCATTCACCCAGTAACTCGTCACCAGACCCACTTTGCCTTGTGCTTGGCCAAACTCGTGCTTGTGGACTTGTCTGTCATACGTGTTGGTCGTGATGTTGGTGGAGCCGAGACCATTACGCTTCGCCCATTCTGTGACGAAGTGAGGCACCGTGGGGAGACATTTGCCTCGGCGGTCGCCGCCGTAGTACGGAATTACGTCGTCCGCGCTGCCGTGGATTTCGAGGATGGGGACGGTGCTGCGGCCGGGGTTGCAGGGGAGGGCCACGGTGAGAGGGGCGCAGCCTGTTGAAGGGGTGGTGGCGTCTGTGGTGTGTTGTTAGTTTGCATCCATTTCTGGAGGGACGTAGCACTAGTGACATACAGTAAGCACCGCTGTTTGAAGCAAACGCAGCGATTCTCGTGCTAGCGACGGGGTCGCAGGCAATGATGTTCAGGCTGAACCCTCCGCCATTAGACTTTCCAGTCGAGAAGATTGCGTCCTGATTGATGCAGTATCTCGGAGCGAGGTAGTCGATGATGTCGAGTGTGAACTGTACATCATTTGTCCTAGCTTCTGGGTCTCCCTGCCACTGATTGTCGATACCTTGTGGGTAGACAGCCAGGTTGTCTCTATTGAAGTAGGGGTCCGAAAATGAGCTTAGCACTTCCTGCTTAGATGCTGTTGCACCACGTCCATGGAACCCGAAAATGAGGCCTCTGGCACTGTTGATGTTGTAGTTTGTTGGAATATGTAGCAGGAAAGATCGTGTGATGCCGCCGGAAGTCAAGGTGATTGTGTTGCTGGATCCTGTGCCGCCTTTCTTGATTCCATAGCCTAATGCTTTGCCGCAACCAGTCGACGCGTTAAAAGCATTCGCGGTGCTGAGAAAGACGAGTAAGGTCAGAGCGGTGCGAATTTTGCACATTGCGGGAGAATTTGAATGCATTTTCTGAATTTGAGCTGGATGCTGCAGCTTCAGAGCTTCTCGTAGAAGTCTTTATAGCCACGAGTCGCTCCCCTCTTGCCGTGACCCGGCACACCTCTAGATGCTTCACATACCTTCATTTTCCCAGTGTGAGAGGCAAGAGCATCATAGCGGGGTGTAAGTGAGGGAGGTATGAGCATATGCAAGACATGACCGGCACCACGCTACGTGCAGCTTCGTACACCTTTCTGTTCGCTGACAGCACTGGCGGGATTGGGATGGAGTCTGGATTCGTGGCATCCGTATGCTCGTGCGTTGATGGTGTGCATTATGCAGCGAAGCGATCCTGCACTGTAGAGCGTGTGATGTTCAGTTCTGCAGGCCCTTGCTTCGTCCGCAGGCTCGGTAGTGCTCGAGCGTGTAGTTTTGTGGCTTGTGCGGCTTGCCTGTGGCTTATATCGACGGGCGTGTGCAACACAGAAGTGCGAATCTGCGTTCTGTGCCTGTGGTGGCTATTGTGGTTTAGTGCTGCCTTGACTTGCCGATTCCGTGGTGCTGTCTTCAAGCAGTTCAAGATTATACACTATTGCGAAGAACTCAGTAATTCGTGCAGTGGAGCGCTGCTCTATACTTGTATCACAACAGACATGTTGCTTGATCAACAAGTCTCGTTCCGATCATACTCCAGGAAAGGATGGCACATGTAGTGGTCGCATCTTGTAAGCCTGCAGAGTCGGCGCCTGAGCACGTGACAGCTCACCGCTCACTGATCTATCTGTGTCTCGAAGAGGCACGTAGCCAGCTACCGTGGACCTGGTAGAATCAACATCTGCTGGTACTTCGCGCATCATGCCTCGATCATATCTACCGCAGACTGAGCTTCGCAGTTCCGCGCCAGAGATATGGACTCGTGCTTGTTGAAGAGAACCATGAACTGGGAATGTTGCCGCTGCATGGGCAACTCTGAACATGTGTCGCCCGCAATTCTTATATCAGGTCAATCTTCGCTGCGAGCCTTCCGATGCCAGCGATCGAAGCAGTAATTGAGCTTCTACATGCAGCGTCACTCATTTGGGCTGACACTGTGCCGAACATTGTGAGCCGAGGCTTTTCAAATGTCGTCGAGACCGTTGCTGGCACGCAATGGTCACCATACAATAGCCTGATGATGGATTCTGCATCGTAGTAAATGCACGATCTTCTTGAGGGCGACAAGAGCTGGAAAGTTCGAATTCACTACTTGCACATCAACGAAGACATGTTCCCAGTCGAGCTAGGGAAGCTGCAGTCATGGCATGCACAATCCAATTATTATGGAGTCTGTGACATTAACCTGGTGTCCTTGGGGAAACGCTATGTGTTGTTGCGGCTGCACCTTCATCATTTCATCGTCGATGCGGAGGCTCGTCTGAACCAGCCGATGTAGCAGTCTGCGGCGTTCATGTGGGTGAGGAAAGTCCACCAAGCGTGCGAGCATCGTGCGCACGATGCTCAAGACCGTGCTATAACCCACTGACACGGCTGAAATGCGCGTCTTGACAGACTTCTCGGTTAAGCAGAACTAGGTGTTAAGGTAGGAGAGAAGCGAGGAGCCTGTCGATGAGAATTGTCCACGGAGCGACATTCATCTGACAGCCACTAGCGTCCGTCTGGTTTCAACCAGTGAGAGAAGTGTGCCCCGCCAAGCCAAAAATCTCCATCGCACCTTCCCACATCTCTTCGCAAAGTTCGAACTTCGACTTTCTGTTCATCACCCAGCGACAACAACGTCAAAATGCCTACCAGATTGACGAAGACCAGAAAGCAGTACGTTTCATTCCACGACATTGCGATGCCACATCCGCGACCCTACCCGACCTCGACGAAGACGGATGCGTGGCATCGCAATAGGCACAATTGGTGATGGAATGGTGTACTGATGATATTTCTTCTTACAGCCGCGGTCACGTCTCGGCCGGTCACGGTCGTGTCGGAAAGCACAGAAAGCATCCCGGTGGTCGTGGTCTTGCTGGTGGTCAGCACCACCACCGTACCAACATGGACAAGTACCATCCAGGTTACTTGTGAGTAATACAAACACATCTCTCCACTGACGCACATGCTAATGATCAAACAGCGGTAAGGTTGGTATGCGATACTTCCACAAGCTCCAGAACCAGTTCTGGAAGCCAGTCATCAACCTTGACAAGGTGAGTTGCGAGACAAAGATATGCCCACTAGCCACATGGTGCTGATCTGAAATGTCTAGCTCTGGTCTCTCGTCCCACAAGAGCAGCGCGAGAAGGCTCTCGCTGGCGGCAAGTCCGACACTGCCCCAGTCCTCGATCTCCTCCCACTCGGCTACAGCAAGGTCCTCGGCAAGGGTCGCATCCCAGAGGTTCCTCTCATTGTCCGCGCCCGTTACTTCTCCAAGGATGCCGAGCGCAAGATCAAGGAGGCCGGCGGTGTCGTTCAGCTCGTCGCATAAGCGCATCACGACCACCTATAAAAGCATGGATGATGGAATGATTTGTTCTGCATGACCGTCAAGAGTCTGGCGTTCAAGAGGCGTGCCTGCACAGAAGCGGCAAGGACATGATACACGGATACCCCTTCAGCGTGGTAGCTGAGAGATGATTCTGCGTCAAGTCTATAGACAAATGCAAACATCTCTGAACACACCTTCTGACGTTCCCGCGAGGGAATGAGCTGTTTCCTTGTCCTTGGTGCTCCCCTGCCCCAGGCTACACGTCTGCCCACGAGCAGGGTCTACTGTCCTCGACAGATCTGCTCTACGCCATGCGTGATCAGACAGTCTGGTGGCGCGGCCACAAGGTGATGACCGTCCACCCACTAACAACGCAGGGGAAAGCCGGCATCAACTTCGCGGTTGAGCCATATTGACTGCTGGAATCCGCACAGTGACCATATGCTCTACCCCCACTGATCTCTTGCAGTATCGACCCCGTGCACATCATCAACCCGCTGGCTTCACTGCTGGTGCTTGGAGATTGCCACTCAGGTATCAAATCAGATCATGTTCGGTTATGCAGACTTCGACCATGCTTGCAGTGTTCATGCGGCCTCCAAGCGAGACACATGCTATATGAGCTCATCAACCATTGTGCATAGTGAAAGCGCGTGACCGGTCCTGTTGAATGCCACCACACTAGACCCTGCTCGACAATGGCCCCACTGACTATTGGTAGAGGCATATATCGCCAGCCTTCCCATCTCTCAAAATACATTCGTTCTCAAAGAGTAAATTTCAGCCTCGCTGGCGGCGCCAACACGCACGCAAAGCACCAAACAGTCGTGTGATTCTGCTCTCAGATGAAGGGCGTAATTGGTTTGGAGCGATCAGAGCGACCACCCCATGCGCTGACGTCTTCGCGTAGCACATGGAGAGCGTGCAGGTCAAGTTACACAACTAGAGTAGGTCTAGAAGTGGAGGTCTCACAACCGAGATGAACTCGTCGCAAAACTCGTCTCGCCTTCCGAAGACTTTTGGCGTGAAATCTCGAGCACTGATGCGTAGACTTCAGTCTGCAAACGACCAGGATCACGTTTTGGGATAGTCCTGGTGTCACTGAATCTGCAACAACGACATTCTTCACTAGTTTCAGGCAATCGGATGAACACCTCACTCAAAGATCCCTGGCCGTGGAGCGCCTTCTTCGGAAGGTGGCACGGCTGCAGCAGTAGACTGAGGAGGGGCTGACTGGCCGCTCCTGATAACAAGTGAATGCACAGTCGCGATCACTGTTGGCACATTCCAGCAATCACAAGTTACTACCTAAAGAAGTACGAGCCAAATTGTCACGTTCCGCCGATACAGAAGTACAGACAATGGACTACGAAACCGCGGACGGCTCTCAATTCTCGCTACGAGAAATCTGGAACGAGGACGGTGGCACTCCAGATTTCGAATGCACTCTCATCACAGCCTTTGTCGATGGCAACGCCTATGCCGGCCGAGCCGAAAGGAGGATTGAAGAAATGGACGATGTCGACGTGATTCAATACCTCGAACCCGTTCCCGAAGAGAACATCTTCCCAGTCATGCCCAAAGACTTCACTCCCGCCCCAGCTTTCCACATGTCGGACCACTACCTCAAAGCTCCACAATTTACATACGAGGACTCCAGGCCCGGAAAGACATTTGTAGCCGACTGCATGTACACCGAAGCTTTTGTCCTAGAACATCTTAAGAAACACCCGCATCCAAGCATTGTCGAGTACTACGGCTGTGTGCTCAAAGGCAACCGCATCACGCACCTGTGTCTGAAACGATGCTATTGCAATCTAGCAGAGTACGCTGAAGTAGGCCTCTCCGAAGAAGAACAAGCGAGACTCCTCGAGCAAGTCCAGGATGGCCTGAAGCACTTGCATTCCTTAGGCTTGGCTCACAATGACATTAACCCTGGTGAGTGCTTGCCCTTTTCCCCTCACTGCATCAACCTTCTCTGACAGGTGTCCAGGAAATATCTGCGTAGACTCCACTGGCAACGCAATGATCGTCGACTTCGACTCGTGTGCGCCTCTCGGCAAGACATTGAGGAAAGGTGTGGGTTACGCGACGAACAAGGGAAGACCGGTGTCAGACAAGAAGAACGACTATCAAGGGTTCAAGGAGATTGTGGAATTCCTCAAGAAGGATCGAAAGCGCTCTTCAGCTTGCTATCCACAAGACTGAGTGTGTGTCACAGCATGGAGGTACATGATTCGCAGTCGATGGAACTCCTCTGTAGCATACTTACTAGCATGGCTCGAGAAATGCAGCATGGATACGATGCGACGGGACAGGAAAGCACAATGGATGCATATGTGAAATGAGTAGATGTAGCATATAGATAGGATCAATGGATGTAAGGGTATTCAGATTTGCCTAGGAGCACTTCCTCTCTTCAACAGCTCGAGTCCACGACTCTGCATCTATGTCGCATTACTGACCCGTTTATTAACAACGAAAGTAGTGTTCCCGCCCAATCGTATCCCATGTCGCTCAAAATGAAAAACCGCCAACAATGCCCGTCACCAAAAACCATAACGATGCCCTCTCCCATAAGCATCATGTCATTCCACCAGCGCCTTCGCTGAAAATTCGATCACTTCTTTTTCTCTTTTCACCCACTCCTTGTAATGCTCATACCCATGTTGTGATGGCGTCAAGCAACGTCTCAATACAGTCAAGCCAACAAACGCCATGCGAGCAACTCCTCGCCGCAATCCCAGATGCAATTCATGTGGGTGGACCCTGCGCATTGTATCCACTAATGTCCCACGGCACGCGTTCTGCAAGAGGCGCAGTGTTCGCTGTGCCATTTGGGATCGAATTTTCCGCTTTGAACTTCCTTGGCGGAGCGCATACTACAATCAACGCCTAGCGGGTGGACGAAGAATTGAGTGGTCGAGGGGCTGAAATACTACTTCAATGCCCCGGTGCGGCCGCCACCGATAGCCCCGAAGTTCGTGCTCGTGCCATTTTTGGACTCAGAGCCAATGTCCATATCGAAAAGCTCTTGCTCCTCATCGATGCGCTGGCTGATGCTGTTGCTGCTCAGGTTGCGGTCCATGCTGGCTCGAGCAGAGGTTGATCCGTTTGATAAGGTCTTGGTTGGCACAGGTACCTGTGGCACACTCGAAGCAGACCTGGCGGCCTCGAGCTTGGTCCTCGCCAGTCCTTGCGTGAGCATGCTCATACTCGCTTGCGTGTGACGTCCTGGGCTACTGAAGCTTGGACTCAGCTCACCATTTGCTGGCATGCCAGCCGGATGTGATGTAGGGAACGAAGAGTCGCGGAGGGGCGACCCAACATGTCCGAGTCCGTTCTGCATGGCCGTGCGTGCGAAGACGCTGTTGTACCTCGAAGGACTCGAAGAGTGAGGGCTGCCGACTTTGCTCTCTGAAGGTGTGCCATGGCCAGAAGGCGTTCGACGCATACCAAGAAACGAAGATGAATCCTCCACGTTCCGAGAGACTCGGCGCGGTCTATCCTCCGGGATCAGATCATGCAAGCTGGAGGGCAGCAGTTCTTCCTCCCTATCCGAATGGCCATCATCATCTTCTTCCCACTCTTCGAAAGGCGTAGGCGCGAAGCCACCATAGCTCGCGGCCACCCCACCTCCTCTCGACGCGCGTAGACGATTTGAGTGCAGCGGTCTCTTTGCAAAAGACAGTGGCTCATCAGACCCACTTGGTGGTGACGAACCCATGCTCGCGATCACATTGTCCATACCGCCATATGCTGAGTTGTGTAACTCTCGAAGCGCTGAATTGCCAAGCTGTGACTTGCGAGGTAACGATGAGGGAGGCGACTCTACACCGAAGCGTGAGGGAACCGATGCAGCCAATGCTCCAGATGGACCATGTATGGCTGCCCACGAAATGCCGTTGCTGTCGAAACTGTTGGGTAGAGGCGCGTCCAAGACGGATAGTCCTTTCTGAGGTGGAGATGTCGCAATGCGCTCATTCGCAGGAGGTGATCCAAACTTCGGCGATGCTGAGGTGTAGGTCATATCGGGCTGCGGCATTTCGTATCCATTCTGTGCACCATATCGATAGTGCTCGAAATCTGATGGGACATCTCCATTTGGCCGCTGCTCGAGATTCTGCGCTTGCAGAGAGAGAAGCCCTGGTGGTGGAGGTCCAAAAGCGTGAGGTGGGGGCGGCCCAGCGAGATATTGAGGAGGGGGAAAGCGCTGGTTCACGACTGTGCCATCGGGCGTTACGTGCAGGAGCATGCATTTCCTTCCGAACTTGCATCCTCCCTTGGCGAAGTATTTGCATGGCGCCGGTCGCGTCGTCGACTCGATATCATGAGAGAACGGGCACATCGGCCCAGCTTGGCACTGGCCTTGCAGATAGAACTTACAGGGGACATGCTGCGTGTCTGCCGATTGTGTTAGCCAATATCTTCCACTCTACTTCCAAACTCTCAGCATACTCTTGTTCTTGGGCGGACTGGCGGCCATGCGCTGTGGCATGCCATATCCTCCGCGCTGGCCACCACCGCCGCCGCCGCCATTTCCTATCGGCATGCCATTTCGCTCCGCCTGCATTCTGGCACGCAGATTGTGGCTCGCGATCGAATCTATAGAACGGCGCGTATAAGAGGGAGGTCGCGCAACTGAGTCGTACGGTGTCGACGTAAGCGATGTAGGTTGTAAATGTTGTGCGAAAGTGTTCATTTTGAAAAAGAGGTCGAGGGTCTGGTGTGCATGTGAAGCGGGGTGTGGCTAGTGTCTCGTGGCTCGTGGCACCATGAAGTCCGTGAAGAGAGATAAGAAACCGTTGCCGTTGCCGATGGAGACGAAGAGAGCAGCGTCAGCGTCGTCTTGTATCTGTGCTGTTGGTTACGTGCTCTATGCTACTGATTAGAGGTGAGTCGCGGCAAAGGCATGCTTTATGGTATTAGAGCATGCCTATCGCGCCTCAGTTCAATTGCATTGATTGCTCCCGACTCGTTGGACGGACCCTTTGCGTGCCCGCAGGCGTAGATTTGCTAATCTCGGCGTTGCTTCGACACGGCTCAAAGACCCTTCGATGTTTCGGAGTGTTCTTGACTTCAATGACAGCAGGAAGCCAGCATGGGTGTGAATGCGGCGACCGGGCGCATCTCTGGCACTCTAATAGTCTTCACGCAGATGCGGTGAGAGGTGGTGCTGTCATAGCCACCTGACGAGCTGGAAGGCCATCATTGGACAAATGTCTTATGCACTCCCACACCGAGAAGCCGCTCGGCAGCATCGGGGCGTGGGATGAACACACGGAGAGCAAAAAGGCACTGGAAGCAGCCATCCATGTGATCTGAGAGACACCCGAATGATGGTGCAACGGGCTTGAAGAGGACAATAATGAGGAGGCATCGAGAAGCCTGTTACAATGATGAAGTATAGCAGAAGACAGCTGAAGAGGCGTATATCTGACTTGAGCTTCGCAAATTCTTCGCCCGGTCATCGAGCGGAGTAAATGTCTTCGCATAGCAGGACACCGCCTTACGATACGCTCAGGAGAAGAACGATGGCATTGCGCGCCTGGCCTGGAGTTGTGCAGATGTGTGCTACGAGCCAAAAGTTCCACGACGTGTTGTTCGTCGGTCTGATTGGACCTGCTTGCATTTGACCTCTGCAGACCTTCGGAGATCTGGTAGTCGATGCTGGTTACAGCTGTATCAGAGGTCGACGTGAGGTCTACGAACACGCGTGTGATGAAAGCTCCACACTCAGCATAAGTACCGACGCAACAGGAGCAACGCGAAGCACTCTGGGTGTGCAAAATTTCTCTTGAGTGACAGTCGGGAGATTGGAGGCTCGAAATCAACTTCTTACAACCGGACGTTGGATCACTGTACGCCATGAGAAGTCAGTCAATTGCACGAAAACACAGTGAACAAGGGTGAAAGGAGTCAATCTCACATGCCAAACAAGTGCATTCTGGCAGAGGTGAGCGGAGCACTAGGCATGTGAAGACTGATGCGAGATTGTCTGTCAGCGACACTATCACACACGGTGGATGATGGTGATCTGAAGAAAGAAGTAAACAGTCTGCATGTAGGTCGAGGCACTAGCGCACCTGCTGCTTTCCCTTTGCCACGAACACCAACTTTGCAACGACACGACCACCTCACCCTCGTTTCTTCCAACACGACCACGCTCTTTGACAACCTTCCGCAGACCACACTCTTTTCGTCACCCCTTTCTCACCGCAGTCACTCGTTCATGCCAGAAGGCACGCCTTCGCGATGAGGATCTCACTCGCCGTGGTCGCGATGGCCTGCATCGCGGCTGCTCAAGCCAAATACTGGAACTTGACCTCTGTCAATGACACCATTGGGTAAGTGCTTCCTCTTCTTGTTTACTGCACCTGCCCCTTCGCATCCAGAACTGGTCTGCCCTGGACATCGCGATCAGAGATCTCGAGCACAACAAAATGGATAGCCTCGCAATTTTCGAATACACAAGCACACTCTTCAACAGCATTTTGCCGAGCATACATCTTCATGCTTGGATCATGGCCAAAGGCAAATCCAGACAAATTGGTCACAAAAAGGGAAGGGACCGACAGAAAAACGCATCGACTTCGAGCTCGAGCAGTGTTGATCCGGGCGGTTTTGTCCTTCCGCCCACATGGAGCGTGGACCTACGCCAATCCAGCACTCCTGATTCTCTGCGAAAGGACTCGGTCTTCGAAAACGTCCGTAGGCAAGACGAGCAATATGCTCGGGCTCGAGCAGCAGAATCGGCTGGCAAGAGTCGGGAATGGCTGCAAGCCATCCACAACCCTTTGCCTGGTGTCCGAGACTGGATCGTATCCACCCGCGTCTGGCGACGCTACACAAGGACCGTTGGAGTCCAAGGCCTCTTGATCAACGCCATCGGACTCTGCATCGTGTTTAGTGCACTGAAAGTCGTGGTCGATAGCTTACTTCTTGCGACTAGGGTGTCTGCCGCGTATTCTGCCAGCGCTTCCACAGTCTACATTCCGTACACAGAGACCGTCACCTCTACCGCGCTCTCTCTGGCGAGATCGAGTGGTAGCACTGGTCTCAGCCAGGATTCTTCCAGTTCGACATCGTACACGACCATTTCAACGTTCACGACTACCGTATCTCGCACCATAACCGTCACAGCTAGCGAGAGTCCTTCGCAGCCGACTGCAGTCTTCACAACGACCGCAACCGTGACTGCTACCGTCTCGCTGTTCTCCACAGTCACTGCGTCTCCGCCTAGGTCTACAGCCCTGCTTGGGTCTTCAACCACCCCTGCATACTCTTTCTATGTCTCAAGCGGCAGCACGGTGTGGCAAGGTGGAGCTACGCCCTCTAGCGGCGTCTCGCTGAGCATTGTCACAACATCTGTCGTGGTGACTCCACTACCAGGCACGTCTACATCAGCAGCGAGCAGCTCTCTGCCCAGCACGGCTTCCACTTCTGATGCCTTGACGACATTCACGCCACCCCCGTACAGCTCGACGACATTCAGCGTTCTCAGCTCTGCACTGACGACAACTCTGACGAGTACCCACTACATCACTCGTTCATTATCAAGAGTCTCGCCAGCTCCATCGTCCTCGCGTGCTAGCTTCACTGGGATGAATAGTGCAGGATGGAACACTTCAAGCGCTGGAGATACGGTCCAAACGAGCCTAGTTGCCAGTATCCCACTACGATTCACAAGATTCACGAGAATGGTCTATTTTGGCCACGACGATATCACCATCTCAACAAGCACACAATTGGTCACAGCTACCATTGGGCAAGTTGTGGGCACAAGCTCAGGAGGGTCTTCCGCAGAGTCTGCGGCAACCACTATTACTGTCGGCACGTCCCCGTTGTCGCTCAGCACAGGCATCGCATTCCCTACTGCTCCTTCGGCTTCTGCTTCGCTGCCCTCTTTGTTCACACAGATTGAGTCTCAGAGTACGACCGCGACACTGTCGACAGAGCAATCTGATGGTATCCATCAGACGATTGGAGCCAGCAGCGGTAGTAGCCTGAGCGGCACAGCCGAATCACCGTCTTCACCACTGTCTACAAACGGCCTTCCGAGCATCAGCAGCGCGTCTAATGGCTCCGCTACTGCCTCCGCACGCACCGGCCCCCTGACCCGCTCACCATACACCATTACGAGCTTCCTATCTGGAAAAGGCACAACATTCACCGTGCTTAGCTCCCCAAGTCCAGTAACGCCGAGGATCACGGTATCTAATGGCACTACCTACAGCGTCACGGAATCGGGCTCGCGTTCGCCGGCTGACAGCTCCTCTTCACGCGCTTCTACTCTGGCGACGAGCCTGACTGTCACCAGAGTGATCACCAGCGCCACGGCAATGACAGTCAGCGGCGGAAGTGGTATCAGTGCGCAGACGTCCGGAGTCCTTGGCTCAGGTACATCAGGTCTATCCTCCGACCTCACTCGCAGTGCCTCCGATGCCACCGACACGACTGCATCGCGAGTGTCGACATCCGAATCGCTGCCCAACGCTTCCCCTTCATTGTCACCAGATTCGAGGAGCTCGTCGACAAGCCCATCAGCAAGTGGCACTTCCTCGCCAACTTCTGGCCAAGTCATGGTCACTGGTCCAAGTACTCGTGCTCTCACTTCAACCTCGAGCACTAGCTTCGAAACGGACTCGAGGACCGGCTCTACATCAGACAGTGGCACCCAATCTCCCACGAGCAATTCTGGAAGTGCTACCTCTACTACAAGCGCAAGATCGAGTACTTCACCCATCAGCTCTCGCAATAGCACATCCATCGCTTCGCCCACACGCTCGCTGTCAACAAGTGTATCGACGTCCACTGTGGCTGGGGCTATCCCGACTTGCGGTGAGCAGGGCGATTTCACTATGAACTTCGACGACTTGCCAACATTCCGCTCTGGTAGCGCCAGACTGCGCAAGCGTCAGAGCTCATTCTGGAACGGCACGAGTACCACTAGTGGAAATGGTACCTCGGATGTCACTCAACAGCCGCCACTGAGTCTGAGACCGTACAAGCACATGCTGTTCAGCAGCGGCTATGTGTACTCTCCACAGCCAGTCGAGCCTTTCGCACCAGCTTCTGCGCCGAACGTCGCAGTCTTCTTAGCGAATGGCACTGGGCTCAGAGCCGGGCCACCTCCGCCAGTACAGAATGGCCTGGAGCCTGGAGAAATTGCCGATGGACCATATCACGAGGGCAACCCGGCTTTCTTCTTCGACGCAAGCAGTGCTGCCCTAGGCTGCGATAGCCAGACCACGCCATGCACCATGCAAGTCACTGGCTACACTTGGAACAATACCGTCAAAGATGATGTTCCAACCTATTCAGAGAACTATACTCTTCCAGCATGCGAAGGCTATCGCAACTGCCAGCTGACCACGGTGACGTTTCCACCGACATTCCGTAATCTTAGCGGCATTCGCATGCGGGCGGTGCGAGGATCAGAGCCCCGCACGTTCTTTGCAGACGACATCAAGGGTAGATGGGCTGACGACTCTTGCGAGTCTGGCAAGACACGGCAGAACAGCGCGTAAACCTGGCGCGGCGTCAGGGCTTTGCACTTCCTTTCGTGTACAAAAGCATCTTCCTGCTTTATGCTGCCATGTGGTCTCTGGGTCGGCGGCGCACCATGAGCTGAATGCAACACGGCATACGCCATGCTTTCAGATGGCCGTCGTGGTCGGTCAATTGGTCGCCGCACCATTATGATCCGCTCAGTGCCCAGTCAATGGCACGAAAGGTACATGCGATCCGGCATCAATGAGCCTGTATTTAGCTGCGATAATAATAACATTTGCACAAAACGTTTTCCTGCTCCCATCCCAACATGTGTTCAGGTGTGGCACAGAGAATTCGGTATGAGATTGCTTACCTTTCGAATGCGCCCAATCGATTGACGCAGCATTGCTTACAACTTCCATCCCATGGTACACAGCAGAAGTCAAACCGACACATAGGATCTTGCAAAATGCTGCGTGGCCTCAGCCCTGACGCACATTCCGATCGCTTGAGATTCATGATCTTTTGACCCATAACACACAGAGCAGCGTGTTGTACAGGAAGCGCGACGAGATGGCGCGTGACAGATTCACGAGCATGCTTGATGAAGATGGGCCTTCGGTAGCAAAAGCGCGCAGAGAAGTGAAGACAGGCCTTCGAGGCACCACGACAGAGAGAAAACGCGGTGGGGATGCCATTGCCAAAGTTGACGAGGACATCCGGACATTATCGAAGGAAGAACTTGTCCCACGTTCCGTGCCGGACTCATCGTCTGAGAGGCAAGTCTCGAGCAAGACGAGTTCTGCGATCGCAGACACGCTAGAGCAGCAACACGAAGCCGTCGCCTTAGACAGACCAGCCAACAGTCGTCGCAAACAGTCATTCTTGCATGTGACTTCCAGGGACGAAGATATCGATCCCACAATGATAGGCAGCTCACTTCAGCCCAGCAATACGCGGCGGAAGCAGTCATTCCTGCACGTCACAGCGCTGAAGGAATCTCATAACACCGATCTTGCCGACGATATGCAGTCTCCGACACAGACGCAGATCTCAACGAGCTCGAACCGATCCCATCAAGATGTTGCTGGTCTAGCGAACGGAGAGTGGCAAGCAGGCGACCTGACAGAAGCTGATGTTGCCAACGCGGTGCAGGATACACTAAGAGTGATTCGAGAACATCGCGAGTACCTAGACCAGTCCCGTGCTGCAGCGAGACGTAACGAGAATATTCTAGCAAGACTTGCAGCTACACCAACAGCATCTTGGAAAGCGAAGCAGAAACCGTCTGTTGGACCAGGAAATGGAACAGTGAACGTGTCAGGAACTCCCTTGCCCAGATCTGCAGCACCATCGGTCGCAGTGAGACCAGTCCTTGGCGTGACCAGAGGTCGCCCAGGTACTGCGTTGGCTGACAGGGTTGTCACGAACGGCGTCGATGCCAGAGAAGTCATTGCAAGGTCAAGAAGTGGCGCCCGAAGGAAGAGACGTTCGGCAAGCACTGGCTCTGTGGTACGTACGAGATCGTCCGGAATTTCAAAGATCGAAGCCATGGCAACAACATCCAGAGATCTAGTCGATGTCTTAAGGCAAAGGTTGCACGAGGGCGAAGCGCCTTGTAATACAAACGCTGCGCAGCTGAAGCAAGCCCACAAGCCCGACGATTTACCACGTGTTGAAGAGCAAATCAATGCCGGAACCGCATGCGAAGCCAACGGAGCGCGTTCAAGTCTACTCGACGCCACAATACTAGCATCGCCAGCGCCTCTATCAACAGGGGCTACTCGACCTTTCTCGCGCAACACGCAGACTGCAGCTCGGCAACCGCCACAGGTACCTCAAATGTCTTCCGCCCGGGCAAAATCGAAGCAGTCCACGTTCGCAAGGACGATCCGGCCGGACCCATTTGCACCAAAAGCTGAGATCAACACACGAATCTCAACTTGCAGTATCGGGCGTACAGGGAGATCGAGGCAATTCAGTGATAAATCCTCCGCTCCGCGACATAGTAACGTCTCCGAGCGCCCAGAAGGTCGGCCGAAGTCACATATTGATAATGACAGCGCTGAGCATCGTGAGTCTTGTCAAGAACGATCAGATGAGCCTCCTTGGCGGCGTCTGTCGCAGCAAAGTACAGTTTCTTGGTCTTCCAAAGGCAAGGCAGCTGTGAAAGACGGGGACCACTTCCAGAAACTGCACGCCATGATCAATGACAGGCCTCTATCATCGCATTCCTCGCTCCAGGCTCCAAATAGTTCAAGGATATCATGGGTGGGCGAAGACTTCGACGTTGGTATGGAAGGCAGCATTCGGGACCGACTCTGCACTGCTCAGCGATGTGACGGCGAGGGCGGCAAGGCACAGGACAGGGCCCGACAAGACTCTGGAGGCAATACTGATGACAACGCAGTGCCCGATTCAACTGCTCAACGTGAGCAGTCTGCATTGGTGAACAGTCTAGATCTTGCTGCTTCCATGGTGTACGACGAAGTGGTAACGGCCTGGAACAACGATGCTGGCTGGCTGTTCAGTGTTGCAGATCAGAAGCGCCTTGGCGAGTATGAGGCACTGACCATTCCCTTGAGAACCGTCCGGGCACTGAGATCTTCAACGAAGATGAATGAGCACTTTCCTAACGCAGAAACGTTCCAGGCCATGATCGATCGTGCGCATAGGTCTTTGGGCAAGCCACAGAGCCACGCGACTGGACATGCTAATCCGGTCATAGTCAGTTCAGTCAACCTGAACAGAGCTCGCAGGAACTCTACTAGCTTGATGACAAGAACGAAGAACTTCCTGTTGGCGCCTTTCAAACTTGGTGGCAGGCTCAAAGGAGGTCGACCAAGTGGACGTCCTCGACGGGGCAGTACAGGCAGTCTGGTAATGCGACCCACTCTCATCCCGAATATGGCCAATGGCACACAAGTAACGATCAGCCATGCAAACAGTCTAAGACCGGAGCATAATCCAGCGCTGATTCGGTCCACGGTCCCAGGAAGCCAGCCGCAGACTGCTAGGCTGCCCAAAAGAAGGACAGCTCAGCCTCGAGTCAGGTCATCCCTTACAACCCACGAAGAGGAGACGGAGGAAGAAGAGAGGCCATGGTTCCCTGTTGACATGGAAGCTCAAGAACTGCCGGCCGAGGATGTCATACCGTCTACGCAGCCAGTGAAGGCGATGCGTAGTCAGGAGATCGAGGACACGCAAGTCGTCAAAGGATAGCAGCTCCGAGCTGGTCCAAAGGGATTTTCGGAGGCTTCGCAGGCCAAGGGATGCCACTGTCTCATACAACTTCCACGATCTTTTCAACGGAATGGTGCCTTCCAGGGTTCTCTAGGATCAGCAGATCGAGCACTTCATCTGCAAACGGTATATGGCATGTCAAGTTGCGAGACTTCAGTAGATGATGGTCGATTCTGCCACGTTGAGCGATGGTGTTGGAACCGCGTGTGTTTCGTGATACCCAGGATATACGACGCGTCGGTTTTGTTATATTTCGCAAACGATTGTACTCATAGTAGCTTGGAGTATTCTGCTCGCCTGTCATCTGATAGCATACAAACACAACATCGAAGAAAGTCATGTTTCAATACAGAAACATCTCACATCGTGTTGAAAGAGAAGAGGCAGAACTATTTCGCTCGCTCGCAGGGATCTTCATCTTGGCCTCGGCATTGAGTGACATCGACAACGTCACTCTTGACAGCGGACCTCCTCACATTGCCATAGTACTACACGGCTCCAGATGAAAACAATAGATAATTTCCAAGTATCACACTCCCAACTCATAACAATTGAACCTCTCAAACAAAAACAACCTCACATCTCAACCACCATGCCTCTAACAACCCTCCACCTCTTCGCCCTCGCCCCCAACGCCTCCATCTCCCAATTCCTCCGCGCCCTGAAATCCTACTCCATCACCCCCCTCGTCGCATCCAAAGTCGTCCGCTGGATCATCAAGCCCGAAAAACTCTCCACACACCTTCTCAACCAGAAATGGGATCTTCTGCTCATTCTCCCCGCTACCACCTCCATCCCCGACACCTATCTCGGAGCAGACTGGGTGCATCGCCATTGGAGTATTACCGCCGGTGTGCCGTCTGGTTTACTCAAAGACTTTGATAAGAAGAATGAGAGATTGTTGCGTCCGCAAAAGGGTGATGTGCCGGAATTGACGGGCTCGTTGTCGAAGCCACGAATGGCGAATTCGAGTCAGGGTTTGGAGCTCAATGATGATCTTCTCAAGTGGAGTCAAGGGTTTGAGTTGGGGCAGAATGGGGCCGTGAGTATGCTCAATTTGTTATCGTTTAAGCCTGGGAAGGAGGCGCATGAGAGTTATCTGAAGTATGGGAAAGCGTTCGGAGAGAGTATTGGGAAGAGGAGAGGTGGGACGGCGAAGATTGTGGGTAAAGTTGTGCCGGATCAGAAGACGGGTGGGGAGGACAAGTATGGGTGGGATGAGATTGCGTTGGCGCATTATCCAAGTAAGTCCTTAATTTGTATCGAGGGTCTGAGGATTGAGAAAAGATGAAGACGGCTGAGCTGACTCTTGACAATAGGTATCCGCCACTTCACCGATATGCTCGCGAGCGAAGACTACCAGAAGGTGAACCACGAATCTCGACTACCAGCGTTAAGGGACACGTGCATACTGTGTACCACTGAGCTGGATCAGGACCTCAGTGTCGACAAGTCGAAGCTATAGACTGCGGATAGCGATGCGTTGATCAGCAGGAGGGGCCGCCTGCAGCAGTCATCGTCAGCGTTCTTATTACGCAATGAAAAATTACCACGAGCACATACCGATGGCAGGGCTTTCGTAGATGATGGCTTCAGGCCCTCGAAGCTTTTCCATGCCCTCCATGATAGCAAGGGCCGAGATCTCCACGTCTGGGCCAAGCGGAGCGTAAAGGTTGAGCTGGGCGACTCGCAGCTGTCCGTGCTCATCGTCATCGACAATGTGCACGTATACAGCAAGAATTTGCTTCGACTTGTCGTCTTCGTCAACCAGTGCCCAGTGTGCCCATTTTTTGTCCGCATTGCCAATGTAGCGACGGTCTACGACCCTACCAACCAGACTATTAGCACACTCTGTGGGGATCTGAAGAACTCTTGGGCATACCGTTCCTATCGAAATTTCCTGCCGTCGACTTGGAACCTATATGGCATCCAGCTAAAAGAGCCGGCGGAACCGATTCGAATCTTTTGCCACTGCTTCTTGTCTTTGGCCCACGGAATTGGTTTGCCCTGACGATCGACCTTGGTCTTACGCATGACGAAGGGATCTCCAAGCATTAACCCATATCGCGTGTGCCAATGACCGTGTCCTCTGAATGCTGCGAGGGTCTCGCCAGGACGGCCATCGTCTTCGAGCCGATGGATCGTGCTTATGTTGATTCCACGCCGTGCCCGTGTGAAGTTTGTGCAGTAGTGAGGCAGTCCATTCTCTCTGATCTCGTACACGCCAGCCAGTCTCTTGCCATGAGTCGAGGTAATGTCAAAGGTTCGTTTAGGGGCGTAGACCATGCCTGTGTATGGTGGCTCTGGCGTCGAGTTAGAGGCGCCCATGCTGGTAAGGAATAGTCAGCCAGGAGTTGCGAGTAGGTTGGTGGTGGATGCGAAAAGTCAGTGTAGCGGCAGAACAGTGCAGGACTGGTGGTCATGAAGTGAGTCGCGAGTGTTGCAGGTGCAATCAGGAGTTGTTTCCTCCATTAGCAGATGTGCTTTCCCTGGCGGATTACGTGCAAAAACAAATGGCAGCCGTAGATCGCTGTTTCACCTAAGTTTCCGAAGCAGCTGGTGGCTCTATCAACGATGGATCGCGTTGGAGTGCCTCAGCTGCAGTGTTGTAAGACGGAGATAGTTTAGCAACCTGGAAATGTGAAATGTGTTCGGATCAACAAGGACTTGTCAGTTGTTCCTGTACGTAGTCTGCGTGGCTAGACTAAGCACGATCCTTGACGATCGCCCTCACCCTCTTTCTCTCACCAGCATCCAGCTTCCACTCGATCCCTGTTTCACGATCAAGCTGAGGTCCATTGAGCTTTGCAATCTCCTCCCACTCGTCGTCTTCCATGTTCATGATGAGTGTCATCTGTGTACAACGTGAGAAGGCATCGCGAAGCTCGTACTTGCCACCCTTTACAGCAGTAGCTACAATAGCTGCAATATCTCTTTCTAGACGAATGGCTCCGAGCTCGTTCACGCGACCATAGTAGGACCAGATTCGTTTCTCCAGAGTCCGCGCAAGATGTGCGATGGTCGCTGTGATCAGCTTGTCGTAGATTTTGGCTGTCGCGATTCGCTTGATAGGCAAGGTGAATGCCTGCCAACCTCGTTCGAAGCGCTGAGCGACGATGTCGTCGGAGGGAGTGTCATCAGCACCTACATTGGCGTCTTCATCGTACTCGATGTTCTTGAATGTTTCAGTAAAGACTGGTCGGAGACGTGGTCGCATCACTTGCTTTAGCAACACTTCGATTGCTTCGTTGACGAGCACTGCGGTCTTCTCGGCAAAGTTCTTCTCCATGTTGCGCAAGATAGTCTCAGCATTTTCGGCTTCCTTCCCAAATGGAAATGTGTCCAACAACAAGGACTCGGCGTCGTTCTGCTGAGCCTGTGCTACCGAGGCGTTACCCAGACATGTTCGTATGATCCTTCGGACGTAATCCGTAGCGACGTCAAGGTTGTTGACGAGGACCAGGAACGAGATGATGAGGCTCTCCGGAGGCAAAGCGCCTTGAATCGCCGCTTTGGGATAGCTTTCGTCACGCATCTTTCGTTGCTCCATGCCAAAGAAATCTGTGCCCAATACTCTGCCAATGGAGGGTATGACATTGCGCACGATACTCAGCTGAGAGGTCGAAAGCGTTCGCTTCAGAACCTGATCAACAATGTACATAATATCGTCGACCGCCGATGTAATGAAAGGTGGACTCGACCCGAGCTGCTTGTTCGGATTGAGTGTCAGATCAGATGGAGGCTCATCGATCTGAAAGGACTTCTCGACTGAGCGACGGAAGAAGAACGTCGCCATGGCGTTAAAGGGATCGACAAGCAATTCCGTGATTTTCTTTTGCAGCGTGCTGTGTACCAAGAACGTTGGCAGATGCAAGTCGCCATCGAGGTTGTGATCATGAGCGCTCGTCTTGCCCGCTAGGAAGCGAGTGTACAATGACCAGCGTCCTAGCATGACCGCACTCTCATTGAGCAGAGCGTCGACCTCTTTCATGTCTACGCTGTCGTCTTCGCTCGTCCGGCCTGAGCCTGGCGCAGGTGAGCCAGTCCTGGTGGGTAAGCTGGATTTCTGCGCTGGCAGGAAACTCTGCACGAAGAAGTTGAATGGATAACTCTTGATCTCAGTCATCCTGCGATGCACGCGGCGGTCTTCCGACCAACTGTCGAGGATCAGTCCTCCTTGTCGATCGGCCTCGATCTGTATGCGTTCGATGACTTTCGTCATGCTGCCAGGACCATAGTGGCGTTCCACAAGCGGCTGGTGCCCTTCCACGATTTGAGCAATGTGTTCGAAGAGTTTCGTCAATGCTTGAGCGTAGAACATTCCGTCTCGTCTTTGGGTAGAGCTCATATTGCCACGAGCACGCTTTGCAATTCCTGTACAAACATAGCGGCCATATGCTTCCAGTCCAACATCCCCACGTCCGATCAGCGGGAACAGCTTGAAAAAGCGAGTAATCCGTGCTCCGTCGCCATCATTCTCTGCTTTCTCGAATTCGCGCATAAACAGACCTTTCAGACTCTCTGCAGCATTGTCAAGCGTAACTCTTGGCGGATCTGGCACTTCTGCCGTGGGCACAATCTCTTCTGCAAAGGCCCCATCGATGACGGCGTCGGGAATCTTGAAAGCTCGATGTAAATAGTCTGCAGCGGTTTCCCAGTCCTGAGGAGCACCCATCGATCCATGCACGCCAAGGACACATGCTTTGAGCTCGGCCACCTGTTCGACGACATCCAGGGTGGCTTTCACGGCAGCCTGTTCCTGGTCGAGTTTCTTGACAGCACCAGAAATCCGATGTGCTGTGGAAGCTGCATTGGAAAGCATGCCATTGCTGATGTTGCGTGTGGCAATCACTTGTGAGCCTAGCTGAGCACGTGCCAGGTCCAAGCGACTGAGCTGGCGATTGAGGTCCTTCTGGGAAGCAAGCAAGCTGTCCAGACGGGAGGTCACGGTGGCCTCTCGTTGCGATAGTTCTTGCAGAGCAGCTCGAATCTCCCCCACTGATGCGGCATTGTATACATCCGGCTGCTCGCCATTGGAGTGGCCATTGGTGAGCAGTGGCATTGTCAAGAGATGGTGGGGAGGAGTGGTGTACGTGGGCGGTGTTAGGGTTCAATGTCAGATGTCAATTCTGAAACATGCCATGGCTAAGTTAGCGTGGCTTTCCCAGCCAAGTCGCGTGGTCGCGTGTTTTGATGCGAGTCTGTTGATGTTTGGCCTGTCGTCGTCCACCGTCAAGGCCAAAGGAACATGCAATTCGCTTGTGTGCACATCTAGCAAGCTGGAGCACGGCTCAGAGTAACTTAGAGCACAAGGGTACATGTTCGCAGCCTCGAATTGCGTGTTGCTCCTTCAGCCACAGTGCGTTCTAAGTTAACTAGCCGCTGGGGTCCACAGTCGTAAACAATTGCTTATCGCTGCCGTGTTTCTCTTGGATGACGCTCGCTGTCTAACATTCGTCTGTCTGTCTGTATACCATTCTTTGCATATACATTTGGCTGCCATTCGTCCTTGCCCAGTCGACCGTACTTGCCGTCCACCGATCCACCACCCACGCCCACGCTAACTGTTGCGAGGCACACAGAAGGCAGCTGCGAAGAAAGTGTGTCAGCAGACGAGAGCACAGAGAGGAAGGCGCACTGGCGAAGCTGCACTGGGCTACATGTGGGCACTCTGTAGCTCCCCAGCTATAACAGCGGCTCCGAACCCCCCATATCTCCATACCGCTTGAAGCGAGCAAGGCTGCAATGGACACTGCCGGCCATGTCCTGTTCAGAGCAGCCGATCTGGTGCTGCGACAGGAAAGCGAGCCATCGGCAACGCCGACAAGCAGTGCTTCTGCCACAGCCTCGTCCACAGCAACTGCTGATGGGAAGACGCCTCGACCGGGTTTCTACAAGATTGTCGGCATCGTGCTTGCTGTAGCATCGGGACTGTTCATCGGCATGTCATTCGTCATCAAAAAGGTGGGACTGCTCAAGGCGAACGTCAAGTACCAAGAAGAAGCAGGAGAAGGCTATGGATATCTCAAGAACGCCTGGTGGTGGTTGGGCATGACTCTGATGATTGTCGGCGAGATCTGCAACTTTGTCGCCTACGCTTTCACTGATGCGATTCTGGTCACACCACTAGGAGCCATTTCGGTCGTTGTCTGCGCTGTGCTGTCGTGGTGGATCCTGAAAGAGAGACTGAGCTTTGTGGGCTGGGTGGCCTGCTTTTTGTGCATCGTTGGATCTGTGGTTATTACGCTTAATGCGCCAGAACAATCCGCCGTTGCGAACATCCAGGAAATGCAGTCCTACGTGATTGCGCCCGGTTTTCTCGCCTTCGCTGGAGTCATCCTTGTTGGATGTGCGGCAGTCGCAATCTGGGTCGCTCCGAAATACGGCAAGAAGAGCATGATGGTATACTTGACAATCTGCAGTTTGATCGGCGGTCTGAGTGTGGTCGCTACCCAAGGGCTGGGTGCTACCATCATTGCTGCCATAGGAGGAGAGCAGCAGTTTAACAAGTGGTTCACATATGTGCTATTCGTCTTTGTGATATGCACTCTGTTGACTGAGATCATTTATCTGAATGTGAGTCGCGGTACAGTACCCCTGCCCGTCACTAGCTGACAGTTCTACAGAAAGCACTCAATATCTTTAACGCTGCATTGGTCACACCTACATACTACGTCTACTTCACCTCTTCGACGATAATCACATCGGCGGTGCTGTTCCGTGGCTTTCACGGCACGACAAACCAGATCATCGACGTAGTCATGGGCTTTCTTACCATTTGCTCGGGCGTCGTGCTCCTACAACTGGCCAAATCCTCCAAGGAGATTCCCGACAACAAGGTGCTGAGTGGAGATCTGGACCAGATAAGAGCCGCAGCTGAAGTCGAGGAGCCTGAATACGAGCCGCGTGCAGATACGATACGTGGTGGAGCAGGTATCATCCGAGCTCTCAGTAAGACGAGGACGAAGAAGGAAGCAGAAGAAGCCATAAGAATACACGAAGAGCGAATGGAACCCATTGGCGAGAACGAGGTGGTAGAATGGGACGGACTTCGAAGACGAAAGACCGTCTCGACGCAAGATGGAGGTTCGGTGCGTCGACCAAAAACACCTCGTCCTCCTTTGGGCATGTCTCAATTCCCGGACGACATCAGTGAACCTGACAGCGAGGTGCACCCCGGGTTCTTCGGTCGAATAGGTCGAAACTTTACCCAAAGACGGCAGAGAGGTCATAGTCCTGTGCCGCTCGACAGCGTCTCGGCCGACAAGCACGACGCGCAGGAGCACGTTTACAGCATTCCCGGCGGATCACGACACGTTGAAGGTCACAACGATGAGGACACGGCATACAAAGGCGCTTCAAGTAGCTCGCAGCACATTCACTTCTCAAGCCAAGTGAGCGAGCGAGATCGAGCGGGTTCTCAAACCAGCAGCCTGGCACCTCCACGAGTGCCTCCGCATAGTAGTGGAGGGAGACCAAACACTGGCGCAAGTCGCTCATTCTCCTTCCAGAATGTGTTTTCGCGCAATCGATCAGACGCTGGCTCTGTAGATGGCAACAGGCCTACTAGCAGAGGCGCGCTGTCGTTCCAGAGCCGTGGCAGCAATACTCGCGATCCGCGAGGCAACACCACAACCGAAGAGGAGCGTCTTGGTCTGGTGCATGGGGACTCCCACAAGATCCTTCCTGTGTATACTGAAGAAAGTGAGGAGCAAGAACGACGCAGTGACAGCGATGAGTGGCAAGTCACATCTGGAATGAGCTCCAGCCCAGAAGTCCTCGGCGCTAGTGGAGATCTTGGTCGACGACGACGTGATGATTACGATTCTGACGACGACGATTACGATGCACATGTTCGACGCGATGGTGGTAGCGAGGGTACTGGAAGGAGTGGAAGAGCATTTGTATAGCGTTCGATTTCGCTTCCACGGCTGAGGGGCGCTTTGTTTTCGATGTATTTTCGTGGTCGACAGCATAGCGGGGATAGGAATACGACAAGGAGTAACGAGGATTTCTTCGAGGAGCTGGATATTGTTGAGGCGAAGAGGTGGTCTTCTGATGATGATCATTATGAAGAAAAGGGAAAGGGAGACTTCCAGTAGCGAAAGCGACCCGCGGGATGTGTGTGTCTTGTTAAGCGTGTGTGTAATGTTGCCTGTACAATGAGACGAGACCTGACAGTCCTGTACATATCACTCAAAAGGAAGTGATGCCGCCGGCAAGGCTATATTCTATACTAAGCTATGCTACGCCGCACTAGAACTATTATCCCTCGTCATGACTTCGAACAACTTCATCACAACTTCAGCTGTCAAGTCATCTCCAGCCCTCAATCCGAGTAGTCCCGCAGCTTTGAACGCCTCATACGTTTGCTCTCGACATCCAAACGCTCCATTTGAGCACAGTTGGGAAGAAGATGGGTTGTGGTTTGTCCAGAGGCGGGTGGAAAACGCTCCGGCAAAGGGATCTTTGCTCACAGTGTTGTTGGACTGTGGAGAGGAGAGATCAACGCGCAAATCGCGTAGGCAGTAGTCTGAGCTGTGGGAAAAGGAATCAGAGAGCCAGCCATCTGAGTAGGAGGATGATGTGGGGAGGCAGCTATAGGAGAAGGAAGAAGAGGGTACATGTCAGTTCTTGGATCTCTTCTGGAGTTTGGATTTGGGATTGGGAGATATATGGAGTTTGGATGGAGTGCTGACTTACTCTGGTTCGATGCCAAACATTGTACATCGTCCTCTAGTATGGAAGTAGGGAGTTCTGATATGCGAGATGGCAGAAGCTCCGATAGTTGATAAAAAGTTGGAGAAGTCGGGGGACGAGAGGGCGTCGTGGAAGTGGAATGCACTTGAGGAGAAGAAGAGCTGGTGGGCTTCGTTGCGGATGCGAGAGTTGATTTGCAGGATTGACCAGGGACTTCGTTTGGTCTGGCTTGTTGGTGCAATTGTCGACTTGAGTTTGTTGTAGAGTTTGTTGTTATTTTCGTGCTTCTTCCTGTAGCGACGGACGTCTATGCGTGTGTCTTCAAGAGCGTATTGCAGAATCATGAGCCGCAGCTCGGTTGGGAGGCCTGGCAGAGAGGCTTGAGGGTATTGCATTGTGATTTGATTGACGCAGAATTTTGTATTGGCTTCTTTGGGAGCTTTCGATTAGTAGTCAACCTCACATAACAATAGTGCTAAAGGAGAGCAGATGTGGTCTGAGGTTGTTCGGTCAACAGCGGACCGAAAGTTGCCGAGATGTGTTTCACAGTTTCACTCTTCTTACGCGGAAGCGACGCGACTTGCAAATGCTTTGTTCATGAAAGTCTTGACGGGGTCATCGCGAAGAAGATTTCTAGATACTACTACCTGAGAAGGACATCATATGTAGGCGCATTGTTGTTGCAAATTTGCTAATGAAGGCAGTGACCAACCACAACCATCCTCACGACATGCTGCAGTTGCTGTCTCTGGAGGCCTTCCAGATATCAACGCACATCATGCACGAGCAATGAGATAGACAGCGAGGTCTACCTGTTTACAAGGTGACCGACGCTCGCTCGATTGGCTCCAAGATCTTCCTTGATACTGACTCGAGACTGCCCTCCAAGACCCTTCTGGTTGTTATCCCTCGTGGATCTCTGGCGTCATAATGGCTGGCGATATGCGACGCTGATCGAGAGTTCGCAGGCACGAATCGTTCCAGAAGTGTGGAATCATCCCAATCGTGCGACAGTTCATGTGGTTCACACGCAGTTTCAGCACCCGTAGACGAGCCGACATATGCTCGCATCACGGGCTACGATGATGCCCTCGCGCAGAGGTTGCTGAGATATTGTATCGAGTCTCACGAAATAGCTTCCGCGGAGCACAGTCTCTTGCTGCTGTGCGTTGCACCGAGTGCGACATTATAACTGAGATGACGGTCCAGCAGCTTGAGATTCCGGTTGGACGGAGGGAGAATCTATGTCTTGATGTGACATTCGGATGTGTACCTTGTCTTCAGATGTCCCTTGCATCTGAAAGTGATCGGGCCTTTCGTGATCAATTTGTACATTTCAACAACGCATAAACGATTCGGCGCGCAATGGACTCACGATCCATCTGATGCTGATGTTGCTTCAGCGTCACGAGAAACGGTCGACATGACTTAGGCTGCACAGAAGTGACGTCGCCTAAATCAGCCCTGCACGAACGATTGACCGGCAAGGGGACGGGTGAGGTACAGCGCACTACTTCGCAATCATGTCGGCATAGTTCCATCCGTTCTGAGAACAGCTTCGGTTTTATCGCCCACACTGTCAGTGGTGAAGCAAGTCCTAATGGCCAGGTTCGCACATCGAGTCTCTGATACCAACAGCGAAAAGGTGACGTTCGCATGGTATCCTATTTCAAGCCTCGTCATCGGCACGTCGCGCAGAGCCTCACATCGAGTGTCTGATCGTCGATGGTTCACGTGGTGACGGCACACTTGCATGAGACCCTACGCTTTTCACGAAGAGGGCACTTCCGGAATTGTAAGAGGTAGGAGCACAATCAGCCAGGGCACCGAAAAGTGCCGTCATCGTGCAAATCGCTGGTTAACACTTCGGAAGTCTGGTATAACGGTGTTGGACATCGTGCTCTGAATGAGCTCGCCTGAGCGTACCGGTAATGAGCCCGAAGTATTGGTCTCACTGGTAGCTGTGGGCGACCTGAACAGGCCTGTGAGACGGAGGTCTGTATATGAGCGGCGCACCTACGAATAGCAACAACATGGACAATAGTACCTCCTGATGGTGAAGCACAAATAATCATGAACTTCTAGGCTTGTTGCCACTGATATCGACGATCCAGGCGAAGGTGTGGTCCAGGGAAGTGGGCGATTCGAACAGCCTGGCCGGTCGGCACACAGCCGAGCTTGCGGAATCCTTCAACGTCTCGATCCTCAGAGCAGCCTTGGCGAGCGATGGCATTCCAGATCGAAATCCGACATAGCACATCGCCGCAAAGACACACGCTGCTACGATCTCTTTCGATGGCTCCCATCGTGTCATCAGACTTTTGGCCTGAGAACGGCGATGCCCACCGATTTCGTCTACGCTTAGCTCTGGTGTCGGAGCCCTGCAACGTTCCACGATGGCCGCCCGATGTCCTACCCGCATGAGATGCGCTGTGTGACCTAGCGATTGATGGCAAACGCTTTCGCATCTGCGCGCTTTGTGCAATCTGACCCTTCTGCGTAACACCCTTCTCTGATGCATCTTGAATCGCGATCGTAGGGTGGGCCACTTCATTGCAGCCCGTGGTGTACCCATTCGCTACATTCTCCATTCTACCTCACATACCTGGTCTGCTACCTAATGATACCGAATGCTAGCGAGAACACGCAACGTTCTTGTGAGAGACCATTCAAGAATCCCAGCAAGCTTTGACAACGGCATCGGGACGACACACGATCTCAAATGGACATCCAGATAGCGTAGGCTATCCACATCAACAGCATATATGGCGTCAAAACTCCCAAACCCGACGATTGTGATGACTCCGCCGGTACAATTGAGCAAAGCGGCGTCACCGCACCCGCGGCGACCTCCGTCACATCGTTCAGTATCCTTGAGACACAGCCAGAAGAGTCCTAAGGAGAGTGATACATCGAGCGATAACAGCGCCTCGCGCGTGACGACAGGAAAGAATGCCGATAGCACTGGATCAAAGAACAGCAATGGTTCCCCTTCGAGTCTACAGCCACTGGCAAGGGACAGCTCGGGCGAGAGTAGCAACGCCGAGCAGTGGTTTCAAAAGTCCAACAACGATGTACACGACAACAGTGCCTCGTTTGCGGACAATGACCCACCATTCTTCATGCGGCATTCTTCATCGTCGGAAACGCCTCCAGACGCTCAGGGACAATACATGAGAAGCTTTCTCATCCCTGGTCATGGACCAAACTCGTTGCCACTACGGACTGGCTTACTACGTCTTGGGGGCACCGAAGGCAGCAGCACAGAGGACTTCAGGAGTGTCATTGATGATTTGACGATTGAAAACAAGAATTTGAAGAGACGGCTTAAGAAGTACGAGAAGCTACACGATTCGCACTTGAAAGATGAAAAGCTATTTGAGGTTCGAATACACGGCTTGGCCCCTCACAAGAAGAGGGAGCTGGAGGACACGCTACGCAAGTTTGCGTCAAGTCTTGCGCCTAGTGGCTTCCCTAGCGGTGGCTATGAAGGCGTGGTGCCTGCATTGACTACCCAAAAGACAGCCTCGTCGCAGACGCAAGCCTCGGACTCCGCATATGCGTCGATGTCCGGCCAAGGTTCTGGTCAAGGCTCAGCGTTGTCTGGGGCCGACACTCGGCACAAGCACATGGCGTCGACGAGCGCCCTTAAGAAGCAGAATATCCACACATACCTGCATCATATTCCGGAGGGACTCCTTCCTCAAGCAGAGCCTATGAACATGTCGGAGCGCGCTAAGAAGAAGCTTGTGGTACGACGTTTGGAGCAGATCTTCGCCGGTAAGGGTGCAGTCGCTGGACTCCATCAACACCCAATCCAGCAGCAGGAAGTCTCACAGTCCGCCGCTCGAGACGATAGGGCAGCTAGTGAGGCACAGGGCTCCGCTGCCCACCAAGAAGGCAGCAGAGAAGCTCGCATTATGTTTCGCGAGAGGAAGTCGACAAACGAGAACACAGATTCATCCACAACGGAACCGCCAATCACTACGAAGCTCGGCAAGAAGCGTACCCAACAGGCAGCGGAGAGCCAGTCGGGCGCCAGCAGCGAACAACGGCCAACGCGACCTCTTGATCTCGATCCACATCGTGCTCAAATTCCCGTCGAGAACATCAAGTATATGCGACATCTAGGATTCTCCCCCCCTAATCCTCATGAAGAGGAAGCACAGGAGGGTCATGGGTGGGTATACTTGAACTTACTGATCAATCTTGCACAACTGCACACAATCAGTGTCACTTCCGATTTCGTCCGCAAAGCTTTGGGGGAGTTCAGTCACAAGTTTGAGATCTCGAATGACGGACGCAAGGTTCGCTGGAAGGGAGGTTGTTCTGTGACACGCACGAGCAGTAGTGGTGGCGGCTCTTCCATTGGACTCGACACGCCGGACGGACAGAGCCCGCGCAAACGACCAAAACTTGTGCACCGGGAAAGTGATCGCTCGACGAGCTCCAATATTCCTCATTCCGGCGCTTCAGTCCGCAAAGCACCCGATAGCAAGCTGGTCTACACGCCACTTTTCTTTCACAAAGACAGCACTGATGATGGAGATGTCTCATCCGAGGAAGAAGAAGAAGACGATGAGATGTCACCTTATCCTCTCCCACTGGCTGGGGACTCATCAGGCATGACAAGTTCTGGAAGGCAGACTACCGCTACCAAAAAGGTGAAGAAGCGTGAAGACGGACCGATCATATTTTACAACAATGCGCGCTTCTGTACAGACCTAAGTGGTGATCGCAAAACAAATGGGAATGCGAACGCCCCGCCTTATACACCTGCCACGAGTGAACCTGTGGGTAGGTCCTACGATTCGACCGATCACAAGACTGTAGAGAAGCGTGGACCGCTGGCAGAAGCTTTTGAGCTACCCGAGCCTATGGACCTCAGTGACAACCCCATTCCACAATCGCTGGAGCTATCGTTCCCGCACAGAAGTCCCGTATTTCCCACTGAGGAGGAGAGGGTTATGCCCGTAGACCTCGAAGCCACCGGCATTGGAGGCGTATGGCCGACGGATAACTTCGCAATTCAAGTCGAGAGTCGTCATATCTTGGTTGATGAAGCTGGATCTGTTGCAGCGTCTGCGAACACACGACGCAAGCATCTTCCAATTAAATTTGCAAGGATCCTCGACGACGGCAATGAAGCGCGCAAATCATGCGGCTCTGTCCGCAATGAGATTCTCTCGGTGGAGAAACGTGACCTGAGGCCATCGCAGCTGCCAGCAGCGTTGTGCTACATGCCATATGGCGAAGGATCTACAGGTGACGATGCATCGGACTTTGACGACGAAATATCAATGACGCCGGAGTCGCCTGGCGATTTCCCACCTGCAACTGCACCTCAACCCGTGAAACTGCATTACGCAAGTTCCGATTACGATGATGACGACGATAGCGATGCTGAGTCCGACAGCTCTGTGGATCTCCTTGCAGCTGCACGCCAGATCGACCCTGAAGCAATCAGACAGCAGGAAAGGGAATATGACGCTCAGTATGCCGAAAGATTAGCGGAAGCGATACCGGCTGGAAGCAGCGCAGCAACTGCAGGTGGCGGCAGTGGATTTGCCAGTCCGCACGAGGACATGTCGCGTGAAGACTATGAGCAAGCAGTGAGAGCCTCTCGCAAGCGACAGGCGGCTGCTGCAATGGCGGCCAGACAAAGTACTACCGACAGCATGAGAGCTATCGATCCTCGCGACGCTTCAGATGTGGCAGACGAGGAAATGAATGATGTTGCGGACTAGGTCCATTGTATAGTTGTCGAATAGCGTATATATCCCCAGAAGCGAGTGAAGATTTGAGATCACCAATGACTTGCTATTCCATGATCCTTATCATATACCTAACTACATGCAAGAACATATGATTGCCATTATTTACGTCGACATTTGATGTTTATTGCAAGTCATGATTATCACTCCGACTCTCGTAACCATGATTGGGCCAGCGAGAGTCTGACTACATCCTGTTGAAGCCACTGAACCGCTTGGAGTGATCCAGGATAGGAATACCATTACAACTTGCAAGCATGCACCAGCACCTCTTCGTGGACGTAGCCTTGCCTGCCATCCGAAAGTGTCTGTGCGTTGACGTAGCCAGACGGGCTGACGGAGGCTTTCGCGATCTTTCTCCATGTTCAACAAACAACCACATCGGCGCACAAATCACCAACACGCTCGCGAAGATTTCCTTTCATGATACGGAATTCTTCGACTCGATTCGCACTGCCTTTCAATATTTGCGGAGCTGAATTGTCTTGGCAAGTTTGTGGTTACACAGCCTTCGGGGCGTCGTGGCGTGACCTCTGCGCGCCGACCATCTCTCGGACACACGAGTGTTCGCCGAGCGAGCCAATCCTCCGCTGTATTCAATATCGATAATGGATCCGCAGTTGACGGGCGTGACGGGTCTGGAAGGCTATGGAGAGCCGATGCCGCAACAACAGGTTTGTATCGCAGAGCAGAACGACCATGCGCTTCGCCGTCGCGAAAATGGCGGAGAGCACTAATCCGCGAGCAGGAAGTCGATGAATTTCTTAGGAAGAAACGAAAAGCGCGTGAACACAAAGCCTGTTATCCGTGTCGGCAGCGCAAAGTGAAGTGAGTTCAATGTTGTTGCGACGCTGCTGAAATTTTCTACCTACTGAACATTGGAGCTGACATCCCTCAAGGTGTGATTTGTCGCGACCGTGTCAAACGTGCCGCGACCGAGATCACCCAGAGCTTTGCTCATATCACCCACCTAACAAGAGGCAAAATGTTGAAGGCCATCCACCTGCAGCACTCATGGGCGACGGCCATGCTGGACCTTATCCGCCTGGACCATCTGGGCCAGGTTATGTAGCCGTCGGCACGAGTCAACTCGATATGATGTTTCGCCAATTGCACAGTCTGGAGAACTCCATCGCTGAGCTGCGACGTGAAGTGCGGAGGAATGCCGGAGACCATACCGGAATGCATGAGAGTGATGGCACCGAGAGCAGCAACGGCCAGCGAGCCCAGACTCATACTGATCTTCACGGCTTGCACACTAAGAACGAGTCTGGGGAGATCGTGCACCTTGGAGGCGGTTCCGTGCCTGCTATGCTTTATGCTTTAAGTCAAGGCCAGACCCCAGGCGCACAGGAGCAACAACAACTGCAGGAGTTCCTCGGTAAATCAGTCCTACCGATGTTCGGACTGGACAATGAATCTGCAACTTACCCTTTCGTGGATTTGTGGGGGCTACCACACGGTTCCTTGCAACGCGCTCGAGAACTCGCTCGAGCGCTGCCAAGCGATAACCAATTGATGAGCTTGTTTGCAAGTTATCGAGATCTTGGGCACATCATTTATCCTGGAATTGCAGACGTGAAGCAGTTGGAGACAGATCTGACTGGATTTCTGCTTAGCCGTGCTTCGTACCACAGCGTTGACGATGGTGTTACAGAGAGCACAATCTATGGCAAAAGCTTCTATTGGCTTGGCATGCTCTTCGCTGTGCTCGCGAGCGGTGCGCAGTGTAGTGCTCTGACACGCAAAGAGCGTGAGCTGACCTCACAAGTATACGGTAGGTCTACTCCCTGATCATTCGTAGTAACATACTGACCTGAACAGTCTGCTGTGGATTTGAATGCTTACGCTTCACAAACTTCTTGTCACAGCCACATGCCGAGAGCATACAAGCGCTCCTCATCATCGGCAATGTCATGACGAACAATATGGTACGCAGCCTCGTCCCAGTTGCGCCGTATCCACAGCAGCAGAATCCTAACCTCGCGCAGAACGCGGGCACTGCGTGGTCTCTTCTAGGGTTGACCATCAGGCTTGCACAAGGCCTTGGGTTGCACCAAGCATGCCCACCTCACATCACCCACGATGTTGTCCTCCCACGCTCTCGTATTTGGTGGGCTGTTGTATGGCAGGACAGTCTGTTATCGATCACATACGACCGCAATGCGTCTTTGGATGTCAACACGATGCCCATGCCGCAGAACTTTGGGCCTGTCAGCTCCTATCATGCATCAATGTACCGTATCTGTAAGGTTGGCCTGGACATTATCCGCGATCGAGCCAAGTCGGCGAGTTCTCGGGAGTACGTTGCACGTATCAACCAACACCGCGACGAGATTGCGAGCATCATGAGAGACTCGATGGAGCATCTCCGGGATTCCAGGCAATGCAAGTCCAGTCAAGAGACATTGGAGCACTGGGCTTTGTATTTGCACACCAGCTACTCGATGTCAGAACTGTGCAGGCCTGCGATTAGTCCGCGAATGCCCGATCCGGTCAAGGCATTCAAGAGTGTCTGCGTTGAAAACTTGATCAACACAGTCGAAGCGTTTCTGGGCCTGAACAACATCACCTTTTTCGCGCGTCAGTCGTGGGCTGCTGTGCACCGAGCATTGAGCTCCGCTTTACTCCTGGGTATCCTCGGCGAGCATCGTACGAACGATCGCGCTCGGAAGCTCATCGCCCGATTCATCTCGCTAATGGGAGACATCACGTCGACTGTCGATCCCAGCGAGATCTCTGCGCCTGTGCAGCGTGGTGTTGCAGCACTCCGCAAGCTCAACATCGAAGAGATACGAAGTGGCAGTTTCGCAGATGCTGCAACTCTTGCATCACCAGCAGACGGCGGCGGGACGATCTCTGGAGGCGATGGGAATCTGAAGATTGATCATAGTCAGATCTTCACACCGGCTAATTCGGATACCGCTGGCACGGGTGATGAAGAGCATTCTCCATATTCTGTTCTCAACAGTATCCTCTGGGGCAACAACAACGGCGCATTGTCGAGCACAGGAGAAAATCAAGCTATGTAAACTGTGTAAACAAAACATTGTTGGGTAGCATCGACGATCGCAAAGTAATACCTGTACTACTTGAGTAACTTTGGCGATGGCTATAGCAGCATTTGAAGCCAACAGAGGCGATCTTGATACGCTGAATCTGCCGTCGGCGGTTCTTTCTTAACCTTTGCGATGAGTGCTACCACGTGCGTGCTGCGACAATTATTTTTATGGCGTGTTTGGCTCACTCTAACCATGGTTCCGGACCGCTGATAGCCAGCACTTCGCTGATTATTGCACACCTGCAAAAATGCGCTGAAACTGCGCGCGACGCGACACCGCAATCATCTGTGCAGAATCTGCTTGAAGAAAAGGCGTCAAGATACACGAACGCCTCGCGAGCAAGCGACGACCTAGGCATTTGTGTCAAAAGGACGGCGGCATCAAAGAGTGGTTGGTTCCGAGTCTTGGCCACTAACTTAGCTCTCGTGTTCCCTAACTAACCTTGGCAAAACGCTGGGGCAAATCATGTCTACCGGAAATATGACGAGCACCATGGAACAACCACATTTCCAAACGCCTAGCTGTCAGCGCAGGCACAATCTCCGGATACGGCGGCTGCACGGTACCTGCAGTAGTGGCCCCAAACATAGTCAGCCTCAAATTGTCAATGGCCAGTTTGACACAGGAGGGCTGTTCGTGTTGGCACTGACTCTATCGGTTCTTTGCCTCCCAGGTACGAGAGCCTCACATCTTAGCTTTTGCGGCTCCCGAGATTAGCTTCACAACGGAGACAGTTGTAGACGAGACTTGCTCAGTACAAGTAGTCGCTCCCAGCCCCGTTCCTCTTGTCGCGCTTCAGTATCGCAATTGTCTCATCGACATACACAGAGTCAAACAGTCCTTCGCTATACCTAATACCCCGACCAACCACACTCATTCAAAATGAAGGCTGCATTTGCTCTCGCCGCCGCTGGCGTTGCTGTTGCCCAGGGCACTTACCCAGCTTCTTGCCCTGCTCCAGGCGAGACTGGCGCTGACGGTCGCTACTCTTGCAAGTGAGTGATATGGCAAGGTCATCCAATCGACAACCATGTACTGACATCTCTTTAGCCCAGCCCACTCTTACCCAGAGGGCCAGATCTGCCAGGAGGATGGCGGCTGCTACTACCTCCGCGTAGAGGGCCCAGGTGTCTACGCCACCCCATCTGCCACCGTGTCCGTCCCAGAATACCGCACTACTTCCGCTTGCCCTGCACCAGGTTCAAACGGTCCCGACGGCCGCTACAGCTGCAACCCAGCCCACTCTTACCCAGAGGGCCAAATTTGCCAGGAAGATGGTAAGCATTATCATTCGTTGCATCTTGTGCGTCCTGCTAATCGTTGTTATCAGGTGGCTGCTACTACCTCCGCACCGAAGGTCCAGGGGTTTACGCCACCCCATCTGTGTCTCTGGATACTCCGGAATATCGCACATCGACTGTCAGCGCCATCACGACCTACTGCCCCAGCTCGACCGTGATCACCCACGAGCAAAAGACCTACACTGTCACCTCGGCTACAACTCTCACTTTGCCATGCCCTGGAGGTTGTGTCGTTACCACTCCAGTCGCACCACCAAAGACACCAGAGACTCACCCAGCAACTCAGCCAAAGGTCCCAGCTACCACCCCAGTCGCACCACCAAAGGCACCAGAGACTCACCCAGCTCAGCCTCCAGCTACCACCCCAGTTGTCTACAAGCCAACCACCATGGCTCCAGTTCCATCTGTCCCAGCCAGCCGCAACGGCACCCAGACCCACAGCGTCGCTACCTACACTGGTGCCGCTGCCCAGCAGACCGCAGGTGCTATCCTCGCTGTCGCTGCCATGGGTGCTCTCTTCTTGTAGATGTTGCAAGAATGTTTCGTACTTGGGATCAATGGTGTTATCTTGTGTCTGCTGTTGGATGGCTTTGAGTTATGCGGCGACCAAACGGAATATTAAAGCATATTAGTATTACAGCAGATACCCTTCGCATATTGTTAACGGCAGCGTAATGAACGCCATGTTGTTTTATGAATAGAGAGTTTTATCTAATCACAATTGCTGCTGGAAAGCAATATGACTTGCCAGTTTACCTTTCATTCTCTCGTGTCTTTGGTCTTGTTCGACTGCGACTGGCTCTCAGCTTAATACGAGTGCCCATCATTCAACGTCTTCCGCGATCACGGCACAGAGCCTGGGTGCTCAGAGGCACGCTATGCACTTCGAGCTGTTCCCCAAATCTGGAAGCAGCCGCTCACGAGTTCCAACTTCCATGATCGATGATCACTTTGTGAAGAGGTGAAGTTGCTTGTTTGCCAGCATGCGATCGCGTGAGAACCCCACACCTCCAGGAATCCTTGGGCAGGAAGGAGCAAGCACGGCCCGCTGCTGGGAGTCGAAGTCTAAGTTAAGTTAGCTTCCGAACATCGGAAGACGTTCTCAATCTCCTCCCCCTCCGGATAAGGACTCTACCGACTGCTATACAGACTACGACCAGAGAGCATAGCGGCGCGAACTGCTATTGGAGCAAGTGTGCCTGGAAGTGAGCAAGAGGTCAGTCGAGAATTCGAATCTCGATGCAAGGTACAATAACAAAAGTTTCGGGCAGTAGAAGAATTGGTGCATATTCATCGGATCCGGTGAAGACAAGTGCGGAAATATGCCGCTGTAGCAAGCTCTCTCCAGCTTCTGTTGTTGTGTGACTTCTCGAATGAAAACGCCAGGCGTGGCCATTCTGTAGGCTCAGCCTAGTCGCAGCGGAACGATGACTATCAGAGCGCATCCCCGTTATGCCAGTTCTGCTCGTATTCGATCTTGGAGCGGAACAAGTGGACAGAGGAGAGGCTCGAGTGTTCAGCAGGGTACTCCCGGGTCAGAACGCGTACCGCGAGCAATGCCGAAGCATACAACGGGGTAAGTAAAAGACAGTGGCTTGTCCCATGCTCTTGTCTCTTGTCTACACTCTGTCTCTTTGCTCTCACACTTGACCCCGTCAGACAGTTGGATACCAAAGTGTTATACGTCAAAGCAGAAACAGAGCTATGGTGTCATCGATCTCACTGTGCCTGCGAACGGCAAGCAATCTTAGCAGGGCTACACCTTCAGTATGCTGGCAACGCGTGAGATTATGTCCAGAACGGATGCTGATTGCGAGTAGTCACGACTTATAGCACGCACATTCGCCTCTTCCTCGCACCGCCATGCAATCAACAAAGTAGTCTCATCGCCGGAAGAGGCTCTAAAAGATATGATGCCAGATTCAACACTCCTATGTGGTGGTTTTGGTCTCTGTGGTGTACCTGATACGCTGATAAATACCGTTGAGAAGATGCCACATATCACAGGCTTGACAGCAGTGTCAAATAATGCTGGAGTGCCTGGCAGCGGTTTGGGCAAGCTCCTAGCATCGAAGCAGGTGAAGAAGATGATTGCTTCGTATGTTGGAGAGAACAAGGTCTTCGAGAAGATGTACTTGACTGGCGAGATCGAATTGGAGCTCACACCTCAAGGAACTCTTGCTGAGCGATGCAGCGCTGGAGGCCGAGGTGTTCCAGCTTTCTACACTCCAGCTGCGTTCGGTACAGTCGTGCAGACTGGTGAGCTTCCCCTAAAGCACAACGGAGATGGAAGCGTACAACAGTACTCCACGCCGAAAGACGTCAAGGTCTTCGACGGAAAGCCATACGTGATGGAGGAGGCTATTAAGGGTGACTACGCTTTCATCAAGGCGTGGAAGGCAGATCGTTTGGGCAATGTCATGTTCCGATTCGCCGCTGCAAACTTCAACGGCGCCATGGCAAGGAACGCAAAGCAGACGATAGTGGAGGCAGAGCATATCGTGGAACCTGGCGAGATCGATCCTGCGGCCGTTCACGTACCAGGCATCTACGTGCAGAAGGTCATCCAATCCACAACACCAAAGGAGATCGAGAAGACGGTCAATGCAAAGAGTCCAGAAGAGCTCAAGGCCGGGGCCCTCGGCTCAGGCGACACCGCGAACAAGCGCGAGCGCATCGTCAGAAGAGCTGCGAAGGAGTTCAAGAACGGACAATACGCCAACTTGGGCATCGGCATGCCTATGCTTGCTCCTACATTCGTGGACGAGAGTGTCGAGGTTCAGCTGCAATCCGAGAACGGTATTCTCGGTCTTGGACCTTACCCACAGAAGGGCAAGGAAGACCCTGATCTCATCAACGCTGGCAAAGAGACTGTCACACTTCGACCTGGCGCAGCCGTCTTTGGTTCCGATGAGTCCTTTGGCATGATCCGCGCAGGCCGCATCAATCTCACCATCCTCGGGGCCATGCAAGTCAGCGCAAAGGGAGACTTGGCCAACTGGATGCTTCCCGGGAAGATCAAGGGCTTCGGAGGTGCCATGGATCTCGTGTCGAACCCCGAGAAGACAAAGGTTGTCGTGACGATGGAACACACAGACAAGAAGGGCCGGCCAAAGATTTTGAACACCTGCACGTTCCCGTTGACAGGACCGAAGTGCGTCAGCCTGATTATTACTGAGCTTGCTGTATTTGAGGTCGACTTCACAGATGGCTTGACACTGATCGAGCACGCCGAGGGCGTTACGGTCGATGAGATTAAGAGCAAGACGGAGGCGCCGTTCAAGGTGTCCGAGAACTTGAAAGTCATGCAACAGTAGAGCTGTCTGGCATTTTGCACTTGTGTTCTAGCATGGCGTTGGTGGACTGGTCTTACGAGAAGATCTTAGTGTATACAAAAGGCAGAGTGCTCCGACTCTGAGAGATTTCCATTCAAGCCTCATGTTTTTCTTGTGTCTGTTCACTACATGGTAGTCCATCCGCAGTGGCTACGAACACCTTGATGGCATCCTCTGACGTTGGACGCAACTATCCAAGCCCACCAGAGCTGATTTCAGGTCTTGTTGCGCTTGCTGCACATTGGAGACTGGAATGAGCGTTGACTTTGCTCTCGGCAGATACCCCTTGGCATTATACAATCGAGAGAAGCTCCTTGCTAAGCAGCATCCCACCAAAGCAAACCAGAAACTGCGTGACCAGAAGCAGAAGAGGCAGGGCATGCTGGAAATAAGCGAGATCAATAAGGAGATGAAGACAAGGTTAGGGCTGAGCGAGATATCTTGGTCAAAGCGTGTATGCATTCTGTTTTACTTTAGTCTGGTGTCTGGTCATGGCGATTGAGGCTGCGACTGCACGTGCAGCTTGCCATCATCCAAAAACTCGAAACCTAGCGTGCTGAGCGAGGATACTGCGGTCTTGACATTTGCGACACTTTCTTCATCTTGTGATTGTTTTCCATTCTCCTGCCGGATTGCAAACAGAATGTCTAATGGCTTCTCGGGGACTGGCTGACCGGAAGCTGCATCCACACCAAGAATTTCTTCGGCCCAGATCCTACGATGCAGCTGTCGAATCAAGTAGATGTCCTTGCGGTTTTCGTCGATTTCTCGCTTGACATAGTGTCTTTCGACGAAACGGAACAAGTGATCCGCCTGATTAGTCGTGTCGAGGAAAGCTGTCCAAAGCCGATTATATACTTGGACGAGTCTCTGCGTGTCAACTTCGCCGCTACTTCCTTCAGTGGACCGCAAGATAATCTCGCGGCCACTCTCGCAGCAAGCCTTGACATCCTGTGTGAGAGAGTGGTAGATATCACCGCCTCCCACAGGTGGACCTTTTCCGCTCTGAGATCTCACTGTTGTGACGTAGCCGTGAATAACAGTGTAGATCTGCATATATGTAGCCATGGGAATGACAAGCGGGATGCCTTGCGCGAGGCGTTGAGCTGAGTAGATCTGGGTAAAGCGATCCTTGAGCCAGGCAAGAGCTGTTGCGGGATCTGCTCGAGTTTCCTTTGGTGTAGGAGGCTCGGAAGCCTGCAGGACCTCAGATGGGGGTGCGTTGTGGGCCATGATGGAACGGTCTACACATCGCTAGCTGCTTCGCGACGATGAAAATGCTCATGTAGTAGTTGTGATCCTTCAGAACATGGCGCCGGCAGCAGTCCACGAAAGACACTACCGAGTGGCATAGCGACGGTATGACATAGAGAGTGCATGAATTAGCAGAGTCACAACAGTGCATACTTTGTGACCATGCTATCGGAACTTATGGAAGCCTACAATGACATATCCGGATTGCAATAGCCTATATGGGAGTATCAGAAAGGTGGAAGCAAGACAGGTTATTTGTTCTTGGCAATGACGGAGCCGTCCTCGGAGCTGTCAAGAGAGCTCTCTTCTCCCCTCTCCCGTCTGACAGTTCCAGTTTCGATACTACAGACTCATTGCAGGGACGCGATTGGAGCACCATGACCGCATTCTACTTTTTCGATGGCCCCGCACCCGGCCATGGGGTAGTTGGGTGGCAGCTAATGACTGTCGTTGTGTTCCGAAAATCACTCAACGTTGGTTGTGGTGATAGGCACGAAGCCACCTGAAAGGCCATCAGCTATCTGTGTTCCCGTCCTTCCAATTTATAGCCACTCACTGGACAGAGCAGTCCATGTGTCGGAGAAGCCGTCAAAGTGGAAAGGTACCGGCAGCCTGCGCAGCTGACGCTTGAGGTATAGGTTGTCTCTGTCTTGCTCACAACGCAGGGGTTCGTGCAGGTGATAGGATACGGCACAGTCAAGGTGCTCGTGCAGTACATCAAAGTTGGAGCAGAGGTGGTTTGGACTGGATCGCCATACGGCCTTGGCCTGTTGCCTGCAGTCGCAGCTGCGAACGCAGTGAAGGAGATCAAGAAGATTTGGAAGGGGTTCATGGTCAAGCTGTGCTGGCATCTGCTCGTGAGCATTCTCACAGAGGGGTCAATCAGTTGCTATATATGCTGGCTACCCGCGCAGCTGCACATCGAGCGGGAGCAGGTGCACGCAGCCTGAGCCGCGATCGACTGTTGAATCCTGACCAGACTACAATTGCAGGGGGAGAACAACGTACATCCGATGCGAAAATCTTGCCTGTATCCGGGAACTACACAGGCCACATAGCCTTGGCTTGATGGAGTGTGACACTTGCATTGCAGGATTCTGGGGCGCCAGAGTTTACGAGTTTCAGGCTGCAATATACAATTCATGCTCCGAGGGTTGTCACAGTGCCGTGAAAGCATCTTTAGGCACCCTTCGACCTTGGAAGCCTTGGAAGGGACGAGAGAAGAGTACCAAGCGCCACGGATATCACCACAGTGCTCAGACCGAGCAGGAGAAGCAGATCCGATGCACGAAGCAAGAGGACGATCTGGACAAAGCCTGAAGTGGCATGGCATGAGCATCGAAGAAAGAGCTTGGCACACTTGCGCAGATCATTGATGTAGGTTGCGATTCGCGTGGCCAGTGTCGACGAGCTCTCCTGAGACATGTGCTTGGGCTCGATGCAGACACCACCAGGTGAAGGGAGGCTCAAATCCCCACGATCACTGTAAAGGCTGAGCAGTAGTCGATGTTGATGGAAATGCCTATGTGTTCTTCCAAACATGGCTGACTTGTGAAACTCCGGACTAGAACTAGTCCAGCCATACTCCCCGCGGAACAAGGGATCTTATCGGGCATTTGCGACCGCATCTTGTGTAGCAACGGCGACCCACGCTCAAGATGCTTTTACTTTGAGAAGAGGACCTTGCGCCGACAATTTGGCTTTGTCCGTCACACCATCGGCTGGACTTTCGGCTTAGCTCCAAGGACGAATTGCCGCATCGGGAAGAATTTTCTCTGTCCACCTGCCCACTGGCATGTGACTCATACTGCTTCGCACTAACACCCATATTTTAGGCACATTCGTGCTTCGTCATCCAATCACTCAAGCTCGGTGGCGCAGCGGAAGCGCGTAAGTTCCACATCACATACAGGATACTGAGAACATCTTCTAACACTCTTTCAGGCCGGGCTCATAACCCGGAGGGCCTTGGATCGAAACCAAGCCGAGCTATTCGATTGTTCTTTTTGTCTTTTATAGACATGCTATGCCTTTTTTTTCTTTCTCGTTCTTGGACAAGCAGCATGAGCCTACATAGTAATCCGCAAAATTTCGACTCCCAACATCCAAGGTTCCTTAGCGTAAGCAACTTCACTTCTCGATCAACCTCGAGGCTTAGCTAACGACATCGCAGTCAGTTGGTTAGAGCGTGGTGCTAATAAGACATCTCTGTCTACGAACGCCAAGGGTGAGCACACTTGAGTAATCTATTGCCTCCAACAACACTAACGTGAAGCAGTCGAGGGTTCGAGTGAGTGCTCGCCAACACAATTCCTGTTGTACAACTTCAACCTAACATGTTTACCAGCCCCCTTAGGGACCAGCGACAATCGTCCAGGTGCTCTACCTCTTCGACTTCACAGTCGTCGACCTCTTTTGCTCTTTGCTCGCCAACTTGCAAGAGTCATAGACTTAGGTGTCAGCTATGGCTTTGTTCAGCCTGATGTGACGTCTTTTTGGTCCCCCTGAACGGACCTTGACTGTTATCGAGAAGCAGAATGACAGTCCTTCACAGCGTTCAGGTAGGTCTTTCCACATATGGTCATGACTGTACTTATCCCCAATTTGTATTGTGGTAGCGCCGCGAGTCAAAGTGCCGTTCCTCATTGTTGCTGTCAACCTACCGCTAGGAGCGAGAATGGTACAAAGGGCGTGTATCAAAGCAAGTAATGCCACTTTTCTTCCACACAGTACGGCGCATATCAAGCTTCTGCGCCATTCTTGGCAAAGTCTCTTGGATGCATTGTGTACTTCCATTCCAGGACCAGTCTGTTCTTTGTTCACAATGGCGAACAACTATGCGTTGAGCTCCACTGCCGAATGCGGCGTCGAATGCCCGATCTCTTTATGCAAGTACTTTTTCAAGGTGTCCAGTATTCCGAGGTCTTTTCGCTCAACACGATCATCCTACAGGGTCGCGAACATGGGCAATACGGTCAGCCGGACGGCTGAATACGATGATAATCATGAAGATCATATCGACGATCCCATGGACATCGTCGAAGACTCCGATAGCGACGACACTATCACCAGTAAACCAGATGACTGGTCAGTCGACGAGCAAGGCGAACGTATTGTTCCTGGCTCAGAGCTTCGCTCGTCCGATGCCACACTGAGCTACGCAGATCGCTTCGCAGCGCTTCTGGCGGAGAACAACATCATCGCAAAGGCTTTCCAAGACGAGTTCGAATGGGTCAAGCGGAACGATACTAGTATCCTGTCGGCCTGGTTGGTCGCTTCCAAGATCTACAGAGATGCGCATGCAAGCAGGAAGCACGCTCGGTTCGAGGACACTGCCGATGATATCCCCAACGAGTGGAGAGAAGTCGTGAAACGAGCATCAGCGCAGCCTGTCGAAGATGTCGCATATGATCACTATCGACTGGAGCACAACATGTTCTACCTCGCGGGGAGGATCAAGAATCACGGCCTGAAGTTTTTCACCTCAGTCGGCAAATTCCTGCAGGAAGGCTTTGACCTTCACGATCTGCTTCTCAAGGTCGAGATAATCCTTGAGCAATTAGACACTCCAAAAGAAGCCGTGCACACATTCATACACATCTTTGACATACTTGAGTCAGAAGCGCGACTTTTACAGGTTGTACCCGCTCTGAGAGAGCTCTTCTACGAGTGCGAGCCGCCTTCCACGCCCCTCTCGCCGAGCAACCAACTCAGAGACAAGGCAGTCGGATCGCGTAGAAATCTTTTGACTGCACGGGACGACACTCAGCAGAATTCCACCACTTCAGCCCCACTAGCTTCTCCTGAGCAGGATTACATTCACTTCGGTAGCCCATCTCCTACCACCTCACCCGTGCCCGGTACACCAGAAGACGTCAACGCAAAGATACTGGCTGCCTTCGGCAAGGAATTCCGCTGGTTCGACAAACAACGCTGGCCTGCTCCGGCATCCTGGCGTTTCATCTCTGCATTGGTCTACAGTCAAATCAGAGCTTGCAACGGTGATGTCGACGATGCCATTTGGTACCTTGGACGAGGCATACTACCTGAGTACAGCGGAGATCGCACAGCCGTCGTCGAGGCGATTGAGAACCACCGATCTGATTTACTGGTGGATACCATCTTGCCTCTTCTCGGGCCGCTCCCGACTGCTTACTGCAGAAGACGCTTGCGAGAAGTCTTCGACGAGGGCCTCAGACGGCATCTCGACTACCATTGGCTTGCGGAGCGATGGAATGAGCGTTTCGGCTCATCGATCTCTCGTCGCGAGTCGGACATTGCTGTCATCGCGCAGATTGAAGAGTTCAAGGAGTGGCTCCAGGAGCAAAGCGCCGAGCAATCCTTGATCGAATGGATCCCCGAGCTCTTCGACCTCCTCGAAGAGGACACCGACTCTGGCAGCACTGCTAGTATTGACCAAGACAAAGAGCGCCCGTATAAGACATTCGCCTCCATCTTTGGCCACGAAATATCATTTAGGGACATGATTTTTGGCAACACACATAACGGCGATAAATCGAAAGAGTCAAGACCAGCGGACCAGATCGTCGAACAAGAAGACGACGAGACGAGACCAACAGACCAAATCGTTGAAGTCAAGCAGACGGACGACGTCACAGTCATGCTAGATGACCCCAGCGGTCTCGAAGATGAATCACCCAGCATTGATGACCCTCGCCCTCCACACACTCCAACCCAAATCCCCTCCACCCCTCGCGCAAGCGACATCCTGAGCCCTTCCTCACCTGTTGGCCAAATATTCGACGTTCTCCGCCAACCCAAGCCAACCTCATCATCTTCTTCTTCTCATAGACTGCAGAGCCGCTACAAAGATCCACGAGTCCAGCGTGTAGATCCTCTGCGCTATCAGAACCGTCTGGAAGAACCTCGCCGATTGCCAAATACGCCTACTGTGAGTCATCAGCCACCTCGGCCGAGAAGTCGTGCGCGTACACCAGAGTCTCGTTCGTGTCAGACGTGTGGTCGGGCTTTTCACAACAGAATTTTGAAGCCAGCAGGACAGAAGCCGACTCTTAAGAAAGGACGCGCAGCAGTCAGGGCAGCGGCAGACAACACTAGCTCTGGACGATATCCTACGCGTGCTAGAAAGACGCCCAAGAAGTTCAACGTGTGAGTCAAGACTGTCTGTTTTCAGAGCGTTGCCAATTTAGACAGTTTGTATTCATGAGTGTTTAGTACTGCAGTTGTTATTTGTCTTCATGATCGTCCTGCCATCCAATGCTTTCCTTGGTGCTCCAATGCACAAATGAATGCTCCACTCCAATTCAATGCTTCGTATTAGCCACGCCTAATGAAACGCCAGTACTGTCGAATATTTCAGTCGATTGAGGCGATTGAGTCATTGTCCTTTTGTGGATCATGAGTGCTGTCTTTTCTCAGCCTCTCTTCCTCGTCGCTGTCGATTTGCCTATCAATCTTCTGTTTCCCTTTTCCTGCGCTCGAAGGTCTAGGGCATGTTCCCACCCTCGGTGTGCTCATAACACCGTCCAGGAGCGACTCCGGCGCCAGATCGGGCGCTTCAAAGTGAACGAAACCAGTGCTATCTTCAGAAGAGCCTTGTGTGGACTCTGGCTCCCCCTGACTGACGAAATCTGCAAATGTAGCTTTGACAGATTGCTTGGCAGCGCTTATGGCACGAAGGTTCTACTTCTTGGCCTTTGCGGCGCCTCTGGCGCCAGTGAGTCTGCTGCCCAGATTGCCGAGAGAGCTCTTAGCGCGCTGATGTCCTGGGGGACCCGCAGCTGCAGGTCGTGTCTGGGACTGTTGGAGATGTTCTGGCTTCGGCTGAGGTGCGGGCGGCTGGATGGTCTTTGGCGGCTCCTTGGTCGGAGCATCATCGAGGCCACTTTGACTGATGAGCTGCCGTTGTTGTGAGCGCCTCACTTTCTCTTGGGTAGCCTTGAACTTCTCGAGAAGCTCTGTCCATCTAATCCCTCCCGTCTCCTCCCGGTTCTTCAGCCGGTTGCGCTCGCCGAAGTTGCCGATGGTGCTTGATGTCGCAGGAGCTGGGCCCGATCGATCTCGTATGTGCAGGTAACCTATCGCTGATACACTGTTCAACCTGTTCTTGAGGGCTGCGAAGGCACTACTTTGAGGTAGGAGCATAAGCAAGCCATACATGCACCTGGCGATACGTTAGTGTTGTTCTTTCAGTCGTGGTCTGGAATTGGAGCACTTGCTTGTACAGATTCGGGTGACGCTCGGGCTCCAGCAATTGCATGCGCAGGTACGTGAACACTGGAGACTCCAGTAACTGCACCAGCTTGTCAATCTGGATAAGCATGTTGACCGTCATCTCAATCTCGGAGAATATGAGCAGTAGGTTGTACGCCTGTTCGTAGGCTTGAGAAAGCAAGCAAAGCGAGAATGTAGCCACGGCATTGTGACACCACGCCTTGAAGAGGACAGTGAAGAAACTCTGGCCTTCTTTGCTGTCAAGATTGCGTAAGCGTCGGCGCAGCTCTGCCAGCTCTGGCGCTGTAATGAGGTTGTTGTTCAAGTTTTGCACCATGATAGATGCAAACTCGACATCGTCCTCGTCCTTCTCCAGACAGTCTGCCATGGTTCGGAAGATTCGCTCTGCAGACAGTGATAGGCACAATTGTCGGATGATGAGGTTGCCTCTCGATTCCAGTAGTCGACGATCTGTTTCGAAAAGCTTCAGGAGGTTAACCATGAATGAGGTGAAGTAGCTCTGATCACTGCTCTTGCTAATCTCGGAGAGCAGCAGTAGATCCCGCGTGACGACGGCTTCTGCAGGGTCACTAAGCGTTTTGAGAAGTGCCGGGAATGTTGCGTCTTGGATGGCCAAGATCTTCCGTGGAGACTTGCGGTGCAGCATAATCAGCCATGCTAAAGCTGCTACTCTGGTAGCTTCATGCTCATGCAAAAACTGCAGGGTCAGCGCACTGACTGCTGCCTCGTAGTCAAGATCTTCGTGACCATCTTCAGCGTTGTCTTCAGTGACTGGAGGCTCAGGTGTGAAGACCTCTGGCGTTCGAGCTTCAGGCATGTCTGGCGTTTTCCGCGCAGTACGATTCAGTGACTCTCGCTTGCTTTCACCAGCCGTATCTCGCAGAGCTCGAGCGCTCGTCACATTCGCAGTGCTCGTGGTCGTGGCTGCTACCGCTGGGCCTAATTGTGCTGGCTCTACTGGACCCCCATGTGCTCGTGTTGGATCGTCTGGTAGCGACATGATGTATCGCATCAACTCGTTGTTGACTCGTTTCGCCTCAGCACTGACATAATCCTTGATATGCGAGAGAGCCGGCAATAGTTGTTGTAACAGGCTCGGTGTGAAAGGCAACATGTCCTCGGGGCATATCTCCAGGAAAGCTCCGATCCAATTGAGGCAAGTGAGCTGCACCTCTTCCTCTCGTGATCTGGAAAGGAAGTCGACCAAGATGGCGGTGATCCTGGGATAATCGATGTGCACGTCCTGTCCAGGAATCCATTCATCCTCAGCAGTTGAAGTACCAAGGTCTTCGTTGTCTGCGGCAGTGAATGACGAAGCGCCATCGCCTGTGTGGTCCTCCTTGTATTCGGACTTGGGTTCTGCCTCGAATGCTTGCATTTCGCCATTCTCTCTGCTCTCACGGCTTTGACCGAGATCAGCTTCAGCTTCCTCGCCTTGCTCACTCCCTTGGTCATCCATGACATAGCTGGAGTCGCTCGCCTTTCGGCCGTGATCCTCCTCACGACTCCTCTTGCTCTCGGCCACATTTTGCTTCACTTCAGCAATCTTTTGGATTTCCTTGAGGAACCTCTTGAGCACCTCTCTGGTCGCATTGTGGACATCAGGAGCGCCATCACCAAGGAACGTTAACAGGCCTTCCAGAAAGTTAGGCAAGTAGGCCACCAGTTCGAGATCAGGAATCGAGTCCAGAAGTAAGATCCACTGCACCAGGAAAGTTCGAGCCCAGGGGTTCTGCACGTTGACGCGCTCTTGGAGCAGAGGTATGAATTTGGAGAGGCTGAAAGCTTGCGGCATTTCCACGCTCTGCTCGGGCGTGTTTTCGATGGATTCCTTGCCATCAGGTCCCAGAACCGAAGTGTATGTCGCGGCAGACTCTGATACGATGTCCTTAATCAGCCTGTCGAGCAACTCGGCGCCGTTCTTGACAGACAACTCGGTGTCTGCAGCCAGCTTGCTCAGAGCATCGAAAACGTCGTTGAAGTAGATCAAGATTTCCCCCTTGGCCACTTTGGCAATGTTGTACATGCTCTCGCAGGCATAATATCTGACCCTAGCATCTTGGTCGGAGAAGCACGCCAACACTGGTGGCACTATCTCCCTGAGGTAGCGAGCTACTTCCTGGGGTGGTGTGTTAGTGGCGCTCATTGCAAGCAAAGGGTCAAGACTCACAGGTCCTAGGGCTATGGCGGCTGCCGCCAATCCAATCAGGCCGCCATTGCGAGCATGGGGCTGATGTACTGCATATGCATAGTCGTGGCAGAGCTGCCATACCTGCGCCACGGAATCAGTGTCAGCAAAGGAACAATTCCTCATCTGTCGTCTCTTGCTGCCGAGAATGCCACTTGTGACCATCGAGGCCCTCGCGAATCACTGAGAATAGCGGCTTACAATCTTGGCGATTCTCTCGTGGTTCTGCTCGGCTAGGGAGTTGCGTATCACGGTCTCGAGCCTGCGAGCATTCTGCATTAACGCCTGCTTGCCTTCGCCCCGTATCTCGACTTCGAAGTCATCCTCGTATGGGCAGCCCTCCGCCTTGGGCTTGTGCTTTGGGCCTCTGAGAAACGACACGGCCATGTTGATGCACTTTCATGAATGTTGGTGACGAGAAGACAGGATGGAGAGGGACGGAGAAGAGCGCAGAGGAGGGAAGAAGCTGGCGGAGAATTGGGAGAGTAACGGGGTGGGAAGGACGCTACACGTACTCGAGGGCTCCTGCTTTGCGTTTATCGTCTAGCAAACCACGTCAGAGCCACATTCAATCAGCCAGGCAGTGAAGGGCGGCTCTGCGACTTACAGAACTTGTCGGACAGCAGTCGCAAGTGGGCGTTGTCCATACCGGCGGACGAGCGAGCTATCTCATGCACCACTGTGCAGCACTTGAGCTTGGTTGCGGTATTCTACCCTGCTGTCGTAGCATGTATCTCGGTATCCTACACGGTCACAGTTGCTGTGCGTCTGCGATATCATGCTTCCTCGTCTCTCCAGCGACCCAACGTGCTTGTCAGGGCATGCATCAGCAACCCACTCTGCTCAGCTGCAGCAATGACGGCGTGAAACTTGAGGCCACTGCGATGTTTAGAGGTTCCGAAGCGACCGCGTCGTCACGAGATTCAGAGATAAGATCCGCAGCACGGACGGCGCGCTAACTTAGTGAATCGCTAAAATCTATCCTCCCATGCTGATGTCTATGCATCTCAGAACATAGGACAACACCACCACCACCACCACCACACTGCCCATCGCGCTGCCGCCTTCCTCTTCCGCTCAACAGTCCGCTAGCAATAGAAACACAGCACACAGACAACTCCTTGATCATCATGTCGGGCGAAGAGTACGCGCGCGAGCTGTACGGGATCTCAACCATGCTTTCCGCGACTCAATACTGATCGCGCATTAGGTCTCGACTATGGCGCGTGCTCCGGACGTGCAAGCAAATGTGCGCAGATAGAGGATACGAGTTGACGGAGGAAGAGTGCAACATTTCCCTCGACGAGTTCCGACGCGACTATGCAGATGATTCAGGCCAGCCCCAGCGCACGAAAATGGCCTTCACAGCTCGCCCCTCCGAAGCCATGATCAAACGATATACGCCGATCCAGCGACCAGGCCAGCCGGAGAGGGAGCCCGAAATTGGCACAATCCATGTCGAGTTCGCCAACGAGCCCTCGGTGGGCATCAAACATCTCAAGCAGTTCGCGACGCAATTGTCAGACAAAAACTACTACACAGGCATCTATGTCACATCGGTTGCACCGACCTCAGCCGCTCTGAAGATCATCCCAAGTGTGCTGCCAACCGTGATGGAGATCTTCAAGGAAGAGGATCTGCTGGTGAACATTTCAAAGCACGAGTTGGTGCCCAAGCACATCCTGCTTTCACAAGAAGAGAAGAGAGGTCTGCTCGAGCGATACAGACTGAAGGAGACACAGCTGCCTAGGATCAAGGTAGACGACCCAATGGCGAGATACCTTGGCCTGAGGAGAAGTCAAGTTGTGAAGATTATCCGAAAGTCAGAGACTGCTGGGCGTTATGCTTCATACAGATGGGCTATTTGAAACCGCGGCGTATGACTCAGGTATGAGAAAACCACAAAATAAGAAGCGTGATTCGGGGAATAGCGAGGCGCATGGGGTTTTGTATGAGTAAGGGAAAGATGTCGGACGCTCGAACGAACGGCGTTCGCGAGGACGAGGTATCGCCTTGAGGGAAGAAAGATTGCATGCTCATGTTGAAATACGTTGCGATTTCATCTGAACATCGCAGCTGCCGCGACTGAGACACCACGGCAGACTCTGTGGACAGCGCAAGCGAAGCTGCATACCGCTCCAAGAATTTGCGTCTGGCTCTATTTAGTGCTACAGTCGTAGCTGCAAGTCTAGGCAGTGAAGGTTGCATCCATAGCATAGCTTAGAGCCTCGCATGCATGAGAGCTGCCGCAACCTTCTTGCAGACAACTGCTTGGCAGTGTTGCGGCTGAAATGAACAGAGAGTACTAGCCCAACACAGCAACCTTCGTAGCTGGAAAGCTCGCGACCACATCATCACCTACACGTGTTCCAGATTCATGCACTGTCAATCGGGTAAAGAGAGCGTGATCATGTCGTGCAACAGAAAACAAGCCGTCCGCCAAGTGCTCCTCTTCCATCCTTCACCGAGCGCCACTGTTCACATCTACCCGTTGTCGCCCACTTCTCCTCATCAGTACCGTTACTGTTCCTTCTTCATTCTGCGTAATTTGTTCAATCATGACTTGACACGATTCCACAGGCGGCATGCCTCCAGACACGGACAGAGAATCGCGACGGCAGTCACGTTTCGGTCGCAAAGTAAGTCAGCAAGGATGCCTTGCGAAGCTCATCTCGCCCATGCAACCCATATCCTGATCATGGCTCCACTCATCACCAGCACCGCTTCCATCGATCACATCACGATCCAGACATTATTTATCAAGATGATCTAGAGCACATTGAAATGATGGGCATGGATGGAGATGGAGTGGCAACTGACCATGATCGCATACAGCTTCGCCGAGCATCTTTTATTCTTCCCAAAACAGGCGAACGGTCCAAGCGACATTTCACACTTCGAGATGCCTCAGCGCGCATGTCGGAGGACTATGGCGAGCAGTCTCGATCACTTTTGAACGGGAATGGGATCCGTTTAGAAGCCGATGAGCGCGATTACGAGGAACCCACACGATTGCAACAAATTCAGGATGCTGTCCAGTATCGCGCGCAGAGGCTGTATGTCTTTGCGATCAGTCCTACCGGGAAAGGTATCTTCAAATGCTCGATAGGCTACCTCCTTGGCTCTTTGGCCACTCTTATCCCCAGTGTGGCGAAGTTCTTCGGCGACAAACAGGATTCAAAGCACATGGTCGCGACTGTTACCGTGTACTTCCATGCTGCAAGGACAATTGGAAGCATGCACGAGGCAACTGTTCTTGCACTGCTTGGATTCCTATATGCGGCCTTCTTGAGCTTTGCAAGTATGGGCGTGAGCATTTTCTTCGCGCATCAACACATGATCATGGTTGGACACGCCATTGTCCTGATTGTCTTCGTGGCTGGAGGTTTTGGTCTCATGGCGTATGTGAAGCAGAGACTAGGCAACCCGCTTGTCAACGTTGCGATCTCTTTGGCCTCACTCGGCAGCATCACGATTCTGCTTAGGGAAGGCTCGATACAGGCTGGCTCTTTCTCGTACGAACGAATCACCCAAGTGCTGGGCATGGTGATCTTGGGCATTCTCATTGCAAGTCTTGTGAATGTCGTGCTGTTCCCTACTCTGGCCAGGAAAAAGCTCTCGGAACAAATGGAGAAGAATACCGATCTTCTAGGCGAAATGCTGATCTCTATCGCTCGAGCATTCTTACATGGTCGAGAGCAGGATCTGGAAGACGAATACTACAAGACTTTGGCCAAGGAGCACTTGACCAGTCTGAACACAATGAAGAAGAATTTGAACGAGGCGAAGAAGGAGCACTATGTGCTTGGCGATGAGAGGCTATACGCTACGGAAGCCAAGGTAGTGCAATGTCTCTCAGGGCTGTCACAAGACCTCGGAGGCTTGCGAAGTGCAGCGCTTGCACAATTCGCATTTCTGAACGAACAGCCGCAGCCTACAATGAATGGCAGAGCACAGAGTCCCATGGACAACCAGTCGTGGATATCAAGTCCTGTACTACAGAGTCCGGTTCTGGAAGCTCAGCCGCAGCAGTTCAGGAATCTGGATGTTATCAATGAGATCCCAGAAGGAGGCTCAGCCGAGAACTCAATGGGTAATGGCAATGGGATGCTGCCACCAGAGTCTCGAAGATCGACGACGAGTTTGACGAACCACAAGAGCGGTTACTTTGTCACGCCAAGCGGCACTGCGACACCCTTCTCGACCTACACCGATATCTCAGCTCGAGACTTTGATCCCCATACGCCGGGTGGGCATTTGGCCAAGAGCCCCGGCGACATGTTTGTGGCCTTTATAAGTCAGCTAGGACCACCAATCAAGTCCTTGGTGTACACTCTCAAGCAGACGCTCGATGAGCTTCCGTTCCGCGAGACAAAGAAGCACGGCTGGAATCCCTGGGCGGTACGGGAGCTCGAAGTCGCTGTCAGTGAGCAATTTCACGACAGTCTCAGAGACGCCGTTGAGTTGTATAGGGCAGAGCGGAAGCAGGCTTTGTCTACGTTGTACCAAAACCGAGCAATCAATGCGGCCATTAACGCCCATCATGGCGGGAGAAGCTCATTTTCGACGCGGACCCACACGCCTGGCACCAGCTCCCCAATTGAGATGAGACACACAAGAAAGAACAACACTCTGTTCGATAGGCAACCTGAGGAGGTACTGGCCGACATTGAAGAAGTATCTGCCTGCTGTGGTCACTTTTCCTTTGCGTTGTTGGATTTCGCGGAAGATGTTCTCCATTACTTAGACGTACTTGACGAGCTCAAGATCGAGATGGAGTTGAAGCGGAGGAGCTGGCATTGGCTCAAGTTCTGGCGCAGACGGCCGAAGCCTGATGGTACAGTCAGTCCTAGGACGAGCACATATCCAGAGCACAACGAGGAGCCCGATAGTGGCTACAACATACCTGAAGACATCCGCAAGGCAGACCGCTTCGTTCTCAGCACAGACAATCTACTACGAGGCAAGCCTTGGTATTATGGTGTCTACCGAGCATTCCGTTGGCTGCGGCGAGATGACACTCGATTCGCCATCAAGGTGGGACTCGGAGCAGCTTTGTACGCCTTGCCAGCTTTCTTGCCAGAATCGAGGCCCTTCTTCCTACACTGGCGAGGCGAATGGGGTCTGGTGTCATACATGGTCGTCTGCTCAATGACCGTTGGCGCCACCAACACAACCGGCTTCAACCGCATCTGGGGCACCATCATCGGAGCCGTCTGCGCAACTGTCGCATGGCTGATCTCCAACCACGGCGGAGTCGCAAACCCATACCTACTCGGCTTCTGCGGCTGGCTCATGTCGCTGTACGGCTTCTACGTGATTGTCGGCCAAGACAACGGACCCATGGGCCGCTTCATCATCCTCACATACAATCTCAGCGCACTCTACTCCTACAGCCTGAGCATCAACGACAACGACAACGACGACGACGAAGGCGGCGTCGACCCCGCCATCTGGGAAATCGTCCTCCACCGCACCGTCTCCGTCACCGTCGGCACTATCTGGGCAATAATCGTCTGCCGCTGGATCGCACCCATCTCCGCCCGCCACAAACTCCGCGAGGGCCTCTGCGTGCTCTGGCTCCGCATGGGCATCATCTGGAAACGCGACCCGCTCGCCATGTTCCTCCTCGGCGAGCCCGCGAGCGCCTACATGGACATCCGCGAAGAAGCCGAACTCGTCTCCTTCCTCGCCAACCTGCGCAGTCTCCGCAAAGCGGCCTCCTCCGAATTCGAATTCCAAGGCCCCTTTCCCGATAAACCCATTGGCAATATGCTCGACCGCGCTGGCCGCATGCTCGATGCTTTCCATGCGATGAATGTCGTTATATCCAAGAATCTCCAAGAAGCCACGCCAGGCGAAGCCGCCGTTTTGCGCTACACACGATCCGAACGGTTTGCACTTTCAGCACGGATATCGCATCTTTTCACTGTCCTGGCGAGTTCGATCAAACTCGAGTATCCGCTCAATGACGTTTTGCCCAAAATCGACGATCGACGGGATCGTTTGTTGGCTAAGATTTCAGAGTATAGACGCACGGGTGAGGGCAGGGAACTGACCACGGAGCAGGATTATGAGATGCTATATGCGTATGTATTGGTGACGGGGCAATTGGCGAAAGATATTGAGGCTGTGGGGCAGGAGGTGGAGGGGTTGTTTGGAACGTTGAATGAGGAGAATTTGAGGATGCATTGAAGAGTGAAAGGCGTCAGCTTTGAGATCGGATTGAGATTGTAGTTTTTGGCAAGCGAGCATTAGCGTGGTGTGGGAATTTGTAGTATTCTGCCAAATGGGATGATCTTTCTCTCCCTTTTCAAATTGTTGCGCTGCCCCGTGAGAGGGTGCTAGGTACCTTACTACAAAATACAAGTCTGAAGCGGCCGTGAGGCCAGCAAGTCTAGATACAATTCGTCAACCTCTCAATCTCTGTGTCCTTTCTTGAGATCTTCAATGCAGTTCTGGATCATCGCCATGCCATGTTCTTCCTCTCAAAATACCACATCAAAAACGTCACAATCCTGAGGCATTCCCGCTCGTTGTAACCACCTTCTTCACCTGGCATGCCTGGCTCGACTTCTTCTCCACACTAGCTGCTGTCTTGCTTACGATAGTTTTGAGGAAGATGCTTTGGCGGCAAGTATTGTCATAGCTGAAGCATCCGAGGCAGAGGAGAGTGCCATGGCCTATTGTTGCAGGAGTTAGTCAGCATCGGTGAATGTGCAGTGAGGTGAATGGTGGCATACCGCATGTGCAGATGAAGCTCGCTGATGAATTGTCTCGTGAGCATTTGCAGCAGACCCAGGACATTCTGTTGCGTGTGAAGGCTGATGTGTGTTGCAGATGGGCTGTTGTTGTGGATCTGATACTGCTGCTAGGCGGCCGCGCAGTGTGTGATGTTGTGGTTGCTCCGGACAAGCAGGAAGAACAATGTTTGTTGTGATGCTGACTGCGTCGATCTTGTCTTGCTTCCTTTCTTCTCGACTCGCGATCAGCGTCGGCACCAATATCGCAGAGGCAGTGATGCTTCGGTGCACTTTGTTGATATGCGTCAAGATCTTTTTTACCCTCGTGTCGCCCAATGCCGATGTCGCCGTTCGATCACTGTTGCGATGATGGCAAATTGAATCTTGTGTTTCTTAAGTGAAGCCTGATATCGTTTCGTTGTATGCAGGGCGGAAGCTTAATAGACATTGATGCTTGCGATGTTTGAGTTTGGGCTTGTGAGTGAACGCCCTGCAGCAATCGTGATTGGGCGACAACAAGTATACAGTCTTGATCTGCGACCAGGTTGATATGCTGCAAATGACAGAGCTCGAGAAACCGTGCAGCAAATGAGCCTGAGACTGTGCTTGTTGAAAGTATGAGAACACTGTGTGGACTGGGAAGGCGTGGAACAGAGACGCCAGTTGCTACTGCCTTGCTTGCGGTCGTGCAGATTGCATGCGAGTAGCTTTGCTACGATTTGTCAAAGGCATCGCTGAGACCTTTATATGGAGTGACTTGAAGTGCTTCACCAACAGGGAGGCAAGTGTGGTCTTTTGGCAGAGCTTCGATACCTGTTTTTGATTGATCCACAGGCAAGTCAGACTGTCAGCTCGTGTTCTGACATGTGATCCATACGATAGCCGCGTGACCCCAACCGCGGAACATAGTGGTAGTTCCGGACGCGGCTACACAGTGAGCTTCTGTGCCGCAGGCCTGGCGTCAGTCTGTCGAAGGGACATGCACTTCACCCAAGTAGCATTTTTCCCACCACTCTCGCATGTCACCTTCAGTCGTGATGGTTGAGGCAGCTCACAGTTGTCCTAGAACGCGATTAAATGCATCGGTGTGCCTCATGGTGCAGATTGGACTCCTGGATGAATCATCACAGTGGACTGAATCACGGTCGTTGTTGATGGCCGGGAAGATGTGTTCTGGGCAAAGAAGCATCGTGGTCGTGCAAGTGCAAGGGGTGACACTAACTAGTCCAAGTGGAGAATCATCGGCCCGGTGACGTTCGTCATTCGTCATGCCCCTCGAAGAGCTTGGGAGACAGCTTGGTGAGAGCTGTTCGAGGCAGCGAGCGATCTTGGTACCACATAACAGTCTTTCTTAATCGCTTCACGAGAATTCCCGCAGTCACATTTTCCACCATGTCAATCACTTCCGAGGCCATCTGGGCAGCTTCTCCCAGCACGACCCGTGGCCAGCCCACCATCTTGTCCACCGACAGCAAAGGGGAACGCATCGTGTATGCTTCCAACAAATCCATCTTTGTCCGGTCCATCGACAAGCCCGAAGTCGCAAAGCAATACACCGGCCACACCACCACAACCTCGGTCGCTCGCTTTTCGCCCTCGGGTTTCTACATTGCTTCAGGGGACATTGCGGGCCATGTGCGAGTGTGGGACAGCATTGGCGCTGAGAACACAAAGGGCGAATACCAAATCATTGCTGGCCGCATCAACGACATTGCCTGGGATGGAGACAGTCAGAGGATCATTGCTGTCGGAGACGGGAAGGAGCGCTTCGGACACTGCATCACGGCAGATTCAGGCAACAGCGTGGGCGAGATCAGTGGACACAGCCAGCAGATCAATTGTGTCGATGTGCGGAAACAGCGTCCCTTGCGAGCTGCTACCGGCAGTGACGATATGAGCATGTGCTTCTTCCATGGAGCACCCTTCAAGTTCAACACCAGCGTCAGGGGGAAGCACGACAAGTTCGTCTACGGCACGCAGTTCTCGCCAGATGGCAGCAGTCTGGTGACAGTAGGAAGCGATCGACGGATATGGATTTACGATGGCAAGACCGGAGAAGCTGTTAAGCAGATTGGAGAGGGCGACGACACACACAAGGGCTCCATCTTTGGCGTGAGCTGGAGTCCCGACGGGAAAAAGGTCGTCACTGCCTCTGGCGATCAGACCGTCAAGGTATGGGACGTGGACAGCGGCAAGCTCGTACAGGGCTGGAGGCTAGGTGAGGAAGGGAAAGTCAGCGTGCCGGATCAGCAAGTCGGTGTGGTGTGGCCGCAAGGGCGAAGCGATGGCTTGATCATATCCGTGGACTTGGAGGGCAACCTCAACTACTTCCAGGAAGGCAAGGATAAGCCCGTCAGGGTGGTGCGAGGACACCAGAAGGCCATCACAGCGGCTGCGGCGCCTAATGATGGCAAGACACTGTGGACTGGATCCGCAGAAGGAAGACTACGAACGTGGGATATCTCGGCTGGCTCCGCAGACCCAATAGACGGCGAGTCACACTCCAACTACGTGTCGGCCATTGCTTGTCTGCCCAATACTGGGAGCGATGACTCTCGCATATACTCCGTCGGCTGGGATGATTCACTGCGGACGATTGATGCCGCTCAAAAGTCCTTCTTGGGCTCTGCTGTCAAGACGGAGGGTCAACCCAAAGCCACGACCGTTGCTGTTATCGCGGGCAAGCCGCATACTCTTGTGGGAAGCACTGCTGGTATCACATCATATGTCAATGGCGAGGTTGTAGGCACACAAAAGACACCTTCGCCGCCGACCTCGTTGGCGGCGTCTGGAAGTATAGTCGCTGCGGGCTCAGACGACAAGGCTGTGCGGATTTATGATGCGTCCTCCCCCTCGTCCTTTTCCGAGATCGCGACATTGAAAGAGGCAACATCACCCATCTCTGCACTCTCCTTCTCTCCTGATGGCACACACCTAGCAGTGGGACTGGCGACCGGCAAGGTGTTTGCATACTCGAACGCTTCCGGGAGCTGGACTCTCGAAACAAATCGCTGGTCTGCCCACACTGCTCGTGTTACGACTGTTGCATGGAGTCATGATAGCAAGAAGGCCGTTTCGGGCGCACTCGACACGAATGTCTTTGTATGGTCTCTGGCCGACCCTGGCAAGCGTATCAAGGCACTCAATGCACACAAAGAGGGCGTTGGCGCGGTCGCCTGGATTGACGGGTCGAAAGTCATATCTGCTGGAGCGGATGCTGCCGTCAAGGTCTGGAAAGTTGCCGGCGTGTCTTGAACGATGCGGGTACCCAAAAGTTTAATGACTATAGACGGCCGTGCCGCCATTGATAGACAAGATTAAGAGAGCAGAGCTCCATTCGCTCCATCATCGATATTCCTGGTCAATGCAGAGCAATTTGCATGACTGCCCTCGTGGGCGAAAATGATACATCGCTGACAATATCCCAGCGCCTACTCCGCACTACCATCTCGACCAAAATACGCCATTGGTGGAAGTGAGGTTTGCGGACTGAATTGTACCGAGCCTGCTGCTGAACGACCTCTTGGCGTTTCATAGCATACATCATGCTGCATGCTGGCTGCAGTGTCCCCATACCTCGAAGCAAGATATAAAAGAGACAGGAAGGATGCATAAGCTTGAAAGTCAGTCTGCTCAAGCGTGTCTCTCGCCGGACGAGCCATCATGAAGCTACTAAACTCCATCGCTGGCCTGGCGCAGCTCCGAGCTATCTACGCATCTCCTTTGCTGAGTCGCCAAGAATCCAAAGCTCCATTCTTCCTCCTTGCAGGAGACTCCACCACAGCAATCGGTGGCGGCTGGGGCGATGGCTTCCTAGAAACAACTTTAGCACCCCCAGCTGCTGGCATCAACTACGGCCATTCCGGTAAGCTCCCAAGTCCAAGATCCAGTCCAAACACATGCAATTACCCACTGAACACACACTCTCAATCTCGTAGGAGCAACAACAGTATCCTTCCGCGCCGGCGGCGACTGGCCCACCCTCCTCTCCGAAATCTCCTCCCACACATCCACCACCAGCCAAGTCTACGTCACAATCTCCTTTGGCCACAACGACCAAAAAGCCACCGCCAACATTTCTCTCGCGCGATACTCCTCGAACCTCTCCACATTCATCTCCGACGTCCGTGCTCTTGGCGCCGAACCCATCCTCGTCTCGTCTCTCACTCGGAGAGTCTTCTCCGGCTCTCCGCCGAAAGTCGTGCAGAGTCTGGCGAATGAACGGGAAGTTGTGATGAAACTTGCGGAGAGTAAAGAAGTGAAGTGGGTGGATTTGAATATTGCGAGTGAGGAGTATTGTAATAAGATTGGACCTCAGGCGAGTTATGGGTACAATCTTTTTAATGCTACGAGGCAGGGGGATACGACGCATTTGAATGAGTGGGGTGGGGTTGTTTGTGAGTCTTTACTTTTTCCTCTGTGTGATCTTCTGTTCTCTTTTCCTGTCATGCGTTCGAGGAGATTTGCATCTTGACGAACCTCGGAATACAAATTAACAACTCATATAGTTGGCCGACTCGTCAGTGACTTATTGGTGGAGAAGTACCCGGAGGAATTCGAGGAGTGGACTGTGAGGAATGAGACGTTGAGTCAGTTGCTCAAGGATGGAGTTGCTGCATAGCCCGAGCGACAATGGGGTTACGACTTCAGTCGGATAGGTGACATGGTGCGAAATCGAGTAACACTGTCATTATCTACGAATGCTGGAATATCAGTCTGTTTGGCCAACACAGTACCACTGAGTGATCCGTGCGAGCACTTCAGTCCTGCTGTGACTTGGCGCCAACCAACTTCCGCTCGCGGACTTCCTACACATCATGTCTTACCTGCAGATCTTCAACTATACGTGTCTGAGGCAAGTCCTTCCTCATTGCGTCAAAACTGCGGCGATGATTAAGCGTCCAATACTTTGGCGCCGGCAATCTGCATCAAATAGAGCAGAAGCACGCCGCAGAGTGACGCGTCTGGTAGATGCCACCGCAGCCGCCCTGATGCTGTTTTTGGCGCTTCTCTATTTGCTGACAGGCACGAAACTTTGCCTGGTTGCTAGAGAAGGACGTCCGAGAAGCTGGTCTAGCCTATTCGGAGCTGTATTATGCAGCTCGTTGCCACATCCGCTGCCGTGTTTGAGCTGATCTCCATGCCGAAGAGCCGCAAACAGAGTTTATGAACGAGCTGATAACATGCAGAACTGACAGAAGTACCCGATTGAGTGCTCAGGTACCACGCAAAGTCCTCGCGGGACATTGATAACTATTGCGATCCTCTTTCAGAAGCTGCATTTCGGCGTTACACAAGCATGATGTTCTCCACGACTCTTATCGCCACCACAGGCCTGCTTCTGAGCTATGTTGGCCACGCGATAGCTCAAGAAGTTGATCCTATCGTGATCAAAGGCTCCAAGTTCTTCTATAGCGGGAACGGTACTCAATTGTAAGACTTTGCAAAAGCTTCAATATGAATCCGACTGACCAAGAGTCAGCTTCATCAAGGGCGTGGCATATCAGCAAGACTTCGTTCCAGGTCGAGGCGACTCCACCACCACGAACTATGTCGACCCTCTGGCAGATGCGGCCGGATGCAGACGTGACATTCCCTATCTCCAGCAGCTTTCCACCAACACTATCCGAGTCTACGCCATCGATCCGACTCAGGACCATACAGAGTGCATGACTTTGCTCGCGAACGCTGGCATCTATGTTGTGGCAGATCTAGCGAGTCCATCTGAGTCTATTGAGTCGAACGATCCAGTTTGGAACACCGACATCTTCGCTAGATACACAAGTGTGGTGGATGTCATGGCCAATTATACCAACCTTCTGGGCTTCTTCGCAGGCAACGAGGTTGTGAACCAGCCTAACCAAACCTTTGCTGCACCATTCGTCAAAGCCGCAGTCAGAGATACCAAGGCATACATCAAGTCGAAGAACTACCGCCCGATTGGTGTGGGTTATGCTACTACAGATAACTCTGACATCCGCGAGCCACTCGCCAACTATTTGGACTGTGGGGATGCAGACGACAGCATAGACTTTTGGGGATACAATGTCTACTCGTGGTGTGGCGACTCCTCTTTTCAGGAATCTGGATACCAAGCGCGAACGCAAGAGTTTGAGAGCTATAACATACCAGTATTCTTTGCTGAGGTGAGCCGGATAGACCAATATGCGAGATCATACACTGACAGAGCATAGTATGGCTGCAACACGGTACAGCCAAGAACATTCGGCGATACACCAGTCCTGTACGGACCTCAGATGGATTCCGTATGGTCCGGAGGTATCGTATATCTATACTTCCAAGAAGCGAACGACTATGGTGAGCAGACTATCCTGGTATCGCCCTATGAGCCCAGTATTGACAGAATGCAGGTCTTGTCTCAGTAGACGGCAACTCCGTCTCCACCCTCGCCGACTTCAACGCCCTCAGCTCCCAAATCGCAACCGTCTCCCCCAGCGCCGCAAACTCCGCATCCTACACCCCAACAAACTCGCCCCAAGCCTGTCCCACCACAGACGCCAGCTTCAGCGCCGTCGCGAGCGTCCTCCCTCCCACCCCCGACGCAGGCCTCTGCGAGTGCATGTACAACTCGCTCTCCTGCGTAATCTCCAACGACGCCGAAGAATCCAGCTACGGCGACCTGTTCGACTACGTCTGTGGTATGGGCGGGAGTCTCTGCAATGGCATTGCTGCCAACGGGACTACTGGCACGTATGGAGTCTACGGCATGTGTAATGCCAAGCAGCAGCTGGGTTATGTGTTAAATCAGTACTATAGTAGTCGGGGCGCGGCTGCGACGGCTTGTAGTTTTTCGGGTTCTGCTTCGACGCAGGCTGCTGCGAGGGCTACGGGGAGCTGTGCTTCGCAGTTGAGCTCGGCGAGTTCTGCTGCTGGTGGGGCAGGGGGTAGCGGTGGCTCGGCTTCGTCGAGTGCAGGCGCAGCGGCGATTAGTCATGTCGTGAGCAGCAATGTGGGGTACTACACCATGGCTGTGCTCGTGCAAGTATCGCTCATTTCGGGTGTTGGTATGATAATGTTGTGATGAGATAGAGTCAAGGGATGGTCATGAAGAAGAAGAAGAAGTAATACACACGAACCTCACAGACTGTACATAGCACGAATAACGACCACTACGACTCAGCCTGAACCTTCCGCTTACGCACAAGCAGCTTCGCCTTTCCAGACGGGAAAGCCGCTCCCTTGATCTCGACATTCTTTGGCCGTGGCCCATCAATCTTCACATCGTAGTTCATAACAATATGTGCCAGCATCAGCTTCATCTCCTGCGAAGCGAAGAACCTGCCGGGGCAAGCATGTCTTCCATGACCAAAGGGCAGAAAGGACTCGTTCGTGGTGACAATGGCTTGATTTCGTGCTTCGAGTAATTTGCCATTGCTATCGTGAAGCTCACGAGAACGCGAGAAGCGGAAAGCGTCGTACTCGTCAGGTCGATCGTAGAATTCGGGGTCTTGGTGGATGGCGACGTTCGGGGCGGCGATTCGGACGCCTTGGGGGATGTGTGTGCCGTCTGGCAGGTTGATGCCGTCTGGTTTTGTTACCTGCATGGGATGTTAGCTCCGCAATAAGTTTTCTTTGCCATGCTATCAAAACATACCTTGCGCATCAGACCTGTGATACCCAGACTAGAGACACGCATGCTCTCTTTGATTGTGCTGTCTATGCGATACAGCTCGTTGACAGCAGTCTTGTTCCATTGTCCATTGTTTTGCTTGAGCACTCGCTCGCACTCTTCGCGAAGACCGGCAACGAAGTCCTCGACTTTGGATGAGCTGTATAGATCGAGCAGAGCGTTTGTGATCGTGATCGAGGTAGTGTGTATAGCCACCATGTTCAATCGCATAAGTCGTCGAGTTATCCGCTTCGGATCCATCTCTACTGAGTCACCAATCTCGATGGCTTTCTCTACGATCCATTGAAGGGCATCGTTCTACTTATCGTCAGCTCCATCCTTGTTACATCCTGGCATCAACTCACTGGAATCTCCTTCGAAGTGCCCTCACGAGTCGCTCGAAACCTCTCTTCAATGACTGGAACAGCATGCTTCTGGCATATTCTAACGTGCTTGGCATTGTTACGGCAGATGAAAGGTGCCGCTATCGGGCGAATAAACCAAGGCAGCATGGTCAAAATTCCAGCTTCCATGAAGATGGATTGACCATAGATGCGGGTGTGCTCGAGCCACTCCGGTTCTCTGCACAATTTGGCACCACTGAACACGCGGTTGGCTGCACGGCTGATGATTGTACTGCAAGTCTTGATCGCTGGTATTGCAGTCCATTCATCTTCAGTGACTCTCCATTGATCGTCGAAGCCCAAGACTAACTCGGCGTGTACTTCAGAAGTCAGGAGTGGCAGCTTCCTTGTCAATTGATTCTTGACGATATCGAGATGGAAAGGGTTCGTGGATATATCTGCATCGCCAGTATATTTGATGGCCATGACTTCCTGCAGAACCACGAGGAGATTAATGTTCTCCTCGGGCTCTTGAAGGAAATCCTTGATCATGGACTGCGGAAGCATCACTGTGGGCTCTTGTGCAAACTGAGGCATCACGAATGCTCGGTTCTCTTTCGAGTGTTTCCAGTATGCTTCGCTGAGCATATCTCGGGTGCCTCGAATGGACCGCAAACCTGATCGGAGCTTCTTGAACCAGCCTTTCTGCTGTCCTGCCCATGGCTGTGTCCGCCAGAATCGGGCTTGCGTCGAAAATGTTGATGTCAGGATTGACAAGACGACATAGATTCCAAGTGCAACTGCAGCAGCTAGCCATAGCTTGCTGGCACGAGACACGCTGACCTCTATGGAATCCATTTTGACACCATCAAAGTACACTCCAGATATCTTTGTGCAGTGTGCTTCCTTTCGCTTACAAGGATGAATACTGGTCGAAGAGGTCTACTTGTACTCGCGACGACACTAGCCTTGCAATGCTTCTCCCGGTAGCGGTCTAGCGAGTCGTCCGGCGGATGGTAAGCAGTCGTGGACTCTCGTTCATGGAGCATAAGATCTCATGTTGCATATGTTTTCCAGAGTCAAGCATGGAAGTCTTGCCCAATCGTGTGCTGACATAGTATGCGAAGCCTCGGCAACACAAATGCAGCCAAGTCATTGGTCAGTACCTGGTACGGACTTAGAGGATTTACGCGAGTCCGACATGAGCTGCAAGGTAAGTCGATATGGTTTGAAACTGTTTGAATCTGCCTATCAGTGGGCTGCTACACAAGATGAGAGATCTGGGATCACATTCGATGCCCACCAGCCAGATGATTGTCGATTGGGTCAGACGTAAAATGTAGGTCGCTGCGCGCATGTGCACTACATCCTATACCACGGGCATATCTGTGCCAAGGACAACTTAGCCTGGCTGGCCATCCTACTCCCTGTTGCGAGCTATGTCGCTCACGCAGCATCGTCAGCTGGGTGAGACAGTCCTGAAGTAGGCATTGGTGAAGTTAGTCTGATGTGTAACCACTAACTAGTGCACAGAGTCGAGGTAGCAAAACTTCAGTCCACGGCTCTTGACCAACGTTGGGAGTATGACTCTTCGGCGGCAGTGCTTGAACACTGCAGACACAAGTCATAAGGTGCCGTAGATATAATTTGTCCATAGGCGAGAATCGCTGAGCGTGTGAAGTCAATAGGCCATCGAAGCGTGACTAGCAATGTAAGAAGGACGATTTTCCGTCCGCTGCGGTGTTCGACCTAGTCGAGTGGAGGCCACCAATAAAGCCGGGCAATACTGTAGTAGCATCAGCGCTGAGCATAGCATGTCCGAGTAAGCCATTATTTGCTCGCAGGCCCATTGGAGTCGCGAGGCAAGAGCACCATGAGGCCTGCAACCACTGATCATAAGCAAGCATGCTTGTTCCTGCCGACTCTGATGAGGGTCTGTGTCGAGTATGCGACTGTGTAGAAGACGAGCACCCTGTGGCCGCTCACCTGCCGCTTCACTGATCCTGAAGGCAGTACTACTGTAGTCTCCTAGTCGAGTCCGTATGTTTTTCGGCACAGACACGATCGGCTAGGCACTGAGATCGGGAACATCGCCGGCCACGTTTATTGAGCTCCATCAATGCTGTCCCAAAAGGTCAAGTTTAGATGTCGATCGTGAGAAGAGGAGGCCAGTCGCGCAGCCGAGAGTGGCTAACGCACGACCAAGACCGCGCTAAGGAAGCACTTTAGCACAGAATGACGCTATGTCCTTTCGATCCCTGACTTTGTAGAGACATGATTTGGCAATGCGAATTCACATGCGACAGACGCGGTGTGTATCGCGTCGAGCGTTTGCAACGAGGCAAGTCTCTTCCTGCTGTTCCCTTGTCATTTCTGTCAACCACATCTTCCACCTCAAACACACATTTACAGCACCCATCTGGATCCAGCCCGGCCGGCGGCACGAATTTAGAGGCGTTCGCATGCAGCATCTCGCCACGCTGAGCCAACTTCCGGGTGCTCTGATATACCGCCAGTCCTATATTGGAGAGCGGCTTGTCTTGACGCCCTGAGGTGATTGGATCTGCAGAAAGCGACGTTTCTGCCAGCGCAGAGTCGAACGAGCAGCTTCATTGTTGAGAATCATCTATACACTGGCCGCCAACTGCTAGGTTGTCTTACAATTGTTTAAGCTTCTCGTATTACACTTGCAGCACCACACCAACGCTCACATCCGTAGGGTGTGCCCCGCCAAAATTAGAACCTAGAGTGGGCTAATGGCCGCTACTCCACGGAGGACATCCATCGTCAAGGAGCATGTGGAAAACGACTTCACAGAGCCTGCCGTTACAGAGAGCAAGCGTGTGAGGCCTACGCCCAGCGTGCGTTTCAGCAACAAAGACGATGTGCATGTCGTTGAGCGGTACGACGATGCTGTTTCAAAAATAGGTGGCGGATCTCACCACGACGCGCAGCCGCGTTTCGAGCAAACACAGGCCAAAGCCACGCCGACACTTAGTCCAGCACAAACACAATCGCCACTGCCAGTACGAGATAGCTCCAATATGTATCGACTTGGGGTATTCACGTTCTTGCTGGTGGCCGTTGTGCCGCTTCTACAAAGCACATCCTTCTTTGGGCATGCCTCTGTCCTCCAACCTGTCAGTGGCAGCGCAATACCAAGACGAGATATTGTGCAGACACTGGACCGAAGGGCAGACAGCCCAACGAATGTTTGCTTCCGCTGGGCACAGCAAAGTGCTCTTGTCAACGGCACGTTATACCTATATGGTGGCCAAGCCACGACCGAACCTGGACAAGACACTGATGCGTGGAACAACAACTTCTTGTCGCTAGATCTCACAAAGACATGGCAGATTGCGACACCTGCACTGACCGGACGACCACAGCCATCTGGGCCTCCCAATGTCAGTCTGGGCTACCTGTGGAGTAGCCACGACAGCTTGTTCCTTTATGGGGGCCAATTTTCATGGAAGCCACCAGTACCACCAACTGCATACTCTACATGGGAATATGCGATCGCAGATGACGAGTGGATTGAGCACAGCGATCCTGTCACTTCAAAAGGTGCAAGTTCGCCGAGCGATGGAGAGCCAGTGCAGCGAGCTGCCGAAGGAGCTGGAGCAAATGTGCCATCACTTGGTCGAGGATTCTATTTCGGTGGCCACCTGGATGGTTACACTACCGAAGGCTGGTCGCAATCTGTGCCTCGAAAATACCTGCAATCTCTGCTCGAGTTCACCTTTCCTGGTGCCAAGAACAGTCAGGTGGAAGTACTCTCGAGCGATCGCGAAGCTGGCAACAACGGCGTGTATCGCAACGTCACTGAGGGAGGCCAACAGGCTCAAGTTGGCTTCACGCAACGCGCTGATGGTCTGCTGATTTACGTGCCTGGCTTCGGCAATGAAGGCATCTTGCTGGCTGTAGCCGGTGGAACTAACGAGACTTTCACACAGATGAACAATATTGACGTTTATGATATTGCCACCAGCTCGTGGTATATACAATCGACATCTGGTACTTCGCCCACGATACGGGTGAATCCTTGCGCTGTCATCGCCGCAGCTCCTGACGGCACTTCATACAACATCTACATGTATGGCGGGCAGAACCTTATTCCTGCTGGCAACCAAACGCAATTCGATGATATGTGGATTCTGACTCTACCTTCCTTCACATGGATCAAGGTGGATACAGACGGACAGAGCGTGCCTCCTGGACGATCCGGCCACACATGCAATGTTTGGGATTCGCAAATGGTCATGGTCGGTGGTTACACGGGAGAAGGGACGCTGACTTGCGAGACACCCGGAATATATGTCTTTGACTTGAGCGCACTCGAGTGGGTCAACCAGTTCACGGCCACATCTTCCGGATCTGATGATGATACGCGCACAACGACCAATAAGCAATCAAATGGAGATGACTCGACCGGCGAAAGCAATCCCTTCAACCAACAGCCAGCACAGCGATACTCCGCAGACTCCGCCGGTGGTCTGGAAGGCTCGTACGGCTACAAAGTACCCCAAGCTGTTATTGATGTCGTTGGCGGGAACGAGAATGGCGGCGCAACTCTCACAACGCCTGTGAACACTGCCACCGCTGGGCCCCTGGCCACAGGCAGACCTATCACATACACCAATGCTGATGGCAGCACTTCGACTTCGACACCAGGATCTAGCAACGGCTCCAGTGGCGGCGGCGGAGGCGCTAACATTGGCGCGATTGTGGCCGGTGTTATTGCTGGTGTCCTCTTCATCGTCGCCTGTTATCTCGCTTTCTGTGCATATGTGTACAGAAAGCAATTGCAGCTTTACAAACGCCATGTGGAGATGAGTCAAGCTCAGGCTCGTGGCGAAAAGCTACCAGCCATCCCAGGTTTACTTGCCACCGATGCGAGCTCGAATGGCAAGGCAACTCCATCAGATCCAAGCCGCTTTGGCGGGTCCATGGCCAAGTGGCCCACGAATAGCGATGGCAGACCGAGTGGAAGCCATCACAGCCGGCATGAGAGTGGTGGCAGCAGTCATGCCACTCCTGTTACCGGTGGTTATAATGCAATCAGAAGGAACAGCGATGTCAGCGATGGAGACGAGGACTTATTAGGCGGGCACGAGCCAACATTTGTGGGCGTAATGCTGAATCCGAGGAGAAGTCTCAGAGTGATCAATCGCGATTAAGAGTAAGAAATTTTGGGAGTACGGCAGGAAAGCATTGTTCCGGATTCAGCGCTTGTACAGATTGTGAGATAATACATGGACGTATAATGGCTAATGGCTTTTGGAGATCTGTGCAACCTGTCCGCGCGCCACTTGCGATCTTCGCTACTCTGTCGCTTGCTAAATCGCAACCGGCCGATGGAACGAACACAGGCATCTTGTCTTGAAGTTCTTAAGAGGCACTCAACGACTCTGCCACCTTGACTTTGCACCTGCATGCGTGGATAAATCACACCGGAAGAGAGCATCGGATGACGATGAATCGCGAAGTATGTCGATGTTGCTAACGCCCACATTCGGTCCTGCATCACACATCCCCTTTGTAAAGCATCTCCACTTCCTTCGCAGTCAACTTCCTAACCCAAGTCTCACCCTTGAACAACACTTCCGGCTTCATCTCAACTATATACTGCGTCCCAAGTCCAGGCTGCTCGAAACCTGGTGCAATAGGACCAGCCTTCACTAGCAGTCTCTGCTTCACCTTGTACACAGCATAGTCATCGTTCAGGCTACTTGGCGGAAGCGACCTCATGGCAAAAGGTGTGCCAAACGGAGCAAAATATGTCGTGTCGTCATGCCCAAAGCGATCGATCAGCATTCCCGGTCCGAGGTCAATGTAGCCAGATATAGCATCGCCTGCAGAGGACAGCAGAAAACCTTGCTTGTTCTCGTTTGGCCAGTGCCATCTGGCGTGTCGTTGACCTGTTGAGTCGAATGTCTGCCAGGTCAGCACTTGGGCAGGTCACGAGCGAGGCTGAAGGGTATCTTTACCATCGTACACCATTTCTTGAGGAATTCAGCTGGCTTTGTACTACCAAGTCGGTCATAGCCGTGAAGTAGTGCTGCTGGACTTGAAGCATCTGCCAAATCCTTGGGACCGAAGTTGCCTTCTTCACAGAGGCAACGATGGTCGTTGTTCCCTTTGACGCCTGAGCAGTATTCCTCCATGCTCGGGTTCGACTTGAACACAGTGGAAGTTATGGTCGAAAGCGAGAGAGAGGCTGTGTGAACACAACTTACCAAAGCCTGCGTTGTGGTTCCCTAGAGTACATAGAAGGCGTTATAGCGTGCATGTTCAGCCAGCCTCAAATACGCCAGGATCACGAGTCTGTACGTCTCAGCCAGCCACAAGCAAGCAGCGATCTGGCATCAGACAGTACTGGTCGGCATAGAATCGTTCTCTAATGCCCGGCAATGTGCGCAGATCTCTTCTCCACCTTACTGTTCTGATGAGGCAACAAATTGATGAAGTGATCAACCTGGTCCGCTCAGTCTCATCGCCCGGTGCCTGCGCTTCCCATTCGGCTTGCACTGACACTTGCCTCTCCCTCGTTTCTGCATCCACAGCCTCGGGAGTAGCCTGTGGATAGGCCAGTAGATATATACCGGTCGAATACCAGCACAAGACTCCATCGCTTGTAGCAGACATGGTGTCAACATGTGAAAGTGCAGAACTTGGCGTGTGAGCGCGGAGACGAACTTGTGGAAAGCAGAGTTCATATCGGATGATCCCGTTCTTGGCGCCCAGACTTCGAATTCTCCACGGTGTGAGAACCTGCAAAAGTTCGACTTCGCTCCTTCTTCTAAGGTCGAGTACCAGTACAACGCCGCCACAACAGTCAAGATGGGTATCGGTAAGTCATTGAGAGCGATTTTGAGGTGTCGGAATGGTTGGAGATATGGGAAAGCGTGGATGGAGAGCAGTCGAGACATTTGCGCCAAACATGTCCAGAATCGTCCGACGCCTACACGATACCACCCTGGACACATTCCGACACCTCTGCAACCATATTAGGAGTGTTATACTGACTATTCAACGTAGATCTCGACGCTCACCACCAGCGCTCCGGCCACCGCAAGGTTAGCATACCTGCCATGAGCACTCATATCTCAGGTTTTACCTGAGGATGTCTGCAAGTCAATTGTTAACACAATGGCGATCACAGGCTCCAAAGAGCACCAACCCATACCGCAACTTGCTCCACAAGTTGTACACTTTCCTCGACCGCCGCACGGAGAGCAAGTTCAATGCTACCGTCCTGAGGAGGTGCGTAAAGAGCATATAAAGGCTATGGACAAGTTTTTGGTCATATACTGACTGGCAAACAGACTGCGCATGTCGCGCATCAACACCCCACCAATGTCTCTCTCGAAGATCGTCGCTGTCTCTGCCAACAAGCACAGCGCCGAGACTCACGAGGGCAAGATCCGCGCCGTGGTCGGAACTGTCACCGATGACAACCGTCTCCTCGAGGTCCCAAAGCTCAGCATCTGCGCTCTTCGCTTCACTGCCCCAGCGCGTGCCCGCATCGAGAAGGCCGGTGGCGAGTGCCTCACTTTCGACCAGCTCGCTCTCCGTGCCCCAACTGGATCCAATGTTGTCCTCCTCCGTGGTCCAAAGAACGCCCGTGAAGCCGTCAAGCACTTCGGCTTCGGCCCACACACCGACAAGGTAAGGCTGTACGAAGACACAAGTCAAATATGCACAATACTAACAACTGCAACAGAAGCCATACGTCGAGAGCAAGGGCCGCAAGTTCGAGCGTGCTCGTGGTCGCAGACGGTCGCGTGGTTTCAAGGTCTAAATCAGTCGCTCTTAAGCTTCTGATTTTTGACGGGTTCAGGGAAAGGTACAGGCGTTACAGTCACATATGGCGTCTTCAAAAGAGCATGAGAGGAGCCCTACATCAGGCGTCTCCTCCGCGAGGCATGGTACCAGGAAGTGCCACAGGCTACGCAGTTCATGAAATGACAAACGATCCATCTTGAACACCAATCACGCCTCTTCTCACGTTCAATGACTGCTGTGCGACTGCGAGAGCCGTTGACGGCCGCCGGGATTTGTGCAATCCGGCGCCAATGCGAGCGCGATGAACCCACGTAAACAGGTTCGGTCGGCTGTACCGGAGCCATCTTTCTCGTTCAGTGGCACCCTGCCTCTTCACCCAGGACTATATAGACCTCCAGTCCGGGGTATTCGTGAAGTGTGTTCTCTGAGTGTGCGTCGTTGCAATTCACTGTTGTTCCTTCTTTTCGTTGTCGCGGCCATCCGGATCGGGAATAGTTTGAACTTTGATTCAATCATCACGACCAAAAAAATTGGAGCTTCAGTCATAGCGCCTTCACATGCCTATACCTATGCATGTACTCTAGGTTCCACGAGAATTTCACTCCATCACAACACTCGCTTGCACCGTTGTCAAAGATGGCATCAGAAAAGATTGTAGGCGTGCTTGGTGGAGGCCAACTCGGACGCATGTTGGCTGAAGCCGCCAATCTTCTCGAAATTCAGGTCAACTTTCTGGACGCTGTCGGGTCTAGTGCCAAGCAGGTTTCCGGCCATGATGGTCACGTAGAAGGATCGTTCAAAGACAGGAGAGCGATCCAGAAGCTGGCCGAAAAGTCCGACATCATCACGGTTGAAATCGAGCATGTCGATACAGAAATGCTCGAAGAGATTTCTGAGCGCGTTGATGTTCAGCCTTCGTGGAAAACGCTTCGCACCATCCAAGACAAGTACAATCAAAAGTGGCACCTGCAGAAGAATGATGTGGCCACGACCCAGTCCATCGCCCTTTCGGAACCAACTGTTCGGGAGCTGGAACGTGTCAGCGCAGAGCTCGGTTTGCCATTGATGCTGAAGTCGAGAAAGGACGCCTACGATGGTCGAGGGAACTTTGCTGTCAAGACCAAGACCGACTTCAAACCCGCCCTGGAAGCACTTGCGGTTAATCGCGATCTCTACGCTGAGAGGTGGTGCAACTTCAGAATGGAGCTAGCTGTTATGGTTGTTAAGACGGAGAACGATGTGCTGTCATTCCCAACGGTCGAGACCATCCACGAAGACAGCATCTGCAAATTGACTTATGCGCCAGCACGTGGAGTGAGCCCTGAAGTCAATAAGAAAGCGCAAGAACTTGCCAAACGAGCAGTCGCATGCTTCTGGGGCAAGGGTGTATTCGGAGTTGAGATGTTCATGACCATGGGCGGTGACCTTTTGATCAACGAGATCGCTCCTCGTCCGCACAACTCCGGACACTACACTATTGAGGCTTGTCCAGTATCGCAGTACGAAGCACATCTTCGTGCTATTCTCGATCTGCCACTCCACCAAGAGGATCTCGAGCTGCGAGAACCAAGCATTATGCTCAACATTCTGGGCGGCGAGGCGCCTGATTCCCATCTCACCATAGCTCGTGCAGCGCTCCAGCAACGGCGCACCAAGATCCATCTGTACGGAAAGGGTATGTGTTCAACGAGCTCCGCAACACCTCATAGTGTTCTAAAGCTAATGTATGAACAGGTCAAGCACGCAAAGGCCGCAAGATGGGCCACATTACAGTTTGTGCCCCTACCATGCGAGAAGCTGAACAGATCATCCAGCCTATGATCGATCTAGTAGATGAAGGCAAGCCAAAGGCTCCTCAACTATCCCGCAGCGAGTCTACCGCATCTGGAATCGGCGAGCAAAGCGGTCCTGTCGAGCAGCCTTTAGTAGCTGTGGTCATGGGCTCTGACTCCGATCTGCCTGTCCTCCAACCAGGCCTCGCAATTCTGAAGAAGTTTGGCATACCCTTCACGGTGCGCATCACATCTGCTCACCGAACACCCTCATGGATGGCACAATTCGCATCCCAAGCTGCAAGCACCACCATCAAAGTCATCATCGCCGCTGCTGGAGGTGCAGCCCATCTCCCAGGAATGACGGCTGCATACACTCCCCTCCCAGTCATCGGCGTGCCAGTGAAGCCAACCATCGGAGACGGCATGGACTCCCTCCTCAGCATCTGCAACATGCCTCGCGGAGTCCCCGTCGCCACAGTCTCGATCAACAACTCTGTCAACGCCGCTCTCCTCGCAGCACGAATCATCGGCTCCGCAGACAAAGGCATACAACAAGTCGTCGAAAAGTACATGCAGGACTCGGAGAAGGAAGTGATCATGAAGGACGAGCGACTCCACAAGTATGGCGCTGACGCCTACGCTGAGCAGTACCTGGGCAGTAGGTGATTTTTGCTTCCATCTCCCGACTAATTACTGGGCAACCACCCATCTGCCCTCCCACACGACATCAGACATAATCACTAGATAGCTCTCTCTCCACGCCCACCGTCTATCCATCCTAATCTCGAAACAACAAAGAGAAGATGAGACGATGACATGCTGAGAAGGAACTCGTCGTGGTTTAGAACCAATTGACATCAAATCCTCCTCATCAATCAACAATAATTCGTCTTCTGCGCAGCGAGACTCGCGCTTCAGCTACTCCAGCCGAACACCCTTCAAATCCACCATAACCGACTCTTCAGATCCTTCTACGCCGCTACGTCGGCCTTCAACTGCGTCGCGATTGTCGAGGTATGTCTACACAACCAAAGTTCAACAGCACACCCACGCTAACAAGCCTGAGACCACTCTCAATGTTCAGCAGGAAAAGTACCGATGGTACGCACTAACCTTCCTCCAACCACCACTTCCCACATGATACAATCAATCATTGACACGCCGCCTTCGTAGCAAGTCTAGGCGGCGGAGACATTAGTCCGAGTTCGTCGCGCGAGCCGCCGGGAGCGTTTGATCAAGTGTATGAAGCGGTGGAGAGAAATGAGTCGAGTATTTTTGGGATTGATTCGACGAGGTGATGGTCGTGATGACGAGGGGCATCGTGGTGGTGGAGAGAATTGAGGTGGTGGTGATTAGGATCGACTGACTGGCGTGGGTTAATGGATGGGATTTCTCTCGTCTTACTCGTATACCATGTATCGTTTCATCGGCATGTGCGGAGATGGTAAGAATTCATGATCAGATTCTCAATCTTGGCTGAAGAGCCTATAAATGTATCTATCTAACATCTCCTGTGAGATATATGGTGCGAAGTGAAGTGTTGGTTCCGTGCAGACAATGTCTCGGCATCAGTGGTATCGTTATGCATGATAGCAAAGTTCGCTTCAAACGCTTTCCAATCAAGCCAAAATGGTATCGCGATACAAATAAAGTAGAAGTGGAGACTCTGTCTTGGTCTCAATCTAGATCCGAAAGGGTAGCTTGAATGACAAGCTTACCTATGTAGCTTGTGTCTGTGAGCCAGGGGACGATATGATCCTTAGACTTCTCCCCAGCCGCCAAGTGCAGACGACATGGCTTGTCCACTGTGGAGGCTGCCAGCGCTACCACCAATGTCCCAGTAGTGTCTCGAGCTGCCGCTCTTGGTGTGTCGGCTTCGCTTCGTGCTTTGACTTGCGCAACTGCTGTCCCCAGTGCGCTTCCTGGCAAGCTGTTCCATGTGGTGCTTCTTCAGAAGAGATTCTCGTCTTCGTGCGTGGGCCGCTTGTGCCTGTGCACGCTCCAGAGCCCGTTCAGCCGCCCTCGACACGAGTGGGTGTTGTTGTCGAATGATTTCTTTCCGACGTTGGCTCTCTGGCGAAGTGCCCATTGCAGAAGTGTTGGCGCCAGCGGTCGCCCACGACGAGGGTAGCGGGCCTATCGAGTCGGCTGCAGATGGTTGTGGTTCGACAGCAGCGCTGGAGAAGCGGTTCTTGAGGTAGGAAAAGACCATGTTGATGTCAACGTCGCGCTCCCAGTATTCTCGCTCTTTCTGCAGCTTGGTTGCTGCTTCATCATCTGAAGCATCATCCGGCTCCTCCTCGATACCCCACAAAGAGGTGTCAGCGGGCTCTGTCGCAGGGGTGAGAGGCGATTGTGGGACGGTAGGGGCGAAGGCGTTGTCGATGGGGGTTTTGCTGCTCCGGATCTTTTCTTCTCGTCGACGCTGGTGGAGTGAGGGTTGTCTAGGGACATCCCGCGGTAGACCTGCGTATTCAATGTCCTGTGATTGAGCATTCTTGTACGTCTGAAAGGCAGAACCGTCTGCCTCAGACAGCGTGTTAACCAGAATCCCGAGCTCTCGTGCGATGCGGTCGAGCAGCTTAACTTCCCACGCAGGATCAGAGTCGCGAAAGGCAACACGCGACTCTTTCATGGCCCGCGCAGCAATGGGCGAAGGCTGCTTCGGCGTCGGCGACGCATCGTCTGCCAGCTGCTCGCCGAAGATGACTGATAGTGTGGCTTCATCCAAGCCGATCAAGTCTTGAATCACCTTACGCGTGATCCTTCGCCACCACGACTCGCTCGCAGGCTGCTCGTCCTTTGCGTCGACTGTCTCCTCCAGGATGGTGGATTCCTGTCGTGTGAGTACTCGCGACAATGCTTGTTCCTGCAGACTTGATCGTATTTCTCCTGCGCTGGTAGCGGTGGTCATCCGGCTGAGTCGTCTTCGCCGTCGTCTCGTTTCCCGCTCAATTTCCTCTAGCACAGCTTTACTCTGATCTAATCGCCACTTCTCGATGCGTGCAGTTCGATCATCTTCAGCACTAATTTCTTGCTCGATCTCGAGCTCATCCAGCCTCTTCTGCACACTACTTCGTCGACGAACATGTTTACTGCTCCTGCGGTGAGGGTTGTATCGTTCAAACTGCCAGAGATGCTCCTGTAGGTCGACGCCGGAAGGAAATGTACCAAAGCCATCATGTGTGGGCAGCACGGTCCCGCCACTCTGATCAAGATTCGATGGGCCTACGAACGGATTGTGGAAGGCGTGCAGGCCATCGTCCAGGCTGTCGAGCTCGTCGGCTTCCGTACCGAGACATGTGCCACTGTCGTCGGGGTTATTTTCCGAGCGAACGTGCGTTTCCAGAGACGCGATATCAGACAGTGTCCGATGAGTGGCAGTCCGGGGCGTTCGTGATGTGCCCGTGGCGCTTTGTTCGTCGTTCTGCGGTGAGAAGAGGATCCATTCCTGCGATTCTTCGATATTTCGTCGTGCAGTCGGCGATACTGGAGCTGGCGCTCGTTGTTGAGGAGTCTGGTCTATCGAGAGTTGTCGTACGGGTCGTGGCCGCTGCTGAGGTTGTTGGAAGGCCATGGCGGGCGATAAGCGCGATAAGGACCGCGACGGTGTCGTCGTCGTCGTCGTCGTCGTCGTCGCAACACCTCGCAATGGCAGTGAGGTGGTCTACCGTGGCCACAAATGGCACAAATGATCTCGTGGCTCGAAAGAAAGTCACGCGCCGCTCGGAGGGAGAAGTAGCGGCATGCGGTAGTAGCAGCAGCAGTGACAGGTGCTCGCAAGCTTGCTGGAGTGTAATGCTGAGCTCACCCAAGGATCGACTGATAGCGAGCAGTAACTAGCAGCACCCACCCCCACAACAAGCGCGACCCAATCTTTGCTGGCTGCTGGCGCGGGGAGGCTGTCGACACGATAGTCGTACCAGTAATAGCTCACAGCGATCAGAGACAGGAATGCGTGACTTCGGGGCCAGGTCCTGGGTCGATGATGATGAGGTGCTTCTGAGCTTGAATGTGCTGCTTTCGGACGCAGGAGAAAGCAGTGACAGCAGCAGCAGTGTCGACTAGATTTCTCCCAAAGGTATCATGTCGTAATTGCAATCGATCAGACGACGACAAGAAGGCCCGACGGGAGCTCCTTGGGCCAAAGTATACCTCTCCGGATATGCTCTCACACCTTAGTCCAGCCTATCGTGTGCACTGCCGGCCGTGCCTTGTTTCGCGACAGATCTGTGGCAGGTTACAGCAGACAAAGAATGGAGCGATTCAGCTTGATGAGTCGCGTGCAAGAAAAGGGAGAATTGTTCTGAGACGACCAGATAGCACAAATACTTCATCACTATCATCATCATGCTATCTATCGTCTCATCATCCTGTCCCCGACGCCGGCGACGGTAACGCTGCGGCTCGTAGTTTTTGTTTGCGAGCGAGCCACTTCCTATCGCATCATCATTGCTCGCCAGGATGTCACCATTTAGCAACATCTGCCCTTCTTCTGCTGCGCTACTGTTGCAAGTACCCAGGACCGGCCTCTTCCCAGCAAACGTCCCACGCTGTTGTGCTTGCACGTTGTCTAGATTGATAGGTCCGGCTTCCCCATCGCCTATCAGCCTTTCGATGACGTGCTGTATTCTTGATATGGCAGCTACACTGTCCTCCATTGACACTGCGGCACGAGGCCAAACGTCGGCGCACCATTGCCATTACGGTCGCCAAACCACTGAAAATTCGACAACACACTAATCAGACACTTGAACTGCTAGTCCCCGCTATAAAATGCTTTGCGACGAAGAAGCACTGCCCGGCCGGAGACCGAAGAAGAGTACAAAGATACAACGATCAGCCCTGCTCACAGCCCTGACTGATGACTGCAGAGAAGGCCACACTGTTCTCTGCAGAATCGCTGACCTTGATCTTCGCCCTCGCATGCCTTGAAATAGGACCTCCGTCGATGGTGCTGACCAACAGGTTTGATGATACGACTGATGCGACGATGCCAGCTGGCACAGAAACTGGACCTGAAGCAAGATCTTTGGTTTGACGCACTCAGTCATGTGGCTCGCCCCTGTTCCGAACCATATCCAAACAAGGCAAAAATGCGTCGCAATAAGAAGCAGCCACTGCAGCCGCTTGTCCACGCCGCCCATCTCAACACAAAAAAGTAATCGGTTCGCGACTCCGTTTCCTTATCATCAAAGGATGTCTACACGCGACACAGCTGCAGCTGATGAGCAAGACACGCTTGAATCCTTCCCGCTCTTTACCGTGATATAGAACTACATAGCAGCAAGTACCTTCACAGCACAACACAAGATCCAACACCGCCTCAACGACTCTCATATTGTGATCAAAGTCCGCGTGTCATACACAACTCATGACAACAAATTTTTCCTTCTCAGGTACCATCTGTCGCTCCGTCGCCACATGATGCAAACTGCTCGCGGCATGATCTCACATACCCAGCAGTTCCCACGAGCAGACCAGGATCTCCCATGATCGGAAGCGAACTCTGCCCACCGAAGTCCTTCCAGGCGTCTTCGAGCCAAGTGGCGGCGTGCGGTCAAGCATCGTCCACCACGAAGCTAAGAATTGCACTACTGCTGAAGATATGAGTCTGACAGTAGTCAACCGATGTCGGGAAATTCAGGAAAGCACTCATGCAATTGCCCACCAAGGTGACTGATAGCGAAGAAAATGAATAGGAAAACGGTAAGCAGCGATGGTGCCATTGCTATCGAGCTTCACGACACGACTGGTTGAAAACCTCATGTCCTGCAGCAGCGGAGAACTGCTCCGACCACAGATATGCTCCCGCATTGCAGCCGCTGCCTGTTTACCCGCTACCTTCTCTGAAGAGGCAGCTGCATCTTCACACGATGTACTTCCTATTTCCAATCGAAGTAGGACGGCGACTCTTACACACTGATGGCCCAGCAGTCTCGCATTGGATAGAGAACTCGATTTAGGCTCTTGCCCTGTCTTCACATTGTGCCTAGAGATCTGACGAATGAAGCTTCACCTGGATCTGACCTGGCGAGCCACCGCATTAACTCCTCGGCGATGCGCTATCACACACGAAGAGGAGAACATACACACTTCTCACGCTCGTTCACTACACTTTCGGACATAACACTATACACAGACACATGTACTGTGAAAGCCAACCACTTATATCACTCCTACCCTAGCACGACCAAGGCACAGCTCCAGGATATCAGCTCAAGCAGACTTTAAAGTAGAGTACACTCTCACAAGTCCCAGATCTCAGCGTCACCAGAAGCTCAAATAGGTAACCATAGCAATGAAAACTTTCGCAAGGTCTCTGGACCTCACCTCGTCGGTCCCATCGCAGCTACACTACTACTGGCTCAGGCACCGCAACCTCCCTCTTCTTCAGCCACTGATGCGTCTGCTCGACCAGACCAGTCTTCCTCTCCTTCTCCTGCCACAGTCTCTTGGTCAAGTACTTGTAAATCCACGCGCTAGCTCCATTATACACAATACTATGATCCGAATCCGTGAATGCCACCATCTCCATCTTCTGCGGACTCACACCCTCGCCAACCAACAAATCGACCAGCGCAGCAGTATTCTGATAATGCACATTGTCATCACCAGTGCCATGCATAACACCAAACCCACCTCGAGCATTCTTGAAGCCGTCAGCTTTGCGCACGGCAGTCTCGTTGTAGCCTTCGGGGTTCTGCTCGTAGGTTTTCATGTATCGCTCTGTGTACATGGAGTCGTAGAAGCGCCAATCGCTGACTGGAGCGGTGATGAGGCCAAAGGAGAAGACGTCGGAGTCTGCTTCGAGGACTTTGGCAGTGAGGTAGCCGCCGAATGACCAGCCCCACATGCCGACGCGTTCGGCGTCGATGAAGCTGTTTTGGGCGGTGAGCTGTTCAGCTGCCCAGATTTGGTCTTGTGGTTCGAGACGGCCGAGATGTCTGGTCACGGTGCTGCGAAATGCGCGACCTTTGTATCCGGTTCCTCTGTTGTCGATGGTGTAAGTGATGTATTCGAGCTCGGGGTCAGAGGCAATGTATGCTCTCCACGCCAGAGTCTGGAAGCGCTTGGAAACTTCTTGTGCACCTGGTCCACCGTAGGGCGTGAAGAGGACTGGGTACTTCTTTGAGGGATCGAAGTTGGGTGGCAGGCGTTGCATCACATTGAGGCTGAAGCCTTCTGGGTGTTCGAGCTCGAAGTATGTGATGTTTGGTAGGTGGAGCGCCGAGATGTTACGAACCAGGACTTCGTTGCTGACCAGAGTCGAAAGCGGCTCGGAGGAGTTGGTGGCATATACCTCTTGATACGGCACGTCAGGACCCTGGTACGACAGGATGTAGTAGTCACCAGCTTCGGAGAAAGAGGCCGACCAGTATGCGTCCACGGAGTCGTCCACGATAGCCTTCTTCTCACGGGTAGCATAGTTGACAGAGTAGACATGACGCTCTGTGCTGTGGTGCTCGGTCGAGGTGTAGTAGATGAGGTTTCGGGTTGTGTCGACCTTGAGGATGGCAACAACTTCCCATTCGCCAGATGTCAGTGCGACTGGCTCACCACCGGCTGTAGAGTGGAGGTAGAGATGCATCCAGCCACTCTCGTCAGACATGTCAACGTAGTATGAGTCTGCGCTTGAGTTGCTGTAAGTAGGAGCGCTGTTGTTGGACTGGACAGCACCAATATAGCTGATCGTAAGAGTGTTGTCGAGCCACCCGTCAGTACCATCCCGCTCGCGAACGACTTCGGCTGTTTTGGTAACAGGGTCGACCAGCACATGTTTGTCTTGGTCTTGAACACGATTGAAAGCTCGGTAGATCACAGCAGAGTGCTCGTCTGTAACCCAAGCCACTTCGCCAATCACAGTGTCGTTTGCTGAAAAGGCAGTGATTGGAACTTCCGAGTACTCCTTGGAGGCGAGGTCCAGCACATTGAACTGTACAGTGGGATTGGTCGTCCCAACCTTGGGATATCTGAGTTCTAGCTCGCGTGGGTATGGAGGCGCAATCTCTTGGTTGTCCATGTAGTACGGAATCCTGAAGGTGCCGACTCCCGTCTCGTTGAAGCTCAAGAAGGCGATGAATTCGCTGTCCGGCGAGAACCAGAACGTCTTTCGTGTGCCAAAAATCTCCTCTTCATAGACCCAGTCCGGGTTCGCGTTGAAGACATCTGGTCCTCCATTTTCTGTGATACGGCTGATCTCACTGCCATTGTGAATGTAGAGATCGTTGCCACGCACAAACGCAATGGCACCACCAGTCGGGGCGAATTCTGCGTACCTGCAGTCAGACGTCGAAGGTCAGCATTTTGTCTCAGATCAGTGTCAAGCTAGCGTCATGCCGCTCCGAGCACAAAGTGCCACAGCGCCGGCGATGCTGCCAGGGAATGCAAGAAGGGGACGCCTGGGCCTGGCGAGTGCTTGAACGTACAGGATGTCTCCCACTTGATCAGCAACGAGTGGTGTTGTCTCTCCGGTGGCCACATCTTGTATCAGGTAGTCGGCGTAGTAGGAATAGCGGTATTGCTTCGTGTAGTTCACGGCCCACAACACGCGCTCTTGGTCTGGACTGATCCAGTACTCGTGATAATCTTCAGGCACATTGTCTGCTGCTACAAACACGCTGCTGTCTCCAGTAACAATGTTCTCGAGCGTAAGAGAGCCATTGGTGACGGTGACGAACTGGCCATCTTGTTCACCAGCAATCCAGCTGACAGACTGGGAAGTCGCGCGGTTGAGGGCGGTCGGCGTGGTCTCGTTGTAGGTCAGGCGTCTGTCGCCGTTGCCTAGAGGCTGTCGAGGCTGTCGTGGTGGATCGATAGCAGCTGTGAGGGGGAAGAGCAGCGCGCCAATGGTCACAAGCTTCGTCAACGCCATTGCTATTGCTGGTAGCTTGACCTTGACCTTGCCCTGTAACAAACAATATCGTAGCAAGAGAGAGTCCAGCTACTGACCTACCTTCCCTTCCCGCTGCGCAACCGTCCATCATATACGTTTTTGTGATGATGGGCATAGCAACCTTGTGCGACGGGCACGCAACTCTCGCGATAGTGCATCATCTGCATCCTGTGCGCGCAGTGGCCATCTGCCACCAACCAGCACTCCGTATCGCTGGTCGACCGCTCTCTTGGCTCTCGTCTGCAAGATGTGACCTTCTTGTTCGAGCGAAGACAAGTCTTGGGAGCAACGATCAACGGGAAACAGATGGCGGGCAAGAGTCTTGGCCGGCACGGAGCTCGGCTTAAGTGCTGTCTTCGTCCAAAGAAGACTTGCCTATGCACAACAACGTATGCTTCTCGCGATCTTGAGTCTTCGTGAACTGCACGAGACACCGCGCCTCGTACCCTCCTTGGCCATGACCTTGGCTGGACAGCCCGCTCGGTCAGGTCTGAGATCATGATGGCCCCATATAGCTGATTGTTGGACTAGCCGAAGGAAGCGATGCCAGCAGCCTTCCACATACTACAAGATCGTACCCTTCCGCCATCTCCAGGTCATGAGACAAGGAACAAGCCACTCTGTGCGCAGTCGCGTGTGGTTCCGCCTGTTTACTCGCCCACGAAGCTAATGCTTCATAACAGTGTGTAGTGATACTGGCGCTGCCACCATGTCTTCAAGTTGGCCATCGTCGTATCAACATGCGATGAACCGCCACTTAGACAGAATGGTATCTACCCATCGGCGAGACTTGCGTAGAGGATTCTGTCACGCGATACTGCTTCGCTCCACGGGCAGCGGCGACGTCTCATGGAGATTGTCTCGCGCAAGGACGTCTACTGGTCCAAGTTTGCACATACCGTGTTGGACAATAAGTTCATAGCCTGCGCTCAGACCACTGGCTGTCAGCCCTGGCCCATTAGGCCTGTGATCTCACTTTCGTGGGCAAGGTCGAGATGGCAAACAAGTACCACTTCAGGAAGCAGTACTTTGTTTCACCTGTGGACACTTTCTCCAGACTCAGATCTAGCAGGAGCTTAAAGACGTGCGTAAGACAATGATTGTTCTGATTATTCGTCCTGGTGAAAGAGTTGAGTTGAGACACGACGAACGAGGCTTCAGACGGAATATAAGAGCTCACTTCGTAGTCCTCTCTTGATATCTTGCAGACATCTCGACTGCACACAAACAACACGCTGCTTCTAGTCAGAGCGCTACGCCGGAGAACACTTTCCACGTTTCCTAGCAGCCACGATGTCAGAATTCACGAACACCACCTACCAATGCGTAGCATGTATGGACATTCTTTCCACTCCGTCAGCCGTACGAATCTATGGACACGACATGTGCTTGGACTGTTTCAACATCGGCATTAAACCACTTTTCGTAGCCTATCTGAAGAACGAACTGGAAAAGCCACGGTGGCGAGGACGGATCATCTTTCTTGAAGAGGTCGAGCACCACTTTTCGCCTGAATTTCGCGAGGCATACGTGCAAAAGGAGCGAGAATACTGCATCCGGCCAAATGAACGCATTTACTGTCCTGGAACGGCCGAGAGACCGTGCAGCCATTACCTTGGAGCTCGATACCTACATGATCCTGCTGCGTTACTCATATGTCCAGAGTGTGGTCTACGAAATTGCGGCAAATGCTTTACGCCTGTGGTTGGCGATCGCATGAATCATGTCTGTGTGCCAGATCAGGACCTCCTAGACGCTTTCAAGAATCTCAAGCAGGGCAAAGACTATCAAAGGTGTCCCGGGTGCAAGACCTCTACTGAGCTCTCCGAAGGCTGCAACCACATGACTTGTGCCTTTGCGGCCTGCAAGATGGAATTCTGCTTCATATGTGGGGAGGCAGCTGATGATGATAGTGGTCATTGGGGCTACGCGAAGCCGTGCCCGAAGTGGAACCAACCTGGGACCCATGGTGCTCGGTTTGACATAGCCGAGCATGCAAATGAAGCAGATGATGACTACTTCAACTTCTTCTATGACTTGCACGACCTGGACCTTGCAGACCCGAACCGCGACAACATACCTCAAGATGAGCCAATCATGCAGACCTTGCGCCGTCTGGACCGTCGTGCACTGTGCATTATCGAAGACGGCTTTGCGAGAATGATGCAGGCTGACGAAAGACCTTTCCTGGTGGCACAAATGAGACCTTTCATGATCCTGCTTGCCCTCCTGCTCCAGGTCTACACGCTCGGAGCAGAGCAGCGCGAGCCCTATTTGCAGCTACGTGCGATGGACCACGAGTTCTTCCAGGCTCAGGTGGCGGTGGTCAAAGCCGATGCACAGGTTCAGGCCCGATTTCCTGCTTTGCTACCTATTGTCGTCAGGTGGGAACTAGCCAATGCTGGGGCTACAGGCTGGCAAGAAGAATTGGAGCGACAACTTCGAGCTATGCGACCTGATATGCTCTCATGAGAGCGGTAGTGCCCGCCCACGACTTGCCATTCTTGTTCGGAGCACAATCACAATCGAGTCCTTGAGTGAGACTTCCTGTTCACAACACATAACGCACGTCTTTCACGATCCTGAGCGGTAGAACGTCATGGTTGGAACTTGAGAATGTGGAAAAGATAGTTGTATCGTCGTCAAAAGGAGTTCAACCCGATCGCTGGCTAGGAGTCAAAGCCGTGCGGCCAACTCACCCACCAACAACCAAGGACTGCTACCTAAGACTATCTAGTATGAGAAGCAAAAATCGCGCCAGTCCCGTTCGTAGTGTACATAACATCGTGTTCGCCATCTCTTGTAGTGACAGTGTTTGACAAAACACAGGATGCACACCACGTGGTATCCGCAGAACGCTGCAAAAATGTCGTAAATCAATAAGCAGAACGGACCAGCCGAGCTTTTGTGCCATCAGTCGTTGCCAACACAGGGGCACTTTGCTCAACCAGTTCGTTCAATCGTGTAGAAGAAGCAAAAGGGCGACTTCCCGTCATCCTCCTGAACACACGCCCAGAAATCCCAGCCCAGCCGCAGCTTCTCGCCCATATGCCATTTTCATGTTTATCGTCGATATGCAGTCGTTTCACTTCGTACACCGTCGTCATTAGTTCCTCCCGTTTTTCGATACCGTCGTATTCGTGCTTCCGCCGTATCATCGTACAATCGTCTCGCTCGAACGCAATGCAGCAATCCCGTCCAGCAAAGTAGCTCAGTTTCCGGTCGAAGAGATCCACGAGTCGAGCATGTCGCGAATGTCACTGTACGAGTCGTCCACGTTGGTTGTGTTGTCGTCCAGATCGAAAGGAATGCCATTTGTGGTCGTCACACCGTACTCGGATATCGTGGTCAGGTGAGCTGGCGGCTTTACTGCTGCAGTGACATGTACAGTCTCGTAGTCGGAGTTGTACACGCTGGAGCTGCTGCAAGACTCTCCTGGAGGCGAGAAGACCTGTCGACCGACATCTGGGTGTGAGCCAAGCACATCAAAGTTGACCGCCTCGCTGAAGATGTCGACACCGTCGAATGGGCTTGAGCCACCGTGGAACCCGTGATATGCTGCTGGCGACGAATAGCTGACGAAGCTGCTGCTGCCGTTTCCAGCTGGGCTTGAGCAGTCTTGATGCGAGTCGTGGTGAGATCTGCTAGTAGGGCATGGTGATGCGCGGTTCGACAACTTTGCAGGTGAGACGACCTGTTCTTGTGGCAATGTCAACTCAAAGTGCCTGGACTTTGCAAGCTGCGCGTGAGACACAGAAGGTGGCGATGTTGGAGGCGTGTCGATCCAAGCTCCTGTTGCAGCATTGAACTGCGAATCGGGGTGTTCCATCTCAAGGAAGTCATGGGCACTCATCTCGTCCGACTGCTGTGGCGGAGTATCTGGCATGCTGCGGTCACTCATGGCAGAGCTGTAGCTATCTGCTTGGCTTCTGTTCGCGTGGTCCATGGATCTTGCCAGTGCAGCCTTTCTCGCACGCGTATCCAGATCTGGTCTGCTTGACTTCTTGGACCTGTCGCCCTCGGCCGAACGATCTTTCTTCGGTCGTCCACGCTTTGGCTTCTCTTCTTCAATCTTCTCGAAACCAGGCAAGACGCCCTCGCACATGTCGCGTTGCCGGTGGCGTGTAAGCGCATCAGCCCGTGCAAAGGTCTTACCGCAGGGGCAGACTGCTGGTCGCTCGTTGGTGTGCGTGAGATGATGTCGCTTGGTATCGTGGAGGCGGTTGAAACGTTTTCCGCACGGATTACAGCGGAATCGGCGGTCATCGAGGTGGTTCTGGACGTGAGATCGGGCATTTTCCTTGCGATTGATAGCAGTATCACAGCCCTCCCACTTGCAGCGGTATGGGTCGCCCTTGCCGGTAGGGTGCACAAGCCAGGAGTTGATGTGCTCTTCGGTGATGCCGGTGTCGATGTATGTCGCGTCAATACCTGCTGCGTCAAGTGCGGCCTGCTCTGGGCACATGTGACCGCCACCTACCATGAAATGAGGGCTGTTGAAATCTTGCTCAGCTCCAGCGGTTGCTTGGAGAAGCAAGTTTGCCGAAGGCTCTTCGTACAAGGTCGGCATCGGTGTGCTGTGCTGTTGAGGAGGCGATGAAGGATCGGCGACTGATGAGGAGTATGATGCGGCGTAGTCCTGTTCGCCATTGTAACCAAAGGAGCCATCAAGCTCATATACCTGACGCTGTGCTTGCTGCTGTGGCATAGGCGCAACGTCAAGCTGGTAGCTCTGGCTCCTCTGGTGCTTCATATTGGACGGCGGCGGACTGGGCCAGCTCTGGCCGTGGTTTTGGGGCGTGTTCGGGACAGTCTGCGACTGCCCATGGGATAGAGGCGTCCCAGGCATGGCCTGCATTTGTGGTTGCGACAGGAAGACAGGCACAGACATCTCGTTGGCGGCCGCATGGCTCACCTGAATGACTGGCTGGCTTTGTGCATTGACATGTGGGTTTGGCGAACTGTTGCCAAACTGCGAAGCGTACCATGCCATGTGGCTTTGCAGGCTTTGGTACGCAGCAGTCTGTTGGGGATCGAGGCCGACAGCAGCGGTACTGGGGTTGTACATGCCATTCAGCTGTTGTTGGAGATGGGACTGAAAGTCCAGAGGTTGAGGAGGAGGATGATGAGGATGCGCGAGCGGCGGCGCGCTAAGCGGCGGTGGCAGACTATGCGAATGCGGTTCTTGCTTGATTGTGAAATGCTGTTGGTGTTGTTGCTCCTGGAGGGCGTATTGTGCTGTGTTAGTATCCAGTTGTTGGTGGTTCCGTAGTGATGATGGTCCAGAAGGCAGCCCGTGGTAGCCATCCTGCGGCAGGAGAGGACGAAACTGAGACGGCGAACTCATGGCACTCATTGCTTGGTCAACGCTGAGGCCTCTCCGGTGGTTCGTCGGTCTCGAATTCGCTCTCCTGTGCTGTGGTAGCGGAGTTGCGAGGATGGGCACCTCTAGCGATTGCTGGCGTCGGTGGGTCTGACGCCGCTTTTGTATCGATGAAGATGTTACGGGCAGCATTGTTGTCGATTGTCGGCAAGATGAGATCCGGGGAATATGGTCCTAGTTCCAGTTGATAATATGAAGCTCAAGTGAATGAGCCTCTGGTATCCGGTCTGCATGTCGTGCATTAGCGCCAAGTTTCCATGAATCAAAGGCACTTCGAGAGTCGAAGTGCGGACAGACTTACATCTCCCGCAAGTTCGCAAGCGCAAACCACCGCCGTGGTTTAACCTCGTTGAATGTTCCTCAGTCCTCGCGCGATGCCAATCCCCAGCAAAGCGGAGGTGTTGTTATGGGCTCCTCAAGCCCGGTGCGAGTGTAAGAGCTCTTTTGCCTGCAAAGAACTCTGCTCAAGTGCTAGCTATGTACAGATGTACAAGAACTAGCTGCGTGTGGTATAATGGAGAAGGCTGGGTAGATTGTCTAGGGTTAAAGAGAAGTTCAGCGCCGGTGGGTTTGTTGGTGCTGTCATCATGTAGGCGTCGTCTGGACAACGTCGCAGGACCCGTTTGCCGATCCATTTGAAACTTGGCCATAGCGCTTGGTATTGCGCAAGCTATTGTCCGCTGATCCACGGCGCGAACATGTACAAACGGCGTCGGCAGCGTCTTCGCGGAACATTGCCATAGCATCGCGACGTTGACCATCTTGTCGCCAGAGAGATGTGGTCGTTGGTATTGAAATGTGCCGTCGTCATCTAGGCCGCGCATTGGCAGCGTTTGCAGTACTTGCCTCTCATCAATCTAAAGGCACAGACATCTCGTATAGAGTGGCACGTGTATTGCCTGATGCCACGGAAGTATTTGAAGCAGCCACGAGACACACCTTGTTTATCGAATATGCGGCGCTCATGTGCACATGTAGGATCAAGGTGAAGCAGAGATGTTCGTTATGGCACGCGCAAACTTCTCGCCTGAGGCATTCTATGCCAAGACGTCGGAGGGTCCCCACCGGAAGAAATAAGCCGACGATTTTGGCCATCTTCTTTTGCTTCTTCATCACTTTCAAGGATCGCAGTCTGCGTAGGTAGTGACAACAGCGAAGATGCAGATCTTCGTGAAGACCCTCACGGGCAAGACTATCACCCTCGAGGTGGAGGTACGCCCACCACCATCGCCCACGATCGAGCGCCATCGCACGCGCCGCCACCATCGCAAATACTAACCATGTGCCACAGTCGTCGGACACCATCGACAATGTCAAGAGCAAGATCCAGGACAAGGAGGGCATTCCACCGGACCAGCAGCGCTTGATCTTCGCCGGCAAGCAGCTCGAGGATGGCCGCACCCTCAGCGACTACAACATCCAGAAGGAGTCCACCCTTCACTTGGTCCTCCGCCTGCGTGGTGGTATGGCCAAGAAGCGCAAGAAGAAGGTCTACACCACCCCAAAGAAGATCAAGCACAAGCGCAAGAAGACCAAGTTGGCTGTGCTCAAGTACTACAAGGTCGACGGTGATGGAAAGATCGAGCGTCTGAGGAGAGAGTGCCCAGCAGAGACCGTAAGACTCCCACATCTTTCGCCATGTGGAACACGTATACTGACTCATCTCCAGTGCGGTGCCGGTATCTTCATGGCTGCCATGCACAACCGCCAGTACTGCGGTCGCTGCCACCTGACCTACGTTTTCGACGACCCAAAGTAAAGTAGAGGAGGACACAATTCATGCAGAGCGCCTAGCACTTTCACCCAAGAAGCAGGCTCACTCAGGATCTAGCGGCTTCAGGCTGCCGTAAGTCAGGTAGCTGGCAGAATCAACCACTTTCCGTCAAACTTACTCTATCTTGTGCTCGTTGTGACTCTATGCTTTGTCATCTCAAGATGCTCTTTGTACAAGTCCACTACTTCAAGAACATGACTCAGAAGCCGTGTCAGACACTTCTGGATTCACTCATAGTGACCACTGACTACATTTAACAATTCCGCCACAGATCACCACGGCCGTGCCATCACTCTCAAATCCTACCGCATATGCCCACGAAAATGCCTGGAACAGCGACAGCAACCACAACCTCACGCGACAGTCTCGCTGCCGTCAAAACCACATCACATCCACGAACGCGACCTACTCCAACCAAATCGCCACAAGAACTCAACCACGGCCACCACCAAACCGCTCGCACGACCTCGATCGAACAAGTCCTCGCCACAACCGAACTCCTCGAAGCAATCCTCCTGCAACTCCCCATCCGCTCCGTGCTCCTCTCCCAACGCATCTCCAAAACCTGGCACGCGACAATCACATCTTCCATCAGCCTCCAACGCGCGCTCTTCCTCCGTCCAGCGCCAGTCCTTTCAACGAGCCCAAGAAGTCGCAAAATTCATTTCATCGACCTCTCTACACCCTGCCACCAAGTCCTCTCCTTACGAGGAACACAATCCCTCTTGACAAGCATCCTACCGATACGGAAACGTGAGAAAGTATCGACGTTCACGCTCACAAATTCTCGTTCATCAGCTACTGAGGATGAAGTTGGGAGTTGGCGGAGTATGCTTCTCTCCCAACCACCTCGCGATACTGAGTGTTTCATTGGTAACTACATTGATGAGCTCGAAGCAGCTTCTGAAGGACAAATGGACTTCAATCCTGGCGATTCATGCGAGGTGCTTCGCACAGACGCGATGAGACAGCGGGGGGAAATGTTTGGGCTTGCTGCTGTCCGGATCGAGCGTGTTGGAGGAGTGACTATGGCTGAATTTGCGGAGGCATCGGCAGGTGAGAGAGCGAGATGCGACGTGGCGAAGTTGAGAGGGTCAGAGTACAGATTCACGTGGGCTGGTCATGACACGATTTCTGGCGTGGTACACTTATGGGAGGACATCAAAAATGCACAGGTCAAGCGGCAGATGGAATTGGACGAAAATGATGACGAGGAGAGTGGGCGTCTGCCAGAGCGGCACAGCGAATAGCTAGGATGAATTTGCTAGAGAATGTGCTAAGCCTTGGCGACAAAGGCGAACATGTTAGCAGTCTCTTTCTATGTAGTCTGCACATCATGTTTGTGCATAAAATCAAGCTTCCAGGCCTAAAAGGCGTAAGCTTCGAGTCGAAGAATGACTCCTTCGCAAGTCCTGAGTGATCGTGTGACTTTGAGCTGAGCAGTGCGATGTCTGGTGGCTTCCTTTGTCACAATCACATGTCAAGCAGCTCTTCGGCAAAATCATCGAGATAGATGATTTTGAATCTGCCGTCCCAAGCTCCAGTCCAGTTGCTCTTCAAGTAAGTCTTACTAATGTTCTTGCTCCATGAGACAAGCTCGACTGTCCAACCCTTCTTCAAGGCCCGCTCGGCCATTGCCATGAACCCTTGACTATACTCGGCCTGTGCAGCATCGCCAGTCGCCAGCACAATCGTGCTCGGCGTCTCGTAATCCACAACACTTTCCATCATCTTCAAATGCAGAATCTCATCCACACCTTGCTCGATCATCTTAGCAGGCGCGTATTGCGGCGCAGTAGACGTTTCCGTGCCACTACCGCTTCCGCTGCCAATACTAGGACCCAAGACCGAGTAGACAGGTGGTGAAGAGCCTTGCTTTGCGATGCTGGCACTCGGGTGAACGGGTGGCGCTTTCGAGCCTTTCCCATACCGACGAGCGTCTTGCTGTTGGAAAAAGAGCTGGCGATCTGTGAGTTCACGAGCCTTGTATACCTTCTCAAAGATGTTCATCTCATAGCCGATGGCCTTGGCTTTGTCGAATGCCGGCAACCAGGGATTGGAGCCGGCAAGGACGCGCTTCGCGACTGGACGACGACGCTCCATGAGCAGAGCCAAGCCGTCAAAGGACAGATTTGCTTGAGGCAAATGTGCCATCGGGTGGATGCCACGCGTGTACTTGAGCATGTCCATGAAACCAATGCAAATGTTCGATGCGTCGACAAACACATGAATGCCCTTGGGATCGCTGCTGTGCGTGGTCATGTTCATGGGCGACACGAGGTGCTTCCGGTCGTCACCGAACACATTGATGAGCTTCATAAGCAACGCCCAATGTCGGTCTTCGCCAGAGCGGATGATCTTTGGTTCGATGATTGGCTGTTGACGCGGCTTCTTCGCGCTCGATGGACCAGTCGATACATGCATGGCACGGGCAACGGATGTTGGGTTGATACCACCGATCGATTGCTGCTTGCCATCGAACAAGCTTGTAAGCTGGGGGTTGAGCGCCGGCTGAACACCAACAGATGCTGGAACCAGCTTCAGCTTACTGACAGCTTGTGATGTCTGAATCTGCGACCTCTGCACAGGTTGTGTCTGTGCAACTGGCTGTCGCTTGGTTTGAGTCGGCGTCGAGGGTGGGTTCTTGTTACGTTGCGGGGCTGGATTTGGCGTTGGTGTGGCAGGAGTAGAAGCATGTTTGAGCGCAGCCATAGCAGCAGCTACAGCGTTGACTGCCTGACTCGTGGTCTTTTCTTCGTCGGGGCCGGAAGCGTTGCCCTTTGCAGGATGCGCTGGAGCTGGCTTCGGGCTCTTTGCCGTCTGCTTCGTGGCATTGGACTGTTTTTCCTTGCCCAGAGCAGTCAAGCGGGCTTGTAGATCCTCCTTGTTAGAATCCGGCTTGCTGGGTGACTGGTGCGCTGTCGTGCTCTTCTCCTTCATGACATGAGCCGAAGCCTTGTGTGCTGGCGTCTTCTTGCCAGTAGTCTCGGCCTCTGACTCTGAAATTGCATCTGCTCGGCCGCCATTCAAACGGACTTGAGCCACCTCTTGCTCGCGCCTCTCCTTCCTGCGCATGCGCTTCTTTTGCGTCTTCGTCAAAGGCTTGCCATCAACACGATCTTCTCCGTCGGTGCCATCTGTAAAGGATGGATGGCGCTGAATCGGTACTGGCTTGCCACGATTCAGCGTGTAAGCTGCGCCGTCCGATGTGTAATCGAGCTTGTTAACGATAGTGGGCTCTTGCTTCTTGTGAGATTGCAGCTGTGGCTTCTTGTCATTACTGAGGGCTGGTGTGCCCAAGAATTGCCAGACTTTGTCGAAGCTGCCTAAGCCAACACCTCCGTTAGTGTCTTCGTCCTCCGTAGTGAGGTTTGAAAGACCATTGGCATGGTGAGACGCAGAGTTGGCAGCTCTGGCCGGTTTGGTCTCATCAGCAGCGGCATTGTGCTCTGCTGGGTGATGAGTCGACAGTGTGTTCACAAAGTCGAGGACGTGGCTAAGGTCCCATGGCTTGGTTTCGGTCAACGTGGACATGAACAGGCAACACTGAACGTGCTAGTCGCTGCACGCCGGCGGTTATGTGAGGTCGTGCTGCTCGTGGGACAATGAGGTGGTGGCGGTGTTGGCCAGGCGCTGTTGTCGAGTGGTGCTGATGCGAGTAAATGGGAGATGGTGTGGAAGCAATGTGCTTAAGGGAAGTGATGAGATGTCGAGGGCGTGAAGAAGTGCGAGAGGCAATGGCAAGTGACTGGAGGACGCCCTCGAAACCGAGTGTGTGTCATTGACTGGTGAAGCTCGCGCTGTGAGACTCGACGAAGTCTGGATGACAACGCCACCGAGAGATCGTCACAGAACAGCTCACCTCGCCTCGTCCCGTCATCCCACCTGCCGCCGCCTGCCAAGCCTGTCACAGCAACCACCATCGACACGTTCCTGCTTCCTTCCTAGCTAGGCAGTTTCGACCTGCATCCCCCCTCTCTGACAACCACGAGCAGTCTGTATGGAGGCATCATTGATCGCGTATCCTTTGTCCGCCGCGCTCTCCCGCTTCCCTCCTCCCCGATAGCATGTCCGCCGACTTCTGGGCTGGGTACGTTTCTGGAGCTATAGGTAGTTCTCCAGAAACGCAATCATCCACTCCTGAGTCTCATTCTCATTTTCGTGCTCAGGTATCCTCATCGGCAATCCTCTAGATATCATCAAGACCAAGTTGCAGGCCGGCTCGGCGACTGTGATCCCATCCCAAGCACAACAGTCATTGCTGTCCCACGGCACGTCTTCTCCGGCTCAGCAATCCCTTGCACGATGGACTCAATTTGCTCGCGGTGCCGCAGCTCCGATACTCGGCTATGGCGCGCTGAATGCTGTGATGTTTATGACCTATAATCGCTCCTTGTCTTACTTTCACACTGGAACTCTGGACACACTGCCTTCACAATTTGCTACTCAGCCCGAATGGTGGAAGATTTGGTCTGCCGGCGCTCTCGGCGGTCTTGCCACATTCTTTGTCTCCACGCCCACAGAGCTTGTCAAATGTCGTGCTCAAGTGTCGCACCCTCCTCGCTCATCATGGCAGGTGACCCAGGAGCTGTGGCGGGCAGCTGGCGTCAGAGGTCTTTACATGGGAGGTACCATTACGGCTGTCAGAGATAGCGTTGGCTATGGCTTCTATTTCTGGTCGTATGAGCTGAGCAAAAGAGCGATCGTCAATGAAGCAGACTCCCACACTGAGGAAGCGTTGAAGGTGCTCCTTTGTGGCGGTCTGGCAGGAGTGATTACGTGGGCGAGTATCTTTCCACTTGATGTCGTCAAGACGAGGGTGCAGACTTGGGACCTTTTGCCGACTGCTGGAACTGGTGCTCGAGAGCCCTTGCTGGGCGCTTCAGCAGGCGCGTCCAAAGCAGTAGTATCTGCAAGGCCGAGCACCAGCGCTATTGCTATGGCGGTCTATCGGAAAGAAGGGGCAGGTGCCTTCTTTCGAGGTCTGGGTGTCTGCAGTGCGAGGGCCTTTATTGTGAATGCTGCACAATGGGCTGTGAGTGCTTTTCTGATACCAGCCTGTCCATTATGCTAATCAAGATCCTAGGTATATGAATGGATGATGAAGACATTGACGACATAAACGAACTAGCGTTTCAACATAGGATACCAAAACAATATCAAGCTGTTTACTGGATGACTTTGAACAGCTATCACGTCTGAAGGCCTCCTTCCGCGGACTGCTCTCACAGCGATCAACATTCCAGACCCGGCTACCCCTGCCAATACACACCCAAGGTTCCCTACAAGAATCTTGGTCACAGGAGCAGACTCTCCAATTCTGCAACTCGATGTTGCAGCCGGTCAACTATAGCTCGCCCAGCCTCGACTTGTCGATGATCAAAAGAAGACTCCCGCCAATCGTCGTTGCAGTGCGGGCAGAAGGGATATGTCATTTCGTACTCATACTGAGCGAAATCGAAAGTTGGCGAGGACTCCACAGCCGGAGCCACAGTGTCATCGCTGTCGTCCATTGACTTCACGGACCGAAGCCCTGGTATTGTTCGCGACATGCTGAGAATGTACAGGGCTGCAGTCTTCGCATACGCAGACCATAAACTTATATTACCAGTCTTTCACTGTCGCCACCATTCGACTTCGCGACTCTTCGGCCGTCTTCACGACAACCTCCCAATCCTGGCAAGCAGATCGAGAGCTTCGATCTGGATCCGCCGTAGTACAGCCAGATGTCGTTCCGCTTCACACTCAAGGGGTCCACACTCGCTGGAGACCCAAGCTGCCTGTGTTTGCCGAGCGATACTTTCTTTGAGAAGACTTGTTACACGCCTGAGGTGTCGCTGTTGCTGCGATGCGCCTCGCAAGTTCTCCTGTGGCCATTTTAGATGTGCTCGCCATCTCTGCTCGAAGCCGATGTTGGTCAGCCTAGCCTCTTCTACAAAAACTGCTTCGCGGCTGTCGTGATACACCTCGCAGGTGGGTTCAATGTCTCGTCTGGTCTGGAAGCGAGGATTATCTGCAGCTAGGTCGCCCGGATAGACGAAGTGCGGCTCAATGTCTTGTTGACTCTGTCGGAAAGACAGGAGCTGACTCCATCGGCCTTCCGACTTTGCCATGGTGTCTGTATAGCATGTTCCAGGCGAAAGAGGCTGTTTCGACCCAATTTGCTATGTGTGCTTGCAATTCAACCGAGTAACATACCATGGACCCACTCGAGATGATATACAAGTCATCGTGAATGGCGTTGGTCCGCTAGAGATGTGCACTACTGTACTTGACGAGCGGGCCACACACCAGGCATAAAGCTGCGCAGACCTCCCTGCACTGGTACGTCCAATTTGAACATTGCGTCGGCAACTACGACAGCCCTGACCACCATGGCTTACCCCAATCAAGCATTCCCTTTGGAGCATACAAACTCTGGCACACAACCTCAAGACGCAACGAACGATGCACCAACACCAAGCAGCACGACAACAAGACCGTCCACTCACCCTTCCAGCTCAGCGGACATCGACCGCGTCATCGACAAAATGGAGGACCTCTTCACTCGCTTCTCCACCACTTTCGACGGAATTCTAGGCGTGTTGATCCAGCGACTGGATCGATTGGAAGACAGCATTTTTGATGCGATTGGCGAGAGTCAAGGTCCAGATGCTCTAGAAGCGTTTGCAAGGGGCGTTCATGCTGGACGAGGATTGGAGGGAAGTGGTAGTGGCAGTGGCAGTGGAAGTGGAAGTGGGTATGGAAGTACTCGTAGCGGGTGTCAGAGATCAATGTCGGACTCATCGGAGTCGAGTGGGTATTACAGGCATCATTGAGGCAGGCAGATGAGCTTATGGACTGTGGGAGAAACATATGAACGGAACTTTTACGAAGCTGATCATTCCGCTGCTATACTCGCTCGCGTTCATTTCTCATCTCGAAGTCCGCATGTTGCTCTGCATGAGCTCGCGTCTTGTGATAGTAGTCGGAAGCACAAGCGCAAGACATGAGCACGGTGGCAAATGATTGCTCGATGCCATCACAAGCAAAGAATGACTTTCACAAACAAGACCAGCTGGCATAGCTCGCTTGTGATTAGGAAGCAAATATCATGCCAGCCAAGGCGATCGGCACACAACATACATACTTACTGTCGTGAATGGCACTGTAGCCCTGAGCGTCGATAACATAGAAGTCCCACTTTCTCTCCCCAAATTCCCTTCCACTCCAACACAGCCACAACCTCAAGCCATGGAATTCCCAGACCCCATCCCCGATCCACCCGTCCCAGAAACAAACCCCTCCGACCTTCTCACCTCACACGTCGTCCCAACCGCTCCTCAAACTCAACCCACATCCACATCGCTCTCTCCCGCCAACGGCACAACCTACACAACCCCCGAACTAACCACCCTCTTCACCACCCTCGAATCCCGACTCACCGGCTACGCACAAAGTCTGCTGGGAGTCGCGAGGTGTCTGGACAGTTTGCAGGAGCAGATTACAGCTTTTCGAGATCAGCAGGGTAGGGGGAGTGAGAGTGGAAGTGAGAGGGGTGAGGGAGAGGAAGAGGACAGGAGAGGTGATGGTGGTGGAGATGGAGCGGGAGAGAAACATGCTGTGAGAGAGGAAGAGTGTGAGGGGCAGAGGTCAATTGGAGTGGGAGAAAGACTGCGTGTTGATGTGGTGGGGAGGGAAGGAGAGGAGGAGTGGCGAGGTGGTGAGGGAGGAGGTGAGAGGCTGGGGGGTGGAGAGAAGCCGGAGAATGGAGGTGATGGGGAAGTGAACGATGGTGGTTTGGGAAATATGCTGAGCGGGTTTGTGTTTGGCGATGATCCTGGGAAGTCTTGAAAGTGTTTTCGTCCTCTGCGAGGGAGGACTTTGACTGTGGCTCTTGAGTCGTGGAGTTCTGAAGTATCAACGACTCGCTAGCGTGTTCTGTGGCTACGACCAATCTGCTATCAACACATCATGCAAAGGGTATCTGATACATGCACAATCGCCTCAATCAATCCTGACTCAACTTTTTGCTCACGCATCGTCGCCGTTGGCTTCTTCTGCAAACTTGACTTTCTTTCCGTTGCCGTTGGATGATCCAGCGGCCCCATCATCGGCCTTTCTCTTGCCCTTGCCTTCCACAATGGTCTCTTGTTGTTGAGGCACTGGCTCGGCCTTTGGCTTCTTTTTCTTGACCATGCCGGTCAAGTCATTGGCCTTGGCTGTTGCCTCCTGTATGCGCTTCTGTTGCTCGCCTTTGCTCTCGCCCAGTAGCGAGCCGAGGATACCACGCATCGCCTCTTCTTCTGCACCAGGCGCGCCCGCAGGTCCAAGGTTTTGCATGGCTGAGAGGGATGCAGCGGGCTTGCGAAGGTCTTCCAGACGTGTCTCCATCTCGCCAACCATTTCCTTCACATCTATCAGGCTCTTTTTCACCTCTGCCGCCTTAGCCTCATCAAGTGAGGCAAGGCTGGCTTCTTCTTTGGCGATACGTGCACGACACGATGCGATCGCAAGCTCCATCTCCTTCGCCGCGTCTGCACGCATCTCCTCGTCCACTTGGGCCACCTTGTTCACGCCGTTGGCATCTTCTTGGGTAGAAGTCACGGATGCGAATTCCAGTGCTAGAGAGAGCTTGAAATGTGCCTCTGCAATCAGCGAGTTCTCTTCTGGGTACAGCTGCATCTTCAGCGCTAATGAGTCTCGTGTGTCGTTGATTGCATCTGAGAATCGCTCGTTCTCCAGCGCAATCTCTGCCTGCAAGTCGTGCGTGTCGGCTAGTCGTTCTCTGATCTGCCGTGCTTCGGGCTTCTCTTCTTCCGACTTGTCTTTACTGTCTTGTAGAGACTCCAGTTTCCGTGCAAGCAGGATGCGTGCCATGTCCAGAACCTCGAATGCAATCGCAAAGTCATCGTCGTCGTCCTCTGCTTCACCGTCCTCCCCATCCGCATCTTCACCATCGTCCTCGCTGTCGGTCCAGTTGTCGTCGCCAGAGATTTGAAAGAACGGATTGCTGCTGTTTCCGGGCTTGGTCGTCTCTTTCGTGCCTTCCCTCGCGCTGCCACTCACGATGCCGTCCTTGGTCCCGACTGCAGCCTCGACCACGTCTTCAGCCAGCTTCTGCTCGCCACTCTTGATGGCATCCCCGATCAAATTGCTGCTGCTGCTGCTGCTGCTGCTGCCTCCTTCTCCAGCATCCTGCTCCTTCTTGGCGACCTTGCGCTTCTTCCGCGTGGGCTCCTCACTGCTGGCGACTTTCCCGCCGAGCACATCCGAGTTGGCAACGGCGACGTGGTAGAGACATCGTCCATATTGATACAGTAAGTCGGCATTCTCGATGGACATTTCGCCGTTGACCAGATCTTGCACCTCGCAGGCGTCGGCATATCTCTCAGCAGCGGTGCCGTAGTTCTTGAGCGAGTACTCTCGTGTCGCAGCCGCTTTCAGCTGCTCGAGCTTGGCCGGCAAGTTCTGCTCGTCCTCGGTTGGCGCCATGTCGACTGCTGATTCTGATGCCATGTCGGTCATTGTGAGAGTGAGTGAGTTGTTGTGTCGACTGCTTGCTGGAGGGTGACGCGAAATGTGCGCGGAACTGGCTCCGAGGCGCGTCCCACTTTCGTCTCACGCGTCAGAACATCTACACACGTGAATGACAGACTGCTGCCTGATGCGGCGGTGAAGTGAACAACAGAATCAATCAATCAATCAATCATGGCGATGCCGCCAAATTCGACGAACCCCTTCTCGTCGTCGCCTGCATTCGGCACGCCGGTCCACCCATTCCCGTCCACAGCAGGAAAACGACCAATTCCGCCTCCTCCAGCATTCAAGCCGCAGATTGCTACTATCTTGCCCATCCTCCTCCCTCCGACTACACTCCGGCCATTGGCATTCCGCACTTTTACCAAGAAGCACAATCTCACTCTCAACTCAACAGCTTTGCAAGCACTTGCGACCTTCATCGGACGACATTGCGGGACAGCATGGCGGGAAGAAGGGACGGGCGAGAAAGTGCTCGAGGAAGTAGCGAAGCTGTGGAAGGCGGAGAATGGCCCGGTCATTGTGGAAGATGGTGAGAAGCTGAAGACGATCTTGAGAACGTTGGAAGGCTCCATGAGCGGTGGCAAGATTGGCACGCCAAAGACTGGGAATAGTCTGAACCCAAGCCGCCAAAATAGCTTCACCTTTGGCAATGACTCGGCCATAGATCTGCTGAACGACAGACCGCGTCTGGAACGGCAAGGGAGCTCGTACGGTCTGAGCAATCTGAGAGTACAGAGTCCCGCTGCGGGAGCTGACGAGGAAGATCACGGCAGCAAGGAACCGAGGGGCTGGCTGAAAGTCATCAGCGCTTTTCAACAGCCTCGCTTCACCTATGATGCCGACAAGAAGCACTTTCGGAAAGTCGATAGCAAACCGACACTGTTCCCGAACCCAAGGCAGAAGACTGCTGTGTTCAAGGAGAGGTACAACATAATATATCAGAGACTACTGAGAAACCCGGCATTTCAGGCGCCGTCGTTGACTGCTGGCACGTCTGCCCTTAGAAGGCAAGGAACAGTGACCGAGAGCACGTTTTACAAGATCACGCCCATTGCAAATTTGCTGGGTCGAGGGGGCAGCTCACATCTGCTCCTTGGCATGCTGGTTATTGCACCAACCGGAACGTTGGCGCTCAACGACTTGAGCGGCAGTATCAGTCTGGACCTGCAGCATGCGATGAGCATGCAAGATGGACAGCCATACTTCTGCCCGGGCATGATCGTGCTCGTGGACGGTGTGTACGAGGAAGACTGGGCTGGCGCTGGGTCGAGCGGCCTAGGCAATACTGGAGGAGTGGGAGGCACTATCGGAGGCCGATTCGTTGGCTTCGAGATCGGAGGTCCGCCAGTCGAGCGGCGCGACATTGCGTTGAGTGTCAACCTCAAGGCAGAGGATCTTGGTGGAGGATTTGGCTGGACCGACTTTCTAGGACTGGGATCTGAACGCGCCGTGGGAACAAGGATGAAGAAGCTAGAGTCGCAACTCATTGGGCCCGAGTCCGATATCGAAGACACTTCTCGAAAAATGATCATACTATCGGAGATAACATTGGATCAACCTTCGACACTCTCAGCGCTTCGCAAACTTCTTGAACAATACGATATGGCGGACCAACTGCCCATGGGATTTGTCCTCGCAGGCGACTTTTCGAGTAAAGCTGCAATGGCTGGAGCTGGTACAGGATCCATCGAATACAAAGAGCTATTCAATGAGCTGGCTGCTGTCTTGTCAGACTTTCCTTCACTACTTCGCAGCTGTACCTGGGTGTTTGTGCCAGGCGACAATGATCCATGGGCATCCTCTTTCAGCGCAGGAGCTAGCACACTCCTACCTCGCGAAGGCGTTCCAGATCTCTTCACTAGCAGAGTCAAGCGCGCTTTTGCCAACGCCAAAGCTGAAGTCGGCACGAAGAAAACCGAAGTAGAGGGCGAAGCAATATGGACCAGCAACCCGACAAGGCTGAGTCTGTTCGGACCCACCCATGAAGTGGTAATACTTAAGGACAACATCTCGGGCCGGTTCAGAAGAAACGCTGTTCGGTACGGACAGGCTACAAGACAAGAAGCGTCACAGGCTGATAGCGCTGTTGATCTGAGGCCGCCCGAAGCCACCGACAACGATGTCACAATGTCTGGCGCATTGCTCACGACCGAGCCCGCCGGACTCGAAGATACACAAATGACCCTTGATGCTGAGACACCACCTGCAGCTCTTGCTCAGACTGTACCCTCGGAGTCCTACAACATACAAGAAGCGAAGCGCCTCATTCTATCGCTACTTCCCCAATCCACGGTGTCGCCGTTTCCACTGACAGTGCGGCCAGTGCATTGGGAATATGCACCTTCTGCACTGACACTGTACCCTTTGCCGCATGCGCTCGTGGTAGCAGATGCCGAAGCTCCTCCCTTTGCTATCACTTATGAAGGCTGTCACGTCATGAATCCGGGCAGGCTTGTGGAAGGCGGGGGAAAAAGAAAGAAGGTGCAGTGGATTGAGTATGACACTTGGACGAAGCGGGGCGGTATCAAGGAGATGTGGATGGGTTGAGAGATCGTAGTGCTTCCAGAACGACTTCTGAAGGCTATGATCGCGAGAGGCTTCAACTCGACAACTCGGCATACAAGGACCTTCCGCTGAATGTTAGAGGCAGGCAGGCAGGCAGGCACCATGAGTACTTGCTGTTTCGGTCACGGCCGAGCGAGCTCTGTTCTTACCTGCATTTCCTTGCAGTAAACAAAGCTTCTGCCTCTCGACAGCTTTTCGATGAAACACTGACATTGTCCGATATCAATGTCAGCTATCACGCAAAGCAGCATAGCTATCACGTAACCAACACAAGCACGACCACAGAGATATCGTTGCACCATGTCGTATCAACATCCATTCTACGATGAGATCGGCGCTGGTCCTCCAAGCTCAGGAGATGAAGAGGGTGAGTTCCAGTCTCCTTCACAAGAACAAGCTCCGTGGGCACAAGGCCACCTTCAACAAGCCATTGCTGCCGGAATACGTCAACGCTGGGCAGAACGAGGGGAATTGGAGGGACGGCGTACACCCTCTGGGCCACTCTCGGGTCCTCTCCCTCCGCAGGCAACTCGCGAGGAGGACATCGATCGCATCATGACTGAACTTCAAATCCCGCCTGCTGCACGGCCTCTAGGGCAGCGTAGTCTATCGAATGCAATTAGAGAGCGTAGACAACAGCATCTGGGCGGCGAAGCTGCACGTCCAACGACACCGATCAATCCACCGCGCTCAGCAAGATCTGCCTCGCAGCAGTCGCAAAACCCAAGTCCGGGACAAGGGCCGATCTCGCAACAGGTTCAGCAACGCGGGGAGGGCTACAGAAGTGAAGTGGCTCAGCTACGACGACAGCTCCGCTTCAATGACAGACAACGCGCTGCCGAATTTGAGCATGTCAACTTCGTCCTCCGCCGAATAGAAGAGCAGCAACGCAATCAGATGCGGGTGCAAGAGCGCCTCATGGACGCATTCGCTTCCTTGGACCTGCAAGAGAGGGAGGCTGCCCGGGCGGCAGCAATGAACCATGCTTCCCAGGAGCTGGCTGATCAATTGCGTTCAGGGAACGAAAACGAGAGGCCGCTGCCAGCAGCTCAGCCTCAACCTCCTTCTGCAGCTCAACATGCCTTCTCGGTAAATCCTGGCCCAGCCACGTGGGCGCCCAGAACGGGAGCCTTGAGCCAGCCACAACCTGATGCATCTGTTTCTGAAAACACGAACACGGACAGAACTCGGCAGGACAGCGGGGCGCGGTCCTCAATGTCATTGCCTTCCAGAAAGTCTTCAAAGCTGGGCTCGATCGACGAGACAGTACATGCGGCCGCGACTGCCGATGCTCAATACCCCAAGATATTTGCTCAAGGCACAGTATTCGCAGGTCGTGAGGAGCTTGATGACTGCCTCAGAGCTGAAGGTCTGAGGTATATGAGGTCCTGCACCGAGGAACTAATCGTGTAGAAGGGCGACAGATACTACAAGGTGCTGGATCAAGGCGCGTCGCGGGGTCTTGTTGTCCAACATGAGCACAACACTATCCGGAAAGGTCTTCCTGCAGTCTTCGAGGATAAGTCATCCTACCAGGCCCTGCCGCCACAAGCCAGGGCTTACTTGGCTACAGAGAGACCTGAGGAGTATCTTTACGTACCAGGTACAGGAATGCTCACAACTTGGCGTGGGGCCAGGGTCAACAGCTTCTACTTCGACGACGACTTTTCTGATGACGACGACGATGCTGGCCTCGCAATCCCCAAGAAGGGCACAGCCCACCGACATCAGCATCAACAGCCAAATCCTTCCCAGTCGAGGGCCAATCCTGCTGACGTTGTATTTCATCCTCAGCTCGGCGGTGGTCCCTCAAAGATCTATCGAGTGCCGCAGAATGGAGAACTTGAGCCTTCGCCACACGCCGGCGTTCAGTTCCGTCAGTCGCAACCCCAGCCCCCTGCGACTCCTGGATACGTCGACCCAGAGACCGGCATTGATACCGGGATGCTCAAGGAAGTTTATGAACAGTATTTGCGCAACAAAGCGGAGGACGACAGCGATGCTTGAGATGCTCACACGTGGAGGGCTGAAGGAGATGGCGTGCAGCGAAGGAGTGAGCGGGAGCATCCTTCACTACTGACACGAAAAGCGTTGAGTCAGTCGTTAATGGGGCGCGAGGGAAACTGCCAGACAGTCGTGAATAGCGAATATTGTATCAAGGGGTTATATATGTATGCTCCCGTTGCCTCTGCACTCCATTTCTACACAGCTCACAGTTGCTTCACTCGAATTGCACTATACCATGGATCATACTGACAACATCACGATGTCGTACTCGCCAGCAGGCTCGCGCATGAACGACAGAGAGTACACCGAAGACTGGCAGACTGCTGTCATCAGACGAATCTACCCCTTCTGGGGTGAGAAGAACATCAATGTCAAACGCTCGGAACTCAAGTACCCTTTCAGCGAAGACAACAGCTTCTTCAATGGCCATAGAGAACTGTACTTGAACCGACCTTGGCAGAACCTAATCAAGGTGAAGAGTCCAGCTGAGGAGATGAGGAAGCAGAATTTGAAGGTCGAGAAGGATTTTCGTACGAGCGTTGATGCGTTGGGCAGGAAGGCGGGAGGGCTGGGATGGAGGTTGAGTGTGAGGCGTGCGGAGATTGTGGAGGGGTTGAGGGGGAGGTTGAGGGATTTTGGTGAAGAGGATGAGGGTCAGGAGGAATTGGAGGAGGAGATGAGGCGGCATGGTAGGGTGTTGAGGGGGTTGCTTGGGGATGCTGGGAAGGGGGTAGATGAGTGAGGATGGTGAGTGGGAGGTGGATTGAGGTGCTGGTAATTAGGTTATGGGTTTGCGTGTGGCTGTTGTGGCGATCTATATGGAGGGAGGCTCGAAGTCGATCAATAACAGCGTCGATTGGCCATGATTTGGCACGGTTGATAGCGTGATTGATCGCTTTAGTGCACTGGGAGGGACGATTGGGAAGTAGTCACTGTCACTGCTCCAGCAATGTTACTCGGGATGTTAGTCCTTGTATGTACATGTTGGTGCACAGTCATTGTGATGGTACTTGTTTTCAGAACTTGGCTCATTCGACGATTATGTGTGTTTGAAGACGTAGCTTATGGTCGATCATTCTTCAAGCTTGTAAACATTACCAAAGACCGGCTATCATGTAGCCAGTCTGTACAGACTTCCGACATATGTCCATGTTTGGTCGCCGTCGTTGTCCCAGGAGTTACTTTAGTCAACCCTAACTCCAAGATTGACTCCAGGCCCGAACGAAGCCTTGGAAGACAGACCATTAGCTATCTGACGAGACGTTTGAGCTATCTGATGACGATCTCGTAATCGTTCAGTCAGTCAGACAAGGAGCATGAGTAACGAACTGAAAGTGCCGTGGCTCTGCTGTCTCGCCTTTCAACATGTGTTGTCAATTCATCTTAAACTTGCACAGCCGATGCGGCGACTAGACAGTCCATAGCTGAGCTATGCGTCGAAGCGTTGGCAGGCAACACAAATGGCCCACCCCAATGCATGCCAAATTGATCACCAGATCTGTCCTGCGCCCAAATACTGTCTGCGTTCCTTCTGATCGCATCAGCATATTCCGCCTTTCCAGCGACCTTCTGCAATCGGGCCAGATTGCACACGAAGATACCCTTAAACTGACTGCGGTCCGCGTTGCAGGTGTCATCTGCTTCGCAGGGCTCTTGGAGTATACCGTCCTGTGTCAGACTTGACAGCGCAGCATCTACTATGCTCTGAGCTATGGCCAGATAGCTGGAGTCTCCCATCGCTTGATTGAGTTCGACCAACGCTCCCAGGATGACACCTTGATTGTATGTCCAAGTTGTGGTTGAGCCATTGTTCCGGCAATCGCTGTCAAGTCCATCGTTCCAGAGTCCTCCCATATTTCGGAGTCCTGTCGCTTGGAGCCAGGTCCATTGTTGTATAGCTAGATCACGATATCTGTCGCCTCCAACTCGATTGGCGAGGCTTGCAGCGACCGCAATGAAGAGCTGATTCGCGACGGTGTTGACGTATGTATGTGCTTTGTCCCACCAGATACCGCCAGTACTGCTGCTCAGTGTACTGCAGCTCGTTTGGCCGAATGTTGTAGCCATGTCAGCGAAGATGACTTCCGCCGTGCTCAAATATTGACTGTCTCCGGTCAAATCGTAAGCGGCAATCCAGCATAGCGCCCACCAGCCTTCATCATCATAAAAGCTGAAGTACGATATCAGTGAAGCTTGAGCGTAGCTGAAATGGCAAAGCTTACTCGTTGAGAAAGTCCGGATGTGCACTGGGTGCCCTATTATATGTGTTCTTCACAACAGACCTGATGTCGTCTGCGTAGCTCTCATCAAGCTCAGCGAGTGTGCAGAGCATGGTCAGGATATTGGCACTTTGCCACCATTCTGCCGCCAGCCAGACGCCTGTATCTTGCTGATACCATCTTTGCAGTTCGCTATACGCCTTCTGCAGATTTCCTGCCGAGTTATCACGCAAGAGAATTGGTGAAGCTGACAGTAAGGTGATCAGCAGGAAAGTAACCACCCGAAGTCCTTCCATGATGTGGGGAATGGTCCCAGTCTTGATCGAAACTTACAGGCACTCGATTCGCGGAAAGAGTACGAAGTGCGTGGCCAGAAAGGGCGTGACATATCTGACGAGTAAAGTCTAGATCATATCTCGGTCTGTCGCAGGCAGATTCGACCTCCGCATGAATTCATCAGGCTGTGAGCACAACACATAGCTCTGGTAGGCTTCGCAACGCGCGAGCCAGCCGGATTGAGAAACGGAACGTCTTGTGATTCCTGGCAGCTGCATATAGTGAGCTGGCACACCCGACGACAAGTCTTGATCGCAGGCTGTTTCCGTAACGCCGATCTATAGAGAGACATTTGTCTTCACAGCGCCGGAGACCAGGAACTCAGTCAGCCCACGACCAATCAAGCGCTCTTGACTCCTCAGTTCAAGCTTGTTCAACCACGTACAGTGGCCAGCTTGCAGGCATGATGTATGTAGAGATAAGGTTGACTGGGGTAGATCTCGGCTAACGGCATGATGAGGGTCGCAGCATGAAATGTTGCCATCCGTGTTGCCAGCTACGGGATTGGGCTTCGAACTTTCCAGACGGCATTAGCATTGTAGACCAAGTGACCTCACTTTGTGCCCGGGACCGATGTCACTTGTCCAAAAAACTGCATGTCTGAGTCTTGTGCTATGTCACCAATGTCGAAGAGGTTCTCCCAGCTTAGATCTGCAAAGAAGTCATTGACATCCCATTCTGCAGTATTGTTAGCAGACATTGGAGTTGCGTAGCCTGCTTTCTGCTGAGCCACAGACTTGATAGCACCGGATGCGTCTGGCTGCGATGTGGGCGACATGGACATGATGGGCCGGCTGTGCTCGAATCCAGGGCCTCCATCGTGTCGTTGTCGTTTCGCTGGACGTGCAAAGGTATCATCAGCAGTAGGAGTGCCGGGCCTTGTGCGCTGCAGTGTCTTCTGAAGATCAGACAGTAAAGTTGATAGGGCAGCATAGCATCGCTGTGAGCTTCGCCAGCGCTCGCCCATCTTCTTGAGGAGATCCAGACAGCGCATGATCTCCTGAGAGCCTTGAGAGGTGTTGTAGAGACCAATTTGGCATGCAAAAGAGATGATCAATCCCGACATCCATATAGATGCTACGTAACCCGGCCAAAATAGCTGAGCTTGACGTTCGAGGGCCAGGATAGTTCTTTTGGCCGCACGAATTGTGACTTGTAGCGCGTGATGGAACTCAGGCGAAGTCCTCGGAAGGGATAATGCCGGACGATGTATCGATATCTTGAGTTGCTCGTAGAGCACGTGCAGGAACGGCAGAAAACGTATGATCTGCTCGTCCGCACCGTTTCCGCCATACGCGTATATTGGCTCTTCTGGCATGCTGTTGAACCATCTGTCCACGTCTGAACGTAGGAACAAGACTTTGCGAGGATCGTGAGCACGCGCGTGCAGAGAAGTGTGGTAGACTTCCATCACTCTACCAGCTAGCTTGCCATAGTCCACGAAGTTTGCTAAGATCACCTCCAGCTTGTTCTCAGCAGTAGATTGCGGCTGACTCTCAGCACGATTTGGAGCCGACCCGCCTGATAGTGTGCCCATCTCAGGGTTCACGCCAGGACCGATCGTCACACCAGCAGTAGGAAGACCGTTGGCGCTAGACCCTTGGCGCGAGAGCACTGGGACCCCATTGCGATCATGAGGGCTGCTGCCATGTATCTCTTCTCGCCCTGAGAGACACACATCGATTTCTGCGTCGGAAAGAGACACAGGGATACCGAGAGCTTGGCAGAGATACCGATCAAGTGCGTACGCGCTCCAAAGTATCCTCTTGCGAAGATCGCGGTCATCATTAGATAGCTGAGGATAACGATAAGGACATCGGTGTAAACCTGCGTGGAACAAGAGCTTGCAGAGCAGGCCACCAATTGAGGATGCGGTACGTAGGGCAAGGGTCGAAATACAATAGACTTGTGCTGCTAGTAGGGTCTGCACTGTCAGTATGTCGTGCCTGGAAGCCAGCGAGGCGACCAAAGAGAGCAAATTAGACCTGGATGGCAGAACCGATGGCGCCGCCTGGGAAGGCGGCAATCCAGAGCCCCCAATCGCTATTACGCATTGGAAAATGATCAGATTGCACAATTTCTGCCTGTCCGCAGGTATTCTGCCCGCGCCTCTCGAAGTTCTTGGATCCTGGTATAAGCCTTCCAGTTCCTGCAGGAAGGCAGCTCCAGACAAAAACGGTACTATAGGATGCCACGTCTTGAAGTACTCTATAGTCATGAGCTGTGCAGTCTCATAAGCGGGTAACGAGCCCAATTGAGCGGAACTGCTGACTTCAATTGCCCGTTGACTGCTAATGTTCAGCTCAAACGCTTGGCCACGCTCCGGAGAGTTGCGAGCAGATGGCGCAAAGTCATCTTCGCCTCCAACGGTCTCTTCTGCAGCAGGTAGACGGCCTGATTCGTCCTGCTGTATGGAAGTCTCGAAGGCCTGTTTGACAGTGTTGATGAAGTATACTCCGGAGCTGCTGCCAATGAACCGGCTTTCGTGCGGAGATTGCTGGGTCAGTGATCCGGTCTCGTTTGTTGTATGTGCAGTGCTTTGCGTTGTACTGGCGGGCGAGTCAGTCGCATCCGCCGTGGACCCATCCATGCTATGCAGGTCCCATCAGCGCACGGTCATGTAGATGGCTATGGTGTGTGGCGAGAAGCAGTCAGGTTGAAATCTGGATGAAAGTAAAGCCCTTGGCAAAGCTGAAGGCCGAGGTCGCATCTTTGTGGCAGTTCCTTCTCGCTTCTCTCACCAGACAAGCCCGCCCAGCGAAGTCGACGCATTCATAATCGCAATAATGCCCACAGCAGCTCCAGAGAAGATTCGAAGATCGCGTATAACGGCAGCTTGTGCTGTGTGTCGCGGCAAAAGACAGAAGTGTAGTGGCGAAAAGTATGCACGGTGTACCAGATACTTCCTTACACGCGCCAATCTGCTAACCTTACATTGTGACACGTAGACCAGTGTGTGACCAGTGCCGACTGCATAATGAAGAATGCTGGTGGAGTGAAACGAAGAAACGGTTGGTTGGCCTATATAGAGACGATCACTTACCAACATCCACTAACGCGTCCGTAGTGGGCCAGCCAAGGATTATTTACGTTCGCTGCAGGACCGTCTGCAAGATACCGAGCGCCTTCTCGTCGCGTTGTTGGGCCGTGTGAGCGATGCTGAACTGCTGGATGTTCTGCAAAGCGAAGCTGCGAGGTCTGCGAATGCCCCGAGCCACCAAACATGGAGTAGTGCCATGTCAGGCCAGGAACACTGGACACAACATCCATTGACCCGTCTGGACACCATCAGAGCATGGGAGAATGGGCGACGGTCGTATGCGCCAGCAGTGAAACCCGAGCCACGCTCAGTCTATGATCCAGCACTGGAAGCGGACTCGAGATCCGCATACACGCACCACGAGCGTCCTTCTCCTGCCAGATCAACAGTGCCACCTACGAGCATCGAAACCAGAACCAGTATGCCAACTGTCGATGATAGCGATCACTATCAGAGCTTTCCCTCAACGCATACTCGAACCGACTCATGGCCGCAACCAGAGATCAATCGGATAGACCGCACCGAACGGCGATATAGCGAAGAGACTAGAGAGGCTGGCGAAGCATTGTTTTCGATCTCGAATCACCTGCGTTCTGCACAACAGCAGCAGCAACAGCATCCAGTGCCTCAGCCACAAATGCAATCACAGATGCAGCCGCCCGATCAGTCGTGGCAGCCTCTACAAGGCGCTGACAAGCCAGGGACGGCCAAAAGCCTGGACGCGGCTCAATCGCATTTTCCAAAACACCTATTCTGGTAGCCAGCTCGTCCTATCGACCAACAGAATGCGAGCGATCAGCATGTCAGCACTCCAGGAAGGTTGAACAATGAGGATAAACTTTCTACCTCTGGCAGAGGGATCATTGGTTTTATGTGCACTATTCAGCGTTGGGAAACGACAGGAGTCAATGCTTGGATATGTACAATGGTATCAAAATCTACTCGAGTACTGCTACGACTGCTAGCGCTCCATGCCACTGCTCACACCCCGAGACACCTCAAACCTTGATGTCGCTAGAGTATGTGACTTTCTGGCCTGCCTCTGGGTTGATCTTTTGGAGAATCGCTGGAATAGGCGCTGGCACCTCCGCGAGGCTGGATGGCTCGATGTAGTCTTTGTATGCATTGACGCGCAGACGAAGCTTCCTGCTCTCGGCGTAGACCACTCTGCGCATGCGGTTGGTGCTACCGAGGGGCTGGTGCTCCTTGAGTCCGTGCCAGCCATTGACAGTGATGCGGTCGTCCCACCACACTCTGAACTCAGGAAGCCAGGAATCTTGTGGGTCGAACTCGAGCTTTCCGACTTCTTGCCATGGGTACTTGTTGGCATTCCACTCAAGTCCAATATCATCGACAGACTGCTCGTCCAGGTTCTCTAGAAGCTGGACCTTGAAGCTGTATGAAACCTTGTGGTTCTGGTGGAAAGCACGCGTGTGCTGAGACAGAATGTTGACCGCATCATCATCGGTGATGTACTCCTTCTCCAGCTTCTTCTGCTCCTCGCTGTCTGGGAAGAGTGCGAACTTGGCAACGTAGTCGCCGTATCGGTATGCGGACTGGGACCATTCGGTCATGGCAACCACTATGACACAGTTAGAGAACGTGCCCCAGCAGTGAGTTTATCCTTCACACTTACTATGTTGTCTTGGAATGGCAGCTGGCGCGCATGCCACCTCAGCATCATCACGACCCTTTAGGTAGTCCACGAACTTGTCGAGTTGATTCCAGTTCTTCTCGAGGCTGTCTGCAATCTCACATGTGGCAACTGGAGTACGCAGCTCCAAGATGGGGTAGTTATTAAATGTGAAATCCTGCGTCTTCTTATCCTCGCCCCAGATCTTTTCGCCCTCAACGCCAAAGACCTTCAGGCCGACACCACGTGGTGCTGGCACATTATCTGGTACGAGCTTAGGAGTGAGCGACGAATAGCGCATGATGCAGTCGTATGTGCCGGATTTCTTGAACATTCCCTGTGCGAGGTGTGGTGGGAGGTTGTCGTTGACGGCGAACTTGCCAATAACGCACTACAGATATGGAGTCAGTAAGTCTTGTGAAGTCCGGCGCAATAGACTCACGCCTTGCGTCTTCAAGTGCGTTCCACGGAGACAGTGGTGGTGCTCATTGAAGTTCATCATTTGCATGCGCTTGAACTGCTCCGAGACCTCCCAAATCTTCTCCTTCTCGCCTGGCTGCAACACCTCAACGCCCTCAGCATCCCAGTGAATGTAACTCTTGTCAGCCATGATGGCGGCGCTGTAATTGTCTCTGAGTTTCTTTCGAATGGGCAGATCTTCAAGGCCCAATGTGCGTTTCTTCGTAGACTCAATGATGACCTATAGTGTAAAAGAGAAAGGTCGAGCAGAGGTACCTAGCTATAAGGTAGACAATGCTTCTACCTGAGCACCTGCAGCCCGCTCTACCTACCTGAGATCTACCCCATTGACTGGGCGAACCTCCATGTCGCCGGAGCTACGCCTCGATCGCTCTGTCGCTCAGAGAGATCTGCCACAAGCTGCTGCAACGGTAGAGGCAAACAGCCATGCGGGGTACATGGGGGAGTCTAGAGCCGTGTAGGAACTGTGCTCTATTGGTCTGTGATTGTCTTAGGATCTATTCGGAGAGCTGATCCGGGAGGATGATTTGGAAGCACTGCACACGTGCAGATGGCTACGACTTATTTTGTACATTGGCTAGCGACGTGATTATGTACGTACCTCGCTGCCCTGCTCGATATGTTAGAAGCGGCTCAAACAGACGATGATCTTCGAGACGAGGTGATAGGATGAGGGGAATCAAGATTGAGTTCAAAACAAGAGTTTGAAGCACGGACTCGGTGACAAGTGAACAGATATCATTGGTGAACCACGCTGACTTATCCGTTACACAAGGATTGTGGGACAACCACGACGCGTCTGCCAAACATTTGGTCTACCTGTTCATCAAGTTATGCCCTGAGAATGCTATCCTCAGCAACTCAGCATGCTTACAACGTAGCATGAAAAATTGCCTCAATCACGACACTGACTTTGATGTCGTCAGGCTGATATTCGAAACTCCCAGCGCTGATGTCTCTCAGGCCAAGAATCTCTGCCAGATTTTTGGACGTCCGTTCGTGGTTCGAGGCCATGCGGCCACCCTTCATCTTCGACGAATTCGCATTCGCATGACACTCTTTGAGCTGGTGAGGTCTAACTTGGCTGTAGCCCATGGCATGGGCATAATCGAGTGCCTTTCGGTACGCGTTCGTGGCGGCTTTGGCACGAAGGTCGGCGCGATGAGCGTCTTTGGTAGGATCTTGCAGTATCCATTGTACCGGCTTGGTCTGAACGATCGGCGAAATCAATGCGAGATCCGTGATCAGTCCAGAGAGAGCCGTGAAATGCTGAAATCTTGCCTCGAATTCCACCTTGGCCGTATGCTGAGGAAGAGCAGCATCCAGTCTGCCTGGAACGCCAGATACATCACTGTTCTCGCTCAGCGAGGTTCTGCTCCAATAGTCGACTGGCGCCTCTGCCCGTGCCTCGACGGTGTTCATCTGGGGTGCAAGCTGGGTGAGCAGTGTCTCTACTCGTCGCGCTGTCAAGAGGACATGTTTGGCTACTGCTTGTTTATCCAAGTCTCGTCCAGACACTTCGATACCGAGGACGGCGCGTTCGGCAGGTAGGAATGTTTCGGCCTCGCCCTTGAGGATAATCTCGAAGTGTTTGTTGCGTGGGTCTAAGGTCATGTTAGGTAAGTTCAGTTGGTTTCAGAAGTGCAGTGGTATGCGATAACTCGTGGCATAGGTGTATACGAAAGGAGGCGACTGGTGCAGTCACTGTAACGAAGAAGCAGCTCCTGATCAAGCGAGTGTGCGTCGCGACGTCCGCAAATCCACACAGTATAGAGTATAGTGCGATTTGATTCAAAGGCAAGAACACTTGAACACATTTGATGCTTACGAGCTCCGCTCTCTCAGGCCTTCACGCATTTGTGCCTCACTGTGTAATGGACTGCTGCGTACTGCGACAATCATCCTCTCTAATCAACAGAGAGCTCGCTCAAGGCCCAGCAAGGCCCCTCCAAAATCGTCTCGACAATGCTTCCAGTAGAGATACTGTAGCCACTGCGATCGACACTGTTCAACCACTGTACTTCCTCGCTTTGAATTTATTCATGGCTTTTGTGGGCGTCTCGCCCTTAGTCGTCCCAAAGTGCTTGGCGTATGCGAACACTTGATGCAGTCAGAAGCGTTGTCCTCTGGTGAAAGGACGCAGCCCTGCCGCTCTCATGGCATTCCTGTCAGCGCCGAAATACTTGAGGGCGTCATTACAACCTATCCACATCTGTCCTCCTTTGCGGTCGCCATTGTAGTAGTAACGACGATAGTCGGTCGTCACCTCTGACGGGCAGTGAAAAGGTTTCTTTGTACTGCCAGATTTTTGAGTTAAGCGCTGCTTCAAGGCGTTTGCCTGCTTGTGCTCGGCAAGTGCTGCACGAAGGTCGCCATTTTCTTTAGCAGCATCAGAATCATGCAGATTTGTCAGGTAGGACGGAGCAACCTCTGCCAAGGTGTATCCTTTCCATTTGTCAAAGCAGAGCTTGTACTCGGTCGGAAGGTGGTGGCCCGCATCATAATTTCGCATCGCCTCTGCAAGCTGCTCACGTTCCTTGATCATGTCACTTTGCCTGAGCCATGCGATATAGTCGGACGGCACATTTGCCAGTAGCTGGCCTTTGTGCTTACCGAAATGCAAGACATACGGGACTTGTGAGCGATTGACGTTCGAAGACAAAGGACCAAGTGGTTGCCTCTGCTGTGAGGATCCAGGCCGTGATGCCGGCAAGGTGGAAGATAGCGGCTGGCTTGATGGGTAGTGCAGAGTTGCTGCCACATACTCTTCTACCACTCTTTGCATGGTCAAATTGATGTTGTAAGCGTTCGAACTGGTCTGAAGCCATCGCAGGTATTCAAGTGGTATCTCCTCGATTTGGTTGCCCTTGTGTTTGCCCCACGGGAAAGTGTAAGGTGGTTCAATCCCTTGAGAGGATGCATGGCTCGGATCGGTCGTAGTCGTCATCTGCGATCCGCTCGGAATCTGACTGTGCGCCATCTTCGCTCCAGACATCGATTCAGAAGAACTGTTCTGCGCGAATCAACGAGGTCAGGAGTCTCAGGCAAGGATGAGAAAGCATAAGCACAGACTTGCTGGCTGATCGTAGCTTGGCAACAGCGACGCGCATGGGTCATGGAAAGTACCAGTGGTAGTGAAGAATTGAATACAACTTCTTTGTTTCCACTCATTATCATCTACGCTCACTTCGAGCTCCTCAGTATCTATTAAGACGATCCTGCGGCCGCGAGTCGCTTCTAGTCACCGTGGCATGGCTTCGTAGCCACAGGAGCTTTGGTTTGAGTAACACTTCCGAGACTGTTGGTGATTGTCGCGGCAGTAAAAGTGCTGTTCCCGCTTGCAATTGTCATCGTAGTCGTCGACGTCGAAGAAGAGTTTCCCACGGCAGCAAGGCATGTGCTCTTTCTCGGCGAACAGCTGCCGCAACCCTCACGTACGCATTGTGCATCCCCAACTGCACCAGGAATGCAAGTGATCACATAGCACTGGAATCGGCCAGCTTGACGTCCCTGAACCAAATCAGCACCGCATCTTTCTATAAAAGCTGTGCATAGGGACCAACGAAGGTTCTGCTTGGAGGTATAGCCTGAACTATAGTCGTGATGTACGCAAGAAAGATTGCAAGTGTGATGACGAGCTTCATGGTGGTGGGTGACTGATTTTGATATGTTACTTCTCCTCGATGAGATGGCATCAGACACGGATCGAGTATTGAGCGATGCGTGGTCTTATGTACTTCTGGCGGGTTGAGTTCCAGACGATCCAGTGGTGGTCGTGCCTTGGCGGATTCCAGTGCTGCACGCGGCATTGCTGTCTGGAATGTGACATTTGTCAACTACTCTGCCGGTAATAAACATGATCGAGAAGGGGAATGCTATTGCGATGCGAGGGTGATTGAGTCTCAGGTTTGATAGGGCATCTCATTCAGCAACGTCTGGTTAGCCGAGCCATAGTAACACAAATGGCGCGGTTAGCACAAAGACTGAACTCCGACCCGCCGAATCTACTGAGCTCTGAGGTTCAGCTCGACGCTGCTATGATCGTGCCGTCGTCCAGCTGTCTAGTAGCAGCAGGCCAATTCAACAGTGTATGCGATGGTCAGCGTCGAGCGTTGGTCAGGGTGTATTTTGCATCGAGACGCTTTCTCACAATGCGAAAGATTTCCATAGCTTCAATAAGCTTCAGCGCGACGCTGAAGCCGTGTTCTCGAGCTTGTTGAAAGTCGTCTTCTGCCACAGTGATACTGCCGCTTTGTTGTCTGCTCTTGACATGCACTCCTTACGGCATGGCGCACTGGAATTCACGGCTCCCGACCGCGATAACACCAGTCACAGCTGGAGACATGGTTGCTATGACCTTTGCTGCTCCCATGAGCTCGATCAAGTGATACGAGGTATCTCTGGCCTCCTTATAGGCATTAGTGCTGGTGTTTTGCTGGCTGCCATGCGACCCGCGCGGCTTCATCCAGCACCTCAGTCTGGACCTTGTCTGGTCAGTTCTCCAGTGATTCGTTGACCGGCTATCGACGTGGGAGGATGTGTAGGTCGTATACAAGCAAGATCGACTCAATCGAGGTCAAACAGACGGAGCTAGAACGCTAGCAAAAAAGGTTACAATCTTGGCACTAGGGTGCGCGCGACGCGACTAGGTGCACCTGCTATAGTAATTAGTCTTGTTACTCCTAATCCAACGTATACTGCCCTTTCAAGTGTCTATACTTATTATAAGCTATTATATATCGTCGTCGCTAACTATAGTAAGCTTACTACTATCTTAGATACTACGTAGTAAGTAATAGAGTAATAAGATACTTAATAAGCTTAAATATACCTTCGATAATACTACTATATCTAATATACTACTAGGCACGCGCTATAAGCTCTACTCGACGACTATATATCGTATCTAGCTCTTATATAAGCTATTTAGCTACTCTTATCTACTATAGAGCGTAAAGCTTAGTCGTAAGCTAGTACTATCTACTTACTATAAGCGACTATTATTTAAGTACGTAATAGAGTTTCTAGACGCGTATCTAGACGAGATTACGTAGTATATATAGGATTACGAGAAGTATAGTATTATCGTTAGTAATTAGATAATATAGAATATTTTATATCGTTATAGATTTAGTTATAAAATAGCGTAGAGAATAGCTAGCGAGCGTAATACTCGTTTAAGGTCGATATAGTAGGTAAAGTCGTTATATTAGATACTAGAGAAGCTAGTTTTTATCGACGAGAGTACTAGCGATACGAGAACTAGATAGTAGAAGTACTCGTAGTCTCTTATAGACTATCTAGCTAATACGAAGGCGCTAACGAAGCGCTCTAAGAGGTATTCGATCTATCTAGCTTATATAGTAGATAGCTATCTATCTAGCGTACTAGTTATTTAAGATAGAGTAATAAAGAAGATATTTATTAACTAGGTAATAGAAGAGGTACTCTCGCGAGTACTAGATAGTTTAATACTAGTAATAGATAACGTATTAGTATATTATAGTAAGAAGCTTACGTAGGCTATATTAAGTACTAATTACTTCTTAGAGTACTAATAGATAATAACTACTCTAATACTAACCTCCTAGGTAGGTATAAGAGTAGTCGCTATAGAACAAGACCTATTCAGAGAGTAATAGTCTTATAATACGTATATTAACTAGTAGTAACGAGCTTAAACTAGTAGTCCTAAGACTAAGAGCCTATACTAGGACTATAGGATATTAAATTAATTAAGTAGAGTAAATATTACTATCTTAGAAACGAGCTACTACCTTACTTTTAGACTAAAACTACTAAGTATAGTATATAGGTAGGCCTTTACCTTACTAATCCTTCTTTTCTTAGTATCTAACTAGATACCTAACTACCTATAGATCTTACTTAGAATTACTTAAAACTAGCTAGTTTTTCTATTAAAGTCTATTAAACTTTTAATTAGAGGCCTATTAAATAGTTACCTTTTCTAATAATAACTACTAAAAAAACACTTTCTTAGATCCGATTATTATTCGCTAGCTACTACTCTTCTACTATATTCTTAAGGATCTTCTTAGGAACGGCCTCTCTCTTCTTTAATACTAATACTTCTAAGTTACTATCTACGCTTATAAAGCTAGCTTTACTAAATATATACTCTTTAATATCTATAGCTATAGCGTAGGCGGTATCGAATTAAGCTTTAGCTATAGTCTACTATTTAGCTATATAGACCTTAAACTCCTTCTTACTTATATTAAAGAGCTTTTTTATTTCTATACTTACTACCTAATCTACCTATAGAACTCGGCCTACTAAGGTATTAGAAATCGAGCCTAGGCTAGTTAATAGTACCTTTATAGCGAAAGGCTTTATCGCTCGTATAGAGTATATAGTACTAGAAGCTATAAAAGGTATCTACTCGTAGTAGAGATATACGCTATAGATCGTAGGAACGTTAACGTAGTTACTATTAGGTAGCTTATCTAACGTTCGACTATTAGGGTAGGCTAGAAATACTATTAGAATTATACGATACTCTTCGCCTATACGAGTATACTACTAAGGGATATAGAGGTACGAAATAACTAGCGAGCTCGTATTAGTATAAGGATTCTTCTAGCTAAGCTTAAGGTTAGCTTTTATATCGTTAGTAATTACTAGAGCTATAGTCTCGACGAAGCCTATACTATAGCTTTACTTATTAGCGATAATACGCCTCGCTAGCTACTTTACCTCCTTAGGGTTAAAGAGCTCGTTACTAGCTACCTTAGAGATTAGTAAAAGTCGTCCTCTATCGCTAGTATCGTCTAGAGAGATTATAAACTAAACCTAATTAAGGCCTTTCTCCTTAAGTAGTATATTCTCGTTTAAGGCGATATAGTAGAAGCTATTAAGGTAGTTAGAACTAGCCTTATCGTTAAAGATATAAAAGATAGTAGATAGGTAGGCTATATATTTAATAGTCGTATATAGAGTAGTAACTAGCTAATATAGCTATAGTAGAAGATACTAGCGAAGAAACTATTAGGATAGCGAGTACTATATACTACGAGACTAACTATACTAACTAATAGCCGTATTATACTATCGATATACTATAAACTCCTATTATATAGCTTCGAGTAAAGAGTCTAGAATCTAAAATAGGCTTCTAGTAGAAGAAGAATAAAAGAGGAAGCTATAATCGGTCTAGGTACCCTTATTACTATCGTAGTCTAAGAGCTTCTAAGCCTTCTAATAGATATTAGAAGTAACCTTTAAGTCTATTTTAGTCGTAGAGAACTAAAAAGGTCTAAGATAGCTTCTACCTATCTTACGTATTAGAGTATTAATATTATCTTCTAGTTCCTAAGTATTAGTATCTTTCTTACTATAACGAGTATATCCTATAGGCTTAGAGAAGAAAGTATTCGCTTCTAGCTTAAACTATATCTAGTTTTAAGTATTCTAAGCGATAAGAGCTTAGAGATTAGCTATACTACCTATCTAAATAATACGCTAGTAGAGAGTATATATTACTTTAGCCGTCTTTAGTAGCTTTAAACCTATAGTATTACCTATCTTAGTTATATATTCTTTATAAAGAGGCTAGCTAAGATACGAAAGAATATTAATTAAAGCGTAGCTCTTAGCTACTTTCTTCTTCTCCTAGATATTATTAACTTCTTTAAGAGCTTCGTTAACGATTATATAGTAGTAGACTTTAGAGGTAATACTATCCTTTATATAAGCCTAGTAACGTAGATTAGGCTCTAAGTCGCTCTCTAGCTTAATTCTACTATTATCTTCTAGTACGATTAGCGATAAGCGTTACGGACCTAGTAGTAGCTCTATCGTAAGTAAAACTTAGTCTTATATAAAATCGCTATTATCTAAAGTACTTAGTATAGAAGAAGTTTCGATCGAGTTAATAATAGTTTCTCTAGTACGAATTCTAGTAAGCCTCCTACTCTTATAAAGGATAGACGTAGGCTTCTTTATAGAGCTTAGCGTCGACTTTTCTAACTAAGCTTTTAGCCTCTATATAGTACTAGGCGATACGGAACCTCTAGGACGAGGCTCTAGAGTCGTAAGTAAATTACTTTCTTTTTCTTCTTCTTAACTAAGAGTTTCGAGTAGGATTAGATAAAGATAGGCTCTTAGGCGTAGAGGAAGAGAGATATCTATTAGATCTTAGGTTTCTAGGAGAAGGTAACGAGCTATAGGATATTAAGAGCTATCTTTCTACTATTAGAAATATATAGGTCGGTTCTTTAAAGATCTCTCCTTTACGCTCTCTCTTAGTAAGCTTAACTATAAATCTATACTAATTAAGCTTATAGCTTACTTCTAATTACGTTTCTCTTATCTTATAGCTAAATATATCGACTTACGAAAGCTCTACCTTAAACTTATTCTAGTAGCGTCTTCTATCTAAGTTCGTATTAATAAAGCCTAAGCCTTACGAGCTAGGAGTCTTCTTACTTCTCTATAGCTAAAAATACTAGCTACGAGAGAATATATTCGCTACCTACTAATAGAAACGATCTTACTTTTACTATATTAAGAAAACCTAGTCTTTAGGCTCGCTCTCTTTAAAGACGCCTTTATACTTATTTAACTATTAATAAAGGTTCCTAAGTATCTCTTTATTATATAAGACTTAGTTAAGAAAGAGGAAATTCTACTTATACCTAAACTCTATACGTAGCTACTACTAAATTAAGTTTCTCTCCTTTACTAAGTCTTAGCCTTCTTAGCGTATCTTCTTTATATTATCGCGCTTTATACTCTACACGTTAAGATACTTTAGTAAAATCTTAGCTAAGAGGCGTTTAAAGAAGTTAAATATACTAATCTTTATTCTATCGTTTACTTTCTCGACTTACTTAAATACTAAGTCGATACTCTCCTTCTATTCTTATAGTGTTTCTAGCGATAGAATAGCTTTAGTAGCATTATTAAGGTTCGTTATACTAGTAAGAGATCTACTTAAAAGCTAGAAACTAATAAGAGAGCCTTCGCGATTAGTATAAGCGAGCGCTATATCTTATATAGAACTTAAAGAAGCTATTTTTTATCTTTTCTTTAAGGATTCTTATCTAGGTAGTTCTTATATTAGACTTCGAATAAGCGAGGTAGAAAGCGAAAGCGCTAGTCTTAATAAGCGTTTAGGCGTTAAAGAACGCTAGAAAGAGGAAGTCTTATTCTTTATATATAATAGAGAAAGAGAACGTCTTTAAATAGTCGTATTAGTAGCTTAGAGCGATATAAAGCGCGTAACTAGTAACGAGTAACTTAAATAGCGAGAAGAGTTAGGCGCGTAACTAGTTATAGAGTTTTCTATTATATTAGTTACTACTTATATATATAAATAGCTATATAGCGTTACTAGATAGTAACGAAAGATAAGAGCCGAACTTAATAGAAGTAAGGCTCTATAGTAACTAATTAATAGTTAATAAGGAAGAAGAGATCGTTTAGAGCGTAAAAGTAGCCTAATTATATATATTATCGTAGTAGCGTAACTACTATTAGGATTAGAGGTCTATATACGAGGCTTAGTTATATAAGTTTTAGTTATCGTTTAAAAAGATAACTAAAAGTTTATTTTATCTTAACGCTTCTATAGCCGTTATATACTACTAACGCTACTACTAACTACTATAGTAGGTACCTTACTATTACTAACGAGGACTAAGACTTAGATACTATCGTCGTTACTCTAGCTAACTTAAAAGAGCCTTATTTTTATATACCTAGTCGACTTACTAGATCGTACTTTCTATATCGTAAGAGACTACTAGCGCTATAATTAATTAGCTAGAAAGGAGCTATTAGAGCCGCTATCGCTAAAGATTTAAGCTTCTTCGCCTCTAGGTAAGCTAAAAAACCTTAAACTTTAAGACTTCTCTACTAGAAACTAATATTTTTAGTAATTTCTTTAGTTAAGCGAAAATTAGTAGTAGAAAAGCCTTTAGGATAGAAAATTATTATCTTACTTTACCGATTAGTAATAGAAAAGGGCTCTAGGAAGATAGATCGTAGTACTAACCTTAGAAATCGCTAGTAGAAAAGAGCTTTAAGAGTATAGGTCTAGCTTAGATTTTAAGACCTAGTAGTAGAAAGTAGCTCGAGATAGCTAACTTTTATAGCGATAGTAGGCTTAGGACTTAGAAAAAGGAGTAGGATAGTAGGTTAACTAGTAGATATAGAATCTATATTTAAAAGTTAAGCTTAAGAGAGTAACTAGCTATATAGATACTTATCTTAGCTATAGAAAATAGTGTCGAGATAGTTAGGATTAGCTAGATTCTTACTAATCTAGTAAAAGAGAAGCTCGAGAAGCTTAGATTAGAGCTCGATAGTAGCTCTAGGAATAAAAGAAGTACTTAAGATAGCTAAGATTTAGCTAGATTTCTACTAGTCTAGTAAATTATAAGCTTAGGAAGCTCTAATTAGAGCTTAATAGTAGCTTTAGAACTAAAAGAAGCGCTTAGGATAGTACGGACTTAGGAATATTAGCTCTTTTATAATAGAGGCTAGGCTTTAGTAGCTAGATCTTAGCTTATATCTCTAATTAAGTATCGTTTATCGAATTTCTACTTCTTTAGCTCTACTAGGCTAGCTTTAGCCTTTAGCTTACTAAGTCTTCTATTTCTTCTTTAAGCTCTATTAGTAGCTAGCGTATATAACTCTCTCTTTCTTATTAAGTTATTACTAATAGCTTACTAATAAAGATCTATAGATACTTATACCTAGATAGAAGTCCTAGTTCTATAATCTTCTCTATTAGTAGTAGTACTTCTTCTAGTTTAACCTAATCTAGAACTAGTTTTAGGTTTTCTTGTAGAAAGGTATATTTCTTAAAGTCTATCCTCTTATAGATATACTCTCGTTTAGAGCTATCTAGTTCCTTAAGTTTATATAATATACCTCTCTATAATACTTTAGATACTCTAAAAGGGCCTTCCTACCTAAATATAAGCTTATAGAAGAAGCTAGTTTTTAACTTAGAGTAGTATACTAATACGAGATCTTCTTCCTTTAGTATAGTAAGGTCTATATAGCGATGTTTATTAAAGTACGCCTTGTTCTATTCTTAGAGACGCTATTAACGTAGTCGTCCTTCTTCTATAGTCGTTTCTATAGCTTCTAGAGCTTAAGCTCGAATCGTAAAAAGCTCTACTCTAGTCTTAACCTTACTCTAATCTATAATCTAGAAGGTATAGTGTTCTAGCTCGATTAGTAGTACTACGTTACGCCTAATTATTACCTCTAATAGTATTAGGCTAGTAGTAGAGACTATTATCGTTCTCTCTATCTATAGAACCGCTAGAATATAGTTACGAATCGTATAAAGGCCGCTATTAGAGAGCTTTAAGTAAGCGTCTAATATTATCTTATAGCCGACTTTAACGATAGCGTTAGACTAAGAGTAGTATAGCGAAATATTAATATATTTAATACTATACGATAGTAGTAGCTTCTCTATATTACTAAGGTTAGTCTTATAGTTATCGAGGATAACTTCTATAGCGGTACTCTACTAGTAAAAGATCTCTTCCTATATAAACCTTACTATCTATACTAAGGAGATACTCTTTACTAGATACTAGAATATACGTACTTCTAGCTAGCGCGATAGAGACTCGCGTATAACTATTAACGAATAGTTCTTCGAGACATATAAGCTATCGATATACTACCTCTAGCTAACTATAACTTAGAGTAGGATCTATAGTTCTCTAGGTACCTATCTTCTATACTAAAGACTATAAATAGTATATTACTAAATAGCGAGCGAGATTTAAGCCTAGACTCTATCCTACTACTATCGTTTCTAGATAAGATTATACGTCTATTTAGCGCTATAGTAACCGTTCTTATAATAGTATACCTTAATAATACAAGCTCGTACTTTAGGTTTATCGATAACTTACTATAGAGGTCTAGCTACTCGCTCTTAGCGCTAGAGCTAGTTATTCTTAATATAAAATAGCCGATACTTCTTCCTTAACTACTTATACTCGTTATTAGAAACTCTCTTAGGTCTTTATATTCGTATAAGTATAAAAGCGATATTTATTAACTCCTAAGAGTAGATCCTATTAATTATAGATAGCTCGCTCTAAATTACCTATATAGAGAAAGCGTTAACGTAAAAGATATTAAAGAATTACTCGTTAATTATTAGATCTACGTCTTCTTCCTATTCTATAGCCTCTATATCTTTAGGCGTAGTAGGCTTCCTCGATAAAGAATCTAGAGCTATATACTTCTTACTAGGAACATATATAACGTTAAAGTCGAAGAGGTAGATCTATACTAGCTAGCGCGTTATTACTATATTTAGTAAATTAGAGGTAGCCTTATTAAGCTAGTAAACGAGAGTATTTATATTAATCTCTAGCTAAAAGTATACTCCGAACAACTATAGTTTTAGTTTCTTTAATACCTTTAGTATACTAAGGTATTCGCGCTTTCTAGTATTATACTTAACTTCTACTAGGTTAAATAGGCTAGACTTATACCGAACTAGATAGCGGAGAAGTAGCTCGTCTCGATTATATTAGAAAAGTATATATTCCTAACCTTTACTACTCGAATCTACGCCTATAATAATAAGTCCTACTCCTTCTCTATAGTTAAAAGTAACTAGGGCTAGGGCTGAAACTAGTACCTTTAAGACGACGTCTTTAGCTAGTTAGTGTTTAGTAGTCTATTAAAACTTAGTATCCTTCTATAAGAGTTTAAATAGTAGAGTAAGGATAATCGTAAAACCTTTAACCTAGACGCGGTAGTACGTAACTACGCTAAAGAAGATTCGAACCTTCTTCTAATTCTCTAGCGTCGGCTATTTCTTAATCTTTACTACTCTCGCGAAGTCTAGATAGTAACTATCGATACTAGTAAGGTAACTAACGATTACTAGTTATTCGTAATAGAGCTATAGCTTATTAAAAGCTATAGTTATATTAGCTCGTTCTATATTATAGAGAACGTCGTCTATAGCTATAATATATTTAATAACGTAATAGTAGAGGCTAGGTTTAACCTTTTTACTATCGTACTTCGTCTTAGGCTCTTTAATACTAATATTATTAAGGAATAGCTATACCTTATACGAGATATACTCTATAAGTACTTAATTAATAATACGAACGAACTAGGTAATAGAATTCGTAGCTCCTTATAGTAACATAGTCTACTATAATAGGCCTAGTAGTAAATTAAAGCTTATAAGGTCTCTATATAATTTATCGAGTAGGATTTAGTTATATCTAGAGAAGATATTAACTAACGAGGCTAGCGCGTAACTAGTAAAGTCCTTAGAGAAACCCTTAGCGTTAGGTAGTAAGTTCGAATCTCTTATAGTAACTTAATTAAACTTCTAAGCTATATTAATTAACTAATACTTCTTTAGCTTACCTATCTCTATCTTCTTACTAATAATTTAGTAATAAAGAAGTATAGATTTCGATAGACACTATAGTATAGCTTAAGAGTTCTAGCTTAAATTCGTTATCTTAGTATATCTTCTACTATATACTATAGCGATAGGTTTAGCTTAAAGCCTAGATACTACTATAGCTTATAAGGAACTATCTAAATCTTCTATAGTAGAGTAATATTAGGATTAATTTAGCCTAAATACGTAAAGTCCTATATAAAGGTAGTTTCTCGATTCCTTAGTATATAGTATAATAAATCTAGCTCCTTTAGTAGTAGTTCTATACTAGGTTTAAACTTTATAAGCTATTTAGGTATTAGGCGTAATCTAGGCTCGATCGCTAAGAACCTCTTAGTTAAGTACTTACTATTATAAGGTCTAGTACTAGGTAGTATAGCCGCTTCCTTCTTAATATAAGTCCGTCGCTAGTCTTTTAACTCGCTAGGGTTTAAGCTATTAGTTATAGTAATATCGGTATTTACTAGTTTAATCTTATTAGTAACTTACTTATAAAGAGTATAGGCGCTAATATAATTATCTAGCTTCTACTACCTCGTAGCTTCTTTATTACGAGCTTTCTCTACTACTATATTAATAGTAGCTAAAATAACGTACGTCTCCTTACTAAGCTCGTCGTCTACTTTATTAGAGATAACCTCGTCGTAGAGTCTAGGTTCTTAGATAGCTAGCTCCGCCTCTCTAAGCTTACTATAGGTAATTATCAAGTATTCGCTCTTATAATTCGAACTCTAGCTCGATTAAGATACTAGTATAGTATCCTTAAAACTATACCTAATACTCTAGTATAAGTCTCGCTCGCTAGTATAAGCTAGCTTAGACGTCGGAATAGGTTAGTACGGGTAGGGTTAGGTCTAAACCTATGTTCTTAGTAATCGATATAGGTTAGAGAGGTAACCCGCTAAAGCTTAATAGGTAGTACCTATAACTAGAAAATATAGGTTAGAGCGTATACCTACGTAGGTACCTATAGGAGTATAGGCATAGGTGTACTAAAATCTATATACTATAAGTATCTAAGCACGTAAAAAGGACGATAGGCGCCGACTATATATGCCGACTATAGGAATAAGAGAAAACGAAGGTTTTATAGTATAAAAGTAGAAAGTAATCTTATATCGTTCGCTATAGTTATAATATAATTTGATACTACGCTTCTACTACGTAGCCGAGTATCTCGAAGTAGCCTAAACGCTATTCCTTACGCTAAATATAATACGTAGTACTATACTACTTTAAATAACCCTTATTATCTATAACGCCCTATATACGAAGTATTCTCTAAACGAGCTATATATCCTTCTACTAGATCGTAACTCGCTTTATATAGATAGCGTAGAGGTTAGTACCTATATAAGTTAGTATAAGCTACTAAATAGTAATATAGAAGGATATATACTTTTAAAAACCTTCGTTAAATAGAGCTCTACTACCTCTTATAACGCTTCTAGTATACTAGCCTATAGACGTCGGAATAGGTTAGTACGAGTAGGGTTAGGTCCAAACCTATGTTCTTAGTAATCGATATAGGTTAGAGGGGTAACCTACTAAAGCTTAATAGGTAGTACCTATAACTAGAAAATATAGGTTAGGGCGTATACCTATATAGGTACCTATAGGAGTATAGGTATAGGTATACTAAAATCTACGCATTTTGAGTATCTAAGCACGTGAAAAGGACGATAGGCGCCGACTATATATACCGACTATAGGGATAAAAGGAAACGAAGGTTTTATAGTATAAAAGTAGAAAGTAATCTTATATCGTTCGCTATAGTTATAATATAATTTAATACCGCGCTTCTACTACGTAGCCGAGTATCTCGAAGTAGCCTAAACGCTATTCCTTACGCCGAATATAACACGTAGTACTATACTACTTTAAATAACCCTTATTATCCGTAACGCCCTATATACGAAGTATTCTCTAAACGAGCTATATGTCCTTCTACTAGATCGTAACTCGCTTTATATAGATAGCGTAGAGGTTAGTACCTATACAAGTTAGTATAAGCTACTAAATAGTAATATAGAAGGATATATACTCTTAAAAACCTTCGTTAAATAGAGCTCTACTACCTCTTATAACGCTTCTAGTATAGTAGCCTAAAAGCGTAGATCCTACTTAAAGCCGTAGGCGACCTCTCTTACTAGTCGCTAGAAGAGAAGCTTACTAATAAGTAGATCCCTAGTCCTCTAAAATATCTGAATCTCCTATAGGACTAAAACTATAGTAGATTAGCGTACCGACTACGTTTGCCGACTACGTTTTAACTTACTACCTAGCTTATAGCGATAAGGCTTCCTTACTCTCCTTACTACTAGAGCCTTCTTAGAAAGCCTACTAGCTCGCGCCGCGTTCTAAGTATTCGACTATACTTTTAGGATACGGGATTTCTTCTTTATAGTAAGTTTTGGACCGGCTCTTCTCTTCTTCTTCGTTACTGTCTTACGAGGCGCTTTTTATATAATAGGCCGCTTTCTACTAAGGCCCTTCCTACTAGTAGTAGGCCTCTTTTTAGTAGGAGGCTTATTATTCTCCTCTTTAGGCGCGTCTTTATTATCCTCCTCTTTAGGCGCGTATTTATTATTGTCCTCTTTAGGCGCGTCTTTATTATTACTATCTTATATATTAATAAGAATTAGATTATTAGCCTATCCTTAAGGCTAGTCGCTAGCTCCCTCTATTTAAAGTTACGCTAATAGAGTAGAAGAACGCGATACTTGATTAGCGAGAGCGCGTTATTTAGGCGTAAGTATAGCGGCGTCTTATACGAGACGATTAAGAAAGTCGTAGTTAATTAGAAGCACTATATCGCGCGAGAACGCGATAGAACATTAATAATATTATATTTGTTTAGAGTTATAGTCGTAAGGTTAAAATTATAAGGTTTTAGTATAGAGCTAGAATTCAGGGTCTAAAGCCTAAGGCACTAACGACCTCTCTATTCCCTAGAGGAACTCGCTATATATCTACTAAGATAATAGGTTAGAAATATAGTCGGTATCTATAGTCGGCGGACTTACGCTTCTACTAAACTATACTACCGTCCTAGCTAGTAAACCTTATACGAATACGATAGTATAGCTATAGATCCTTAGCCTATAGTATAACCCGCTTTATATAGATAGCTAGGAGATTAGATATCTTAAATTTAGTAGTAAGGAACGCTTTAGCTGCCTCTTAGAGGCATTCTAAGGCCGCTAATTAATAGCGTAGCCTACTACTAAAAGTAAGAACGATCTCGCGGACAAGCTACTAGAATAGGAGGCGTTAGATACATAGTTCTATTATACTCTATAATTTCTTAATCTAACGAAGCGTAATAGTGCCTAACTTAAGGATACGACGTTTCTACCTACTATTACGAGGTATACGCTTCCGACGAGTGTTCGTTTTTACTATAATAACCTTCTTCTAAGGCTTAATAGGCTTCTAAGTAGTACTCTCTAGAATAGCTGCTTTTAGTAGACTATACGATCGTGAACGCTAAGAAGGGCTTAAAGGGATCGATACTTGATTATCGCTCCTATATAGAGCGTCGTAATCGAAGAACGGTATAAGAAATAAAGGAAAGGATAGAGATAGGAGGAAGGAAGTAAAGAAAGAAGAAGTAGGTAGTTAGAAAGATACTAAAACTTACTAAGACGCTATAAGCTATAGAACCTCGGGTCTAAAGAGACACTAAGAAACTTACTAGATCCTACGTCTATACCTAAATAGGAAAGTACTATACTAGGAAAACTACTACCGACTACGATTACCGACTATAAATCTTATCTTAATTAATTCTAGAAGCGTAGAACTAGAGGATAGTTATAGTCGATATTAGTTTACTAGATCTATATAATTAGATATTAGTATAGAATAATACAAAATAAGCTATTAGTTCTAAGTTATACTAAACTAAGGCCTATTCTATTAATAATAAATTATCTATAATACTAGAGAAGAGAATATTTTCACTATATATACTAGATAGTATAAAATATATAAATATAAAGTAGTAATACTCTCTCTCTTTTCTAAGACTAATTAAAAAGGCTAGTTCTAAAAGATTAGTAGAATCTTCTAAATCTAAAGAAAAACTTTCTCTATAATAGACTTAATAGTAGTATCTCGTTATTAGGCTTTAAAATATCTTAAAACTAAATATTTATTCTATTAATATATACTATAGGATTCTTAGGATTTATACTATTTTAGTAATCTATTAAGCCTATTAACTTATTAAGTAGCTTAAAGAGTTTTAAACCTAGTCTATAGATCGATAGGATAGTTCTTAATATAATAGCTAAAATTATAATATCTCTAGCTAATATATAAGGTTATATATAGTAGAAAAGGTAAGTATAAATAAGTAAGTACTTCTTAAGAAGTTAAGATATCCTTTTTAGAATAAAAGCTCTTTAAGCTAGGTCTCTATAATCTACTATTAGTCTTATATAATTAGCCTATACCTCTCTTTTTAAAGTAATCTTTCTTCTATCTAGTAGATATACTATAGAGACCTAGGATAGGCGGACTTAGTAGATATATTAGCCTATACTAAGATATAATCTAATAGTAAAGTGCCGACTACATATACCGATAACTAATATTATCTAAAAAGCTATATTAAAGTATCTAGGGGCGACCTGCCTTAACGTTACTCCTACTTAGTTAGCCCTTAGACTCTAGATTTCTCTACTTCCTATAAATTCTAAACCTCGCTTTCTAACTACCTATACTTATAACTGAATTCGTCGTATATTACTATCGCTTGTCTAACCTACCTAATTCTACTACTATTTAGTAGGTAACCGTTATAGCTATCGAACGCGATACTTTTAATACTAATTGTCCTAGAAATAGTACGTTAGAAGCGTAAGGTAGAGTCTCTTCCTAAACTCGAGGCGAAACGCGTAAGACTTACTACGATAAGAAAGGATATTAAAGACTACTCGATTAATCTAAACATACTACGCGACCGCGTATATACTTAAGCTATAGACGAAGATAGGGCTAAAGTAGACCGAAAACGTAAAGTAAAGAATCAAGCTTTTAGTCGTTTTAAGGTAAAGTAAATAGCTATACTACTAGGGTAGGATAGCCTCGACAAGGACGCGTAGAAGACGTATATTAATTAATAGAAACTAGTCTATAAGGCAAGCTTTACTAAACAACGGTAAGTCTCTATTATACTATTATATATATAGTCGGCAAACGTAGTCGGCGTATATAGTCGGCGCTAATATTATATAGGGAGAGGAAGGCTCTTAAGAAGGTAGAGGAAAAGAAATCTCCTAAAGACCTTACTTAGAAAGATAAAGAAGGTTAGTATATCGAGCTCCGCCTTCTATATAGGGAGATTAAGAGAAAAGAAGGTATATTAGAAGAATTCGAAAAGGAAGATAGTAGTATATAGGTTTAGGTACTATTAGATCCTTCTAAGTTAAAGAGAAACTCTGTAAACGTTATTATCGATAACCCGCTAAGCTTGTCTTAAGAGGAGGACATTTAGGCTAAGTACGCTATTAAGCTATCTACTAGTACGCTAGGCTCTACTAACTATAGTAGAGCGACTTATTAATACTAGTACAAGGCAATCGGCGAGTTCTAGTCTAAGATTAAGGCGCTAGACAAACTTATAGCTATATAAGTATATAGCGATAGCGTAAGTCTTCCTATCTATTAGAAACTCCTATCTACTAATATAATATAGAGCTCCCTTTTTACGACACCGCGGCTTCGAGGTCTAGCTGTCTTACTTTAGACATTAGTACTAGAAGCCTAAGTTAAGGTATATCTACTAGCTGTCTTAAGCGCCGACTATATTTGCCGACTATATACTAATTAACTATAGTCGTATATTACTAATAGCGTTTTGCCTATACCCTACGATATCTTTTAGACAGAATACTGGGCTATACTACGTAATGTTCTTAGCTAGAAGCCCTCCTTCGTTAATTACTTCTTAATCCTTATCGAGTATCTTAGATAGCTAATTCCTACTAACTACGATTAGAATACCTACGGATTCTCTATACCTACTATGTCTATATAGTAGAGACAAAACGCGAAGCTTACCTATAGCATATTTAACAAACAATATATACTTAATAAGGAAGAGACTTTGCTCGAAGCTATAGTCGAGAGTCTAGTTCAAGCTAGATTTAAGAGCGAGCGGGCTAGTATTAGCTTTTCGTCTATTATTATAGATCTAATAGATCCTAGCGCACTTAATCTAGAGATTAGTACCGAGTTCTTAACTAGTCTGTCGTTAGCGGACAAGAGGCTTCACTACGTCTAATTAGTATAATTTAGGCTTCTCTATAGGTAAGAACTACTATAGACGTTATACTAGAGTAAAGTTATAGCGTGTTTTATAGATAGTCTAGAGCTCTCCTCTTTCTTACTTTTGTAATTTAGTCTGTCTTTATCTTCTTTAACTCTTCTAGTTTCAATACTACTACCTATAAATACGCTACCTTTACGGCGAAATCTATCGCTAGCTACTAGAGGACTTAGGTCTAGTACTCGACTAAGACAACGATATCAAGACAGCGTTTTTAGAGACTCTTTATAATTCGAATCTAGTCCGATAGTACCCTCTACGCTACGATATATAGTATTAGAGCGGAGCTCTAGTAGACTACCTACTACTCCTAAAATTCTAATTAATATATCTACGTCTTCTCTAGACTAGACTTAAGTAAACAGAGTATATCTATAGTAGAAAGAGTATAAAACAGACTTTAGAGACTAGTATATACGACGATAGTAGGAGGTACAAGGTCGCTATAAGTATAAGTTTAGGATATAAAAGACTATACCTATTAAATAGGAGAGTACCTATTCCTCCTAGGTCTAGAAGTTTTTCGACTAGAGGATTAATATCGAGGATACCTTACTAAAAGTAGTCTACCGAGGTTACGAGACCTCTTTAGCCTATCCGGGCCTCCGTATTAGTATAAGTAGTCTTAGTTCTTACCTTCGAACTAAGGAGTACGTATAGGTATTTAAGAGAAAGGGGATACTACTAGAGCATATCTAGTAGTATAAAGACTATTATATAAGTTCCTACCGACTACGTTTACTAACTACGTTATTAAGCTTATATAGTTAGGCTCGAAATCGTAAGGGTTACCTCGGCGACCTAGACCTAAGTATTAATAACTTCCCTATAGTATCTACGTAAATAATCGTAGTATATAGCCTACTACTTAATTTCTTCGAGAATCCTATAGTCTACCGTATATATATATACCTTAACCCTAGTCTCGAAATACCTTTCCGCTCTAGTAAGACGATTAAGGCTCTTCTTCGAGAGGTCTAAGAGAGGTCCGAGGAAGATCTAAAGGCTATACTAGCTAGAACCTCTAAGGTTACTATCGTAGTCGACGGCTAGTAGTCTAGCGGTATAAAAGCTTTATTCCTTACTATCTATACCTACTAGATCGACGCTAAATAGGTATAGTACAAGGCGATATTAGACTTTCCCTACGTTACTAGTAGATATACTAGAGAGCGACTTTCGAAATTACTCTTTAATATATTATAAAGGTTTAGCCTTAGAGACCGACTAATCGCTCTTATATACGATAACGCTAGAAATAATAGTATACTCTATAGGTCTATATACGTCTTACTAGTATCTATTCGATTAGTACTAACGTAAGCTAGTATTAAGGCTATCGGCCTTTACTTAATAGAGTATAGCGTGAAAATCGTAAAGCCTTCTATTTCGATCGAAGAGCTCGTAGAGCCGGTAGTACTAGATGTTTAACTAGACGAGGCAAATCTCTTCCCTAATATTAAGGCTATTAAGCCTACTACGCTAGCTATGATTCTAGAACGGTTTCCGTGTTTTACTTACGTAATATAGCTTACTATAAAGGCCTTTTTTATATAACTATAAATAATACTAATTAACGATCTATAAGAGTTTTAGGACGATAAGAAAGATTAACGAGCTCTAGAAAGGTTTTAAAAGACTAATATAGTAGCTTCTCTTAAAGGACTACCTAAACTTTTATTTAAAGTATATCGTAGTTACGGTCGACGATCGTAGTTAGTAAGTATAGTCGGCGCTTATTAATCGTCCTAGGTCCGTAGGTTTGTAGTATAGGTAAACTCTAGTTCTTAGCGTTTCGAGAGCTTTATAGATCTCTAAAAAGAGCGTCTAAAGAATCTATATCCCTATTCGAAAGCTTACGTACGCTAGTAAAAGTATCCTATAACGAGACTACTACGAGTAATATAAGACGTAAGGACCCGTTAGAGCTCGACTACGATAATACTATCTCGCTTTAGTCGACTACGCGACTTCATCGATGAATTTATTAAGCGTTAGTCGCTACTAATACTTGTACTATCTAATACCGACTAGTAACGGTTAGAATACCTTACGTCTCTAACTATACCCTTCGCTTAGGCTACTACCTACGTCGGTACGACAAAGGGCCCTAGCCTCTATCTAGTCCTTAGCTACTATAACTCTCTTTTCGATATTCTAGACAAAGTAGACGAGAAACTCAAGTATAAGAAAGAGGCTTAGAAGGTCTTACTCTATAAGGTACTAGACAAAGCGTATACTAAGCTCTTTTAATATTACTAACGGACCTAGTAACGGTTTAGAGACTACTACGGTATAGTAGTACTACTATACTCTACGATTAAGAGTATATTCTAGAAGCGAGGCGCTTTCGATAACGATAGTTTAGAAGATCTCTACTAGAGCAAATTACGCGTAGAGTAGTTAAAGTATTATAAAGCTTTATCTAGTACTATATAAGCTTCGAAATAGTAGCCTCGAGGTATATAAAGCTTCTTAACCTCCTTCGCTATAAAGATCGATAGCGACGATAATAAAGCTTAACTAGTACTAGACGTAGCCCTCTTAGTCGAGCCTAATAACGAACTAGAGCGCTATCGGAAAGTAGACTTCTTATATATAGAAGGAATAGATCCTATAGATATATAGCTAGCTCTTACTAATATATTCCCTACTATATCGAAAATAGCCTAGGATATTCTATATATTCTAGTAGTAGGTACTAGATACGAACGAGATTTTAGTATTACACGTTATTAGAACTACTATAATCGGATATATAATCTAGATACCTTTACGTATATTATACTATTACGATATCGATATCGCGATTATAAGTATAATATAAGAGTAGTACTTACTATAGAAGTATCTACTCTTTATTCTAATTTAGAACTTACTCGTAATTAGATAGAAGTAGTCGAGAAGTAGAATAAGGAGGTTAAAAACGAAATTAAGGCCCTTTTAAAGTTTAATAGTATTAGCGATAATAAAGAGGTTATAAAGGTAGATAAATTATAGCGTCGAAGTACGCGAAAGCGTAATACGCTCTATAGGGAAGCTTTAAGAGCTAGAACGTAGCTACCGACTACGTCTACTAACTATATATATTATAAACTTAAGTCGACGTTAGATTAGCCTATCCGTTCCGCTTATTACTATTATCCCTCTCTCTATCTTTACTACTCTATTATATACTTCCTTTTATAGTCGATACTAACTAGAATAATTCTTCTTCGTAGTTATACTTAAAACCTATATTATACCTATTTTTTGTTCGCCTAACCTATCTAAGTATAGAGTAGATATTTGTACTATACCTATTACTATCTTCTATAAGTAGGCTAAGACCTAGCCTAACCTATATACTAACCCGTTTCGGCCTACCTATTCTAACGTCTAATTAGAAGCTAGTATATATCTACTAGGCTATAGACGAAGCGTAAGCTAGATAGAGTAGAACGATCGAGATCTTAATCTACTTAGACTTTAACTAATACTATTTACTCTAGAGAAGGTAGGATATTCTTATAAAGTAAAGAAAGATAGAGAGGATACTAATTATATACTTCGCTTAGGAATTTAGCCTCTAATCTATACTCTCTATAAGAACTATTACCTAGTAATATATTAGTAAAAACTAATACTTAATAGTCGATATTATTTTAGCTAGTTCTAGGCTAGTAGATTAGTTACTATAGTATCGTACTTATAAGTACGACTACGGTCCTAACTATAGAGCTATCGAGATCGAGTTTATTACCTAAGCGTTATAGCTATAGTCGAGGCTAAGTCGACTAATACTAGAGAGAGCTAACTAGTTATAAATCGGCCTAAAGATAGTACGATAGCTATAGTTAGTCTTTCTACCTATAGCGGCTATAGAAGAAACTCTAGACGATACTATAGAACGCTTTATATATATAGTAAAGGATATTATTTATTAATACGTACTATAAATAAAGCCGTCTCTATATATAAAGAGATAGTAGTTACCTAACCTCTCTCTACTATAGAAAACTCTCTTAGTATCTTAGAACTATATAATAACTCTATAGTAGAGAGAGAAAGATATATTAGAGACAAGATAAGCTCTCTAGAAGATCTATAGAGAATACTTCTAATATATAGAGAAGTAGAAGTAGAAATACTAGAAAGAATTTCTTATAGACCTAAATAATATCTAGAAGACGAATCGTTACGCTCGTACTATATACTAAACGAACGTCGTTCTAGCGTTAGTAAAAGATATAGCTATAGTAGAGATAGACGAAGTAAAAGTAGATATATTAATAGTAACGTTCTTTCCTATTCTACTAGAACCTAAACTATATAGTCTAGCGAGCGAACTATAAGCGCTAGCGTAGAAGCTAGGTATACCTTAGGAATTCTCTTATATTATAGTAGAAGAGATACGCTAGGCTATCTTTCGATAGAACTTAAAAAAGGCGCCTAGAGTAGATAGAATTATATTTTATATCGAGAGGTAGCTCCTATAATATATTATCTCGTAGATACGATAGATCTACTAGACGTCGCTAGATCTAGGCTACGTTTCTTAGTCGTAGTAGATAGCTAGGATTATTATATTAAGAAAGCTAGGTAAGTTAGACTATATAGTACTAAAGATATACTAGCCTATCTCGTTATTACTAACTATTAGTAAAGGCCTCGAGAGTATTATCGTAGCGAGGCTATTATACCTTATAGAAAGATTCTTCTTACTACTAACTAACTATTTTAGTATATAGAGGTAGTAGTCCTACGAGTAGGCGTTAGATATCTTAGTCGAGAAGATCTATAAGGTATAGAAGAGAAAGTATATACTCTCTCTTATAATATTCGATATATAAGGAGCCTTTAATAGACTATATCCTATAGTCCTAGCTTAGCGTCTACGAGAGCGAGATATTCTAGATTAGATAGTCTAATAGATTTATAGTTTTTATAAGAATCGGATAAAGAGTATTATAATAAGTAACTATATATCTAAATACGCGCCTATTAGCTACGCTAGTATACTATAAGAGTCTCTACTCTCTCTCTTACTATATGTTTTCTATAACGCTAGCCTAGTAGAAAGTAAGATTAATAAGTAAGATAGGTCGCTCGAGTTTATCGATAACTTTATAGTATAGTAGACTAGCGCTAACTATAAAGAGACGACTAAGATACTATAGGTAGAAGTACTACGATAGACGGAGTAGTAGTCGAAGGATAGTAGAGCGACGTTCGAAATAAGTAAGACTAGGTTTATTTACTTTAAACGAATAGCGTCGAATATAGTAGCGAATACTATCCTATACTTCTTCGACTCGACGATCTAGCTCTAGAAAGTTATTAAGATCCTAGAGATAACGTTAGATACTCGACTAAATATAATAGTATATTTTAATAAGGTTATATAGTTATAAGGTATCTAGCCGAAGTAAATATAGTAGTAGTAAGGTAAAGGCCTACCTATATACTATACTTAGTAGCTTTAGTATAAAAGTAAGGTAGTAGCTCGTTTCTAAGATAGTAATATTTACTCTACTTAATTAATTTAATATCCTATAGTCCTAGTATAGGCTCTTAGTTCTAGAACTACTAGTTTAAGCTCGTTATTACTATTTAACCTACGTATTATAAGACTATTACTCTCTAAATAGGTCTTATTCTATAATAGCTACTCTTATACCTACCTAGAAGGTTAGTATTAGGATAGTTATTATCTATTAATAGAGCCGAAAGTAGAGCTATCTCTTCTCTCTTATACTAGGACTAGAAGAGTAGAAAGTAGAAGATAGCCTTAACGCGAGAACTAATATACTATAAATATTAATAAGAGGCCTAAAGGAGCCTATATAAGAGGCGACTTAAAAGGCTATAATAACGTAGAAGCCTCTAGAACGTAGATATCGCTCTAATCTAGAAAAGTTATAAACCTCTAGTACTCCTTAGTATAGATCTATTTAGTAATTATTATATAGATAGTAAAGCGACTTACTATATTAGAGATTTACTTAGAGTCTCTATACCTATAATAGTCTTCGATTAGACTCTAGTTTAGCGTAAAAACGCTCTCGTTTAGATAGCGTAGAGGCTATAAGATAGGCTAGACCTATTTAGGTAATCTCGTATTCTCTAGTATATAGAACGCTTAGAATAAGCTCTAGTATAGCGTTAGACGCTAATCGTTTAGCTAAAGGTACTAATTACGTCTAAGGCCTCGGACCTAGTATATAGTATAGGCTAATATAATATTATACTACTATAGTTATATAGCGGATTACTCGAATAAGTAAGATAGACGCGCCTTACTATAAATAGTCGAACTATACGACACGATATACCTTTACTCGTTAGGTATAATTAATATAGCTCTAGTATTATAAAAAGTTTAACGTTTACTTTCTAATAGCTAATAAAACTTTAGACTCTTATCTTTTAGTTATCGTTTTAAACGATAACTATATTTTATTTAAAAACTTAACTAAGAAGAGTATAATATACTCTTAGAACCTATTCGAACGAGCTCTATAAGTAAATTAGTATCTACTAGCTAGCCTATAATACTAGATAGTAGCTTATCTAACTAGCTTAATAAGTAAATTCGAAGATCTCTAGTAAAGCTACTACTCGCTTTTACTTTATTCTCTCTACTAGATAACGATATATCTATAGAAGCTAAGGACTAAGAAGGTAAACTAATTATCTAGTAGGCTACGAATATATCTATAATAGTAGCCTTTATATCCTTTAGATTATTAACCTTACGCCTAAATTCGTTAGTAAACTTCTTAATATCCTTACTATTAAAGTAGTATTCTAGAAACTTTTTAAAGTCGCTAAAGTCGTATATAAAACCCTATTAACTATAGGTCTTCTTAAGTTACTCTCTAACCTTTTTAGAGGTTTTAAGAGTAGTAAGTATAACGTAGACGTAATTAGCGTATTATATAAGTATATATAGGCGTACTTATTAGTCTCTTACGACCTATTTATCTACCTTATCTTTAAAAGCTTCTTATATCTCGTTCTTATTTTAAGCGAGTAGTTTAGTACGTATTCTATTAATATAATAGAGTAGTCTCGCGCTCTAGAGTACTAATTTAATTAAATCTTCTTATTAGATCTAATTCTATAACCTCTTTAGCTTAAAGCTAATAGAGAGAATAGTATTAGTAGATATAGTACTTTATATAGTACTCTAGAGGATCTTCGAGTCGCCTTCTAGAGGTCTTTAAGTCGCTTACTAGAGATCTTTTATTATACTAGATAGTACTACTCTTACGAGTAGTAGTACGAGAGCTTATAACTAGTTAATATAATAAGTTAATTATTATTAGAAAAAGTAACTAGCTATAGAAACCTCGAGTTAGAATACGTATCGATATTCTTAGTATACTAAAATACCTAAGATATATATACTATATTAAGTTTATATATCTCGATACTAATAATCTTTACGTAAGGTATAAAGCGCTTAGTATAGGTTCTAATACTAGTAACTAGTCTACTACTACTAACGTAATAGAAGATAGCTTCTAACTTATCTAGGTCTGCTTGTCGTAAGATCTCTATACTAATAGTACCTTGTCTAGCGATAATATATAGGTTATTAAAAGGTGAGATATTAGTCAAACCTTTGGCTACTACTCTACGATTGTACTCTGCTTTCGCCTTATCAAAATCCGCACTATGTAAGACCACGTTACTACCGATCCGAGAGACATTGGAATGTTTGATCGCCGGTGTACCTAGAGGCATCATGATCGTAGCGGGGATCTTGAGCTTTTGAGCCGAGAAAGCGACGCCTTGGCCGTAGTTACCTGTAGAACATGCGATAATACCTTTCTATCTCTCTTCTTTAGTAAGATGTGCTATTCTGTTGTAGGCACCTCGTAGCTTGAAAGAGAAAACTGGGAGCAGATCTTCTCGCTTGAGCGAGACAGTCGTTTCTAGTCGATTACTGATATTGACCGCATGTGTGAGTGGAGTCTGTTCAACAATATCGTAGACTTTGGCGGTCTTGATAAGGCGGATATACTGTGTTGGTTGGTATTAGAACTGCACCAGACTTCTGCAGTCTCAATTCTCTCTAGTAGAAGAGAATGCAGTGATTCACGTCGAACAAACATAGTGTCCGGCGTGCGAACCAGACAGAGGATCACTTACATCTGGATGACTATTTGGCAGAAGTAGATGCTCAGGCAGGATAGCTCGAGCTCGTTCTTTGGGCGTCGTAGAAATTGAGGACGTAGTGGCAGTGTACTCTGTCAATGCCAACGTGGTATGCTTTGATCTAGGAGGAGTTGTTGGGGTTTGTGGCTCCTCTGGAGTATAAGTACCATTGGCGCCGTTTGCGCGCCCATTTTTGTCTTCCATATTGGCACTTATTAGTCATTCAATGACTTACAAACAAGACGCTGAAAAGCGAGAGTCGAGAGTCGTTCAAAGTGATCTCTTTACTCGTAGGCGGTGGACTCATATTCTTTGCGGAAGCGGGGAATCTTGGTGCAGTAATACCCGCTAGCGCCATCTTAGTACCAAATCATGCACGGAAGCATCATCAACGCTGCTGCAGAAGCTGTTCGGGAGAGTTTTGGTGCAACTAGTAGCTACTGAACAGTATACCATTGTCTCGCTCACGACCTGCTGCAAGCGTCGCAAAGACTTGGGCTGTTCTTGTACCACTTCTTAACAGTAGCGTTGCATCAACATTGCACCGAAGAAGAAGACTTGGAAACCACTATCCATGATGTCACGCTCTCGAATGTCCGTTCGATCATTTGTTTCATTCCCTAAGCCACGTACATCAACATTCCGACATCACCACAGTGTGATAGCGTTCTAAGGATGGTATAAGAGCAAGGCTAAAGTTTCAATGAACTACAGAGGAAGGACGTCTGTTTCAACAGAAAAAGTGCGGCCTGCATACTCAGCTAGAATTACTATCACCTGATGTCCGTGGTAGCTCTTGGAAAATGACGGTAGTTTGTTCCGCGCTGGGTTCTTTCGCGGTGCGATAACGTCTGCCAGAGAATGCTGGTTTCTTGGGGTCATCCGGAGTGTCTGGGCAGGGTTCCAAAGACTGGCACAAACAGAGCAGGTTTGTGGTGTGACCATGATCCCAACAGATGAGGCATTTAGAATGCTTGTCATCAGGCAGGTCATGAGTCTCATGACATAAAAACTTTTCCTGCTTTGCTGTTCCCAGCACATGAAGTTCGACAAGGGGTGCCATTCAGGCTGAACTAGCCCAAACTCTACCTCTGCATGGATTATTTGCGTTCAATGCAAGACCTGCACTGGTGACTAGAGACCATGCATTATGCTTTCGACACTATGCCCCAGGATCTTGCTGATTATGAGCACGGCTATCACGGATCAGAGGTGCAATCGAGCATTTCATACACAGCATCGCTGCCCCTGAAAACTCGGACTCCGCGTTGCCTGCGCATCTTGGGCAGGAAGTAAATGAGCAGCACTACGCGCACGGAACTTTGATGTCGCTTTTCTACTTAGGACGTCAGCCTACGAATCTGTACCAGATTATAAGCGCGAAGGGACGGCGGTTTTCTTCGATTTACAATTGTCGCTACCAGGCTGTTCAGTATGCTCTGGCTCTGGATTTCCAGTCTACTGCTAGTTAACGCCCTGCCACGATATGAGTCTCCCATTCATCCGGACGTCGAAACTGCGGCGCGGGGACAGAGTACGACGTTAGGCAAGCGACTTGCAAAGCGACAGCAAGCATGGACAGGTTACTATCCTTCGTACCTCTATTCGACCGGATGGCCATACTCATACTCAACCTCTTACTACTACGGACCCCACTATCCCAACGATGCTTATAGTACGTATTATTATCCTCAACCTATAAATTCGCCAATCCGAGAAGACCTGGGTCCGAATCCTCCATATGTAACGCCAAAGTCATCGTACAATCCGTGTGCCGATCCCAACAGCGTCAGCTGGACCGTGGAGTGCAATGGTGGTGGGTCCCAGAAGACGACGAAGATTGACGGAGGCGCACATTCCCTCGAAGAGACGTCTTCCTTTTTCACTTGGAAGTATGGACCCAAATCGCCCTTTAATCAACCTTTTGCGGCAGTGGGCAATCCAAGCCTCAACGGCCAGTTCAGCGGCGATAAGAACGACGACGACAACAGCAAAAATTGTGTTAATGGCATTGATCAATCCGGCAATGCATGCACGAACAACAATGACAATGGCAACGGCGGCGGTGGGGACTACTGTGTCAACGGCTTGGATTTGCTTGGGAACTCTTGCGGCAATAATAATAGCAACAACAATAGTGAAGGTGGTAATACGGGTGATTGTGTGGGTGGCTTTGACTCGAATGGCAACGTATGCGGCGGAGGCAACAATAATAGCACTAGTCTGGCTACTGTAAACGCGAACGTGGGCGCTACTCCGAATGTAAGCCCCGGCATTACGGTGGATCTGCGATAATGAATCTCGGAGTCAGAGGAGTGGAAATGGCAGATGGAACGGGACTGTGAGTCTGAACGTTACTGTTGCATACTTCTATTCATTTCCGCAGGCACGTAGAAGCGCTTCTCGCGACAATTGTTTCCTTTTTTTATGTACAAATACGACGAACAGTTCCCTCGTTCAATCTACTGTATGTCTTTCTACTCTGCTGAGCGTTGGAGTGCCCCCGATCCTCCTAGCCTGAGAACCGACCGATACACATACCCAAACCTTACGCTGCTATGCATGAATTAGTAATCACCAACCTTGGACGGAGAAATAAGAGCGCTACCCTGCTGTGCACCTCTGTTTGATCCTTTACCTGAAATTAGAAGAGGGCAACATGAGGACTAGCGTTACGCTTCCTTAGCGTACTAGTGGAAGGAAGCAATAAAATTTTGTACTATTTGAACTTTCAGCGTAGCCGCCCTGTCGGTATCAACCCAACCCTGGCCCTAACTAGAGTCTGAGAGCCCGAGCTCAGTAAAGAATTGCAGCTCTAAGCTACGGCTGTAATCGCATCTAGGCAATAGTGCGAGATCTAAGCTCTAGTAAAAGCTAATCCCTGGGATTGAGTTAGTCGGAACGGTTGGTCAATGTTTCAAAGCCAAGGCTTCCTAGCACTCCTCCAAGGGTGGACAATGATCGTTGTCGCATCCAATATATGTATATAGAATCCTTCTAATAGAAAATCTCACCGTTACTAACGTGCGTGGTCCGAATATTATATGAGAGTCAAAAGCACGATCCTCGCCACGATGCTCACGTACTTCACCGTCTCGCTTCTACACATCCTAGGAGCACGGAGTACTCCCATCCCATACGATGTACCTTTTGCAGAAAATCACAGACTTCCTAATGCTTGCGATCTGCCATTGGGGCTAGCATCATCTCAAAAATCTATACCTTTCCACGGCCGAGGAGATTTCGCTCAGCTCATCCATCATACCGACCCTGGATTAGGGCTCTTCTCTCAGGCCTACCTGTGGAACAGTAGTTTCTGGAGACCCGGCGCACCTATCGTTGTTTTCCTACCTGGAGAGTCTCCTATCGACGGGTATTTGATCTTCAACCGGCCCGACGTTTCAACAGTAGGCGTTATTGCCGAAAACCTTGGTGCTGCGACCATCATCCTCGAGCATCGCTATTACGGCTCAAGCCTTCCATATAGTAACTTTACCAAGGCAAATTTGCAGTATTTGACTGTGGACAATGCACTAAGGGACGTGGTGCGGTTCGCTCAGAATTTCATCGCTCCGTGGACTGACGGCCCAAGCACTGCAAAGGACGTACCATGGATTTTGATTGGTATGTAGATTCTCAATGTTAGTTTTGAGCCCATATTGATTGTTTTTAGGTGGAAGCTATTCAGCAGCACAGACCGGCTGGATCGCGAACATGTTCCCAGGCACGTTCTGGGCATATATTTCGGCCTCGCCTATTCTTCAGGCAATTCCTTCTTACTGGGCTTACCTTTTGCCTCTAATGGAGCATGGACCAGAGGGCTGTATAAGATTGTTGAGTAGTGTCACCCGATTTATAGACGATATCATCGAAGCCGGGGACGAGAAGAATCTGCAGGCAATCAAGACACTCTTTGGACTTGCTGAGATGAAGACGCCAGACTTCCTATACAGTCTAAGCGAAATCTGGGGTGACTGGAGTACCATTGACATCGGTCAGAATGACACGGCAATCGAGGCCTACTGCGGTTGGGTTGAAGGCTCAGACCCCGACCAGGAATTGGATGACATGTTCCTCGAACTCGACAAGTCGATAGAAGTCCAGGCAGACTGGGCTACATCGTCCGAGCAAACCCTTCGGGCTCTTCAAACCTACTCTGCAGGCTTTCGAAAATATATTGCGCCGAACTTGTGTATCAACGGAACATGTTTGGACGAGTCCTACGCGCGACTAAGCGAGCCCCTGAACGGGCAGATGTATGAGTGGCTTCTATGCAACGATATGATGGGTGGATATGTGACTGGGGCACCTTTGGGGGCTTTGTCAACTCCGCTGGTGAGTCGCTTCCTTACCTACGACTACTTCCAGACGAGGTGCGCGATGGTCCATTCGCCAGAATCGAGTGCAGAGCTCGAAGACACAGCATCAGGCCATCGCACCGCCGAGGCCTTCAACAGATATACAGGTGGTTGGTTTCCGACGGATGCACGGCGCATCATCTACAGTGCCGGCGAGATGGACGTATGGCGAGAGATGTCGGTTTCGGCGAGACTACGCCCTGGTGGGCCGCTGCAGAGCGACCCTGAATCGGATGTTGTCGTGCACTTGATCAAAACAGGTTGGCATCATAGTGAGATGTATACTCGTAACGCGGAATTGGACGATGAAGTTCAGCGTGTGCGTGATCAAGAAGTAGACCAGATATGTTACTGGACACAACAATGGCCAGGATATCGCTAGTTGTTACAATAGTATATAATGTTAGTAAAATAAGTGTGAAGATGATGATCCAAGGCGCGACGTCGTTCGTCGCAAAAGCACAGAACATGCCCGACATGACCGCTAGAATAGTTCTAGAACTATTCACGGCGCGCTGCGCGAGATGCGGGGAGACGCGAAAGCGATGAAAGAAGAGACGTCGCAGAGACTAGAGGCACTAAAGAAAGAGCTACGAGGTACAAACACACAGATAGAGAGGATCGCCGCGGTCGGAGAGGAGACGAAGGGAGCCGCGAAAGAGGCGATGGAAGTGGGCAAGGTAAGGTAGGAGTCGCAATCATGAGGGACGTCAAAGACAACAACCTACAGAATCATGAGAGCGTGCCAATGAGCTATGCAGCAGCAGCAGCAGCAGCAGCAGCAGCAGCAGTAGTTAGCGAGCGGTACACTAGCCAGCAGTACGCACAACCCTCACCACACACAGACCGCATCTATCCAAATCCCACATTGACCGCGCCCTTGAACAGAGCGCGAACGAACAAATAGCAGAGATCAAAATCATGTCCGCTAATCAGCTCAAGAGTGGAGACCTCGTCGTTAGGATGGCAAGCATCAGCGAGACACAGACACTACAACAACACAGCGACGAGTGGGCTCGTCGCGTCGGGGAGGAGGCCTCTGTTCGCGTTCCGACATACGGCGTCATTGTTCACAGCATCCGCACGCACTCTATCGACATGGACCAATTCACGGAGAATCGAGATGAGATCCTGCACGAGAACCGGCCTTTCATCCCTCGAGCGGAAATCAAATACATAGGATGGCAAATACGGCCACATAGGAACCCAGTGCAAGACAACAATGAGATGTGGCTACTGTGCTCAGGAGCACCAATCCCGGGACTGTCCATCGAAGAGGGAGCGCGACGGACCCAGGAAGTGCGCAGCGTGCCACCAGTGCCGCCGCAAGGTCGCAAGTACAATCCTTTACACCACGCGCCGCTGCCAAAGAATGCTGATGAGAATGTCCGCAAGTATGGCAACCCAACAGTTCGTCAGAGCGCTGTCAATGCGCAACAGAGGGAAAGCACACTATGAAGTGCAGTGCAGCGCTTCCACGACAATGCCAGCCTTGGTATCATTGGAGTCGGTCCGCAACAGAGGAACTTGTCAGAGCGCGTTGCCAATATTCTAGGCGCGTATCGACGATTCTCCCCTGTGTGCAACAACAAGTATTCCATCGATGGACTCAGTAACAAGGAGTTCAACGCCAAGACCAGTACACAGCAGCGAGACATCTTAAGCAAACGAACTGCCCGCAGTGAAACGTGGGGAAGTCTGGAAGATATCCATAACACTGTTCATGGCATTGTTGGCAATGGAGGCCACATGGGACAGATTGAGGCATCGGCATTTGATCCTATTTTCTGGCTGCATCACTGGTAAGATGAGTCGAGCCGTAGGCTACGAAGAGAAAGGCTGACATAATTCCAGCAACATCGATCGCCTCTTCGCCCTCTGGCAAGGGTTACGTGAAGATCCTCAGAACAAAGACACTTGGGTCACAGATCAGAATGCATCTTGGACATTCATGAGGCAAGACCTCGAGAAGCCAGATAGTGACAGCACACCGCTCTACCCTTTCAAATACATTGACCCTCGTGATCGCTCGCTTAAGTGGTATACGTCAGCTCAGACGCACAACATTGAGGACTTCAACTACACCTACGAGGAGCTCTCCGGCCTGCAGAGCCTATCACTTGCAGCCAGGAGGAGCAAGCTGATTCCCATCATTGGTGCTCTGTACCCGCAACCCGGCGACGATGTATCAGCAAGTTTCGCGAACGTCGAGACTGCTGGCGCTCGCATGCTTCCGCAAGCAAAGATGATCCAGACATTCGCGCAGGAGCCAATCGTCGCGACCGCGTCACAAGCCCTCGAGGTCGTCGCGGCTCTTCCTGAACCGCAAGTACTCTTGCAAGAATCTCTCCAGCCGGAGAAGCCTTTCCTCCGCGACCTCGCCGACAAGGACCACAAGTTCTTGGACTGGATCGTTAATGTGAAGGGCGAGAAGCACGCCTTGGATGGCAAATATGCCGTCTACCTGTTCCTTGGTCCGGTACAGGAGGACGACGTCGAGTTGTGGCCGATCTCCCCTCACTTTGTTGGACTCTTCGCACCTTTCGGACAGAGCGCTACTACCGGGTGTGGGAAATGCCAGCAAGCTCAGCGCGAGCAGGTGGAAGTCACTGGCCAGATTCCATTGACTGTTGCGTTGACGGAACGCTACATTGCGCAGCTCATACCTGATCTGAGTGTTAATACCATCGTTCCATATTTGCAGAAGAATCTGCATTGGAGGGTGGCCGTGGTAAGTTCATGCGCCTTTGTGTGCTCACGCTACGTACATGAAACTGACACGAAAATCTAGGACCACCAAGCATTGGATGACAGATCTCAAGTGCCAGGCCTCACGGTGTTTGTGGTCTCGAACGAGGTCACAGCAACTCAGCCTACTGATGAGCTTCCGATCTTCGCAGATGAGGTGGTGATTCATGCACAAGCCACCACTAACCTCGATGGTACTGGCAGAGGCAATGGTACTGGTCTGGCGGTCGGCGAAGAGGGTACAGAGAGAACTACTTCTTCATGAGTGTGAAGTTGGGAGGCAAGAGGTCACTTGGAAAGACTTTCTATGCACAACTCATTTATATTGACTCGTCAGCTCGACAAGGTGACTATTTACAAGCTTGGATCACGGCCAAGCCAGACATGAGTAAAAATTATGACTCTTCCCAAACCAAGAACCCTAAGAAATCCATTTAGAAACACATGATTGCCCAACAAAACCTCATCAGACATGAATCAGAAAAGCCACAAGGTCATCATCACCTTCAATGATGGCAGTAGATAGGTAGTTCAGATCCATTGTTCGTAGCTTCGTAGCTTCTCTATGCGTCCACTGTACCATCATCGATGATCTCGCCACCATCGACGATCTCGCCATCGTCAGTGCCAGCATCAGCGCCATCGTCGGTGTTGCCGTCCTGTGCGCCACCAGTGGCATCTGTGCCAGCGATGATGGTGCCAGAGATGGATCCGTCAGATGGGGTCAGACCACCAAGGTCGAACTTGAGGGTGCAGACCAAGACATCGAATTCGTTGGTGAAGAGCTCGAAACCCTCGCAGATGTAGCTGGAGACAGCGCATGCACCGGCACAGAAGTCAACGGAGACGCCATCGTCGATTACCTGTTGTGGGACCTCGCTCTGGTCGAAAACGCTGCCCTCAATGGATTGACCACGGTCGAGGCCGAAGGTGACATCGCCGCCAAGAGGACCTGGAGCAATGATGGTCTCGCCAGTTGGCTCTGGGACATCAGTTGGCTCTGGGAATGGGTCCTCAGTGGTGGTTGGCTCATCGGTTGGCTCTGGGAATGGGTCCTCAGTGATGGTTGGCTCATCGGTGATGGTTGGCTCTGGGAAAGGATCCTCAGTCGTGGTTGGCTCATCGGTGGTTGTCGGGAATGGGTCAATTGTTGGGTACGTAGAGTAGGTGATGCTGGTCTGGTTGCCACCTCCGTAGTAGCTGGAGGTATAGGTTGGGTAGCCCGCTGATGTTGTCTCGTAAGGGTATCCAGCCTTTGAGGTCTCGTAAGGGTATCCAGCCTTTGAGGTCTGGTAAGGGTAACCGGCCTTGGATGACTCTTCTGGCTGGTATGGGTCGGCCGAGTGGTAGCCTCCCTTGGACGATGGGTAAGACGCTGGCTGAGTGTACTTGCCGGCTTCAGCGGTGCATGTCGTCGTCGGGGTGTGAGTAGTAGTCGTGCATTTCGATGACGAGACAGGGTAGCCGTAGTCAGCAGCAGGTGCGGCAGCTGACAGGCCGATCAGGAACGACAGTGAGTAAAGAGTGGACGGGACCATGATGACTGATTCCCAAAAAAATTGATGCTTTGTTATGCAAAAGGCGTGAAAGTGTAAGATGATGAACGAGAACAGAGACTTACTGGAGCAGCGCTCTATATACAACGCAGATTGGCATTTCGAAAGGAGTGTGAGCAGGGTGCAGTACCCACACGGATGCAGGAGTAATCGGAGTTCGCATCTTCGTTAGGCCTTGTTCCTGAGAATTCCATCGGATTGCAAACGTTGTCCACTGCGTTGGTGACAAAATAGGATACTCATCTGAACGTGAACCATAGTAGTGTGTTGCAAAGTTGGTACAGCCATATGCGGGAGGTCGATCGATTGGTGTGACACGCTTGTGTCACGTGGTGGAGATGACCCTCAACGTTGTACCATGAAGTCGAGCGCCACGAACCAATCATAAGCCGGATCTGCGGGAATCCAAGCCAGGAACGGAGGATTTCTCTGGGCTAGGTCTCCAATGTCTATGGGTGTGAGACATCTAGAGATTAAATCAGTTATGCCGTTGTGAAGAAGAGTGTCTTGATGTAAAACTAGTGTTCGAGAGATCCAAAGTCGAACGTCAGCGAGGCACTCGGTCGATTGTCTGCCATACGAGAGTCCTGCAATTGCTGAGCAAGCGACCCTGTGCGATCGTGCAGTTCACTGTAGTCCAATTCAAGATACCGACAGAATTGTTCTGGTGCTCGATAGACGACTGTCCGCCCATGCGTGCCCCGCAGCCTGACTTACTGCCTCCATACATCGAATCAAAGCGCAATATCGACCTTGTGAACGCTGATGCCACAGGCCTCTGACTTCGAAGGCATCTTGTAAACAGTAAGAGATGATTCCACGTAAGAGCGTAATCAGACTGGAACTTCATAGTCTCGCCGACCTTCAGTGCTGAAAAGCACCACAACCATCTCACGTCTCTCTTCTGTGGACAGGGTATTGGCGTACTTCCGCAATGCGGCCAGCGTAGCTGCTCCACAAGGGCCGGCATTCACCTTGGCGGCCTCCAGATATTGGACACTCTCGTGCGATTCCCGATCAGTGACAGTCACAGCAGCCGTCACTCCGGCCTGCAGTATCGGCCAGGCGAGCTGAGAAGTGGTACCGCAATTCATGCCTGCCATGATTGTCTCTCCGGTCTGAATGGGTGTAATTTGCCCCACATGCAAAGACTCCTTGAAAGAAGCAGCAGTCTCCGGTTCCACAGTCAAGATTCTATTGTTGGGATTGGCTGCTTTGTAGTAAGCGACAACTGAATGAGCCCAGCTTCCTACGCCGACCGACACGATGAACACGTTTGGCTTGGCACCGGGGAGCAGAGCCGCAATTTGGCGATCCGTTTCCGTGAGCATTGTAGAATAGCCTTCCGTCACCCACTGTCTTCTGATTAGCCTAGACGGCCCATAATGAGCCACGTTGACAGTACCTTTGGGATTTCTGTGTAGTCGGCCCAGCTCGTGTCCATTACCATCAATGCGCCAGAACTTTGAGCATCTCGCTTAGTAGCAGCAACAGAATTATCATAACTGCCATCCTGCAGCACTTTCACCTCTGCTCCCTCGCCACGTAGCAAGTTCTGAGTATACTCGCTCATGAACCCAGGAACGTATATGGTGATCGGAACACGAAGAATCTTGGCCATTCGGCCACATGCCCGGCCCCAATTGCCCTCAGAACATGTCACAAGACGAATCTGATTTGAAGCGTTCTTGGAAAGCTGCTTGATCAACTCGTCCAGAGCAGTCGAGGCTGGTATGCCGAGATGCTTGCATATGCTTCGATGTATTGCCCACGACGCGCCAAGTACTTTGAAAGCCGGAAGGCCAAAACGTGTTGACTCGTCCTTAATAAACACGTGGGCTACCCCAATTTCCTTGGCTAGCAGACCCAGGTCGTGCAACTTGGTCTCGTTATAGTCTGGAAGGGTTCGATGGAAGGCTTCAACAGCCGGGTCGACTGGTTCTTGGGGAAATGATTTCGCATTATGGCCAGCGTTCTTTAGTGACCATGGCCGTGTGTATTGCTCTCCAGATTCCAGATGTTGTACGGCATACTCTGTCATTGTCAACAAATGCGAAGTGCAGCGGTGTTCCAGCGTTCTTTCGCGCGTCTCAGCACTGCTACGATTCAAAGCTGAGAATAAGGTGGCACAGCACGGTCATGAAAAGCAGAGAACCTCAAGTGAGCAGAATTTTATGGTCCGGCGCAAAGAGATAGAGATGTACTCAGCTCGCTGGCACCACCTGCCTCCAGAGGCAAGAACGCGTCCGCAGGGCGCATCCTACCTGCGACGCCTTCTGAGAACAGCGCGGACGATATGCACTACAGCCCCGGCCGATCTCAGGAAACCAACGAAGCCAAATCTATGAATATTTCTGGCGCACTCGATGTGAGTATCTTGCCCCTCATGCCTCACAAGACCCAGGAGAGTGTCGCGCTGCTGAGTCAGGCGCGCACAGACGCTCGGCGAGTGAAGAAATTGCCGACGGCCACAGCTGCGTCACCCGAGAGCTCTGAGGGCTTGCCCGCCAATGTAAGCTCTCGTCAGGACTCTATCATCGCTGCGGCGGCCATACCGATAGCTCTTGCACGGCAAGGCGTGCTGATAGTTCTGCTCCAGACTCTCCAGTCGAGATCAATATAAGGCACCTATCTCCGTCTCTAATCAAGTACTATTCTGTCCGATACTCCTCACTTTACAAATACCTTCCCGTTCACGCTTCACACCTTGCCAGAGCTACTAGAACTGAATATCTCTAGACACCATAAGAAGATCCTCAATCACTCATATCTGCTTCTTCGATCAATACTTTTACCATGGGTGCCACGACGAATGGCGAGGTTAACAATGTCTCAACGAGAGGCATTCGGATCGCCATTGATCGTGGTGGAACCTTCACAGACTGTGTTGGTAATCCAGGATCGGGTAAGATGGAAGACGATGTTCTCATAAAATTGCTTTCGGTCGATCCCCAGAACTACGACGATGCACCTTTAGAAGGCATTCGACGACTATTAGAACGATTTACAGGTCAAGACATACCTCGAGGGCAGCCTCTAGACACCAGCAAGATTGAGAGCATTCGAATGGGTACGACTGTAGCAACCAATGCACTGCTAGAGCGCAAGGGAGAAGACATTGCTATGGTAGTCACAAAGGGTTTCAAGGATTGCTTAGAGATTGGCAACCAGAGCAGGCCGAACATCTTCGACCTTGCCATTAGGAAGCCAGAGGTGCTATACAAGAAGGTCGTCGAAATCGACGAACGAGTCACACTCGAAGATTATGCCGAAGATCCAGAACGCAATACGACAGACGCTTCGTCCTCGGAAAGTGCCGATGGTGAAGGAGAGCTGGTCAAAGGATTGTCTGGTGAGACGGTACGGATACTACAGCGACCTGATGAGAGCCGGATAAGAGAGCAGTTACAAGCGGTGTACAACTCGGGACTCAAAAGCATAGCTGTGTGCTTAATGCATGGATACACATACCCACAGCACGAAGCCTTAGTAGGCAAGATTGCACGAGACATTGGATTTGAGCATGTTTCTCTGTCGTCTGAACTCATGCCCATGATCAAGCTGGTGCCTAGAGCGACGTCAGCTTGTGCTGATGCATACCTGACACCTGCGATTCGAAAGTACATCGATGGGTTCCAGAAGGGATTCGAGGGAGGCCTTGGTACGGAGAGCGTGAAGAAGGAGAGCGGGTCAAAAGGAGCTCGTTGCGAGTTCATGCAGTCGGATGGCGGACTTGTTGATGTAGACGGTTTCAGCGGATTGCGGGCTATTCTGTCAGGTCCGGCCGGCGGAGTGGTGGGTTATGCCCTGACGAGCTATGACCCGGAGACCCAAATCCCAGTGATCGGATTCGATATGGGTGGCACTTCGACTGATGTGTCCAGGTATGGTAGTGGGCGCTACGATCACGTCTTCGAGACAACGACTGCTGGTGTGACTATCCAGTCACCGCAGCTGGACATCAACACGGTAGCAGCAGGAGGTGGATCTCGGCTGTTCTTCCGCAACGGACTCTTTGTCGTAGGGCCCGAAAGTGCGAGCGCTCATCCAGGACCAGCCTGCTACAGGAAAGGTGGGCCTCTCACGATCACCGATGCCAACCTTATGCTCGGCCGACTCCTGCCAGACTTCTTTCCAAAGATCTTTGGCAAAAACGAAGACGAAGGTCTTGACGAGAAGGCGAGCGAAGTTGCTTTCAAGGACTTGACGGAGCAGATAAATAACGAGAACGCAGCCGGTAACAAGGAGAAGGAGATGAGCATGGACGAGGTGGCTTATGGCTTTCTCAAAATTGCCAACGAGACAATGACCCGGCCAATCCGCTCCCTCACTGAGGCTCGCGGACATGATACCAGTAAGCACAGACTGGCCACCTTTGGAGGCGCAGGTGGTCAGCACGCCGTTGCGATTGCTGAGGCGCTGGGCATTACACAGATTCTCGTGCATCGTTACTCTTCAGTCTTGTCTGCGTATGGTATGGCGCTTGCAGATGTGGTAGATGAGCGACAGGAACCAGAGTCTCGCATCTGGTCTGACAAAGATCAAGACACGAGGAAGTATCTTCAAAGCAAGATGGATGAACTCAAGAAGAAGTCGACCTCAACTCTGAGGGATCAAGGATTCTCCGAAGACCAGATCCATTTCGAAGAATACCTCAACATGCGGTATCGTGGAACAGAATCTGCGCTCATGGTTGTCCGGCCCACCGGAGGGGGGGCAAGCAAGGAGTACGAGGGTGACGACTGGGCTTTCGGAAAAGCTTTTGTAAAGCAGCACGAGCAGGAATTTGGCTTCACGCTGCCCGATCGCGACATCATAATCGACGATGTGCGTGCCCGTGGTATCGGCAAGACTTTCGAAGGCCTCGAGAAGACGGTTGATCAGCAGCTCAGGGAGGTCAAGCCCAAAGATCTCCAAAAGGGCGACAAGACGTACGGCAGCAAGTCGGTATACTTCGAAGGCGGCAGACAGGACACTGCCATCTACAAGCTTGAAGATCTGGCTGAGGGTGATCGCATCAAGGGTCCTGCGATCATTGCAGATGGCACGCAGACGATTGTGGTCACTCCAAACGCATCAGCACTGCTCATCGACACGCATGTGGTCATCAATCTTGGCGAAGAAGACGCACAGGAAAAGAAGGTGGACACCAAGAACGTCGATCCGATCATGCTCTCCATTTTTGCGCACAGGTTCATGGCTATCGCAGAACAGATGGGTCGTGCTCTACAGAAGACGTCTGTCTCGACCAATGTCAAAGAACGACTCGATTACTCATGCGCTCTGTTCGACGCAGACGGCGGCTTAGTCGCAAATGCGCCACATTTGCCAGTCCATCTCGGCAGTATGTCGACTTGCGTAAGGAAGCAAGCCGAGATCTGGAAGGGCAAGCTCAAGAAAGGAGATGTCCTGGTCTCGAATCATCCCATGTTCGGCGGAACACATTTGCCCGACATCACAGTCATCACGCCTGCATTCTCTGGAGACAACATAGTGTTTTACGTTGCATCTCGAGCACATCATGCGGACATTGGCGGCATTCTCCCGGGCTCTATGCCTCCTCACAGCAAAGAGCTCTACCAGGAAGGCGCAGCGATCAAGACAGAGAAGCTTGTTTCCGAGGGTCACTTCAATGAGGAGCGCATCACAGAACTACTCCTGACTGAGCCAGCGCAACATCCAGGCTGCTCAGGTACTCGATGCCTCGCTGACAACCTCAACGATCTCAAAGCACAGATTGCTGCAAATCAAAAGGGCATCAACCTCATCTCAACTCTGATCGAAGACTACGGCGAAGATGTAGTCCAATTCTACATGCACAGCATCCAAGACAATGCCGAGCTTTCCGTTCGAAACCTCCTCAAAGACGTCTCGAAGCGCTTCTCAGGACAGGACCTCTCAGCCATCGACTTCATGGACGACGGCTCACCCATCCAACTCAAAATCACAATCGATGCGGAAAATGGAGAAGCAGTCTTTGACTTTACCGGCACTGGACCAGAAGTCTACGCCAACTGGAATGCGCCAGAAGCAGTGACATATTCTGCCATCATTTACTGCTTACGCTGTCTGATCAGCGAGGATATTCCCTTGAACCAAGGATGTCTCAAACCAGTCAAAGTCATCATTCCGCCCAAGTCGTTCCTGTCACCATCAGGCTCTGCGGCCGTTGTGGGCGGGAACGTGCTGACATCGCAGCGTGTCACGGATGTTGTGCTCAAAGCTTTCCAAGCCTGCGCCGCATCGCAAGGAGACACGAACAATCTAACTTTTGGCTTTGGTGGTAACGTCTCTGGTGAGAAAGCTGTCAAGGGTTTTGGCTACTACGAGACCATTGCTGGAGGCAGCGGTGCCGGACCGACATGGGACGGCACGAACGGCGTGCACACGCACATGACCAACACTCGCATTACTGATGCAGAAGTGTTTGAGAGGAGGTACCCAGTCATACTAAGAGAGTTCAGTCTGCGACCAGACAGTCACGGCAAGGGCCAGCATAAGGGCGGTGACGGCGTAGTCAGAGACATCGAGTTCCGAATTCCTGTCCAAGTGTCAATACTATCCGAGAGGAGAGTATACCATCCATACGGCCTTGAAGGCGGCGAGGACGCACAATGTGGAAAGAACATCTGGGTCAGGAAAGTCGACAAAGTCAAGGGCTCTGATGCTGATTCGAAGGAGAATGGCGAAAAGGAGAAGACTAATGGGCAAGTAAATGGAGCGGCGAATGGAGACTCTGAGCAGGAGTATCGGTACATTTCGCTCGGCGCAAAGAACACTGCTGCCATGCAGGCTGGTGAGCGGATTATTGTAATGACGCCCGGTGGAGGAGGTTGGGGGCCTGCGGGCAAGGAGTCAGAGGCAGAGAAGAAGAAGGATCCAAAGGAGAGTTGGAAAGGAGGAAGTGTTGCTGCTCGGCAAGCTGAGGGCGAGGCTAGTGCTTAGTAACTTGCGAGTTGATGCAGAATATATGACACATAGCCTTGCTTAGGATTTATGCTCCTCAGTTCTGTAGCGAGCAGAATCCAGTGCCTTGTCATTCACGTGCCCCCTTGCGCGTCGTGCGAAGTAGACATGTTCCAGATACCCATGGGAGAAAATGTGGCAGGCGCTAAGACCACCTTAACTTTTGGTAATTAGTCTCTGTTAAGGACACTGCCGCGAGAGAGGCTAGTGTTGAGATGTATCTGCGCATAGAGTCTACAGATGGACTGCCGTCCAGCTGACTCTTTAGATGCCTGAGCTGAAGTGCCTGAACTCCCTACAGCTGGTAATGCCGTATGGCCCCACAGGCTTGCTGCCATGTGAAAGTTACCACACCCCAGAGCACAAAATTTGCACGGCGACTTGTGCGCTCGGGCTGGGCGCAGCATATAGCACATACTTACTCTGCACAGCCCCAATCGTCATCATCTCTGCCAGCGTTGCCAAATGGGCCTGGAATGGACTTTAGAAGCGGTCTTCGCGCTGGTCTTTGGTATCACGGCATCGACCTTGGCCGCTCTGGCGCTCTGGATTTCATGGAAGCCAAAGCACTCGCGCGTGCATCATGGTGGTACGTGCTGCGCGTGAGCAATTTTTGGACGCTTTGCTGAATTTTTTGTAGATACACCGCTGCCTACTTGGACAACGGCTTCTGCTGGCAAGCCTTACATGGTTTGTCGAGAGCGGACATGGTTCAATCTTCGCGACCCAGAGAGTAAAGAGGCAGTTCCAAGCGTTCCGTCGATGATATCAGCTGATGGGTGGAAAAGGGGACTAGGCGAGGCTCCGTGAGTTCCGCATAGTGTCGATATGGCCATTGCAACTGACCAGTAACGATAGTCACACGTACACAGAGAGGAGCTGGTCGTTTGCTGTTGGCGAGCCGAATGCTCAAACCCGGCCACCAAGCTATGTCGGCTCGCAGTAGTAGCTACAAAGACACTATCAGGAGCGTGGAAGTTCAGTCGACTCGTGTATTGGAAGGTGTCGCATCTGTCGATAGTGGAAAGATCTCGTTCTTCAGCCAGTCGCGAACCCCACCATCCCAAGGTGTCTTAGAGATCCAGAAATTGATCAATTTTGTGCTTGCGTGTATAGCGTCGATGCAACCATCCATCTCATCGAATAGTGAAATATCAGAGACGTCCACGTTATCCAGCTCTCTGTCTCCGAAATCGAACTTCTGGTGCTCCTCCGCGTTCTGGCCTCGGAATGAGTGAAAGTTCATGATGTCTCCGTATTGCTTCGGTGGGCCTTCCTCCAGCAGCTCTCGATGGCAGTGGCCACGAGCGAATGAATCCTGGACGAGGTGCAAGCAGCTTCCGAGTGCTCGTCGATCATACATGACTTTTCGGTATGTCCCGTTCGAGGTGATCAAGGTGTGCATTGTATTGTTGATGTTGGGAATTGTGGCATCGTCAAACAGATCCCGCAAAGGATATGTATCGTTTGGATCTTCGCCGTCAATCTTCACGTCGCGCAGCTTTGTATCGCTCGAGATCTCGCCAATCGCCACTCTGTACATGATCTCGAGCCAGTTCATAATCTTGCGCCGCGTCTCCTCGGGTGCCTCGCCGGGGACATCGGCCATACTGTGCAGGAACTGTAGATCTCCGAAATGCGATCTTGCGATCATATTCTTATGGCCGAGCCAGCCATCTTTCGTGGAATCCGCGTCAAAGATTGCGCCATCGGCGAATTGCACAGCCCAGTCTTTGCCAATGCCACGACTGAAGTTCTCGTTATCAGGATTGAACCAGCCTTGGTCATTGAACAGTAGATTCGCGGGGTCGTCGTTCCAGACGATCCCTCGCAGAAACTCTAGCATATCGGCCTGTTTCTGGTGTCTTGTGGTCGAGGTTTGCTCTAACGACACGTGACGTCGGCCATCGGCAAACTCCTTATCAGAGCCGGCTTTGTCAGTCACTTCTCCGCAAGCGCTCCTTCTGCTTGCTCGCTCACTGCGCCTCCTCACTTCTTCCTTCTTCCAACACCAACCACCAACCTCTTCTCTTTCATCCATCACCATCAACCTCACACAATCGCGACTACATCTTGCGACGTGTCATCTGTTGCGGCAGTGACGACTCGAACAAGCACTGCAATTTTGCGGCTGGGGCTGCCTCCATTTCTTGACGGTAAGACAACAGCGAAACACAGTTGGCGGGCGGCAAGACACGGCAAATATCAGAAAGACGCACGCGGGATTGAAAACTTGGGTCTGAGACAATACTACCTCTGTCTTTTTCTATTTATCGCTCGCAATACTGTTGTGGTGCACTCGAGGTCGCAATACGCGCCCGTGCTGCTTACCCAAGTCTTGAAAGAGACGAATCCAGTTTCACTGGTGTACCTGTCGCAGGCAGTTACTATTCAATACAAAGATCCACGGTCGTGCACTTCAGTCGGCAAAGCCTTCTGTTTACCTGTACAACAATCTCCCCATCACATCAGTTCTGCTCTGAACCGTTGATATCGCGATTGCGCGGAGACTTCCTCTGCCGCACTCGACAGCTCGACTATACATACCTACCCGGCCCTCTGGCGCCTGAATATCCGCAAATCACCGAGGAAGAATGTCGTCCTCAATTTTCTTCAAGTTTCGCAGCCAGAAGGACACTACGCCCATCGCCTTCGATGGCAGCAGTCTTTCGGTCTTTGAAGTGAAGCGCGAGATCATGAGAATTGCCCGTCTGGGTGATGGCAAAGACTTCGATCTGGACATTTCCGCCCCGGACACTGGGGACTGTAAGTCTGCTGCCGCCATCCGCACCTTGAGACAACAGCTGCTGACATCCGAGACAGTGTACGACGACGACACTACACAAATTCCGCGATCGACGACGGTCATCGCAAGACGCCTGCCCGCAACCAAGAATGGCGCTGGCAGAGCTGCTCGGTACATTACTGGCTCGATGCCGCTACACGCTAAGAACTCACACCGCACCGAGTCGAACATGAGGGGTGGCGCAGGCAAGACCACTTCTGCAGTGAATGGAGTGGGAGACATGAGCGCAATGACGGAGGAGGAGAAGTTGGCGGCTGTAATGAATGCTAGCAATACCCAGTTTCAGGCAGATCTTCAGTCATCTGCGAGTATGCCAACGAAGCGCAATGCCTTCAAGCCAGCTGCTGTGCCCGACAAGCCGCTGCCTCCAGGATATGTCTGCTACCGTTGTCGCAAGAAGGGTCATTGGATACAAGCATGCCCTACTAATAATGACCCTACTTTCGACGGCAAGAAGCCAAAGCGTACCACAGGTATTCCGCGTTCTATGCTTGAGAAAGTCGAGGAGCCCGACACCGACAAAGAGCTCCCTCAAGGTGTCTTCATGAATCAAGACGGTGACTACGTTCGTGTCAAGACTGACGACGCCACCTGGCAAAAGATCCAAGAGCAGCAAAAGGCTGCCGCTGAGAAAGCCAAGCAAGCAGATGCTGTCGACCAAGAGTTGGTCGATCGTGGTCTCGTTTGTTCTCTTGACAACCGCCCCTTTGCTGTACCAGTCAAGACGTCTTGCTGTGGCACAACCTATTGCAATGATTGCATCGAAAATGCACTCGTTGACAACGATCTCCTCTGTCCCAACTGTGGCGAGCAAGAGTTGCTCGATAACCTCACCCCTGATGAAGAGGCTCTGAACAAGATAGCAGAGTACGAGGCAGAGAAGAAGGCTAGCAAGCTGCAGAAGGAGAAGGAGGCTGCCAAGAGTCCAAAGACAGAGGCCGTGGCACCAGCCTCACCAGAGAACAAGTCGCCGTCTTCTACCACATCAAATTCCAAGAAGCGAAAGGCCGACGGTGAGCTCGACAACAAGCGCCGTCCCAGCAACCCTGCCGACATGAAAAGAAGCACATCTAAGCAAGGTACACCAGCACCGGGAGCTCAATCAGCCACTGCGCAGCCACAGCCACCCAAAGCTCCCAAGAGCATGACTGGACCAGGACTGAATGGGAGCATGAACGACTTCGTCAACCAGATGAATGCCATGGCCAGTACTATGGGCGGAGGCCAGAATGGTATGAATGCGTTCGTCAACCCAATGATGGGCATGGGCATGGGCATGGGTATGCCACCGATGATGAATGGTATGCCGATGATGCCAAACATGATGGGCAACTTCAACCCGATGATGGGCATGAACGGTATGGGCATGAATGGCATGGGATACAATGGTATGAACGGTATGAATGGCATGAATGGCATGGGTGGAATGGGCGGTATGGGCGGCATGAACGGCATGGGCAACTTCAATGGCATGAACAACAACCAGCAACAGCAGCCGTGGATGAACGGAGGCAACCGCAACGGTGTGCCAACTGGCCCTGCTGCTGACAACGGCGGTGCTTACATGCGCCAGCCAGTCAACCCACACCGCCACCAGAACAGAGGTCGGAGACCAAGAAGCGTGGACTACAAGCAGATGTAGAGCGAAGGCTCACGCACTGATTTGCATTTTGAAAAGCGTTTATAGCGAGGCGCAGGGAGGTGCAAATGACGAGATCCTCACAGGGCATGGCATGGCACGGGTTGGGATCAACGGCACGACTCTTGCTTGCATTACGACTACCGCTCATAGGGCGAAGGACAGCCATCGCTGATAAGGCAGATGCAGTCACATACTACATACCACTCAATGAACACATCCAACGTCAGCACTTTCCTCCCATTGTGATCATTATGTAACAAGCTGACCTCAGACATCGTGAGAGCGACTTCGAGTAACTTGAACGTATACTTCGTCCATCCACTGACGTACAGTTAAGTGAGTTATTTGACCCGAGAGAAGAAGCAGGCATTGCACCACGGCTCAAGGTGAGCGTAGCCTGACCCGCTGAGCGTACGATTGAGCTAATTCGACGATCGTTGATATCAATAGGTACTTCCACCTGCTCGTCCTGTCGGTGTGTGGGTAATAATATAGAGCAGACATCGTCTAGATGGCGTATATGCATTTCGGAAGCCTTTCCTCGCTACCTTGTCGTCGTCGTCCCAGGATTAACTTAAGTAGACCCTAACGTAGGCTCGAAGAACAGCTATTAGTTATTTGGCAAGACTCTGGATAACTGCGTGTACCGATATCGTGTCTAGAGAGTTAGCCAGACGCGTGAATTAGTTCAGACAGCCAAGTGCTGTCTGACAGACCGCGACGATATCAGTCAGACAGCCGATTCGCGTTCTCAGGCTGTTGACTGGCTGCCTATTGCGGTCCCTGATGAGGCAAGTGATGGATGTAAAGTGAAGACTGCATGATTGATGGAAACTGGACAAATTTCCAAATCTCGTTCGGAGTTTTCGAATGCTAATGAATTGATCACACATAACGAACGCTCTGAGCGGTCGCCCAGCTACCACATCGTTCCACCATCCGCAGCCATTCCCGCTCCTGCTTCAGCTGTTCAGAAGATTCCCAGAGCGGCCATACCGACAATCGCGCCCCCTGCAGCGACGATCGGGAAAGAGGTTTCTGCGGCTCCGGCCTTTGATGTAGATGAGCCGCTGGCCTTGGATGAAGTGTGAGAGCCAGAGCTGCTGGCGTGGGAGGAAGTCGAGCGAGAGGTAGTAGCTGCAGCAGCTGCTGCGGTGCCAGTGCTAGTGTGGTGCGAGGATGTGCTGCCGGTGTGTGTTGATGCTGAGGAGCTCTCACGAGCAGCGGAGGAGGTCTCGCGAGCAGAGGATGAGGACTCTTGTGCAGTGGCGAAGGCAGCTAGGGCCAGGGTGATGAAGGTGGTGTAATGCATTTTGGCTGATGTGGTGATCTTCGAGTGAGAGCTGAGCTGGCTTGATCGTTTGAATTGACTGATCGATTTGTGTAGAGACTGTTGTGGAGCTGGCTGGATAATCGGGAAGACCTTGCAGTTGTGATGCTGCTTCTTATGCATCACTCACCATGTTATGAGAAACTATGTTTAGGCGCTTCAAGACTCCTGTTCGTGAACACGCGCGGCCATCATCTCAGTCACCTCACAATAGACTCTCGTGTTAAGCGAGTACTAAGCACGATCAAGCTCAGGCTGCTTTTGCGTTATGCTAAGAACAGCTAGTCGCCTTCGACAATGGGGACATTCTACCCGCTCTTGAGCCGCTGGGACGTCAGGCAACCGCCCGCCATGATCAAGCCACAGCTTGTCTGGTTTGCACACCTGCAGTCATAGTGCCACGTTACAGGATGTCGTGCCTGACGCGCGCATAGTGATTGGAGGTACAGCAAAAGTCGAGACTTGCGGCACAGTGCTGAAATCCTCGAACGGTCGGCTCAGCACAAGCACGCGATTTATCGAGCGCCTTTACAATGTCATGGCGTCGCGAATGACGGACAAGAGGGCGAATGCCAGCGAGCAAACGTCTTTAGGCTCCGGAGGATGCCACGGAGATTGTTTGTGAGCATCAGGGGGATCATGCAAAGGTTCACTGATTCGATACGCATGTGAGGCATTTATCGCTGAACGAGCAATATTTTCATCTCAGCAGCTGACGCAGCCAGGGGCTGAGACTGCGCTATGGCGTTTCGTATTGCGAGCAAGATGCATGCACACGAGCTTGGTGAACGGATGGAACTTCCATGGATTTAGCTGCAGTGTCGAGGCCGTCAAATACGTCACGCATGCGCATCCAAATGGACCTGGCGTGCTCCATACATGTCACCAGTCATTCTTCTGGAAAGCAATTACTCCGTCAAGTATTTCCAGGAACGCAAACAGAGATATCAAGGTGCGCATCGTGATGACATCCAAGCTGATATGTCATCATTCGATAGTATGATGATCACAGAATAGCATTGTTGTCCGCGGCTTCGTAGAGCTTTTGGTGGCCGGTTCTCGATATTTTGAGCAACAAAACATGGACTTCTCATCACTTTCTGCATGCCAAGAGACTTACGTCAGCAGGAGTCGTTACTACAAGTGCAGCTCTTGCACACGAATACGATGGCCTTATTGTGATCTTGGCGCCTATGATGGCTATGCGATCATTGGACGGCGCCAACCTCTAGCCACGATGGCTGTATCCTGTAGGCTGTTGCGAAGCCAAAGGTCCAGAAAGCAGCAACCTGAAGGTTTGTTCTGGGGCTAAGCACGGAGCTTGACAGCGCCACAGCATCAATTGCGTGCGCGAGCCAACGCATCGCCCATCGAGCCATACGACAGCTTCAATGTGCTGCGTCAACAGCCATCTAGAGTCTGGGCATTCAGTTACTAGTGTTCGCTTTGTCGAAGCGTCAACTTCCATTCTTGAGAGCAAACAGCAATCACGCGAAGCAAGCGGCACAAGCTCGAACTTTATCTGGGAACGCATCTGCCGCAACCTACAGTGCAGCAGTTGCCATGCCCCGAGAAACGGAAGAGGAGATGTTCAGGCGGGTCCAGTCGGAGGCCCGCCGCGAAGCTCGACTCGAACAACAACGCGATCTCGAACGACGACGTCAGCGGAAGCTGGAGCGTCGTAAGAGGCGCGAAGAGGAAGTCCGCCTTCATCACGAGCAAGCAGCGCACCGACCGCCTGAAGGAGTGCCAGGCACGAGGGCAAAGGGCAGAGCGATCATGGCCAAGCCAAGAAAGAAAGTGCTAAACTCGTGCCATGCAATCATGAAAGTGACCGGTGAAGACACAACTCTAAAGGCTGCAGGATGTCAAGCCACTAAGTCAGATACACCGCCGAGGCGCGACGTTGCGACCGCTACTGATCCAGCCTGTACGCAAAGCCACTGCCCAGATGCATTCATCCTTATTCGGGTGTCTCTGCCTGTCACGCCGATGCTGTGGCATTCACTGCCCAGATCGATATAGCAGCAGTGCAGAGACATGCGAGACATGAGTGAGACACTGCTGACCTTCGACCTGTGACTTTTAGGCACCCTCTATCCAACTCGGCTTAGGCGCGAACGGACCACGGCCTTGCCGGAGGTTAGATCCGAAGACAGTGTCCCGTCAGCTGATAGTGCTCAGGATAACCCGTCAATGATTGGCAGACCTCTGGATGAGAAGCAATGCGAGGCCGACTTTCATAGGGTTGTGGACAGGACAGACATCGGGATGCCGGAGTGGCAACGAGCTTGATATCGATTGGCGATGGAAGAGCTTCAGAACGATGAAGAAGACATAATCGATTGGATTGATGCCACTGCATAGCGACATCATACCGCAGAATATTGAAGGCTTGGATCCAGGACTGTAGTTTTGAAGCATATATTGCTCCGTTAGGAGCGCCCTGCCCTGGCGGGTCTACCAGTTTCTCGAATATTGAAAAAGAACTTCGAAAGTGGTCTACTGCCAGTCGTATCCACTGTGTTCATGCTTCTCGCGGAGACAGTACTTGGCGGTCTGCCGCTTTTCACAGCTTGAGCCCAGTTCCTTATGCGATTCTTCGGCGAGGAGACGTGATCCGCGGCATGGCTCATGTCGGATGTTTCCGCCGGATGCTGCCTCAAGTACTCTGAGCGAGCAGCTTGGTATGCTGGCATATCTCCCAGGTCAACGTAGTTCTTCCTTCTTGCGACAGTGCGAACGGGAGACACCTGAGGTGGAAGGCGGCCGCCGCTCTCAGGCGTCATTCTTGTGTTCGAAGCAGATGAGATCTTCTTGTCTAGCACAGCAGTGTTGCCACGTGTGTCGCTCAGTGTCGTTGTTGATAGCCGTTGTCCAGAGGCTAGTAGCGCTGGGATGCCTCGCGCAAGCTGTTGCTGTTGTGTTGCACTGGGTTGCGACTTGTCCCATCTACGTCTCACCGGAACATAGTCACCATTCTCATCACGCGAATAGATGCTGCTCGCCACAGGCCGACGCGTGCCAGGGACCTTCTGACTTTCTATGGCTCCCGAGGAGCGGTCGAGACCACGGCCAGCCCGCTCACGCTCTCCACATTGGGCCAGTGAAACCCCGGCATCAAAAAGTGGCATGTGAGACGGACATCGCTGTTCCTCGGACGAGACAGCCATTGCTTGGGCATTGGCCTTATCGCAGATGTCGTTCATTTCTCTGGAATCGCCAGGTATGACTGTTTGGTCGGAATTGGCTGTACCGGCCGAACAAATGCTACTTGCAGTGTGCGACTCGCCCTTACAATTCAGTGGAGTGGCAGCTTTCGGTAGAGCTAGAGGTGCTGGAATCAGTGAGAGCTGACTCAGTCGCGACGGCGATCGGTGCAAACGCAGAGGGCTTCTTTGAGCATGATCTGCCGAACGTACGAGATCAACTGCTTGCCAACCCTCAGCTTTGCAGCCAGTGGCTGACGACTTCAGCCTTCTCAGATCCGTGACCTGTGGCATACATATCGGAAGCAGGCCTAGGCTGCTGCCAGGTGACGTGACATTCCCGTACCAGAACTCTTTCAGATTTGGCCACACTGTTCGTTCTCGCTCCAGGAGATCGCAAAGAACGAGCGGGCTTGGACCTGGAGCGTCCAGCCAGACAAAATGCAAGCCTCTCAAAGTGCGACAGAAGCTACGTAGATAGTCTTCGAGTACTTGGATGAACATCATCATCTGCTTCTCACCAATTCGGCTCGTGGCCGACGGATTGCGAATCTGGAGGTCGAGAATGGCAACCTTGGTCCACAACTGACCATCTGATCGTGGAACCGACGGGATGAGAGATTGCGGTCGGGATACAAAGGGTCGGTCACGGAATGCACCAAAAGCTGCCCAACGAAGGTGAACTATGCCAGCAGCATGTACGGGTCGAAAGCTGATGGTGCTTAACGCAGGCAATTTGCTAGCCTCGAGCGCCTGCCGCAAGCAAATAATCGCATCTTCAACTCGAGTGACCCCCGGCCATCCAGGATCGCCGTTGACCTGGATTTCCAGGACAGCGAGGCGCACCAAAGCTTGTAAAACTTGTTCGACGAGACTCCGGTCAAGATAACGCGCTTCATTGCCCATAAGCACACGCTGCTTCGAAGTTGTAGCGATCGAAGGAGTTGTTGCATCTTCCTTAAATTGATTTCGTGCATTCCAGATGGCGCGAGCGATGCCTGCTGGTGGTCTTCGCTTCTCGAAATCTTGTCTCCTCTGCTCGACCAAATGTTCGTGATTCCTGTCCTCGATCACAGCTGCGCCCATGGTGAACGGCGAATTCGCATCGTTGAACATGACCTTGATCGTCAATTTGGTGCAAAATGGCGCAACTCTCTGCAAAGCCGGTATCTTGAAGCTAAGGCCAAGACGTCCAATTGGCATACTGAAGTAGCAATCGCGGAACACTCTGCTTTTTCTCTGATCGACAAGATCGTGCAAGACACGAGAACTTAGACGCAATGCGGTCACAGTTTTGTCATGACACAGCAGTTCGAACAATGTCCTGAGTACTTTGCCATCCACGCGGTCGTCCTCTAGGAGGGCTAGCTCCAGTTGCGAGGCCATCGAGCGTGCTGTCGTTCGGTAGTAGAGCTATTCTACAGCCAATGCGAGCATGGAGCCGTGTCCGTCCGCCATTCGATATCCGTTCGCCCTTTGAGCATAATGCCAGTAATCGTGAAGGCTGTGAGAGCAGCATCTGACACAAAGCTGTGGGCTGCGCAATACCATAATGTCCAGCACTAGTGAATGCTCACAATACCGGTAGCTCATCAGAGAATGTCCGAGTGTAAGCAGTGTCGCTCGTGTAATCCTTTTGTGGTCCCTTGACCTTGTAGCGCACGCCGAACACGTCCATTCTCTCGCCCTCGCCTACTTCAGCCACTTTCGGCAGCCGGAACTCGTAGTAGGCCCAATACATGTCAAGCTCGCACAAGTGCTCACCTCGTCCAGCAATGGCATTACTTTTCGAGTCGATTTCTACGTCGTGAAACAAGTAGTCGACTTCTTCATCGCCGTCCTTGGCCTTAGTGTCCTCCTTGATGAACCATGCTGAGATTTTGTCTTCGTCTGCATCATAGCGATACACATATTTACGGTTTGCTTTCAATGTGAAGCCATTGTCGGTCTTGAGCTCTCCTCGCTCCGAATAAACGAGCTCTCCTGCAGCAGAGTGGACAGTGGGACTCCGTGCTTTGAAGGTCGCCACGCCCTCGAAAATGCCAGAGGGAAAGCCCGCAAGCTGGCTGTCCAGCGCTCGTCGCAGTCGCCATGAACCCTTCAGACTGTCGAAGATCGCGGCCGCCGTCGATCTGGCAGCCATGTGGTTCTTGTGTATGCTTAAAGTGGTGACATGGCAAGACAAAACCAGCACAGGAATAGAAGCTGCGAACTCCGAAAGCCTCCACCACTCACTGATCAAAGCTTCTTCGGCCTCTCCTCTCCCGACCGCGATTGAACGCGACACAACCTACGGCATATGCATCGGAACCATGACGAGGAATATGGTTAAGTCTAATTGCAAGACGCAGAATACTACCTTAGACATGGCAGATGCTGTTTTATCTCCTTCTTGCATGCACGTGAGGTTCTCTGATCATGGCTGCACCTGGCGGCAAGTTCTTCATACATGATGCTCTGGAGACGCGAGCTGTACATCATGAGAGTTTCGAACAGCTATGGAAGACCAAGTGGGAAACACCTTCGAGACTCGGGCTATACCCGTGCGTTACTTGCTGATACTTGTGAAGAAGTATCTAATTCATTGCAGCTTCATGTTCAATGCTCACCAGGACTTCGAGCCTATTGTTGCGAGGCTGATAGCTGAAGGCCAGAAGGAACCTTATGACTGGGACAGGTACGCAGAGGCATTCTTTCCGAAGGCTGAAGAGCTATACGCCAAAGCCATAGAGGCAGAGCAGAATAAACACCAAGCTGAAGCTTCCGAGCTTTACATGTAAGTCGAACAGAATGAAAGCTGTCGTGTGCGCTCGAGAGACCTTCACACAAACGAGAGCAGCGTAGCTCTCGAGATGTAGTATGCATTGAGTATCGCTAATCTACGAAGGCGAGCGTCAGCTGTCTATCGCATCTCCCGTTTTCCTGCTCCTCGTTCCGAGAAGCAGTGCCACGCGTGGCTCGAGGGCAAGAAAGCAGCACGGAGGGGCCTCGCACTACGAGAACGGCCTACGAGGGAGGTCACCATCCCGCATAAGCATGGTCTTCCAAACGAAGGCAAGGAAGTCACTTTCTACTATCACTTGCCTCCTGGTACCACCAAAGACAAGCCAGTGCCTCTGGTCATTATTCTGACCGGGCTCGACGGGTATAGGACTGAGCTTGCGGTCTGGATCGAGGGCTGGTCACGGAAGGGTGTTAGTGTCATCATTCTTGAGATTCCAGGCACCGGTGATTCTCCAGCGGACCCCAACGATCCTCTGTCACCAGATCGCCAGTGGTCCAGTCTGTTCGATTGGATCGATGAGCAGGCTGAGATCGATCAGACCAGAAAGTGCCTGTGGGGCTTCTCGACTGGAGGATTTTATGCCATCAGACTAGCACATACTCACGCCAACAGGCTATCTGGGGTTGTGGCGCTTGGCGGCGGCTGCCATTATATGTTCTCTCCAGAATGGCTTTCCCATGCAAATCATCTCGAGTATCCATATGACCTGGCGTCCACGCTTGCGTTCAAGTTCGGCTATGGCAATGACCTGGAAAAGTTCAAGCAAGAAGCCATGAAGTTCTCTTTGCTTGAGGACGGCACTTTGGACAGAACGGAGTGTACCAGATTGCTTTTGGTGAATGGTGTCAACGACGAGATCTTTCCCATTGATGACTACTACTTGGCTTTGCAGCACGGATCTACAAAAGAAGTTCGGTTCGTGCCAGACAGAAAGCACATGGGAGAGCCAGAAAGCTTCACTATCATTCTACAGTGGATCTATGATCTGTTCGGTTTAGAAGAACACCCGGTTGATCAGATGAAGACCATTCCTTCAAAGTATGGCAGGTAATTACATAGACTCCTACAAGGTAATTTAGAGCATCTTGTAGACGTCCCACTACTTTTGGCCACGCACGGGCTTGCATCTCGTACTTGCCTCAAATCTCAATTCTTTATGTTTCCCTTTGCACAAACAACAATATTTCTCCTTGGACTGAACAGCTTCAATGGATGGAGACGATGAATTCGAGATTGATCCTGCCATCGCAGCCGCGATGGGATTTTCTGGGTTTGGCGCGCAGAATAAACAGAAACGAAAATTCGACCCAAACGACGGCTTTGTAGATCCGACCACTGGTGAAAGCAAATCCGCAGCTGGAACTGGTGCCAACAGCATGCCTGTACGAGAGCGAAGTGAGAAGTCTGCCAAAGTTGCCGCCGAATCATCTGCCGCGCAAGATGGCATTCCTGAATCGACAGATACTGAAAGCCACGCATCTGGGGCGTATGACCCCAGCACGCAAGACAGTCCCAGCCTTGAAGTGCTCCGACATGGCGTGCGAAACATCCGAGGCGATATGGTGTACTTTTCAAAGAGCTTTCTGGACGATCCTTGGGCAGGACTGAAGCCGCAGTGAAGTGCGCAGCTGGAAACCCATACTGCTTGCACGTTCTGGAACACTACTGTGCTTTCAGAGACAGTGATCTGCGACACCTGACAGTCCCAGGCGGCAACAACATGGCTCTACTGTATATTTTACGGGCAACACTATGCTAAGCTCGATTCTACAAGACTGCATCGACGCAAAAGATCATGGCACCTCTCGCGGAACAAGCTCGCGAACGCATCGAGGAGCTTTTCACATACAAAACCAAGAACTTGGACCTTTTGAGAGAAGCACTCTACGCTGGCGGACCTACGACCATCGGCGGACGAAGTCTTCGTGAGGCCAATAAGAACATCGCGCTCATCGGAGATTCTGTGCTGAAGACTGTACTGGTGACTGATTCGTGGGAAGCCGGGATGATGAAAGGTATTTTATGCGCGTGCAAGAGAAATCCAACCTGTGCTGAAATCTGGTCAAGGCCCCTCCACTGATCGCACGTCATTTGTGCTCTCCAACGCCAATTTAGACGTGGTTGGGCGGGCACAAGGCCTCGAAAGGTTCCTGGTCCTCAACGACATCTATCAGAAGGTATCACCATACATGGTGGCAACAGCAGTCGAAGCAATCTTTGGCGCCATCTACTACGACTCAGGAATGGACGCGAAGGTGGTGCGCAGAGGTATGCTTGCCTTTGGCCTACTGTAGCTCCATACGCACGCCTTTTAGCCTCGCAGGAGCTCGAGGAAGTCCTAGTTTACAGTGTCTTTACTGGTGCACCAGATGTCGTGCAGTGACCGAATCACACAGTCTTGACTGTAGGTCTCACGCGATGGATCTCGTACTCGATCGCGACTTTGCCTTCCTCGACAGTCCATCTTCCTTCTGCTACCCACGCCGAGCTCTCAATCCACTTCAGCTCCGGGTCACTAGTCTCATAATCGGGGCTGCGAAGAGTTCGTGGTCACCATAGTGAGTTGTCTTCGCGTCATCCGACCCCATGATGGCTGCCACACACGCTGCGTCCACCTTCATCAATCCATCGTAGTGGACATATATGCTGTGGCCTTTGTCGGTACGAAGGCTGATTCGTACATCTATGTTACCTGTGTTGGTCTCTGGGTTGAGCTACTATCTGTCAGCCTAAGATTAGCTTGAGAGAAGCAATGGATGAGGCATACAAGGACCCAATCTCCACTGCCAGGCAGAAGTTCAGCATGGGTGCCATTGCCTCGAAGCCAGCCTGTGTTGAGCGGCACAACTGTGCGTTGTGGTCCACCTTTGACTTTTCCCACTGGAAGCATGTTGGGTCGATCGAAGTATGCACGCATGGTGAAGTAGTGTTCAAGTGTAGGCGCCATTGTCGGTTGCCTTGTTCGCTTGCTCGCTTCAGTTTGTGCTTTGTATCCCGTTGACTCCTTGTGCCGCAAAATAGGATGGGTACGGACGAAGAGGGTCATTGTGAAGAACAGGCCAGCTCTTTAGACTTCACCAGGGAGCTTTTCCTGTCTCACCAGGATGGACTCGTTCTCACTCAGTACTTGTAGCAGAGTCTTTTGCTCTGTGTCGTCGTGTACCCCTTCACGGGAAGGTCTTCTGCCAGGCCTCTCATGTACATGACATCAGCAAGGCCTGCTGCTGGCGGCTTGGTGCCGTCGAACTGGTCCTGTGTCCGGATCCCAGCATACTCAGCATTGCGTTTCTTCGGGTTCTGCTGTTGCCATTCCCACCACAGACGATCGACCTGGGCGTGATGAAGGAAGAAAACTGGATCGTTCGGCGATGTGCTTGGTCCGAGATCACCACCCACAGCAGAATGGATAGCGCCATGAGGTCCAGCTTCAAGAGCTTGTCGATAATGGTCGTAGTTGGCGTTTGATTGGACCTTTTGTACTGCTGCTGGAGTGTAATTTGGCGCAAGCATATCTCCAACTTGTTCTGTGCCATTGTTGAAGGATCGGAGTAGACAATGATCCACAACCTCCGTACCGTAGTATTTCAATCGCAGCTTGCTGAAGGGACCATCAGCGACACAGCGGCCCTCGTAGCCGTTCACGAATTCAGTCTTCTTCGGACTGCCATTGCCCCCGAGTCCAGTCTTGCTGTCCCAAATAGGAGATTTGGAGACAATTTGAGTGTCTTGCGTCCAGTCCCAGTAAGGCACGGCTCCTTTGTAACCACAATTCTGCACGGCTTTTTCGTACACACTCAGGAAGTACCTGTGCCATGGCAGGAACGAGGCGACTGAGTGCACTAAAGTTGACGGAAGGTTAGCGGCTAGAAGTAGTAAAAGTAGGGGCTTCCTTAGCTAACCTTCACTGTTACCCAAGTTGTGTACATATGCAAAGTCGTCGTACAAAGGTGTAGTCAACCCGATGCGCGAAGGCTTGGTCTTCATGCAAAGGACCGCGTCAGTGTAGCTTCTCCGTTCTTGAGCACTCAGTTGCCGCCATTCTTTCCTGACTTGTGGGTTCGTGCATTAGCTTCCAGATGGAGACGTCTGACCATACGATGCTTGAGGCAAGGCTGTGACGCTAAGACTAGTGAAGAGCATGATATCGATAGCTGGTCGTATGCAGTGAGCAGGTTTGCGAAAAATTTCGTGTCATCCTGCGTATAGATATTCTTATACTGCTTGTAGGTATTGGACTCTCCAATTCAGTGTCACCCCAGCATCTAATTATGGACTATCTTCACGAGTGTCGAAGGGCGCTAAAAGGTATTACAGTCAGCGCGCAGCCGCAAGCGCGGCCGTAATGCATCTGGACGTCTTGGCGGTCGTATAGGCATAGTGAGAGTGAGAGGCCTCGGAGGTCCTTCTATGCGCTATGTCTCAGAGCATTCATGTATATGCTGGGAAGGTGTCAAGGTTGAGTATTTGGACTGCTAAACGAGGTATCAATCAAAGGTAGCGCACGTATATGAGTCCAATACTGTAGGAGGTAGTCCTCGACACAATCGCGTTTGATTGGTGTCATAGGATTTCAGTGTGCGCCTTGTGCTTGATGCAGTTGTAGTGACCTCCAACGAGGGCCGCATTTACCAAGACGGTCCTGGGAGCACGTCGATCAATTCCTAAAATGAGCATTCGTACTAACAACAATGCCATCATGATCAACTGCAGGAATCCAGCTTTGTTTGCGCTTAGCCTCTCGTACAGAGCAGTAAAGTGATCATATACCAGTATTTCCTTGCCGTGACCTTCGTGGAGATGCCCGAAAACATGCAGCTTTGGTCTCGTCCGCCAAAGTTCCTTTAGGAGAAATGGATCACCACGACCTGCCAGATCCAGGTGAAATCTGGGCGGAGAGTGCGTAACCAGGATGTCCGTTGCAAATGGAACTGTTTGTCCGAACACGTCGCACGCTCGATCGTGCTGAAAGGCCTAATTACCTTGCTTCTGCGTGGACAGATGACCGCATATCTTGAGAGTCGCGTTGCTGACTTCCACGTTTGTTGCTGAGGACTGAAGATGTTGTATGTCGTGCCACTGTAGATTGACACGATCCGCTGGAGCCATGCCGCTTTCTGCAGCATGCGCATCATCAAGCACGATATCATGGTTCCCAGCAATCACGATCTTGTGCCTGCAAGATTAAGATGCGATCCAATCAAGTTGCGCTTGCATTTCGGCTGCGGTACCGCCCTCCGTGAGGTCACCAGCGTGCACAAGGATGTCCCCGCTCGGAAGTGAAGGTTGTTTGTTATGCGTGTCCGATATGCAGACGATCGCTATATGCGTTGATGGCAGTGGTGCCAACGAGTCGCGGAAGAGGCTTTGACGCCATTCGTACATCGTTTCGAGCAACAGTGGTGAGAGGCGTATCAGTAAATTGCTGCCATTTGGACATCGTCGTCCGTTGAAGAATGCTTTCAAGCGCCATGTAGGCAATCACACCCTGTATGCAGAATGGCTCCGGTCGCAAAGACTCGGCTGGCAAAGAGAATGACGGAACATACGGTCTGTGCCAGCTGGTCATATTTCCAGAAATTTGTCGTCCTTGGTTCCAAATTTTGACACGCCAAGATTCCGCATATGATCAAGCCCAGCGCCGGGCTATGTGCAGAAAAATGTAGCAGCGCATGCTCAAATCCACCCGGTGCACGTAAGCTTCTCGAAGCAGGTAGCAGCTCATGACAATAATGAGCTGCGCTTAAGGTGCCGCAGATGTACTTTCGTCTGTCCGAGATAGGTGCAATGCTAGCAGATTACCATGTCTTCCTCGATGAAGACCTGCGACCCGTTCTTGTATGCAGCCTGGCGCGAGACTGACCAGCACGGCCACCAGAGAATATTCCTGCCAACAAGGATCAGACATTAGTCCCTCAGCGCGCTTTGTACTTGTTGCGCATACGGAACATATCCGCATTGCCAGACGGCTTCTTCAGAGATGAGGGACCCTTCGCTTTGAGGTGGTATGGCTGACAGCCCGCAATTTTGGTGCAGTTCATGTCGTGCCAGACAATCAGCTTCTCAATCCAAGGATCGTAGCGCCCCAATGCCGCAAGGCCGCCTCGTATGTCGATCATTTGCACGAAGCCCACCATGTGAACATGATAGGCTTCCACTGATGAATATGCCAATTCATGCGCGGCAAAAAGAATGACTGCCACGAGTATTTGATCCGATACACCACGGATGGGGTCCGATAGCGCAGAATTGATGTTATGCAACAGAACTCCACGCAAATGAAGGACATGCCACATCTCTCCAGAGTGCAGCGGGCGTCCTCGCATGCTCAACAGATATTGCGTGGTTATGAGCGTGGCAATATTCAATAATACTGCATCCTGCCAGAGGAAGGACAGGAATTGCTTCACGGACGAGCCTCTCGGGACTTCCGTGTAATGGCTTTCAAAGTCTCTGCATTGGACCGCGACAATTCGGTCATAGCATGCGAGTATGGTGGAGAAGCTGTAGCCCAAGTGATTAAGCGCTACGCCTACGTCATTATCCGAATCGTCCAGAGCGAAAGTGCGTGTGGACATGGCTCCTTTCGAGAAGGCCTTTCCCAAACCACTAGCTGGCAGGCCGGCTGCTATGTCCAGGCCCTCAGCCAGTAATGAACCAGCGTCTGAGCTCGGGTCTGTTGTCCTCTGTTGTCCGCCATGCCTCAAATATGGTCGCGCAGTTCGTCCATCGCCGGCCACGAACGTGTGGGGAGCATGGTTCGTTTTGATCTTTTCGCGTGCTCGGCGGTGTTGGGTCTTGGTAACATGAGATCGAACTCTATGCCGATAGGCTGCATCCTTGGTATCGGAAGGACGCCCCAGGACCACGAATTCTAGGTCAGCAGTATGTTTCTATGCAGCCATGGCAGTTTGTATTTAGGAGATAGGAGACTCAAGACTTTTGGGGCACATTGAGTCTTTGATGGCTGACGTGTAAAACACGACAGATTTTCTCCTCTCCTCTCGACCTACATGCCGGGCGGCAATCGCATTGAATCAGAAGACATTGGCGCGATTAACTAGCTCGGGCCAATGCTCACAACCAACATTTTGAGTGCATCCAATCGTTGATGGCAATTGACATACCAGCTTAGGCGGCGTGCGCTGCGCTTCATCAGGCGGTGTCGATTGCCAAGCCCGATTGATTATGCGGAGCGATTCTCCCATTGCCAAGGGCAGAGCAAACCACTCACCAGGACTCCAGTCACTGTTCACGAGTCATGAGCGTTCGAGTTTGTGCTTCGTTGGACGTATTGGTGCTCGTATACGTATTCATCGAGTATGACGAGCACGAGCTGGGGAGCAGTGCTGCTGATCCACGACTATTCGTTCGCGCTGGAGGCGTTAGGCATTCTCCAGCACGCAGTAGGAGGTAGCCTACATTGGGTGATCAACATGCGATGATGGTCACGGGATGACTTGATCGTGTCCAACTTCACTGCATCTTCACTTGTGACTACCAAGCATCGTGAAGACATTCACATGCTGTTGGCAGAGCCGCTTGACCCGATTAAGGTTCCGCCAAAACATGCATCCTGCAGGTGATGTCAGAATCCTGGTCAAAACACGCCTAAAAGTATTGCTTCCAAGTTTCTAAACACGCTTGTTGCTCGTGTGAGCTGCTCTTCTTTCGCGTCTTCTCCCCTCCCTCGTCTTTGTGCACTTACAAGCAGGGAGTACACTCGTTAACATTAGGTCTGCAAACGGCGCCCACACGGAGCAACGATGTCCAGCATGCGGAACCTCTTCGCCGCGTCACTGCTGGCCTTTGCTGCGGCATCTCCGGCACCGACTGCGAGAAACATTCGAGCTCGAGAAGCAGCACCCGTACCCACTGGGTCGCCTGTGCAATGGGACCCAACAAAGACTTACAAGAACCGGAGAGATATTATCGATGATATTCAGTCCGATGTCAATGGAGTGCTGAGCCGTTTGGGATCTGACATTCCTTCTTACGTGGCCAGCGGTATTCCAAATTTCTTCCAGGATTTTCCCACAGGCGACAAAGTCGTCAGCTCACTTGGTCTGGACGACGACCAGCTTGCTGCTTTGCCCACGCAAGCATTGAACATTCCACCATACGCCAACTTCTCAGATGGAGCTTGGAACGTGCGCTTTCATGGTAATATCTACAAGCAGCCCAACACATCCACCGAACAGCTCAACGATCTTGCCAACGTTTTCCTCATCGACACCAGCGTGGAGGACTTGCCACAGAATCAGGCAGATCAGGCACGCAATGTTACTGCAGCTATCTTTGTGGTCCAGCAAGGCAACGTCAACGTGTCGCCTATCTCCATCGAGCCTTTTGATGGGGATCATGGCGGAGTAGGTGTGGCTCAGCAGGTCACTCTGCCATATGAGACGACAGATCAAGGAGATTTCGACGTCTTCCTTCCCATCAACAGTGAGGGTCTGGCACGCGGTAACGAGACTCAATCGCTCCAGAAGATCAACACCTGGGTAGGAAATACTACCAATGGCAATGCTACAGCCTACTTGGTGCCCGACCAGGGCCTCACCATCATCTCCGACATTGACGACATTCTCCGCATAACCAAGATCTATGATCCCAAGGAAGGCCTGCTGAACTCGTTTGCTCGACCATTCGTGGCTTGGGAGAACATGCCTGAGATCTACGCAAATTGGTCGCAGAGTCTCCCAGATGCTCACTTCCACTACCTTACCACTCTGCCCGAGCAAGTGACAAGGAACTACGAAGAATTCATCTACAACACCTACCCTGCAGGCTCATTCGATACTCGACCTCTGAACTTCAGCGACATTAGTGCTACGCTCGCGATCCGCGAGTTTCTGCTTGTCAAGATCTTCGAGACTTTCCCACAGCGAAAGTTCGTGCTTGTAGCCGATACATCAAACAGCGATGTTATGAAGGACTACCCGATGATGGCAAAGAACTACCCAGACCAAGTACAGTGTATCTTCCTTCGAAACACAAGCGCCACCGACGACTCGGATCACTTCCCATACGACACCTCGGGCTTCGAAGGAATCGATCAGAATAAGTACATGTTCTTTGTGCATGCAGATGACCTCAAGGGCATCAACATTGCGGGAGATTCGAACTGCTATAATCAGTCTGTGCCTCAAAACCTCACGTTCGGCTATCAAGGGCTACCATTTGGTATCGGTAATGATGCGGCAGTGAATGGAAGTGCAAACGACACAAGTGCGGGTATCGAGTCAGCAACTGCGAGCACAGGCCTGACGTTCTTCGCGTTTATTGGTCTGATGTTCTGGCAGTTCCTGTGATAGACCAGTCTTCAGTAATGTAGATGTATTCATGAAGTAATGCTGATAGACGGCACTGATGTGTCGAGTACGCTAGACTGTGTCTTTCTTCCTTTATGCTCCCAAGACCGTCTCGCAACCAGCAAGTTGTATTCTATGTTCCCAATGCATGTCATAAAGTCTTCATCTAATCATCAAAAGTCGTCCCATCTATTGATCATGAATCATCATGTTGTTCAAGAAATTAAAACAAATCACCTTTCAGAAAGTATGCACCATCCAATGCCAAAACCAGCACACGCAATCAATTCCCCGCTCTATACTCATCGAACAACGCCCTCGCTCTCTGCGCCTGACCAGATGTAAACTCTGTCAAGCACTGATCATATGAATCTAAAGATACGTTAACTCCCAGTCACATATGTCTCAGCACGAACGGAGCAACTCACAATCCATATAGTTGTGCACTGCATCCTGGCCTTCCTGCTCAGGGCACGAGTCCTGTCGTGTCGGACACCCAAAAGTAGCTTCACTCTGCATCGGAGTATCAGAAACAAAGTCTCCATTCCCTGTACACTTATTTCCATCGAAGACGTGGTACAGTCCAAACCAATGCCCGACTTCATGCACAGCTGTCAGACCTAGATTGTAATTCTCAGCTTCGCCGCCGGGGAGAGAGTCGGCGAGATTGATGCAGCCGTCTAGCACTCTCATAGATGGCGAGGGGTTTTCAGTGGGGAAGTAGCAGAATCCGAGGAGCCCGTCGCCGAGATCTGAGAGGAAGTAGAGGTTGAGATCGGCGTAGGAGCCCATGTGGAGGGCTTGTTTCATTTCGGTTTCGGCATCGGAGCCGGCGCTGGCTTGGGCCCAGTCTTCTTGGACGGTGAAGTCGGAGCCTTCGAGGGTGAAGGAGAAGCCGATGCTGGAGTAGGCGTCGTTGAGCGTGGAGACTTGGTCTTCGATCATTTTTTGCGTGTAGCTGTTGCGTTTGGCTTCGGTGGTGACGATGTGGATGTATACGTCGACTTGGCGGGTTGCTTTGTATGTGTAGGTTCTGTTGAGTGAGACTGCGTCGAGGATGCTGCGTTGGTCGTCGTCTGGATGGGTTGCGCATCGGGTGTAGGGGTCTTTGGAGGCATTTCCCTTGGAAGGTTTCGAGGAGAACGTTTGCGAAGGACGACTTGATGCTGTGCTTGTTGAGGTGGACTTTACGAGAACTGCTTGAGCTATTGTTTCTGTCGATGTTTCGTTTCGGGATATCTCGCTGGTGTGTTGTGCTCGCATGGGTTTGATCTCTTGCGCTGAGGAAAGCAATGCAATCGAAGCAGGGAGAAGAAAGCTGGAGATCTTCATTGTAAAACGCTGGAAGAGAATGCTTGTGCGAAGAATGAGGGTTGATGTTGTGCTGATCAGATACCGGCCAGATGACTTACCTACGTTCTTTTAATGCCTACAGTCGCTCGCCGCGTACCATTGAGCTGGGGGTGCTAGCCATTGTACGCTGGTCATGGCAGCAAAATGGCTATGAAGGCGTTGATGCCGGAGTAAAGAGCCTCTCCGCGGTAGGATTTGCCCACGTAGACGTAGCTGATGGCAACGAGCCGTTAGTAACGCCACACTGACCTCTCTAACAACAGCCAACCAGGAGCAAGATTTCAAAGTCGTCATCTGTCATTGGGCATGCTGCTCGTGGTGCGGCAACGTCTTCCAACGGCCGAGGCTGGCGAAATGGTGGTGAGCCACACTTGCCATCGCATGCGCTTGGTCACGGTAGCCGTTTGGCTTCTTGAAGTGGACCGACTTCGCCACTGAGGTGTTTACGTGCGCATGTGTGGATGACTTTGGCTTGTGAGAAGTAGAGTGAGGTGAGGTTTCGCAGATGAGCTGCAGGGATGGCCTTCTGGATTTTTCCAAATGTCGGCACTTTCGGGGGCAGGTTTCACAAGGCTGGCCGCGTATAATACCTCGGTGGTCATGATTGGAGTCATGGGCGCACGATTGATGGGCGGAAAACGTGGCGACGACAGTGTGCTAGCTGGTCGTGATCTGGTGATGATGGTGAGGGTGAGTGCAGGATAGGAAGCAGAGGATTTCGCGTCATTGTCGTGTTCCGACGATTGCAGGACCCTTTCACAGTCGCGCCAGTCGAGGACGCGAGAGCTAGATTATTCTAGCTTGATGGAGATTGAGTTCACGTCGATCCCCCTACTGGCGACAGGATACACATTGACACGGCAACCACGATCAGAGGACGGAGCAGTCACCCAGCATCAATTGCTTGTGCTGACCTGTCTTCCGCGTGGCATGTGACGACTGCAAAACGTGGAACAGACAGGCAACGGTTCAGCGAAGCCAGACGACCAGAATTAGCGACGCGTGCCAATTTGCCTACAGGGGCTGGAGGCACGGATCGCCTGCTTCCTATTCGAACATTGCCAGACTCGACGCTCCCCCCGGCGGCGATTCTTGCCATTGAGAGACATCCACTGCACTGCAAGCAGCACACGCGACAGCTCAGCAACCAGCACGCACGAGCGAAGGACGAGAATCTGGTAGCCATGGCAGACACTTCGCCTGCGGGCCCGTCTGAGACACGCAGCCCCTCGTCTCCAGCCTCCAATGCCGCCGTGTCGCCAGACTCCCGCTCTTCGTCGCCTTCTCCTTCGGTCGACGCCTCGCTGGCCATTGATGCCATTCCCAATCTCGATCGATCAGTTTCCACGCCTGCCAGCTCAGTCAGTGGGGGCTCTGGATCCGAGTCTCATCTCTCCATTTCCGCACGGTCACGGAGCTCTCGTCTCAGCGATGGCAGTGCTACGGTGGTGCGGAGGAGGGGTTACATCCGACCTCAAGGCACTGTCTCTGCGGACAGCGCCAGGAATCGGGATAGTGTCATGAGCTTGGGCAGCATCGCGCACATGCAGTACTACTTTGCCCGGACTGGACTGTTGGACGGCAAGGGAGCTCAGTTGGCCAGGGACGATGAGAAGAAGCGGAAAGGCTTCTTGCGTAAGGGCAGGGAAATGGGCGGGCTGAATGAGCCAACGAACATTGAAGCCAGTGTGCGATCTGTCAGCGGCAGTGAGCTCGACCATGCGAGCATATACTTGGACGACAGCCACTCATCATACGCCATTTCCGACTCCGGGATGGACATCTCCGTTGTGGAAAGTCCGACAGAGGCTGAATTTGGAGAGATCTGGGATCCGAGCGACCCTACCATGCTGCCTCCAACGGTCAGCACTTACAAAGTCAAGCCTGAGTTCACTGAACCTCTACCAGATATGCCTGTACTGCGTCGAGAGCTCAAGGAAGCGTTGCAAGGTGCATGCAAGGTGCTAGAAGAATCGCAAAAGAAACCCGGGTCATCGGATGTTGCAGCAGCCACTGATACTAGCGGCTATCATGAGATTCAAGGCATGCACCTTTTGGACATCATCACTTTGGCCATTCGAGCAGCGAAGAACTACTACACTGCCCACACGAATCCACAGAAGCTGTTTGCCTTGCGGTCAGAGCGCGAGCTGAGGAAAGATCTCTATAACACTCTCGACACATTGAAGCGTATGGCGAGTCGAAACTTCCGAGGTGGTATTCGTGAAGTGGAATTGCTCGAAATCATCTGCTGGATAGAATCGATTGACAAGCTTATCAAGGCGGAAGAAGCGCAGGAACAGGAAGAAGCAGCTGAGCGTGAGGCCATGGCCTGGCGTGAGGGCGATTGGACTGGCAAGGAGAGAGAACGGGAGTGGCTCTTCATCAAGTCTTTTGACAAAGATGAACCCATTTTGCCCGAGTGGCCGGAGTCAAACTCTGATCAGCAACTGCCCACCGATTTTCTGAAAGCACTACAGGATGGCCAAAGATTGGTGAGGTTACACAATGCATGTGTTGCCAAATCGAAGAAGAACTTTGACGAAATCAAGACATACCACACGGACGTCTCCAAGCCATACCGAGTCGCGGAGAACTTGAAGTACTGGGCAAAAGCTGGCGAGATTCGTTGGGAGACCAAGATCGAGATTCTTGCTCTGGACATTGCACAAGCGAAAGACGAAGCAACATGGCGGATCTTCGACGACGCAATATTCAAGTGGTGTCAAGGCGTGAGGGCAGAGCTGACAGAAGAGTGGAGAGAGGAGGCGAGAAACCAGAAACAGCGCGAGACTAAGCCACCTGAGTTGAAAATTGAAGTTCCCACAGATGAGGTTGTCGAATCTGCAAGCAGTGTTCCGGAAGAGCCAGCGAAACCTGGACCAAGCGATGCTGGAATCAAGGCATCGTTCAACACATCAGAAGTGCAGCTTCCCGCCGAGCCACAAGAACAATTGAAGACGGTGGATCTACCGGAGAAAATAGCCGAAGTGTCCAAGCAAGTGTTAGGAGAAGAGGACAAAGAGAATGCCGTTCCAGCCTAGGAAGTTGGGGGAGCTAATGTGTCTTGGAATCATCACAAGCGAGGAGAGTCGGACATGAGTTGGAAGCAGAGACGCAGAGAAGCGGTCGTCATGAACCGGCCCTCATCGAGCTCAGCTTTTGGTCGAAGTCGGCGCATGGGCACGATCTTGGAGCGCTAGGAAGCACTTCAATAATGAGTATCCCACTGCGAGGAAGCGACACACACCGTACACACTGAACGAGAAGAGAGAAGTAATGAGAAGAGAGGAAGAAGGAGAAGAAATGCGGCATAGCATTTTTGATTGGATTGGAGATTGATACCCCTATGAGTCCCGAAGAACAAAGGGCAGACTCGAGCATTTTCGTGCATTGTATGGAATGGAATGGGCAGACTGAGATGAGCATATGGTGACCTCGTAGTATTTAGTACTGTCTGTCTGTTGAGCTTCATCTTCGCCACGTCCGGGTTCATTCTTTACTTTGGCAGCTCGTTGGACTGTCCAGCAACGTGGTCAATTTGAGCTATGACTTTATGAGCCGCGTTTACATCGCCCGTGCTCGCGCTTGCGTGTATGCTTCAGGAGCAACGATCAAGTGTTATTCACACTGAGAAATGCATATGCGTGCATAGCACTGCATATAGTAGGTGTTCGCACATGCATGGCAGCTGTCCACTACTGCAAGTCGTGCAACTGCCGACAGTTGGGCTGGAAAATACTATAAGATGTCTTCGGCCGCCGCGAGAGTTCAATATATCTGTAATGTTAAATCAATGATCGGCAGGATATGAGAGTCTGTCGGCAATTTGGTCGGATGCTAGTCTCCGTTCGTGACGAGTCTCTCGCGGCTGAGAGTCTGTCAACGATGAGTCTCTCTCGTCGCAGCTGCATTGGAGCGATCAATGTAGCAGAGATAGCAGACTGTCAGCAGATAAGGCACTATTATTGTGCACAAGAAAAGTGAAGCACCCTGAAGATCATCAAGAAGTGATGGCTGGTACCCGGAACGATAGGCTCACCAGCCGATCGACATCCTTGTCTGTGACGCATTTGGGCATGTTTTAGCGGCAGCAGTAGGGTTGAAACATAGGAACCCAGAAGCTGTCAGACTCGCGAGGCACCTCTGCGTTGTTCCTGGCCGTGTGCAAGCGGACCAGTGAGAAGCTCGAACACGCGTGTCGAGCTGTGACGGGTGTACGACAGCTGACCGATCGACTTGTCCGAGACTGAAACGACAGAACCAGAGACATTGAGAGCTCCGAGACGTGGAGAAAGGGAGGAGGTGGTAGCAGCTGGATGGCATGGCGTAGCATTGTTCCTGCAGCGTTCTCCTTGCAGCATTCACACCAAGAAAAGAAGAGCGGTCGTGTAAGGTGGCACAAGAAAAGGAAAAAGACAGCAGACGCTGCTGTTGTTGTTTGTTGTCAAAACGCGACTGCCTTGCAGAGCTCTTGCTTGAGCTGTCACGTCTCGCTGCAGCAGCAAAGCAAAAGCCATTCGTCGGCGTCTTAGCGCGGGGCCCATACACCCGAAGTCACCATGGCCGCGCTCGACAGGCATCCGCCCATTGCGCTGCATGAATCGCACACGTCGAGCACTGCTTCTATCGCAGCGGAACCCGGTCGAGATCTGGCCTCTGATCTCGAGGCTGCCTCCACCGCGAATCGTGGACGTCAACAAGCTGGCCGACAGATCTTGGAGCAGGAAAAGCGACACCGCTGGCTGGAGATCAAGTCGCATCGTCCTGGAAAACGCCTGTCTCCTGGCCTGGAAGCACGATTGCAGCGTCTACAGCGCAGTCGCAGTCGGGAGAGCGCGGCTTCACGCCGGAGCAGCAAATCGAGCATTGGGCGCATTCCCGAATCACAGTTGGGAGAGCTCGAGCGACTGCACCACGAACGCGAGCGCGAGATTGAGGTGCGGAGGCGCGGGACAGAGTGGAACAGGAGCAGTAACATGCCCATTGGTGGTGGCGTGCGACTGAGTGGTGGCCCAGTACTGACAGATAATGAGGCGAGCGAACTCAGCGCGATCGAGTCCGACGCCAATGGTAACCTGGACCACGACACGCCGAATGCTTACGCGAGTTCGGCTTACGCGAGCTCCATAATCGACATCTCGGACGCGCTTGTGGCGGGGACGACGAGTGACGAGGACACGGGTATCGACGAGCATTTGCGACTGGAGGCAAGTCTCGTGGACAATCACAAGTATCGGATGCCAGACATCGGCAAGACGCGATTGAATTCGAGGACGAAGCAGCCATTGAGTCCTCCGCGCAACCCACCGGCTGCGAGTGCTAGCGATGCACATGCTGTACCGATGGCGGAAAACAGGGAGAAACCACTTCCGGAGCCACCCAGCACTCCGAGCAGGACCTTTTCGACGGACACGATACGAGCAAATGGATATGCTGTGAGCCCTAGTCCGAGCGGTAAGCTGGATTTCGGAAACTGGCAGGCAGGGAGTGGCGCGGATACGCCTCTACAAAGAAGCGACAGCAATGGTTCTCTCCATAGGCCGAGCCTCTCAAGAGCGAACTCGATCTACACGCTTGGACGTGCCAGCTTCACGGGACAGCTTGCGCAGTTGACATCTATGCGCCTGCCGGATGCCGACTCGCTGGCAAAGAGAATCTCTGCGCTACCTTCAGCTTCGGACGCTGCAAAAGCGTTGTCAGATGCTTACGAACAGATCCGGGTATGGATTGCAAAGGCAAAGGACGCGCTGGAGGGACTGAATGCAGAGGACGACGTGGAGTGGGCCGCTGCAGGTGGTAGAGAGGGAATTGACGATGTGGACAAGGCCATTACCAGGTTCCAGCGGCTGGTGGAGGTTTACATTGAATCAATCGAGAGACTGCAAACACGAAACGATGTGCACCAACTGTCTGCGAAAGATATCCAAATGAGTGTGGAGCAGATGGAGAACGTTGTAGACAGTTGGAAGCAGATCAAGGATACTTTGAAGGGCATTAAGCAGCAGGTTGAGGTTGCCATGGAGTGGCAAGATATTTGGGACAGGGTGCTGGGCGACATTGCACAAGAGATGGAGGGTTTACATCGACTGGTATTCGAAATGGAAGAGAAGCGGCATCAGGGATCTGACAGTGTGCTATCATTGAAAGACAGCATTGATATCAGCGAGCTGGAGACTATTGTGGAAGAGCAACCAGGCGGGAACCGCATGCAGCAAAACCGACTAAGTCTTACTGCGCCATTCATGAACGGTTTGCCCATGACTCCACCCTCGCAGCCCGCGCATATCGTGGACAAGGAAGACTCGAGTCTGCTGGCATTGTTTGCAAGAATGCAGCCACTCCGGGCCAACCTTGATTTCATGCCCATGCGACTATCTTCTTTTGCGGTCCGAGGCAATGCCATCTTTCCAAGTGCTTGTATGGATTTGGATCAACGACGAGATCAGCTCGAGTCGCAATGGCAGCGGCTGGAAGCCGATGCAGAGTCACTCCGTCGAGAGCTGGGAGAAGATCGCTGGGTAACGGTGTTTCGAAATGCTGGTCGGCAAGCTCTAAAGATGTGCGAGTCCATCACGCGGAGTTTCCAGAAGCTTAAGCAAGGTGTCGACTCACATGAGCAGCATGTGAACCCTGCGGCCATGCAGACCAAGGTGGACAACTACGAGCAGAAGAAGAGACATTACGGCCCGGCTATTGAAAGGGTGCTTGCCATCATCGATAGAGGCGTCACGGACCGCCTCACTGTGAACGGCGAAATCTTGCGGTTGCAAAGTGACATGAAGCGAAGGTGGACCGAGTTGCAGGCTGAAATGAAAGAAACGGACGTGACAGTGGCCGACATCAAAGAGGATTTGGCTAACGTCGAGAGACAAGACCAGCACTTGCGCGATTCTGTCTCGACCGTCATTTCCACAGAGCGCTCACTCGCGAGCAGTCTCGGCGTTGATACACCTGGTAGCTCGCCAGCGAGCAGTGTCATTGTGACCAGCCGCAAGGGCAGCTTCGGTTCACGGACACCCACGCCTCTAACGAACATCAAGCTTCGGAACGGCGGTAGCAAAGAGCCCGTCAGCAGGCTGACGCTCACACCGTCCTCACTGCCGCGGCGAAGCTTGCTGCCTAAGAAGTCCTTATCAGATCTGCAGTCCTCACAACGAGCGTCCTCGCTACCACTGGGCACGCCCTCGCGACCCAGCCCTGCATGGCCCAGCAGACCTGAGCACACGCCTTCCAACAAGCCGCGATTTTCTGTTGCAGCGAGGAACGATGATAAAGGATTTGCACCTCTCAGCGCATACGAGCCGAGCAAGTATGCCAAAAGTCCTGCGACGCCAAAATTCAACTACCTGCGATCCGGAACATATGTGCCTCCAGTACCTGCTCTACTGCGCACACCAGCATCTGCGTCGAACTCGAGAACTGTCAGCGGCCCTGCCTCCTCGCTCCCCAGACCAGCTTCCAGCCTGGCAGCAGCCAGTGGTCGAGGTCGGAAATCGAGTTTGCCCATTCGTGCCGAAGCTACGCCTTCGAAGCTTGCTACTCCCACGACTGGAAGGAAGAGCCTGACTGCGAAAGCGTCGGCACCGAACCTCAGGCCTGGAAGTCGACTGGCTAGCGGGAGGCGGTCTAGTATGATGCCGACCAGGGAGGTCGCAGAAGATCCTGTCAGTGGGAACGAAGCCGATAGTGAAGCTCCCTCGCATCACAACAGGCGACCGCCAAGTGCACTGGCGATCAATGGCAGGCAGAGTCAGGCGGGACGGCGCAGTAGTCTTATGCGCAGTCGACTGGGCGAGCGTGAGGCATCGGCTGGTGCTGATGGAGCATTCAGACCAAAATGGAGACCTTGAGCCTCGAAGCTGAATTGCGACTCCGGGTATGCGCTGTCCGTCACGGATGGTTTGTTTTCAGCATCACGATCGTTTTGATTGAGCGTTTTGTTTCGTCTCTCAATTTGTGCAGAAACTCTTTTTGTGGCGCGTTAGGAAGGAATCAAGGTGAGCGCACGCGACGGGCGCATCTGTTTAGCGACTGCAGCATATTGATCGGCGTTGAGTCAGGAGATGTTTTGGTGGCGTCTGGCCTATCATTGGCATTGAGAGAGAAAGACAAGTGTAGGAAGTTATAGCTTCGCGTGCATCGTAGTTGTTGTTGTTGTAGTAGTAGGAGGAGTATGAGAAGAGTAGACGATGAAGAATGACCTAGTGAACATACTGCACCGGTCATGGTTTACCTGAAACGAAAAAGAGATAGTCAGCATCTGTCTTAGATAGAAGGCTTCCCCACGTGACGAGTTTTCCCACGTGACGAGGAATTTAAGCGACTTTCTATCTACTTCTAACATGCATAGTTCAACAACTATAGACTCTATCAATATAGTAATTAATAAACTAAACTCGTAGAGTCGTCTAAATATCGCTACTATTACTAGATTATATAATATGTACCTAGAGATACTACGGAGGAGGTAGAAATCCCTATAAGATACTAAAGATAATTAGTATTAGAAGAATCAACTCTTGAACCTAGTATAGGAGTCTATACTTATTAAATATATAAATAAGCTAACTACTAGAGGTATTCCTTCTACCTCTATAATAGTTTATACCTTTACTACTACTATTATTAGTAGACAGCCTAGAAAGAACTAGGTAGGTAGTTTTCTTAGTAGGTATATAAAAGAGCTAGAATTACGTTATCTTCGACCTCTAGATAAAGAGAGGAAGAAGGCCGATAACTACGCTTTAATTAAGTTATTCTATAACACCTTAGGCTAGAAGATTAAGAGATACTCGATTACCTTATCTAATATATATAATATTATAAGAGCTAGGTAAGGTCGAAGGCTAAGACCTACCTAAGGCTCGTAGGCTTAGCGTATAGTATAACTATAGTACGCGTATATATCCGAAAGGAGGCAAGAATTAGTCTTACGATATCCTAATAGTCTTATTAGGAAGACGCTCTATATATTACTATATATCTCTTTTATAATTCTAATTCTTCTCCTTTCGAGAATAGTAATCTATAGAGGCCTATAGCTCTCTAACGTAACGTAGGCACGGCGCCGCTAGAGCTCGTAATAGGCGAAGTAGACGATTAAGGTAATCTTATAGATACTAACAAGGTTTAGGAGTAGGAGTCTACTAGTATAACCGAAGACGGTACGTAGGTAGAGCGTATATAGCTTAAGGCTAAGAACTAGGAACTATGTCGTCGCTTAGAGATACGCGCTCTACGACGAGAGAATAATCGGCTCCTTATAGAGTTAGAATCTCTATCCTCGAGTACTCCTAGTACTCTCGATATTAGCGATCTTAAAGACGACGCTAGCGCTAGTATTATAGATAGTATACTTTACGATAGCGTATCGTATACGTGATATAAAGGTTCTAAAGTTAGAGAACCTCGTACCTTTAAGAGCGAGATAGTCTAAGAGGCGAGAGAGTTTATTTATAGTCTCGAAGTAATCTTCCTTAATAGTCTATAAGAGTTTAGTATAGAAGATTCGAAGGTCCTATATAGTATTATATAGCTCGTAGGCGAGGCGTAAGAGACCTAGTATAACGAATACTCTAAGGTAATACCTCTAGACTATACTTAGACTAAGTTCAAGCGCTTTATCTACGACGTTATTAGAGATTAGGCGAATCGTACGATCCTCGTAATAGTCGAGTACGAGAAGGCCTAATAGGGTAAGGGCTAAGGGGTACGCTAGTTCGCTATAGAGCTAGGCTACTTAGAGTCTTAACTAGGCGACTATAGCGAAACGTAGCTAGTACGCTAGCTCCTTATAAAGTTAAAGCTAGCGCTTCGATAAGAGATTATTAAGAATTATACCGTACCTAGTAAGCGCGCTAATTTAGTTACGTTAGTAAGGCGCCTAGAGTAAGCCGATAAGGTAATTCCTATACGGTATAACTAGAGTAGAAGCTAGAGTAATAGGGACTACGAGCGCGATACGTACTCGAAGCGTAAGCGCGTAAAGAGCGATACTCCTACGCGTAGACGTAACGATAGTCTAGGAGGGAATAGTACGCGTCGCTCTAGCGATAAAGGTTCTACTCGTTCTATTATAGGCTATAAGTATTTAGAATACTATAGCTATAAGTAGAAAAGGTATATTAGTACTAATTCTATCTACTCTAACCGAAGCGCCTAAGACGATAGTAAGAAGCTATTAGTACGTAAGGTTACTATAGAGACGCCGAAAAAAGAGAAGGTATTAGAGAAGGACTACGACCTCTAGACACTAAGCTTAGTAGCGATATATACCTCTCTATATAAGTCGTAAATACGACTTACCTAGAGGGTATAGTCGAGGCGTAGGATAGGCTTAAGCTAGCTTAATTCCTTCTTAATAATACTACTAATATTAACGTAGTATTAAGATTCTTTATCTTATAATATAGTATTACAGCTCGAACTAATACCGCCTTACCTCTAGCTACCTTATTTACTAGGGAATTAAGGTATTATTATAGCGCCTACTATATACGCGTACGGCTTATAGACTCCGTAGGAGTAGAGCGTATAGTAGGCGTAATCTTTTATACCTACGATATACTAACCCCTAATATAATCTTAGGTTAGCTATAGAGGCGTACTTATCGTATACGAGTCGATAGCGGCTTAGATAAGTAGACCTATAGCGATACTTTTAAAAACGTTAAGGTTAGAGAAGCTTATAAGTTCTTTAAGGACTTGAAGTATATACTAACTATATATATAGTAGTAATAAGTAAGATAGGCGAAGGCGAAGATCTTAACTCTCTTCCCTCTAAGTTCTAATAGTTCTCTAATATTCTAAACCCGATAGAGGAGATAAGGAGTAAGCTAGTAGATAGCGTAGAGTATACGATTAAGCTACGTCTAGGTACCGTTCTACTCTTTAGGCTACTATATTACTAGTCGGGTAAGGAGCTAGAGGAATTAAAGAAATACCTTACTATAGGCCTTAAGTACGATTAGATCGAGCGTAGCGTTAGCGAGGTAGGTACGCCTATCCTATTTATACTAAAGAAAGATAGTAAACTAAGGCTATATATCGACTACTAAGGGTTAAACAAAATTACTATTAAGAATAGGTACCTACTTTCTCTAATTAGCGAAACGCTAGATAGGCTTATAGGAGCTATATAGTTTACGACTCTAGACCTTATAGATATATACTATCGGATTCGTATTAAGCCTAGCGACTACTAGAAGACTACGTTCTATACGCGCTATAGCTACTTCTAGTATAAAGTAATACTATTTAGCCTAACTAACGCTCTAGCTACGTTCTAGGCGTATATTAACTATACTTTAGTAGGGTTAGTCGATACGTACTACGTAGTATACCTTGATAATATTCTTATCTATAGTAAGAGCCGCGCGGACTATATACGCGACGTATACGACGTACTTACGCGTCTCTAGAAGTTCAGACTCTATACTTAAAGAGCGAAGTACAAATTCTAGTAGAAGGAAGTCGATTTCCTAGGCTTTATAGTAACTACCGGAGGCGTTACGATAGATCTACGTAGGATAGACGTAATCGCGGCGTAGCTAACGCCTATAACGCTCGTAGAGGTTTAATCCTTCCTTAGATTTACTAACTTCTACTAGCGTTTTATTTTTAAATACTCTAGAGTAGTATCTCTACTTATAGCGTTATCTAAGGGCGCCGTAGTAAGTAAGAAGCCGAGCCTACTCAAGTAGACTATATAAGAGGAGTAGGCGTTTACTAAGTTAAAAAAGCGTTTTTCTATAGTACTACTACTAAGGTACTTCGACCCTACGCTTAGGTTACGGGTCGAAAGCGACGCCTCTAATTATATAATTACTATAATCCTTAGCTAACTCTTTAGGTCTAAATAGTACCCTATTATATTTATATCTAGGAAGATAATTACTATAGAGTATAATTACGAGATATACGATAAGGAGCTTCTTATAGTAGTTAAGGCTTTTAAAGCGTAGAGGCCGTACCTCGAAGGCGCTCTATATACGATCGACGTACTAGTCGATTATACTAACCTTCGTAGGTTTATAGGCGTAAAGAAGTTAACTAGTAGGTAAGCCTATTAGGCTATATTCCTAGCCCTCTTCGACTTCGTTATAACGTACTAGGTAGGTAAGCGAAACCTAGCTAACGCGCTATCGAGGTATAGCGATTACGCTAAGGAGGTAGTAGAGGTAACTAATCTTCTACCTACCCTATAGACTAAGTTATAGCTATAGGATAATTAGAGTACGAGAGACGTAGGCGGACCGCTCGTAGCTTGTATCTATACGACTTATAAAGAATAGTATTCTTCGATAGAGAGAAGTACTAACTCTAACCTATAGTAGTAGTTTTTAATACCTATACGAGTAGTAGGTATAATTACTAAGAGCGAAGAGCTATACGCGAATATCTTAGACTTAATCCTTAGATATACTCGCGCGCTAGTATAGGCTAAGCTAAGTACAAGCGTAGTATACTCGTAAGCGATAAGTAATAGCAGCCGATTCGAGTAATATACTATAAGAGAGAGAAACCTCTAGGTAGACGATTTACTATACGTACCTAAGAACTACGCCTTATAGACGTAGGTAATTCGTATATATTACGATAATACCCTTATAGGCTATTTTAGTAAGGATAAGACTATCTCGTTAGTACGAAGGAAGTACTAGTAGCTAGAGATAACTAAGGATATCGTATAATACGTAGAGTCCTATAGGAGTTACTAGAAGGTAAAGGCGCGTCGCTATCGACTATATAGCGAGCTAACTACGCTACCTATACTAGATCGTCCGTTCTAAGAATTAACTTAGGATTTTATTATAGATCTTCTACTAAGTAAGCGAGGAGTATACGTGTATAATACGATTCTAGTTATTATCGACCGATATATAAAGATAGTTATCTTTGTCCTAACTATAAAGAGATATACTAGTAGTAACCTTATAGGAGTCTTAATATTAGAAGTAATTAGGTATTATAGTATACCTATAGGTATTATTAGTAATAGAGGGTCTGTATTTATAAGTTAGTTTTAGTCTAACTTCTACTACGAGGCGTATATAAAGCGTAAGCTAAGTATAGCGTTCTATCCGTAAACGGACAGGTAAACCGAAAGAGCGAATTAGACGCTTAAGACTTACCTACGTATCTACTACGTAGAGTAATAAGATAACTAGGTAGACCTGTTAGTATAAGCCGAGTTCGTATATAATAATAGTACGTATACGATACTAAAGGTATTACTATTTATAGCGCTATATAGTTTTAATCTAGAGCTAGTAACGAGTAGGCGAGAAGCTCGAGGCGCGCTTTCTAAAAAGGAGGTACTAGCTACTAAGGAAGCTATAGAAAGATTAAAGAAGAACTATAAGACGCTAAGTAAACGCTAGCGAGAAGTAAGCGAGGCGTAGGCTAGGTACTTTAATAATAGGTATTAGGCTAAGGAATATAAGGTTAGCGATATAGTCTTACTATCGATAAAGAACCTACGATTAAAGGTTCCTTCGAAGAAGTTAGTAGATAAGTTCGCTAGGCCTTTTAAGGTAATTAACGTAGTAGGAAAGTAGGCGTACTACTTAGCTCTACTACTAGACGCTCTTATCTATAACGTATTTTATATATTACTTCTAGAACCTTAGAAAGATAGCGAGACGTAGGTAGAGAGTATACTACTCGTAGACTACTAGAGTAAATAAGAAGTTAAGAAGATCCTTAGAACTCGAGTAAAGAAGAGCGTACGCTAGTACTTAATCCGCTAGTAGAGCTAGCCTAAAGAGTATAACTAGTAGGAACCTAAAGAATATATTAGTAGCTATATAGTACTAGACGTATTCGAAACGTAGCGCGTAAGTAGGCGCGTAGTAAGATAGAAGCGCTAAGGCGCTAATACGCTAAGGTACTAATACGCTAAGGCACTAATACGGCGATACTAAGTACTAAGCGCTAAACCTATATTTAGGAGCAAACTTTAAATTTAAGAGGCTAAGAAAATTACTAAGGTATTTAGGATATATCGAAGCGTGAACTATATTATTTATATACGTCTACTAAGTAGGTCGTATAGTACCTATAGGTAAGAAGTAAGTATCTAACTATAGCCTATATAGGCGCGAGTAGAGTATAAGAGGCGTAGATAGGTAGCGAGCGAAACGCTTATTTATCGTCTATAGAGAGCGCGTTATTACTAGCGTTTCCGCCGCTATCGACGCCCTCTACGTCCTTATTCTCCTCCTCTACCTCCTCGTTAGACACTACGTCCTCGAAGAGCTCTCTCTCCTCCTAGTTACTACTCTCGAGATAGGCTGTCTCTATAGTAGCGTCTAGAACGTCGCTAGAGGCGCCTACTATATAGTTAGTCTACGAAGAGTATTAGTATCGTATAAGGATTATATAGGAAAAGTAGGTATACCTCGTACTATAGCTTAAATATAGCTACTATAAAGTTAGACTAGCGCTAGGTCTCTACTAGACTAGTAACAGACATCGCGCTAGCTAGTAGCGTAGCGAGTACGCTCGCTTTACATAGCGTATCCTAGCCGCTAACGGCTTTACCTTTATTACTAGTAAAGATCCTCTTAGCGGTCTTAATAGAGGTATAGAGGGCCTTTAGGCGGCGCTTTACCTACTCTTTACGTACGCTCTTAGAGAGGGTCTCTAGCTACGCGCGGTAGTATAGTACGTAGCGCGCCTACTACTTAAGGTTTCTATTAGTAATACGCTTACAATTATAGTATTAGCGCTTATAGCGCTAATACTTAACCTTCTAACTAGGCTTTATTACCCTATCGTACGCTAGCTCGTCGTCTATACGTAGTCCGTTAGTATATAAAGCGTAGTTAAGGAGTATTCGAAGATCTATACCGTTATAGGTATACTTAATATAGCAAAGGTAGATCTTAATATCTCTATAGCCTCTAATATTATCGATAGTATAGAGTAGGTAGTTTAGGACTACGACTTGAGTACGCTTCGGTAGTATTATACTTACGTTAGTAGTACGGTAATCGTATAGAGATACTAGCTTACTAAGGATATAGAAAATATTATATATATAGAAAGAAAGTCTAAGAGAGAGTTAGAAGAGTTTTTAAAGAATATACTCGAGCCTAGCGACGTAGTCGCTATAGTAGAGATTATATTACTACGTAAACGTAAACATGTATAGTAACTCTTTACTTCGTAGCGCGTATTTACGTAATACGCTAAAAGTTCGTAAGTATAATACGTTAGAGACACGATAAGCGCGGAATATATAAAGTATATTATAAAGACCGAATAGGTAGCCTAGAATATAACCTATTAAGTAAGGGTATCGCTAAAGGTAGCTCCCTTAGGGAGAGAAGTTAGTTATAAGAGCTAGGTAAGGTCGAAGGCTAAGACCCGCCTAAGGCTCGTAGGCTTAGCGTATAGTATAACTATAGTACGCGTATATATCCGAAAGGAGGTAAGAATTAGTCTTACGATATCCTAATAGTCTTATTAGGAGGGCGCTCTATATATTACTATATATCCCTTTTATAAATATAGACGAGAAGGGAGCTATAATTAGCTTTATATAGTAGATAAAGCGAATATTTACTAAGAGCTTAAAACAAGAGAAGAAATTAATTAGTAATATATAGGATAGTAATCGCGAGTAGATTATAATCCTAGCCTATATCTACGTAGATAGTACTATACTTCTACCTATACTAATTTATAAGGTAGTTACTAGTAATTTATAAGACTCTTAGCTATAGGATTTTAATAGTATAAAGTATATAGCTTTCTTTACTTCTTTATCTAATAGATAGACTAATAACAAGCTTAGATTAGTATAGCTAAAGAAGGTATTTAACCGTTATACTAAGGCTAAGGCTAGTAGAGACTAGCGGCTTCTAATCCTTAATAGCTATAGCTCTTATATAATACTAGAGTTCCTTAAATAGAGCCTAAATTATAGGATCCTAATTAGTATATTTCTACTATATATAATATACCGACTATAACTACTAGATATTAAGTTATTTAGTCTATTAGCTTCCTATTACTCTACTAATTTAAGCTACTATATAGTAGAGTCTTAGGGGCTATCTATAGTATTAAAGCGTGATTTCTTCTACTTATTCTGGCCTATATAGAACTCTATAATAATAGTAAAGAACGTCCTATTAGGCTTCTAGGCTATAGGCCTAAATCTACTTAATTCTATAGTAGTTCTCTAGAGTATACCTAATCTAAGATAGGCTAGGCTAGGTAACCTAGTAAGCCTTATATTACAGCTAGAGAGTAGTAGTAGCTCCTCTAGCTCTAGGCTAGACTATAGGAAAGTTTAGGCTATAATTAACTAAGCTGTCTTTACTAAGGACTTAGAAATAGTAAATAAGCTTAAACTTCAAGTTTATAAGCTTATCGCTAAGAATACTATCCTTAAGACTAAGAATACTAGCTTCTAACAAGCTCTAAATAATAAGAAGAAGAAGAGATAACGTAGTAAGACTCTTATAGAAGAAGTAAGAGCTAATAGCTAATAAGGAGATATCTTTTAGAGCCCTAGTAAGATTGATCGTATACGTAACCTATAGACTTAAAGAGAAGCTACTAAGAAGTAAGAGAGTAAAGATAAGGCTACTAAGAAGTAATAGTAATAATTGAAGACTATATAGGCTTGTATTATAAAGGAATAGAGAGCCTTAGAACGTATTTAGAAGAAGAAGGAGAAGGAGTTAAATACTTAGAAACTATAGGTTTAGAAGGAGTTTAATAAATAGGTCAAACTAACTAACTAGTAACTTAACCTTAAGTTATAGGCTTCTATAAGGCCTATAAGACGCTATAAACAAGTAACTCTATATAAGAAACTATAGGCACTTAATTTAGTAGGTTTAGAAGTAAAGGAAGCTAGTACTAAGAAGAAACAGCTACCTATAATAAAGCGACAAATAACACGCAAACTAAGCCGCATTGTTATACTTAAAGTTGACTAGAGTAAGCTAGATATATAGCGTAGATAATACAGTTGAGAGTGTGTTAATTAGTCTACTAGTTGTTGAGTTATATAACGCTTTGTGAAATGAATACAATGCTAGAATTCCCTCGTCACGTGGTAAACCTCGTCATGTAGGGAAGCCTTCTATACGAGAAATCTTTTGCATGTCTTCGTGGCACGGACGCCCAGATGCTGGAATGTGCAACAGCTCGCTTCATAGTAGGAAGCAACACATGACTTTCACTGGACATGCCTGTCACTCGAGGTGAGCAGGAGTTGTAAGGTATCGATCTTGTTCACAGATATACACTTCGCAGAGTCTCGTCAGTGGCGTGGAAATGCTGACGTCCTCACCGTAGACTCTGTAACGCATTGCACTGATTGCGAATTTCTGTTCGAATTGCTCCTGATAGCAAAGTGTGCATGCTAGGAGCCCGCGAGATCGCAAGTGACCGGTGGAGTTCGACGTAGAGGTACTAGTGATGTTCCATGCCTAACATGCCGTTCGACAGTCCAGTCGACGGACAAGGTCGTCGTAGCTGCTGGACTGCTTGTTATATCGCACCTGCTGGTGCTCCGCGAGTCGCACATGTGACTCGCCTATCTGCTCGGGATGAAGCAAGTGCATATGTATGGAGAGTGACATGGTCGCCTCGGACGTTCAAGATATTAGCTCTCTGTTCCTGGAATGTGTGCTCGCCATGGACAGTGGAGGCAGTCTCAACGATGGATAGCGGTTGTAGCTCGACTCTCGTGCGAGATCCTATCGCAGTCAATTGTGTGTTGTCCTGCAATGCAAAGCCAGTGCTGATCGAGTCGGCCTTCGAGTCGGCTTCTACACCATCCGAACGTGTCCGCATATGAAGACGCCGTGCTCACCTGTAGTGACACCCTTGGCGATAATGGCAAAGGTCGTGCAAGGCTTGTGTAACGAATGCCATGCAGCGATCTGCAAGCCCCTCTGATGACGATGCTGACCACCACACATACATAAGCCGTGTTCGACCAGTCGCTCTCACAGATATTGCTTACCACATCTGCAGCGCTGGAAGACCGGGCTAGCTTAGCTGACTGTTGAGAGGCAGAGGTACGTGGCTATCGCACAACAGCTGCGGTCGTGCAGAGCCACCACCAAGCGCAGTGGCGGCATACATATGAACATGCAGTCATTGAATTGCGGCCACGTTCAGCATCCGGATTCCCGAGCTGTTCGATTGTTCACCGGTTGATAGCAGCATCGATGATATATCTATCGTGCTTGCTTACTGCCCCGTGCGCATCGGTCGTAAATTCCAATGAAGATAGCTTCTTGTGACACAAAGTCTTGCTTCGATTTGAGAGTGTCCGTCACTGTAAGGCTTTAGCATGTCGCAAGACATCCCAATCTCTGCCACAATCGTCGATCCAGTCGACATTGAAGAGTGGCCTCTTCGTCCAGACTCCCCCATCGACATAGGCATTATCAACTTCGATCGACGGACACCTGACTCTCAAGCGGCGACGCTAGCCGGCCATCATCGAAGCTCAACACCGGTCACCATCAACTTTGACAGGCACACGCCGGACTCGATCGCCGCAGCGAAGCGAAGCCGAAGGTCATCTATTACCAACTCTGGCGACTTCTCCATTGGTAACTTTTCGTTCGAGCAATTTCCTTTCCAGGGTGAGCTCAAAGAGAAGCTGGAGCAGCATGTCCGTAGAGATGGAGCGGAGCATGCGAGCTTGTCCGAGGAAGGAGAGGAAGAAGGCGATGACGGTTACGATGCTTCGATATATCCAGAGACGACGTCGCTCGTGCTGATCATGATTGCTCTATGCCTTGCAGTGTTCTGTATGTGTCTGGACATGACAATCATCAGTACGGCGATTCCCCGAATCACGGATGATTTCAAGGCTATCGATGATGGTGAGAGTTCAATCCGGTCAGAAGGATGATCGGTGTGCTGACCCATGTCGGCAGTCGGATGGTATGCGTCCTCGTATATGCTAACACTCTCGGCATTTCAGCTTTTCTTTGGCAAGCTGTGAGACGCACTTTTCCGGTCTGCAATGACAAGATCTAGACCAACTGACCAAGTGACAGATACTCTCTGTCTTCAACGAAATGGGTATTCATGATAGCCCTGTTCTGGTTCGAAGTGGGCAGTGCGATCTGTGGTGCAGCTCCAACCTCGGTAGCCTTGATTGTGGGCAGAGCGGTTGCCGGGTTTGGGTCTGCAGGCCTGTTCTCGGGAGCGCTTCTCATCATCGCAGCCAGTGCACCTTTGAGAAAGAGGCCTACATACATCGGAATAGTGGGCTCCATGTACGGCATCGCGTCAGTGACTGGTCCACTTATGGTATGAGGCGACCCCAATGTCGAGCGAACCAGGTACTGACACGTGCAAGGGAGGAGCTTTCACAGACAAATTATCCTGGCGGTGGTGGTCAGTGTTCCATGCTGAAAGTGGATTGCGCTGATTTTCGACAGCTTCTACATCAATCTTCCGATCGGCGCCGTCACAATGCTGTTCATCATTTTCTTTTACAGAGAGCAACCCAGAGCTGGTGTGCTTAGTGAAGGCTGGAAAGCGCGTCTATCGCAGTTCGATGTGGAGGGCTTGATCATCTTCTTGCCCACAGTTGTTTGCTTATTGTTGGCCTTGCAATGGGGCGGAACGCAGTACGAATGGTCGAGTGGCCGCATCATCGCGCTGCTTGTGCTTTTTGGTTGTATGCTGTTGGTATTCATCGCTTTGCAGTTCTGGAAAAAGGACAAGGCCACCGTGCCACTGCGCGTGCTTAGACAGCGCTCGATCGCGGCATCAGCGTGGCTGGCGTTCACACTCGGAGCGTCATTCTTCGTCTTCGTGAGTCCAGGGATCCGAGCACTCTCGCCTCTGCTGACCGGTGCCAGACATACTACATCCCAATTTGGTTCCAGGCAATCCAGTCGGCGAGTCCGGTTCAATCCGGTATTCGCAACATCCCGATGGTGCTCTCGGTGGTCATTAGCTCAGTGCCCACGGGCGTTGCTGTGACTTATGTTGGCTACTACACTCCTTTCGCCATCTTATCATCGATACTTCTAGCGATTGGCGCAGGTCTGACCACGACATGGACCACCGACACGAGCTCCTCACAGTGGATCGGGTATCAAGTCCTCCTGGGCTTAGGCGTGGGCTTCGGCTTTCAGCAGACCATGCTCGCAGCACAGACGTGCCTGCCAAAACAAGACGTGCCGATTGGGACAGCAATCGTGGTCTTCTTCCAAACGCTAGGAGGAGCGATCATCGTGTCTGTCGCCAACAACATCTTCAATAGCCAGCTCCTCTCAGGCATCGTGCGGGTTGTGCCAGAGCTAGACCCAAGCACCGTGCTTGAGACTGGAGCCACGAGTCTAAAAGACGTGATCCCGAACAACTTACTGCCTGCAGTGCTTCGTGTGTATAACGATGCACTTGTCGGAACATTCTATGTCGGCACTGGGTTAGCAGCTTTGTCGATTATTGGCTCGTGCTCGTTGGAATGGAAGTCTGTGAAAGGCGCAGAGGTCCATATGGTAGCAGTGTAGTCGCATCCTGTGCAGGAGCTTGCTCATTCACGGTGGTCAGCTTTCATGCTCAACATCGCTCTCTCTTCGGTGCCTGCCTTGCGAGTCTCAGATGCCTCCGGGCTTGACTGGCACTTCGCTACTCGTATCAGCTCTAGACACCTCTAAGATACACATCAGTTCGCATGTTGTCCGAGGCTTCGGTACCGACTGCTGAAGGATCAAGCATAAACGAAGAGCTTGAGCTTTATCTCGATGCACTGCATAGACGAGCGCCGTGGCTTTCATAGTGCGCATGAGGTCCAAGACAGAGGCGTTCTTGCACAGTCCAGCCACTCGGCCTCGCCGTTTATCTGATGGATCTAGTGTCAGATTTAGCTTCTCGCCTTAGCACCACGTGTCGCCAGCGGTACGAGGGCGACGGCGATACGGGACGTGAACTCTCTTGGCGAGACAGGAAGATCATGTCTCGTGATTTCGTGACACGAGAGCAAGGGACGTGTGAGAAGGATGTTTTCGTCGTCTCGTGTGTATTGTTGGCTGTGTGAAGTAATCAGACGATATAGCAATGAAAAAGGATCAAATGTCGTCTCATTAACCTTGGAAGACAAGGTGCGCGTGGTTGTGAGCAGGGAGATCAGGGTCCATTCACTTCATTGAGCTGGCTGGCAGGTCTAGCCACGCGGCTCTCTCACGAGCAGCAGGTCTGTGATCTCGACCTCTTTTCTTCACAGCGTCGTTCACTTTCTCGTTTAGTGCTCCCTCAGAGGACTACCGAAGCAATAGACATTGTGACACTCGCGCCGGCGCAGCAGCATCGACAAAGATGGCGAAAGCAGTGAGCTTGATCCCACTGATCATACTGTTCGCCGTGGTGGGCGGGCTGGCGTTCATCGGCTACCAGATCTTCTTGTGGTCCGGTGAGCTTACGGAAAAGGGCAAGGAGACAATGGAGAAGAAGAACATATTGTTCAAGGACGGTGGGCTACATGTTGGCGTGAAAGAGCGCTCAGCTGAGAGCACTGCGGATAAGACACAAAGGTGAGCTCGACAGAACGCAGATACTACAAGAGGAGCAGTTGCTAATGTATGGTCGCGCAGTGTCCTTGTCAATGCCTGGCAGAATGCCGAGTTGCCAGCATACAAGTCACGTCTGGGCTGGAACAACACATATCAGGACCCTAAGAAGGCAAAGACGTCCTCCCCACGACCTGGCAACTCGCGATCAAACTCAGGCGCAACGAGTAGCGCTACTTCGCCTGTAGCTGGCGTGCCAGGGTCGAATGCTCAGCACCGACCAGGCGCTCAGAGGATACCTAGCACACCTGGCTCATGGTCGTGAGCGCTTGGCGAGCACACAAAGCTCATAATGATTTGTGGAGGAGCGTTCGCGTCCCTACCTGTCTTATGATCGGGGAGACAATTGCATAGAGTCGCGAAGATATCGATTCTCGCGCCCGGAGTTTGGGAGAGGGGCCGATCATTTGAGCGCAAGCACATGAGCATACATAAATGTTCTGTAGCGGAACGACGCTGTGCTGCTGCAGCGCGGCATGGGCACACGTTGCGTGCGCCTTGCGAAATTGAATGAGACCATGTCGTACGAGGTTGCAGCACGCGGTCACTGGTGTGCTCGCATGGCCACCTCGCACACATGACTGTTTTGCAGAGCAGATACGAGGTACAATGGCATGGTCACAGAACAGCAGACCCGTCGTGCTGCAGTAGCTTTGAGGCTCGGAAAACGTTGATTTTTAAGCTTATGTAGCTCTCTCTCAACCGGACGTCTTCCACCTTCCTCAAACGTGACAGCAATCTGTCGATCGACACATACTAGACCTCATCAGATGAAGCCGATGGCATCCCCACTTCTGCTTCATCGTAAAATCAATAGCATGTACCGCAATTTAGTCGGACGTTCAGCTACTCGCCATGCTTTCATCATGTTTCTCAATCCTGTGTCCGATTTTCAATGCCTATCATGCTTTCTGAACGCCCAGTCGTCCGAGCAGATTCGGGAAGCTGTTCTGTGTAAAGTGTGACGCGAGCGAAAGAAGAAGTAGGTTACAGATCATGAAACAATTCTCAGTTTGAGCCTGACTAGTGTAGCTGCTGGCTAAAACTTATTCTGAGCTATACTCATTCCAACGAGGAACTATTGACCGTCGCCTCCAAAGTCAATACACCCTTCATGACCAGCAAGCCAAGACCGTGATATCCCCAGCGCCTGTCGCTAATGTAACAGCAAATGTTCGAGCCAAAAGTTAATATCCACATCTCACACGCGCACGCAGACCACTGCTGTTCAGCATGTACTTCTCCAAGAATTTGGAGGCAAATTGTGTCTATGAGCCTTCGTAGCACCCCTGAGCCCTCGCAGAACTCTGAGCTAGCTGTTCCGTGTATGCTCAAGAGAACAAGAGAACGGACCGCTACCCAAAAACGTCACAGCTCTAGACAAAGTTCTGCTTGAATGTAGTCTTGTCGAGATTGCGGATGGTCTGCATATCCCGGCTTGCCTCGAAGCCAAGCTTGGAGGTAGGAATGTCATGCAGGGCAGCACGGGCGGTACCACCAGGGCTCTTGCTGTTGGCGCGAACTGGTGGTGGTCCGCCTTCGTTGAGCATCGCCGATATGCTTGGGATGGTTTGGCCAGAAGAAGCAGGCGCTGCAGCGCCGGTCGTGGCTTGAGGTTCAGCTGACGATTTGCGTTCCGACTGCTCTTTAGGCTCCGTAGTTTGTGCTGAATCTGATGCCGCGGGAGTGGGTTGCTGCTGCTGTGCCGGTTGCTCTGTCTGCGAAGGCGTCTGGCTGGAAGATTGTTGCTGTGCGGCTGGGTATGGTGGAGCTTGCAGCGGAGGTGGCTGATATCCAGAGTAGGCAGAGTGGTAAGTGGCTGGCGGCGGAGGATAGCTGCTTGGGTAACCGGCGTGGGCCTGACCATAAGATCCTGGAGGTGGAGGAGGTAGACCAGTATTGCCCATTGGTGGCGGCGGCCGATCAAATGCCGTCATTGCTGGTGGGGCTCCGTAAGAAGTTGGTGGTGGGTAGTGCATGCCATGCGCATATGGGCCGTGAGGGTGGTGGTAGTAAGGCGAATAAGCGTGATGAGGTGGTGGAGTGTGCATCGGGCTTGGTGGCGCCCAAGCTGGGTGTGGATAGTACGGCCGACCATACTGAGCTTGTTGATGAGGTGCGTGAGTGTAACCTGGAGACCCCATAGGTCCACGGGTCACTGCCGGAATGCTGCTCTGCTCATGAACAGTCGAATCTGGGTACATGCCTTTCTCTGGGCGGATGTGGCGAAGTTGAGGATCATTCGTTGGCTGCATGAGGTTGCTGGCAGCAGTCGAAGATCTCGAAAAGTAGCTGATTAAATGCAGATGCTGGCCCTGGTTGGTCGTAATGCTGAAAGACTGCTTCATGAGTCCGTCTGGCTTGTAGCGGTAGCCGTCCGGACCGCCATCAGAATCGTTCTCCTGGCCCATCATGCCATCGCGGTTGGCATTCTTGTCGAAACTTGAGCCGCCACGCTTGCCCTCCATCTCGCGATAGGTGAGAAAACTTCCCGAGACTCGACTTGCGCTCCACGATTTGCCGTCGGTCCAGCGGCGCATACCAGCTTCACGCTCGTCCCAGACAAAGACGGAACCAGATTTGATGGACTGACGCTCTTTCTCAGAGAGTCGTCGTTGAACCCGCGGAAGAAGCCCTATGCGGCATGCCTCGAACAAGATGATAGCGTCTGCTGGCGTGCGCACATGACCGTGGTAGGTCTCCATGCCGTTCATTTTTCCGGATTCCGAAGGTCGATCACAGGCAATGGCCTGAAAATCCTCTATTCGATATTACTGTAAAAAGTCAGAGACGGCAGCGACGCCTGGAGTGGATTGAACACACCTGTGTTTGACGCGAGAACGCGAAAACGCAGATCGCGAATAAGTTTGCTTGTCACGCTCGACGTGGCGAGTATAGTCCTTAACCAAGTTGGCAGGGTGTGCACGAAGTGATGGGAGGAGAAAAAAGGAAAGAGTTGAAGGGAGAGCTCGGAGTAGTTTGTGCACACGGAATGTACCAAGGATTGAGTTGCAAACTAAATGTGTAAGCTTAAACCACTAAGTTACTCTCTCGCGAGCTAAAAAAGACTTTCTTGGCGATGGCGTTGGCGCCGCGCGGAATCAGCATCACACAAGATAATCAACGAATCCGTACCAAGCCCGAGGAGCGCGTTTCGACACGATATTCCCTCAAGCATCAGCACGAATGCCCCCAGCATCACTGTCCGCAGCAACGCTTCGCTTCCTGCCATTGGTGAAACGACGGGTCCCTCTCAAGTCAGCAAGAACGACACATGCGAGGCGCCGATCTGTTGGGTAAGCGGCACGAACAGCCCGTGTATGGCTTGCTTTGGGTGACGTCCAGCCCCATCCAGGTGTGGACAAGTGGGCGTACACTGCAGACACAAGTCTTGTGCGCTCTTGTGCATTCTTGGCTCTTCCAAGCCTCTCCAATGAGGTGGGACCCACGACACGTTTTGCGGCGTTCATGGCGTTCTTGAACCATCTGCGGCTGTAGCGATCTCTACCTGGGCGTCCTCGGAGCGATTACTCCTCACTTACGACACGGCACATTCCTCGCAAAAGTGCGATCTCGCCGTCCAAACTGCAGACAGCCGTACTCAATGGCAAGTGGGCAGTGTCAAGCGAGAAGCGATTGCAGAATATGTTCTCGGCGAGCGGATACTCGTTGCTACACCGTCTCACCGCAGAATGCGCAGGACCATCGAAACGCCGTGTTTCCGGGCGGACCACTTTACAGCACGCCTAGCGATGTCGACACGAGGTACGAAAATCGTGCTCACCCGGCTTCTGCTAAGACTTTGAACCTTATACTCTAAAGCCCGCCCAGGTGGCCCAGCTGCCAAGTGCGAGGGCTACATGCCTGTGGCTCCGACACTAACAAGCGTCTGACCATGATCACCGATAGACAGCCTCGGCCGCGGGACAAGATTTGCTCATGGCAGACAACCTCCTGCAGCTCGAGATAGACGCAATCCAAGCTTGACAGGCTGTCTCTGCAAGTATACGGCGTTTCGCGATACAACACGGCACAGCTTGTTGACTGTATCAGCTGTTCTCCGCCCTCGGAGGATCTTTTTAGCGCCATCGCTTTCCAAGAACGCCATGCCTCGTCTAATCTACCCCTGCTCTCGTCGCGCATCATCGCGCAAGACAGGGAATCTGTTATCCAGCGACAGCTTGTCAGTAGTATGTCCTCCTATTCCCATAGGAATGCATCAGCCACGTCAGCATCTCCACCAGATATTCCTGTGATCAGAGGATCCGGTGATTGCTCCATGCCCCATGCTGTTTGTACAGAGATTGTCAGACGAGCTCATGGCGTGGTCTGAGCATACTTTCGCCGAAAGGAAGCAGGTCCAACCATTCATTCTTGCTCTCAGTATTACAACTGCGCCGGCATATTATCTCTGTATCGCATCGCAGCAGACCATAGGGACTGCTTCTCGGTCTCGTCTGCAGACTGGCGTGTTGACTGGTACCTTCGGATCTGGATGAGTCCGTAGTGGCCGGATACACGTGGTGGAAGAGCTTGCCGTGCGGTTTAGCTTCTCGGCTTGACTTGGCCTGCACAGATTCGCCGAGATAAGCTTGAACATAGCTCTTGAGCTAAACGTCTACAGGAGCTAGGCCCCCGTGGACCTGATAAAGCTTGACTGTACAGCGAGCATCGGGATTCGCAGATTTGACTATTCAGTGGCCTGGGCAGAACAGCAGGCGACAGGTTTCTAAAGCTCCTCAAGCGCAACATAGAACCTTGTTGCCCTCACACCCGCAAAAGAAGCGAGGCCGGGCTCAGGATTGTGGTGTGCGAATGCGAACGGTTCTGAATGACTCTTGGAAGTCTTGGATGTCTCACATTCGCATTCGACCTTAGACTGTATCTGAGGATGAAGCGCACAGCTGTGCCAGCGGCTCACTTGCACGGCTATATGCGAGGCCACGATAGACATTTTAGCTCTTGCGCGTTCAGCAGCACCACCTTTCTCCCAGATCTGGTACGAGGTGGGCACAAATGAATCCTTCCCGCTATAATTTAAGCGACGGCCGTTCGCATTGCACGCGAGCCGACTGCTGGAAACACATTCGTCACGCCGTTCACGGACGTGAGACTCTGCTTTGCTGGTGTTGAGCACATCTGTTGCCTCTGCTAAATATTCCATCTGTGGATACTGGTCCTGCTGCTAACCTACTACATGGCATATAGGCCACTCCACCAGGATCACAACACGGCTGCAGGAGCCGGGTACGACAAGTCTCAAAAGACTGCTCGTGGAGGCGCGCCTGTAACCAGACTATCCTGGAGGAGTCTGGGTTGCAGCGTTCGTTGGGCTAACATTATGCATAGCTGCACAACTGTTCGTGGGCTTATCACAGACCTTTGGCCATGTCGGACGATTCTGTTTGGAGCAGTGACAGGAGGATTGCCCTGGTGACATGGCCAGGTTTCGACTCGTGCTCGTTCGAACTGTGCTGCCACAGACGGCGAGGCTCTTCCTCAGGCACAGCGATATATTCAATTGCAACACTCATGGCACGACACGACGTAGTACCAGAGTATAGTTGCCTCGTCTCTCAATGCACATAGAGGGGTGTTACACGAACGCCACAATAGTCACGCTCCTTCCTAAATGGTTGTGTGAACCTGCACCTTGTCGCTTATGGGAGGCCCAAGAACAACATTGATCACAGGCTCCACAAGGTGAGGGTTACGAACCCTGCACGTGGCAACCTTGGCAGAAGGCTAGCGCATCTTGTAGTTTCTTGCCACGGCTTCGCTTTGGCTGGGCACGAAAACCGTGGTGGATATGCCAAGGTGTCTCCAAGAGGTCAATCTTGCTTGTAGCGGCCAGCGTAAACCAGCCAGACACCTCCAAGGACATGTAGTGTGAGGGACTAGAAGGCAGCCATCACCTGCAACAACGTATCCCCGCCTGCTGATGACTGCTGACAGCTGACAGCAGCCTAGGCAACGTTCCGCCATTTCCCCGTGTTAAGATCGTGGCTATGCACGAGCGGAGGACGACCGCGACAGCAATACTAAGCATGCCTCCCTTGACGCATCTGCTTCATGTCATCGATTGCTCCGCGGGCCATGATGTGGACTCGTAGTCGTCATGCCTCCATCTGCAGTTTTTGTATGACAAGAAACACTCGGCAATGTTGCTCAAGCCTCAGCAATAACTTCCAAGTATTGCATAAGCCCCAAGAGCACGGCACACATACGCACTCGCTACATTCGGCGCAGTTAGACGATTCACCTGAGCGGCCCGGGGAGCGTGAGCAGATACGAGAAGAAAACAAGCAGACGACCAGTTTCGATGATCTTCTCGGAGGACTCGGCTGTTGAATGGCATGCTGGGCATGGCATGTCAGATTCTGGTTCTGGAGAGGCGATGCGGTCTGCCATGGGTATGATGAATTTGTGAACAGATCATGGTCGTGAATATGATGACCTCACCCAGTCTGTGGTTGTATCCTCGGGTGCTTGTAAAGGTGTGAAACGAAAGCAGCTAGCCGAATGCAGCACTCGCCATGCTATTGATGCGATGTTGACGAGGTCTACTGGGATAGACAGCTTCTCATCGAGCCATATTTCGACACATATGTGACAGCATATCTTCCGCGAAGAGCTGAGAAGCCTGTCGTGACCCGGGAACTACAAATCGCACCAGCTGAAATGGCAACACAAGACGTTGACTGGACGTGTCCGCCGCTCGAGACGAAGAAACACTCTGCAAGTATCGATGGCGCTTGTTGTCTTGCATTGCAGAGTCCAGGTAGTGGCGCAAAGACGCTGTCTGCTTGGTGACAGCTCCGTTCCTGTTTTCTCGAACTGTGAAGCTTTGGACACGTTATATCGCGGATGCCTGACATGACGGAAGCCAGGAGCAGGAAGGAGCACTTGACAAGCCTCAGCAAAGTGGCGATATCGCCTCCAACGTCTGTGAATGAATCGATGGCAAATCCCTCGTGCTTCAAAAGCCAAAAGAGTGAGAACCTGATGAGCACTTATCTTAGGGCCGTACGACAAACAAGCACCATTCATGGAGTACGACCTCACGATCGATCGCCTTCTAGAGACGCACAACACGGACTTGTCGAGGGGAATCTGCCGCTCGAGCACTTTCCAAGACGGAAACTGACGAGCCGAGCTGTCCTCATCGCTGGCCATCAACGTACGTGACAATCGTAGTTGGCATCATGGCAACTGTGTTGACCATCTATGGCTTACGAAGAGCTTCACCGACAAGTAAGGCGTTCATGTAGCGATGCATCTGTGAACATGCAGATTCATAGCTGGTATTCAATGAGGGGTTCAGCACAGCACGATTCTGCTAGCATTTCGAGACTTCTGTGTCAAATCAAAGAAGTCATGGTTAACTTATCTCGGCCGTTAGGAGTAGGATGTACTAGTACTACTATAAGCAGAATAGCCGCCAAACACAATCTCAGACAAGCACTCTCGTGAAAGTATCTCAACTTTCCAGAACCAAAAAGCCAACCGCATCTCTGAACTTGGTCACTCCATGTGTCCACGCTCGTACATGAGCCCGCCTCAAACACAGTATCGTAGCCTGCAAGAAACAGCATTCATCAATCACATTCTCCATCATCATCGAGACCTCTGCCAAACATCAAGCCTTGTGCACAACCAACCACACCGGACTCCTCTCATTCCCTCGCTTGACGTCCCATCCCATACTATCCAAACTCCCCGCAGCCTTGTCACTCGAGTACGCGATCGTAGTGCCCTAGTCATATCGAACGAGTCAGCCAAAAATCTCTCTCGCCGCAAAAGAAAAAAAGAAAAAAAAAACATAAAATTCTTCTCAAACTCACCTTTTTCCACACTCCCCCACCCTGCTCATGACACTCCGTAACACACCACTTCCCCAACTCCTCATTCCCATCCTTATCCTTCACTCCCGCCTTCTTCCTCAGCACCTTCTCCACAATCTCCCTCACTGTAAACTTAACCCCAACTTTAAACATCTTAAACTCCATTTCTTTTCCCTCGTACTTCTTCTCCCAAATCGGAGAAGCCTTGTTAAAAATGTGCAGGATCGTGTGTTGGGACTTCGAGGGGAAGAGATAATTTACGCCCGGGCGGAGGGTGGGGCATGTTGATGCTGGAGGAGGCGGAGGGGAGGGAGAAGAGCCGCCGTCGCGGAGTTTGCGGTGGGAGTTGAGGGTGATTTCGGTTTTCTTGGTGCTGCTTGTTTCCTTGCTGATTTCGGTTTTGGTGGGTTTGCAGAGGGTGGTGCTGCCGAGGGATGTGCCGCTGCCGGTGGAGGAGACGGAGTCGGAGGGGGAGATGGAACAGGTCGATGGAGGGGTGCAACGGGCGATAAGCTTGAGTTTCTGGGGAGGGGCGGTTTCGGGTTTGGGAGGTGGAGGAGGGATGGTGATGGTCCATTTGCCGTCTGTGGGTGCTTTGCCGACAATGCGCCAGTCTTTGCCTTGGACGATGGTCTTGGGGCCTGAGCTAGCTTTCGAGGGGGCTGCAGAGGCAGATGGACGTGGTGGTGGAATAACGACGGTCTTTTTCTTCTTCGGCGCTGGTGCAGCGGCCACGACGCCGGGTGCATGGACAATCAGATGGGAGTACTGAGGCTGTGCAGGGGCGCCGTAGGGGTAGGCAAACACGGCCGGGCTAGCCATGGCGATGGGCTGGGGGACTGCGTCAGGAGGTGGGATGTAACCTTTGCCTGCACGCCACTGGTATGGGGCGAATGGCATGGAGGTGCAGATAGCAAGTTGTTTTGCTTGAAGTTGCAGATGCTGAATGGAGTCAACACTGACAGGACGGATCAAGTCGGGATCTGTCGAGCTGCTGTGGGATGGGAAGCTTGTTGTACAAGATGTCCAGGCAGATTGGGGACGAGAGGATTCCTTTTGTGTCTTCGAAGGACGAATAGATCATGCGGCGGGCTGGCGCGCACGGCCTCAGCGAGTGGTGTGCTGAGCGTAAAGCAAACAGTCGTGAATCTGTCATTGGGCATCTAATGTGCCGTGACCTGCCGGACTGGTGGGAATCGGCTTGTCAGACACGCTTCTCCTGGTCGTTCTGCTTGAGCACGCGACGTCTCATTGCTGCTCAATGCTTGCTGTAGTCGTTTGTTCGCAAGCCTAGTGCAATGTTGTGAACGATGCGAGAGATAGCATAGAGCAAATGCTTGACACATAGCGTTAACGCTGGCTCGTGGTGATCTGAGACATCGTCAGCGTGCCAAGTAGACATGTCGCAAGAGTCACGATAGGCAAGTCAGATCATCTTTACATGGCAGTATCGTGCCATCGTAGATTGGAGCTGCTCTTGCGATGCTCTCGCAACACTCAACTACTGTCTATCATACACCGGCCACCACTGCGAGTCCGCCGTAAATCAGCTTCCTCACAGCATAGAAGCTGGCCTCGTTGTCTTTCGTTCTGAACTGTGGCTTCTGTAGTCCACCAGGTCCGGCTTCCACCTCGATCTTGCCGGAAGGACTCTTCCTCACCACAACAGTATGGTCGATGAGTAAGGTTCCTTCTCCTCTGAACTCTGCCGAGTGTCCCGAGGCAATCATTAACTTTCGCATGTCAGTCAACTTCAGATCGCCCACGTGCACTGGTTGCGTGGCACGATGATGTGTCGTCATTGCAGTCTGCACAAGATCGAGCACTGGTACTGCGGGAATGCCAGATCGTTCGACCTTGCTCTGTTCTTCTGCATCTTCCGAGTCGCCCTTGAGCATCTTGAGCTTCTTTTTTACATTTTCTTCTTGATCCGCGGTGCGGTCGTCCTCAATGGGCTCGGCATGAAGTCGACCAGTGAGCGCAACCACACCAAGGCCACGAACATTTTGCCACGTGAGCTTCTTGACAAGCTGCCGGCTCAGTTTGATCGTCCAAGCGTTCGTGTCGACACTTGCGTCGATAATCTCGCCCACTACGGGAGCAAAGACGTCTGACTTCTGCTCACCGCCTTCCGATAATAGATTGCGACACTCCGCTGCCAATGTCTGCGTCTCGGATTCACTTCCGGAGATGAGGATGAGCTTCCGAGGTTTGATGAGAGGGATCAGCATCTGCAGGTCACGCTTCTCATGCAGACCCGAGAAGTCGATGTGCGCTATTCGTAGCTGCAGTGTAAGCTGGAAAGTAGTGAGGACGGCTTTTTGATGCGGCTTGTCCTCGCCCTCGTCAGGTTCGTAGTCACTTTCATCGTCCTCTGATTCCGATTCAACAGCGTCCACGCCATCAGCACCCGTCACACCAGTCGCTTTGGCGATGAGCGCGTCAATGTCATCTGGCTCACGCTTTTCTTCAACCTTTTGCCGCTTATCAGGTTGTAGTTTGCGGTCCTTTTTGCCCTTGACGTTACTGCCATTGACATCACCCCACTTCCGTTTCTGGCCGACTGCAGCAGCTTCTTGCTTGACTTCCGCACGCATGTCTACACCATCAACAGTGTCTCTTTCTTCGGCTCGGAGATAGTCTTCGGGTTTGATGATGTCGCCATAGTCGTCACTCTTCGGCTTTCGCTGGACGAATGGAAAGACCTTGTCTCGTCCTTTTCTGTTCCGTACGTCGAAGTCGTGAACGTGCTTACTTCGGATCAGCACATTGATGCCCAGCTCAGCATCTGATAGGCCAGCCTTGCGTTTGTTGCTCTGCGTCATTTGTGCGGACAAGTTCAAGGCTCGTCCCTGATGCTCGGGATCTTCGTCCTCATCGTCGTCATCCGAGGACTCTTCTGCCTGGTCTTCGGCAATTTCAGCAGTAGCGGTATCGTTGGCAGTATTATCGCCTTGTAGGTTGCTGTGGAGCTGTTGCTGGCGTGCGGCGTACTGCTGATACAGCATGTCTTCCTCGGTGGTTAGACCTTCTGCAGAGAGCTGCCGAAGCTGCAGACTACGTCCATCAGTGCCAACGACTTTGGCACCTGTTTGCGAGCCAGATTTGGTGCTCGTCTGCCAGAAATCGGCCAATTGCTGTGCAAGGCTGAGTTGTGCTGGGTTCGTCTGCGAAACGTTCTCGGTCAAGATGACCAGATTGCGTGGATCTGCTGCCAGCTTCTCCATTGCTTGTCGCGAGAAGCCCCATTCGAGCGATGCATCACTGGCCAGCAGGATACAAGGCCGTTTTCGTCGCAAAGCCTGATCTAGCTTGTTCCTGCTCTCAATCTGCTTCACATATTGCCACTCCAGCAGATTTGGCACTCTCCCTTCGTCTGCCTGCGTCTTGTTCATGGCAGCCTCTGCGTCTCTGATGATCGCATCGTCCATCCACTCCAACATGCTCGACAGTTGACGAACTGTGCTCTTGCTCGTCCTGCTCGCCATGTAGATTCTGGCATTGCGGTACGTCTCAGCATGCGGGCCGCTGATGTTCTCGCGCCATGTGTGATTGAGCATGAATGCCAGCTCCAGCACTCGCGCCGATGAATCAGTCGGAATCAACACCTTTCCACCCTGTGCGATTGTCTCCCTGATCAGGCTGATGAGTATTTCATCTCTCTTCTTCCTGGGCAGTGACTCGGTCTTCTCGACGCCCTTGGAGCTGCAGATGAGCGCTGTGGGCCTCTGCAGGCCTTCGGTGATGTTGGCACCTCCTGCAAGCCATGCTGCGCCTGACAGCAGATTCTCTCTCCCCTGGTTCCAGTCGGCGGCATAGACGATGCTCTCCAAGCTGTGTTGAATGTGCCATATTGTGCCCCCAGGAGTGTGTCCAGCACTGTAGGCGGTGATGGTCAGATTGCCAACGGGAGGTGAGAAGGAAGAAGGTACAGGCTGATGTGGTTGGCTGTAGCGCAGCGGGTGGATGGCGCTGAAGTAGGTCGCGATGTCGTCGGCGGAGGGAGCGTGGTAGAGCAGCTTGGGGGCGGTGTCGGTGTCGGTGTCGGGCTCGAGCGCATTCGCAGCAATGGCGCTGGAGGGGATGATCGAGGCAGCGAGCGGCGACGAGGCATACAGATCAGCGAGCAGCGTGCGGCCCAGGTTGATGACGGGCGTAGTCGCGTAGACGGGCACCTTGCTGAAGTGCGGGATGTGCTTGCAGCAGTGCGCATAGGCGCCCATATGGTCAATGGTCGCGTGGGTCAACAGCACCACCGACAGCGTCGACACGTGTTTCTCCAGCGCCTGCAGCTGTTCTGCATCGAATGCTTCATCCCATCCCACATCCACCAGAATCTTGACTCCTCCGTCCAGCTCCAACAGCGACTGTGATGCTGCCGACTGCGACTGCGCGCCCAGCAGCGGGGTGAAGTGGAACATGGCTGATGTCCTGCTACCTATCGCTCATGTTGATGATTCTGCCTCTGCCTCTGCAATGCAATGCAACGCAGCACGTTCATGTGAAGCTATGGATGTGGAATTGTTGATACAGCTGTGGACTTAGTTCGGAACTTCGAACCATCTCCGTACTTCTGATACATGCACAAAATCCAGTCACTAGTTATGCTTGTGTACACACCATGACACACACTGATGGCGCACGTCTTCACTATCAATCATGCAGACTATCCACGAGACGGCCGCAACGCTGGTCTGGAAATCATACTCCTCGACTGCACACACAGCTGCGGGGAACTGGGGTCGAAGCTCTGTCTTGGCCGTCCAACCTCCTGCCCATTCGGCCGATCGAGTGACAGTGCGGCTAACATTGCTAACTAGCCGAAAGGTAGACCAGTACTGTGAGTAGAGACACACAGAGCTCATGCTCCAGCCCATGACGCGACTTGTAGGTTGATTCTGTTTCATGGTCTGTACACATCTCTCTCATTACAGCACACACCCCTACAATGGCTCCTCACAAGCAGGATGAAGCCTTCGAGGCTCACCAGAAGGATCCAGAGAAGTTCTGGATGCATCAGGCCGAACAGATTGCATGGCACAAAGCTCCCAAGACAGCTTTCAAGAAGTCCACCAAGAAGCTCAAGGACGGCACCACTCATGGCAGCTGGCAGTGGTTCCCTGATGGTGAGATCAGCACATCTTACAACGCAGTAACGAGGCACGTCGAAGCTGGGCATGGCGACACTATTGCGATCAAGTGGGACAGTCCCGTGACGAAGCAGAAAGAGAACATCACATATGCAAAGCTCGACGAGGAAGTCGCGATCCTCGCAGGAGCGCTGCGAGAGGAGGGCGTTCGCAAAGGCGATGTGGTCATCATATACATGCCCATGATACCAGCAGCCTTGATTGGTATGCTGGCAGTAGCACGCCTTGGAGCAGTGCACGCAGTCGTGTTTGGAGGCTTCTCAGCGTCATCACTAGCACAACGAATCGATTCGAGCAAGCCAAAAGCCATCTTGACTGCGAGCTGTGGTATCGAAGGTGCAAAGGGACCGCTCCCATACAAGCCAATGGTCAAGGGAGCGGTAGAACAGGCGGAACACAAACCTGCGAGAGTCGTCATTTGGCAACGAGACGAGCACAGATGGAATGACACAGATCGCTTGGCCGGCGAGAGGACGTGGCAAAGACTGGTCAAGTCGGCGAGAGATCGAGGGCAAAAGGCAGAGAATGTGCCGGTTAAGAGCAACGACCCATTATACATCATTTACACTTCAGGGACCACAGGGTTACCGAAGGGTTAGTCGCTATTTTCCATGCTATGTGTGATGCATACTGACTCAAGTGAAACAGGCGTCGTTCGAGAGGTAGGCGGGCATGCAGTCGGCCTCAACTTCACAGTACGGTACGTCTTCGGCATCAGAGGCCCTGGCGATGTCCTCTTCACAGCAAGTGACATTGGCTGGGTTGTCGGCCACTGCTACATCGTCTACGGCCCTCTTTTCGCCGGCGCAACCACCGTCCTCTTCGAAGGCAAACCAGTCGGCACACCCTCCGCAGACACCTTCTGGCGCGTCCTCGAAGAGCACAAAGTCAACACAATGTTCACCGCCCCCACCGCCCTCCGCGCCATCCGCAAAGAAGACCCCGAGAACAAATTCTTCACCAAACGCGGCGAATCCGGCGGCCTCAAAAACCTCCGCGCGCTCTTCCTCGCCGGCGAGCGCAGCGAACCCGCCATCGTCACCATGTACGACGAACTCATCGCCAAATACTGCGCCCCCAACGCCACCGTCATCGACAACTGGTGGTCCTCCGAATCCGGCTCACCCATGACATCCCTCACCCTCCTTCCCGGCACAGCCCTCTCCTTCACCGACCAAACCTTCTACGCTCCTCTCCCCATCAAGCCCGGCAGCGCCGGCAAGCCCGTCCCCGGCTTCGACGTCCGCATCGTCGACGACGAAGGCATCGAACTCCCCAAATCCTCCACAATGGGAAACATCGTCCTCGCCTTACCCCTCGCCCCCACGGGCCTCACCACCCTCTGGCAAGACGAAGACCGCTTCTACAAAGGCTACCTCAAACGCTTCTCCGGCAAATGGATCGACACCGGCGACGCCGGCATGATCGACTCGCAAGGCTACGTGCACGTCATGTCGCGCGCCGACGACGTCATCAACGTCGCCGCCCACCGCCTCTCCACGGGCGCCATCGAGCAAGCCATTTCCTCCCACCCAGACATCACCGAAGCCGCCGTCGTCGGAATGCCAGATAGCATGAAAGGCCATGTCCCCTTTGCATTCATCGCGATTCAGAATCCACCCGCGGATTTACTCAAAGATTTGAATGCGAAGCTGCGACACCATATTGGTCCGATTGCGAGTTTGGCCGGGTTTATTGCTGCGCCGGGGGTGATTCCGAAGACGAGGAGTGGAAAGACGTTGAGGAGGTGTTTGAAGGAGATTTTGGAGCATGCGCTGGAAGGAGAGTATGATAAGGAGGTGGTCTATCCCGCGACGATTGAGGATGCGAGTGTGGTGGAGAAGGCGAAGCACGCGGCGAAAGAGTATTTTACGAATGGCGAGGGAAGTAAGTTAAAGGCGAAGCTGTAGTCTGCTTACGAGGAAGCATGGAAGAAGATGTGAAGATGGAACGAGCTATGAGTGTTACCGGTATCTTTGTATGATATATGCTCGTCGACCGCAGTCGAGGCTGACAGACTGTAAATAGTGTGTGAAGTATTGATGCACTTTCACTTGTCCTGCGATGCGCCGGTAGCCTACCAGTCGCTATATCATGTGCCAAACCAAGGTCAAGCCACCCTGCCTGCCGCCGGACTCATAACAAGCAGTCGCTGCAAGATAGTCTTTCGAGATGTGGTGTCTCTGTGTCGATTGGGGCAACACTGTGACGACAACGCGGCAACGCGTATTCGGAACGATATTTCAGCAGCTTGATTCTCATTCGAGATGATGCTGACTTGCTGCCTAAGACCTGCTGCTGTTCGTTGATACGGGCACTATTCGCAACACCTAAGCCGGAGTGCCTTTCGTGCAATTTGAATGCTTGAGCATCAGCCGGCTATATCAAACAGTCACTCGCAACCGTAGCCACTGCGGCGCTCCAAGTGAATGCCTCAAAACAGCGGCAGTGAGACTACTAATCACCGTCCCACTCGTCACAAACTTTCTCGAATGCTTTCAATAAAGTCTGTGGGAAATTGTCAGAACATTCGCTGTGATATCGTCAAGGAACGCGTGAGCATAGCGACTTACCATAAAATCGTGATCTTCCATCGAGCCGAAGACTGGATTCTTGCCTAGCTTGTCGACTGTCACACGAGGACTGTGGATCCCAAACGCAATGCGAGCCAAATAACGAGGGTCATCGCGCGCTTCGACGACATCAAGAACTTTGTCAAATGCGGCCGGGTCCCAGAACTTCTTGGGCATTGATACCCTTGGAACAGAGGTCTTGGTCTCACACCATGTGCAGTGACCGCACTCCTGTGCATTATTGGGAAGCGTGTCTCCAAAATGTGTTGTCAAAACGCGAGCAAAGCATGTGTCGCCCGTGATAAGGTCCATGACTTGCTTCATTCTGCCCAAATCTTGCTGCTCTCGCAGTTCCAGATCCTTGTAGAGAGCATCGGTCAGCCTCATTGCCTCAGCTGGCGATGGCGGCCAGCCCTTCATGACGCGGAACACGTTGATGACTCCACTCGGCTCGAGCTCGATCAATCTATTGTCGTTCCAATTATTCAGCTTTCGGACAACATCAGCTCTCGGGACGCCACTCTTCCGGGCTGCTATTTCAACGTCAATATCAGTCCAGGTCTTTGCTGTTCGCGCACTGGCATGGATTGCGTTGGCTGCGGGTGTCTTGTCGCGGGCGGTAGATTGCTTGATCTTGTATCGATACTTCGTGTATTTAGGTGTCGTGGCTCGTAGTAGTCCGAACTGAAGTTCGAGCTGTGCATAAATGTTGCCGAGCGTTGTCATTTTTATGTCAAACTCTTTGGAAAGAGTGTACGAACTCGCCTCAATCGTCGGCTGCGGATCTTTTGATGCGGTGATGGAGAATATACTGTGCAAAAGAGCGAACACTGAGCTCTTGCTGGGCAGATCACCGCGTGCGAAGCTCTCGCGAAGATGCAAATCTTCAGCACACAGGAACAGCACGCAGTGAGAATCAAGTCCATCACGTCCGGCCCTGCCAATCTCTTGACTGTAACCTTCCAGGGATCTGGGAATGTCGTAGTGGAACACGTTGCGAATATCAGCCTTGTCGATTCCCATGCCGAAGGCGATCGTGGCCACAATGATGAGCTCACTTGACGCCATGAATTTCTCTTGTATCGCTGTCTTGTCTTCAGCCTTCATGCCGGCATGAAATGCCTCAGCCTTGAACTTCCTCTGTCTGAGACGTACAGCAAGCTCTTCAGTCTGCTTCTGCGTTGTTACATAGATGATTGTAGATCCGGGATGTTTCTTGAGTAGGCTTTCTAAAACTGGATACGACTCATTCTTGGTTTGGAATGACATTGCTTTTAGCTTGAGGTTCGATCGATAGGTTGAAGTTCGGAACAAACCATGTTGGTCAATGTCAAATGCTTTGCAGACGTCCGAAGCGACTGTCGGAGTCGCTGTTGCAGTCAAGCAGACCACACGCTCGGCTTGAATCTCTCGAGCGAATCGAGCCACTTTGAGATAGTCAGGTCGGAAAGCATGGCCCCATTCTGATATGCAATGGGCTTCATCTACGGCGAGCAGCCGGACGCCACCTTTGACATTTGCCATCGACGATACGAAGCCTTCATTGTTGAGTCGCTCAGGTGCACAGTACAGTATGTCCAATGTGCCGTTCCGCATGGCATCCACAGTCTGGAGATACTCTTCCTTCGACTTGGTCGAGTCGAGCACCGCAGCACTGATGCCTTTGCGATGAAGCGCATCTACCTGATCTTTCATGAGGGCAATCAGTGGTGAGACAACCAAAGTGATACCACCTTCCGCGTAGCCTTGTCGGATGCCTGCACGGCGGTCCATCTCCTTGAAGCACAACGCTGGTACTTGATAGCATAATGACTTTCCGCCTCCAGTAGGGAACACGACGACAGCGCTTTTGCCATCTAGCAGTCGTGCAATGGCGGCTTCTTGCTTCAGTCTGAACGAAGGTATCTTGAAGTGCTCATTGACAACTTGATTAGCAACCTCGATGGCAGAAGCAGATGGCTGTTCTGCGCTGCGAGCTCTCTTCAATGAATTGGCATTGTCTTCTTCACGCTTCCGCTTGGTAGAAGGTGCAGTATTCTCGTCGAGGCCTAGCAGATCTGCTTCGTCGCCAGAGGACAGATCGAACTCATTATCGTCACTCGCCATTATCTTCGCTGATGTGAAGTAGGCACAGAAGTGAGAAAAGGACCTCGGAGTTGATGGATGCGGTCGCGTGAACGTTTTGAGTAATGTACATTGGAACATGTCACTGAGAGCGGCAGCTGCAGATGTGAGACGCGTGAAAGGTTCGCCCCTCAGTTTAAACTTTGGCAGGCGCGCCAAGAGATACGCGTTCGCACGTGAAGCATTTCCTTCCAGCCTGTTGTTCGTTCTTTAAGTCGAACCCTCCTCTCATTGCAAGTGGTGTACACAAGTCAAGGGGACTGCAAGCCGAATCGAACTGACGAAGCTAAGCGTCGACTTGTACAGCGAAATCCAGGATCTGTCACAGCCAAGCCCTGAGCTTGAGAATCTTGTGGCTTGTCCATAATTTTTGTACAAATACATGTCAATACGCAGTACTCTCGTGCCACCTCGCCTGCTACATTTCCAGACGAAACCAGATAGTGTAGCGCTAGCTAGCAGCTCTACGAGCAGGTGCTGCGTCAGCGGACAGCGGACAGTCTCGCCAGCGGATATCTTTGCACACGACGGAGAACCTTCCATATACTACCTAGCAGGAATATGACGAAATACGCTCTCTTCGCGAAGTCTTGACCACCAGATCATGAGTTAGGGTCTCTTCTGCTTCAACCAGGTCAACGGGTATCCCAATACAGACGTGGCTCTACTGCCCTGCCTGGCGCCAACGACATTCGGCGAATATGCCGTTCAAATCGCGTAAGCAAGAAATGCGCAATATGCTTGGAGAATGTACGAGCACCGATGCTGATCAAAGATCAGTCATCATTCGGGGTAATCATGGCGGCCTATGAATATCCCACAGAGTCTGTAATGGTCTGTCGAGGCATTGCCACCTGGTAGGCCTAGAGCCAAACGTAGAAGTGCTTCAGCATCTCGGCTGACATTTCAGGAGTGGCTCACTGATCTTCTTGTCGGTATCTTACCCTCTCGAACACGCATACTTGAACCGCCAAACAAGATGCAGTTCAGCACACTACTCTCCGCCGGTCTCCTCCTATTGGCGACATCGGCAGGTGCTGCCCCAGTGTCGCAGAACAATGCCGGCCTCCTGCCATGGTTGATCCATATAGCCAAAAACGTGACTGCTTGCTGACTCTCACTCTTCCCTAGGCACTACGCGCCGACAATGTAGATACCTGGATTGCGTCGCATGATCTAGAACGGCGAGAGGCTGTACCTCGATTTGGCGCCTTGTGCAGACTTGCGAAGAAGATATTTCCAGGCCGCAAGCCAGCGCCAGGAAGTCCTGCAGCTCTCGGCGAGTGGGCAAACGGCAAAAACTTCCATGCCACTTCCGAGCCGTCCAAGTTTGCGCCAGGACTAGGATTGAAGAAGCCACTGCGGCAGGATAGTGGGATTTGGGGGCCGAGAGCGTGAGACGTGTGTTTGCGAAGGGACAAATACCGTCGAGAGTAGCAGAGAGTGGTATGAGTCTAAGGTGGGGAATTGTCTTGTAGAGCCTGGAGATTAAGATGTTCTTCTTGTTGCAGATCCTAAAAGAGAGGTTATAAGCTGCACGCTAAGTGACCCACGCAGCTGGAGATCCCTGAGGCCCCTGTTAGAAGACACCAAGCACACTGTAGTAGATTGCGTAGCAAGAACGACACGCGCAGGGCATAAATAGCCATCTTGGGCTCTTCTCACCCTGAGCAGGATCTCGCTTGGGGGCCGTTTAGTTGAATCTGTATTATATCTCATCCTTCGAGATCATGATGCCGTATGGATCTCGGTCGACCTCACTGACATGAATCTCATTGCTCTCATCGTTGAGCACTTCCAAGTAGTCTTCACTCAGGTTCTGTTTGCCACGCTCCTCGCAGCGGATTTTCTCCCACTGCACAAAGACACATTAGCATAAGTGCCACAAATACGGCCAATGATGTTGGCACTTACCTCTTCTCCGACAGTCCTCTCCAGCTGTCCTTTCAACACACTGTGCAGGAAACCCCGCTCGGTGTTTGAATGGAATAGCATTACTACACATTTGCCCTTCTCAATAGCAGCAAGGGCCTCGTGATGTGACAGCTCTCCAGTAAAGTAAAGATCGACGTCTTCGCCGTTCTTTTCTGCTTGCGAGAAGAGGCCGCCTCCGGATCCAGCACACAGTGCGATCGAGCTGATCATCATGTCCGAGGCTTGCTTGCCTTGTGGCACAGCGATGGGAAAGCCTTTAGGGCTTCCCATACCAAGACCTATGCGGTCGATGATTTCGAGCAATGGGACTGGCTCAGTGAAGCGGATGATGCGACCCATGCCTGCACCTGGGTGTCCCTCGACTGAGGCTTTGGTTATAGGATATCTCTTATGCCCCGAACCGCCCATCTTCAAGGCACGATCATTCAAATCGAGCTGCGACGGATGATGTTGCAGCATGTACGTGGGGCGTTGCAGCGATGAAGGCTTGGATCCCGTGTCGGCTGCGGGCGTTTGTGCAGGAGTCTGCTTCGTGGGCGACTTTTCTGGAGAGGCATCGGACAAGTTCTCCAGCTCGTCAGGGTTGGTTGGAGTGCCCGTGACGATGTCGGCGAGCCAGTCACCCAGCCCACCAGCGGCACAATCGATAGCGGTGTGAGGGCTGTAGACGCTAATGCCCTCTGCTGCCAGGCGAAGGAGAGTCTGCTGCTGCGAGTCTGCCAAAGTCAAGCTCTTGAGACCTCTGAAGATGATAGGATCTACGCTTCAGCTCTAGTCAGACTGATATGCTGGATGTTGCAGGCCACAGCACGTACGATAGGCAACAATGATCGAGTCCTGTCGCTCAATGGCTTCATCGGCCACTGCTTTTGTGAGGTCCACTGTAAGCAGAACTGAGTTCATCTGGCGGCGAAGGGGGTCGAATGGCGATTCGAGTAGGACTGTGTGATGTGAGTACGTATGTCTCCATAGCTTCCATATATTGACCTACGCCCGGTGTTGTCGAAGCTCTTGTCGGCCAATGCTTCAGGATACAGCCGGCGCATCGCATTGACGACAGCCCTGCTGTACGGCGAGGCCACTGCGGATTGAGCCATTTTGCTGTAGGCTCTTCGGGCGAACATGTATCAAATGGATGAGAGCAAGCATATTGGGAATAGGTGACGCGCCGAGCAACATCACAGCGACTGGCGTTAGTTAGCGGCCAATAGACTTTCTGCGCGATGATCAGATAAGATAACGTCGCATCACTGCATCATCTGCAGCTATCTTGTCGTCCGAGATGAAAAGACAACGTGCCAGCACCACCACGACCGGGCAACGGGAAAAGGACTTCGTCATGAGCGCACGAACCGATGTCGAGGCCGAGCAGAACCAGCTCACGTCAGGAGTGACGCCGCAAACGCTGCAGGCGACACTGCAGGAGAAGCTGGGAGCAGTGCATGTAGATATCGCAGATCTGTCGGGTACGCTTTGCATCAATAGAGCTGCTCTGTGCGAGACGTGGTGTGCTGACAAGCAGCAGGCGGTTGTGGGCAGATGTACGAAGCCATCATCGTCTCACCACAGTTTGCAAAGAAGACGACTCTCGCACGGCACAGACTGGTCAATAGCACTCTCAAGGCCGAGATTGCTGCTATTCATGCATGGACGCCGAAGTGCTTTACACCTGAAGAGTGGGAGAAGAAGCAGGGCGGTGGGTGAAGAATAGTGATGTGGCAATGAACTTGGATAATTAGATGTAACGCGCGAGCGTTCAGATTGGTAACGAGGTCGAGCCCATGCCGTGTGGTCGCCGCCCCAGGACTGCGCAGCCTGTGATCAGGGCGAAAGGCACTACATGCAGTCCAAATTCTCCGATACGCGGAGAGATGGCTTTGGCGCTTCCTGGTATGGCAGTGTGCCAACAGCTGCTGTCTGGAATAGCTGCTCAAACGCAGCATATCAGCGTAGCAGTCGCTTCTGAGCGCGCTCGGATCTATAGGAAACCACTTGCAGCAATTGCGAAATGTCGAGCCGGGCTTCAGGAACTGCACTCAATTTCAGCCTTCTTTTCTGCTCGCCTGCCTGTATCGCTGATTCTGATGTAGTCGGAACTCCCTCTCGTTGAGCGGGTCGCTAAATCCTCCGCATCCTCGATCCTGATCTGCGACTCTGTGTGTACTACTCAAGAACACTCGAACTGACTCCTCCGAATCTGTGTTAAGCGCTGCTTGCGCTGCGGTCGACAGAGCGAGCGGGTGCCTTTGGATGCGTTGAGGTTTGCGGTTCGTGTGAGAAGCCTTCGATGACGGAGGCTCATTAGTAGTCGATGGATACACGAAAGTGAGCAAGCACTTTCATGTGGCTGATTAGCATGTGTGAACGCACAGACCTTTCCAAATCTTGGTTCACTTCTTAGCGCAAGCTCAGCTTTCTACAAGATTAATTGGACCTCGACACACTATCCGACTGCTACTCATACCCACATGCTTTGTCTACAAAACCGAGTCCTTATAAAGTCACTTTGAAAGGAGTTGAGGTCTCCTTTAGACTTAAGATGCCTCCTCACAATGGACCCAACCTTCGAGGACGGCTACGAGCCACTTCCTCCTCTACCCAACACGCCAATTCTCAGAGCTGATGCGCAGCACGTCGAGTTCGACGACAGCGACTACGACATCTTTGGTGCTGCGCATCTAGACGAGAACACACTTTCTTCGGGAACCCTTACCTCGAAGACTCTCTCTGAGCGATGGGAGTCAGATGTCGCAAACAACGTACCAGAGATCATCGAGGCGGAGATGGATATTATCGATATGATCATCAGCATCAGAGTCACCGAACGTGCGGCTGTTGCTAAGCTCGTAGAAGTTCAGGCTCTGCTGAACTTCACCTTCATCACTGGTCTCTTGTACCAGGTCAGCAGGCTTCGCGAGCAAGTAGCCAGCCCGCTTCTATTTCTGGCTGTCAGCGCTCTGCTCATACTCATTCTCCTCAGCTTCGACATACGAGGAGTAGCGAACCGCACCAAGAGCACTCGAGCACGACGCATCAACCACACGCTCGTTCTCAATGCTCTTCTATTCTTGATCGCGACATCAGCCCTCGCCCTCTCAGCTACCTTCCTGGCAGCCAGATACGATGCCCTCGGCGATGGAAGCATATCAACTGGCTCCATCATCCATCTGGTCGATGACGCGATGTCTTCAACTGGAATGTGCCCCTTGGACAGTTGCTTGCCGCCATACTTCCCAGACTCGATCGTGCTGCTTAGCAGACATCTCCTGATTTGGTATGTCAATTTCTGGCTTGCGGTCGGTGCGTTCAAGCTAGGCCTCGGAAAGATGCTGGTATGCATTATGCAGACTCTGATCGACAGTCTTGACACTGTCAAGTCCTGCTTCACCACAGTTTCAGAGCAGCTCTACAACGACGTTGATACAGCGCTCGAAATGCTCCTTGTCAGCCGCATTCTGCTTCCAATTTGCGTACCGCTGCTTGCATTTATTGGGCTCAGCTACTCTGTTGTAGCCGCTATGGGCTTCGGCCTCATCATCTCCGTGCTCGATGTCGTCTCCGACAACGCAAAGGCCACAGACAAGTGTCGCAAGCTCTATGCCGGACTGTGGACTGATGGGGTATGGGCAATCCTCGGGAGAATACCGAACTACAGTCGCAAGGTTCTGATGCTCAAAAATGAGGCTGGACAGAGCACGGGAGATACAGCAACGAGATGGGTCCGGCTTCAACTCGTGGCGATCATGGTTGACGGGTTGGCGATGAGTGTAGGCCAGCAACTGGAAGAGTACTTGGAGGAGAATTGGTTGGGGCTGGCCTAGTGTTTGCTCACAGGTATAGACGCGCTTCAGATCGTGGCCAGTAGCGGGTAGTTGTCTCATAAGTTGGAGAGAAGGGAGCTGCATGCCTGGACGGGTACTGTGGCTGCCTGTGTCGGCCTCTGCATGGGTAGTGATAGAACTGCTTATAAGCACGTCTACATGATAGCTGCACTGTATCAGGCTTTCCCTAGCGATTTACTGTACAGCACGGCGATATGAAAGTGCTTGAAGACTAGGGCCAGTAAAATGCTTATCCACGTGGGTCAACATTGGTCCCCTGGTACCTTGTCGACACCGACACAAGACACGCCGACCACGGTGCCATAAGCACAACTGGCCATTGATCAGTCAATCACTCATCGCGAGAGAGGTAGTCATCGCCACTTATTGATTCTTGGTGCTGATCATGACCATTCCTCTCAGGCTTCCCAGCTCAAGATTCGTCTTTTTTGTTGGCCCATGACCATGTACCCGCTTGCCTCTCCGTAGCGTCTCTTGCAACCTCGAGCACTGGAAGGACCTCCTCCCAGCGTTAGCCATACATCTTAGAAACCAAAAGTCACGCCTCCCTCCACTCCTCCCTCACTGTCCTCTGTCGAGCCGCCTGCCGCAACATTCCTATACGTGCGCTCACGTCGTTCACCCCTGGCGCAACACCATCCTTCTCTCATTTCTCCTCCGCAACGTGAGCTAAAGCTACGCTGACGATGTCCACTTGGGACGCAAAGATGGCCCTGGTATCTTCCAAGGCCGGAGACCCGTGAACGCGCTCTGCCGTGGTGGCGGTACGACGCTCGTAGTCGGGTCATCATCTAAGACCCCTTCACTCCCTTCCCACAGCGACACTATCAGCAGCACATGTCAGAGAATTCTGTGGTCGGGTGTACAATATTGACCGCCTGTCTCATTTGCTCTGAACTGGTGGCCAAGCTCACACGGTGGAGAGCCCAGGCTTCCTCGCCGCATTTGATGATGAAGTCAATATACCCACCTCTATAATCGCTAGTAAAGTCAGACAGTCTCTCGCCAAACATTACACTAGCTCGCTCCACGACCGAGAGATTGGCGGGATCCATCTTGATGTTGAGTGGCGTGGACGGCGGCGCAGGGCGGAGAGGCGGCGAGAGGGAGTAAGACATCACGCTGGCTCGTCCCACGGTCGGAAGATCGGCGCTGAAGTCTGCGTGTAAATATACATATATGAATCAGATGAGGTAGTATAGTCAGTGCTGAGTCCGTAAATTCGGTCATCTGTGTTGCATCAGTCAGTCGGCAGCGAGCAGCGGCAAGACTTAATACTTCCTCGCTATAGTTTGCTACTGCGAAGGCAAACAACTACTGCTAACAACCCTTTTGTCCATCTCCTCACCTCCTTAATAAAGCCCTAACCAGTCCAAAGACACTCCTCGGTGCTCGTCGAGCACTATTCTCATACACAACCTCATTCGACGCACCAGCCGCACAGCTCAAATCAAACGTCGAATTCTCCACCTTCGCATCCGTAATAGCAAAGTTCTGCTTGCTCTCAGGGTTGGCATCTCTCAGTGTATACCACCACGTATTAACCTGGCCAAACAGCTCCGAGCATCCCACAGCGCGCCAGTAGTCCCTCTGGTTCTCCACCGAAGCGACAGATTCTCCCCACGCAGGACCTTCGGATTTGTATGGCCAGCCGGTTTCTGTGACCCATACCTGTTTGCCTTGGGAAGCATTGAGGGTCTTTTGATAACGGTCGTCGAAGATGGGGACTGCGTTGTCGAAAGTGTTGACGTAGCCGGGCGTGATGGTGGTGTCGTTCTCGAAGAAGGGGTATATGTCTACGCCGAGGAAGTCGACGGCTTCAATGACTTCGGCGTTGGACTCGTTGACCCACGATCGCCATGTGTCAACGTATCCGACTGGCTTGTCGGCTAGTACTGTTCCCTCGATAGCCTTGCGGGTGTCGTCGATGAACTTGACGATATCTTTTGGACCTGCGCCTACGCCAGCGTTTTGCCTGATACCAACATCTGAGAGGCGGTATAAGTCTTCGCTTCCGACTGAGATGGCAAGAACAGCGTTTGCGAGGTCTTCTCCGTATTCATCAATCGCTTTGGTAAGAGCTGTAAGCTCATTTGTTATGTTATTGCTTCCACTACACCAGATCCCGAGCAGGATGGATGTATTGGTCTTGATCGCAGCAGGAATGGCGGAGAGGACATCAGATGTTGTGTATGCTTGGATGTTGGTATAAAGTCGAACACTATTGAAGACACCAGCACCGGTGAACTTCTGCATGGTGCTGAATTCTTGTACGAAATCATCTTCGAACTTCGCATCGTAATTTGTGAAAGTGTTGCCGCTGTTAAAGCCTTGGTAAGTCCTGTTATCCTGAGCGACACATATGTCCAGAAAGATGGATGCCAGAAGCAGAGCCCCGCGAATAAATCCCATGATGGCCGCGTGCGGAGTGGGTCTTGATCGCAAGTGACGAATGCATGGCAAGCACGGTGTTTATGTAAGATACCGAGCAGGCGGTTGTCCTGATCAGTCATCTATAAAGGAGTCTCGATCGTGAAATGAATTAAGGTCGGGCCAAGCGTGGATTTCAGCATGATCCTGGCCACGGAAAACGCATTCCGAAGACCTCATTTCCATTTGATCGCATGAATGGGTGACAAGAATCAGAAGGCATGCACAAAGACTTCGGCAAATGTGCTGTGTTCCATCAGAAAGGGCATGCTGCAACAGTCAAGCCATATGGAATCGACCTCGCCGAGAACGAGCACGCAAGTCGAAACAGCCAATGCCATTGGTGCTGGGAGGTGTTGCCATGACCAGAAAGGCCTCCTGCGGACGGGTTTTGAAAGGCTGGGGCAGTTCAAAGCCTAACGTGATAGCTCGTGCTGCACATCACACTCATGAAGCCACTCGGGAACACTTTCCATTTGGGCGTGTCGAGCCTCCTCCCACTATGGGCGCAGCAGCTCCAGAATGAGCAATTGAGGCCGCAGCGGTGGTCCTCTAGACTGTTCTGTCGAGCCTCCTATATATGTGGGCTCAGCAGCTCCAAAGTAAGCAATTGAGACCGAAGCGGTAGTCCTCTACACTGTTCTGTCGAGCTTCCATAGGCAAAGCGTGCTTTTCAAGTGGTCGCCGTCACTCTGGACAAGCAGTCTTTGTCTCCGAATCCCAGGCATCAATACCGACGCGCCTCTCCATCGGCTCTCTAGATGGTCTGGCTGTTTGAAACATCGGTAACTTTTCAGTTCTCTTTGCCTCTGTTGGTTCTATGTTGCCGCGGTTTTCGGAGGTCAAATTGAACAACAGAGACGACCTTATCCGGATTGAGTGACAGTCGAACCACCCCGGTCATCCCCAAAATGGAAAGGACTTTGCTGGCTTGCCATTTGCATGTAATACATTCGTCTATATGTTAGCCATCATCTAGCTCGACTTTTGCTTCTTCCCTATGCTGACGTCCAAAGTGGCGACAACGTATACTGTGACAAACAGGGCAACCAGGCCGCTGAAGATGGTCAAAGGCTTGCGCAACATGGCGAGCGTCGTGTAATCGTACGTGACGATCAGGTCGCGATCCCTGAACTCATCGACGACGTTGATGGCAGTGAGGGTGAGCTCGGTGCGGCCGATGGTGTCCATGAAGGTCTTGTGCATACCTGTCGTGTTAGAGACGAGAGGCACGCTGGTCTCGAATTGGACGTTGCTGCGCAAGTGTCAGATGTTGTCCTGCTGTAGGTAGTCAAAGTACTCACGTCACGCCTTCTGGCAGGATGATGCGCGTCACGATCCTCTCATACTCAATGCCCTCATTCTGCTTTGGTCCTTCGAAGAAAGGCACCTTGAGCACATAGCGGCCACCAGAAATTCTCAAGAACTTCTTGATCTGGCCATTCCAACCGACACGGAACTTGTAGTTCCAGCCTCCAAACAGTGGGTATCGTGGCTTCAGCTCCAGGTTTGCCTCCCTCGGGTTCGATCTCCATCGCGAGGTGGACACATTACCAATGTCATCAGTGTAGTATGGGTCGACGCTTCCTACAAGCAGCGGGAACTTGAGCTCCTTCAGGGCACTCGAAGGTGGGTTGTAGTAGTTTTGCTGAGCCCACTGCACACGCGAGAAGTGGTTCTTGAGAGTAGCAGCGCGATTGGTGAGAACGTATCGCTCCTCAGTAGCCACATTTCCTCCCCAATGGCTGATCTCCACGTCTCTCTCCAGCGACAAGGCGTGAGTCAATGGCTTGGTGAATTCGTAGCGAATGCTGACTTGCTGCACGGCACCTGCCTCGCGCTCGTCGTACGGGCCGTATGTGAATGTCGATCCCTGCTTCTGTGGGTCCTCCTTGCCCTCTGCGTTCAATGAAGCGGGGAGCTTGACAACATCGGGGACATCGGTCGTAGGCAGCTTGAGCTTTGTCTTCTGCTTGAGAGTCGTGTAGGCGCTCGGGGAATATGCAGAGAACTTGTGCAGCACATACTGCTTGTCGTTCTGCTGGATCTGGGCCGGGACGGGGTCGAGGGCAGCGAGGATGAAGTAGGTGATGGAGAGCGTCTGCTGCTCTTTCGATGGAAGTGGCTTGGGGAGGGTGATTTTGTAGAACTCGGTGGTGCTGTAGCCAGGTCAGAACTGATCAGAACTGCACTGCACCCTGCATCGTTCTTACCTCGCAGGATCGATGCCTACGACTTCGACCTGGAAGCCAGTATTCGAGGCGTCTTTCTTGTCCTTGACTTCCAATCCTCCCACTCTGCCTAATAAGCCCTGCTCAAAGGGCAGATAGTACTCCGACTGCGCCTTGTCATCAATGTTCTCAATGACGACGTTGACCGTCTCGCGCGGATAGCTCTTTTCCAGGTTGATGTTCCGCACGAGATTCACATTGCGGAAGTGCTTGGGCGGCGCGAATGTCGATGGGAGGATGTTGCGCGATTCGTATGTCAAATTGGACTCAGCAGTAGCGACGCTGGTCAGGCCGAGCAAGGCCCATTGTAATAACCTCATTGTGCTGGATGTGGCATGGAATCTGTTCCAGAAAGTCGCCCTTCTCCAGAGCAATGGCCTCGCGTCACCAGAAAGCTGTCCCTTCGCCAATGCCAAGACTCGCGACAGCTCCTCCACTTCACTCACTGCAACTTCGAGAACATGTGATTCCGTCTCCATCTCCAGTCCAGCGGTGTCCACTTTCGCCCAACTCCGACGTGAACAATCTGCAATCGCTACATAGCTCGGAGCATGGCAAGTATATAATCTGAACAGCTCACATTCTCACAGTCACTTTCTACTGAACGAGTCTTCGCGTCATACTTCCAGCATGTCTGCTCCATGGATATGCAGAGCATGCCGGACGGGACTTGCCCGTAACATCTACAAGTCCAATGCACCGTCCCGTAGATATCTATCTGCAAACAGCAAATACTTTCGCATATCTGAAGAGGTTCAGCAAGCCCTTGCCGAGAAGAAGCCCGTCGTGGCATTGGAAAGCACAATCTACACACATGGCTTTCCATATCCCGAAAACCTCGCTCTGGCATCACGACTGGAATCGCTAGTGAGACTGAATGGCGGCGTCCCAGCGACCATCGGCATTCTGGAAGGTGTAGCTAGAGTTGGACTTGCCGCCGATGAACTGGTTAGACTGGTATCAGCGCCTGCCTCAAAGATTTCAAGACGTGACTTTGGCTTCGTCCTTGGCCTCAAAAATGCTGAAGGCAAAGCTCTCAACGGTGGTACAACAGTGTCTGGTACCATGGTTCTGGCTCACAAAGCCGGAATCAGAGTGTTTGGTACTGGAGGCCTTGGTGGTGTTCACAGAGGTGCCGATCAAACCATGGATGTTTCTGCAGATCTGACTGAGCTTGGCCGCACTCCAGTCGCGGTCGTCAGTTCCGGATGCAAGTCCTTCCTCGACATCCCCAAGACTTTGGAGTATCTCGAGACGCAAGGAGTAGCTGTCGCTACATTTGCCGATGGTCGATCTGGGCATGTGGACTTTCCCGCCTTCTACACCAGAGATTCAGGTGTCAAGTCGCCACAGGTATTGCAGACAGAAGAAGATGCCGCACGTATCATCTTAGCACAGCATACACTTGGCCTTCAATCAGGCATACATTTCGCAAACCCCATCCCAGAGCAGTTCTCAGTGCCGTTCGCGCAAATGGAAGAGGCTACCAACCAAGCACTTGAGGCCGCCACTGCTTCAGGCGCCACTGGAGCTGCTAGTACACCTTACATTCTGGCCAAGATCAAGGAGATCACAGGCAGCAAGAGTGTCGAGGCTAACACAGCTTTGGTGGAAGCAAATGTGATCAGAGCTACGAAGGTGGCCGGCGCATTGCAGAGGCTGGAGCTGGAAAGTGAATCAGGCGTAGCGTGAGTGTGGTCTGAGTCAAGATTGTAGAAGTGCATATAGTAACATGGTATATAGAACTTCATCCTCCCCATCTCCCACTATGACCGGACCCGCCGCCAGCAGCTACTCCAGTAACGGTGTCTCTATCGGAACGTCTAAAAGTGACGCCAACACGAGTCGCACATTCTCTCAGCATGACAAAAACGTCATGAAAGGGTTGCGAAAGAGAGGCTCGACGTATCAGCAGATTGCAGCACAGTTCAATGCGGAAGAGCATATCGCCAGTGTGATTGAAGCTGTCAGAGACTCTCCAGCACGACTCGCTCTGGGCAGTGAGCCAGCACCAAAGGAGTCTAAAGTGACAACATCGGCACCAGAAAAGCACAAAGCTAATGTCTTCGTTGCTGGCAGTCTTGCCGTTGACCTGGCCTGCGACTTCAGCCCCAAGACAGACTCATCTCTGCTATCCCCCGAACTGAAGACATCCAACCCCGCGAACATCGTGCAGTCGCTGGGTGGTGTCGGTCACAATGTCGCACGCGCTGCCCATCTCATGGGTGCCGACGTCCGACTGTGCAGCGCAGTCGGCGACGATTTGACAGGAAAAGCAGCACTTGAAGCACTATCCTCAGCCGGCATGTCCACCGAAGGCATCAAGACTCTACCTCAATCCAGCGGAAGCCGCACAGCGCAGTACATTGCCGTCAACGACAAAAACAAAGACCTTGTCCTCGCCATGGCAGACATGAGCATCCTCGAAACCCCCTCCACAACCAAATCGACCCTCACCACCACCTTCAACAACTTCTGGCTCCCCCAACTCCAATTCTCCAAACCCACCCACCTCGTCCTCGACGGAAACTGGCCACCCCAATACCTGGCGCTATGGCTCTCCGCCGCCCGCTCCCTCCCGAGCCCTCCCCACATCACCTTCGAACCCGTCAGCACCAGCAAATCCACCTCCATCTTCTCCCTCCCACCCACAACCCACACCCTCTCCACTTTTCCCCACAACTCCATCTCCCTCGCAACCCCCAACACCCACGAACTCAACGCCATGTACACCGCAGGCCGCGCATCAGGCCTCTTCTCCTCCCAACCCTGGTGGTCCATCATCGACGCCCTCGGAATCCCCCACTCCGGCGCCCGCGCACAACTCACATTCGCCACATCTCGCCATCTCGTCGACGAAGGCATCCCCCAACAAACGATCCAGTTACTCCCGTACATGCCCGTGGTATGCTGTAAACTCGGCTCACAGGGTGTGCTACTCACACAAATCCTCCCCGCTGGCGACTCACGCTTAACGAGTCCCGCTCATGCACCGTATATTTTGTCCAGATGCTCGAATGGGACGGAGGAGACTGTTGGTGTGGGAGGAGTGTATATGCGGTTGTTTCCGGCTGTGGAGGAGGTGAAGGGCGAGGATGTGGTGAGTGTGAATGGGGTGGGGGATACGTTTGCGGGGACGCTGGTGGCGGGGTTGGCGAAGAGGAAGGCGGAGACGAATGGAAAGGAAGGGTGTGTGGAGGATTTTGTGGATGTGGCGCAGAGGGCGGCAGTGTTGACGTTGAAGAGTCAGGAGGCGGTTAGTCCGGGGTTGGGGACGTTGAGGTTGTTGTTGTGAGATGCACATTGGAAGCTGGTTTGAAGCTGTTTTGTACATATGATTAGGTTCGAGGCAGAGACACTCCCTATCTCAGTGCCGAGTCAGATGCCAGGTCTTTCCGCGCAAGCTCATCTGTCTTGATATCCGCCTCGACTAGGTTCTCCTTCGCCTTGCCTTCAAACTTGGCAGCTTTCTGCGCATTATGCGACGATCTATCATTGACCTTTCCCGTCTCATGCAACCCACCAGGTAGCACGCCCTCGGGCAACTTCTGGCCCTTCTCTCCCAACACAGCACCACTCTTCGGCGTCCTCTCTGCACGCAGCAGTCTGGGCACATTCTCTCTCCTGCCCACTCCAGCCTTTGCGCCTGCACCAGGATCCAGACCCATTTCACGTAATCGTTGGATGGCGTCCTCGACACCGTCTGCAGCCTGTCTCCGCAGGTCTCTTCGCTCTAATTTGACGAATCGTTTCTGTTTGTACGCTGCTAATCGCTCCTCTGGACTTGGAATGGGTGGTCGTGATTCGATTGAGCTTCCAAAAGGAGAGACAATCTTTGACACGACGTGCTGGATCTGTGTGCTCACTCGGAGTCGATGGAGCTCGACTACGTCGCCGGTGAGGAGCGAATTGTTAGGATCGTGGACCAGATGGTTTTGGTCGGCGCGGTAGTACTGTACGCTGTGTTAGTATCGAACCAACCACATATGGAAATCCGGCATGAACGCACCTTCTTGATAGAAGTATTCCACCTCTGCCCGGCGACGCGCACGCGCACCGTCTTGTCCATCTTGCCATGGCTGACAACCACTCCAACCGTCTTCTTGTGCGGCGTCACTTTCTCCCATTGCTCCTGCTCACCGATGGGCAGCGTTTCCGCATTGACGTGTTGGAGATAGTGATCGGGTATTCTGGCTTGCGGAAGTGGTTTGGACAGAAGTTCTGCTGGCGCCAGTTTCCTGTAGTCGGTCTTTCCCGCTGGCTGTGATTGTGTCGCAAGGCATCGCTGGCAGATCCATTGCGGCTTTGCTATCTTGGCTGCCAGCGTCCGGACGGATGTGTTGAGCGCGCGTTGGCTCATTGTCGTGACAGTGATGAGATCTATCTTGCTTTGATCGCGTGCATCGACAGAGCGACATCCACGGAGAGGGCTCGATCTCGGGAGTCCGCCAGCGCGCCAAGCCTGACCATCACCCACGTGTTTCCTGCACTCCAACCACATTCATCTGCACGACCTTCCAAGGCCGCGAATAAGTACGCTACCAGAAATCACGTTTTGTACTTCTGCGAACCATAAGTGCATTATTTGCTTTCTGATACCAACACTATCTTCACGTTCTCAAAGCTCTCCGCTAGCGTAACAGCACCATGTCTACAGTGACCTCCATCAAGAAGGAAAGCAACAGTCCAACGGCATCTTACAAGCTCAACTCTGGCACGGCAGTTCTCGCGTGCATCATCTACTTCCTCACACCCGCTCTGTACCTTGGCATAGAATACTACGTCTCGCTGGACTACGCCCCGTCCTACAGCTACAGAACTCACTACACCTCCCAGCTAGCCGTGCCGGACGAATATGTCGAGCGCAATACTGGACGGACGGCCTTCTCGCCTCGTGCTCACCTCATGAACTACATGTTCATCGCAAATGGCCTTCTCTACCTCATCGGTCAACGACTTCTTCTTGGATGCTTTGACAAGACTCTTCAGCTCGCCACAACCAGGATCTTTCTCGCCATGGGCCATTGCATTGGCTTCATATTGGTTGCAGCAGTCCCAGGCGGTCCTAAGCAAGAAGAAGCTGGCATTGCATGGGTTCACTTCGTTGGAGCTCTTCTCGCGATTGTGATGGGAAATGTCAATTCTCTCATTACAGGCATTGTTACACCACAATGGGGTCTGCATAAGATTATCTCATTGGCCTGCGGAACTGTTGGTCTGTGCAGTACTGTTTTGTTCTTCTTGTCAGTGGGGAGGGGCCCTTCGCCTGGGCTCTGGCAGAGGCTGAGCCTATATCCAACGCAGCTGTGGATGTTCTTCACTGCGGATATGCTAATGGCAGAGATATCGAAGTTGATGAAGGAGTTGGACAAGGAAGAGGAAGCCAAGATGAAGAAGCAGGAGTGAGCCTGTTCATTCGACCTTGTTGCAGCGCATGAAGCAGCCTCAGCGATTGCCGGTAAGGGTGCGCTGAATATTGGTGACCTTAAAAATCACTACTATGCAAGTTGAAAGACGAGTGACAGTGTTATCTAGGGCTGCACGAGTCAATCATCTGAGCTCCGCATGGGCAGTCGTAGGAGCATCCGATCGCTGCATTTCGAGTCGGGCATGAATAAGGTACAAGTAGGCAATTACTGCAGTACCAGCTTGTGTACGCGTGCTTGGGACGGGCATCGGCCATGTCAAAGCCGATCTCCAAGTAGCGTGTTGTTATGGTGGCTCAAGACACATGGCAATAGACACAGATCCGAAAGCGATTTTACGAGATTTGCGAAGCTGGACCACGAGATACGGAGATTGAAATGAGCTTAAACCACGGAACAGACCTCTTGTACACAGTTATGCATCTTGTGCGAACCATGAATTCTGGTTAAGCCGTCTAGCCGTGGCAGCAGCGATCTCTGACTGGACGCCACACCTCCATGGCGTCTGATCCTTCCGCTGCTAGGCTCGGCACAGCTATAGCGATGGCTTTCTGGCTTGCACAACTTCACACCAGGAAGTGGGAGTCCCGATGGTATAGCTATGGCAGATATACTCTCGATTGCACGTTGCAAAGCTGTCTCGCCACGTGTTGGACCTGCCTCTTGTCGACTGCACATCAGCTGGTCCTTCGATGAGACTTCGATACTATTGCCCCCTGCATTGTACGTGCCAGCACAGTCTCGATCGTGAGCATAGCCTCAAAGACGGGACACGAAACATCAAGATTCGCCATGGCTACACAAGAACAGACTCCTCCTGGCAGCTCGTTGGGTGGCCAGAAGGAACTGGACCCTCAACACATCTCTCGACAAGACAGCATGGCATACGATGATGTGGAGAAGCAAGGACTCTCCGAAGCAAACGACGAGAAGAATACAACACATGTTGATCCCAACATCGTCGACTGGGACGGCCCAGACGATCCGTCCAATCCAAGAAACTGGACAACGAAAGCAAAAGTCACTAATACCTCTCTTGTCATCGTCCTCTGCTTCCTCACACCACTGGCGTCAAGCATGTTCGCGCCAGGAGTACCAGACGTCCTTCGAGAGTTCCAAACCAGCGCAGCCACGATTGCCGAACTTGTCGTGTCTATCTACATTCTTGGATTCGCCGTTGGACCACTGATCATATCCCCGTGTTCCGAAATGTACGGCAGACACCCGGTGTATGTCGTGTGCAACATCTTCTTCATCATCTTCACGATTGCCTGTGCAGTCGCCAGCAGCATCACTCAACTCATCGTGTTCCGCTTTGTGGCAGGATGTTTCGGTGTCTGCCCAGTCACTCTAGGAGGAGCTTCGATTGCCGATCTGGTTGCGCAGGACAAACGAGGTGCCAGCATGGCACTCTTTGGCATGGGGCCTCTTCTCGGACCGGTGAGCACGAGCTGCCACTGTCTCTCCTGATAAGCAGCACTGACTGACTGTACTAGGTCATCGGCCCCATAGCAGGCGCCTACCTCTCCGCAGCAACCGACTGGCGCTGGACATTCTGGGTCATCACGATCGCCTACGGCATCTGCACCATCGCCCACGCGCTCTTCTGCCGCGAAACCTTCTCCGTCACGCTCCTCGCCTCCAAAACGAAACGTCTTCGCAAAGAAACCGGCAACAACAACCTCCGCTCCGCCCAAGACGACGGCCTCACAACCCAAGCCCGCTTCTCCCGCGCCATGATCCGCCCCTTCAAACTCCTCCTCTTCTCCCCGATCGTCAGCCTCATGGCCATCTATGCCGCTTTTGTGTATGGAGTTCTCTATCTCCTCTACACAACTTTCACATTCGTGTTTACTGAGTACTACTCCTTCACGCCTTCCAATGTCGGACTCACATACCTCGGCTCTGGAATCGGAATGTTTATTGGCTTGTTCCTCATCGGCGGCGCATCGGATAAAATGCTCAAAGCCAAAGCAGCGAAGAATGATGGGGAGCTGAAGCCGGAGTATCGATTGCTGATTCTGATGTATACCGGGTGGTTGGTGCCGTGTGGGTTGTTTGTGTATGGATGGACGACGGAGTATCGGATCCAGTGGGCGGTGCCGTTGTTTGGGACGTTGTTGTTTGGTGTAGGGATCATTGCGGCGTTGATTTGCATTCAAGTGAGTTTGATTTCCTCTTTTCACTGTTTGCCTGAGTGAGGGAGAGCACAAGCTGACTTGATAATTTGCACAGCAATATGTCATCGACGCATACACGCTATACGCAGCTTCCGCTACAGCAGCCATCACAGTGCTACGATCGATCGTAGGAGGACTACTCCCTCTCGCTGGATTGAGTCTATACGACAAGCTAGGTCTAGGCTGGGGCAACAGCTTGATAGCCTTCATCGCTCTCGCCATGACACCCGTCCCCTTCGCCTTCTACTTCTACGGCGAGCGGATACGAAAGAGCAGAGTAGTCATGCTATAGCATTTATTCCTAAACATCCAAACAAACATCTACTTCCTATCTTTCATTCGATCCCACACAAACCCCGTCCCCCACTCCACAAATCCCATCACGACAGCTGTTCGTTGAATGTAGGTCCTCTTATACCATGGCAGACCGTAATCAGACTGCGGTCGGAGAGGTTCGCCATCGAGATAGACTTCAAGGTACAGCCAGAGAAGTGTGTAGCCGAGACATGAGAGGATTATTCGAGTGGGGACTGTGATGTAGAACCAACGCCAGGCTGCTTGCCAGAATGTTCGTGCTTCGCTGGGTTGCGGTTGTGCTGGCTGGGGTGTCAGTGTGGTTGTGAAAGGTTGGCGGAATGGGAGCATGTACTTTGGAGGGTTTCGTGGTCGTGCGTCGGCTTTCCTGACATGGCTGTCTTGTATACAGGTCTTGCATGTGACTTTAGTAAGGGTGTTGGAGTATCTTGATGATATTGATATAGTGTTGGAAGATGTGGCTCAGAATGGGAATGGTCGTCTCGTGTTGCCTCGGAGGAGTAGAATCGGTGCCGAGAGCCGGTGATCGTCATGATATAAGCTCTATCAGGGATTGAGACCAAGCTGGAGGTTTTGACGGTTCAGGCGCTGGGGTTGATGTAGAACGGCTGCTGTGATAGCGTAGTGAGCATCGAAAGGCCGTTTTTGGTGAACATCGTCCACCACTTGATCAGACGCGAGTTCAAGGTAGTGACCTTGACAGTGATCATCCAGTCCGTTGTGTAGACATCTTGAATCATCGTGCAGAGTCTGGTCAATAAGTAGCAGCTCTGCACGTACAGCTTGTCAGCATAACAAAGGACTATAATCATATTTTCTGTAGAACAAAGGGAACGATGCTGATAGACCAGCATCGTATACGACTTACCACAAACGAATCCATTGAGCCACGACAGAGAGCGCGAGGCTGCATTAGGAAGGTTGACTGATATCAAAATGAGCAACGAGGCACTTCACCTCTGTTGAAAAACTTTGTCAAACTAGATTGACGAGGCACGTCTCGTCGAATGTACGAGCAAAAACATAGGACCATGAGTAGCTAGCAAAGGCTTACAAGGTGCAAAAGAAGAGTCGCACCGAGATTTTAACCCGGCTAACACGTTGGACAAGCAGCGAATTGAACGCTGGACCACCTCTAATTCACATACTGGGCTACAGTATCGTGCTAAAGAGGTATCATACCACTAGACCACACTTTGGAAGCTGTTAGTTGAAGTCTTCGAAAGCCAAGGTGAGTTGGTTAAACTTACTGCCCGCTGATTGGTGGAAACATGAGTTTTTGCAAGTATATATTACGCAACATGGAGCAGCATGGGCAACTGACCGGACCTGCAGTGTGCCAAATCCTGTAAGGCCTGTACCAATGACAAATCGCAACTTGAACTGCTGTGCCGACTCGATGGCTGTTTGATCGATGCGGTATGCTATCACAGTTTCCAGGCCGTATTCTCCAGTCAAAGAGCTTTCTTTTGAGCCCGTATTCGCGGCAATCGATCAAGTATTCGTTGCTGGAGCTCAGCTCGATCGCGAATTCATGTGCGGACGTGGGCGCCAAGGCTGGTTCGTGCTCATCTGAGCTTGAGTGATTGCGTCTGATCCTACACGACTATCACTCGCGCAATGCGTGTTCATGTGCTATTACTCAACACATCACCTTTATACTTCGATGATTACACCTGGTGACAATGCATACCGCCAGATTACGGGCTTTTAAAGCTGCGCATGTACGCCGTACGCGCCTTTCTACGTATGGCACAAATTTATGCTCGAGACACTCCCGAGTGCACAGGTACACCTGGTATATACAATCGTTGTCAGGATATATGAACTACCTTGGCCTATTAGAGCATGTTTACCGTCCAGCTGTGACCGAATAGAGTAGATCTATTGGCTGCGTAATGCACGTGCTAGTAGGCTAGCAACGCTATGTAAATAATACCGTCGAATTCAAATTAGTATACTATGCTAAATTAAGCGTAGTAAACTCTCTTTCTTTATCTTATAATACTAGCTACTAGAAGTAGGTATATAACTATAAACTAGTTATTCTATTAGATATAGTATATCTACGCTATTACTAGCGGCCGTAGTATTATATCTATATAGTAAACGCGTCCTTACGACGCGTACTAGTATAACCTACGTCCGTATATCTACCTTAATCGTTATTAATATTACGCTGTAGCTTATCGTTAGTATATACCGTCTATAGGCTCCTTAGAATAGTATATTAGATAAGTAGGGTTAGTAGTATATAACGAGCTCGTAACTACCGCTATCCTCGTAGTATAGCGTAAATACTATATATACGAACATCGGTAGAAGCTATTATAGCTAGTAGAATATATATAATAGGCCTTAATCGTCGCCTCTACTATATATACTAAGCGGACAGTACTATACGCCTTAGACTATACTAGTCTATAGTAATAGGCGAGTAAATAGTAGAGCTACTAGTATATACTTACTAGTACGTATCGAATTATCTCTATATTAGACACCGCTATACTCTAGTATGTTTAAGACTATTCTAAGCTCTTTACTATATCTACTGTAGCTAAATAATATATAGCTAAGTCTAGGGGCTATATCGGAGTATAATATAATAGGCTCGTAGCCGCGGACGATATCGTATACGAAATAGTATATAGTGTTAAAAGTAGAGGGCGTTTGTAGATACTATATAATGTCAAGGAGGGTATAGCGTAGTAAAGAAGAATAGGGGATTAATCTTGAACTAACTTATATATATAGTATAGTAGTAATATACTAGGAACTAAATACAAAGTTGATTTTGTTAGTTATCTAAGAAGAGAAGAAAGAGAAGCAAGATATACCTCTTACTAAGCCTTAGGTGGATGCCTTAGGCATCTAGAACTATGCTTAGAAGTCTATATCTAGACTAACTATCTAGGATATATTCTTAACACTCCTACTTATACTATATAGTTAGATCTTTTAATAGATTATCTATAGTACTCAAATACTAGTCCTAATCTTGATTAGTTATTAAGTACTTACTTTTTAGACTAATAACTAGACAGCACTAACTATTAATCTAATAAACTTTCTATACTACTATCTCTTATAAAAAGGTAAAAGAAATACCTTCTATAAGATCTTCCTCCTCTCTTATATAGGAGTAGATTGTTTAGGACATAGACTATCTAGTAAGTTGCCCCTATCCTTTCTTATAGCTAATTCTAATAGCTCCCTAGATTCCTTATAGCCTAGTCCCCTACTTAGTTATATTCTATACAGCTTCTTAGTTCCCTAATAGTCTTTAGAGTACACTATTCTTAGCTATAGGGATCTTATATTAAGCTAGGGAGTAGAGTAACTATATATTAGTAGAGGAGATAATAGCTACTATAGAGGAGGTCTTTAATATTAACTAGTACTTAGCCTTAGGGGGTGTCTAGTTTAGCTAGGTGCTATATAGTAATATTGTAGTTAGTAACAGGTCTAATATTAGTAAGAGCATTTAGGACTTTATAAAGTCTAACTAAGGAGGAGTTAAGTAACTAAAATCTTTCTTTTAGACTCCTCTTAGTTTAACTCTAAGGCTTGGAGTTATCTTTTATATATCTCTTATATAAGGTAGAGCTGCCTTATAAACTCCTGAAACTGTAGTCTATTCTTTAGCTTAGTAAGACTATCTACTACTATCTCTTTTATATTCATATATTCTATAGAGATAAGTCTGTTCTACTAGAGCTTTCTCATAGCATTATATAAGATATTAATGTGTTTAGACTTGTTATAAATATATAAGTCCTTAACTAGAGTAAGGGTAGCTTAGTTATTACCTTTTAGCTAAATTAGCCTAATTCTAGTAACAGTTTCCTAGTTACTAAGGATCCTTAGTTAGTAAGAACATTCTCCTACTAACTCTAGGCATCTAAGCTCTCTTAAAAGAGCACTAAGGAACTATAACTATTTTGTATATATATTTATAGCTATATATTTAGCTTCTATTATAGATGTGGCCACAGATTTCTACTTCTTACTTATCTAGGAGATTAGTGTACTATAAAGGAAGAAGACATATCTAAGGATTAAGACTCTATTAGTCTTGTCTATTACATAGTTAGAGTCTATATATCTAGTAAGAAAGCCTTAACTATTCCTTAAGTATCTTAGACTAAGGTCTAGGTTTGATCTTAGGTATCTAGTTAGCTTCTTTAGAGCCTTTATATATCCTACTATTAGATTACTAATATAGGAGCTTAATCTTCTAAGGGCAAATGAAATGTCTAGTCTTATAACAGTTACAAGCTATATCTATATTCTAATAATAGATTAGTACTCCTATTTGTTACACCTTTTATTATTTAGTCTAGTAGGCTTCAGACTTTCATAGCTGTCTATTAGTAAAAGAGTTAGTAATATAGTCTCTTAACCTATTCTTATCTTAGCTAGGTTCCCTTAGATATAGTGCTTCTAGTCAAGTTTTAGCTAGCCTTACTATCTGTTTCTTATTAGTCTTATTCTAAGAATCTTGTCTAGTTCTCTAAGATCTTTAATCTTAAAGACCTTACTAAGTTAGTCTTTAAACTAGAGAACATCTTCTAGTCTCTCTATAGTAATAGGTATGTTATTAATATAGATTAGGATTATTAGGTCTTTCCTTTTCTTATAGATTAGAAGACATAGGTCCACTTCTAATTGTCTGAATCCTATTCCTTTTAGCTTTGACATATATAGCTGATTCTAGTCTCTTATAGCTTACTTTAGCCTATAGAGACTCCTTAGAACTTATAAGACTATACTAGTTAGTAGGTTAATACCTAGTAGTAGGATTATATAGATGTCCTTATATAGGGTGCTCTCTATAAATGCATTGTTTATATCTACTTAGTATAGAACTAGGTCCTTCTTATAGACTATAGCTATAAATCCTCTTAGAGTATCCTACCTAACTATAGAGGCAAAAGTCTCTATATAGTCTACTCTATACTTTTAGGAGAACCCTCTTATAACTAGTCTTGCCTTGAACTTTTTAATAGCTCTACTAAGCTTTCTCTTAATATTAAAGACCTATCTTAAGGTAACTAGGTTAGCCCCTTTTAGTAGGACTACTACAGTCTAGGTGTTGTTACTTATAAGTGTATCTAGCTCCTTCTAAATAGCTTCTTACTAGAGATAACCCTACTTAGGATTACTTACTACTTCCTTATAGTTCCTTAGGATTAGAACCTCCTATTTGTACATTCCTACTTCTTTAGTAGCTAAGAATATAATCTCTTTAACTTCCTCTAAGAATTCTAGGTCCTATAGGATACCTAGGTTAATAGAGCTTATAGCTAAGAAGAAAGCCTAATACTCTAGGAGCATTTCCTTGTCTAGCTAACTATTCTAATCTAGCTCAAGCCTAATTAGCTTTAGCTTCTAGTTAAATCTATTAAGTTCTTAGGATACTTTCCTCTTTCTAAGGGTTTGCCTTAGGGCTGTCTACTCCTAATCTACCTCTATAGTTTCTTAGGTAGAATTCTTAGATTCTTTCTTAACTTTCCCTTAGTCTAGGAATTTTCTATACTCTCTTATATCTTCTAGTAGAGGTAGAAGTTGTATAAAGAGTTTCTTTCCTTCCTAAACCTATACTAATAGCTAAGAGGGAGGAGGCTTCTACTAGCCTAGACTAGGAGCACCTAGGGTACTCCTACTAGCTTATAGAGTAGGCTAGCTAATAGTTCTTAGCCTTCTAATAGGTCTTCTTTCTAGAGCTGAACTAGGGAGATTCTTAATCTTAATATTCAAGTCCAATTCTCTACCTAGCTTATCTTTAAAGAAGATTATATTAGTATACTACTTAACAGCCTTTATATCTAGCTCCTAGAACTTCTATACCTTTGCTATATTGTTATAGTATCTAATAAATATAGTATCCTTTCCTCTGTTTATTAGTTTATTACTCCTTACCTACTAAGGCTATACTCTTATATCTATATATACTATAGCTCTATATCCCTATACCTTAAGGTAGGAGACTATTAGTTTGATCCTATTAAAAGCTTTATTAGGTAAGAGCTTGAATCCCTTAATATTAGGTCTATTTAGAAGCTTATTCCTTATATATACCTATACTTTAAGAGCTTCTAGCTAAAACTTAATAGGTATCTTGCTTTCTTTAAGTATTACTCTAATAGAGGCCTCTAATATTTGGATAGACCTCTTAACTACTCTATTCTAGAGTGAATTATAGGCCTTAGTTAGCTTAAGGGTAATTCTAAAGTCCTTCTCCTACTATTTAATTAAAGTAGTAATCTCTCTAGCATTGTTAGCCCTTATAGACTTAAGGAGTGCTACTAACTACCTTTCTACCTTAATCCTCTAGTTCTGAAGAGTAGTTAGTATATCTGATCTGGCCTTAAGTAGAAATACCTATTTCTTTCTTAAGAAGTTATTAATAATCTTAAGCTACTATATAAAACCTTTTACTAATAATAGTAATAGTCTATAGATATCCACTAATACAAGGGCTAATCTTTTAGGTCTTCTCTTAATAGACTTGCCTAGGTGTTTCTTTATCTTGCCTATTATATAGATCCTATACTTATACTCTTCCTAGTTAGGAATTAGAATTCTTTCCTTTAGGTTAGTAACTTTATAAAGGTTTGAGAGTAACCCTCTTCTAAAGTGTATAAATCTTCTATACTATAGCTCTTACTATTTTAGATCCTTCTCTAATAGGGTAGTATAGGCATTATTAACCTCTATAGGATTATATAGTAAGTAATATAACTTTTCCTATAGGAGAGGTAATATCTTACTAATAAATAGAATACCTCTAACTAGCTTAGTCTTTATAACTGTTTAGCTATCTAGGGAGGTAAGAGTGAAATTAGGCTTCTAGACTCTAAATTGCTTACTAAACTAATCCTATAATACAAGATTTACTCTAAGATTAGGAACAAATAGTACCCTATTAAGTAGAACTTCTCCTCCTAAGATTCCCTTTATCTATACTAGTCTAGAGTAGGTTATATAGAGGTATCCTCCTCCTACCTTAATCTATACTTTCTTCCTTAGTAGCTTTACTAATCTAAAGAAGGATAGTTAGTTAGTTATATAGGATAAGGTATAGGAATCTAAGAGCTATTCTTAGGGTAATAACTTGCCTTTAGCCTTAATTATAGAATAGGCTAACTTATCTTAGTTATTATCTTCTAATAGGGAATTATTATTACTTCTAGAACTAGAGTGAGTTCTAGAATTAGAACTAGAACTAGACTCCTAAGCTGAAAATCCTTTCTTTAAAAGCTTTCTAGACTTTTCTATCCTTTAAAGCTACTTACCTATTTTCTAGACAACCTTCTTTAGCTTATTATATAATAATGACTTATAGACAGCTTTCTTAATATGTCTAGTATTCCTTAGTAAAAGAGATCTTCTAACCCTCCCTCTAAGGAATAATCCCTAAGGGTCCTTCTAGTTCTTAATACTATTTCTCTACTAGGATAGTTTCTTAGTAGTAGAGAGGTTAAGACAATCCTTCAACTAGTGCTTCCCTTTCTTATAGAGCTAGTATATTAATAGGGACTTTCCTTAGTAAGGCTGCCTAGAATAGAATATAGCTAGACCTATGTCTATCTTGTCTAGATTGTCTCTTACCTCTTAGGACTTAAGTAGAAGGAGAATAGTGTCTATATCTAAGGATAGTTAGGTTATAATAGCATCCTTAGCTACTTAGTATAATATAGGTAGGGACTATAGGAGATGTTTTAGCCTTTTCTCTTAGCTCTAGTAGTAGGCTTCCTAAGGATCAATCTTAGTAATCCTCTTACCTAGGCCTCTAAGGTGTCTCTATACTTCCCTAATTATCTTATTAGGTAATATCCTAAATATAATAAACTGCTTAATTAGACTTATAGTATAGGACTTTAGGACTCTATTATACTTGTTCTAGAGAATCACCTATATCTTAGCTACTAGTATAGTAACATACTATGTCTCTAGCTCTATCTTATTATCTTTACTAATACTGTATCTAATACTAAACCTATATACTATATTGTCTTTTAAGAAGTGTTAATTCTAAGTAATATATATCTAAAGACTAGTGTCCTACTAAACTATATATAGGTTCCCTCTAATAATTAGTTAGCTAATTGCCTAGAACTAGTCCTTTCCTTCTAGCTTATCTGTCTATAGCTTAAACTATCTCTTCTAGTTAGTTCTATCTAGGATTAGAATCCTTTAGCTCTTCTTGTCCTCTTAGTCTATTATAGAAATAGGTGAATAGAATGAATAATTAGTAGAATACTTTAGACTAGCTAAGGATTCTAGAGAAGAGTAATTTCTTGTAGTAGGGAGACTAGCTCTAGAGGACAGGGATTCCTCGTATTTAGGAAATTACTAAGACTTAGATCTTTCTCTCTTAGTAGAGTTTCTGTTACTAGGTAGTAGGAAGGCTAAGTGGCCTCTTCTAACTCTAGTAATACTAGGTGTAATAGTAGAGAACTAGGTAGGTATTAACAAAGTAGAAACATACTACTATCTTATAGAGATCTTTACTAACTTATATACTACTAGGTGCAAACTAGCTTCGTTAGTAATATAGTTAGGGAAACTTCTAGGCCCTAAATGTTTTCTATAAACTGTAAGGGATACAAGTAACCTATACTAATATAGGTTACTCCTATTTAGTATACAAACCCGGGCTTATAACCTATTAAAAGTAGAGGGCGTTTGTAGATACTATATAATATTAAGGAGGGTATAGCGTAGTAAAGAAGAATAGAGGATCAATCTTGAACTAACTTATATATATAATATAGTAGTAATATGCTAGGAACTAAATATAAAGTTGATTTTGTTAGTTATCTAAGAAGAGAAGAAAGAGAAGTAAGATATACCTCTTACTAAGCCTTAGGTAGATGCCTTAGGCATCTAGAACCATGCTCAGAAGTCTATATCTAGACTAACTATCTAGGATACATTCTTAATATATAGTAGTATTAGCTTAAGAGCTATTACTATCGATTTAGCTTATACTACCGCTAGTAAGCGCGCTATTCGTTGCCTAGCCTACTTAACTAGCTACCTCTATAGATCCGCGATCCGATAATACGCTTACGCCTAAACCGCTAATAAGAGAGAGAATAGTTAGTCGTAGTCGAGTAATCGCTACGGCTCCTACTATAACTAAACCGGTCTAAGGTCCGATATAGCCTTAGAATATACTAGCTACCGCTAGGATCCTACTAGAGCCGAATATCTATACTATATAAGAGGCTATAAAGAAGGAGTATAAGCGGGATCTAGCTAGTTTTCTAAATAGATATAATTAAGTAGACTAGGACGAGAGAAATAATATAGAGGTTAAGATCGATACGTAGACCGAACGTAATCGTAATAGAGTCTAGAAGAAGAAGAAGGTATGTTAAAAGTAGAGAGCGTTTATAGATACTATATAATATTAAGGAGGGTATAGTGTAGTAAAGAAGAATAGGGGATCAATCTTAAACTAACTTATATATACAGTATAGTAGTAATATACTAGGAACTAAATACAAAGTTGATTAAGTTAGTTATCTAAGAAGAGAAGAGAGAGAAGCAAGATATACCTCTTACTAAGCCTTAGGTAGATGCCTTAGGTATCTAGAACTATGCTTAGAAGTCTATATCTAGACTAACTATCTAGGATGTATTCTTAATACTCCTACTTATACTATATAGTCAGATCTTTCAATAGATTATCTATAGTACTTAAATGCTAGTTCTAATCTTGATTAGTTATCAAGTACTTACTTTTCAGACTAATAACTAGACAGTACTAACTGTTAATCTAATAAACTTTCTATACTACTATCTCCTATAAAAAGGTAAAAGAAATGCCTTCTATAAGATCTTCCTCCTCTCTTATATAGGAGTAGATTGTTTAGGACATGGACTATCTAGTAAGTTGCCCCTATCCTTTCTTATAGCTAATTCTAACAGCTCCCTAGATTCCTTATAGCCTAGTCCCTTACTTAGTTATATTCTATACAGCTTCTTAGTTCCCTAATAGTCTTTAGGGTATACTATTCTTAGCTATAGGGATCTTGTATTAAGCTAGAGAGTAGAGTAACTATATACTAGTAGAGGAGATAATAGCTACTATAGAGGAGGTCTTTAATATTAACTAGTACTTAGCCTTAGGGGGTGTCTAGTTTAGCTAGGTGCTATATAGTAATATTATAGTTAGTAACAGGTCTGACATTAGTAAGGGCATTTAGGACTTTATAAAGTCTAACTAAGGAGGAGTTAAGTAACTAAAATCTTTCTTTTAGACTCCTCTTAGTTTAGCTCTAAGGCTTGAAGTTATCTTTTATATATCTCTTATATAAGGCAGAGCTGCCTTATAAACTCCTGAAACTGTAGTCTATTCTTTAGCTTAGTAAGACTATCTACTACTATCTCTTTTATATTCATATATTCTATAGAGATAAGTCTATTCTACTAGAGCTTTCTTATAGTATTATATAAGATATTAATATGTTTAGACTTGTTATAAACATGTAAGTCCTTAACTAGAGTAAGGGTAGCTTAGTTATTACCTTTTAGCTAAATTAGCCTAATTCTAGTAACAGTTTCCTAGTTACTAAGGATCCTTAGTTAGTAAGAATATTCTCCTACTAACTCTAGGTATCTAAGCTCTCTTAAAAGAGCACTAAGGAACTATAACTGTTTTATACATGCTCCTATAGCTATATATTTAGCTTCTATTATAGATATAGCTATAGATTTCTACTTCTTACTTATCTAGGAGATTAGTATACTATAAAGGAAGAAGACATATCTAAGGATTGAGACTCTATTAGTCTTGTCTATTATATAGTTAGAGTCTATATATCTAGTAAGGTAGCCTTAACTATTCCTTAAGTATCTTAGACTAAGGTCTAGGTTTAATCTTAGGTATCTAGTTAGCTTCTTTAGAGCCTTTATATGTCCTACTATTAGATTACTAATATAGGAGCTTAATCTTCTAAGGGTAAATGAAATGTCTAGTCTTGTAACAGTTACAAGCTATATCTATGTTCTAATAATGGATTAGTACTCCTATTTATTACACCTTTTATTATTTGGTCTAGTAGGCTTTAGACTTTCATAGCTGTCTATTAGTAAAAGAGTTAGTAATATAGTCTCTTAACCTATTCCTATCTTAGCTAGGTTCTCTTAGATATAGTACTTCTAGTCAAGTTTCAGCTAGCCTTACTATCTATTTCTTATTAGTCTTATTCTAAGAATCTTGTCTAGTTCTCCAAGATCTTTAATCTTAAAGACCTTACTAAGTTGGTCTTTAAACTAGAGGACATCTTCTAGTCTCTCTATAGTAATAGGTATATTATTAATATAGATCAGGATTATTAGGTCTTTCCTTTTCTTATAGATTAGAAGACATAGGTCCACTTCTAATTGTCTAAATCCTATTCCTTTTAGCTTTGACATATATAGCTGATTCTAGTCTCTTATAGCTTGCTTTAGCCTATAGAGACTCCTTAGAACTTATAAGACTATACTAGTTAGTAGGTTAACACCTAGTAGTAGGATTATATAGATGTCCTTATATAGGGTGCTCTCTATAAATACATTATTTATATCTACTTAGTATAGAACTAGGTCCTTCTTATAGACTATAGCTATGAATCCTCTTAGAGTATCCTACCTAACTATAGGGGCAAAAGTTTCTATATAGTCTACTCTATACTTTTAGGAGAACCCTCTTATAACTAGTCTTGCCTTGAACTTTTTAATAGCTCTACTAAGCTTTCTCTTAATATTAAAGACCTATCTTAAGGTAACTAGGTTAGCCCCTTTTAGTAGGACTACTACAGTCTAGGTATTATTACTTATAAGTGTATCTAGCTCCTTCTAAATAGCTTCTTACTAGAGATAACCCTACTTAGGATTACTTACTACTTCCTTATAGTTCCTTAAGATTAGAACCTCCTATTTATATATTCCTACTTCTTTAGTAGCTAAGAATGTAATCTCTTTAACTTCCTCTAAGAATTCTAGGTCCTATAGGATACCTAGGTTAATAGAGCTTATAGCTAAGAAGAAAGCCTAATACTCTAGGAGCATTTCCTTGTCTAGCTAACTATTCTAATCTAGCTTAAGCCTAATTAGCTTCAGCTTCTAGTTAAATCTATTAAGTTCTTAGGATACTTTCCTCTTTCTAAGGGTTTGCCTTAGAGCTGTCTACTCCTAATCTACCTCTATAGTTTCTTAGGCAGAATTCTTAGATTCTTTCTTAACTTTCCCTTAGTCTAGGAATTTTCTATACTCTCCTATATCTTCTAGTAGAGGTGGAAGTTATATAAAGAGTTTCTTTCCTTCCTAAACCTATACTAATAGCTAAGGGAGAGGAGGCTTCTACTAGCCTAGACTAGGAGCACCTAGGGTACTCCTACTAGCTTATAGAGTAGGCTAGCTAATAGTTCTTAGCCTTCTAATAGGTCTTCTTTCTAGAGCTAAACTAGAGAGATTCTTGATCTTAATATTCAAGTCTAATTCTCTACCTAGCTTATCTTTAAAGAAGATTATATTAGTATACTACTTAATAGCCTTTATATCTGGCTCCTAGAACTTCTATACCTTTACTATATTATTATAGTATCTAATAAACATAGTATCCTTTCCTCTGTTTATTAGTTTATTACTCCTTACCTACTAAGGCTATACTCTTGTATCTATATATACTATAGCTCTATATCTCTATACCTTAAGGTAGGAGACTATTAGTTTGATCCTATTAAAAGCTTTATTAGGTAAGAGCTTGAATCCCTTAATATTAGGTCTATTTAGAAGCTTGTTCCTTATATATACCTATGCTTTAAGGGCTTCTAGCTAAAACTTAATAGGTATCTTACTTTCTTTAAGTATTGCTCTAATAGAGGCCTCTAATATTTAGATAGACCTCTTAACTACTCTATTCTAGAGTGAATTATAGGCCTTAGTTAGCTTAAGGGTAATTCTAAAGTCCTTCTCCTACTATTTAATTAAAGTAGTAATCTCTCTAGCATTGTTAGCCCTTATAGACTTAAGGAGTACTACTAACTGCCTTTCTACCTTAATCCTCTAGTTCTAAAGAGTAGTTAGTATATCTGATCTAGCCTTGAGTAGAAATGCCTATTTCTTTCTTAAGAAGTTATTAATAATCTCAAGCTACTATATAAAACCTTTTACTAATAATAGTAATAGTCTATAGATATCTACTAATACAAGGGCTAATCTTTTAGGTCTTCTCTTAATAGACTTGCCTAGGTGTTTCTTTATCTTACCTATTATATAGATCCTATACTTATACTCTTCCTAGTTAGGAATTAGAATTCTTTCCTTTAGGTTAGTAACTTTATAAAGGTTTGAGAGTAACCCTCTTCTAAAGTATATAAATCTTCTATACTATAGCTCCTACTGTTTTAGATCCTTCTCTAATAGGGTAGTATAGGCATTATTAACCTCTATAGGATTATATAGTAAGTAATATAACTTTTCCTATAGAAGAGGTAATATCTTACTAACAAATAGAACACCTCTAACTAGCTTAGTCTTTATAACTGTTTAGCTATCTAGGGAGGTAAGAGTGAAATCAGGCTTCTAGACTCTAAATTGCTTACTAAACTAATCCTATAATATAAGATTTACTCTAAGATTAGGAACAAATAGTACCCTATTAAGTAGAACTTCTCCTCCTAAGATTCTCTTTATCTATACTAGTCTAGAGTAGGTTATATAGAGGTATCCTCCTCCTACCTTGATCTATACTTTCTTCCTTAGTAGCTTTACTAATCTGAAGAAGGACAGTTAGTTAGTTATATAGGATAAGGTATAGGAATCTAAGAGCTATTCTTAGGGTAATAACTTGCCTTTAGCCTTAATTGTAGAATAGGCCAACTTATCTTAGTTATTATCTTCTAATAGGGAATTATTATTACTTCTAGAACTAGAGTAAGTTCTAGAATCAGAACTAGAACTAGACTCCTAGGCTAAAAATCCTTTCTTTAGAAGCTTTCTAGACTTTTCTATCCTTTGAAGCTACTTGCCTATTTTCTAGACAACCTTCTTTAGCTTATTATATAATAATGACTTGTAGACAGCTTTCTTAATATATCTAGTATTTCTTAGTAAAAGGGATCTTCTAACCCTCCCTCTAAGGAATAATCCCTAAGGGTCCTTCTAGTTCTTAGTACTATTTCTCTACTAGGACAGTTTCTTAGTAGTAGGGAGGTTAGGACAATCCTTTAACTAGTGCTTCCCTTTCTTATAGAGCTAGTATATTAGTAGGGACTTTCCTTAGTAGGGCTGCCTAGAATAGAATATAGCTAGACCTATGTCTATCTTATCTAGATTGTCTCTTACCTCTTAGGACTTAAGTAGAAGGAGAACAGTGTCTATATCTAAGGATAGTTAGGTTATAATAGTATCCTTAGCTACTTAGTATAATATAGGTAGGGACTATAGGAGATATTTTAGCCTTTTCTCTTAGCTCTAGTAGTAGGCTTCCTAAGGATTAATCTTAGTAATCCTCTTGCCTAGGCCTCTAAGGTGTCTCTATACTTCCCTAATTGTCTTATTAGGTAATATCCTAAATATAACAAACTACTTAATTAGACCTATAGTATAGGACTTTAGGACTCTATTATACTTGTTCTAGAGAATCACCTATATCTTAGCTACTAGTATAGTAATATACTATATCTCCAGCTCTATCTTATTATCTTTACTAATACTATATCTAATACTAAACCTATATACTATATTGTCTTTTAAGAAATATTAATTCTAAGTAACATATATCTGAAGACTAGTGTCCTACTAAACTATATATAGGTTCCCTCTAACAATTAGTTAGCTAATTGCCTAGAACTAGTCCTTTCCTTCTAGCTTGTCTATCTGTAGCTTGAACTATCTCTTCTAGTTAGTTCTATCTAGGATTAGAATCCTTTAGCTCTTCTTATCCTCTTAGTCTATTATAGAAATAGGTAAATAGAATAAATAATTAGTAGAATGCTTTAGACTAGCTAAGGATTCTAGAGAAGGGTAATTTCTTATAGTAGGGAGACTAGCTCTAAGGGATAGGGATTCCTCGTATTTAGGAAATTACTAAGACTTAGATCTTTCTCTCTTAGTAGAGTTTCTATTACTAGGTAGTAGGAAGGCTAAGTAGCCTCTTCTAACTCTAGTAATGCTAGGTGCAATAGTAGAGAACTAGGCAGGTATTAACAAAGTAGAAACATACTACTGTCTTATAGAGATCTTTACTAACTTATATACTACTAGGTGCAAACTAGCTTCGTTAGTAATATAGTTAGGGAAACTTCTAGGCCCTAAATGTTTTCTATAAACTATAAGGGATATAAGTAACCTATACTAACATAGGTTGCTCCTATTCAGTATATAAACCCGGGCTTATAACCTGTTAAAAGTAGAGGGCGTTTGTAGATACTATATAATGTTAAGGAGGGTATAGCGTAGTAAAGAAGAATAGGGGATTAATCTTGAACTAACTTATATATATAGTGTAGTAGTAATATACTAGGAACTAAATACAAAGTTAATTAAGTTAGTTATCTAAGAAGAGAAGAGAGAGAAGCAAGATATACCTCTTACTAAGCCTTAGGTAGATGCCTTAGGCATCTAGAACTATGCTTAGAAGTCTATATCTAGACTAACTATCTAGGATATATTCTTAACAAGGTATAGTATATCTAGTCTAAAAAGACTATTATAGCGACTATAAAGTACTTAGATAAGTATTCTAATACCTTTAAGAATAGTATTACTAAGTAGAAGTAGATAGAAGTAATATAAAAGGAGCTCTCAAGCTATCGTAGACTATATATTACTTCGTTATTTCAGACCGTATTTAGTAGCTCTAATAGTAGGAACTACTCTACTATTATTAGCTAGATTCCTATATAGATTAATTAGTAGTAGTAGCGTATTATTAATACTAGCCGTAATCGTAACTAGTTCGATATATATATCGATAACCTAATCGCGAAGCTCGTACGTATCGAGATTAAGAAGAAGGATAAGACGCGTACTAGTACCGCTATTATTAAGTACGCTAAAGCTGTCGATAAATATACTCGTAACTTTATCTCTACTACTAACGACTCTTAGAATCCTCTAAATCTTCTAAAGGTTAGTTCTAAGCGTAAGTACGCGATAGATACAGAGGAGCGATCTAAGACGCGTAATAAGGGCTTTATTAATAATATAATAGCGTAGGCTAATCGTTATACGAAAGAGAAGGCGGCTTATAAGGATCGCGTTATAGAGAAGAATACGAGACGTAAGGAGCGAAGAATAGCGGCGGAAGAGCGGCGTAATAAAGAGCGGAAGCGCTAGTTTAATACTAATATAGCTCTATAGCGTAAGGAGCTAGTAAAGAGGGATAGTAGTAGTAATTAGCTAGAGATTACGGCGATAGAGGAGCGGATTACTCTTACCGTTACTAATAGGGTAAGTAAGGCTATAGCGACTAGCTTCGCTAGTTTAGCTACTATCTTAGACGCGCGTCTACCGCCGAAGAATAAAGATTAAGGTTAAGGTTAATATATTTTAGTATATTAATATGTTTATGTTTATCTTTACTTCTAAAATCTTACTATACGACTTCTAGCTCGACTAAGCTAATAAATTAATTATAGGCCTAGTCGAGCGTCGACTACGCTAATAACTTAATTATTAGCTTAGTCGAGCTAGATATAAGCGTAGTCGATATAAAGTTATAGTTTATAGAGGAGGTCGAAGCTCCTCTATAGAGTTACTCGAAGGATAAATAGAACTTTAACTAAGTACTTCTTAATATATATATATATATAGATAGTAAACGAGCGAGTAATTAGGCGAGTAATTAGGTAACTACTTGTTCTATTTAGAGAGTAAGGGAGTCGCTTTATATAAAGAACATATAGGCTTCTTCTCTTTCTTCCTCCTCTTTAAATAATAACTTAAGTTACCTCTTTTCTTATATATATACTACTTAACATACTATATAATAGTACTATGTCGGACTCTCTAGATAAGAGAGACTTTCCGAAGAAGGATACTAAGCGCCTTAATCTAGATCTTAGGCGTCCGTATAGAGTATTACGTATTAATATACCTTCGCTCGAGATAAATCGCTTACGAGGTAGTCCGATCCGCGAACGTATTACTTAATAGAATATAGACGGTAGCTACGAGTTCGAGTTCGTCGGCACAAACTCGCTAACTCTAACGCTACTCCCTCGTCCGACTTAAGAGTAACTCGAATAATAGTAGCGGAGTTACTTTACCTCTAGCGCCTCTATAGAACCGGCCTTAGAGACTAAGCCTAGTATACCGTCGGTAATACTACTAGTTTTTAGTAGTAATCGTAATCGTCGTAGCTTAAGTACCTCTAATATTAGTAGATTCGGCTTTAAAGGAGGAAACACGCTCGACTCGAGCGAGTAATCGAACTACTATACGCCTAACGAGTTTAATCTAGAGTCGCTACTTCAAGGTCGTAGTATATTTAGTAACATGCCGCGTCTACTTACTAATAGTAGTACTATACCGGATCTTCTTAGTAATCGTCTACTATATAGTAGAAGCGGACTTCCTCGTAATCCTCGTAATCTACTACGTACTCTACTAGATATCTATAAGGAGAGCTCGCTAATCTATAGTAATACTACGTCGCTAATCCGCGATAATACTATGCCGCTACTATTAACTCCTGTTCGCTAGAGTACTAAAAACTTTTTAACTAGATAGGCTAATATATAGAAGAAGCCTCGTAGTCGTCTAGTAGGTTCTACGAACAAGACGCCGCGTAAGACTAGTAGAGCGGCTCCTAATAAGGGTACTAGAATATACGCTAGCAAGACTAGTCTACTACTAAGTAGTCTACTTACTATAGATTAATAGTCTACTACTAGCGCTAATACTAAGAATACTTACTAGCGTACGTACGAGGCTAAGTTCTATAAGGTTAGCTAGGATAAGAAGTATCTAAACTACTATAAGGCTAGATTACGCTATATCTTAGGTAGATACGATAAAGGAAACGATCGTGTTTTAACTAGTAAGTATTCGAACTACGTCCGTAAGAAGATCGAGTATCGCTAGCGTAAGGCACGTCTACTACGTATTAAAGACTATCGTCTAGGTGTTAGCAAGCGTAGTAGCCGTAGAGGTGGTCGTAGTAGTAGACAAGGCAGCAATATTAGTCCTATTATAGTTTAAGGATTAGGGGTTAGAGCTAAGCGAGTTAAGACGATTACGTATGTTTTAGCTAATTTACCTATAATAACTATAAGGTATTTCTCGCCGTTTAATTAGTTATATAGCGTATATAGCGTGTAGCTTACTACTATAGAAATAATAGTATTCTTAATAAATTAAATAAATAAATCTATAATCTCTATATCTAAATCCTTAGATACTCTACTAAGACTTTTAGCTCGACTACGCTAATAACTATTTATTAGCGTAGTCGAGCTAATTATAGGCGTAGTCGGTCTGTCGACTACGCCTATAATTAATTATTAGGTATAGTCGAGATAGAAGTCTTAGTATATATTACTAAAAAGATAGACGCGCTTTAAGATAATACTTTATATAAACAACTATACGACTATCGACACGAATAATATACTATTACTAATACGACGAGCTTTCTCCTTCTTACGTTCTTCGCTATATCTACCGACTAAGTAACTAATCGAGTATTAATCGACTATAGCTTCGCCTATAAGATACTGTTTAAGAGTTAGTAGCTAGTAGTTAAACATACTATTAATAGTACCTATCTTGCCTTCTTCTACTCTAAGGTAAGTAAGGTAGTTCTAAAGTAATATAGATATAAGGAAATAGTTTCTAACCTTCTATACTATAGACCGTAGATCTTTACTAAAGTATACGTAGGTAAACTAGGTATAGTTATTACTAAATACTATCTCGATACTTACTCTAGACATCGAGAGCTAGTAGTTTATAGTCCGTTATTCGTTAGTAAGGAACTAATATCTAGCCTTATACCGAATCGGCTTAATTATACCCTAGGAGTTACTATACGCGCTATTACTAAATAGAAACAAGTACTAGAGTCTAGGATTAGTAGCTTATATATCTCTTATCTTTTTAGTAACACTACTATTACTATAAATAGTACTATCGTTCGCTAGACTAAGAGTAGGCACTATAATATAGATAACTAAGCTATTAGGCGTAGTAATAGCCTATATCTTTTAACTATTAGTACTATAATACCTAGAGTATGTTATAAGCTAGAACGCGTTATTTATCGGCCGTATAAACTTAAGGAATATACTATTAATAAATCCCTATATCTAACCTATTCTATAACTAGCTTCACCTACTTTATTCGTATATCTCTATAGTATTAAGCGCTTATTAAGCGCTAGCTACTAATAGATTAAGTCGTAGAAGTTCTAATATAGTAACTATACTATTCCGTTAAAGATCTAACTAATCTATACGTAACTACGGCCGAGTTCCTTTATATTATAATAACGACTTAGATACGCTATTCGTTTATAGACAAGGAATAACGCTATCTCTAGCGTTATAATATAGTACTATCTAGGCGATAATTCTATACGGATATTATCCTTACTAAGTAATAGTAGAGCTATTCGCTTTATCTAGTCTAGATAGAAGCGACATTTAAGACGATAGTTTACCGGATCTAAGTTATCTAGAGACTACGCGTTATAATACTAATAACGGTAGCACTCTTAGTTCGGAGTATATCGTACTTCCTACTATACTTAGACAACCTCGTCTTCTTCCTCCTATAATAGCTACTAAATCGCTACTATCTAGAGTAGATCTATAGGTATAGTATAATAGTAACATCTATAGCGTACACTCTACGCGAACATAGCACGCTACGAGTAAGAGCATGCTAGGCGATAAGGCAATTATTGAGATGAGCCAAGGCGGCACACGGAAACGTTCACTAACGTAAAGGCAATTAGATGCACTGACATATTATAGCGCGCTAATTACAGCTTCCGCTTGCCGCGGCAGCCACTGAAACTAGACGGTAAACATGCTCTATTGTCTATGGCGAAAAGCTATCCGCCATCTATTCTTCTACTGCCCGAGCGTTATCCACCTTTTTGTCATCCCTCAACGGACCCAAGCTAACGCCAATCTCCTTGATCACGAACCAGGCAGGGATTATCGACACTGCGTAGAGGGCAAAATTTAAGTAGACTGCTCCTACTTGGCCCATGATGCTCACTGAAGTCAATCCATACGAGACTAAATATGAGCGTTAGCTGTATCGTAAGAGCAATGAAGGCAATGAACACTCACCCGCTTGTGCCGCACTCTCCGTTCCTCGCAGCAGACCAGCATACCGAATGATTTCAGCATCACTCTTCGCAAGTTGGCCGATGACGAAGTACAGGTACATGTAGTTGACCTGAAAGCCCATCACCATGAACAGGAACCAAGCGAATCCTCTGCCGAAACCAACGTCAACCCAATCGATCGTAGGCTGCGTTCGATGATAGTCGGTCACCAATATGGTCCCCCATATCCACCAAGCGCCTTGGAGTGTCATGATTACGGCGAACGACCCACGAGCTCGTAGTCTGATCATCAGCTTGTTGTTGTCCAAGAACAATCCAAGCAGATTGCCAGCCGCAATGGCTACGATTCCACTCAAGAAGGAGCCCAAAGCACGAGCACGAACCGAGAACCAGAGGCCTTGATATGTGAAGAACACAGCCTCAGCAAATACTGCTTGCGAGATGAGGGGAACAATGAGCAAGAAGTTCTTGCCTGCAAAGAGCTTGGCTGTAGTGACAAGCTCCTTGATTGAGCTTTCGTCTTTTGAGATCGAGCAGGATACTGTCTGCCCATCTGTGCGCTCCACTTTTGATGGCGCTGTCAGGAGCAGACCTGCGAATGGAGCAACGGCTTGCAGGGCGATAAAGACTTGGAACACGGAATAGGACACCGACCCAGCCTCGCTGCGATCAACATTCAGTCCGAGGTTGACAGCTCCGCCCAGAATCTGCCCGCCAACACGGAAACTGAGCCAGAGTCCCAAGAGCTTTCCCTGGTTGTACGGCTCCGGATACGACAGCGCAATGGCAGCCTCGGCCATCCAGAATAATCCAGCTCCCAGACCACAAGTGGCAGCGCCGAAGAGGACAAACCATGAGCTGCCGAACCTGTTGTTGCAGTACAGTCCAGCTGCGTAAGGACAATATCCGGCCGCACCCAGGATCAACGTCCACCTAATGCCCAGGTACTTGACAAAGACACCGCTAAACGCACAGGTAACCACCATCAGGCAAAAGGTGAGCGCGTTGGCAGCATTGACAAGCCATGGATCCTGCTGTCCTCCACCACCAAGAGAGTTCATGGCTCCCCATATGCCAGGTGCGCAAAAGTTACAGATTCCCAAGATGATCGCATTGTAAAGTGTTGACCGATACCATTTCACCTTAAGTTTGGTCACATGTTGACTTTGCTCGGACGGTGCTTCACTGACAGAGTGTGAGAACTCGCCATTCTTCCCGATTGCCATCGATAGCGGCACAAGCTTGCAGGTAAATGATGTGAAGTGGAATGAAGTCGCACAAAGTCTGAGCTTATCTCTTGATGATCAACACTCCTGCGCTTCAAGATATATCTAACTACCGCAATCTCTGCTACCTTGGGTGCGGTTCTACAGCCTGAAGCAGAATCGTTTCGCACGCCATAGCTAGGGCAATGCCATCAGAACCCAATTATGCTCTTGCAAGCGTATCACAGGCTGTCTCTTCAGCACTGATACCGGCAAATCCGGGTTTCTGGCTCGTGTGCAAGCCACATTTTGTTTCTCATGTGCATGTGCCATGTGGTTGCCACGAGCAGTAAAGGTCGCAAAGTCTCTGGGCTTCTCTCTGACTTCGCAGTGAGTGTTGAACACACGAAGATGGCACAACCCCAGGATCTGAAGACGTGCTTCGGCTGACCCCACCTGTTCCAGCTCAACAAGCACTTCAACCCACGACCACGACATCAGATCCCGACGAACAGCGGCGACGACGAGAGGCCAGGACGAAAGCGACAACCCGAAGTATGTCGGCGATCCGTTACGCACATGGCAATCCGGCTTGGACAACCCACCAGGATGGATAGGCTCTTGTGACCGGCACATGTGAAGATATTCTCGCTGAACTGCATTGCATAGGCAGCACAACCAACGCAATGGACGAGCTATTGACTGCACACCAGCTTCAGAAGTATTGGCAGCGTCAGGAAACATTGTCGACATGGACCGACTCTGGTTATAACTCGAGCATCGCTACCGATGACAGAGAAGACACAAAACATGGCAGCAACGTGTCTAACATTTCTCCGCCACGTGGAATCTTGAAAAGACAGGAACGAAAGCCATGGGTCATGAATGCTTTCGCGATGACCGCCCCCGGCCATTTAGCTCCTGGTACGTAAATGTTGCTACGACTGCCGAGACAAGCTGCACTGCACATTCACTTATCTTGCGTCAGGCTTGTGGAGACACCCAGATCAAGAGCTACAAACACTCGATCACTGGGTACGACTTGCCCAGAAGCTGGACGATGCCAAATTTCACGGCATTTTCTTTGCAGATGTGTTAGGCATTTACGATGTTTACCAAGGAAATGGTCCGGCGCTCAAGGCAGGCGCGCAAGTGCCGGAACTTGATGTATCCTTGCTCGTATCTGCCATGGCGCACGCTACCAAGAACCTGTCCTTTGGAATAACGGCGTCTACTAGCTACGAGCATCCTTATCAGTTGGCTAGACGATATGCTACTTTGGACCACATCACTAATGGCCGGTAAGTCGATCAGGTCAACTCCTAGTAGCGCGCTCTCCAACTGACATTTTACAGAGTAGGCTGGAACATCGTGACTAGCTACCTCGAGAGTGCTGCAAAGTCCTATGGCTTGGATCAAAGCAATCAGCATGATGATAGGTACGAGGTAGCGGACGAGTTCCTGGAAGTTGTATACAAGCTTCTTGAGGGCAGCTGGGAGGATGATGCGGTTGAAGCTAACAAGAAGACTGGAGTGTATACCAACCCGGACCGCGTCCACCATATCAACCATGCTGGCAAGCACTTCAAATGTCGAGGACCTAGCATCGTCCACCCGTCACCACAAAGAACGCCATTCTTGCTTCAGGCTGGAGCAAGCAAAGCAGGGAAGAACTTTGCTGCCGGCCACGCCGAGGCAATGTTCTTACCAGGCATGATTCCAGAGAAAACCCGCGACATCGTAGACTCAACCAGAGCTCTGCTTGCCGGTAAGGGTCGATCACCAGATAGCGTCAAGTTCATTGCTGGCATCTTCATTGTTGTGGACGAGACCGATGAGAAAGCGCAAGCAAAGTTTCAGGATTTGTTCCAATATGCAGATCTTGAGGGCACTGCAGCGCTCTTCGGCGGCTGGTCGGGAACAGATCTTTCGCAGTTTTCGGATGATGAGGACTTCTCCTTCAAAGGACCACCTGGCATCCAGTCAATGATCAGTGCCTGGACCACGACGGTGCCAGGTCTTGAGGACGTCAAATGGACAAAGAAGCACGTACTCCAGCAACTGGCTATCTCTGGAGCACATCCACGAGCCATCGGAAGTGCCAAGACCGTCGCAGATATCATGGAGAACTGGATTGAGAAAGCTAATGTTGACGGCTTCAACATCAGCTACGCGACCACGCCTCATACGTTTGACGACATAATAAAGTACTTATGGCCAGAGCTGAAAGCACGTGGCGTTCTGCAGCAAGAGTATGCCGGTACCAGCATGCGCGAAAATTATCTTCAAGATGGTGAAGGCCCACGAGCGAGGGAAGGCCATCCAGCTCTGCGACACAGGAATTTGAGAGGATAAAACTAGATTTGACACCGAACCAAATCACTACTCTCTGATGCGACGATGACTCCGCCCACCACGCTCCTAGAATACAGCAGTGACACTATCTATGATCCTTCCTGGACTCAACGGACTTGCTGGCGGAGTCAACAATTCCTGTCCTTGAGCCATATAGTAGCAAGAAAATATGGGCTCCATCTTGGTCTCGACCTCCGTCACTTGAGCGTCTGGCATTGAGTGCACTACCATGGACTGTTGCGCAGGCCGCACGTCACGGTCCACGAGCATCTGATTGACCTCGGCGGCCAGTTTAAGTTTTAGATTAACGATCAATTTCGCTTCTGCGAGCTTACGATGATACTCCACACTGTCAAAGTCGTCGGTCTCTTCTTCATCGCGACGGCTCCCGTCCAATTTTCGTCGATGTGTGGCAAAGCGAAGCGGCGTCTGAGCCTTGAGCTTTCGCACGGAAGCAAAACGGCGTGTGTGATAGCGAGCGGATCGGGCTGACCAGAAGTCCAGACTCATCTTCCCCAGCTCATGGGCTCGAGCGCGAGCTAACGCAGAAGACGAGAGGTCGACATTCTTCTTCCAAAGCCCACGCTTGATGATGCCAGGCTCGAGCAGGTACGCCACATGTGTGCGGATGTAGTCGTCAAGCACGGACCCGCTTCCAGGAAAGACGTAGTCAACCAGCCCTATCGATTGCGCTTGTAAGGGGCTGAGCGGAGTCATTGCTCGCAGGATCTTGTCGCTGTTTGTCTTACCACATCGGCCAAGATAGCTCAGAGTGTGGTACTCGCTTCCGAAGAGCCCAACAGCCCTGTAGGCTGGATTGAGGACAACGTTTTGTCCAGCCACGACAATATCGCAAGCTGCGGCGAGGGCCACACCCCCAGCGGCCGCGTTGCCTCGAACTGCAGCGACAGTAATAATGTCACGAGCTGGAAACTCATGGAGAAGGTAATGAACCACGTCATCGATGCGGTTGATGTTCAACCAGGATTCCACAGCAGGATCAGCTGCTGCTTCGATGACATTGAGAGCGATTCCATTGCTGAAGTATGCGCCGCCCATCATTACTACCGCCTTGACAGGACTCGACGTCGTCGATTGCGACAGAACAAACTCGAGGGCATCGATGAGATGTGAGCACTGATCGGTGGACATTGCGCCGTTGTAGAAGTGGAAGTACACGTAGGCTGTGCGTCGTAGCTCTTCGTCAATGTCGAAGTCGACCCAGCTGGAAGAAAGAAGGTCAATCCATCTGTCGCTGCACCTCGAAACGGAGACGACTTACACTTCCTGGAACGTCCTAGAAGCTGATAGTTTCCAATCTGGTGGTGCACTCCAAGTTCGAGAGTGGATCTCCTCAGCCGCGATCAACCCTAGCTGCTGAAGTCCGAACGCAGCATGTACTTTTGGCTACAAAGCTTTGTCAGTTTTCGCCTTTATTCGCCTGATATGTGTGATCCAGACACCTTTACCATCGCAAGCGGAGACACGTACGGCGCCGTTGCGGAACCCAACGATCGCTGGCAGGCCAGAGACACTAGTCCGAGTGCGGTTCCCTACGTTATCGTCGATCATGCCGCCATACACGTACAGGCTCGGGCCAAATACATTACTCAACACACCTGGCTGGCTATCGGCACACTTGATGCGCCGAGAGATCTGTTGCGAGGTATGACGAGATATGTCGAACTCTCGCTGGCCAGCCTTGAGCAAAGGTCTATGATGCAACTTGCCCCCCTGGAATGGGAGCTCTTCACTGACTGAAAGAAGCCCGAATTCCGCATCAACAGCTAGCTGGGGAGTCACGAGTCCGACGGGAGGGCTTGCTTGACTCCGACCAGATGCGACCGCAGCTTGGATCCGACTGATGGCAGCCAGTGTAGCAGTGATCGCAGACTGAGTGACTGGTCCACGATAAAGCTCGGATTTTGTTAGGCCCGGCAGGTCAATATCGATCTCAAATTGCTCGAATGCCCATACTGGGCCTGCATCGAACTCTTCAATGGCCTGCAGGATAGTAACGCCCCAATGTGTATGGCCTGAGCCAGCAGGCTCGCTGTCCAGTCTCTTCAACAGCGCCCGGCTATCATCTATGCTGCCATCATCGCCCATGAGTACCCAGTCTAGAGCACTTGGACCTGCATCACCTGGTGGTCCTGGGTACTACACGGTTGTCAGCAACCCAATTTCCTTGGCCAAAGCTCCCTATGGACTTACAACGACCAGGGTCATGTAGTTATCGTAAATGTGCTGCAATATGTCAAGTACTACTTTCGAGAGACATTGAAGCTCGTACCTTAGGAACCAGAGTCGTCAAGAAAGGACAAATGACGAGGTCAGGGCAGCTGAGCGCTACAGCAGATATCATGATCTCTTCTGATAACGCATACTCGATGGTGACTTCATGAGAATGTGTCAAGGCCAGATAGAGACGTTGCGACAATGAGTTGTGCGCCGTACACAGGAACAAGATCTTCATCCTGATCGTCCCGAGACTAGCCCGGTGGTGGAATGCTCGTCGGGAATCTTCGCGATAGCTATGGGCGGGTGAGATGACCGCTTTTGCATCGATAGTAGGTGTGAAGTGTAGACTTGACCTCAGAAGGGGCACGACATGTAGTATGTCGATTGAGGGTACGCCGCAAGATGGCTCAGCGTAAGAGGGTGCCAGCTCATACATATATGCAAGCGAATGCAGAACCACACTTTCTGTCACAACCAGCATCGCGAACGGGTGTAACACTCCAATCTAAACCATCGCTCGCGAGCCTTAGACTCAGGATCGATCAACACCACTTACGCAAGACTAGTCCAGCAGTAGTCGTACCGAGTAGCATCAATCTAAGCCTTCTTGGAGGTGGATGTCATTCCCGACGAGTCGAAGATCTGCACTCCAGATTGTCATGGTGGTGGCTGATGCCAGACTCGCAATGATGTATCTCAACGCGATGGCAACCCACATGCGCAGAGCGTAAGCTGTCTGTGTCCTCTCGTCCGCGTGCCATGGCTGTCGGAATCGGCTGCAGCACTGACGATACTCGAGCGTGATATGAGATCCTCGGCGCAGAGTCAGAATGAGTATCTGGAACCTGAGCTAGATGCATATGCTAGGAGGCAGAGCTACTGGATCTAGTCAGGGCTGTCAAATACCCGACAGGAATCTTATAAGGGAAGTTGGCAGACAGCTAATCGCCCAGATCATCTGAACCAGATGGCAAAGTTCATTTCATGGGTTCTGCTTGACACCTGCAGGAGAACATAGATACGTCTGAGCACAGCCCGCACGTCTCGCTGCGAGAAGCACGTCGCTCAAGTCGAAGCAGGCAGAGCCGGGCGCATCATGGAGCACAGTAGCTATCTTGTCCGTCCACATCGACATGTGGCCATCCTCGCATCAGGCTTGTCCAGATACGCTAGAAGTATCTTTGTTCATGTCACAGAAGTGGTATCCGACTGGCGGGCTACGTGAAAGAAGAAATGGCAGTCCTCACAAGCAGTCATCTACTTTATGCTTACTGCCTCGATTCCGATTCATGAGACAGTAGCTGAGCTGGCATAGAGCGGCTGCTTGGTACTACTGCTCGTTACTCGATGGAGAGCACGCTGGCACGAACGAAATTTTGTTATGAATCATGTAGTGCCACTTCTTCTTCCACGTAGGCTGCTGGACGGCCACCTGTAAATCACTTTGAGATACTGCTTCGGCCCCTGGGCTCGAGCATATCAATGCTGGCGCGTTCAGTTTAGCGAGGGCTTCCACACCATGTCTACTTACACATATCTTGGGCCTCTCGGTTGCTCATTACCACGTTCACTGTTGTTGCTGTCCATCGCCAGATGTCGTGCAACCACCATTCACAGGCCATGTCATGGACACTTCGACAGTTGGTGACGTCCGTCTCCTAAGCGTAGTGTCAGCATGCCAAGCGAATGCTCTCTGAATCGGGAGCTGCACAAGTAGGCGGCGCTTGCGTGGCTTGCCGCTATCTGTGCGACTTCAGTGTTCCAATCACTACTCAAATATGCAAGCGAGTCGATCGTTTGATGCTCGTGGCACATAAAGCTGCAGTATCTGTGGATTGCTGCATCTCGTCGCATCACACGCAGATCAATTTGAGACCAATCCCTCGGACGTGCAGAATCTGGTGCTGCCGATGACAACCGATGTTCTTCGCCGAGCTACACCGGAGCTGTCAAATCGACTTCCCGTATACATGGGATCCCTTCAGGTGTCACTTTATTGCAACGTCCTTGTACTTCCACGTCAGATGAACAATAAGAAGCCATAAGAGGCCTGGTATAGTACTCCATCAAACATCAAAGGTCCCACCATCGCTCATGGAGGTCTCTTAGATCGTTGGCCTCCGGCAACTTCAGATACGGCGTCATCTCGCTGGCAGGGTCTTTCTCCTTCGCCGTCTGGCCGTTGCCGAAGTAGGCGAACCTGTTCGCTGAAGATCTGGTATATTCGAAGTCCTCCCAACGAACCTCGCGCCTCGCGTGGGTGACGTGCGCGCCTGATCCGGGCCTATCGCCACAGTATTAGTATGAGCAGAGGGCCGAAATGCCCAACCATGACTCACCAGTGGCCGTGAATGCGTGCTCCTGGACGGCCACCATTGCTCCAGGAACTGCACTTAAGCGACATGTTTGTGCGTGGAAAGAAGGCGTCTGCATAAGCAACAAAGTCATCTGTCGCGGCTTTTGACGGCACGATCGACTTTATGTGCTGCGACGAGATTTTCCGCAGGATTTTCGCGATGTAGGTCACTTGGTTCTCGACTGCGACATATCAGTAGATGCTTTTCCAGCTCATTGAGCGCATCACAAACACCCGACTGGCGGAGCCGAGTCACGAAGCAGTGCACAACACTGCTCGATCAGGGAGGAGCTAAGAGCATACCGGTGTGAGGTACAGTTCCACTGGGCCCTGCCGGATTTGGACCTGCATCATATATGTTACTTTTACAATATCGCAACATTTGTGCACTACTGCTACACACCAAGAAGATAGGCCAAGTTCGGAAAGCCATCGGTCATCATGCCCAACTGCCAATGTGTTAGGGCACAAGCCATGTGATTGTCATAATTTCTCAGTATGAGTTATGCCCATCGAACTTACGTAGGACCGTGGCCAGCCGAACGCGCCATCGGCCCGCCAGTCTCGTGAGAGATCGAGGTTCCCAGAGACTATCGGAAAGGGCGGTGCATACTACAGATATGTTAGGGCACGCCATGTGGTGGCCGAGATGTCTCAGTGCGCAATGGACACTTCAAACTTACGTCCACATTGGCCCCTGTCGAGCAGATGACAGCATCTGCAGGCCGATGAACGCCATCTGTTGTCACGATTCCATCTTCCACAAAACTAGAGCACTATTGTTAGTTGGTCAAAGCTTTGATCAACGCCCCCGCTCACTTACCGCTCGATAGGTGTCTGCACGAATGTGAGGTTGGAGGCGCAGAGAGCTTCCAGATAGCCTGGTCCAGGAGTCAATCGGCGACAGTTTGGTGGAAAGTCCGGTACCAGATTCTCTAGCAGACCAGGTTTTCCTACTACTCGTTTCCGCATAGCTTCGATGAAATTCTGCCGTAAGTCCTTTGTAGTGTCAGAATCGATAAGTTGGCTGTCAAATCCTCGGAAAAAGTTGTCCTCGAGCTGTTTTCGGTACTCTAAGTACTGCGCAGGGTTTTTGAAGGACTCAAGCTGTTCATCTGTGAAGTACATCGGCGTATTTTGCCGATCTTTCACAGCTGGGTTGAAGCTGCCAGCAATCCAGGTTCGATTCCTGGCGTAGTGATCGACTTGACCGGCCAACTTCTGAAGTTCTGTTGTAACCTGAATTCCTGACGCTCCATTGCCGATGGTGGCAATTCGCTTGCCTTTGGGGTCAAAGTCGGGGTCCCAATTCGATGAATGCCTCAGATGGCCCTTGTACGTTTCGATCCCAGGATACGAAGGGAGCTTCCACTCGTTAAAATGTCCAATGGCCGTGATTACGAAATCGTAGTGCTCGGAGGCAGAAGAGCCATCAACCATATTAAGAGTTTTCACTGACCATTGGGCTTGTTGCGGGATCCAATACGCTCCAGTCACCTTCGTGTTGAAGCGGATATAGTCGTACACTTTATGTTTGCGGGCGACTGACTGCCAATAAGCCAGGATCTCCTTGCCCTGTGCATATTCTTCGGTCCACTGAGTTTTTGGGGAAAAGGTACTTTGGTAGACATGGGCAGGTATGTCGCATCTCACGCCAGGATAAATGTTCTCATACCATGTGCCTCCTACATCACCGTTCTTTTCGATGATTGTGAGGTCAATGCCTGGCACTTTTGCTGGCAATAAAACGCCAGCCGTGATGCCTGCGAGGCCAGATCCGATCACGGCTACCTTAAGCTTCCGCACCTCGTCAATGGGACGTTCATCGAGTCTGAATTCTGTAGGCCAAGGATACGTCCATGCATTTTCCGCTTCGAAGGTTTCTGGTGGACTTTGACTATCATCGACCAATTCGACAACTGTCGATATAGTTGACTTCGAATTGGCAATGTCGTCCTTCGCCAGCGCCGGAGTCTCCATAGAACCCATAATGCTTCTCTTAGATCGATGTGAAATGCAGAACGAACCACAAACTAGAGCTCGCGATATGCTAATGTCGTTGTCTTGAGTATACTCTTGGCAAGGCCGAGTGAGCCTCTGAGAATCCCGATGAGCCGAAGCGAGGGACCTTTCACTATGCAGCCAGTGGAGCACCACACGAATTGCGACGATGGCCGTGCAATCGGAAATGTCAGCAGAACCATGTCCCACATCGCGACGGATCTGCTATTCCAGTGATAGGCCTCGTTGAGCAATCGTGATATTGCGCCATTCTAGCCTGCAAGGCAACATTTGTTCGGCAAGTCCTCGGTTCAGCTTCTCAACTAGCGAAGGCTGTTGCTGCTTACAGAATCCTGAGAAGTGGAGATAACCCACACAAGCCGGAGGTGAAGTCGTGTCAGACGAAAGGCCTCTCGAAAGTGGGATGCGCAGACAGGCTAAGTGCTTTATGTTCGTGTTAAAAAAGCCAACGTATGAAGCAGTTCGTCCGCTTGCCTCAAAGTTCCACATACCATAGCCGGACAAGAGCAGCTGGACAGCAAGTGTACTAACCTTCGACGGGAATGAGTGTCGCAATTGCGAGGACCGCAAGGCCGATGGCACACGATGCCTTTGACGACAACGATTTGGACATCGGCGAAGACATCGACTGGGGAACTGCGACGCCTGTGACACGCATCAACTCTCTTGACGGCAAAAAGCTTTCAAGCGCGATATCGAGATGCGCACTGCAGCAAGCCGACCTCCCATCCCAGCAGAAGGCGCTCGTGCTACACGGACTCAAGCAGCCCTTTTCGATCTCCGGAGAACACAATGTGCCTAAGACCAAGAGCTCAGATGAGCTTGTGGTCAGAATTGAAGCCATTGGCTTGAATCCCATCGACTGGAAGTCCGTAGACTATGGATTTGGCATTCCGGTTCTGCCGTACGTTGCCGGTAGGGATTTTGGGGGAGTCGTTGTAAAGGCGCCTTCCAATAGCAGCCACATCAAAGTCGGCGATGTGGTAAGCTAGCACTTGGCTGTAATTCTTATCAGACCACGCTAAGTACTGGATAGGTCATTTGTGGTTCAACGGACTATCGTGATCTGCGCAAAGCTGCATACCAAGAATATGCTATCGCCTCAGACCACACTGTCTGCAGACTGCCTGATCATATCCCTGTCAGTCATGGTGCGGCACTTGGAGTTGCGTACGTGGCCGCGTCTCTCACACTTGGAATATGTTTTGGACTCAGACTGCCAGATATAGCCGAAGCCAAGGATTCAAGAGGGCCAGACGTGCGTCAGATAGTCAGAAGAACGGTCCTGGAAGATCTGCCAGCGGATACGATCGCAGAATGTTTGAGCATGCCCGAGCATGAGCGCCCTGAAGTAGGAGACTGGCTGGTAATATGGGGTGGCTCTTCTACTAGTGCACTCGTCCTTTCACAAATAGCTCATCTTGCGGGACTGAGAGTCATTTTGGTAGTCGACGTCGCCAAGCACGGAGCCCGCATGATGGAATCCAAGGACTTTGTTTTGGTTGACAGTCACAGCGCAGCTCGTGCGGGCGACGTGATACGAAACCTGACCAAAGGCGAGTTGCGCTTCGCAGTCGACACTGTAGGCAAGCCTACGGCAGAGGCGCTGGCACAATGCTTGGAGACAGGAGGTGCGAAGAGGCCGCATCTGGTCGGTCTTGCAGCTCTGCCAAAAGAGAGAATCTCGGGTATCGTATATCACAACGTGCCGGTGAAGCTTTTCCACGAAGTCCGTGAGGTGGGCTTGTCTCTCATGGCGTGGTTGGAGCAGGCACTGAAATACAAGGTGCTCAATTTGCCTGTCATCGAGACTGCGCCCAATGGGCTCGAAGGAGTCAATGCAGCTTTAGACCGCATGAGGCAGGGGCAAATATCAGGGAAAAGACTAGTGGTGCCGTTATGAGAGCGCGTTGTTGATGATGCTTGTTAAAATCGCATCTGAGAAGAAAAGCGCGTCTCGAGCGCCAAACTTTCGGATTTGCCTCGGATTAAAGAGAGAGCAGCACGAACGGGGGAATAGATTGAACCATCTTGACAACATATCGGTCACGATCATAAGAGCCAGGTCACCTTCCGATCTCGTACATTGCCCGTCTATTTGTTCATCGCTTCCGCGACTAGCTTCCTCTGCACCTTTCCGGTCGCCGTCTTAGGGATCTCATCAGTCAACCAAATCTTCTTGGGAACCTTGAACGCCGCGATGCGCTCCGATATCCACTTCTTGAGATCTTCTGCTTCCAATTCACTACCTTCAGCAACTTTGACAGCACAACCAACGTCTTGTCCATACGACTCATCGTCGATCGCAAAAGACACTGCCTCAGCAACATGTTCATGTTTGTTGATGACATTGTCGAGCTCGACAGGACAGATCTTCTCGCCTCCTTTGTTAATCAGCTCCTTGAGTCGTCCTGTCAGGAATAGATAACCTTTGGAGTCGAGCTTTCCCTGATCACCCGTTCGAAAGAAGCCATTATCGGTAAAGGAAGACGAATTCGCGCCTGGATTGTTCAGGTATCCCTTGGTCACATTGTCTCCACGAATACAGACCTCGCCCTCTTTCCCCTGCTCCATCTCCTCGGCCTTCTCTTGATCCAGTATTCGCAATTCCACACCCGAGGCCGCCATTCCGACACTTCCAGACACTTGTTCACCATCTGCCAATGGGTTTGATGTCATCAGATGGCCGGCCTCAGTCATTGCATAAGACTCAACTATAGGAACTCCTTTGAATTTGTCACCCATCTGTTTGAACAAGCTCTCGGAGAGCTGCGAACTGCATGAACGAATGAATCGAATTCGTTTAATCACGTTCTTATCCGCCTCCGGGAAGGACAGGATGACGCGATGCATCGATGGGGTGGCCGTGTACCAAGTTGCCTTATGATCCGCGAAGATATCCCAGAACTCTGGCGTGAGTCTTTGCGGCACCACAGCTGAACCACCAGAGTACAGCGGCGACAGGAAGGATGCCAGAAGACCATGAACGTGGAATAGTGGCATGATCAGCATGGTCCGATCACCTGGCCCGAGAGAGTATGTGTGACAGATGTTACGAATAGATGCTAGAAGGTTGGAATGGGTCAGCGGGACAGCTTTTGGCCTTCCTGTCGTGCCTGATGTATGGAGCACCAGAGCGACATCATCTTCCTTAGCAGAGAGCATCTCTGATTGCTTCGAATCCTGTCCAGCCATCTTTCCCTGCTCTTTGACTTCGAAGACAGCTTTCTTTGAGGCAGAATCCCAATAACATTCCGCGATAGCTGCCTCATACTTTCTCGCTGCTTGTACAGCCGGGCCTTCGTCTGCATAGCTACCGTGAGGCAGGACCAGCACCGCAGAGCCTAAGTCGTCGATATAAAATTCGAATTTATCCTGTTTGTAAGATGGGTTGAGAGGTGCAGCTATGGCTCCTTGCCAAGTCGCGGCGAGGAAGACAACGATCAGCTCCATGCAATTGGGAAGAGCAATCGAGACTGCAGAGCCACGCTTGATGCCAAGTTTTGACAGGCTCTCTTGTACTTCACCAACGATACGATTGAGGTCTCTGTAAGAGAAGACAAGCGATTCGTCCCCCGGTACGATCAGTGCGGGAGACTGCGAGTCGTTCCGGAAAATCCCATTGAGCGTTGTAGGTGTGCTACTTTCGTCGATGTTGTGCTCGTCGCTCTCACCATCGCTCTGGATATGAGGGCACAGCTCGCTCACGGTGACTTTGTCCCAGTCCTTGTTCGAGAAGGCTTCCAGTATGTTGGTATACTTCTCCATGATCTCGTCCACTCGTTCAGCACTCAGGAAAGTATCATCATAGCGAGCCCATACTTCAATCTTGCCGTCCCCGACAGGCATTTGCATCAGATACAGACCGAAGAAGTTTCGTGTCTGTGTGGTTTCGGAAAGTTGCAAGGACAGCTCGGTCCCGTCCGCATTTTTTGTGATAATGTTCGCATCAAAGTTAGGAGTCTTGGGTGGTTGCATCATGGTCACGAACTGATAGAAACGCCGGTGACCGAAATGTTGCTGAGCTGCTGCCAAGCCATGAGGTTCGTGCGGAATGGCTCCATTGATCTCCTGTGAAACGTCTGCGAGGAGGCCTTGGAGCGTCATATCACCTTCCAAGCGGCGACGTACAGGGCACAGAGTCCACACTGGACCGATGATCTTATCAATATTCTCCACTGGCAGTTGCCGACAGCTTCGAGCCTGCATGAAAAAATGTCGTCACACTTCGACTCATTGGCCAGGAGGAGAGCGCACGCGACTGTATTGATGGCATCGAGTCCAATACGACCTTGTGGTGGCTTGAAAGACACATAGCGCTTCCGCTCGTGATCAGTCTTTGACGACATGTAGTCCCGCTCCTTACTCTCCGGGAAAAGGAGGTCGAACTTCTCCAGACCATCCAAGCGATTCTCCCAGAACTTCATGCTGTCATCCACATTCTGAGACAGTGCAAAGTCGACGAATTTGCGATAAGGCGGTCGAGGGCCAGTCTGCAAAAACTGGGATGGGTCCAGGAAGCCGGCTTCGATATCATACATAAGCTCGTAGCGACTCCAACGATCGTACACTGCATGGGCTTTCGTCCACACAATGTAAGTGCTCTGAGGGTCATGTACCACAGCTATTCTAATTAGAGGATCTCCGTAGTGCATTCTTCTCGCTTGATCTTGGGCCTTGTACGCGTCCAAGGACCCTTCGAACTCGGTCCAAGCAGGCGGATTCTTGGACACAACTTGATAGAGATCCTGTTCATGCTGCACCAATCGAGTCCTAAATATGCTGTTGTCCCGAACAATTTTGTCAATCACCTCCCTTGCCCGCAGCAAACTTTCCTTGTTGCCAATAGCAAAGACAAGTTGCAGAGTAAAGATTCCCTGGTCATTGGTGGCACGCATCAGCTCTGGCTGGAATCCCACGCATGGAGCAATGTCTTCTAGTTCGTGATTGTCGAGACGTGCCTGCTGCAGACATGTGCTGATAGTGTCCCATTGCTGCATAAGCCTGAGAGCTGGCGCCGCCTGTGATAAGCTTGATTCGTCTGATGATTCTTTTGGTCGCTCCTTCACAGCATTTGCCATTGCGGACAGCGATGGCTCGTCGAAGATTGCCTGATTCGACAGTCGAAGACCTTTTTGACCAGCTAGATTGACCAGCCGAATGGCAAGAACACTGTCTCCTCCATTGTCGAACCAATTGCTGTCGCCAGAAAGATCCTCAGCATTGCGGCCGAGGACTTCTGCCCATATGTTCTTCAGTCTGTCTTCCATATCACTCATATTGTTGGCCGAATTCGAGCAAATAAGACTATCCTGTGCTACGCAATGCACGGCGTGAAGTGCTTGCTCGCTCGTACGCAAATGAGCTGGCAGATGTTTCGAATGTGCGTATAATGATGAGAACTTCCATCATGATTGATTCACCAGTCTTGGCAAGAGCCACGTACAAAAGCATATGCAAGCCGCGTCGCAGAGACGTCCGAGACTGGTGTCTGCACATGCACAATTGGGCCTAGTGCACAGCTGCATTGCCGCTATACCACATGTATCGTGTCGATCGTGACGCAGTCGTTGGCAATTCGCGTCCTTTGCAAACTTCATTATACCCAATTTTGCACTTCGTGAATCCATGGGCATCCACCAGTCACCAGTATACGATGCAAGCTGAATTGGGAGACGAGAAATCATCATCGCCACCGGAGAGCGCAAAGGACTGGAATGGGCCACACGATGGCGCAAATCCGCTCAACTGGCCCAAATGGAAGCGTCTTTACCACACTCTGATCCCGACGTCTATTGCGTTTCTTTGGTCAGCACATCCCATGCCTGCTAGAGCCTGTGAGAGAACCCAGTACTGATGACTTGGATAGCCCTTTCGGATCATCTGTGTATACCCCGGGACTCAAGCAAGTCATGTCAGAATTTGCTGTCTCGCGTGAAGTGGTATTACTACCATTTGTGTTCTACTTGCTGGGACTGTCATTCGGTCCAGTCATGGCGGCGCCTCTTAGCGAAACGTAGCGAGTGCAGTAAAGGCCGGACATGATAGGCGCTCATGGAATTGATGCTGTGATAGTGGTCGGAAGGTGGTATACCTTTCAGCGCTACCAATCGTGAGCACCATCTGCTTGGAAGAGGGTCACTGAGCTAACGAATCTCCCTATAGTCAGCTGCTTTCACTTTGGGCGCAGGCTTTTCGCCCAGCATTGCGCCTCTCATAGTATGTCGCTTCTTCGCAGGCCTATTCTCCAGCCCAGGCTTGAGCATTGGAACTGGCACCATCTCCGACGTTTGGACTCCCGACAAACGTGCCATCCCAATGTCTATGTTCGTCAGCTTCACACAAGTGGGACCAGCTCTAGGGTCTGTGATAGGCGGGTTTGTGACCCTCGAGAGGTCGTGGCGCTGGACCCAGTGGGTTATGCTCTTTGGATCGGCACTTGTCATTGCCCTGACGATGGGCATGTCTGAAACCTATAAGTCAGTAATTCTGAGGAAGCGGGCAAAGGCGCTCAACATCGAAGGACCCCCTTCACCTCATGCCAACAAGAGTGCAATGGAGACAATCAAATCCTTCGCAACCAAGACCATTGTTCGACCATTGCATATGATGTGCACCGAGCCCATTGTGACGCTATTCGATCTGTATGTTGCTTTCAACTTCGGACTGTTGAACGCATTCTTCGCATCCTTCAGTTGGGTCTTTGAGAATGTCTACGGATTCGGTATTGGCGTCACCGGGTTGACCTATCTCGGCCAGTTAGTGGGCACTTTCATTGGCCTCGGAATCATGATATGGATCTCCATTTATCGGTGGCCACGACAGGCGGCAGCGAAGAGCCAGGAAGGCACGAAACTGGAGCCGGAGTACAGACTGTTAAGTGCCAAGATAGGCGCACCTTGCCTTCCCATTTCGCTCTTCTGGTTCGGATGGACAGCTCGCAGCTCAGTGCTTTGGCTTAGTCCGGTGGCAGCTGAAGCACTCTTCGCGTGCGGCAATCTCTTAATCTTCATCACGGCCAGTCTATACCTGACAGACTGTTATGGCGCCCAATATGGCGCCTCAGCATGGTCATCCAACACGTTTCTGAGGTATCTTTTCGCGTTCATCTTCCCGCTGTTTTCTGTCCAGGTAAGAACAGCGTTGCTTAACACTGAGCCATGCGCTAATTGTCTGCTTGTAGATGTACGAAGGACCGGGTCCAGGCTGGGCGTCGTCGCTGCTTGGTTTCTGTACTTTGGCGCTGGTACCCATACCCTTTGCATTTGATAGATACGGCAAGTGGTTAAGAAGCAAGAGTTCGTACTCGTCAGGAGAGTAGATCACGTGGGCTTTTTGTCGTCTTCTGTGCTTACAGCGGCTCCTGGCATGCTGCAATTTACACTCCCAAGACCTCACTCTTCAGTCGCCACCTCCTTGTCTCAATCAGTTTCCACCGTTCATCGACTGGCACGCAGCCTTCTGTTCACTACATGCTCTACAAACGGCTCGGTATAAGGCCGTAACCATATGAGGTTGAGCAGCTTTTATTGTTTGTTTCCGCTGTCTGAGAATTTACTCTCGCCCTGTCGCCCATGTCCCACGGAGCATTGTAGAATGGCGGCTTCCAGTATTGTGACACAAGGACTGGTCGCTAACGAAAGCAATACATCTTTTCTTCCGTCGTAAATTCCATCTTGGACGCGCTAGCCTAGAACGAGGTGCAGAATTGAAACCCCGCAGTCGACACCCAGCGACTTCTTGTTCTGGAATCCTTTGAGCACACCATCCATTGGCGACAATGGCTCAGTCATGGAGAGTAGTGAACCTATAGGCTCAGTCCACTACTGTAAACAGTGTCACAGGTCGTACAAGAGACCAGAGCACCTGAAACGCCACCTTGAGAGCCACAGCAATGTCAAGCAGCACAGCTGTCCACTCTGCCATTCGGCCTTCCAACGCTCTGATGTACTCAAGCGGCATCAGTATACATGTACTGGATCCCGCAAGCGACCGGCTCCGGCGAAAAGAGCATGCGACCAACGTTCTCGCAGCAAAAAGGCATGTGATTCAGCTCAGCCGTGCATGACCTGCATCAGTCGAAACGCGGGTTGCACATATCTTCGCCTCGAAGAGGCCGACCCCAGCTGGGAGAACTCACATGCTGATTTCACTGTGCAATGGCTGCCGTGGCACGACGCTTTGCACCTCGATCAGATGTACAACGGTGTGGTCAACTTCTTACGTCCGTCTGTGACTGATAGCTCAGTGGAGAGCCATTCTCTTGCGCACGACGCGAAGGCACAAGTTTCGCTGCGTTTCCTCGAGAAGTCCACAAGAGACCAAGGACTTACGGCTTCCTTGGATTGTGCATCAGAAGACGAGCGATCTCAGGTCGCGGGCTACACCAGTCGCCAATCGCATGAGCCATCTGACCTCGAAATCCTGCAATTCAAGTCAAAGGAGATTTTGCTGCTCATTGCGGAGATCTGTTGCATCAAGCCCCGTAACAGTGCTGTCGACTTGTCGTGGTCCTCTTCCGTCGAGCGCGACTGCCAGCGATTTTTCTCTGCAGGCAACATCAGGCTCTTCCTTGAGGTCTACTGGGCCATTTGGTCGCCAAACGTTCCTCTCTTACACAAACCGACATTTGACGTAGCTAAAGCTAAACCTGTACTGGTGGCAGCTATGGTCACCATCGGTGCCTCAATGTCACCAGCCCAGTCTGATCGATCATCTGCCAGACAGTTCTACAATGCTGTGGAAGAGACGGTGTTCTATGACGATGATTTTTGCGCAAACGAGGATAGCAGCATGTTTCCCAGTAAGGCCAAGGTCCAGTCTCTGCAAGCTGCTTATGTTGTCATGTTAGTTCAGAATTGGGAGGGTAGTCACTCGAGCAAACGACGAATCAGGCGATTCAGGTATAGCACAGTCATCGCTGTAAGCTACTGCGTTCCTACACGGACAAGGTCAATTGCTAACGTTATCAGATCGCGCGCAATGTGGGCCTTAAGCACACCAGACATCCGAATTACACGGATCTGTCGTTCGATTGGCATAGCTTCGTGCTTCGAGAAGAGCTAATTAGAGTCTTTTTGTGGATATTCCTTCTGGACACAGCATTCGTCATCTTCAACAATGTCCCGCCCCGCATGGCAATCAAGGAAATGCAAATGGATTTTGCGGTCAGGGAAGTATGCTTCCAGGCTTGTAGCGCCGAAGAGTGTTTGCATCTCATCATGGAACGGGTTCAAGAACAGCGCAGGTTGTCTGCCACGTGCGAAATGATGTGCAAGGGGCTACTGCACGCGGAGGAAGCTAAGGCAATGTCGCAGCTGGGCTCGGTGAACTTGTTCGTTATCACTTCAGGTAAGTAGTTGATCTTACTTCACGATAAGTTCGTACGGCTGACTCTGGTAGCTATACACTCGATGATCTTCCAGGTGCAGCAATCCTTTAGCTCGCAGCTGCATCTTCAGGGCATCTATGCTGCTCTCGCGAATTGGCATTTACTATGGCAACAGCATCTGGACTTGATACTCCAAAAGGAGCCACTCTCGAGTAATACTTTAGCGTCGGACATCCACGACTTGTGGAAGCGGGAGGGGTTCTCCCGACATGCCTCTGAGTACTGGATGCTTGCTAGCATGCTAGTACAGCGACTAGATTCCACTCGCGAGTGGCATGCCTCCGATGTCCAGAGCAAAGTGGAAGAAGACGCAGCGGATACATTTCTAGAAAAGTACGACGAGACAAGCATGCGACAAATCAACGACCTCATTACGGATTTTCAAAGAACAATAATATAAGAACCTGGAATCAGTCTTGGCGAAGTACAAAGGTACTTCAGCCCTCCCACATCGCACTCCGACGGGCAGCCCACCCCCTCACCGCAGCCGAAGAACCATAATGCTCAATTGCTACAATACCATTCGTCGAGCACAGAATCGCATTGCCTCGACTGCCTGCATGCTGAGATGATCGACAGACCTGGCGCACATCGCCGTTCATTCATTACTGGAACTGGCAAGGCTGCTTAGCAACGGAATAGCTGACGGCAGCTGTACTCGTGGCTATAATACTCGGAGCATACATCGCAATGTCAGCGTATAGCTCTTGCCTCAGAACATACTCAACATGGAACGACTATCGTTGTTCGCACTCGCCCTACTGGGCCTCTTGGGCTATGGCATCTTTCGATTGCTTTCCATAGGCAAGAGACCCAAGGACTATCCGCCAGGACCACCGACTCTTCCAATCATCGGCAATATTCACCAGGTCAGTCAAGCGGAAACTGCATGAGGATATGAGCTGACGCTAGCTAGATGCCCACCAAAGATGCACATCTACAATTTCAGAAGTGGGCTGAAGAGTACGGCGACATCTATAGTCTCATGCTTGGCACGCAGACTCTCATCGTGCTCTCGAGTGATGAAGCTATCAAAGACCTCATGGACCGCAAGAGCAACAACTACTCGGACAGGCCGGAGCTTTACATTGGGCAAGAACTCTGTTCGGATAATTTACGAGTGCTGATGATGGGCTACTCTCCGAAATGGCGCTCCATGAGGAAGATGTTCCATCATCTCCTCAATGCTACTGTCGCCGCCAACTATGTTCCATACCAGACTTTGGAGAACAAACAAATGTTGAACGACCTGCTCGATACTCCCCACGACTTTCCACAGCACATACGTCGCTATTCGAACGCGTTGACCACGTCGATGGTTTTTGGCTGGAGAACACCTACGTACGACCATCCGGACATTCAACAACTTTTTGATGGATTCTCAGAGTTTGCAGGTAGTTTACAAACCTAATATCGTGAGATTTATAGCTGCTGACGCGAGGTAGACATCAACATGACTGGAGTTGCAGCACTGCTCGATGCTTTTCCGATCATTCGCAAGCTGCCTGACTTTATTCTCCCGACACAGAAGAAAGCGAAAGAGCTTCACAAAGTTGAGCGCGAGCTCTACCTCAAGCATTGGCTGCGGGCGAAGAAGGAAATCAAGGACGGGACCATCAACCATTGCTTTTGTAGGGTCGAATGCTTGCCCTGAAGTTGATTCGTTAGCTGACTGTTCCAACAGGCGTCGGCATGGCCGAAGCGCAGAAGAAGGACGAGTTCAGCGACGCTCGAGCCGCATACATCTCCGGCACACTCCTCGAAGCAGGGTCTGACACAACCTCCAACACCCTCTATGCTTTCGTGCAAGCCATGCTGCTATACCCAGATGTGCAGCGCTATGCTCAGCAGCAGATTGATGCAGTCTGTGGCAATTCCAGGCTACCTTCCATGGACGACCAAGCGAATTTGCCATGTATTCGCATGCTCATGAAGGAAACCCTCGGCTGGTGCCCAACCACAATCCTTGGGGCCGTTCCTCACGCTGCTACCAACGACGATACGTACAAAGGCTACTTCATCCCCCAAAGGCGCCGGAGTCATGAACAACGTCTGGACCATCAACAACCACCCCCAACGAGCTCCCAACCCACGCCAATTCGACCCAAACAGATACAAAGACGACAATCTCGGTCTCTACGACTCCGCCTCCAACCCTGACGGCTCAAAACGCGACATGTTCACCTTTGGCGCTGGGCGCCGCATCTGTCCAGGCATGCACGTCGCCGAGCGCAGCTTGTTCTTGGGAATGTCTCGCATCCTATAGGCTTTCGATATCACGCCTGCAAAGGATCAAAACGGCAAGCCGATCATCCCGGATCCTGATAAGCTCACGCACGGGTTCGTTTGCATGCCGGAAGAGTATCCTGCTACAATCACGCCGAGGTCGTCGGAGAGAGCTGAGATTGTGAGGCAGGAGTGGGCTGCGGCGGCGAGGGAGTTTTTGGATGCGAGGACGAAGCAGTGGATTGCTTCGCGTCTTTAGGTGCAGTGTCAATGGATGGAAGGAAGTTTCGATATGAGTTCTTATGTAGTGTGATTCGTCATACCGCGCAGCGTTTCATAATACATCCCATCATGCCCCGTTGATGCTAGTGCCTCGTTGTCCTCCAGTCATCGTCACTAGTCGCTTGCATGCAATTCTGTAGCCCATCAAATAGCCCTAGCACTTCAAACATGCCTGATCATCGCCTACTCCCTTCAATAATGATACCTCACCCTCTCCCCCACCAACAACAACCCACAACACCACCAAACATACCACCCCAAATATACAAGCCAGAAACTCAAACCTGCGAATCGCATGTCTGATCTCAATTTGCTCGGTCCTCATCTCCTGCACCATTGCTCCTCCTTTATGATCCACAACAGCAGTCGTGGTAGCACTTCGTGTAGCCAAACCCATCAATCCCTCTCTCAAATAGACTTTCTGCTCCTCATGCTTCTGATGTAGGGTTTGTTTTTCTCTGGCTTGAGTCTGGGAGAGGAAAGCTTTGGCGAGGATGTTGGCGGCGTTGTGGATCTCGATCTCGTTGGGGCTGGGGCTGGGGGTTGGGACTATGGCATCCCGGCGGAGATGTTGATGGTGCTGCTGCTGCTGCTGCTGATAGATCTGAGGTCGATTTTGCTCGAGGATCTCGAAGAGTTGGGACGAGGAGGGTGTGGCCATTGCTTCTGCGGCGTTGGTGGCCGAGGTGGATGTGAAGAAGGGTGTGTTGTCGTTGTCGTCGTGGTTGGTGGTGATGGTTGTGTGAAGGGAGGACTCGGAGGAGACGAGGTCTTCTTCTGCATCTTCTTCTTCTTCTTCTTCTTTGCGGTAGTGAGACGATAGGGTTCGATTGGGTGACGGATTGTAGACCATGTTTGCTATCGTCAGAGTGCACGATCCGTGGTTGCAGTTGAGGAGATGTGAGGAAGAAAGTTCCCGCGAGTGCAAGGCTGTCCGTACGTCTTGTATGCAGACTTGCAGAGGGAGCACGTCACTGTCGCGTGTCTTAGGGTGCTGCATGATATTCGCAAGTGAATGTATGTCCAAGACACGCTTCCTGTGTAGGGGTCCGTGGTTGCTGGAGTGACATCGCTGCTTGGTCTAAGACTATTGCCACAAACACAACTTCCCACTTGCCGTGCCAGCACCCACCCAATCCATGGTCGGATGGAACTGCGCAACACTCGGCACGGCAGTGATACTCTCGCCGCCCAATTGCGCCAACTGCTTGCCGCTGCCTGTATATATGTCCACAAATCGATTCATATTTCCAATCACGAATCTTTGAATTCCGTCTTGTGGTTTTAATTGCCACTGCGCCCTTAAAATTGTCACCCATCTCCCCGTCTGATTGTTGTGTGGAACGATGGTGGCGGGATTCATTTCGTTGTCTCCAAGCTCGTAGCCCGCTTTCCAGTCACCGGACGAAGAGAAGTCATATATCTTGATCGTGTCGTCGTAGGATGCCGTGGCAACTTGACCAGCGGAGTTAAACGCTGCATGAGACACAGAAAGCTTGGACAAGTGCTCGCCCACAAGATGCGGGAGCCGGCCGTCGCCTTTGCCTTTGATCTTCCGCAGATCCCAGATTTTGAGCATGCGGTCGAGCGAGGCAGTGGCAAGGAGGTGGGGGTGAGCCGGGTGGAGGGAGAATCCACCGATCTTCTTCTCGGAGAGTTGCATCATTTCGACTGTCTGGTGAGCCGGTGTTCGCATGTCTTTCATGCCGAAGCGGCCATCGAGCGTGGTGAAGTGCAGCATGTTTGGGTCGGAATGAGCAACCTGCACACCAGAGAGGGGCAAATCTTCGCTGCGATCAGCAGGGGCGTATACTTCCACAGCAGAGGCTTTTCCAAGATCGAGCTTTCGTATTGATGAGTCGTATGAGGCTGAATAGAGGGCATTGTGATCGTGCGGTGAGCACTGAAAGGCACTGATTGTGCGAGTGTGAATCTTGAATGTTGTAATGGCAGGCTCGATCTCGGCATCAACCTCATCGCCATCTTCATCTGCGTCATCTGCTTCTTGTTTGACTTGTTGTGGTGATGTTTGAGATGCGTCGAACAGGCCTAAGCTGCCGAGCTTGTCACCAGCAAAGACGAGAGCCTTGTCCTGGGTAGGATGGAAGCCGAGCGCATATATTCGTTCGGGAGTGATCTTGATGCGGTTCGGTTCTGCTCCATCCCACAGTTGCAAACTGCTCATGCGCTCTCGCAATGCCTTCAGCTCCTTGTCGGATGTGTCTTTGATGTCTTGGGCATCGAATGTCCTTTCGCCGGGATTTGCTGGGCCGACCAGAGACAACCAATTCCCGGCTCGGTTCCAGTTGTCGCCATTGACAATCGCTTGCTTCAGATCGATGTCGTCGCTCACGCGCTGTCTCTTGATGATCTGCTGCTGCTGGAATGCCTGTGCCTCGGCTTCCTCCTTTTGACGAGCCACTTCCGAGTCTGCGACGATGCCCTGGAGACGAGATGATGTCCTTCGTGGGCCTTCTTCCTTGATCTCCTTCTTCGCCTCGCGCTTCCTCTTGGTGCCCGCCGATGCAGCAGGCTTCGGTCTGGCCTTTTTCGCACCCAAACCCAAGCCTGCCTGTTGAGCATCGAGCTGCAGTTGCTGCAGCAGAGCCTGGTTCTTGGCAATCTTCTCTTGTCGTGCTTGCTCATAGTCGCTGACCTGCGCGCTTGTTCGAGCCATATTGTCTGTCTACCTCGCTATGTCTTTGGAACGAAGACGATGCAATGCGCAAGTGGTTCGCGTCCACCCCCAAATCGATGACGGAGACGCGACTGGAACGCGTCGATGCCATCTCCGAGATGTCCACGAGATATCCCCATTGTGTGCTTCGATGGAATCGTGCTCGACAATCGTGCACATCAATGTACAATGCTGCTGGGTGGGAGAGCCTCTCGCGGCATCGCAGAGTCGTCCCTGCTCCCATTGCTGTACAATACGAGGACAATAACACGAGCAGCATACGCCACCGACCAGCTCAACCTCGAACAAAAGGCGGGCGAGGGTGCAGCAGAGGAGCAACGCCTCCAGAACATCAAGCAGAAATGGTCGTCCAGAAAGAGTCTGGCCGATCGGCCGCGACGACGTACCCGTAGAGATGAGCCAACTTCACAGCGCATGCAGAGTGCCCGGAGCAGGCCCCAACAGCTGCAAAGTATCCCATTCGATGGCAATACAGGTTCTGCGACACCTGCAGAAAGGCTGCAGAATACCACCATGACTCCAAGAGAGATGCAGGTATTCGAGGAGCTCTTTCGGAAGGGAGTCTCCAGCAAACAGGCTACAGCAGAAGCGCAGAAGGCGGCAAAGAAGACGCCATCCAAGACAAGGACTACACCACAATTCCCAGAGCTTCTGCGTCCGCTAGCAGAAGAAGCACAGCACCTTCGCCAGCAAGCCGCTTCTTCAGATGTGTCATCTGACAAGCAACCGGGGCTTCTGACCAAACCCATTGCCGAGTTGGACATCAAAGATCCACAGGCCATGACGATCCGCGACCTAATGAACGCAGCGACTACCGACATTGAATGCTGGGAGGTGCTCCGCGACCACGTCTTTGACCGTCTACGCGCCACCCCCTCCGACTCTGCTTTGCAAGCCAATTTCCCAGCTCTGCCAGCTCTGCTACAGCATTACATGTACCTCCAGACAGAAAAGCTTTCCAGCCAACACTCTCTCGGGCTGGTGGCACTGAGCGAGCTCAAAAGGATTGGTCCTCTGGCTTTCGCGTTGGGAGCTACGACTGAGCTATACAACGCGCATATGAGATTGCTCTGGCGTCAATATCGAGACCTGCAGTCCATCGATGATTTTCTAGCAGAGATGGACAGGGAAGTGTATGAGGTTGATGCAGGCACGCTGGGGCTGTTGGAGGAGATTCTGGACCATGCACGGGCTGCGCTTGATGGGGCGTTGGGAGAATCAGTGAAGGCGTTGTGGACAATGGATAGGAAGTTGAGAGGGGTCAAGAGGATCAGGGAATGGAAAAGGATTGTGGACGAGCGATTGAGAGAAAAAGCTTTGACCGAGGCCAAGTCGAAACAGGAGGTCTTTCAGGAAGATGAAGCTGACGAGGGGTATTTCAAGCGTGAGCGTGTGCGGCCGAGGAGGAGAAGACTTGCTCCGGCGTAGAAAGTTGTGCCGGACTTGGCAGACCAACGACAGTGTTGCCTGGGTCTATCGACTGCGAACGGCGTTGCACCAAGCTGTGCTTTCCGAATGCCGATGGCCGATGTAGAGGTCTGAAGTCTGCATCCAAACTGAAACAGCGCTGAAAGTCACGCTGACTCAAAGACGCAGCTACGCGTCATTGGGTAAACAGACTTTGTTTCCAAGTAACTCGCGCGCCTTCACCACATTGCAGCTCGATTACATGAGCCCTAGCCCGAGCGCATAGCTTGCCCTTTCATGGTCTCAGCATCCTCGGTCTTCACAGCGAGTCGGTCTAAAGTAAAAAGATGGGGACCCGAGAGACTGGATACTACGACACCAGCAGGATATATCACTAGTCTCCTACACAGAGCAGAGTGCTGAATGGAACGCGGATGTGCCGGAATTGCTAAGACGTGCAGATCTTCATGTGTTGACAGCTCAATGAGACCTCAAGTGAAGTCTAAGACGACGTCAAATGCCGTTGACAAGTAACATGGCCGGCTCAGAAGACAGTTCGCAGTGAAACGCAGACACGAAACGGCATAATATTGCGCCACTGATGCTCAGGCACACCGATCACGAACGGAAGCTGCCGACCTCGACATAGCAGCCTGATCCTGACATCCATCGCCAAGAATGCGAATACAGCTCTCGAAGCCTGGTCACGAATATCTCCGACCAGCTCATCTGCCGCGACTTCCGAACCTCTTATGCTGTAAAACACGATGACTCGCTCGATCCGCGGTGACTATAGCGAAAGCTTGCGCAGTTGCATCAAGAGAATTAAAGGATTAAGCATGTTACACAAAGTCGGTCCTTCTGCTATCCAATACAGCTCAACATTGCAAGGACAGGCACTTGCCGTATTCCAATACTACTGACTATAGACGACTACCACTTACGGGCATGATGACGATCTTCTTGCGCTGGAGTATTGGCATTTGCTTTGAAACCTGGTCGAACAGATTCGCACACTCTGTTTAAGCATTCACAATACGCAGACACGCAGTACGGCGATGCCAGCTGCCGGACATGGAGAATAGGCTTCCAGGCACTGCTACATCGAAAGACAGCCCAAAGGCTTCGAAAGTGCTATAAGAGTCCGCTTCACTGCCGCTGGAAGGCGTGCTATCCAACTACCATCGCATTCACTCACTTCTTGAACATCAGCTCAGCTTCCACAAGTCGATCTACTATCAACAAAAAACCACACATCACCAGCCAAAATGCAGTTCACCATCGCCACCATACTCGGCCTTGCTGCCCTCGCCGTCGCTGCACCTGCACCAGCTGCTAATGCTGCTGTTGTAGCTCGCGGCGGCGGCTACGGAGGAGGCCAGGGAGGCCAGGGAGGCATCGGAGGCAACTACAACGGCAACTTCGGAGGTGGCCAGGGAGGCGGTCAGGGAGGTGGCTTCGGAGGCGGTCAGGGAGGTGGCTTCGGAGGCGGTATGGGAGGCGGCTACGGCCAAGTCAGCTGCCCTAAGGGCCAGCGAAGTGGATGCTATCGTATCACAGCCCCTACACAATCCTACTCCTAAGACCTCATGCTAACCTTCAAACAGCCGGAGAGCCACGCGGCGGCGATACCTACAACGACGTAGACGTGTACAGCTCTTGCTCTGACAACAAGCAGGCTGGCTTGATTCCTGTAAGATCAAGCCGTGCATCCTCGAACAAACGATGATCGGAAAAGGCTGACTCAGAGTGAACAGGTCTCTCTCTGTGACAACTTGAACGGCAACACCGTCGCCATCCCGGTGTCTTTGGAACTGCTCAACTTGTAGTGCACAACATTGCATTGGCCTGAATAATGAGGGATGGGGGCAATAGAGGACGTTCATTATCATTTTCGGGGTAGTGTTTACCAGAATGACCAAAAGGTAGCAGAAGCATAAAAATTGGCTAGCAGTACAAGATCTCTGGAAATGCAGCAGTATCAATAGCAGCAGAATTGTCAAAGAGCTTTCTTATAATGAGTGCACCTGTCAGAAGGTTCCATGTCAAGAGTTTTCCATCGCTGACCATCAACCTGATTGTTGTTGTTGAGTCACACAGATCTTGGAGCTTCTGTCCAGACCGCTACGTTAGACTGTGCGGACTGTGGATCTACCAAGCCATCCGTCGTCTCGAACTGAGACGTCGCTGGACAGAAACCTACATTGCACGCTGTTCAAGATCGCCCCGCAAAGGACACGAAGTTTTGCCATCGGGGGCCGCGTTGCTCCATAACAGTCCGTCGTACATCCTAGTATATAAGGCCTAGACTACGCTCATAGCGACCTAGCGATGTTGCATCGCCCATACCACGCAACGACTAGCACCGTCCAAGGCTTGCCTTTAACACGACCACGTCCACTAAAATAGGAACCGTTTCTACCGCTTCACGATGTCAAGGGGAACCCTGAACAGACCTTGACGGATACGCAGATCTACATATATATAGACCACCCTCACCGCAGCAAAACCAAAACAACGTAGAACAACCAAACTTCACCTCTCCTACTCCCAAGACCTTCAAATCAACCACAACCATGCACGTCACCACGCTCCTCCTCACACTCCTCACCACCACCATCTCCGTCGTTAACGCAGGAATCACCAGATTCGGCGGCTGCAACTACCAATTCGTTGGCAAAGACGGACCCTGGCACAACTGCAACGAGCTGTCCGCCGACGGCAAAGACCCCTGCGCAAAAGAACATAAATGCTTGATGCCGTGCTTCCGTGCAGGCTCGAAAGATAAAAAAGAAGACTTTGTGATGGTCGCGGAGAATAATGGAGATGGGACGTGTAATTGCGAGTGTTGGATGACGAAGTAGACTGGGAAAGGGAATAGGAACAGGGAGGGGTGAGACGGTGGAAGGAGCGCGGACTAGGCGATGGTGTGGTGAGTGAGAGTTGGCATTTCGACTTGTGTGGTCATGCCAGGTGTACTGATCGTTGCATAGCACAGTCTTGTCCAGAACTCGCCAGGAATGAAGATGCAGAAGGAAGTTGCTCCACATCGGTTCCAGCTGTGGTCGTGCCAGCTGAAGCTATACATTACATATTAGTCTGTACTACTTACATCATGTCTGCTCGATTCAGGATATCTTCATATAACACAAAGAAAAAGCAAACCGCCACCTCTTTATATCGCGAGAGTGCGCTGCTATGCACCAATGCCTGTGCTTTTGTCTTGTTCCTTGGACGCCACCTTGCGCGCCATGCATCGTTCTTGACAACTCGTAAAAGAAATGTTCATAATGCCTTCAGCCATCTCCTCAATGGCCGCTGTGACAGGTGAAAGATCTGCTTGAGATCATATAGTCAGGCTTGCAGAGTAATTCGACTCTGGCTGTGCCCGAGGACGTCCTACGCCTTGACTTGGCCAGCTTTCTTCTTCCGTATTTTGTACTCGGCTCTCGCGACTCGCATCAATATGTCCTCGTCCTTGACAGGAACAAATGACGTCAAGACCTTCATGGCATTCTCAAAGTCACTATCTAGGAGAATGTCTCGCGTGGCATCGATGAGGGCGGCGCTCGTAGCGTGCAGAACGTCCAAGTCAGCGCCACCGAAGACATTGGAGTTCGGAAGTGTCGTGTCGTTGACTGTGGTAGTGACAGGAGCGTCACCAAGAAGCATGAAGACGTCCCAGATCCGTAGCTGCGCAGGAAACGGCACCGACATGTTGAAGAGGGTCAGATACCATCGTGTCCCGTAAGTTGTCGAGGTGATGCCAAGCTCGATGAGTTTGTTGGCGACGTCTCCGTTAGACAGCCAGTCTTGCTCGAACTCGGCAAGGGCGGCCATGAGACCACTGAAGTCCTCGGTGAAGAAAGATTCCAGCCCGCGCAGTTGCCAGAGCCGGACCATCATCACGAACGCCTTCTCCTCATCGAAATAGCACAGCAGCGTGACAGCGATACTGGCCATGCCTTGCACATATCCAACTTCTGGGAAGTACAACGCCATGGCATGTAAGACTCTGAACAGTAGTCGTTGTCCTCCCCGATACCTTCGCCGAAACATGATATGCAACTGCACTGTTCTGGGAACGTCGACATCGATCTGCACATCGTCCGCGCAGCTCATATCCTGTAGCTTGTGGAACTGTCCTATCAATTCCTCGTCTGTGGTCTGGCTGCCTCTGCGCTTGGCAGAAGACGAAAGGAAACTGTGCCATGCGGCCGCGCGCCATCGATCCGGAATGCCTTTCCAGGTTCGCTCGATCAGCTTAGGATCTGCTGTGTCGAAATCGAAGTGCATGCCACCTCCTTTGCCTTCATTTTTCCGTCGTACGGTTCTCGCCATTCTCTGCCACTTTTCACCTCGCGCCCATTCTCGCTGCTTTTGGGCAGACGCCGTCTTCCCGGAATCGTCCATCTCAGCAATATCCTCCAGACCTGGCGGGAGCGTGAGCATGTCGGAAGCTTCAGCGAGAAGTCGCGTACTTCGCGAGCGAAACGGATTCTTGCTGTGCCGAGTGACCGTTGAATGCGCGCTATGCACCGAACCGGGCCCGCGTTTGAAATTCCAGTCTTTTGGGGGCGGTGGCAGTGACTGCGACGAGCGAGCGCTACTCACATTTCGGTGCAGTCTTCGCTCACGGGGCCTTCGTGGTTGGTCTGCTTCCACGCGTAATGAGGTAGCCACACGCTGCATTCCTGCTTCTGGTCGTGACCTGCTCGAACCTGAGGAGCCTCCTCGATCTTGGTGGATGAAGCCATACCTGTCGACATACCCATCCACGTCTTGCCAGTCCTCGATGCCACCAGCAAGTTCGTTAGAAGTCCTGGAGTATTTCGAGACGTAGCTCAATCGGTTATCGGGCAGAGGCCAATTGTCGCCGCCACTGTTCTGTTCGTACGATCGTGTCTTGTGTATGACGACTTCTGGTGTCGGAGTATCTCGTGTAAATGTGTCTGGTGTCTCTTTCCCTGAAGTCGCCCGGCTCATGGCTCTGCTGTCTGGAAGCCCCCAGTTTGCGGCTCGCTCGTCGCCGTGCTCATACATGCTCCGCACTTTCATGGAGAAGGTCATCTCCTCGGCCGAAAGCACTCTCCCACCATGGATCGCCGCCTGTAGCATCTGAATGCTGGGTTTCCTTCGCCCGGCAACCAGCCCTTGCCGTTTCTCTGCGACTGGAGTCGTCCCGCCATTGCGAAGGGACTCTGTACTCGGCGTCGCATTCTCTTTGCTAACGCCATTTGATACAGCCTCGTCCGCCTCGCTCTTGTGTGGTGGCATCAATGGGCACACGGGCGGCGGTGCGACTGCTCCATTGACTGGTGCATCTTCGTGTCCCTGGGAGCTAATGATATCCTGCATCTTCTTGCCGCCAAAGAGCAGACTGCCTCTCGTCGAGAACTCGACCTTATTGCTGGCCAGATCCTCGAGACTGATGTCTTCGGTGGCCACCGCAGGCACGTCCAGTCCGTGGAAGCTCGCCATCCTCTTGACGGTCGCCGGCGGGGAGGCCGACCTGGCAAGTCGCATCCTCATACCGGTTGGCTTCCTCGGCGAGCTGTAGGCGCTGAAGGGGGGCCTGCTGCTGCGCTCCGCGGCCTCATGCTGGACGACAATGGCCGGCACGTGGCGCGTGGCTCCCTCGCTGACTGCGATCGAGGGCCGCGGCGGGGACGAATTGTGCTCGCGGGAGGAAAGAACGCTGGTTGTCGTCGCGTCTTCCTCAGCAGGAGGAGAAGAAGAAGCAATCCCGCTGTCTCGTTTGAATCCAAAGTCGAACGACGTCGACGACGTTGCCGTGGCGGTGAGGCCGTTGTTGTTGTTGTCGTTGATGTTGTTGTTGTTGTTGTTCGTGTTGCGGTTGTGATCTTGGTGCGCGACGCTGGCGGGTGACGACGATGGCGCGGCATTGGCTGTCCATGGGCGACGAGCGCTAGATCTACCAAACTCTGAGAAGTGCGGCACAAGCACCTGCTTGCCCCATTTCTGCTCATCAATGCTCACATGATTCCGTGTCGTGTCTACACTGGTGCTCGTGCTGTTGTCGCTGATGGATCGCACTGCTCGTGGTGGCAGCCCACTCCGCAACTCCTCATATCGCATGGCTTTGAAGAGTGAGGGCTCCGGTTCTGGACTCTCTCTTCGAAACCGTCTCAGAGATCGTGTTGAGGATTGTGATCTCTGAGACGGCCTTGGCCGCGCAACCTCGTCCATCGCAATCTATCAGCAATATCCGCCAGACCACTCTCCCCAGACCCAGGCGTCTGCCCGCTGTTGTTCGTATTCGTGGCCCGCGGCTGAGCGTTTGATCATCGACAGGTAATGGAAACACCTAGGGCGCAATACGTCCAGCAGCAATCGCAGGCCTTGAGCATGGCCAGCAATGACAGATAGACGATCAAATGTCCAGTAGACAGGCACGCAGGCACGATGGCGATATTTCAGACACTACATCTATCTCCGACTACTGACAGCGTATGCAAGGAAAGGGGCAGCTAAAACACTGTCGGTGCATGCATGGATGCCACTCTAGCGCTTCGCGAGAGTCGTCGCATATCAAGTTTTCTCATATACACGTACGTCTAATTTATAAAGCCCACAGCATCTTCGACCCGACTGCCAGGTCTAGCGTGACCTTTGCGCATGGCTGCGACACATGTACGCAGTTCCTTGCCGATGACTGGTCACGAATCAAACAAGAACAAACGCTGCTTTCCGCGCGCGTGAGGTCTAACTAGGTGGGCGACAGAGCAATGACAAGGCCAGGGAAGCCGACCCTCTCAGCCTCATTTAACTCCCTGATCGTCCAAGACTCCTCCGGCTGCAGGTCGGCTTTCTTTCTGCAAACGAGTCAAAGCCCGATTCATGGTCATCTCCTCTCCACGCGCAGGCGACGTGTCAGGCGGCTGCAAGCAGCATCATAACAAACAGAGAATCAGCGGAACGAGTGCTGCTGCTGCTGCTGCTGCTGTACAACACACCTGCAGATGTGAAAACGGCGTTTCCAACGCGTGTGGCGTTTCATGTGGGGGTGGAAAGTCCCGACAATGCATACGGGACTGAACTTTGCTGCGCATAGTAGAGCTGCGGTATCACCTTCCGCCATGCTAACCTTCACCCGCCACAGGCACCAGTCATAACAAGATGCAAGCTGCAATAGGACGGATGCGTGCAAGAGTTCTTCCGCCGCTCTCGAATTTCGAGTGAACTTGCCAATGTCCCACGCCCTCCTATCAGGAAGGCCACGCGATGCAAGCTTTCGTTTGCAATGGCCAACTTCTCCAGATCTATGCAAGTCGCCGCACAAGTGGCTGGGCTACGCGGAGGCTCAATCAGTCAGTATATGCTTTGACCCCGCGGGAGTGCATGCGAAGGTGCAGGATCGCCTTCGCGATGTGGTCCTGCAAACGCAGCTGAGCTCAAAAGCAGTCCATGCTGGCAGGAAGCTGGACGAAGAGATCGAACGAAACCTGGCGGCGTTGTTTGATACACGCCGTGTTACGTCCTGGAGGTTGTGTACCAATTCCCACTAATTATGGACGATAGACCAGGCCACCGCCTAGGCTGCCGGTCTTTATCCGCCATATTGCATGAAGAGGGACTCCACGCGAGAGCGTTGCCCATGCTTCTCAGCTATGTCCTGACCCCATAGTTGACGGACATCAGCTTAAGTGACCTGTGAGCTCTTGTCGATCGTGGTGGACCATTGTTGCTTGGCTTCGAAATCTGCAGCATAGGTGAAGGCGAAGGCGATTGTCCTACTAGATCATTACAGTTGCGCAGAATGAAAGCGAATAGATACGAACGGGGTCGAGGAACGTCGTTCGCGAGCCAAGATGCACACGAGGTGTGGTCAAAGTGGATGACCCGACTTGACGCGACTCCTAGACGGGAAGGACACACAGGAGAGCAGTGGCATGTCGTCTCCTCGGTGCCGCTCGATCGTGCAATTGGCAATCCATCAGCAATCTCCACTCCCTCTAGTAAATGCATTGATTGGATATCAGGCGATCGGTGGACTGTCATCGTGTATCAGCATCGAAGGAATGAGACCCGCATCTGGACTGGAGCCATCCTCCTGGGAGTTCTTATCGTATGCATGTGGTTCGCTACCATGCACATGTGCACACGCTCCTGCCGGCCCAGTGACAAGTATTTGGGAGTTCCTCCAAGAGATGAGGCATGTGCTTAGGTGTATCTTCCTGTTTGCTTGTTATGCGAAGAGAGTTGTCAGATAATCAAGGTTTGGCGTTGTTGCTTGGGGTGACGTTCAGTCACCTGCTTTTGCTTCACACTCAGGACATGAGGAGGGTCAGTGTAAACTCGAGTATGTTGATAGCCGTAGGAGCAACGATCAAGTACAACGAAGTGAATTATAGCAAGAGCGATGACTTTTGCAGTTTCATGCATTATAGGTATCCAAAAATTCATACAGTTGAACCGCCAGCGGGTCGACGAAAAGCGTCGCTGTCGCTGAAACAAAGCCACTCGATCGAACGTGTGCTGTTCTGGTATCTCAAAAGTTCAATCTCTTGCTCTATCCTTCGTGTCATCCATCCATCAAAAATTACAAAAACAGTACGGAAACATGCGAGTCTAGTGACCGCCACTCTGGACTTCGCGTTTGTTCTTCTCCATCTCTTCGTAGGCCACTCCATGGCGGTCGCCCCCAACACCTGTATGCTGAGCGCCGTCGCTGCTACCCTCGCTGCCGTTAGGGTCTTTGCCCTCGAGCATGTCCGAATGACCCTGGATACCATGACGATCTTGTGCGGGCATGTCAGCCTCGCCCTGGGTCATATCTCCGTGGGCGGGTGTCCAGGCGAGGTAGTCACGGCGAACCTCGACGTAATCGTACGCAAACTCGCCAAGCTGGTCGTCATCCATACCGAGGAGCTCAGCTTCATCAGAGGCCCGGAGCTTGAGACCTGGGATGAAGTTGATACCGTAGGCTAAGATGGCGCTGACAACGAACGAGTACGCAGTGCACACGGCAATGTAGGCGACTTGTTGACCCAGCTGAATCCAGTTGCGGTGGATCCAGCCGCCAGCGAAGAGATCAGTGTTGACGCCATCGAGACCGATAACGTAGGTTGCGGCGAAGACACCGTTGAAGAAAAGACCGACCATACCAGCGACGCCGTGCTCAGCGAACACATCCATGGAGTCATCGATTCTGATCCAGTACTTGATCTTAGTGGAGAAGTTAGCAACTACTCCAGTGGCGATACCGAGAATGACGGAGGCCCAGAGAGGAAGGAAACCAGATGCAGGAGTGGCAGCGACGAGTCCAGAGATGGTACCAGAGCACCACCCGACCATCGACCATTTGCGAGCGAGACGCCAATCGAGGATGACCCAGGTCATGGCCGCGAACATGGCAGTGATGTTCGAGTTCCAGCAGGCGTACACAGCACGGAGGTTGGCGCCGAAAGACGAGCCACCGTTGAATCCGAGCCAGCCAAACCAGAGGAAGACAGTTCCGAGAGTGATGAGCGAAACGTTGTGTGGTCGGAAGTTCAGCATCATCTTCTCCTGTCGGCGACCGAGAACCATCGAGTAAGCGAGCGCAGACATACCAGAGACGATCTCGACTGGACCACCACCAGCGTAGTCGAGAACACCCCACTTGAATGCCCATCCGTTCGCGTTCCACACCCAGTATGCGACTGGGCAGTACACAATCGTTGCCCAGCAGAAGATGAACACCATCGCGGGCATCAGTCGACCACGCTCAGCAACGGCACCCATGATAATGGCGGCGGTGACGGCGCAGAATTGCATCTGGTAGAAGGAGTACAGCAGATCGGGAATCAGAGGGCTTCCTTGCGATGGAACTCCGAGTGTGTTCATGAGACCGAATTTCTTCAGGTCACCAATAAAGGGGTTGTTGGTGGCGTATGAGCTGAACGCGAGCGAGTAGCCCCAGAAATACCACTGAAACGTGATGATCGAATAGGAACCAAGACATGCGAAGATCATGCTCAGTGCAGACTTTCTTCGTGCGAGACCAGAGTAGAGGAAACCGAGTCCAGGAACCATGACCATCACCATGGCCGAGGCCACGATGATGTATGATTGATCACCAGGCGAGAACCATTGGTTCAAGTTTTCTATCGCTGTAGGATGTTAGTCTCGAGTTCAGTGTGAGCAGTCAAGCTCGCATGTTTTAGGTTTTGCTTTTTCGACAATGATCGAAAAATGACTCTCAAGACATGTCGAGCGCGCAGATATACTTACAACTGTCGCCGCCAGTGTCCTCGTTTGTTCCATTGAATTCTGCTGGAGCGCCGATCCAGCTGTAGCTGGGCGCGTAACCTCCCGACATGTCTGCGGTTCGTATGTTTCGTACAAAACGTGTGGTGAGGTAAGGTCCAATGTATGCCTCGGGAGTAGCCTCTTCGTTGCTATACGAGCTTCAGAGGCACGCAGTAGTGATATGCAACTTGAGATAAGAGACTTTGTTCTCCAACTGCTGCTTCAGTCACAGAAAGTGAACGACACGCAGTAATGAGGATGGAGAGTGAGTGAAGTGAGGCTCACAACAGGCCAGAAGCTCGATCGGCTGGAAGGTCAACGCTATATGAAAGGATGGCAGCTGCCGAGCCACAGATCATCGACTAACTCTCGCTTTAGGGTCAACAATTGTCAAGCTAAAGATAAGAGCGCCGTGCGAGACGGCAAAGCAAAATGCGCGGATTGGCACACGCGCTTGGCTCCATCGTGGCCGCAATGGCCCCATGGAGGGAAGCTCCATTTCTCAGCTATGCTTCCTTGTCTGCGTGCTGCTCATGAACCTGGCCATTCTGTTGGGCCTCGAGTTCCCCTTCGTCCCGACGACGGGACCCACAGCCTGCACGCTTCCTAGAAACCTACTCGAACCCTGGGGGAACTGTACCGTGCTACTATTTTGGCGCGCTTCTTCTGAAAGAACCAGGTGAGACCTGTCCTACGCGCTCCTAGCACACTTGTGCGACCGCGTCTTGCCAGCCCAGCCTGCGATTATCGTGGTACAGCAGCACTGCGATCGATGCTTTTCAGAGCCATGCCCAGCTACACCCGCGCCGCTGTCTGCGTGGGAAACCGAGATGACGCTCCAACCGAGGGTTGCTCGTGTGCGTTCTTATCTTTCAGCGTGCACGATGACTGCACGTTAGAGTCAGAGTAAAATATATGGAAAGGGTCTAGCATGAGCATGAGCATGAGCGACGTGCAATTGGCCGTTGCTTCGGGAGATCTAGCTTCTCCTAGCCTGAGTCTGCCTTTTCGAACACTGTCATTGGACGCAGATACCGACTGCAGTAGCTTTCGATCTGCGTGAGACTATGTACCGAAGAGTGAACAACCGACAACAGCTCTCTGGACGTGTGTATCTTCTTATCGGACGACAGACAAATACACAAATATGCCAATATGCCAACAAGCCAGGGGCTTGGTCTCGTCTGCTTAATCACTTGCGATCGAGCAAAGTCGTTCGCTTCTGAGGTTCGGGAGCTGCGGACTACGATCCTCATGCCTTCGTCTGACACTTGGCATTCTGATTAAGCCAACCGGACGCATTCTAGTGTTGAGGAGCACTCTGGTACATCGGACTGGGCGCAATTCAAAGGGCGTCAACCAGGTTTGCCATCGGCTTGATTTTATCTTGACATGAAAGCTTTACAGGAGCCGATTGCTCAAGACTGGCTGTCCGATATCATCCGAGAACGGCTTCTGGTTGACGTGGATCGGCGCAGAATCGGCGTTGAGAACGCCTCCCTCACGCCTTTGCCGCGTCGACCCACGCGTGAGGACTCCAGTCATACCTCGACGTCACCTACACTATGAGACTCTCGAATCTCTGCATCCTGGCCACCCAAGCCATGCCATCAGCACTTGTCGGACTCACCCTGAGATGAACTCCAGAGAACGAATGAACATCTGACCAGGGTATTGTGCATGGCAGATTGCCTGCGCACCACCGAAAGTACATGGATCAAGCTGGAGATTCAAGGCGGACTGGAACCATTTGTTGACAGCCAACGCAGCGCTTCGTAGGCAGAACTTGCACTCTGTAGCCTCAGCTGAAACCGCAAGTAAAAGAGCGGTGTCCGGACAGCAATGTCCACAGAAAACTTGATGCTCGCACCCGCCCTCATGTCACTCCAACATGAGCTGAATGTGGCGCGTGCTCATCACATCCGATCATGTGCGAGAGCCTTTCTTATCTCAGGCATACTGACAATTGATTTACAGCTCCGGGCTCCGACGAGAGGCTCATAAGCCATACTATGATGACTGCACTGTTCGTTCTATAACTCCGGTGTATCAACGACGTCCAGCAGCCGACGTCCGACACACGTACATGTGGAACATGCTAGCATGGCTTTGCATCACGATGCACACTCCGCGAAACCTATTTCTATCCGTTAATGATCGGACCTGAAAGAGCACGCGGCAATTGGTCACGAGGATGGAGAAATGGAGCACAGAGCCGCAGCATTGGGAATGCAGAGCGAGCCTCTAGTCTCGATGGTCTGCACGAAACATACTTTTCACGATTCAGCGTCATGCTTTCTGTTCCGGTCCAGAAATACAGACAAGCAACAGAACAAGCACATGAAGCAATCCGGACAGAAGTATGTTTCAGCCTGTACATCGTATTATTGAAGGGATGCCTGGCTCTTGCGGCAAGTGGCAGAAGTCACTGAGTAGTGGGTGGTCATGCTGCATCCCCTTCACGGCCAATGTGCAACTGCGAACATGCCACTCAATTTAGCGCACAGCATACTCCCTACCGCGCATGAAATGGTGTGGTAATTGGGCTGAATGCCGAGCCTGAGCTTGGAAGCTCTGTCGGACAGATGCTCAATTGCACTCGGCGCAGTATGCTGTAATTTGATCTCTCGAATGCTACAAAATGTTCTATACACAAAGAACGCCTACCCCATGCATAGAGTCTCCGCTATGCAATAGTCTATATCTATCAGTCAAGTATGGCAGATCCGCTATTGGCACTCATCCAAGGCACCAGAGTAAAGCCGCCAGTACCAGCAAACCCGAGCCAGCAAACCCAGCGACACGTGGCGCGCCGCCTTTGGGCACGTTCCCGGTAGCTGCCTTTCCCAGGTACCATGCGCCAATATCCGTTAGATCACCACTCTGTGTAAGCATGGCGGAGTTTGGTCCAACATTCGAAACCGAAGAGCGGAAACCACCAAAGTACGAATAGTGTGTGATGTAGCTGTCCCAATGTTAGCACAAGTCGCGGTGTCGCCACAGCAAAGGCTTACTCTATGCGATCGAAGAACGCGATGGACTGGTTGTAAAAGTCCTGGGTGTCTTCTAGGCTCTCATCTGGATAGGCCCATTCTGTGACCCACATTGTCATGTTTTCGTACGTTGCATTGACCTGTCCAACATGGCTCGCCAGGCCTTGGAAGTCGCCGTAGTAGTGTATTGGGATGAAGTCAGGCGTACATTGCCCATCGCATGCGGTGAAGAAGTTCTGGAGCCAATTGAACCCGCTAGGCGCACTTGTGACAGCTGGAGCGCCTAATTTGACGCCCAAGTCTTTCAGAGGCTCAATCTCTCTTATCCAGGTTGTTGCTGCCGTTTGTGCGTCAAGGCATGATCCGCCGTATATATTACTGCCGCATCCATCGGGCTCGTTAAACCCCAGCACGTGGCTGACATTGCGACCTCCGTCTATCATGCTCTTGACCTGTGTATAGAAGCTCTGATCATTGCCATTCGTCGGCCCCCATAACATAGGCATAAATTGTAGGGAGGAGCTTTCGAGGCCTGCATCGGGCGTCACCTTCCAATTGTAGTACCAGGTCAGGTCGCCAGAGGTCCAGAAGTGGTTGTCGCTCGCTTCGCTGGTCTCGACCTGTGCTAGACCTCGTTTCGCTGACGTGGTCACTCCTTGTGCTAAAGCTCCTTGGAGAGCAGCCACAAGGACCGCGGTCGAACGCTTCATGATGGCAGAGCGACCTCAATTCGCGCCTGTCCTCGACTACAATGTATGCCAGCTGTGCCTCCTTGTCACCTCAGCTCTCGCTATCCCTGGCACTGCAGGTGATGTTCTCGCCTATCCACCTATCAATTCCTTACGCAGACAAAACGGAACAAGCAGCAAGAGACGAAGGAAAAGATACTGTACGTTGGCGCAAGGCAAATATGGAAACGAAGACATTTCGATGAGGCGACTCGTCCTCGACGGCTTGTGATTGTTCCAGTGAGATGCAGCTTGGAAGCTTGGAGAGAGAAACAGTCTTCGACTAATGGACGACTCTGGCCAGATTAGGCTTGCGTATGAAGGAAGAGGCGTTTTGCATTGGTCAGAATCAGGACCGTCTGCCGCGGACAGGCTGTTTTAGGCCTCTCGGCATTCGGCACTTCTCTTGGTGTGCTATCGAAAGCATAAGAGCTGTCGAGTCCTCGCACTTACGCATGTGCGGCATTTCCCATCATTCTCAAGCAGATCTTGTGGTGTCTGCGAGAGTATTGCAGATACAGAGAGAAGCCGGGTCGCTTGCGTGATGACGACCACGTTCCGGAACAAGGATGACAATCATGATTCGAGTGCTTGGCAATCTCCTCTGCCGCGCCTTGCCTCGTTTCGCGTGGCAGGATACATAACGTGTGACGATGTTTCACTCTTTACGCGGTACCTATGTAGACGCCGGCCGGTAGTATTTGGATATGCTGGCTCGATGTCATTCTAGACTCGACTATACGGCTAGTGAGAATGGACCCCAAAGCTGGCAGTACTGCTGTGCCAGTCGCTCAACCCCAGACAAAGAAAGCAAGCCGACCAAACCCAGCAAGACGGAAAGCATCTAAAGCAAAGGTGCATGATATTCAGCCAGATGCTGAATCGTGTAGCAAGACCAACGCTAAGGCGCGCTCTCCCACGAAGCGTCAGCAATGTGATGCTCCGACACTGAATACAGTCCCAAGCAAAGCACCTAAGAATGTAGCTAGCTCACCAGCAAAGCCTGCTGCGACCAAGAGGAGCGCGACTCCAGCTAAGATCAGCACTCCATCTGAACCTCGAGGAAGATCAAGTTCAGCAGAGACCGACTCCACGAAGAAGGCTTCGGGACACTCACCTAGCTCTCTAGCCATGGCCCCACCAGCAGTGGTCACTGGGGGCCTGCTCGGATGTGCAGCTGGAGCAGCGGTGATTCTGGGAGCAGGTCTTTGGAAGAGCTTTGCTGGAGACAACAATGCCATATTGACAGCGCGGACCGCGAAACTCTGTTTCGACAACCTCACAGAAGAGGTCACAACGAGCCTCAAAGCGGGAACGTACAATGCTCCAGAAGCGCTGGATATGCTGAGACGTACAACTTTGGCTTATGCCAATACTATACCTGGCGGAGCGCCACTGGTCGAGCGCAGCTTCCGAGAAATCGACATGGTGCGTAAGCAACGTGGTGCAGAAGTCGACAAAGTGCTCGCAGAAGCCTCTCAGGAGGTTACGAAGGCTGGTAAGCAAGGCGCAGACGCCGACGAGCTGCAAGCTATCGTGTTCAGGCAAATGATGAGACTATCCACATTTGCGACCAATGCTACGCAGGACGTTCTTGCGCGAAATCCGAAGTTGAGACCTTACCGTGACGGTGCGGTGAAAGCACTGCGGAGACCGCCGGAGTCGAAGGTGCCGACTGTCAAAGTGAACATGGATATACAGCACAAGATGGTTCGTGCAGCCTGAGGAGAAGCATTTCGCATGGCTATGATCTGGCTACAGAATCTGACCTTCCTTATGTGAGCTTGAAACCGCCCTGCCTCTTCGACAAGAATCCCTTTGGATCCCGCTGCTTCTGGATCTGTTGCAGTCTTGAGTATACGTCTGCCGGATAACTTTTGAGCGGATCCTGGTTGAACATAGCATCGTTCATGAAGAGGGGCCTGTATCCGTTCTCTAGACTGCCGCTTTGGTAGTTCGTAGGTTGGGCATTGCCGTACGTCGATCGTGCGTACTGTTGCACAGGCTCTGTAAGGTTCGTGATGGCAGCCGCAGCCTTCTGATCGGTCAGGCCGGAAAGCCAAGAGACGTCGTACTCCAGGAAGACTTTATCTCCGTACTTCGGGTCGAGGCCCAGAAGGTTCACGCCGTTTGGGTTGCTGAGTGAAGCGTTTGCAAGCTGCACTGGAACAGGCTGGAACGCCATCGAGAAGATATAATTGTCGATCTCGGCGAATTGCACTTTCTTTGCGCCGTCGAAGAAGCTGTCGAAGCAGTAATTGTACAAATCTACTCCTTGTGCATCCGGCAGATTTGGTAAAGTGCCCGTTCGAATCAAGTATCGTTGGCCAGCAATTGAGAAGGCGCTGTTGGAGTCGAGGAGCTCGGCGTAGTTCCTGTTCGGCTTGGTGGCATCGAGCAGAGCCGGGATCGCATTGAACTCGTCAAGGATCTTGCCTGGTCCGTTCGGTGAGTTGTAGAAGAAGAACACTACGAAGATATCGACCAGCGTATCGAGGGTGGATGAGTAGGTCACGATCACGGCGGCTTTGGTGTCGTAGTAGTCCGAGACAAGGTTGTGAGTAGCATTAATCAATGCAGCCTTCTTGTCCATTGTGAAGATCTTGTGGCCACCCCACACTTGACCAATTGGATAGGTCTGCATCACGAACTCGGTGACGATGGCGAACTGGTTGCCACCGCCCTTCAGCGCGTAGAAGAGGTCGCTGTTCTGGTTCTTGTTGGCGCGAGTGAGCTCGCCGGAAGCTGTGACGACTTGGTATTCGACGACGTTATCGGCTGTCATACCCTACATGACCTTGTCAGTGAGAGTCAAAGATGTCCCGATCACGTTGCACACACATGCTCAGTGCTCAGGAAGCTGAGGCCGCCGCCCAGTGTCAGCCCGGCGGCACCGACGACACCCAGACGACCCGAGACTACAGCTCGATTGAAGGGCTGTAAGGCTGTTGCAACATCGATCCACTTGCAGCCAGGTCCAACACGAGCGTAGTTGTTCGAGTCCAGAGTAGTGGTCGCCATGTTCTCATGAGTCGCGATGAGAACACCATCTTTCGTGCTCGAGAAGCCGACGTTTGGGTTGTGGCCACCACCTCAGAACGATGTCAGCTCGTTTCTCCTGGCCCAGTACAGTAGCCCATACCTTTAATCCCCCATGGTGCAGTCGGGTATTTATTCAGCGTCACGACAGCAAATTGTATCTCTTCCGCAGTTTTCGGAAAGAACATGCATGCTGGCTCGACGTCTGCATTTGCCAGCGACCAGTAGTCTCTTCGTGTTTCTGTGTATGTAACGCCGGTGGGAATTTCCACAGCACTGTCAGCGACCTGCTTTGGGTACTTTGCCAACAAAGCCTTGCAGACGGCTGAAGTGTCGGCATTAGGAGCAGCCAAGCTTGTAGACACTACCGAGCCTATGAGCACTGCCAGTCGAAAGATAAAGGTTAAAGCCATGCTGAAAGGTCTCTGGCGCGATCGCCTGGCTTTGAGACAAGAGTATAAACGATACTTGATACACCTCAAACAGTGACAGTGATATGAAGGATTTGGTCGATGCTTATTGACCGAGCTTGCGAGGTCTATCTTTGACCGAGTTTACGAGGTCTATCTTCGACCGAGTTTACGAGGTCTATCTTTGACCGAGTTTACAAGGTCTATCTTACTCTACGAAACGATACAGGGTCCAATAATGATTGGCTGTAAGCGTGCAACGAAAAAGCGTTATCACGTGAATAGACTTCTCTTGGCAGCTACCTCCTTTTGCAACATAAACGCTCTTTGCCATTGTGTATAATGTATATGGCGGCGCTACGTAGTTCCGAGTCAACAAGGTCAGATTTTTGCGTGTACGCGATAGGGACCTTCATGCACCTACATTGTTCCAGCCTGAAACGACGTCTCACGCCGCATATGATCGACAAGCAAACACTTCAGGCAATAATTTCGAGGAAGTGGTGTACGAGCAAGAATTCTGAATGGTACTCAACAAAGTGCAGCCTAGCAAAGCGCAGGATATCTACTCAAGCCATTTCCTATCGAGTTTCTCCAAGAAGTCAAGATCAACATCAATGAAGCTCCTCCAAAAGTCCACCTCCAACCTCCAATTCGCGGTTTGTAAGAGCAAATACTGCTCCCAACATCATCTGCTCCAGCTGCCTCACGTCGTTTCCCATCACGAGCACGATATCTCGCCTAACTCTGACATTTTTGCAGAGCTGAGAGCGCCATCTCTTGAGCCTCAAATCAAGCTCATGCTGTATCGTTGAGTGCAGCAGAGCAGATCAGAACATCCTGGCTGGTCGTCAGAGAACAATGCTAAGGCGTTGAAGAGCCAAAGTGCTGCTTCACCACTGCAGTCACGAGGAGCAAGGTGATTCAAAACCGCCTGGAGCTTAGGATCAAGTTACCACACTGCTATGTCAAGGTTTACATTACAGTGTTTTGCTCGCGTTGCAACAGACTACTCGCCTTGCGGCGCCACGAGCTGGGAATAATGTGAGATCGTGTATTTCCTACAGTGTGGCTCCTGACGTTAACATTGTTTGTCATGACTTCATTCACTTACGTTGCCATGCCCAACGTTGGTGAATGGAGCAAGAGTCCTGGCTCGGCCACGAGCTGTACAGTGGCCTCTTGACAGATTACTCTGATCAATACCACACAAGAAACGACCTTCCGCGGTCGACTACAGCATTATCTAAAGCTCATAGCCCACCAGATACATCAGATATAGTCCACAGCTTGATGCCTTCCCTCGATTTTGAGCTCTTCGGGGAGGAGTCTGACAGCGAGACTTCTCCTCAGCTGCACACGCCAACAGCCAATACCAGCCAAAAACGCAAAGCGGACAATGGCGACCATGGTTGCGTAGCAGGTTCGGCGAAGAAGAAGCGCGTCGGCGAGGCACAAATGTTCGACTCGAAAGACTCCATCAACAGCAAGCACTCCCCAACCCACAGCGACTGGGCTCCGTTCCAAGTCAGCGACGATCCCAAGGCAACTCGGCAGACAAACACAGGTAAGGACATACCCACAAACGGCCAACTCAAGATCGCTTGCGCAAATGGCACGATCGGCATCGACTTCAACGACCACAATCAATTGCGAGCTTGGCTCAAGATCCACAAACAGCCCTCGAGTGGCAACTACGCGGCTCTCGTGGAGAGAGTGGAAGACTATCTCGATGCACACGGCGAGGAGCTAGATGACTGGTATAGCACTGTCAAAGCGAAGCAGAAGAAGCCCGTTGTGAGGACGAAGAAGAGGGTGCAGACTAAGGCGGATGTTTTGGCCAGGGCGCAGAAGGCCTTCGAGGAAGCGAGCCGACTGAAGGTCTGAGGGACTACGTGCAAGTCGAAATTGGAGTAGAATTGATAAGTACCAAGACGTGGGCATGGAAAGCCAGACTTGGTCTGACTCCCAGAAGGCAAGGCAGCGGCTTGGTCATGACATCCACCACTAGTCTCGAGGTGAGATGTTATACGGGACAGAAGCTATTGCTCGTTGATGGAGGCACATACGCGCAAGCCTTGACTCAGGGAATGAACGGATACATTCATCGAGTCTGGCCAAACAAATTCGTAGCGAATATGAAGATAGGCAGAAGACTATAATCCGCAAGCAGTTCGCCGCTATAAGTTAGCAGTCGTTCCTCAGATTCTGTATCCGCAGTACGATTCGCGAGATATTCCTGAGAAGCACTCAAAAAGCCAGCAGAGGCTAAGTTACTGAGTTCGATACTTCATTTGCTGCTCCTTGTAGACCAGGACATGGGCTTTACATGAAATACAGTAAAACTTCTGTAACGCGATACAACCTGATGAGCCTGAATTGATCGTGTTATAGAGGTTATCGTGTTGTAGAATTGCCAAAATACTGATTACATAAACCAAGCTGTAATAGACTACTGCCTTAATCCCTGCTGAATTTGGCTAAGAGACTCTCTAACACCGTGGACTACGTAATATCTCGCTAGAACTCGGTTCTAAACCACTCTCTAAGGGCCTGTTAACGAAGGTAAGGATACGGCTAGGCATATCGGCGAAGGGATTGTCTCTAAGAGATAGAGATACCGCGTTGTTTAGTAACTTTAGTGGCCTCTATAACACGATAATCGACTGTAAGGCAGTCGATATTGGCAGGTCGCAGGTTGCCAGCCAAAATCACGAGTTGAAGGCAAAATTATCGCGTAGTGGAGGTTATCGGCTTACGGAGGATCGCGTTACAGAAGTTTTACTGTACAGCCCAAAGCAGCGACATACTTCGCTAGCCCAGTTCCTAACAAGTCCAGAAATAGTAACAGATTGCACCTTTCTCAATTCACAGCACGTTGCAACAACCGTCGCGACCTCTCGAAGCAGCCGTGCAACTTGTCGAGCTGAGAACAGGGTACAAGACTGTGTCACTGGATTCTACACCTCTCACCGGACGAATCGGCCTGTGGCTCACGGATTCGAAAGCGCGACATATTGGTCTCCAGGCCTCATCCTACCAACCTCAGAAGAAATGCGCTCTGATCTCCAGCCAATTCCGACTGCTCTCGTAGACCACCATATCAACCGAGCCCATAGTTCTCACCACGACTCCAGCGACGCGAAAGTTCCGCGTGCATTTATACAAACAGAGTGGGGCTATGCAACAGACCTGCCTCACCACAACATCACACAGGACAAAGGAGGCTTCGTGCACCTGGTCTGTCCTCTCCACGGCAATGATCCACCATGTAGAGGATGTGGTAATCGAGTGCACCATTCCGATAGTTTTGTCATTGCTGTAGATGGGGCATGCCCGAGTAACGGCAAGCGCAATGATCTCGTCTTCTCTAGCGCCGGAGTCTATGTTGGCAAAGGCAGCGTATTGAACCATGGCTGTACGCTCGTGGACCGAGGGGCGACAAACCAGAAGGCCGAATTGCAAGCCGCTATCAGAGGTCTGAAGATGGCCTTGACTCCTCAGTTCCAGGCTTTGCAGGAAGAAAAGATGAATATCTTGGTCATCAAGACAGATTCGGACTATGTCTACAAGGGTATTACCAGCTGGATCGACAAGTGGAAGATCAATGGCTGGAAGAGCGCCGCCAAGAATGTAGTGGCGAACCGAGATCTGTGGGAAGAACTGGACTCTGCAGTGCGAGAGGTTGAGCTGCGCGGAACTGAAGTGTTGTTCTGGTGGGTCCCCAGGAAATATAACAATGAGGCGGACTTCTGGGCAAACCAGGGATACACCGAAGTCCAGGCAGACCGGCTCGAGGCTTTTCTGGACCAGACCTGTGGCGCCGACGTTGATCTAAAGTATCAGGTGGCGCAGGCGGGCCTGGAAAAGTATGGCTCTGCTCGGTCCTGAGTGCTCCGCGGCTGGCCAGAAATCATGGAGGCGCAATAGAGTGGCGAATCATGGGCAATGTAGTGAGAGCAGAGATCCTTCAGTACTTTGTGTCGTCCAGGCAGACCGCGATGTGCAAAGGGACGACGATCGCGTCTGGCAAGCAGCCTGTTTCTACGACTGGCAAGGACGAAGCGACAATGATATGAGAGCTTTTTGAACCTGAGCTGAATTGAAATGATATTACTGTTGCGAACTCGTACTCATCGCATCCCGTTCAATGCGTTCTCGATATTATTCGCAACCAAGTCGAACTGGTTCAACTTTTGACCGAACACTGCATCAGCTCCTTTAGAATCTCTTCGGGGCTGACCGCTTGGGTTTACAGGAAACCTAGATCCTTTCGGCTTGTAGGTGTCCGGGCTGGTTCTCTCCTTAGTGGGAGAAGTGACTGATCTGCGCTTCTTCGAGTCGAGGCGGGTGAGTACAGGAGTCGTCGATCGCGGTGCCATTGTGATAACCTCATATGCGCCATCGTCATCAGCACCTGCAACCTCTGTCGTGGTCATAGGAGGATGATAGCATGCAGGAGCTCCAACTTGTGGCTTCTGTAGCGATCTACGCTTTCGACCACTGTTTTGCCGTTCTGGCTGACTAGTGGGCACCTTGGGGGCAGGTGCCGATCGATCGTTCTTCTCCACTCTTTCCGAAATATCACTCGGCTTGTGTTGCCGTGATAGTGGGCTAGGTGCTCGAACGGTGACTGGACTGACACCACGCAAACGATCAAGCTGACTTTTCGCCCTGCGAACCTCAACCGGGCTAACGTCTCTTGAGGGGGTTTTTGTGTCGTCTGATCCTCGCCGCGTGCGCATGGGTGAGACTGAATACTCTGTGCCTGGAGTGGACGAGGGCTCTTCCTCGATGGGTGAGATCGATCTCGATCGACTGCTTTCGTCTCCAGCACGAGTGGGTGGTACCGTGGACAGCTCAATGGCTGTAGGCGGTACAGGGCTCACTGTGCGGAAGTTCCCATAGACCTCAGCAACTAAGTTACCGTTCGTTATGATTCTGGGAGTCGGGCTACGGTGTTCGATTGGGACTTACTGGCAGCTGTGGAGGCTTGTCTGCAGACTTGGGCGGTGATGGCATGGGAGGATGTTGCTGTTTGATCTGCGGCGGCCCATGCATGGAGGATTGGCTGCTGGAGGTCAGCACTGATGTGGCACACTGCTGTAGCCAACTCACCTCCTTCGTCGAGAGAAGCCACCGAACAGCTTCTTGAGTCCTCGAGGCTCTCCGTCTCTAGACGCTGCTCTTCTCTGCTTGTTGTTAGCCCTGCTCTGATCCTACGCTGTGCATGTACCGACCTCTGAGCTTGGTCGATGGCTGTAGAGCGAGCTTTCCGTCTCGCTGTCCCGCCGTATGCCATTGTGTTGTCCAGCTTGTTGTAGAGTCTCAATCAATGGCGGAGCCCAGCGTTCTTCGTCACCACACACAACCACAAACCAGCCGGGCCTTTCTTCAGGCGCAATCTTGTCCCGTAGCTCCATGAGTGCTGACCATTGATCGCCAGTCACGCCCTTGCCTCGAAATTCGTCAATGTCAACGCCTAGCTTGACTTCTTGACAGATGTCGGCGACATAGGCGAATGGTTGGCTGGGGGCATTGGTGGCTGTGGACTCGTCTGTTGGGTCGAATTGTTCGACGAATCGCAGGTTGGGAAGGTGCTTCATCTGGTCAGGAAAGAGCTGCTGGAAGTTGTCGAGCATGCAGGCAGTTGTGCCTGGCGACACGAGCCATTCTGCAGCTGCATCGTCGAGGTTCTGGAGGATGATGTGGATGCGGATCAGTGGTCGCGGCCATTTGAAGCCATGTAGCAAGTACACGGGCATGATGGTCGTGAAGAAGGTGGAAGCCGACCGACGCGAACCGGCCGGTAGTCTTAGCGCGTGTTGTGTAGTCTATGTGACTTTGGACTAGAATAATGGCAGACGTGTTTCGGTGGACGCGTGCGGGAGTGTGGAGTGGCAGCGCGATAAGCTGCTTCTCGCGCAATTCTAGCCAGAGCTTCTCCGTTGAAGGGTGCCGGCGAGCTAGAACTAGCTGTGGTATTGAGTGCTGTTCGACAAACGGCTGGGGCAGTTGGGAGGTGGTGCGAAGGATACACGAGTGGGAAGGATGAAACAGTAGTTACGCCGACAACGACTCGACACAATACGTCCAGCAGCAGTGGGTAGTGTTATCCAAGCGAGAGCAGGAAATGGCGTTGATCAAGTACTGGAGCGACTGCAGCGTCGCGGGTAACCGTGGCACACAAACTTCTTGGAAGATTGAATACGCTCGATCAAAGTCGGTCTGGTGTGCGTGCGTGGGCTGCAGCAATCCGTGCCAGCTATCTCGGTCCGCCGTATCCGTGAGGCAGATGGCCACCCTATCGTGCTGTGTGAGTGGTATGAGCAATGTGTGAGGAGAGTGACAGGCCGCGGCTGGTAACGACCGTGCCCTGCCGTGCAGCCATATGAGCAGGACAAAGGTGCATTCTAATCGAGCTCACTGCTGTTACAGGTGCGAAATGTCCGATGCGCAAGCGAGCGGAGAGCTTGTGTGGAGCGCACAGATGAACATTGCTTGGGTGGTGGCGTAAGACGCAGCAGCACCTTGCCTGCAGGCAAGCGGCCTCTCCACCAAAGCGTCGACCACTGCATCTCGCATATGCAAGGACCAGGGAGTGAGGGAAGAGATGAGTGACATGAGACTCTTCGAGCAAAGAGTACAAATGCAGACGAACGCTATCTCCTAACCAATTTAGTCGGCCAAGATATGTCTCCGCTGCCAGTAGCTTTCTTCTAACTTAGCACTCTTCCAGAAGGACGTTGGAAAAGGCAGTTCGTGACATGCTGCACGACGTGGCTCGAGACGTTGCTGCTTTGTAGAACGGCTGCCAGCTTCCATCCACTCGTTGCACAGCTTCGGAGAGTTGTTCCTGACGATCGATCGTGACTCGCAGATAGCTCACGCGTGTTGATCAGATCGCTACTTTCTAGTAGATGAACCACAATCTGTTCGCGTTTGAAGTCTACACTTTATACTCGACAGACTTTCTGTCCTGCTGACGACCAGAGTCAACTTGCGACAGACTTTGATGCGCCAAATCTGCGCTTCTCTGCGATCGCAATCACCGAAGCTGAGCTGATCTGACCGGTCACCATGGTCCTGCATCTGCTGGGCAAGAAGTCATGGAACGTGTACAATCACGACAATATCGATCGCGTTCGCAAGGATGAGGCTGAAGCCAAAGCTCGCGAAGAGGCTGCCGAGCAGCGCATGCAGGAGGAAGATGCTGCGCGTCGTATAGCTATTCTCCGAGGTGAAGCGGTCCCTGCTTTGCCAGAAAGCCAACCAGATGAGCACCAGTACGAGCATCACAGAAGTCGAAATGAGGACTATGCAACTCGAGATCGTAAACGTAAACGGCGACACGGCGAAGACGACACCGATCGCGACATTCGATATGCTCGGCAGGATCGTGAGGTGGGTGAGAAGGCGAAGCAGACATTGAGCATTGAACAGATCAAGAAAGGTGGGAATGTGGAGGCTCCTCTGCAGGACCATGCAGGCCACATACAGCTCTTTGCGCCGCCGGAGGAGAAGGACATTCGAGCAAGGCAGAAGAATGAGGAGGCTGAGGCAGAGAAAGCGAAGAAGAGGAAGAGAGAGGAGGATCTGGTGACAATGAAGTTTAGCAATGCTGCAGGATACAACAACGGCATGCAGAAGCCATGGTATGCTGCTGGTCAAGCTACAAAGCCTGTAGAGACTGCATCTCGCAATGAAGTTATGCTTGCCGAGTTGAAAGGTAAGGACGTTTGGGGAACGAAGATCCAAGCAGGAGGAACCGGGAGACAAAGAGGATCGTGTCGAGTGATCCGTTTGCTGCAATGCAGAATGCTCAAAAGCAGCTGAAACAGAGCGAGAAGGACAAGCAGGAATGGGAGAGGAGGCGGAAAGTGGAAATTGAGCAGCTGAGGAAGGAGCAGAGGATGCAGAGGAGAGATGATGTGGAAGATCTCGATGGCTTCAGTCTTGACGCACCTGCGAAGGTGGGGGATGAGAGGCGTAGCAGGCATCGGCATCACCATCGACGGCATCGCAATCGGTCGAGGGACCGTGAGCATAACCATCGTAGTCGGTCGAGAGACCGAGAGCATAGACGTAGTCACCGCAGTCGATCGAGGGAGCGGGAGAAGCATCGTGACCGTGGTCATCGGGATTAACCTCGAGAGCGAGTGGAAAGTAGATAGGTCGAGCATCTCAGCGCCGTCACATGGGTCAAGTCGCTTACTAGTATTTCTGCCTCTACCTCCACCTCAAGGACATTGATCGGATGCCATTAGCGAGTGCCTTAGCCCTTCGCGGCGAGTCAATGACGGCATGTGACCTGTATTGCATGTCTCAGTCCACTTGTCATGGAAGCTAGTGATCATCTTGGATACATGTATGGTCACCATCCGCGCAGCGAGCAATTTAGTGATTTGGCTTAATTCACCAAAACCATCACCACGGCCGCACCATTGGTCAAGCACCCATACACTTGCACAAACAATACTTGAATGACACAAGAGCTAGATCTGCCTTACCAAAAATATTACATAGTCGTCGCCAGGTCGAGAAAGAATCGTCCCAGATGTTTTGCTTAACTAACCCTAAGCATCGAATCAGGCTGAGCCGAGCTAGACGTACCAATAGAACATATGAATGGGAAAAGGAGCGCAGCACATGAACTGCAGAAAGACAGTCTGAAACCATCGTCTCGAATGGATTATGCCTGGTGACTGCGCATGTACTTGTATGCCTCTACAAACTGCATGCCTCCAGCAACGAAGAAAGATCAAGCTCCAGATCCCTCCCTTGTCGTGCCCACCTCAAACTGAGTTTGCTCAGCGCACGACATCCTGCAGTGCAAGCGATCAGCTGTTGCAGGCGCACAGTGACAGACGCCGGGATTAACGACGCTGTGATCTACCGAACAGAATCCACTGCTGATTGGGACTGTTCTGCAGCTTGACCCCCGCGCCGAAGCTGCACAATCGACCCCTTATGGAGTTCGCCTGTTGCCAACTCCCCTTCGCCATACGAGCGATGGGTTCCAAGCCAGCATGTGTTTGCCTGAAGCATGCCGCCACTTTGTCCTCCTTGAAGTTCTTGTAATATGTACAACCTCTATTGATTCTGGTGAGCACTCGTCGCGTGATCCATCTATCGCTCGTCGTTTGTGTCCGATGCAGTATACAAGACCGCTCGAAGAGTTTGAGCTCCTTTCATTGCTCTGGCACGGAAGCCGTGACATGCGGGCAGGGATCGTTTGACGATCAGAAATCAACTGCCACAACAGCACAGCAGATGACCTTATCCACTAGCATTGCATCTTTGTCCAGACTTGCATATGCTGTCTGCTCTACGAGGATCATCAGCTCCGCCACTCGAGTAAGTGTGTATGCTCACAGCATAGTATTCAACCTCCACGGTACGCGTTGGCTGTTGTTCTCACTAATCCCATTGTCTTTACCCTCCATCGTATGCCAGCATTTCTTTGGTTGCCTTATGTTGCTGCGCGACCGTTTTGTCTCAGTGGCTCGAGGTTGGCGTTCGGTGATGTGGTCGTAGACGGCTTGGCGGGAAATTTCGAGGGGCCACGATCGAGTTTTTGCAAGTTGGCCATGGTGAAGAGTCGAGCTTCTTCTCCAAGCCTCTGCCAACGGCAGCGAAATGATGAAAAAGTGCTTCGCGTCAGCTGGCGGTAGTGCGAAGGCGCAGCGACACGGTGCCGCTGAACATGAGCAAGCTCAGCGGTTCAGTGACTGGTTTCAAAAATACTGGAGACTGGTCAGCGTTGCTCGGGAGGAAGGTTGTGGAAAAGCAATTACAGTATAATCGTTGAATGTCACCGTAGTGACGTTTCAGAGATTCTGAACGTGGTCGTTAGTCGATGTCGTGGGTGTCGAAGATGATGATTTTAAAACGTACAAACTGACTGTGATGGATATTAGCAGATGAATTCGATGGAGTAGATCAGGTGTACTTACAAAGAACAGATACTACACTTGATCTGTCGAGGCATTAGTACGCATGCCGGATGTTGTCAATGGTGGATGGTAAACCGTACCTAAGCCAAAAGGCAAAGAGAGCTAAAGAGAAAAGAAGAGCGTTGCCAGAGGGAGGGAAGGCTATTATATACAGCAGAATCGCTAGCGCGCGGCAAGTCCGGTTGCTGTGCAAACCTTCCTTGCATATGTGAGGTGGGGCTTTGCAGGCCTGGACGCGTGGACGCGTCGACGCGTTGGCGCATCTGCACATTGACGTGCCAGGTACGAAGCGAACATCAACTATCGTCATTGTCTGCTTCCTCGCCAGTTGATGGACATCACGACCACGGCCAGCGAACAATAGTGACTCCAGGTGAACCGGACCACGAAGGTCGTAGGTGCATGACTTTGCCATGGAGATGGGTCACCGTGGAACGCAGGACTGCAAGATTGGAGAACGTGTCGGCGAGAGCGGTCAAACGAGCAGGAAAGTGAACGTGGTGCTCGCCGGCCATGCATTGATAATGCGGTAGATTTGGAGGGCCGTCGAGATCGTCGCAGAGCGCGCCTGAGTAAGTGAAGAAGCGCGGTTCCACCTCTAGTGGCCTGGCTGGCTGGCTGCCTCAGGAAAGATCTTGCTGTCAGAGTGGGCTCTTGGTGGTACGTGAAGAAGGCCAGCTTGGTAGATGATCCTTTCCCACGGTGTTGCTCAACCGCTGCTTGGACGAGCCAGGGTCTCAACGTGAGCGCGAGCGAGAGGCTTCCACGTTGCATCAGGATAATGGAAGCCATTACAAATCGGAGCTGCTGCTCCAGAGCAGATTGAGTGGCATTGTGCTTTTCGGATGGTCTCACGATATGTGGTTTTGGGGTCAGCTTGTCCCAGGTGGGTCATCGAGGTGAAAGTGAAAGTCGGAGTTGAGATGAAAGCGTCTGTGCTGCAGGTGTGCTTCGAGCTGCAGCACCACGCGTTAGTTGACTACAAACTACTGATTTTCTTGCAGCTGGAAATATTGCCTGCTCTCGTCTTCGGCGCCCCACTTTATCTTTCACATCCATCTGATCGCCACGGCCCTCCATCTCAAGCCTGATCAAGCCACCGTCATTCGAACAACGCAGCCATGCCCGGGGACAACGTAACAAGATTCTACCTCTACAAGCTCGACCAAGCGGGCGAGGCGTTCGATCGAGGCGATTCCGCTCTCGCGGGAGACCCTTGCAAGACTCCTGTTACCGCCTTCGACTGTCCTCGCTTGATACAAGCATCCGCGCGGCAATTGCGATCAAACTGTACCGAAAGCTATTGGCTTGCAAGAGACTTCCTCGCAGAAGCAATACGAATCGGTGAAGCACTCAATCAGAACGACGACCTAGTACGGGAGAGCACAGCACATTCTGTAAGTGGTCTAAAACAGAGCGGCAGCGCAGGTAGTCCTGAGGCTATTGGCGAGATCGCGGCATCTACACAAGAGGCCATATGTCATGAATCTGGCTGATTCACCCCTTCCAGCGTCTAATGTTCAAAGACCTCGATGACCACTGCAATGCCTACTGGGCAGGTCGGCAGGAGGCTCCGCCACGCGATGCAATTGCTGAGGCCGCACTTGACCACGATACGCAGGCACAGTCCAGACTTGAGTCCGTAGACGAGTCCACTGGCAATGACGAGCAGGACGACGATATCATTCTTGAGTTCGTAGAGAGCGACGAGGAGCAGACGGCGAGCTTTGCATCAGGGCTCGAAAAGGTAAGCTGCTTATATCACACAAAGCCCGTGTGCAAAGCTAAGATTGATCGTCAGAAGCCAAAGGGCCAAGCAGATCTCCTTTCCGAGTTGCCCATCCGCAATCATAGACGGGAAGCTTCTGCTGTCCCTTCGAAGGAGACTCGGTTCGAGCCACATGACGATATAGATCCACGGAAGAAGTCGTAGCAACAGCAATGCCGGCTCGCTCGTGCATACTTGGATCGAGCCTCAAGCAATTCTTCGAGCTTGTGCCGTAGCATTGGCCTCGAAATCTTTCCAGAACTCAGCAATGGCGCCCTCATAAAACGTCTCGTGCAACGGCTTCTCCCACTTGGCCTGGTTCGCCTCCAATTCATCCAACCATCTCGACATGTGCATCAATCTCGTCTCAGCCAAGCCAGCGAAATGCACAAGCGCAGAACCAGGCTCACCCTCAAAGGCATGCTCAGTCTGGTAAGCATTGAACCACAGGCGTGGCATCCACACAATACCTGGGTAAGCGGACTCATTCGAGCTTGCTTCTATGGACTTGATGACGTTGGCCATAGCAGCTTGCTCGCCGAACCATCCTAAATCCTCATCAGGGTGAAAAAGAGGATATCCCACAGTCTGCGTGAGGAGGTCGATCGAGGAAGGGTGCACCCTGATGTAGAAGATGCCAGCATTGAAGCCATTCTGATCAGCCGTCACCAAAGCATAAACGTCCTTCAGATGGTCGGGAGGTAAGAACACCTCCGGAGACAGCGCAGCATTCACAACGATGGAATCAGCATCGACCCACATGAGCCACTGCTGCCTCTCCTCAACCGGCTTGGCCAGCTCCTGCAGCATGATAGACATGAGGAAATATTGCTTGCTGTACATCTTGCGAGTCGTGATGTCGTGTTCGAGTTTCAGAAAAGAGCAACCGAAGCGTTTGCTGTGCCGTTCGTGGGTGCGGAGGGCATCTTCTAGCTGTGGGAACCTGTGGGCTCCGTAGAGCATCGATACTTTCGTCACGCCACATTTTGGGTGGTCAGACAGTGTCGAGTTTGGCTGCTCAGACTCTTGGTCTGGCGGACTCTGCGAGACGTCTAATCCAAGTCCGCGGTTGCCAGGCCATATGGGAGGATCGATTGTGAGGAAGTATAGCAGTATTAGAATAGTGATACAGCCGACCGTGATAGAGAGTCGTCTGCCATATTGCCTGAGAGTGGTCAGCAGCTATCGGCAACTCAGATGTGGAAGAAGCCGCCCACCACATCATGGCATGATCAAGAAGAGACGATATTTCGAATAAAGTCCAAGACTCGTACACCGAAAAGCACAAGGCAGCTAAATACAAGAGACATTGGCGTAAAGGAATGGCAGCCTTTAGATGAGAGAATCTTTGGCCCGGACTTCGGCACGGCACGGAGCTCTTCCAGGATCAGGCTGATGAGCACTCTACTGCAGCCGCCTTCAATCTCCTTTCCACTCGTCGAGTACGCGCGGACTGTGCCACCAACATACATATCTCTCGCCCAGTGTCGCAGTGATCAGCCAATGCAACGCGCCGCAGTAACACAACTATGTGCTGCCCGCTCAGGTGTATCGACCACTCTGCCCCGCGCATGTTACAAGAACCGTGTGCGAGATATCCCCATCATTCGGCCTTCTCACGCGACATGATATGACGGCACTATGTAGGAGGGTCTCTTGTTCCATCTGACTTTATCTTCGTGCCGTCTTACAACTTCGACAACTTCTAGAGCCAATGCTTAGCAGCATGAAAAGAACAGCATCAACGACTTCACGAAAGACAGCACAGTACAGAAGAGCAGCTGGAAACTCTAGCCTCAGTACTGGATAAGCTATCACTCTACACCTTAAACTTCTGCTTATTCTCCGCCGCAGCCTCCTTCGCAATCTTCTCAAAATCATCCCCCAGCCCCTCCTCAAAAATATCCACACCCCACCTCTTCGGATTGTTAAACCTCTTCCCCCTCTCCAACGCATTCAACGCCTCAAAGTGCTCCTTCGGCAACTCCTTGACCTTCAAATTCGCAGCAATTCTCGACGGCGTGACAGACTTTGGCAAAACAACTTGCCCCCTCTGCACACCCCAAGCAGCCAGCACAGCACCAGGGTCGTTGCTCACAGCCTTGGCGACTTCGTGGACTTTGGGGTCGTCAACTGTGCGGGGCTCGCCGGTTTGGTTGTTGCCGAGGGGGGAGTAGGCTTCGACGACGATGCCTTTGGATTTGCAGTATTCGAAGAGCTCGGGCTGTTGGAGGTAGGGGTGGGCTTCGATTTGGTTGACTGCGGGGACGGTGGAGGTTTTGGTGAGGAGGTGCTCGAGGCGGCGCTTGTTGAAGTTGGAGACGCCAACGGCTTTGACTTTGCCGGTGGAGAGCAGCTTGACCATGGCGTTGTATGTCTCGGCGAGCTTATCGTCTTGTTGGTATTCCTCGTCGATTGAGAAGATGCCTTCGTCGTTTAGTGGGAAAAACTTGTCGCCGGACTTGAAGGCACTTCATGCTATCAGTAAAAGGTTCCGGATTGTTTGCTGGAAGGACACTTACACCGGCCAATGAATAAGGTACAGATCGAGATAATCCGTCCCATAATCCTTCAACGACTTATCAAGAGCCGCCTCAACGTCCTCAGGGCGATGCTTAGTATTCCACAGCTTGCCAGTCAAGAAGATCTGGTCTCTAGGCACGCCAGACTTTCTGATACCAGCTCCGACCTCGTTCTCATTCTGGTAGATCGCAGCACCATCAATGTGGCGGTAACCCTGCTTCAAAGCCTCCTCAACAGCATTCTCAACCTCATGAGGTGCTGCTTGCCATGTGCCAAAGCCGACAGCTGGGATCTTGGCTCCTGTGTTGAGGGTGAAGTAGTCCGCGAGAGGCATGATGAGTTGTTCTTAGTAAGTGATTTTCTTCAAAGTGATGTAGGTGTTGGTCCAAAGCAAAAGAAACAGGAATCAAAAAGTGAAGACAACAATACAATAGTCATTCACCCCAAATACTGCCCCTCCAAAACAGCCCACTTGTACCTTGCTGGCTATGTGGCATGGGTATGTTCGCATACGCCGACGCTATGCCGATGTCGTGCTTGGGTATCCGCATTCTACCACTCGGGCGATCTTGCAGCGATCTGCCGAGCGGTATTTGGTGTCTCTTGGGCGTCTAGTCGGCCAAAAAGTAGTGGAAAAAGTCGTCGACTAAACGCGGAGTGGCTGTCAAAGAGGTCTTGGTAGAAGTGTAGGAGGCTCCGATCGGTCTTTGAGATATCCGCATTTCCGCCGGAAAACTTGATTTCGTACTCATAAATCAGCAAGTCAGACTGAGCGCTTCACATCAGCCCGCTCGAGCAAGACACGGAAGGTCGACTCTTATATTGAGTTGATTCAGAACAATCAGCTATGCCACAGCACAGCTACTAAGAAGATACGAAAATCTGTACAATCATCGCAAGAACCTCAAAGCAACCCTGGTATCACCCGTTTCAACGCCTCATAAACCTCCTCAAGACCTCACACTCCTCCGCTTCTTCTCCCTGATAGCACCTTCCATCCTAGAAATCATGCCTTTCAACCCAATCCCTCTCTCGCAGTTCTCCTCCAGCCAAGTCTCCATCCTCTCGCGGCAGCTTCTCAGACTCCTGACAACAGGCATCCTCTTCCCGTCTTCATGTTCCACATGACTCAGCGGATTCAACAGCAACGCGAACAACTCGGCCCAGATCTCCGTTTGCCAATAGCGCTTGAACGACTCTCGTATCCTATACGTCTTCGTTGCGCCATGACCAAGACTCGCGTTCTTGTCTGCGGAGGTCTCCATGTACTTCCCAAAGAGTAAAGAATGCACGATTCCAGCAAGACCGTGGTAGTCGATTTGATATGTCCAGGGACGAAGCTCACGCATCTCAGCGCAGTCGGCTTCGCTGGTTTTCCAGTCTGCGATGAAGGCGACCTTCTCTTCGAAATGCTTCATGTCGATGCCTCGGCCGAAGTCGATCAGGCAGACGCCTTTGGCGGACCAGCCGTGCGCACCAGATGGGAAGTAAGTTGGGCTCCAGTCGGTTTCCATGCCTGGGTCGTCGAATCGGACAAGCACATTGTCGCCCTTTAAGTCGCCATGGATCAGATTCTTTGTGTGCATTGCTTCGACAGTTCTTAGCAACTCGATGCTGAAGAACATGGCCAGCATCTCGTCCATGCCGCCTCCAGATCCAGATTCGAGACGAGCAATGTTGACAAGGTCGAGAAGAGTACCCTGGTCGCGGTACTCCTCCACCAGGAAGCACTCATCACGGAAGAGATGCATCTCATGAGCCTTGACGATCGATTCTGAAGCGCGACTAACACCTAGTCTTCGATGTGTAGCGCGCAAGATGTAGAACTCCCACGTGGACGGAGGCTCTTCCATCTTGATCGCCTCGAGTGGTCTCCTGTGGGTGAGCTTTCCGAGACGAGAGGCATTGGACACTTCTTGCTCATCCTCGTCGTCCCCAAGAAGATCTTCGCGTTCCTCCAGAGATGCGGCCGCGCTGTTCTCAACGAGATACACGGGAGCGAAAGTACCGGCCCCGAGCTCTCGCTTAATTGTGTAGATGCCACCTGCTCCTGGAAATGCGACCATCGGCGGTATCGAAGTTGTCTTCTCCTGGGTCTGGCTTTGGCTCTTTCGCGACGCTTGCAACTGCTTGATGTACTTCTTGATCTCGGCAGTCTTCCCTGACACAGCATCGAGATGTTCATGGTAGCCTTCATATGTGGTCAGAGAAGGCTGCATCTGCGACAAGATACTTTGACGAAGGTACGGATCCATCGGATTGCACTGAAGGTCTTTGACTATTGGTCCTTTTTGGACTGCATCTGCTGTGGCTGGCGCTTCGAATTTCGCATCAATCTGCGCTTTCGATGTCCCCTGACCCAGCGACAAGGTGCCTTTCGTGCTCTTTGTCCGAATCGGCTGAAGTACCCTACGCTTGTCTTCTTCCATGTCAGCGGTCACATCATCAAACGGACTGCTTGGGGGCTCCTCGTCTTCCTCATCGTCAAAGTCTTGGGTCATACCGTTCTTCCTGCTGGGAGTCTTCGCGCCAAAATAGTCCTTCTCTGGTCTCTGCGTAGGTATGCCCAAGGATGACTCGGTCTGTTCAACGATTGGCGTCATGAACGGAAGCCTATGATTCGGCAGCATATTCATGTTACGCATCTGCATGACGGGAGGTTCATAGTCTTCCGGCGCCACAGGCACATATCGGGTCTGCGGGTTCTCTTGGTCGACTGGCGTCACAGCCTCATCGGTCTGATCATAGACGTCCTGTTGTGTTGTCTGAGCGGAGGCGAGGCCGCTGTCATCCTCCTCCTTTGGCACGTGCTTTCCAGTGTCAAAGTCCGACCATGCTGACACGTCGGTTCGATCATCATCTCGTTGCGCGTCCAGAAGCTCGTTCCGTGTTTCGTCGCCGTACTCGCTTGCTGGCGCTGATAGCTTGCCGGTCGCTGTGCTCTCATCACCGATCGTGTAGTCGTCCTCGTCATCTTCACTCTCGTCACTGCTGTCCTCTTCAGACTCCTCTTCCGGCTGCTGCTCTGACTGAGAAGGCAATGGCGCGCTGAAGATACCATAGATCTCATCCATGGCCTCTTTCGTGTTGATCGTCATGGTTGGCTCAGGAGCGACAGACTTCCTGCGCTTTGGTTTGGATTTTGGCGGCGAGTCCATGTTGAGCTTAATGGTTTGTGTTTCATTCTTGATGTGCTTCACTTCCATCACTTTGATTTTTCGCGTTCGGTTCGCGCGTTCTTCGCGTCTCGCCTTTTTCGCAGCGTCCATCTCCTGCTTCGAAGGCGGCGTGTTCTCGTCATTCTCGTCGTTCAATGCCAAAGTCTTTGTAAACTTTGCAGCAAGAGCAGGCTGTTCGTCTCTGCTTTGCTGTTTCGGCTCCAGGTCTGTGTCTTCAAATATCTCAAAGGCTTTCTGTTTCGGTGTGGGACGTGACTCGGGCGTCTCTTCTTCGGCATCAGAGAAGATCTTGAACGGCTTCTCTTTCGTGACAGGCTTCACAACGGGAGCTTTTTCGTCTTTTTCTTCTGTACTATTGTCCTGTAGAGGTGTTGGTGTGTCCAGCTGTATGTCGAACGAGTCGTTCTTCGCCAGGGTCTTCTGCTTCTCGATTTTGCTCCTCTTTCCATCCTTGTTGAGCCATCCTCGATGTCGCGCTCGCAGCTCCTCGAAGCAATACTCCATAGCTAGATTACCGGCTTCTGGATAGACAGCCTCTAAATTCACAAATACACATTCTAGCCTACCAGTTCTTTCGTTGAACACGCACTGCTGATCATGATTACTACTCGATGAAGAGTGTGATGAAAGATGTCGTGGCATTGATCGGGAAGACTACGAAACACGCGATATTTAGTCCTGCATCCGTAAATACGTGAATGATTGCCATAAGCGGGGGATCGACTTACCTGGTCCTTGAAAATCATCATCTTCTGCATGCCTGTGTTGGTTTTGCCGGCCATGAGTTTCTGCCCCGCCATTGGCTTTGCCTCTGTGGTGTTTTCCTTCTTGCGATCTGCAAGTGTGCCAATGGTGTCCCAGCCTTTTGAGCTGTTTCCAGAAGCTGGCCGTGAGTCCTCGCCGCTGTCTGTGAAGATGGCCATTTTAGGCTTTTTGCTGCCGCCTGTGGCCCGGCTTTGTTGTTGTTGTGCGGGAGATGGCGTCGCAGCGAAGGGATCTGTCTTCGCTGCCAGTGCTGGTCGTGCTGCAGGCAGAGCAGGGCTCGATGGCTCCGTGGCGTCTTCTGGTCGCGCGTCCATCCTCCTCTCGAACTCTCCAAATTTGCGCATCAGCCGTTCTGAAGGTCGTGCCTCCTTCTCGATGCCCATTTTGTAAATCTCCTCTGCTTGGCTCCACCTCCCAGCATTCTCCAGCCATGCAGCGAACTCTTCATAGTACAACGCCAATCTCTCGCCGATTCCATGTCGCGCGAGAAACACGAAGACCTCGCGTGGGGCGTCGGAGAAGAAGCGAATGTAGTGCAGCCATATTTTGAGATATCGCACGTCGTTCTTGTAGTCCTTCGATGATTGGAACGCTTTGGTCGCGCGTTCGAGCAGAGGCAGCAATTGTGACTGCGGCGTCGCTTGTGCCGACGGATATGTGTCCATTGTCCATTTCACGTATCGGTCGTAGACATCGAGAGGGTCGTCGGCTTCGTCAATGTTGGCCAGTTCCGTCTCGAATTGCGCGCGTTTCCCCGCATGCTGGTCGTTGGGAGAGGCCTGCGCGCCCAGTAGAGGCGGCGAATACAGCTGTGCCAGCGCTCTCGCGGATCTGCCGGATGGGATGGCCTGAATGTTCTCTTTACTCGCTGTGAAAAGGTCGTCTGTTAGCATTCTGTGCTCTATACCCAGAGTGCTTCGCTCGATTGTTACGCACCTTCGATGATCGAAAAGTCAATCAGCTCATCCTGTTGCGCCATTGCGACTATTCGCGCTGTGGGTTAGTAGAGGCACAAGGGGTGAATATCAGAGATTCATCACGCATCGCAAAGTGGAGGTCGCGGATGGCCGTTGTGTTTATCGTGCTTCACTAGCGCAAAACACTCCAGACCCTGGCGGCGCAACCAGATGTACTCATGTACCGTTGCCTCTGAACAATTTCATCTTGCACATCACTTCAATACGACTAGTTACTGCTGCTATCATACAGAAATGCCGTGCCTGGAAGTGTCCTGCGATCAGCGACCAGCGGTTCCCCTTCCATCAACTTCCACTACAACAAGCTGATAGGCGGCTGATTGATCTCCGGACTCCCTTGCCATTCCTTGTGCACGTAAACCTCCGTACATCCCCTCTGCTCATCAACAACAATTGTAGCGTTTGGATGACTTTCAGCTTGGAGCTTGAATTGGAACCCGCGAACTGCTGCTGAAAGTCCGTAAGAGTCTATCCAATGTGAGTCGGCTGAGAAGAAATGGCAGCCTTACTGCCTCAGAATCTGAGAGCGATTTCCAGACCGTGCTTGAGTTGGTTCCTTTCCTCCCTCAACCTTGCTGATGAACCTCGCCTTTATCTACAATGCTATGAGTGCGTCGTCAGATCTACATAGCATGAAGCTTATGACTTTAGATCGCATTACGACTTCGGATGGCCTCGTGCGAGTTGCGGAGGTGGGAGATCCGTTGCTTGGCCTGGCCCAATGACGGCAGTTGTGACGGTGGACCTGGGTTCGAAGCTGCTGCAGCTGCAGGATAGCAGACACATTTGTGTATAGTCTGTATCCCCAACAATGTAAGAACGAGCGACACGAGCGCGCCACAGAAGAAAATGTCTGCAGGATCTCAATATCAAGGGCCGTGGCCCAATGGCGCCAAGGCCGCTATTGCCTTGACCATAGACAACATGGGAGAGGCAGCAGATCTCGACAGAGGACTATGGCCTGAGGACCAACCTATTGGCAATCACTTTTCAGTGAAAGAAGTCCTTCCGCAATTCTTGTCAATACTCAAGAAGTACGATATCAAGGCCACCTACTTCGTCGAATCTTGGAACTTGACTGTATATCCCGATGCCATCGCAAAGCAGATCGCTGCCGCTGGCCATGAGATCGGCTGGCATGCCTGGCGACATGAAGCCTGGAGCAAATTGAAGGACGCAGATGTCGAGCACGCGAACATTGCGCGAAGCTTCGGCCCTGAAGGTCTCGCAGGCTTTCTTGCAGAGGGAGCCCCAGGTGAAGGTATCACAGATATCTACAAGGGCTTCAGACCACCTGGTGGCATCGTACATGGCGAGAGAAGTCTAAAGCTGTTTCGAGAATATGCTTTGAAGTATCTCAGCCCGGCAGGCAACGATGCGGCCATTGTGAGCATCGATGAAGGCAAAGACTCGATCATTGTTCTCCCATTTCGCTGGTCTACTGTGGACGCATACTACTATATGGAGACATTCGGAAAGCTTCGACAGATCAAAGGCGATCTGCCCGAAGAGCCACAGACGGAGGAGGTTCTGAAGAAGCATTACATTGCACAGATTGATCGTGCAATCGCCGAGGGAGGGTATCTATCCTTTCTCTTCCATCCCTTCTTGAACAATAAACCTGAACGATTGCAAGTCTTCGAGGATGTGGTCAAGTACCTTGCCGAAAAGAGGGATAGCAACGATATATGGTTAGCTAGGTGCTGTGACGTGACGGACTGGATCAGTTCTAATCCTGGTATCGTGGGCACTGATCCTGCTCTTGATGAAACCACTTGGAGATAGCAATATAGCATGACAGCCCGCTGTTTCTTAGTCAGTGCCTGTGATCTCTGCCGTAAGCACTGCATGATGCACGTAGAACTGCCGAAAACTTGATGCCCCACATTGACGGAGTGCCCCTCAACCAGCATAGCCTGGCCGGGTGGTGCGGCTCATTGGAGCTATGGATTTACCTCATCAGGTCAGCAAGAACCAGATCTAGAAGAATAGCTGACCGTTTGAGAAAACACATATCACTTCAACAGAGTGATCGTTTAGAAGCATTCCATCCAGCTACCACTTAGTAGCACAGCCGCAAACATGAGCACCTCAGCAAGCGGCCACATCTCCTCGACCAACGGCTCAGCATCAAGATGCGCCCCAATCCCCAAAGAAATCCCACCCATGAAAGACCTCACAACAGACAACATCACCGAAAACGTCGTCACCCTCAACAACCTCTGCTCCGACCCACGAACAAAATTCATCTTCGAACGCCTAGTCCACCACCTCCACGACTTCGCCCGCGAAACACAACTAACCTCTGAAGAATGGATGACCGGCATCAAATTCCTCACAGCAGTCGGTCAAATCAGCGACGACCTCCGCGCGGAAATGATTTTGTTATCTGATACTCTCGGGCTCAGTCTCCTCATGGACTCCATCGACCACCCTCGCATCGGCAAAGCTACTGAAGGCACAGTCCTCGGACCTTTCCATACCGCGGATGCACCCGTTACAGAGAACGGCTACGTCTTACACGACGATCCTGGTGCCGAACGGCTCTTCTGCTTATGTACAGTCAAAGACACCTCTGGTCGCCCTCTACCCAATGTGCAATGCGACGTGTGGGAAGGAGATTCGCACGGATTCTACGATGTGCAGAACCCCAAACGCGAGCATCCTGACGGGCGTGCTGTGCTCCGGTCAGATGCCGAGGGGATTTTCTATTTCACTGCTGTGGTGCCCGTACCGTATCCAATTCCGGACGATGGACCAGTGGGTAAGATGCTCAGGATGCTGAATCGACATCCGAATCGTCCAGGACATGTCCATTTTATGCTGGAGACGCCTGGATTTGATAAGCTTGTGACGGCGCTGTACCCGCGAGGGGATCCGTATGAGACGAGTGATCCTGTGTTTGGTGTGAAGGATTCTTTGATCGTGGATCTAGGGACTGTGGATGGGGCGGTTGCGAAGAAGTATGGTGTCGATGTCGGGACGAAGTTGTTGACGTATGACTTTGTGCTGGCTTCAGACGAGGAAGCTGCTGGGTTGAGGAAGGAGAAGAGGGCTGAGGCAGCCAAGAAGTCTGGTATAGATCTGTCGAAGATGAGCTTAGAGTTGTAATTTTTAAGTTGTGATGCGGAGATGCTATATGCATCGATCGCTCACTGAGGGTTTCTATACATCAGGGCATGCTGTAAGTCAACTTTGAGTCGCATGCACCGCTGTCCAGATGGGGTTGCGCCACGATGATGGAACGCGGCTCTAATTCGCCTGGGATCTTTCCTCATTTCGTGTATACGTCTGTATCGTACATTATCCACACATTGCTCTCCACGTTTCCTTGGTCCCGTGGCAGAGAGCCCATATAAGAGCACTCTTTGACATTCATGACATAAAAGATGGGTATAATGATGGTGATCTGAGCCGGTCTCAGACTCTTCGCCGTCGCTCAGCCGCGACTTTTCCGTCCTGTTGCTCGTGCTTCGAGCGCGGCGCCGGTAATGTGGCTGGATGGTCGCGCGGAGGAGCTCTGTGGTCTCTGCGCGACTTCGATAGCTATCCGCGGGGCGATCATGGCAATGACCACCTTCGCATGATTCACTTCGTGGCGTTCAATCAAGGTATGAGTGCATCCATCCGTGGGCGCTCGGCCCCGCATTTTGACGCGACGGTGCCTCGTCCGTAACGTCCGGTGCAATTGTTGTGTGATCTCATTGACCAAATCGTAGTGCCTTGGCCGGACGCTGCGACTCTTCGAATGTGTTACGCATGGAATCTGTCTCTTGCTTGCTGCCTTCATCTAGGCAAAGAGCCGAGACATCCTATTGCCTTTGCCGTTGGCCGGCACGAAGCTCTGATTGTTGCTTCCAAAACTGCTCGACGAGTTCGAGCTGTTTCCTGTGCTCTGGTTGTAGACGTATTCTCCGTCGACATATTGCGCGCCGGAGACATATGTCGACCTTTTCTCTCGTCGTGTATATCGCTGCTCGAGACGACGAATCTCCATCTTCGCTCTGATCTTGTCGATGAGGCCCATGGTGGCTATTCAATGTGGTTCGGGTTGTGGAGCTATGCGTGTGTACTCGTGAGCTTGAAAAGAAGGCCTTATAAGATGGAGGCACTTGTGCAGGTGCCAGGCGTTCGTGCTCTTGTAGTCGTGGCTTGATAAGAGTAGAGCAAGGAACGTCTGTGCAGTAGTCCGTGGGCGAGAGGAAGATCGTCAACGACCACGATTCGTGTCGGGTGGTACCCTGGTATGGCGTTTCTATGCTTGGCTTGTGGTAATGAGCACAAAGCTACACCTGGGTAGACTGAAATGTTCGTTTCTCGTGCGACAATGCAGCTCCAAATGTCTTTTGAGAATGTTGTTGAGCAAGCTGCTTGTATGGTCTAGCCGTTGGACAGGGCTTCGAAGCTCAACGTTGGACAGTCGGCGATACTTCTACCAGACAACGTGCAGAGATCTTGTATAGTGAATTGAATATGAGAGAAAGAGGAAGGGTTAACGTCGCGGTGAGGGAGAGGCCGTCTGAAGAACTGTTTCGGTGAAATAGCTGTTCGTGGAGTGGACACCGTGGAGCAGCGGGATCGTGCTGGTGGTCGAGGTGGACTGGCGTGTCTCCAATGCCTCGACCCTGGTAAAGTCTGATACAGCCTAATCTAAGTTAGTCCGTGGTTGGTGATTTTCCCACGCGACTGCGATGAGAACAGTTTCAAAAGATGCCATTCAAGTTACACAGGCGCTTCGATGACGATGTTACGATTGTGTGTCCAAGTATGCTGACCAGCAGGCTGTAGAGAAATGCTGAACACCTTATGCAGAGCATTATCTGAACTGACATTGGTTGAGTTTCAGGAGATCGTCCGACGCGAAGTAGCGCAAGCAGCAGCACGAGCTCGCGTGGCAGTTGCAGGTCCTAGCGGCTGGGCTTTCTAACTAGTCCCTTTCTGGAAGGTTGTCAAGGAGGATCAGTTGGCGTTGACCGACGGCAACCGAGAGACCGACCTCGCCATTGCAGACGACAGTTCGTCGTTGTCATTGTTATGCTTGGAACGCCTGAGAGGTGACTTGTTACCAGCATCTTGATGGCGGATTATGCTTGTCAGACTGTCACAGACCACATTGCATGAAACTGCCCGCGATCGTCCTTAGAAGGGTCTCGTATGGCCGGGATATCTCGTTGCTGCATCTTCGTCAAGTGTGTCCTGCCATGGGAAAGGACAAGTCCCGGAATCAGATCGATTGCACTGATCGTGTTAGATGACTCGCATTTGCAAAAGAAGTCCCATCAGGAACAGCGAGATGTTGTGCCTCTCACAGCAGCCTTTCCACTGTACGGAGATGGAGCTTCAGCATTGGCGTCAGCGTGGCATGGCTGATATAACGTGCTATGAGTAGCCTCGAGAGCCTTCAGAGTCTAGTACAAGGCGAGAAAGTCAATTTTGATATGCCAACCTGTCCGAAGGCGTCGGCTATATCACGAGCAGTCGGAAGTCGCCATCCACTTCGAGCATCTGGGCAGCACATATCGCTCAGATCGTACCGGACAGCTCGAGTTCTGCTTCTATGGTCATAGGAGCACAGCTGAGCCAACAGTTGGTGCCCATTGCCCTGTCCCAGGTATCCCACTGAGGCGAGGGCTAGGTGACATTGTTGTCCAAAAGCAATATGATCTCTTCGATTGGGATGAAGCAGACGTCGCAGGGCTTCGCTGAGATCAAAGGTACAGAGGGTTGCCACCAAGTGCACAGACAATGGCAGAATGGAGTAGGTACGCACGGCAAGAGCAGAGCAGCTCGTGCCTGCCTCATTTACTGAAAATCGTTGCGCTCAAGGCACTTGACATGTCCGCGCCTTGCAATTGGTAGCTCGACTTGTTGCGACATCACATGGACCTGACATGGTGGAAGTACTGCTCGTATGTACAATATTTGTGACAGTGTACGACATAGAAAACTGCATACGCTATTGCGGCTCCTTCTTCTCATACACGAACAGAATCTCATCTAATCCTGCCGCCGTCCGCCACCTTGATCATGTCGGGTTTATCTGTATGGAGCATCCGCTCTTGCCACGGCGGCCAACTCTGGCTCCCACTTGTCGCCATTGGCAAGCAACTTCTCCTTGTTGTATAGGAGCTCCTCGCGTGTCTCCGTTGCGTACTCTGCGTTAGGGCTCTCCACAATCGCGTCCACCGGGCACGATTCTTGGCAGAAGCCGCAGTAGATGCACTTAGTCATATCAATGTCATATCGGGTAGTCCTTCTGCTGCCGTCTTCTCGCTCCTCAGCTTCGATTGTGATGGCTTGAGCTGGGCAAATGGCCTCGCACAGTTTGCAGGCAATGCAGCGCTCCTCGCCGGTCGGGTATCGTCTCAGCGCGTGTTCGCCACGGAAGCGTGGGGAGATGGGACCCTTCTCGAACGGGTAGTATATGGTGTATCTGGTTTAATCTATGAGTACCTCCATTCCCTACACCACTTGACGTGCTCAATGGCTGTATAAGGACTTACGGAGGTCGGAAGAACTGCTCAAGCAGCACGTACATTCCTCTCGCCATTTCGGTGAGGAGGAAGTACTTTCCTGCGGCATCCCATATGCTCTCCTTGTTCTCGTTCCATTTGCGTGGCGTGGGTATTCTGAAGCCCTGTGGTGGCGGGCCTTCGGGTCTCGTCTCGTGTGTTCGCTGCCTCACCACTCCTGTCGAGAATGCCGCCGAACGCCCGGTCGCGGCGTGGAGAAGGGAGTATGTAGGCCGCGAGCGCGCCAGCGCTCTCAAAGCTCGCGGCGACGACATGTTATGTGTGGCGGAGAGGAGGTGGTGGTGTTGTGTGAGGCGGTATGCTTGTCGTCGTGCAGAAGGAACTTACATTGAAGCATTCGCCGCTGTGGCCAATTGGGATGATGCTGATGATAATGGTGCGAACGGCGACCCATACCTATCAAAAGGACATATCACTGTCCTGTGACCTCTAACCTTTTGGTTCTCCATGACCTCAGCATCCCGCACGACACCACTTTCCTTACAGATTCTCGGTCCACCATTCGTGCTGGTGTCTTCCCACAGCACAGTCGCCATCTGCTCTCTGCTGCTTGCGAAGCAGACCGATGGTGCGCTCTGACTGTCTTGGCGGGAGGAGAAACGGCAGTGCGTACCATAGCTGCAGGACCTTGCATAGGCCTTGAGGATCGACTGCGCAGTGTTCCTTTCTAGTACTGCAGCGTCCGTTTTGGTACTACACTGTCTTTTAACCGTACTGCAACGTCCCTTTGCGTGCGACTATGCATGCTCAACGACCACACCGTCTTTGGTTCCGAGGGCAACAGTCCGGGAGACTTATAAGTCGTTCTGTCCTTCGTTAGCATTCCATGCACCTAGACAACCATCGTCCTGTCCGCTGATTGAATAACTTACAACACACAGCTTGGAGCACAATACTACGAACAACACAATCATGTCAGCCTTCATCCTCGTCACGATGCTAGCGATGGCTTCAGTGAATAAGGCCGCTCCGCTGGCCAATATCAATGGAGATGTATGGAGCTCGATTCAGATATCAGCTCCTGGCTAACATATCCTATACAGCCCGATCTGAATGCAACGAGCTGTCCTGACTACTGCGCGGGAACAAATTCTACGGGCGACACCTCTCGATACATTTGCGGCGACTCTCGTCTAGGACCAGTGACAGTCCCAACAGGATTGCCTCTCTCGGGCATTGCGGGCTCAGACAGCACGTATCGTCGCTTCGGCGGGCTTTGTCCAGGCGAATTTCTAGCGAGCTGGACAGATCCTACTACTGGCGTGTACATGTACCCACCATACGATGGGTACCAGCTCACAACTGTCGGAGAGGAAGCCATGTTCAATCTCACCATTCCTGTTGGTACTTTTCTCGATCGCTTCGGCAGTGAATACGGCAGATATATGAGCCCAGCTGGTCTTTCCTACTCCCAAAGATCTTTGCCTCCCACGAATCTGGACGCCGCGCCAGGCTCAAAATATCCCTACAATTATCAGGTGTACATGGTTAGCCGAAGCTTACATGTTCAAGGAGGACTGATTGCGAGCTGGTTTGAGCAGCAAGGACTGGGCGTGCAGTTCTTGGTGCCAGACACCGTGCTGCAGCTCGTCGAGACTGGGTATCTGAGCAGAGTGAATCTGACTGCGGATCCGAACTGGTAGACGAGAAGATCGACCCTAAGAACAAACCTGGCATTACGAGCAGCTATCAGTACGAGCGCAAAATGTATACAGCTTACTTAGTCCAGCACGATAGGTCCCTTGAACTTCCCACGCTGGCAAAAGAAGTAGTACATTGCACCAGCAATCGTCCAACCACCTAGCACAAGAGACGCATAATTCATGTTTTCTGGCGTCACTGGCTGATAGCTCGGAAACATACTGAAGATCATGGCAATGGTGCCCCACACCAGCGCGATGACATTGATACTAGAGCCCGAAAGAGGTTAGCAAAGGACAACACGTGCAGTGAAAGAGACCCACCCCATCTTCCAAGGCTGAAGTACCCTGCCCGATATGCTGCTGAGGTGCGTCGACCATACACCAGCATAAACGCAATTGGCAGAACATATGACACATACATTCCCACTACTGCCATCGAGAGCACAGCGTTGAAAGCCGTCGTGTTGCCAATGTATACCAAGCCCAAAAGGAACTGAAGCACAGTCAAGAGGATGCACATCCGAACTGGTAAGCCACTCCTTTGGTCCAGATGAGAATAGTGCGATGAGAACGGAAACGCTCGATCTCTTGCAAACGCCCATGCCGTTCGCCTCGTGGAGGTGAGACCGGCGGAATTCGCTGCCAGGGCGATGAACGCGTGGAACAGCGTCAGTATTGTTGCGCCGGCGTGGCTTCCGGTCACATTGAAGTAAAGCTGCACGAAGGGGAAGCCAGTAGCTGACTCCAGTAATGTAGGAAGATCTCCGAGGCAGTAGAGCAGGATAGTTGTGAAGATGAAGCCCATTAGGCCGTTAATGATGATCGATCCGATCATCGCGACGGGAACATACTTTGAAGGTTGGAGGAGCTCCTCGCTCAGATGAGCTGCGGCGTCGTATCTGGAGTTGTTGTCAGTCACAGTCGACATCAGTCATGACAGCCTGCCTCACCCTAAGAACGGATAGATCGTCGACAGCAGGCCGACCAGCCAGCTCACGCCATCATTACTCCATCCACTCGTGTTGGAGAACTCCGTAAAACATAAGCCGCGATATGCTTGTCCTTCGTCATGGCGCCTAGGATCACCACAATCATCACGAAGCCAACCACATGTAACACGCCGGCTGATGTATTGGTGTGCGCTAGAAATCTTGCACCGTAGACATTGACCACCAACGAGTATACTAGGACTAGCCAGTAGAACATGACACCGTGCCATCGTTGAGGGACATAGCTGGCGTTGTTCAGAATCAGTAGAGCCTGAAACAGGAGTCCGGCTGACAAAGCGGCTGAAGCTGTTAGACAGAGCTGACCGCCTATGTTGATCCAGCCTGTCATCTACGACGCGAGAGGTCGAATCTTAGCGGGTGCGAACATGGCGACCCAGTGGTACTGGCCTCCTGCCTGGTTACGGTCAGTACTGGTCCCAGTCTCTAAGCACTGTGACTGTGAGCAGGATCGGGTCGTACAGTCGGGAACATGCTAGCCATTTCAGCCATTGACGCTGCAAGCGCCAACGTGCCCAGAAACGATATGATGTAGTTGTAGAAGAGGCATGGTGGTCCGCCGTTTGTGAGAGCAGAGGCTACGACGGTTGCCAGAGCTTCCCATGTTGCCATGAGGCAGACCAATAGTGCTCCGAGCGACCATACTGAGAAGCCTTCTCGCAGCTCTTCTGTTTCGCCAGCCTTGATTATCGAATTGATCTGCTCGAGAGGTATTTCATCGTTCTTGACAATGGTCGCTTGATTCGCGACCGAGTCTGCTTTGGTCGTCAATGTGGCAGGCGTGCCTGGCGATGCATTCTGCATGCTGTGTGACAAGGTTGATGATGCGTGATGTGTAAGTCGAATGTAGTTGAACCAAGCGCATTCAGGTGCAGGGGCAGACAGTTGAGAGCGCGTCCCCTATGTTCACACCATCCATATGGGTACGCCAGCCACTGCCATCTAGAAGGCGGAAAGCTTGCGCCCTGGAAGTTGATCCGCTCTGTATGGCTCTTCAAGCCTAGATGCAGTCTTGAACAGGAAAATATGCAACGAGGACCGCACTTGCGAGATAAGATGTCTCCCTATCGCCAAAAGGTGACTGTCCTTATCAAGATACCAGAACACGCCAGGGTTGATGAGGCCGGCAAGAGGCACCGCTCCATTATTCTCGCACAACGAAGCCATTTGCTGCGCGTCTCGGGCATCAAAATACGGCAATAATTCTTGAGCGAGCGCACGCCTTACGCTTTCATGTCAGTGCAATCAGATCATCCTACCTGCTCGCATGACCACTCGGCAGCAAGATCGTGCTCGTAGGAGCAATTTTGGATATTTTGCTGAGGATGCCACCTTCATGCTTCGTGCAACGCCTTGGGAATCGAGTCAATACGGCTTTGGTCAAGTCACGATTTCGAACTCCGACCATCGGACATCAGCACGACGTCGCCAGTAACTTCGCCAGGGCCCTGTTCGTGATCCAATTGTGTGAGCGAGGCACAACGCGTTTCGGCGAGATCGAGGCAGGAAATTCGTCACGTGTAGATCCAGCGCTTGTCTCGATCGAGCAGTCGCAGCCGACGACCATAGCGGAATCGACGCGCCTCATGCGGTTCCGTACATCGTGCAGCGGAGTTGGATCTCAAGGACCACATCTAGTCATCGTGAAAGTCGTGGCAGCGCGTCGTAGTAGGTATTTGTACCATGAGAGTACGCCATTCTGACTTTCCCTCTCTTCTCAGACAATCTTCTCAAAACCTCTCATAAATCCTCATCATGCTTCCTCACCCCCTGCAACAGCTTACTGTCCAGGAATCTCAGCAGGCCAAGGACATCTTGCTTGCAGCTCACAGCAAGAATGAAGCTGTGATCATTCGTGAGATCTTTCTCCATGAGCCAAAGAAGGTCGAGCTGCAGAAGTACCTGGAGTTGGAACACTCTGAACACCTAACATCAACGTCTCCGAGACCTGCACGAGAAGCCTTTATTCAATATGACGTTTTAGGGTCTGATAAGGTCCCATACTTCAATGAAGCTGTTATAGATCTTGTTAGCCAAGCTCGGACTCAGCATGAAGTCATTGGCAAAGACCAGCATGCTCCGCTTAAGCTGTGAGTTAATTAATGATTGGGGCTCTTGCATAAGGCTCACAATCATGCTACAGCGCTGAGTTTGATGAGCTTGTCGACGCTGTCAAAGCATCCAAAGAATTTCAAGACGTCCTGGCCGAGTTCGAACTTCCCGAGGGCTTCGAAGTTGTTGTAGAACCATGGCCTTACGGCGGGCCAGATCTCGACGAAGATAACCGGAGATACTTCCAAGGACTCGTCTTCGCACAAGACATCCGCAACAAGAACCCCGATAGTAATTTCTATGCATTCCCGCTACCACTGATCCCTGTCATGGACGCCGAGACCAAGAAAGTCATTCGCATTGACAGACTGGCGACTGGAGGTAAAGATGATGGCTTGTCGGGTAAGACGCACAGCAAGAAGATTCTCGACCACTGTGCAACAGCCGAATATGTGCCTGAGCTGCTTCCAAATGCGGTGCGCCAGGATGTCAAGCCTTTGAACGTACAGCAGCCCGATGGACCATCCTTTACAGTCACAGATGAATCGCTCGTGGAATGGCAGAAGTGGAGATTCAGAGTTACCTTCAACCCTCGGGAGGGAGGTGTGATACACGACGTCTGGTACGATGGTCGAAGCATGTTCTACCGTCTGGCCATCAGCGAGATGACAGTACCATATGCTGATGCTCGGGCGCCCTTCCAACGCAAGCAAGCCTTTGATTTTGGTGACGGCGGAGCTGGCAACTGTGCAAACAATTTGTCTCTTGGCTGCGACTGCCTTGGAGTTATCAAGTACTTTGATGGAGTACTCGTTTCAGGCGATAGCGAGGTGAAGGCTACATCTAATGTCATATGCCTGCACGAGCAAGACAATGGTATCGGCTGGAAGCACACCAACTGGAGGACTGGCCGAGCTGTCGTCACTCGGCGGCGTGAGCTGGTTGTTCAATTCATCATCACCTTGGCCAACTACGAATACATCTTCGCCTACAAATTTGACCAATCAGGTGGCATCGACATCGAGACTCGCGCGACGGGCATCGTCAGCTGCGTGAACATCGATCCTGGCAAGACGTCTGACTATGGCAACGTTGTCTCGCCGGGTGTCCTGGCCCAGAATCATCAGCACATCTTTGCTGTACGCATTGACCCTGCCATCGATGGCCACAAGAACACTGTTGTGCAAGAAGAGTCGCTTCCGGTTCCTATGAATCCCAAAACAAACCCACGAGGAAACTACTATGAAGTTGTCAAGACTCCGATTACCAAATCAGGCTTCGCCGACGCTGAGCCACGCAACAATCGCGTCTTCAAGATCGTCAACGAGTCGAAGAAGAATCGCATTTCCTCCAAGCCAGTCGGCTTCAAGCTCATCCCGCCAGCCACACAACTCCTTCTCGCTGATCCAAACTCTGTGCAAGCACAACGCGCCTCGTTTGCACAGCATCACCTCTGGGTGACGAAATACAAAGACCACGAACTCTACGCTGGTGGTCGGTACACACTGCAATCTCGAAAAGAGGTTGGCGGAGTGGCAGACGCTGTCGCCCGTGAAGAAAATGTCCAAGACGAGGACGTGGTTGTGTGGAGTGTGTTCGGTCTGACCCACAACCCGCGTGTCGAGGACTGGCCTGTTATGCCTGTTGAGATTCACCAGATCAACTTGAGGCCTTCAGACTTTTTCGAGGCAAACCCATCGATTGATGTGCCCAGTAATAAGAACATATCGTCGCAGCTTATGACGAACGGTCAGAGTAATGTGACTGCGGTCAATGGCTGCTGTAAGGACAATTAGGAGATAGAATTGAGCGAATTCCACGGCAAGGCGGAGAAGCAGATTGCCTGCGTTCGAACAAGATACGACGCATGATTGCCTTTGTGCGATGTGGCACGGCGTTGTTGGATGGGCTGATCACGAAAAGTAACGGCAGAGACCGCGAGACGCCAGGAAACACCGGTCTTTGTATCAATAATTAGACACTGGCTATATCAGAAACCAAGTAGTCTTGAAGTCTACCGAGCCTATGGCCGAAGTATCTTGTAGCAGCTGAGTAGGAAGCGCCTCTCGGACACGAGCCTGGAATGGGTGGGTCAGCTAGGTTCATCTAGTGCGCTCTTTCATACTCACACGAAGATCGCGAAGGTCCCCCCAATGCTACCGACATGGATCAGGTCGCCAAGCAGTCCATACTTCGTCATGAAGCCGCCAGTCCTGCTGATCAAGCTCGGCATCACCACCGCAACAGCGGTAGCATAATCGTTCGGCCGTATATCAGAAATGCTGAAAGACACTCCTTGTCTCGAGAAGAACGACTTCACGAAGCTCAGATTGAACATGATCCTCATTGCCATGTTGACACAATTCGCATAGACGAGTCCTTTGGCGCCCAGTCGCAGCACTCGCAAGAACACGTAAGCGCTTCCAGCGAAGCCTAGTGAGAAGAACCCCATCCAGATGCTCTGCTTGTGCAATTCCTTGGTCGTGGCGGTGGCAGATACAAAAGCTTCACTGACACCATTTATTGCCAAAAGTGGTATGCAGATGCTGTAGACTCCCAGTACATCTCCTGCGCCAGATTCGGACCAGCGTGAGCCTGCGACGAGTCGAAGCAGGAGTGGTGCTGCGGATGGGCCTACTGCGAAGCAGATGATGGACACGATGGAGTATGCTCGTATTATAAGCTGCAGTGTCTGTTGAGCTTGAACAATGTCTTGGTTCAGCTTCTGCGCAGCCTTCTGCTTCTTGGTATCTCCATGTGTGACTACTGCGGCAGACCCGCAGAGCTTCGCGAACAGATTCCGGCTGGCGTCCTCAATGGGACGGAACACCATTCGTGCGATCAGTCCTCCATAGTTTGCCGAAAGTGCGTACATGCCCTGGTCCTCCAATGAGGCTAGTGTGGTACCAACTATGACATCGCCTTCGGTGAGAAGATACTTGATGCCCTGTTGGACGTATAGTGAGAGGCTCAAATTGAATAGTGGCTTGGAAAACAGAGAGAGGATGAAATCATTCGCAGTGCTGTAGGAAACATCAGACACAGTAGCTTACACTTTGAAGGTGATAGAACACACCTCGACTTGATCGTTCTTGGTAGGATGGAAAAGCCTTGTTTTCGTGCTACTGGTATGACCTGCCATAGATAGACCACTGTCAAGGCTGAGCAATATGCGAGCTCTCCAGCAGCGAATGGAAGCATGCCTAGCTCAACACTGCGGCTTTGGCTCCAAAGGACTGCGCCTGCAGTGGCGAATGTCTTAAGAACTACCGCAGCCGCTTCTGCTGCTGCCCGAGTTTTGTACAGCATGTTTTGCTGCACTGCTACGAAGGCCGGCTCACTGAAGAGCTCGACTATGGCCGCCAGCTGGTAGATGTGCAGCGCCTCGACGAAATATGGCACGTCCGGGATGGAGGTTGAGAGGTACCATTGTGCCAGGCCAAGCACTATCGGCACGCCACCAGCAATGGCCAGGTACGAAAGATTGATAGCAGCTTGTATGCCTCCTTCCGGCTGTCTCTGGCAGGCGACTCGTAAGCTCTCCCGTGCGAAGTGATGTGCTGAGATGACGAAAAGCTCGAGCTGCACTGATGCTCCAAGGAGTGCTGGCGAGAGGAAGCGGAGGAGGATCTGGTTGAGAGCGAATGTGAGCGCACGAGAAGAGATCTGTAGCAGGATGAGGAAGCCGGCTCCTCTTGCTGAGGACGACACGGCATCAGTCGACATTGTGTAGTGTGAAACAAGGAGTGCTGTAAAGAGGACAAGAAGTGCAGTACGGATTGTCAGGCACCGTCAGGCACATAGTTCTAAGAAATAGTGGACCGCCTCGGCCCACGTTGGTGAGCTCATCTTCCTCACAAAGCTCATGGTCTGGCTGCAGAGCAGTGATGAGAGATTGCATGATTTAGTCAAGAAACACACTGCCACGGTCATGGAGTTTCGCACGCAGGGCTTCAACCCGTACAGCGTCAAGTACTCACCATTCTTCGACTCGCGGCTGGCAGTCTCGGCGGGCGCCAACTTTGGACTGGTGGGCAACGGTCGTCTGTACATTCTGCAACTGGGGGCTCAAGGGATTGCGTGCGAAAAGTTCTTCGAAACGCAAGACTGTTTGTTTGACCTCACGTGGTCTGAACAGCATGAGAACCAGCTGTTGACGGCTGGTGGCGATGGCAGTATCAAGCTGTTTGACATCGGCGTAGGAGAATTCCCTGTGGCAGGATGGCAGGAGCATGCGAGAGAGGTCTTCAGCGTGCATTGGAATTTGATCGAGAAGTCGACCTTCTTGAGCTCGAGCTGGGATGGGACAGTCAAGATCTGGACACCAGAAAGAAAAGAGAGCATCACTACTCTGCCTGTGCATAGCTGTGTCTACTCGGCACAGTACAGCCCACATCACCCGCAGATTGTGACCTGCGTCTCACGAGACAGCCATCTGCGGGTATATGATCTGAGGCAGAAGCCGAGTGCGCAGAACCATTTGACATTGGCTATACCGATACATGCTCCACCCAAGGTGCCTCCGCCAGGATATATGCAAAGGAGTCCTGGTCCTACAGAGTGTCTTACGCACGACTGGAACAAGTACAGAGACTCAGTGCTGGCAGCAGCAGGCGTAGACGGCGTGATTCGAACATTCGATCTTCGGACTCCTTCAGGACCGGTAAACATGCTCACAGGCCACGAGTATGCTGTGAGGAAGCTGAGCTGGAGCCCACACCTCAGCGATGTACTGTTAAGCGCCAGCTATGACATGACCTGCAGGGTCTGGACAGATGGCAGCAATATCGATCAAGGCGGCCACGGCGCGGGCATTGGAAGAGAGATGGGCCGCATGGACCGTCATACTGAGTTTGCTATGGGCGTGGACTGGTGCCTCTTCGGCTCTGAAGGATGGTGTACAACCTGCGCGTGGGATGAGCGCGTTCTGGTATGGGACGTTCGAGAATACATGAGACCTGGCATATGAACAGTCGTTGCTTGCTGCACCAGGCTATGAACAACACAATTGAGAGACTACCGGATCAACACGTCGCCAGGGATGTCGACCAACGGCCAATCTGGTTCTGGTTGACGCCACCTTTCTGGTCCGCTTCCATCAAAATACGCATTTAGGAACAATGCCTCACCCCCTGGCCGCAGTTCTCCATCGATGGCCTCAAATTCAAACGCTTCGAGGTATGATTTCGGACGACCGGTATCGCGACTGCCTTTTGTTGAAGCCAAGATATAGCATCGAGACTGGAGTCCGTGGTCTTCTCGGTCTGCGTTGAACTCCTTGAGCAGGCTTGTCTCTGCCAACCAGTCAGGATGCATTGCTTGTAGGCGCTTGCGGCGGCAGAACCGCCACCTAAACTTGAGGTACCTTTGAGTGCAGCACACGAGCGAGAGAAAGGCTATCACGACCGCAGATGCGATGCCTATCGACAGGCCTATCATAAGCTTGTCTTGGCCAGAGAGGCCTCCCGATTTGCCTTTACTCGATGATGAAAGCACGGATTCGCCGTTCTCGGCCATGTTGGACACTCGAAAGTCGATACTGGTCGCAATGCATCCATCGCAGAAGTTCTCGCCGTCACCTTTTTGCAGCCGGAAGTGAAAGGCTGGGAGGAAATCCAGGTCATCGAGTGGCTTTGCTTTCCACGTGAACGACGTGGTGTCTGCTGAAACATTCTCTGAACCATAATCTATCAGCACGCGAATGTATACAAGTACAATTGACAAAAGAGAGAACCCACTGAGCAGCGAATCCATAGCGAAAGAGCTATCTACCCGCGGGCCTTGCCAGATCTCCAGATTTGTGTACTCGAAAGGCGTTGTCCATTCGACCTCAACCTTGTTACCAAGGTTGTAATGCGAGGCATCGACTTTAGTTGGCCTTACGAACGCAAGGTCCTGTGCCCGAACTACCAGTGACCAAATCCATACGAACTTCCCTGGCGTCACCAGGCGCATCGCTTGCGTCTATAGGCGGGCGTCCAATACGCGCCGACTGTGGTGTTTGCTTCGTGGTAGGAAGTGTCGGGTGTATACATAAAGCTTCTTCCTCGAGCAGAAAAGCTTTGCCTTTGCAACACCGTCCGCACGCGACTTTGCTTCCTGAATATTGGATTCTCACCAAAGTGTGATCGATCTGGCGTTTATTCTATTCCCAGAGACAGTGATCTCCGTCGTGGGCGTGCAGTCAACAGCAGTCGTGACTCGCGATCAATCCTTGCGATCGGTATCGTGCAGCTCAAAGAATCTTCGTTCCGGATGAGGCGCTTGCTTGCTTTGGCGTGTATTGATTCGAGGCTGGCAAGAAAATCAGAGAAACATGCGAAGCCTGGAGCGCAACAGGAGATACCAACGTCCAACAACATCTCAATCGGTCTGTGCAGCGGGGTGTAAGTTCATGGTACCTGACCTTGCCATGACTGGAGTTCGGTGACAGACCAGGTCTGCCTGGCGACTTCATGCTGGTCAATGACTCGAAACAGCCGACTGAGATGACTGGTCACGGGATAACGCACGTGCTGTTAAAGTATACCTCCTTCAGTGAACAAGGGACATAGACAAAACATCTGCATAGGAGCAACAATCGATCGGACAGCCATGTGTGCGAATAATTCTCTTTGCTGTCGCGGTTCCTACTTTTCAGTCGCAGCCATCTCTGCTGTGAAGCTGGAGCGGAGATGCTCGGACGAGGCTGGCCAGGAGGGCGATCACAGCGCAAGCACCGGTGTTCCATCATGTCGTACATCAGCGCACACGATGATGGAGCTGAGTAATTGTGGAAAGCAGGATGCGATTTAGGAAAATTTTGCATCGTGTCAACTCATTCACAGTCAATTCTAGAGTGCCATCACAGCTGTCTACCTTGTGGCGCCGACAGTACTGAAGTAGAATCTGGAGATGACGGACGACGTTCAAAAGCAATCGGTGGATGCCTTACGCTGGCAGGCAATTCATGACTGAGGTCGGAATAGACTTAGCCGGCAGATGTCATTCTGAGACAGGTCCTGTCTACAAGCTTTGAGCCTGCCAATGCTCAGTCCGAATACTGCGCTTATGTACTCCCGCGGACTGAGCGGTTGACACTCGCAGCTAGCACTCAGGACTTTGATCGAAGATCGGTGCATGGTGTACTGTTGACCTGCTTTACGACATAGATCCCTCAAGTGAACCTTCTGCACATGCCGACTTTCATCACATACCGGCGTGAGCAATGCTGGCAACAGACCCAGCCGCCGAATGGATTGGGGCTCGAAGACTTGAGCGGTGACGGAATCGGCGCCATAGGTTGCAGTCACATCTCTGTTGAGTCTCACATAGGCAGCTGAGCCATGCGTGCGACTGACTCTTCATCGAAGTCTGACGCCACTGTCACGAAGAGCATCAGCATAGTAGCACATCAAGTGCATAGCATGGGAACGAGCTCGTTGCTCGACCATCGACATCGCAACGAGCCACGTTTTGGTCTCGTATGAGCCATGGTATTGGGAATGCGCAGGCTGTTGCTCAATCCCGGCAGATACTGACCATCACTGATTTTCTCGAAAAACGTGGCGTGACCATTCAAGCATGCGTAGCTATGCCGTAGGCCGGTGTTCGTTTTCCTGTTACGTACATCACAAAGGGCCCTTGGAGACACAACGACCCGGATTTTGGTCGTTAAAGCTCAGGCAGCCTGAGTGGCTGAGGGGCTACCATCATATCCGGTCAGCAGAGCCGCTGAAAGACCCAAGTCATTGGCGACTGTCTAGCTTCTCGGTGAACAAGCAGTACTCACACTCGCGGGCTACGTGCACGCAAAGCTCTCGATCAGAACGTCCGCGCAAATGCTCGGAGGTTGCATGGCGACGCCTCCGCTCCTGAAGGAAGCGTCATGCCCGGGAAATTGGTGTACAGCGCATGATATATAGCACTATCCTCTCTTCTTGGTTGCAACTCTTGGGTCTCATGCCTACATTGAAGACACTGTCGACCCGACAAACCCATCCACTGCGCACTCACTGCAGATTGGGTCACTCGTTGCGAACCTGTCCTTGCGCACTCTACTTAGTATCGCCGTGCAACGCATCACCGACCTCAAGATACACAACCTGCCCCGGGACCACGCACTCGGGGTTTTCCTCCAGGCCCATCATGTTCCGTCTCCAGCCCATGGATCTCATATTACTGCTTTGCTTACTGTGGCTCGAAGTAGCTGCTATCGATATCACGAGGAACGCTGAGCAGATGGCGAAATTGAAAATGGCAGCCACACAGCTTGACCGACTGGCACTTCTACCAAACAGTGCAGATTGGACATTCGATTTCGCGAACGAGAAGTTTTCCTACAACTGGGCGCCAGGTGGCGTCACGAACATGAATGCCGCAACATTCCCTGCCACCAAAGGAAATGGACTTACTTGTATAGACCCGCTGGCCTCGTACAACTTCGCATTCACACTGACAAACATATAGTGGCGATGGTCAACCTAGGACCGTGCGCGATGCTGCCGCCGCACTTCCATCCCCGTGCTGCGAATTGGGTAGTCTCAGTCATGGGCAATACTACAACATGGATGCAGGAAGAGAATGGCGCCCACACTATCGTCACGTATCTGCCTCCGGGAAAAGCCACGATCTTTCCAGCTGGGGCAATGCACATGATGGCGAACAATGGTATACCTTTCTTCTTCGCGAAATGGCTTCACCAGCTAATGGTCACTAGAGTGTGAGCCTGCTCAGCTTGTATCAGCACTCAACAGCGAGGATGCCGGGACGTTGAACATCGGACAAGTGTTCACCAATGGCTTTGCAGCCGAGTGGGTCAATGCAGCCTTTGGAGGCAACATTGTCACTGATACCACAGCTGAGAGGATGGTGCCCGTTGGTACTGGCGCGAATTGGGGATCTGCGGAATGCCTGGCTCGATGTAAGATCATGCCTCGCGACGCTACTGGCAGGCCGATAGAGCACGGGAGGTGACGGTTGAGCAATAAGTGCGCCCCTATACGGGCCAGAGTCGATAGACTATACATGCCGCTTCACAGCGGGACGACGAATATGGTGGTAGTTATTGACGCTGATTGGAGATGACGCGATACTACTTGCTTAACAATACAGTCTCTATCTATACACGGCAATCTAGCACAACCACAGCAACGACACATCCCACACTTCGACGACAAAAGAACACAAATACATCAAGTCCTGACTTTTGGCAATACAACACGACATGATTCAACGCATCACTTCCTCGTACTCCCTCGCTCTGGCATACCTGTCCATATCGTTATGCCTGCCCGAGCTGACACGTCTTTCCTCTCTCGAACTCCTGTAGGGTGACCTTGGAGGCGATCTGCGTCCATTTGTGTCCCATACCTCGAAGTCATCATCCTTCTCCAGATACGCATATCCACTTCCGCTTCTTTCGCCAGGACTACGGCTGCTCCTGACCTGGGTGACAGTCGTCTTGCGAATCTTGGGAGGAGTCGGTGCCTCTGGCGGCATCCTTGTTCTCTCCTGAACTGGACCTCGCTGAGCGGCTGGACCACTCCTTGCAGGCAGCGTGTCTGGATCCTGATCCTGAAGGTGGGTGCCGCGGCCAAGAGTCTTCATGAGTCGATAATAGATGCCAGGCAGCAGAGCACCAAGAATAGGTCCTGCCCAGTACGCCCAATGATATTCTGGAAAGCTCGCATTGACTGCGCAAGGTCCCAGTGCTCGGACCGGATTCATCGAGGCGCCAGTGTAGCCGATCCCAACAAACGAGGCTACAAAGAGAGCTGTGCCGATGCCCAGAGGTGCCATGAAGCTGAGCACTCCCGTTCTGGCGACTACGACTAACGCCATTATCACCACTAGAGACGTCGTGAACTATCAGAATTGTCAGCTAGGTGATCATATGGGTCGCGATCTCCGATACACACCATCTCCAAGAACAAGCCCTGCACCATCGTCACTCCAGGTGACAAGTGTGCCTCCACCCTTCGCATGTCGCCAGGGACAATAGCTTTCGCCACAGCGGCAGCACTGACTCCAGCAAGTATCTGTACCGGCAGAAGGAGTAGTGCTCGAAAGGCGGACAGAGCTCCTGCGAGCACTAGGCCGAACGAAACGGCCGGATTGAACATGCCCGGCCTCGCACCAGGCAATGTCAGAGCATAAATGAGTAGCCAGAAGCCATAAAAGAAGCCATAAGCAAAGCAGATGGTCAGGATGACCAGTGTAGTCGGTGGCTGGTCCAGTGGAAGTTGGGAGACAGTAGCAATGTGCAGCGTAAAAGCAAAGAAGAGGAACATGAACGTTCCAACGAACTCTCCAAGGCAAGCAACAAGGTGGCTTCGCAGTGCTGATGGCGGTCGTGGTCCAGCTCGCTCTATATCGCCGGCCTTTCGTCGACGCATAATACCGGCCGTGTTGCCATAGCTGTTGCTGGTGATGCTACTGCTTTCACCTGATGGGGGAAGAATTCGAAACATTAGATGCGCACGACTCGGTTGTGTACTGAAACAGACAGGAGCACATCTGAGTCTATAAGCACGAGAATTCTCCTGTTTGGTCCTATTATGTCGTTGCTAAGTCATTGTAGTAGTGTCAGTCTGTGCGCAGCCTAAACCTAGCCTCCCCGGTAAGAGCATGTGAAAGTGCAGGGGTCTGGCTTGGAAGATATGTTCAAAACCTGTCTGGAGTCATCAAAGCGTAACACATGGGCCTGAGTGATGTCCAAGTGCACTAGTACGGCCATGGACCATCGTGTATGCTGCTGGTGTACCCGTCGCTAAGACAACTGTCTAAGCTGCTTGGAGCGCTTTCCTCTTCTCGAGTCCTGAGCTCTTGCAGAGCATCCTGGGCACAGGAGACTGGGACATGAACCCGTAGACACGAATCGGCGTGCTGAATTGTTGCGTTGTTTACTTGGAGGCGATCGTGTCTGGCTGAAGCACGGTGGTAGTATACGGGACTCTCTGACAGCTCACCATACTTCCCAGCGCTGGTCTGCTATCGCAACAAGGCGGTTGAACACCGCGTCACGATGTGGGATTGCTGTCACAAGCCAATTGTTCCCATTTCGATCCAGCAAGCTTAAAGAGTCGTGAAGCTCTTTGTCCAGAGCCCAACCGGCTATTAATTTCGATTTGAAGCCATACCCAGAGTGCTTTCGAATCTCCTTGATGTCGGAGACTGGAAAGGTCCACAAAGGCTTGATATGGCGAGCTGCTCTTGCCACCTTTTGTGCCGACTCCTCATTAAAAGCCAGCAGTGGGGTGGCAGTGCTGGTGTCAATGTACAAGAATCCTGCTTGTCCTTCGTAGTTGCCATCGAACTCATAGGGGCCCATTGTTGGATCCACGTGCTTTTTTGGCACAACACCAGAGCGTCGCTGAGCGCCGCTGTGGCCAAGTTTAGCTCTCGTTTTATCGAATGCAATGGCACTTTTTACACCTATTCTCGTTGCACCCTTGAGAAACCGCATGATTCTGTGCGGTCCTTCGCTGTCGTCGTTTCTTGTCGTTTCCACATCAACCCCTCCCGCATCGTCGAGTGTCTCGTGGTCGGGAGCCGCAGCTTGCATCAGCTCGTCGTTGGACGCACCTAGTGGCTGATCGCGACCGACAGAGTCGATGACATCAGTGTCAAGGACCAGAGGGCTGTGCGGTGGCTCGTGTTGTAGGCGTGGCGGAGGAGGAAGTGGACTGCGACGTCTCTCGCCCTCGCGAAGAACGGCCAGTGCTAACTGAGGGTCTGATGGCACCCCGTAGAGTATGCCGCTGCGAGTGGTCAGCGAATGCAGCTTGTCCAACTTCTTGACGCACATACTTGTTGATGATATGGGTGATTGTCAAGTTAGGATATCTCTCTTGCAGCTTTATAGTGATAGGGCGGCAGAACATAAACACTCCCACAATTAGTGTGACCGCCTGCCACACTAGCTCGCCAGTCACGAAGAGAGATGTTGCAGCAAAAGGCACCACGGCACTGGCCAGGCGGTATCGATGTAGTTTCGGACGGAAAGGCGACTGCCGGTTTAGTGCACTGTCGTTGTGAGCGCAATTTCCAGCACACATCTGGAACAACGTACTTGGCAGACTTCTCTACAATGTCGCAAGTAACAGTCAATGCATGCATCGCAGGTCCTGTTTTTGACCACATCATGGACTCCATGGGTGTCTTGGACTTGTCATGAGATGGCGCTTCAACGCCTTCGGCTCTGTCCTTCGCCGATGCTATCATGAGCGACACGTCGCTTGGGTCAGCTTGCATCAATGTGCTAGAGCCTCGTCCAGGTGCATTAGGTTCTCCAGCGAGGTCTCTCCCGGTCATGATATTAGTGCCGATGCCAGAAAGCGCATTTACGAAGTTACTTGCTTCTGATTCCACGGCTTGACCCTTCATGTGCTCAGGTGCTCCTGTTATGGAGTCGTCCGAGCCCAGCACGCCAGACATCGGTTTCGCAAGGCCGCCAGACGCACTATCCACGAGGGAGAGCGGTGCGGGAGGAAACAGAAATCTTCGACTAGTCGGCGAGACAAGTAGTATTAGCAGAATAGCCAGCGCCCCGAAGACGAGCACGTCAAACCACCATAAAACGCAATAGACCTGTACGTCTTGTAAGCGCAAGCGATGATGACGAAGAGACGCTGTCACCAACACTGCAGAACATTGAGGTCCTGACCCTCTCATTCCAAGAGCGAATCCGTGCGACGTGCTTGACGCAACTGACGATACGAACTATCTGTGCAAAGCCTGGTCAGCAAAGCCCTGGAGTGTACCTTACGCAGACGTCTTACGACGCTCATGTAGAATCTTTCCAGTTGCGATCGAAATTTGTTGGGCGAGAACTCCTGCTCGGGCGCAATAGCAAGATCCAAACCGCCAGCCGACAACTTCTGAGAGTCTTTCAGATACCAGTTGACCTTGTTGAATCGTCGAACGAGCATGAAGATGTAGTCGTTGCTCATGCCTTCCATCAGCGTGCTTATGTTCTCCGGATCCCCGTTCCAACCAAGATCCAGCAGCGGCGCTCCATTACGGGGAGTAGTAGCATCCTGATCGTCAGGTGCTGACATTCTGGGAGCTGATCTTGAGCCTGCATCAGGGTGTACTGTTGTGTCAACTTCGCGTTTCGGCGTTGATGAATCGCCGTGTCCTGCTTGTACATCGGCCATAACATCTGTCGCCGTGATAGTCATGAACAACTATCCCCACAAGTGTAGGGTCTGTACTTATGCAGCTGCGACAGTCTAGAAGCTCCATGGCATGGAAGACGCCACACAACAATTGTCTCCCGCCTTGGTCACGAACAATGACGACACGCATACCAGCCGCGGGAAACTAAAGCTCAGAATTTCTTTCTGCCAGGCACGCTCCAGAGGCTGTACATCAGTGTCGACAGGATCTCTGAGTACACCAAGGTGTGTAGCGAAGAAGACAAAATTGATCAAGTAGGTTCGACTCTGCTTCACCCATGCAGAGGTCTCACTGGCCAATAGAGAGAACGTGAAGCTAGTTCATGTCTGCTTGGCAAAATGGCGCTCGGGAGGCCTCCCCTGCAATGGCGTCGCGTCACATTTCTTATACTTCGATGCCTGTCCCAGTCCTGCCTCACAGACACGTCGCTCCGCGCCGCAGACGATCTTCGAGCGTGGCAGCGGTCACAGCGACGTTCCAGATCAGACAGGGATGTGTTATGGCTCATTCATGGCTGGCATTGCCAGAGCCGAGATGTCTTCGCCCTCAGAGTATGAAACGAACAAAGTGCTTCCTCGGAGGATCATAGTGACTGTATTTACGAGCTGCCAGACGACGACTGGAGTGGTTGTTGTGTATGTCGGAGCTGATTGCATCCACATTCTATGCCATGCTGAATGCCGGCATTTTGCTTTGCCTACGATCTAGCTGCCGCTGCGTGATGACGGAGTCACCATCAGTGAACCAAGCTTGCTCGAGCCACTTTCATCGATGTCTAGCCTCCACTGATCTCCAACAGCGATAAGGATTTCGGTTTGAGAGTCCAGAAATATTGACTCATTCTACAAGACCTGCCACTAGAACACATCTGACCACTTTGACGCAGAGACAGGCTAGACGGCTGCGAGACTCTCAACAAAGATTCGCATATCTTCATAGCACGACCATGCCTCCGATATTACATGTCATGAGACATGGAGAAGGATTCCACTCCCATGCGGTCACGAAGGACGGGCATCTGATTCGCGATCCTTCTCTGACAGACAAGGGAAAGCAGCAATGTCGGGATCGATGCAAGGCTTTCACCAGGCATGACAAAGTAAGTGCACATTGGTGTACCTGGGAGAGCATTGTCTGACATTCTCAGATTGAGCTACTAGTCGCGTCCCCAATGAGACGTGCAATCCAGACCTGTCAGCTCTCTTTTGCGCCAGTCGTTGACAGGGGCCTGATCATAGTCTGCGTACCGCACGCTGAAGAAGTTTCTGATGCGCCATCCGACACTGGATCACCTGTTGATGTGCTCAGGGCTGAATTCGGGCAAGGAGTCGACTTTGATCATCTTAAGCACGGCTGGTTCGAGCACAAGGGAGAGTTCGCGGTCGATCCAAAGACTGTGAAGCTGCGGGCCACCAAACTTCGGCAATGGCTCAAGGCACGGCCTGAGAAGGAGATTGCCATGGTTAGCCATGGCTTCTTCAACCACTTTTTGTGTGAAGAAGTCGATGACAATGGAGAGCAGACCACGCCTTGGTGAGTGTCTTGACGCAGATGTCTTTGACCACAGCTGACCACTCTTCCAGGTGGAATGAAGCCGAGCTGCGCACATACACTTTCGCCGAGGACCAGGACGAATCGGCTAGGATATACGAGACTGAAGAGTCCTTAACTGCACGAGGGGCTACAGCCGACAACGACAGACCAGCCTCCCCTAAGGTCAACATTCCTTCCACCAGAGGAAGTAACCCCAATGAGCGATACATCAAGATTGATGATGCATCGAGGGCCACCTAGATCGTACCTCGGGAGGATCTTGCTGACGACATCCTAAATGAAAACTCGCGATGAGCATGCATTTGCGTGCAAGAGCTGGAAGTCCTGCTATACAGTCTGTCTTGCGCACTCGGGTGAAAGCTGAGTTCAGTGGCTATATCTCCAAAGCGCTGAAGTCAGATACGCCTCTGTCAGGCTCTGCAGCGCTTCTGTGAATTGGCAAGACTCTGAGTCAGCCGTATCGTATGTGAATAAGGTAGACTGTACGCAGTCTGAAGGAAGAGTAGATGCCTTCGCAGCTTCACAGCACGAGCAGCAGTTCCGGTCCAGCTCGTCAATCAATTTGTTCTCGAATCAATCTCTAAGGTACGAAGTGAATATCATCAATATTTGTATGCATGTATTCAGAAGTCGGTACAAAGGAACACATTCCGGCAATCGGTCGTGAACTCAATCTGGCTTAAAATGACGTGGTCACGAGCTTGATCAAGCACTTAGGCGAGACATTTGACATACAGGATGTGAGGTTCACAACTTCCTGCCTTTCAATAGCTCAACGAGAGACGGCGTGAAGAGTCGTATTGAGATGTCCATCTGGCAAGCAGAAAGCTAGAGTGCATATTGCACCTGATTGATCGAAGCCATGTCGGACAAGGACAAGGACTCTGAGGATCTGGAGAAGGGCACAGCCGTCAATGGCATCAATTCCAATACCACAACTCAATCAAGCAATAACGACAATACCACGAAACATCGCCTCCCGATCAAAGACTGGATCTCCGAACGCTTCACCTGGTCCTGGTTTACATGCACGCAAAGCACAGGAGGAATCGCCGTAACAATCTCCGAATGTCCCAAACAATTCCACGGACTCCAAACCATAGGCGCCATCATCTTCATCTTCAACATTGTACTCTTCCTGCTCTTCCTAGCCTTTCTATTGATTCGCTGGAAACACAAACCCTCCTCCATCCGCAAATGCTTCACCACGCCACCAGAATGCTACTTCTTCGGATCCTTCTGGCTGACCCTTGCCACGATGATACTGAACATGGAGAGATACGCTGTACCGTACACGGGAGCATGGATGGTCACGACAATTCGCGTGCTGTTCTGGATCTATGCGGGAATTTCGTTGACGAGTGCAACGATACATATGGTCATCATTGCGAAATATGTGCCATTGAAGATTATTGAGTTTCCGAGTCCGGCTTTTATTCTGATTCTCAATGCTATGCTTACGGGCACGGTTGCTGGTGCTATTGCGGAGAAGCAGCCTGTTGAGCATAGAGTGGCAATCATGGTGGCAGGCGTAGCGTACCAAGGCTTGGGCTGGATCATGTGCATGATCTTCTTGACATTTACGCTCGGCAATCTGCTGGAGAAGGGCTGGCCAGCTGTCAATATTAGAGGCGGTATGGAAGTTTGCCATCTGAGATCGCTTGGAAAGTAAGCTAATCACTGCTTAGGTCTATTCATCACGGTGGGTACGGCGGGTTTTACCATTGTGGCACTTATAGGTTGTGCGAGGGCAGCCCCGACAGACTACGGCTACTTCGCTACACATCCCATAGCAGCTGAAGTCCTGATAATAGTCGCTACATGGGTAGGCATCTTCATGTGGCTCTTCTGTTGTTTTGTGTTTGGAATTGCCTTTCTCATCACGGTAGCCGGGATTCCTGCGAAGGAAGATGGGAAGTGGGTACTCGGGATGAGCTGGAATAACGCGTCTTGGGGTATGTTCGCAGCCCGTGGAGGAGTAATGTTAGTTAATGCTGACAGCTTCCCTAGCTCTCATATTCCCGAACGTAGGCTGGACAATCAGCACGATCTATCTTGGCCAGGAGCTGGAAAGCGAAGGCATCCTCTGGGTCTCAGTCGCGATGGTGATAGCACTCGTCGCGGCTTGGCTACTTGACCTTTTCTTGATGGGGAAAGCCTCGTTGAAATCCGTGTTCATAGACTCTCGCATCAAGGTCTCATAAGGCTTGTGCTCATGCGTCTTCTTTTCAGCTCAGTGCAACAGTGCCAGCGCCTCCACTTATACTCCCGAAGGAACTGACCGTGCCCACGGCAGACTGTCTGCCCATTGGCGTGGAATGACCATTGATGCCCCCTTCCTAGCGCTGCTTGGGACAATAGCGTGAAAGGGACGCAAGGGCAGACTCCACGTGTGATCAGACTCTCATTGTGCATTGCCGCATGTCTCCCTTCTTTCAGCCCATGTCGAAGTCCGGTCCATCGTTCAGTTCGTCGTTCGGCTCTCGCGGCTCTTGTGCCTCGTGGAATTGTATAGCATCATCGATGTAGCTGAGCACAGCCCCAACGCTGTCCTCATCTTGCGCATCGAGCTTGAGGAACGATACCAAGCTGAAATCGTCGATGAGCTGTCCAACAGCGCGATTCAGCTTTGCGAAGGAGTCCTTCGCTATAACGCTCATATCCTCAGGATCTCCATTGTCTACGCCTTCCTTGAATTCATACATCAGACCACTTTCTGGTACATCTTGCAACAGACTTGTGTCTGGGTCGATGAAGCGCTTCAATTCCTTGCGCGCAACCTGGCCTTTGATCTGATCCATTTTGCTCAGAATGTTGACATGTGGCAGCTCCATCATGATCATGGCGCTCATGGCGCTCAGAGTACCAGAGAAGAACTTTGCGCGGTCGACGATGAACGAGCTCTCGAGCAGGTACGCGGCGCACATGCTGATGTTCAAGCTGCCACGCGTGAGATGCCTGATCAACTGTGGCACGATCGGGACATGTGTGTACAACTCGATCTGGCCTGGCATGTCAATGATGATCAGGTACTCCTCGCCGACTTCCTCAAGTGGCTCGGTGATGAAGTCGAGATTCTCCATCAGAAATTCGAAGCAGTAGATCAAGCCACCGTTTGGACCCAGGTGCAGCTCTTCCATGACATCTTCCAGCGTGATTAGGTCTTTGATGTCAAGATCCGGTTCGTAGGCAAATTCATCGGCTGCCTGCGCTTTGTCATCAGCTGTGCGCCGACCTACCTTTCGTCCTGGGTGAGATACACACCGGATCGAGGTTGATGTAGAAGCAAGAGCGGCGGTTGTTCTTGAGATGCTGTATCATCGCAGCACAGAACGTCGTCTTGCCGGCACCTGCTGGACCCATGACAATCGTGCCATATTTGGAGCCCATCTTGACTGCCTATCGTACAGTGCAAATCGTGCAATGAACGCAAGTGTGGAAGATGCAGCAGTACTTTTCGTAGAGGCCTCGAAAACATCTACTATTAATTAGAAGCGGCTGCTCCGGCCACCGGCTCAGAGCACGGACACGGACATGCTGGCTCTTGGCGTGGGTGCAAAACAGAAACTCGAATTGCAAGTCACTCTTTCTCTTGCTAACCAAACTAAAGCGGAGATGATGAGCTGGCCTGTTTGGCACATACTTCACCGCGGCGCAAGCTGCGATGTGGATGCTGCTGATAAGCTCCGGGCCCAAATCACCACTGAATCAGGAGCTATTTGATCTGTTCTGATCCGTTCTTTGGCGAGGTCACAGGTGTCTTTGAGTGCGAGCAAATGTCTCGCTGCAACCGCGGGCGTCGCGGAGAAGAGGTGTCACGGCGAACATCAGCCCGTGCAACGCGCCTCCAGTGCCTGGCAGTGACAGATGAACCGATTTTCTTCGTCAATGCAACTGTGATGTCTTCTTCCCTCTCGTAACGTCCACTGCCTCTTCCATCAATCTTCCTTGCCCATCCCAGCTCACGGCGTCGCTGCCCCGAACTCTCGTTACGGCGAACTTCCCTGACCATAACCGGCGGGAGCGCTGGCCGTGCTTCTTTCCTCCCGTCAGGCAAGGTCAAGCTTGCAACTGCTCTTGCATTATAGTCTCCGCTTGCTCTTAACCTTCGTTGGCGACAACATCCTACGTCTCTAATAATCACACCGGTGTTGTGTTCCCGGTGCTCATCGCAAGTCCGCTGGACTGTGACTCCAAGCAAGCACTTGATCACCACAAGACATCATGGCCCCAACCAAGAAGCAGAAGCGCAACAACGTGAGCATGGAGCTCCAAGGCGGCCAAACTCTTCCAAGTCGCAATACCAAAGGACGGGCAGTCCGGAAGTGCCGCACCCAGCAACGCGACTCGCCATTTGAGGATTCCGCCGTAGCCATCAGTGATGATGAGAGCGACTACCAGGAAGAGACCATTGGCGATGTCATATCAGTAGCGCCATCCAAGAAGCGCAGGCGATCTCCCTCCCCGCTTGCACGACTACCGTCGGACGATGTGGCCAACGTGTCCGACTCGTCAATGTCCGATGCTGAGGATGAACCTGCGATTACCCAAGCAGGAGCAACGACAATTCACCTGACTGTCAACATTCCGCCTGGTCATCAAGGACCAATCACACTCAATCTTGACCCAAGGAAGTTCAACACAACCCAGAGCACTTTCAGCTCACCGTCGAAGCCAGATAGACTTGCACAAACAACCTTGAACAGATTGAACGCACGATCGATTTCCAAGAGTAGCAAGTACGCAGGCTTTCTCGATTTACCAGCAGAGTTGCGAAATGATATCTATCGCCTCGTCTTTGTCACGGAGAGACCGACAATCAACTTCGCACAACCTGACAACTTCAGCCGCAGTGCAGCATTACTTCGCACCTGCCGCCAGGTCTATGTACGTCGTTATATCAGCTACGTGCGGTGAATGCAACGGTGAAAGCTAACATCTTCACAGGAAGAGGGCAGAAGCATTCTCTACACAGAAAATGCGTTTGCTGTCGAGCGGCGTACGCAACGCTATGGCTCCTTCTGGGAGAACGAGTGGCGCGAGCTCGGCTACCTCAATGTGCGCAAATTTATGAAGTGAGTAGCTCCAATGCAACGATCCACCGGCAGAAGGGCAGGACCGCGCAGCACATAGCCGGGAAACGACTTCTGGTGCCATATCACTGACAATGTGCAGATCCATTGGTCCCACTAACACGGCACTAATCCGCAAGATGAGCTTTATGCTAGAAGATGCTGTTCCGTGCTTAAATCCTTCGATGCGCACCAACGAAGAACGCCGGTTCGTTCACGACGACGACCTTATGTCGGTATTGCGACATTTAGGTAACCACGGACGACTGCAAACCCTACATCTGCACTTCCACGGCCGAAGAAGAGTTGACCGTACAGACGACCGCTTTCTGGACTACATGAAGCGTCTGAAAGCCGATATAGTCAAATTCGTTGACTGGCCTCCAGAAAGCAAGTACCCACGCAGCTCGAAGCAGGACGAGGGCGTCAAAACCACTCTGCTCGCTCATTGCACGAGAAAGAAGAAGAAGTTTGAAGTGTGAAGGCTGACTCGCGCAATCGAGATTGGGCCTCGTCGCAACTCGATATCTGGGCTATGGGTGCTGCTATTTCAGCCGCAACATGTCGCACTGCATGGGATACCTGGAATGAGAGCCGCTTGATCTGGTTGTACGGCGAACATGTTTACGATAAGGCTACACCGCCTTTATCGGGCTCTCATATAGATAGTAGAATAAGTAATGTCTGTACATCTCCCTAGATGTGCACTATGCGGTTGGCCTACGGCGCTGAGCGCATTTTGTATTCACGGAAAACACTGGCCCAAGCAGAACATCGTTCATAGTAGGCGATGATGCTCAACGCCACGTAGATGCATCTTGCGTCGTGCCGAACCTACGCAACGCACATGCGCATCATCATCAATAACGCACGTGCACGAGCCTATAATAATAGGTTTCTATCGAGCAGATCCCTACCTTATCCAACTTTCAGTTGCGAGGCCTCTTGTTCACACCCAGCGGCTTCGTGTATCAGCATGATGTATGGATTGAGGGTAACTAAGCCGAAATGTGATCTCGAAGCACACGTATGCTCTTTCTACATCACAAACAGTACTCAAAAGCAGGATTCTCGCGATCCGTCAGGTCCAGCCATTCCTGATTCTGCAATTCCTCGTAGTCCGGCTGCGCTCGAGTAGCAGCTTTCTTCGCATTCTGTGACCGGCACCAGAAGTAGATGAACGCCATGATGAGCAGACACACGCAGTAACAGACCAGGATCGTGACTTCTGCAGAGACGTAGCGTGGTGCGTCGGAGGGGCGGAAAGTCTGTGGGCCGATTATATTGCCTACGCAGTATGCGATCAGGTACATGGCAGCTGTGGTGGTTTTTTTCGTGTAGCCAGCGACGTTGGTCGAGATGAGGGATAGGAAGCAGACGAATGGTGTCGGGCTGGCTTGGGTGAGGTAGTAGCCTGCTAGGCGGCCAGTATTGTAGCCTTCGAGGGGCAGGCCGACGATGAGTGCCATTCCGAGGATTGCGAGAATCATGCCGCCGGAAGAGGTCAGGATGCGGCTGCCGAGTCTGTCGCCGAGGTAGCCTGTTGCGATCAGGGCGACGACTTCGACGGCTCCGCCGGGAGTGCCGTAGAGGAGGGATTGCTGTTTTGTGTAGCCGAAGGAGGTGATGAGTTGGGAGAAGAAGTTGGTTATGCCACCGTTGGGGATGTCAGCCACGAGAGCGTACATGACGAAACCCCAGACCATTGGGTCTGTGAGGGCTTCGCGGAATTGGTACATCTTGAAGTGCTTGTTGCCGACGCCTTGCTGGTTGACACGGATGCGTTCGAGAGCTAGCACTCGGTCTTCTTTGCTGAGCCATCGGGCGTTCAATTGGTTGTCCGGTACTGTGAAGAGGAACACTATGCCGACGGCTGCAGTCACGACTAGTCGATGCGAGTTAGCAAGGTTTCAATCTATTCCTGAGAATGTACTTACGGCCTGTTGCAAGGAACAGTAGTTGCCACGGAGCGAGGCTTGTAGGATGAGCTGCAGTTCCAACAGCGATACCATACGCCACTACACCTCCAATGATCTGAGCAATGCCATTAAACGAGAACCAGATGCCAGTTCTGAGTCCCTGCTCTGCTTTCGTGTACCATTGACTAGTGAGCAGGGCAAAGCCGGGCGTTACTGCTGCTTCTGTGACACCGAGAAAAAAGCGAATTGCAACAGCGCCAGAGAAGTCTTTGACCGCCGCGAAGCATGCCAGCACAATCCCCCAGAGTATGATACACGCTGCTGAGTACTTTCCAAGCGGGAGACGTTGCAACAGTCGATTCGTGGGATATTCCCAAGCCAAGTACCTGCGATCACGTCAGTAAGACCTCTGTATGCCGTGGCCATGCTCCGTACCCGAAGTAGAACATGCTACCAAGCCATTGATAGTTGTCTCCGACGAGGTTAATATCTGTCTGAAGACCCATAATGGATGCATATGATAGGGTAGTCTTGTCAAGATATTGGAGGCCATATATCGTGCACATAATCGGCATCAGGTTCCAGTCGATGAGCCTTCGAAGACGCTTGTTCGTTGCCTCGTCGATATGTATGACTTCTCCAGCATGGCCTTCGAACGCCTTCATGGCCTCATCCGCATCATGGGCATGTTTGAGCACTTGCTCTGGTACGGAGCCAGAGCGCATGGCGTCTGCAAGGACCGGCGCCTTCTTTTCGAGATCGGCATTAACTTCATAGCTGGGAAGATTGTGACTAGACATGATGCCTCATGAAGTGGCGCAATATCACAAGAAGCAGTCAAGACAGCGTTAGAAAGAAGAACAGTCCTCTCCTACAAGTCAGAGCCCTCGTGCTCTGTGCGGTGTGTGCCTGCCGATCATTTGTAGGCGATAAGCAGCCTATTGGCTTGCTTGTAGTCATCATTTGCCTCCTGTCACTGCACATGGCGAGCACACGGAGAAGATGCGCGACGACCGCACACTGATAGGCAGAGATTCGGCCATCTTGGGAAGGTTGCTCCTTCAGAGGAGGGGTTTCGGGCAACTTGTGGAGCTTGCGTCGCCTTGGACAGGCTTCGCAGGCACTTATCTCGTCTTGGCTACAGACGAGCGCGGAAATGAGATCGAATGTCCAGGTTACTGGTGTTCCGCGTCTGCTATCGTGTCGCCGAAAGTTGTGGTCGGATTGATGACTTTGTGCTGGCGCACGCGTTCGCAGTCCATGTCGGCGATTGACGGGCTTTGCTCGACGCGTCTGGGCGGAGGACTGACAGAGCATTCGCAGACCGTGATAGAGCTGAATCGAGGCCGCTATGATATCTAATAGTGCTCATTATACCACGGAAATACAAAGTGAATAACGAGACAGCTAGTGTGAGAATGATCTTCTTTGGTCTACAGTTTATATGCCACCCATGATCATGTTTCAGTACTCACAACTCGTGAGCAGGGTCTTTGGTTCGACAAGACGTCCGCAGCATCTACCCTCTTCTGCCAAATACCCGTACCCTCTTCACACCGCCATCGGGAATGATGACGAGCTTCACGAATCCATACGGCTGAGCAACATTCGACAGCTCCTGCTTGTACTCGTGCTCCTTGTCAGGACCAGTCTTCTGAGGCGCCAGCACCTCGACCCAATCGCCGCTGTCATGACCCGGCGCAATTTCGCTCGTGGGAGCAGCAAATATCTGCACCTTTTGCGGGAAGTTGCCTCGGAAGTGTGCAGTGTCGACCACGAGCTTTTCAATCAAGCCAGGGTGGCCGAGCTTGATGATTGTCCAGTCCACATGCTCACCTCTGGATCTCTTGGTCTCCCATCCATCGCCCATGTCTACACCTCTGCCTGGCAGGAGGAGATTGTCTTTCGTGCCAAAGTGCTGGTCGGAGCATGCAACAGCAACACCACCATTGACTGTGGCAGCCAAGTCAAAGACCTCGCTGGCATCAAGTGGCAGCACTGGAACAACTTCTCCGAACAGCCGGAATCTGGCGATGCCTCCGTCTGGGAACATTTGCAGTCGCACGTGTGTGTAGGTCTTCTCTGTGAGCTGTGGGAGAAGCCAGCCATGTCTTTGGCTAGGTCCGCACTCTTGCTTAGGCAGGATAGTGTCCACGCTGCTATCGTTGTCCCAGAACTTTGTAGCCCTGACCTCCTCTTCTCTACTGTCGTCCACGAAGATTCCTTGTACAGCAACTTCAGGCGCCTGGTTGCCATTGAAGAAGGCAGTGTCGACCTCAATACCCTTCACTTTACCGCTGGCTACGCCTAAACGAATCACAACCCAATCAAAAGGCTCAGTGTTGTGACGGCGTGTCTCCCAGCCATCGTACCATGCTCCAGCGTATGTGAAGACACCAGGTTTGCGAACGGGTGGGGTGGGAGTGGTGAGGTTCTCGGCGGCAGCGAACCATTCGTCAGAGAAGGAGAGGATTCGTGAGCCGAGAGCTTTGTTCACCAGATCTAGAGGAATTGATCAGTGGCTATTTCATGTCTTTCAAAAGAGGGTAGTGATACCAATGCTATCAGACTTGAACGTGGAGTCGATCTCGTCTGCTGGAACAGACTTGACAACAGAGTCAATGACTTCTTGTGCAGCATCTGCAGTAAATACCTGTGCTTCTGCCATATTGAATGATCGACGAGTTGTTTAAGGAAAACATCTTGTGAGATGGAGGGGAAACCTGTTGACTTTTGGTTACGCGCCATTGTTCGGACCCTATCGATAGTTCCGTCTGCAAGCCACGCTATCAGGTGTTAGAATCGAGTCAGCACGTCACGGCCAACTCCGCCGACGGCCCACAATCCTGTCAGCTCTGCGGCCATTTGCTGGACCTGTTTCTCCACCTGAGATGATCGAGTAAACATATAGTAAGAGCTGGTATATGCGCTGGCACGCAAATTGCACTTGCTGCTATCGGTATTGCGTTATTTGCTGCCATTTGGAGCTGTTGCGGACATCAGGAACAGTGGTGATGCTTGCAAGGGCCCGATAGCTCATTTTGGGACAAAATTGTGATTGTTCATAATGTCGCATGCGTTGCTAGTTCTGTTTGATATCAATACTCACTGTGAGAAAGTAGTGCAGATGTGGTCTTCAGCGGATGCTGACCAGATCGCCTCCATCGTACTCAATGTCAAAAGTGTTAAGAAGATTCTTCGCAGCTGTTTCGCCTGTCGCAAATGCACCATGGACGCAGCCGTTGGCAACCTGTTTGATGCAATGTCAGTCATAGCTACCAATCGTCAGGCGACTTTCATACATACCATGGTACAGTGCTCACCTGCAAACTGCAGTCGCGAGCTTTTGTGATTGTTCAGAGCTTCGAGCAGCATCTCAGGCTCGTCGCCGACCTTATCGGCAGAGTATGAGCCATATCCCGCGAGAGGATCCTGTGTCCAGTGTGTAGTCTCGACATCGATTAGTTTTGGCAGGGTCTTGTATGGCTCAGTGCGAAGAAGCTTGAACAGAGGCTCAAAGAACTTGTAAATGACTTTCTTGTCTGTCATTGCCTCGATACGCTGGGTGAGCGGTTCGGCGATCTGTACACACAACTCCTTTCCTCCGGTCATGATCCAGAGGTTAATCGTCACAGTCGCATAATTGAGGATGTTGTCTGGTTCATGTGAGCTGCTCGAGCTCGGAGAGGTGGAATAGCCATCTTCCTCGAGAGCTGGTGGAGTTGGGAAGAACATGAATTGGTCATTGTCCTTACTCCAGAAGACGTCTGCGAACTCAAAGAATACCTGGGACGTGATATCAGCCCGTAATTCAAGGTTGATTTATCCGTCTTCGGAGTGCCATACCTTGCCGAGAGCTCCATAGCTAAACTTGGAGAGCGCAAGTTGCATATCATCGGGAAGCAGGGGATCGAAGGTGACCAAATCTCGCTTGAGAGAGCCCAGTGGCAGCGTCGAGACTACAGCATCCGCCTCCATGACACAAACTTCGCCATCGGCATTATGATACTCGAGTGCACAATCTTTGGTGCCATCCTCACTCCAGATGATTCGATCAACTGTGCTGTTCAACTTTACAGTATTTGGCGACAGAGATTCAGCAGTCCACTTAACGATGTTATCGTACCCACCTTTCATATAGAGATTTCGCTCCGTGATGAAGTAAGACAGGTGTTTGGAGGATGCCGTCTCGATGGTCGTGCCGATCCACAATTCAACTTCTTTGAAAGCTTGTGGAGCCCACAGTCGCTCGTCCTCAGTGATGAGTTCGTGTTTGGCAACAAATGCATTCACGAAGTCGGCCACAGTCTGATCAGGTGCATCTGGGTGTGTCTCATAGAACCATTCCATATGGTCGGCAGCTTCATCGGCTACCTGGATTCGATGATATTAGCCACGTGTAATATCCGCTGGCATTGGTGCAGATGGCACAGAGTGAGTCCCACCTTTTTAGCCTTGAACTGAGCGCCGGCACGGCCTTGCTCTGTATAGTAGAGCGGAAGACCATCATCGTAGTAGTAGTCAAGTTTCAATTTCGAGATGAGCTTCACAAGGTTATTCTGCGAGGTCTCGTGTAGCCTAGACGATGTCTCATTAGCATCAGGCCATCAGGCATACGAAAATTTAGGTGTAGATACCAAGCGGCACCTAATCGCGTCACGTTAGCAAGAGAAACAACGTTCCCTGGGGTGAAGTAGCCTTGCGGCCATCAACGAACCAACACAGGTCTGCAGCTCAGTATCAGCTACAAGTTTTGTGTTTGAAGACTAACCAATATCTCTTGGTGCGTCTGATTCGTTGCGGGTGGTATGTATACGGCCGCCGATGCGACTGCGTCCCTCAAGGATGACGACTTCTACACCATGTCGCTGGAGAACAGAAGCAGCTCGCAAGCCTGCGATGCCTGCTCCCAGTACAATCACTTTGACCTTTGTGTCGACTCCGGTCCTGGGTGCCAGCTTGTCCACTGCTGCTGGCGCCTCTCCCTGCACGGTCATGCTAGGGGAGGCTGAGACTGAATCCTCACCCAGGCCGGAGCCACAATTAGACGGCTTCTTCGGTGGACTGCCACATATCGTGGTCGTCTGGTGGTATAAGTGAGCCATGTTGACCTGACAAGCTGACATTCACTGTGATATCAGTGAAGTGCACTTGCGCGTCGTCGGAGCGAGAGTCTTTAACAGGTGATGTTGTTGCTGATGTTGTTGCAACAGAGAAGAGAAGAAGGAGAAACCCCGGATCAACAGATGTAGAGCTACGATGCGAGGGTATACTAGCTTAGAGCGCGTGAGGCACGTGGGAGGGGTGGGATATCGCTCGTTAGTGACGCAAGGCGCGAGCCTCACCGTGGCAGGTGCTCCCGAGCCGTGGCTTTTGTTTCTCCCCGCCACTCGGGCCTCAGCTCGATCCTCCACCTCGCTTGTGTCGGCACTAACTTATCGAGATAAGAAGAAAATTGGTTCGAGTCTGCAGTCTCCGCCGACGAGAGTCTTGTGACTCTTGATTCTGCTACCATACCATGCGCTCAGAAGCTTATCTCTTTGGCATCACCGTCGACGCAATCAAGTAACCATGCTTCACTGCTGGCTGGTGTACGTTGTCGGCGCCACGCTCACGAGTGCGCTGCGACGTGACCATCAAGTCGTTACACAACACAGCTCCATCTGCACTTCTAGCTGAGCCTAGCTTCGACCAGAATCTACACCCGGTGAGATCGAAGACCAATTGGAAAGACTGCCAAAGTCAGGCGTCATGGCCGAACCGAACGGAGAGATGTTGCCGGGCACGATCCAGATGTTTGTACAGGGCGAATCTGGAGACCTCAGGGACCAGGAGCTCACATTGACTCCACCACCGACGAATAGTCCAAATGATCCGTTGAACTGGTCGCCCATGCGCAAGTACTGGCATGCTACACTGGTCCTTTTCATCACGGCAATGACAGCCGCGATCGCTAATGATGCTGGAGCTGCGAGCGATGGCATGCTGGAAGAGCTCGACATCTCCTACGCCGTAGCCAACACGGCTGCTGGAGTCTTGTTCGCATCGATTGGGTATTGGTGTCTACTCGCTAGTCCAATGCCGTGGCTATATGGTCGCCGCATCCAGTACCTGATATGTCTGCTCTTTGGAATGATCGGATCGATCTGGTTCGCTCGCATACAGAACAGGCAGGACTCAATCTGGAATCAAATGTTCGTGGGCGCGTCTGAGAGTTGTGCTGAGGCATTGGCACAACTGTCACTCTCCGATCTCTTCTTTCAGCACCAGCGTGGCACTGTGCTTGGACTGTACATTCTGGCCACTTCGATCGGTACCTTTCTGGGACCTTTGATAGCAGGTTATATCGCTATTGACAGCTGGAGGTGGGTTGGATGGACAGCTGCAATAGTCTGTGGTTGCACGTTTGTGGTGTGTTATTTTGGGCTTGAGGAGACTTCGTTCCACCGCGAGGCCATTTTGGGTCAGCACCTTGGAGGAACAACTGTTGTCACCCTCAAAGATGACAAAAAGCTGTCTGGAGACGAGCTCGGCGTTCGAGACTCAAGCGACAGTGGTCACATGGGCGTGGAGCGCAAGAAGACATACAGGGAACGAATTGCGCTCATCACTCCTGCGCCAAACATGATCGGTCTTGGGTTCAAGCAGTATGTGCTCCGCCTCTGGCATACGCTGCGCATATTCAGCTTTCCGGCTGTTCTCTATTCAGGTCTACAGTGGGGAGCTCAGGACGCATGGCTGACCTTTTATTTGGTATGTCCTCTGGAACGTTAACAACGTGTGTACAGAGACTAACAGTATTCAGACTGTCGAAGAGGACAATTACTATGACCCTCCGTGGAACTACAGCAATCAGGCCGTCGCCATCATGAACGTCCCCACCTTGATCGGCGCCACAATCGGTTGTATCTACGGCGGCTGGTTCTCAGACGTCTTCGTAAAGTGGATGGCTAAGCGACGAGGTGGCATGTCCGAAGCTGAAGACCGACTCTGGCTGATGTACCTTTCCATGCTTATCAATCCGGCTGGACTGATGCTGTTCGGCATCGGGTCCGAGAAAGCCTGGAACTGGCCGGGACCATACGTCGGATTAGCGATGATTGGATTTGGATTTGGAACAGCAGGCGATTTGTCTATGGCCTACCTAATGGATTGCTATCCTGATTCTGTTCTGGAGGGAATGGTTGGAGTGGCTGTCATCAACAACACCTTGGCTTGTATCTTCACTTTCGTGACGAGCTACTGGATTGAGGCAAGCGGTCTGGCCAACACTTTTATCGCGATTGGAGTGCTGTCGCTATTCTTCCACTCTACCACAATTCCTATGATGATCTACGGCAAGTCATGTCGGATGTGGACTTTGCAGAGGTACAAGCGATTTTTGTATTTGCGCGATGGAGAGCGATGATGAATGCATATGCGGGCATTCGGGAAGCTGTGGTGAAACGCTCGAGATCAGTTCCATTGATACGCTTGCCGTCCACCGGTCAACGATACAAGTAATTATTCGTGAACTTGTTCCCATAGTAGTCCATCTCTTCATCACTTCTCATAGTCGCACTCGATCGCACAACTTGCACCACCCCACCCCACAAACCTTCAGTCTCGGCCTCGAGGTTGCCAGCCGCGACTTGTCTATCATGTGCCAGCTTACGCTCTTTCCTGAAGCTAGATATTGCCGCAACAGTATCGATGCTGCCAGGCGTTGCCGTTTGTGCCGTAGCATGGTGATCCACGACTTGGCCAAAGTTCACCTCCTTCTCAGACGCATCATTGAATGAAGAACGACCACCCTCAATAGTAGGAAACATGTTCTCTTCTTCGCCAAAGAAGCTGAAGTCGGTCGCTGCAGCATTCCACAGGGCCTCGCTATCACGATCATCTGTCATTGATCTCGTTTCCTGGTGCTGCCAAGGACTGGCTTTGCTGTTGCGTGGACCATTGTCTTGTGCCATCTCTAGTACTAGTCGTTTCAGTGCGAAGAGCTTGTTGGCGGAGTGCTTGATAGCCGAGACATGACCCTTCCTGCCAGGCGGCAGGGCGTAATCGAGCTGCGCCTGAGTTCGTGCCAGAGCAGATTCCTCGGCGCATTGCTTGATGAATCGGATGATTCGATCGGTCACATCCTTGTCAGTAGAGAAAGGGGGTACATTGGTGAGCACGAGTGTGGTAATGTGAGGGAGCATGGCGGGATGCAGATTGTGGCTCAGCGCCATGTGTGCGTTCAGTCGGGCTCGTCGCTCCGTTCCCATGGAGGAGTAGCTTCGTGGTCTGGGTGTATGTGGAGGCGTGACAACAGGACTGTACATTGCAACCGGCGTCGGCGCAGAAGTGAGGCCTCCGGTAGCCGTCATCATAGTATTTTCTCCAAGAGCAGAAACCGGACTTAAGTGACTGCGCTGCATATCGCTGGTCATGGTGTCCACGACCTCCGGAGCCAGAGCACTTCCTCTTCGAGCTTCTCGAGCATTGTCTGTGTATTCGGGAACAGAGACTTTATACGTATCATCGGCAGCTGGCGAGAGCACAACTTGCATCGGATCACCCTCGAGTTCGTATCGGGGCGTTTCTTGCTCTGCAGACAGCTCAAAGGCTTCGTGTCGAATGGAAGGGCCATCAAGTTCTGCCGCGTGAGAAGGAAGCGAAGGCAATTCCGTATTTGCCAGTTCTACGCGACCTTGTACCACGTCTTCAATTCTCGATCTGGGGGAGTCTTTGGTCATCAATGTATGATCTATCCTAAGAAATGTCGTCCCCTCGGCTGCATGCTTGGTCAAGATCGGTGTCAATTTCTCTATGCCGGCAGCATCGTCGACTGAGTGCCATTCTCCGCCGTCCAACGCATGCTGGCGAATTCTAGCTGGTGCTACCGAGCCAGCATCCAGCACATGAAGTCTTCCCGATCGGATCAGCCCTGATAAACCTTCCACGGTGATCTCGTTCCGGGCAATGTACAGATGTGTTATGCCACCTGCAGGCGCATCTTCTATAGCCAGTCTACTGACAAAGCGACCAGTGAAAGCATTGCGGAGGAAGCCCTCGAAGTCCTCTCCTTGGTAGATCTCAAGCATTTCGGAACCAAGATATGGTAGCAGAGTTGGCGAGCGCAGGCCTGTGGCCGTTGGTGAATTCAGGTCAGCGTGTTCCATGTGTCTTGCAAAGCAGTGATCGAGCAAAGTTCTGACTCCACGGTCTGTCACTTGATTGTCTCTGATATCGAGGCTACGGACGCGCATGCCAATGGCCCTAGACAGAGCCTCGACATTGTCATCTTTCAGGCTCACTCCGCGAAGCTTGAGCACCTGGAGACCAGCGAACTTGCCCAGCACTTTGAGCACGATAGGCTCTCGTGCGGGATAGGTAAACGATAGGTCGAGGTATAAAAGGCTCTCAAATCTGCTCAGAGCGGCCGCAAGACCATTAGATGTCACATTTGGACAGCGAGATGCATCAAGCAGACGCAGCCCAAATGAAGGTATTGACTCGATGGAGGCCGGCGGCCGTTGAAAGAATGACCCACTAGAGCCAGGGACCTCGACAACGCCAACTGGTGGATCATATCGTTCTTGGGACTTTCTGCGCATGAGAACTAGGGCCTGTAAAGCAGCATAGTCGAAGAATGGTAATCCTCGCACAATCAGTGACTGTAAATTCGGCAGTCTTTCCATCACATCGCGTAACCAGTCCGAATGAGGCCCATTGTAGAGCTCCGCATGAGCAGGTGGCAGGTGCAGTGTGTGTGTGAGCGACCTGACCAAGAGACGAGCGGTCTGCAAAGTGCGTCGGAAACGCGTCAGAGCAACATAGACTGCATCATTCTCGATACCGAAGTGTGAGGCAGGATTGCCCCATATGTGAGGTGCAAAAGTGGCATGCCATTTACTGCACACCAGAGATGCAGAACATAGATCGACAGAAGGTATGTAACGGGCAACAATGTCCCAGAAGTCAACCAAAGTGGCATGCTCGTACGAGGGTGGAGCCGCTTCCATAGCGCTTGATGCACAATTCCATCAGCTCAGGCGGCCAGAGAAAGTTAGAGTCGTGGATGCAAAGTAGGATGCAAGAAGCTGCGATCATGTTTACTTGCGATGTGGTATGCGTCCAAAGCTCGCGATGTGGGCGAGGCGAGGTGCAGGAGACAAGGCTTGGCAGATCCTTCGTGAGCACAGCCGTAGATGGACTATGTATTTATGCAATCGCACATCGCTTCGTGTATTCTTCTAAGCGACGTCGCACGCTGGCTCCATTCCACAGCTCCTCGACACCCTCACCTGTCAGATCCGGCGTGCCGTGTTGTTCTACCATGAAGCTCGCCCCGACAGTCCCAAACTTGGCAGCCTCCACATAGCTACCAGTCTCTTGATACCCAATTGCATATGACCCCAAGAAGGCGTTCCCTGCGCCTGTGGAGTTGACAACCATATTGGACTCCGTACCATAGTAAGCAGGTAACCAAGTCGGTGGCACTGTTCTGCTAGGAGTTAAAGTTCTATCATCCGAAAGCATGACCAGACATCCATGCTCGGCACATCTAACGATTGCACAGCCAAAGCCTGAGCCTATGCCGCTTTCGATGAATGTGTTTGCCTGCTGCACAACTCGGTTGCGATCAAAGACGCCAGACTGCTGCTTATCGAAGAAGCTTGCTAGCTCCATGTGATTAGGAGAAAATACATCCACAGAGTAAGCCGCCAGCAGATGTGCAGCCAAGTATTCGGGCTTGCACGACTTTGCCTGAGGTTCCCACATCACGAGCCGCGCTTTTCGGCTCAGTGATGACCTGTGTGCATCTTGCCGCGCTTGCGAGATCGTTTGTACTGATTCCAAGACCGTTGCTGGGATGTCGAAGAAGTGGAAGCATCGTGCTTCAAGGATATCAATTCGATCGAGGTCGCTTGTACTAGTGTCCAGTGGCGAGGTCAGACGTTCATAGAAGCGTTCTCAAAGATAAATCAGCTTCACACATGGCCGTGTAGGCCATTGGCAGGTGGGTGATATCTTGTAGAGCAGGGAGTAGCACATACCGTTTTCAGTGTTCCCATAGTGGACAATACCTCTCGCCGCTGGCGCATTGCCACATGGCAAAATTGTAAGGCCCACTCGCCAATGTCGAAACGTATCAAGTACTTCTTGAGGAAATTCAGTGCCCTCGAAAAGGACCAGACGAATCATTTCTGGCCTCGTCGACGAGAATAATCGCGCTCCAAGGGTTGCTGAAGTGTTCAGCGTCCACTGTCATACTGGTTTCAAGCATCTTACCATATGTTACCGAGCCTCCTACTACATTCGTGCGCAGCGTATTGCCGGCTTTCCTAATTTCATCGAGCCAGACGCCCCCGAGTGCGACGAAATCGGCAGCCATAGCTCGGGCGCGGATTTGATCATCGTTCATTGCCAGAAAACTGATGCTTCGGAAGTTGGCGTGGTCAGCGTTCACGCGACCAATCAGGTGGATCTGTGCGCCAGCATTAGCTTGTCTGCGTTTTCTTTCTCGAGTACGGAGGTTGGGAAAACGAAAGAAGATGGAAGAGGTTGCGGATGGAGGACAAGTCGGCCCAGTCGAAACAACAGCAGAGCCAGGGAAGCTAACGACGATCGCTGCCCTTGAGTACCAAGCTGGCAAGCGCTTAGCAAAGGTCAGTCAGTACAACATTATTGTGCCGCACAACAATGCCCGCTGGCAAGAATGATGACGATGATGAGGCTCATCAGCTAAAAGGCGAACAGGCTGTCGGGAGGTGTGAACAAACTCAGCCAGAGTGTAGCAGCGTGTTCAATATCGTCGAGCTCCTCGAGCAGATACTGCTGCATCTTCCTATGCGCGACCTGCTGCTCTCACAGAGAGTTTGTCGAAGATGGCGCGCACTGTCAAGAGACTCCGTTCAGATTCGGCGCGCACTTTTCCTCGTGCCTTCTCAGTACGGGCCAGTATCTTATATCGACTGGGAATTCGACGATCGAGGATACTATAACGATTGGTGGAGGCAGACTGGGAATCCTTTGCACTTGCAGCCTCTGAGATGCCCGTCAAACGCGCCGCCGTCTCGATACAAAGCACATTGGGGTGGTAATCGCCAGGACATCGGCGTTTATAAGGTATTCGCCAATCCATTGCTGGTCGAGCTCTTTCCGGTGCTCAGTCAGAATGGTGTGTGGAGCCCGTCTCCGGACCTTCCGCCTGAAGTGCTGTCGCTGCACGCATCATGGCGGAGAATGTATATGACACAGCCTCCGATTGCTCAGCTTTACATCAAAGGCAGCAAAGAATCCCAGACGGCGTGGGATATCCGTCCGATCTACCAGTTTCCGGTCTTGAAAATGGGGTACCTCTACTCTAAGCTTGTTGCTGAGCGAAGGGAGGCCTGGATACTGGGCTCTGAGGAATGGCAGCAGTGGACAGGGCCAGAAGATCTTGAGAGAATTGTGACTCATGAGGCACAATTATCAGCTACCAAGATCCCCTCAGACAACTGAGGGTCTAGGTGGCGTACTGGGCATGAGTTTTCGGACTGAGAGTCAGGAAACACGACAGGAGATGCCGAATAGCTGGACGGCCAACTAGCTTATGTTCAATTTCACGCGACGCGGCGACCTTGACATTTGTTGAGTTGGCAATTATAGCAGTTCATAGTTGAAGCTCGTTCTTGATTGCCTTCGTGGCAGTCTCCGCGAAAGAACAAAGGAACATGGTTGGGTGCTGGGCATTATGAGACCGATCGAGACTTTACGAACCTCTTGTCGTCCTGTCACGCGTAAACAGAAATGCCCAACGAGTTGGGTGTACTTGGGAAAATGTTGTGTTTCGGTTTAAGAATGGGCAGAAGTGAGCAATACCAGACATTTTGCTGACACGTGACCGTGGTTGAAACCTTGCCTGCCTCCTTTGGTTCCCGAACCTTAAGAACCAGAACACTATCAGCTCCAGCAATGTTTCAGAACTGGCTGCTCCAAGATGTACCACCACCAATTTGCGACAGCATCTATCGTGCTACGAAGCTGCAGCCGAGGTTGCGACGAGCAATTGCTACCTCAGAGTTACACTGTGGTCTTGCCACCTTGACAAGAACTCGCCGGACATACGCATTGCGCGAGCTTAGATCTGGGCTATTCGTCCTGACTTGAAGAGCCCGTGCAGGCATATCATTTTTTTTTTTCAGAAGAAGATGCCTTGAGCTTCGGGAGGGATAGGACAGCCACGCACCACCACTTTGTGCCTCCTAGTAAGGTGACGCAAGACGGTCCGCAATGCAGTATCTCGGACGAACCTTTCAAGAACTGCAAATGCCGAGACTACCTCCGACTGTTTCCCAGAAGCCAAAGCACAGCTGTCCAGCCTGAAACCTGAACACGCAGGTCTCTCGACATGCTAGATCGTGGAGCCATGGACCGTCCGCGCTCCGGAAGCTTGCAAGTGCTTGAATTGCTTGAGTTGCTTGTCTGTGGATGTCTCTCGGCCTCCGAGCTCGAGCGAGGACCTAGAGTGCCTGTGCATGGCGTGCATAGCAGGGTATCTCCGATGAAAACATGAGAGCCCAGCAACACGGCTTGATGGGTCCTATGACGGGTTTGACCCGGCCTTATTGCAGGTTCTTATGCAAAGCTCTGTGCGGGCATAAGTCCCTTACCAACACGTTTGCAAGCCATCAGACCTAACACTGACCGTCGTGGCCGAAGCAGTGCCACCTACTATATTCACCTGCAGTCCGTAGTGCCGCGCTGGTTGCGCTGAGTTCCTTCACGTATTATTCACGCAATGGCGTACGTGAGTCTCGACGTAAGTTCTGTATATATGTGTCTCTTCCACTAATACCTAGGACCGGATCCGATTTACTCCCAGTCTTTCTTGTAAACATCTGAACTCGCAGCACCAAACCGGACCGCGCAATGCCGACCGATTATTTCAACAACGATGACCAGTCTCCGAGAGAGGTCAAATCCCTGCCACTTGTTGTGGAAGAACTCGCTCGCGACTATCCTAACAATGTCTGGATGAAAGTCCCACGAGATGCAGAGCTCACACAAGGCTGGCGCGACATAACATATCAAGAGCTTGGAAATGCTGTGGATGGCATGGCAAGATGGATGGGAAGAGTATTTGGGATCGGCAGAAGAGACACAGACGTTGCTGCGTACATTGGCATCAATGATATGCGCTATGCTGTAGCACAGGTGGGTTTGATCAAGGCAGGATACATGGGATTGCTTCCAAGTCCGCGAAACAGCCAAGAGGGTCAAGCATCACTCTTCACAACAACCAAATGCAAATACCTGCTGTACAGCGAGGGTGTCGATTCCTACGTTGAGACGATCAAGACTGCGGTTCCTGGTGTCCAAGCAGTTCGCATTCCATCCTTTGACGAACTCGTTCGACAAGGCTCACAAGCATCCACTCCATATCCTGGCGCTTATGGAAACAAGATCGATGACAGAGTCCTCATACTCCACACGTCCGGCTCGACAGGGCTACCTAAGCCGATCTATCACACGAACGGCTCTGTCGATACTCTCGGTCAGCTGCGAAATTTGCCCGCACCGAGGAATCGCCAAAACAACATGAATGCTCTCTTCGCTTCAGATGAGCTTATGTTCGCCATGACCCCTTTCTTCCACATGATGGGCACTGTCGTCGCCTGGACCTCGATACTTTGCAGACGACCAGTCTGCTATGCACCCCCTACCAAGCCTCCAACGGCGGATCTTATCGTGAAATGTCTAGAGCAGACCCGACCAGTGGTAGCTCTGGCTCCTCCATCGGTGATTGAAGAAATCGTGGCGGCCCCTGGTGGCTTAGATGCTATCAGTAACCTGCGATTTGTCTTCTATGGAGGAGGACCGCTGGCCGATGGTACTGGAGAGAAGATCAACCAAGTGAGCCGCATTGTGGCTGTCATTGGTTCCACAGAGGCTGGACTTGTGGTCGCGCGGATACCAGAGGACAAGGCTGACTGGAAATACTTTGAGTGGGCGCCAGGCTGCGGTGTGGACATGGAGCAGGATGCCGAAGGTCTCCACGAGATGACCATCAAGCCAGCAGATCAGCGAGTACAGGCCATATTCCACACCTTTCCTGGCATTCGGGAGTGGCGAACGAAAGATTTGTTCGAACAGCACCCGAGCAAGAAGGGCCTGTAGCAGTACAAAGGTCGTAAGGATGATGTGCTAGTGCTCAGCAACGGCGAGAAGTTCAATCCTGTAGGCTTCGAGAAGAGTCTTGAAAGCCATGCCATCATTAAAGGAGCACTCGTTGTAGGTCAAGCGCGATTACAGACTGGACTTCTCATCGAACCCGAATGGAGTCTCGTCAAACATGATGACCCTGCAGAACTAGTCGACGAGCTCTGGCCTCTCATCGAGCAAGCGAATGCAGCGGCACCAGCACATGGACGCGTCTGGAAGTCGAAGGTTGCCATCACGAAGAGAGACAAAAGCCTTCAAGCGTGCACCGAAGGGGTCTATCATTCGCCGGCAGACCACAGACCTGTATAGAAACGAAATCGAAGCTCTATACTCCAATGAAGGTAGTGACGATGAGCTAGGTTCGCTGGGTGAAGATGCCGATCTTGCTCAAGCCGAGGACTACTTGCGCAGGGCTTTCAAAGTCAAAGGCTTCGAGATTCCTGATGATGCCTCCGGCGATGCCGACATCTTCAGCTTCGAGTCGACTCTCTTCACGTGATGGCTCTGTCCTCCACTCTCAGCCATGCCACTGGCAAACCTGTCTCGCCCCGCATGATCGACGGCAACCCTACGATCAATGGTCTTGCTCAGTTCTTGACTAACCCTCAAGGTGATGCGCTTGCTGGAGCGAACAAGACCAGTCGGGAGGAGATAATGGAAAAGATGCTGCAGAAGTACACATCGGACTTTCCGGCCACGTCGACTAAAGCCTCTGCACAGCGCCCAGACAAGCATACTGTGATCGTGACCGGCACTAACGGCTCGCTTGGCAATCACATTCTGCAAGAATTGATCGACTCGGCCGAAGTGGCGCATGTGTATGCTCTCAACCGCTCCGCAGACGCCGAAACACGCCAGGCGAAGCAATTCGAAGCTCGCGGTACAACCACCAACTTCAACAGAGTCACATTCCTCGCCACCAACTTCGGCCAAGACCACTTCGGCCTCCCTCAAGACAAATACAACTCCATGCTCCAGACTGTCGACATATTCATCCACAACGCCTGGTGCGTCGACTTCAACAAAACCCTGCCCATCTACGAAGAAGTGCACATCGCCGGAACCCGCCGCGCCGTCGACTTCAGCCTGCAATCCCAGCATAACGCACAAATCATCTTCATATCCTCCATCGCCAGCGTCGGAAACTGGTTCGTAAGCCACCCTCCAAGACCGCGTTGTCCCTGAGAAAATCGCCGACTCGCACTCTGTCGCTCTTCCGCAAGGCTACGGCGAGTCGAAGCACGTCGCGTCCATGATCCTCGCTCGCGCAGCAGAGACAGTTGGTGTACCAGCTACTATCGTCCGCGCAGGCCAACTCGCCGGATCAGCGGTCAGCACTGCAGAATGGAATCGTCACGAGTGGCTGCCAAGTATTATTCTCAGATCGAAGTCTCTCGGAGTACTCCCTGAGACACTTGGAAACCAGGACCTGGTCGACTGGGTCCCAATGGACCTCGCAGCCAAATCCGTGGTTGACATGTCCTTTGCTCGATCACAACAAGACTCTGATCTCGACATCGCTCACCTCGTCAACCCTCGCACCGTCTCTTGGCGCGATATCGTGCCCAGCGTGCAGAAATCCCTAACCTCACAAACCGGGCAAGAAGTAAAAGTCGTCTCGTATCGAGACTGGCTCGCAGGATTGAAATAGACGCCCGCTACGTCAGAGGAGTTGGAGAAGAAGCCCGGATTGAAGATTTTGGATTTCTATGAGGCGCTGCGGTCAGAAGGAGACGGACTGCCGCCGATGGCGACGACGCATACGCAGGAATTGAGTGCGACGGTGAGGGATATGGAGGCGATTGATAGTGTGTTGATGGAGAAGTGGTTGAGGGAGTGGCAGCAGTAAATTGACAGATAGATTGGTGTTTTGGGTCAATGAACACTTGATATTGGCTACATCGATTACCGCATCGTACGCAGTTAAGTTTCACCATTTCTAGCTGAACACGTCATCCGGAGTGTAGATGTGAGACTTCTTCTGGGAAAATCTCTGTCGTCGTTATCAATTGTTACATAGCATCGAGGTCGTAACCACATTCAAAAAGCATTTAAACGTAAAGCCAAGGTATCGCGCACAACAAACGCAGGACGTCACTCCTCGCCTCATCAAAACGACCCTCACTCGTCACATCTGATTGGCATCGCGCCAGGTATGCCACGAAGCTGTTCGGCTGGTCTGCCTGAGCTTTTCTTGCTCTTCAATAGCCTTCCACGTTGCATCACGGTTCTCCTGACGTTGCTTCTCTTCCTCGAGATCCTTCTAAGATGCCAAGGCAGCGTTTCCAGTTGTCTGAGGAGTTGGGACGTCTCCCACTGGCTCACTGATGACGCTCTGTTGCTCTTGAGCCCTTTCCAGGGCCTCGACGCGCTGTGCGTCGCTCAAGTGCTCGGACTGAGGCGCAACGGTGGTGCGGTCAGGGATGCTCTGTGTCGCCATGGCGTTGGCACCAAGCTTGCCTGCAGACGACTCGATGGGGTCGACAGATGCGTGCCAGCCTCTGAGCGAAGCCTCGGCGTCGTTGAGGATCTCACGTCCCTCATCGGCATGAGCATATGCTGGGCGTTCCTCGCCTGGCACGGTGGGGGTGTCGTCGAGAAGGGCGATCAGTCTGCGTGCGTGTTGAGCGAGCAAGATCTGCTTCTCGGCGCGCTCAATGACGGCAGCGGTGTGGACATCATAGGCCTCCTTGAACTTTTGGCGAGTCACGTTGGTGAGCTGCGCATCGGCGACCAAGCTCTGTGCTTCCGCACGGACGAGCTCTTGCTCGAGGGTGACCAGCTTGGTGGACTCGGGCTCCTTGTACTTGAGCTTCTGGATCTCGTCTTGGATCTAGTTAGGCGGCGAGGGTTAATATGATGATAGCTTGTTCCCGCCATTCCCGTAGAAGCGTACGTACCTTCTGCTTTTGAGTCCTCGTTGGCTGCACGCTGGCCTCGGTGTTTCTGATCTGCTTGAGCACGCCTCTGCTGTCCTCCAAGTTCTGGGCAAAGAGATCCTCTTGCTCAGCGAGCTCGGCCAGCAAGACACCGAGCTTGTCACTGATGTCGCTGAGGGCCTCGTCTTCGGTGCTTTCACCCCACTCGCTCAACTGCGAGGCAATGCTCTGCGACTCCTTTCCAGCCTGCTCGTAGGCGCCAACCGCGTGGTTTTGCGTCTTGATCAGCAGACGCAGCTTCTTGGAGAGCTCGGGTCCGCCGGCGACATTGCGCAGCGAGGACATGGCAAAGCGATGCTTGCCGCCGCTGGAGTCATGGCCCTTGCTGCGAAGAGATCCTTTGCGTCCGAGATTCCTGACAACAGAGACATCATGGTCAGTTCCGTCGGTCATGTCACGGATGAAGAAACAGAGAGTTGACATACATGATGATGGGGGCAATTGTTCGGCTATTTCAGTCGTCGTAGAGTAGCAGTTTCAGATATGAAGAGAGCAGTTTCTTGTCTCTTCCCCGATCAGCAAGGCAGGCCATTCAAGAGCTTGGTCGCCGCGGGTGCAGGAGTCCACCTCGATGATGACGTAGGTGTTTGATGACGACGTTGCATGAAGGCGCGTGGTGCGTGGAAATGAGTGAGCACGGATCAGGAAAGACAAAGACTTCCGAGTGGTGGATCGCATCATCACGAATCCGCAAAGGCTGTACGATGGGAACGAGTACGATCATCCAGGTATGCTTCAGTCTGAGGTATAGAAGCGATGCAGCAGTATCAAGATGATGTGGTGTAGCTCAAAGGCTCTCAATCGTTATTTCGTATATCATTCCTAGATCTACTCCAGCTCGCAGACCACTCTCTCTTCTGAAGCCTGCATTTCGTGAACGGTATACGATAGGTCCATGAATGGCTCATTACGCTGTAAGTTCGCGTGCATCGCGCCTTCCTCCAATGCCGTTCTCTCTACTACCTAACGAAGTGCGCTCCGATCCCTCCACACTGTCAATCTACCGCACATAAGTCCTACTCGTCCTCCTGTAAACAACCCTCTCCCCACTTCTCCTCGGCTCATGGTGATGACTATGATGGCTCGCCCTCTCCACCGGAATCACACTCGTTCGGTGATACACCGATCTCGAGCTGCTACGCGGCCCACCGTGGTAATTGCTCACGGGACGAGGTGGTACATCGCGACCGCGCACGACGACTTGTTTCTTGGGTGTGACGAGACACATGGTTGTGATGTGCTGCGCTGTGCTTTCTTCTCTTCTTGTTTTCTGGGTGGGGGGACGATGTGTAGGAAGGTGTTGCGGTGAATTTTGGTGGGAGTGGACTGTAGATTCGTGAATGCCGTTCGTGGTGATCGAGACCGTCGGTCTACACTGCGCGGGACCTGTGAATGCGCTTGTGGAAGCTCTGGATAGTCAAAAAGCTGATCAAGACTTCTGTGTTCTGCTCAGTCGTCCAAAAGACTGCCGTTTAAGCAAAAGTGTAGTAGTATAACTTGTTCGGGGTCGAAGAAGTCAGAAATGTCCAAACCTGCGCACAAGTCAAGTCTCAGCTCCCACGAGTTCTGTTGTCATCCTAGCAGCTCTCTGCGCCAGAAAGAATCGTGGTGACGTGATGGCCAAGGACTCGTCTCAAGTCTCACTCCCAAGCGTCCATCCTCTTCGGAAGGTGGGGACGCGATGAAACTACAGAGTAGCTTCTTTGGAGAAGCGAGAGCAGACATGTGTGTATAAAGAACGGAACAAAGGGTTTGGCATACAAGTTTTGTAGCCCACAGTGACAAAATATGGGCAGAATTGGAAGAAATGGTAAAGACAATACTGTACACTATATAATTTCGTTGCTCCATAGAATGCCACGTAACTCATGCTCGCTCGCTTAATGCATCGCTCATTCACAATTTTGTTGTTGTCGTTGTCGGTTTCTGCCTGAAACTCAGAATCCTGAACTTCCAGCCGCTTCACTGATCAGACTGCGGTTGCTCTGTCTGCTTCTGATCGGTCCGTCAATCTCCATAGCTCCACTCATCACTCGTACAATCTTCTTATCTCTCTTCTCGTCGTTGTTGACCAGCACCTGCGCCGGGCAAACGACAATTTCGTCGTCACCCTCTCCAACGTCATCGCCCTTTTTGACGACAAGTGGGAAGAGGACAATCTTCACTACCGAGTGTTTGGCGGCGAGCTCCTCGTTGGAGCTGAATAGGCCTGAGCGTTCATTCATGAGCGAGGCATTGAAGTAGACCTTGCGTACCAGGTCTCCATTGGTGTCGTACTCGGGTTGCAGGGGAGGCAGCATGATGTATTCTGCCCGTTGCGTGCGCATCTCAATGGCAAGATCGACTGCAATGCGGAGTACTTTCTGCAGAGATGTTTGCAGCTGATCCTTGCTCGCTGCAGGTGGTGGCAGCAGCATGCACAGAACCCCAAATATCTCGTGTGCAACAGCTTCGGTGTCCAGGGCGCACTGCGAGTCAAAGGATGGACGCTTCGACAGGAGTGTCAATGTAGTCGCGCGCCAGTGAGCTACTGCGCGTGGTGGTCCAACATCGGACAGCAGCTTTTCCAAAGCTTTGAGCTTCTGTCGCTGTTCACGATCCATGCCGAAGAGGTATCGAGTGAAGACATATTCCCAGACCATGGTCATCACCACAGACATGAACACATCTCGTCGACGGACGCGGTCGCCGAGTAGCTTGTCAACATCAGAGCCATCTAGCACGGCATTGTCCAGCCGTGCCTCGATCTTGTCATTATTGAGCTCGGTCGACAGGCGGCATACTCGATTGTCCGACATCTTGGAAAAGCGCAGGACCCATTGCTGCACATGCTGGCAGAGCTTCTGACAAGAGCCGTCGAAGTAATCTTCGTCTCGCTGCACCAACCAGTCGCTGGCTTTTGATCCTTGTATCTGCACTTGAAACGCTCGAATTTGCTCAGCCGCAATGTCCAATTGTTCGCGCAGCCTGAGGATTTCGGCGTTTTTGTCGGCCAGCGCAGTCGCGATCTCCGCTTCGACGATATCGCGCATACCGGAGGTAATTCTGCCATGTTCACTTCTCATAGACTCGAGTTCCCTTGCGGTCGCCTGCCACTGATTGTGTGCCTCGGCATGCTCAGCTTGAAGTGTTCCATATCGTCCGTTCGTGTCGTCGACCAGGTTCTTATTGGCTTCCGCCAGGCCATTGCTGAGCTCAGTCAAGTGCGCTACTTCTTCCTGGAGAGGCTGTAGCATCGCCTTGATCTGGTTGATCTCGGCATCTTTTGCTTGAAGCTGTAGATCACGTGCCTCTAGAGTTTCTTGAATAGAGCCGCCGTCGATGCCGCGGGTGCCTTCATTTGCTTGTCTAACTTCCTGAAGCGCACGATTCTCTGCGACAAGGTAATCTAGTCTTGATTCAAGCTCATTGATGTGCATGCTCTGTCGCTTTCGCACGCTTGGCGGACGCGTTGGAGAGACTTGCGACTGTTGCGCGTCGCCATATCCTTGCTGTGAGTAGTTAGCATCAACGCATCCTGGTGCACTCTGTATCGGACTTACGAAAACATCATCGTTCATGTCTATGGCGCGCGAAGCGCTTCCGTTAAGCAGCTCATCGTGCTCAAGTGGTGGAGTTGGAGGCGGCTCGAAGGGGATTGTTTGAGGTGAGGCTCTAGCGCCAACGGCTGAGTCCGTAAGCGAGCCCAAATCAGAGCCGCCCCGCCTGCTCACGGCCCGAAGATCACCTGACAGACTGGTGCGGCGGAGAGATGGCGTGGAGCTGCGGTCGCTGGTCCTGCTGTACGATCGCAGTTCCTGTGGTGATTTGAAGCGACTCGCACTTGCGTTCGACCGATCGCTCAAGACACTGGCTGATCTGCAGTCTGGCGTCATACTAGATCGAGGAGGCTGCCGTGACAGAGACCGGTCGAGGTTGACAGTGTCATTGTCCTGATCCACCGCTGGCCACGGCAGACGATTGAAAACTTCGTCCGATGTGCTCAGAGGGTTGCTGACAGATCTAGTGCTGCCAGAAGGGCCGTGGCGCACGGATGGCGACAGTGCTTGCTCTTGAGCGCGGATGGCTTGCGGTGTTTCCGTCCTTCTGATAGCCTTGATATGCTCGGGGCCGCCAACCTCAGCTCGAGCTTTGCTCCTCTTACGAGAATGGTGGCGACGAGCTTGTTCTTCTGGGATGGCATCCAGAGGTGCCCTTGGGCTTGTTGGCGATAGTGTAGATCGCTCTCTACCGCCATCGAGACCAACGACATGCTCAGGTTGAGAGGAGAAACCGGTTGAATGTTCCTGAGTTACACTCGACTTCTGGCTCGGCGAGGGCTGCTCAAACGCAGGTGGAGTTGTTGACGCAGCTTCTGCGAGAAGGTCAGGGGGAGATTGGAAGAGGTAGCTCGCGCGATTCTTACTTGTGGGCTCTAGCGGTGTGTTGGCGCTCGGCATTCGCCCATGCTTGGACCTCGTTGGTAAAGTATCATTTCCACTCCTCTGCTTTGGGGTCTGCAGGTTCCAATCGGGGCTTGTGGGCGTCGACACTCGCAATGGCTCCAATGAGCGACGTTGTCGTAAGCTGTCACGGGAAGAGCTCGTGCGCACAATCGCTGGTACCTCGCCACTCGATCTATCTGTTTGCTGGGAGGAGCGCTTGGCAGTCTCGTAACCGCTGTCTCGCACGACCTGGTGATTGCTGTCGCGCGTCGGGGACACATCGAGATCCTGTCGATCTTCTTGCAAAGCTGCGAACGACCACGAAGGCTCTTGTGAAGCAGCGGAGCGCTGTAGTGCCTGCCCTTCGCTGTGAGACGTTGGTGTTCGAGGAACCTCCATGGGCAGCTGCTGCGATACTTCAGACGTATGCATCAGACCTTTGGTCTCAGTTTCTGTACTGGACTTGCGATCCCCCGTACTGCTAGGCTCCCGTGGCCCAGCTGGAGTCCGGCGCTTGATGCGCTTCAGTCCTGGGAACACTGCATCAACAATGCTCTTGCTGGCAGATGGACTGACTGGACCTTGACCGTTGCTGGATGGCATATGCTCGACGCCACGAGATTGATCCGTTTGGTACGCGTCCTCTGAAGGCTTTTGCAAGACGACTTCAGTCTCAGAAACGATAGCTGATCTTTCAGTGTCATCAAGAGTGCTACTATCAGGGTTGTCTGAGAGCCCGGCAGATTTGTTGGCAGCTTTCAGCTTCTTCTGCTGGCGTTTGTTCTTCTTGTACGCTTTGTAGGCCTTGTCCATTGCATCGACATCCATTTCGTCTTGCACCAACCATCCGTGCTCGTTGCTCTCGGTCGTCGTCGTTGGCGCAAGCACCGTGTCGGGTTCGGCGGCCTCCTGATTAGGCAATCGCTGAGCATCAACATCATCAGGAAGCGTGGGCAAAGCCCCAGCGTTGTCCGTGTCGGCAACATCGGCAGGCGTATCGATCAAGATCGTACTTGCGCTCTCACCGTCGTTGGTCGGCAATACCTCCTTACCCTTCTTCTTCTTCTTACGCTTTGTCGTGGTAAAGGCGAATTCGTCCTCAGCCTCGGCAGGTGACTGTTCACTGCTAGCGGCCATTGCCTTTTCGAGTATTGCCGGATCGAAACCAGTACCTTCCAGCGTCTTATTGACAATGTCATCAACGTCGCTGGGCGATTTGTGCTGGGAGGTCTGATATGTCGAAGAGCCATCGAACGCCGTTTCTACTGCCTGTTGAGATTTCTTGCCCTTGCGCTTCTTCTTGCTTGTCGTTGGCGCAAATTCAGCCTCATCGGGGTCTGCTTCGGCAACACCAGTAGGAGAAGCTCTCCGCTGGAATGACGGGTCATTGATAACCATGTCCGGGTCAAAGCCGCTGTCTGCGAGGCCAGCAGCAACGGTGGCGGTGAAGTCAATGTCTGACTCGGCGACTTTGCGTATCGGCTCAGCTGATGCGGCGGCCGCCGTCTCCTGAATGTGGGCTTCGGGTCGGCCTCCAGTCTCATGTACAGCTTGATCGCTTGCAGAGTGGTCGGGACCAAGTTCAAAGCCATTGGAGAGCTGAGGATCCGGCGATGTGATTGTTCCCTCAATGTTCATCCCAGTAGATGCCCCGTCTTGCGTTTCGGAAGCAAGTGCAGGTTGATCTGCGGTGTCTCCGTGATCGAGCGACTCTACAAACTGTGGTGCAGCGTCGGTGACTGTTGAAACCTCGGGTGTGTCGATGCCGCTCTTTCTAGCCTTCTTTTTCTCCTTCTTTGACTTCTTGGTGGAAAATGATCCCCAATCGTCAACATCATCTTGAGCTTTTGCGGTATCTGTTTCAGTCGAAGCGAACGTAGCAATCGCTGCAACGGAAGCAGCAGCGCCCGCAAGAGCGCCGGCCTTCTCAAAAGCGTTGTCTGACTTCTCTGCAGGCTTGTCGGTCTCCGTCTCTTCCCAAGAATTGGCAGCTGACTTTCTAGCCTTCCTGTCCTTCTTCTTATCCTTTTTGCTCTTGCTAGTGACAAAAGCAGATTCCAAATCAGGAACTGCTTCTTGCTCTAGCGGCTCTTGGCTTTCCAAAGAGGGTGTGCCATCCACGACCAAGCTCTCGAAGGCAGGTGGGGAATGCGCCTGCTCAATAGTATGGTCAGTCTGGCTGTTGTCTTGGAGTTGAGGCTCCTGAGCTGCTACTAAATCCTGAGCATCGCGTGTCGTTTCCAGCTCAGTGCCAGCATCGGTGGTTGATTGTGGCTCTTCCATCTTTGGCTGCGAGTCTGGCTCCGCGATATGCTCAGCGTCCTGTCCTTCATTGACCGCGGTGAGCACGCTCCCTATAGCGCTCAAGTCCTCCTCAGCAGCAGGTTGAGCTTCGGAAGTGCTTGTGTCGTTTCCGGGCCACGGATTATCAGATTCTAGACTGGCCGCTTCGGTCTGAGCGTTCATTGCAGCTAACTGCTGGAGCTTCTTGCTACGCTTCGCCTTCTTGCCCTTGCTGGTCGGAGCCCACACATCCTCAGATTCAGCCTCTGTTGGTTCCTGTGAGGTTGTAGCCGTTGACTGGGGCGCACTTTCGTCTTCACCAGCCCTGACTAGGTCGGCGGTCTCATTAGCAGGCATGTCACTGTCGCCAAACGATGCAGTGACAGAGGAACGCCCGGCCTTCTTGCCCTTGCCCTTTCTCTTCTTTCCACTTTGCATTGTAAAAGCGTCATGAACTGGGTCATCAAGAGATGGCATTTCAGTGGCTTGGGCTTCAGGAAGCGGTGTCTCAAGAGCAGCAACATCGGACGTGGTAAGTTCCTGTGTAGCAGTCTCGGTATGGGGTAGCTCCTCGTCAGTGGGCTCTGCTGGGGTAGAAACTACTGCCTTTCTCAAGGTCTGGTCCTCGATCTGCTGCTCGTGCCAATCCTTTTCGATGCTTGCTTCCGGGGAATCGGGGTTGATCTCATTGACGTTGTCGGAGACTGGGTCCGTGGCTTCAGGTTGAGCTGGCTTGATCGCCACATCGGGTGTCTCCTCGAGGAGGCTTTGCCTAGCCTTCTTGCCCTTCTTGCCCTTCTTGCCCTTCTTCTTGCTCGAAAATGATGAGAAAAAGTCATCATCTTCTTTCGCCGGAATCTCGCTCGTCAATAGATCGTTCCCGGTCGCTTTGTCCTGTGGAGAGTCTTCTAGTGCTCCCATGGAAGCTTCCGCAGTGTCTGCTGTCGCGGCAGAATCTTGTATGGCTGGGTCTGTTGAAGAGCCGTCATTTCTGACAGCCTCCGTCGTATCCACAGAGGCGAGCTTGTCTTTCTTCGACTTCTTCTTCGCCATCTTAGACATTTGAGGTGAGAACCAATCGTCATCGGCCTGAGCAGGCTCTTTACTCGCATCGATGTTGTCCACTTGCTGGTCGAGGTTGCCCTGAGCTTCTGCTGACGAGGTGGCAACATCCAGGTCATGTGCAGCTGGTGTGCTATCCGAATCTGCGTGAATTACAGCAGCTTGAGGCTCGGCATCGTTGTGCGACACAGCCGCGACTTTTTCCAAGTCATTGCTTTCGTGGCTGATGTTATGCGAGTCCTTGTCATCTGGCATTGAGCGTTGATCGGCCGTGGTGGCATTCTCAAAGAGGTCGGCATCCAGCTGTGCAGCAGTCTCGTCACCCCTTGAGGACTCGACAGGAACGGCTTGCTCGAATTGTGTGTCTGGCGCAGATCCTTCCATAGTTGAAGCTTTGCCCTTCTTGCCCTTCTTGCCCTTTGCCTTCTTCTTCGAAGATGGAGTCGCCCACAAGTCTTGCTCGTCGTTTGCAGCTTCGACCAAAGTGGCTGTTGCCGGCCCAACTTCTCCCTGCTCGTCTACTGTTGTAGCTTGCATTGTTGCTGGTGTCACGTCGGTGTCTGCAAAGAAGCCCGACAACCTATTCTTATTTCCCTTTTTCTTCTTCGAAGAGGTGAAATTGGTAAAGTCGTCCTCGTTCGTAGTAGGTGCTGCAGCTGTAGCGGGAACGACGGTCTCAGTGTAAGGTCTCGCTGTGTCGGCTGGATCAGCTGATCCATGGTCGGCCATAGTTGCTGTCGGCTCAAACTCAGTCGTCAAGTCGATGGCCGCCTTCTTCCCTTTGCTCTTCTTCTTCTTCGAGCTCGAGAATTCCCACAAGTCATCGGCGACTGCATCGTCAGCGGTCATCTCGGTTGTCTCTTCGACTCGTTCCGTGGAGGGCTCGGCATTGATCTCGGTCTCAACATCAAGAGGGCCGGATTCTGCTTCTTGCTCGACCGGCGGCGTGACTATGCCCAGCTTCTTGCTCTTCTTGCCTTTTTTCTTCTTGGAGGTCGTTGTCATACTCCATTCATCAGGCTCGTTGGCCGAGGGCTGAGACTCAGGTTCAATGATAGCAGCGACGTCTGCATCTGTCGCCGATCGACGGTCTGTCTCACCAGCGTGCTCTTGCGTGGCCTCAAAATCTGTCACGGCGTGTTCGGCCAGGGTATTGTCGGCCGTCGAGGAAGCTTCTTGCTGCTCGACTTCCTGGGACGCTGTAGCATCGTCAAAGGACTCAGCCCTCTCCAACTGGGCCGGAGTGCTCTCGGCCTTATTTTCGACACTGTCTTGACCTTTGTGCGCCTCGAGAGAGCCATGCGTAGTCTGAACAAAGGTTTGAGCAGATTCCTTGTCTTCTGCGTCATGAGCAACAGTCTCCGCTGGGTCGTGGGTAGTTCCTTGCTGACCATGAAGCACTTCTTCACTATTGGCCGCGGGAAGTGGGTCAAGCTGAGTGGATTGTCTGTTTTTCTTGCCCTTCTTCTTCTTGCTTGATGGCATGGCCCATTCGTCCTCAGCGTCTGCAGCAGTTGGAGCTTGCAAAACTGAGGTGTTCTCACTCGTATCAAGGCCAGTCGGTATGTTCACGGATTCATCTTGCAGCGAAGTGCTGATCTCTGCTTCTGGTTCAATGTCGGCTGCTGTGATCTCTGGAGGCAGCTTCGAAGATCGCTTTCCTTTCTTGCCCTTCTTCTTGGTCGATGATGACCAGGCGAAGTCGTCGGTCGCCGTGTCTGTGGGCGTACTTTGCTCGCCGTCGGGGGTATCATCAGAGTGTGAAGTGGCCAGCAGCCCAGCTGCGACTGCGGCGCCGCCGATAGCAAGCGCAGGCAATTGCGAGGTCGCCGTTTCCCGTTCGCGTATCTGCTCTGCTGACTCGCCGGCAGTCTCCTCAGTAGTGACGGAAGGAACTTCGGTGACAGACTTGCCAGCTTTTTTGCTTCGCTTGCCCTTTTTCGAGGCTGGTGCCCAAGAAATTTCGTCTTCTTGCATAGGCACTTTCATCGTCTGCTGGTTCTCAGGTTGATCAGCACCGATCGTTTGCTCCAATGCAGAGTCAACACCCGTAGACTCGACCGAAGTGGCTGTCTTATCTTCTAGGGGTGGAGATGTGGTTACGTCTGCTCGAGAATCATCCACGGCACCTACGTCTTTGACATCCTCATCACCAAGTGCACCGACAGTACTGTCATGTTGAGCGGAAGCAATGACGTCTTGATCGCCGGCCGTGTCCAGTTCGCCGGCCGCAGGCTTGACATCAGGCTCGTCTGCTGCCAGAGCAAGATCTCTGTCATCTGTTGCATGGCTGTCGCCAGTCTCTTTGCTCTGTCGAATGTCATTGTCATCTAGAGACTGCTCCTGTGAGGCCGGCTTCTCTAGAATTTGTGGAGTCTGAGCGCCAGACTTCTTGCCCTTCTTCGCCTTCTTCTTGTCCTTCTTTGAGACTGGTGCCCAGGTGAAGTCCTCTGGCTCCTCAATGACGGCGGCAGGAATCTGCTCGTTGGGGACTGTAGCACCAGGGATTTCCCTGAGTGTTCCGTCCTCCACGGCTTCATGGCTCTCCTCTTCGCGGGCGGGCGCAGCTTCTGTGGTTAGTTCGACCGGCTTCTCGGCTTCGTCCTTGATGCTGTCTAGCCCCTCGCTCGTTTCGTTGTCCTCTGTTGCAACAGGCGTGGAAGTCTCGACAGCTTTGCGGCCTTTCATCCCCTTCTTCTTCTTGCTCGTGGGAGCCCACGTGAACTCATCAACGTCGTCTTTTGTGTCTTCTGCTGGTGTTTGAAGAGCATCTGAAGTAGAAGTTACCTCTTCTGGATGCACGGTCACAGATGACTGATTTTCGATCTGCTTCCCATCGGCAGTTGCGGACTCCTCAGGAGCCAGAACGAGGGTCTCGGCGTCTTTAATCACTTCAGGTACTTCAGTGACCTGAGCAGAAGCATTCTTCGGTGCCGGTGTTGTGTCCGCGTGATCTACCATCGGCTTCTCGGCACTGCGGCCTGACACTTCTTGATGAGAAGGCTCAGGCTCAGTTGCCTGGGGCTGCCCCTCCCTGGTCGTATCCATAGTCGTTGGCTCGGAATCCTTTTGCTTGGTAGTCTCTGAGGAGCTTGAAGTGGGCTCGACCTTAGTGGCGGTCTTGGAAATGGACTTTCTTCCCTTCTTGCCCTTCTTTCCGCTCTTCTTCGCGCTGCCTAGTGACCACTCGGCTGGATCGCGCGGAGTTGGGTCGCCAAATGCATCCATGTCTTCAGAAGCGCGCTCTGGTTCAAACTCCATGCCACGATCTGCCATAATTTCCTCGCGGTCGCCAGCGTCATTCGAAAGGGTGGCGCTGAGCTCGCCGGTACCAGAAGCTATGCCAAACACGTCGTCTACCAGGTTGCTTTGCTCAGCAGAAGTGTCCAATGCATGAACCGGGCCTTGCATGTCATCTTCCATAATGCCGGCCCAGGACTCCTTGACAGAAGCTTGAGATTGGTCCTGGTCAGGCGGGGAAGAGTCGTTGTTGACCTCCGCAGCAGGCACAGCATCTGCATCGGTGAGTGGGGACTCCTTCACTGTTGTCTCCTCTGCATCTTGCCAAGGATCTGCATCGGCAGGAGCATCAAAGAAGTCTTCGGCGTCGTGGAAGGAATCATCTGGAGTAGCTGTGGGTTGTGGTACTTCATCAACCGCCTCGCGTTCAGCCTCGTGAATAGTTTCACTGGCACGAACGATGGCGGCATCAGTTGTTTCCGCAGTCACCCTTACTGTCTCGGCCGCTGCATCACCAGCCTTGGGCTTGTCTTCAGCTTCCCAGGAAAGTGACTTCTGCTTCTTCTTATCTTTTTTGCTCTGCTTGCGAGACACACTCGGCTTCTCTTCCTCGACTGGTTCCACGCTTGGCTGGGCGTCAGTTTGCGAATCCTGCACAGTGGACGTACCAGATTCGACTGCCTTTTCATCGCGGGAGGATGGTTCGTCCCATTCGAAAGCTGACTTCTGTTTCCGATCCTTCTTCGACTTCTTCTTCGAGACAGGAGCAGCCCAGCTGTCATCTGCGATTGGCTCTTCGACGTTATCAGGAGTGGACGTCTCCTCCGTACCAATGTTTACACCTTCAAGAGCGGCGTCGGCAAGGTCCGTTGCTACTGCAGGCAAGTTCTCTTTGGCAGATTTGACAGGTTCAATAGCCGCTTCTGGCTTGGTGGAGATGCCTTCACTCAGCAGTTGCTCCCCGGGCGCGACAGATTCATCGCCTTCGGGCAAGGCATCCCAGGATAGAGCATTCTTCTTCTTCTTGTCCTTTTTGCTCTGCTTCTTAGACACTGGTGATGAGAAATCGTCTTCTACCGATCGAGGCTCTACAGCAGGCAAGGAACTTTGCTGGCTGTCGACGGCTGCTACGTGTTCAGATGATAGATCTTCAGTAGCAGTAGTCGACGAAGTGTCCGCAAGCTGCTCTGTCTCGCCTTGAGGTACTGACGTGACGGTTTCGGAGACATCTGGTTCTGCTTGTGCTGCTTCCGTGGTCTTCTGGCTTGACTCTTCCTCTACTTTCAGTTCAGGCTCGTCCCACGAAAAGGCCTTAGATTTCCTCTTCTCCTTTTTGCTTTTCTTCTTAGAGGACGTAGGCTGGAAACCCTCGATAGAAGTGACAGTCATCTCAACATCGGCATTCAGTGTCGTGTCTTGAGCAGTGTCTTCAGTGGGGAGCTCTTGCTTTGCTGGCAGATCGACGATGGTGTCTTGCACTTGTGCCTCTGAGTCAACAGGCTCGCGGCTTGCCTCTTGTATCGCCATATCAGACGTCTCTGCGTTCGTGTTTGACTCCTGATCCAAGTCGTCCCATGAAAAGGTCTTCTTCTGCTTTTTGCTCTGCTTGCTTTTCTTCGCAGGCACGTCAGAGAAGGTGCCTTCAACGGTCTCCGCAGCAGGTGGGATCGACCCAGACGAGCTTTCCACAGCAGCATTGTCGTCCTCGGTAGGAACACTGGCTTCAACACCGGCGGGCTTAAGAACATCAGGAACATCAGTAAGCTTCTCGACTGACTTCTGCTCTTCGACGACCACAGGCGGCGCGCTCTCAAATTCAGGCTCTGTCCAAGAAGCTGCCTTCTTCTTCTTATCCTTCTTAGACTTTTTCATTGAAGAGGAGGATGGTGTTGCCCACTCGTCAACCTCGGACTTTACAGCCTCTTGATCTTGCAGACTATCGTTGTGCACAGCAGAGTCGTCCAGCGGCTGGCTTTGAGGCACTTGCATGGACTCCGTACTGGGCTCGTCTTTGGACATCTCAGCCGGCTGCTGTTCATTGGAGGGGGCCTCGTCTTCATCCCATGCCAAGGACTTCTTAGCTTTTTTCTTGTCCTTCTTGGACTGTTTCCTCGACACAAGCGGCTCGAAGTCGTCTTTACTATGAACTTGAGTGCTGTCAGCGGCTCGAGTAGCTTCTTCATTACCAGCCGGTTCCCGAGAATTTTCCGAAGATCCAATAGTCTCCGCCTTCTGCATTGATGTGCGGAAAGCATCGGCCTGCGAAAGTCCCCATACACTTGCTGCACCAGCAGCTACAGCACCAAAGTCTGACAAACCAAAGTTGACCTGTGGTCCCGCAATGTCTTTGACGTCGCTATCAATGCCTGCCAAGGGCTCACTAGCTGATACTGGCTGCTCAGCGACGGCTAGATCTGCCTGCGATTGTGGCTCATCTTCGAAGATCGAAATTCTCTTCGACTTTTTCTTGTCCTTCTTCGATTGCTTGCGAGTAAGCTTCGGCACGGGCTCGGCATCAGCAATCTCACTATGGCCCATCTGAACATTGCGTTGTTCAACGACCAGAGGTGCGGGCTCTGATTTGAGCTCAGGCAGTTTGTACGCAGCTGCAGGACGATTCTCTTCCGTTGGTTCTCGGTCAAAGTTCTGAGGCTCATACACCGGCATGGAGTGCGCAGCTGTCGAGGCAAAATAGCCGACATCTTCATCCTGTTTGCTTCCGAGGAGAGGAGCTTGCTTGACCTCTTCCTTCTCCGGGGACGGTGCTGTGAAGTCAATTGACGGCACCAACTGAGACGTGTGTGCTGCTGCCGATGGCCAGGCCATATCTGCTGCTGCGTCTCCTCCACTGAGCTCGCGGCTGATGGTGTCCTGCTGAGTTTGATCCTTGACAGTGGCTTCGGAAGAGGCCTGTTGATCCGGGAAAGCTGCGACTGGCTCCTCGAAATTATCTTCTTCCCAAGCTTGCAACTTCTTCGCTTTCTTGGCCTTCTTCTTTGATTTCTTGGAAGAGACAGCCGGCTCAAAAGCCTGCTCAAGTTCACGCGGTGGTGAAGTATCTTGAATCTCCCTTGAAACATTCGCTGCCCGCACAGGCTCGGGCACATAAGGAACCGGGTAGCTGTGAGCCGCAGAAGAAGGCAATGGCTCATCGTGCACATCTGGGAGGACACGCTCCGGTGAGCGATCCTGGACTTTGTGCGCAGCATATACTGCTGCGCTACCTAACATGGCAGCGGCAGCCAATGCCTTCGCTCTTGAGGGCGACTTGGAGCGAGCCCGAGCATCCACTTCTGAGGGTTCGTCGTGCATAGCGGGGCCGCGCTCGTCCTGTTGCTCGTGCATTCGCTCGTCCCTGGCAAAGTCTTCCCATGTATAGAACTGAGGCTCCTGCTTCTCTTTCTTCTCGCTGGGAAAGGCCCACGGAATGGCTGTCTGAGGCCACTCACTAGCTTTCGGAGTGGTCTGCTGAGAATCCAAAATGTCTCCATCACCGCGGTATTCGTTGGCGCCGATGGTATCAAGCGTTAGACTTCGGCTACGGCTTCGTTCCGGCGAATTCGCTGCGCTCAATTCCTCTCTAGCCGACTCATATTCATCACTGCCCTGTACGCTAGAAGCTCTGCTCGATGGCTTGCTTGAGGGCAAACTAGGCAGGGAGTCCTCGACTTCCTGGATTGGACGGCTGCGCTCTACTAGATAAAGCGGCATAATTCCAGATTTCAAGTCAGACGAGTGTGGTCGGCCTTGTCTTGACTTCCCAGAACTGGGTGTTGCAGGAGAAGAAAGTGTAGATCCTGTTGGAGCAGTAGTGGATGGCGAGCTAAAGCTCTTTGTTCGTTCCTTTCCGCCAGGCGTAGATGGAGCATGGCCGGGTAGTCGCAAAGGCACAGTAGTTGACGAGCCTGGTCTACCGATGCTCACAGGTCTGGATGGCTTTTCGAGAACTGGTGCTGGATCCGCCTGCGGCGAGCTCTCCTCACGCTCCGCTACACTTCTCGACTGCGAAGTGTCTGGGGCGTATGGTAGAGGAAAGCTATGCGCAGCCGCAGATGGCAACGGCCCATCACGTACCACATCATCAGGAACACGTACTGGGGAGCTTTCCCTTCGTTTCTCGCGCTTGGACTTCTTTTGATCTTTCTTGTCGCTTGCAAGCGCGTTGACAGCGACACCTGCTGCCAAACCAGCAGCAGCAGCAGCAGCACTCACCAACCCGGTCCCAAACCCAGCCTCGAGCGGCCTGCCTTCCATCCGCTCAACAGCTTGGTCCGGAGATCCTGGGCGACTAGCGGGTAGAGGCGGCAGTTCCTCTACCCGACTCCCTAAAAAAGACTGATCTCTTGAATCATATTTGTCTTCATCAGTTCGTCGTCTGTGGTGTTTTGGTCTCTCGCCATTCTCGCCTCGCGACTCCCGAGATTGGTGTCTGGACAAGCTCTCGCCATCCTCGTCAGTCTTCCTACGGCGATGGTGTCGTGATCCAGATTCACTGTATTTGTCGTCGTCGTCATGAGTGCTTCGACGGCGGCGTTCACGGCTATCGTCTTCGTGCTTATCGTCAGATGATCGATGACGGCGCCGATGAGATTCGGACTTCACGCTGCGTGTGTCATCATCATCATCGCCATACTCCGAGTCTCGATGCTTCTTCTTGCGACGTTGGCGATCCTCATCGTCGTCGTCCCTCTTGCTGTCACGTGCGGCTTCTTTGCTAAGCGGCAGCGCGTCAGTGGACTTGCGACTGAACAGAGAGCCGAAAATGCCCTTCTTCTCCTTCTTGACAGAAGGTGATTCCTCTTTGTCACGACGCGAACGGCTGGAGGTGACCGAGCGAGTATCATCATCGTCATCTGCATGTCTAGATCTCCTTCGGCTGGAGCTCACAGACATAGTATCATCGTCTTCGTGCTTGGAGCGGCGCTTGTGTTTCCTCCTGCCCCCTTCGTCTGCAGGCTCTGATGCCGCAACGGATTGGGTTTCGTACGCATATTCCGGCTGGACATAGTAGTCACTGCCTCTTCTCGCTTCGTCTCGCCTCGACTTGCGGCGACTCTCGCGATCTGCATCGGCCGAAGAAGCTACAGATCTTGCATCTTCAGGTGACATCTCTCGCGGACTCTGGCTGACTCGTTGGCCGGCGTCATAGAAGTCATCGTCCTTTGACGCTTTGCGGAATCCTTTGCCTTCGTCACTGCTCTTCCTCTCAATGACTGTGATAGGATCGCTTCGAGCAGCTTCGCTTTCAGCCTTGCTGTACCCGTTTGCCCCATTGGCGCCTACGTAGTCATCCCAAGCGATTTCGGAACGCAGAGGAGAGCTGACCTGTGGAATGTTGTCAAAAGCAACGCTGCTTCGCTTGCTCTTCTTCTTCGATTTCTTGTTCGACACAGGTTCTGCCCACTCACTCCAAGGATCGCTCTCTTGTACTGGTGTCGGTTCGGGCGCAGCGGGCATGCTTGTCGACGATGCATCGTTGCGACTTTGATCATCAAAAGGATCTACGTTCACCTCCCGAGCAGATTCCAGTGGATGTTCGTCGCCAGAGGACTTCCGTTCCGGGCTGTCCCATCCGCCCGGCATACCGCTCGGCTCGTCACGCGGATCATCGTAGGCCGGCTCTCCAAGCTTAGATTTCTTCTTCCGCTTCTTGTCTTTCTTGCTCAGTGAGCCCGAACCAGAGTCTTCCGTGCTGTCGTTCATCGCAGCTGCTGCGGCCGCTACTCCACCTGACGCAAGGATGGTGTCAGTCACGTCGGCAAAGCTAAAGCCTGGTGCTTTCTTTGCTCCCTTCTCGGAGTCTCGTTGCTCAGCCCTGGCCAGCTCAGGCGAAGGCGGCTTTGCCGTGACATCGCTGACCACAGTATCGCCACTCCACGATGGCATGCTTACAGCAGATGTCGTGCTAGCGATGCGTTCAAGGCCTTCGTCAAACTGCTTTGCCTTCTTTTTCTTGACCTTCTTGCTGGAGCTGCTTGGGAAGTACTCATCGGCATCTTCTTCAGCGGATCTTGGTGATTCAACTACCGGCGAAGGCTCCTCGCTGTAGGCAGGATCGATCCCGGCCCTCTTTGCGGCCTTCTCTCGTTTTTTGCGCTCCTTGGCAGAGAGTGGAGGTTCCCAGACATCCACATCAGCTTCTCGCTCAGCTGCAGGAGTCGAAGGCTCGATGTCGACAGCGCCACTGCTACTCTTCGCCTCTTTATCGCGCCTCTTTTGCTCCTTGGCAGAAAGTGGTGCTTCCCATGCAGACTCTGCTGGCTCAGCTGGTACAACTGCTCTTTCGACATCGAAGGTGCTACTGCTAGCACGCTTAGCCTCCTTATCACGCTTCTTCTTCTCCTTGGCGGATAGCGGTGGCTCCCAGACAGGCTCCGTAACAACTTCTGCTTCTGCTTCTGCAACAGGAGTGAATGGTTCGCTGATGTCGAATTGCCCACTGCCAGCGCGTTTAGCTTCCTTCTCCCGCTTCTTCTTCTCTTTCTTGCTCGGTGGAGGCTGCCAGGCGGACTCGTCCGTCTCAAGGTCTTTGCGAGAGGTCGATGTTGACTTGACATCACTTTGGTCGTTCTTTGCCGGGCGCGCCCGATAGATCTCTTCATCATCGTCGAAGCCCCCAGGGATATGAGGTCGGGCCTCCTCGGCTGGAGTAGGTTCCTCGGTCTCGCCTTCAACAAAGCCTCGAACCGGCGGAGCGCCTTCAGTGCCTGGCGAGTCCATGGGTCTGAAACCGGAGAAGTCAGACACAGAGTCGAAAAATGGCTGTTGGTAAAGAGGATGTGGAAGAGTCTCTGGCATGGCGGCAGAAGGCATCCGTGAGGTCTCTGCAAAAGTTTCGACCTGCTTTCTGTCACGCTCGTTGTCCTTGCGCGTGCGCGAGAACTCATTCTCTTTATATGGGACCTCTATTCCGCGCTCAGACGGGACATCTTGGAAGGATGAGGTAGATTTGTCCTTGTTGCTAAGATCGTCGAGGAAGCTTGAATCAGCGTCGTCACTATGTGACTTGGAGCCCTTCTTCGCTTTCTTCTTGTCTTTCTTGCTCTTCTTGCTGGAGGTCAACGTGGAGAAGTCGTCGTCCTTGTATGAGGTCGTCCTCTCACCGTCCTCAACGACGATGTCGTGGAGCGCTGCACCAGCAACCGCCGCTCCAGCTGCTGCGGCAATGCCTGCGCCAACTCCTCGGATATCAGGACTGGTAATGTAAGAGTCTCTGTCCTTCTCCTGATAGCTTTCTGGGGTCTGCACATCATAGATGTGGGTCTTGTCTTCGCCCCACGAGATGCTGCGAGAGCGGTCAGACTTGCCGCTGTCCTTGCTAGACTCTGGACTCTCGTCTCTTTCTGCACCAGCGTCGACGGCTTTGCTGAGGGGGCTACTTGGCACACTGCCTTTGACACTTCCCATTCTACTCCCAGGTGGTGGCGTGGGTGCTATGACATTGAGTAGCGGCACGCCATAAGGCGCATGCTTGCTCTTGCCGCCAAAGTCGTTGCGGAGTGTGAATGGTGGGTGTATACCATCTTCCTCGACATGGTAGACCTGGACGTCCGAGTCCGGCTGAATGCTTCGCTCTTTCTCACCAGGCTTCTTGGCCAGCACGTCCTTGATCTCATCTGCAAAGAAGTCCGCATAGCTCTCTTTGGGTCGACTGTCGGGACTATAAGCTCTGGAACTGTCTGCCACAACCTTGTCAGCTGCCTTGCGCGCGAGCTCTTCGCGACGCGCTCGTTCAGCGGGAGTATGCTGGGAGCGCATGAAGAAGTCGGGATCGAAAATATCATCGTCCATAATGGGCTCGCCGTGCTCAGCATTGCCGGGCTTGATCTCAGTAGCAGCGTAGCCATTCTTCATCTCCACACTTCCTCGCGAAGCATGGCCGTACTGCTCTCGAACTTGACGGTCAAGTTCAGCTTGTTCGGCAGCTTCACGGTCAGCAGCGTGAGCATCTGCGTTCCGGTCGACACTAGTGCGTGGAGCGCGGCGACTAACAGGAGTGTCATCAGTACTGTCACTCTTGCCGCTTTGACGACGTTTCTTCTCCTCCCGACCCGCCATAACAGCCCCGACCCCTGCTGCAGCTGCTGCGCCAGCGGCGACAGTGCCCCAGCCAGAAGACTGCTTCCGCGTCGCATCGCTTTCGCGTCGGCTCCGAGCAGAGACGGACGCAGTAGAGTCGCGTGTGGAAACCTTCTTGGAGGATTCCTGATATTCTTTTGCATATCGTTCAGCTTCCCACTGCCTTCTCTTTTCATCCTCGCGTCGTGCATCTTCAGCAAGCTGGTACTGTTGTCTCAAGGCTTGGTCGCGTTCGCGATTTTGCTTCTCAACTTCGGCTTGGTGCCGTTCTGCCTCTTCTCTAGCTCGTCGTTGCCTTTCAAACTCCGCTGTCGCAGCTGCTGCGGCTGCTTGACGGTCGACAGCTTCTTTCTCAAGACGTTCAATCTCCCACTGCCTTTCGCGCTCTTCACGGGCGCGCTGCTCAGCGCGGAGGCGTGCCTCCTCTGACTCTTTGCGTTCTTGCTCACGCTGAAGGTCCAGTTTTGCTTGAGCGCGAGCTTGATTCTCCGCTTCACGTGCTCTCAAAACCTCTTGTTCTCTGGACTCTTTTGCTACACGTTCGGCTTCTTCCTTGAGCGCACGGGTGCGGTCAGAGCGACGTCGTTCCTCGTCTGCTTCTTGCTCTTTGCGTCGCTTGGACCTGCTCTCTTTGCGTTCTTGCTCCTCGGTGAGGCCGAAGCGCACGTTCGATGCGGAATCTCTTGATTTGCGACCAGAGGACAAGGCGGAGCCGGCAACGATGGCACCAGCACCAAGGACACCAGCACCAATGAGTGCGGCATCCTGGCCCCAAGATGACTGCACGGGACTAGATTGTGTACGCCGAGGTATTGGCCTGTCGTCATAAGGACCTGCTGTGGCAGTGAATCCATGTTCGGCTCCCGGCTGTGTGAAGGCTGGACGAGCAGGAGACATCGGCTGAGGATGCTGGACCACCCCCGGACCAGGTCTGTAAATAGGAGCATCATCAGGACCAAAAGCTCCAGGCATGGGTTGCACTCGCGATGGAGTCTCGAATGCGCCTGGAATTGACTGATGCCGTGGAGTACCAGCCTCAGACACCGGCTTGGGGTCGACGTACTGCATTGGCTGTGATGAGACCACGCTCGTCGAAGATCTTGCGTCTACACTAGGCAGCGGGCGCCCGGTGTCATCCAGATAGACCGGGCGATCAAGATCTGGTCTCGAGCTGTCAAACACAGATCCGGCGGCCGCACCAAGAGCACCAGCAGCGATTCCAGCACCAACCGGCCCGATCGAAGATCCGTGCTCACTGTTAGGGTGTGGCAGCCCGCCTGACGTTGAGCGTCGTGACTTACGTTTCTGATCCTTGCCGCCCCATCGCCAGCCCCAGGCTCCAAGTCCACCAGCAGAAGACGCAGATGCCACGCTTTCGAGACTTTGACGACCGGACAATCTCCTCCCGCCATAGTCGCCGAAAGCAAGTCCATCAGCACTGGACGCATCATCCGAGGGCAGCTCATCCTCCCAGCCATCTTCTGCAGATGATCCGGGAGAGCCATGTCGGTGGTCACCAACGACATGCTGCTTCACATGACGTCGTGCTCCGAGCTCTGGTCTGCTTGTCCGCTTGCTAATCCGGTGACCTGCCTTTGCAGCGCCTAAAGCAGCGGCAGTGGCCCCAATCCCAGCCAGCGTTGCCGCGAGGTGTTGATCTGACGACTTGCGCTGTGGACGACCTCTGGTCGATCGTCCCGAGGATTTCCGGGATAAGCTGGTTTTGCTGCCATTCCGGCTTACGAAACTGCCGCCGAACGCTAGCTCAGAATTCGACGACGAAGAGGACCCATTGCTGAAAGTAAAGAACCCGCCGCGTTTCTTTTGATGCTCTCTAGAGCTCCGACGCTGCTTTCGTGGTGGCGAAAAGAAGTTGCCAAAAATACCTCCACCCCCTTCTTCTGACTGACGTCGGTCGTTACGCTCGTGACGCGAGTACTCCGATCGTCCGGGGGACACACGTGTGGATCTTCTCCTGCGTTCTCTGCTCGAGGAACGTGACCGTCTCCGTGCGCTGGCGGCCAGCCCTGCAGCGCCCAATGCAGCACCTGCAGCTGCAGCCGTGCCAAGACCAAATCCTGACTTTCTGTCTCCTGATCCGGACCGTGATCTGGCGACTCGACGATGCTCAACAGTACCATCTTTTCTACGAATGGTAACGTTTGCGAAGTCATCGTGTCCAGGCCGAATTATGCCGTGCTGAGAACGCCGCCTCCGCTCCCGACTTGAACTGCGACTCTGTCGACGCACTGCCGAGCTCTCTCGATGCCCAGATTTCACGCTGTACGTGTCATCAAAGTTTTTGCGGTCGTTGAAAAGCGCATTTGCAGCCAGCCCTGTACCGACGGCAGCCAGACCTGCACCTGCTAGCCCTATGCCAGAATGCCTCTCTTCACGCCTCCTACGGCTGGAGTCAGAAGCGTAGTATCGGCTCTCCTTGTCGACACGCTCATAGCTGCCCTTGCGACGCAGCTTATCCCTGCTAGCTCGGCGCCGCAGGGACTCAAAGGAATCTTTGCGCTTGTGATAGTGATGCACACGCGGTGCATCCCAAGCTGAGGTTCGAGGATCGAAACAGTGCTTGCAGACTCCAATGTACTCAGTGTACATCTCCATCTTTGCGACATCCTCGGGTGTCGAGATCAGATTGAGTAGGCCGTCCTTTAGCTTTGTCATTGGTCCTTTGTGCTCGTGGAAGTGGCCCTGCTGCATCATACTCCCAGCGTGACTCCCATTCGATGGGTAGTAGCCGCCATATCCTGTGGGTTGGGGAGGTCGTGGCGGGCCCTGGCCATTGCCGCCAAAATCGCCTGCGATGGCCATGTTGGAGTCTGTCCTTCCGTGCTGATGGTGTTGATGAATGCCGTATGCAGCAGCACCTGCTGCGGCGGCCCCTGCAGCATAAAGTCCTGCGTTAGAATGATTAGTAGTCCTACCTGGGATGTTACCTGTGCCGTAAGTGTTCTCGTAGCTTGGCCCATAGGCGCTCGAGGCTGCATACGAAGTGCCGTACGCACTGGAAGTGAGGTTTGAGGTCCCTGTCGCAGTCCCTGTTTGAGTTGGCGGCGCGTAGTAGACATTGCCGTCGGAGACATGTCTCGATGGTCTTTGCTGTGAGTTCATGGCTGGTAGCGTTGGTGGATATTCGTTGCGTAGAGATGCAGTCTGTTGAAGGGGCTTGGAGGTCGTCTGCTCGGATTGTGAATAGTGATGTGAGGTTTTGCCGTTCTTGCCAATTTTGCTGAGCGCTGAGGCACCAGCAACTCCAGCCAGGCCTGCAGCTACAGCACCGGCCGATGAGGTTTGAGAAGGCTTCGAGGGCTTAGACGAGGCTTTGGAAGGCTTCGATGCGCTAAAAGAGGACTGCTTGCCAGGCCTTACGGTTGGTTTGGCAGGCGTCACTGGCGCAGAAAAGGATGTCGCATCGTTGTAAAAGTCCGCGGCACTGCCATTGCCAGTGTCTTGTGCAGGGTTCGCCACAGATGAGGCAGCTATTAAGTGAGAATTCGGGTTGACAAGCATATTTGGCGTGCTTGCGCGATTGCCTGGCTGAAGGGCGACAGACTGTCCCTCGTCCAAGTAGTACTCTGCAGCATGGCCATAGCTGTCAGCGCGGGTGATACCAACATGGGGTGGTGCGGCCTGCTCGTATGGTGCAGTGTAGTCCTGTCCAGGAAACTGCGATTGAGGGACAGCATTTGGCAAAGCGCCCGACATGGTGTAGTCCGAGTGCTGACCCATTACGCCGCCACCATACTGTCCTGGAAACTGCTCAAAGCTGCCCATGGCGGGGATTGCTCTCGAGCCTTCGGTGACGAGTTCAGGCTCGCCTCTGCGCGATTTGCCTTTGGCCTCTTCGGAGTTTGAAGTGGCTTTCCGCTCCTTGCGCTCGCGACTGGAACTGCGTTTCCGCTCCTTCTCCTTCTCGGCAGTCTTACCACTACTCTTCCGCCTCCTGTCGCGCTCACTGCTTGGACTCCGTTTCTTGGTGCTCCTCCGTCTCTCGCTCCTTACGGTCTTCTCGTCATCCTCCCAGTCCTCATCGTCATCATCGGGAAGCATTCGCAGTGCGCTTGCAGTGAGCGGCCTCGTTCCCGGCTCACCCACTCGACTTGTCGGCGCTGTCGCGTATGCGCTCGACCCAGGGCTAGCGTATGTGGCGACACTGTCATAGACGGATGGAGGACTGGAATAATAGGAGCTGTCCTTCATGCGATCGCGATCCTCATCATCGCCGTATCGGGAGCTGGTGTCATGTCTGCTGCTCCTGTGTCGTCGCGAGCTCCCACTCATGACACTCGCGGTATCGTCGACATCTCCACGCACACTCCTGCTGCTTTTCTTGCGCCGGGCTTCCGATCTTCCAGAAACGCTGGCCGTGTCTCTGTCCTTGTCGCCCTTTTCGCTGCGTCCTGTGAAAGCCGCTTTCCACATTATGCTATATTGATGCTTTTCGTGATTCCAGCACTGCCGAATGACAGTGTAATTGCTCTAAAGTTCGTACGCGATCGAGGTGGCGTTCGTCGTAGCTCTCGTGAGCTGGGAGGTGTGGTCGTAGATCGTAGTCGCGTTAAATGGATCACGTCGTGGTTGGTGTTTGTCGCTATACAGCATGTACAAGATGTCGCGTCGAGCTTGCATCTACTGTGGTCGACTCATCGTCCACCCTTCACGGCGAAACTTCCATCGTCTCTAATTCGTCAATATAGTCGTTCGTCGGACGGTGTGTGTTGTACATGCATCGGCTAGAGCCGAGATGCAGCATGTGGATCGAGAGTGTGGCTGGATTGCCCCGACAACGAATTGCTTAGCTCCGATACATGTGGCGAGCTTCAGCTGAGATGAATATGCAGTATGCAGTAGTGACCATCAGTGACAGTTTTTGTTTGAAGCATTTGCACATAGTTGTAGTATACAAGGCTCCTCATGAGCTGTCTATGGTCGCTCTCGACTGTTTGGGCAGCAACGGCGACCCAAGTCCTTGCGCAATTCTCGACGGACGTCATTCGGTCTATCTTCGCTTCTCCATCTTTTTGCGCTGTGAGCCGTGCACAATTATACCATGTCGCGCTTCACCGCATTGCTATCAATGCCCCGCCACGAATTGGTGGTGAGCCGCGACAGCGCATCCTGATGTCGACTCTCCCTCCGGCAACAGCTGAACACGCCTCTGTCCACATCTGAGGACGAAGTGCACAAATTTGCCTGGTAACCGTGCGCACTTTCGCATGGAGTGCCTTCACTGTGCTGTGCTGCGGGGAGCTCAGCGTGATTGATAGTTGAGCGGGAACAGGGCCCACAACCTTTATGTTGACGCCGTATGGTCCATTAGGCAAGCGCTTCAAATGGGATTTCCGAGCTGTTGCCTCAAGTTGATAATCTGCTGTCGTTGAGCGGCGTCGCCAATCCTCATAACGTCATCTCTAGACATGGCCATGAGCTGATTGATCAGAGCTTGTTGGCTATCTGCTGCAGCGGCGGGTGGCGCAGCTTGGGGTGGCGCAGCTTGGGGTGGCGCAGCTTGGGGTGGAGGAGCCTGTTGTGGTGGGGGCTGGTAGGTTGGCTGTTGGGGTGGCGTCGGAGCGTAGCCAGGCTGTGGTCCATACCCTGGCGGGTAGCCCTGTGGCATTGGTGGCATGGGCGGCCCTTGAGGTGGATAGGCCTGAAACTGTTGTTGTGACGGTGGTGGATACCCTGGCGGCGGCATTCCGTGGGGAGGCATTGCTGGGGGAGCTTGCTGCATTTGTGGAGGAGCTGGCGCAGCTTGAGGAACAGTTGCAATGAGCTGTTGGACAACGTTCTCGTCAACCAAGTCGAGCAGTATCATTGCTTGAAATGCAGCATACGCGAGCTGTGGAGCTTGGGTTAGAAGCGCAGTCGCCTGACCTGGATTGGCATTGCAAAGTCCTTTGAGCTGGCTGATGAAGTCGATGAGCTGTGGAGTCGGAACGTTGTTGATGGTACGACTGATGGCATCGAATGCGGTAACTCCGGGTGGCAGCTCTGTTCCTGGGGGAAGCTGGGGAAGCGCAGAGGGATCAGGTCGTGGTGGCGGCTGTCCTGTATACGGTCAGTATCTGAACCTCACCTGGGTATGGCAAGGTAGCACTTACCGTTCATGTTGAAATGTGCTGGAGGAGGCGCACGGTTGCTGTCTTGATTCTGGTTCTGATTCTGTGTGTTCGAGTTGTTCGTGCTCCGGTTGTCATTGCTATAATCCACCCGCAGCGTCCTCCCGTTCAGATCAAACTCGTTCAGATTCCGCACGGCCGATGCTGCCGCATCCGTGTCTGTGTACTCCAAAAACCCAAAGCCCTTTGGCTGTCCCGTTTCCTTGTCATATACCAAACGGAAGTTCACGACCGACCCAGCCCGCCCGAAGATGTCCATGATTTGCTCTTCACTTACGCCATATGGAATGTTGCCGATGAAGACCACTCGGCCTCCCTTCTCGCGTTGCGCCATGTTGTCGCGTGCGCACTGACGCGCTGAGCTGGTGTTGGGCTTGTGCTCCTCTTTGGCGTGGACTTGCTCGAGAGAAGCGGGTTCTGAGATTCGAATAGTTCAACAGATGATCGGTCGCGGTCGCAAGCTTGGTGTCGTGAAATGTTGATGTCGATCGTATGCGAAGTTGCGCTCAGAAGTTGAATAGTGTCGCGAAACCGTCCAAGCTTGGACTCTTTTGCCAAGACCGCTCACTTCGAAGAACATCTCCTACAACGCCTTCTTCTTCACTTGACGCGATCTCTGCCACGACATCGGACTGCCTTTACTCCGTGCAAGCTTACTCCCAGAACGGACAGCGAGGTCGTCATGCAGGTACCCTCTGCTTTAGCGCCCAGACAACCACATTCATCGTGCTCGATCGCCAGCTCAATGCCCGCGACTCATGGACCTCAAATCGCCGTCATGCAGGAGTAGTTCGTGCCTCTGACTTGTCAGCCACATAGATCTTCGGCCCTCAACGTCATCGCCTCTATTTTATGTGGTCTCCGTCCAGCTCTACATGTAGCCATGCAAGCCGATCCAGCACATGCCCCTCATGCCTTCCACTTCCTCTCAAGCATCGTCAAAATCTCCCAAGCCAAAGTTTGAAGAGGTCCTGACTGACAAGCTTACCAATCTCAAGGAAAAAATGTCTACCCAGAAAGTCCTCCGACTGCCTTCCAAGGGCGCTGGATATGAAGCTATCACAGAAGAGGCTGAGCCAATTCCCAAGGCACACTCACACGAGGTTGTGATTAAAGTGCACGCATCTGTATGCTGACTACGTACATGCCCAAGCTGCGAAAGCGATAGCTAAGCTCAAGTCAGACACTCAACCACCGCGATCTCGCAATCGCAAATGGTGGATACCCTTTCGATGTCAAAGACAATGTTGTCCCGCTTTCTGATGCCGCGGGCACGATCGCCGCTGTTGGGCCCAATGTCACATCATTCGCAAAGGAAGACATCGTAATCGCAAACTTTGACATCACGAATCACTTTGGTCCTCAAAAAGATTGGAAGAATGGTCTTGGAGGTCCAATCGACGGAGTAGCACGCCAATACATCACGCTACCAGCTCACTCCGTAATAAAGGTTCCCAAGACCACGAAACTCACCTGGCCCCAACTCGCTGCACTAGTCTGCACCGGCACGACCGCATGGAACGCATTATATGGCAACAACCCACTCAAGCCCGGCCAATGGGTCCTATTCCAAGGCACAGGCGGCGTCTCCATGACCGGCCTCCTCCTCGCCAAAGCCGCAGGCGCCCGAACAATCATCACATCCTCCTCTGACGAAAAGCTCGAAAAGGCCAAAACCGAATACGGCGCCGACCACACCATCAACTACACCACGACCCCCGAATGGGGCGTCGAAGCCAAAAAACTCACCGAAGACCAAGGCGTCGACATCATCTTCGAAACCGGTGGCTCCGGCACCATCGCCCAATCCTTCGAAGCCATCGCCCGTGGCGGCCAAATCGCCGTCATCGGCTTCCTCAAACCCGCAACACAAGACGAAATGCCCGACGTAGCGACCCTCGCTCTCGGCAAAGGCTGTATAGTACGCGGCGTCAATGTCGGCTCGAAACAGCTCACGCAGGATATGGTGAATTTTGTGGCGAGCAAGGACTTGGCGATACCGATTGAGAAGAGCTTCAAGTTTGACAAGGATCAGGTGGTGGAGGCGTATAAAGAGTTGGAGAAGGCTGAGCATGTGGGTAAGATTGCTATCGAGATTGTGAGTTAAGTCGAGGACACATTCTGTGTGCGACTGTGTATAGTATTCTTCGAATCAATGGATTTTTCAACATGACCCGCTAAAAAGAAGTCCCATTATTATGGCACATCGAGCTACCACTCCTGACATACTGTCCACTGACGCCGCGAATATTTTGATGTCGTGCAAGTATCGTTGTGGTGTCGACACGTCGAGACCTCGTTGGACTGTGCAGGTCAAAACCACGAGTTGCTGCAATGAGCAGAAATGAAACTGAAGTCTGGCACATGCCACACCAACCCGCACGCGCTGAAATCACACAAACATTATCGAAACCATTCAAGGACACAGTCTGACCTGTATGAATGCACGCACAACCATTATTGAGCCATCCCACAAGTTGTTGTTGATCAACCCTAGTGGGCCTGGCAAATGCATCACAGTGGGTCCACAGACTTTACATCGACAGACGTGCCACGTGGATGGGAGAGTCAATTATGCCGAGACAAAAAGTATACAATTGAGCGACAAGTAATCAAATTTTGCTGGTATCTTCGCTACACATCCGCCTCCAATGACCTTCGTAGAAAAAGTGATAGTGCTCGAGCGGCGACGTGACACGCGCGCTTGCGATGGAGCAGGTCTGCGGACACTACGCCTTGGACTGCTCGTGGCCCGGAGTATGCGCATTTGGCCGTCACCCTTGCCACCTGAGTTGAAGTCGTTTCACCCTTGGTCCGTGTTTCTGTTTCACGGAACTTTCAAACCATACACCGAGGCTGAAGGGGCTACCGGTGAAAAGCTTGCGCTAATCAGCGGTCTGACCACTGCATCAGGGCCTGTACACCACGTTCACGACCTTCACTGCGCAATCGTGCGCTTTCTGCTTCCAAAATGTCTTCTTGTCTGGCGTTGTAGCCACCTGGGCTGAGCTGTCCTGGGCTATCTCATTTCGTCTGACATCGACTCGTAAAGCCTTTTTCGTCTAGAGCAAGGAGTCCAGACGAGTGAAGACGCTGAGACAAGCTGCCACGACCTGTCGCACACGTTAGCAGAGCACAAGTTGAACCTCAATAGAGCAGCGACCTACCTCGAGTTGCAACTCCTTGTCCTTGGCGCCATCCACCTCACCCCTGATGACTCCATCTAGATTCGCTCCTATCGCGGACGGTCCGCCTGTTCTTCTCCCGAATGGCCATTGTGAGTATTCGGCGAGCAGTTCGTCAACTTGTGCAAAGGCACGCTCCCTCGCCTCGTGTCCTAATGTTGTGAGCGCATTCTCTAGCACATTTGCAGCATATGCCGCGCACAGCATAGCCACAGTTCGCAGATATCTGAACTCCATCTCTTCGGGGAGCCATTGCGTGGCGGGTAGCACGACTGTGCGCTGTGTGAGGAATGTCCTAACTCGCCGGCGGATCTCGTCTTTCGCAGTGTTGTCTGTCACGGGGTGTGTGGCCATGTCAAAAAGCAGGAAGTTGCGCTTCTCAGTCCTCAGAATGCCTTTGTCCACCAATCCCTTGGCCAGGCGTTCGCGGACTTGCTTCAGCTGGTATCCAATCTTCATGAGATTCCATGTCTCGCCTGTCGTTTATGCCAGTTAGTCGTAGCTCTACCAGAAGCTCCTCTACACCCTCGCCATGTTGCAGATGCTCACTTACCAGACATCAGGTCAATCCAGCTGCTCACACTCATCTTTTCACTGCTCTTCATCATCTTCAGCGCCTCATCCAACAGCACCTCCCCAGTCAGTGTATCGTCCACAACCTCAATCAGCCTTTCTGCTAGAGGGAATCTACGTCTCTCGCTGCCCCTTTGCATGGAGATTCTCCCTCGGAACGCGAGCTCAATCACAATGCACCCTCGAAGGGCATAGCTTATGTTGTCGTTCCAGAATGACAGATAACCTTGCTTGTCCTTTAAGCCCATCAACAGAACTTCCTCCATCAGGGTCAATTTGGGCTGCTTATTGCGCTCTGCAGACTCGGAAATGTCGCGCGGGTCGAAGGCGATCTTGTGGCCATTTTCACCGCTCTCGTAGGACGTTTCTGGGCCACCTCCATATGGGTTATTTTTGGTGGGAACTGGAGAGGAGACTCGGCTCGATTCGTTCTCGTTGTTGTTGGAGTCGGTGGGATTAGCTGCGCCGGCGCCACGACGGCGCGTGAGACCAGATCCTGAGGCCGTGGCCATATTGGTGGCAGTATCGGGGAGAGTGAGAGCAGAGAATGGCAGCGGTGGTGGGCGTGCGCAATAGGGTTTCGGTGTTGAGAGGCTGCGTTATGGTGGAATTGTGACACGTGAGGATCCCTGGCTGGCTGGCTGGCACAGCTTATGCGACCGCCGGATTGCGAAACGGCGGGCAAGAGTCAATTTGAATACGCCGACTTTTTCAGAAGCACGTGTAGCAGTATAAATGGGCGGTTTTGTGAAGTGTGCAGAGTGTTGAGAGGATTTGTTATGGGAAATGACACCAAAGGCCAGGGAAAGTGGGAGCGAGGAGAGAGTCGCCTCGGAGAACGCGAGCGCGCAAGCCACGAAAGGGAAAGCGACGTTGTGGAATCCTCACATGCTGCCTTTGCCATAATCTCGGCAATGGCAAGATAGGAGAAATGTGGAACGAGAACACACAGGTCAGATTGCCAGAGTTGATGGTACACATTTGTGGCATGTCGCTCTGCTCTCTCTGGCTTTGGGCTACAATGTACATTTGCCGGGTCGAGCTCTGTCTCGTTGCAGCTCATGTGCCTCTCACATGAACTGCACTACTTTCTCTCGCTTACCATCATTCTCCCGTCACCTTGCGAATCGCTTAGTGAGCTGCTGCGCGTTAGTAGTTGAATCATTGTTCATAGCAAAGGCTGTCTGCATACCGTCTGGCTGCTTCAGGATGTAGTCCACGGCTTGGGTCACTGTATCTTGTCAGTACAGATATGCTCACGCGATGCTCGTCTACACATACCGCTGTGGATCGCGTCTGCCTCCTTGTCGGGAATCTCGATGCTGAACTCCTGTCGCGATTGTCAATGCCTCGTCCTGTCATCTGCTGTAACGACGCAACGAACCTCTTCTATCGCCATGACCACCTCGACGGTGTCCAAGCTGTCCAGTCCAAGGTCATTCGTGAAGTGCGACGACGCGGAGAGCTGCATAAGTGTAAGTATACCCTTGTCTAGGTTGTGCTCGCGTGCACTTTATACCTTTGATGGATCCTGAACCTGCATGATATATTAGTCCAATGCCTTCGTCAAGTGTCGCATCGCCGCCGAATTACCTTGTCAAAGTTCTTCAACAGATCCAAGATACGGCCAGTGACCTCCTCTTGGCCGAGCCCTGATGAGCTGGCATAACACCGTATCGCAGCGATTCTGGTTGCTGGGCTGGATACTCGGGATGTGACGAAGGGGCTGCGGACGACCGTTCGGGCGACAGGTGCAGCGCGTGCGCTGGACTGAGCAGCAGCTCGGGTGGCACGGAGGAGAGCGGTGCGAAACATGTTGGCGGTGATGGTATGGTGGAGCGGGAATGCGATGCAGGTGGCAGTGAATGTTTCTCAACTCAACTCTGTGATGCGCCTTTGCGGCAAGCTCGACCGAGCGGTAGCTTCCGTTGCGGTCAGCGCCAAGGATAAATCATCGCTGCCTTGCCTCCTTCACTTTCTTGTCCAGTGACACCTCCGCTTATAACGAGCTGTCTATAGCACTTGTCTTCGCGAGTCGATGATGTATGGCTATCGCACGCTCTCAGACACACAGGATTCACGATTTCAGCACAAGTTAAGGCATGATTAACTAAAGCTCAGTGGCAAAGGCCAGGTCTTCTCCACACGACCGTCCACTCACGCTATGCGTGTCAAGTTCATGTTACTCAAAGTCACCGGAAAGCTCGCAGCTATGAACACGGTCTTTCAATTTCCTCTGTTGGACCTTCCAAACGAGCTCATCGCGCTAGTCATTGAACAGGTGGACAACAGGACCACGCTGCGAAAGCTTAGCAGAACATGCAGACGTGTCCAAGAGCTGACAGAGCCTGTGCTCTACCGGTACGCCCTAGTCAGCTCTCGCGCTCATACCAGAGATCTATTGCACTCTCTCCGGAGCCGATCAACTCGAGGATCAGCACGAGCAAAGGCTCTACACACACTCGATGTGCCCTGCAATTGGCGACAGGAACAATCATTCGCTGATCTTGCGAGGCTGCTCGAAAGTGCTATTCACTTGAAGCGATTGATGATAGAGGCACCAGAATGTAACCATGGGGAATTCGAAGACGCCGACCATTACGAGGAGATGACAGCAGCACTGCTGCGGCCCTTCGAAACAGCGGTTGCAAATGATCAAGACCAGAAGCCACTACAGAAGCTGCAAGAACGTAAGTGAGCTTTTTCATTCTCCTGTCTTCCTTTTGATCACAATTCACCCTCTATCAGCCCTACTCATACTGCGCTCGCGAGAGTTCGATTAAGCTGCTGTTGAATGACTCAGTCACGGGAACGTCCATTTCCATCGTCACTAATCAGGACACAGTCGTGCTACACCTCAACGGTCCAGAATCGCCATACTGGAGCGTTGATGAGAGAAGCATCTGTCTTTTCATGCTACCTTCACTACAGCGCCTCAAACTTTCATGCGTCAACATTGAGGACGACGCCGCGAAGGGCGTGGATCGAAAGATGTTTACTTCTTTGAAGCACTTAGTGATTGAAGAGGCGAACATTACACACAGAGGGCTCATGGGAATCTTATCGCTACCACAGTCTCTCGAGACACTATATCTAGGTACCTGGGTCCTATTTGATTCGGGGTTATCTTTTACTAATAGAGTGTAGGCGAAAACTGCCACAACATAGACCAATTCGCAGACAAGATTAACCCGGCAGCGAACCATCTCTTCAATAATAATCCGGCGGCCGCACTAGAGGCTATCGGGCAGCAGAAGAGCAGCCTTAGAGAGTTGGTATATGTCACACCGGAACGCAACGGGTGGTCTCGCAAGGTTCCCAAAAGATCTGCCGTGGACGCTGGATTTGCAAATTTCCATTACCTGGAATCAATTACTTTACACGGGACGTGTGTGAACTTTGAGCGCGCGGTCGTGTCATCTCGCTCGCCTCCTATGCTCAAAGAGCTCATTTACAAAACGGACAACATGTTCTGGTCGCCCATCATGGACAGCGCGCCGGAGATAGTGCTCAGCTTGCTTCCCTTCGTTCGCGCACCATCGAGCTCTCTTCCCACGACACTGGAGAAGCTGCGCATCATTTCTAACAAACAGCATGTCAACAGCTCGATCAGACAGAACGTAAGGGCCGCTGCGAAGATTCTCGAGAAGCATGGTGTCGTTTTCCAAGTGGCTTTCGAGACCAGATCTTCGTACTTTCCACCGTACTTGTATGGAGAACCGTTGCCGGTCATCAACACCATTTTCGATGGCAAACGGTTTGACGTACCAGAGGAGCCAGTCCGACGAATGTGGGCAATGGTAGAAGACTAAGCTGTTCTGTAATGGATGCACATATGCACGTTCCGACACTACCGCAAGCGCACCGAGGTAGGACGCCAACTCCAAGGTCAGAACACACAAGACGAACCTGATCGATCTGCTTCGCAGCGCACAAGCTCCTCAGACCTTCAATCAGCCAGCTCGTCCATCGGCGATCGACGCTGTCTGCGCAAGCTACAGTATACTGCTGCTCGACAGCTGCAAGCAAGAACGCCACGTGCTCCTTCGACCTCTAGAGAAGCTGGACTTGTTGGCTTGGCACATCAATAGCGGCAAAGCCAATTTCGGAGCCAAGCTACAGTCAGCTATAAGAAGCGAGTCCGCATACCAGGCCGCTGTCAAAGCTGTGCACACGGCGAAACGTTCGCCGGACGGAGGAAAGTACTTAAGAGTGGCGGTGGTCGTCGCCAGAACTATAGACGTCAATCAGATCGACAATCAACCTCGTACAACTTCTTTCCTAGCACAATAACCATCATGCTTCCCTCGACTCTCATTCTCGCCGTCTTGCCATGGCTCGCTGTTGCCCTGCCAGCCGATGGGCAATCAGCCCTCGCAGTGAGACAAGGATGCGGTTCTGATATGCGCCCATGTGGTGGCGGTGCGTTCACACAATGTTTTCTCCATTGAGACGTCCCATATATGCTAACTTGTGCCAAAGGCTGTATTCCTGCGAAGCTCAAGTGTGGCCAGTAAGACAACTTGCTATGACACGGTCCCAACGCGGAAGGGACTGCTGATAATGTTGATTAGGCATGTTAGCGACGAGTAGAGCTTGAGCGAGGTCAAAGCTTCTGTAATGCCAGCATAGCTTGCCGATGAATATGTCCATGTCTTATTGATAGCCGGAGGTGTTCCTATACTCACAGTCTTTTGAGCACACGGCTACTGGAAGATGTGATGGCCAAGTTGAATAGAAGCGCACACGGCTGCATTGATTCGAGGACATTCGACAAGAACCTGCGCTACCATGCACGAATAAGATATGCCGGTGGCAGCTATATACGTATCGTGCATCAGACTGGATCTCGATCTGGCTGTCGCTGACCTGACCTCGTTCTTACCGATCTGACCTCGTCTTGCTGGATCTGACCTCGTTCTTTTTGATCTGACCTCGTTCGAGCTGAGCTGACCTCGTTATCTTAGACCTGACCTCGTTCGAGCTGACGTGACTTCGTTCTTTTCGATCTGACCTCGTTCGAGCTGACGTGACCTCGTTCTTTTCGATCTGACCTCGTCCTTATCGATCTGACCATTCCAACTCCGTGCCAACTCGCTCGATTCGCAGGAGTTCGCTCGACCCCGTGAAAGTTCGCTCGACCCCATTAAAAGCTGAGCTGACTACGAAGATATTGCTCATCTATACGCCTGTCCAAGAGTACTCCAGACACTTCGCCGAATTGGATCTACTACGTCAATGCTCAACCTACCACGTCAATGCTCAACTGACCAACTTGGAGCTGAAGTGACCAGTCCATGCTCAACTGACCAGTCCGTGCTCAACATACCAACTTAGAGCTGGAGTGACCGGTCCATACTCATCCGAGCAGTCCATGCTCAACCCACCACGTCCATGCTCAACATACCATCTCAATGCTGGAGTGGCCAACTCAGAAGAAATTAGCGCATCATCTCAGGCTTGACCCGACTACTCCGACAATTCAGCTCACCTTCTAGACCCCTCTGACGCTCTGACAGACTCCTCTGACCATTTGAAAGATCATACGCACTTACAAAAAGTCAAGCCGACCCTCCAAAGTCCATCATCATGTCATAGAAGTGAGCCTAGCCTAGCTACACAGCTCCCGACACCCGTATGAGGAACTGGCCTGCAGAGATAGAGTGACTGAATAAGGTTCAACACCATTGTATAACACCCAGCAACTGCGCCAGAGTGCACGACTAAGATATGTCAGAAGAAGCTATACATGTATCGTTCATCGAAATGGATCTCTGTGCCGCTTGGTCTACTATCCTCGACCCATGGCCAACTCTGCCAGCCAAGTGAGTCTGTCCATTATTACGCCATCTCCATTACCATTACCTCATTACGCCGTGATTACAACCTGGTAAGTTCTGAAATCGTCTTCGACCAGTTGTCCTCCTTACCCATGTGGCCGACCAAAGAGACAAGATCGTCCAGCGCTCGCTCTGCTTCGCTCAGACTCAAGTGCTCTGCATCCCAGCTGAAGCTAAGCGCAACGCTGCGCTTATCATCTAGCAAGAAGCCGGTGATTGTCAAGCCGTTGTCCATGCGCGTCAACATCTGTTGGAATTGTAGGCCTTTGGGATTCTGTGCTGTCGGTGCTGTCGGCAGCCAGTTGAAGCTCTGTCGGCGGATCAGAGGGAGTAACGACTCGGCGTCACGCTCGCGTTCCGCAAATGTGCGGGTGTCGTCAGCAGATAGCGGATCTCTGAGCCGGTCTACAATACGGAAGAATGGTGTGTGAGCATATGCGCTGTTTTGCTCTTCGTCTTTCGTCACCTGTTGCATGAAAGCCAAAAGTGACTTTGAGCGGCCGACGGGTATCCTGTCGAGGACATACTCTGTAGTACAACCTGACACGTCCAAAGGATTACCAGTGTATGCTTCCCGTTCAAGGGCGCTATAGTCCGAGCTGAAAGGCCAAGTTCGAGCAGCATTGATTGTGCCGAAGATGGCGTCCTTGCCTCCAGTCTTGCTGACATTCATGATTGCGATCGCTGCTTTCACAAGCATAAACACTGGCACGTTATGCTCGGCTTTGAGGCGTGTGATGTCCTCGACTTTCACCATTCGACGAATGCCTTGCTGAGCGCGTATCTTGTCGTCTTGCGAGACGGAACGCTCTCCTCGACGCGCTTTCACGCCATTCCACCTGGTCCAGCCAATATCACTACCCTTGAACCATTCGGCGGCCCGTTGTGGTGGCCAAAGTGATGATTCTGGAGTAAGTGAGATGCCTTGATGCTTCTCTGACCAGTACTTGATGCCATTGTCAGCCTCGAGGCCATCCCGGTGATCGAAGAAGGCTGTAGCGTAATCCTTGAACTGCGCATGAGGTACAACAGTGCCCTCCTGGGTCAGCAAGCTGACAATGTCTTCGAGCCACAGCTTGGTCATGCTCATGTCATTAACTGCATGGGATACTACCATCACGAGTCCCGATGTACCGTCACTTCGTACCTTGGCGACATGAAATTTGACAAGAGGACCGGGAGCACTAGCATTGTCGTGTATCGGGTCGTGCAGCAACAACTGGATGAGATCTTCTTTCGTGTCAACCTCCCAGCCAGTCGTCATGGACGCCTTGAGCCATTCCTCTGTAGGCTGGACAGTGGCTAGCAGCATGTCCTCTCCAAGAGGGAAGCCCATCGATCGCATTGTCGGATGGTACTCAAGAGAAGTCTTGATCGCATGAGTGAGGCTTTCAGCGTCTACGGGCGCCTTGTAGGTGAAGCGCAGATTCCAGGAGCAAGGTCGTGCACGGTTGAGGAAGATGGCATCCCAATCTGGGAGTGGCATAACATCTTCTACGTCGTTCCACCTGAGACCATAAGGCGCAAGGACGCACTCCGCAGCATAGACCGTCTCCCAAAACACATCTTCGTCCTCTCTGCAGTGGGGCATATCATGGATGGAAGGAGGCCCCTCTCGTTTTGGCTGCAAGGGAACAGCGCTCTTCAATGGTCTCGCTTCGATCAAATTGGCCTGATCCTGAATCGATTCACAGTTCTTGAAGTCCTCCACTGTGATATCTCTGCCAAGTTCCTTCTTGACCGAGCTGGAAAGCTGCATCATCATCAATGAGTCGGCAAAAGCATCGATCAGTGTCGAGGGCAACAAGCCGTCTGTGCCACTGATCATCTTCCAGATGTTGATGAGCTGATCTACAGTGGACCCAGACTTGTCGACACCCTTCTCTGCTTCTGCCTTGAGGTATTCGCGCACAGTCTTGGCCAGCTCAACTTTCCTGATCTTGCCCGAAGCAGTCGTGGGCCACGCGCTCAGGCCGATGTCGCTCAGGCGCAGCACAAGCTTGGGTGCGAACGCTGCACCAAGGTCACGCTGAGTGTCGTTCTTCAGCTCTGCGAGGTTTGCTGGCTGGGTTTCTGCCTCAATGATGACAGCAATGGGCACCTCGCCAGCCATATCATCTGGGGCGCCTACGACCTGAACTTGGAAAACACCAGGTCGCTTACTGAGATAATCCTCGATGCTAGCAGGCGAGATATTCTCGCCACCTCGAATGATCATGTCTTTGTACCTACCAGTGATGCGCACTGCGCCGTCTTGATCCATAATAGCCTGGTCACCAGTGATGATCCATCTTGTGCCATCGTCGTCAACATAAAAGTCTTTGGTGGACACGCGGGGATCCATATATTGAGGGATGACCTGAGGTCCGCCATTGTGTAATTCTCCATACTCACCACGTGGCAGAATGTCTCGAGTACCAGGCTCGCAGACTTTGACGCAAGTCGCTCGTACAGGTCGACCAGACATGACCTCTCCGTCTCGAAGCACCGAGCCCTCTTCGACAGACCACGCCATAGTGCCTGGAGACTCAGTCATCCCGTAGCTGGTGCTTGACGGTACTTTCAGCGTCGAGGCGCAAGCATCGATCAGGCTGGGCAGCACACCAGCGCCGCTGATGTCGATGCTGACGAGCGTGCTGAGATCTGTCTTGGAAAATGCAGGGTGCGCCAAGATAGCTTGAGCGGTCGTTGGCACAAGCCCCATATGTGTGGCTTGGAACTGATCAAAACATTCCAAAGTCGCCTGGGCTTCGAATGAGTCCGATGGGTAGATGATCATGCCTCCACGAAGCCAGAAACCCAGCGACCAGCCTATCCCATAAGAGTGGAAGCCTGGTAGATGCTGCACAAAACGGTGGCCACTGCCGACCTTTTGAGCGTCCATGTAGCCCAAAGCTGCATTGAGGCATTGGAAGCTAGTCAACGCGCAAGGCTTTGGCAGAGAAGTTGTGCCGCTTGTGAAGAGAATGACAATGGTGTCATCTGCTCCCACGACGTCGGGAGTGTGAGGCGGGGTCAGCTCGCCGGACATAACATCTGCGAGGAGACGCCATTCTTGCTGAGTCGCGCCAACAGGATTTGACAAGGTGATTCTGGTGCTGATGGAGGACATCAACTTTTCGGACAGGCTGTGTTCCAGTTGATTGGCAATTATTAAGTCGGCAGTGACCAGTACTACAGGTCCAACGAGATCTAGCATGTGGTTGATCTCTTCGGTACGCGTAGCGGTCTTTGGGTTGATGGGCACGAACGGCGAGTGCAGGTAGGCACATGCCCAGTAGAATAGGGCCCATTCCGCCTGATTGTTGATGAGAGCTGCAACTGGCCTTCGTTCAATGGGCGTGAGACTGTTCAGTGCGGTTGCCAAACGCCTTGCGCCGCGGTCCAAGTCTGCAAAGGTCCATTGTACGTAGCTCTTGTCCGTATTTTGGCTGCCAACCCATCGGAATGTGACGGGCGACTGATGCTTCGCGATAAGTGCTGTTGCGTGCGGCCTAGCTTGGACTGTTTCCTGGAAGAGCTGCAAGTGAGAGATACTTTGGTCCTCCACGCGTGGCCCGTATTCCAGCGATGGTAGTGTTTCGGCCATTGTTGCTCAAGCGCGTGCTGAGTCCCACACTGCAACAGTAACCAAGCGTCTTTCGGTCCAGATGTGCAGGAGGCAGATGGAGGACAGACTAAGTACCTTGCTGGTGAATGCTCATGCCCGCTGTCAGTCTCCGCTCATCGACACGTGCGTTGTTTGCCCGTTGGGAGGAAGGGCCGTCATGATGCATGCTAGCCCAGGAATCATTAACGAGATAGCTAAACATATCGCATCGCATACGTACGCGAAGCGGTTAGCTGGCACACCAAGCTTTCGAAGAGAATCCTCGAAGCACGGCCAAGGGCGTTTCACGAGCAGGACTCTGCAACAGTGCCATCGCGCTTCCCGGCAGCCATACCTTATCCGTCACACAAAGGACGAAAGCGACCCAAGGGCTGAATTCCGGGGATCCAGCGTGCAGACTAGCCGCTTAGATGCAGTGGCACGCCTTCTTCTGGAATGTCTGATGCCAGGCAGTGCCTGAATTTCGCCAGCGATTTTCTATCAGAAACTGCTGCGACACTGCCGAGCGACCTCTCGCCATCCGTTGGGAGACCCAGTTCGTGTGGCAGTGGGGCAGACGAGACCCGCTACGCCTGCAGGCCCCTTAATATTGCCTGACGTGCTGCTCGGAGCTGTTTGCTGGCAGCGGACCTCCGCGCCACCGCGACTGTTCTTTGCATTGCAGAAGCAGGTATGGCGCGTGGCCACCGCTGGTTCAGGCAGGCCGATGACCTCGTCGAGACGAGCGAGGGTGTATTGGTGACAGCTTGGAGTGGTCTCAAGGCGTCTGCCTAGGCACATAAACGATGTGATAACCAAACGCCCAGCATGCAAGGTATCAATGGTCAACGCGCTGCAAAGGTGCATCTGCACAAGGTTGCGAGCCGGCACGGCAGGCGCGCCTCCATTCGAAGCTGACCAGTCTCCGATCAGTGCCTGAAATCTGACTTCAGCCATCGCGCAGTCAACCTACTCTTAACACGACTTCACGGAGCACAACAACCTACATTCCTGACCATACACCCAATATCTCGTCACCGCCTCCGCAAACTGAGCTCGCGGCGCTGTTTGTACCACTTGACAAGACGCTTTTCTGTGGGCGCGGTTTCGCGACAGGGTCTATGGGTCTCCAATAGATTCCATCGCTCTCGACCCACTCGTACCGTGGACGCTATCATCTACTATGCATCGCTTTTCTCGCGCTAGGAAGCATCTTGTGCACGATGCTGCTATATCTGTATCTCTGTGATGCACCGAATGCATGCGCTCGTGTAGCGCATCTCGGCCTGATCCAAGAGCTCACAGAGACTGCAGGTGCGCCATGTGAAAGGCATGCACAGTCGCGCTTTTGTTGCCATCGCCCTATCGCCTTCGTACATCCGCAGCATCCTCACTCGGCTCCGAGACTGCCTATCTCGGACCTTGAGGTCATTCGCTTGACTTCTTTCAAGACTCCATTCTCGTACAGACCACCACTACGCCAGAATCCTCCGAGATTTTCAATAATTGCTCAACTGCACTGTAACCTGCAGTTGAGCGGCTATATCGGTGTGCAACTCAACTTGGCATTGCTGGCAAGCGGACAGAACAGGTAATAATCACTCCACCAATTGACAGAGTATCACTCAACTGTTTGTCGCTGGTTTCGGACCAGCTGGCGTCCTATTTTTGAAGCCAAGCGAGCCGTGGCGTTGTGCTGGTGCACCTTTCCGTGCTTTTGGCATCCGGGGCAGTACAGCTGCGAACTGGCGGAGTTTGCTCAGACCTCACATCGTTTGTCTGATACCGTCACGCGTCTGAGGTTACAACCTTGCCTCAGCACTGTCTGGTAGAAAGGCAAATTGTGCCCCATTCCTTGCATGCTGCAGACCTTCACTCATCATGGCACACGCACGAGACGACTCCTTCCACTATCCGCTGCGGGAACTGCCGTTACATTCTCGAGGCCCATCGACCACATCTGATTGGAACGGAAACTTTGATCGACCGACAACGTCGGGCACAGACAGGGCATATCCATATCGTGTATCGGAATTTGCCGACTCCAGCAGAGGACTTGTTCTCCCCGGCTATAGCGACAGACACAATGGCAGGACGACGACGAGATATGATGATGCAGAGTGGCAACCAAGCCCCACGCAAAACTCCTTCGGCAACATAGCCTCACCAACGAGGCAAGCGTTTCTGCCAGAAGGGACGACCCCACCAGCATCGCCCGGATCTTTTCATCCAGGCTTTCCTCGACCAGAGACTCCAAGCTCACCTTACGATTCGCCATTGGCAGTACCAGCGAATGCTGCTCACGCCAGAAGCCAAAGCGGTTCTTCACTTAAATCAGTCTACAACGAGTACTTCCGCGCAATTCCTCAAGACGAACATTCGACTCCTCGGAAAGAAGCTGTCAGACCCGCTGGGCCTCCCGGTGGCCCTCCACCCGATGGCGGCACGACAGCATGGCTACAAGTTTTGGGAGGCTACTTCCTTTTCTTCAACACTTGGGGTTTGATCAATGCATTCGGTGTAAGGCACAAGAAGCTAAGAAGATGATCTTAACCTATGCTGATCTCAAGTGATCTGCAGGTCTTCCAGACATATTACAAAGGAACACTTCTCCTCGACACGTCCAATTCATCGATCTCATGGATAGGTACCCTGACATCGTTCTTCCTATGTGCCTCACCTATATCCTGGGGACCGGTCTTCGATGTAGGCAATCCGCGTCTGCTCGTGCTCTTCGGTTCCTTCTCCGTGGTCTTTGGCATAATGATGACCTCGCTTTGCGAAGAATACTGGCAGCTGATATTAGCTCAAGGAGTGTGCTGTGGGATAGGCGGCGGCTGTCTGTTCATCACAGCGACATCGATCCTGCCAAGCTACTTCTCCTCCAAACGAGCTCTCGTCATGGGAATTTCCGCTTCCGGCTCCTCCCTAGGCGGCGTGGTGTACCCACTCATATTCAAATACGTGCAGCCTACTGAGCTAGGCTTTGGTTGGGCAGTCCGTATCATTGGCTTCATCGCAATCTTAACATTGGCCATACCATGTATTGTCATCAAGCCTCGTGTCCGCCCGCCAGGACGACGCAAGATCTTCGACGCCTCAATCTTAAAGGAAGTGCCTTTCCAGATTATGAATCTGGCCACTTTCTTCGGATTCGTGGGACAATACATACCCTATTTCTTCATCGAGCAATACGCCGCAAACCATGGTCTGGGAATGGAATTCTGGATGCTCATCTTCCTCAACATTGGCTCGATCCCAGGTCGTATCGTGCCCTCGTACATAGGAGATAAGTACTTCCACCCACTGAAAGTGCTAGCTACTACGACCGCTTCAGCCACGCTCCTCGCCTTCTGCTGGATCGGCATCAAGCACAGCACAGCAGGTCTCGTGGTGTGGTGTTTCCTCTACGGTTTCTTCTCAGGAGCTTTCGTCTCCCTACAGGGTGCTGCTGTGGCCAGTATGACAAAAGATCTGAGAACGATCGGGACACGATTCGGAATCAACATGTTCGCTGGCGCACTTGGCATTCTGATAGGATCGCCTGTGGGAGGAGCCATATTTCCGACTTCGTGGCCTGGAGCTCAGAGTTTCTGCGGTGCGACTTTGGCATGTGCAACGGCTTGTATTGTAGCATGTTGGTTCGCGTGGCAAGCACAGGTCAAGAGGGAGAAGGGTCTTGGTGAGAAGGTCGAGATGAGGTGAGGTTTCTACTTGTCTTGTCCGAGAATCTTTGAATATGTTCCAGCAGGCGAGTGAGTCGAATTGAGGGGACTTGGGGGTCTGAATGCACAACGCACGTCAGTACGGTGTCCAATAGCGGAGTAAAAGCCTGTAATGTGTGGTCGTAATGACATCCGCTCGAATCGTACTGATTTGAGCCAGGGCTGAGGGAGCAATACGCATGAGGTATGGAGTACAAGATCGACAGTATAAGGCATCATGTAGCACATGGAGGGCAAGAAGCTAAGTAGTGCATGCACGCATGCCAATGCAAGGCGTGCATGAAAGTGTGGCGTTTCAGGCATACATGCACACAACGAAGGAAAGAACGACCATTGAGAAAGTGCAAGTGAAACACCTCAAATCAATCACGCAAAAGACGCGATATTTACTATCTGGGACTGATGCGAAAAACAATGGCATCTACGGGGTATAATTCGCTGCCATACTTCTCTCCCAACATTCCTCGACGCCGGCTCCGACATTGCGGCATGCTCGCTGCTTTCCTTGACCCATTCTATGCTGTGCTGACAATGCCTCCGCTGTCCCAATGCTGTCCTAATAGTCGTACATTATGCACAGTTTGTGCTACCTTTCGATCTCCGGCCATGCAACCGCGTGGGACATTCGGCGATCAAAAGTCGGAGTCTTCTCCTCGTCTGCGATGCCATGTAAGTCAGCGGCCAAGACGACGGTAGGTCTGGCGGCTGTGACAATTCAGCTGCACCCGTGATGCATCAGTGCCTGCTGCTGATTGTGGCAGCCTCGTGGCAACACACATGATCTGAAGGGGTCATGCAGGAGGAGGCGGGTGGCGTGGAGGTGTGATGCTGTGGTGCTGTGGTGTTCTGCTCGAAGCTTATAGCATTTGGCTAGGAGTAGACTGACCTGTAGCCCTGGCTGCCTCTCCTGCTCTTTCCCCTCGGCGGAGACACACCGATGCTCGAGTGCTCTTCTATCACTTCGACAATGTCGTCGCCGTCAACTCTCCGCTCTGGCATTCTGCTGTCGTTCAGAATCACCGTCTCACGAATTCGGCTGGCTTCTCTCGGAGGCGGCATATCTCGCACGATTCGCTCTTGTCTGACTATCCGTTCCCTGCGCGGCGATCGACTCGTCATTTCTGTTCTCCGACTCCGTCTCGTTCCTCTGCTACGACTCCGCCGTCGGACGACTACATCCTCCTCGTTCAATGTGGTAGCCCGGATGAAGCCTGAGCCACTGCTTGCTACCCACAACAGCCAGATCAACAGCAGGAAGCCCGCGACGCTGCCAAGGACGATACCGGCGACTGCACCGGGCGCTGGGCCTGAGTTGAGGCCCTTGTATTGCGCAGGTATGGCGATGACGACGCCGTTCGCACTTTGGCGAGGCAGGATCGATCGTTTGAGAGATTGCGCGACGTGTATCACGTTCCGCGCATAGACAGTAGCAGCATGCCCCAGTGTCTGCAGTTGTCGCGACTCGAGGATTCGGGCGTCGTTGGGAGAGAGCGAACGAGGTAGTGGAATGGCCGGCATTGTTGCGCGTCCGGAGACTCGGCGCGAGCGTCGTTTGGCCGTTCAACACCGGTGGACTGGCAGAAGTGCTGATGATTTGGTCGATTGAGCTGTTTGTCGGTCTGTCTCTGTGATGTTTCTCGTTGTGCCTGATCGATTGATTGATTGCGTGGTCGGGACAGCCCACCCGACGTCGTCGTCGTCGTCGGAAACAGGATCGGATGGAGGGTTGTGGTGGGGGCCCAACAAGTCTCGGTCTGCTTGTTTGATTGTACACTACGTTTTGTTGTTTCTAGCAGTATGATGGTACAGAACTATCGATAACGAGCGACTGGAATGTGTGTGTATGTGTGGCAGTATGTCGGGCAGACACAAAGGACTCGAGAGAGGGAAGAGAGACAACTGCCCAATGTGGGCTGCGTGTCGTGGTAGAACTATTGGCTTCTTCCACCCAGCTTTCCCAGCCATCTCCAGCCTCCTACTTCGCACTCGTCACAACCTGTCAGCGCGACACAAAACACGAATCAACGGTCCTGTGTCATCGCTTAGGCCCAATTTCCAAGGTCTTACACGTCTATCTCGCCAGGTCTACCTCGCCGTCAACAGGTGATGAGATGACTGCTGCGACGACGACAAGCACATCGGAACTGCCTCCGTTGCTATCTTTGCCTGCCGAGCTTCGAAACGAGGTTTATGCATTTGTGGCAGCCGATGACCTTCATCACTTCGCCGCCACATTTAGCAGACCATCTCTGCTTCGCGTGTGCCAGCAGGTTCGCGAAGAGTATGCCGGTGTCTTTTTCTGCGACGCTAGCCTCACCATCAACGCCTACTACCACGAAACGGCGTGCTGGTGCACCGTGTCTGGGCATCGGGCCATGATGACCATCATCGACAAATGCACTTTCACTCATCTGGTCAGCTACAGCTCGTTAGCAAGTGCCCAAAGGTATTGTGAGCGAGTGTGCTTCAACACTGCTGGCGCGCAACGAGGCATACTCACTGTGTCGAGCGGGAGCGATACCCTGCACTCTACCGCAGCTCCTAGATGGTGGCAGTGGTCCGTCGAGGCTTGACGTTTCGACGAGATCACCACGTCCCCAGCGCGCCGCCGTTATACCAGCTCTAGCCATCTATCGCGTATTAGACGTGGCTAAGGTCTCTCTAGCAGCATGCGGCTCCAGATTATCTCTTCGCAGTTTACCCCAACCTGCTCGAGAGCGGCAAGTTCTTGCTTATCATCCTCAGATCAAGTTTGAAATCCGGTCATTCGTCGAGCTCTTCAACCTAAAACGCCCCTATGGCACGATCTGCTTTGGGTACCCGAGCAGCAGCTGCGCGGTCCTGGTTTGATTATGAGAGTGGTGCCCTCTTTCCGGGACTTGCTCCGACTGCTAGCTGCGACTGCACTGATCGTTTGGTTGTAGTACTGCACCTCGCAGCAGTCACTGAAGTGGCAGCCTGTGAGGAGCAACAAGTTAACGAACATACTAATGATGCATTGCGTCGTGTCAGGTTCTGCCTTACAATCCGACATCGCTATCGAGTGCTTTGTTCGATCCAGAGACACTGCCGGGAGGATTCCGAGTCCAGCCACTTGAACTGGATCACTGGAGTTCTCACCCTTGGGAGTCCAGGTCACCGCAGCGTCGAGCATATCCATTGACACCATTGAATTAAGGGTAGTTGCTGAGAAGGGAGTGAGCGGTAGGAGTTGTTCTCAGCAGGTCCATTGTACGGCTACACCTGCGGCGGACCCAGCATCATATACCAACAGCAATATGCAGTCTGGCGTAATTTCGCACATGTACAAACATGGTATACGCCAGCCGACGAAGACGTACGGGCGCGAATCTCGGGTACCCAGAATAACGTTTGCGACTCGATCACCCTGGGTTGTGACCACTATTCCCACTGTTCCGGGTACCACAGGCTTGGCTAGCAACGCGACTTGCCTCTCTCTTTCTGTGCATTGTCCTACCGCTCTGTAGTGAGTTACGAGCATCTGTGGACATGGATGTGATCTGCGCGTTTCACGGCTTCGCCTGCCATACTCAGCAATCCGCGAGTAGCCGGAACAGCACGCTCACCGTCAAATTGCTACTAACTACACCCAGCGATACCCTGTCTATCAACTGCACTTCCTAACAATCGAAAGGTGGATTTGCTACGCTCAGCCGACCGCGATGCAAGAGCGATCCGTTTGTGGGCAATCGAGCGATGGCAATCGCGAGCTGGATATATGTAGTCTCGGGCGCGTCCTTCCTCTTTTGGACGACTGACGCGAGCATGGGTGTGGAACGTGTGCGGGTCCGAGGCGGCTGACCATTTTCCACCTCTGGAGTCAATTCCGATGCCTGCGATGCGGAATTTTGATTTTGAAGTTCGGTCAATCGAGTGGCCGGTTGTGCTATTACAGCCGGATCATCAGAAGCATCGCCAGCGATAGGGCCGGTGTGTTCGGGAGCCTGGCTGATCATCTGGTCTGCTGAAACACGTTCAAGTCAATGTGATAGCTCGAAATCCTTGCGCTTTGCAAATCTGCTCGAGAACTCTCACGGTTTGACGAGCCCGAAGACTCGCATCGCGGTCGTTCACGCTGCTTCGTACCATGGTCTCTGCGCTGGCACAGAGACGCGCAGGCATGTTCAGCGCATCAATGCTTCACGAACTCGGGCAGCGTACTTCATCGAGCGATAGCGCAGTGTCAAATCGTTCGTACGGACTATTCTGCATCATTCCGCAAATCCGCAGCACGGAAATTGAGTTCAGTCGTGGTCGCCAAACCTCACCGCAATCCCAGCAGACATCTGCATACAACAGACAAAGTTCACACAAGCATCTTCGAGAAGACTCAGAACCATGGCCCCGGAACACAGCATGACAGGCAGAATGAACCGCGAGACCTCCCGCGAGGCGACTTATCCATGCCATTCGGAGCCCGATATGGAAGTACCATAGCCTGAAGCTCCTTCTCATGCAGGGTTTTCGGCCTTCTCGAAAATCGCTGTTGTGAGTGATGGGAAAGGGATTGCGAAGGAGGCACTTCGAGTTGAATCATGCACGGAATATGCCTGCCGGCGAGACACTGCAGGCAGTGGTGACGGATGCCAACACTGCCAACCAAATCAACCATACTTTCGCCATAGAGCATTGGAGAACACACAAGAAGAAACGATCAGATCTTCGCCCTTGGTTACGGTCATGGAGAGAGCCAGCTACTGCTGTGAGCATCGCTGGGTGTCCAAAAGTGGTTCACGTCGCCTGAAACGCCCGTAGCACAATTCCGAAAACGTTGCTTGAACCACAGCATTGCCGCTAGAAGGGCCTTGCCGGAAGCTGAGCAGTAGTCGTGCTCATCATAGTGCGAAAGCTGCGGAGCACGAGACGCAACACGAAGCACTCAACGCGCTGTCTGCTCTCGTTGTAGACCAAAGTGATCTCCCCGCTTGGCAGGGCCGATTGACTGTACAGAAGAGCCCTTGTCTCGTGCGAACTCTAATCGCGAGACCCACACCCTCGAGAGGGCTCTGACTTATCCTTGATCAAGACAAGAGTAGCCGGGCAGCTTTCAGCACGTCGCGTGCACTTGAAGGTCAAGGTGGGTGTCTGCACAGAGAAGCCCCGAAAGAGGACTAAGTCCAGAAGCACGGCCAGGAGTACAACGCTACCGACGAGCGATGCATGCTGAATCTCAAGAAGCGAATCGTGTACATGTAGACTCTGGAGCAAGCGTGAAGATGTCAAACAGATCAATACAGGGGCAGGTTGGACTTGCTGCATGACCGGCTGAGTTTCACGACATGCTCGCTCACGACAGCATCGTTACGGCATAATCAGAGTGCATGTCCCTGACCACATGCTCGTCACGTACAGGCCTCCCCACGCCTTTTCAAGCGACAAGGTGAGGTCTTCCCTTGTCAACTCTAAAACCGACATTCCTAGCAATGGGCCGAAGATCCTTGACCTAGACAATGCACGAAATACGCCATCCTCGAGTCGAAATATCACCCTGGACCTACGACCCGTCATCCATGATGAACATGAAGAACACCACTGAGTACCCTGAAAGCCGCTCCTGCTCCGCTCACTGAGCATCAGGAGCCAGGTCTCCTTGCAGTAGGACAGGGCTATAATTGGCAAGGTACTTGTGCTTCCAGTCCCATGACAAGACCAATGCCCTCGCAGATCTGCCAAATTCACTGTTTGATCTCCGTAAATGAGATAGGGCACACCTTTAGCGGACATGGCCAAGAACGACTAACAAATGAAGTATAGCAATATCGGTAAGCCTAAGGAGCGAAGGTGACCGCGAGAGCGAGTGCCTTTGTCGCAGCCTTACCGGAAAAGAGATGATGCGCGAGGCTGACCTGAAGACGTCCAAAGAATTCCAGCGAGGCCTGGGGCACGTGCCGTTCAGCCCTAGTGACTTCCCAATTTGTCTTGTTCGAACAACATCAAACAACCAAGCATATCACCCAGAGTATCATTCATCAGATGCGGATAGCGGTGTGATCCTCCCACGGTAGGTCCCGTCACCTCTGAAACCCCTCCTCCCAAAGAACAAAGCCCACGACAGCCGGTCCGCGAGTGCACCTCCTGTGCCCTCGAATTCACTACGGGCCCGAAATCGCCTCCCTGGTAAGCCTCATACCCCTTCCTCACCCAGGATCTCCCTTCCTCTCGCGCGGTTGGAATGGTGTTTGCCCAGACCAAGAGACGCACGTACGCGCGATGACATCGATAACAAATCACCCTGGCCGCTGTAAGCAAAGCGGTTGTCTCGGTGACCGGCTTACCACGGTCCTTCGGGATGAGTGGGCAAAAGTGAACACTCTGGGCACACGTCGAAGTGCTTACTGTACATACTTTCGCATCTCCACTTCAGACGTCACTGCTGTCATGGTCTAGCGATGTGAATGATGATGATGCTGCTGCGCGCTGCTCTAAATAAGAGCAAGTGGCAAACCGCAAACCGAGGGGCTTTGCGAAATCGCCGACCTAACGACGTCAATTCGCCTTTATTCTTCCTGACACGTTCGTTGATATATGCCTGTTCAGCAGCGTCATTGGAGTGGAGCCTTTCGCTTTCGTCTTCCTCGTCGTTCTTTGCTAAACCTCGATGGACTGTTGGCACTTTTTGTGTTGGGTCGTCGTCATGAGCGCTAAATCAGGGAGAGGCGGATGTGCGGCGTCGTCATTTTGGTTCCCGCTCCAGATTTCTTCTGGGAGGATACTTGAGCGCGGATCCGGCGTGGTGGAATGGGAGATTGAGTACTGGAAGACGCCGGCGGTGTGATGTCGTAGTCGTGGATGGAGGAGGTGGATGCTGGTAGCTGGCGCAGGCATGTTAGAGCCGCCTACGTAGTGGCAGCGTAGTGAAAGACTGCCCAGGTGTGAGACGGAGAAGCACTGGCAGCATCATCGATGGACATGGAGTCGCGTGGAGAGCGAGTCACAGCTGACTTGGACAATTTTCTTCGCAACACCAATTCCGCAGCTCAGTGACAGACGACCAAAAAGCAGACGTACTCACGAGGTACAGAAAATCAAGCATAACTGTGAATGTTGTGAGAACATGGTTTGCATTCAATCGCCCATCTTCGTATGCTGCACTGTAGGGTCCTGCTACATCATGCACTGAGGATCTACACTTCGCTCTGTCCGTGCTACCAAAGCCATTGCTCCTATTCATGCCTGTGATCATTATACCGTTCCTCGTAGACCCAGATATCCCCCAACCCGGCCCAGATAACGCCTGCCAAATCCATAAACCCCGTCATGCTTCTTGTTAAAGTTACAACTCCTTACGCGCATGCGCCTTCTCGTGCTGAAGGATGGAAGCTCCTGGTGAGCACCCCCATAATCGCGGATGCTGGAGTCACCACACTACTCAAACGTCGACGGAGAACTCCCAGTTGCCTAGATCAATGTCAGTATGCTCATAGTCTTTGCGAGGTCCAAACGTTTCTCGTTATACTGGCGTAGATCCTGAAACCATAGCGTTTGCGATAGCGGGGAACGACTCACCATCCTTCAAGTTCTTGGCAGTGTCATCCAGCAACACGATACGACGCTGGTTGCAGTAGCTCGTCTTGTCCATCATGTCCACCTTGAGCTCAGATAATTGCTCTGTTGGCTTTTCGAACATCTCTGAAAGATTTTCAACAGCCTACGAATGATAGTCAGCATGATGTTACCGCGGCGCCTGCAAGAATAATCTCCTCACCATCTCCAAATCCTTTTGATTGTCCTCGAAGATCTCGGTTTGATTGTTACGCTGCAAATAGTACGCGAAAGCGTATGTCCACTTCAGCGTTTGTCGGCAAACCTGGAGCGCATGCGAAGCATTCTCGAGAAACTGCACTTCGATCCACGATAGACCAGACTGATTTTGTAACAGCTGCATCTTCTTCTCCGTCTTTTCGAATATGTTCTTGTCAAGCTTGGCAGACTGCTCGTGATTCGCATAACGATTGTAGTAGTGGAGATAGCGCTCCAGGGACTGACGGCTTTTCGCCTGAGCATCTCGAGCATCGGTTCCGGACTTCTCCTCGAAGCGGTTGCAGTTGTACCAGCTGGTGCCGTGCTCCGACCAAATCCCCATACACATCCAGCAAAACTCGTTGCGACACTTGCGGCATGTCATGTGGTTGCAGCCGCCGTTCTTCTCGATGGTCGAGTTACACTTCGGGCATTCTTTCGTATTCGCATTGATCCAATTGGCCGTCTCGCTGTCGTCTTCACACTTCTTGAGCCACAACTTCACCAGCTGACAAGGGCATGGCTGGTGGTCTGTCAACGTGCAGCCGAAGCAGAAGTTGTGTTTTCGCTCGCACATCACGGTCGGCACTATCCGGTGGAGATCACGCTTCTTGACAGAGCACTCGATAGCATAGATGCATTCTGGAGCCGGGCACCACTTCAAGTTCTCCTTGTCGTCAACGTATGTCCGCATCAGAAGCTCGTGGTAGCGTTCTGTGAGCTCTGGTGGCATCAGCAGTGCCAGAGATTTGGCGTCCACAATCTTATTGCAGCCATCTCCGGGACACTTGATACGTGCGGCCTCTCCTTCGTCTCTGATTTTCTGAGCCAGGTATTGGCGATAGCAATCCACACAGAAACGGTGGCCGCACTTCATGGCAAAGCTCTGGAGACCAGGCTCGTCCTCGCAGCAGATCTCGCAAGCAAAACCCGGCATTGATTCAATCCGTGGCGGGTCTCTCTGCAGGTCTTGTCCCAAGCCTGCCTTTTCCAGCATTGATTCTTGATCGTCCATGTATTGTTCAATCACACGCTCTTTGTTCCACCGACCGTATCGAAGGAGGATCGCAGTCGACTCTCGGGGTTGCTCCAGTAATGTCGCAACTTCCTGCACCTGCTGGTCCTGCTGTGCTTGGATGTCCTCGGGGCTATAGGCCTTGAAATCCACCTCGAATGCCTTCTTTTGCGATTTCATGAGTTTGTCCTGCGATTGGAACATTGCCCCGTCGTCCTCATCGTTGAAATCGTCCATGTCGCCGTCGGAGTCTTACACAAAGATTAGCATACTTGCCTGGGGGCCAAATTTTGCTACGGAATGGCGAAGCTCGAGCGGATTGTTGTAGAAGCTCACCTGCATCGAAGTCAACGCTGCTGTCCTCATCCTCGAGCATGCCCATGTCGCCGCTGCTGGCCAGGCTCTGGATCTCGTCGTCGCTGTCCATCTTGTCACTCGCAAGCGTCTGCGGCGTGGCAGGCAGCGCCGCGTCCAGGCTCTGCGTCTTGTGGCCGGTCTTGCTCGCCTTGCGTGCGGAGTCCTGGCTATCGACGGCGGTGGTGGTGGTAATGATGTTATCTCTCTTCCTCTTGGCGGAAGGCGTGGTGGGCCACCGGGTCGCGGCTGCCTCGCTGTAGAGCGAGACAGACCGGTGCTGAGGCGGCGTGGAGCTGAGGGGTCCTGAGAGCTGTTTGGTCCCAAAGCGTGAGGTAAACACCGAGAGTGCTCGAGTCGCACTCGGTGGCGTGGTATATGTCTCTAGCTGGGGAAGTGAAGGCGGCGAGGTCGAGAAGTATGGTCAAGAGGATGAGTAATGCAAGGCAGTAGTGAGGAAACACGCGAATCGAAGTCGAGAAGTCGCAACTGTGCAGGATGACGCTGACGGGAGCAGGAGCGAGAGCCTCAAATCCGGAAGCGGCAGAACCAGACAGGCGCGCACGTGCCACACCACGTTTGTGGACAAAGGCGATTGTCTCAGGCTTGTGAACTAATCTAGACTAGCGAATGGAAGTGAAGGTGTGCATCTGTTTGGTGTTGCACGCACCCATCGATCTCAAAGTAGGTCGCGAGAGCAATACTCTCAAGCTGAAACGAGGAAAGTGGTGTGGTATGGGGAAGATCAGCTGCTTCTGGTCACGCATACATATTTTCGAGCCATTCCTCTAGTCGTCATCGCTATCTTCGTCTTCACTGTCCTCATCGTCGCTAGCGCACAGCACTTCGACCAGCTTCTCGGTCTCCTTGCGGACAGCCACCATCTCAGGCGAGGCAGAGCTCCTCGGGTCGTTCCACCACTTCTCGAACCCTTCGGGCTCAATGATATCTTGATGTGCTAGGGCATTAGACAAGAAGAGCAATATCTTCTCGCCCTGGTTTCGGTGTACCAAGTCGGTTTGCAGGTACAGAAGCCATGCTGCCTGCTCATCTTCCGAGGAGACATAAGCAGTGATGATCTCTTTGTAGCTGGGTAGAAGGCTGTCCACTGCCTCCCTAGGAGACTTGCCAACGTCGACAATCTGCGTCAAACGCTTCGAAAATGCCGTTGCGGTGACTCGCTGAATCTGTGCGTCTTCTGCATTCACGCCGAGGATCAACGCCTTGAATTCAGTCTTGATGTCGTCAGTTGTATTGCCTTTGGCCATGTCATCCACCATCGAGTTCACAGCTTCTTGATGGAAGTCCTTGGCTTTTTGCCTTGTTTCGCCGCTTTCATCGGATGCTGCTGAAGCGAAACTATCGCTTCGACCCGTGTCTCGCCTACTGTGATGAGCAACAGCTTCGTCGTCGGACTCATCAAGATCAGACTCAAGGTCGCTGATGGCGTCGTCTTGAGCGGCGAGGTCCATATTGTGCACCCCAGCCAAGAGTGTGTCTAGAACATCTTCTTCGTCCTCGTCGAGCTCCATGTGGTACCCAACTCCATCTGAACCAACGATCTTTGGGTCGGCAGGGACACTTACCACCTCGTCATTCTCATACCCACGCTTCCGCTTCAGCGTTGATAGCCTGTGCTTGCCAGATGTCGTCGTGCCGTCTGAGATTCTCACGCCGTAGGAAAGCAACGCACCGGCTTCTACACGACATCCGTTACCCACAACTGCATCATTCGCGATTATCGCGGATTCGATCACTGTGTCGTCTCCGATCTTTGCGTCGTCCCATATGTAAGCGCCATCAATCTTGACTCTGGCTCCAATGACGCATCGTCTGCCAATTACGCTGTTGGTGATGCTCGTATGCTCGCCAACTGTGGTAGCCTTGCCAAGAACGACGCCACGGTTAACATTGCTCGACCGAGCAAGCTGCACTCCGTCCTCTCGGTACACGTTGCCTTTATGTAGTTGGAAGGATTGTCCCGAGACGATGTTCGTGTCAGGTGTCAGAGGATAGGTCCACCTCGAAAGGACGTCTTTGCTGATGGAGTCGTAAGCGCGCAGATTGAGGATTCTTGCCGCATACCCGTCATTGGCAATATGTGTATGGACGGTGTACTGAAAGGTTTCAAAGTCCTTCAGGGTCCCATAAAGAAACCCGCGTCGTGGTAGCTGCCAGTCGAAGTTGTCTGTGTATTGAGCGAGCACTTCCGGTGTACAAATGTCGATGCCGCAGTCGATGAGATCTTCACGCACTTCGAGCTCTACATGATCCTTGAGAACTTCGCCAGGAATGTCCAGTACTGCGCTCTGGCCAGGCCGTAGTTGCTCATAATGGACACACCGCTGGGATTGAGGATCAATGACGAAGATCCGCCGCTGCTGCTGTGACTTCGTCCTATGTGCACCTCCAGCTTCGCGAAGAACCATGGTCATCAATGCCTTCTTGTCCTTTTCTCTTCGTGTACGGTGGGCCACGAGAGCTGCGTCCAGTGGGACATTGGCCACGACATCGGCATAGACAGCAATAAAGTCGCCTATGATGAGCTGCTTTGCGTCAAGGTCGCGCATGCAGTCACCAACAGATCTTGATGCCGACCGGATGACCTCGAGTGAGAACGGTGAAGTGTCTTTCACCCACTTCGATCGACTATTTCAAAGACTTCAGCTCGAGTCGCTACAAATCTGCTGCCAGCAAGAGTACAATATCAGGCCGCTTGCGTTGTGCTGCGAGGGGGGCCAAAACTCCGGTAGACTTACTTCAAGTACTCCTCCACTGCGTCTGTGTGATTGCCACAATACAGGTAGACCTCCTCAACTCCGGCACCAGCTAGGAACTCGAGCGTGTACTCAATTAGTGGTGTGTTGGCCAGTGGTAGCAGACATCTTGGGCGTTCGAGTGTGAAGGGATTGAATCGTGTCTCGAATGAGTCGGCGAACACAACGGCTTGCAATGGCTCTTCGCGCTTCTCTTCTCCGCCTTTACTGTCCTTACCAGCACTCCGCTTCCCCTTCGGCGGCATGGTGATCAATTTTGAGTCGCGTTCAATGTGTCTAAGATTAATGTTGTGTTATCGAGCGGATGTCTGTTTGGAATTCTTGCATGACTCAAGGTTCGGAAACGCCAAGCCGTTTGCCGTGCCACCTAAGGTACAACACATACGGTCTCTACACGATTCGATCAGAAGTTGTCAGGAGGCGATGATGATCTTGACACTCATTCATTCTGACGGCTACCTGATTGGTAATGCTACTTCTCGACCACTACACCGCTACTGGCAGCTGTGCCCGTGGTATATTTCCTTGCGGCTCCTCGAGCATCATTACCTGGACCAACCTCCTGTCCAGTACCAATGCCTTTCCAAGACGACAGTTTCGATCCATTGTGCATGTCGCGACTGATATCGCCGTGCATAAATAACAAACCCCAGCATCTGCGCCGCGCACGAAGCAGCAACTCCCTTAAAACATAACAGTGCGGAGGATATCTACATATATACAGAACGATCGCTGAACCACTGAAACAATATGATCGGCCTACCGCGGCGGCCGTTGCATCATGTGAGGGGGTGGACCTGATAAAGGCGCCATGGGCCCAGATGTATACATCTGTTGGCGTTTGGCATCACCAGCCATCTCAGGTCCGCCTGTGATGTTATCGATCGGTCGCCGTTGGGCGATGTGTTGCGGTAGTATCCCACTGGCCGCAGGGGCATACATTTGCGTTGAAGGTGGGTGCAAAACTGGCTGTGAATAAGGCGCCGGGACGACATATGGTCCGTCGTCGCCGAGATTACTGCCAGAAGGCGAGCCGCCAGTGAGCTGATTTGGTGAATTCCAATTGCTTCCCGTTGCAGGAGATGTCGCGGGTGAGTCCTCGCTCTTCAGACTGCGATTGTTGGCTTTGAGTGGCGGCGGCATATGATCCATTCCTTGATGGCCCTTCTTGAGGTGCGACAGATGCTTCTCTAGCATCGCCAACAAGCCCTCTTTTGTGAATGGCTTAGGCAGCACATCGTTCATGCCTATGATGGTGTCAGTATTGAACAACAACTCGGACCTCACGTGCTTGGCTTACCATGCTGAAAGTACATCGAGATGTCGTCACTTCTGATGTTTGAAGTCATGGCGATGATGGGTGTCGTGTTGTCAAATTGCCTTACTAGGTGTGTTGCGGAGACCCCGTCCAAATTCGGCATGATGATATCCATAAGCACAAGATCGTACTTCGCTCCGGAATTGAGTTTGTTGACAGCCTCGAGCCCGTCTAGAGCGCTGTCGATGTTGCATTGGAAAGCAAACAGGAACTTGCCACCAATCCTGCGACAGGTCTGGTCATCCTCGACCAACAAGATTTGAGGCTGCCGCACCCAACCAGGATCAACCTGTGTGCTTTTCTTGCGGACCTCTGGCTGTTGCGCTGGTTGATGGAAGTTGCCGTCCGGGCCTTTGGCTGGCAGTGGGTATGGGATATTGTTGATGTGCTCGCTGTACATTGGATCGATTCCTTGTGGATTCTGTCCAATTGGGTACACCATGTTGTCCAGATCGTAGCCGTGCGAGCTGGACGAGGCTGCTGAATGTGGCTGAGCGCCACGGCTCGACGACCGAGTGCCTCCGTTTCTGGCCAGCTGATCTGGTGAAGGTGTCGTAAGTGCCGCATTCATTCGAATTTGTGCTTCGTTCATCTGCTCCAAATTTCGAGTGTTCAACATATGATCTGCATTCACTTGCTCAAGCAGCTTTGAAGCATGCTGCAGTGGTGATGCTGGCGCATCCTCTTCTTGAGGCGGTACCGAATTCGCCGTGCTCCCAGGCGTTGTTGAGCCGTTCACCCCATTCGCGTTTGCGAACGGATTTGGGTTTACGATGCGACTCTCCCTTCTTCTTTGCGCGTCCACTGAGTTCAAAAAGTTCATGACATACTGCATCACGTGCTCATGGTTTACAACGGTCTTTTGCACGCCAATCAACTCCTGCATCATGATGGTGTGGTGCATGTTCAGATCATTGTATCTTTCCTGTAATTGTTGTAGTTGCTGCTGGGTAGCCACAAGCTGCGTGTTAATCATATCAACCTGCTGGGTGGGCAGAAGTTCGCCATCGGTGCCCGCGTTCGCTTTTCGTGGTGCCGGAGCCTTTCGTCTGATGTTGTCCAGAGCGTCCTTGTTGTTCATCTTGAAGTCGGGGTGCTTAAACTCCCAGGCCTGCCGACATGTGAGCTGATACTCACCTCCTGTCCTGTCTATCACCTACCCCAGGCCCGTACGGTGACGCTCCACCTTCCTCATTGTTGTGCCGTACTTTGTGGAAATCGTATTTGTTCAATTGCCGGACGAAACTGGCAAAGTTGCTGTGTTTGAAGTGCTTTGGTAGGATGTGTTTCGTGAACTTCTCGTTCTGCGCGCTTGTCAGCGCATTGTCCTCTTTTGCTCCTTCCTCTGCCGACAGTCCCTACCTCCAACACCACGAAGCTGTCGCCCTCATTTCCCCATCGTACCACACTCTCGTCCTGGGGGCTCTCCAACATACTGCAAGAGGTAGATTAGTACACGCTATCGCAACGGCATCGAAAGGCAGCTTCACTTGTAGAGTTTGCGAACCTACGCTCAACAGTCAGTACATCATGCGACACTTGCCAACGCACTCTTCTGCCGGTTCTATACATACAAAGTCGCTGCTGTTGTTGGCTCCTTGGCCTGACTGGTTGTCCATCTTGGCCAGTCGCGTTCACGACAATCAATGCGAACAATGGCCTTTCTCATGCGCCTGGACGCTGTCGCTGCCCCTCGTGGAGATGGTGCACAGAGTCGTCCGACTCCGGGAAGCTGCAGGAAGCGCGCGACGTCGTGGTGCTATGTCATTTGGGGTTGCGCAGCAATTGCACTACCGTGGCCCTGCGCCGGCTTTGTCAACGCGGAGGTGCGCAGCAGCCTCGTCCAGCGAGCTGGAATGCAGGAATGTATGGTATGCCCAATTCAGTGTGCAACGCTGCGGTCAATGGCGGCCAGGCTCGTCCAGCAGCTGGGGACTCGAGGAAGAGCGACGGCAGCGGTTGCAGCGAAAACGGGAACGAGAATGGAGAAGCCGACTGGTAGGGTGTCGATCTGTACCCAGAAAGAAAACGCCCAAGGACTGTCGGTGCAGGCGTGATACGTCACCAACAATGCACTCCACAGCTCAGAAGAGAAGGGAGCTGTAGAGGTGACAAGAGCTCAGATAGGTAGGTCGGAAGCACAGGGTATGATTAAGATGAACTTGCACAGAGTGGAACAAGTAGAAACACGCCCTTGCTCGGGCTAAACTCCAGCATAGCATTTCTTCACTACTGACCAACCCCTCTATCACGGCTCTGTAGCGTGCAGTCGTCCGCGTGCGCCGTGGAAGTTTTGCCAACGTGAGAAGAGGCTTCCGTGTGGTGGCTTGCGATGAGCCAGTGCCGTGCTCTTGATGTGGACGCACTTCGCTTCTTTGGTCCATTCGTGGCCGGTTTTCCCAATTGATCTGCATCACCGACCACCCAAGCCAAGCATACAATTTGGGAGCGATAGAACCCTGCAAATTACGGGCTCACTGCGCAGCAAAGTAGTCGAGGGGTCGTTGCGTTCGTTGCTATTTTGAACAGAGTATGTGATAAGCGCGACTGATCATTACACACCTCACCTGTATGTTGATAAAAGATGTCGCCGCGCGCCGCCCTGCGCAGCCACTGAAGTCAGAATCAGCAACGGTATTGCGTCTTGTCGGCTATCGTGACAGCAATAGGGCGAGTTGGAGCCTTCACGATCTATAGTCAAAGTCAAAAATGATCTAAAGTGTCGACAGCGAATTGGCAGCTTGGAAGCACTGCTTGTCAGAACGATCGTCTTCAGAGAAACGAGCTGGCCACCGATCCACAAGCTCTCACAACTGTATCTCGAGTGGAGCTGGCAGTAAACACATACGCCAGCCCTGCGTAAGCCACCTTGGCAGTAGCAAGACACAGCGGCCTACAGCCAGAGCGGCAGCACAGCCCTACGAATACCAACCTCGTCTCGCTCCATTTGAGCGAGCTTGACGCTGCTGACGAAGTCTATTGAGAACCTCGGATCAGAGAGCTCGAAGCTCTTGTTCACAGCAGCAGCAATGTTTGCGGGCCGTCGTCTTGCTTCTGCATCTGCAATTCATCGCATCAGAAACTTGTCATATCGCCAATTCCACGCAACATCCGCAATCATGGTCAAAGCAGGAGACGCCATTCCCAGCGTGGAGCTTGTAGAAGGCGCACCAGACAAGAAGGTGAACATCGCCAATGAGCTCGCTACCGGCAAAGGCATAATTGTTGGTGTGCCTGCGGCATTCAGTGAGTAGCCATAGACTTGTGCAGACGTCGCTTAGTTGCGCCGAGGCGCGGCTGGCGTAGACAAGAGCGAGCAGGATGCTGATCCGTCTGCACAGGCCCAGCTTGCTCTGCAAGCCACGTTCCTGGCTATATCAACCACAAGGATTTGAAGGGTATGATCCGAACTCCGTGTGATATAGAGTAATACTGACGATATAAGCCGCGGGCAAGGTATTCATTGTCGCGGTCAACGATCCTTTCGTGTCGGTCACCCTATATGGTAGTCCATGCGGGCTTCTCCCCGGCGGCATTCGGCATAGGGCTAACACATCTTGTGCAGCATGAAGGCTTGGGCCGAATCTCTGGATCCGGGTGCGAAGTCTGGCGTAAGTAGTCATCCATTCCCTCGGGCTGCCACCAGAGTGGTGTGCAGGCTCTGAACCGGGATGTGAACTGGCGCTCGCGAAGGTGTGCTAATATATAACGCCACAGATCCGCTTCCTCGGAGACCCTCACGCTGAGCTGACCAAGGCCTGGGATCTTGAATTCGACTCCGAGGCTGTCTTTGGACAGAACAGAGGAAAGCGATGTGCCATCGTCACTGAAGATGGCAAGGTGAAGTCAGTTCACATCGAGCCTGACAACATTGTAAGTCTCTCGACTGGCGTCCACCTCTGGTAACTGTTGCTAACGAGCATCTAACTCCCCAGGGCGTCAACGATTCTGCCGCCGAGAAGGTTTTGGCATAGAGTATATTGACACCGCTTCACCCCACGAAGCAAAGTCAGTACTTACTAGAAGATAGATGAATGGAGCGGCAACAACATCGATTGTGGTTCATGTCAATCTTTATACACAAGCTGTGTCTATGCATCAAATGAACAAAACTCCCAGCCCATGCTTACCCTGAGCATGCAACCTCCACAACTCCTGCTTGAAGCACTCTACAAAGACCGTCGCCGCGGTCTCACCTCATTCCCAGTTCCCAGCGCCGGCCGTTGATGTGATCATGGCCCAAGGGGGTATCGAGCTATTGAATGACAACATTGCGTACAAATGGAGTCCACCAATGAGTGAACCTAGGACAGGCCAAGCAAGCCACCTTGCTGGGCAAATTTAAGCTGGAACTCGCGCAGGTCAGCCCATGATCTGAGTTCGGCATCCTCGTCGTCTGGGTTGTTGCTGCTTCCGTCGGCGTCGCTGTTCGCAGGGCTTGTGCGTTCCAGCTTCATAAGAATTTTCAAGAAAGCGCTCAGATACTCTTGAGCTTGCATTGCCAATGGACCCTTGCGTTGATCTGGAGTCTCGAGAAGAGTGCTGGCAATGGACCGGATCTTCATGGTCTGCATGTTCGTTAGTAAGGGTGTTTCTGGAAAGCAGTCGATAAGTGCACTTACGAAAGAATCGCCATTCGGCTCCATGTTGACCTGATCGATACTGCCTAGGACGGTAAGGAGGTCCTTCACGATACTCTCGCGCTCATCGCGCATCTCGTGCTCGATCATATCGTAGTGACTGGTGGCGACTTGCGGTACCATGTTGTCAATACCAGCAGCTGTAATGCCAGCTCCAGGTGAGCTTGGCAGGGAGTGTGGAGACTGTCGCGAACGGTGGTGAGCTTCGCACAGATTCCAGTACTTCTCTACCAGATACGATCGTGTTGCCAGGCTCGAAGCATAGATGTTGGCCTTCTGGATTTCGTGTTGAGAGCGTCGACGCTCTTCAGCGTTCTGCTCAGTCATTGTTCGTGACGACGGGCTCATCAGAGATTGTGCTGGGTCACGCCCAAGGTGAGGCTGAGCTGCAAAAGCTGGATAGAAGGTTCCGTTCTGTTGGCTTGGCGTTCCGATATCCGTGCGGACAGTCAACTCTGACGGCAAGTTACTCATTGCTTCCTTGCAGCGGCGAAGAGACTCGTGCAACACGCGTTTCTGCCGGTCCCAGTCTACAATGGCATCGATACCCCAAGCCATTTCCATTGTCGCCAGTGCGTTGTACGAGCAGTACACTCGAACATTGGCATTGAATCCTGCGATGGTAGGTACGAGACCGGAGGGCTGTTGCTCTGTGTGTGTAGGATAGATGCAGAAGTCGTCCACTTCAGCAGGCAGTGGAGGGTATGGCTCCGTGTGGGTTGGAGGAGGGATGACGAGTTCTCCGAAGCTAGCTCCCAGTTGCTCCATCGACTTCACGCTAACGAACATTGTCCAAAAGATGCGGCGACCCATCTCGAGCGTGATGTTGTCGACATTCTGGTCGTTGCTGTGGTCTGTGCCATTGGTGTGGCTTCCCATTGCCGTTGGTAGCGAGCCCAGTTGGGCGTAACTTTGGGCTTTAGCCTTATGCAAGCCAAGAGTTCGAAGGATGGTTAGGCATTCTCCGAAGTATAGCCGACCCAGACGCCATCTGAAAGTGTATACTCCCATTAGCGCGAGGAAGTAGCTCGTCGCCGCATCGTACACATTGAGGTTGTCGCTCTCCAGATACCCTGGTCCACGAGCAGCAGCACACACCTTCTGGCATCGCTGCACAAGGCTCATGTGCTTGGGAAACATGTTCTCCCGCTTCTGCGCCTTGAGGTGTAGTCTCGGTTTGCGTGGAAATGATGCGACAAGGGCTCCAACCATGGATGCGAGCAATGCCAAGAACGACTTGTTTGTCAGGTCCTCTCTGTGTTTCCATGCCTCGCGGAAACTCGGTTCGTGTGGAAAAGGGCACAACGGATGAATGTATGTAAAGAAGTCGTCGATGAGCAAGTCAAGAGTCTCGATGGGACAAATCGACTCTGCTGAGAGAGGAGCAGACGAGTGACCGGAAAGTGCTGCTAAAGCATGTGCTGCGTTTGTGGGCGAAGCTGGCGAGGACATGCCAGAGCCAGGCGTGCTGGCATTGGCTTGCTCTTCCAGACGTCTGCGCTTGATGGCTTCGGCATGGCGGTTGGGTGGTCCTCGCCGTCTGCTAGGTCGATCGAAGGTGCATGGGATGTCAAGAGCAGCGCAAGCTCGACATGGAGGTCCTGTTTCGTCACACTACGCTAGTTAGAATCGTGAACTGCGAGCAAATTCTGCACTGTTCGCCGTACCTTGACTTTTCGAATCGAGCAGGAATCGCAGGCCTTCCGTAACCGGTTCGTCTTTTGTGGCTGCTCGGGAGTCGAAGTCTGCGTAGGTGGTTGCGAGAGTCCTGCAGCGCTCGTTGGGTGGCTCGTCACTGGCGTTGGCTGCTGCAACTGATGGGAGACATGCGGGATGTAGTGCCTTGGCTGGTCCTCGGGGTGGTGCTGAAGCTCGTGGGCGAGGCTTTGAATGTGCTGGCTTGCGGGACTGTTGTGACCAGTGCCAGGTAACGTTTCGACCTTGGGATATATGGGCTGGTTTAAGCTGCTGAACTGCAGCTGCTCTTGCTGGGCCGGGTCGAGCAGCTGCTGTGCACCGCCCTGGGTCGGGTAGAGGGCATTGTAGTGCTGTTCCTGCTGCTGTTGTGGCGGCGGCGGAGGGTAGCCGTTGTTGTTGTTATTCATTTGCGCCAGCATCCAGTTGTGCACCTGGAGCTGCGATGAGTAATAATTCGACATCACTGCGGCAGACATTCGGGACAATGGTGGGCGAGCGAGCTTTGGTTAGGACCCAGAGTGTAGCGCGAATCCGCGCGAAAGTGGGCGCGGTGTCGCCGGTAAATAGGTCGCTGACACACAGGAGCGGTACTTACGATGACAAGTTCGATCGATGGATGCCAGACGCGACTGATAACTGAGCAGCGGCAAGTGGCGGGCCTCGACTGGGATCCCTCACTGGCGTGGCACGAGGGGGCGAACAGACCAAGGCGATCAGGTCACGCACTCTCACGAGCGTAGTCCGAAGATTAGAGACGTGCTGCTGATGCAGGCGCTGCCAAAACGTGCAGCAAAACCGCCCAGGGCAGCAGTAAGCTCAAACTCTATCTGACTGTCAAAGACACTCGAAACAAGGGTCGCCTGGCAGAGACGCTAGCGTGCGAAAAAGCGTCGCCAGGCCGTGATGCTTGTGCTGGCAAGGTCCACCGCTCCGGTGTGTCGCAATCAAACCACCCAGACAACCCATGAGAGCAGGCCTGTCCTGGCCGCCAACGACACCTGGACGCTGTGAGGTGATGCAATGGGCGATGCTGGTGGAAGCGATGCGGATGTGCTGCTCTAGCTGTATACACGCGTCTGTCTGTCCATTGCACCCTTGGCGGCTGCTCCACCGCGAGAAAAAACGACACCTGGACCACTTCTTCGTCCGCTCGCACAGGGCACTTCCCGCGCAGTCAACATCAGCGAGCGCGCACGCTAGGCTCTTGAGCAGGACGGCAGCTTTGCAGGGCTCCCAGACGAGCTTGCCGCTCACCTCCTGCTAGCCACCACTGCAGCGCCTCGAGCCTTGTCTGCGAGCGAGCGGCGGTCGCTGGCGTGACTTTGCCACTTGTACCTGGTGGGCAGTTGCTGGCTGCTGCCGCATGCTAAGGCAAGAGCCGCAACTAACAACGAACCACCACGACATCAGCGTCATCGTGCAGGCTACGTTCAATCGTCACATAGCCTAGCAAGTACATAGCAAACAGACAGCTGCAGGCCGTATCCACTTGCTGTCCGAGTTCGCTCTCAACTACAACAGCCTGTACTGAGACGGGGCCCACAGGCAAATCTCTCAGCATGCAATGCTGTCTCTCTCGAAGCCTAGCGCCGTTCGGCTGCTGGTAGGCGAGCGATTCATCACGCAGATTGCCAGTTCGTAAGTAAACTTTGGTGACAGGGTGTCTGTACACCTGTACTACTGACCCGTTCGGTCAGCAGCTACTCGGGCCCGACCTTACATTTTTGGACAGCAACGAGTTTTTGACATCAGACCGCGGGGTGCGCGCGAGCATCCCAACTGGACATCCACGTTCAAAGTAAAGTATCCCCTGCCGCAGTGGGTTGGCCTCAGAGCACCATGCAGCCAGTCTGATTCAGTAGTGATGAGTGCTTGGCGAGCTTGGGTTGGAGTTCCGAGTCTCATCCGCGAACCCTTCCTCACAGTAGAGACGGACTGGAGACCTGCTCGACAGAGCACATGCAGCAACCACATGACGCACAAAGGCTCAATCAACCTATATTCAATTGTTGCCGATTCCATTCTTGGTGCTTCTCGCTCACGTTGACGCAGGCCTTCCTGAACCCCAACACCCGAAGGCGCATCATGTCGTGGGGATTGTCACATTCTGTGTCGACGTAGCGGTGACCGTCGACCCTTGCTGTCTCGGTCATGGTCAAGATCACGGCAAGTCAGTAGGAAGGATTGAAGAAGTCAGCAACAACAGTCTCACCAATGCGATGACTGGGAAGCACACTGAGCAGGAAACCATTCTCCGAACGTTGAGGCCAATCGTCCCGCTTCGCTTTCTGATCGTCGTCACGATTCCCAGACAATAATGAAGCATTGGATAGCCTCATTGACGAGCCGCACTTGTCGCATGAATACTATTTACTGCACACGCCTCAGAAAGAGTCGGACAACTTTCGGGATCCCAGAAAGGGAATTTGACAGAAGGCACGGAACCTTCGACAAAACATCGAAACAAAACCTTGAATTCGATGGCCGGGCCCACATAAACCTAAAGCTCGCAACAGGTAATCCTGAAGATGTGGCTCCTTTTTACCAATCATATCCACAGCGCAATACTTCTCGCCTCATCATTGCAGAAGAAGGATGGCAGACACAAGGAGGCGGTGAAACGGGCGTCCGAGTATTGCCTCAAGACGGCGAGCGCAAGCTTTTCGAAGAGAATCTCGTGATGAGAACATTATTGGGGCCTCCGCTCCGGTTCTGCCGTGTCAGAAAAACAACTTCAAATTCCATGTAGTCCAATGAGAGCTGACTCTGGTCCCAAGATACTGCAAAGGATCCAGCGCGCTTTGCTTGCTCCGGAGCTTGAGGTTCCTCTATGGAGGCGCCACTTTCTGGTTGTTGTTCGGTAGGCGGCTCACTTGCGCGCTAGAAGCACATGCGATTCTCCCGCTGCACTACAATGACTCGGCAGGCTCTGTATCACAATCGCGATATAGGTAGGCAATAATAGGGACTACAGCTCCTGCGCCATCTGAAGGCCTTTGGACTGCAGTCAACTTCAGGTGTAGTATTGGCTTCTTGGTGCGTAGTGGAGCGGTGAAAGTGCATCCGCGTTGGCAGTAGTGTACTATCACGCTCGCATCCACACTCTACTGAACGATCGAGAATGTATCTCGGTCACCACAGGCGATACGTGGTTAGCCCGCGAAGTTGTGCTGATGGACGAGTAGAGTACATCTCTAAGCGAATGGCCCTCGTCAGAATGCTGCGACACGGGAGACAGCTGTGAACTTCACACCGCTCACGGAGCTTCTTTCGTTGTCGTGGCTGTTGGTTGTATCGACCAGGAACCGCTGAAGTACCGGCGCATGGAGGCTGATTCGCCCATGACAGTGAAGATATCGAACTTAATGTTGAAGACAGGCGGGTGACAGCGGGTCATGGTGAAGGTGTAGATCGCGAGCGGTGAGCGCGACGGGGGATGAGGTGGGGTGTTGTTCGGCGGAATAGTACCTGAGCGTTGCTGCCATGAGAAATAGGATCAACAGTCCGTCTAGTCATCAGTCCCCGTTCGACTCAATCATCCTGCTGACGATGTAGGGCGTCAAAACTGTTCTGGTATGGATGTGCGAAGTCGTAGCACAGTATTCATGTCAAATCCAAGTAATGTGGGAATGCATTCGCGGTATCTCACGACGTGAAGTTCGTGAGGCTTGTGTCTTTGAAGAAGGTTCACGGCAAGCGTTGCACATCTCCTTGCGACCGCATCTCGAACTTCGCCATGTCATCGTACTTTCGACATTCAAGGTATTGATACAACCACAAATTTGCGCGAGGATCGCTCAGCTCCAAGAGCGGCATCTACATCTGTCGTCTCTGATAAGCGCCAGACGCGATGGCGCGCTGGCTGAACTTCGACACGGCGCTTCAAGAAGAGATCCTCAGATTCTGGGCTGCCGCCGGCCGGACCCAAAACACTGCCCACTCTGCCAGTGCCGATGCGCCTGAGAGAGGAGCCGAAGTCGCAAGAGACTCATCCCCGAATATGCAATTGCCCGATGATCTACAGCAGCGCCAGTGCAGAATCTTGATTTCTCGCATCAGTGAAGCGTTGAGCATTCCGGATAATCCAGACGACACTGAACGCAAAACATGGCTGCGAGACAGCCGAGCAGCATTGGAGCTGGCTCTGGCCCCTGCACCGAGATGCCACCTGCTTGAACTGCCTGCGAAGCTACGCGAGATGATCTGGACGCACGCAGTGACGCAATGGACTCCAAGCTCTCCGGATGTCAACACGAAAGCATCATCATGTTCTTCACCGCAGATGTCTCGTAGGGAGTTGGTCAAACGACCAATTAGGATGGATCGTCTGAACCGCCCCTGCCCTGCGCCCATCACCTTAGTGTCTCAGCAACTGCGCGCAGAGACTTTACAACTGTACTATCAGGAGAACGTCTGGGAATGTTGGAGACCATTGTTCTGGATAATAGATTGGAGTGAGAGCACATTGATAGACTGGCTCTCCTACATAGGGTCTGAACGTACAGAATGGCTGCAGCATATGGTCCTGCTGTACAAACATGAGAATGAGCTGGAACACGATATCAAACAGGCCCTTCTTGACGAGGGCTTCATGCTTGCAAACTGCACTATCGACGACCAGCATGAATTGAGCGAGTACGAAAAGGCATCTGCAGTGCTAGGGCTCCCTCGTCACTTTGGTCGGAAACGAAAACGGGACTACTGGATGGTGGGCAGTGCTGCAACCTGAGCCTTTCCCAAGTGGCATTCCCTGCCAGGGATACGACTAGCGATGGATGGTAGCAATGCAACGGCGTGCTCTGGTAAGTCACCACGATGGGCCTTCTTTGAACGTCAATGCTTCAGCATACCCATCAGAAGAGCTTATGAACCATCTCATCGCAACCGGCATGGTGAACCATTCGGGCTCAAGCAACCAACGTTGGCTGCCTCCCAGCGATGCGTATTTCCGGCGTCGACACACGTAAGAACTTGCGCAGCACCACGGCATACGTCACTTCATTTCGATTGGAAGAAGCTAGATGACAGGATATCTCCTCGCGATCGCCCACGCTTGCGGCAGACACAACCGTAGTGCACTGCCTCACTCGCTTAATGTAGCGAAATGGGTTCAGATTTGCCGACTTGGGGGATCTTCAGCTGGGGTGCTTGGGGAGTAGTTACCGGCGCGTTCCCAACCGGAAAAGCCCGCACGAAAATCGCTGTCGCAGCTCATGTTCACGTTGCGTCCGGAACATGTTCAACGGCAATCTTCCAGCACCAAGCTAGAACGAGGAAGCCGCCAGTCTCTCCCGCAGGGTTGCTTCTTGCCAGGACCGTCAATAGCCTACAGCTCCCAAACGCAGGGAAGAGGACTACCGGAGCGCAATGACTCCATAATTGCCCTACTTCACCTCGCCCAGCACGAGCGGCAGACTATGATCCACCAGAGGTAGGGGATAGCAGCTTCTGTTCTGCGCTGTGCTCATCCTCTGCGATCGACATTGCGAGTGGGCTTCCACCTTGGGCAGATTTTCACAGCTGCGAGTGGCTCCACCCAATTGTGGCCAGCTGGCTTTACCCGGATGTTGCTGAGGCCAGTACAGAGCATGCTGCGATCCTTGGAACCATACCAAGACTTGCGATTGGCGACACTGCACTTAACCCGTCTGCATAATATTCTGCGCACGACTCTTAGATCATATGTGTTGTCCGTCCAGGACGTATTGGCATAGCGGTCGTATTTTTTCTCGTAGACGGCGTGAGCATGCGACGGTTGACCACCTCAGGCTAAGTTTCTTTCGCGGTCCGGGAGAGCTGCCTGATCGTCGGGCTTTCTACAAGACCTAGCGTTTCATCACATTAGACTTCAGCCTCACCGCGTCTCGCCGAAGCTGACTCGCAAACGTCTCCCTCAGCCTATGTGCTCTCCCCCGCCGTCAGCGCTAGATGCCAGTCGTAAAATGGAAAAAGGCTCATTCCTACTACGTGGAAGGTAGCATAGGATCACTGCCGCCGCTTGCACTATTTGGCAATGCGCTTCGCCAAATGATACAGCTGACTGGGCACTAGTTCCTCCCGCAAGGTTTGCACGTCTTACTACGCTAGACCGACTGCCTTGCAGTGTTGTCTCAGATCCCAGACACCTCATCCATGCCACAATTTGACGTGGCTTGCCTCGAGATTACACGAACCCGGACACGTGCGTCTGGTTGACTTCGACAGCAGCGGGAGCGGGTGGTCATCATTAATTCGTGACTACGAGTTGTCTCATCGGAAGCGCAACTTATTGCCACCTTGAGGCCCTGATGCACAGCTCGCAAAGCTATCCGTTTCGGGACGTGCGACAACCGAGAGTGGCGGACTAACTCGCGCGCAGAACCAAGGTCTGTGGGTTCCTTAGGCACTTCTGTAGCTTACGACGCTACTGCAACAGGAACATTATCAGGCCCCGTTTACTAGCAGGCGATTATCGATGGAAACACGATTATCGCTAATTAGCGATAATCGCAGAGTCGCTGCATTCTCGCTCGGTATACGCGACGATAATTGACTAGTGCACTTGTTAGTAATCCTTGGCTGCGGCTACGACGCGACACGTTGGCGTTTAATACTGCCGCCATCCCTTCGGGATAGCGACCTTTCTACATTAGTATGCTAGCGCTACGCCATGAAGTCTATCTCGATGAATTCAGCGATTTTTTTGTCGCTAAATGGGTGGGTATTTGGCTTTTGGCGTCTGACCTACTATCGTAGGCTCCGAGCGCTCGTACGACCGGAGTTCAGCGATAATCGACAATCTTCACTCGCTAGGCAAAACGGCCACAATACGCTGCGATTATCGCTAAAATCGCCTGACGATTATAGCTTATAAGCGATAATCGCCTGCAAGTAAACGGGCCCTCATATTCTAGTTTCGATGTCTCTACTCTGTTCACTCCCGCCACCGAATATTGCTAGAGCCGGTCCTTTCTCCAGTCCGCGCTCTGGCTCGACCGCACCCGCGAATGCCCTGCAAGCTATATCTGTGTCGCAAAACACATCCTCTTCAGAGCGAACAGTTGCTCGAAACAATTGCTAGTCTCCTCGATACACCCGTGAATATCAACAACGGTTCCCTGTAGTTCCATTCTCGCAAAAGAAACCGCCAAGAGCTCGATCCTAGTTCCAACCACAATAGCGCGGAATCCCTTGCCTTGAAGACACCCTCCACATGGTCATTTAGCCAAAGATTACGCCGCAGACCTGTGCGGCCGTAGATCATCACGAGGATGGCTGACTGTCCGTATACCTAGATGAGCGCCAGGAGGCGAGTCGGCTCCATAGTCATTCTAGGGCACCAGCTTCTGTTCGGCCCTTGTATCAGGGTGCAATTCCGCTGCTTGCGGAAAAGGTCTGCGCCATTTGAATGTGCGCCGTCGTGGTTGCCCTGCACAGCTACGATTTGTGAAGATTGCGATCAACCAGAACACAGCCCAGCGCAAGGTCATTGCTATCATCATACCGTTCGGTCTATTGCCTAGCTGGCGCTTACACAGTTCAAGCAGAGTGGGATGACCCACGACGCAAATCATCCACTCAAGCAAGTCGCATAGGTTTACGCAAAGATGAGGATCAACATTCAGAAAGTGACTCGATACCGTTGCGTTGACACGAAGGAACAAGTGTGGGGGCCGTGCCCTCCATGAAGGAGACGGCGGCCTTTGAAAGTCTCTCGAAGAACAAGCATTTGCTGCTCTAGCAAGACCTCAGGCAACTTCCATACTAAGCACGCGTTGGACGCCATTAAGAAATCCGAAGGCTCGAATATACAGTGGCTAGTAAGTCCCAGAGTGATTTGCAAGAAATCCCCCATCGATAACCATAACGTTGCCATTGCAATAGCCTCCAGCTTTACTTGCCAGATATAGCACAGTCGCGGCCAGCTCGTCCTCATTCCCCATCCTTCGGCGTGGTACCAGACTTCTCGGCATTACACCCTCGGTGTGCTCCCAAGCTTTCGAAACGGATGTAGTCATATCCGACGGGAACCACCCAGGCGCGATAACATTTGTCCTGATGTCGTGCGGCACGAGGAAGCTTCCAAGATTCTTCATTAGGTGGTGGACTGCAGCTTTGCTGGCATTGTCTCAAACAGTCGATTCCAGTCAGTATCATCTCAAGAGTCTCAGCGAACCACCGCTCGAAGGCCCACTTACAGACGAAGGAGTCTGTGAACCTGGTCAGGCCTCCAACACTACCTATGGCAAGGACTTGGCTCGTTGGTGCAGCAGGATCTCGACGCTGGTTGCCACATTCAAGCAGCTCTAAGAAGCCCATAGTCGTTGTGAAGACCGCAGCCACATTGGTCTCAAGGCAGTCACGCCAAAGCTCTTGGGGTCTGTGATTGAAGTAGTAGTCACGGATGTCTTTGATCGAGGACTCGCCTGTAGGCTTTGGCCGCGCATCTGGGCTGCTGTCATAAGTCGTCATGCCTGCATTGCAGACAAGCAAATCTATATATCCGGTCTCATTTGTGATGATATCGACAGCTCGCTGCACATCTTCGCGAGAAGTCGTGCTGCCCTGGATGGGTATGATGTTGCCATGCACCTGTGTCACGTGTCAACAAGCATTTGTATGGCGGTTCAGCACTTACTGCTTGCTTGGTTGCTTCGTCGAGTTTCTCTTGCCGTCTGCCAGTAATGTAGACCTTGGCACCTTGGCTTTCGAGAGTTTTGGCGATAATCAGACCTTGCTGAATGTCAGCTCACGGGGCTGCGGCTACTACACAATCCGAAAACACATCGACGATCGAGCTTGCATACCTAGTCCAGTGCCACCTGCGGGGTTGACATTAGCACAATTGAATCTAGAAATGCTTGGTGGTTTCCTCTGACCTCCTGTCACTACTGCGACAAGACCTGAGACATCGTTTAGATAGCTCGGATTGTATTGAGAAGCCATGAGTTTGGAAGGATAGTCTCGTGAAAGGTAAGGATGATTGATACTGACGTATCTGACAATCGTATAGAATCTTGATCTACGATTATGCCTTAGACGGAGCAACAGTCGTTGGCGACAGTGCGCAAGTATTGGGCAGATGGACTCGGGTTCGGCTCCTCCAGCCGAGCACTTGTCGGCACCTTCGAGAATTCGACTCCACGTCGCGCGTCAACAAGACTCCGGAGACAAAGATTCGGGATGTAGCGTAGCCACGCGTTACACGATCGCATAAAGCTCGTGCTATGATCCAACAATCTCATGCGGATCATGAAAGAGCGACTTCCATCGAGATCATGGTCACCGCCATCCGCATATCGCATTAGCCGGGTCTACCGATGTGACACACTGTGCATACGCTGCAGCTAAATCGCTATAGGCATAGAAGAGAATTTGATTTCTAGTGGATGAATAGCAAGCTCAAAGCTAGAACATCTGTCGAAGCATGCACCTCCATGGATGTGTGATGTAGCGACGCTCGAGGAAGAGGGGAGGTCAGGACTGATCCCAGATGTCACAGAGTCAATCAGGTTTCCCCAACAAGAACTATCAAGGGCTATGCCGCTCTCTCAAGCCAGGAAACCGTGGGTGAAGCGTGCGTTCTGGAAAACTTCCAGAACATGCAGCGAAAGGAGATGCGTGCAATCTCACGAAGACCACTCAGACAGGACAACATTTCGAATCAATAGGCTCAGCGCGAACAGAGTCGCCAAGAGGACTGGCCAGTATACGTGAGTTTGCGACAACAGAACAACCAGTCCAAATGCGGCACGACGCAGTGTTACACAAATGTACTACACAGCAGGCCACGAAGGCTGTTGAGTCCAGCATCCTCTTCCAGTCAACAACACGGCAGAACCTTCCTGCGCTCAGGACAAGACTCTGAGACAGAAAGTTCCGCTCCCACTCATCAACAAGGATCTCTTGGCACTCGCCACGTACCCACGCCTCGACTCTTCAAATATACCAGCAACAAAAGTCGAGACGGACGAAGAGTCAGTCCGCCACGCCCACCTGCTTCAGATCCTGTCTCCGTACCTTCAAATCCAACCTTCTTCTCTTGCAAGCCAACATACTGACGATATAATGACCAAAAAGTGACACGCTCACCAGCGGAATCGAGACAATACACAAAACGCGAGACGCAATACGAGCCAGCTGGAAGGTTTACTTTTCCTGTCGAGCGTCTGTTGACCTGCAAAGCTACCTGACAGCGAGACTTTAATTGCGACAACACATGAACCACGAGGTCTCGAAAGCTTGCATCTCATGCTGATGCATACAGTGTACTTGCCAACTTTGTTTCATTCTTGAGTAGGATGCTATTGTACGTACTGACCGTACACTGCTAAAAGCTGTTCATGAGACGCATGAAGTGCAAGACAACAAATTGCCGAGCATGTGAGTGAAGTGTCGTCTCAGACGAGCAAGACTATGCCTGCAACGGTGTCGAGTACGACCTACCAAAGAGTACCTACCACCTTCACCAATGCGCAACATGACTATCAGTCTCGCGCTTATGATTCAGCAGACCAACGCCTAGACTGTGGCGGCAGAGACCAACAGACATACTACGATTCGATGAATCATTCGAACTGGAGACAAACCCAGATGTATGACTTGAAGCACACCTCAAACATATTTCCCGGCCCTTCCCTACCCGGCGACGTCTTCCCAACGCGGTGCAATTGGTTGTCGCCAAGTGTCGACTTGGAACGAGCGAGGTACGCGAAATTCGCGAAGCGCCCTCATGTAACGTGAAGTTTGAAGGAACTTTATGCGGAGTACTTCGGGGTGATGTCTCACTTCGTCGTGGACTGGACAACAGTGCACTGCGAATTTCCTAGAGAGTTGAAGGAGCGGTGTGACTTTTTCTTGCTCCGAGGAGGCACTAATGTAATCCCATCTGGCTGTTCTCTGCTGCTAAGGCGGATAGTAGTAGTAGTAGCAGGAGCTTGTCAAAGTACTTAACCATGAGAGCAATCAGAATTGTTCTGGTCATCATTCATTGAGTAATGTGTAGCATGACGGCAGCTACAGAACCAGTTATTGGGGTTTGATCAAGATACAGGCTACCTTGAGCGCTTTTCGCATGGTAGAAGGCAAGCGTTCTCGTAAGGGAGGCCTCGCCGTAGATCGATATCTCGTTGCTGCAGACACTTGTCGGCTCTATCATGTCGTAGCTGTGCCGCCTCACCTCTTCTTACTTCCCTTTCCACCTCTGCCTCCCTTTCCTCCTCTCGCCGGCCCGCCCTTGCCCTTGTCACCGGTGGCATTACTCATCATAACCCGTACGCTCTTCACTGGAATCACCCCAATGACCTCTGGCTCTCGCCAACCCTTGACGAGTTCTGCCTCTCGCGGCCATATCCTCTCAGTGTCCTTCGAGCTGCGATCGAGCTTCTTCTCGTCTGAAGCATCCCGCAGCCACTTGTTGAGGATCTCTCTGGTGGCCTTGCCCTTCTTTTGCTGCCCTGGCTGTAGCTTCACTTTGTACTTGTACTTCGCCAGAGCTGCCCATGGAGCCACAGTAGGGATAGCTTCGAGAAGCTCGTCACCCACAAGGGGCTGACCGATGAGAGAGTCCAATAGACCAGCAGTCTCAGCCTCAGCTCCTGCATCGTCTTCAACGCTCTCATCCAGAGCTAGCTTGCGCATCTCCTCAGCCTCCAGGCCCTTTTGCTGCGCACGTTCATGTTGCGCCTTCCGCCTCGCTCTCGCTTCTTCTTCAGTCTCCTTCTTTTCTGCCTTGACTGCGGCTTCAGCTGCTCGTCTCTCATCTGCGGCCTTGCTTCCGAGCAATTGCATCGCCAAAGCACGATCTTCCTCATCCTGATTAGCGTATTTTGTGGCCATCTTCTTCTTCTTGCCTCGCTGTCCGCGCGTGGGCTTCTGGCTTGGCAGTGCGGGTTGGGCAGGCTTGCCTTTTTGAATACGCGCTAGCTCCTTACGTTCTTTGTTGGAAAGTTGAGGTGGTCCAGCGTGATCTTCTGATTGTGCCTCTTCACCGTCTGCTTCGGCTATGTCACCAGAGGCGGGCGCCTCTATTGTAGTCGAGGCTTCAGCTTCTGGTGCAGTAGGCTCACCGGTGTCTTCAGCATCGTCGTCAAGGTGCTCTGATCCTGAGTCGTCCTCATCCTCATCGTCTGTGTCGTTGTTTCCTGTTCTCCCAGCAGATGAAGTAAATCCAGCTGATCGCAGCGGATTTTGAGCATGGCTTCGAGGCGTGTGGTCCTCGTCATCATCTTCGGCGTCTTCGTTGTCTCCGTACGTCCGCCGTCGCTGCTCGTTGGGGCATTCATCGCTCGAAACATCGTCTGCTTGGTGTGATACATCGGGGAACTCATCATCGTCTCCATCACCTTCAATCTTCGGGGCCGGGCCAGCAGCATCGGGGAAATCGTCGTCGTCAGATGCAGAGCCTCCTGCAACTGAAGAGTCTGCAGCAGTATCGGCCTCTGTCAAGTCTGGAGTTGCCATGTAGCTGTTCTGGCGCGGAAGCTCAAGACGGTGCTTGAGATGTCGTGCTTTGCTCTCCTCGCTGATCTGAAACATGACTCCGAAGCCCAAAAGAAGCTTTGCAGGCGGCAGAAAGTTCTTCTTGCCCTTGATCACGAAGCCACCTGCAGCGAGATACTCGCCAGTAGGCGCAGTCTTCGAGACTTGATCGGCGTTCACCCACCATGCCGACATAACAGCCTTGCTGTCCCACGCGCTCGAAGTGCACACTGCAAGATCTCCTGCTTGCGCAAGGGTCGATGGTGGAATGGGATCTTCTGGAGTGAGCTTGTTCTTCACAATGACACTTGCCGCGCCTTGGAGGTCGGCATGGATGTAGACATCACCCTTCTTCAGGTGTCGTCGGTACAGTATCTCATTCTGCGGAGCGTCCTTGCCTGCGAGAACAAGATAGCCATCCGAAGAGATAAAGTAGATGAACTTCTCAAACCAGAATTGCTTTCGCACTGGTCTCAGTACATCTTTCTCTTGCTTGAGATCCTTCTTGAGTTGAGCCTGCACCTTTTGTTCGGTTGATTTGATCGCTTTCTTCGAGGCCATGACAGTTTTCTCTTGCTTGACAGCTGCAGAGCGCTTTTGGTCGTAGTACTGACGGGCGTTGACCCATGCAGATTCGGCGAGATCGATGTCGATGGTGAGTCGCTTGTCTTCATGCTTTGCGGGAGCCGGTTTCGACTCTTCATCCTCGCTGTCTGAAGGCTCGCTGTCAGTCTCATTCGCATCGTCATCTTCGTCTTCCACACCCAGCTCGGACAACATGAGAGTCATGGTATTCTCGTGTAATTTCAAGGGAAGCTTGATCAGCTCCGCCACAGCATTGTGTCGTTTCTGCTCCTGCTCAATCAAACGGCCAATGTCTTCCCAATCCATGCCCTGTGCAATGAGCCCATTGACGGCAGCTGCAGCTTCCTCCACACGCTCTACATTGGCCTCGATCGCTTGCGCTTTACGGACATGCAATTCTTGCACTTGCTGTAGACCATTGATACGCTGTTCTTGCTCCTTCTTGGCGTATTCAATTCGCTTCTTCGCATTTTCCTCCTTCTCGGCTAGCTTTGACTCCAGCTTCTGGCCCTCGATGGAGGAGAAGAACTCATCGACTGCAATGTTGAAGCCATCATGCTCGAGGAAGACATTGGACGAATCTTCGGCCAACTGTATCGGCTTGAAGGGGTGAAAATCTTCGTACATCAAGCCTTTTGTGTCGTCAGCATTGTCGTCGCCTTCTTTTTGCTGCGCGGGCGATTTCCTCTGAGCCAAGATATAACCCTTCGCCACCGGCTGACTTGTAATGTCCTGCACCACACTTTCCGCAAGCTGGAGCGCCTGCAGCACTTTTTCTAGCAGGTCGTCGCTGTCCACGACCTGCTGAGGCTCTAGCTCGCGGTCCACTTGGGAGATGTGGATGGCATGATCGAGCAGGATCGGTGGGAACTGCGTGGTCGTCACGGCCAATGCCTTGCGCAAGGTGTCTCCCGTCTTCTTCTTGATCTTCTTCCCGGGCTTGTTGGGCTGCTCTGCCTGCTTCGTCGCCGTCTTCTGCAAGGCTTCCTTGAGCCATTCCTTGGTCAAATCCGGCACACCGTCCGCATTCTGCCGCAGTGACAGATTGTACTTCAGGCCGGCCCGATACTGCTCATGCTCGGCACCTTCGCTGACACTGCGCAGCAAGCCGAGGATGGTGAAGTCGTTGTCCGTGAGGATGACATTGCCGCCAGCGTAGAACTCCAGGAACAGGCGGTAGACTCCGTCGGCGTGCGAAAAGGTGAGCTCAATGACTCGATCGGTGCCAATCTGTCGAACACCGGTGCATCTTCGTGTGCGCAAGAACTTTCGCAGCCGGGCAACAAAGGGCGAGGGAGCAGCGGCCGTGGCGCGTGCAAACTTGGACAAGTGGCAGCGGAAGCCCGAGTCGACGACGAGTTGCTCGCGCTGGTCGGGCTTCTGGAACTTGAGCAGGAAGATGCGTGATGACAGATCGTACACGTTCGCCAATCGCAGCGACGTCAGGCTGTTGCTAAGCTCGTGCGCAATAATCTTCACGTCCAACGACGAGAACCTCTGCTTCATCTTTCCGCATTCGGTCAAGATTCCAGCAAGACGATATGAACAAAGTCAGAGTGAAGCTTGTCGACAATGTTTTCTGTTTGCCCACCTCCAATCATATCATGCCGTCATTGCAATGGCGTCGCGTCCCACAATTAGAACTAGTTAGTTAACTTAGTTAACAATGGCGACCGCCGACACGAGGCACCGGGATCAGCTCCACGACTCTTCCACTCTTCGTCTCCTGCCCTGCAGTGGAACATCTCATCAGCATGACAACGACAGCCATCCGGCCATCGCGGCTTCACGTGGTCTGTCACTACAGATAGGTCTAAGTTACTCCGCGTCTTTCCTTGACTTGCAGCTCATTCGCTGCGTTCTTTGACATACTCACACACAAAGCACAGAACATACACACGCGACACAGCCGTGTGGAGAGTTGGCACGCGACCGTCAACATGGCACAACCACAGGCAAGCGGAAGCTCAAGAACACAGACTGACCACAATACTCTGGATCCACTTGGCATGCGGCGGAATACTGGTTACATGCCAGTCGAACATTATGGTGAGGATAGCTCGCGTTTGTCTGGCCAACAAGATCACATCTGACACCCTTCAGGTTTGATCGGTAACATGCACACGGCTGCACTTGTGGCCACAGACGGTGGGCTGGACTTGATGTGCTGGCCCAACTTTGATTCTCCCTCCGTCTTCTGTCGCATGCTGGACAAGGATAAAGGCGGATCCTTCTCCATCACTCCTGTACCCCTTGGTGACTCCGACAAGGGCGTCTTGACTACCAAACAGCAATACTTACCAAGCAGCAATATTCTGCAGACCACCTACCTGAACGACGACGGTGTGATGAGAAACATCGACTTCTTCCCACGACCAAAGCACCTTGAAGCGTCTGCTGTCTTGGAACAGGAAGATGAACCGCAGGAGTTAACAAAGTGGCTTGTCAGGAGAGTCGAATGTGTTCGAGGCGAAATTGAATTTGTTGTCAGAGTCCTGCCAGCTTTCAACTACGCTCGCGACCGACACGTGATAGAATTCAACGAGCATCATGCAGATGGTGAGTCGGGAGTATGCACGTTCCGGAGCGACACACTGGCCTTGGACTTCTTTGTCACAGAAGATCAGCCCGATGCAAACGAAAGGAGACCCGAGGTGCGGTTTGAAACAACCGAAGGCCACGCTCTAGGTCGAGCTGTCGAAGCGAGAGTGCGCATGAAAGTGGGCCAATCTTGCTCCTTCGTACTGCGCGATCACGACCCATCCACGGAGCTGTGGGCGCCCGAGAATCGCATTACCTCTGCTATGCTTGACAGGTTGCAGAGGGATACGAAGGACTATTGGTATCGTTGGATGTCGCAATCAACATACAAGGGCCGATGGCAGGAGGCTGTCCAACGCAGCCTTTTGACCTTGAAGATGCTGACATTTGAACCGACTGGCGCCATCATCGCGGCTCCGACCTTTTCCTTGCCAGAGGTAGGACTCCACCATCTCTATGAATATATCCCTCGAGAAGCTAACGCAGTAACAGGCTTTTGGAGGCAGCCGTAACTGGGACTATCGTTTCTCGTGGGTCAGAGACAGTAGTTTCACCATTTACATATTTCTTCGCATGGGATTCCGACAAGAGGCTGAGGCATATATGGGATTCATCCGCGATCGACTGATGTATTCGCGGCTTCCGGATGGCGCCCTTCCAATCATGTTCGACATCCATGGCGATACGGATCTGCCCGAGCTCGAACTTGATCATCTGGAAGGCTATCGAAAAAGCGCACCAGTGCGCATAGGCAACGGCGCGGCAAATCACAAACAGCTCGACATCTACGGCGAACTCATAGACGGTATCTATCTGTATAACAAATACGGTAAACCAATCTCATACGATGCATGGCTTGCAATACGAGAGCTCACAGACTTTGTTTGCGGCTTGTGGAAGGAGAAGGACATGTCTATCTGGGTGCGCACGAATTTTTGGCGTTTTGCTACTGACGACTTGTACTGACCATTTCACAGGAGGTCAGGGGAGAAGTGCAATCGTTCACTTACAGTCGCATCTTGCTGTGGGTCGCCATCGATCGCGCTCTACGTCTGGCCGACAAACGCAACTTTCCCTGTCCGAATCGCTGGAAGTGGATGACCACCCGAGACGAGATCATGGAAGATGTGATGACGCATGGCTACAATGCTGAGCTACAGACCTTCGTTCAAAGTTACGAACATCCCGATGCAATCGATAGCGCGATACTCATTGCACCACTCGTGTTTTTCGTTGCGCCCAATGATCCCCGCTTCACCAATACTCTGGACAGGATTCTCTTACCTCCCGAGAAGGGCGGCCTTACCTCTAACGGGATGGTCTATCGATACAATCTACAGACAAGCAACGATGGCCTCGAAGGTGATGAAGGTGCTTTCAGCATGTGCACCTTCTGGCTTGTGGAGGCTCTTACCAGAGCGGGAGCTTACGAGTCCAAGTACCTCGATCGAGCAGTCAATTTGTTCGAGAATACCTTGGGCTTCGGTAATCACTTGATGATGTTCAGCGAGGAGATCAGCAAGAGCGGTGAGCAGCTGGGAAACACGCCGCAAGCCTTCTCGCACTTGAGCCTAATCAGTGCCGCGTTCAACCTCTCGAGAGTCATGGACAAGAGCGCGATCTAGATGAGCTGTTCCCGCTTCAATGTGAGCTGCAGGTCCGCCAGCCTCTACCGGCTTTGATTTCGCTTGCTGACGAGGAAAGTCGCGGTGTAGCTCTATTCGCCTATCACGTCCGGCACCCTTGACGAACCCTGCAGGTAGTCGACAACGCAATACGACATTCCGGAGCAAACGGAGTGAACTCAAAACAAACGCGACTTCAAGCAGTATAAGTACGCACGAAGAAGCACACGCGTTGCTTGTATATGTCGGCTGGGTCAGATGAAGATGTTCATTATCTTGCAGACCTGCTCTACGGATTTGAGAGAAGCGCACTCGTTACTTTCAGTGATACACCTACTTTGCGCATTCGGGCATCGTATGCACATCGCCGTCTGCTTGCGCTGGGGCTAATCTTTACTCCCGTCGTTGCATCACTGGCACTCGGTGACAGGGTAATCATGGTCGAGAACATCGAAAATATTTCAAGCGATGCACGGAGGTGCACGTGCTCATCCAGTGGCACGGCCGTCGTGCTGGGCACCATGCTTGGCTCGAGTAAACATTCGCTCTCGAGTGCACAGAGGAATGTCACTGTGCGTCATGCCTCTCACTTCGAGGGGGCAACGCGAGTGCTGCAGAACCGCCAAGCACGCGCGCTGTGCAGCCAATGACGCATCAGTGTCATCGAGCAGCCAGTTCATTCGCTAGCCAAGACGATCTGGTGCATAGTCTAGGCTGCTTCCGTGAACCCTTGTTGTCCTCAGATGTTTGTAGATAGATGTATATACAGCATATCCGCGAAGCATGCGCTGTGACGGCACAGGCGATTCTGAGCAATCACAATCGACATCATGGGAAAGGATGAATCCCAAGGCGAGGGCATGCGCTCAAGCCACGGCAACAAGCCACTCTCGAAGGCTGCTCATGCTTTAACATTCGACGGCGTTGTTGAAGAGCTTGGTGCGCATCAAGACACAGGGTTGACCGCAACAGAAGCGAAGCAGCGACTGGATACCTATGGCAAGAACGAACTCGGAGATGGGCCTGGTGTTCAGCCTGGGAAGATCCTCCTCCGACAGGTTGCCAATGCAATGACTCTAGTATGCGTTCCACTGATCATATCATTGCGGTGTGACAGCTGATCCACTGGTAAATAGGTGCTCATCATGGCCATGGCTGTCAGTTTTGGCATTGGCTCATACATCGAAGGAGGCGTTATCACGGCAGTGATCGTTCTCAATATTGTCGTTGGTTTCTGGCAGGAGTTCAATGCAGAAAAAACAATGGCATCTTTGAAAAGTTTGAGTAGTCCAACAGCCAGCGCAATTCGAGACAGCGAGAACATCACCGTCCCTACAATCGACATCGTTCCTGGCGACATGGTGGAGCTCAAGACTGGAGATACTGTTCCAGCCGACGTCAGGTACGTGGTATACAGTCACATTGGATGATCGCAGTACTGATGATGGCGTAGACTCATCGAAGCGGTCAATTTTGAAACCGATGAAGCCTTACTTACCGGTGAATCGCTACCAGTACACAAGGAGCCAAATCAGACATTCGAGGACGATACCGGCCCAGGAGACAGATTGAACATTGCATACAGTTCATCGACGGTGACTAAGGGAAGAGCTCGTGGTGTTGTCTTCGCGACCGGGCTACACACCGAGATTGGCTCAATTGCAGCAGCACTTCGTGCGACCAGCGACAAGGTTCGTCGTGCGATATTACCACTTCCCACCGTTGACACGCTAACATATCCTAGGTCCGTCCAGTAAAGAGAAATGACCAAGGCAAAGCTGGTCCGCATCGATACGCCCAGGCATGGAGTCTCACGACTACCGACGCGATCGGTCGATTTCTTGGTGTCAATGTTGGCACACCTTTACAGAAAAAGCTCTCGCGACTCGCAGTATTACTCTTTTTTATTGCCGTTGTCTGCGCGATTATCGTTCTGGCAGCCAACAGTTTCTCAAGCGAACAGGAGGTTATTATCTACGCCGTCGCGACAGGTCTGAGTATGATTCCAGCCTCACTGGTCGTTGTCCTAACGATCACGATGGCCGCGGGCACCAAGCGCATGGTCGAAAGACACGTTATCGTTCGCAATCTCAAGTCACTGGAGGCCCTCGGAGCGGTCACAGATATCTGCTCTGACAAGACGGGTGCGTTCTGGTTTCCGTAGTGACCGGCGCAAGCTAACGAAGATGCAGGCACATTAACGCAAGGCAAGATGATCGCGAAGAAAGTTTACATACCTGCTTCTGGCACATATTCTGTCGGCGAATCTGGAGAACCATTCAACCCGGAACTGGGAGATGTGACACTCGACGGTCCAGAGACAGAGAAAGGCTCTAAAGTCCAGCCTGAGGAACTCGTCAACGACTCACCTCATCTAAAATCCTTCCTCGATGTTGCTTCACTCGCCAACCTGTCGCACGTAACGAAAAGTAAAGAAGACGATCAATGGCACGCTAGAGGAGATCCTACCGAGATTGCCATTAATGTCTTTGCATCACGATTTGGCTGGAACAGGACAAAGATGACCACAGGCGACTCAGCAGCATGGAACACACTTCTCGAATTTCCTTTCGACTCTGACGTGAAGAAGATGTCAGTCATTCTCGAGGATGCTAAAACCAAGAAGAAGCACGTCTTCACCAAGGGAGCCGTCGAAAGAGTCTTGCAGAACTGCTCCCACTTTTATCCCGAATCCGCTGGCCGTGACCAGGACGCCACTGAGATGACCGACGACGACCGCCAAAAGATCTTAGACAAGATGGAGGAGTTTGCTGGTCTTGGTTTGCGTGTCCTTGCTCTGGCCAGTCGCCTTGCACCTACCGAGAACATCGACTATGAAAAGGAAATTGACCGCAGTGAGATCGAAGTATCCCTCACCTTCCGCGGTATTGTGGGAATCTACGATCCGCCTCGAGCCGAATCTGCAGGCGCTGTGAGAGAATGTCGCAAAGCGGGCATTGAGGTGCACATGTTGACTGGAGATCATCCCGAAACTGCGCGGGCGATTGCAATTGAAGTCGGTATCCTGCCTTCGAGAAAGAAGATGGGCGAAATGCCCAAGGATGTTGCTCAGGCGCTCGTCATGACCGCAAGCGCGTTCGATAAGCTGTCTGACAACGAAATTGATCAGCTGCCACAACTCCCGCTTGTAGTGGCAAGGTGTGCGCCGAGCACGAAAGTCAGAATGATCGAGGCGCTGCATCGCAGAAAGAAGTTCGCTGCCATGGTACGTCGTCCTCTTCTCGCCCCCAAATCACCTCGCGTCAGATCGCTAATTGTATTGCACAGACTGGTGATGGCGTAAACGACTCTCCCTCTCTCAAACGCGCAGACGTCGGAATCGCCATGGGACAAGCCGGCTCAGACGTAGCCAAAGACGCCTCCGACATCGTCCTCACCGACGACAACTTCGCCTCCATCGTCAACGCCATCGAAGAAGGCCGCCGCATGTTCGACAATATCCAAAAATTCATCCTCCACCTCCTCGCCGAGAACATTGCGCAAGCATGCACACTCCTCATCGGTCTTGCGTTCAAGGACTCTCGTGGACTGTCAGTCTTCCCGCTCGCTCCGGTTGAGATCATCTGGGTGATCATGATTACGTCGGGGATGCCGGACATGGGTCTTGGATTCGAACGAGCAGTCCCCGGAATCATGAGTCGACCTCCACAGTCCCTGAAACGCGGAGTCTTCACGTTGGAAATCATGATCGATATGGTGGTCTACGGTCTCTGGGTCGCAACACTCTGTCTCGGAGCCTTCACGCTTGTGGTCTTTGGCTTTGGTGATGGCGATTTGGGCGAGAACTGCAATGATGCTTACTCTGATCGCTGCGATACCGTGTTCCGAGGACGGGCGACTTGTTTTGCGTGTTTGACGTGGTTTGCATTGTTTCTCGCCTGGGAGCTGGTTGATATGCGGAGGAGCTTTTTCAGGATGCAGCCGGGGAGTAAGAAGTACTTCACGCAGTGGTGAGTTTTCCCTGATCCTTCACCTTTGAGAGAATGCTGGCGATGGAATTGTTGGCTAATACGATTTGCGCAGGTGGTACGACGTCCGCCGCAACAAATTCCTCTTCTGGGCCATCATGGTCGGATTCGTCACCATCTTTCCAACACTCTACATCCCAGTCATCAATCGCGTTGTCTTCAAGCACGAGGGGATTACATGGGAGTGGGGGATCGTGTTCATTTCAGCGCTTCTGTTCTTCTTGGGGATTGAGGCGTGGAAGTGGGCTAAGCGAGTTTACTTTAGAAGAGCTGCCGCGAAGCAAGGGCGTAAAGAGGATGCTTTTGACGAGGAGGGCGACGTGAGCGATCCGGAGAGGGGAGAGGAGAAGAGTGGGTCTGGAGATGTTTCGGGCGATGAGAAGGGGAGTAAGTAGGTTTCAAGTCTAACCTTGGGTAGATGATCATATACATTTTGACCACTTCATGTTGTGCACTTGGTCCACACAAGACCGGAATGATTGCTGCACCTTGTGAACTGTCTGTGGGCTTTCCCTACTTGCGAATTGATACTATGCGGAGTACGTCATGTTGAGGCTCAGGCTTTGTGACTCCGCTAAAATGCTGTCGACTCCGCCGAGTGATGGAGATCTTGTCTACCACCTACTACAAAGACTGCTCGCGAGGTACTCATGACAAGACACAGCGCACTCATGATTCATAAGGCCTTTAGTCAATTCTATAGAAGCCATGTCTTCTGCAGACTGTATGTCCCTTCTATGTCCATCTTGCCAGGAACGCCAACTCCTTCGCTGATGCCAGAAAGCCTCTTATGGTGCACACGTCCTCGTTCCTCGTCTAAGCTTAGCATCTATCGTCGAAGTGAGTCACTCCTCGACTTCACTCGGAGAACGAGTCCCTCCTCGTCATCATCTTCTTCCCTGTTGCATCAGAATGTTAGTCATAGTCTTGGCACACGGGTATTCATATCCAAGGGCCAGCACTGGAAGAGGATTCTTACTTAGTCTCCTTATCGTTCGCTTCCACCACTTGGCTGTTGCCAGTGGCATCTGCGTTCGCAGGTCGACTAGAGTCCTTGTCTCCAGACTGATGATCGTGCTTGGACAATCCGTCAGCCTCCTCTGAGATGGAGCCACGCATTCTGAGCTTCTTCTCGGCTTGCTCAGAGATGCGAGTAAGCTCTGTCACGAAGCTCTCGCCCCACCAAGCTGAAGTATACTTGTTGACATACTTTGCCAGCTTCTGATAGTTCATGGTGCGCTGTTCTTCGCCCATGGTCACTGCATCGTGAATCGAGTCTGCTAGCTCTTCGGTATTCCACGGGTTGACGACCAGGGCACCGTTGAGGCTCTGCGCAGCGCCAGTAAATTCTGACAGAATCAACGATCCGTGTCGCTCCTGCTGACAGGCAATGTACTCGTAGGAGACCAAGTTCATGCCGTCTCGGGTCGAGCTCACAAGACATACGTCGCTGATGGAGTAGAGTGCAGTGAGCTCGTCGAAGCTAACTGACTTGTGCATGAAATGGATTGGCATGAACTCGATGGTGCCGAATTTGCCATTGATTCGTCCGACGAGCTCATTGACCACAGCGCGAAGATTTTGGTACTCTTCCACGTCCTGTCGTGAAGGCACGGCGACCTGCACAAGTACGACCTTGCCAATCCACTCGGGATGCTCGGTAAGGAAGACCTCGAGTGCGTGAAGCTTTTGCGGCACACCTTTGATATAGTCGAGGCGATCGACTCCAACGATGATCTTGACACCGTCAAACTTCTTCTTCAAGGTCTCCACTCGGCGGATCACATTGTCCTTCTGAAGGCCTTGCACAAATTTGTCTGGGTCGATGCCGATGGGGAAGGCGCCAACAGTGATGAGCTTGCCTTGGAACTCGACTCCATTAGGCGTGGTGGCAAGTCCGAGAATACGAGCGCAGCAGGAGAGGAAATGCCGAGCATAATCGTAGGTGTGGAAGCCGATAAGGTCGCAGTGGAGCACACCTTGAAGGATTTCGTTCCGTACAGGCAGGATACGGTAGATCTCTGAAGATGGGAACGGCGTGTGAAGGAAGAAGCCGAACTTGACGTTCTTCTTCTTGTTGGGTCCTTCCTTGTTGATCTCTTCACGCAGCATTGCAGGGAGAAGCATCAGATGGTAATCGTGTACCCAGACCAAGTCGTTATCTTGGACGTCCTTTGCGATCTCCTTGGCGAAGATACGATTTGCTTCGACATATCCATCCCACGCAGATTCGTCAAAAGTGATCTCACCAGGGTGGTAGTGGAAGAGTGGCCAAAGAATGCTGTTGGAGAAGCCATTGTAGTGGCGATCGGACAGCTCATCATCCATGAAGATGGGGACAGCACTAAACTCGTCCAGCAAGCGTTGCTTGACATGGCCAATCTCGTTTTCGGGTAATTGGACGCCGGGCCAGCCATACCACTGAAACTTGGTCGTCTTCGACAGACCTGATAGACCAGCTACCAGACCGCCCGAAGACATGGAGAAATCGTAGTGGCCCTCATCTGAACGCTTGATGGTGATAGGCAAGCGATTCGAGACAAGCAAGAGTCTACCCTTAGGAGACGGGCTTTCGTCGAAGCTAGGCATTTTGGCGGAGTCGAGGTCTCCTGTTGCAACCTGTTAGCTTTCTGTATGTCTTACTTCCAAGAGACGGGGAACAGCGGTATTGGAAAGATTGCCACCTTTCAGAGCCGGATTCGAGGTAGTGGCATTCATGAGGGCAGTCTTTTGTAGACTCTGGCGCCGGCCTGTTGAAGTAGGTGTGTTCATGACAGCGGCCGCTATGATATGAAAAGGATCGGAAGGTAGACTTACAGAAATGAATAGGACCAAGAAGAAGGTCTGCGGCTGATTTCGGAAGGCGCGTCGTGCAAGTGGTGATGAAGCAGGAACTGAAGCGAGGCTGCTTGTGCGGTGCTACGAAGAACGATGGTGCGTTTCTGGCCAACGTTTCGAGCGTTGCAATTTTGAGTGGTCGGTCCTGTCTCGAGCAGCACGCGTCCGGTGAGTTGAGTGATATCACAGCCCGTGATGTTGATGGCTGTGTCTGACTGACAGCGGATGGCTGTTGTTGCTTCGTTTGGCCAAGGACTGGTTCGGTTTCAAAGGTTCTTGCCGTGAAGCGGAGCTCTTGCAAATGCCAATTCTGGTGTTGATGTTTAAGCAGTAAGTGAAGTCGCAGGAAACAGACAGATCGCTTTTGAGCCGATGTGCCGTGATGATCGTCTGCTGTCTGATCACTTCTGCGTGGTGAGTGGACGAGTTGCTGGTGATATTGCGTTCTAGAGAATTCCAAGGCCGTTTCGATTCTGCGTGCAGGGACCGCGATACGTCACTCCACGCTCATGCCGACGAAAACGTGGATTGCGTGTGACGATGAAGCTGGAAAGGGAACAACGCAGAATGATGCCACGACACGAGCAAGTAACATCACATGGAAATCACTGAGCTAGTCTGGAGCACAAAATAGCTTCACATGCAGTTAAGTTAGCTTTCACCAACACGGCTCGTGCGGTGAGGAGGCTCACTTTTTGAGTTTTGCCGGTGCAGCGTCGCCGAAACGCGCTAGTTAGTGACTGCAGCGGCATTGCAACACGTCAACAGTCGCGTCTTCCTCGACAGACATTGAGCAATCTAGTACATCGTAGAGCACGCCAACATGTCCGATTCCGATTCCGACGAGCTGTCGAATGCAGCTGCACTGCCAGCCGATGACCAGATTGAGCAATGCTTGAAACGGGTGACACGAAAGATAATCAGCACCGGCCATGTTACCACCAATAAGGCGCGTGATGCTGCTGAGCAGGAACTCGGACTCGATGCCGGTTTTTTCAAGCAGCATGACACGTGGAAAGCGCGCAGCAAGGAGATTGTTGAGCTAGTGGTCAATGAAGACGAGCCCTCGCCAGAGAAGGCGAGACCGAAGCCAAAGCCTGCAAAACCTGCTGCAAAGGCCGGCAGGAAACGCAAGTCGGATGAGGCGCCAGTGCAGAAGCCCCAGCCTCGGAAAAAGGCACGTAAGAATGACTCGGAAGATGATCTCGACGCCGAGGAGTCGGAAGCTGAGGCAACGCCCGACGACGATGGTGACTTCTCGGAGGCAACACCAGTGGAGAAGGCACCAGCAAAGCGCAAAGCGGCAAAGAAGAAGGCTCCGAGCGCCAGCGATGAAGAGGAAGAATTCAAGCAACAGAAGAAGGCGCCCGCCAAGCGCAAGGCTGAGGCTACAAAAGCAGCCGAGAAGGTGGTCGAGGACAGCGAAGCATCGGACAATGACACGACTGGACCCGCATCGCCTATCCACGATGCCAGATCCAAAAGCAATGCAAAGGAGCTGGCCAAGGATGAGAGCGAGCTGTCTGAAGCACCAAAAGACGAGAAGTCGAATGGCAACGGAAAAGTGCCTACTCCAGAAGATGACGAGAGCGACATGTCAGTCTTGATAGATGAGCCGCCGAAGAAGAAGCGAGGAAGAAAGGCTTCGACCGAGCCCAAGGCCAAAGCGAAGGGCTCGACGGTAAAAGCTACCACAACCAAGAGGAAAGCCGCGGGTGAAGAGCTAAGACCAGATGAGGAAGAGGTGAAGCGTCTACAGGGCTGGCTTGTCAAGTGTGGCATACGTAAGCTATGGCATCGCGAACTGGTAGACTGTAGCACCACGAAGGCAAAGATCAAGCACTTGAAGGATATGCTAGAAGAAGCAGGCATGACTGGTCGATATAGTAATGAGAAAGCAAAGGACATCAAGGAAAGTAGAGAGCTCGCCGCTGAGCTGGAAGCGACACAGGAATATGCGAAGAAGTGGGGACAGGATAAAGATGCTGGAAGCGGCGACGAGAGTGACGCTGGCGCACAAGTCAGTGAGGAAGAGTTGAAGCCTGCTACACGCAAGCCCAAGGGCCTTGTTGACTTTGGCGATTCCGGAGACGATGGCAGCGATTGAGACTGTGAGAGTGCTACAGGACCGAGTGTAATGAACGGCGTGACATGTTGTAACGATATGATGTATAAAGCAGCGCGCAGAGCGCAGATAACATCACCCGCATCGATACTCGCGATAGCATGGTCGTACAAGAATGCGGATATCGACGGATGTTCTTCTTCGGGAAATCACAAGCCTTGGACAATTGTTTTGCCGGCTTCAGCACTTCCTTCTTCCGACCATCATACCATCTGCCACCAGCAATGAAATTGCATCTCCAATGTTATCGACATTTAATCAGGCATGTCCAGTCTAGCCGGGTACCTTGGCGCGCATATCCCGATTTTCTCTCGCAGATTCAAAGCGACAGCGTGGCTGAGAGCAGGATTGTTACCATCGTCGATCACAACGGTGGGAAGAATAGTGTAGTAACCTCGACTACTGTTGATGACCCAGCGCACAAACTGTCTTCCTTGGACGATGGAGCAAAGAGTTTTCCTCGTGACGGAAGGAAGTGCATAATCGATTGGAAGGGCAGAAAGCACGACTACTACGACTATTGGCTGAATTACAAGATACGCTCTCCGGCTTGGAGGCCTTCTCACTGGATCTATTCGTTGGCCCCAGATGTTAGGAGTCTTCCCGAATTTCTGAGAGAGGATCCCCTGAGAGCCTTGGGACAAGAAAACAATGATCCTGAGCTCGTCAAATTATGTCTTAGGCATTTATTGTGCGCGTTCAAAGGAAGTCAGGATCTCAGTTGCAGGCGCGGGAGCATTACAAGTCTACCAAAGTCGGTGTACGTTCCATGCGCCCATTCTAATCGAGAGAATTCATGCTGATACATCGGTCTAGACTCGTGCACTGTTATGGTTTCTACGCAATGCTTTTGATGGTGTAGACATCAAGATCGACCGACGTTGGTCTCTACTTCTCGCTCACTGCCTGGTGGCACAAGAGGGGCTTAGCAGTGCTATAAAGGACTGGCTCGTGGTTGATTACACGCCGGACTACACTGTCGAACTACATCAGGGAGCTCAAAAGCAGTGGAGAGCGACGGTGTTCATCAGTGCGCTGGAGTCTTTGTCAAATTGGGCGGATGGGCCACGATCTGGCCTCCATGATTGCCTCGCCTTCTTCCTCAGCGTATGCGACTGCGAAAGCAGTAAGGACATCCCAAAGTCTCCTGCAGGCAATTGGCTCACGACAACACTCACAATGTATAACACGACTGGCATTAATGTAGGAATATACGAAAGATTCATGGACAGTCGCCATTCATGGCACGTCGAGGGTAGTCTGTCGTCTTTGTGGGCAACGGCCAGATTGCTCTTGAGTCATCCTCAGGGATCGCAACCAGATGCTGCATATCACTTCATCAAGGATATCGTTGCCGACCGGATTGACTTCTGGCAAACAGAAGACACCCCTGTTGACCAACCAGTATCGTGGTTCATCAAGCTTGCTGCTCAATCTTTACACCGCAAGGCCAAACCTGGCGACGCCCGTGAAATCCTTACAATTGGGCTTGAGAAGTTGCCCCTCTGGTTCGCAACGCAGCCAACCCAACGCATACCAACGCACAATCCTGATGCTGTGCAGGGCTTGCTTTTCGAATCTCGGTTCCCAAGCTCGGTCACAGATAGACAACTGAACTTAAAATCATAGAGTCATGCAGAGCGTAGCGCAAGATATCTTTCGCGCCAAAAAGCCAAACCTAATGGGAATTGACGTAAATACAGCTGAAACATCGCCGAGGAAGACAACGAGGGAGTCAGAAGCCACATGGGGCTTTCTTCAAGAGCCACGGGAACTGGCCGCCATCACGACCTTGACTTTGCCTCTAGCTGTGAAGTCCAATTTGGTCTCACGGGTTGGTGTCGAGGTCAAAACACAAAGATGGAACGGCATATACGATGGTCCTCGCAACATCTGCACATTCATCTGAGATTTTGCTCGTCATACATCTAATGGCCACCTGTGATCATTCATCCTGCCGATGTTCATCAGGATCTTGCACTTTGTGAGAGGTCGCAGTCTATAAGGCCTCTAGCTTGCTCTCCTCCTCCCCTGTTGCTTCATCGATACCATAATCTCGCCTGCCCCGGATCCAACAAGTACGCCACGTCGAACAATTGTCAGAGGAAGACATATCACTCAAGCTAATGCTCCTTCCGCGGGTGAATTCTACTGCTGAGAGAGGCTGGACGCATAGATCGTGAAAAGGCCAGCACCACATATCGTCGAGAACATTGCAACCTCCTCTCCTCAACCGAGCCACCGAGGCGAGGGACTGTGGAGCTACAGAACGTGGAAGATTTTGGAGTCATCTCGGTCCCATGAGCCATGACATGTTGAACCTTCCAACTAGGCAACATGCAGCACTATCTAGGCTACGGTGAGCGTGCTACACAAGTCCAAGTCGTGCAGGATTTATGTGCACATCGAGTATGCTCAGGCATAAAGGTCAGGTGAAGGATGTAAAGACATGTCTCTCCACTATCAGCACGTGTAGAATGCGGAGCTTAGCTGAGCTTCCTCGCGTGGCCTCTGAAGCGCGAATCGAAGACTTACCGTACGTCTCGGTGGGACTAGCGAACGAGCATATGAGGAACGTTTGGCCATCCCGCCCAATGTTCCGTTGTGGGCCTCACCTCGCGGTTGCTCAAAGGGCACTCTCCAGGCGTACAAGAGACAGTGCAACTTGTATTTGATTACGCCAGACACAGTGCGGACAAAGCGAAGTCATGCACGGATGACTGCAATGAACGACTACGTGCCAGTCAACACCGCTAGTTCACCGTGACCAAGAGCGTGTACGATGATAGTTTCCGCATAGTCGCGCTGTGTAGTTCGCTGTTAGTATCTTGGATAGCTTCCCTCTCGATCGGAGCATCAAAGCTTGACCATCTCCCATGTGCGTCTCTGGTACACTTACGGCATATAGATAGACGTTGCAGTAGTTTGAAATAGAAGCCAAGTAGGCGATTGTAACAACGTAGTGGCGCACGGTTTCGCACGGGCATTAGGATGTCCTACGTCAAATTGTCCTCTGTCTTGGCCGGAAGAATGATGTTCGCTCAGGCTTCGATGGTACTCACAGCGACGTTGTTGAGACATCCAGCGGGTACGATGAAAGCAAAACGCTCAGTGCGGGCAGCTGATATTTGATCTGGCCAGGTGTAAAGTCCTCGTCTCAGTTCCTAGGAGACTAGTGCGTTGTTGCTCAGCCAGCTCAGCCAGTCGCGGAGATGACATAGGACGGTCCTGACGATGTTTTGGCTGTCAATTGCATGATCCGACGTGTTTCGCTGCTAGCCGCGGAGTGTGGCAGCTTGCATGATGGTGTGTAGGTCGAGCTTCAAGTGCCGGACCAAGCTTTTTTCTGTGTCGTGTGCTCTGCTTCCACATTGGGAGTCTGACCGGGATGCTGGTGACTCGATAGAATCCACTGACGTGCCACACGGTCTCGCGTATCTCTCACACCTTTTTGCTTATCGATTAGCAACGCGCTCTGCTGCCATCCACGCGTCGGTATATTGGGCAATGTTCGAATGCGAATGTATGTTGATGATGAGTTGGCATTGAGTGACGGCATCACGACGCGCGAAAGCTGGAAACGCCACACGGTGAGCCAAGCAGCTCGAAAGAGTTCACAGGAAGAAGTGGAGCCAACTTGCAGATCGCAGATAGAACTACAGAATCCAGCCGCATTGCCTTTTGCCGCTGTTCCTGCTGTCGTTTTCTGCTTGATGTCGCGATAACAATTGATCGTGCCAATTCTTGCAGCGGCCCGAGTCGTTCTGAACAGCCAACGCAATGGCATCTCAGCAGCCGCAGAATGGCGACATTGCCTCCATCGCCGGACCTCCTTCCATGGCCAAACCCGGAGCTTCTGGCAACGCCGGCGAATGCGGTAATGCTCAAAATGCCTCATCGTCTGGTGCTGCTGGCCCCACGAGTGCACCCGCGAAGAAGAAGCGTCATCGGGCGGGCAAGAGACACCGCAAGAACCGACGACAGAGCTTCATTGCGCCTTCAGAGGCGGCCACTGAGGACACGACCGATGCGGGAGACCGGCCGAGTCTGCTCGATGCATCGCACCACGCCTCGCAGAAGGACAGCTTCTACCGTGTGCAGGGTGCCGCGAGACGGGCGAGTAACACCAGCCTCGAGAGCGAAGCACTGCTCGACCACCGCGAGCATGCGCCGTTGAGTCGTAGGAGGGACACCATCAGGCAAGGCTTTGCGCGTGTCGCCATGCCCTTTTCGCGCCATCAACATCGTCCCTCGGATGCTTCGGGCAAGCTGAATGCGTCGAGGTCTCGCTTGGCCCATTCAGAGGGCGTGGCGATCAGCGAAGACGAAGATGCAGACAATGATGGCACCGAAAGGTCTCCATTGCTAGGAAGCAGATCCCGCAAGCCATACCTCTCACGCAATAACAGTGCACTGCAAGTAGGGGGCTATGGAAGCAACAACGGTCACGCCAGCAGGGGACGACATGGCTCGACCAACTCCAAGGCTTCTTCTCGACGAGGTCCCAATTTCGAGATCCTCACAGCCGCCCGCAATACCCAGTTGGACGGCGAACACGATGTCAATAATCCGCCTTCCATGCCAGGCTCACCCACGCTGGGCGGCATGGACGATGTGTACATGCACGGCTTGGGATCGAGCATGTCGGACCGCGGCAGAGATGCGGTGATCCACATTGACGAGGACGACGACGAGCGATTCGAGAGCCGTTCGCCTGAGAGCATGCGCCGTCGCCCTACACTCGCTCAGCTCGCCGAGCGCGATGTCTGCTTCCCTGGGGACGACGACGCAACTGAGCATGGCGAGGGATCACCACATCCAGATCGTCATGAGGCTTCGGAAAAGCCTCGGCGCAGACGTGGTCGCAAGTTTCCCGATCTGGAAGTCTTGGAGGAGTGGAGTCGCGAGGAGAAGGAGGAGCGCACGCAGCAAGAAGTTCTACGTGCGAAGAAGATCTCTGAGCCGGTCATGGTGGGTGGAAGGCTGCGACCTGCTAAGACTGTATGGCATCCGGAAGCCGACGATTCGCCTTTCAGGTTCACGTACTTCAACGAGATGCTGGATGGCACGGTTCACGCGAGGACGATCAGCGATCTGCAAGAGGATGGCCTGACATTCCGTGACCTCTTCTTACCTGATCCCATCGAGTTGAGCGATGATAGCGACGATGAGGACGAACAAGACGATACTGCTTTGGAGCGACCTCTGCTGCACCAACATCACCGGACATCTAGCGATGGTACTAGGAAGAACGTGGACGCTTTCAGCCAAGCAGACGATAGTCGGGCACCATCTGTAGCACGAGCGTCAATCGTGAACAGTATTGCTAACAGCAAGGCTGCTGCCGAGTCTGCCCCAGCTTCAGCTTCAGTCTCTGGCCATGCCACGCCAAAAGCCAAGAGAAAGCGATATGGACCACGGCCTACATTCTGGCTCGACGTACTGTCTCCAACAGAGAACGAGATGAAGATCCTTTCCCGGGCTTTTGGTATACATCAGCTTACGTCCGAAGATATCCTCATGGACGAGCCGCGTGAAAAGGTCGAGCTATTCCCCTCATACTACTTCGTCAATTACCGGACTTTCGAGCAGGACAAAGACAGCGAAGTCTATATGGAGCCCATCAACATGTATGTCATCGTCTTCCGAGACGGGGTCATCAGCTTCCATCATTCTATGAGCCCACATCCCGCCAATGTGCGACGACGAATTCGACAGCTAAATGACTACATGAGTCCGACTGCCGACTGGATCAGCTATGCCATTATCGATGACGTTACGGATGTGTATGCACCGCTTGTCACTGAGATCGAGCAAGAAGTCGATGACATCGATGAGGAGATTCTATACATGCATCGCATTTCCGATCCGGACTCCACGGACGAGAAGAAGGTCAGGCAGGTGGAGAAGAAAGAACAACGACCAAAGAGCTCGAAGGGCGACCGAAGAGATAGCGACGCCAGTGCCAACAAGCCAGAGGGCGAGGAAGTCATGAGCGGAGGTGACATGCTCAGGCGAGTCGGCGGATGCCGCAAGAAGGTCATGGGTCTGTACCGTTTGCTGGGTAACAAGGCCGATGTTATCAAGGGCTTCGCGAAGAGATGCAATGAGCATTGGGAGGTTGCACCTCGATCAGAGATTGGTCTCTACTTGGGTGATATTCAGGATCACATTGTGACCATGACAGGTAATCTGTCACACTACGAGAGGTACATTGCGCACCCACTACACATACAGCGAAAGACACTAACAACATGTACCCTAGCCTGCTTTCTCGAGCTCACGGCAATTATGTTGCCCAGATCAACATTCGCATGAACGAGCGCGCCGAGCAGAACGCAGACGTCCTCGGCAAACTCACAGTCCTCGGAACCATCGTGCTCCCCATGAACATCGTCACCGGTATGTGGGGCATGAACGTGTGGGTCCCCGGACAAGAGTACGAGGGCGATTTGACCTGGTTCTTCTGCATCACCGCAGGCCTTATCGCCTTCGGCCTTGCGTGCTACTTTATTGCAAAGAGGGTGTACGGCATCGTGTAATTCGAACCTGCGACCGAGGCTAGGAACGAACTTTTGGCAAAGACTGTTGAATTGTATATACCGTAGGGCGGTGGCGTTGTGGGACGAACATAGACGGTGATGGTTAAGCCCACCTGAGACGGCATAGACAAAGACGAGACGAGACGAGACGAAGATTCTTGATACAGGAGTGGGGACCAGACCTAGAACGAGGTACGCTTTTTTATGGTTGTACAGAATATAGTTGATGCAGACAGTCTTTAGTATATCCTTTGGGGAAGCTATCTAATGCGGTTTCGAGATGTGGAACTCTTCGCTCTGGAACTGTGGTCACGCTCGAATCGATACTCGAATCGATGCCTGGGATGCGATGCGGCCTTGATGAATGAAATGTGGTAGCAACTCCACAGTTGCAAAGCATTCCATATAACAGATGCGCGTGGCCTCGAGTGGCCTCATGGCAAAGCTTGGTACACGAGAAGTATAAAAGAAAGCCATTGTGATAAGCGAAGATGAGATATACATATCTCACAGATTTTATCAGCAAGTACACACACACACACACAAGTCTCATGATCGTCATTCTTCACCGGCCGATACTCCTCGACCTCATCAACGCGACGAAACCACACCCACAATCAAAAAAATGAAAGAACAAATCTACCAGCCACCACGATGCGCACAATCCTCTCCCTCGCCTTCCTCCTATCCTTCTTCTCCCTCTCCACAAAAGCAGACCTAATCGACCCCCTCCCGCCCGCTTCCTCTCCCTTCGAACGCCGCTACCAACCCATCCTCGACTTCTACACCGATTCCTGCTACTACACCTCTGCCATCTCCCTCAACGGCACCATCAATCCCGGTCTACCCCTCTCAGGACCTATGAGCGAGCCCTGCAGACGTTCGGACCGGCTGGAGAATGGCAATGTGTATAGTAGACGGAGGTGTAATAATGGGTGGTGTGCGTATATATATGAGTATTATTTTGAGAAGGATCAGAGGAAGAATCGGAAAGTGGGGAAGGGGGGTGGTGGGGGCATTCGGTGAGTACTATTCTCCCTCGGAGGTGGCGGGTACTTTTGAGTTCTGGAGGGGTTGTGCTGACTTTTCTCGTGTGTGGTGGAGCATGAGTGGGAGAATGTGGTCGTGTTTGTGAAGGATGGCGAGGTTAAGCGTGCGATGCCGTCTTGTCATGGCAAGTACAAGGACAATCAGCCGATGCGATTCCAAGACGATCATGTGAAGATTGTGTATCATAGTAAGTGCTCTTACCCCAGCATTTCTTTCAATGAGGACAGCATGTCTGCAATATTCGCGGATTCTGAGTAAGCCGAAACAATCGCTGGCTTCGTATGCAGAGGACGGCAGGAAGACGCACTGCTTTCGAAAAGCCACCATCTTGGACGATGATGTCGAGAACTACACCAAGGCATGGTATCTCGGTAATAATCTCATCGGATGGGAGCACTGGCCGAACAGTACCGTGAACCTGAAGATGAAGGTCCTTGACGCATTTACTGGCAGACTCGCGCCCAAGCTGTTGGATTGTAATGATGTCTTCACCAAGGACCTGAAGTTAGCGGCGGGCAAGGCCGTGGATGGTTTCGATCCTTCGTACGATGAGGCCCCGGCGGATCTTGATGACCTGTAGACACCGCGGTGGTAGGAGTAGGCCTGAGGTGTCATCGTGAGGCCGCGAACGATCACGTGCGAACGCGTACAGGCCGAATGCGGCAGTCGCGACACCGATCTCAACAGAGCTCGTGGTACATCTGGTAGGCAGGAACAGCTCATAGCAATCACGATAACGACATCGACAAGCCGCCATCATGGCGCGCGCCAATCAGCCCACATATGACTTCCTTGCGGGAGAACAGGAGCAGAGGCAGCCTCTACGCGAAACGATGAAGCAGTCGACCGTCACCCGACCCGACATCAATAACGAGGATCTCCGTGCACAGCTACGAACGGTGCAGTACGAGCTGGACTCGATCAAGCACGAACGGGAGCTGCACGATCTGCACCACCAGCAGGAATTGCGTGAAGCACAAAGCCGGGCAGAAGCAGACTTCAAGCGAGCGCAGACTGCAGAAAGTGCTGCTAATGTTGCGACGAAAAAGGTAGAGGCTTTGTCACGCGACACCCAAGAGGAACGCGATCGCTACGCAAACGAGAAACTGCAGCTTGAGAAGAAGGTGCGATCGCTGCAGGATGACAATCGCGTCCTACGAGACGATCTAGAGGAGGCCAAAGCGGATCTGGAAGGCGCAGGACGGCACCGTCAACATGCTTTCAGTGCGCTGGAACAAAAGTACAGCACGTTACAGGCGTCAGTCGAGGACATACAACAGGACCTCAGCGGGAAAGTGGCGGCGTTGCAGACTGCACAGCAGAAACTTGTGCGAAAAGAGACCGAGGCTGGGGAGCTGGAAAACGAAGTGCTGCGACTCAAGGCGCAGACTGGTGACGCGGATACGCTGGCTGTGATCAAGAAGGAGCTGACAGAGCAAGTGGCGTACATCAAGAAGCTGGAGCAGACGAACAGAGAGCACCTGGCAGAGCTCAAGCAGTTCCGTAAGACGTCGAAAAGTGTTGAGGTTGTGGAGGAGGAGAAGCGCGCTCTGGAGGCCAAGGTGCGCATGATGGATGACATGCGTAAGGAGCTTGCAGAAGCACAGCTGCAAAAGCGCATTCTAGAGGACGAGAAGACCAGCTGGACAAGCTACCTGGAGACAGAAGCAGCCGATGGTGAGGACCTGCGTTACGAGACACCTGAACAGATGGCAAAGGCTTTCCTGCAAGAACGGCTCGAAAGATTAGAGCTTCTAAATAAGCTCGGATCGATACAGCCTGAGCTAACTGTCAAGGATGAGAACATACGGACTTTGCGGGAGGAGAAGGCTCGGCTGCAGACTGATCTGGAAGAGGTTCGAACATCTGCCACGACCGGTGCTACAGCTACTGGGGGCGACGCGAAGGCAAAGGCGCGTCTCGAACGACAGAAGAACCTGCTCACTAAAGAGGTCGACTACCTGCGAGCGCAAATGAAGACCTTCGAGGCGGAAGAGGCAGAATTCTCGCCTGAGCAGGTCGATGAGGCGCGGTCAAAGCGTGTGCAGCAGCTTGAAGAAGCGCTCGACCAATACCGAGGCGAAGTGCAGACACTCCAGTCTGAGCTGTCGCAGTTGGAGAAACAGCCGGCACCATTACAGACGCCTAAGAAGCGCTCGCGCGAGGATGACGATGCCGCAGATGAGCGCCTAGGAGAACTGCAACGCAAAGCTCGCACACTCCAGTCTGATCTCGAAAAGCTGCAGAAGCGCAATCACCTGTTGGAAGCTGAGCTGAAGGCGAGTGCGTCACAGGTAAAGTCATTGAAGGAGTCGTCCAGGACGCGCGTGCTCGAGTTCCGCAACAACCCTACAGCGGAGGCGGAAGCAATCAAGATGTCCACCCTCCACACTTTACGAGACGAGAACGCAGCTCTATTGGCCCAGCTTGAGGGCCAGGCAAATGGTACCAAAGTGGTTCCAATGTCCACGCTGGAGAATATTCGTCTTCAATTAGAAGACACAAAAGCACAGATGAAGAAAATGGAGAAGAAAGACATGCGACTTCGACAGATCTATAGTGCTAAAGCGCTTGAATTCAGAGAAGCTGTATGCTCAATCTTGGGCTGGAAACTGGATTTTATGCCCAACGGGAGGGTAAAGTGTACCTCCATCTTGTACCCTACACAATTCTACGACGGAGAAGAGGTTGAGAACAGTATTGTCTTCGACGGCGAGAACGGCACGATGAAGGTCAGCGGTGGTCCGCAAAGTGTCTTTGCAGGTGAGATCAAAGAGATGATTGAATTTTGGGTGGAAGGCCGGAAGGAAATACCATGCTTCCTGGCGGCATTGACCTTGGAGTTCTATGACAAGACTACGAGGGCTATGAAGTTGTGAAGAGGTGACAGGACGCTAGGGCAGAATCGCGTGCGGCGCGAACAGCTTTCGTATGATACCCAGAGACGATCACAGTCGGAGAAGCATGCATGAGCTCCATGCCACCTCTGTGCTTTCGCACAGATCACCTCTATTGTGGCCCTCTCAAACATATGCCCAGAGCGATGCACTTCACAACTTCGCCTCCACCCTCTCATCTTCCACCACAGCAGCCAACATCCCCTCTGCCACATCCTCATCATCCTCCGCCGCCGTCACCCACGTCACCAACCCTGCTTTATGACTCCTCACTTCAATTTCCATCTTCATCTGCTTAATAACACAAATCGCCTCGTCCTTTTTCACAACATCGCCCGGATCGACCAATACCTCGACCAATTTCCCCGACAACGGCATGATGACATGCGTCGGATCAGATTTCGATCCGTACGGATGATTCGAACTCATTGCAGAGCCGGACGCGGATGTGGATTTGACGGCGATGGTGAAGGGGATTGGTTTTGATTGAGGGGTTGTGTAGAGAATGTCGGCGGAGAATGAGGAGGGGAAGTCGTTCTTAAGGACTTTGGTTAGTTGGAGATGGTGTTGTTGTTGATGCTGCTTCTCGGAGCTCTTGGAAGAGTTTCCAACTTGTGGTGTGACGGAGATTTTCCACGCGTCGTCTTTGCGGAAGGCGGTGCTGCTTCCTCCGCCGCTGCTTGCTATGGCAGGTGCTCCGCTGGAGGATTGTTGTACGAGGCCGTGGAAGGGGTCTTTGGAGGATTGCATCTTGCGGCTTAGATCGAGAAGTTCTTCGTGTTTGGATTCGAGCCATGTGGTGTCGCACGCACCGGCTTCGAAATCTGGATGGGAGACGATGGCTCGAAGCAGTGCAAGGTTAGTCTGCACGCCGGTAATGAAGGTGTCTTCGAGAGCTCTTTTGGCTTTGCTGACTACGTCCAGCCATGTTCGCGCGATGATGATGATTTTGGCTATCACGCTATCGAAGTCGGAGCTGACCTACAGAAGTGGAAGTCGTCAGCAGTGGCCATGTTGATCGCCGTCACGATTGCTCCAATCTTGGAGCTAGACATCAGCGAACGGATGATGACATATACTTACGATTGCTGTTGCGCCTGGGACCAAAGCTGTATCGACTCGTGTGCCAACGCCAGATGGCAGATTGAAGGACGAAATTTTGCCAATGCTGAGTGAGTAGTTCTTCTCCGGATCCTCAGCCGTCACTCTCAGCTGCATAGAGTATTGCTTCGGCGGCTTCAACGGCTCCTGAGCCAGATCATCCAGCCCAGCCTGCTCGAAACTGGCCCCTTGAGCTAGCTTCAACTGTGTCTTCACGATATCGATCGAGCAAATCGATTCGGTGATTGTATGCTCAACTTGCAATCTCGGGTTAATCTCCAAGAAGAAGAACTCCTTCGTCTTCGGGTTCAACAAGAACTCAAACGTCCCCAAGCTCGCATACTGCACTTTCTTCGCGATCCTCACCGCAGCTTCAATCACCGGCTTCACCACCTCTCGATCCCGACACATGCTCGGCGCGAGTTCCACAATCTTCTGATACCGCCTCTGGATCGAGCACTCTCGCTCCCACAAATGTCGCACGCCACCTTTTCCATCTCCAACAATCTGCACTTCCACATGTCGGAACCCATCAACGGCAGCTCTCTCTGCGAAGACTTGCTTACTTGGACTCTCTTCAATAGCTCTCTTGACCAGACTCTCTAGCACCTCGGCTTTTCTCACGAGTCGGATTCCTCTCCCGCCACCGCCATCAACAGCTTTAATCATAATCGGCAATCCATTCTTCTCAGCGAAAGATCTCACTTCTTCCACTTTTCCTGTCGGATTCGTGAAAGCCGACAACACAGGCACGCTACATTCTTCAGCTAACTGTCGAGCACGGAGTTTATCTCCCGTTCGTTCTAGGTTCTCGGCTCCTGGTCCCACGACCATTACGTTGATCTCTGCCATTCGACGTGCCAAGTCGGCAGATTCAGAGAGGAAGCCATAGCCGGGGTGGACTGCGTCGATGCTGTGTTGTTGCACGATTGAGATCAGTTCATCAATGTTCATGTAGGATGCTGGAGACTGGAGCTTGATTGCGTGAGAAGCATTGTATGTGTGCAGTGCGTCATTATCTGTGTAGACGGCATAGGTCTCGAGATTGAGTTCTCGACATGATGAGAGGATGCGTGATGCAATTTCTCCTCTGCAGTGTTACGTTGATTAGCGTTGATGTCGAAGTGATGTGAAGGTCTTGGCGTTTCTAGACGGAGATGTACCTGTTGGCTATGAGGATCTTTTTGATCGGACGAGGAGCAATTCTTTCTGCAGGCATGTTGATCTTATAGAGTGATTAATTTCAGAAGTGCGTGAATGGTGGTGGTGGAAATGGCTTCCTGAAGTGAGGTCCAGTGTACAATGCCTCGGCTCTAAGTTACAGATGTGGAGTCAAACTGCAGAAGGAACACTTCAGCACAGCTCACGGTGGCCCATGACCAGAATTTGTCCAAAGAAGAACGTTTTTTCTCATGAGCAACAAGTTCTGCTTGCTTTCGCGCGATACATACGAAACTGTGTACCTCAATGCAGCCGTCATCATCATCAGCAGCAATCTCTAGACTGCTTTCGTGCATCTCATCCACAACAAGCGAAATGCACACCATGCCATGCAGCTCATGTTCCCTAACATCTTGGCCCTCTTCGCCAACCAGAGCCCCTAATCAGAACCAAATCTCATCTAAGTAATGTGGACACAGCAGAACCATCAGGAAAGCCAGCGCTTCAAAGTCTTGTACCAAGGCGTCAAAACTGCACACTTTCTCTGTTCACCATCTGCTGCGTCCGCGTCTTCCTAGATCGTGAAGCACCTCCGGCCTTTCCAAAGTCGCTTGTCGACGCCGATAGGAATGTCGCCATCTCCAGGTGAGATGCCGGGACTCAAGTGCTTCGCTGGTGAAGATGCGGGTGTGATGCTACTACTGCTGGTCTCTGGTTGGTCGTACTTCTGAGGGGATGGGACAAATTGATCACTGCAGAGAAGAGATTAGTACCAGCTATACGAAAGGTAGGGTATATATTACTTTATAGATTGATAATAGATGGCAAAAAGGAAATTCATGGGAGTATGTTGGTTAGCAGGGGCTTTACCGCATGATCTCCTCGTAAATCAGTCCTGGTCACGACTAGTCAGTATACTAGGCGCATCGATTCGTTTCAATATCAACACTTACGCTTCAGCTGCTCCTTGGACAAGTTGTCCTTGTTCTTGTCGAAATCGAAAAACTCCTCTGGGATCGGGTCTGCCGTTGGCTCATCTTCCGGGTCGTGGTAAGGCTCGAGGTATGGGTGCTTCAATGCCTCTTCGACAGTTATGCGCTTGGCTGGGTTGAATGCCAGCAGCTTCTCTAGCAAATCAAGTGCCAAGTCTGATGTCTTTGGGAACATTGCTTTCCATGGGATCTTCTTCTTGAACGGCAAGCTGCGAATGTACTCACGCGCTCTCCGAGACTTGATGCCGTAGTAGTCCTCCATGGTAGGCGTGCCAAGTACATCAAGGATGAGTGTGAGCTGGTGGTGGTAATCCTTGCCAGGAAAGAGTGGCTTGCCGCTCAGCATCTCAGCCAGGATGCAGCCCACTGACCACACATCAATGGCTTTTGTATACTCCTTGAACGTGAGCATGATCTCCGGGGCGCGGTACCATCGAGTCGCGACATATTCCGTCATGAATCCTTGGTTGTCTTCCGTACTCGCGGCCGAACGTGCGAGACCAAAATCGCAGACTTTCAGATCGCAATTGGCGTTCAGTAGAAGGTTCGAGGGCTTCAGGTCTCGGTGAAGGACATTGGCTGAGTGCATCGCCTTCAGCGCACGCAGAGTCTGGTAGATGAAGTATTGGCAATGGTCGTCGGACAGCTCTTGGGTGCGGATCACTCTGTGCATGTCGGTCTCCATGAGCTCTTGGATGAGGTACACTTCCGAAAAGCTCTCGTAGTTGCGCGGCTTTTGAATGTCCAGGATCGAGATGATGTTCTCGTGGTTGAAGTATCTGAGCAACTTCATCTCACGAAGTGTCCGCAAGCAGAACATGGAGTGGTCAAACGGCGTGATCTTCTTGATAGCCACTTTCTGTCCTGACGGCTTGTGCAGTGCTGAGCACACAACTCCATACGCACCCTCTCCAACCACATCCTGAATATCGTATTGCTCTGATACGTTGAACGAAATCTTGCGCGAACCGCTCTGCGTCGGTTGTCGAGACATGTTGCCGGTGGGAGTGGTCTCTTTGAAGTCGAGTGGCCGAGGAAAGTACGACTCTTATACGAGAAGTGGAGGAAGTTGCCAGGCAACCAACGTGGCAGTCACGAACTTTTGCTTCACTTCACTTGTGGGGTGCAGGAGAAATTTCGAGGTGCAGTGTTTTGAAGAAGGGCAGTACAGCAGTAGATGCAGAATCGAGTCGTTTGGTTCCTGCTTTCTGTTGTTACACCGCGTCAGCCAAATTTCCGCAATCGATCAATGAGCTTTCAAGAACAATGGTCCACCGCCCCTCTCGGAATGCAGCCATCGCTTCTGCCACGTGCTGTTCATGCACAATGCAGACGCTTTTGGCAATGCATCTCGATTGCTGCCATCACCTCGAACCAAGCTCATGCCCACGGCTGTCTTCTCACGCACCTCTTCACCTGTTAACGCAGGTGTGTTCCCAATGTCCAGCTGCTTTCTCCTTTCCAATTCTAGTCCAGGCTGCTGTTGACTGCGTGGTGACTTGTGGTAGAGGGAATCGTCGTGCTCGGGAGTTTGAGGAATCGAGAGCTGAGTGATGGCTGTCAGCAAAGCGATCTTGCTCCAACTTCGGTGTGCAATGTGCGAGAAGTCTATCGTCTCTACAACACGGAGCGAAGTGTATAGAACTATGGTCCACAGGTATATCACTCACCAAACCTCTTCTAGCCGCCGTTGTGCGTGACGTAGGGTCAGCGGGTACGAGTCAAGCGTCTTAAACAAGAAGCAAAAGGGGAGATAAGTTCCAAATCGCTAGCGGGATGGCTGATCACGACTTTGTAATCTTTCGAATCGATTTTCTATTCTACCAACACGAACACGAAAAGAGAGCAAAGCAGCAAGACAAGGTACCACATGTGTGTATACCCAAGCTCGCCATGTAGCGCCGGGCCAGGGTGCTCTGTACCACTGTTTGGCGGGGTCTCGAGCGAGATGCGGGTCCAGGGCAGCAAAAGCAGTTTCCTAGTCAATGATTGGCGTGGGAAGCTCGAAAAGCCGTCCTTCAATCTCAAGCCACGCTGGTGAAACCTCGTGGGAGGCGCAGGAACGACACGACTGCGTTTCATGTTGAGCGGCTACAGATCCAGTACGGTCAGGACTTGGCGACCTACTCCAGCACACAGTATGCATGATACTCAGTCATGGGGGTTTGTGTGGACTGCTAGCTGTCTTGCAGCGTTGCTATATTCGTAACTTTTCTAGTTTACATGGTCTCGTTGGGTATGGCTACAGAGAGACCTCGACGCCCAATTCGTCTAGGTCTCCTCCCTGGGCTGGTAGGGAGCCCTATTCGTCCTGCTGTTTCTCGGATGCTAGGCCCTTGCTGTTGCTGAAGAATTGTACATTTTCAATGAGATCGTGGTCATCCAAGACATGTGTTGATGCGATGGAACAACGTCAAGGCCGCACCATGGCTTGAGCCACAATCGGATGCGCAGCCTGAGCTGACAGAATCACCAGGTGGTCATGACCTTCGGGTACTCCTTGGATGAGATGCCCAGGTCAGCGAAGACAGTGTCATCGCCTCGAAGGTTTTGCACACGGTGTTCGTCTTCCTCTTCGAGCTTCTCGAGCTCCTCTTGTGGAGTCTCCTTCTGATCGTTCTTCTCGTCTTTGGCCGTTGGCTCAAGGTTATTGCTGGCAGTTGTCAGTCGAGTTCGTCATCGTTACAGCGTCTGCAAGCTACTGACCTATCCTCAAAGTTCTCGCCGATAAGCAGGAAAGCGGAGTTTGCATAGTTAAGGTGCTTGGGCTGAACAGGCATCCAGCCACGGCCCCCAAACTCCTCGATGAACTCCTTGGGAAACTCCGCTGTGTTCGGCAGAGCGTAGGATGGAGCTGATGATTCTGGGTTCTTCAAGCTCATCACGAAACTGCCCTTCTCAGCAAGTCCAACATCCTTCTGCACTTCACCAACCTCGGAAGGAATGGTCAAGATGTATGCGAGATGCGATGTTCCTTGGCCACCGCCGGTCGTAGTGATCGCGTAGACGCCTTCACCGATGGGCGTCACCTCTGGGGTGTGTCTTGTGCCTGTGGTCTTTGTGCTGTACGATGAGCCTGAGAAGAATTCTTCCTTGAGCGCAGCCATCGTGGTCTTCTCTTTCTCAACGAACGCCATGAAGCGATCCTTGCCGGACTTCGGGAACACTTTCTTTGGCAGAGCAATGAGTCTATTGTTACCAACATCCTGTAGAGAGTGTCAGTGTTGCATGCTCGCAGGACGATGTGACCTGTACATACCTGGACGGCGCCATCAGTAATCTTAGCGCCAGCTGGAAGCGGACGCAGGACGAAGAAACTGCGCTGCAGGTCCTGAACGCTGTCCGGCTCCTCTACGCCTACTCGTCCACGAGTGAAGAAGTAGATGACTCCCTTCTCGAGCACATTGGAAGGCTGGGCTTCCTCGCGTTGCTTGTCTTCTTCGATCGCCTTCTCCTTGACTTCACCATCGGCCTTTGCGGTGCTGTCGCCATTTGTCTGCTCCTGCGCTATCTGTCAGTATTGCGGTCGAAAGCTCGAGCGCGTTGCCATACCTTGCTCGTTGTGCCCTCGTCTTGCTCATCGGCCTTCACCTGGTCAAGCGCATTGCTCTCATTGCTCTTCTCGTTCTCTTTCTGCTTCGGCTCCTCGACCTGATCACCGGCATTCACTTCCTCGATATTGTCTTGCTCCTTGGCCGCATCGTCGCCGTTCTGCTTGGCCTCTGGTGCATCATCGTTCATCTCCTCATCAAACCCTTCGTCGACACTTTCTGCCTGCTTGTCCTCGGTTTGTGCGTCCTCAGTCTTCTGAGGGTCAGTCTTCTTGATGACCTCGTCGAGAGTCTTTTGATCTTTCGCGGGGCGCTTCGACTGCGCAGGACTGCTCTGCTCATCGGCCTTGCGCTTTGCGCCGTTCGTCGAAGCGCTGTTCTCACTCTGACGAGTTGATCGAGTGCCGGCCATGATGATCGTGTGCTTTAATGAATCTGTGGAGTCAATTGGAGTTCCTTGGACAGAATAAAGAAGTAATCGTCAATCGGTCAATGCGATGAGAATGAAGAAGTGAGAAAGAAAGCTGAAGTCAGAGATTCAATGGTAGTCATGATGAAGTGAGCGCCATCACAATGATGGAACGCGTCGAAAGTGAGCAAATGTCGTCACCACTATTGCCTGGTTCGCGACGCGTCTGAACCGCGATCAGGGTGCTCTCTGCCGTTCTGACGCCTCTTGCCGTCTGGCTTGGTATTTACGCTGGAATTATAGGTGTGGAAGAGAAATGACTGGAGTCTGGAGGACGTTGATCGCTTTCTGGCTCCGGTGACAGCGTAGACTCTTGTAAGTGGATTCCCCGTTCACTCACGGTAGAAATGGCCTTCACCAGCTCTCTCTTCATCTTGTGCGCATCTTGCTGCGTGCCTTAGTTCTAGGCATTTATCGTGGCCAGAGAAGTCGTTGTTCTGAGCTCTTCCTTATCTCTGCCAGCTGCAACAAGATGCGGATATCTCGCAAGTCCATAGTTGGTATCGATGTTGGAGTATGCTTGCCAAGTAGTCCCAGACTGCCGGGTCGAAATAGCTTTGGACCCCGTGCGTAGATTCCGAGACAACATCCTGCACTTGCTGTTTGAGTTCTGAGCGTGTTTTGTGGTCGAACTCTCAGCCTCAGCTTAAGTTACCGACAAGTTGCTGCTGGCCATGGAGCACCTTTATGTTCTGTTGGCACCTTGACTTGAAGTTGTGTAAAAGCGTTGCTCTCTCTCAAGCATCAGACGTCAACAGCATGCTAGGGGTAATTGCGCGGGCGCTGATATGCGCTCTGCTCACGGTGTGCACATTGGTGGTAGCACAGGATACGAGCATTGTAATTCCCACGACTGCTGCACCTTCTGCAACGCCTCTGCCCAGCGGAGAGGACTACACGTACGCAGGATGCTGGAATGAGACTGTAGAAGTTGCCAATGCTGGAGGCGTTCGAGCACTGGCAGAGAGAGGCAACAGTGTGAGTGTATGCTAGCGATGAAGTTCTGGCAGTATCTGATAATTGCTATGCTTAGTCGACCAACAACACCATGACCATCGGCGACTGCCTGAAATTCTGCTCCTCGGTCGATGCCCAGTACGCTGGACTTGAATATGGAAGAGAATGCTATTGCTCGCCCTACCTCTCATCATTCTCCGAGAAGCTGGAGGACTCCAACTGCAGCTTCGCGTGTAACGGAAATGGCAGCGAGATCTGTGGTGGACAACTCACGATTACACTATACAACAAGACTTCAGGGTCGACGGGCGTTGCTTGGAGATTACAAGGCGGAGGCCAGGCAACTTGGTATGCGCTCGCTTTTGGTTTCATGCTTTTTGCGGCATTTCTATGGTAATCAGGGCCGGAGAGCGTGTCATTGAAACAGGGCGTTGGTGCTTACGGCACAAGAGATACTCAGAGACCTTCGGACAGCCAGAACGTTTTACAGGAGAAGAATAAGCTCGAAATAGGGACACAATTCCAGTCCCACACAGCCCAAGCCCACTCCTGCTCTGTAACAGAGAGCCCCTCTCAGCGAAGCGGTGTCACAATCTCAGCAGACCGCCGAAGTGAAGTAGCACCCAGGAAGCCACTAGCCGCGACCAGCGCGAATACTGGCCGGCACACTGCATATCACATATTCCACCCACGGTTGCAAAAGAGGATGGAAGCTGCCAGGATTGAACTGGCGGCCTTCAGCATACTGCACACGTTGTGGGTGCGAAGCAGACGCGCTCTATGAGGTGATGTTAGTTGTGCTGATCGACTGATGGAACCGAAGATTGCTTACACCACTGCGCCAAGCCCCCTGTTCGTTGATGTGTTACAACTAACAGTGTTGATGTACTCCCAATAGTGAAAATCACACCCAGTGTGAAGGAGTAGGTTTGGTCGGACAATAGGACATTTCCAGCAGGAACTGCTGACAGACAATGACAGAACATTTCCTCAACACTACGCTCTAGCCAAGCCTCCCTCTAAGACCCTCCGCTATACCACAAGTAAAGCATTCAGTTCGCTCTGCATACATGGCCGACGTGATCATCCCGAAGTGGATTCTCGAGCCGCTTCGTTCCCATTCAGTCCTTTTTCTATTCGCCAAACAATGGCTACGTATACATGTCCAGAGCCGAAAACTTCGACAACCAGATCGGCAACCACATCAAGGCTCTTGCGGAGACCGCGAGCATCTACGAGCCCGGGGACGTGGATGGTCTGATCACTGACCGTCAGCTGAAGACGCAAGACATCAAACTGGACCCACTCTTCGAAGCCACCGCCACGGTCGCTGCTGAATTCTTTGATCCTCCTCACTCCGCTCTCCGCGGCTTCATCGCCACGAGGTCTGGGAAGAATCGCAATCGGAAACCATATATGCTGGAGCAGTTCAATCTCAAGCTCTACGACTCGTCCGGATGCCTGACGGGCAGGGCCTTCCCAGAGGCAGAGCAATACTGCGCCGTGTACGACTTGCGTGTAACAGTGAAGCTCGCCCTGGCTGAGGCACTCTCGTTGAACTCCAGGGTCCAGACCAACCAGATGAGAAGAATGTGCGACGAGGTGCATAGCTTCGCCGTCGGGAGGTCCTCGAACGGCGAACAGGGGTATGAATTTGGTATGGAATATGCCTTCGACACAACACACTACCTCAACCGGCCTTATGCACCTCATCCCCATCCTTGAAGCTACTCGAGACTTTTAGCTCGATCTCATAGTCGAGGCGCCGCTAGCTTACCGCAATCTACCCTTTGCAATCTCTATAGACCAGACCTGCTCCTTACGATACTTCGAGAGCAATTCCGCAAATAAGAAATCAAGGGCTGCCGCCGTCGCCACCGACAATGGCCATGAATGTTCTTAAGGAACACAAGACTGCATCGGCCCCTGCCACATCCGCTTCGCCAACACTACATACAATTGATGAACGAGCGAAGGGCTGTTGACCAGTCAAATCACGTGTGGCATCTCCACTCCTACAACAATCTCTGTCAAGCCCAGATCACCCACGCCGTCGAGCAGTCAGACAACCGAAGTGGCAACACAGCATTCTCGTGGAGAGCTGGGCACCAACTGCACCTACCCTCTGCTTGGCAATCTCGGACTCTTGCTCGTTGACTACCAAGCTGTGTCAGGATTCTCAAGCCAGCAGGAGCGCTTGCAACAACGTGGTACTTCAATGTCTCTATCAAAGCGAACTCGGTGACGACGATCCTGCAGTGGTTGTGCAACTGAAGTGGAGAGGATGCCCGTGCGGCCGACGATTCAAGCCAAACTGGATGCCCAATCAGTGTGTCAACGAGTGGTCAGCGCAAGGCCTTTCGCTCGCGTCAGTCTAATGACTATGTGCTGTTCGTGGGGAGAATGCGGCACATACCGTTTCTTCCGTCGACGTACAGGCTGACTCGCCGGGCATGCATCGACCGGACGAATCGCAGAAACCCTCCAAAGAATGCTCGGAGGCGCCAAATCACATCGCGCCCTTTCTGATTACTCTGTGTGCCTGGCGGTCGCCGCACGATGTACATGGGACCGATATCGAAGTCGAGGGCGCCCAGCACTTCTTGTTGGCAGATCAACCTTACTGCAGCGCATATGTTTGCGAACGTTGGCAAGACGGTCGCGAAAAGCTCGTTGATGTTGGCGAAATCATTCAATTTGATTACGTCGAACTGTTCTGCATGCGCCTAGCTGACAACTTTTCCGCAGTGTGGTGACCACTACGCCTCTGTGTGCGCGACCACAGAACAACGGAGCTATAACGTGCAATGGAGAAGCAATCCCGAAGCTTCTGTGACATTAAGTCTATCTTCAGTGCTCTGTTGGCTCTTATTGTTCTCAATGCACACTACTATCTGCTCGCTGCAAGGCGCTTCTTTCGCGCATATCCAATCGAGAACGATGGAAGTAGATCCCGCAAACAAGGACGACATAGCTCTCGCTCGCATTTTGGACAGTAGCACATATCCAGGAACTTGAGGTCAGCCTTGCAGAGGGCTGGGTTGAGCTCGTGGTATGCACATTTGCGAGTTCCTCGCACCCAGATCCGCGTGGTCTTGTTCGAGCGATGGTCGCAATTACGGAAATCTGGAATTACCCGTCTGCTGCGTTGTGGTAGCACGACAGGTCTCGCCGCGTGAGCGGATGGTTGTAAGCCGGGAGGTGATGGCGATGGTCCCAGACCAGTGCCCATTGGACGACCAGAGGAGCTTGCCGCAGAAGCGGATGGTTGGATGCCGTGTGATGGTGGCGAGGGCTGCTGTGCTGTAGTACTGTGTGGAGGCATGGCGTTCACAGCGCCCTTCAGTTAAGCCTGCACCTCTATCGGAAACAGCTTGTATGCCACTATGCGCTCATGAGGCTTCATATTATGGATTCTGGTAACCACTTCGGCTCTATCCAGCTTCGTCAAATCGTCTCCCAGTGCTGAAGGTGACGCTGAGGCTGCGGAAGGCTGAGCGCTCATAGCCATTGGCGTCTGGACAGCAGAGGGCGATGATGCGGTAATCGCTGGAGCCAAGGACATCGCCGCAGAAGAGGCGGATAATGGAATGTCTGGGAGGGCTTGAAGCTTGGCAGCAGTGGACGATGCTGGGGTCTTTGCTGAAGCCAGGAACTTCGTCGCAGAAGCAGATCGTGGGCACGCCGGAGCAGTTGAGGCCTTTGCTGAAGACATGAATATCGCAGCAGAAGCAGAAAGGGGAGGACCTGAGGGAGAGCGGACCTTGGCAGCGGCGGGCGATGCTGCAGTACTTGCTGAAGCTGATGGCTTCGCCACAGAAGAAGCGGGTGGTGGAGGACGTGAGGAAGTTGAAATGCAGCCGTAGTCATGATTCCCACGCAACCACTCGGCAATAATGTGCTCAGCCTCGTCGGTTTCATCCACCTCGACAGTCTTGCCACCTCTGGAAGACCCTGACTAAGAATTGAGTTATGGAGCTGAGAGCTCACGCTCACCTCCTTGTTCAACCTCACTCTACCTTCGACTTCACTTCACATTCGACTTCACTTTACGTTCGACTTCACTTTACATTCGACCTCACTTTACATTCAATCTCACTTTCAACCAGCATTACCATCAGTTGTGACTAAAGGTGAGCGGACATACTTATCAGCTTCACGCGGCGTATCTTTCCTTTGTCATCCATCTATCAAAGCTCACCTCCTTGTGAAAAGCTACCACTTTCTTGCGTCAAGATTCAATCACGAGGCATCACGAAAACGACAGCAGAAGCCAAAGAGGCTACGACGCGAAGATCAAAATGCAAATTTGTAAGGATACCTATGCGTTGGGCGGCATGTAAGATGTTTAGGAAGAAGGTAGCCATGGCAGCACTACATAAAGACATCTAAGCACATGTTGCATCGAAACCTTCCTTTCTGACCCATCTGCTAGACCTTCGTTCATCACGCTATGACATGTGGTACACGAGACTGTAAGACCTACAAAGTGAAGCGAGACGTTCTGATACCGCCACAGCCATAGATGTCTAAGTACCTGAGTGTCTCCATCTACATTATTGAGACTGCCTCTGGTCATGGCGATATGTTGGTCATAATTTTTATACAGGGCGCAGATGTGGGAAAACATGTGCCGATGCCTTCGTTGCACAACAAAGCTGCGTACAGCACTTTGCAAAGCCTTTGTGCCGCGTCCAGCGGATATTGCGTCAGCATAACAAAGTATGCTCGCCGCAAAAGCGGATGGTCATGCATGAGTAGCTGTTCAGATGAACGGTGTCTGGCTGAAAGTTGGTATGCTCATGCCGTGGACATTATTGAAGTGTGCATGGAAGGCGTCTTGGACCACTTTGGTTTGGTAGTGGATGTTGTCGGTGACGGCTATGACATGAGTCTTGCAGACAGGGCAGTCCGATAGAAGAGGTATGTTCTCGTTGATCGTCTTCACCGTGCGCGCTTCGTTCTCGTCAAATGTGATAGCATATGCAGCCAAGTCGCACGACAATCCTGACGTGATCGAAGGATAGCAGACGTTGGGATAGTCTCCCAAGTCAGACAGTGGTGTCCACTTCGTCATCGTAGCGGCGGGCGCAAGCCTTTCGAGTCTGATTGTCGCGAATCGGCTCGTGGAACACGTGGAAAGGTCCAACGCAGGATTGGACGCCTTGTCCGCAAGCATGTCCGTTGTCGGTGGCGACCGCAGTGCAGTCGAGATGATGCTTGCGGATATGCTTGCGGTACATAGACAAGAACTAAGCATAATCTCCAGAGGTTGTAAAGTAGAGGTTCCGATATATTAGCAGTGCCTCGACAGTAAGATTGTAACAGACATCGCGAGTAGCCTCCAGTATGGGGATGACTTTGCTACGACCAGTTGCAGCAGGTACCTGTGTACTGCAAGCGGACAGCGCTGTTGGGCGATGGACGGAAGGACTTTCTGCTTGTCCGAATCTGGCTTCCATGTTGACCCATCTCCGTTGTCGACACGATCTGCTCGTCCAACACCAGTGAAGGCCGCAACGAGCGGATCTACATTGCTTTCCTTGACTGACTTGCGAGCAGCCTTGGCCTTTTCTTCCACATCGAGCTGAACAGTGCCGGCGGACTTGCCAGAATCATTGGGCCTAAAGAGCGAGTCGCTGACAGGGGCAGCAGAAGAAGATTGTCATGTGGTTCTTGCGGCAAAGAGCGGATGGACTGCAATGGGGAAAGCTGGCGTGGTCGTTGTAGCTGCAGTCATCGTGAAACTACGAGTCACGCCTGTGGCCAGCAAGGGATTGGTCGCTATAACACTGTCTCCGTTTCAGAGCGGCGGATTTGAAATGGCGTAAAGAAGGAAGGTGAAGATGTGAGGTTTGATGCCTGATTTTGTGCCTTGCTATCTCTCAAATCCACCCCAGAGAGCCTGATGAACCGCACCTACCGACATAATACAGAGTGAGTGTGCTTGCCACACGAGTGATAGAGGTCAAAGATGGAAGGTAGGTAAGGTTGGAAGGATCTCGGAGGAGCGCCAAGAGAAGGAGGCAGCTGTAACAGATGTCGATGCTCCTTGCGGAAATTGAGCCGCGTTGAGCGGCGGCTTCTCAATAGATAGAATTGGAGCAGGTCTCCATTGCCACGGCATTGTTGACTTTAGAGTGTATGGTCGCATTGGAGTCTTTAAACGCTCGATGGCAGAGTTGAGCGTGTTGGTGTATTGGCCCAAGAATACCTGTGTCAAGAGCGCGAAGCCCAAGTCCAGAGCTGGGAACCTACGTGGGTGTTAGCTGCATCGAGAATTGGTGTAACAGGACATTACCATTTGTCCAGCGCGAGGATTTTGTGGTATTCATCGGCACTCTTGCTGGCAATGATGCTCTTGCTTAACGCCTGTCCACGAAGTCCAGTGGTAGTAGGATACTGCTTGGTCTTCGCGAGATGAGTGCCGATACGAGCCAAAATGTCCTTGCCTGAAGTCGTGAGCAATGTCCGCTCCGAGAGTCGAGTAGAATTGTTGGAGGGCCTAATTGTCGACTTGTGCCGTTTCCTTGCAGGTACCTGATACCAGGCTACGTCCAAGACTGGGTGGCACTTATCGGTGATGAGTCGATGCCAGCATATCTTTGCTGCCGTTACTATAGCTATCTCCAAATTACGAGAATGTAGCTAAGATAGTCTAAGCAAACCCAGATATTGTTAAAGCTGGTCGCCGGTTCGAGACAGCTCTATACATAAGGCGTTTTTGAGTATGTGCTGTTACCCGTTCTTGGACCTAGCCTGGTACATGAGGTACTGACGGTACCCATTGATGATGTGGTTGCGTACCGCGGTCTTAAGGAAGCGCTTGCGATCACGATCTTCGAGCAATGTGGTGAGGCACACCCTGCTGTGCAGTGGTCGCAGCAGGTCATAGATGATGATTGTGAAGTGCGAATCCCAAGAGCGCTCCTGTTCTCCTTGGGACAAGCGACCATACTTGCGGGGCGCATCCGGAGCTTGGCCTCCTTGGGTGAAGCTGCCTGGCATAAAGCCCTCGTATCGCTCTCGCGCTTCGCGCTCCATGCGATCGTAGAATACACTTGCTTGTTGCCGATAGGCCGGCGCGAGAATGTTCGAAAGGGAGAATGCCTTGCCCGCGCCATCCTTGATCTTGGCTGCCGCGACCACCAACTCCTTCTGGTTGCGGATCTTTTCGTAGTACTTCTGCATGCGATGGTCTGCTTCCTGGACGTTACGTGCGCCGCGTACGGCGGGCTTTTGGGTCTACGCAGGCGTGCGATCGTGGCGGGCCACCTGACCGAGCTTTCCTTCGCGCTTCAGATCCATGCAGTCAGTGACATAGTCGTGACAAGTCACAATCATCGCCACGTGTGACCCGAGCTTACTCTTCTCGCGGAGGTTGTAGTAACCTCAAGCCGGTTGAGGATGATGGGTCTTAGGTCCTTTCCGGACAATGTCCTTGACTTTGGCGTCAGTGATGCTGAGCGAACGCGTAGTGCTAGAAGTGCTTAGTACGCTATTGTCACACCACGGTGAGGTGATTCACCTCACTCCTGACCTCAACGTTCTGAGATGTGACAGACTCTACGCTCTTGAATGCGGGATCAAGGAGCAAGTAAACTGCGACCAGCAACAGAAGCAGATAAGTGTTGAGGGCTTGTTCGAGTGGATGGAGGTAACAACTCTGCGCTCTCGTCGTGCTCATGACAATATGAACTGAACTGTCTTCGCCGATACGACGACATCTCTGCGCGTGTGAACACAGCCAAATAGCGAGCAGTCGGCGCTTGGCGACGGAGAAAGCAAAGACGCGTTGCCCCTGACGCTAGGCGCTCCGACTTCACTTCGGTAGTGATTTTGCGTGTAAAGGTAGTCGTCCGCCGCGAATGCTGAGTTGGAAGTTCGGTTTAGAAGATCACGTTTGTCCATCTCAATCAGACCACTCGCTCATTCTTCAGCCGCGTGCCGGGCGTTTTGAAGAATTTCTCGATCACCGTCCAGAGAGAATTGCGAGAAGCTTCATCGTTCATCGATCATGCACAACGTCTGGCAGACGAATACTGTCACACTCAGACCCACTCAAGCGGTGACCTTCTTGATGAAATCAATGATGTCGTCGACTCCTTGTGGCTCGTTCACCCAATGCGGGTTCTCATTGGGCGCAGTCATGTAATCATGCCACTCGACCTGCATTCCCAGCTTCTCCAGCCTCCGCCGCAGCTCCTCTCCGAACTTGATGTTGATGACTGGATCATCTCGGGTATGTGCAAGCATGACAGCCGTCTGGACAGCCTCGGGCCATCGCTTGCTCGCGTTCGCGATCGATTCTGGATTTGGCAGCCAGGCATTTAACCCGATGAACCCTCCCAGCTTGTGAGGTTGCTTGAGCAGCGCATGTATGCCCACAGCAGCACCTTGAGAGATGCCAGCCAACACCACGTTTGACCAGCCAATTATCGCAGCTTCTCGTGATAGATGTGTGTAGACAATGTCAATGGCTTGAGTAGGATTTTGCTCGGCCTCGCCTTCATGAGGGTCTTCTGTTGCACACATGTCGAACCACTGGCTCATGGACATGCCGAATCTTGCGCTTTCAATCATGGGCGCTGTTGGAAACACCCACTTCACGCTCGGCAACGCTTCTCCTAACGTTTGCTCTTGTGAGCCTGTGCTCTCGAATAATTCCATCGCAAAGTCCTCCGCAGTGCTATCTCGACCATGTAGGAAGATCACCGTATGTGTATGTCGACTGATAGGTTCGTAGATCTCGCACTGCGTTGAGCTCGCATCGTCGTCTGTGGTTGTTTCTGCGCGCCAGAATAAGCCAAGTTTCTTCCACATGGTATTGACGCAGGTTCGACGCTTAAAGTCGATAGACGCGAAGTATGAGGCAAATTCGATTCGAACGACCTCGTAGAGTTCTGTTAAAGTGATATATCTCTGCTGCGGTTGCTGTTCTCCTGGGCCAGCCATTGTTTTCGTGTTGCTCACCTGCTGCTGTGTACGCCATGGCGGCGTTTCAGGCGTGGTCACTGCCTTAAGTATATATCACGGTCTTCGCAGATTGATCTAATCTGTCGTGGCAAAATCGGCCATCTATGGGTATGCTGGGATATTGCTGGTATTCCACGGTCGTTCATCTGACTTCAGACACAGTTCGCCCGCAATTCTGGAAAGCAGGATGAACGCTGAGAGATGAGCTAAGCTGGTCGCAATCAGTACGCATATAGCAGTCACGCCAGCAAATGAATGTGATACAACATGATTGCATACTCTCGTTCACGTCGTTCAAACTATTTGCTTCGGAAGATCGTCGTAGCCGTTCCAGCGCGTAGGCTTGTTCAGGTCTCGTAGGTGAGATCGTTCGATCTTGCAGCATATAACCTATGCCATGCTATCAGGTTACCTTCTAGTAGCTAGCATACTATCACCCTGTGATGGACATGTTGAAGCAGATGGCAGAGGCAGCAGGACACTCTAAGTTAGCACGAAACCGAAAGCGTGTCGAGATGCCGAGCCCTGGAGGCACTTTCACCCGACTTTCACCCGCCCCGCACGTGGAAGTGAGGGTGCTCACTCACACCTGAAACCTCACATTTCCGTATATATCTGCACACTCGCACAATTTCGTGGCCACCCATGGCGGCGTCCATGGCAGATTTGGATAACCACGTAGCGCTGCTGCGAAAGCAGATTGCTGCGACTGAGACCCAGCTCGCGTCGCTGAAACAGCAGCTGTCACAAGCAGAAAATCGCGTGTCGACAACGCGCTTGCTGAATGCTTCTTACCAGGGCGGATTTCCTGCTGAGTGGATCGGCGAGATTTCGTCGGTCCTGACGGATGATTTGTTGGGTTCGGAACTGTGCCCGGCGTCGGTGGCGTCGGGCGGCAGTGCAGAAGGCATTGCGATGAATATTCGTCAAGAAGCTGGAATTCATGGTCGTGAGTTCGTCACGCCTGAGCCTGTTAGCAGTGGTCGATGGCCACTGCTGAGTGAGGAGTATAAAAGATATGGACGACAGATGATCATGCAAGAGATGGGCTTGCATGGTCAGCTGCGACTCAAGCATGCGAGAGTGCTCATAGTCGGCGTGGGCGGGCTGGGGTGTCCCGCAGCAGCATATCTCGCTGGAGCCGGTGTAGGCACTCTGGGTCTGATGGATGGTGATGTCGTCGAGATATCGAACCTCCATCGTCAAATCGCACACAACGCATCAAGAGTAGGGATGAGCAAAGTGGACAGCGCATACGACTACTTGTCAGAGTACGTAGGCACGCAAGGCATGTCATCAAGAGATCCATTTCTGATGCTCTCGGTAGGTTGAATCCTCTGGTCAGATACCAGCGGCACCACTTTCATTTGACGCCTGAGAAAGCGATACCCATCTTCTCGCAATATGACCTCGTACTAGACTGCACAGATCATCCGACCTCACGCTACCTCATCTCAGATGCCTGCGTGCTGACTGGCAAGCCGCTTGTGTCCGCCTCAGCACTCAAGACAGAAGGTCAGCTGATAGTGCTGAACAACCCACCTCGAGCGCCCGGCGACCCAGCTGGTGGGCCATGTTATCGCTGCGTCTTCCCAAAACCTCCTCCGGCAGACTCGGTACTCTCCTGCGGTGAGGGCGGCATCATTGGACCCGTGGTCGGACTAATGGGCGTGTTGCAAGCGCTTGAAGCAATCAAAGTGCTGATCACTAAGCCAAAAGTCCGCCAGCCCTCAACAGGAGACCTTGACCTTGCAGCTCTCATGTCCCTGCCACCCTCACCCTCTCTACAGCCACAAGACGAGCCTCCGCGGCCGACATTGACGATCTTCTCAGCATTCTCGATACCACAATTCCGGAGTGTTCGTATGCGAACGAGACGAGCAGACTGCGCATGCTGTTCCGCCAAAGCTACCCTTACGCGGGATAGCCTAATCGATGGCTCACTCGACTATGCGGCGTTCTGTGGGCTTACAAACCCCATCAGCGTACTTCCACTTGACTCCAGGATCTCAGCGTTCGAGTTTGCGCGCTTACCACGAGACGGCAGCAACGCTCTGATCGATGTGCGCGATGAGACACAATACCAAATGTGCGCTCTGAGAGGCAGTCTCAATGTTCCGTGGAAAGGGAATGCGCAAGCATGGCTCGAGAAAGCATTCCAAGTTGGTGCACTTCCAAGCCCAGGTGGCGGCAGCGACTACTACATCGTGTGTCGGTATGGCAATGATTCGCAGCTGGCGGCCAAAGCGATTCATGACCTGCTCCAAACCGCCGGCAGCGAAGCCAACGTACGAGTCAAAGACATCAAGGGCGGCTTTCGTGCTTGGAGAGAAGAAGTCGATAGAGATTGGCCTGACTATTGAGCATGAATTCATCAATCATTGGCATTCATCCCGTACTCTACGTCAAATACATCTCCTTCATTGAAGAAGTCTACGAGCAAGAAGTTTGGTCGTCTTCCATATGCACTTCTGCACCTCGCAGCGTGCTCTCCAAGCTCGCCTTCGTGCAACCCTGCACTATTTGTAGTGTTCGCAAATGTGGCGTTGGGATATCTAAAGCCCAAGAATTGAGCATACAGAAAGTGATTGACAAGAGCTAGCATGTTCGGCGTGTAATGTTGCCCATACCATGGCCTGGACGCATCACAGCCAAATTCCCATGGATTGTCGTTGATGAAGTTTGTCTCAAAGAGGTAATCAAACTCTGGCAGCAAGAAAGGCACAAGATCCTCGTCCGCACCACGAGAGAGGAAAGTGATCAATCTCTGGTTCGACTCAACGAGCTCTGCAATCGTGGGCCAGTCTTCAAGCCGCATGTTTCTGTTCCGCTTTTGTGCTGGTGGAACATACGACATCAAATCTAGTCCGTTGTCGTAGTATGCTTTTGCCCATTGTCTCAGCGCGGGGCCGGTGTTCACAAAAAGCAATGTCACAACCTCGAAAGGATTCTCGTTCAAGAAGTCCTTGACATGGCGCAGATGATCGTGCAGACTGCCACCGTCCATGAGAGCACAGTTGAAGTGACATAGTCGAATGTCGTCTGTGCCTTGCGGATCGGAGTGGCCTTGTGCTTGTACTAGTCGAACGCCGGCGTTAAGCTGCGTGCTGACATTGAAGTACTGATTGCCAGAGATGGACCAGCCATTGTCTTCTGTCCGAACAGCAGCGGCATCATGCGTGCCTATGAACGTCTGTTCCGAGTATCGCTTGTAATATAGTTCGGGCACAGGTCGGCGATGACCAGGCTTCTTAGGATGAGGATCATTGGGAGCGGCCAGGCCTGCTGGGGGCTGCACAACCGGCTGCTGTTCGGACGTCCATTTCAACGCACATGAAGTGCAGTTCAGAAGTGGTAGCAGGATCGTTGTTATGTACATGTCTTTGGCAATGATGCATGACCTCGTGCCATCATTGACGATAGCTCGACCATCATCCCTGCTGCTGCCGCGCCGGCATCTACGGGGTCTGGATCGGTTCAATGGCAGCCGAGAAGTTGGACTTCTCCTCACCTTCTGTACCATCACCTCCAGAGAGTCGCATTTGTGCTCCCCACGGGCACGATGTCGCCCTCGAGCGGAGAAGATCATCCTTCTGGCGGACCTCACGCGACGTACACGCCTCCATGATCGGCGGCACAAGGTCGCGCAAGACATTCGGATGTAATGTAAGCATTCCGCATTCTCTTCTCTGCGTCGATCTTGTTCCTGCTTGAATCTTTCGTGCTTCATCTTCTCGGCCTTGAGCGCCATAGAGGTTGTCAAGATGGCTCGCGGCGATTCTTTCTACACTTTTGGCGTGGCCATCTTTGCCGCCATTGGCACATTCTTCTTTGGCTTCGATACGGGCATTGCCACGACCACTATAGCCCATCAATCATGGATCGAGTACATGGGCCACCCTTCCAACGGACTCATGGGAGCCGTCGTAGCAGTCTACATCGCTGGTGAAGCAGTAGGAGCTTTCATCCAGACAATTCTCGGAGACAAGCTTGGTCGCATCCGGTTCATGCAGATGATGTGTATCATTGTTACCATAGGCGTTGTGATACAGACCGCCTCCGTCAATATGGGCATGTTCCTCGCTGGACGAGTGCTAGCAGGTATAGCTGTAGGCGGCATGGTGGGCACTGTTCCGATCTACCTGAGCGAGATCAGTGCGCCACATCAGCGAGGTCTCATCGGCGGCATTTCTGGTTGTGGCATCTCCTTTGGAACCATGGCCAGCAACTGGGTTGGCTTTGCTTGCGGCTACGCTCCATATGGAGCTGTGCAATGGCGACTGCCACTCGGTATTCAGATTCCATGGGGCATCGTCCTCTTTATTGGCCTCATGACCTTCATGCCGGACTCACCTCGCCAGCTGATCCGAAATGGCGAGATCGAGAAAGCTCGTGGCGAGTTTATCAACATCCGCAGAGACTTGCACTCCCATGCCGCACAAGAGGAGTTCGCACTCATGCGTTCGCAGATCGAGTATGAGATGGAGTGCGAGGTGACGGGGTACGGCGAGATCTTCAAGCTCTTCCGACATCGTGCCCTGGTCTCTATTGCTGTGCAGACAATGACAAGTCTCACGGGCGTCAACGTTATCCAGTACTACCAGACAATCCTTTACAAGTCGCTTGGTATCGAAGCTCACACAATACTGGCGCTTGCTGGCGTGTACGGAACTGTGGCATTCCTATCGAATGTGCTTACAACCAAGTATCTCACTGATCAGTGGGGTCGTCGAAAGATGATATTGACTGGTCTCTCCGGCATTATCGTGATAGAGATTTATGCGGCGGTCATGCAGAGACAATTCCAGAACACCGACAACAACATCGGCAAAGGCTTTGCTGTGCTCGGCATTTACCTCTTTGTGGTATGCTACTACGGCATGCTGAACTCCACTACGTGGCTTTATGGAGCAGAGGTGTTGCCGATGGCATTGCGTAGCAAGATCATGGGCTTGGCCGCTGCTTCGCACTTCATTGTCAATGTTGGCAGTAAGTGTCGCTCGCGTCGGTATCAGCTCTAAGCTAACACTGTATAGTCACGGAAGCTGGCCCAAGTGCTTTCGCCACCATACACGAGAATTACTACTACGTGTTCGTAGGGTGCACTTTATTCTTCCTGATCATTGCATACTTCTACTTCCCGTGGGTCTGCTTCCAAGTCTCGCGCGTGAGATCCTGCTAACCTCCGTCCTAGTGAAACTCGTCACAAGACACTGGAAGAGATTGCTGCAGCATTTGGCGACCGGGTAGTAACACTTACCGACAGAGATCTGACGATCGAAGAAACAGCTTTCGAAAGCAAAGATGTGGACAAACGTATTGAGATGGCGGAAGAAGAGCACAGGTAGAGCTTTTCAGGTCAAGCATGATTCCTTCCGATCCATACCCGTCCTCTAGGTCCCTGCGATATGCCCTGCCCATTCGGTCGATCTCTCCGCATCCACGACCTACGCTACTGTGATGGCAGACCAGCATGATTCCACAATCGTGTAATGTGGGAAGTCCTGGCCTCGATCGCTCGGTGTTTCTATGCTCTGAATTGTGGTCAGGATCTCTGTATCTGGTGCCTCTGTAGCAGTACAGTCAGCGGAGACGCTCTCCACATCCGGAAGTGAGTGCACATACCATCAGCTCAAATGCTCAGACCTTCACCTCCTCCCAGCTATCCCCCATCTTCCGGCACTTGCACGCCTTGCAGACGTCGCATGCGAACTTCGGCTTGCAATCTTCACACCAGTTGCAAACCGAGCACGCTGTGCAGCCAACACCTCTCTTGCAGCCGGTGCACTTCTTGCAACCACGGACGTGGACACACCGGATAACCTTCACGCAGTCGAAGCATGCTCGACAAGTCAGGCATGCGCCGCAGTCGGGACACCTCTCGACATTCTCGGTGGTGGAATTGGCGATCGAGTCGGTCAAGTCCTGTCTATTGTCGGTAGTGGTGCGTCAATTACATATATCGATGTCGCTCACGTCGATGTTCTCGTATGAGAAGGCCTCGCTTGGCTCTGGTGATGGACTGGCTGCCATCTTTCTCTGATTGGATATCTTGGTTGTGGTTGAATGTTGTAGAGATTGAAATGGATCGAGTGCTGCAGGGAGTTGTTTTTGTCAGTGCGAGTCTTCAGTTCGTTCATGTGAAGCTGAACAGGTGAACAGCTACAATTCATTCACATGCCAATGAGGTCCTCGAAAATTGATTGGAGCCATCACTTTCGCATTCACTGTGGATGGTATAATGTGTATTGTTGTATATGAGTAAATGTGCTTTGCATATATTATCGTCGCTTGGCGTAGTCGTCTTCGGTTTTGACAATGGGACGCTGGTATATATCTGCATGTCGCTTGTCAGCTTGAGTAGCTTCATCGATGTGGCAAACAGTAGACGAAGCTAGAATACGTAAGATGTGGAGAGGCCCAAAGTGCGTTGAGAGAACTTTCTGTTCTTGTTTGAGCATGCTCTTCCCAGAATCTCAATGCCAGCAAGGACCAGCGAAGCGCCCATGAGTTGTTCACCACTTGATCATTACCTGCAGATAACTTCAAGCACACTGTGGGATGACATTCAGATTGATCTCATGTTATTCCTGGTTGAACAGGAGTTCGACTTCCACCAACGTCCATACCTACTCTCTCGTCAATTATCTCCTTTCTCAATTTCGTTCGCATAAAGATGCAACCTCATCACCTTGTAGGCCTCCGCTTCGATCTCCTACAATGCTTGCGACCGTCTGATAGACAGTGCAGCCAGCGGACGCCGTGGTCTTTGTGCTTCTAGCAGAGCGAGTTGGCAGGTTGACGAACGCGTCTCGGAGGGACGTGTGGTAGGTCTTCGAGGAGTATTTCCAAGGAGCGTTCATAAGCCGGGCCAGCATGAGCGACACACCGAAGATCGAGGCAGTACCACATCTCAGAGACATAAGACTGGGTCAGCATGGTAATCTCCAAGTTTTGGCAGTGACCGAGCCAGCAAGGCGCAAACAACCAGCATTGTGAGCTTCGCCGTTGTGCGTTCCGCTCCTTTGGTCTTCACCCAATACCAATCCTGAGAAAACGATCTTCGAAAGAGTCGTGTTCTCATGCCTCATCGTCGTTCGAGATCTACACTGGTCGCTTCGTCTTGATAAGAACACACACCGAATATAAAAGATTGGGCATGGGCGTGTTCGAGTGCAGCGTTGAGGTCCGGACGTAATGGATTCCTGGTGCCAAGTCTTTTGCCTGGTGGCCTTCCTGTCCAAAATACCTCATGCCCTGCACAGATGACACGATCAAGTGGCACAACACACAAGATAAGACTGAAGATGGTGAACATGGAAATGTGTGAGGTTGTGTAACCCTTTCTCTATTTCTTCTATGGAATTAATTACAGAGAGTTGTAAACCCATGCTATAAACCAACCCGGGAAATCATTTCGATAATCGGCCAGGTCATTGCTGGTCATCAGACCCCAATGATTTGTTCTGTACATCCAATAGCGTATGCTTTTTCCAATTACATGATTCAACTCATTTAAGAGTTCATGATTCCAGATGCCTAATGGCTAAATGCTTTGCACTTCTTACAAGAAGAGAGCGACAGCGGCGACGGCGAGGACACCGTTAACACCGTTGGCAACAGCGGCGCCAGTGTACTGCACAGGGTTAGTTCCAGATGGAGCAACTGGGACAGAGCGCGAGGCGGTGTAGACTGGGGCAGATGGAGCTGGAGCAGATGGAGCAGGAGGCACTGGGTAGTTCTTTGGCTGCTCTGGAGCTGGAGCAGATGGAGCAGGAGGCACTGGGTAGTTCTTTGGCTGCTCTGGAGCTGGAGGAGAGACTGGGTGAGTCTCAACTGGAGCAGATGGAGCAGGAGGCACTGGGTAGTTCTTTGGCTGCTCTGGAGCTGGAGGAGAGACTGGGTGAGTCTCAACTGGAGCAGATGGCTTTGGCTGCTCTGGCTGTGGTGGCACAACGTAGGTGCTTGGAGCTGGAGCAGGGTGGGTCTCAACGTAGGTGCTTGGGACTGGTGCTGGCTTGGTGACGAGAGTAGTCTCTGGCTTGTGTGGGACGGACTGGGTGGTGACAACAGTCTTTGGTGGCTGAGGGACCTCCTTGGTGACAGTGCATCCGCCAGGGCAAGGCAAGGTGAGCGTAGTCGCAGAGGTGACGGTGTAGGTCGACTGCTTGTGGGTGATAGTGGTAGGAGTTGAGCAATATGTGGTGTACATGGTCTGGACAGTGGTCTCAGTCTTTGGTGGCTGGCTGACAACGACAGTGGTGGTCTTTGGCTTGTAGACTGGGACGGTGGTGTTGTTGTAGACTGGGACAGTGGTTGGGTGGTACACTGGGACAGTGGTTGGGTGAGGAGCGTAGGTGCTTGGCTTCTCAACTGGCTTGGTCACGGTGCAGCCCTTGTCACATGGGAGAGTGAGAGTGGTGGCCTTGGTGATAGTGTAGGTGCTTGGGCCGTGAGTGAACGTTGTGGGTTCTGGGCAATAGCTTGTGATGAAGTCCGTGGTGTAGACAGTGGTCTCGACGGACTTCGTTGGGTAGGCAACTGGGTGCGATTCAGACGAAGTTGTCTTTGGGTACTCGAGGTATGGGCAGCCATCGATGTACTTGCAGGTCTGGCCGTTAGGGTATTGGTGGGCTGGGTTGCAAGAGTAGCGTCCCTTAGAGTCGGTGGAGCCTGGAGCTGGGCAAGAAACAGTGCTCGACGATGGGTAAGACTTGGCGGAAGTAGTAGTTGGGTACTTCGCTGGCTCAGTGGTCGTTGGGTAAGCAACTGGGTGAGACTCCGATGAAGTCGTCTTTGGGTACTCGAGGTATGGGCAGCCGTCAATGTACTTGCAGGTCTGGCCGTTAGGGTATTGGTGGGCTGGGTTGCAGGAGTAGCGTCCCTTGTCATCAGTCGAGCCTGGGGCCGGGCAGGAAACAGTGCTCGATGATGGGTAAGCCTTAGGGGAAGTAGTGGTTGGGTGCTTGGCTGGCTCGGTAGTAGTTGGGTATTGAGCTGGCTTGCTCTCCGTGGTGGTTGGGTACTGAGCCGGGTGGGTCTCCGAAGAGCTGCTCTTTGGGTACTTCAAGTAGTAGCATTCGCCAACGAGCTCGCAAGTCTGGCCCTCAGGGTAGCTGTGAGCTGGGTTGCAGCTGTACTGGCCATCCTGAGAGTACTCGCCAGGTGCTGGGCACTTGGACACAACAGTGGTGGTTGGGTGGCTTGGAGCGCTGGATGTAGTCTGACCGTAGGTAGGTGGGACAGCCACGCTGGTGGTGGTTGGCTTGTAGACTGGAGCAGAGGAGCTGCTGGAAGACTGGGCTCCGTACTGAGGTGGCTGAGGAGCACCGTACTGAGGTGGCTGAGGAGCACCGTACTGAGGAGCCTGCTGGGCGATAGCAACGCCAGCAAAGGCGAGTGCCACAAATGACTGCATTATTAATGTATTTGAACGAAAGTGGTTCGAACGACTGTGTACAAGTTCGAATGAGGCTGTTGTTTGCGGATGAGAGACTTACCTCTGGGGGACGCTGTCCTGCATATTTATCCCAGTGCTGACACCTGCAAGGTCTATGTCATCGGTGCAGACTCTGTAGTCGATGGAATAGCGTGGATAGCCTTCCCGCTCGCGTATGCTATCTTTGTTTACGATGGTGCATCGGCTCAAAGGTTTACGAGCCCGGATGGGTATAGCTCGGGCTCTGGGCATAGAATACGGGCGCTATAGAACACGAGGTTGGTAGCGTGAGCCGGCATGCGGAGGATAGACTTCAAGGTAGTGCAAGGCACAGAACCAGCCGACCAGTAGCGATGCAGAGGCCGGGTCTTCGTCTTTGGAAGGTGGATAACCTGCTTGAACTTCTGCATGACTTGGGGGCTCTGGCAGGAGCTGCTTCCATGTCCCGCCCTCTACCAGTTGAGTTGTGTGAAGCCTCAACGTGTTGTGCATGAACCGTCAGGCACCCGGGAAATGCTCTGTCTGCTATTGTTTGGCCTACGGCGAGAGCCGGCAACGGTGTGACAGAAGCGTCAGAAGCACCTGGAAGATGCGATATTGCGCGCAGATCCGTGGTATTTCCTGCGCATGGTGAGAGAGATGGCCTGCACTCCTCGTACTTGCAGCAGTTGCCGAGACACATTTCCAAGGTGCTGGTGAAGGGGGAATGCCGGCCGAACCGGTGTTTCAAGGATGTGACAGCTTCCATCCAATGTGCCGTCTTGACAACATAAACTACTGCAGGAATTGCAAGGTACACTGGTGCGGCTCTGCAAACTAGATGGGCACTATAGGCACTGATGTCAGTGGCGGATATTATTTGTGGTGCGCAACATTCTCCTTTTGGAGGCAAGGAAGGACTTGGCAAGATTTGTCGACTATGATTCGTCGGAAAAGTGGCGTACCTCGTGTCCGCTGCAGCTCGGTTGCAAGGCTAAGCCAACTTTTGCTTGGTTCGATCACAACCTAGGAGAAAACTTCTATCAGTACTTCGACGTTGTATAGCAACGGTGCCTCTACGTGAGGCTGTCGGGTCCGGCAACCATGAACGTTGAAATTGTGGCACGAATCGTCGGCATGACCACCGAGACCAGAGATCCAGGCTATGATATTGTGCTGGAAGAAGAGCCGCACATGCCTTTTGTCGCCAAACAGCAGTGCTCCTGGCCATCGCATGTGATGGAGGTCAAGCTTCGATAGGGAGAACCACCGTAGCCCCACCGCCCGGCGCAACATCTGCTGTTGACTTCTCGTATCGAATCGACTTGACTCAACGCTGCTCAAGAAGAAGCACACCCTCCAAGATGTCCGCGGAATGACAAGCCGTCGCGCGATCCTGTGATTCTCCACCTGCTACCACCGAACCAATTTCTCTCGTAAGGCCTTTCCACCTCGCGTCGCACGTCAAATGACATCGTGTTGATGGTTCGCGTACCAAAATCGCGGCTGAAATCCCTCGTCAGAGCCACGAGGGAAGCTCTCTACTGCCATCACTCACGAGCCTCATCCTGGTTGTTAAATATGCTTTATTGGAATCTGCCCAGCTTGGGCGCTTCCTCTCGTACTTGCCTTGCGATGGATGAGTACAGGATCGTGAAATCTTCGCGCGGCTCGTGAACGAATGTGCCGGTTTGTTTCCGGCGGTGCTTCCGTACTGCTTTCTTCATCAACTCTGTTGCGACACAGAAGGATGCGGTTCGCAAATTGCTGGCTGGCCACCCGTCAATGCTACGCCCATCACTCCGAAGAACTAAGAGCATGCAATCTCGCATACCTTGCGTGCAAGACGCGCAAAGCAAGCTTCCTTCCTCGATGGCAGAGCATCTTCCCGGCAGCCAAGAGGTCTCATGCTGTCGCAACTCGTCTCTCTCGTCAGAGGGGTTGAGGTTCCGCATAGCAATCATAGGGAACGCGATTCTATGATAGGTAAAGAAGCTGAAACATAGCAGTCGCAGGATGAAGCCAGCAGCAATGTGCCTCGCGCCGGCATGTTCGCGCGTGTGCGACCAGTAAATGCTAAATGCGACCGCAGTCCTCCGTTCAAATGCGCAACCTTGGCCGATCAGCACTTGGTGGAGCATATGCCCTCTCCTTCCATTGCCTCTGGTTGCAGACCGAAAGAACGGCCCGATTAGGCGATCTAGAGCCGAGCTACAGTGTACTTCAGAGTCACCGCAGCGTTCTTGCGAAGCGTCCCTTGATGTGTATGCGCCGATGGAGTTGAATGTCAGGAGAGGTTGTTCCCAAGTTTGCGCGCATGTAGTGCGGGGATACAGTGTCCTCGCGGTGGGGACGTATCTTCATCGTCCGGGTGATTTCCAAGAGTCGGTGTGTATCGAATGCGCTACATAACACATCGACCCTCAATTCAGCGATCGACAGCGCAAGGAAAACGAACTACGTTGCTCGCTGTGTGCCTGTTGTGTCCGGGCAAGGACCGCCATTTGCTGATGTGGCCATTCTCCCACGTCAGCCGCAAACATGGTCAGTGGCTTCGACATGGCGACCGAGTCAAAGGATGAAGTTCTGCTTGCTGGAGTCCGCGGGCTGTTTCGAACTGTGGCATATGTCACGACACACTCTCCCTCTAGGGCGGGAGTCGATGTCCATATATGCTGTGAGACTTGTTGTAGCCTTAGTCGGTGTGGCGCGATGTGGAGATGAGAGCCAAGAATTAACGTTAGGATACCATGCCGAATTGGTCAATCGTCGAGGTATGTCGCGATACACTACAGCAATTACGTTGGATTCTATGAACAGCTGACGTTGAAAGCTCTTCTTGGCGCGGTCAGATACTCTCAGCTTTCGAGGGGAAGAAATGAGGAAAAGTGATAGGCGATGGCGGACCGATCGAGCATCAAGACCCATGAACGTTGCTTGATTGGCTTTTGGCGGACATGCAAGCAACACATCTGACCGACTGAAGATGTCTAAAAGAGTGACAAGCTAATATGTACAATAGCATAGGGGTTTGAATCTTCCGATATTGAGCGAAGATATTGAGCATGTCAGTACGATCCGCAATGAGGCGAGCGTGGACTTCGCAGTAGAATATAGCAAATCTCGCAGCAAAGCTTTGTTTCGAGCAACACTTCTGAGTGTATCTCCTCGATGTGATTGGTATCGTGCGTCTTATGACTAGCTTTACACATCCTAGACAAGTCACAGCCTGGCGTCTCGATCATCCTGCGCTTCCAGCTCATTCAATGCCAAGCCATTAGGGTTGACTACATCAACATATGGGATGACTCATAAGACGATGTATTGCCATTTTCACAATCTCAGATGGTGGGGAATGGCCATGAGAATATTTTTGCCCGGTTTGATCTTTTCCTACATGGTTTCGTGCCGATGGGTGACATTGTTCGGATTAGCAACTTTCTTGAAATGTCCCTTTCTCAGCAACACTGATACGCATTTTTGCCTAGACTCACTGTCACAACTTATATCCAGAGACACCGAACGATGAGACCAGACGCTGAAGCATAGCGCAGCTCATGAATACAGTAATCTGGCCTATCGATCAAGTCATCGTAATGATACCCAGAGCGAAGACTCCGACTACCATCGATAGAACGCTGACTTGCTTTCCCTGCGTTCCAGCACCACGTTCCGCGGCAATGAGACACTCCCTAAGATCCTCTGCACTACTCTGCTCAAGCCAAAATTTCGCACGCCGTACGGTAGTTCGTTGCACGTAGCGGACTGTGCATCTTCACAACCTCCCCACGAGAACCACGGCTGCTCGTCCTAGCCACAGTCCTCTCCCGCAAACACCTTCATGGTGGAGTCATTGAAGTCAGGCTCCTCAGGAGCCCCGATCAGCCCCGATCGATATAATGAGAAACGTGTTTGTGAATAATCTGCCGTACTGCTGTACTCATCGTACGTGAAGGCGAAATAGTCATTTCCACAATCGATATTGCGGTCGGCCGGATTGCAGGTCGCGAAGCCTTCGTCTGTGGCTTCGAGCTCTGCGCCATCTTGGTCTGAGAAAATGGTGGCGAGATTGTAGCAGGTTTTGGGGCTGTATTCGGAATATATGCGGACCATGATTGCCGGCGGCCCCTGGAGGTAGTCGTTACAACTTGTGCTTGAATTCACTGCAGAGGGCGTGCTCAACACCAAGTCGGCGAAAGGGTAGCGTCTGTCAATGGTAAGCGTTAGTACTAGTGGACTTCCAACGGCTCTGAGGCTTTGTAGTATGTCGATACCACGTACATCGGCGCGACGTCCTGGCCGAGGCATGCTGTCGCGAACAAAAGAGTGGCGGTTAGTCGAGAAGACATGTTGAGATATTAAAATTTAGCTCGTGCACCTGAAGAACGAGCAGCTATACCTACTATACCTGTAACCTTAAACCGCGTCAGTTTCGTCGCTCTGATACTCACACGTCAGCCGAGTCTCAGCTGCGCGGAACACATAGGCATGGCATACAGCACATACACTCGAGCGATCGGATCTCATCGCATCTTGTCTTATTTGCTCCAAGATGATGTCTTGGCAATGGCGACTGAGCATTTCTTGGCCTTGTCAGGTGCAGGATAAGTGCAGGATAACCACGATGTCGATGTCAGTCTTCCATCTTGCCATTCTGCCGCAGCACCAGTTTGGCATGTGTCTTATGATATCGGTCCGAAGCTCGTCGAAGCTCGTCGAAGCGGCCATGTGGTAGTGATCAACGGTCGTGACATACTCAAGACCTGAATCCTTCCTCGGAGGCCAAGAGAAGTTGGATGGCTTGACCAATCTTGTCATGCAACTCATGGCTGGAGTATCAGCTGATGTCGTAGACCCTAATTTTCAGCCAAAGCATAATGGGATGTGAATCTTGTCTGCTAACGTATCTCGTGCTCAGGACCGTCATCAGTATATAGCATAATACTATCCCAAGTCGCCCTCGATCGACGACTTGACCAGCTCACCGTCCATCTCCGTCCTTCGCTCTTCCATACTGACACTCATTATGCCCGCAGGACTCAGTCCTCTTGCGATACTTTGCAATGCGAGGATACTGGAGCCCAAGAATCTTGGCTCCCTTTTACGTTCTGGAAATCAGGCAAGGACGAAAGTCCCTAAGATCCCCACGAAAATCGAAAGCAAACGCGGGGAATACCTCAGGATAGCAGCGCCATTTCCCGCTGGCTGCGTGGATGAGGTGCCGTTGACAGATAGCCCCTCACCACTGATGGTCACTCAATGCTCACCTCTGCTGACATTGGCCACACGAATGAAGCCTCCTAACGTGATCCGATCTCCATCATTGACACTGACTTCGTCCAGTGTGTAGTCGCTTGCACCATCGAACGCGGGCAGGTAGACTGTGCCAATTTGGCCATTAGGCACGGAAAACTTCGCTGTAAACCTGTTCTCTTCGACGGCCCACGAGGAGTTGAATGTGCCCACAGGCCTCACGAACCCAGCCTTGGCCTCAGTCAGCCCACTTCCATTCACCACTGGCTGAAACACCCAATCGCCATCTGAGGCTGGCACATCGAAAGTGGCAGCTCTCATGCCTCCAATAAGCGACGAAAGAAGGTACATTGGACCTGTACTCCACGCATGCACATGCGATATGAAAGCACTCCCTCCAGCGTAAAAGCCATAGTCGAGAGAACCGTCAAGGGCATAGCCCTCAATGAAGGTCGAATTTGAGAAGCGATTCATCATGAATGCCCATTGCGTGCGCGTTAGAGCCAAGGCACGAGAAGCATCAGCAGGTGAGGCGGCAATTTGAGCGAACAATTCCAGGCTTGAGATGAACGGACTGATAAAGCCTGGCAGCTCGGGTGCCGGTGTTCCATTATCCGTGAGGCGTGCTGCAAGACTGTTGGCGACGGTCAGAGCCTGTTCAGCCGAAGAAGTGACATTGAACAAAATTGCGAAGGTATTGCCATCTTGCGGGTAGACGCTGTGCCCGGCATCTGTGGTGTTGTCCCAGTATAGACCTGCCGAAGAGTCATATAGGTTGTCATTGACCGCAGTCTTGATAGCCGTGGCCTTTTGCTCCCAGGCCGTGGCGTTCTCAGCTCTTTCTATGTAGGTTGCAACTTGTGCTGATGTATTGAGGGCATAGCAGTAGAGAGCATTTAGCGAGGTGCTTTGCCCGAATTGGCCAACACGGCCACAGTCGAGTCCTCCTGTGCCATTCAGAAGTCCAGTCGTAGGATCTAGGTATGTCTCGACAGCAGCAAGTCCTGCCGTGATATTGCCCCAGTATTGTTCACCGAAGCTTCTGTCACGGCTGCTGAGGACATACTCACCATAACCGATGATGGTCCATAAGTGATAGGTGTCTGAGTCGTATGCAGTACCAACTACAACAAATATCAATAGAAGCTGAAGCTATTGAGCTGCCTGAACTTACCAAGTCCGAAAAGCTCACCCAAAGGCGAGCCACAATAAGCGAAGTAGCCAGTCGTAGCATTCTGCACAACGAACATACCTATTAGAGAATTACGAGTTGTGATCAGGTCTTTCTCCAGAGACAGTCCACTTCTGGTCGAGACACCGAGGTCACCTGCCCACGGATTTCTGTCTCGCTTTGCGCCATCGGACAAGAACTCATCGGACGCATTCAAGCCTACGGTCTGAGCATCTGCACTCCACCCAACAGGATCCAGAACTCGGATGTGGTCGATTGAGCTGTTAGCTGAAACAGTGCACAGCTGCACAGTGTAAGCTCCAGCGTACCAGATCCTGTTCAGAAGGTCATCGGAACACTCGAAGTAGCCTGCATACTCTGCCGGATTCTCTGCAGATGGTTGGGCGGTGTATGTTAAGCTGGTCAAAGAGACCTCCACAGCTTGCTCTTGAGATGCTGACTCAGGGATAGAAAGCGTGAGATGCCTGAATGCGCCTCTGTTCCAAGCAGGCGGCACGGAATATGCTTCGTTCGCAGTGATCGGTACGTACAGGGTTCCGTCCAGGTGGGTGTTGCGAGTGGAATTGTCAGAAGCGATGCCAACAAAGTCAACAGCTTCGGTATAGGCCACTCATAGACCATTGCAGGAAGGTCCACAGGTGAAGTTCGGCAAGAGATCAGAGTTGCAGCCAGGACAATTAACATCGCCAAATTGTAGGTTGGGCACTCCAGCGGTGATTTGACCGAAGTCCAGAGTGAGAGAAGATCCTGGACCCGTGAGACGAAATCCAGCGCTCACATCGGAAGTAGTAGTTGCATCGCCGCCGCCAGTCGTGACGTTGCCGGTGGTCCTGTATACCGCTCGTGGTTGCACGCTGCGAGATGAGGGCGAGAGTATGTATTGTTGGCCTGAAACTGAGGCTTGGGCAGCCACCGATGCGAGGAAGAGAGTGAACGGCAAGATCATGGTTGGTAAACAATGAGATAACTTACGACACAGCGGAAGCGCAGAGATCGATTGAGTATGAGGTCGAAGCAAGATCAAGAGGCACGGGCCCATATGCAAAGCCGAGGGTCATGCTTGTGTTCGGTTGCAAGGCTCTTCACCGAATCGTGACATACAGACGTAGGGCATCCGGTCCCTATTGTGACGAGCCGCAGGATAGGTAAGGCCAGGGAAGACCAAAGTCGCAGCTTTGCGAAGCCACAGCGTGGAAGGCTAATCCGAAAGTAGCAATATTTCATACGATGAATAGCACTAGTCGGCAGTCGCATAAGTTGTGAGTTATGAAAGCCGTGTGTCGTCTGATCGTCTACACTGTTCCAACACTCTAGGTGGCGTGTGAAGGAGGTGCTGTGTGGCAATGATGTTGATTTGGCTGCGAACATCAGTAGCTCTGTCCGAGGGCTTCTGAGCTCGATGCGGCCTCATCGTTTCTTGGCCATCCGTCGTGTACCATGTTGCATGTCTGGAGTTTTGGTGGATTCCTCGCGAAAACCCAAGGCGCGTGGACAGACAGGATGTAGACGATGTAGAGCGAGAACTGTTGGGAAGATGGAATAGAGCACCATCGCAGCTCCGCGAGGTAATGCCAAGCTTTGCCGGGGTTCTGCGGAACACGACCGAGGGCCGTCTTCGCATTTGAGCAAGACCTGGCATCTCGCTTCTCCAAACCTCCCACTGAGGAGCTCAGGCTATACATTGTCGCGTCCAACCTTGGGCGACTCAACCTGCATCATGCTGTCCGGCCTCCAATCGACAGAACACCGAAAGACCGAGCTCCTCGTAGTCCGAGGCACATACCGAGAGGGAATCGCGCTAGTTAGTTAGATACGCCTCTGAGAAGTATACCTTATTGTAGAGCCGCGCAAGGTAGGTGTCGACGATGATCTCGCAAGTACGATATCAGGAATCATGTGCTTCTGCATCTGCATCCGGCCAAACGATCGAAGAGCTTTGCGAAAGCAGCTCAGGAACGATCGCGTCAAGTTTCCTCGTCCCGTCTTGACAGAAATCACCACAATGCCAGCATCGAGCACGATCCCAGGCTTCTATCGAGTGTTTTTCACGATTATAGATCCCATACTTTCGGGCTTTGGCGTGATCAGTTAGTTGGCTGACCAGAACCATGAAGCTCGTCTAACCACCTACAGTGCACCTTTCACCCTCTGCGATCCTGCCAAACTACGCGCTCGCGCCTCTAATGCCGCCGTCTACCGAGACGCGTCTCCTCATGGACGCCATGGCTGGCTTCTTCCTCTTTCTGGCATTCTTGCAAACAGTGTTGCTACGCGCTCGGCCAAGTGATCTTGGTTTGTGGAAGATCCTACAGGCGGCAACGATACTCGTAGACGTTGCTGTGGTGTTGGCATTTGTTAGAGCACTTGGACAAACAGGCAGATTAGATACTAGAACCTGGAGGGTAGAGGAGTGGAGCAATGTAGGCATCAACAGTGCAGTGGGGATCGTTAGGATAGCTTTTGTGCTGGGCATAGGAACAAGGAGAAAAGGAAAGAGATTATAAGACCATCTTAAGAGCAAGCTGCGCTCTGAATAGATATTCGATACTTGATAAGTATCCTAGCCCTTCATCACTGCAGATGCTCAACGTACTAGTTGTAGTTGTATGGTTGTCGACAGAGGGGACACGTGCTCGAGTTGCTGCTTCGGAACCATTTGAACAAGCAAGCACTGTGGAACATGTTCTTGCATGTCTGGCAGCGTTTCGTTGGCAGTTCCCTGGCTTCGTTGATAATCGAGTAGCAAATCGCACATTCCACGTGCCCCTTAAGCGCGCCGGCAACGTTCTTGCGCCACGACGAAAGAGCATCAATGATGCTGCCATTCTGTTTGCCAAAGTCAGTGCGTGATACAGATAGGAGGCACGACCCAAGTACTTACGCTGAAAGTGATTGTGCCCTGACAATTCATCAGCCATGCTCGCCATTTCTGCTCCGTTACAGCGACTCGGTTGACGCCCTCAGGTCTCGCGATCTGCAGAGGGTACGCTTCCGGTAGGACAATCTTCATGGCCATAGTTTGTTCGTCGATCTGGTATGCAACGTGGACTTCCTTGCCACGCATGCTGACCTTGACAGTCATCGCTTCATAGTCCGGATCTTCCGAGACGGTCTTCTCGGCCCATTGTGAGACTTCTGTCAAGCTTTGTTCGATGATAAGCGGACTGATGTACTTAGCTGTCCAGGCCTCGATAGTCCTGGGTGCCTGGCGAGACTTGATCTCGTTGTTGAGATAATTCTTCACCAGACTTGGTAGGTGTAGCAGTGACAAGTAGTACAAGTGGGTGAGCAGAGCCTGTGTTTCTTTCTGTGGATTAGCCTCGAGACCTGGGCTGTAGCTCTGCAGACTGAAGTTGGATGCTTCGACAGGACGACCACTACTAAGTCGAAGCATGTCGAATGCCATGTCAAGCAAGTCGCCCAGGTAACCACCATCCTTGAGTTGCTCCACGTAGTCGCCTTTCACTCGGAAGCTAGACCCGTGGAAGTGATCAAACACCAACCGCCAGCCATGAAGATACCCCTGGAGCGCGAGTGGAACAGTCAATTCAAAAGCGTCATCGTCCAGGGCGTTCAAGTCGGGAGCCTGCATGATCAAAGAGAGCAGCTCATCAGGAAGTGCAGCCTTGCGATTTTCCAGTGCAGCGTCCAGCGAAATTTGCTCCTGGGCTTTTGGAATTTGCTTGTGAAGAAGCTCAAATGCAGCGCCCAAGACAGCCTGTGATGGTGCATACAAGAGTGGAAACAAGTCTTCGGCATTCCCCACAGATTTCGCCGTCGACTGCATTAATTGGCGCGACAGGAGCTCGTTGGTCGTCATCATTGGCTGATGTTCTTCGTCCGGGACACTGGTGGCGGCCTTCAATAGACTTATTAGACCGTCCTGGAGTGTATCTTGATTATCCTTCAGTGCTTCAACGAGATCGTCATTTGGCTCGTCGCCTACGCTCAGTTTACGCAGGGCAGCGTGCAGCTTGAGAGTGGAATGCTTTACTAGTATTGAACTTTCCACGGTCTCGGTGTCCGGCGGCGCGTTGGTAGCTGTGCTCCAGAACGACACAAGAGAAGAAACAATTTGTGCCCAGTGCTCGCCATACATGTCAGCCATGGCCGGCAGCAATGAGGTCAGCGCCTTACAGACCTCAGCTTTGAGTATCAACGAGGCATCTGATCCCAGCCAAGGCACGATATGCTTGACCAAGAAGATCAGGCGAGGCTTTGCGATCGTCTCGACGAGATCACCCTGAGTATGTAGGATAATGTTGAGCAGAACTAACTTCTGCAGCTCCTTACTCTCGTCCGTGGTCAGCTCTTGTTGGGTGAGGTCTGCAACCGCCTCGTTGCACATGCGACTGAGAAGCTGACTTCCTGTCAGTGCCTGAGCGAAGCCGACAATGTAAGAGGTCAGTGCAAGGAAGTCTTTTGCGCCTCGCTTGGCTCTCAATTCATCCTCGCTTGCCTTGGATTGTGCGCTGGAACAGCCATGGAGCTCAAGTGCATTCTCGTGCGCCTTCGCCGCAGCTAGGGCACCGTAGTACTCCATTGGCGTGCCCTTATAGTCCAGTATTAGTTCATCGAACGCAGAAAATATGCTTGCATGATGCACATCGTCCGCTGATGTGGCTACAGCCTCCCAGTATGCACGAATGACATGATTCGCGTTCGAGACAAATGCCATAACATCATGCTCGAGGTCGCGTGAGCGATCCGCTTGCCAAAGATTGTTGGCCCCAGCTATGCTCGTACCGTCTTCGCACAGCAATATGCATATATTGAGGAGAGCCAGAACGCGTGAATGTTCGGGTACTGTCGCCGCTGATACAGTCTTGAGGACATGCGCGTAAAAAATTGCAATCCGAAGTGCCTGCGAAAGCCCATCGTCATCGTACTCACTGGTTTCCACCGTCTTGGCGACTTGCAATACATTGATGGCGCCCCCAAGCGGGCTCAGCAAAGCGAGAGAAGATTTAGGCGTCGCCATTGCGGCCAGAGTTGCTTGTTCCCAGGTTTCGATACTTGGTAGGGCGCTTTTGAACACCGTCGCATCGGCCTCGTCCGCGACTACTTTGTCGGCCAAATGGAGTACAGAATCAATTGGTAGTGACGATTGAGACACCTTTTCGAGGTTTTGTGAGATCAGGCTGTACTTGGTCTCTGCAGAGGCCTCGGCGAAGGAGGAGGTCAGAAGGGTTGCCAGAGCAGATGCGGTATCTGCTACAGAGTCCGAAGGAGAGTCTCTCAGTCGCATCACCCTTGGCAACATATCTTCTCCGCCAGTCGTTGACATGAACGCACGTACCGTGGAGTTGTTGGTCCTCGTGAGCTGCTCGATCGCCGAAAGCCCGGCTTGAAGGCCGGGGTTGTCGAGAGAAAGCGTGTCTGTGAGCTCAGACAGCACAGTATCGGCAGCATCCTTAGATACAGCACCCAATTTCAGCAAGTGGGCAAAAAGCGTGCGCGCGGACTCTTCGTTCCCACTCACTCGCCTTCGCAAGAACGCTTGTAATTCTGTGCTCTTCTGGGCGATGACCACAGCGGATTGGGGCGCATTAGAAGGAAACAGTGTATGCAAGCCATTCATAGCTGCATCGCCATCAGCTTCGAGTACGCGTTGAAGCGTGGTCTCAAGTAGCTCTGCAAACGATTGGTCATCTTGCAGAGCGTAGAGGCAGCGTATCAGATGCCGCTGAGATGGGCTGAGAAACAGCGAAGGTAGTGCTCGCGCCATGAAATCAACCAAGACCTGATGGTATGTTTGGTTTTTGAGTAGATGAGCTGCGCAAGTACGAAGTTGTTGCTCGATGATTGCTGCCGCCCCCCAAGGTTTACCATTCCGACTTTCGAGAAGAGCAATAGACTCCCTCAGAATGTCCGTGTTGACCTGCACGAAGACAGCAGAGAGCGATTGAGGGAAACAATACCTACTCGTGAAGAACTCCCTTTGCAGATCGGCCCAGCGCTCACCAGCCGTGGCAACATGTTTCTGACTTTTCTCAAAATCTTTCGACTGCTCAGGCTGTGATAGTTTGGCCAACTCGATCAGGCTTTGAGCCAGTCCAGGCCACTTGTCTTCGAGTAGCGGAGGCAGACGTTTGATAACGCCAACTTGTGAGACCAGTGCTGCGGGTTTTGGGCCGGATATGGTCCACCTTGCGCTCTCATCTGAGGGATATATGTATTGGCTGATGCAGGGCATGACGAATGCCTCCAGGAGAGTGGCGACATCTTCGCTCGGCGTCGATACAGTGACTAGATTGACCAGCGTAAAGTAAACCGGCCAGGATGCTGAAGCGTTGAAGCGTTCTTCCTTTCTGCTTACGCCGTCTCTGGCTGCAAGCAGAAGGTCGGAAATTTCGCTGTAACTTTTCGGAAGCACCTCTGCTGGTAGTTTCCGAAGTAAACTAGACATGATTTCCCAATAACTGGCTGGCCCAGCGTGGGCACCACTTTTCAGCCCTTGCCGCAAACGGCTCAATGCAGGCTTCTTTCCGCTGTAAGCCGTAGTCCAGACTGAAGGAAACTTGGTCGCGAGTGCGTCGAGAGTGTGTATGAAGCTCAGAGATGACCCCGTCTGGTCGGAGGCGAGACCTTTGTAGATGTAAGCTGTAGAGGCGGTTCCGAGATTGCTTTCTACGAGTTCGGAGTCCTTGTGCAAGCATAGCAGGACAAGCTGATGCATAGCCTTGCGTACGCTTGCATCTTCGTGCGTGACGAAGTCCCAGAGACGTTTGTCACCTAGAACGGCCTGATAAGTATGGGCCTGCTTAGCCACGTCCTCCGTGGGTAGACTGTCCAGAAGGCTGGTAATGACGGAGATGCTGGTAGAGACCACACGGGCGTAGGTGGCCTTGGCATCGTCGGCGCTAATAGAACGCTCATCACTCAAAGTTCCTACAGTCTCGTTGAGCACGGCATCACGGCTGTATTCCAAGATGGGCTCTTGAAAAGTCTTCCGCAACCCTCGAATCTTCTCCGGCGAAGCAAAGACTGTACCCAAAGCATGCTCCGCGGCTTTGGACACCGATCGATCGCTATCAAAGCTTCCAGCCAGCCAAGGTCCAGCAATGATAGGCAGTTGCTTTGCTATTCTTTTGCCACATTGCACGCTGAGCAGTCCGGTATGTTGATGTGCCAGTTGACGAACTCGCCGGGAGTTATCTATTGAGAGGCGCGGGTACTGCTTTACCCATGCCTCGATCACAGCATCCTCCACCTCACTTTTCGTGCCTGCTAAAAATGATAGAAGGTCCTCAAGAGCTTTCGCCTTCGTTGTGCTGTCCTTCTTGGACAAGTTCTTGAAGGCGACAACGACATTCGAGTCTGACACTGCCGAATAGTCTGGCGGTTCTTGTACATATGAAAGTACAGAGGATGAGCCAGATCCAAAGGCGGAGCTGCCAAAACCACCACCAAAGCCACCAAGCCGGCCGCTGCTGGCTTGCGACTTGAACTGCCGCTTACTCATTGTCGCAGTGAAGAGTGAGCAGCAATTTGCGCACCTCAAGAAGCCAAGAAAAAAGAGCGTACGACACCGTGCACTCTCACTTGCAGCATGAAGTGAAGTATTTTCGTAACGTAGGAAAGTCGTAAATGAGCTAGAGGACGGTGTCCCAATATCGATGTCGTGAATTTGACAATGACGTTCATGTGTTCAAGGTGCAGAAGTGATTTGCGTTTCGGATCTATCCGCAGGCAGTCGCGCTAGTGACGCACTTACTTTAGGCTCACTTGTGAGTGGCTATTCTTTGAACAACATCCAGCTACATCGACACACATGCGCACAACATCAAGATGAAGTTCTTTATCGGGGACCTCCCGGTCTTGTTCCCCTACCCGAGGATATACCCCGAGCAATATGCCTACATGTGCGATATGAAGCACACGCTGGACGCTGGTGGCCACTGTGTGCTGGAAATGCCTTCTGGCACCGGGAAGACGGTCTCGCTCCTGTCACTCATTGTCGCGTACCAGCAGCATTATCCCGAGCACAGAAAGCTCATCTACTGCTCGCGTACAATGTCCGAAATCGAGAAAGCGCTCGCGGAACTCAAGGCGTTAATGAAATACCGAACAGACCAGCTCGGCTATGAAGAAGATTTCCGTGGCCTCGGACTCACCAGTCGCAAGAATCTATGTCTTCACCCATCCGTCAAGCGTGAGAAGAGCGGCTCAGTCGTAGACGCGCGATGTCGAAGCCTGACTGCCGGATTTGTGAAAGAGAAAAAGGAGAGAGGCGAAGACGTCGAGCTCTGCATCTATCACGACAATCTGGACCTTCTGGAGCCGCACAACCTTATTCCTCCAGGTGTTTGGACGCTGGACGGCATGTTACGATACGGCGAGCAACAGAAGCAATGCCCATATTTCACAGCACGACGCATGATGCCTTTCTGCAACGTCATCATCTACTCATACCACTACTTGCTTGACCCGAAGATCGCAGAGCGCGTCTCTCGGGAGCTTTCAAAGGATTGTATTGTGGTCTTCGACGAAGCACACAACATTGACAACGTCTGCATTGAATCTTTGAGTATAGATTTGACTGAGGATTCGCTACGAAAGGCTGCACGAGGTGCCGAGAATCTGGACCGAAAGATCAAAGAGATGAAGGAGACAGATGCAGAAAAGCTTCAAAACGAATACGCAAAGCTAGTCGAAGGCCTGCGCGAGGCAGATACTGCGCGTGACGAAGGCGCCTTCATGTCAAATCCTGCCTTACCCGACGACCTGCTCAAAGAAGCGGTTCCTGGTAACATTCGCAGAGCGGAGCACTTCACAGCGTTCCTAAAGCGCTTCATTGAATACCTGAAAACACGCATGAAAGTGCTGCACGTCATTTCCGAAACGCCGCCCTCATTTCTTCAGCATCTCAAGGAGCTCACTTTCATCGAAAAGAAACCTCTCAGATTCTGTGCTGAGCGTCTTACCTCACTTGTACGCACCTTGGAACTCACAAATATTGAGGACTACCAGCCTTTGCAAGAAGTGGCAACATTCGCGACACTTGCTGCAACATACGATACTGGGTTCTTGCTGATCTTGGAGCCCTACGAGTCTGACACAGCGACAGTACCGAATCCGATACTACACTTTACGTGCTTGGACGCCGCTATTGCGATCAAGCCTGTCTTCGAGCGCTTCAGTTCAGTCATCATCACTTCAGGCACAATCTCCCCACTGGAGATGTATCCCAAGATGCTCGGCTTTACGGCTGTTGTGCAAGAGTCGTATGCAATGACACTTGCTCGGAGGTCGTTCTTGCCCATGATCGTGACGAGAGGATCGGATCAGAACCAGATGTCTTCTGGCTTCCAGACGAGAAGTGATCCAGCCAACATTCGGAACTACGGCAACTTGATCATCGAGTTTTCCAAGCTTACACCGGACGGCATCGTCGTATTCTTCCCATCGTATCTGTATATGGAGAGCGTTATTTCCATGTGGCAAAGCATGGGTATACTGGATCAGGTATGGAAGAGCAAGTTGATATTGGTCGAGACACCCGACAGTCAGGAGACATCTCTTGCGCTGGAAACTTACAGAACGGCTTGCAGCAACGGGAGAGGAGCGGTCTTGCTTTGTGTAGCACGAGGCAAGGTGTCTGAAGGGATCGATTTTGATCACCATTACGGGCGAACGGTGCTCTGCATTGGTGTGCCATTCCAGTATACGGAATCGCGCATCTTGAAAGCACGACTGGAGTTTCTGCGGGAGACATATAGAATTCGGGAGAACGATTTTCTGTCGTTCGATGCCATGCGGCACAGTGCGCAGTGTTTGGGACGTGTATTGAGAGGAAAGGATGATTATGGCATAATGGTGATGGCGGACAAGCGATTCGCGAAGAAGAGAGGCCAGCTACCGAAATGGATCTCGGGCGAATTAATGGAAAGCGATGCCAATATGTCGGTGGATCAGGCTGTCGCGCGGGCAAAGACTTTTTTGAAGCAGATGAGCAAGCCATTCCCCGCAAGTATGCAGGATGGTATCAGCACTTGGAGTTATGAGGATCTTATGGCTCATCAAGCGAAGATGGAAGCGAACCACATTCGCGAGGAGCGAGCTAATGGCGAGTTTGACGGAGACCACCGCATACATGGCGATGCTGTTATGGAGGATGCTCAGGCACAGATTCAGGAGCTTGACGATGATTACGAGATGAATGATGCAGACCAGAACGCCATGTTGCAAGCGGCGGCCTCCATCAATCCGAATGGCTCGGTGCCAGGGTAGTCCTTTTGATATAGACAACCAAAATACTGGTCGACTGCCATACTGCTTCCTACTGACATCTGCTACAGTCTCTTATAATCGGACCGGCTCTCCAGAGTGGACTTAAGCCAGATCACAGTGCTTGCAATCTCCGAAGACCGACAGGCCACTTCCACCCATCTGAAGTGCAAGAGCACTCAGTCGCATCAGGTTCGCCAGGAAGTTCTCTCTTGCGACAGCGACCAAGCAGAGCTTCGATCGAATGTGCTCATTGACAGCCAAACTAAGGAAATCATGCCGAGAGTATCGTCAAGCAGGCACTGAGGTCAGTGCGAAGTGATGAAGGTTCGGCTCAACAACGTGCAACACGAGCATGCCAAGGCTTTCACATGCACTGGCTAGCACACCCTTGTCGCATTTCCTTACTTGAGGGCTCTTCTCGTGTCTGCCTTACCATATACCTAATTACCGAGCGGCGCGCGCTGCAATCCATTGATCTGATGTGTGCTGCACCATGGTGAATCGCGGTGCATCTTCATGCTCCAAATGTCGTTGACGTCACGATATTGTCCTGTACAGTGTGACGTCTCAAGTGCTAATCGTACCGAACATGATCGCGAGGCGTCATAAGGGTTCCTGCATGAGTACAATTGACCTTCAGATTAACCTCTCCAGTTGCCGGAGCAGACATCACTTCACTACAACCACGATAACACTTCTACCAAGCAAGCTAAATCACAAATTCAGAAATCATGGTTGGTTCTAAAACACCGTACGCATCCCCTCCAATTTGGCAATAGCTTTCTTATCTGACCAATCTCCAGAGGCGGCCAGGTAGCCAGCGATAAGTTCCAAAAGCAACAAGCAGAGAGTATGTCTTACCCATATGTTCGGTCATGTTCGACCGCCCACGCCAAGATTTATGGGGGTTCCTTTGGCGACCACTGACCACGCCTTACAGAGGAGGGACTCGGAGCCCAGAATGCTCCAGGCAGGACTGAGGGCACTGGCGTAGAGCAGAATCCAGGGAACGCAAAGGTTGCGTCAGACTCTGGCTCAACGAACGTGGGAGTCGAGGCAGGAACCAACACCAAGGGCGAGAAGGGCATTTCCGGTGTGCCTGTTGATCCTGCGAGCACCAGTGTGAATGCTGGCAATCAATCTGGAGGCGGTTCAAGCGGTGGTAAGAGCTAGTCGCTCGTATCTGATGAAATTTCAAAGAACTAGATAGCGGAGCTGGCAGAGTGGCCTATGAGTGTATTGCACCAGGTCATCAATCGACCGATTTTGCTGTGTCATTTCCAGTCCGGTGGTATATTCAACAACTTCTCCTGTAAATGGTGGCAGAGACCGTCCCTGTTGGTGTCTAGAGACATGATGATCAAACAACCAGGCTACATGTGGGCCTGACGGAGTTCACTGCCTGGTAGTCGGAGCTTTCTGATAGATAGTATGCAGGTTATTAATCTCGCAAAGAAACGATGTCAAATATCCTTTCTCCAGGTTGCTATCGACGAAGTCGAAAGCGTGCGACGTATGCTTTCCTACATATACATCAGCGTGATATGGTACACGTCAGGAGGACACCGGGCGCTCGTAAATATGTGCCATGGAGAACAAGTGATCATTTGCTATACTGCCTATCTTGCTTCAGTGCAAAGCCACTGTATAGCCCTCCTCTGACGATAAACCCAACTTGTTGAGTCGCCTCTCCAATATACAAGCCACCAAGGCACGCCTGCCGCTGGCACAGCTCATCCACTTGATGGCAGGTCCGATTATGTAGCCTATGCGTAGATCCCCATACGCCTTTCCGATCTCGTAGAAAACCCCAGAAGTCGCCGCTTCGCAATCGTTGTGGTGGTATAGTGCAATCAATGCTCAGTCGCTAAAGCGAAGTAAAGTAGATATTGTTCAATGTCGTCGTCGAGAAATGTATAGGTGGCACCAAGTCCAGCTTGAGGTGTTCATGTTCATCTTCTTCGATCGCCGTACATGGACGCCGGTCTTGACGAGCTTCTTGATGGTGGTGGCACAGTTGGGACGTTTGAGTCGGCAACGCGATATGAACGATTGTTGCTCTTGGTCTTGGAGGAAGAAGCTTTGAAGGCGTTGGTGAAGTCTTCGATGGAGAAGCTGTCGTTACGCGGGATAGAAGACCGCGATGTTGGCTCAGGCATGATGTCTGTCATTGTCTTGTTGGCCTTTTTGCTTGGAATCGTGGAAGGCGACGTTTTGAACGGCTTGTGAGGGTGGTAGTGGTGCGGTGGTGTGATATAAGTCTGATTGGGTTCCGATGCAGGCAGCAATATATGGTCTCGTGTGGAATGTGTAGTGATATCCCTTTGCTGTGAGTGAGGAAGCAGTCTCAAGAGGTGTCCGAGGGAAGGCGTTTGTTTAAGTACCACTGCTCACAAACACCCTGACTTACAGCGTGCTTCTTACAGATACCTGCATCCTTGATCAACCAAACATGAGAAAGTCTGGAGCGAGGCGCACAATTAGGTTTCGTTGCACCGCGCGGCATTCGGGACGTATTGGACAACCGCATGTCAAGGCCCGGAAGTGAATACACACTGGCCAGTAGGCTGCCGCGCCGACTACACCAAGTGTCTATAGGAAACGTCGCAAAGAAGAATTTCCGTGGGATGCCGTTCGTTTGGCGGAAGGCGGGTCGCCGGCGCGTGTTTTGGACAACGCCAGCACATCTCACCGCCAGACGGGGGCCTGCGAAGATCATCGATGGCACACTTCTCGAACACTCGGATTGCCTAGAATTATAGCGGTGCGCATCCCTGCAGCAACTCGTTCTGCATCCTGCACAGCCCTGCCTATTCAGCGTTGCCGACCTTTGAACAAGTCATCCTCGCTCGAGAACACGCCACAGCAAGCAGCCGCATGTTGTCGCAAGCAGGATTCGCTGCCCACCTTTCTCCGTGCTCCACGAGCGCCAAGCAAGCGGAGCACGACAGATTATTGCAGAGTCATTCGGTTGCGCGTACGACTCTTGCTTCGCTGCGAGCTTCTCCGTGCTGCCGCCAGCGTCGCGAGATGGTGCAACAGACGAGATGAGGTCCAAGGAACCGAGGAATCGAGCAAGACCCGGAAGTTCCTCCATCACCACCCCACAGAAGGCTGCAGCATGGGACGAACCCAATCTCGGTCATGCCCCTTTTGGCTTCGCACTTGGAACTTTCTCCCCGAACTCTCTTGCTCGAAACCGCCACGGGGAAGCGGCCGACCGAACTGACGGTGTCTGATTTTGCGGTGCCGGCACGTTAATGGCACTTATGATCGACAGGACCAGTGGCAAGAGGCTGAAACGACTTCTGGCTGTTCCACCACACCCACTGCCCTGCCCACGCGAAGAGGCTGCACAATGGAGACACGTTTGCATTAAGCATGTTGCGTGACTGCCGTGCATTATTATGCAACGCACGGAGTACAAGACAGATTTGAAACGCCAGAAACCCGTCTTTTCCACTGGCACAAGTGATCAGAGATCCAGACAAAGCTTGCAAGTACAACGTCTGCCATATGGCAAGCCCCTCAATTGTGTTCCCTTCTCCGCATACGTGCCATGGTATAGTGTAACCGTCAGGTTTCTGAGAAACCACAGGACATTTCAAATCGAGATTGGCTCCCTTGGTCAGTTTCAGCATTCCAAACTATTACTACCTCAGAGTCGCTCTTATAGATCTTGCAATTCTGCCTGATCGGCCACGATTGCGGCACCGAGTACACGACTCTTACCACGTCCTCCTCGGCGCATACGGCCCGAGTCTCTAGATTTGACTTCGACATCTCTGTGCTGTACTCGCACCACTACTTGGAACGACCTGGTTCCTGGCATCTTGTTGAGCGTCCTACCCAGCTCTTCCGCAAATGCCACGGACCTGTGACGACCTCGTTCGCAGAAACAGCTGATGCGGAGAACTTGGTCAGACTTCGGCTCCTCTCCAGAAGACCGGCCAGACACAACTTCCCCCGAATCTGACAGAGGATCTTCCTTGCTGTCGAGATTTTCATCGCATAATGGTTGCAAAGCAGGCTCGTGTCTGACGCGTGGGTGTCTGCTGTTCATGACAGGTACCAGGCTGCGATCGAGAATGCCGCTGTCAGAAACAGTCGGCCCGTTCGTGCAGCCGGATGACACTGAGTCGGCAGCAGTCAGATCTCCTGAGGAATCCGCATCAGGGAGCACATTGTCATGACTGACGTGATCGCTGCTTGTCGTGATACCTGGGGCATCTCTGTTTAACGACTCAGAGAAGATGGCATTGATGGCTTGCGTGATCTCCTTTGCAGCTCGTTCAAGCAGACCCACAAACACAGCCCCGTGTAGCAGGTGTTCTGACAACCTCTTTGACCTGCCGTCATACTGGTCTCTGACATGTTTAGGAGGGTTCGGCACCTTTCTCAAGTCGAATGCAACGCTGGCCGGTGGATGGAGGGGTGGAGCATGGCTGTGAGACCAGATCTCACAAATCACAGTTTGTGTTTCCACATCCGCCATCTTCTGTATCCCGAGATCTCGTCGATGACGGGTGTTCTGCAGTCATGACCTTGGTTTTGGGCGCAACTATGTATCATGGTTGATCAGGCGTGCCGCTGAACAACCTCAGGCACAGTCTGGCGCCGATGACATCGTGTCTCAGAGTTTCTTGGTATGGCTTACAACACATTTACCGCCTGCTTTTTGACTTTGCACACTGCTGGTAATCGTGGCTTCTGAGAGGAATCGCGATTCACTGTAACAGATTTCTTCGCATGATTTGCCGTGAGTCTACAGCAACCACGATAGGTCGCATCGAGCGACTGACCTCGTGCTTGGTCCGCAGCTCATCACGTCAATAATTTGGTGACTACCTCCTCGCACTCGCTATCTATTCCCAGGAAGCTCAACAGGATTGCGATACGTCGGTAATTCGACTGCCTCTGACGTTTTCCAGCCTGGCTGATATTGTCCACCATCTGTACCACCCATTTCTGATATCGAGTTATTGTTCGGTGCTTCGACTGAGTTCTGCCGCGTCTCTTTGTTCTCAATGGCACCGTAACCACTCAGCTCCGCCGCGCCTGTTTGTCCCTTTCGCTTTCTGAACACGAAGAACCACACTGCTGCCCCCACCACTGCTAGTCCGAGTACGACTCCAATCACGATGCCTGCGATCGCTCCTCCACTTATACTGCCCCCATCTGCATCGCCATTCTCCTGAGTACTTTGCGCTGAGTCTGTGGTGTTGGAAGAGGTCCCGTTTGCTGCCATTGCGCTCCCATTCGAGCCCACAAAAGTCTCGACCAGCTCTGGTGCTGGTGCAGCAGGAATCGGAATGCTACCCTGTGTCAGATTCGATGTTCTGCCACAGCTCATGAAGCTCTTTGGAGTATTCAAGGTAATTTGGCGCTGAGAATCCGCGATGGGCATGAATGCAGTGATGACAGGGATGACAAAGTACTGCGAATTTATTAGGATACAAGTCAAGGTGTAGTCGTCATGTCAAAGCATGCGTTGGGTCCATCAGACTTACATTCGCCAGATAGTAAGTATCCAGAGAGAATTCCCCGAACTGTGTCCACATCAAGCTGAATTCTTCATTTGAGGTGGTGTTGAGCTTGCACTTTGCGCGATCCACAAGAGATTGGTTCCCCGTCAGCGGTCCTCCCAAGGCTGGTAAACCACCATACACAGCTACCGGAAGTAATCCCGTAGAGTTGAAGTAGGGCTTGCAGCTGTCTGGGAAGTTGGTCGTGAGCTCGCTAGCCAGTTGGCTGCAGACGTCAGGCAGTGAATTTGTGCTTAGGTTGGTGGGAATGCCAGTGAGTCGCGCTGAGCCAGCTGTCGTGGCGGCCAGTAAGTCGCTAACGCAGGTTTCGTCAAGTGTCTGGATGCAGCTGCCATTATCTGACTGCCCTCGAACATACGTGTTGAACGAGAATGGCGCAGGCCCTAGCCAAGCTTAGCACGTAACCCACATGAACCTCTCCGCTCTATACATGTCTTACAAAGGTAGCAGGCATCGTATCCGAGATCGAAGTTATCACTGAATGCCGGTTAGCATGTTTGTAATCCATGCCAGGAGTGTTTGCCATACCTGTAGTTCTGGCCGCCAGAACTAAACCACAGAGAAAGCTCGATGCGATTGCTGGTGCTGTCGTTCGATTGGAAGACCGTGCCACCCCAGCTTATGGGAGTGTCGACATCGGTAACATCAGGCGTGATAGTGTATATTCCAGTCTATAGTGGTCACGTCAGCAGGAATGAGCAATCCAGGTGCCTGTCAAACATACCGCATTCGCATCAGCAAATGTCTTATTGCACAGCTGATTCTGAAGCCGTTGTTGGTCGGCACTACCGGCAACGCCTGATAAAAGTTGTGAGCTGACACAAGACGAGAATCCGAACACAAACAAGACAGAAGGGAAGGGCCTCATTGTACAAGGCGATCAGGCCTTCGAGGGGCGTTCTGTTGGATAAGAGGAGTCGTTTGAACAGGGTATGAGCTCCGCGACACCAACACACGCTCTGCGCACAGCCGCAGTGGGTGCGCAGCAGGCGCGGTGGAGAGAGAGGATAGTGCATAAGGCGTCCCATGCAGTCTCGGCCTCGGTCAGCTCTGCAAGGTGCTCACATAACCCTAAAGCATGTCGACAAACACTAGCACATCACTAACGGTATGGCTTGAATGTTCTTGATCCTCAAGCACATCATAGCCAATCGATGGTGGCAGATCTGCAGTTCGTTTCGGTATGTGCCAAACTTTCCTTCGGAGACTTTCCATCCTTCTCTACAATAACAGAGTGAACGATTGCAAAAGCTCACGCATATGCGCTGTTCGAGAATGCATCTTCCAGCGCCATCTTGCAGTATCTTCTCTCAATTCGGCGTCTGAAACGCTCTTCTACTGGGCCTTGGAGCAAGTTGCAACCGCCGTTGCTGAGCAGTTTGCATTTCCACGTCCACGATTATGGAAGCACCCTGTCGACTTGAACGTTCCCGACCTGGCTGCACTTCGCAACGCGGATGGCACATTGCATGCGTGATGGTTGTGGAGCCAGTGTGGTGCAGGTTCCTGGCGACGCTCCTCCACGATCAGAATTGGACCTACTTGATATTTCTCAGGCCTGCATGTATTGCCGGCTGCTCGTCGTACCTCAAAAGATGATGCCCGAGGGACTCATACCGTTCCACGCGAACTGCTGCGGCGTGAAAGTCATATTCGGATCGAATTGCGAGAACCCATCGTTGGAAGTGTCGTCCATGTGATCTAGCATACTGCTTCCCGCGATCGAATTGTTGTTCTCAACAGCGAAATCACCGACTGCCCCAAGATCAAGCCAACTGAACTGGTTAATGGACGGCGGTGCTGTGTCCAGCGGCATGGACTCTGTACCACCACGCGGAGGAGGCAGACCTGGCGCACTAGGCTGGGCAGTGGCAGGTCTCGTGATATCATTTGGTTCCGCGATGCTGCCACGACCTGCTGGTGGCTTTCTCCAAAGCAGACGCACAAGTCGAGAGTATCGATCGCCGACATCGTTCGGACACGCACTGGACTTTTGCAAGCAGTCCATAGTGTCGCTGATTAGTCGCTTGACCGAGCCACGCGTGTCGCCAGCCATAACTCCAGTCGATCGTGCCTTGTACAGGAAGACAGCAGAGTAGATGACATACAGGTAATAGCGGAGTGGCATGTAGCGGAATGTCTCTTGAGGGTCCACGAAGCTGCAAAACGTGCTGAGCAGGGCTTTGGCGGCATCTATTGCATCGTAGATGAAGCGCGCATCAGGCGTTGCGGCAACGTCAGCGAACGGGTATGCCATTTTTCGATTTGGTTGGCCATTCTCCATGGCATCCTTCATCCGCTGTATCAGGCGGTTGAGTGTTGCCTGCACATGATTAGCACAAGACGAATGCAAGATCGACTAGGGCAGACTAACTTGATATGCAAATGCATTAACATACAGCCGGAGATACTCATAGGAAAGTATCAGGCTGGCCTTCAGTGGCGGCGAGCACGTGAAAGTACCCCATGATTCGTTCCAGTGACGAAGTGCGACTCTGAAGTCGTCGATATACTTGACGTACTCGCCGCCAAAGTTCAGTTGATTCGATCGACTCTTAGTCGCGTAGAGCACGTCATGTGCATTACTGAACAGCTGCGTCAGTTCCAGATTTGCTTGGTATATCGCGGCGAAGTCGTCGTGCCGATGGAGTCGCGGCTGTAAGCTTGGGAAGTCTTGTGCTCGTAGTGCTGTCATTGGACCGGGACCTCGTGACCAGAAGGCCTTTCCTATCCTCACGGAAACCTGTCGATCACTCATGTAGCAGCTTGCCCAGGCAAGACGCTTGCGATTCAAGTCGGCAGACTGTGATTCACTTTCCGCGCGGAAACCTGTCCTGTCGATGCCGAGCAAGTACCCAAGTCTAATGGCAGTGCCCACATACATCCAGGCAGCACAGTCCTCCTCTCCACGTCCGATGGCAGGTGTAGAGTGTGGACGTCTGGGTACCCATTCGGCCAGGATCAGCATAGCTTCTACAGCTTCGACGGAACCTGAGCCGCTGTATACCAGAGTCGCGACAAGTGATTGCATATGAGCCGAGCAGTCATCGTGTACCTGCCACCAGTCCTTTTCGTCTTTGGAGGCGACGGTCAGAATAGCAGCGAGGAGGTGTGGCTCCTTTGCTGCAATGGTAGGCAGATTACTGGGATCCATTGCTGCCGGATTGGCCAACGGAAAGAATGGGTGGTACTTGTCCTCATAGCTACGACCGAATTAGCTGCTATCAAAGATCTCTCCCCTCACAAGACATTCATACCGACATAAAAGCGCTCGGATCATCTCCAAGCTGAGTTGACCTTTGCTAAGTGGAGGGTAGTCAATGACATTACTGGGAGTCGGGGGCTGTACAGGACGCGAGCCATCGCGTTGCTGATTGTTGAGGCCTGCAAGCTGATGTGGTGACCTTCCGTAAACACTACTATGCATGGGTGGCAGCTGGTTGTTTCCAGAATCGCGCTCCGCTACGTGGGCTAGGAACTCGAGAGCATCCGCAGGGTTCTGCAGGTCGGTGGAGGCGACAGTGTCGTCCACTGTCATCTTAGCGGTCGGAGTAGCGGCACCATCGTGTGACAATGGCGGTAGTGTCCTCGAGTCCGGATTGAGGGAGCTCCAGCTTGGAAGCCGTGCCTGCCGTGGCTGCTGGAGACTTGGATCCAGCACATGCTGCTGATCACTGCGTGGTGGCGGCGGTAAGTGCACTGGCCTGATAACGCTCTCTATGCTTCCAGGCTGATGAGGCAGGCCGTGTGGCGACGGACCTGGAGTCGAGTTGTTGACATCAGAAGTGCTGCGTTTTACTCTGCGACCACCTCGTCTAGAGCCTCCAAGGATACATTCATGCTGCTCGCGAATGCACCTCTCGCAGGGAGGGCGGCCAGGTTCTCCGCTGCTGTACCTGTGCCGAAGCGTCAGCCATGTGCTGGAGAGCAAGTGGAGTCCGTGTTGGTTGGCAATGCCGAGGACGAGACTCCGTCAAAGAGCGACCATCGCACTGCCAATGTGCCATGATACCAGATGTGGCACAGTAGATGGCCGGCTCTTGACGGCAATCGCTATCACGCGTCCAGGGCACGATCAAGTACCCAGCGATGTGGTCGAAATATGCTGGAAGGGAACAAGGAAAAGGGAAATGCTCACAGATCACATCGAGACTTGCGCTGACGGCAATGGAGACAGGCACGGTATGTGCGCTTCTCCCGCTCTGACTTGGGACCATCCTTCTTGGCTGGTTTGCCTGTTGGCTGTGTGCTTGGACTGTCGTCCGAGCTGTCGTGCTGAGGTCGATATCCGCCTGCGTTGGAGTCCATCGTATGGTTGTGCGGAGGTGGAGTCGGTGGAGAGAGAGCCGACTGACGGCGACTGGGTGTTGGCTGCAAATCACCAACACCAACAAACACGTCGCGTGTCAAGAGTTGCAGCAGCGTGCGCGCAATCGCCGACGACCACGACCAGAACAACGATAATCGTGCGCTTGGGTCAGATCAGACGGAACTGGGCGGCTCAGGGCAGAAAGGCAGACGGACGATGACTTTTGGGCTGGGACCATCATCTGTCTCCCCCGCCCATCAAATCGAGCACACCCAAGCTTGGCTCGTTCAGATCAAAAATAACGCATGATCACGGCTTGAGAGTGCCTCCAAACTCTATCATGGCCTGGTCACACACATCATCACTACAGCCGACATTATCACCGCCTGGGAGTGTGCGCGGCATTTTCGGTCTGCATGCAAGATGACCAGTGGATGCACCCGATGATAGCAATGGGTTTGGCCTGCTCCTGCAGAGCGTCCGTTGCTGATCAGTTTCCGGGCGAGAGACAGGCTGATCGGAACGCGAAATGGTAGCGTAACTTCAAGCCAGTCTACACAAGCATCGCTTCGTCTGCTCGGCGCAGCGCCGACTACACCTCTATCTTCATGTTGGCTAGCAAGGCGCCTTGCACTTTGCTGCTGAACTTCACTACCCAAAACTTGGTTTCGTTCAGCACAAACATCTCGCCTCTCCTCCCGAAGCAGAAGTTTGCCACTCCGCCTTTGACCTTGATCTTTCCAATCAGCTGGCCACCAGGGGTCCAGACATGAACACCATCACCACAGCCCGAGTAGACATTGCCTTGCAGATCACATTTGATGCCATCTGGAATGCCTAGAGTATTCGTCAGCGTGTCAGCTAGCTAGTCGGCATTTGCTCGCTGACCTTCGTCCGCCATCGCGAATACCCTCCTGTTGGCCAAAAAGTGCGATCCATGCCTGTCCAATACATCGAATGCGTAACTTTAACGCAATTAGCAAGGGTGTCTAGGTACAGATTCCACGTGGGACTCACATGTGGGAAGGCCGGGTCAAGTCCGTCGTCCCGTCACCATGGATCCAGTCCGTATCGGTAACGTACAATGTCAGCTCATCTGGCGAGAAGCAAAGCCCGTTAGGGCGACCAAAGCCATCGGCGACTACTCTGATGTCTCCGGAGTTTGGATCGAATCGATAGACCTGGCACGGCAATTGAGGCTCTGGTCTAAAGCCTTGCTCGAAGCCATAGATCGGGTCGGTGAACCACAGTGAGCCATCGGTATGCACCACAACATCATTGACGCTGGTAAACCGACGCCAGTGGTACGAAGACATCAGCGTCTTCGTCCCGTACGGCGGTCTAGGGTCCATGAGAACCAAGCCACCAGATGATTTCATATCGCCTTGATCACAGAATAGGACCCCGCCCTTGTAGTTGATGCCGCCGTTGCCCATCGCGATGTCAGTCTGAAGTTCGTCGTAATCCCATTTGCCGGTGCTAGAACTCCTGATCAGCTTGCCGACTTTGATCGTCTTGCCCGATGGCGTGTCCAGGCCGTTGCTGGTGATGTAGACCGCATCCTGGTCCGGCAGGTATACTCCGGCCTCGTGCGCGAACGGCCAGTCCTTTTCGATGCCGAGCTCAATGCTAGGACTGTCGCCTAGAAGTTCCAAGAACTTGTCGTTGTAAACCGCGAAGTGAGGTTCATCAAAATCTCGCTGAGCAAGTGCTGCAGCATGGAGACATCGTTCTTCCTTACTGATGGACTGGAGACTGTCAGCAGCATGTCTGCCTCAGGTAAGGCGGCCTTTGAACTCGCCTTGCAATTGGCTGGAAGCCCCATCTTGTTCTCCTCGATCGTGCGGATGCACTACAGTATGTTCAAGCCTTTGTGCGGCACAACCTTCAGCTAAAGAAGTAGAGACGCCAGGCGTGACTTGTGACTGCTCCAAGAAAGCCCATCGAGATTGCCGTCAAACACCGGGATGCGCTAGTCCTGACGCTCCCCATGCGCGCTCCATGCGTCAAAGCTTGACTCCGGTTCTCTACCCCGTGCGACAAACCCCGCTAGTTAGTCATACGAGAAGACCTGCGGACAATAAGAAGGACTCGTTCGCCCGCGTGCGACACGAACAAGATCGTGCAGTGGGCAAGATCAGAATACGGAATTCGTCGTGCGAAACGTGGTTCAGAGTAGCCTTGCCCAGAAGCTTACTTCAGGATCTAGACCAGGGACTGTGGGCTTGGAATATATTATTGGAACTCGGAACATTGAGAGAACTTCAACATCATCACTGTCTGGACGATAACTCTTCGACATTACACATACATACAGCACAGAGGCTGCCAAGGCAGCTGCAAGGCCCTTCAAGATGGTCGTACTCGAGGGTGGCACTTTGCTGCACACAGTATCCCTCCTCACCTGTTTGAGTTTCTTGCTCATCGGCTATGGTGTGTCATATTGATACATATTGCACAGCATGCATACTGACGACTTTCTAGACAATGGCCTCATGGGCGGACTGGTCAATACACCTGCCTTCGACAACACCTTCAACATTGACACCTCAACCGACCATGGCACGAACATGATTGCCTTGATCGTCGCCATCTTCGAGATTGGCTGCTTCTTCGGTGCCATTGCCACGAGTTTTGTCGGAGAGCAGCTTGGTCGGAGACGGTCTATCTTTGTGGGTGTTCTGATCATGATTGCTGGAGCTCTCCTGCAGGCCACAGCGTACACTAAAGCCCACATGATAGTCGCTCGTATTGTCTCGGGTGTGGGCCTGGGAGTCATCAACTCCACTGCTCCAGTGATGATGGCTGAGTTCGCACCGAAGGCGACACGAGGTATCTACGTCTGCGCTCAGCTTTCCTGCCTCAACTTCGGTATTATGCTGGTATACTGGATTGATTATGCATTTGGCAAGATCGCCAGCGGACCAAGCTACGCCTGGAGGGTACCGGTCATAATGCAGTGCATCTTCCTGATCCCGATGTTGTTTATCATCATGATCGTCCCAGACACTCCCCGCTGGTTGATCTCTCACCACCGAGGCGAGGAGGGCCTGGACGTCCTTCGACGACTCAACAAAGGCAAGATGAGCGAAGAAGCCATCTTGCGTATGCACAGCGACATCAGCAACACTGTCGCATACGAAGCTTCCATCGGCGCTGGTTCGTGGTCAGATCTACTGAAGAACGATGACATCCAGTCTCGAAGACGTTTCTTGATTGCTTGCGGCATCCAAATCTTCCAACAGCTGGGCGGTATCAATGCCCTGATTTACTATAGCAGCACTCTTTTCCAGGACTCACTTGGGTTTGACCGCGAGCTCTCAGCACTGATGTCTGGTATTCTGAACACCTGGTTCTTTGCCGCGTCTTTTATTCCTTGGTTCTTGATTGATCGCATCGGCCGTCGTCCATTGTTCTTGAGCATGATTTCGCTCATGGCAGCGGTCATGATCGTGCAGACCGGTCTGATCTGGAATGTCGAGAACAAGACTGCTATCGCGTCAGCGTGTGGTGCGGGAGCAGCTGCAATGCTGTTCATCTTCCAAGGTGCCTTCACGATCGGTTTCCAGGCCACTGTTTGGGTCTACCCAAGTGAGATTCTGCCGCTGAAGCTGCGTCAACGTGGATCTGCTATTTCTACAGCAAGCAACTGGTAAGTAAATCCTGTGACAATTCATTTGGAGACGATACTGACGATTGATAGGATCTGCAACTTCATCATTGTCTACATCACTCCGCCGGCCATCCGAAACATCGGTTACCGCACCTACATTATCTTTGGCGTAAGTTCCGAGCAGTTCAGCGAGAATCGAGCACAGCTAACCTCTCAATCAGGTTCTGAACGCACTCTGGCTGCCGATCATCTTTGTTTTCTTCCCAGAAACCAAGGGCCTCGCGCTCGAGGACGTCGACAGACTGTTTGCGAGATCGGAAGAGGCCCATCGCCAAATGAGCCTTGTAATGCACAAGCCGAAAGGAGAGGACGTGGAACGTATCGCAGACTTGGCAGACATCAAGAACTAAGGCGTTAGCTCTTGGGAATGCAAGATGGTTGATTGATAGCACACGCAAATGAGAAAAAGGATACTTCCTGATCTTGACCTCGATTTTATTTCTTCATGAAGATCATCAGCAGCTGATGACCAATGCGTAGTCGCCCTCTCATACCAGCGCGTGTCTCCGTGTTGAAAGAGACTGATCTTTCGTGGAGGAGGTAGACACAATGAGACTAGGCAAATTCCCAATATTGACAGTGCTAGCAGCCCTTATGGGAGATTGTGGCGTCGTGGCACCACCGCACCATATCTCTGCTCAAGGGACTTGTAACTTTTAGAACAGTTTCTGACTTACATCGCTCATAACATTCTGCAGTCTCTTCCTCACTCCTGCGTACGGTAGTCAACCTGCTTGTTACGACAGCAGCAAGCACTTTCGCTCAACAAGTGCCAAGCTCTTTTCTCATTGGTTCACAAAGTCTATGACCCTGCTCTCCTGCTCTGCAGACTGGACGCTTCCTTCTTCCTCTGGACAACATGTCTTACTTTGTTCAGTATGAAGCCGATCAGAACGATGGGAAGGGAGGATGAGCATCTCAATGCGGAACATGAATTTGTTATACGAAGTACATTTGTGGACACAATCTCATTACAACAACTTCTCAACTTTTTGAGACGGACCACACTCATCCCAAGCAAGCCTCCGACCAAGACATCATGACCGAGATCAGACACAAGATTGAAGACCCACATCAACAGCGATATGCTTACAGGCGGGAAAGACCAACAATCTCGCGGTTGACCTGGTAGTCTGGCACTCTCATGTCGAGGGCACGACCAGTGTAGCCAAGGTCTTCTGCAGTCAAAACGGCGCACTTCTCGCCGATCAACAAAGCAGTGGAGTAAGTGTTGCATCCAACGTTGTCTGGGCAGATCGACAAGTCGGCAACCTTGAGGTTCTTGGTGCCGTGCACATTGAGGCGCTCGTCGAGGACACCATGCTTGACAATCGAGTTGCCCTCGCGTGGAGCCATTGAGCAAGTACCTGTTGAAAGCGTCAGCGAGGTTCTGTCTGCACAAGACAGTAGGGATGGCTTACCAAGGGAGTGCCATGTGGTCTCGGTGTGGCGCTTGACCCATTCTTCGATGGCAAGAAGGTCGTCCTTGCTGTACTGCAAGTCTTCGTATAGAGCTTGCTGGTTGGAGTTAAGGAAGCTTGGCTCTGGCTGTCTCGATGGTGCAGGGCATTGAGTCGTCCATGCACCGGTGACGAGGTTGGAGGTGATGTGGTTGGGACCAGCGTACGCATTCGTGGTCGCGATGTCCAAATCGTGGCACTTCGCTGGGGAATCGTACGCGTAGAATGGGTGGTTGTTGGCAACCTCGCCTGCAAAGGCATCCATGCGGCGGGCAGTCTCACGAGACTTGATGTAACCCCAGACCATGGGCGCCATATCGCGGCGGTCGTTCATGAAACCAGCGTCGAAGTCAGGTGCTTCATATGGGTTGGGGCTGACGATGTTGGTGAAGCCACGAGAGAATGGATACTCCAGGAAGTGGAACATGGAGAAGAACTTTCCGGGTGGAACGTGCATGTGGTCACCGAACCATCCGGCAACGACGGCCCAGTGCATGACTGGCTTATCTGGCTTGTCCTTGAAGTAGCTGTCCCAACCCTTGATGAACTCGGGGAATGGGGATGAGGCCATGTCGTCGAGATCCTTTTGGTTTGGTCGCCACTTGACACCGGCTTCGATGGCGTTGGTAGCCAATGGACCCGAGCCATCAAGCTGCCATTGGTTGAAGACCTTCTCCTGGACCTTCTCGTCGCCGCGCACGAAGTCGTCGAATGACTCGACATGTGGCTTCGCTCGGTAGAGCGAGAAGAAAAGGTAGTGGTCCTGGAAGTTTTGACCCACGCCTGGAAGGTCGACCAAAGGCTTGACACCAGCCTTGCGGAGCTTCTGGCTGTCACCAATACCAGAGCGCTGGAGGATCAAAGGTGAACTGAGAGTACCGCCGCTGACGATGATCTGTCGGCGTGCTCGGAATGTGCGGGAGTGGTTCTCTGATGGGTGCAACGGCTTGGTGGGGACAGTTCGTACACCGACGGCCTTGGTGCCCTCGAACACGACCTTGTCAACCTTGGTGTTGCAAGCAAGGTGCAAGTTCTCGTAGTGTTGACGAGTGCTGTGGACGTATGCGTGTGCAGAGTCGGAACGACGGCCAGTATCCCGGTTGATCCACTTCAGCCAGTGCTCAGCGCCGTGACCGGTAACAAGATCCTGCAGATCGTCGGTAACAGGGATGCCTTGGGACTCAGCTGCGCGAAGGAAGTCTTGCATGACTGGGTAGGTGTAATTGCCGAAAGAGACCTTGATCGGGCCATCAAAACCGTGAATGTCACGGTTGTTGCAAGCACGTTGATATGTCTCGTGCTTCTTCATCAAAGGGATGAGCTCCTTGGTGGTCCAGCCCTTGGCCTGGAAGTCATCGTAATCCGATGCCGATGCACGCGTGTACATCTACCACACGTCAGCTGCGTTGATATGGAACCATGAGCCTGCAACGACTCACCATAAAGTTGATGGAAGAACCACCACCCAGGATATGGGCGCAAGGAACGATCGCACGACGGCCCGACAGCCATTCTGAGGGACGCGAGTAGTAGAAGGAGGCAGTCTTGCTGTCCAACTTCATATTGCGTGGAAAGATACCTGGACGGAACACCCATGGGTTGTTCAGGTTGCTCTCTCCGGCTTCAATGAGCAAGACCTGGAGCTTGTGGTCCAAGTTGGCCAAACGGCCAGCAACAACACAACTACATGCCATCAGCACCACATCTCGACGTTCGGTTGTATCTGTTACTCACCCGCATGATCCTCCTCCGCACACGATGATATCGACCTCGTCGGGAATGACCATCTTGACTGCCTCTCTTTCAATGGATTATCGAAGGATTCGGTGATTGACCGGGTGGTGATTTGTAGTGAGTGAGATCGAGGAGTGAGATCCTGATGCTCTTTCCTCGAGTGCGGTTCATCGCACTATATCAACACCTGTCCCCCCGCACCTGTCAGGTGCTTCGGGAAAGAGGAGCTTTGCCATCCCACTCGCATTGGGCAAGGATCTTAGAACGAGCTTTGATGAGTGAGATCCTACGTGCCTGTCGCTGAGCGTAACAGGGCAGCTCACGCCACGCCGGATAAAAAGCAAAAGACGTCCGATGCAGGGAGCCTGGCTTACCTGTCCCGAATACACCCTTTCTTTCACGCACAGCTTGTTGGGTGAAGCCGTAGTTCGAACTCTTGGCGAGCATTATTGACAGACACCGAGGATCCCGCGTTGCCTATTTGCGGACGAGATAGCGAGTTGGGGGCCACATAGAGACATGGTCCAGCAAGGTACGTTGCCCGCTACGGCGGTGCTAATGACAGTCCAGGCCAACACAACACAACTCCCGATTGATGCAGATGCACAAGCCACTAAGTCAGATCCTCAGGTGCGGAGAACCCAGCAAGACCAGCATGTCTGCACTTGTGCGGCGTCAGAATACAGACAGCCCGCTGAACAGAACGCAACTCTTTAGGTCAAGTCCCTGTGCTGATGCAGCCAATGCTTGCAATGGGCTCGTTATGTCTAGGACTCGTATACTTGAGGGTACAGTGATACCTTTCGGAGGCTCTACCAACCACCAGGTTCTGATCTCGATTTAAGCGCACAATGAGCTTGATCGATGCACACCAGTATTGACCCTTCTGCAAAGCATCGCGAGCTGCAACACATGAGGTCGTTCAAACAGCGTTTACTGCTTCGGCAGTAGTGATGTAAAGGCGGCCGCTACAGAACTTGCGCAAGTGGCGCCGCAACTCTTTTTCCGCTGACAGCTCCACCTTGACAACTTTGAAGGAGTCCGAGTCCAGTGATCAGCAGGCATGTTGCCGGAGACTGAAAGCATGAGATACAGAGATTGGACGTCTCAGAAGCTGCCATGTGCCAAACACAGGCCAAGTGCTGCCACGGCTGTACCCTTCTCCACCTGCTTTGAACTTACTCCACAGTCGCTACTGCACGACTTCTCCAAGCTGCAATCCTCCTCTGCGGGGAACCTGGTCTGCCGTATTCCGAAGCTTGCGTTGTATTGCTTCCGCTGCCTGTTGATCATTTGTTAGTCTTCTGGAGAAAGTGTCCGTAAACATTGGATTCGGGACGCGAAACAGAGAAGACAGCATATGCAGTCTCAGAAAAGCGGGTCTAGGCCTCAGCCACACATCATGTCATCTGTGCGCACAGAGCGCCCAGATCAGATGATTGCCAGGACCAGCATCAGAAACAGCCAAACAATGCCGGAGTGGTCCGGACGTGGTAGGATCCCATGCTCGCTCTGCAACATGCAGGCGGTCAATTCTGCTATTGGTGCAGGTCGCGAGAGAGCTCTGCCTGCTCTCCGCACGAGGACCCAGCCCAAGGCTCCGACTATGCACTTACACGCGTCGCTTGTCACAGTGATCAGAGCAATTCTCAGCGAGCTGTTTGAGTCGCGTCCCTCATCATAGGAATTAGGTAGGTTCGTGCGCCGTCGAATGGCTGCAGATTGCGTTCGACTGCTTTTGTGAAGAGGAAGCAGATCATTATTGCCAGCGACCTGTTGGTACTGCTCTTGCGGACACACCTTGCGGAAAACAATAGCAACCTGCGCGAGCCACCAATCGAACGACCTCAGCACGTCACGTTTGGAGAGATGTCTTCTTTACAGGATTGGAGAGCTATCTTTGATCGTTCCTAATCTACAATGACCGAAGATCCGTCTCAGTTTACATCGCAGGCTAAATCGCCCTGCGTAGCATGAGTAGTGCTGTATGCTGCTATTCTGTAAGTACACATATTCCTTGTATCATCGACAATCACACATCCCAGACTTCTCTCTTGCAACTTCTGCTTCAACCGTATCTGGCCGTGCAAGGAAGCTTCGAAATCCCGATACTGATCTTGTACCAGCTAGTGTTCCTGGAAGCTCAAATCATATCTCATCAAATACCTCGTAGATCGTCTCTCCTGCGTCGAGCGACTCCAGGTCGTCCTGGTCACCATCTTCGTCTATGATGCCTTTGTGTCGAAAATGTTCGGGGACCACCGGTAAGATGGCAGGCCCATCTTGCATCCCTTCCCACTCCTCTTCGTGATCGGCGCCATCACTGTGGGACATTGGATAGTCTCCATCGATCTCGAGGCCATTGTCATCGGCGCGCGAATCGTTGTGGGAGCGCGGAGTAGGCATGGCGAAGGGGGTCGTGGCTCTACCTCTACTGCTGGCACCTTGGCTGCTGCGGAGCTGACTAATTTCGACTGACGCTTGGGGAGGGCTGTATCTTGGAGTGATGCCAAAACCTCTCCTCTCCCATTCTGGCGACGTTGATATTCGGCGCCTTTTCGTTGAGGTTTCCGTCGTAGGCTGGACGTTACCAGCGAGGTCCAGATCGAACGATGTGACTCTTCTCTTCGGAGCGGTTTCGATTTCCATGCGATGTGCTGAAGTAGAACTGGGCAACGACACCGAACGACGCTGATGGTGGTGTATGCGGGCTACAGGAGAGCCAAGATCCACTTCGGCTTCAGCATCCATATCCGCAAAGTCCTTGAAAACGGATTCGCTCCAAGGTGAGTCTCCAGAAGCGTAAGAGGATTGTGGACTCGAGACATGGTCTAGCCGAGGAGTAAAGGACCAACACGCATCGATGACCTTACCGAGTGCTTCGGCGGCTTGAAGTGCTCCGTCGCCATCGTAAAGCGGTAAGTGTCGAAGGCCCTGCCAGCTCCAACTTGGGCGCGAAGGCTGTAGGTACCCCTCAGGCGTGGTCAAGTACAGTCTCCTCTCTCCATTTGCTTTCATGAAGACGCTCGACTCTAGGAAGCTCGCAGACCATGTTGCTGGAGTGACCATTTCCGCTTGACTCAGAAAACGCAATCGAGACGACTTTCGGACTTTGCGCAACGGGATGTACTTTTCTTGTAGAGCACGATATTCTCTTGACTGATTTACGCCAGAGGTCTCATCTGTGCCGAGAATGTCTCCAAACACCGATGAGATGACATTGAAGATGTGACGAGCATCAGGTGCCTGAACTTCGACTTCGCGTACGAGACCGCGGCTGGCGAGGCGCTGAAAGACAGTCCCACTTGGTCCGCACGCTTTGGGCGACAGCCACTCGTCATGAGCCTCCTTCGCCCACACTTCTATGGATTCCGTTGTCCATGCTGTGCCACTGGTCGCGGCAGACCTCGACGACAGCTTGGGATCCGCATGCTGCGCAGACCACTCTTGAGATGGATGCGATACTGATTGGGTAGAGTGCTGCGTTGATTCCATGGACGAGAACCAGATACCAGGTAGCTGTCGGCCAAAAGGTAGCAAGACAACTTGGATAGTCCATGGCTTCGCGAAAGTTGGCAACGATGTGCTCTCGAGCTCCGATATGCGAGATTCGAGCGCGTCTATACGTGGTCGAGTCTCAGCATTGGCGGCGATGGTCGCAAGGACGACAGCCTCCGTTTGCTGGGCGGCGCTGAGGTCGAAAGAGCCGTCTGATTCAAAGGAACCCGAGCTGGGCAGGAGTGATCTTTTCCTGTGATCAGGTAATCCCCTGGGTCCATCTTCATCGATGTGATCATGCTCACGCCAGCTCTCGAGCTCTACAAGTCGTTCTTCGAAAGAGCTGAGCTTTTGCTGTGTGTCATCATTCTGCTGAGCTTGTTCCTGGTCGGATCGCCAGTGCTCCAAGTCGAGTAGCCGTCCGTCCTGCATCTCGAAACGCTGGCGCACCTCATTGCTAGGTATGTTATCAAACGAAACACTCTCCAGCTGAGCAATGCGCTGGCCAAAATTTTGAATAGTGTTACACATTTCTTGAATGGACAGCGAGGGTCCAGCGCTTATGGGCCGTGCAGTAGGTCTCCGAGGCTGACTTGCCTCAGATGGAGGGCCTGTGATCCTCTGTCGGAACAGAGTAGCTTGGGCAGCATTTCGTGGCGAATGGCGTCTCAAGTCAGGCGTGCCCTGTACGCTAGGTGTGCCTACTTCTGTTGCGACTTCTGTAGCACTGTATGGCCCAGCTACGTTAGCCATCATCTCTGCGTGTGGGATCGTCACGGGTGGGCCCATCGACCTGAAGCGGCTTATACGATCTTGAAGATCTCGGCTTGGACTTGCTCTTCTTTCGTCAGCAATACTGGGTGCGCCTGTGGAAGGCAAAGGTGCTGTGGACGGGAGTCTCGATGATGGTCCGGCTGCCGTGCCATCCACTTGCTGCCGAGCGAAGCCATTGAGGGCATCCCACAGTCTAGTATTGATGGACTGTGGCTGCGATCCGCCATTGATACCAAGACCAGTGGTTGGTCTTGGTGGTGCAGTCGGCGTTGCATGCTCAGGCCTAGCATCAGCAGATGCACCGCGGAGCAACTCGCTCCATGTAGGAGCCACGAAACCGTTCCGCTCGTTTGACGGAATAGCAAAGTGCTGCGACCGCGCTGGAGCATTCACATCAACGATTTGACCTTGCTCGCTCGCGTTATATCCTGTGCCATCGGTGCGCATATTATCGTGAAAGCACGCATGGTGTCCGCAGAAACACCATGCCCTCTCGCTTGCCTGATGAGATCCAGACACGGGCTCTTTCAGCCAGAACCGTCTACAACCACATATGGAAGTGTGAGGCCCGTCGTACGTTTCTTTCGCATTACATGGTCCATTTGGCAATAACAGCTCGAGCCCGTTGCCTCTGCCTACAGAAGCTCGACTGACAGACTGCCCATATTGGGCTGCCATAGTAGGCCGCCAAAGGCGAGCCGACTACTCAGCATGCCATATATCCGACTCGAAAGATATAAACTTGGGTCGATCGTGGAAGGGCGGTCGCTTCGTCTCGTACGAAGGTTGTGCTTGCTATCTAAGTGAGAAATCGCTACAAAACGAGACAGATAGAACTAGGCGCTACAGAACGCGAAAGCAGATTCGTAATTCGTAAAGATGAGTACGTCGAGGTCGTGTGTACAGGTCGCGAGCGTGTAGGAAGCACGTAAGAAAGTGCATCGAGCATCACCAGACTCGAGCAAATGTCCCACGCTTTCTAGACGCCAACAGGGTTCTGGTTGGCCGCGATACCAGATTCGCATGGTTGAGCACGAGTCAAGCCGCAGGTGAATGACCATGATTGGGCACGGTCCTCAGGTCCGGCAATGCTCTGACCCACATCGAGGCTGTCTCGTGTGACGACCTGAGGCCACCAAGATTTTAATTCCGAGATGACTTGCGCGTCAACTGTGGACGTGACGCTCTATTGCCTACGCAACTTGCGTTGCCTCAGCAAGTCGTCATGGCAGGTTCGAGTTGCCTCGAGCACCGATGGAGCAGTACTGCAGACTATACTTTCACGACCCCCATGCTGGTTGCCTGGCGACAAGACCCTCTGACTGAGGAACTGTACAAAGTAAAGCAGCAAGATGGCAGAAGGGTCTCAAAACGAGTCTGAAGGTCCGAAGAGATGAAGGTATAGAGCGGATCGATCTCCATATGGCGAGGTGTTGACTCCTGGACGTGATTATACATCAGCGATCAAAGCACGTCACCCAAGATCCTGCGGCGCCATGCGTTGTACCGCAGAGTCCAGCACGTTGAATAGAGCAGGCGCAGCACAAGCATGCCCGAATTACCCCTCATGAACGATCTGAATCTTTGGCGCCAGCTGACTGAGCTTTCACTTTCAAGGACTGCGCCACGAGCCACTTCAAAATAGTCCTTTGACGATGTCTCGTTTACGGACACCGCAAGACAGTCATCAGGCACTCAGCTGTCTCGTCGAGAACATAGATAAAGCCGTTCCATCTCAGGTGGGTACTTTCACTATCGCTCTCTAGAGCTGGGAGTAAGAACAGAGCTCATCATGTATGCTTTGGACACGCTTCGTGCACGGGTGAACTGGACTCGATCATGGCTTACAACGCACCGAGCTGAAACCATTGAGGACGATTTTCAAATAATTGTTCACAGTGATGCACAATCCCGCAGCGGAGATGTGATCTCCCTCAGCTCTTATGACCCTGCAACTTCCTGCTCAGAGTCTGGATATACTTCACGCACATCCGCTGGACTGGACTCCGATCATCCCAGGCCTCATGGACCAGCTACTGATACAGAGTCTTGCTCCAGGACAGTCTTCTCGAACGACCGGCACGATTGGAATGAGTGCGCAGTCTGCAACCCAAGCTACAACGTAGACACAACCGAACACCCCCATGAAGACCATCTCGCCTACGCAACAGCAGGACGACCATACGAGAACACCTTCAAAGACCTCCGCTCGGCCTCCCGAGCTCGCAAGCGGGATCTCAAGCACAGACAGAAGTACTACAACCATCGCCATATCAAGCGCGGACAACTAAACCAATCCCATCTCGATACGCTCGGCGAAGGTAGATTGATCTTCCAATCCAAACTTCCGCACGAAGCAGAAGTCGTAATCATGAACAAGAAGCTCTTATTCACCGAAGCCCAGAAGTACCCACGACCACCAACATACCACCGCCGCGCCCACGCCAAAGACCGCTGGCCCTGGACCTTCTCCTTCACAAACAGGCAAAAGCTTCGCAAGTATGCGCATCGCAACCTCGAGATAGCTTTGTCTGAGCGATACGATACGTGGGATGTTGATGAACGCACTAAAGTTCTAGGATATGCTCATAGCCTAGACACTCCAGCCATCTACAATGACAGATGGAGGGAGTTCAAGCGGAGTGATTGGTGTGAAGTGTGTAATCTGCATTGGAGTCGCTGTTATGCTTTGGATGTTTTCGAAGTGGATCAGATTGCGCAGATTTCATTTGAGAGTGATGCTTTGGTGAAAGGCGGCTGGAAGCTGCGATGGACGGAAGGAGGACGAGATGTAGATGAAATTTTTGGCACGAATCGTGGTGATGCGGTTTTACTGCATGGCAAGCTTGATTGGGATCCGAGAAAGGATCCTGAGTGGTTTGATGATAGAGATGAGACGGATGATGATGTGATGCGAGCACTGAGCTCGAAGTAATTGTATGTGTGTATTTAGTCTATATATGTGGTGAACATGCCATCTACCGAATCATCTCTCGATTTCCTTCTTCGTCCTGTCCCAAAGCTTCGGCTTGCCGTATAGACTCTCGCAATCGGCCTGACCATCTTTGTACTTCCAAATCCTTTCCCTCACCCAACCACTCGTCCATGTTGCATTATTCTTCGTCACTGTCTCTTGGCTGATTGCTTCACCAAACCGAATCTTGAAGTCCATGTAGCACTTGCCGGTAGACCACTTCCATTGCACGCATTCGGCGTCCTTCCAAGAATACGGTTCACCTCTCTTCTCACACGCAATCCGACACTTCTTAGGCTCATCGACACTATCTGCCGTGACTTCGTCGAGGGCGTCCTGTTCTTCAGTCTTTGCCAGCTTGATTTCCGGACCCGATATCGTGACGCCATCCTTGTCGTCGAGCTCGACTTTGATCCAGTCGGATTGGTTGTCCCAGTCTCCTCGTTCCTGTCCTGATGTGACATGTGGTTCGAGGAAAGTAGTGAAGATATCACGGTAGTAGTATGATGTGTTCCAACCATATCTCTCAGCCCAGGATTGCTCGAAACGGTATAATTCATCAACTTGTTCGCCGTTGACATGGTGGAAAGTGATGGGTGTCTTACACCACAAACTATCGTCAGAGACTTTGACGTGCTTCCCAGGCGAGATCTCCATAGTCTTCACAGGCTCGAAGGGCAGGCTGAGCGGAGTGTCGCCTTGGATCATTGGCCTTGCATTCGTGACCGGAATGCCGACAGCTGTGAACGCATGCGCAAGAACAGCATCTCCACAACATACTTTCTCGGTATGCTGCTCCCACTTTTTGTCATATGCCTGTATACTCATCGCCTCGCTCCCTTCGTGTCCTTCGGAAAACGTCTTTCTCGCTTTCTGGACCTTCTCCAGCGCCGTCCTCGACATGATGACTCCACTTCCTCCGTGCGCGAAGCTCGACTGATCTGCCACAAGCATAGCTGGAGATCCGATGTATTGTGGCTTCTTCGGGTCCAAAGGAGCCAAATATTGAATGAGGTTCAGCCAGGACAAAGAAGTGTCGGCCTCCATCATGACGAACCAGTCAATGGTATTGTTGTAATCTGTCTGCGCCACATCCCATGCCTTGTGAATCATGGGAAGGAACTTCCATTTGTCCAGAGACCATGCCGCCCCAGAGTCGAGCTTAGAGGCATCTTGGCCTGTGGCGTGATAGTACGAGATATTGTGATAGAGGTCGAAATCATGGTGAGTTTCTCTTGTAGGCTGAGTTACCAATTTCAGGACGTCGTGGATCTTGGTCGTGCCGATTGTCTGCTCGAGGTCGGAAATGATCATGTAATTAGGAATGCACTTCAAGGTGCTCTCCAAGTGAATGGGAAGCCGGTCATAGATCGCGGTGGCTCCGGTCTTGAGAATGACCAGTATCTTGTCGGCTCCTGGTAGGCGAAGGCAGTCGTCCCAAGTGTAGTTGCCACTCGTAACATCGATTGGTGGGGGCGGGTCATGGCTGTGGTCCACGAGAAGCTCCTTCACCTCTGTATGAGCGATGGCCTCCTCTACAGATGGTTGAGGATTGAGGTAGGCATTCCTGTATGCATCGAAAGACGTGTCACCTCGAGTGTACCATGTTCCAGCCACAACGAAGATGGCGGTGGCTGCCACGAGGAGCAAAGCCGCCCATCTACTGAATGGTAGCGGAAACCCGCGAGAAGATGCTACCACGCTTGCAAACTTCTCCATGGCTCAGCATTGTCAACGAAAGGGAATCGCGACCATTGGACGCGATATGCTGTACATCGCGCCAGAGGTCGTCAACAGGGAGCTCGGTGTGAAGTAGGCATCTTGACACCATTTCCATTCCGATGTATTGCAGGCCGTACTACAAGCATGTGTGAAGCGTTGGCTCCTGGATGAGGGAAGAGAAGCTGACGAAGCGCGGATCCGTCGAAATTACTCCTAGGATCAGCCGACCATCAAACCCAGATAGTGCTTACCCTGGCTACGGGGTTGGTTTCTGCTATACTTTAGAGGTTATAGTGAGTCGGCACCTACAACAGTGGTGCTCCGGAAGTCGGTGTCGAACACGAAATCGTGATTAGCTGTCTTTAAATGTATTCTACTTCGATGCTTGCCAGCGTGCGCGGTTGTGCGCGCAGCAGCTTGACTTCACCTTAGAGCCGACCAACAAACGGGTAAACCGGTGCTACAGCCTGCACAGAACTCACCAGATGAACGTGGTCGGTAGCCACAAGTCAAGTAGGCCATACCGCTTATCCCGGTGCTCTCTGTGTCGTATTTATGCCTTACCAGCATAGTCTCGCTTCCACATGGCATCAAACTTGGCCTGATCGATGGCAAAGTCGCGCATGTACTCCCATTCCATCTCGTGCATTCTGGTCCCGCACAAAACCAGACTGTGCAACGGCTTGCCGAGATCAGCCTGGGTCAGCTCTTCCAGCGTGCCAGCAACGATTTGTTCTCCTTCACTGCCCAGTCTGGCCACACCGACGGCCAGCTTCTCGTTACCGCAGACATTTTGCTGTCTCTTGTCTTCCACTTCGACCATTTGCGCTGCACATTGTGCCACAGTCATGAATCGAGGCGGCTCGTACACGATCCTGCCTCGTGCCAGAGCATCAAGATTGGGCTCCTTGACTTTGATGTCCAGGAGGACCAATGTATGCAGACCCAGATTGGAATTCTCAGCAATTCGGTCGTAGAAGCTGTCTGGTCTCCAGTGATCGGTGAAGAAGACCATTGACACAGTCTGCCCAAAGTTGTACAGACTCAATCCGGTGGCGCCAACGGCAGTCAGTATACTGGCATTTGGCAGGGTCCTATACGGAATGGGCGGGGCATTCTGGCGGCAACGCAGTGCAAAGTCCGTATGCGTGGTCGCGCTGAATGGATCGCCCACTACGAGAAAGGCGACATCTTTCTCCGCGGCGCCCTCCAAGATCTCGTCCGACTTGGACTCGACCATCTCGCGGTCGGCGATGACAATTTCACGTCCATAGTAGCTCTCCTACCTTTCCTGATCAGCCGCTGCCGACGGGCTGTGTGTGTTTTGTGCTGTGTTGCTCTCGTACAAGTTGCTCTTTGTCGACCAAGAGGACGGCCGTGTATGCTTCGAGGTACACTCGTTCTGCTCGTCGCACGATTTCGAGACCTCGACTGCTGATATCGCGCTCATCGGCGAGGCCTAGTCCAATTATGTACAGCATCGTGTGCTGTTACCTTCCGTCTCTAGGCTTTGTTTCTCTTGTCACCGGGAAGCAGAGAAAGTTGTGGCGATTCAAGTAATCACATGATTCTTGTTATCTCGACTCATGCACGAATTGCAACCTCACCTAAGTTAGCCTGTGATGGCATCTCAGTCGTCGCTCCAACTCTCAGACTACTACACTAATGCCACCTCGACGCCACTTGCCGTTGCCGAGCGCTATCACTCGAGGAGCACCAACACGGATTGATCGTTGACGAAGCAAATCCGTCGTCGCGACATCTTAGACGCGCCACCATGGCCGACACGAAGGCCAAGTACAGGACGGAGATCCAGCAGGTAAGTAACGAGCAGAATTCGTCCTTGATGCATTGTTCTCTCCTGGCAGCCGACGTACGTTGCACGATACGTACATTCTGAGTCCAACCCGACCGGTACTCACCTCCAAATGTCAGTCTTGGCACTTGGACGTTGCCAAATCTGGATTGAAGGACTGGTCATGGCAAGCGCGACTTCTTACTGGGACGTGTACGCACTGGCCCAGGTCATGCCTGCGAACAGCACTACGATGCACTTGGCTTTTCCATGCGAACGAGGCCGCAGCTGCATCTCATCGCGCTGGTTGGCTACAGGTCTGTCCTCAACTATGGAGTTTGACCAAATTTTGGTTCTTCACGGAACTCTGTGGCATCCATACACGAGGGACCCGGATCACTCTGCTATATATCTTTCGTTCTCCATAGCAGCTACCATCGTCCAACGCAACATGTCAACTAGTGCCACCCAAAGCGCAATGCGACCACTGGACATATTCGGGGCAATGCGTGGCGGGCTCACCGGTCCTGATGCACGTCAACATGCACGGGAATCGATCCTGACAGCACGTCGCGACAATTGGTATTGGTCCAGCCAGATCGGTGACAACGGTCCATACTTCATAGATCCGCGCACCCACCTTCGGCCTCAAGATGACCATCTTCCTCAACAGCGTGGTGACGCTAGAGAGGAGTCTGACTCGGCTTCCGTCACTTCTGACCGGGGGATGCCTTCTCCAGTGCATGCACACGATGAAGCATCAGACAGTAAGCCGAAAACAGCAGGAGCTGCCAGAAATGAGCAACGTAAGATCAAGCGAGGACGCCCTTGCCTCACAGCAGAGCAGAAAGCTGCAAACAAGCTCAAACCTCCTGAGCAGAAGGCAGCCGAAAAAGCAGCAAGACATGAGGCAAATGAGGCTAAGGCCCAGCGGAGAGCAGACAGATTGCAAGCCAAGATCGTCAAAAGGCAGCAGCAAGAAGCGCAGCCTCCTCAAACAGCGCTCAACAGGCGAGCTCGGAAAGATATGAGCAATTGCGAGGATTCCGATGCAATCAAGTAGGATTGTGCAATCTGGGGCCGCGTTTGACCATGCCAACGCAACAATCGTTCGAAGATCCAGGCACAACACTCATTTGTGGATCTACTCCAGGACCCGGACTGGCCCGCTTTTATCTCTGCCATGCTCTCTCCTTCATGGGTCATTTTAGACATAACACATTTCCCACAGCACAAGATCACTAATACACTCGCTTCCCCACAGATGATGTTCGTCTCTGGTGAGACAGGCGACATATCCATCGAAACCACATCTATGATCGAATCCATTGTGCAGCAACAAGTCATGGAAATGCTTCGTCGCGCCACCGAACTCGCTGGCCGCCGCGGCGTCCGCACAATCTCGACAGACGACCTCATCTTTCTCATCCGCCACGACAAAGCCAAAGTCTCCCGCCTACGTACCTTCTTATCCTGGAAAGACGTCCGCAAATCCGCCAAAGACAGCGACGACAAAGGTGGCGACGCCGGCGCTGGCGCAGATGACTTCGATCTCGCGGCTAACGATCCCACACTCGGCGGCGGAGGCCCCAGCGTAGCCACCAGAACAAACAAGAGCAACAAGAAAGCCAAGGTCGGCCTTCCCTGGGACGTATCCAGTTTCTACCAAGAAGCCGTACCCGAACGCGAAGACGAAGAGGACGAAGAGGAAGAAGAAATGAACGCCGCCACACTCCAGCGCCTGAAACAAGCAGACGAGCGAACCAAAGGCATGAACGCAGAAGAATACCTCCACTTCTCCGAATGCCGTCAAGCGTCCTTCACATTCCGCAAGGGCAAACGATTCCGCGAATGGGCCGGTTTCGGTGTCGTCACAGACTCTAAACCCAACGATGACATTGTCGATATTCTCGGCTTTTTGACGTATGAGATCGTCACGTTATTGACGGAGGAGGCGCTGAAAGTCAAGGCGGCGGAAGACGCCTTGAAGCGGGAAAGTGGAGGGGATGAGGAGAAGAGAGGGAGGAAGAGAAGACGGGAGCCGGGCCTGTTTGATCCGCCAGAAGAGGCGAGAACGCCTGTAGGGCAGAAACATATTCAAGAGGCGTTTCGAAGGTTACAGAGGCCGGATGTCAAAGCAAAGTATATGGCGCATGTGCCCAAAGGGAATTGGCAGAGGCCGCTGAAGTTGATCTGAACCCAATATACAGGAAGGCGCTTGTTACATGAGGGTGCGTATTGTTGCACCTCACTGGCGTTAAGGTCTCGAGCGTTTGAGCGATAACAATAATCAGTCGTCTGCTAAGCGGTACACATGAATTGGCATTTTCTAGCAAAATCAGCCCAGAAAAGACAAGAATAATTCTCAAAGAATCACCGTACTCCCTCTCCTCTTCTCTCTTCTCCTCAAGTACCAACATTCGTCACCAAATCTCACCCCGCCTGCGTCACCCCCATCGGCCTCCCACCCCCATCCACCGGCTGATACGCAACCTGCACTTTCCCATACACAAACCCCAAACTCTCACTCACCAAACCATCCTCGCCCGCCGACGAGACGTGCTGACTCGCAAGCAAAACATTGCTAAACAGTCCACAGACTCACAATCTGATTGACTCCTGCTCCTGCCGCACCTCCATACGCATTCCGACAATTGACCAACACAAGCCGCCCCCCCCCCCCCCCCTCCCGTCAACGGCGCTTTGGCCATGATCCTAAACAGCGCTGGGGAGCACTGATCGAATGGTCTCGTGATCTGGAGCGGACTGGCGGAGAGTTTGGTCGCAGTGGGACCGCGGCCAGCTTGCATGGTCACGGGGTTCTCGAAGCCGAGGGACCAGGAGGTAATGGCGACGCCGCCGCCGGAGAGGAGCTGCGAGGTGGATTGGTCAAAGGGCGTGGTTGTGGAGGTTGAGAGGGGGAGGGGGTTTGTTTGTGAAGAGTTTCACGTTGGAGGGATCGGTGATTTGGTCTTGAGAGGAGGAAGGCTATTGTTGGTATGTGGTGAGGTGGGTTGGGGTGAAGGTGGTGGTGATTGTAGCGTACTTTATGTATGTTGTCATGTTGACTGCGGGAGGTCGAGAGGGTGTTGATGTGTTGTGATCGAGCTTAGTGGTCGGTGGCTGAGAGATGGGTAGCAGAAACGAGAGGTCTTGTATGGGATGCACAGGTCACGGACCGTTCTCGAACCTCATCATATGCAGTACATGGCTTGCAGGAGGCGTTGAAGTTTTGCATGGCCTGATATTCTCTTTGGGAGCTCTTATGATCAAACGATGGTGTGGCTGGCGGAGCACGCGATGAGCTGACGCCACGTGGAGAGGTGAGCTTGCTCGTCTCTGTCTTCGTACACGACAGCCGAGAGTGGAAAATGATTTGTAGCGTAGCTATACGTCTGTTTGCGCGTCTGGGTCCGGATATGGACCTGGGCGTATGTGCTTCTCGTACTGTACATACCTCCAACCACCTCCATGTGTACCTATATACAAACAGACATGCTACTTCTCCGCAATGCTTCAATGCCGCCCTCGCAAATCGCCCTCGCCGCCTTTTGCAAATCGAAAACCAACAGCAACCGCTACACAAGCCATCAGGGCTAGGCAGAGGATCGAAGGACCCCATTTATCGTGGTAGCTGACTGCTTTCCTTTGCTTTATCCTGTCAACACGCCATAAGAATATGGCCATGCTGTAGAATAAAGCGACGATGGCTGTAACGGTGAAGGCGATGGCTGCAGCTAGGGAGACGTTATCACCGAAGTTGAGCAGGGTAGCGGCGATGGAGCCGAGGATGATGGAGAATTCGAGCTGTGCAAAGAGTCAGTCAAGGTATTCGAGACGGGACAGAACAACTGACCCAGGCCAAGAATGTTCGCTCAGCAGCGAAAGACACCTTGGGCTCCACACGGACAGGAACGTGAATCTTCTTGCCCTTGGGAGCCTTGAATCGCTTTTCTGACACTGCGGCACCTCCAGGTATCCCGAGTCGCCCTTCTCGAGCTGGGATTTGCGTGGGTTGTGGGAAGGGAGTCGCGCGCTTGAGAGCATAGAGCAGCTTATCTCCCGCAATACTGGCGTAGCTCTTAGTCAGCTTCCAGCGATAGCTCCAGCCGCCCTTTTGCTTGGCTTCTTCCAGCGCTTCCTCTTCATCGTCCGAATCATACAATGGGTAGTCGTCGTCGATGGAGACCAGCGGCTTGTGAGCCATGCGTTCCTCTTCATCGAGGACGTTGGGATCAGCGTCGCCATTTGCAAAGAGATGGCGATCTTCTTCATGGCGCTCGAGTGCGTCGCGGGCTGCGCGCAGTCTTTGCTGATTCTCATCCTCCTCTTGCAAGGTTCTGTCATCATCTTCAAGATCGTCGTCCGTATCATCGTCCATGGCTGCGCTCGTGCTCACATCGGTACTTTGGCCTGGTCGCTCAATGCCAAATTTGTGGCTGACAGGCTTACGGATGTCAACGTCCATCTGCGGGTACCAGAAGGGAAGGAGGTCGATCCGCGTGGGGAAGAGTGTAGCACAGCCGTGGATGAACTTGGAGAACTTTGGCACGGCTTCTACTAGATGAGAAGCAGTCAACTCTCGGATCCACTCGGGCGGCTCCTGACCAGCTGCTGTCTGCAGCTTGACTTCAAGCACACCGTACGGGAAGCGCTCAATGTCCTCGGCCGGTAGCTGGTTGAAAGGGTAGTCGATGCCGATGTCCATTCGTCGCCAGTGGTCGCCAGCTCGCTTCCGTCCGTCAAGGTTATCTTCTCGGATCATGGAGAGCTCAGTGTCGAGAGACACACGTACACGAGCGTCTCCCGGCAGCTGGAAGGCGGTACGGTTGTAAAAGGACCGACACACTGGAACCAGCTTTCGGTCAATGACGCGGAACTGAATCTCCTTTGCCAATTGTTCCAGATCGTTGATCTCTTTCTCGCTCTTCTTGCCATCTCTTCGCATCTTCTCAAAGATCTGCTCTGTCGTCATGTCCCCTTTCAAGTAGGCATCCATGTTCTTCTCCTTGGTGGAGAATCGTGCCTTGACCGACTTCTCGCCTGTCCAATCTTCTCGGTGCGTCTTCCTCTCAACGAAGATGGTGTCGACATCCATGCCTCCATACCATCGCATACGGATGGCCTCGGCGCCCTCGGTCTTCTTCAGACGTCCTTCGTATAGCTCCCACGTGTCCGGGTTGTCGTAGTAGATGGAGGAAATGGCCGAGTCCTTCTTTTCAAACTCCTTGCTCGGGTTGAAGACCAGCACGGGAAGATGCTTGAGGATGATGAGCTTGAGCTCGGTGATGTTGTCTGGATGCACCCAGTACTTTGTGGTCTGGCGCACAAAGTTCTGCTGCTTCTCGCCAGCAGCCGAGTCACCTTGCACCGGCTGGCCTCTCGTCCGCACTTGGTCGTAGAGGCGGGAGAGATTGACAACCGTTCCGTCATAGTCGTCCTTGAAGAAGGGTCGTGCGTTGAGTCGAGCGGCAAAGACAGGCCTCAGGTGCCAGTGGGTGGCTTTGTCGTGCTTCTTGATGATCTTCTGGAAGCCCGTGTAGTTCAGCTGGGTGAACTTGGCGAGATCGTGCACGTCTGCAATAATGTCCGACAAGTCCTCCTCCAGCAACAAAAACTCGTCCTCGGAGGGAGCATTCTGCCGGGCACGGTCGTCGCCATGCTTCGCAGCATCGGCGCGGCCAATGACCTCGTTGACTTCCTTCTCGCTGGCCTTGATGCGGCGGATCATCTCCTGGCTCTTGACCTTCTGGAAGGTGAAGACCTTGTCCAGCTCCTGCTCGAGCTGGTTCACAAAGCGCCGCTCGTCCTCCTCGGACCATGGCTTCTTCTTTTTCTGGTGGCCCTGCTGCACCAGCGGCGTGTGCTCAAAGTCGGTGCGCAGGCTCTTTTTCAGGTCGTCGTACTGGATGTAGTAGTAGTACCAATCCTTGATCAGCGAGCTGCGCAGCTGCTGTCCGAATCTGCGCAGCAGACATGACGCATTAGTTTGTTGACATTATTGACGGTGGAAGAGCTTGCTGCCCCGCAACGATGGTCGGGGAATAGAGAATGGAGAGACGAACCTCATGACGGCGGCCTGCGATGCTGTGGTTCTGGCCGTGGTAGAACTATATGTGAAGGTCAATGTACAGTATATGCAGACCAGACAGCTCCGACACTCTTCTTCTTCTTCACAATGCCAAAGCTTGTCAACTTTCTACCAATCAACTGCCACACATCGACCACGACATTCTTGTCTACGTACGGTGCCTGCCACTGACGATAAGCCTTCTCCGGCTGCAACTCCCTCACTCACTCACTACAATCTCTTGTAATACCACAGCAATAATGTCACACAACGCCGCCAGGAACACCGACTGTCCCGCAGGCGTCGATCCAAGCTGAATCCCCCAATGCACCCAACGATGGTCATCCGGCAAGCGATCCACCCGCCCACTCTCTTGAACACCAAATCCTGCCCCAGCATCAACAACGCCATCACATCACAGCAAAGCAAGTATATCTGCTTCTTCAAATCAAACACTTCTCCCCTCTCGCTATACCCCCGAATCTTCCTCCTCAACACATCAATATACCCATCCACCGTTCCCCTCCACCTTCTCCACAGCCAGCGATGAAAAGTTCTTCAACAAATACCTCCTCCTCTTCGCATGCTCCCCCATATCCGTCTGATTAAACAAATTCGGAAACTGTCTACTCCCAAACGTATCGTAAACCTCCGTCTTGGGCATGATTTCCCGCCTTTGACGAAAATTGTATTGACTGCATCTTCGGAAACGAAACTGAGGCGGTTGGGTCCATATCAGCACTACAGGGCCGTATTGCTCATGAAGAGCATTTAAGGTGTAAGGATGTTGTCCTGAGCGGAATTGATAGGCGTTCCAGAAGTCTGTGAGTGAAGCCCAGAAGGGTCCTGGGTAGGATGCGAGGGGGTGAAAGTGGCGTTGGTAGGTGATGTAGAGTGCTGTTAGGGCGAGACAGGTGAGGGCGAGGAGGAGGATGTACATTCTGATTGACACGCGAGGGCGACTGAGTTGACAACAACTTGAGCGTCACGGACTAATCTACGAATGGAATATACAGTTACTGTGTATGTTTGATATGGCAGTACAGAATTATGGAGCCAAACTCCTCCGGACTTGCCCACCGCTGGTGCAACTTGATGGAGTAACTCATGAAAGCTTCACTCCAAGCTGCCATATGTTGTTGCGCTACTCCACAAAGTGGCGGCATACCCCGTGGAGGAGATGCAGTTTTCCCATCTTCACGAGGAACATTTGGATGAAGGCGCACAAGATGTGTTTTTAATACAGTACGTAGTTTCTGCCCTTTCCTCAGAGTAACACATGCAGATCCCCACCATGCCAGTCTAACGCCAACAAGTCTCCCCACCATCTCTAACCCTCCATCTCAACATCCCCATCCCCTTCCACCTCCTCAACCACATCAACCTCCTCCTCTTCCTCTTCCTCCTCCTCCTCCTCCTCCCCATCCCCAAGCACCTCCGCATTCCTCACCGGCATAAAAACATCACACCCCCCCGTCCCCATCCGATTAACGTTCCCCACCACAATCTTCGCACTCGGCCCCTCCAAATCATCCCCTTCACCATTCATAACCGCATCCTTCAAAAAACCCAACGTAGTCTCAAAACTCATCTTCATAAACGGACTGACATTACTTCTGTATCCCATTCGCGAGAAAGCTTGATATCCACCACCACGCGTCATGTAATCGGCAATGAGCATGAGATGTCTGGGGTCGACGCTGATTCCGTGACCGCCAAAGACACCTTGTAATTCCCGCACGATAGCCGCGCGACCGGCTTCGACGCCGTAGTTGAGGAAGATGTCGAAGCAGGAGTTGGTGTAGATGTAGTGCGGGTTGAGAATGTGCTGGTAGTCCCACATGGCCCGAATATTGACGCCGGAGGTCAGCACGACGGGCGGTTCGTTTTCGCTGCCGGGCTTTTTGTCCGAGGTTTCGTCGACGGCGGCGTTTTTGATGCCTTTGACGCTTTGGATGGGGGACTCGTGGAGCCCTTCTTCGACGAGGGCGAGCATGAGGATTTTGGCGGTTGAGGAGTCGTATTCGAGGGTGAAGGTGCAGTGGGCGCCGGTCTTGTCGTCGAAGCTGAATTGGGAGACGTCGGAGGTCAGCTCGTTGCCTTTGATGCGTGCTTCGCGGGCTGCTGCTGTGGTCTTGCGGGACCGCTGTGCGATAGTCCTGTCCTCGTCATCGGATTCGGGGGATGAGGATCTTGATGAACGGTAGCCTTCGTCGTCGTGATCTTGTGGCTCCGGCGTGGCGTTGCGATTCCTGATGGCAGCTTCTTCGTCATCTTCATGATCGTCATAGCCACCCTGGTTCTTGTTGCTCTTGGCCTTGTCGCGCGTAGCATCGTCATCACCTTCGCCATCTGAATCGTCGTCGCCGCCCTCACGATCTGCTTGAGGTTGCGCACGATCTTGCTCAATGGCACCAGCAGATTCGCCCACTTCCGCAGCCATGGCCTTTTCAATAGCTTTGATTGTGTTCATGCCGCCAGACTTCTTGAGCTCTTTCCTCGTCTTGGCCTGCAACCACTCCAGCAACTGTCGCTCAACGGTGTGCACGACATCACCAATCGTGATAGCATACTCCTTCTTGTACTCTTCACTTGGAAAGAAGTCGAGACGGATCTCATATTTCTTGGCTTCAGCATACGCAACGCCTCTGTCGATGGTCTCCGACACGGTGACCTTGTCCACGATCTCCGCAAGTGTGAGCTTCGAAATGCCCTTGGCAAACTTCTTTGCTTCTTCTACAGAAGTGCCATTACCCATACGAAGTGTCATTTGAGGCGTCGAGATCTTGCTGGCTGCAGTCATGACAATTTCTCGTAGACGAGGGATACCAAGCGTGACGTTCTTCGCCGAATGTCCTGCCAAATGGAAGGTGTTGAGCGTCATTTGTGTCGAAGGCTCGCCAACCGATTGGCCTGCCACAACGCCTACAGCTTCGCCAGCCTCAACAACAGACTTCATGTATCGCACGTCCAGAATGTGGTTGAAGTTTTTCTTCGACACTGTGCCTTCGATGTTCTTCTTCTTATCCTTGATCAAGCGTTGTTCGTTCTTGTCGACCCAGTCTCGTGAGTCGTTGAGAATCTTTTCACTGACACTACCAATATGTCTCGCAGGAGGATAGCGTGCTAATGCAGGATCAGATGCGCCCAGATCACCAGACTTTCGGAACTTCTTCTCTGCAGCCTTGTTGGCTTCTTTTGCGTCCTCGCTGACCAAGGTGCCAAAAGCTTCACCCATGTTCATGGAATGGAACAGGGAAAGATAGTTTTCTGCAGTGAACTTGAAGTCGTTCATGTACTTTGCCTTGCCAATGTCGAGGCCATCTTCTCCGTAGAGGAACTGTACCACACTGCCATCTTCCGTGTTTCGCACGGAGCTGTCGTACTCAACACGGAGACCCTCCATACCCTTGATCAGACAGCGCTGCAGGTATCCGGATCGGGACGTCTTAACAGCGGTATCGATCAAACCTTCTCTTCCAGCCATGGCGTGGAAGAAGTATTCTTGCGGTCGGATTCCAGTCAAGAAGCGGTCAACGATGTAGCCACCAGCGCGAACACTCGTCTCGAATGGCTTGAAGCAGGGAAGTGTCTTTCCACTGACCATGACAGGTACACGGCGACCTTCCAAGACTTGCTGACCAAGATTACAAGAAATGAGGTTGGCGTTGACTTTTGATCCCTTAGCACCTGACATTGTCATGGTCTGCATTTGGTTCTTCGGGAAAGGCTTGGACAGTCCGGCGGGCATGCAAGCATTGGAGACTTCGCTACTGAGTTTTCCAGTCTCGCCGTTCATCAGCGAATCCAGTGTGTGAAGCTTGGAGTCATCACGCAGGACATCCTCGAGTCTACGTCGCAGTTCTTTGTCGTCGCTCTTGGGCTTTTGGGCATCCAGTGTCACGTACTTCGCAGACACCGACAAACCGACAGTCTCAGCGCCGGACAAAGCTTTGCGTCGACTCACTTCTCCCGAGCGCGTGAAAATGACATCTTCAACACCACAAGAAAAGGCACGCATGTGTTCGAGCTTCGTCAACAGTCTTCCGAGCACACTGAGTAGCCTGCCAGCAATGGTATGCCCGTACGCTTCGTACACAGCATTGACGAAGCCACCAGATGAGGGTCCGATCTGCTTCTTGTCGAGAATGCCTTGAACGAGCTCGCCATCTTTGAAAATCACTGCAGCTTCTCCCTTACCGCCAGGTCCCCACATGGTCTCATCTGTGGTACTCTTGCTGTTCAATGTTAGACCCTGAGCACCATGAGGCGTCAGGTTTTTCAGCACACTACTAATGACCTGTTTGCCGGTCCACAAAGGCTTAGGCTTGATGATCGCGGGTGGGAGGGTTTCCATTCGGCCGTTGACGCAGTGTCCGTCCTCAGGGCGTAGCGCTGCATAGAGTAGGTTCATGTAGTCGCCACGTTCGAAGAACATGTCTCGGTTGCAAAGCCAGACCGACATGGAGATATGATCCTGAATCAGACCTCGTAGTGGATTACCTGCAGTGGCCGAAATGTACTGATGGTCAGTGTCCGCTATCGACAAAGCTTCGGCTCGTGCCAATTCATTCTGTGGAAAGTGCATATTCATCTCGTCTCCGTCGAAATCGGCATTGTACGTATTGCAGTTGGCGTAGTGCATGCGCAGCGTCTTTTCTCCTGGCAGCACCCTTGCGCGATGACACATCATAGATGGCTTGTGGAGTGTAGGTTGTCTATTCATGATGACAATATCGCCATTGTTCAGATGGCGATGCACTTTTTTGGGGCGAGTGCCCTGGAGGCTGCCGGAAGTCGACGGTGCAAGAAGAGAATTGGCCAGGGCCGTTCGCTCTTCAGCATTCTTTCGCTCCAGCTTCACAACTGAACCATTCTCACTCTCAATCGCAACTGCTCCAGGCCAGATATAAGGTCCATTTCGCACAGCCAATTGCAGCTCTTCAATGTTCCATTGTGTCACGGGCTCCGGGTATGTAAGCTTGACGGCAAACACTGGCGGCACACCAATCTCGTTCGTCTCAATGTTGGGGTCTGGTGAAATGACAGTTCGTGCGGCAAAGTTGACGCGCTTTCCCATCATGTACTTCCGGAACATGCCCTCCTTCTTCTCGAGCTTCTGCTTGACACCATCGGGCACTTGCGTTGCCGCACGTCCAGATACAGGTGCCAAATTCTTGTCGACCAAGCTGTTGACACACTCTTGAAGCGCGAGCCATCGCCTCTCGAGGTCCAGATAGGTGCGTTCTCGGTAGCGCTGTTGAGCAGGCTTGTGTCCCGTCAGCTCGCGCTGCACTTCTGATATTTGATCACACTCTGTGAGGATGTCCCTGTAATGTCGGTTTTCTTGCGCCTCCGATATCGAGTTTGCATCCGTCTTCGCTTCTGGACGGTACTGGTTCGGAGGTACCAGGATAGCCTTGACGAAGAACATGTCCGCTGACAGAGGGCCGTCTCGTCGCAGATCGCGTCCATAGACTAGGCTCAGCACCTCCGCATCGCTGTCGAATAGCTGCTGTATGTGTGCATGCACGCGTTGTGGATTCAGGTACTCTTGCTCCGCGCTGGCTTTTGCCTTCTTCTTCGTCGCCGCGGTCTCCATGGCATCGTCAAGTACTACACCGCCCACAATCTCTGGCTCGCCCTCAGACTCGTCCATATTAACATCGTCTCCTTCCTCTTCTGAAGTGTTGTCCATATCTGCCACTCCTTCATCCTCGTCCCTCTTCCTCTTCCTGTTCTGCTCAGCTCGGAGTTTGCGTCTGATCTCGACCATCGGGTCTTTCGTTCTCAGGCCAGCCTGTACCATGGCCACAGCATCCTTCTCGCTCAAAGGTGCCTTGAAAATTTTGACCAATCGATCCTTACGATATTTATGACCGATACCGCCACAGCTGCCGCACTTTTTACTCTTTGTGATTTCCTGCATGAAATCTGAAATGATAGCCTTGCGCGCCTGGCTTGTAGCTTCACTCTTGTGGTCTGATATGCGGCCTTCCTTCCTGGCCAATTTGAGCGTTCGATTCGTCCATTGCTCCAGTTGCGCCTGAATGTGCTTGGAGTCTGCATCTCCGTCCGACTCGTCCTCGTCCGATCCAGGATTCGCTTCCAGAGGTGTCTTCGTGATCTGATGCTCAATCTCGTCCAGCTCACTCAGTTCCTTCAGCAAGCCGTAGCGCACCAGTCGCAGCTTGCAGATGTATCGAGTGACCTGAATCCTCTTCAGCTTCAGCTTGCCGCAGTAAGTGCATGAAGCCCGCAGCAGCTTCAGCACTTGGTCCATGAATGTTGGGTGGTAGCATGGCACTGGCAGCTCGATGTGACCCGGATGGCCAGGACATTGGGGACTTTTCAAGCCACATGTTGCGCATGCGTTGTCGCCAAATTGACCCAACTCTGCGCTGTACAGACCGCCAGGCACAGGATTGAGCAGTGTATCAAAAGTGACAGTCGAGGTGATTCTTTTGGCCGACAATGCTCGAATGTCCGCTGCAGACAAGTAGCCAAAGCTCACATTCTGCAGGTGCGACGACACGGGCTGCGACGGATTCATGGTGGTGAGTGTTTTCGGCCTCAGCGCCGCATAATCAAGTGTACAGTATTGCGATCACGATCTGTGCTCTACGATGGAGTGAACTTTTTCCAGACTCTCGCTCTCGCTTAACCCGCCTTACCTTCCCTTCCCGTCGAGGCAAGCTTCTTTTTCTGGGCAAGGATCAGCCTTAACTAATTCATCGCGCTTTCTCTTCCGACGCCGCATATGACCACCACTGATGACCAGCTAGACGAGGACCGTCTCAAACATGACGGGCAAACGACCATACGAGAGCAACGGGGAGGGCAGCGATGTCAAACGACAACGCGCGGGGGATGGCTCGCCGCTCCCCGTTCGCCAGCACGAAGGAGGGGAGTCGGAGCTGGAGCGCAAGAAGAGAGAGACGGCCGAGAAGATGGCGGCGCTGAAGGCCAGAATCGCTGCCAACAAGCCGAATGGAGGAGCGAGTGCACTGCCAGCAGCTGCTCCTGCGACTCCCGTAGATGACCAGGCGGCGAAGAAAGCAGAAGTGGCCGCGAAGATTGCTGCCATGAAGGCCAAGATGGCTGCAAAGAAGCCAACGCCTGTGAACGGATTCGCTGCTGCACCTCCTCCTCAGGAAGAGCAAGCCGAAACACCGAGCTGGCTACTGGATGCGAGGAAGCGCGCGCAAGACATCGCTGCTGCCGCGAGAAAACCTGCCCAGCCTGCTGTTCCTGCCCCACCACCGAGAGTCGACGGGAAGGGCGCAACGGGTGGACTGGGGATCGGTCTGCACCCTTCACTGCTAGGCGACGCTGGCGGTGATAGAGGGAGAGCAGGGCAGTCGGGACCCAAGTTCAGCACAACGAAAGGCAATCGGCAGCCGGAAAAGCCCAAGATCAATCCCTACCTCGATGCACAACCGGACGAGACTCAGACTGTCGACGACTCCATATATGCACCCACAGCTCGCAAATATGCAGAACGTAAAAGTAGGCAGATCCAGTTCAGCGAAAAGGGCAAATACATGGCTCAAGCTGCTGCACTACGACAGCAGGCTCAGCTAGAGGAAATGAAGAGGCGGCTTGCGGCAGAGGCACGCAAGACGGAGATTGAGGAAGCGTCAGATAAAGCCTTCTTAGTGCCTGAGCCACCGGAAGTTGAATGGTGGGATGAAGGTCTTCTGCCCGAGGGCCAGAGCAGCTACGAGAACTGGGAACAGGAAGGTCGCAATAAAATCGCTGTCGAGGATAGCATCATCACAGCTCTGATACAGCGGCCAGTCCTACTCGCCGCTCCACAGGACAAATTCGCGCCTGCACCGAAACCTCTCATGCTTACAACGAAAGAGCAGAAGAAGCTGAGACGGCAGCGAAGAATGGCAGACATGAAGGAAGAACAGGCAAAGATCCGGCTGGGGCTGATCGAACCTCCCCCACCAAAGGTCAAAAAGTCCAACATGATGCGTGTTCTGGGTGAACAGGCTGTCAAAGATCCTACCGCCGTCGAAGCTCGGGTGAATCGCGAGATCGCGCAGCGAGCCAACGACCACGAAGTCGCCAACGAGGAACGTAAGCTCACACCACAGCAACGTGCCGAAAAGCTCAAGCAGCAGCAAGCTGGAGATGAAGCCAAGGGAGTCAAGATTGCCGTCTTCCGTGTCGACGATCTCAGCTCTGGTAAGCACCGATATCAGCTTGACGTCAACGCGAAACAGAATGGTCTCACGGGCATGGTCATTCTCAATCCTTCCTTAAATCTAGTCATTGTTGAAGGAGGAGCACACAGCATCAAAGCCTACAAGAAGCTCGTGCTCAACCGCATCAAATGGACCGAAAACACCGCGCCTCCACCGGACAGTACTCCCACAACTTTCACTGGCACCACGGACGGCTCGAACGCTAACGTCACGACCGGCACACGTGGACAGGGAAGTAAAGCTGCCGAATGGTGTAACCCTCTGGATGAACATGGCGACCTCAAGGATCTGAGCGCGAATGTCTGCGAGCTGATCTGGGAGGGCGAAGAGGCAACGCGGAGCTTCAAGAGATGGGGTAGCAGAGCCTGCGAGACTGATGGTGAGGCCAAAGATGTTTTGACAAAGACTAAGATGGAAAACATGTGGACCTTAGCGAGGAGCAAGCAGGGGCAAAAGACTAGCTGGTAGACGGGGCAAGGCATTGTTGACCAGACATTCATGACGCTTGCATATGAACCATTGATCACACGACGAGGTACGTAGCTGTATGCTATCCAGTTTCAAGCGCAAAGGGACTGATATTATTACGCAATCGTGAATGTGCTCCAACGTCGAGGCCGACTCGAAGCTTGTGAATCTCGGTCACCAGCTCAGCCTGGCGGAAGAACTGCTCGGCAATGTCCTTGAAAAGTTATTCTCCGAGCAATATTCTTCGCGCACTGATCAACTTGCTATGGCACATCTGTCTTCCCTGATCATTACCCAACAATCGTCGCACTTCCTACACAAGTCCGCCCCTGTGTTTGGAGCATTCCCTTAGTCTGCTTGAACTCGCTCTGTTGCAAGTTATACTCGGAATGCGTTGCTTCTGATGGTTCTTCGTCCGCCACTTCAACAGTGTGTCGGTGCACTGTGCCTTCTCCTGCCAAAACCCAGCTCTGGGAAAATGCCTGATGGGAGTGGAGAAAGCCAGCGTCGTCTTCCCATCGTCCACCAGCGTCCAGGTAAGGTAAAGGTCACCAGCTGAGACTGGTATGTTGTTGCGGGAGTAGTGTCGTAGCTTGGCTACTAGTAGAACTAATCTGAGTAGCTGTAAGGCTTCCTTATCGCACTGCGGGTGTCCTGTCACGATTGTCCTCGCCCACAAGCTGACGTACACACTGGGGTGAAAAGTACGAGTGGATCGAGCAATCCAGTCGCCGGCTTGTTTTTGAAGGTCCTTTGGCGCTTTGACAGCTGTTGCTACACCGTCCAGCACACGTTGTAGGTCCGCTGCTGTGATTGATTGTCCATACAGCGGAGCCTCGGAATTATCTAGTTCGATTGCAATCATGATGCTCATCGAAGCCTCGACTTTCCGACCGAACGCTGTCAAATATCCGCCCTTGAGATTCCAGTGTGGACCTGCGTTCTACATAACCTATCGGCCGCTCGGCATGTTGCCAAGTGATGCCGATGCTTCAAGAGATTGGGATGTCCTTCGGACTCGACGCCGATCAGGAGTTTACGTGAAACTCTGGAGATGCTCGTGCTTGTGAAGGCATGGTGCTGGCCGTGGAGACGATCAGATGTGTCACAGTGCCGGCCTGGAAACTGATGGAAATACTATAGTGCGGAGAGTCGTGAAGGACCGTGTTTCGATACTGCGACGTAGATGCACCGTCTAGAGCTAGACTTGTTGGCATGTTATTCGAGTTGTTGGATTTACCACAGAAGTCATATATTGGTAGCCAGCTTTCCGCCTGCATCACAGAGCACTCCATGATGCAGAGTGGACTCGTTCACTGTCGAGGCCAGCTCCTCCCATTTATGCCAGGCAGTTGTCGCTGAAGCCAAGAGTTCATGACTCGACGGTGAATCAGAAGAATGGCTTCTGCACTCTACGTGCCTACATGCGATGTTCAAGACAAGTGAGATCAGATCGTATGCCATGAATCTCGTGCATGTTGCGCAGCGTAAGGCAAGTAGAAGAAAGCATGATGTCGTCAACGAGGGAGCTGCGAAGGCTGACGCTCGGACCAAGGCGTTTTCATTGGCCAATGATCGTCCAGCTGTTTGTGGATGGCAAGAGCCATCTTCTGCGAGCACATTGAACATCCTCGACCACGACTACGTCTCGACATTACCCACGATGGCCTCGAAACTCGCGCCCATGTTCCTCCGCGGCAGCCGGAGAGCATTCCAATGCGCAGTCAAGGAGCAGCGACGGACATTCCAGACGACGCGGATAGCACAGAGCGCATCGCTCAATGTGGTAGGTCAATGATGGGTGAAGGGAGAGACGGAGGACACGGCAAGACAGGACAGGACAGGACAGGACAGCAGTCTGACAGGAGATGCACAGCACCGCAACACGCCCGAGAACAACCCCGACATTCCCTTCAAATTCAACAAAATCAACGAGGAGCTCATCAAGGAAGTCCTGTCGCGATACCCGTCACAATACAAAAAGGCCGCCGTCATGCCGCTGCTCGACCTCGGCCAGCGACAGCACGGCTTCACCAGCATCAGCGTCATGAACGAGGTCGCCCGCCTGCTGGAGATGCCGCCCATGCGTGTGTACGAAGTCGCGACCTTCTACACCATGTACAACAGGAACCCCGTCGGCAAATTCCACATCCAATGCTGCACAACTGTGAGTAGACGGCAATGAAGTGGGCAATGCATGGACGGCATACTAACGAAAACGACAGACACCTTGCCAACTAGGCGGCGCTGGTAGCGATGTGATCATGAAGGCCATCGAAGAGGAGCTCGGCATCCACCACGGCGAGACAACTGCCGACAACCTTTTCACATTTACCGAAGTTGAGTGCTTGGGCGCTTGTGCAAACGCGCCGATGGTCCAGATCAACGACGACTACTACGAGGACCTGACTCCCGAGAAGACCAAGGACCTGATCAGAGCTCTCAAAGAGGCAGCAGAGAAGACGGGCGCAAGTGGCTGGGCGCCTGGCCTCGCAGGTGAAGCAGGCAAGGAGAAGGTCTCTGGCAACACCACCGGCTACCAACTCAAGCAGGGTGGTCTCGGGTACGCTGCTCAAGGCACAAGAATTCCGGCACCTGGACCTTTGAGCGAGCGTGTCTCATGCGAGAACTCGGCAGGACGCACAAGTCTTTTGGAAGAGCCTCCGGCCATTGAGACGATAATGAGGAAAGACGGTGCCCTCTAGACGCACATGTACATATGCATAAGAATACCAACCACCGCTGCAGACACTGCATCGCATACTCCGGAGTGCATGCATAAATACGGCCAGCCTCAGCCACGTGAGCACCAATCGGGTCGCCGGCCAAAATTTCAGGTCCGATTCACTAGCTCCTCTCGCGTGTCGTCTGCAGTCATGACGAGCGTCGACGAGGCCTGGGCGGTCTCATAGTGCTGCCGTGACTGATGAAAGGCTCTGCACGACATGTCATTCGCCAGCTGAGGAGTTTCACAAGCGCCCCAGCTAGCGGAAGGACCTCCATGCGAAATTCGTCCAAGCGCTTCTGAAACCAAGCCGCCTACTCCCTATCCAGAACTCAATTATCGCGCTCGGACAACCATATGCCTATACCACGAAAGCTAAGTACTACCTGGTGCCTATCCTCACTTTCCTTTCGCGTGCAGAGTCTTGTCTTTGTTCCCTTGAGACTTCCTTGTTGCTGAGCAACTCGACTATGCTACACCTTTGACAGGTCAGCTATCACCGTTTCAAGCTCTACAGCATTCTTACATTTGTCACTCGTTTAACCATTGTCACTCGTTGCCCACCAAGAAGCTACCCTCTCTCGTTTTAAGCGCCGGACGACTCAACTTGAACAGGAAAGCAAGAACATCTTTACCACCTTTGGTCTTTGCAGCTGCACGAAATATGATGTACTTCGGTCTCTTCCTTGCGGCCTTGACGGCCTTTGTCGCAGCCATTCCATTGCCAGGTAACACACACTACACCACCTTGCACCATACGAATCACAGCTGACGCCTCATCCTCTTCAACAGCATCCACAAGCCCAGCAGCACCATGCCCTTCGACATTAGTCAAAGAAAATCAGTCAACAGCTTTTGGCTGGCAACTCGTCGGCACCTCGTCTGATGCCTCAACTTTGGACCAGACGTGCAACCAACTGCAGACCGACCAACTCTCGAAATGGGGTAATTTCGGCCTCGCTCTCTCAAAAGTCCAGACTCCTGTCTGCAACGCCCTCACCTCCAAAGCATCCGATGCTCTCCCAAAGGTAGTCGCGGCGAACACGAAGATAATCACAAACCTCCTCACGTCATCTTTCAAGAAGGACGATGTGCAAACATACGGCTACCTATGCGACAACCTCCGATACGAGCAAGTCTCAGGCTTCCTCCTTGACGATGCAACGATCATCAATGCCACCTGCAATCTCGGCGCTGAGAGACTAAACCCCCGACCCTTCACCGCAGTCGATGGAGCCAAAGCCAACAGAACCGCCGTAGCAGCATACAACGATGCTCAATCGAACCTCTACGCCTACCTCTACGCCGCGCAAGCTGGCTCACCCGAAGAGCTCAACACTCTCTGCGAAGCTTCCCAATCAAAAGCACGACAAGCAGACTACGAAGCTCTCCAACTCGACCCCGACTGCGTCAGCCAGACCATCTGCTCGATCAAAGAGCCCATCTCCGTCGCAGAGGGCAAGGAACAACTGAAGAAATGGACGAGTGTGTCGTATGCAAACGTCCTCGTCCACTCCAGCAATGCGCCAGGATACGTGCAAGTTCTCTGCGAGAAGCTCGATACTGCTAGCCTGGAAGCTGCGGGTCTAGATGCTGAAGTGGTGAAGAATGCGGCGTGCAGTGGCAGTGCTTGAGGGATCGATTACCTTGCAGGATTGCGAGTAACAGAACAGAACAGATCAGAGCGATCATTGATGGCGATGTTACGATGTCGACGACCACAGCAAGAGCAACTGCATCATACTTTACTGTCTTCTTGCTTGTCTTTGTTCAATGGCGTGCATCTTTCCCTTCTAGTACATGAACTTTTCTCTCTCTTGTATAGCTAGCTATATCTTTTCCCTGGCCCCACAGGACCATTTACATAACCAGTATGTCAGTCAGGCAGTCACTGTAGAACAGCGAAACAACGAAGCGAGGGGGCGGCAGTCTCGCACCATTCATGTCGTGCAATTGTATCTATCTAGCGAGGTTTTGACAACCAAGGCAAAATATGTTCCTACAAAATGCTGCGATGAACATATTTCCTGCAGCAATATTTTCCCCCTCCTCACTTCATATTACCTACCTAATGCCACGAAATCTTGCCTCCAATAATGCACAAATCTATGCGCCTAAGCATCACTCAATCAGCCACTCTAATTCTCCCGCTATGCACAACACTCACTCACTCAGTCGATCAATCTAGCCCAGCCCAGCCCAGCCCCACCCTCTCTCAGCGACCAACAAACAACCAGCCAAGCATGCCCATCCATGCAAGCCCGTGATTGAGACGTGCCAGCGAAACACCAAACAAACGGTCTCGATCGCCTCTTTCTCCGCATTCTTCGAAATTGTGCATCGCTTACAAAAACAAAGACAAGACAGTCGGGGTCGAGGGCTGAAACGATCGCGTGTCAACTGCAAGAAAATAGCCGGGTGGCTAATGGCGACACCACAGGACGGGGGAATGACATGACATGTTCACTGCATCTACTGTTGCGTTTTACCCTGGAAAGTATACACATCGAGACAATTGTCCGTCTGGTCTGGATGAGGTCGTGCATAAGCATGGACACAATCGAATCGCGAGAGCAGCATCACATCGCAAACATTGTGATCAACGCCATCTGTCTCGCAATTCTTGCAAGTCTATACATCATGTACGTACGTGAGCACTTCGTAACAGTCGTGTCGTATCATCGTTAAGCAAAAGTGATCCGAAAATTACCAAGCAACCCAGCTACCGCCCAAGAACATCGTCAATTTCAGCTTTCCCTCTTCATGTCAACAATCATCACCAGCAACATCAACATCACCTGTCTGAACGTCGGCGCCTCCTACGGCCTTCTTCTTCGTCAGCACCGCCCTGTGAATCTGCCCCTCCACCTGATCCGCCACCTAGAAATCCCTCAGCTAGTGTCTTGAAGAGATCCCCTCCGCCACCACGGCCACTAAGCAGATCGTTAATCTTAGCAGCAAGAGGGTCTTCAGCCTTCGGATTGCCATGATGCGGCAGCTCGATGACGCTATCAGAGTCGTCTGCTGGCCCGCGATCATAGTTGTCGTGCATCAGACCAGTGCTGTCACGTTTGCGATCATCGCGGTCGTGCCGGTGCCGGTGGTCGCGATCATCGTCCCGCTCTCTCTCTTTGCCCTTCTTACGATGTCGGCGGCGATGCTTCCGATCATCACTGGTCTCCGTATCACTATGCCTCTGCTCGGAAGGGTCGCCGCGCTTCGCATCATCCTTGCGGCGAGACGAATCTGGCGAGTGGGCAATGTTGGATTCGAGATCGAACCTTACTCGACTTGTCGATCGAGGGCGTGGAGTCCTTAGACCATCTGCAGAGCATTGTCAGTAAAGCTTAACTCACACAAGATCAAAACATGCGGGTCCTCAGGACGCACCTCCTCCGCCGTCCTGAGATTCGCGCTCTTGCTGTACATGTTGCTGATTTTGCTGATTTTGATTTTGGTTTTGATTTTGATTTTGCTGTTGCTGATATTCTTCGACGCTGGGCGGTGGCGCACTCACATTCTCAGGATCTCTGCCTCTGCGCCCGTCGTCTGCACGAGGGTCGTGAGGATACCGCTGGTCGTCAGCATATGCATCGCCAGGATATTGCTCGCCGTAGCCACCATAGTGATTATCGTAGGGTTGCTGCGTGGCGGACTGACCGGCATACTCGGCGGGGTTATATGGTGCGTGTGCATACTCGGGCTGTGCTTCGATGTTTCCACGTGGCTGGTTGTAGTCGGCATTAGGGGGCGGAGGAAAGTAGTGGCTCGATGGATATGCTTGTCCTCCTTGTTGGTAAGGATTGTTCTGGTAGGGTGGGTAGTCGGAGTTGCCCATCGGAGGTGGACCGTACGGGTCATCACGTCTGTCATTGTAGTAGTCATCGTTTCCTGTGTATTCACGTCAGCTCTGCTGTCACACCAAGATGACAAACTCTCACTCACGTCTATCCGCCGGTCTCGATCTCGAGCGACTCCGCGACGCGCTACGAGACCTATTCCGTTCACGCCGCTTTCCATACTCGTGCGCTGCAACAGCCGCGATTCCAGCAGCTGCACCTGTCTCTGCGAGATGGCGCTTGCGACTCTTGCTGCGATGTCTAGTATCGGGACTGCTGCTGTGGCTCCCGCCGCGGCGTCGATATCTGCCAGGCTCTTCGTCGCTGTAATATCCGCGATCCTCAGGACGAATGGGTTCGTGGCCATAAGCTATCATGTCAGGATGCCGCGCAGATCTGCTCCTAGAGCGACTACGATGTCTGCCTCTGTTCAGTTCGTCTTCGATGACAGCTTCCTTCTTGGCCTCCTTGTTGGCCTTGTTCTTCTCGTAAAGTCCTGCGAGCGCGGCTCCTCCAAGGCCAGCAGCGGCAATCGGGACACCTGTACGAATGCGAGACTTGCTACGTTCGCGGCCACCCTTGCTACGAGATCTCACTTTCTCAAGTATACCAGCGGCAGCGGCCGAAGCCAGACCAGCCTGTGCTATGCGGCGGTTGCGATGGCTGGGATCACGATGCTCCTCCACATCGTCCGAAAGATACCCATCAGCACTATGCCGGCGTCTTCGAGAACGACTGCGATGGTGGATCCTGTCGTTTACTATCACAGTCTCCTTGTTGCGGTTCTTGATAGCATAGCCTGCAGCGGCAGCAGCAGCTATCGCGGCCAAACCTCCAAGTGCCTTCTGACCACCAGTCAGGTTGTCCAGCGAGAAGCGGCTGTTGTCTTCCGACCTTGACCTGGAGCGATGCCTTCTGTGTCGTCTTTCACCGTGCTGCCGTTCTCCACTACGCGATCGACTGCCAGATCGGCGACGTCGTCGTGACATGCTACGCACTCGGCTGATGGCTTCAGCTCCTACAGCTCCGAGAGCCGCACCGCCTGCCACATTGCCCAGCCTGCCTCCGACTTCCTCCCCTTGCCTTTTACGATGTTGTCTGAGGATTTCCGCTGCTCCAATGCCAGCCAGGGCACCGCCGGCGAGATGACGCCGACGACTGCCCTTGTCTTCATCGTCCGAGCCATATCTTGTCTCGTGTCGCACATATTCATAGCTGTCGTCGCTGTGATAGCCTTGAGATGCACTGTCGCGTGGGCGTATCTCTGTCTTTCGGTCTAAGCTATCACTTCGCCTCCTCCGCTCGACAACTCTGCGCTCATAGAAATAGTCCTCTTCCGGCTTCTTCTCAGGCTCTGGTATCGGTGCTGGTGGCGGTGGCTCCTCCTTCTTCACCAAGGACTTGGTCTCGTCACGAACCTCCTCGCGTTCGACAAACTCGTACTGAGGTTCCTCCCGTTTGATGATGATTCTCTGTGGCTCGCGACGCTCCTCCCGAATGATGATTGGTGCTGCTTCTCGGCGCTCTTCGCGAATGATCACAGGCGCTTGTGGAGTCGACTCCCGGATGATGATCGGCTGTGGGGCAGGTGCGGGCTGGAAGTACTCGGTGCTCTTGCTGTATCGCTCAATGTCGTATGGGCGTTCTCGCTCACGCTGTGGCGGAGAGAAAGATCGCTCTCGCTCGAACCGCCATTCTCGCGTCTTGGTTGTTGGTGGCGAGGGAGCACGAGTGACCTCCGTATCTCTCTCAACTACTCTGAACTCACTCCGTGATCGCTCTGGTTCGGGAGAGTAGTCGCGATACACCACCCTGGTCACTCTCTTCGGCGATGGGTCCCGCTCGCGCTCAGTGGTGGTTTTGGTAAAGCGGATGTCCACGTCTTCATGGTCGTAGTCGTGATGGTGATGAGTATGAGAGCTGGGAGCTCTCGATTCACGAGTCGTCTCTTTGAACTTCCACTCGGTGTCATCGTAGTGATCATGATGCGTTCGGTGCGTCCGGTGCGTTCGGTGCGTGTGGTTGGACTGGGCTGAAGGAGACGAGTCTCGCCGTTCCGTGCGCTTGATCACGATCTTCTTGTCGACCGTCTCATCATTACTGTTGTCGTAGACGGAGCGCGCAATAGATTCTGGCACCTTGTACCGCTTGATCGTAGTGTAAGAGCTTCTTGGTTCATTGTCTCGCTCGATATCGGTCTCGCGATAGACGGTGCGAGTCCCGCGAACAGACATGCTGCCTGGATATGACTGACCCCAGTCGTGGACAAGTCGTGGTGGTGATTTTCAGTCGCAGGTGAGGTGACAACCGCCGAGTGTCTGAAGGAGTCGCAAACCGAGGGATAAAGTAGGATGCGCAGAGGGAAGACTGATCAGGCTGTGATGTTTCTGTGCGACCAGACTGCACACCGGACGGTATGCTGCGCCTCAGCTGACCTGTACTAAGTCTGCAAACGAGCAAGCGAGCGAGCGAGCGACGGTGGCCGGAGGATGTCCACACAATCTTGCGACGACACCGAATGTCGAGACAAGGAGAAGTCCTTCAGCTGCTACCGGGAAGCACTTGCGACGCAGATCGTGTGTGAAGACTGCAGTCGCAAGCAGGCACCACGGACGTCCAGAAAGTGGTATCAAATCGGCGGCACGCTTGCTTGCTTGCTGTCGTCACTCCTCGTTGCCCCAAATGGAGGGGGCTGGACGTCGCAATATCTCACCGGCCGGCTCGGTTCGTTGAAGATCAGACAGCACTGTCGTCGTCCGTCCTTGCAATCTGGATGTGGGCACGAGAGAAGTACGGCGGGAAAAGTCGACGAGACGACAAGTCAGTCAGCTGGGTGGTTGCAGACTGCCATTCTGATTCAGAGCAGACTCCAAGTTATCCCAACCAGCGCCATGTGTGATATGCAGGGTGAGGTCATCCACAGCACGATTTGCGTTTCGTGAGCGAGAAACACTCTCACCAGTAACGACTACGACTCCGAGGACGATGGCCTAGCTTCGAGAACTGTGAAGACGAATCCAGGGCTGCCGTCGCAACGCAGCATTGGTGGTATCCTCACATTGCTAGAAGAACTGCTCTACTTGTTCAATCGCCATCCCAACAAATTGTACAACCTCACGGCCTTCAGCTCTCCAGCCGAACACTCCACATCCCTGCTATGCATGGATCACCGGATGCAGTCGGGCGAACATGCGAGCAGCCGCCGGTCAGCAGTCTGGAAGCAAGGCTGATGCTCATCAGTCGCACACATATGGTGGCTGTCCCAGACAGAGATGCTGTGACTGCTTTACACGCGGGTAGGACGTAGTACAGAACAGTCACAACTTCGCGACCGAAAGCTGCAGATTTTGCTGATTGTTGTGGTCTGTGATTTGTTCTGGCAATTCGAGCTGGCTGCCCGATGATGGCAAAGACGCGAGCTGTGGTGATCGCAGCCCAATGGTAATAGAAGTTGTGATAGTAGTGTCTCCATCGAGTCAGGAAGAGTTGTGATAGTAGTGTCTCCATCGAGTCAGGAGTCCTTCCAAATGGAGCTGTGACAGACACGGCACGATGCAGGAGACAGAGTGCTTTTGCTGCTTTAGCAAGAACTGAGTGCGCGTGTAGTGACAATGGTAGGACTCTCAAATATGATCTGCACCATTAGCCAATACATCTATACAAGTGAAATAACTTGACACAGCATTGCCGCAGCCGACCTGTAAAGCAATCGGACCTCCCAGGCTCAGATCACTGAGCTGGTATCATCGCTGCAATTGAATGCGACCTCAGTCCTCTTTCCCATCACCTCGCTACCCACATCATTCACACCAATACAACATATGCAACGAAGAAGATCATGCTCGTATCATCCTGTCATCATGCCCATTCCGTGTCCTCGCCATGCCAAATTTAAAGAATAAAGGTCAAGTGCTGTCTGGTGCCGTCCTCCTAATCTGACTTCTGTGTCGTTGACTGTGCGCCGCCTCCGACTGGGAGCCCACGGTGGTTGTCCTTGTCGAGTCTCTTTGAACTGTCGTACTTTTTGTGCATCAAAAGTCCAGGTGATGCCAGAAGTCCTCCCATGCGATAGGAAACCAAAATACACACTAAAGTGTCGTCGATGACGAACCAGTGCCGACCCGGCCTGGCCTGAGCATTATCGAAAATGCTGCCTGGCTCGACTCGACTCGCTTGCTACGTGATCAAGAAATCCCAGCCCCGTCGCGCAATGATGCTCTCCCAATCCCAAGTCTCTTCTGCTCTTCCATTGTCCATCATCACCCAAATCTCCTCAACAATGACTTTGGCATATCTGATGTTGCCAAGAGTGCTCCACTTCTGCAGCCCTTCGAAGGCTTGTGTGATTTCAGGTCTCTGCTCAGGCTCAAAAGCTGAACACCCAAGAAGGAACAGGGGCATAAGCAGGATACTCTGTGTAGCGTCGTCGTCGTGGTCCAGGGGAAGCTGTCGCAGGTACTCCAAACCTTGATCGACGCCACGCTTGAATTGTAGGCAAGGTTTAGATTCTCGGATGGTGCGATGCAAGTAGAGGAAGACGCATTGCCGGTAAAGCAAGCTTGCCCAATAGCGCGGTGTGCCTTGCGGGTAGAGGCATTGCCACTTCGATAATTCCTCTTGAAGAAGCCAGGCCGAGCCATAATTCCCACCCATGATGCCTTGGTGTCGTTTCTGACGAATTTCGTCTCGAAGGAAGCGTATGCGCGAAATGAATTCAAACAGTCCGTCCATAACGCCGAGCAATGTGGCTGCTTCAGGCTGCGCCATTTCTGGCGAACGGAGATCTTCCATGAGTTGTATACTATGGTGATCAAGCGGGTTCGTCAACGAAGTGACTGAGCTGGAGTAGTCGTGGTAAAGTAGGAACTCGAGAACGAATCTTCGAAATCGAACGTCGAGAAATGTGCTAGACTCGTGAGACAACAAGACTTTCATCGCTTGCACATGGTGCCGCCACATTCCGTTCAAAGTTCCTCCGCAAACTGTTTGCAAACACAATAGTAACGTTGCTGCAATCGAAGGATCTCCCTCTGTCGGCCTGGCAGCGTTGATGACTTTCGGCTCACCGAGTTGAAGTTGCACGAGGCTCTCGTTGAGCACCATCATGGCTTTTGAGTTGTGATGGGCTTGTCGCGACAACATCTCTTCCGAAGGCTCGCTCGCATTGACAACCATGCAGCTACCCGAGAGGTAGAGCAGACTGGCCATCAGGCCTTCGTGATCCATGGCCATGGGTACGATAACCTTCTCGAAGGGATTGTAATTGTCCGTCACGGACAAAACTGTGGCCAAACGATTGGTAAAGTATTCGAGAAACTTGTAATCCATGGTTGTGTCAACGCCAGCGTATGCCTGGGGCAGTGACGGTATGGGTGCTGGCTGCCGAACTTCCATCGCTTTCTGCTTCCCACTCCTCCAAATCTTCTTCTCATCGTATCCGGAGCATATCACGTTGTTCTTCTCGCAATTCTGACACGAAGGACGCGCTTCGTCGCATTTCTTCTTCCGCCGCCTGCAGGTACCACATCCTGTTTTCGATCTTGCATGCGCAGACTTCTTCTGCTCAACTATAGGATGTTTCCTGGGTCGCCCACGTTTACGAGGGAGGGTAGTGGATATCTTCGCATCCTCGAGTTGGTCCAGCTTGCTCAATGTGCCCGCACCATCCTCAAACTCTTCTAGCTTAGGCTGTACATGAGGTGGCGAGTCTGCCACACTATTGCTTGCTCGAGTGATGATAGCATCCTTTGAGTAAGCCGAATACGTCGGGCTTGTAAGTTCGGGCGAAGGATTCGATGATGAGTATGTTGTATATTGGGAGCACGAAGCAATGCTCTTCCTGCGTTCGTTGTTGAGCTCGAAATTTATAGACTCAGGTGGTGTCAATGTGGTGATAGCCATTGCTTAGGCGAAGGTTGATCCGCGGGGAGGACAGAGAGGATATGGGTATGTGGGTAGCGGCAGGATCTTAGGTAGAATCGCGGTGGGTTCCTCCGAAATCGTACTGCTAATCCTAGTCCCATGCAGCACCCTTCCTGCTCCCAGCAAGAGCCTAAGTCTGGCACTCTATACTGTGACAATTAGAGTTTGTGAGATCAATTGTAGTCAAAGCCCCATATGACGGAGGCATGAAGGCGAGCTCCAATGAGCTTTGCTTAAACCCGTCGTAGGCGGTGCTGGTAGCTCTTAGACGGCTATCGAACAGAGTCTTGAGTCCATAAACCTGTCATCGAGAAGCGCAGTGAAACTGGCTCCGCTCACAGGGTCCACGACGTGCAGGTAATATCAAGTGGAAGGCCACTAAATCAGATGCGGGAGGCAGAAGAGCACATGGAGCTCCAGAGGTGGAGTTAATTGACCAGGGTAGGTACGAGTCAGGCTAGATGGGAAACCGGGCGTCGTGCGATGCGATAGATCGCCAGTGCTTTCAAAGGCAGCTAAGAACAACGGTCAAGTCGTGGAGGATTGGAAGCCGTCTGGATCCTCTCAGGCGGCGATGGTGCCGTAAGCTTCGGTATACCGCTTCGAAAGGTGGCGTTCATTGCTCTGGCTGCTTTTGTTGGCAACAGGCTCGCTTTCTGCCGAGGGAGACGTGCATGCCATCTACCGCAGGATCCCTGCTGCTGCATGCTTCTGCGTTTGAGCCTCTTCAATGGTACGAGCGTGGAGCAAACATCTGCTCTCGATGCTCGTCTCACTCACCACAAGGCGAGGCCTTTCGGCGTACCGATGTGATCAGGCGCAAGATGAAGCCCAACGCGGCTCGATTCGCGGCCATCACATAAGCACGAGGGATGATGGCAACCGAGCTGCTGACAATCATGACATCCAGTTGCGCAGCAAGGGCTGAGATCTCCAGAGGACATCCCACGTCTTCTCCACAATCAAGGCCCGAGCATTCATCCTGTATCACCAATTTTACACTTTCGCGCCTTTTGTGGCGGTAATGTGACAGGCTCGCGATGTCGTGCATACAATGTGCGGAGTGCCGCGTGGTTGGTCCAATGCTCACTGTGCGCCTTCAAACGCCATCAGCCAGGAGAAGAGGTGCGCATCTCGAGCCTGTCGATGGAGTCAAGAGGTGGAGGAAGTCAAGTGTCAAAGGAAGGATCCAGATCATCTCCAACGCGACCCAGAGATCCGGTCCCGTTCAGGTGCTACAACAGACGCAAACCTGCGGTAGCGTGCCGATAAACGGCACAGAAGACCGGGTTTCGAACGTCAACAGCGACATCCAAATCTAGCACAATGCGAAACAAGAAGCCAATCGCCTATTCCCGGCTTTCGCAGTTTTTATGTCTGCCGACATCCACCCAGGACAGGCGCAATTCAATTACAGCGAACATGCTGTTCGGTGTGATAGTGCTTGATGAGAATGTACAGCTGGTGACCAGACGGCGATGTAGGATGATCAAAAAGCAGAGTTTACCCGCCGGAATTCGACAACCGAGGCGGCAAACAAGTGCCCTATCACCTAAGTTGTCACAACAAGATTTCAATGCATGCGAGCCATCGACACGCTGCGACGGAGTGCCATCCGTTTAGAAATGACCTTGCGGAGACCAACGGATGCAAAAGCACGGCATGCGCGAGCTCGAAATCCAATTGGACGTGCACAAGATCAAGGTCTATCGATGTTATTTGGCATCAAGAAACAGCCCGATGTCCTGCAGATGTGCCAATGCGCACGACGACCATCGGACATGTGGTCGATGGCAGGCATCATGTGAGTGAGGGCGCCTCGAGTGTTGCGTATGTGAGTCTTGGTTCCAGAGCACACTATGCTGACCTCAGCCGTATTCATACCACAGGAGATCCAGCCTCGCACGGAAAGAGGTGTTGGCACTGACTCATGGAGCACACTCGCATCCCGCGTCGCCACCACTTCTACAAGAAGTGTACCACGAGCTGTCACAAGTGGGAGAAAGGGTCTATGGATTGGGGACACAGCAACTACTGACTCGAACATTTCGGCATAACGAGGGCGATATACCAGAAGGCGGCACTTCGCTACCGACAGCGACTATCATTGAAGCATATTCAGAACCCGAGATTCGATCACAATCTTGACGTGTCCTGAACCTCACCGCGCATGTCATTGTGCCTGAGCATGCGGCACATAGTCCGCATCCAGGCAATTGGGTCCAAGCCGATGCACGTCGCTCGGTGCAACCCATGGCGGTCGATGTCATATGCTGCAGGCTCAAGGCCCGGATTGATCACCAGTTAGCTATGCCTCCCCACGAGTTCACAACGCCTTTTGCGTCGGCCGGCAGGACCGTGGCCGGTAAGGCAGTATTCCCAAAGAGGGCATTACTGGAAGGTGTGTGGTAAGGTTCAGCTAAAATGAAAGGGTTCTGTTATGCAGTTATGTGGCGCCCAGTAACTTGAAAGTGTGCTTACCGCCCTTTGGACTGTGACCAACGATGTTTCGCTGACCACCGCAAATGCAACGCACGCGCATGCCTTCTCCTGCGCTATACGTGGACGTTCCTGCGCGCCTCGAATGGGTTGCGATCGAAAGTCTCGCGATTGCGTGCATGCAGTAGTTTCGCCGCACGTCATGTACATGTCATTAGAATATCACCGGCAGTCGACTTAGATTGTTGAATATGCTTTCATTCGCTTATACAATGGCTGGAGATATGTCGGCATTCTAGAGCTTACTGTTGGTCTTGTTATCTGTAGCGCAGCATGTCGTCTCAGACTTGCTTTGGTCGTTGCCGAGCAAGACGCTCTTGTTGAACTCCTGCGTGCTTGGAGGCACATCCAGGGCTGGGTTCTTGTCGAAGAAGTTCACAGGCTTGAGCGCCACTTTGATCACTTCGCAGGGCATCACAGGGAAGTCTTCAATGCGAGGTATCTATAACATCCAAGTCAGTATGGATTGCATGCATCATCATCGACAGGACCTCAAAGCTTACATGGTTGATGCCGAACTGTACAAAGACGACAAGATCGTCATCTACGATATTGTCCTTGCGGTTGGCCCAAGCTCGCACGCCGGTACCTCCTCGAGATTGATTGGTATATTTGCCTCCAGCATATAGCTCATCGTCGCGGTACTTGGTGGCATAGATATTGTGATCGGAGAACTCTGCTCTCTTATGGTTGAAAGAGTCCTCGTCGGCTAGGATCTTCTGGAACGGTGGTGCATGGATCTTGTATGCCACAGGCTTGCCATTGACTGGATTGCGCTTGTTCACATTTTGGATCTTGAAGGTGCGGTTGGCAGAGTAGTCAATGTCGTAGCCACCACTCTGCTCAACAATTGTCTCCTTTGCGAAGTAACCAGTTCCGTGTGGGTTGAAGTCACTTCTTGGCATTGGGAGAGCCTCGTCGTAGACCAGGCGGTTTCGATATCCATCGATCATAGGGTCCACACGCAGCGAGAAGATGTGCTGATGGTGAGTAGCAAGCACACCAGGGTGTACCACTGTACCCCACGGCACTTCAAGTCCTTCATCGATGGGTTGTGTCGAAAGAATGCCAGTAGCGCGGACTTCGTACGCAAGCTCACCAGCTTGGTTGAACATGAAGGCCATGATGTACTCGTAGTTGGCACTGCGTACTGGTCAGTCCTCAGAGTGGTCTTGGGTCATAAAAATGAGAACTTACACAGTGATGATAGACTGGATGACCAATTCGCGATTGCGAACGACAGCTGCACGACCAGTACGGTAGTTGGTGTGCTTCCAGCCAATACCGCCATCTTGTTCGTGAATGCAGATCACGTTCGGCATATCGAGTGGGTTTCCCTTGTCGTCTGCAAGGGTTGACGACAGATAGTGAATGCTACCAAGACAGTCACATCCAAGCTTCAAGTCGTTGGCCATGATTCCGGCACCCTAGAATTATTGGACACAAGTCAGCAACTGTGCCAGACATGATGGGTTATGTTCACTGAGACACTAACAGCGTCGCCTAGATCAAATGCAGACTTCCTGTGGAATGGATTTCTCGGATCGGCATAGGGAATGTTCATGTCTGATAGTGACAGACGATAGAACAAGTTCCGGCCCTCGTACCGTACATCGTGGATGACCATGCCCTCACGCTGATTGAATCCAACACGGAACTGCCACTTCTGCCATTGGATAACATTGCTCGTGCCCTGCTCTTCAACAGTAAAGCTCGCTCCTTCTGGTTGGAGGACTTGGAGTGGCTTCAAGTCTGTCCGTAGCTTTTGGTACTCGGGCAGATATTCGTTCGCTGGAACCGCCTTGTATGTCTTGGGCTCTTTCACTGTGTTGTCTTTGCCGGTAGGCATGATGTCGATCCGGATGACTTTCATGCTAATGGTGGAAATGACAGGCGAGACTGTTAGCGGGAAGGCGTAGTGGCAGGAATCGGCCTCATCAGAGTTCTTTGGATCTCTCATGTAGAGGAAGCATTGCCACATCCTCTCATCGTCGTCAACACCGTCTGCACCATAGATCCAGGGATCGACCACAACTTTGGCACCTTCTGGCAACTTGAGCTTGGCTAGCTCGGCCTGGACGCCTTCGTCTTCCAGTGCAATTCGTTCCATGGCTTCAATCTCCTCGCCGTCGCCAGGAGCGTGCATGTTGGGCCCTAATCGTGCATTGAACTCGAGGGTCTGTGTGCTCAAGTTCGCCACAGCTTCGTGAAAATTGTTCTGCATGGTTGTCAGCACTTCGACAGCACACTGGAGCTACCGATCAATTTACCGTCCTCCTCAGATAGTAAGTCAAGAAGATTCTTCGATCGATACTTGGCCTCTGGGCTCCGCTAAATTCTGCTTCGAGATACGGCACCATCTCAGCCTTGGCTGGTTCTTGCAGTGTGATGGCCTTGAAGTGTAAGTCTGTCCCTTCTGGCCATTGTGCTCGGACCAACTCGACAGCATTCTTGATCTCATCGCTGTGCACCGGTGCCAATGGATGTGATTCAACCCTCTGCTTGCCAGACCTCACAGGCAGCGAGGTCGCCACCGACTCTGTAGCCATTGTGCGAGCGTGTTCGAGCGTGGTGATTCAACCTCCGTGATTTTGGGCAGGTGATGGTGTGTCTGTGATTGTCAAGATGTAAAGAGCTAAGTCTAAGCAGTGAAAAGTAGCAGGTCGTTAAGATAAGAGAGAACAGTACAACACTAGTGTACCGTAAACCTCAAATCCCTCGAGGCCTTCTGTGTGGGTCAAGCTAGGTCAGCCGTAGCTGTTCTCCAGGCACTTACAGTCCTCTGGGCAAAGATAAAGCACGAAATACAGCTCGGGAAGCTGAAGGACAGAATCTAACTGCTTGAGTGGGACAGCTGTATCTGCCACGACATCGTACTATCGATCAAGTCTTACAAAATGCATGTTGAGCCAGAGATGCCCCTCACGATGAGGTGGAGGTAGTGCTCAAACAGGCAGGTCCATGCGGCAGTCGTGGTCTAGGCAGAAGAGCCGTCGGCCGTGTCACCTCGATTTCGCGGCTTCGATAGGGCAGTCCCTAGACCAACATCGACCAGAGCAGCCTTGACGTCGATCGTATATGCCATGTGCTTACCACCTCAGCTTGACTGCTGCGGCAAGCTTAAGAGTGTCTGACGGACGAGACTTTAGCCAGATGCCACAGGCTATACCGGATCATGGAATGCGCACATCACCACGACTGGAAGCCTCGAAAGAAATTGGAGATGGAACACATAAGAGCTTGCACAACGAGAAAGCTGGCGAGGTAGCAACGGAACTTGTTCGTCTACGTTCGGAAGCCATACATATCCGCATGTAAAGGCCACATTCCTGCTCATGCAGTGCTGTTTTAGCATGAAAAGTAGGACAAGCACCAATGTGTTCATCTCAACAGCTCGCATGGACGAACAGGTGATTTCAGATCAGCGACTAAGTCCATCTGCTCTTGCTCTTAGCCCAAAGACCATGACCTACTCAAGCCAGCAAGTGTCCCTCGATCAGCTGCTTTCTCTCGCTACGCGTGTGTCGTCTGCTGATCCACTCCTCCCAATTGCTATCGTGCTCAACTATTTCAGGGCTTTCCAGTAGCGTCTCCATATCCGTGATTGCCCGGATGACTTTCTCGATCAAGACCGCTGTAACGAAGGCAGAGTCAATCCACAGAAGTTCTCGAACTCTGTTGGCGAGTTCGACACTGTCAGCAGTCTTGCGATGCTGCGTGACTTCCATGCGCTCCAAGCACCGTGCCAGGCCCTGTTCAAGGTATACAGCTGAGTTGACGAGGTCCACCCCACAAGCTGGAACCTTTGTCGCCTGGAGTGTCTTGATATGATCCAGAACGACGCTGGGCACACCAGTCATTCTCACGGATCGTGAGGGCCCGAGGAGACTTAGGGGCCAAAATGCTTGCTGCAGCATGTTGTTGGTGGGACTGGGGAATTGTTGATCCTTGAAACCAAATAGTTCAACGCTGACCACGAACCTCTTGAGCCTACCACTTTCCACAAGGTCGCTAACCAGTTGCCAGAGACGCCGACCACTGGCAATGCAAAGCTCTTCCACTATGGGGACATTTCCAGAGTAGAGCCTTTCTATGCTGAGCTGAAGGTGGACATTCACCTCTTCGAATCGAAGCATATGCTGATCGAGCAATCTCGGGCGCTTTGCGGTCTCCGCAAGTGGAGAGCGCCAAGCGTATTCGTTGAGCATGTGCTCCAGTACTCTGTTCACGCGAGCTGCGGGCTCCATCACGTCCCTACACACAATCGATATCTCCCGGACGTTGTCGCCATAGAGTATTGAAGTGGTTTCCGTCTCGATCTGCTTGTTCGCCCGCAAAATTTGTGGATGACATCCACGCTTGTCTTGCCCACCCCCCCGCTCCAGCAGTGGGAATACTCAGTAACTCGCGATAAACGTGATTGCGCATCTCGGGTGGGAGGTCCAAGAATCTGAAAGGCCCCGTCCATTTGCCGTCCTTCTTGTTGGCCTCGAGAAGTGCGTTGATGCAGAAGTCCTCGTCCATGCCGTCCACGATATTGATATTGAGCTGGTCGACGACCAATTTCTGGAGCTCGGCGAGGTTGTACTTTGCTTGGTAGTCGTCTGCTGTCCAGAACAGCTCCGATGAGGGCGCCATCTTTATTCCTGAGTACTGTTGTATTCCGCGTCAAGGTTGGTTGCAGAAGAAGAAATATTGTTTTAAAATTGCTCAAGACGCAGTAACCGGTGACTTCCAGTCTTTTTCTTCACTTCACTTGCAGCGGCAAGGTCAGACCATGAATTGTGATTGAGAAGTGACGAGATACGGCACCTCGTTGGTTCCGAACATACAGTAAAGAGTTCCCTGAACCATCTAGCTATCTCCTCACTTGGAGCAACTGTGATCTATCCGACACTCATTCAGAAATGCGCTGAATCAAACTGGACTCGTCCGCCCTGTCACATACATAAGTCAACATCAATTCATCTCTGCACTCGGCAATCTTCCTGCGAGTCCGGGCAACCAGCTACTGCTACTGAAGCTGCTTCTCACATCCTGACTCTAGAGCCGCGACGTCCACTAGCTACCAGCATGCGTCGCCACCTCGAGAGAGCCTGTCGTACTTGAAGTCGACTAACAACCTACGGCTGTAGCAATAGAAGCCAAAACTCCTTCGTCCCAACACGCCCTCATGCGCCGAATCTTCTCCTCCATCTGCAGTTGTACTCTTTTGGCCGCTCCACTTCTCATGAACTTCGTCAGATCATCCACATGCGACTTGAGCAACAAATGGTTGTCTCTACTGCGAATTTCGGAACGTTGCATTATTCGTTCGATGTTCCAGATCCCAGCGATCAATTCTTCCACCGGGAGGTCGCCGCTAGTCTCCTCAATCAGTCTTCGCAGCGCTATGCTCTGCTTGAGGCAGCGTCGAGCAGATCAGAGCACATCAGCGTATTTGGAATCAGGAGGTAGCGTAATTTGCTTGAGTCGGCTTTCCATGCCTTCTGGCACTCCGCTGATGGCAAGCTCTTCAATGTTCTGCAGCTGACCAATAGGCCAAAGAAGTTCTTCCAGGCGTTGGGTCTCACCTGTGGAACGAGGAAGCCCATCTTCAAGCCCATCTTCATGGACAACCTTGAGTGCAACTCTTTTCAGCGCAATACTGGTGCCCAGAGTCGACATCAGACCACAAAGTTCGTGATTTGCAGCAGTGTCAAGGCTCTTGCGTAGTCGTTGTGTCGAAGTGATATGATGAGCCGCCCTTGACCATGGGTCGACACTAAAGCTCAATGAGACATCCACATTCCTAAATTTGAGCAAGTACTCCGGCCACATGAAAGACCTGCCTAGAGTGCTCTGGGTCTCGCGTGGAAAGAGAAGGCCAGGTTCGGACGGGAAGTCCTGACGGAAGATTTGGACCTTTCGTTGAGGATATGCAGACCGGCTCCCATGTATCGAGATTCGAATGGTAGCGATATTCTCGCCGTAAAGGACTGCCTCCGCCTCCTTGTGCACTTGCTTGTTGACGCGAGGTATTGCAGGATAGCACACCATTCTACGGGGATACCCACGGGTGTCAGGCTGCAGCCTAAGTCTGAGCATTTCGTAGAATATGACGTTACGTAGCTCGCGAGGAAGTAGGAGGAACCTGAATGTCGTGATTCTGATGCGGTGTTCCTCGAGAATATCGATATAGAACTGCCTAGACTTTTTGGGATACCTTCTTGGAAGCAAGCTCGAGAACAAGTCCACATAGCTCGTCACGCCTGTAATGCAGGTACTGATACGGCATTTGGTCAGCAATTGGTTGCGGCTCTTGGGGTACTTCGTCCTGCTTTGCAAGCGTGGCACTCTGAACCAGCGCCCTCCAGTTTGTTAGAATTGTCTTCCTCATCTTTTGATCAGAGTTATTCTGTGATGTGATTATGGCAGAGCTTCACTTGTTCCAAGGGAAAGGGGAAAGCAAAGTATGGCTCCTGGGGTCTATGTTTGCTGATGTCTTCGCTCCATACTTTGATCGTAGCGACCGAACGGTCAAGAACACACTAGAGCTCACTTGTCGCTTGTAGTGGTCTTGTCAAAGGGCAAACATGTAAGTCGGAAATCGTGCGTGTGTCGCGGCGGCAGAAGTTCAACATCACGTGACGTAAAGGCACAAATGTCGTAGGAAGTACTGTGAAGTGCATCGGAGAACGTGGCAATGCGAAGTCTCGATAGCGCCAGCTTCTCATCTGCTGCCACCAACAGCATTCTGGCCGTCGAAGTGAGGCAGCAGTGCGCATTTGCCATGTAGTGCAGTAGCGCCGCTTCGGCGGTAAGCAGGCGGTCGAGGTCAAGTCCCATTCCGATGAGCACCGGCACTACTCTGCCGATGTCTTTGTTTACTGCTCGTCTCCGTGTAGTCAGTGTTGTCTTCGCGTAAAGTGTGCTGTATGGACTTGTGACTGTCTGTTGATGTTGGAATACCCGTGTTGTTGTGATCTTCTCCTCGAAAGGATGGCTTGCACTCACGCCTCGGCAAGCGCCATCCAAGTCTCATCACGCATCCCGAGACCAAGAGAACGAGACCGGTACGTGACTACTGTTTAGTGAGGCACTTTTTGAGGCTGGCATCATTATTGGGGAAAGGTGAGCTTTACTGTCCCTCGACTCTGCTTTGATTGTATACGTGTATACGCGCTCTGTTCCTATGCGCGCATCTGCTGGCATACCCTCAGCTTCAATGCGACCACACTCGCTGAACGCGCGGAGTGCTGGCCGCGCATCAACCGACACTGCACTTCAACGCACGCCCGTATGACTGCTGCTGTATGAATGCTGATGAACGATCTAGTGTTGCGAGCAGCCTTGATGGTCTCCCTACGCGCATAGTTCCTTCCCTCACCACCATCACTCCCGACTCCTCAACATGTCCACACCCTCCAGTTCTGCCTGGCCCAACGCGAACGCCAACAACAGCAGCACCAGCGCCGCGCCTACACCCGACAACGATGGCGCGCCTATGATAGGCCAGCAGTCCGGGTCAAATGCAGATGGTCAGGACGCGATCCGGGAAGGAAAGCAGAAAGCCAAGGAAGCAATGCAGGCTCAAGGACTGTCTGCGACAGGCTCTCCCGCCCCGTCCAACATGGCCAATGGCGCGTCCAAATCCAATGGTACTCCTCAGCTCAGTCGCAAGCGGTCGCGAGATGGGACGCAACTACCCGTGGCCGATAACACCAACGAGTCGCAGCCGGCACATGACGAGGTGTTACTGGATCGCTACATCCAGCGCGACCTCCTGTATGGCGCCTCCATGAACGATCAAGCCCAGCGATCGCGCGATCTCCTGTTGGCCAAGGAGAAGGAGAAGGAGTTCTATATGACTGAAGTCGCATCGCGTCGGCGAACGGATCCTGGTTCTGTGTATGGCTACGGTTTTGCGGGTTATGGCAATGGCAGGACCAATGCGAAATCGCAAATTGTGTATAGTGCAAATCGCGGCCCCCCAAAAGGTCGCAGATCGAAGCAAATTCACATCAATCGCAAAGACCTGCAACAACAAGCGGAACAACACGAGGAGCTCGTGCCTATACGACTCGATATTGAGCTGGACAAGCTGAGGCTTCGTGACACGTTCACGTGGAATCTGCACGAAAAGTGTATACACCAGGATATCTTCATGGACTACCTGTTGGAGGATTTAAAGGTCCCGGCAGAGAATCTGCGAGAGGTCTCTCAGCAAATCAAGGCTGAGATGCAAGAGCAGATCCATAATTACTATCCACATGTGATAGTGGAGGACGGGCCTGTAGAGGCGGGGATACCATATTCTGGCCACAAGGACGACGAGATGCGAATACAGATCAAATTGAACATCACAATCGGACGGATCACTCTTGTTGATCAATTCGAGTGGGACATCAATAATCCACTCAATTCGCCTGAGGAATTCGCACAGTGCATGGCCAAGGAAAACGCGCTATCTGGAGAATTTACGACCGCAATCGCACATTCAATACGAGAGCAGAGTCAACAGTACACGAAAGCGCTATATCTTACAAATCATGCCTTTGACGGGCGACCCATTGAGGATCCAGAGCTGAGGGATAATTTCTTGCCAGCGCCAATTCTCACTGCGTTCCGACCTGTCCAGACCCAGAAGGACTTCACGCCGTATATGTACGAGATGAGCGAGGCGGAGCTAGAACGGACCGAGACATCAATGATGCGCGAACATCGTGCCCAAAAACGACAACTGAACCGTCGGGGTGGACCCGCCCTTCCAGACCTGCGCGAGAAGCCGAGGACAGTTAGGTCTTTGATCGTGCACTCTGTAATTCCCGGCGCCGTAGAGACTTTCGAGACGACTGGTATCCCCAAAACTCGGCGTGGTGGCAGAAGTGCAAGACGTGGAGGCAGAACTACTGATGGCGACATTGATTCAGAAGACCTGGATAGCGAGGACTCTGCAACTGAACAGCAGTCTCCCGCACCTTCTGCGATGACTGGTACCGGAGGCACTGCTAGAACTCGCGGAATGCGTGGTGCTGCTGCACAAGCCCAAGCCAACATGCGTGCAGGCTATGGTCGGTCAGCAACTCCTGATTCGCAGGTCATGGCTGCACCTACGCGAGAAATGCGTAATGCGCCCGAGAGACCAAGTCGATTACGAGAAGAGAGCGCGGCTGTTCTCGATGATGACGAAACATTAATAGTGAGATTGAAGATCGGCAAAGCGAAGCTAAAGGCATTCTGGGATGCTTTGCAAGCAAAGAAGCGCGCGAAGGAGTTTCCATTATCAGGCTATGCATCCGGGCCTCCGATAGGGCTCAATTTGCAGCCTGCCACGCCTGCCAGAGGAACCACGAGTACACCGAACATGACGCCCAGAACACTTCCTCCGCGAAGCACCCCTCAACCCAATGGCAACCACTCACGAGCACCGTCCGCAGCGCGGCAACCACCGGCCAGCTCAATTACGAATGTGAGCTACGACTCACGAGGCGCTGTTGACATTGATCGTTGGCCAGCGCCCGACGAGCGCACTGTAAGAGCCACACAATTGTCCCATCATATATCCGATCACTGACAAGTTGTGTAGCCTCCTCCTCCATCTTGGCTCAATGAAGCAATCGAAACTCTTCGTGCCGAGCATCCCGACGACAACTTCATGCCTTTTATGCGCGCATACATGATCGACACTGAAAATGGTACCATCACTAAAGGCAAGGCGCCGCCCGCGGTCGGAGGAAGTGCACCGCGTGGGACGAAATTCCAGTACCTTCCCAGGATCAGATGTAACGACTGCCCAGGCAAATTGTACACAGCTGTGCCCGGCAAGGTCATCCAAGATTTCTCTGTACATCTGAGAAATCGTGTTCACAGAGAGATGGTAGCTGCTCGTAAAGAGGGTAGGAGCCCGCGAGTGTAGAATCTCGACGGAGCACGGCCTAGACGGATCGTGATTGTGCAGAACTCAGAGACGCGAAGGCTTTGGGAAGAAAGCAGAGAGCTACAGTGAATTGGACAAGACATGTTGTGGGTACACATCATCATGATAGCAAAGTTGTACAAATGAGCATATCTTGTCGGCTTCTACATCACTCTACCTCCTCGTTTTTGTGCTATGATCGACCACAGTCTAGCATGCTGTGGTTGAGATCTGAGTCCTGAACAGAATCAGCCATCTCTAGCACACCACCCGAATGCCCAAGCATATGATAAGATCGTGAAAACTGTTGTGCAATGTACAGTGTAACGGTATGAACGGAGTTCAAAGTCTTGGCGCCTTCACTTCACTTCCCGAGCTTACCCTAGTCTGATTTCACATGCATATGCGAGCGACGCCCTGGCCTTCTTCATCACGCTCACTTGGTGAATGTGTTCACGGCGGGCTTGCGATAGCAGATTGTATCGATAGGCCGTTGTCCTCTTCCTCACGCCAGTCGCACCTGGACGCGCGCAACAACGAGCAGTCGCGTCTGCCACCAGAATTTCCACACCACTTAGCCGTAGCCCACGAACCACAACCGCTGAAGCGCCTCCCATTGCGCTCACATCAAGGACACGCATCCGCCATCACTTTCGATCGCTCACATCACCGCTTCGCACACCGTCATCATGGCGCAAGCTCCGAGCTCCGGCAATCCGCCCATGATCAGGCCCGAGCAGATCGACCACCTGCCTTTTCTCAACGGAGATGCTAAAAACCAGTACAAGCAGGGTCTGACTAACCTTTGGACCCAGTACAATAGCAGTCCCGTCGATAGCGACGCCCGGAAGGACGCTGAGACCAAGATCAAGACGGCGAGCAGTCGACTCATGGCGCAGTTGGCGAACCGGAATCGTCCAACCTCAGCGCAAGGTCAGCCTGGCCAACCTGCTCAGACCCAACAGCAGCAACAGCAGCGACCGCCGCAGCAGGGAGGACAACCGCAACAGATGGCAGCACAGGCTCAAGGGCAACAGCAGCAGTCGGGACAGCAGGCTGGTCAGATGAATCAGCAGCAGGCTGCCCAAGCGCAAGCGCAAGCGGCTGCCCGAGCAAGACAGCAGGGTCAAGGTGAGCGTTACTTGATCAGTTGGACGATATGCGCTAGCTTATGCATATGATGGTCGGTACTGGTACTGACAACTAGCAGGTGCACAAACGGGAAATGCTGGAGGAGGAGGTCAACAGCTCCAGCCGCTCATGCCCAAATCGCAGGAAGAGCTTGATAGCGTTGTGCTCGGTATTCCTCCAGAGCAACATCAGGCATGGCGTAGTCAAGCACACCAGATCTTGTTGAAACGCGATCAGATTCTGAACCAAGCTCGGGGCCTGCAGACTTCGATTAGTAGGTTCACGCAGGCTGGTCAGCCAGTGCCCGAGCAGGCTAGAAGGCAGTTCGAGCAAGCCAAAGGGGCAGTGTCACAAGTCAATCAGAACTGGACACAGATGAAGGCTCGCGGTGAAGGTCGAACAGATGCTGCTCAGCAAGCGCGTCCAGCAACGCAGCAGGGCCCGCCAAACTCGGTGCCACAGCAACAGCAACAGCAGCAACAAACTGACGCCAAGCCAGCGAATGGCTCCCCTTCACCACCTCAAAACGGCTTTCAGCAGAATCAACAACCTGGTGCCACACAAAACCAGCAGAATACACAACAACCACAAGCTCCCAACCAGCAGCAGCAAACGCCACAAAGTGCGAGTCAACCCCAGCAACAGCAGAATTTCTCACAGCAGAACAACATGCCGCCGCAACTGCAACAACAGCGCCCGCCACCAATCAACACCAACATGCCGAATCAGGGCCAACAGCAAGGTCCGCCGCAGAATCAGATGCCAAATAGTGCAACGCAAAATGCTGGTCGACCACAACCGCTCTCGCATCAAGCTGCAATGGCCTCGGCGGCCGAGACGTATCGCCAAAACCAGCCACAACAACAGCCGGGACCTCAACCACCGCAGATGCCAAATGGCTTGCCTTTCAACACACAGCAAAACAACACGTCGCAACAGAGTACTCCGACCTATCCAAATCTGCAAACCACACAGACGAGCAGCGCGAACACCAAATTCCCGATTCCAAAGACTCTTCAGCTGGGCCCACAGACTCAGAATCCTGTGGCAGGTCCACCAGCTCGCCCTACCTACAACAACTCCGGCATGATGCAGCAGCCGGGCATACAGCGGCCCCCGCCATTTACTCTGGAAGGGGAAGGCGACCGTGTTCTAAGCAAGCGGAAACTGGACGAACTTGTGCGACAAGTCACTGGTTCTGCTCCGGCTGCGTCAGATAGTGAATCCTCGAATGTTCTCTCGCCCGAGGTTGAAGAGGTCATGCTCGAGCTTGCGGACGACTTTACCGATAACGTACTTGGAGACGCGTGCAAGCTCGCGAAGATGCGACCGAACCAAACTCTGGACATTCGCGACATCCAGATTGTGCTTGAGCGCAAGTACGGAATCAGAATCCCAGGATACAGTCTCGAGGAGGCGAGAACTGTTAAGAAATTCCAGCCTGCTGCAGCCTGGCAGAACAAGATGCAAGCTGTGCAGGCAGCGAAGGTGATGGGAGGTAGAGATCCATGAGCGAGTTGCGACATCGTGCAAGGGTGAGGAGTGGCCCTCTACTATCGCATCGCTCAGCCTACCTCTAGTGCGAGCGGTCATTGGAGCGTTCTTTTAGCGAGGCGTCAAGGCCATTGGAGTTGCTTTTTAATCACTAATCTCGAGAATCAGAACTTCGAGTATACAGTCTTAGTAGTCGATAGGGACTTATTGTTGGACCAAGACGAAGTCTCGCATTATCGCGAAACAACCGCAGTCTACTCGCACGTCACGCGGCAGCGCGTTGACACGCACGAGAGCCAATACTCAGCCAGGGTCCCATGAGCTGATCAAGGAGCAGAACGTCCTTCGTATAGATTGCGACTTTGTCTTACTCGTTACTAGGCTTGCCCTATCCTTTGATGTTAAGCTGGGCTGCTTTATGAGCTCTGTGGCTCACGAGATCGTCCGATGACGACACCAACAGTGTGAAAGCGCGGCGACCGCACCAAGTGGACAAAAATCTTAGACCCGCTCGTTCGAGTAGAACTGTCGGTCACTTGCTGCAATGGTGAGAGAGGCATGCCTACGCTGATCGTGGAGAAAGACGCACTAGTTAGATCGGTAGAACAGTGGCCCGACGAGCGAGACTAAGTTAGTCAGGAACAGCCTGGGCAACTTAAGCGAACTACCCGGCAAGTATATAAAGAGATACCTTGCTACTAACTGGTGTGTCGCAGTGCGTCGCAAAGATGAAGGCCACCGAGCTCTGTACACTGATCGGACTGTTGCTCGTTGCGAGCAGCAGTGCGCAACGATGCCCGCCAGCGATCCAAATTGACAAGAAACCACAAGTATTCATTATGTCGGACATCTCGAACGAGCCGGACGACACAATGTCCTTCATTCGACTGCTATTGCATTCCGATCAGTACAACATCACTGGCCTCGTAGCTACCAGCTCGACCTGGCTTAACAACTCAGTTGTGCCACGAGAGATCTTGAACACTACACATGCTTTCGGATTAGTACAAGATAACCTCAATGTTCATACTTCTGGCAGATTCCCAACCTCGGACTACCTCTCCTCGATCGTCAAAGCAGGCCAGCCAGTGTACGGTACAAGAGCAATCGGGATGCCGCCTCTCTCATCCGGAGCCGAACTACTGATTACGATCGTCGATGGTATGCCAGACCACGAGCCACTCTTCACACAAGCTTGGGGCGGCACAAATGTTTTAGCTGAAGCACTCGCCTGTGTCAAAGCTACACGTGCTGCTCTTGACCTCGAAAAATTCGTAAAGAAGCTCCGAGTGTATTCCATCAGCGATCAAGACGATGCTGGACCTTGGATTAGGCAGAACTTTCCTCAGATACCATACATTGTGTCTCTGCACGGCTTCAATGCGTACGGACTTGCGACCTGGTCAGGCATTTCTGGAGAGAAATACTATTACTTCGATGGTGGCGGACCCGATACAAGTCTTGTGACGGAAGAGTATGTGAAGCAGAATTTCCAGGTTGGCCCTCTCGGAAGTCACTATCCTGACATCGCATACATCATGCAGGGTGACAGCCCAGCTCTGATGCACACGATGGTGAACGGCCTAAATGGCGGACCCTCTGACCAACCATCATGGGGAGGCTGGGGAGGTCGCTATATTCTTCTCGATCGCTCTCGCCAATCGAACGTCTACTCAGACACGTACGACCAAGTTGTCGGGAAGGACAATAAAACTTATACTTCGAACCACGCGACGATTTGGAGGTGGAGACAAGCATACCAAGATGAGATGTCTGCACGTGTTCAGTGGAGTGTCTTGTCAGACTATGCTTCTGGGTCTCATCCGCCCGTTGTGGAAGTCAATGGTTCTTGTGGCAGCGAGCCCTTGATCTATACTCTGCCTGCTGAAGCAACGATCACGCTTGATGCAAGCGGAACTTGGGATCCTGATGCGAATCTGACTGGGAAGAATCCATTGAAGTACCATTGGTTCCAGTACCGAGAGATTACGGACGTATACACTAATACTGTTGATTCTTTGCCGAAGTTGAACTTCACTCTGTCGAAGGATGGCAAGGTGGCAGGAACGAAGTTGCCTACAAGGGAAGAGGCGTGCAAGCTGCCAACTGGCTTGCAGGCTACATTTGGAGTCGAGCCGGTGTGTCAGCAGTATCATGTCATCTTGGAGGTCACTGGTTCGGGAACTCCGCCGATCAGGAGGTACAAGAGGGTGATCTTGAAAGTGGAGCAAGAGGAGGACACTGCCGGTAGCTCTAGCAGAAAGAGGGATGAGCTGTAGCCTGGACGTTTCTAGTGGCTGAGATGCTGATCACGAGCCCGTGAGGGTGCAAATCTACATAAGCACAAGGACTTCTGCATGAGACTCGTGCTGGCGTGCAAGTCGGAAAGCTTGACCATCCATCATGAAGTAAGGCGTTCAATTGCAAACAATCTGAGTTTGCGAGGCAACTCCATATATTGCCACCAAGGAGTATACAGCGAGCTCTCATTCAATGTTCTGTACGAGCTGCCGCCTCCTCTCGTAGTCGCAGAAATTGCACATCGTATTCAGGTGCTACAGCTTGACTCACTGTGAAAGGCGCAGATCAGCCCGTGGTCGAGGAATACGAAAAGTGTTACTTACCACCAGAATTCCAACCACCAACCGCCGCTCTGTAACACCTAGTATGTGTCCACGTCGGATTTGCTGCCAACAGGCGGTCGTATTCCTCTTTCTGCGATATGTTCATCATCCAGCCCCCACAATACCAGATGGTACCATCCTCCACGGTCCGCTGCGTTCGCATCGGGTCCAGGAGTACGATCAGGTTCAACATCAGGCTCGTCGAGTAAGTTTTCGCGCCATTCGGCTCCCAAAATTTCAAACAACGTGTTAGACTGAGTGTCGGGTCTTGTGCTTCCAACTCAGCAACTCTTGGCCATAAGTCTCCTGGTAAGAGCCAGGCTCCGGTGGCAGATCGCGTGGAGTCTGGAGTGGCCATTGGCTCTGTACTCTGTCGTTCGGACGCCATGACGTGATCATGAAGCCACTGCGGTGATGGTATTAATGATGGCTACAAAGCTGACTATAGTCAGATGCTTTATAATTAGGGAAGCGGCACAGTAGGTGCTACACGACGCCGCCAGCAGCCGCCAATTGCTATCAGCAGACACCCACATGTTATGTACGGCTTTTGGCATGGTCTCACGACTGGGTATCAAATAGCAGATAGGGTCTTGCCTAGCAATGCGGTTGGAGAAGTCGAATGCGGCGCGTAACATGAGGCAAGGCAAGGCAGAGACCAACATGCCAAGAGAAAAGTGGATCTGTCATCGGCTTGTGAGTCGACATCGCTCTCAAGTTTATATCGCACAGGTCGCTTCTATGAAATTCACTCATCGTCATCTCCATTCCAAGAGAGGGTGGACGAGGCAATTTGAGGAACCATTCGCGAAAGTGGAGACATCGTACTGGACTGTCATTGCCGTGGCAGAAGAGTGCCGTGAGATTTACGTACATTTGGGTGCTCATTAAGCTGGCGAGCTATCGTCATACGAAACTGAATGCGCGATACGAGTCTCGTCAGCTGCCATCTTGATGTGGTGTTACACGTCTGATGATTGCAGTTTGACCAGAGTGCTTCAGATGCTTAAGCACTAAAGTAAGCCATAAGCACAATGCCTGGACGTGCAGAATCTAACCACCCACCAATGCCGACCAATGCAGCCGTCCACTAGGCTCTCGAAAGGATGTCCCAACCAGAAGCATTGAAACTCATCGGTGTCCAAAGCGGTGGGTTCGATCGCATCCGAGAATATCGGGCCCGGAATCTTGTGGATGCAGCTGTGCCGTGCAGAGACGGACATGCCGCCTTGGCACACTCGCAGACATGTGCTCCTCAAATGTGCTCTCTCAGCATGATGCGTGGTCGGAGATTGTCTTGTGCGAGATCATAAGGTCAAGTCTGTACCAGTGGCGCTAGACATGTTTTGATCTTGAACGAGCTAATTCTCGCTTCTTGTGCTGTATGTACGTAGACATGACTTGACAGTGCCTACAGGATATAGATGAACTCATCATTCTTCCTATCACCAATATCCAAGAACGCCTGATCACCGATTCTAGCATGCTGCGTACCTGCCTCTTGATCTCCTTCGGCGGCACCAATGCTGTAATTATTCTGGTCGTCAACTTCCTGGTATGAGTTTTGCATACTTTGATCCCTGATCTTCGCCGGCTTGCCGTTCTTGACTCTCTTTCGCTCCTGCAACTTGTTCAAGAACATCAGATTGGCAGCTTGAAGCAGTACGCAAGCGGCGAGAGCCACAAATATGCCGAGGACAGCTCGCAAACCAGGTCTGTAAGTTGGGGCGTCTTTTGAGTTGAACAACAGTGGGCCAATAATGTTGCCGGCACTTGAGGCTGCGTTGTAGACGGACATGACAGTGCTTTTCTTAGTTGTGCCTGCTGTGTTGCCCACAATCCACGAGACGATCAAGGGGTTGCCGCCAAACAGGAAGGATAGTAGATAGTAGCCAGCCATCAACGCTCCTTGGTTGGCGTCGGTGTGAGAGATGGTATAGAGCATGGCCAGACCTGCGACTACGGGTGCAACGAGTGCGACCAATATCAAGGATTTGTTCTTGAACTTCTGCGCAGCCCAGGATGCGAACAGGATGATTATGAACTGAAGTGCGCCGAATGGCATGTTCAGCAGGCTCGTGATGAATTTGTCGTATCCGAAACCACTTATGATCAACGGACCAAATGTATTCGTGACGGATGCGCCGACGTTGAGCAGCAGAGATAGAGCGATCCAGAGGTATGTCTTGCCGTCGAGTGCCAATTCCCGAACCTGATCCCACTTGAACTCTCGGCTACCTGTGCCCGTCTGGTTGGCTCGTAGACGTTCGATAGCCTGTGGCTTCTCGTCCTCGGTCAGAAATCGCGCCGACGGAATGTCGTTGTCAAGCTTCCAGTACACAAAAGGAGCTGTGATGACCGTCACAAGACCGACGAACCTACTATCGCATTAGCGAATATCGAGCGGACGATACCATCTCAGACTTACATGAAGATGATCTGCCAGGACTCTAGGACTGATGATTGGATGTGTCCAAGACCAAATGACAGTGCACTCGCAGCGATCGTAGCAAGACCGTTTGTGCTGTACCATGCTGCCACGATGATAGGTTGCTCAGCTCGGCGGTACCATTGAGAAGTGATGATGCTGAATAATGGGAGGCAGCCACCCTCGAACAGGCCCAGGAAGAAGCGTGCAGCTAGTAGCCCATGATAATTATACGCAGCAGCCATGCATGTCTGCGCGATTCCCCAGCCAAGAACGAGTGAAGGCATGAGGATTCGGTGGGGCACCCTGACGATCAAATAGGATGAGAAAGGCTGCCATGCTAGCTGGGCGATAGGAGCGATACTGCCCACCAGAGAATATTGGTTTCCCACGAGCCCCGTCGCTTCCTTCATGCCAAAGGTCGCACCATAGCCAAGCACAGTCTTGTCTAGAATCTGGAGGAAGTAGACCCAGATGAGGATGCATAGGATGACCTTGTTTGTCTTACGTCGGATTCTCTTGTTCTGCGGTGGGTGATCAGCGAAGGCACATGTCAGGTATGCTAAGGTCTCATACATCTTCCTCAGTCAAGCTGACTCTCTCGTCGCCGATGATGGCTAGGGCTCTATCTCCGTGCTGCGAAGCCTCATGTCCGATGATGGAATTATTCTTGCGTGGATCATGTTCCTCGATCATGTCCACGGCAGTCTTCGAGGTAGCCATGGCGTCGATTCGTGTCACTTTCGCGATAGGTGAGATACCACTTGCTTTCGAGCGCGGCCGACCACGTCTTTATCGTCGCTCGATGATATAGTGCAGCCTTTGATGCCGGCATGAGCAGACTGGAGAAGCTGGAGACCCCAGACGATAGAGCGTCGGATGCCATGCCGCCCTCGCCACGCCATCAGTGATCTGCAATGCGAGTCTCACATGTTTACTCCGCGTTGCTTGGCAGTAGATCACTTTTCGGGCAAGCTGGTCATACCAGGATTGTCGGCAATTAACAGTTTGTGAGGAGATACATGCTACTTTCTGTCGCAACCTTCTGCTCGCATCGACAAGCTCGTTGTCCGAGGCTTTATGCGAGAGAAGTGGAAATGTGAAAGCTAGTGAGATGCCGAGATGGCACGATCTCGGCCATTGACGAAGACGATGCGGTATCTGATCATCGGCTTTTGTGCGACCTTTAGGCACGCCTTTCTACGACAACATCCGGGTCGCCTGAAAGCATGGACACAGAGACATCGAAGATGAATCCCTACAGACTAGTAATAGCATTTTGGTGTCCTGTGGATTCTGAGAAGCCGCTGGTTTACACAAAAATACTCTACGCCAAAGCCCGAATCTTGGACGTTCTTCAGCAACCACAAGTAAAGGGGCAACTCAATAGCTGAATTCGACTCGAAGGCCAAGCTTGCTCCATTGGTGATCTGGTGAAGCACTTTGGGGCGCGCCGCCTGCCGATTCTGCTTTGTTCGCTGCTATTGCAAAGTATGGTGTATCTCCGCCTGTGCCTCTGCCCTATGCACGGCTGCTGAGGCGCTTATGGCGTCCTCTTTCGACTACGAAGTCGATGCTTCGTCGTGGTGGATTGATGTTGGATGCCTCTGCAGCTCTGCAAACGCGAACTGCCAGAGCATCTGATTCTCTAATGCGCTTTTGACCTTGTCACAGGTGGGTGTTCTGGCACCAATTTGGAAGAACTGCATGATGAGGCTCAAGCTTTCACGCTTCGCGGTGGATCTTGTCGTCTGTAAATAACCGACAGAGCTCAGCAAAGCGCGGATCACATCCACTGGGGCCATTATGGCCAAGTCCACTTGTTTCATGTGAGCAGACTGTTTGAGGGTAAATCTGGGCTATAAGACAGTGCTTCCCACCACGTTGTTCGGCGATAAATCGTGGTGTCCACCTGATTGAAGTGACTCCAGACCTGAAGGCCTGTTCTTAAGTTGCATGTTAGCAGCCCACGTTTGACTGCTTTCACATGCTATGGGCTGGAGACGCCGTATGCCCAGATTTCGGCTCTGGCCAGCTAATGGAAGTGCCGACGCAGTCTCCAAACATGCTAGGGAGCGCTCCTGAATGCCTGACTAGTTGTCAAGCGATGGTGTTCTTCACCTCAACGGATATCCTATGCCCAATACCATCTCGGCCACCGATCCACCGCTTTCGCTTGCCAACCTTTTCGATCTCGTTGGCCTCCTGTTCGACGTCATCCTTGTCCACATCAGCACCAACAAGAACTCTCAACAGCAGGAGTGGCCGTTGCTTGTCATCGGTGCTCCACGCGGCCTTAAGCTGTATTCTAGATTGACCCTCCGAGGGACCAGCAGGATAGACACAGGCAATGAGAGATGCAACTGCGCCGAGGTAATTGATCCACCACAATGTCCAAGGTGAGCCAACAAGCTGTTCAAGGCTGCGCTTGAACACATCGTCGCTCGGCGGAGTGCTGCCTCCCCATCTTGCACATAAGAGCAGCGCAATCAAGATCCTCGCCTCGTGTGTGATACCGTGTACACCAGCAAGAACACCAGCTGTTGTAGAGCGCAGTGCTGCTGAAGACTGTAGGTCTTTCGAGTGACTAGAGTGGTAGTAGATTAGATTGGCAAATGCCTCAAGCAAGTCTGGGACGAACACGATTTTATAATCGTCTATGGCGCCAGATGTCGATCCTGGAGGCAAGGCAGCCTCGAGCAGATGGACAAGCGCCGCGGAGGCTGAGGGCTTCGTGAACGGTCGGGTGGCCACGACTAAAGGTAGTTCCGCTTTGATCTCTGTTGGCAATGCTGAGAACAAATGTCCTTCGCGAACACCTCCTTGGCAGAATCGAACCTCCTTCACTAGCGGTAAAGCTTCGGCAAGAACATTGACTAAGAAAGCCACGGCTGGCACTTGCCCAGCTCTACGGTCAGATATGCGGAAGAGGTCCCCTTCTCCGGCATGCTCGAGAGACTCTGCTGCTGCGGCTTTGACCTGATCTGTGCTCAAAAACGCACTTCGATCCACCTTGAAGCCGTTGATCACGGGTATTGGATATGGTTGTACATGATGCTGGCTCATGAGTACGTATCCCCAGCCGCGAAAGCCGCCTCCACTCAGATATAGAGTAAAGCCACCTTGTTGTCGTGCAGCGGTGGCGAGTTCTTCGGGTACTTTCAAGCTAGCATACGCGGTTTTGAAAGCTTCACGCACTTCCTTACGGAGGTCTGCGGTTGACCCGTCCCGCTCGGCGTCTGCCAGCCTTCTCGACATTGCTGCGGCTCCATAGGGCATGCTGACTGCGCCGGACGGCGGTAATTGAACACCATCACTCGCGCTATTCTTCACAATCCAGCTGAGCTGTGTACTCCCACCTCCAAGATCCATAACTAGTCCAGTCAGAGCAGGGAGGGAAGACGCCACGCCCATCGCACCTACTTTGCCCTCATCTTCCTTGGCGAGCATCGTGACATCCCAACCTACTTCTTTCTTGATTTCGGATCTGAACGGCTCAGAGTTGATGGCAGTCCGGGTCGCTTCGGTGGCTAGCACCGTAGTGTTCTGCTCTGGCACCCCAAAATCTTGACACGTGCGCTTGAATTGTTTGAATGCTTTCGTGACCGCCTTGATAGTCTTATCGTCTATGGGCACTCGCTCGCCTGTTTGTGAGTATTGAGCGTCGTACAAAGAGATACCTACCCGATGTTGGTACAGAGTCGGCATGACTCTCTGGGTGGGAGGGTGAAGACTGGATATGCTGAACCTGATGCCATTTGAGCCCATATCCACGATTCCGTGGAGATGCTCGGCACCATGACGAGCTGGTTCTACTGTCATCTCGAGACTCTTTTAAGTGGCCTCAAAGTCTGTTGTCGCTCAGCTGGAGTGCTGTTGTGCCTTTGTCTGGGGACCCGAGTCCGTGGAAAAAGAGGTTGGGTTCAGCAAGAGATCAAAGATTGTGGAAGATGGCTGGGTTGTGCTGTGGGCTACGTGGCTTTTGTGGCTGACGCGTTGAGAAACAAATCCATGCCGAATTTCTCTCTGGTCTATCACCACTTCATCGACATCGACCCGCCAGGATCGTATCTATGATATCCTCAACGGGAGACAGAGATTTGCGAATCGTCTAGCTTGGCTAATACTTACGACACATCTACTTCTTGAAGAAAGCACAGCAACGCGCATAATTTCACACCAAGATTCTCTCCCGGATAGTGCGCAGCTACTTTTTGAGCAACCTACAACAATGCTATTCAAGCCTGATGGTAAAGCTTCCGTAGCGGCTCGATCAATCTGCGCTCATCCTAAGCAGTCGATTTCATGCTTCAAACAGGGTGGCGAGGTGACCTAGCTCAAGGCTCAGCACTCGCGACCGCGTGCTCTCTTCCAGTAATCTTGTAGCTGGCGCGACGTCGACGGTCCAAGGCTTAATGGGCGCGTCATCATGAAGGCACCATATCACACGCTCTGGCTCTTTCAGCCACTTCGATACATCAGTTGCGAATCGAGCTGCTGAGCCATCAAATGGCCGGCCGTTCAAGTTTGCACGACCAGCAATAGCCTGGATCAGTACGTTTGGCTTTGGCTCCACGGCCCGCAGAATGCCTTCGTATCCGCCGAGGTGTGCACTCCACATGAGAGTCTTGTAGTCTCCAAGCAAAAAGTTGAACATCAGCTGGCCTCCGTCAAAGTGCGACATACAATCGCGAGCTGGACCGTTTACATAATCAACGAAGGACCGCAAGCCCTCATCCATCGCTTCTCGGGGCATGTGGTCGCCGATCTTCAGCAGTCCATATTTCATGCCGAAAGTGATGTTGAGCGTGCACGCATATTGGCTAGCACCTCCAATGAATTCCTGTAACGCACTTAGCATATTTTGTGAAAAGTCCAGGCATACTGTCATACCTTGCCTGTATCCATGACGTCCGGAATATCTGCATGCGACTCTCCAGGCATCAGGCAGTGCAGTGATGGCCAAACATGGACTGATGCTGCTGCGAGCTTATGACTTGGATTCAGAGGTGCTCCCGGAGGGCCTGGTTCGAGCTCCCCTTCGCCTCGCATCGCTGCATCACGCACATGCCGGGCGAATAACGGTACTCGCTCACCGCCAGAGACTGGTACCAACTGCTGCTCGGGCACGCCTGCAGAGCGAAGAACATTGATGGCCTCGCCGTTGGCAATGACCAGTGCTCCAGTCTTGATAGCAATACGATCTGCGCTAGGAAGTCTAAGTGACTGTATAAGCATCATCGGCAACCTCGTTAAGCCTGGAAGATTAACGTACTGGTCGAAGTGGGCATAAGATATGAAGATGTAATCACATCTTCGATATTCAAGAACTTCGGTAGCACGCTCGGCCGCTCGAGCCATGTGTCGAGGAAGATGGTCAAGCCATTGGTCTTCAATCTATACGTCGTTGCTCCTGCCAGATGGTAAGCACGATTGTCCTGGGCTAATTTCATGCGAATGCGTACCGAACCATTCAATAGTAGTCGCCATGATACACAATACATACACGCAGTCCTTCTAGATCGACGGCAGCAGAATATGTCGCATGTTTGACTATTGAGTGTGCTGCTCAAAGGGTGGGGCTAGTATGGTGGGGTGTTCCGGACTGAACGCTAGGGGCTCCGCAGCGGCGAGCATGGCCAAGCTAGGTGTGGCCAGTCTGCTGTCTACCACATAGACTAAGCTACTACCTTGAGCACCTTGTCCACTAGTTGCCGCCAATCTTGCGTTTCTACATTGCCGCGCCACGCAATGATGCCGTCTGGCCTCACCAGCACACCTGCGCCATCGCCTGGGCCCTGATACTGCCGCCACTGGTCCATCGTGTCGTGCCATCCATCAGGTCCGACAACAACGACTTGCACCCGGTCATCGACAGCGCTGCTGGCCACTGAACTGTTTCCGACAAACAGTGTTAGCAAGTCGAGATGCAGCAGATCGCGAATGGCCACAGTCTTTCTGTCTCTCTCGAGCCAAGCGTGAGGCAAATGATGGCCTGGAATTGTCGAGATGAAGTACGTACGGTGGACGAGTGTCTTGTCTGGAAGTTGTTGCCCGCCATGCGTTTTGCCGCCCTCTTCATTGATATCTGCCGATGGATAGAACCATCCAACCTCGTATCCGGGAGCTTTGAACTCCGTGTCGAGCTGCCTTGAGGCTTCCTTAACCAGATCTTGTTTGCGAAGATAATCCGGATGACTTTTGTCGAAGAAAGCCTCGCCCGCCGCGACGTTTTCAGCCTTTGTCTGGTCCATGCTGATGCCTATGGCGGCATCAATGTGACCAGAGTGGGATCGCATGTTGTTCAGACTGGTTTGTCCTACACGCTTGCCAACTTCGAGTCGCTCGATCTCGTATGTGTCTAACAAGGCATCGTATCTCACTGGATCCTTCAGCGCGAGACTAAGCTTCCAGATCAGATTCTGCGCATCTTGTATCCCAGAGTTCATGCCCAGGGCTGTCCGTGGTCAGTAGTGTCTCGTCTGTAAGTGTGAAGCGACTTACCTCCCCAAGGCGGTATACGATGAGCACTGTCACCGACAAGAAAGCTACGGCCCACACGCCATCTCGACGCGTACAAAGCATTCACGGTCCAGTGGCTGAGACTTATGAGCTCGATGTCAAGGTCGGGAATGCCGATCGTCTTTCTCGCTCGAGCTAGCACAGTCTCCTCGTCAAAGGTCGGTGGATCTTCTTCTGTCAGCCCACAAGCGAACATCCACTCTTCGACGGCAGGGTTCGTCATTGCTTCTGGCCACGGACCGAGCTGGTACAGGTAGCCAGTGCGCGTACTGCCTCCCATCGCCGGGTTGGTGAACCAAGTCATAAAATTTGTGTTATCGGGATGTCGCGATCTGATGGGTGCTCGGATATGTGCACTCGACATGGTCAATAGCCCACCCTCACCATCCCAGCGAACACCAAGTTTTTCCGTAAACGAACGACCGCCATCCGAGACTATGCAATGATGATCAGCGGTCGATCTGCCTCTTGTCTGGTCTGTACTTGCCGATGAGATACGATGCCTGGTGTTTGGAGACCTTCCCGGTGGCACGGTCCCTTACGGTCACCACAGCCCTGTCATCCAAGTTCTCGGCGGTCAAGACTTCGTGATTGTAGTAAATTCCAGCCGGGTTCAATTCTACCGCCCTTCGTTTCAGGATTGGCTCGAGCCGTATCTGAGGTATAATGCAGTACTTGGAAGGGCTATGTGCCGCATACTCTGCTTGATAGACGCCGCCTCCCCAGGCGTCTCTAGAAAAGATCTCTCTGCCTTCTGCTCCCAGAGATGTGTACCAGGCTGTACGTCCAGCGATCTCGGCAGGTGCTGCATGTGCATAGACTTCATCTTCGATCCCCATAACACGGAAGATCTCAGTTGTACGTTGATTGATGCCAGCTGCCTTCGGATGTATGGATGTCGATGGATGTCGTTCAAAGAGCAGGTGAGGTATACCTCTCAAGGACAGCAGGACAGACGAGGTCAATCCTATTGGTCCTCCACCAATGATGATGCCAGGCTGGATCCCATCACTCTCGTCTCGTGTCATGATAGTGCTCTTCAATATTCTCTTCACTTGGACGTTTTATGCTCCTGGAAGGTCGATGGGCTGCCACTATATCTCAACGCCGCAGTCTCCCTCCAAGCTCCAGACGCGCAGCTACAGCTCGGTATTCCTTGAACCAGAGATCGGCAGTGAGCCTACCCAGGTGGAGGATGCACCTGGGGCTTAGGTGGCGGGGACTCCGTTATTGCGGAGAATGGTGTTGTGAAACATGCAAGGTCTGGTCATGGAGAGCGCAGATTTTAGCGGCTCTTCGGGACTTCATGATATACTTGTACTCTGGAAACACTATGATTGGCTATACACAAAGACTACACAAAGTTACGCATTGTGCGACATGAAGTCCAAATTCTCCGGCGTCTTCAAGCCTGCGAGTTCGAGTGCTGATGCACCCCAGCCAAGCACAGTCAAAACGGCCCCTATCAGTCTGATCATCACCTTGCCGCTCGTCTTCATCAGATCAAGATCCGTCACGCTCTCGCTAGCCTCGACCATCTTGAATGCTCGCCCGTACATTTCTGCGTCAAAGTCGCGAATCAGAGCACCAAGCTCCTCATCAGAGGGCACATCTTGCACGAAATTGGTATCATGGAACAGCTTGACCAGTTTGCCCGAATCGGTCAGAGCTTGATTTGCGCCCATACCTCTACCTGGAGTCACAGGATGTACAGCATCTCCTAGGAGAATGACTCGACCACTCTTGCTGTTGCCCGTTCGCCAATTCGTTTTTGGCTTGATTGAACTTGTCAATAATCCCGTTCGAAGATGATCAGTCGCTGACTGCATGATGAACGGTAGTGACTCATCATATTTCAGATCCTGGCGAAGGTACTCGATCAAGAGCGGGAGTATCTTTTGGGCATCATTATCGGCTTGCTGCAACATTCGCTTCCCGCGCAGGCTGGGGACAAGGATCGACCAGAATAATGTGAACGTCTCCGTGCCAGCTGTGTCAAGGTCTGCTTTCGGGTCGTAGATTGACGCAAACCCGGATGCATGGCGTCCGCCTAAGAACAGGACGGAGCCAGAATCGATAAGAGCGCTTGGCAATTGGTCCCGCACAGCACGACCGACGGGACCACGAGATTGAATCAAGGTCCAATTCTCAAGCTTCACTTTATTGTTGAGACCGACCTGCCTGTTGATCTGGCTATTGCTACCATCTGCGGCAACCAGTATATCGGCATGCTGTGACTTCTCATCCTTGAAGTGCAGATGAACACCGCGCTCATCGCCTGATCCGTAGTCGAAACGGGTAACGCTGTGATTGAAATGTACTCGATTTTGGGAGAGTAGCGGCTGCAGCAAAGCACGCCGCAGACCGTGTCTAGGTACAGGCCGACTGGAAGGGTAAAGCTTCAGATCTGCGAGTCGGAGATGCAAGTTGAAGTTCGGATCGACTAGTGCTGGTGCTCTTGCTTCATCACCAGCCCAAACATCTCGCAACGAATCCCATAGATCGTGGTCTGCGATAGTCCTAAGTGCATCCAGGCCATTTGCAGAGATCCGAAGCTGATATCCTCCGCGCTCAGAGTCGAAAGCGATAGTGTCCCGCTCGTAGACCTGAACATCGAACCTGCCTCTAGGGTCCTTCAGCAAGCCATTGGCGACGGCAAGTCCAGAGATACCTGCTCCAACGATGGCCACTTTGACCTGTCGAATATTGCTCTTCGCGTCGTGGTCGGATAGAGATGTGCTTCGAGACATTTCGAGGTCTCTTGCAGGGTTATGCTATAGCAATACTTCAAATGAAATCCTGTGATTCAGTCAAGCACAGTCTGTCCTGGGACTGCTGGAGGAAATATCCATTATACCATCGATCGTGCGCCTTTCCGCAGTATGCTAAGGCGTAGTCACACTGTGCGTATGGTCGGCTTACCCCACAACCCCAGTCGCGGGTCCAAGCTTATCCGGAGGCTGCGTAAATTGACGCATCGGCAGAGACACATCCTGGATGCGCCCTCAAAAGTATTTTGGACTTGACTGTAAGGTTGTGCGCTGCTACGTTGTATCTTTGGGAAATGGCGACACTCAACATTGGAGGCGTGCACGTACCTCGTCTGGCATTCGGCCTGGGCTCTCTTATGAAATGGGCACCGAATCATGCCTACCCACTGCCAACCGACAGCAGCAAAGAAGTTCGACAAGCCATAGAAGCAGGCTATCGCCATTTCAACACCGGAGATCTGTATACTAACAATGCAAGCGCTGCAGAGGCTCTGCGATCGAGTGGCCTGAAAAGAGAAGAGCTATTCCTAAGTCTCAAACTCAACACATATGTTATGCTTGGCTGTAAAGGGCGAGAGCATATGATTGAGAACACAAAGCAGGAAATCGAGCGATTCGGCCTTGCAGGCTACGTAGACGTCCTGCAGCTCCACTTTCCGCCGCGAGGCTACTCAGGCCAGCTTTCAAATCGGGAAGCGTGGCGTGTGCTGGAAGACCTGAAAGATCAATGTCTCGCTCGGATCATTGGCGTGTCCAACTGGTACAGATCTCGTACTGGGACAGATGTGAATCAATGCTGACCCAATCCTATTCAGGACTCTTGCGGATTACCACGATCTCATGGATTCCGACGACCTGAAATACCCTCCTCAGCTGAATGAGTATGAGTTCAACCCATTCCTGCTGTTCGATCATAAAATCCAGGAACTCCGTGCGTACGAAAAGAAGCATGGCATCGTCCAGATGAGTATGTATTCGCTTACAGCCATTTCGGGTCCAGAAGCTGATTGATGAGACAGACTATGGCTTCTTGACCGCTGTTTCAGGTCGCCTGTCATCGGCGAACAGCTCAGCACTGCTGAAGGAATTGGAAGCAAGATCGGAGGACAGCGGATTCTCCACCGGTGAGCTGCTGCTCTCGTGGGCATACTATAGGCTGAATGGCATTGTCGTGACATCTTCGTCCAAGCCTGAGCGTGCGAAAAGGACAGTGGAGCTCTTATCATTGCCGGAGGCAACAATCTCGAGGGAAGTCCTGTCGTCGATCGAGACTGCGGCTGAGGAGGATGGACCTGAAGGCAAAATTTTCTATGGCCATCCGCACATGGAGAAAGCACGAATCAGCTCACTTCAGGCATAGATGTTCATGTCACCATGATGTGCAGTTAACATAGTTGCTTAAATGATGTTGTCGTCTTGTCGTGGACGCGTTGTCGAGGACGTGTTTTCTCGTGTCAGACCTAAGCCCAATTCGGCATGTTGCCGTGGATCCGATCACCAGTCTGCTCTGCCGAGAGTTCTACATCTCTAATTTCTTCATGAAATGCCACCACGAGCGCTTCAGCATCACGAAATCAAATCATGGAAGATTCCCCGCTGCTGACGCACCCCGGATGATCGGAAACGCAGGTACCATGCTGCGGTAGTGAGAAGCGAAACGTGGTATATCTTCACGCCCCGCCTCCGCAATTGAGCACAGAAGCAACTTCCGGACTTCCCACTTTCTCCAAGAACTGCACCTCATGTCGTCTGGCGGTAATGAATCACCCAAAGAGCGTCGGGGTAGCACAGTACCGTTGCTGTGTCAGCACTGCGGTCTGAGCTTCCGTCGCCGCGAGCACTTGAGTCGCCATCTTGACCGCCACTCAGGCATACGTCCTCACCAGTGCCCGATATGTGACAAGTCATTTCCTCGGAGGTACACAGCTCAGAGTTCCAGGCCTCGCTCGATGTAGCTAATCATGTCGGTGGCTAGAGATACTCTAAAACGACACATGACAACGCATGGCCCAGCAGCACTAGCAGATTGGACGAAGCAGAACGAGCACAGCCACCGTCACGCTTGTGTTGCTTGTGCCAAGGGCAAACAGAAATGCAATGGCGATGGGTCTTCTGACTGTAGTAATTGCACCAGCAGAGGCCGCGCTTGCGTATATCGTGACAGCTTGTCTGCCGCCACACAACAAGCTGGAGCTGAGTGCGCAGGGCAAGCTGGGGGCCCTGGGCCTGGTCCCAATGCACTAACGTTGAGTCCTAACACATCACTTGAAAGGGATGCTGTTGCGACAAGCAATGTCAGTGGCCCGATTGAGCGGACCGCGGTTGCAATATCAGAGCAGAGGACGATCACTACGCCGCCTGATGACACCGGAATGCTCACAACGCAGCACGAGAGTTCATGGAACGAGATGTTGCTCATGCCACAACTCCTATTTCCCTTCTCACAGATGCCGCTGCTTGGAACTGATGATGTTTCCACATTCTGCTTCGGGGCTGACGTGCTCAACGGCACGGACTCGTTTCAGACAGACACAGGCGCAATGGAAAACTACAATCCACAGACACCTATGTCCGGCCATTTGGCTGTTATGGCTGATCAGAATATGTGCTCCTCAGAGGATGAAGATGTGTTGGCTGCGGAATATCTCCCTCACGTCATGCAGGTGCCGGCGGAAACACATGACCGCATCGTCTCCTTCGTCGAGCAGGACTTGCCTCGTGATGAGGCAAATTCACTTGCGAATGCCTTTCCATCACTGCGGCATCTAGACGTTTACGTGCAGCTCTACTTTGAGCACTATCATCCTCGTGTGCCGGTCCTACATGTTCCGACCTTTCGAAGCTCACCAGAATCGTGGCATCTCGTCCTGGCGGTCGCATGCATAGGCTGTCAGTACTCTGCGGCTCAGCAGAAGCCTAAGCACTTGGCCGTTTTTCATAGGTTGAGCCAGCATATGCTACGGAAAGATGTAAGGACCTGTCTAACACGATTCGAGTTGATCCACTAACCAACGGGCAGGTGAGACATTTCACGACGGATGCGCTTTCTTGTATGCAATCGTTATTGCTCTTTCACCACGAGATGTGGTTTGCTGGCGACAAGCCTGCGATCGTGCACCTCCAACTGTACCGCAACGTGCTAGTGACGCTCTGCCGGCAGCTGCTCTCTCAGGATGGCACAGTGCTGCGCGGTGACCCGCAGCCAGAGCAGTCGAATGATCCATGGTTGCAGTGGGTGCGGGGCGAGGCGAAACGGCGTATGTTATACTTCACCTGGAGTAAGTCAGATTGGACGAGTCTACATGTGCGCTGCTTACTGTGTGCTTCAGTGACTGAGTGTTTCCACACGATCTTCTTCATGCTTCCACCATTGTTGTCGATACACGAGATGCAAATCTCGCTGCCCGACCACGAAGCGCATTGGCAAGCCGATTACCCGCAATGGAAGAGACTCCCTCAGCCTCAGACTCAATGGCCTTTATGTTCTGTCCTGGCTAGAATAGGCCGCGAGGAGGTAGTCTCTCAAAGTCTCGGTGCGTCTGCACGCCTTACTTTACTGCTTTCTGCTTCTGTGCAGCATACTGCAGCTGAGAACCTCCGACAAGCTATGACGTTGCCCTCGATATCTAACGATGCCGAACGCCACACGTCTATGGCGGAGTCTCTGGAGCATCTACAGCGGAGAGCACTGGAAGCGCTGCTGCGCTACGGCTGTGCTCAAAACCTGAACGCAAATGACACGAGCAGCATCACGTATGACTATGCAATCATGTCAAGAGTGCTGCTTATCCTGAACTTCACCCCAGCTCAGTTACTGTACCCAGCGAGTCAATGGCAGACTACTGAATCTGGAGCGAGGCAAGCCCGTTCCCAGCTTACGGAACTGTTCAGTCTCAACATAAGTCGTGCGCGAACGACGATGTTTGAAGCATCGCAACTGTTTCAATACTTTCGTGCGGTCAACGCGCTCAGCCATATCGACACATTGAGTCTACTCATCTGCACGCTGTATATCTTTGCATACACGGAGCTTGCAATTCCGCTCCAGATGACTCTCTATAGCGACGGTGATGCACCACCGCCTGCGAAGATCATTAGGCTTGATCAAGCTATCTCTGATGAGGATAGAGATGACTGGCTTGGTCTCCAATCGAATTGTCGACTTCATCTCGTTGGCATTGGTCTTTTGGACGCGGATAGAAGTTCCGCGCGCTTGTTCAAAGAAGCTTCGCGAATCATGGCGAATAGCGCATTGACCTCGAGGCTTGCGGCAGCGCTCGCTACAATGTTGACTTCACAGGCCATGGGGAAAGCGCCCAAATTTCAGGAGGATCAGTAATTCCTGTCGTGCATTGGGGGTCTCTCGGAGTCAGCTTTGGCCTAGGTCTCCAAGGATAGTCCTACTCTGGTCTGTACTCAAGCTTGATCCAGGCAACACTCTTTCTCTGCAATTGAGCTGTCAGCAGCGGTGTCACCAAGCCTCTCCAGGTTCCCCAGAACTGCAAGTGTGGAGGCGGAGAGGTCCGGCGTCAAGTGGCTCATCCGGCGATCCAATATGAAGCCAGAAGCTAGTCAGTTTACTTCTCCAGCTAATGGCAGCAGTCTGGCCATTTTACTTCCTGCGCTGATCAGACAATACACTTTCACGAACGAGCAACACAGCAATGCAAGCTCAGGCCTTCTCAGTGCCAGTGGCTTTCACGGAGCTAGACCACGAGCCCAAGAATACCTGGATCGAGTACGGCGAGCCCGAGAAGCGAACGATCAGCAAAGGCTGGACCAAAGATGAGGGTCGCCGACCTTTTCCTGTTGATGTGATCTGGGAGAAGGATATTCGTATTCCTCTTCGTGATGGTACAGAATTGTTGGCAGACGTATTCCGCCCTGTGACATCGGATGGAGAGCCTGTGCCAGCTATCATGCCATGGAGTCCATACGGCAAGACTGGATCTGGCATGCAACAATTGGACATCTTCCATGGAGAGTAGGTGTGCCACGAAATGCAACGAGTGGGCTGGAGAAGTGGGAGGCTCCGGATCCGGCCGAGTCGGAGTGGGTCGCTCGCGGACACGCTATCGTCAACATCGACGCTCGAGGGTCGTTCAAGTCTGGCGGCGACCTTGTTGTCTATGGTACACAAGAAGGTCGAGATGGCTATGACTGTATCGAATGGATTGCGGAGCAGCCCTGGTGCAATTCGAAAGTCACAATGGCTGGTAATTCTTGGCTCGGCACTACGCAATGGTTCATTGCTGCCGAACAGCCGCCTCATCTTGCTTGTATGGCGCCGTGGGAAGGCTGTGGAGACTACTATCGCGAATTGATATGTCGAGGCGGCATCCCAGACCGCGCATTTTGGGATGTGCTGATGGCGTGGTTTTGTGGTACGTGTATCGCTTCTAGAAGTAGAGGGCCATTGATCTAACAGCACTCCGGAATAGGTCCAAATAAGCGCGAAGACGTTGTCACGATGGTAGATCAATATCCGCTCTGGAATGACTACTGGGAGGACAAAAAGCCCAAACTTCGCAACATCTCGGTCCCTATGTATGCCACCGCGAGCTACTCAACAGGCTTGCACACAGAAGGATCAGTGCGGGGCTTTCAACTTTCTCGCTCAACAGAGAAGTGGCTCCGCTGGACCACGACCCAAGAATGGCACGACATTTACCAGAAAGAGAACCTCGACGACTTGCAAAAATTTCTTGACAAGTATATGCGTGGAATCGACAATGGTTGGGAGAAGACGCCGAAGATCAGAAAGTCTATGCTAGGCTACAATCGACCTCATGTCGTCAACAGACCAGCTACGGAGTACCCTCCCTCCGACTTTCAGTTCGAGACGCTATACCTCGACGCACAGAGTGGCACTCTAGGTCAGAGGGAGCCGCAGCAAGACTCGCAGGTCGAGCACCAAGCCGACTCTTTCGACGACGAAGGCAGCTTGTTTACTTACGAGTTCGACCAATACACCGAGCTCTGCGGGATCTCAAAAGTGAAGCTATTCATGTCCACGGACGAGCATGATGACATGGTGAGCTTTCTTCCCTCAATCCGTGTCCTAAGCAAATGCTAAATCAATTCTAGGACGTATACGTCGTGATCCGCAAACTCGACAAAGACAGCAAAGCCTTATGGAATCAGAACATTCCTATGAAAGATCTCCCAGAGGGCATCACCCCCGACGACATTCCAAACGAGAATGTGTGGTAAGCAGTCATCTCTCCTGACCAACGCGATTTGATGGAAGCTGACACGTCTTGATACGTTAGGCGCTACATCGGCCCCAACGGCCGCCTCCGCGCGTCCCATCGCGAGATCGTGCAAGAAGACCTCGAAGGTCTGAGCGCATCAGAATACCGCGATCTCATGGGCCCAGCATACGTCCATCACCCACACACGTCTCGCCAACCTCTCTCACCAGGAGAGATTGTCGAGCTCGAGATCAGCCTCTGGCCAGGAGGAATCGTGTTCGATGCAGGAGAGGCGATGAGGTTGGAGATCAAGGGGAAGCATCCAATCTTGCCTGAGTTTGAAGGCTTGGATAAGAAGATTGTAAATCATAATGAAGGTAAGCATAAGCTGTACACGGGAGGGAAGTATGAGAGCTCGTTGCTTGTTAGTCTGAGGAGAGGAGAAAGGTAGATGCCAGAACTGGGCAGTGATGCGGTCGGAGCTGTTCCGGTCTTGTTGCTCTCAATAGCTTTGTCTATGTCTGATGGAACACTGTCATCTCTCATGCCCCGCAGGGTGATGATAAGTATTATATCGTTCGCGTTGTTCTTTCCCGATTTCACGACTCTGGTAGCGGAGAAGTCCTGTCTCGAGTCCACGTCCTGCGAATAGGCGAAGGAGCAATGGCAGCGCTATCCGATGTCTCAGGAAGAGTGAAGCCATTGCTCAATGCGGTACGACCATACTCTCTCAAGATCTTTCGTTGGGTTTGGTACAAGAGATCAGGACGTCCGACAATGGTCGACAGGAAAGGTTTATACTTCTCATGGTCAGTCGTTTTTCTCGTCCAGTGCTTCAGGTCTGCTCGAAGTCTGACAAAAGTCGCTATGATGTGCTGGATTGCCAGTGCGCGAGCTCCTAGGTCATTGTTGGGATTTGCTGGGTCTTGGATTGTCAGAAGGTATGGTTGTAGTTCATTCCGCTGACACAGTTTCCACTGTCCGGCTCGAACTAGATCGCCTCTTGACAGCGCTAAACTTCGAAATTTGTTGAGCTCCGCATCGGGCTTGTGCTTGAGGAAGACTTGTCGTGGATGACAGGATACTCCATGTCTGGCTGGATTGATTGTGTCGCAAGGGTCGTAAAAGCTCAGGAACCGACGCAGCATACTGACTGTATATGAGTCGGTATCAACACGTCGCAGCAAAGGAGGCAGCAGCATGACGAAACATCCATAGGAGCCAGTGCCCCCGTTATGGACGGGCAGCAAGCCTCGCACTTCGAGAGCAGTCCGCACGACAATGAACAGGTCGTGGAGGCCTTCAAATTTGGCAAGATAATTACGCGTGACTTTCTCTTGAGGCTCCGCAGTGTCGGTTGCCACGATCTGGAAATCGATCCCAGAAGAACGATGCTGGAAATTTACTGCGAATGTGTTAGGACACAAGCCATTTAATAGTCGCATTGTCGGTATGGGCTATGCCCATCAGACTTACTGATCGGGTGCATGCCTTCTCCTCGCATGGTGACCAAGCCAAATTTCGCAGGGTCTTTCTTTAAGGCACGATGTATGACAGACAGTCGAGCGCGCATCGTCTTTGCGTATGCGTATTTGTTGAGCTCTGTGGAGGCAGTATCCTCGGCCCATATGCGAATGTCAATGTCAGAGGTCGGCATCGCAAGTCCAGTCTTTTCTGAACCATGAATCTCGACTTCAGTCGCCAATTTTACTTCAGCTGCCAGAATCGCGCGAAGCATGTCTAAAACTTCCTGCTTTGCCACTTGCCTTGCAATGCGTTCCAATCGCGTTGGCTTCATGAACGTTGCGAATCGAGAGATCTCCCTGCTGAGCTCGTGCTTCGCATATTCTTCACCTTGTAATTTGGTGTTCGTACCGCCCGGAAAGTTCAGATCCCACGGGGTCGGAGGTAAAGACGAGTTCTTAGCGGGCGGTGCACGAGGCAAGACAGCGCGTGGTAAGTAGTCGAACGCGGCCTTCATAAGCTCGCGGTCGTCCGCAGTCAGCCTACGTCCATTCTGCCTGTCTTCGTGTAGCTGACGATTCAGTGCCACCAAGTTCCCGATAGCAGCCTTCCAACCCTCTGCATCAACGACCTGTTTCCGGTATCTTGGGCCAATCCAGTACTGCCGATCGGACATGTCTAGCTCGTACGGTCGTCCATTTTGGGATGCTTTGCGGGCGTGCGCAAGCAGTACGTGGCGAGCATGGTTCTGATGTGGTGAGTCCTCGTTTGGAGGTGCTCTCTCTTGTATTCGATCGCCTTGCTCATTGTCGGCAGCGTGCTCTTTGGCAGCTTGTTGTCTCAATCTTTTCCGAGCAACTCTCTCCGGCCAATTCGAGGCGATAGACCGTATTTTGGGAGGCTCTTGCTGTCTCGATTCTGCACGTTTGTCTTTCCCGAGAGTCCTCGTCTGCGGCAGCTCTTCCCACCCAGTTGGCTCCCAAGCAGAAGGAACGCGCTCATCATCAGCGCGACACCGATTGGCAGTACTGTTGAACGCTGCGCGTAGTGCCAGCGACGGATTGTATGCGTTGCCCGCACGGCATGTGGCCCGCCATGTTGGTCGCTGGCATTGCATGAAGGTGTATCAGTGTCTCTGGTCAGTGCATACAGCTTAAGCTTACGCTCGACGCGTTCAGTTCACTTCGGAAGCCCGTGACGAGCCTTCCGATGGGTCTTGGCATATTGTTTGACCAAGAGAGTAGATGCATAACAGCAGCAGTGAACATGGGATACACACAACGATCTTTCAGGTAGACTATACATCTATCGGGCAGCGCGTCCGGAGACGTACGCTATGCAGCAGCCCTCTAGTGAACCCTTCTCATTGCTCGTCCGATGCTTGTCACACTGAAGGCAAGAAGTCTTTCAAGCAAGCGTGTCCAATTGCACGCCTGCTGACTCCGAACGCCTTCGCTCCCATGCCTTCCTATGCATCGCGCATCCTTGAAATCAATTGGCAAAGCCTTCTCCGTTTGCGCCATATGTCCATACGTCGAAGCTGCAAGTCCCGCGACTGGATAGCCTTTGCTTTGGACTGCTTCTACCATCTTCTCTGATCGTTTCCATATCCATGGCTCACTTTGCCGCTCCACCAATTGGCGGGTCATCCGCAGGGTCGATCTCGGGGCGTAGTGAGACCAGGTGATCTCTGACCAGCTCGAAGCTCAGCCAGCTGCTCGCCATGCTGGGTGCGACTTTGAGCAGATTCGGTACGATGCCCTTGTACATACCGCGAACGCCTTCTTGCGCCACGATCTTGCTGACAGCGTCGAATATGCCAGTATACTGGAAACCCATGCCGGACATTGAGTTCACCTGGAAGCGTCGTCGGAGTACATCGCTCGTCTGTCGTTAGCTTGGTTACTGCTCATCCATGTCCTGACCAATGACTCACAATGGGTAGGTAATAGTCTGTGCCACTGCACCAGATATAGCGCCTGCGCTCAGCTTTCCAATTGGCGATGGGTTCTGCTCGCCCGCAGGTGTGAAGTACTGCCGTACGCTTTCGTACACCATGAAGTTCAGGCCGACATATGGTGCTACTCCCGCGACTGTTGGGATGATTCCACGATACAAGGCCCAAAAACCTCCTTCTGTCTTGTACATGATGCCCAGTGTTCCGAACATGCCCGGCATCTTCTTCTCGGCTCTTGCTGCGGCCTCTTTGCTCAGATTTGCGAATGACGCTGACTGGATCGATAATCGCGTCCGTACGATATCGAGGGGATATGTGAAAGTGACTGAAGTGATTCCAGCAATCGCGCCGCAGACCAGACGTCGCTCTGGTGGCAGAGGCGCTCCGGGCGATGGTTCAAAGTACTATTCCCAGCATTAGCGCAGCTCTCGCCAGAGCTCCCTGATTCAACTTACTGGCTTGTATAGGTTGTAGCTCCCAAATTGCACCGCGCTGTAGGGCACGATGCGTATGCAATTCGTTCCGTTTCCAGCCATCATTCCCTTGAAGCCCTCCTCTCTCCAAATCTTGCCCAGCGCTTTGGGAATGCTCATCTTATACTCAGTCCTTCCTGTCGACTGGACTTGCAACAGAATCTTTAATCGCTCCAATGGAGATACCACAGTCCTTGACACTGCTCCTGCGACGCCTCCAGCTATAAACGATGCGACCACGGCTTGCGACAGCCATGATCGTACTCCATAAAACTGCACTTCCGCTTTTTCATCCTCCTCGGGTGCTTTCTCCGTCGCCGACATGTTTGTGAAGAGTTTGTGGGCCTACTCCAGCCTGGGTTTTCGTACTGTACTCACTTTCAATGACCCATGGAGAACGCGTTCCAAGTCCACATTGGAACACCCAGAGTGTCCAGCTGACTTTGGTGGTCCTTCGCTCCGGCGCAGAGGAGGCTAGTTTGCGGCTATCATCAGTGTGCCGTGTAGGTGGTTGCGCGTGGTTTTGCGTTGGTCGTTGTTGTTGTGGATGAAGCTGCCAGAGATTAGAGGATGCGATACAAATACACAGCGAGCCTTGGTCTATCGGTGATGATGTGTCGCGAAGAATCCTCGTTGACCTCCCAATGCTGCACAGTCAGTCGTTACAGCCAAGCCGGGACGTTGACCGTGTTGGATGCCGACGCTCAAAGTTTCTACCGGCCGGCAATCTTCTTCCTGTGCTTCTTCTTGTTCGACTTTGACGCAGTGCTTCTGAGATGTCGAGATCTGGCAAATTGTGCTACTCGTCTGTTGAGTGGCACAGAGTCTTGCTGTGGTGCGAGAGACCATATACATGTGCTGCCATCACAGGGGAGTCGCCGCCTCAAACAGCGAGGTGAGTGACCATGTCACTCCGTGACACTCCTTTCTCGCCTGTCCATTTGCCGCTGCCGTCGCCGCCGCACGAGTAAGGGAAGATAACTCGAGGGATATAGTACTTACTTCTCTGGCGCAAAGCGCCTTGCTGGCTTGCTCCCGGTGGAGCGATGGTGGCGTGGTTGTGTTGGAGAGCGAGAAGAAACAGCAAATAAGTTCAAAACAATACTTCCAAGTGAGGTTTCTGACAACCACGTCACACGAGCTCTAATTCGCTGCAATGCAGTAAGTGAAGCAGCATAACGGCGCGCGCGCTTCACTTTCACCTGGCGACATCACTCACAGATCCAAAGAGATGATATACGAAACTACTTGGGAACGTGCTACACGGTCATGCTGACTGCTGAAGCTGAAGCACCTTCTCCATCCTTGATCAATAGCCGCGCCCACAAGCAGGCCTTCCTCGTCCAGCCAGTGCCATCAAACACATCAGAGTCGGCCGTTCAGCAGCAACAGCACTCTCCTCTTCATCAACCACCAAGCTCCCAGGGAGACCGCAGACCTCCCATGCTCTCAATAAATCGATCAGAGTCAGTGCCTCGTCCATTCCGCCCTGAGATGCACTAACGACCAAACCACCAAGCAACCCTCCACCATCCATCACCTTCACCTGATCTCATAAAGACTACCATCATCCACCACCCCCATCTGTATCCAATCTCACAGCGACACGCCAGTCCCTCAACAATCAGTAAACTCCTCAACCTGCTTCGCCACCTTATTAACCCCACTCCTCACCACCTCCGCCGCCCCCTTCGCCCCCTCCACAATCTGCTTAGCCGGACTAACCGACTTACTCCGACTCTTCCCACTATTCGCCTTCTCCTTACCATCAAGATAATCAACTGTATCCGGTCCGTGAGTCCAAGTCAAGTCCGTCAAAGTCGACCCCGACGAGCTCTTCTTCGCTGGTGATTTGGAGGATTTTGGTGGGGTCTTTTCGGACGGTGCGGCGGAGGGTTTCTTGGTGGTGGTGGTGTTGGTGCTCTTCTTCGAAGAAGCTGGAGCGAGTGGTGCACGAGGAGGGAGAGATTTTCTGGCTTTCTTGACTTTTTCTGGTCCGACGGCGTTGGCAGCGGGTTTCTTCGAGTGAGCTGTCTTCTTAGCTGTGGACTTCTTGGGAGCGGCTTTGGTAGCGGCACGCTTCTTCGGACCAGCTGTCTTCGCGGATGTCTTCTTCGCAGTCGTCTTCGTCACACCTGTTGGCTTCGTGGCTTTGCTGGCAGCTGGTTTCTTGGTCGTGGACTTCTTTTCCGTCTCCTTTTTCTTTTCTGCTGCCTTGGCCTCTTTTGCTGTATCGGCAGCTTTCTTGATAGCTTTCTCGGCGGCCTCCTTGATACGCGTGCTCTTCGGGCGCGTACCGGTCGCAGGCGCTGCTGAAGCAGGCTTGATTTTCGCCATTCTGGTGCTGGTCAGTAGGAGAAATGGAGCGTGTGCGAGCGCGCATACCTGATGGTCTACAGTATCGCGTGGTGTCAATCGCGATTTAGATCAGTATAGTGGTACGAAACGGTGAACGTGAACCCCAAAACACTTCAAAGCTCATACAGATCTCTCCATCATTCTGCATCAATTGTTTATCGCAATGTTGGTCTCGCCAGAGGAAACACAAGAATGCAGCCCAATCTTACGCCGTGATCAATGCTTTTCCGTTCCTTGTCACATTCCTCGTGATACAACACAATCTAACTTGAACGCCCTACCGCAAAGTATTAAAGTATTCGGCCTACGCCGTAAGTCCATTGACCTTGGTCATGCGGTCATTCATGAAAGCAAAGAAGCTGACGGGCGAGGCTGAGATGCCCATGGTGTAGATGAATCTACTGGCCAGGTAGCTGCCGAAGATCGCGCGGAGATAGCTGTCAGGTACCTAGGTCAATCGTGTTAGCGATGAGACAATATAAATGTTGTTCGGAGTAGTCTTACCCGCTCAATGATCTTGTCGAGGCCGACCTTCTGCAACAGCAGGTTTGGCAGCGCGTCAGACAGAACACTCCTCCTCAACGCCACGTTGTTCCAGAGCTCGGTCCCTTGCAGCTCCTCGTCCATCTTCGTAATAGCCAGACTCAGCTGATCAGACAACAGACTCTTCGGTGCACCAGTCTGCTGAGCTTCACGCCAGATAGCCTCGAACTCGAGTCTAGCATTTTCCTGGATTTTCGCTTGCACTTGACGCACATAGTCTTGGTAGAATTGCGGCACCGAACCATCAGGCTGGACGCACATGTTCTGCAGGAAGCTCTCATCATCAAAGGATAGAGAGGCAAGGACCTCAAGCGACGAACTCGTCACACCACCCTTGTTCGCGGAAGCGTCCTTGAACACGACTGCACCGGCCTTCTCAAGTCGAAGCTTGGCCTCTTGGGTGATGAAGAGGTTGGCGCCCTCGACAACGTAGGGAATGATGGCCTTGCCGTTTGCGATAAGCTTGTTCGCACTTGTGAAATCGATCGACTCTGGACGACCGCCGCATGGCACGAAGACATCGAACTTCTCCTCGCTGCGCAGATGGAAAGTGTTCCGGAAAGACGTTCCGTTGTTGACAACCTCGCCAGAAGGTAGCGTGATACTGTTGTCGTCAACCAGAACGCGGTAGCCTTCTTGCGACAATTTTGATACGTCGTAATGAACGATCATCTTGCGCTCCTTGGCAAGGCGAAGCAGCTCCTCACGGTTGAGACCTTGAGGGTCGTACAAGACGCCAGAGCCATCGACGATAGCGCAGTACTTCTCGTTGCCGAGCAAGATCTCATTCGAGCCGAGATCACCATCCGGACCACCAGTCTGTAGTTTCCGGACTTGAGTCTCATCGAGCTCGAGCTTTCTGTAGATTCCCTTGACATACTCGCGCACACTCAAAGTCGTCATACCGTAGGAGTCGTGAGGAATACCACCAAGCTTTGGCGACTTTCCTGTGAAGAACGACTTCCACCATGGTGCACCGCGAGCACGAGCATGCTCCGTAGCCCAGTTGACAAGATCTGCAGTGTTCTCGTCAGGACCCATGAAGAGTATCTCCTCCTTTCCATGAAGATCAACAATTGGATCCTTGATACCGGGACTCGTGGGTGGCAGCAGCAGATCCATGATACTGTCGATGTACTTCTCAAAAGCAACAGTCGTCTTGTCCTGGTGGGCCATGTCAAGGAGCACAACACCTTTGCTGCCACCTTCTGGGATATCCTTGTTCTTGCGTTGCTGGGTATTGGCCAGATTGTAGTTCTCGTCAAACAGAGATCGTGCATTGATAGAGTACGCCTCCTTGCTGCGAGACTTGACGATACGGATGCCTCCACGAGCAATATCCCTGAAGCGCAGGTGGAATCCTCTAAACTCCGAGCTGACGACGAGGAACATGCCGTATAAAGGCTGAGCGTACTCCTCTGATGGCAGGAATGATGGGTTCAGCCGGAAGCTCAGAGCCACCTTAGTAGGTGTGTAGAAGTTCGTCTTCAGCACGGACTGGTTGAAGATGCGGAAAGCGGTCATGACCATGTTGTGGTGATCGTTTGATACAGTCTTCTCGATCAGGACCTTCAGCTCCTCGTCGGTATAGATTTTGTCAATCTTCATTCGCAGGTAGGATAGCGTTGGCAGGAAATCATCCTGGTCGCCACGTGTCTGTACGTAGTGTGCATTGGCGAATGCCAGGTACAGCGATCTGATGAGGTCAGGGTATTGGTTGATGATCTCCAGAATATAGTCCGCAGTGAACGTCTCTGTACGCAGCCTCTTCTTAAGCTTGCCAAGCAGTTCAGCGTGAACGCTATTGCTCGTGTCAAGCAACGACTTGAGCGTGTTGTATTCGCCTCCCAGTCTGTTCAGGAAATGCTGCACAAAGACCCAGACACAGTGAGCGTAGACCGATTCCTGGAGGGAGAGACGGCCGCTGCTGAAGTGTGACTGAAATCGATTCTGTGGGATGCAGTAGAGCAGAGACACCTCCTTCATCACCTGATGGATGCTGGCCTCGATCGGAGGGTGCTTGGCTGAGATTGCGGTTGGTCCTGGACGAAGATAGATCGACATGATCGTAATGCCGTTGCTGAACTGCTCCACGTACTTTCTCGACGAAGTCAGGCCGTAGTAGTGGTACAAATCACTCAAAGCAGCGAACATGCCCAACGCAGATCCTTGCTTAAAGCCCACGACCAGACGCTTCTCGCGTGTGCCCTCAACATCATACATGTCAATGACAGGACCGGTCCTCTTCACCACTGCGTCCATGACGCTTTGGTAGATGTCTCTGGTGTTTGCGGTGGTCTTTTGCAGAAACCTCTCATCTCCCAGCTCTTCCACTTTGGTCTCATTCTCGCCTGGAGACTTGTTCTTGAACGTAGCCTGATATACGAAGTAGCATCGAAGCGACTGATCGTTGTTTCCACCCGGCATCTTGCTAGGCGACCTGAAGGACTCCACTCTGTAGCTATTCAGGCCTCTGCTGCCATCGAGGTACTTGCTCTCTAGCCTCTTCTCGAAACCTGAACCGTGCTGTGAAGACAATCCAGGCACACTAGTGTCGATGTAGACTGCATGATCTGCAGCCTCTTTTTCGAGTCGAATTTCCAGCTTCCTGTCATCTCTGGCAAACGCTGCAATCTTGGCTGCGTATAGAGAGTGGATATGGCTGACAATGGCATCGACGGTCTCGGTGCTGAAGTACATGTCGTCAATGCCGAGCTCGTTGTAGAACCACTTGGTTTCTAGTTCCACGACATCGGCAGGAATGAAGCCCTTCTCTTCCACCTTGTCCATGACTTCCTCCATCTGGTGCTCTTTGCCCTCAAATTTGGGCGCGACATATCCAGAGCCCTTGTCGTGCACGATTCGGTGTGGAAGTCCGCCAGGCACGCTCAAAAGTGTGGGCTGTGGTGATGGCTGACGACCAGGCGTCCGCACCACGTTGTCGAGCAGCTTATTCTGCGGTTGCGCAGCTGTGCCATTGACGCCATTCGTGCTGGCGCCATTGACTTGTTCTGTCGCCATGATGGGTGGTGGTGCTGTTTGAGGCGGTGGTGTTCAAGAGTACGTGGCTTCAATGCTGCGACAAAGTCAGATGACTGCAAGGAAAGCTGATGGCCCTCTCAGACAAAGACGTCCGACGAAGCAGCTGGCGGTGAATCTCTGGCTCTCAGCAGCAGCCTCATCAACCAACAGGCTTGGCTGCAAACCTGACCTCAGAGGACTCGTGAGGCATTTTATCGCCAGGGAGCAGCAAGACCACGGCTTCCCGTTGCCTTGCGTCTGAGCGTCTGAGCTGACTGAGCTGCTGACCTGCCATCCGCCATCGTGGAGGCGCAGCATCGTGCTCGCTCGGATTGTTTCAAACTCACCTATGATTCCATTGATCGATTGGCGGCGATAGCTTATCGGACACTCGACAGCAGTAACACAAGACAATCTCGAAGAGCGAGCAGGTGGATTATATGAAGGAAAGCCTTGCCTACCGCAGCAGCGAGCACGTCTCCAGCTTCAAATACTCGCAATAGCTGTCCACGTCCTCATGCGCATGCACTTACTTAAAAATTACGAGAGAGATCAACTCGGTTGCTGGCGGCATAAATCATATTTCACTGCGTACCTGACCAAGGCCACGCTAGTTAATGGCCCCGGATCGCCAGGTACACTACTCAACCGCCGCTACTATTTCTGACTGATCAGCTGCCTCGCGGGACGTCTGGCAGAACTGCCTCGTGGTCTGCTGTTTTCGCTGCTGCCGTGGTCCTCGTGCAATGGACCAAGACGCGAACATTGTCAGCAATGAGGGGACAGCACATTGATTCCACCGCTGCCCGACAGAAACCCTTGTCGGCAATTGTCACAAGGTGCAGAAAGCTGTCGGCTTGTGTAGCCGGTCAGCCTGCGCAAGTCGTTCCGACTGCGCCATATTCGAGAACGAATGGTGCTTTGTGGGGAAGTCTTCGCAAGCATTGAGGTCATTTGATCTTTCGATTCTGCGTTTCCTATGAACATAATTCGTTGCGCTCATTCGTGCTCTGCTTCGCGTGCGAAGTGGCTTCCTCTATTACCCAATCGATAACTGTTCTGTGTCTGTACATTATCCAATCTCTCCATGCGTTCCGTCGCTATGCCGCTAAAACAATCAAACAGACAAGAACGTGCGCTGTCGAAGTCATCTCCGCCTTCCCCAGTGCGGAGGTTTGGCCAACTAGAGACATGTTCGCGCAGCGCTATGACTAAACCACGAAAACCATGGCCGTGAAGACGACAAGGGCGCTGGTCAACAGGAACCCAAGCCCTGGCATGGGAGACGATGCTGCTCTCACCGCACTGCCAGTATGTGTGACGGATGCGGTGACAAAGCTGCTGCCGTCGTCGGTCGCCAGCGTGGCCAGGCCAGTCTCGGTGCCAGTGACAGCCTTGAGTTTCTCTGCGCGGAACACTCCAGGTGTGGCCTGAGCGCCAGCGAGCCAAGTGGTGGGCAAGCCTCCATCATCCCAGCCAGTGGACGCGCCAGCTGGCACGTAGATCGTGGTAAGGAAGCCTTGGTCGTTGTATTTGGTGACAGGAGATCCGGCATCACCACCTGAAGGCGTGGGCGAGGCTTCCACTGCAGACACAGAGAGCGATGGCGATGACAGCGTGGATGGGGACGGTGACTGGAGACATTTGTTAGCGTGTTCGACTATCAAGGACGCACTGGGATCATCTTACTCACTGGGGCTGCCGACGGTGGAACGACCTTGCCCGAGCCACTGATGGACCAGCCGGATGGCAGACCAGGCAGAGTGGTGTACGAGACAGTAGCCGTGTTCGTCGCATGGGTTCCGCTCCAACCCTCATTGCCGCTCGTCGTCGATGTGATTGCGGGAGCATTGGTAACGGTGACACTACCACCAGAGTTGCCATTGATCTCGCCTCCAGTCGAGTCGATGCTCTCCCACGTGCCGCTTGTGTCGCCGTAGCTGTACGCGCTGCCAGTGGAGTAGTCGACAATCGAGACAGAGCTGACATACATGGAGAATGGACCAGCTGAGTAGTCCACAGCACCGCCAGCCCAGGAGATCGTGCCTTCGTTGTTTGCAGGATCACCGCCGGCCCATGAGCCGAGCTTGAGCTGCATGGGTGTCTGTGGGTACTGCCCTTGAGCGTCGCCAGCGTTGAGCACGCGAATCGTCTTGTCGTTGATGGACCACACGATCTGGTCTTTCGTCCACTCGACAGTGTATGTGTGATATTCGCTCTGCGTGTTCGTGATGGCGTGCACGGCAGCTCGGTCGTACGTCGTGGTCTGGCCTTTTCCGAAGTAGTTTGACTGCACTTCGTCGTTTCTTCCGCCCAGCCACTCCCAGTCGATTTCGTCAAGAGTATCACTTTGAAGCACCGCCGAGCTGACAATGCCTGTGCCGGGTGCGGCCTTCATCGTTACAGAGTACTTGCCGAACATGATGTACCATTTCGAGCTGAGTGTCGGCGCTTGGCCAGAGCCTGCGACTGTGAAGACTGCGCCATCTGGACCGTAGGTGGGATTGCTTGAGGCGGTGAATTGATCCGACTCGCCGTCAGCGAAGTTGACCGTGAGGGATCTTCCAAGAGCTGGATTGGGTGCGCAGCCGGATTGTGTCGTTGGGTTGCAACTCGAGTATGTTTGTGCAGTCGAGGGCGAAATCAGGGCTGCTATGGTCGCAATTGCTGCGAGCCGCAGTGGCGAGCGCATGCTGAGGAGGTTGTTCAGCGTGAGCATTCTAAGAATGCGACGTTATCGATGGCTGTCGTGTGTCTGTTTGCTGTAGCGGTAATGCTGTGGTGCTCAAAGACGGTACTGTGGTCAAAAAAACTGCTGCTACCGCTGCTGTACAATGGAAAGAGGCAGGTGCGTGGTTGAACGAGGGAAGAGCGAACGGTTGATGTCTGGGTGAATACTTATTATCATTCTGATGCCTGGATGGCCTACTGCTGACGACGAGAATGGCTGGTTTGCCAATGATGCTCTGCAGAGTCAAGATTGTTCATAAAGAGGCTGGGACGATGCGAGGAGGTCAGAGATGGCTGGGAACCGCGATCAGATCCTTGGCACCTCGGCCGGCGACGTTTTAGCCGAAGAGCATGACTGGCTCACAGCTTCAATTACAAGACTTTGCCAACGACCACGTTGTCTGTGTTTCTGTGCCTCACCTCCTCATATATCGAACATTTGGCTCACCGCAATGTCTTTGACGAACGCGTCACCAGAGGATGCAGCTCGTGCTGCCAAAGTCTCGTCACGCACGCTTGGAATCTTGTCTGAAAACGCCAGGAACCACGCCTTGGATGCAATTTACGATGCGTTGGCAGCAGCAAAAGACGATATCCTTGCTGCGAATGCTGTAGACCTGGAAAAGGCGAAACAGTCAACGGCCAATGGAGAATTGAACCCCAGCATATACAAGCGACTTGACCTGTCCCGAAAGGGCAAGTTTGATGATATGCTGCAGGGGATCAAAGATGTTCGAGGCCTGCCAGATCCAGGTAGGTGGCGCCCCAGCACTTCTCTACTCATACTCATACATCATATGTCCATTTCTTTGCATCACAGACTGTCATCTGAAACGCCCTGCTGACTCTTCCAGTCGGCAGAGTGGACTTAAGAACAGAGCTTGATGATGGCCTCATTTTGCAACGTCAAACATGTCCCATTGGAGTGCTCCTGATCATATTCGAGGCAAGGCCGGAGGTCATTGCCAACATTGCCTCATTGGCGATCAAGTCAGCCAATGCAGCAATCCTGAAAGGTGGCAAGGAATCGACAGAATCATTCAAGATCATCGCTTCGACCATAGGGAAAGCTTTGGAAGCCACAGAGGTGCCCAACGACTCGATCCAACTGGTAGCAACTCGCGATGCGATAGACTCATTACTCACACTGGGCCAGTACATTGACCTCGTCATCCCACGAGGGTCCAATGAGCTCGTGAGGCACTGCCAAACTAAGGCTCACATGCCAGTGCTTGGGCATGCCGATGGTCTATGTGCCCTTTATCTGCATCCCGATGCCGATGTCAAGATGGCTGTGGACCTGATAGTGGACTCTAAGACGGATTACCCAGCTGCCTGCAATGCCCTGGAGACATTGCTGGTTCACGAAGATGCCTTGACGACTCTCCTGCCTGCCGTTGCCGAGGCTCTCATTGCCAAAGGCGTCACGCTGCGGTGTGACGCCGCCTCAAAGTCTGCTCTCTCATCTGCACTTGGAGATAAATCGCAGTCAATACAAGACGCTACAGACGCGGACTATGAAACAGAATTCCTTGATCTTGTCCTTGCGGTCAAGACGATAAAGGCAACTCCCGGAGAGCCGAACAACGCAGTAGATGCTGCCATTGAACATATCAACACATTCGGCTCGCATCACACCGACGCTGTAATCACGGCTTCCAAGGAAGTTGCGGACCGCTTTTGCAACGGCGTAGATGCTGCTTGCAAGTATTGGAATGCCTCTACCCGCTTCAGTGACGGCATGCGGTTTGGTTTCGGCACAGAGGTAGGCATCAGCACCAACAAAGTCCATGCCAGAGGGCCAGTCGGCCTCGAGGGGTTGATGATACATGAATACCGCATCGCAGGCAATGGCCAAACCGCAGCAATGTACGGTTCTGGAGGGAAGAAATTCAAGCATGCTAAACTGCCGTTGCAGTAAGCTCAAGAAGTATAGACGGCAGCCAAGCGCAAGCGTGAGTGCAGGCATGTTTTAAAGTTGACTAGGTCAATATCAAACTCGATTCATCCCGCATGCGGCCCATGATCGCAGCAATAAAGACGACTGTACTTTCGAAGACCTTTAAAGGTTACAAGCTCAACACGGCTCCCATCACTGTTCTCCTGTGGTGATCAGCAGAGCTCCGCTGGCCGAGCAGCTTCTTGCCTATTTGGGACAAAAAGTGCTATCTTGCATTGCCAAGACCCGAACAATGGGTCCGGGATGGACTGCTGTGGGGAACAGCTCTACGAAGCTAGCTATTCTCAAAGGATACTACCTATCGGCCTTCTTATCGCAAACTATAGCTATGCTTGATGAAGGGCTTCAGAGCGCGCAAAAAGGTCCAGTGAGCTCACTCCGTCGTTCAAGCATAGTCTCTCGATTTCAACCATGGACCTCCTCCTGAAGCACACAAGCTGGAATACTTCTGACTTGCAGAACAGTACTGACCTGCAAAGATTGTATAGCTATGCACGCATCACCTCAATGGTCGACTTCTCGGCCAGCCCTTATATCACGTACGGAATCTGGCTGGGCATTGCGATTCTGGTCTCCGTCCTGGTCCAATCAAGACAGTCAATGTGGCGCAAGCTTCGACCACAACATATCGATGCGTCTACAAACGCCGCGACCAAGGCGAATGATCACGGCGGTCAGTGACCACACCAAAACAAGCTACACCCACAAGCTGACAAGAATCTCAGCATGGCAGCCCAGCGACTTTGAACGCCCAGCAGCGAAGCCATATCCCAACTGGTCAGTGACCGATACGCCACCACTCCCATACCGTCCATTCCGTTATGGACCCACATACAACATCACAATGGGCCTCCGCTCTCTCCAATGGGACGACTGGATCGAACTCGACAACCACTACCTCCGCTACCACGCCGACAAGAAACGGCGCATCGATGAACGCGGAAGTAAATGCTGCAAAATCGACGACTCTGATCCGCGCTACTTCGACGGCGCCCTCGAACTCCTCGAAGAACTCGCCTCCTACCTCCCAGAACGCTACCCATCCATGTTCAAAAAGACCTTCATCGGCATCGACAACATCGTCACCCACGAAAGCTTCGACATCCGCAAAGACCACCTCACCGTCTCCACCCTATCCCCTGACTCCAACACCAACAACAATCCAGACCCAGTCTCCGAATCCCCCATCCAACTCTGCGCCCGCCTCATCCAAGACGACCTCGCGATAATGTTCGAAAAGCCCGATGGCCAATACTACCTCCTCGCCGGCGCCATACTGCTCCCGGGCTTCTGGCGTCTCTCCGATAAATTCGGTATGAGCCTCCCCGAACTCCACACCTCCGGCTCCGTCCCTGGCTACGAGTCAAAACTGCACAAAGGCATGACAAACTTCTTCCGCAGAATCTCACCCGAAAAAGCGTTTCTAAGGAATAATTATTTCATCCAGGTCGATGAGGATTTGGCGTGGAGCTATAGCATCGGCCACGAAGATAGCGAGGTGGGACATACCTGGGACGCTGCGGAGAAGGACAGGGCGATTGAATGGCATTATTTTCGGTCGGAGAGGCAGTCTTTGAGGAGGTTGCCGAGGAGTAGAGGGGTGGTGTTCACGATAAGGACGTATTTTCATCCGATTACAGAGATTGTGGAGGAGCCGTATGTTCCTGGGAGGTTGGCGAGTGCCATTAGGAGTTGGGGGGAGGATGTGAGTCGGTATAAGGGGAAGGAGAGGTATGGGGATGTTTTGTTGGAGTATTTGGATCGGAAGCACGAGGAGCAGGTGAGGAATGGGTTAGATCTGGAGAAGGAGGATGAGGCGAGGAGTTATCCGTGGTAAGCGGTATTCAGATGTCGGCAGATACAAGTGCTATTGTTTATGTTGTAGAATTGCCATCATCCTCTGACAACGGGTGCGGTTTGCACATGGGCACAGCTAGACTCATGGCCCGACACCTGGCATATTCATACATCCATGTGCTATAACGTGTATCTCGTTCTGCCACTAGGCGCACCATATCTGTCTAGTAGAATTGGGTACTGTCTGCCTTGTTCATCATTCTCTCGCAGCCAGCACATCGTCCGCATCCTTCAGAAGAAACTGTTCTTTCCTCCGCTCGACTCTTGTTTCTGCTGACCTAGAGCGTGTCAGCAAACCACGGTACGTTGAGCGAAAGCTCTCACGTACCTTGACCTGCCTCTTCATTCTCGGTAGGCTCTTCTTTCTTCTGTCTGTTCTTGCCACTTACGCCCTCCCACACTCCGCTGCCGAGGTTCCCGAGGCCTTTTCCAACGCCACCGACTATGGAGGTTCCGCTGCCGATGACATCGCCTTTGCCTAGCTTACCAACACCTTCTCCTAGACCTCCAGTGACGCCAGAAACAGTGCCGCCGACACCTTTGGTGAGCCCTTCGACCTGAGAGCGAATTAGCGCATACTACGTGCAGTGGTGAATTTGATCGACATACTGTACCACCTGCACGGCCTGGGACATAGCTGCCAGCAGTCTTGCCCACGCCGCTCACGGTTGAGTCAAGACCTTGTCCAACGCCATCGACCTAGGCAAATTGAATAAGCACAACATATCCAAGCATACCATTCATCAATGACTCACAGTCTTGCCTACGCCACCAGTGGCTCCTGCAGCAGTCTTGCTGACATTGTAGTTACCAATGCCGCTGGCGGTGTCACCAACCGTCTTGCCCAAGCCTGAAGCAGTCCCAGAGACCGTCTTTCCAAGTCCGGCAGTCGTGTTCTGCGCAGCCTTGCCTACAGGACCACCAACTAGTGAGATCTAGCATTAGCACAATTCTGCGAGGATCCAGCCAGAATCCATCAAGCGATGGTTGTCAACTTACCAGTGGCGTTGATCCCTTTGCCTAGACCAGAAACGGTGGCATCAGCACCTTGACCGACGCCGGACACAGCTGAAGAGACAGTAAGTCAGCATTCAAATCGCGGATGGTCGACCAAGCTTTCGCTGCATGGTCTCGATCATGGCACAATGCTGAATAGTACTTACTTGCGCCTGCACCTTGACCAACGCCAGATACCGTCTTTCCAGCACCTATTGCATGTATTAGCCTGCTCTCGAGCGCAATCGCCGTACAGGCACAAAACATGATCATTCCTACCTTTGGCAATACCAGCACCAACGCCTTTAATGTCTTTGTTGCCAATTGCCTTCCCAGTGCTAGTCGCAGTATCGGCCAGGTTACCGACTGCAGAGTCGGTTGTGTTCTTGACATTCTTCACAGCATCATTTCCAAGCTTGCCAACATTTGTCGTGGCATCAGTGGCAGTTTGAGTGGCACCTGTGCCAGCCTTATTGACCTTCTTGGTCACTGGTGCAGTTCGTCCGCCAGATGCCGTGTCGAGAGTGCCTGCGAACGGCTATCAGCACATTCTCTCCTTCACTACTGCCGATATGTCGAGCTGCCATGATGGACATCGTCTTGGAGACATCGATACCACAATCGACGAACGCCTTGCAGAAGCCCAAAAGTCACGATCAACGCGATCGGATCTGCAGCTTGCGAGGCTTGGGCTTGTTGCAATTGTCCGCCGCAGCTCTCCATCGATCAACCAGCCAAGCAGGCAGAAGTTGCTCTATCACGCTAGGGTCCGCAGCACTAAAGTCCATGCGTGAGGGGACGTTCGGAGCTGAAGACGTACCTGTGGTCGCTCCTACACCTTTGTTGGCAATTCCGCCTACATTCCCAACCGTCTTGCCAGCCGTGTTCGTGACTGCATTCGTGCCCTTCTGTGCAGTGCCTGTCACTGCCGATGTCGTCTTCTGTGCCGTGTTGGGTGCAGGCTTGGACACGCTACCTGTGGCAGAGCCTGCGGACTTCTTGTTCTGTGGCAGGATCTGAGGAGGGACAGGCTTTCTCTGCGCTGCAGCTGGTTGCTGAGCTCCGCTGCTCGCTTGTTCAGCGACTTTAGAAGGCTGCACTTTCGGTGGCACTGGCTTTTTGACTGGTGCTGCACTTCCACCGGCAGGTTTGACTGGCGTAGTGCTCGAAGTGGTGGCCGGCTTCTTTACTGGCACGGGCGATGACTTGGCCGGTGTTGTCTTTGAGGGTACTGAGGGCGTCGACTTGGCTGGAGTGGCTTTCGTTGGCGTGGGTTTCGCGGCTTTGGGCGGAGCGGGCTTGGACGGTGTCGTTTTCGAAGCAGCACTTGTTGCAGGCTTCGGGGGTAGCTTTTTAGGGGTCGCCTTAGTAGACTTCAATGGATCGTTGTCCACCATATTAATCTTCGACATTCCAGCTTTAGCTGCCATGTTAGCATTGCTATCCACTGATGCGGCCTAAAGTCCAAATGAGAGAGGTCTGGACGCCACAGCATTATCGTTTTACACGCCCTTTTCTGCGCACTGATGATCACGCTCAGAGGACATACTCAGGTAGTAATAGCCCAATGCTGCAGCCCCAGTCACCACTGGCGCGACGCGCCAGGGATAGCTGCCATAGCTATTCGAGGACGTACCTTCGAGCTCGCCCTGCTGCTTCTTCAGACCGTCGACCTTAGACATGGTGATATAGCTCTTTCTCAGTGCAAGGAAAGAAACGTTAAGAAAATGGAAATCGAATGCAATAGCTACCGTGACCAAGTTTATGAAAGGCGCATTGAAGAGACCATTTCATTGAGGCGTCAGCTGCCTTCGTTTCACAATGTCCGTCATGGCCGCATGGCAGAGGAGCATACATTCACACGTCATTGTGCTCCAGAAGCGATGGAGACGAGATGGACAGGTGTGGCGCATGAGCGCGTTCCAGGAATGCGAACGCTGCGTGTCCAAGTTTTCATCCCTGTTCACTCTACGATGTACGGCTCGACTCGACTCCTGCCGCGCTCCACCTCTTCCAACGTCCAGTGGAGTCGAGTTGCTCTTATCCAAATTCCTGCTCTCATGGCTGTACACTCATAGTAAGGCATCATTACGATATGGCTTGGGATGTAGTAATGTTAGTGATGAAGCTGGTCGAGAGGAAGGTTGTTGTCGACCTTGAATGCGACCCGCCTTGGCAAATCCAACATGCACTACTTCTACACAGATAGTCACTAGAACAAAATAACATCAACGAGATGATGCTTCGCACAGCAAAGAATTAGCAAGAGCTACGATTGTTTGCTGCAGCATCCTATCTCAAGATACGGTCCCCGACCTATTTCCTCGCACTCATTGATAAAGCATGCCACTTCCTTTGGCCTCACGCATGGAGAATAGAAACATCGCATCAATCATCGTTGGCTTCGTCCTTATCGTGCTTCTGCCTATTGTGATCTACTGGGTCATCTTTCGTTTCAAGACCAGATCCCGAGGCATAGCAGCTAACGCTCCGCCCTCCTCACGACACCTTGAGCTCTATGAAACAGACCCACGAGCATGGCCGCGGCGTGTCGACTATGTATCACGACAGCCGGCTCAGGCTCGCACGTAAGACCTGATATGATGAGCAAGGCTCAATTATACTGGCAGAAGCCGCACGAAATTCATTCGACCACAAAATTCAATATGAAAGATCATCGTGGATCGATCCAATCTTCTATACAAGTTACGAAACGGCGTAAAAGGTCTCTACATCATTCACAATCCCACACCGGAGCTCGTGAGCGCCTCCGATCTGCCCGCTATGTCCAGATTCCGTAAGCGTCTCGTAATATCCATGGGATCCATTGCAGTCGTAGTCATTTGTGTCCCAGCTTCCTATGCTTGGCCTTCAACAACTTTACATCCTTCCTGCACCACCTTGGTGATCTCCTCATTCTTGTGGGGCAGCGATCCCAGCGCGAATGCGACATCGTTCCATTGCCTCTCATTCTCTGCTCGCTGCAGCCTAGGTGCAAGCTTGCTGGCGAGCTGTTTGGCATGCTTGTCCTTTTCGATGAATCCTGCCAAGAACTTGATAACTTTGCGGAATCGGTCCTCGTCGAGCTCTTGGTCTGCAGATAACAAGCTGAACATGTCAACAAAGTGGTTGTAGACGGCATTATCTTTGCCCGCAAGTTCGGAGAAGAACATTCTTGACATTTCGCGTATGCCTTGGTCGGCGTCTTCGACACATTTGGCCATCTCGCCAAGCTGTCCCTTGACTTTGACCTGACCAGCGAGAATCAGGAAGGTGAGTGTCATAAGACATGTCCTCTTGACTTGCAAAGCAGGGTCGGACAGTCGTCGATACAAGAAGTCTGTGTTCTCGTCAATGAGATGATTGAAGCAAACAGCCATGTCTCCTAGCGCAACAACAAGGTTGCTTCTCGTGATTGAGGAAGGCGACCTCTCCAGGATAGTAATGAGCAGACCAAGGTTTGCTTCACAGTACTCTGAGCTGACACACATGAGCTTAGCCATGCATAGTGCAGCATGTGATTGTAGCTCTGCGTTCGGGTACGACGTGTTGTTGCTGCAGACCTCCTTGACCAGAGGACCGAAGTGCGCCAGTAAAGATTGCTCACCGAACAGCAATTCCCGCTCGCGGACGTGAGCTATTGCGTCTGCAAAGTCGTCTTCGTTCGTACCGGCCATGAGGTCAAGCTCGTCCTCTGCTTCCTGCTCGGCCTTGCTCTTCTCCTCTGCTGTTCTGCCAGAGGAAGTCCGGCTGCCTGGTGTTTTCTTGGCCGGAGTAGGATTAGCCTTCTCCTTTTCGGCTTTTCGACGCTTGAAATCCTGCTCGCAAAGCTCGAGATGAACTATCTGCTTCAGCGCGATGTGGCCAACTGCAAACAGCAATTGTGATAGTGCCAAAGCTTGGTTGCCAGCTCTTTCCGGGCCTGGCGTCTCTGCCGGCTCGTTTTCGCCAGGCTCGTGCTCAGGAATTTCACTCATCTCTACGTCGCCATCGTTGTCGAGTTGACTCCTGTCCTCCTTCGGCTCTTGCTTCAGTGCAGGTGATGCTGACCTTCTCGGCGCGAAGGCGGCCTTTGTCTTCCTCTTGAGGATCTCTGAGCATAGCACATCGGGGTGCTTCGACAGTGCGTAGATGGCACCGATGGCTTGTTCAGCAAGGCCATACCAGTCTTTGCTGTCACTCTCGATCGCAAGCAAGTCGGCAAGTCTGACGAGAACGGCGTGGTCATTAGGCAGTCGTACGTTTGGCTTGCCCTCTGTGCCCTTAGTATGCTTGTTGTTAGTCATGCGCATCAAAGCAACACACGTATAGCGAGCGAGCACAAGGTCCCGGCGACCGATTGCTCCAAGTCCAATCCGTAGACATGTTTCCATCTCCCGAACCACAATATCAGGGTCGGCCACTGCCAGCATTCCCAGCACTATGATGGCACCTCGGCGCTGCGACTTCGAGATGTCTCGCTTTTGGACGCCGTAAACCTGCCACAGCTTCTGTATGACGAGCTCGTTGATCGCCTTCTCTCTCATCATAGTTGCAAGTAGTTGCTCGAGACTGGTGAGTTCGGCGGGCGTTGAGCCAAATGTCAAGCTCAGCATGTTGCGCGCAACATAGTTTGCTGCTTCGTTTGGCGTGAAGTTACCTGGTGCTGCGAAGAAGAGGCCCTTGTAGCATTCTATAAGATGTGTCTGGACGCCTTTGCCTTCATCGCTATTTCCCTTGGTCCAGATCAGCTTTAGCATACGCCTGATGCCAGGCTTGGCTGTCTCCAGATGGTACGCATCCGCCATGACGAAGAAGTCCATGGCTTCGACCACTTCGCTCTTGTTCTTCGACGACAGCAAACGGACGACATGCGGCGATGCTTCATGGAGCGTTTCAATGAAACGCAACGCTTCAATGTAATATCGCCTGGTAAGTTGCAATTTGTTCATAGCTTCAGCGGTCGCTGCTTCTTCTTGAGCTTTGCGGAACGCCGCTTCCATTTCATCTTCCGTCTGCGGCCTCTCTGTCTGATCAAGCTTCGTTACATCGTCCAGCAAGCTCTGATCGACAGTCTGTTCATTCGGGTCGCGCTCGCCAAGTCCGGTCTCAGCTGGTAGTTTAAGAGCCGCGAGTTCGTTGTCCACCGTCTCCAGTCTCTGATTCCATTCGCCAAAGCTTAGTTGGCCACCATGCAAGACTGCAAAGGGATGCGTGCCGAGTAGCTTCGCAAGTAGCTTAATTGCGTTCTTGCGGACGTTCGATGATTTGTCCTCCAGACTTTGGGTTGCAAGCTCAGCAGCCTTTTGTCTGCGCTTGGGGTATTTCGTCTCAAGATCGCACAACTTCACGTAGACCTGAATGGCCCTGCATCGGCAGTACGGGTTGATATCCAAAAAGCGCTCCTCGAGCACTTCGAAGAAAGCATTGATCTGTCCCTTGTGCTCCTCCTTACGCTCACTTTCGTCCATCTTGGACAGTGAGATGATCAGGTTACCACAGACCTCGATAATGGCGCATCGCAGGGTGTAGTTGTTGCTCTCTAGCAACTTCGCGACGTATGTTACCTGCCGCTGCACGACACGAGGAGCCAGCTCTGAGAGCCTTGCGACAAACGTCGAGACAGACTTTGGTCCTTTCGTGTCGCTTTCACTGAATTCCTTGTTGGACAGCTCTTTCAGCACTTCTTCAGCCAGTTGTGGATAGTCGTATTGCTCGGCAAGGATGTTGAGGAATTCGGCCATGGGCTCGGACAGGTGCTCGAAGTACGTCAAGTTCTGGATGATGCTTGTTTGAGCTCCGTACGCGTGTCCGTGTTGCTTGATCGCAACGCATAGCACTTTGAAGGCATGCATGCGAATTGCAGTGCTTTTCACTCTCGTTTCGCTCTCCAGAATCTGGTATGTCGGTCTCGTGAACAGGCTGATGAAGTTGTCGCGGTCACTCGTCGTCACAAAGATCTTGGCCAGCTTCAGCTTCATGACTTTGGCCATTGTGTCCAACGCAGTCTGAAGCTGGGAAGAGGGATCCCAGTTGCCATCTTTCTGCGCTGCTTTACTCTTTGCGCCTTTCACGCCCTTTCCGCGCGCGGGTCCTGCTGGTTTCTCTGCGCTCTTCGCTTCCACTGCTGCAACGCACCATTGCAGCAGAAACGCAAAAATCTCGAGAATCTGCTTATGCTGTGCGGGCTCTGCGCCTTCATCCTGCTCTTCCTGGTCCTCTTGATGCACGATTTCTGCTTCTGCACCCAGACCACTAATCACGAGATCGAAGACACGAGCGAGGGACTGAGGGAGGATATATGAAGTCTGCCTGGAAAGAGCGAAAAGCTCGCTGTTAGTGCCGTGACTCTTGCTTGCTTGTAGCTGACAACGTTGGACGGAAGAAATAGTGGGCGCGCACTTTAGTAAGAACTGCAGACTGTCCAAGTGGCCTGCTTGAAGAATCGCTTCTGGATTCTCTCCCACCGCAGCACTGATCTCGTCAAGCACGCCATTGATCAGGCCCGGCGAGAAGGCATCGGGGTCATTTTCGCATTCGACGAGTTCGGCCGCCGCCTCTGGTGTCGGCATCGCATGCGGATCGTCCAGATACGCCGTCAGCGCTTCGCCTACAACGAAGCCGGCCATGATGAGGCAGATGCGCTCGTTGCGCGAGGATCAAGAAAGTCCGTGTCAAGGGCACAGGAATGTTGTGGTCGTTGTGGTCGTTCGTCGTCCAGTGATTGTTTACTTGTTTATTGCCAAGACCTCACTCCACGCGCGGCGCGTCCCACCCCGACACGAGAACACGAGAAAGAAAGAGCTTCCCACGGTTACTGCCACCACCGACTGTGCCTATCGCGTTGGGGAAGGAACACTTGAGGCAGCCATGGCGACCACCGTCAGGCGTACCCAGGAGCCTGTGGCCGTTCACCACAACGAGCCCGAACACTACGACGAGACCACGGAGGACGCCGAAGAAGTGATGGACGAGAGCAGAGGTCCTCTTGAGGAAAGTGGCGCGACTATCAGCGACGACGAGCAGGAGCAAGTCGAGGATGTCGTGCTGGATGATATCGAGAGGTTTGAGGCCAGCTTCAAGAACATCACCAAACGCTATCGGTTGATCAATCGCATCGGCGAGGGCACTTTCTCCACTGTGTACAAGGCTGAAGATCTGCTGTACGACGAATACCTGAACGACTGGGACCTGGACGCCGATAAAGAGAACCAGAATGGGGATGTCGTGGCAAAGTCCACGTCAAATATTCGCCAGAAGGCGCGCTATGTTGCCATCAAGAAGATTTATGTCACATCGTCTCCACAGCGAATACTGAACGAACTAGAGCTCTTACATGATCTGAGGGACTCCGAGAACGTGTGTCCTCTAATCACTGCCTTCCGAGATGCCGATCAGGTCATTGCCATCCTACCATACTTCCAACACAAGGACTTCCGGGACTACTACCGCGAAATGAGTTTCTCTGATATGAGGCTGTACTTTCACAGCCTCTTCACCGCTCTCAAGTCTGTGCATGAGTGTTCGATCATTCATCGGGATATCAAGCCGACGAACTTTCTTTACTCACCCACACTGCAGCGAGGAGTTCTGGTCGACTTCGGCCTGGCAGAGCGTGAGGGCACAGATCATTTGCCCTGTGCATGCGAATGGGATCCCTCCAAACGCCAGAATCGAGTGGATCACTCAGTCTATGCCAGCACGATTGCGTCCGCACAGATGAATGGTCAACAGCCACCTAAGCCTGCATATCCCAAGGAGGACACCCGTCATTCTCGACGAGCCAACAGAGCAGGGACTCGTGGTTTTCGAGCTCCCGAAGTGCTTCTCAAGTGCACGGCTCAGACGTGTGTAATCGATGTGTGGAGTGTCGGCATCATCCTGCTCACATTTCTCACGAAGCGCTTTCCCTTCTTCCACTCAGCAGACGACATTGATGCTTTCATCGAGCTTTGCGCCATCTTCGGCAAGAAGAAGATGAAGGATGCTGCACTCTTGCACGGCCAGGTCCTGCAGACCAACATTCCGACCATCAGCGAAGGCGGTCATCATTGGGAGAAGATCATCCTGTGGTGCACGGGCCGGTCTAAGAGGGAGGCTGACGAGCAGATCACTGATGAAGAACACGACGCCATTGACTTCATGAAGGGTTGTCTCGAGCTCGACCCTGTCAAGCGCATGACAGCGGCCGAGGCTCTCGAACACCCTTGGCTCAGGCTGGAGTCTGATGAGATGGATACAAATGGCAGCGAAGAGAGCGTTGCGGAGCCATGAGCATCATAAGATCACAAAAACAGCATAAACGAGAGGCATGATAAATGAGGTTGACGACGCACATGTGCAGTGCATCGCTGTGGAGTCTGGCAGGAACAGCATTTCTTAGGCGAAACGGAGCAAGATACCCCATCATATGTATATGTACATACTGTAAGAATAGAGCAAGACCTGTGTGCTAGCATCATCTTCCGTCTCTCGCGACTCAGTTCCGTGATACTCCATTTGCTACACCCGTTGACCTCTGGTTGCCTGCTGTCGGCTCTTACTGTGCCTGCATCTGGTCCGCCATCGCACTTCGCAGCTATGCCCAGCATGCTACAGTGGCACGTGTCAGAGATGAGCTTGCCTTTGCTTGCGATCAACTTGGCAGAGTAGCGTGAATGATGGTGCAGCGAAAACGCACATTTGAGTCTCCCAGACATTGATTGCGTCGACTAAGATAGAAGTAGACCTGAGGTCACCAAGTTTCCGGACGTGCCAAGGCCCTGTCCCTTCCAAACATTGCTGTTTCGCGTCCTGCAACTCGAGGTCTCTGCCCGAGTTCATCAAGCATCAGATGATGCGAAACATTATCAAAGCCACCTCCTCCCGTGAAGCGGACCTGTATGCGGCATATACTGGCAACGTGGTGATACACCTTCTGATGTCTCTCGGACTGCCCTCAACCCAGCCCCTGCAAGGTCGCCTGCGACGCGAGAAGCGATTCCCAGTGTGGCAAGTCGGTACACACAGCAACATGTGTTGCAAGCTGGAGTATACCGCTCTCTCGGCAGGTCAATAACGCCGTCCGAGGCACATCTGCTTATTGGTTTGGAGAAATGCTTGGTGCTCCCATCACCTGCCACAAACGCCTTAGATCTCTTGGTACCAAGAAGGATCAACACAGCTTCGACCGCACCCAAGACTCCGCAGCAGCCACACTTTACAAGCTACTTTCCAAACCCACCAATTGAGCTCGAGACATGGCGAATAATGCTGCAGATCAATATTGTGACCTTGACAGTGAGATCTTCTATGTGCACTTGGCGCATATGCTTCTAGTGCTATCAGCTGTTCGCTGGTCAATCTCATCTCAATCAGGGAGGAGACAAGACACAACACGATCGAACAGTCTGCTATGTGATTTTAGGCCGACCGGGCAGCTGCCCATCTCTGCTGTTGTGCCGATCATGGAGCTGTTCTGAAGAGCTATAAGGTATTGTCAAGTCTCTGCACTTCGGGGAACAGATCTCGTGCTCACCAACAAGTCCCATTTACTGGCCACGATGTTCATTCTTCGTCTATTATCTCTGGCGCCTTTGGCGCTAGCCTCAGTCCTGCCCCGCGAGGAGGCTGTCAGCTACGATGGCTACCGTGTATACAGAATCGCCACTGCTGGTGACGATGCAAGTGTTCTGGAGAAGCTATCTGCTCTCAACTTCGAGCAGTGGAACTTGAGGACCGCAGATCACGTCGATATCTCCATCGCTCCCGATGCGATTGAGCAATTCGAAGCACTTGGCCTGAACTACAAAACCATGCACGCAGATCTTGGTGCGGATATTGCCAAGGAAGCTGCAGGTCTCACCACCGTCTCCAGGAGACAAGCTGGAGCTCAGGGCCCAGAGTCCACCTGGTTCAATGCATACCACTCATACGCCGAGCACGTTCAATACTGGCGTGATATGGTTGCTGGCTTTCCTAGAAACTCTCAGCGCTTCACTGCTGGTACATCATTCCAGAACCGCGAAATCTTCGGTGTCAAGCTGTTTGGCAACAACACTGGCACTCAGAAGTCTGCACTGGTCTGGCACGGGACTGTGCACGCTCGTGAGTGGATCTCCACCATGACTGTTGAGTTTCTGGCTGCGAGCATCGTTGCCGGTTACAAGCGAGGAGACCCAGCATATACATCCATTCTGGACAAGTTCGATCTCTACATCCTGCCCGTCGTCAACCCTGACGGATTTGTCTACTCCCAGACCACAGACAGACTGTAAGTGTACCATCAACTTCAGGTCGTCATTGATACACGACTAACAAACTTGCAGCTGGCGCAAGAACCGTGCTCCTGGCCCCAACCTTACCGGTCGCCTCTGCTACGGCACCGACATCAACCGCAACTGGCCATACCAGTGGACTGGTGACCCGAACGGAGCCTCGACCGACCCATGCGCTCAGACCTACAAGGGTAGATCAGCTGGTGACACACCAGAGAACAAGGCCCTCGTAGCTCAGTTGAAGTCCGTCTCTGATCGTCAGAACATTGCTCAGTACCTCGACTTCCACAGCTACGGCAACTACCTCCTCTCACCATACGGCTACACCGCCAACGTCCCAGCCAACTCCGCCACCCAAGTTAACCTCGCCAACCGCGCCGCAGCTGCTATCCGCGCTGTCTATGGAACGCAATACACCACCGGACCTTCTGGCGCTACTCTCTACCCAACTACCGGCTCTAGCGTCGACTACGCTTTTGACATTGCAGGTGCTGATTACGCCTACACTTTTGAGCTCAGAGACAAGGGTGAGCGCGGCTTCGTGCTGCCACCCGCTCAGATCAGACCTACTGGTGAGGAGGTCTTGGCTGGTGTAAGAGTCTTGCTTGCGGGCATCTGAGATGCTCAGGCTATGAGGAAAGGTATCTGAGCATGCCGGCATGTGATCAATGGCCTATATATGAAAACGAGAAATGAACATCAACAACAACTTCACTGCCTCTTCGCAAACGTATCATCTACGTGTGTCTTCGTTCTTGTCGTTCTGACTTATATTTGGAGCGTCCATACGTCTTCTTATCATACCGGTGGCAGGTGCGGCTTCTAGGACAGAGGGGGCCTCATGGGTCCCAGTCCTGCCAGAGTTCGCTTAGGGTTGTCAGCAAAAACATGTGGGACGGCGACGATGATGGCTGGGGGGAGTGCATCAATCTACCACATTTATCGGGCCATGCTGACGACTCTGGTACTTTGTTTGCAAGCTTTCAGCTCTATCATCAAGAATTGGCAATCTGTACGCTCGAATTATCCGTATCAGCTTTTTCTGTTTTCCATGGTTTCTGGATTCGCCTACTGCAATTCGTACTAGTGTTGGCCTGTCTCCGGCGTCCTTACGACAGTGAAAGCGAAAAAGTGTGCAGAAGCGGCGACGTCAAGATGTGGACCGTACTGGAAGAACGAAACGACTCAGCTAATGAATAGTGCTTTGCACAGAATCATATCTCATATCATCACTCGATCTAGAACTTCTCGCTAGCCCGAAGTAGAGCAGCATTACAGTAGCTTTCCAACAAGCAGAACCCCATGTAGCGCCATTCGCTTTCCCAGAAAATCCTCGGCTGACCGTATGCTCTGATGCACTGTAATCTCCATCTCTCAGAAAAAAGTACTGTAGGCCGAATAGATCTACTGTCGGCCTCGTGTTTGCTTTCCGGCACCTGCCTCGTTGCTCGGGCCGTCATCGTCTTGTTCCTCATCATCATCTTCTTCCTCTTCCTCGCCATTCGCGCGAAGGGGTGTACTTCTCGGCACAGGCCTCGATCCTGCACCAGCGCTGCTGCCGATTGAGCTTCCTGAAATGGTCCTGCCCAGCGGCGCAGGGCTGCCAGCGCTAGAGTTGGTGACAGATCTGCCGCCTAGTCCAGGTCTCGCAGCTCGGGACGGGCGACTCTGCAACTCTTTGATCTGCTGCTCGACGACCTTCAGCTGCTCTTTCATCTGCGTCTGCGCGAGTGGTTTCTTGGCCATCTCTTCCGGCGTAAGATGCACGACTGTGCCTCCTCGCTGGGAGCTGCGTGGTCGTTCTGCTGGGACCTTCAGATTCTCGGCGAGGCCAGCTCCAGCGACGACGCCGTTCCTTTGGACTTGATGTCGGAAGCCGACGTTCTCCTTGGCAAGTTTGTCTTCCCGTGTCGCTTCCTCTTTCTCTACGTTCGAAACGAGTCTGTTGGCCTCGTCTTGAAGATTAGGTATGGCTTTCGTTGGTTGATGGAGATAGCTTTCCAGCATCTGTTTCAAAGTATCCGCCCTGACTGGTTTGGCCAGATAGTTGTCCATTCCAGCTTCGAGACACTTCTCGCGATCTCCACGAATGGCAGACGCCGTCATAGCGATGACTAATACATCCTTGACTCGTGGATCTTCGTGCTTGCGAATCTCCCTAGTGGCATTGTAGCCATCGAGCACAGGCATTTGGACATCCATAAGGACAAGATGAAAAGGGTGATTGTCAGCCGAAGCGCGCGCTAAGGCATCCACAGCTTGTTGTCCATCGCCATAAGCCTCACAATTGAAGCCAAGCTTCTTCACGAAATTGATCGCAATCTTCTGATTGATCGGATTGTCCTCGGCAATACAGACCTTGAGCTGATCTCGAGGGATGCCTTGCAGACTGACGACAGCTCTGCCGCCAGGTCCGTCATCAGCGGCTGAAGGTGTGAATATAGCCATCGGATCTGCCTCGCGTCCATGAGGCGTCGTCCCGGTACCTTCGCTCCCTGCGTGTACCTTTTTGAATGTCAGGCTGAAAGCCACGGTTGTGCCAACATCGGGAGTGCTCTCCAGCCAGATGTGACCCTTCATGACATTTTCGAGAATCGCTTTGCAAATCGACAGCCCTAGGCCTGTGCCACCGTAGCTACGGGCGGTACTGGAATCCGCCTGTGAAAATGGTAAGAACAGCTTCTTCTGCTGCTCCGCAGAAATGCCGATGCCAGTATCCGTGACTGATGTTGTGACCTTGATATAGTGCTCATCTTCCCAGTCGACCTTGGCACTGACAGTAACACTGCCTCGTGCAGTAAACTTGTAGGCGTTCGACATCAGATTCATCAGTATCTGATGCAATCTGACCGGATCGCCCATGACTACAAGGTCCTTGTCTAGAGCCAGTTCGGTCCGAGTTTCTAAGTTCCGCTCAATATTTGTGTATGACAGAGCTCTCACGACCTCTGTAATGGTCTCAGTCAAACTGAGGGGTACACTGAAAACTTGCATCTTTCCGGCCTCCAGCTTCGAGAAGTCCAAGATATCGTTGATCACACTAAGCAACGTATCTGCACACACTCGAATGCTATCGGCATGCTCTTCTTGTTCTTGAGTAAGAGTCGTGGACTTTAACATCTCGGACATTCCGATAACACCATTGAGTGGGGTTCTCAATTCATGCGAGACATTGGCAAGGAACATAGACTTTGCCTTTGCAGCTTCGTCCTTGAGTCGGACCATCTCCTTGGCCTCTGCTTCGGCAGCCTTGGCTTTCTTCTCTTGCTCTTGTGCTTGCGCGAGTGCTTGCTTCTGCACGATCAGCATGCTGGCATTGCTAGCTGAAACTCGTTCCGATCGCTTGAAGAGCAAAGCATTGGCGATCGATATTGCTATTTGATTTACGAGGAGCTTCATTAATGTCACAGTCCGCTCCGTGAAGGTGTTTGGGGGTGCCTGACAGTAAAGGCTGCCAAGCAGTGCGTTTTCTCCGTGAAGGATCGGTATCGAGATCATGCTCGCTCCATCTGGATTCTGCTCCAGCCACGAGTCGGGCACGTTCGAGAATCGCTCGTCGTCAAGCACTTGTCGGAGGAAGACCTGCTCCTTGAAGCGCAGAACATATTTTGTGACCTGCTTGGCGATCGGGTCATCGACACTCTCGAGAGGGATGCCCATCTCTGGGGCCTCGATATTATCTGGCGTCCCCACAGATGCAACACACCATTCGCCTTGATCGTTCTCCACGACTAAGCCGACCAACTCTGCACCAGTGGAGTCCACGATGATATCTGTCAGCTGCCGAAGCAGTCGATCAACATCCAACTCGGATGACAGCAGCTGACTAGACTCTAGTATGCCTGCGAGGTCGATCATATCCAACCCAACAGCTAACGAGAGTGCTGCAGGTGGCTCCTTGTTCCCAGATTGTGTCTCGTGATGTGTCGGAGCAGGCTCAAGCCATTCTTCAGTGCGATCTGCATGAGATTGGTCTGCTTGATGGCTGGCCATTCTCTCAAGCTTGTACGAACACGATGGGTCAGCAGAGGCATCGCTCACAGTCTGCGTGCCGACATCGATGTTTGTTAGACTCCTAGTTCCATAGAGCAGGTACTCGTATTTGTCTTTGAGATGATCTGCTTTGCCAAATGCACCAATACGGCGGTATGCGGAAATGGCGTCAAGCAAGATGCCACGCGCGGGCCTGGCAGCGCCCCGGCGTACCAGCCAATCTGCGTAGTGCTCGAGTGCGAGAGCCTCATCAAGGGTCGCATTAGATACCGAAGCATGGTTCACAGCCTTCTCGTAGTGCCCGAGCACATTACCCCAATCGAGGTTGATATCTGCGACCTCGGCGTCGAGAAGCGTCAAGTAGGTCACATAGTTGGCGTCATTGACACTTGCAGCGATCTCGCACTGTGCACGATATTGCGCAATGCGGTCCAATAGGGCTTGTTTGTCAGGCCGATCTGGATCCTCGCGTATGGACGCGATCATGGCTAGCGCAAGATAGAACATGGCAGAGTACCGATAGCGCATACTCAGGAGACCTTCAGTCATCGGCATGAGCCTTTCCCCAAATTCCAGAGCCTCCTTGTAGTGGCCAAAACGGTACATGGCTATCAACTGATATGTCATGTAGATGGATAGTGGTCGTTCCGGATTTGAGGCATTAGCCTTGACGAATTTGTGATATGCACTGCTCGAATGATTCGAGTCTGTCAGAACATCTGAGGCGGACTTGTTGTACGTCTTGCCAGCAAGTGCACGAGCATATTGTCGAACGCCCATGAGAAAAACGCCGCCTCGAAGGTTCTCCGGCCACTCCGGGAATTCGTCGCCCACGGATGCGATATGCGATTCTATGTCGGCAACATTGTCTGATGCCCAGAGGCGGTAGGCCGCCATGATACCAGTGTTGAGAAGATGTAAGATCTTGTCTCCAGCCGTGGAAGCAGCTTCCAAGCCTCTGCTAAGGAAGTGGAAGTTCTCCCGGAAGTCCCATTGGATGTGTCCGAGGAAAGCTGAGTACAGCGTCAATGCCCGACCTATCGTGTAGTACTCCGAGTCGAAGAATTCTAGTATCTGGCGAGCCTGGTTTCCCAGCTCCATGGCTAGGTGGACCATGCTGAATCGCCAAACACAGATAGCTGCAATGTTGACGAAGCCAAGCGCGGACTGTGCAAACAATTCTTGGTCGAGGTAGAGTCGAAGGATCGTCAGCGTGGCCTTGTAGAACAGCACATGGTCTGTCCAGTATGCGGACGACTGCAACTCTGTCAACAATGCACCGAGTGTGGTTAGTCCCTTATCGATCTGCCCCGGATTTACGCCCGTGAAGTTGACAGAGACTTCCTGGAGATGGGGCACGAGAGCCTGGAACTCCTCATCACATTGTTCCAACGAAGCGTCTTCCACATTGAGGCCAAGTTCGGAGAGTGCATTCTTCAGTCCGTGGAACGCCTTTTGACTGTCGCCTTTCTGCACATACATGCGACTCATGATAATAGCCGCAGGCGCCTTGTCCGTCGCATCATGCGCATACCTGAAGATCGCCTCAATCAATTTGGAAGCCTCATCGTAGTCGCCGTCATACCAGAACGCTTCGGCGGAGCGTACGTACAAAGAGAGCGTCTCGGCATAGCTGGCGTCACCCGTCTGATCGTCCCATGGATTCTCGGGCAAGAGCTCAAGGCACGCTCTGAAATAATCCAGGCCTGACTTACGCGCACCCGACTCTCTGGCTGTCTCGGCAGCCTGGTAGAGCAGCTCGCGATATGCCGTCTTCTTGCTCACGCGTCGCTTGATGGCCTCGATACCCTCGCACATATGTCGTGCTTGGTCGAACAGGTCCTTGGTCGGCTGCGTTACTGGATCATAAGGGTAATGTTTCATCAGTGACGTGCCCACCACGTAGTGCATCTCCTCACGCACGTACTCGTCGCATATTGAATCTGCCGCAGCGATGTAGCGATCATGGCTGAACTTGAATCGATCTTCATCGTCAGTTGGCATGAGTATAAAGGACGAAAGTGCAGTCTGCAGGCCCGCAACCGCGTCCTTGGACTTGGGCGGTATGAGAGGCTGAGGCGAGAGATCCGAACATGCACAGCTCATGACACGCTGGACGACTTTGAACCTGGAACGATTGTCTCGCGTTAGATCATGTACATTCGAGATGATTCTCAATGCCCAGAAGACATTGGTGCCGAGTGAAGTGACCACCGGACAGGCAACAACGAATAGCGTGACTCACCTGAAACTGTTGCCAATGATGGCTCCCCAGCACAACACAGTCTGAGCATCGATTGGTAGCGCCTTCATGCGCCGGAAAATAAAGTCGTTAGTCGAGAACTTGCCAGCATCTGGTGTGGAGAACTCCTCGAATAGCCTGTCGAGATTGAACTCCCAGTGACCACACTTCCAGCAGTAGTAGATGCACTTCTTGCGATAGGCCGAATCTAGCATCTCCCGCACAAAGAATGGATTGCCCTGCGTCTTCTCCTGAATGACAGCCACCAGTGGAGTGACCTGCTCAATGTTAGTGCAAATTCGTGCGAAGATGTGCTGATAGGCTGTCTGTTACTAACATAATCTGTGGGCCTGTGGAGGGTTTGCGACACATATTCCGTTACTTGATCATCTGTGAAAGGGCCAACTTCTACTCTTGTGGCTCCGTCGAGTAACTTCATGATTTGAGGCTTCATCGAATGCTCGTCGCGGTACGTCAGCATGAGCACAATTGGAATGTGATTCTTGACAATGATCTGCAACAAGTCGAGGCTCTCGGGGTCTGCAAACTGCAGATCGTCCAAGCAGAAGCATACAAACTTCTGTACAGCCAGGAGGCGGAGCACATCCAGGAACATCGACATGAACTTCGAAGACTTGGTCGAGCCTCCTGCCCGAAGCCATTCCTGTGTGCTGGCTGCGTTGCACATCTTGCGTTCCGGCAGCTGCCCGAGCTGGCCATTAGACATTCTCATCTCCGCTGGACCTTGCCCGGCCATCTTTCCATTCACTGTCGGTGATAGTAGCCAGAACGGCAATTCCAAAGAGTGGTGTAAGATCTGCCAATACGGTCCCACGAACTTTCGGATGTTGTCGTGGAATGGCGTGCTGACGTCGTTCTCGGAGAAGATCTGTCTGAAAAGTGAAGACATTACTCTTACCACAGGATCGAATGGCGCTTTTCGGACTGGATCAAATTTCGCTGTGGTGAAGTAGCCATGCTTTCTGGCTTGCACCTGGACACTCTGTACAAGCGCAGACTTCCCGCACCCAGTCTGGCCACAGATGCCAATGATCTCCGTTCTGCCTTTCCTCTTAAGCTTCTGTGCAGTGCGAAGTAGCGAGCTTGGCTCAGACGTCATGCTGCCCATTTGATAGCTCGAGAGTGTCCGGTAGAGGCTCTCAGAGCTGTCTTTGTGCACTGAAGAGCCATGACTATCAAAGGATGCGTCTCGATGGTCCAGACTTGCCAAAGGGCTGTCATCATTGGCGGATGTTGAAGATGAGGCTATGCTGCCAGCACGGGCCAATGTATCGGCGCGGTCTTGCGATATCCCGCTGAATCGTTGCTGCTCGGCAGGTGCTCCTTCTGGAATCGACGTCAACTTCATGTCGTCTCGACTACGTTCTCGATCTGTGGAAGAGGTGCTGTCACTCATTATGTCGTCTAGAAGGCTTGTAGCCTGCGGATCGCCTGACACGATCGAAGAGTTAGTTGAGCTGAGTGCGTACAGTCCTCTGCGGGAGATGGTAGCCCGGGAGGCCCTCGCTGCTGCTTTCTCGATCACATCGACGATCTTTGTGCGTTGCTCATCTCGACCTACGAGGTTCGAAGGCAGTATGAAAAAGCAAGAAACATCTTTCTCGCCCAGCTTGAAGCTTGCTAGTGCCTCTTGGTCACCGTCCGTGAGAATTTGCTTCAGCATCTGCAAGTCATGTTTGATGCCCGTGGTGGAGTTGTATCTGTCATCCCTGGAAGTAGTGGACATAAGTCAGCGACTGTCTCAGACATGATGGGTTATGTCCACTGGAATTCTTACATATTGCGAGCCGTCATCTTCTGCACCAGTCTCGAGAGCACATCAGGAACATCCTGGCGAATGGAGGAGGCAGGAGGTATGCGCCGCGAAAGCACGTTCTGCATGATGTCCAGAGGCGATCTGCCCTCAAATGGTGGTAGGCCAGTCAGCATCGTCCAGAACAGTATTCCCAGCGAGTAGATGTCAGTACGAGCATCAGGCTCTGCAGGCAGTCTCCCAGTCTGCTCCGGTGCGATGAATTGTAAGCGGTGCTCGACGCCTCTCTGCGACATCAACGTTGTCCAGTTGGCCGACGTCAAGCCGTGCTCAAAGCTCCTCACACCAGATCCAAAGTTGATCATTCGCACGTTGCCCGTGTCTTTGTGAAAGTGGAAAGCATCGCCTCTGATCTCTCCATGCACAAGGTCGTTGCCATGATGCAGGATCTCCAGACACTCGCTGGCACCTATACCGAATTGCAAGAAAGTAAGCAGCGGGACCTGCTCGTGTTGCTGTATCTGTGGTGATTCCGGAGTGCCAGTGTAGAAGTTGGACCCAAACGATACAAGCTCCTGGAGATAGTTCCTTCCTGGAGCCTCAACAACCGACACGCACAGCGGCACATCGCCAGGCTGCCGAGCTGGGAGTCGGAAGAACTCGATCGGCCGCACAAAGTGCTTATGGTCTGCATATGACTTGAACAGTGCTTGACACAGTTTGAACTCGCGTTCCAAGCGCAATATCGATTTGGACAGACGCCCTATCACCCAGTAATCTTTCTCTTTTTCCTCATCTGGCGTAGCTGCGTCGTAGTCGGATCTCGTTCGTATTGACGATGGTCGTGAGCCGGAAGCGGAGGAAGTGCTTGTCTTTCGTGCTGACGCTGCTGACTTGGACGCCTTCTTCTTTCCAAAGAAGTGCCAGTTGTCGTAGCTCGAGTGGAACGGCGTGTAGGCGTCTTCGAATTCGTAGCCCGGAATCTCGTCCCGCAGTCGCTCGAAGAAACGTTTGAAGGGAGCCGCAGTGGCCTCTTCCTCAGCTTCGAAATCCATGATTTGCCTAATAGCGCCGTTCTCCTCACATCACGTCAATCCTACTCCATGCTGGCACAGTGCAAGCCGAATGTCACAGTCGACACGATGGTAGTGAACGTCCGTCCCTCGTGTCTTCTGACTGTCAATGAAGGAAGCCAAGATGATCGCCCAATAACAGCGGTGATGCCTTCTTCGTCCGTTGTTGTCGCAGCGCCAGAAGTAGTCTATGCGCAATTCTCCCTAGCTTGGCCAGCAGCTGTGAGATCGCTGATCGCGTTCGTGCTTTAGCTTCTCGCGTGTCAAACTTTACCCTTGTACAGTAATCAAGCTGGAGGCTGTACTCCACGTCGCTTTTTGCTGTTCGCGAACGGGGACAGTGAGAAACAACGAGAGGGTGCGAGGGAGTGTCACTTGCGGTTGATTGTCTTTGCGAATGACTACAGTGTGGTGAGACGAAGGGGGAAGTGTAAGAGAGGAGAAAGTAAGCACATCAGAGCTGCACACTGTATTGATGTATTGATCCCGCGTCCCGCGTCCCGCGTCGAGCCTTCCTTGCGGCTCAACCCGCATCCTCATGTGGAGCTGCCAGCTGCCAGCTGCCATCGACTCGACTCGACTCGTCCTCCCCACAGTCTCAAAGGCAAGTCATGATCTGGGCAGAAGCTTGTGGCGCAAATCGATTGTTGTGTCCTGCGAAATATTGAGCTGAGTCAATCGCACATACAGGGCGTGGAATGCGATCACATTGGTAGAGAGGAGGTGCGCACGCGAGCGGCTGTCTTCATGGACGCGAATGCTGGGGACGCGAGTCGTCGGCATGGTAGTCGCGAAGGTCAGGACCACGTCGACTCGGAGGAGGAAGAACAGGAGCAGCAGCAGGTGAGGAGGCCGAGAGAGCTGCCAGCAGATCTGCCACGGTCGTTGGACGACCGCCAGAGCTACAGCTATGGCCCGCCGCAAGAAATGGAATACTACGATGCATGGCAGGGTGCGTGACGCGATGTGATGATTGTGTTCGAAATGTATCATATGTTGATGTGTACCCATAGGCCAATCGCAATTTTTGACTGCGCCCACGATCGCGAAACCTTTCAATCTTTCGTTGAACGAGCCTGACGACGATGCCTTTGGCAGGGACTTTGGTAACGACGATGCGCGCATGGCAGAGATGATGGCAGCGCAAGCACGCAGGCGAAGCGATGCTGCAGAGAGCCAGGAAGACGAAATTCTACAGGACGACAAGCTGTCGCGCGAGCAAAAGACGCGAGCGCTGCAAGACTTCCTCTTCATGGCTGCTAGCAACGGTGACTCGGCAAGGGTGCAGCGATTGGTGCGTGGAGAGGCTTCAAATTTGATCGAGATCAATGGCGTGGATGCCGAAGGAACACCTCCACTCGTGTACGCGAGCTGCTTCGGGCATAGGGAGGTAGTGCAGGCACTGCTGGATGCTGGGGCGACTGTCGACACGCAGGACAAGAACCAATGGACGGCACTCATGTGGGCAATCACAAATTCGCACAAGGACATTGCCAAAGTCTTGCTGGACCATGGAGCCTCGACAGACGTAAAGTCCTCTAGTGGACGGACACCTCTGGACTTTGTCCCACCTGGAGGTGAGATGTCCGACTTTTTACAGGACAGTGGCTATACCATTGGAACTGTCGGTGTGACAGATGACTTCTACAACGCTGGCTTCTCACAAGACCGGTTCGAGGAGGAGTTGGCAGAAAGTGAGCAACGACGGCGCATGATGATGGAGAGTGCGATCAATCTGGAAGTCGATCTTGGCAACCTGGGCTTGGACGAGACCCCAGAGTCACCAGAGGACTTCGAAGACAATGACGAATTTGACTGGACGCGCTGTCTGAATGATCAGATGTTCGTCTTTATCGAAAGCGACATTGAACGAATTCTGGATGTGGTAATCACCAAGATGACCCCACAGCGATCAGCAACGCAGAAGCCGGTCCCTGCGAATATCGTATTTTTGGGTGCTCGCTATGCACACTATCACTCAAGCCCGGAACTACTGACAGAATGGCTTGCCACTGCACAGGACAAAATATACGATATTGTGGACCGCAATCAGTGGGATATGACCATGTTGGCGTTTTGGCTATCGAATGCTACACTTCTCCTGTACTACCTGAAGAAGGACACGGGTCTCACCGCAGGAACAACACAGTTCCAAGCACAGATGGCGGAGCTGGTCCACGAGATATACATACTCATCATAAGAGATGCTGAAAGGCGAATGGACAAAGTACTGGACGCTGCTATGCTCGACCACGAGACCATTCCGGGCTTTGAAGACATCACGTTCCAAAACGAGTGGAAGTTCTTGAAGAAGAAAAATACAGTCAAGCCGGAACCGATGGAGAAACGATTTCGGCCGCCCTCACCTAAGCGCAAAGCTCAGATTTCGCCTCGAAACATCACATCACTCCTGTCCTCTACGCTGTTCGTGCTGGATCTCTATGATGTGCATTCTGTCATCATCGCACAGATACTTTCCCAGCTCTACTACTGGCTTGGCGCGGAGATTTTCAACCGGATCATGTCCAATAAGCGATATCTCGCCCGGACCAAGGCGATGCAGATTCGCATGAACATTTCAATGCTCGAAGACTGGGCACGAACGAACAATAGGCAGCCGGAACACTTTGCAAACGGCGAGACGACAGCCACTGGTGAAGCTACAGTCGAGACAGCACGCCGACATTTAGGCCCAGTAGTGCAGCTACTACAGTGGCTGCAGTGCTTCTCTTCGATGGGAGAAGATCAAGATGGCATGGAGACCACTCTGCAGCAGCTTCCAAATCTGTCCATCAAGCAACTTTTGCACGCTGTGAAGCATTATCGAGCAGAAGTGGGCGAGAAAACGCTCTCGAGGCCAGCACTACGACACATACAAGAGGTCAAGAGCAGACCAAAGCCGACTCATCCCTCTTTGCAGCCTGGTGCAGGCAAGGACTTACCGCCGACGCCCACCACTCCCGGCGCGCAGCAGAACGGCGGGCCAATGACACTACCTCCAGGCACGCCAACCTATGATAACGAGGAGGATGTCCCAGAAAGCAACCTGATGAACCCGGCATTGTTGCTGCCTTTTCACTTACCTACTTCTACGGACATGCTTGTCTCCTACGGCGCCGGGTTTGGTGGAGTCAACCGAGAACGGGAAAGGCGATATATACCATCTGTGCCGCCGGAATTTCTGACCAAACTTGATCCGGGAGGAAATAAGAATCTGTATGAAGGCGTAGACTTGGGGAACGATAGCTCATAGGAGGGTGTTGTCGGGATCCGCATAGGTTGGCATTTGCGAAACCTTCGTGGCATTTGAGGATGCGAGCACAGAGGTGGTGTCTAGACAATCGATAGGACAGGCAGAGCTTGGAAGCAAAGCCACTCGAGTGATCTTGCGGGCAAAATTCAAGAGCTTGGCCAAAAGTGCCACCACTTTGTTGATCTTGACACGTCCGCCAACGCGTCTTTTCGTGTGTCCAGCGTGAACCACACTTTACGAGGGGAGCGCCCGCCCGCTGTCGTTGCTGCACGTACAACACCACAATGAGGTAGCTAAGCACTCGTCCTTGACGCCCAGCAACTTTCTCTGACAAGACTCAGCTCTCCACTACGATCCAATATGGCATCTGCAAATCGAGGACGTCCAGCGACTGGTGGCCGCAAACGCGGCAGAGACGCAGAGGACGACATGCCCTCGTCGGGCGCTGCACCTCCTTCCAGTCGTATGTGCACAGTTCTGGTTCTGCCGCTGCACCGGACATTTGCTGATATCTCGCAGCTCCTGCATCATCACCTCCGATCTTCCCTGGCGGCGATGATATCGAAGAGGATGACAACCTCGACCCGGAGGAGGACCTGATCCAGGACATTGACGATGCGGATGAGATGGCCGAGGACGATGCAGGCATTGACCTCTTCGGCGACACCTTCGACCGCGATTACGACCGAAATGTCGACGAAATGTACACAGGCGCCGACATTGACGATGAAGAAGAATACGAAGCAATGGATGCAGCACAGAGAAGAGCGCTCGAAGCGCGCCTCAATCGTCGCGATAGAGAGCTTGCGCGGGAACGAAAATTGCCAGGAGCCTTTCTGCCAGAAGATGAAGAAGATGTCATGGATTTGACACGGCAGCCTCGAAGGCGGAGACACCGATTCGATGAGGATCCGGACGATATGGATATGCATGACGATATTATGGCAGAGGAGCTTTCACTGGAAGCTCTCGCAGATGTCAAGGCGGCCAGTCTGACAGATTGGGTGTCACTCCCAGCAGTCCACAAGACTGTTGCTCGCGAATTCAAGTCCTTCTTGACCGAATACACCGACTCTGCCGGCACTTCCGTCTATGGTGTTCGTATCAGAACACTGGGAGAAGTCAACGCAGAGTCCCTGGAAGTCGACTGGGACCATCTCTCGCAATCGAAACCTACACTGGCATACTTCTTGGTCAATGTGCCATCCTCAATTCTCCCCATCTTCGATGCAGTGGCTCTGGAAGTTGCGCTGTACCACTACCCGGATTACGAGCGCATCCACTCTGAGCTCCACGTCCGAATCACGAACTTGCCAGTGTCATACACGCTCCGACAATTGCGACAAAGTCATCTCAACTGTCTGCTTCGTGTCAGCGGTGTTGTTACACGACGAACAGGTGTCTTTCCCCAGCTGAAATACGTCAAGTTTGACTGCACCAAGTGCGGCATTACTCTTGGACCGTTCCCGCAGGACAGCAACGCAGAAGTCAAGCTTTCTTTCTGCCAGAACTGCCAGTCTCGAGGACCTTTCACGCTCAACAGCGAAAAGACAGTGTATCGAAACTACCAAAAGCTCACTCTACAAGAGTCGCCTGGCACTGTTCCTGCAGGTCGTCTGCCACGACATCGAGAAGTCATTCTGCTTTGGGATCTGATTGATTCTGCCAAACCAGGAGAGGAGGTCGAGATCACTGGCGTATACCGTAACAACTATGATGCTCAGCTGAACAACAAGAATGGCTTTCCGGTCTTCGCGACGATCCTTGAAGCAAACCACGTAGTGAAAACGCACGATCAGCTGGCCGGCTTCCGCTTGACTGAAGATGACGAACGCAAAATCCGACAGCTCAGCAAGGATCCGAAGATTGTGGAAAAGATCGTGCAATCAATTGCTCCTTCGATCTACGGACACGAAGATATCAAGACTGCCATCGCATTGTCTCTTTTTGGCGGTGTGTCGAAAGTGGCGCAGGGTAAACATGCCATTCGTGGCGACATCAATCTCTTGCTGCTCGGAGACCCAGGAACAGCCAAGTCGCAAGTCCTCAAGTACGTTGAGGGCACAGCACATCGTGCAGTCTTCGCTACTGGTCAAGGTGCTTCGGCTGTTGGTCTTACCGCGAGTGTGCGGAGGGATCCTCTCACATCAGAATGGACACTAGAAGGTGGTGCTCTTGTGCTTGCTGATAGGGGCACGTGTCTCATCGATGAATTCGACAAGATGAACGACCAAGATCGGACGAGTATTCACGAGGCCATGGAGCAACAGACCATTTCCATCTCCAAGGCCGGTATTGTCACAACACTACAAGCTCGATGCGCAGTGGTTGCAGCTGCCAATCCTATTGGCGGCCGTTACAATGGCACGGTACCTTTCAGCCAGAACGTGGAATTGACAGAGCCCATCTTGTCCCGTTTCGACATCCTGTGTGTCGTGCGTGATATAGTCGACCCGGAGGAGGACGAACGCCTCGCCCAATTCGTGGTCAACAGCCACGGACGAGCACATCCAGTCATGAGCTCTGCACTCGGCTCGCAAACACAGACGGATGCACCACAGAGCATGGACGTCGACGGCGAAGAAAACACAACCGGGCCCAAGACCGTGATCCCGCAAGAACTGCTCCGCAAGTACATTCTGTACGCGCGTGAGCACTGCCGACCGAAGCTCTACCAGATTGATCAAGATAAGATCGCCAGGTTGTTCGCTGACATGAGACGAGAGTCGCTCGCGACTGGAGCTTATCCTATCACTGTAAGATCGCCGTCTCTCTTCTCTGAATTGTTCGTGCTAACATGTCTTTCAGGTTCGTCACTTGGAATCTATCCTCCGAATCAGCGAGTCCTTTGCCAAGATGCGCTTGAGCGAGTACTGCAATTCTCACGACATCGATCGTGCCATTGCTGTTGCTATTGACAGTTTCGTTGGCAGTCAGAAGGTCTCGTGTAAGAAGGCTCTTGCGCGCGCCTTTGCGAAGTACACTTTGAACCGGCCTGGAGCTGGCAGGAGTACCGGTGGAAACAGAAGGACGGCGAGGAGGGAAGATGTCGCTGCGAGTGCTTGAAATTGAGCCAATTGATTGATGATACGGAAATGATTTGCAGAACATGGCGCTGGTGTCCGGCGTTTAGCATTCTCGTGAAGAATGATGATATCTGGACGAGATCCAACGTGCAGATGGTAGATGTAATGCAATTGATGCCACGACAGTCGCTCTCATGGAGCACATTTCACCGTCCAATATCTCATGTGGTGAACTGCACTGCCACTCGAATCGGGTTTAGGTGATATGCAGGACCCCACGACCACGCCCCTTTCAGGAAGACCACATGGTCGACGTCGAAGCCTGCTGAACGAAACATTGTCAATCGCTAGACTACAGCAGGACATGATGAGAATCCATACCAACGAGAATCCGGCAACTCACTTAGTACACACAGCAAAAGAGAAACGATCATCAAGCCTGAAGCTGCTATCTTGCAGCTCAATCCAAAAGTAGCCCGACTTCAGGCGCAGCCCACTGACTCCGTTCCATTCTCAATCCTACGGGTGGCCTGATCATCAAGCTTCGCTTTCCCTCTCTGCCAACCACGTTGCAGCTAGCCTCTTTGGGAAGTATGTACCTTTTCTTGCTTCTGCGGGCGAGACGAATTCGGGGAGTCGAATGTGTTCGCTAGAGAGTTCCGTGAGTACAGCAATACGGAGTTGAAATGGGAGGCGCGCTGATCGTTTTTGTAGATCGAGGGGCTGATGAGGTGGCAGAGTCATGGACGGACTCGCGAGAAGCAGATCTGTGCTTCATGGCGGTAGATACATATGTGTATATATATATATATATATATATATTGTACGTGGTCTCCCAGCGATGAGCTAGAAGAATCTTCTACTACACACAATTCATCCAGCGTACAATACTTCAAACAAGACTTCCTTCGATCCTAACCAGTCGACCTATTACAACCACAGTCATTATGGCATTCCGCACCACACTCATCCTCACCCTCTCGTCAGCAGTAGCTGCCATCGCCGTTGCGCAACCCCAAGGAAGCACGATCAACTTCGTAAGTGGATCACCTTATCCCCTGCAGCTCAAGCGAACGACTAATCACTCCCTTTCCCACAGGACTCAAATGCCTGCCCCGACGGCTGGTCCCAAAGTCAGGGCAACAACGGCGACAACATCGACTACTGCTGCCCTGGCTCGAGCTACCTTGACTACTCACCAGGCGGAGTTCAAGGTTGCGTGATTGGTAGCTCAACCGTGCCATTCTCCATGGCGGGTTACACTTCGATCGTGAGCTCTCTCGCTGCTGAGGAGAGCGGTGGTAGTGGTGGCAGCATGACGGAGGATTCTTCTTCGTCTGCTGCTGAAGAGACGATGACGGTGTCTTCGTCTGGGGAGATGAGCTCGGGTATGACCACTTCGATGGCAGAGAGTGGGTCAGGAGCGGGCGGTTCCCAGGCGAGTGCGACTGCTGCTTCGAGCACGTCGGGCAATGCGGCGCCAATGATGACTGCTGCTCCGTTGTTGGCACTATAGAGGGATGAAATCGTGTCTGAGCCGTCGGCTGTATGGACCAAGAGGTGGGCAGAGAGCTGTATGACCACATGCGCTTCACCTCGCATTCTGCTGTATGAGTACTATGTACAATACTACTGTTACTGTATTGTATTGGTAGTTCACCCAAGGTCTCAGGCATCACCTCTGTCGCTGGGTCGCTCAGGCACAATTCGAGCAATCGCGAAAGTCGTGACAAAGTCTGGTGTTCACACGTCTCCAAGAAGAACAGACATCTGGGCGAGTTCGTGGGGCTGGTGTCGTGTAGAAGCTACCATGAGGTCGAGTCGTGTAAGTCTGGCATCTAGATAAGCATTCCTCACCCATAGTAGTCCTTCCACAATTGATGTCTTGATGCAGTTTCCAGATGACAAGTGCAGTCAATGTTTCGAATGGGATGCACATGCTCCGCAACCTCGAATATACTAGTCGGTTTTTCAGCCTTTGTGACATCCGATGCACCATGTGCAGGACATATGCCCCCTGGGCTGTGGGCTACTGGACCTGCGAAATGACGCACAGGCACAGAGGCTTCCATAAAAGCAAAGCCAGTATGAGTTTGGCTGATCTGGAAAGCAGATCTCTCAGCACGATCGCGCTGAGCGCACATCGCTTGCGCAAAATGTGTAGCGGTGTGTACCGCGCAGATCTCTTCATCTATTGTTGGTGTTCGCACAATGCGAGCGCCGCAATCAGACGTCAAAGCGTGGCCATCAATGAGAGCTCGACCTTCGTACAGGCATGCCAGTGGAAGTACTGCGGGCTAGAAGTATCTCTGGCCATGTGATGGAAGCGAACAAGTTGTACTGGAGGAAGAGATCATCAGCAGACTCTCTTGCGCTCCTGGACAAGACCAAGCTCTTGCCAAGCGGTGAGCAGAAGCTTGACCAGTTTGTGACGGGAGGCACATCCCTGTTGACAATCTTCACGAATGCCTCATCTGATCTCAATGACCTGCATAGCCACTGGTGATGATTACATTGTGGTGGCTTTGCAGTATGCTTTGCAATGCCATGAAAGATGACAGATTACTCTGGTAAGGGGAGAAAGTGGAAAAGCAATGGCTTGCGGCATTTGCAAATACGATGCAGCTCAGCCAGCGTTCTGGATTCGACTGTCTCGCGTCATCATTCCCAATGCACAATGCAGGGTGCGCTTCAGCGAATGGACCACTGTCTGTTGCACGTGCGGTGGGGGCTTGTGAGAGCTGCGCGTATAGTCAGGACAAGTATATGATTGCGCTGATGTCTTGTTGCTGACCGTCTCCTTCCCACCCTCTGTAACATACTACCAAATTTAGACAACACAGCAAGTCTTCTGTGCTCACCATGGCGGCTCAAGGATATTACGGAGGAAATCAAGGCCAAGGCTATGGTGGAAACCAAGGCTATGGTAACCAGCAGTACGGTGGAAATCAAGGTGGTCAATACGGTGGTGGTCAAAACCAAGGAGGCCAGCATGGCAACCCCGGAGAACATGGAGATCGACCTCCAGCTCCCTCTCCTCCATATCCGTGGAGGGCGGAGTGGGAAGCAAGAGAGAATCGCTACGTCTTCGTAAATGGACAGACCGGAGAGAGGTCACATGAATTTCCTCGCGGTGGTGGAGGACAGGGCCAACAACACGGTGCTGGCTTTGATGGAGGCTACGGGTAAGTCTGCCCAAGTACGAAGTCATGCTTGATTTTCCTAACATATTCTCTCCCAGCGGCGGCCAATATGGCGGCCCATCCGGCCCAGGCGGCTACGAGCGTCCCGGACCTCAATACCAACAGCATCAAGGTGGCTCCGGCTACCCTATGGGCCCTCAAGGTGGCTCTCAGTCGCAGCAGCATGAAGAGGAAAAGAAGAAGAAGTCTGGACACGGCTGGATGGGTGCAGCTCTCGGTGTCGCAGCTGGTGTAGCTGGAGGAGCTTTCCTCATGCACGAGGGCCACGAAGCTAAAGAACACTTTGAGGAGGACAAGTACAGAACCGAAGAGAGAATTGATGGAGCAGAGTACCGAACTGAAGAGCGAATGGACAGGTTCGGACGAGATGTTGAGGATGCCCCAGGAGATGTCGCTGGTTGGGCTGGGCGGCGTGTTGGAGACATGGAGTCGATTCCTGACAGAGTGGAAAACAGATGGGACGACGCAAAAGAAGATGTAGAAGATGCTCCAGAAAGGCTGGCGACCTGGGGAGGGGAACAGGTGGGCCGAGTTGAACGCTTTGGAGACGATGTCGACGACTACGGAGATCGGCTTGAAAACAGCTACGACAATGGACGTGACCAAGAGCGCTACGACGACGACAACGATCGCAATGACGACGATCGATGGTAGGCAATACGTAGATGTAGCCTAGCCTCCTAGGATATGTTATTGGATCTCACTATGAGAAGGCCCTGTTCCTCTCACAAAGAGATGCCGTGAGGAACGGTAGCGATTACCGTCTACCATCGAATTCCCAAAAGATAAGGCAGGTACTGACAATCAAGACATACGACAATGCCTTGGTCAGACCTCTGCTTCACGGAGCATGGCACATTGGTACAGAGGACCACACATGCTTGTGTTCTTTTCGTCTTGGTTTGTGTGGCTTACATACGGACATCGTGGACTTTGTGAGGACACACCTCACACGTGCCGCTTCAACGACGATCCCGTGGCTGACCACAACTATGCCATTGGATATGTAGTCCAAAACATGGCCGAGGCCACCAAGTTTCGTAGGTCGGACTGAATTTCTTTCTGAGAATATCCTCCTCGTCGCTTCAGACACTACAACTCATCTACATCATCGCCACTATGCGGCCATCAACTCTTCTGCTAGCATTGCCTCTCGCAACTACACATGCCATCAATGTCGTCCAGAGTAATGACGACGGCTGGGCAGAGATCAACGTTCGCGAGTTCTACGGCCACTTGACGGATGCAGGTTTCAAATCCTTCATCTCAGCACCTGCAGAAAATCAGAGCGGGACCGCCAGTCGGGACGAAGAGCCATCTAAAGTTGGTCGTAATGGATGCGAATTTCATTCTTGCTCGCCAAATAGTCCTCCGACGGGCCGCAACGAGTCGATGCCTCGATTCAACGTGGGCGCTTCGCACTTCATCGCAACCGCTCCCAGCTGACTTCGTTCTAGTACGTGAACAGCTTCCCGGTCACATCGATGCGCCATGGCATCAAGAATCTTGCAACAGAGTTCTGTGGAGGACCGCCAGATATTGCAGTCGCCGGACCGAACGTCGGCACGAATCTGGGAGCGGTCACACAGTTCTCCGGAACTGTAGGCGCTTCAGTCGAAGCAGCGAAGCTAGGTCTTCCAGCGATCGCGTTCAGTGGCTCTACTGGGAAGCAGACCGCATGGAATGCTAAACTTGAGCCATACGTGAGCACGTACGCCGCTCTTGCTACGAATGTCACGCAGGTGGTCACCAGCGGCTCCAAGCCGTACCTTCCAGAGGGCATCTGGTGAGTCATTGCATTGATCGGACAACACAGCGCATACTTATTGAAACAGGCTCAACGTAAACTTCCCATCAATCAAAGATGGCTGCTCATCACTCTCGGACTTCAAGTTCGTCCTCTCTCGCATCTGGCCTGCTGTGCCTATCATCAGCAGAGACGATGTGGAACTTTGCGGTTCCCGCCGCCTACCAGTTGAGAGAGTTGTAGTCGGAACCAAGGGCTGCTATGCTTCGATAAGTGTTGGGAATATCGATAAGACTGATGCCGAAGCTGATGCTCAGGCTGTTGTGCTTACAAGGCTAAAGCCTATCTTGTCTTGCTTGCCAGAGGACGACTAGACGTTCTGACAGAAGCTCCTCCCACAATCACTTCACAGCAAGCTCCTCTTGAGCCTGTCGCAACCAATTGGTCCACTCCACCACAAGATGCTTTCGATGCGTCTCGATCACGTCCTCGCCACAAGCCGCCGGCATCCACCCTCCAAAGCACACCTCCAGCCCATCGCCCTCGTTCGCATCCAAATCACGAAACTGATGGCAAGCATGACCCATTACCGTCCCGCTCCGCATCGAGCCTGCACCTGCAAACGCGATCGGATACTTCTCCGGATCTTTATTCTTGACACATGGGTGAAGCTCAGATTGGATGTTGAGATTGAAGAACGACACCTGCTCGCCGACAGTTTCCAAGATAGGTCCATGAGTACTGACGTAGTGTTCGGGATGAGCGGCGACCATCATTGGAGTGTTGTCTTTGTTGGATTGGAACCAGCCCAGAAAGTCCTTGGCCCTGACGCCGGTGGCTCTCATGATGACAGAGCAGAGGGTCCATTGGCCATTGCTCTCTTGCACGACCCGCTCCCAGTACATGTCTGCTTGGGCTGTGTCGTTTGCAAGCAGATCTGTGAGGCCTTCTGTGCCTAGGCGGCACTTGAGGAGTGCGAGAGCTCGACGGGCGAAGAACAGCTCGTGGTCTTCTTTGATGCCGCCTGTTTTGGGGCCTGATAAGATCTCGATAGACATCGTAGTAGCAACTACGATTGTTTTCAAGTCGGGATGTTCGATGCTCAGGATGTATGCGTACGATGTCGTTCTGGTTTATGGCTTCTCCTTTATATACACATACACCCTTGCCTATTCCACGCCATCTTCGGTGACCTTCTGGCCGAGAAATCCGCAAACAGTGGCAGCGTCAGCCGCATCTAGGCAGACCCTAGGGCACAGTGCAAGTTATGCCAATGGAACGCCATGTCTACGCGATGGTGGTCATGAGGCTGAATCCTGCAAGCGCGATGCCGCTGATGGGAATAGCAGCCCGGGAATAAAGTCAAGGCTCCATTGGCCCATGAACAACAACATCGGAGTATTGTGGCGGGACAAACGACACTGAGAGCAACTACACATGACTGCTCGGTCCTATTTCTCGACTTGGAGGAGCAGGGAAGCGTCAGTTTTCGCCAGAATCTAACGAAGTGGACCGGATGCGCCACTACTGCACATTCCCAGCTATAGCGATGCATCGCAATATGCTATATGGTTTAGCGCGGAGAGATGGCGAGTGATGTGAAGACCCAGTAGTACCGCGATTGATCAGAGTATAGTAAGACCGGCCGTCCGTCCGCCCAGCCACACTGGATGCTGACACCGTCTACTAGAGACTGCCCGCTGTTCTTGATTCGTGCGTGCTTCTTCGTCTTCTTATTGCCGACATCCGCCTCTTAGCTAAGCTGTAGCAAGTCATACTCATTGCTACTTCTGTCACATCGACCTTCCCACCGCAGCCATCAACAAAGTCTGTCTCTCTTTAGACCAAGCCGCGATCCAGTGTCGGAAGCCCACATCCCTTGCAAGTGAAGCCAGAGGCTTTCGGAAAGTAGTCATCGCAGAACCTTTTCAAGACAGATATGAGGCGATCGCCCTTCGGCTTTCCTTTGTTCGCAAACTGGACCAATTCGCACGGGCAATACACGGTTTTCTGGCCCTCTAGTCTTATACCGTCATAGCCTTCCAGAGTGACAATGATAGTGCCGTTCACGTTACGGCGACTGGTCGCCCAATAAGTCCTGCCTGCAACCCAGGCCCATGGGCGATCCGGGAAACCGATTCGCAACGAACCGAGAGCTTTGACTTGAGCCGGTCCTAGCGCTTTTGCGAAGTAACGTAGTAATCTTGAGGTCACATCAGAGTCGAACAAGATACTGTGGCGCTGTGGTGCTAAGGGGATGCTGAAGAGGTTCTCGCCGTAGAAGACGGCAAATGCCTCCGAGCGAATGAGTTTGCAAACACCCAGCAGTGGCGGCTCTTTTGGTGGGACTACAAGCCACTGCTTCGAGTCGGCGAAGGCATGGACGTCTTCGTGGTCGGTGTTGTGATAGTCCTTCACTCGCCCAGTCGGTGGCTTCCTTCTAATATCGACAGTGAGGCCATTTGGTTCCACCAAGCAAAGGCGATAGATTCGGTTGCGCAGTTCGCCAGGCAATCTGAATAGTGGACACTGTGAGTTATCGATGGATCGCTCTGCGCTCTGTCACTTGTCAGTAAAGCCGCGCTCATTGTTACAACGTTGTGCCTTTCATCACTTGCACACTCGGCCAAACATGTGAACCATGTAATGGCTTCTTGGCTCTTGATCGCTTGGGCATTACGCTTTTTTGCGACTGAGATCACAATCCTCATTGGTCCGGTATTGGAGTCGAGGAATCAAATCTGTGGCTGATGTAACAGTGAGGTTGGTTTGGTGGACTTTGTTGGTTCGATAGAGCTGATTGCACGCAGCGTTTGCTGTGCAAACGGTCCTGAGACCACCCCGCTTGGCTGGAAGTCATACTCCCTTGCCTGGATCAGTTTCTCATTTACGAGACAACCCGCAATTCTAGCCACATGTACGTGAGCGAAGATGCATGTCGATGGGGAAAAAAAGTCTAGCTGAGCAGCTTCGACCTTCGAACCGTCATATATGACTGGATATGCAGACTCTATTATCAATGGATGAGTCAAGACACTCATCAGAATCGCGACTCAGGCTCGCCATGTATCTCCTACAGGACCGGAGGATCATACCAGTGCCCGGCAACTGATTTACTCACTTCTTCGTGCCCTTCGCATCCTGGGACCTTTGAAGCAAACCTCCGAAATGACAAAACTTGGGTTGGCAGCTGCTACAAATCAGTGGGTACCTTATCGAAGGATTACAATGTGCGGTCCGCAGCAGGTGTAGATTCTGTTTTGCCTTGAGCTGCGCATTGCTCTTCATGACATGCTTCGGTTGGAACGCTGGGACGCTGTAGACGCACTGCGGCAGATATCAGTGTCTCCTCATGCCTCCTGCAGCTGACATAGACTGATGTGCTCCAGGAAGCGAGGTCCCATTGAAGCGAGGCCTTATGGGCTGTACATGCCAATTGTCAGAGGCCGCCAGCACACCGCGCTAGAAGAAGCGTAGAAGGCGCAGATACGGGAGTTCTGCAGATCAGAGCATGTCAACTACCACACGGATGTCAGTCAATGGAAGCTTGTTGCAATTCCACGAATGGGCAAAGTGCCTCAGTCGAGAGCAAAGACCGCAAATATAATCGCGTGTCAAAGGGTCTGGCACGAACGCGAACCTAAGCCTTGTGGAGCGACACATGTGATGTCTCGTAGGAATGGGTTGCTGCGCTGCGCCTCGCAATCGGCACATATGCGCCGTGAAGTTATGAGCCTCAGTCGCACGGCTTCAGATGAAGAGAGCTCCGCGGATGTTTTGGGTGACAGGGCGACGATCTCTGGGCGCCAACCGGGCCGAGAAGACGTGGCCACTTTGCCGATATCCGGAGCGAGATCTCATGACTGTCGCACTTTGGAATGGTCCGTGGATCCTTCACACATGTCTCCTTTGATGATCTGTAGATGCTGACGGGACGAGAAAGCAGACCTGAGTTCGAAACTGGCGCTCAGGGAGTGAGGTTGGTTGCCGCAGCGCCGTGGCGCATTCCAGAGAGTGCCGCAAAGGTGCAGAAGTTTGAGCGCTTCGTGACTGATTTTGCGTCGCTGTGGTTGTTTGGTCACACAGGAAGCAGATGATTTCATTCCATGCCGGCACAGATATTGCCAAGTGCTCATGAGCCTTGTGGTCGAGAAGTGTGCTGGACGATGGTTGGTGTGGTGCTAGCATCTCCGCTCCACTGGCAGTTTTAGCTCTGCATCGTGCCCGTCATGGTTTGGTATCCGAAGCTTGTCTGTACCTTTGGCGCTCCTAAAGAGGAATAGCTCCACGAGACATGTGCACGAAGGAAGAGGCGATGAGAAGAGCTGCGCATGGCCCAAGTCCTTGTGGTCTTCGTCGTGACGTTGTATATAATTGGTGGCATCTGCTCACTTGTCGCAATTCCCGTTCTTATCTCTGCAAAGTCTTGTTCACCACGCCAACTGGGAGATATTCACGAGCTGATTGTAGCTTCCCCACAAACAGAGAAGCACACCCTGGCAACATCACAACCTCAGCTTCATACTATTTACATCACCATAATATATCATCATGAACGGCCATTCCGACGTCAACGGCAAGGCGCCACTCGGTGGCAGCGATAGCAGCACACGCGGTGCAATTGAACCTATTGTCAAGGTACGCTTCTCTGCACATTTCTGCTACAACTGGCGCATTCGGAGCGTATTTGGCCACATGAGGTCGGAGCTACGAACTGGAGATGACTTGCTGACAACACCCTCAAGGTTCAACCACCAAGACGCGAGGACCTGCAACCCTCTTACGCCCAAGTCATCAAGCCAGACACCGAGGATGCCTCGCAGCACGGCTGGTACGGAAGTATGGTGAACGCGCTCGGTTCATGCATTGGAGCTCTCGGTGCCGTGCCTTGCTGCATCGTGTGCCCGAACCCATACAAGCCAGTCGCACAGGGAAATGTCGGCCTTGTCACGAAGTTCGGACGATTCGCACGAGCTGTTGATCCAGGTCTTGTCAAGATCAACCCACTGTCTGAAAGCTTGATCCAGGTAGACGTCAAGATTCAAATTGTCGAGGTACGTTTCTCTCTTCGCGAAGCAAGTCGCAACTGTGGCATCCAGTGCGGCGCTGCACGCACCAAACCGCGCAGAGCAGCAGAGATACTAATATCTAGCAGGTGCCAAAGCAAGTCTGCATGACCAAGGATAACGTCAACCTGACTCTAACATCGGTCATCTACTACCGCATCACTAGCCCACACAAGGCCGCTTTCGGCATTTCCAACCTGCGCACTGCCCTCGTTGAGCGTACACAGACCACTCTCCGCCACGTTATCGGTGCTCGCGTGCTCCAGGACGTCATTGAACGTCGCGAGGAGATTGCGCAGTCGATCCGAGAGATCATCGACGAGACCGCCACCGGCTGGGGTGCTGAGGTGGAGTCTATGTTGATCAAGGACATCATTTTCAGCCAGGAACTTCAGGACAGCTTGTCCATGGCCGCGCAGAGCAAGCGTACTGGTGAAGCCAAGGTCATCAGCGCTCGTGCTGAGGTCGAGAGCGCTAAGCTCATGCGTCAAGCTGCCGACATCTTGTCCAGCGCTCCTGCCATGCAGATCCGCTACCTCGAGGCTATGCAGGCTATGGCTAAGACTGCGAACAGCAAGGTCATCTTCTTGCCTGCGCAGAACCAGACAGTCCAGTCACAGCTGGCGCAGGCCGACGCGTACGGAGAGGGACCAAGCAGCTACGGAACTATTCAGCAGCACGGTGCTACACACCAAGATTCCAACGAATTTGCTGGAAACACCCAGGGGTTCCAAAATGCGGTCAACGCCCGGGTGGTAGAGAACATGTGAACAGGATATCTCTGCTAATTAGCAGCGAGACTGAGGCGCCTTGGGGCGTGGCAATTATGAATTCTTCGACAGAAACGCGGAGAGACAGATGCAGTTCACGATTCACGATTGATACCCAGATAGTTTTGCAATTGAGTTTTGATTAAGCATGAATGATGTGCATTCTCGCTCCCCAATTTCTCAACTCGTTCGGGCTTTATGTCTCTGCAATATGTGGTTACACTGTGGCACTGACGTCCACAAGTCGACATTCTGCTCTGCAGAGAGCATGGAAACATAAACCACCACGTAATGGTAACGATCTGGGCGACGGCCATCTCACACGTCAGTGCTGGATTCATGGTGGCGAAAGGACTTGGACTGATTCTTATGTGATGCTGCTGATGACCTAGACTCAGCCAAGTCACGTTCAGTCTGTCGTCTGGGCGAGTTTTCTAGACTCTTCAAGCTCTTGAGAGACAGACCGAGGCGTGATAACGGGCTGCATGTCGCCCCGTACAAGTGATGGTTATGTCAGTGCCAAAAACGTAGAATGACGGTGATGTTCATAGTTATCACAACATGTAGAACCATATAGTTCTGTGGCGTGCGCAGAATTGGACATTAGAGCCGGCTTGTCAGCACTCGGGCAGCCAACGCCACATCATGGGGGGACAAGGCGTTCTTGCACATGTCAATCTTTCTCAACTCAATTCCATTCGGCATGATGTAGACTGTTCATAAAAACGAAGCGCACCCATTTCCCAGCACTTATACGCCTGTTTGGGATGCCATCCAGGTCCTCCCTTAGAATGGACCATTTTCGTCATTGGTCTTCTTCTCGTCATCTATGCCTCATGCGAATCCAAAAGAAACCTTCCTCGCTTCAAAAGACACAAGGGAGCTTCTTATGCCGAGAAAGCCTCTGGGAATCGGCGCACGTTGTACTCGATTGGGCCTTTGTTGCTGAGGAACTGCACGTAGGCACCGTCGACACGGATGGCACCAGCCTTGCGCTTCTCGATGTACTCGGCACGGTCGAGAGGAGTGAAACCCCACTTCTTGGAAACAATGATCTTTTGGCGACCTGGGAACTTGTACTGCGAGCGGCGGAGAGCCTCGATAGCGGTAGGTCGGTCTTGAAGCAAAGGTTAGTGCCATGTTTTCTGCACATCTTGTGGATATAACCTACTGGAGTCACGAGTGCGGATGGAGAGGAGAATCTGGCCAATGTTGACACGGGCGACGGAGCCGTTTGGCTTTCCGAAAGCACCACGCATTCCAGTTTGGAGTCTATCGGCTCCGGCGCACGACAACATCTTGTTGATACGGACGACGTGGTATGGGTGGGCACGGACACGGAGATGGAAGGATTCCTTTCCGGAGGTCTTGACCATGTACCTGTGTGATGCCCATCAGTTCATTGTCCTTACCAATCCACCTTCTTTTCCTCATTCGCGGTGTATATCTCACTTGTTGGCGCAAATACGGGCGGCCTCGAGGGCCTCGGAGCTCAGCTGCTCATACTCGTTGGAGACGAGGTGGACGCAGGTTGGGAAATCGTCGACGTTTGCACGCTTGCGGCCGAGATCGAAGATTCTGATCTTTGGGTCTGGGACACCACGGTTGAAGCGCGACTTGGGGTACGGCTTGTTCTTGCAGTAGCGGTAGCAACGGGCTGGACGACGAGCCATTGTGACGGTGATTGTGGGGGGGTTAGATGTCGTTGGGTGTGAGAGGGAGAGGAGAGAAAGCGAGGTCGTCAATCTATGAGGCAAGAGCGATGCGGCAACCGCTCCTGCCAGCCCGCCAAGACTACAATTACAAAGCACACTTTTACCAATCAAACCCGCATCACGTGATGTCACTTTGCTGCTTTCACTGTCAAACGGAGGATGCAGATACGAGAGTGAAGAGAGTGAGTCACAAACAAGTGGCACAGAAGTTGCTGGTATTGGCTGGCTTTGCTATGCTAGAACAGGCTTGCCCAACTACTACAACGCCTCACGGCCTATCATGGCCCCGAGAGCTGGGAGTTCGCGATCTCTGCGGTGTGCTGAGATACGCTATCTCCGCTGAGCAGCTTGTTTCCTTCGCCTTCACTTGTCTGGGTTCTGTGGCTCATCATCATCACCTCCCTGGCATAATCTACTGAGGAGTGGTGGACAGAATGTCGGAGTCACCAGCGTCAAGGATAGCCATGGTCGAGCAACGGAAGAGCTTACCGCAGGCAGTACCGAGCTCAATCTATATCGCGCAGAAGTGGTCAGTACGAGTAATCTCCCTCCAAAGCTACCTGTTGAAGCAGCTTCTTCTCAGGGCTCAAGAGAGCACGCCCTCCAGAGCCTGGAAAGAGGCTCCTTCGCTAGGCGCAAAGGTATACACAGTGTATCACTTACGTTGTTGCCGGAGAAGTGGTGCACAGCGGTCTTGGCCAACATGCTGTAGTCTGTGTGTGTCTTTAGTCCCTGCCCATGCTCTTTTTCGATGTCTTCGAATGGTAGAACGTACACTCGAGCTCAGACTTGCGGAGAGGAGGAGTGTTGCCAGCAATGATGACGAGCTTGGCCTTGCCAGAGCGCAGCGCCTTGAGAGTCGACTTGTAGCCGAGCGTGACCTTACCAGACTGCGCTGGATGTTAGTACCAGTCGACGCGTATTTGGCATTTTCGTCCAGTGCGCACCTTGATAGTCAGGGCCAACTTAGCGTTGATGCTGTCGTGCGTTCTGCTGCTCTTCTTTGGTGCCATTTTGAATGAGTGATTGATGTCTCCGGTGTGTGTTGACCTTCGCTGACTTGCAATAACTGGAGAAGAAGTTTTTGGGAAGCGCAAGTCGAGATCGGTGCGAGAGCCAAGATTTTGCCGGCTTGATCCGCCCCTCTCACTTCGCGACTGCGACTGCGACTGCCTTTGTCAACCACGAAACAACACGATCTCACTACTGGCTCCAGCCCAATCGGATCTCCTTGCTTTGCTATTAACTGAGTCTCAGTGTTACTCCTCGTCACTCCGCAAGCAGCGCTACGGCTGGCGGCTCATCATGACCGCTACTCACAGAAAGAGTGGGAGAGTTCATTGACATTCCTTCCTGGCGTCTGCGTCGACCACCGTCTGACGCTGTTGTGTATGGCAGAGATGCCGATACATTCATGTTAATGTACCACATTGAGTGGTCTCGAAATTTTGCTCTGCACAGCGCAGCGCCAGGCTGAACGCGTGAGTTACAGAAGTAACCTCTGTCGGTCCTGTCTCGCGAACCCCGGCGATCAGCCACAACCCAAGCAACAAAGCGCGCGACTGCCACAGATCCTGTGTGATGTCACCAGTGGGCAAGCATAGAGCTTCCGAATTGCCAATTTTGGCCTCGAGAAGGACGAGAAACCGGATCCACTCGCATCGCAACTGACAGGCAGGGATTACATGAACGAAGTTTGAATGAGTTCCAGGATACTGATCAACGCCTAAGCAGTCCGAATTCGCTCAGCACTTGACACTTTTTAGTTGTAGAGACCTGAAACACGAAACCCTGATCAACAGGTTGCGAATCTCAAGAGCCAACAAGCAGAGCCCTGATATTGCCATCAGCAGTCAGTGGATCGATCCTATAGGCAGCAGCCAAAAAGGGCGCCAGTATCTGCTTACCTCTACGACGGAATGCAAGTAGTTTACGTCACGTATATCAATGCAAGCGAGCTGTTGCGCTGGATGTGGTGCTTGTCGTTTACAAGCACAGCCCGAAGCACAATTGCTACGGATGAGCTTACTCGCATCAACCTTCGAGCCTGTAACATCATGTCCGGCTCCCCGGCGGTGTTCTTCCTAAAAGCACTGATATCCCTACCTTTTGTGTCTGTCAACATCAAGCAGACCGACACTAGACAAGATGAAAAGTACAAGGCTGGCTTTACTGCTTCTGTCAGTGCTAAGCGACAGTCTCGGCTACGCAAAAAGCAATCGTGGCGATATCAGTGACGCTTGCTTGACAAAGAGAGATACAACGAGCATTGTACAAAAGTACAGCTTATACCTCACAAAATACCCGGGCAATGCGACGATGCTGGGCGAGCTACACGAAGAGAATGTCGTGACTGCTTCCGACAGCCTGAGCTACGTGTTCCAGAAGCCTGTATGACGCCCCTCTAAAGACTACAAACGACGTGGTACTGACGTGCCACAGCTCAACACATCTCTCGCACACTCCCTGCAAGACATCATCGACCAGGAGGCTGCCGTGCCTGGCATCAATACCATCTTCACATCTCACACTTGTGACACGATCACATGGTACTGGGAGTTCACAACAAAGCCGTGGCCGATAAGAGGTATCGTCATCCTCTTCGTCAACCTGGAGAGTCGCAAGATCTACAAGACATACCAAGAAGTCAACGTCGGCGCAATTCTCTTGAATCAAGGCAGCCCGGAGTGTCAAGTACCTTCTCCCGACTGGCACGTCAGCGTTGGTACTGAAGCGTTGGAGCCCGAAGAGCGAGGCTGTGAGGCATGTCAAGGAGACAGTGACACTGCCCATGGAGCTAATTATCACGGGTAATGGTCCAATCCATCCCCATGCACATCCCATATATCTCTGCCTACCAATTCTCGCAACGACTCGAGGATGATATGCCACTACGATGTACAAAATCGTTGAGCCTGAGTCCAATTTTTCCCGCTGTACTCGTGCGAGTCGGCCACACAACCCATCTCCTACAAGGCTAATCTCGTCTCGTGGAGCTTCTTCTGTCCTGAACGGTCCACACCTAGGGCGCCTCAGCCTTTGCTGCCGACAGAGAGCTGGCACAAGTGAAGTAGGATCACATAAGACATTTGTATCCTGTATCGAGAGTTGGTGGGGGCAACCAGAGGTCCTGAAGCAGATCACCGGAGCTGGTTAGCATATCGTGTTCGTTCAGGACGAGGGGAGGAATAGCTTCATAGCAAATCTTTGGCAACACATTACACTTTTCCCTCAGTCAAGGTCATCTGATATGGCCATTCAGATGAGCAGACCTCACACGAGCACCAGATCGACTCGGATTCTAGCTCGGCGTACTGTCACTGTCACGATCTGGACGATCTCGGCTGGTGTGCTTCATCGCATGATGACTTGGGCGCGTGAACCTCACATGCAGCATTGGCTCACGACCCCGAGACCGAGTGTATACCTCATCGGAATCCCGAACGACGAGACATACTCCTTCGCGGCACCTTCATCGTCGATGCTCGCGTCGTAGGACGGAGCATCTTGCGTTCTTATTCCAAGCATAGTGGTAGAAAGTCCGTATCTTATACTCTGAACTGTGGACCATTCACTCCAACAGTCACATGCTTCGTGTTACGCGACCATTCACTTCCCCCTACATGCCTTACAGGAGACTCACTTTGACACATGACACGATCACATGCCTCGTGACCGACGTAGATAGTGAATGAGCGATGGATTCTGTCTGCAAAACTCGTCCCCAGGCACAGTAAAAGACACATCAGCGACGGAAGCATATCAACGTGAGAAGGATCACGAAATGCTTCGGTACGGGTGAGTTCGCCGCTAGCCGATAAGGCCAGTGACGAAAGCCATCGGATCCGCGTGAGGCAAGCTCTCGCGGCGAGTGTCACAGTGACTCGGCTGGATTGCTGTGGACTACGCTTCGAGAGGCAGAGCTGATGCAGATCGCCAGTTAGAACCTATTGTGAGATACTGCTGCTTCGTCTTGTAATATGCTCAGTTGTAGACTGCTGATGTGAGTTCTTTGCGCGTTCTTCCGGCGCTGCAAGGGGTTTCGGAAAACCGTCAGCAAAGCTCACCCTTCTCGTTATAGACCCACTCGCTCTAGATGTCATGGACTGTGCTGTCCAGTCGAGAGCTACGGCAGATGGCCGTTGAAAGCTTCGATTGAGAGGCAGGCATCATCCAGACATGAGAAAAGTTCATTGCTTGACGACGTGAGGCCTTCATTCTGCCGCTATCTTGTGACTATTCGTACATGACCAACTCGTCTCTCGTCCCAATTAGTGCTACATTGAATGATTGCGCCACAGATGTAACCCGCTAGTGCTGCCAACAAAGCACCACTGCTAGTCTGATGTTCCGCGTCAGAGCATGCCCAATACAGCCATTCCGACAGCTCCAGCGGCACCAGCCATGAGTACATGCGGCACAGCGGAAGGCGCTGCAAGGCCTCGAGATCGAGAATCGTCGTTTGCATCGTTGTTGTTCTCATCGTTGTTGTTGCCGCCAGAGCTGCCTTGCTCATTGTTGTCATCGCCATTGGACCCGCCGTTGCTACTTTGGCCGCCGTCCTGGTTGAAGCCACTGTTACCGGTGCCAGTAGGTTGAGAAGTCCCGTAAGTAGTATCAGATACGACGACACCAGTCACACCGGCAGAGCTAAGAGCCGGACCAAGAGTCGTAATATCAGGTGGCAATTGGGTCTCTGAAAGAAGGCTGGTGACCGCATTCTCAATACCAGCAGCGCCTCCGGGATGGTCGTTGTCTCGTTTCCTTGTGTCAGGGTGACCGGCAAGAGCTACAGATGCTATCGAGAGCAGGGCGACCAGAGTAAGCTGCATGTTGTGAGCTGCACTTGGAATGCCTGGGCCTGTGAAGCAAAGATGTCTCGACTGTCTACAGGCTACAGATAGCAGTGTTGTTGTTTGTTGGGCGTTAGGTGATCAACAGAGCGGTGGGACAGCGAAGACTACGGCTTTGAAGACATATCTGCAGACTTGATCATCAAACCTTCTCCTCCAGCCTTGATCAGGATGTGCTCGAAACACGGCTGGTATGATCTGGAGAAATGAGTTGCTTGATGGAGTAATTGAGAAGAGGGAATTGTCCTTTCGATCGATCGACGTGCAACTGTTGCGCCTTGTTTGTGTGTCAGACAGTTATGACAGGGTTGGCATAACTGAGTTGTTCCACAACGGAAACCCTGCCTGTTGGAGGGTCAAAAGTCTGATTAGACACTTTCGCAATTCATCATGTCGCCGAGTCATACTGATTGCGGAGTTCGTGCGTGGGCCACGTAGCTGAAGCAGGAGAGATTTCCTGTATACATGAAGATTGCATGGACGGTCTCCGATGAGTCTTGCTGAGCTTGTTCAGGGCCTTTTCATTCGTGCATTGATTGCATTCCTACAGTAGTGCGCACAAGGCTCTCACAGGTTTGTGGGCTTGTACTTGGCCGCGTAAGGCTTCAACAAAGAGTTGTCGACGAGCAAGCGGACTGACTGCGAAGCAAGCTCTTCGCGTTCAAGTGTACCCGGTGCATCGAGGTCTTGGACGCAGCGACGTATAGGGAGAACTAGAATCGATAGGCGGAAGCGACTGCATTTCTTTCTGCTGCGGTAGTCCCCAAAGTATTTATCGCAAGCGACCTGGTGGTCGGTGGTCTTGCTCAAGCATGCGATACCTTGAGTGCATTACATCATGTCGTCGTCCAACCGCTCGGTGTCCGTTCGCTCTCCCGAAATGCTGCTCCATGCTGTAGCAAGATGGTCGCCTCTCCAGCCCCAAGAGACGCAGTAGTGGCTTGCAAGCAGATTCCACTCCTCGACCTCATCCAGCCACTCTATCTTCTCGATGCGGTGCCGCTCTGCCTCGTCAACCCAGTCATTGCTGTTCCAGATCTGATGGACATCCCTTGCGCCTTGTCCAGATTCGAAGCCGGCAAGCTTGAGTCGCCGTCGTTGTGCATCGAGCGAATAGTACTTTTTCAGCGTACGCAATTCAATGCCGCGAGATGCCAGGTTCGACATCATTGTTCGGCCAAAGGCATCAAATGGACGTACGGGCTCATACAAGACTATGCCGCAACCACCTTTGATGTGCATGGTGAAGTAGTTGAGCACACTGATGGCAAGATCAGGTGGGAAGTAGCAGAGGCAGCACTCGCTGAGGATCAAAGTCGGCAGATCTGGGTCAAGATCTGGCAAGATGGGTGGAGACTTGTTCGTCAAGACTCTCAGGTCGATAGCGTGAAGATGGTACGCTGACCCTTGATCCTGAGAAACGGTCATACGTGCCAATTCATTGGCGTTGCGAATGGAAGTGCGCTTTGGATTGACATTGTCCTCGAAGTCGAGCTCGTGATATACTACATTGTGCTTACCAGCGCAAAGTCTGAAGAATCGGGTGTCAGAACCAGCTCCTAGCGAGATGATCTGCTTTTGCTGAGCGGGATTCGCTTCCAGAAATCTGGTCACAAGTCGGTCGATGGCTTTTGTTCTGACATAAGTTCCGCGGTTGATGATCGGATACCTTCGTGGAAGCTCATCTCCCAGCTGATACAATTGTCTCGCGAATGGGTCGTCCAAATAGCCTAGAGTTACTGCGCTCATGCGACTGCTGCTGGCATCGCCGTCAGTCTGTTGAATGATCTTGTCTCGAGCCTGTTCCGCCTGCTCATCGCTAGTTATCGAGCCATCATCTGTTGCCGAAGTACCTGGACCACCACGACGTCCTCGAAGTCGTGTGCCTCGCCGTCCGGTCCGCAAGGTGTTCAAGTTTGGTATTGAAGCCATGAGGGCGTGTCGTAGCGCGTTTAAGCTCCTGTTCAAAGGTGGAAGGAGCGACAGGCTTGGCTCACGTCACCTTGCAGCTGCCGACTTTCAACATCCGCCCATTCGGCGGCCACAATAACATCGACAGAACACGCGTAGAAGTTCGAGCGAGGTGAAAGGAGGTGTCAGCGCCTACAGAACTCCGCCACCGCCTCAAGCCATCCAAAACAATGGAGAATCCAAGCACATCCCGAACAGAGCCTGTACGGCGTTTCGTCCGTGCCAACTTCTCGCCAGCGTTCATGTATCCACTGAAAGGCATCTGGTATCTCGCCTCGCATCGCTATCTCTGGCCGCTTCTCCAAGGCCGACTAGTACCCATCACGCTTCTCTCGACGTGCGTACTGGCGATCCTCTTCTTGACGGCATACCTGCCACTTGTGGGCTTCCTGGCCTTGTTCCACTACCGCGGATCAGCCTGGGTTAACGCCACGTTCTTCATACTCGGCATTGGTGCAGTCCTCATCCAATTACTCTTCGAAGGCATTCTCGTCGATCACACTCAAGTGGATGTTTTTGATGCCGTCATGGTCGGAGAAGGCTACGAGCATCTTGTCAAGAACAGGAGATCGATATCGGAAAATATCGACGAAAGCGATCCGTACAAAAGACTAGGACCACGCGACAAAGGCGCAGCTTTTGCTCCGTTCTCTTTTCGCCAAATCATCGAGCTGGTCATTTTGCTACCACTCAACTTCGTGCCATTTGTGGGAGTCCCTCTCTTTCTCATCCTCACAGGCTATCGAGCTGGACCTCTGATGCACTGGAGATACTATCAGCTCAAGGACTTCACCAAAAAGGAGCGCAAGCAATTCATACAGACGAAGTCGCGCAAGTGGGAGTTCATGTGGTTCGGAACAGTACACATTACACTTCAGCTTATACCTATTTTGGCCATGTTCTTTTTGCTTACGACTGCAGCTGGAGCAGCATTGTGGAGCGTACACTTGGAGCAAAGAATGCAAGAGAGCCAGCCAATAGAAGACATAGATGAGCCTCCGGCATATACTGATGAGCCATGATAAAGAGATAGAGATCTATGCCATGGAGTTGAACAACTTCACGATGATTGAGGAGCTTTCTTCCAGGGATCGTCTCTAGCTACCGTGGCACCGACTGCGGTCATCAGAGGGCAGACCACCTGAACCAACGCTCTGCCGAGAAACGGAAGCAGGGCATGGGCAAAGGTGAAATTCCAGCCCTTGCCGACCGAAGTGGTGTGAACTAGTGGTTGCCGACCGAAGTGGTGTGAATTAGTGGGCTTCTCTCTCATGAGCATCGCTCGGCGGCGCAGCGTCAACTGTGCTCATCAGACGCCCGACCATTTCCATAATCGTTGCACAGGGAGACTGAGTGAGGACAGCTCCCATATCAGTCCGCCAATTGTGCTTAGAAAAGCGTGCACTCGCCCAATCGTGTGGATCGGAGACAAGCTCTCTCATTTGCTACTCTGCATAGATGCGTCTTGCATACCCTAGAACTTGGACTGCATGGTAGGTATCCTGTACTCATACAAGGGACGTGCCGACTCCCGATTCATGATTCGCTCTAATTCGTCGCTCGTGAATGCCTATTCAGGATCTCATACCAGTCCATCGTATAATGACAGAGCCGACACAATGGTCTCGTCTCGCTTGCTGCCCTCCTACAGAGACATGTCAGTATTGCCCGCATCATACATCCAGTATGAGAACTTACTTTGAACTCGGCCATGTCCAGGCTTCCGTTCTCGTCCTTGTCCATCATTCTGAAGATCTTTTTCACTCTCTTCTCTGGCGTATCCTCATCTTCGGGCAGTTTCACCATGCTTCCCACCATTTTGTATATTGCCTCCACGATTGCCAGCATTTCGTCGTAGCTGATCTTGCCGTCTCCATCGATGTCGTATAGCTGGAAAGCCCAGTCAAGCTTGTCCTCCATTTTCCCCCGGCTTGTGACCGAAAGTGCGCAGATGAACTCCTTGAAGTCGATACTCCCTGATTTATCCGCATCGAAGACGTTGAATACATAGTCTGCAAAAGAGGAAGGGTCCCCAAAGGGAAAGAATTGTTTGTAGATCTTTTGGAATTCGGATTTGGTGAGCATGCCGGATGGGCAGTCCTTCAGGAAGCCTGTACACAAATCGTCAGTCATGCCCAGCCTCTCGCTCTCTGAAGTATGCTAGCTCACCCTTATACCATTGTTGCAATTCCTTCTTGTCAAAATGTGTGGCTTTCTGCAGATCTACGAGCTCTTGCTGCGATAGCTTGCTCTGACTGGATTTGCGATGTACTGTTAGCTTCTCCTTGACCATTTCTAGATACGACACGCCGGTGCTCTTGGTCATTTCTCTTTCGAAGTCCTTGACGCCTATCTTGAGCGCACACTCTTGCTTCGCCTTGAACTGCGGATACGTTTGTGAAATGTAGCGTGGAATATGATATGGACGAGGTCGTGCATGGTGGCTCGTCGCTATGCTGGTTCGTCTTTCTCTCGACTGCGGTCCTTGTTCGGCTGAAGTGTCTGCTGGCGATGGCTCATCCGGAATGATGTCGAAGACGGGCTTCTCGACCTTTGGCGTGTCGGCCATGGTTGCAGATGATGATCACACGAGCACGGTTGCTCGCCTGTGCTGAACAGTCGATCTCTCTTTACAGATGGAGAAGTTCCTTTCTGCGTAGCCAGAAGAAAAGCGACGCGCCAGCGCACGGCAACCAAGCAGTGAGCCGAACCAGGATTCACTCCACTCTGTTGCCCAGTCCAAGGAAGCAACGTCATATCTCGAGATGGGCAGTGACACGTGAAGCAGGAGGAAGGAATTCGACGTACCTTTTGCCCATGCTGGGCGATTGGGACTGTGGTGTTGTTCGACGAGGATGTAGGAATGTGGGAGAGCTCCGGAGTAGTCTGTCAGCTTGGAAGGCGGGACGTAGTAGAATTAACGTTTGGCCTGGCAATCGTTGAAGATTTCGCTTGAAGACTGCGTATCCGTCGTATTCGGGGTGTGGAGGAAGGAGTCGTCGGTCTGAGAGACTAGGAGCGCCCAAGGAACCAAGACTCGTCAATGGTGATATGGGCAATAGTATTTTGGTCTGATCAAAGAAGAAGTCCCACCCAGAGAAGCCAGACCCTTCTGCTCGACTAGACTAAGTTAGAAGCGCTAACTAACTACTGTCGCGACACGATGACAGGACCCGAGACAGGACCCCACGATGATCGAATTGGAACAAGCGCGTTGGCAGACACAGCCACACGGGTGGCGCCGATTTTGTGCATCGTGCACATGTCCGCGAAGAGGTGAAGGTGGACGGGATCCTGTAAGCGCCGTCATTTCAGCGTGCGTTTCACGAAGCTCAAGGTGTAAATTCGGGACGTGTCCGAGAGCAGGTGTTGTTGTCGGGATTCTCCGATTGTCCAGGCTAGAGCCAACAGCAAACACGTCAGCAGGAAAGGTCTGGCCAACAGCACAAGCATCAGAAGTCAGTTTCAGGAGAAACTGCTTGGCCCTCAGTGACAAGTCTTGACTTATGAGACGTGTTCGTCCACGCGGCTCAGATAGCCTTCTGACACGTGCACAACATCAGGCTCTTCTGCAGCACTGCTAGGAGAATCTGGTCTCTCATGTCGAACCCCTACTTTGACCGGGTGATCTCGCCCATGAATGAGGCGAGTAGTGCTCTGCACTCGCCCTCCACGCCCTCCACGCCAACAGCGCCAGGAGCCACCAGATCCAATGCTCTGCAGAACAGGATCACCAGCGTGCTGTCGGCATCATATGCTGACCTCGAGATTCGAGATGCCTTGTCTATCCTGGATGAGAGAAAGCTGCAGAACACAGCAGAAGCTCGACGTAACTTACGTCTCGATGTACAAGAGGAGCTCATCCAATGCAATGGCGAGATCGTCCAAGACTTTGGCAAGGTTGCCGAGCAGCTCAAACGGATCGGCACAGCCATTGCGAACTTGAACGCCAGCTGTGTTGAGATGCGGAAGCATGTTGCTGCATCTAGTCGGGAGACGGGCCCCATGCTGGAGGAAGCAAAGTCGATTCTTGCAGACAGGCGACAGGTTGAGACCAAGCAGCAACTGCTTGAGGCGTTCAATAAGCACTTCGTTGTGTCAGATGCAGATCTTGCTACCTTGACATCTACAGCTGAGCCAGTCAATGATGACTTCTTCAAGATCATGACCAGGGTCAAGAAGATTCACGAAGACTCGCAAGTCCTGCTCGGGTCAGAGAACGAGCGACTTGGCCTGGAAATTCTCGAGCAGAGCTCTCGGCGATTAAATGCTGCGTTCCAGAAATTGTACAGATGGGTTCAGCGGGAATTCAAATCCCTCGATATGGAGAATCCGCAGATCAGCAGTGCCATCAGAAGAGCTCTGCGGGTTCTAGCCGAAAGACCAACGCTTTTCCAAAACTGTCTCGACTTTTTCGCAGATGCAAGAGAGAATAGTCTGTCGAACAACTTCTATTCAGCTCTCACCGGGGCCCCTGTTGATGCTGATCATCCAGTTCTGGGCAAGGCCATCGAGTTGTCAGCGCACGATCCCCTTCGATATGTCAGTGACATGCTAGCATGGGCACATTCTGCTACAGTATCGGAACGAGAAGCGCTGGAAGTCCTGTTCATCTCTGAAGGCGATGAAATTGCAAAGAGCATCCAAGCTGGTATTGAAAGCGAGCCGTGGGCACGATCAGATGGAGAAGGTGCTGTTCCACCCTTTGATGGCCGCAAAGCTTTGAACGAGCTCGTCAATCGCGATCTCGATGGAGTGTTCAGACAGCTCAAGCAGAGAACGGAACAGGTTGTGCAGAGCCACGAGGACGCCACATTGGCCTATAAGATCTCCAATCTGATCACATTCTACGCAAGCATCTTCACCGATCTGCTCGGCGACGGCTCATCACTGCTTGACATACTCCGACCCCTTTCGGACACGGCACTTCGAAGCTTCAGATCAATAATGAGAGACCACGTCGCCAAGCTACAGACCGACTTTGCCATCTCCACGGAGGATCTGGCCCCTCCAGACTTCTTGATCGATGCTTTAGAGACTCTGAAAGTCTTAATAAAAAGCTATGATACCTCTGTGGGCAATACTAGCCGCGTAGAGCGGATTCAAGGATTTCAGCCAATTCTACAAGAAGCGTTAGACCCCTTCCTGGCAGGCTGCCAGAACATCACGACGCGGCTCCGCAAACCAAACAGCCATATATTCGCCTTGAATTGCCTCCTGGCCACTAAAGAGGTGCTCGGCCTGTACAGCTTCGCGGATCAATCTGAAGCACTACAGCCGAAGCTCGAAGTCCACGAGCAGGAACTCACGCAAGCCATGCATAACTGGTTCTTGCATGAGTCTGGCCTGCAGCAACTTGTTGAGAATGTCACAAGTGTCAATGATCTGTCGTCTTCTTACAAAGACCCAAGACAAATTGTTGGTATCGCGCAGCAGCTCGATTCGTTCTTGCCTACTGCCACAGAGGACGCGCGCGCCTTCCTGGCCCAGCTCGAGAACAAGAGCCTTGCTAGAAGGATCATCGAGGAAGCTGCTGAGAGCTTCTGTGATGACTTCCTCAATATCGAGACCTTGGTGGTACAGGCGGACGAGCTACGGATGAAGCAGGTAAATGGGGATGTCGAGGACGAAGTTTGGTTAAGGGAAATCTTCCCACGAACAGAAGACGAAATTCGTGTGCTTCTCAGCTGAGGTACCAGCCGTATTCGCCAACTGGCAAAATACGCAGTACAGTATGGTCATGCTGTACGAATTGTAGCCCTCTTGGCGAACACAAATTGCGCACTTACACATGGCCAGCAGAGCCTGTCGCTTGCTTGCATGTGATGAGACAATTGATTGTCAAGGACACGTACAGCCGCACCTATCAAACCTCAGAATCAGAATCACAATCACATGGCTAGTTGTACGAAACTGTAAAGAGCGTGCCTATCGCCGCATCCAGGATGCGGCAAACTTTGCGTCGCGACCTCATCTCCTGGATCGATGTCTTCAGGAACGATCTACCATCTAAATCTTCGAAGATATCGAGATACTCGTGATGCAGGTAACAGCAGATCATTCACGATCAATAGTGCTCGCGGAACCCATCTGCGGTGAGCCAAAGTTACGATACATAACCGCTGATAGCTGAACCATCCGCACAACGCGGTACAGTCTGTGCTGCGGCATATGAGGTGACTGACCACAACATCAATGCTAGCCCCGATCCTAGCAGAATCACAACGCGAACAAAGGGCAATTTCACGTTGGTCTTGGCTTCATTGGCATGGTGCATGTCTACCTCCCATAAGATGGACCACTTCTCCCTCAAAGACGGAGTATGGTGTGGATGGTCGACGACCAGATTGCTGAAGATGTTGATGAAAGTTCGTTGCCTACATTTGTAAGTTGCCCGTGCATAGCATGTGATCATCTGTATAGACATGAGAGCAAGCAAAGTTTTGCTGCTTCGTTACAGGTCTTGGGGATGAAGATCATCTCTCTATCGTCATTTCACTTGGTGGTGAATGCACACTCTCATGGCAAACGTCTAGCTTTGGCTCGTCTCTGTCCTTTGACCCACCTCATGCAGGACGTGCAGGCTGAACTTCGGACAGGCCGAGAAGACGTCCCAAGCGACACAACGCTTGCAAGGTTCTCAACAGGAACGAGCACCTCGGTGTATCCATAAAAACAGCATGCCGACTGTGCTCGCTGTCCACTCAGAAGAAGAAGAATGTTGCACTTCTCATCAAAGTGCAGATGTCCTTCGCAAGGCACACATGAGGATTCGGATGCTGGTAGGAGATCATGCGAATGCTGTAGTACAAGTACGACAGCCACCTGCTGTGGTGTCAGCTATCTGCGCTGTGAGACTATGTCGAGTTAGTGATCGTACGTATACACATATATGCCAAAGCCTGCGAATTCTGGCAAGAAGCATAATCGTGAAGCACTTCAGCTCCTTCACCCAACGTCAAGACAGTCACCATGGCAAGAGCAGACTCGCTGCTCTCCTATCTGTCCATTCCAACACTCTTCCTCCTAGCACTTTTCGCCTATGCACTCTGGACCTACACCTCCTCTCGGAGACTAGCTCACATCCCCGGACCATGGTACACGAACTACACAAGTCTTCCTCTCCTGACCTGGGTAACTCGAGGCACAGCCTGGTCTCATTACGGCGAACTATGCAAGACCTATGGTCCTCTCGTGCGCATCGCACCGGACCATCTCATCACCGGATCTGCCACACAATGGAAGAAAATGTACGCCGCTCGAAATGGCTATCCTCGCTCAGATTGGTTCAATGCCATGCGCTTCACCCCAGGCAAAGACAACACGCTGAGTATGCGTGACGAGAAAGCTCATGTGGAGATGAGAATGAAGCTGGCTGGCGGGTATGGTGGGAAGGAGAATCCTGACTTGGAAGAGAGGATCGATGAGCAGGTGCTGGCCTTGGTGAGATTGATCGAGAGGAAGTATCTTTCTGACTCGAAGAGAGGCGTATATAAGCCGATGGATCTGGCGAGGAAGAGCCATTTCTTTACTCTGGATGTGATCAGCTCGTTGGCGTTTGGCGAGTGTTTTGGGGATTTGAAGGATGATAACGACAATTTTGGGTATTTGCAAGAGACGGAGAAGAGCATCACGCTGATCAATCTCATGGCAGTGTTGCCGAATCTGTATTCGTTCTTGGAGAAATCACAGCTCTTGAAGATGCTAGGGCCTAGCGATCGGGATGACCTCGGTCTTGGTAGGACGTTCAAGATTGCATCAAACATCGTGGCGAAGAGATTTGGTGGGAAGAGCTCAAGCGAGACCAGAGCCGACGAGAAGCCAAGTCAAGATCGCAAAGATATGATGGGCTCCTTCTTGCGACATGGTCTTACAAGAGAGCAAGTAGAGAGTGAGGTCGTGTTGCAGATTCTGGCTGGAAGTGACACAACTGCTACAGCAGTACGCAGTGTCCTGTTGAACGTGCTGAGCAGCCCGGCAGTCTACGAGAAGCTGCTCAACGAGATCGATGGGACCGAAATTGCTGGCGAAGTGATCAGTGATGCAGTAGCGAGGATGATGAAGTATCTCCAGGCTTGCATTAAAGAAGGTCTGCGCATTTCGCCACCAGTCAGCGGACTCTTTTCGCATGAAGTGCCAGCAGGAGGCGACACCATCGATGGCCTTTATGTACCTGGTGGTACTCGCATAGGGTGAGTACTGTTTCCTCATAGCTGTTCTACCGTAGCTGACAGATGTTAGGTGGTCCACATATGCGATGACTCGCGACAAGACACTGTTTGGGCCAGATGAAAGCTGCTTTCGTCCCGAACGATGGCTACTGACTGCAGATGGAGGCGACTGCGAAGATTCTGCTAAGCTTCGAGAGATGGAACAGAACAACGAGGTCATCTTCGGTTATGGTCGCTTCAAGTGTCTCGGACAGGCGGTCGCTCTGATAGAGCTCAACAAGATCTTCGTCGAGCTATTGCGGCGCTTCGAGATCAAGATCTGCAACTCAAAGCAGCCGCTCGAACAAGACTTCCAGATTGGTATTTGGGTGCAGACAGGGATGTGGGTAAGAGTGTCTAGGCGAGACCAGTAATCTTGAGGGCAGTGAAGAATGCTAGCAAGCTTAGCGTAGGAGGTGCTATTTCCGGCACTGCTGCAGAAGATGTAGAGCTCGTGGCGACAGCGCTGGCAGTGGGAAACGATACATATGATGTTGTGTTTGGTGCGAAGGTCCCAGTCGTGATCGGATAGCCGTACTCATCTGTGGTCGGAGCCGGAGGTACAGTAATGTCTGCAACTGCGACTGTGACGTTCTGCATCACCATCCCGACAGTATCAGCCCACAGACAGTACGGCGTCTCTGTTGGGACGAAGTCTGTCAACGTAGGATTGTACGTGCCACTTTCAGATCCTCCTTGAGCGCCAGTGTATGTGGCGAGGTAGTTTGCAGCGTTGTTCGTGTTCGTGGCAGCCAAACTAGCAAGAGGCGTAGGAGATCCAGTAGTGCATGTCAAGCCATTTCCTTGGATGATTGGCATGATTCCTCCCTGCTGTGGGCCATGAGCGGCACAACACACCAGATTTGCAAGATCCACATGCGTCTCGGTGCGGTTTGCAGTCGGATCGTATCGATACAAATCTTGCGTAGTGTCAATGATCCAGCCGTCGCAGCAGAATGTTTGGAAGTCTTCGTCTATGGTGCCGCGAGTTTCATTTGCACAGGTCTGCTCCTCACCATGGAAGCCTGATAGTTGTTGGATGCAGAACTCGTTTATGGTTCCGGACGGGATCGGGATCACGGTTGACGACATGATGGAGCGAATGGACGGCGACTGGTTCGCCTGGGCAAAAATTGTCGTTGTAGAGAATGCTACAGCAAAAGGAGTTTCGATATATAAATACTTCCTCGCCTCCACGAAGGATTCATCAGAGTGGGTCCATCGGGAGATCGGTGCTTGGCGGACATATAGTCGCGCGACTTTCGTGTCGATGTTGAGACTGAGCATTTTTGTTAAGAGAGGCTATGTCTGACTGAGGTACGGACGACCCCGTCTAGCGATCTGGTGGCCTGTGCCTGTAGTTCCGGCATATTGTCTCCTTTCGCCACCCACGAAGCGAGGACGCTTGATACCAAGCGCAAATCGACTCGTACTGTCTCGATTGTATGACCTCCACCGTTGGCCGCTTCTAGGACCAGGACGAGTAGAGCACTGTTGTCTTGCGGCGAGCCTTGGTCTAGCATTGCGAACATCTCTGTGTTAAGATCTGATTCCGTCCGTTTGATCATCATTGATAGTGTCTGCCAACATTTCATAGGATCATGAGTCACGAATGGCGTCAGGAATGGCTTCGTAGGACCATGGCTTGGCTCGGAATGCTTTTGCTCAAGATTCTTGATGACGACCATAAAAAGGTCCTTTTGGTTTTGCAGGACATCGTCAACGGCCTAAAATGAGAGCAAGGTAAGAATGAGGCGCGTCCTCCTGCGAAATGAAGGTCTTACAGCCACACCATTCTCGCCGACGCAGAACAGGGCGAACCACCGACCTGTGATGGGTGTTTGCATGGGACGTTAGTAGTCGGCGTTGCGCATGTGCACTCGTTGTGGGATGATGGAATCGTGCAGCAGGGAGAAAGTGGCAGATCCCAGCCAAAATGGACGAACTCAATTGCAACGAGAAAGCTTCCTAGCTCCATCAAGTCTGTGACCAATGACAGGAGTCGAACAGTAGTCGTGTCAAAGCGTTTTGCTCCAGCGGAGCTATATCAAGAGCGGCTCTATCTAGACAGGTCTGCTGTACCTTGCAACAAGCCTTCTGCTTCGACTTGTCGATCTGCCACATGATAATAGCTGTCGTGTCAGGTCGTCTGTAACCCTTGGCCACATACTCTCCGCCCCTCGACGAAATCCACAGGTGCCGTATAGTGCTTTTTGCCGTACAGCGCGTAAAATGCAATCGAGGCTATGATGACTCCGACCCAGACCAAAGGTGCCCAGTTGGCGGTTTCCAGGTCTACCGGTAAATTGGTCGGGAAACACGCGAAGCAGATTATGAAGGCCGAATACAGAAAAGCAAAGGCGTTGATCCAAATGCCATAGCGGCCAAGACTCCAGCGCGCTGGCGGAAGTGGCTCGCCCTTGATCCGCTTCAGGAGAACGCATCCGATGCTGATCATATATGTGCTCAACAGTCCGAGGACGGAAAGCGAGACGACTATGTTGAACGCCAAGGTTGAACCGAGATTAATGAGGCTGAGAAGTACCACGGCAACAGAAGTGACATATACCGCATTCGTTGGTACGGCTAGCTTTGGATCCATCTTGCTCTGGAAGCTGGAGAAAGGAAGGCCTAGGAGGTGTCAGCAGGTCAACAGTGCAGATGGTGACGGGAAGTGTAAGCACACCTTTGTCGCGTGCAAAGGCAAAGACCTCTCTAGCGCAGGTCGCGAGAGCAGTAATGTTACCCATGTAGATCAGCAGGAAGAGAATAACATTCAAGATGATCGACAAGGTCGGGCTGCCAGTGTTGTTGAATAGCAGGAGATATGGGATATTTGCTTCGAGCTAAGACTTTGTTAGCATCACGGTGAACTCTTGGCTTCGTGGACGGCACTTACTACACCCTCCAGGGGCCCCAAGCAGAATAGCATCGTGACCAGCATGCAAATGCCGAGAAAGACATTGCCAACATACGACCAGATCATCACACGTGGCACAGTCAGAGATGCATTCTCGACCTCTTCGCTGATGTGTACGACCGAATCCGAGCCAAGGTTACAGTACATGACATAGACCTGGGAGATCATGTACGCGGTACCGATGTTGTTGAAGCCAGAGTTGTCTTGAAAGTCCAGAAATACCTCGGAGGCGGAGTTCTTCGGGCAGAGCACCAGTAGAGGTATCATCACAACCAAGAATCCTAGAATGTGGCCGAAAAGACAGAAGGTCTCGAGAGTCGGCAGGAATGGTGCTCCCCACGTGTTGAAGAAAATCGTAATCACGGTGAACGCGATCATGATGAGAACATACTGCCATGGCTTGAAGATGTAATCTGGGGTCGTGACATTGATCATAGCTTCGATCTGGGTAGTCTTATGTCGAGCAGTGTCAGTCGTTTTGGAGCCATAATGGTCCCGTGCCTTCGAATACGCACCACAACGAAAGTGCTAGACGCGACGGAGGCTAGCCACCCCAATGTAGACAGCCAGCCTGAGCTATAACTCAAGAATCGCTGATATCTAGCTGGTGCAAATTCGCTCCTGGGGGTGATCAGCATCGCAAAGGTGATTCAATGTTTGGGTTAGCACCTTACACCCAGTGATATTGTCCACCAGCAGTTGGTGCCATGCCTGTGAAGTGATTAACACAGATACCTGCAACGTTCACATACAGTGAACATACTCTCCATCTCCGCCAAGCTGGCTACGATTGTAGCATAGCAGGTGACAGTCGTCAAGTAGCACCAGAAAAGGCCTCCATAACCACCGGAATTAAAGCCGACCGACAGACTGACCAACACGAATTCCCACGAGGCCATATAGACTGACACGAATCCAAGGGCGGACAAGAAGCTGAAGTTGCGCTTAAATTCTTGCTTCTTGCCCAGTCGCTGCATGTCTTGTTCGTCGGTATTGGTGTTGCCCCATGGCGAGTCTGCGACATCGTAGTCGTCGAAGATGGGCGAGCCATGGTCCTCATTTGACCAGTCCTTGCTGTTGCCTTTTAGTTCGATAACTTCATCTCGCCGAAGCGAAGAGCTGACTCCTGCCATTTCGACTTTGCCTCTCGCAACTTTCAGAAGGAACAACTCATGGTATGATAAGAGACGCGCAACACGAACCTGAGCAGATGATATCTGGAGTCCATTATCAGGATGACCCACGCACTACTCTCATTAGCTTGCAAGACTAGACTGCCACGCTCCTCGCGTGGCACTCGAGCCGATGTGGCCTTCCTGTCGAAGGAGCTAGCCGATGTGTTCGGTAGATGCAAGTCCGAGCTAGAGATGCGAGATACTCCTTGGTGTAGAGTGGCACAAGAAGATCGTGGTGTGATTGGCTAGTAGCGAATGATAGCGGATGCCCTCCACTTCAAGGCAATGCCGACTCTCCCTCACAATCAACAGCAAATCTTTTGTAAACGCAAGAGCGACTGCGTGTGTCTCGAGAGCTGTACTTGTGCAGCGGCAAGCCAGACTTTTGCTGCGAGCGCGTCTCAATATGTCACCTTCGCAAGACGTTACGCGTGACACAAACACGCGCCCAGAAGTCAACCCAAACTCGAAACGATCTAAGCTCAACAAGGTGATAGGAAGGTCATGCGTCTGTACAATGATTGAATTGGGATCAGAGCCAGAAAAGGCATATCTCAGCAAACTGACGGATCTGCTTCGTAAATCAACAGCTGGCTTGCTATGCAAGCAATGAAGGTCCCAGGTTTGATAAAATCACGCTCATGGATGTGCCGAAGTGATCCCCTCGAGAGGTTCTGCTCTAGAGAACCTGCTATTGCGATGGTGCTCAGTGTGCACGAAGCGTGCTCACTCTTACGAACACCATGCCTTTACACGCTCCGGGCTCGATGGCCCACACTCGCGGTGGTCGCGTCACCAAGCCAAAGAAGTCAGGAGAGGAGAGACGCCGAGCGGGAACTGACGCAGCGAGCAGATATTGAGCCAGGCTATCTATTGTATGTCAAGTCGAAAGGACCATCTTTTCCCATCATTAGTCGCACTCTACGTGTGCCGACCACGATCAACTTCCACCACCTCCATTGCATCCTACAGCGAGCATTCGGCTGGGCAGATGTGCACGGGTACCATTTCGATCTCTACGGTGACGAGGGCTGGGACCCAAAGGAGCAGTTGGTGATAGAGCCAGAAGAGGACAACTCCATAGTTAGTCCCCGATGGCATTGGATACAAAGGTAACAAGACGCGCAAACTAGCGCAGGTTTTACATGGCGACAAGATCTGGCTTGAACCGCCAGCAAGAATAGTGTATACATACGATACTATCGCCGAGTGGGAACACGAGATTACGCTTCTTGGAAGAGCGGAGACAAGTCTAGAAGAGCGTCCGGGCTAAGAGGCCGTCTGTCTCGAAGCCAAAGGGCACGGCCCTGCCGAAGACTGTGGTGGAGTAGACGGGTGGAACGATTTAAAGGTGAGTAGTCGATGAGTAGGCACGGACGTCGATGCGTGCCTGGTTGACAACCTGGCAGAATGCTTTCATTTCACCACACGAGAACGGAGCTGATCGCCTACGGTTCTGGTACCATAATGAATGTGTGAACGGTCCTTCGTTCTTCAGCATGCCACAGAACCTTGATCCAGACTTCGTGGACGGGATCAATGGAGAGCTACATATGTGGTGCACAGAGTGGTGGAGACGTGCTGGTTTGACGTGAGCAGAACGAGTCAGCCCACCGTCTGTAACTCGAAGGTGCAGAACATCACGATTGAGGATATTGTGAACGCACAAGAGACTCCACATGGTAGTCGTGAACCTGCAGCCTGACAATTCAATATAGCATCTGCTCTCTCGAACCCATAAAGCGGGCTCGGCTCCGGTCCCTGCATTTCAAACGTCATACCATATCACTTGCAGTATATGTCCATGTGCTCTTGCACTTTCAGATTCGACATCACATAACCAGAATCATCACACCAATACATGCGCTTCTTCACCTCCAGTGCTCTCAAAATGTCGAAAAGAGTATTCCCATTCCTGTTCCACCATTTACAACAGCAATCCCCACTAAAACCTCTACAGATCTCCTTCAAAGTCGAAGGCACCGTCCAAGGAGTCAACTTTCGGTAAACTCCAGCCTCTCCTCACCAAGAACTAAATTCAGAACCCCAAGACCACTAACAACGACATTCTCTCAAAACAGATCCTTCACTGCAGAAAAAGCCCAATCCCTCTCCCTGACAGGCTTCGTCAAGAATGCCAATGATGGAAGTGTATGTATTCCCTCCTGATTTCCTCCCCCCTCCTCCTTCCTCCTTCTTACTACTCTTACATACCCTCAACACAATCTCTCTGCTAATCATTGCATTGCTAGGTCGTCGGCGAAGCCCAAGGCAGCTCCAGCAACCTAGACAAATTCGTGCAGCACTTGAACATGGGTCCACGAGCGGCGAGCGTGAGTAAAGTGGATCAGAAGGATATTGAGACGAAGGAGGGGGAGGGAGGGTTTGAGCAGTGAGTATGGCTACCCTTGCCACAGTGTCCTTGAGTTGTGCTAGTGTGAGGGATCGGAGAGTAATTGACTAATGAGTTTAGAGCAGGATAAGGCGGTGATGTGCATTGGCGATCAAAGCCCTTCGCTGGGATGGGACACTTGTCATAAGAGAAGCGGAGCTGAGAACGGAGCAGTCTGTCCAAGAAAATCTGAAGAACGAGCTGGGCATAGAGCACACAGCATGATTCGAAAGAACTTGACTATCTAATCTCCCAGACTCTAATCTTTCCCTGCTCGTTAGCAACAGCAAGCACGCTATGCGCATCAGAACCCTGCACGACACCGCCATCGGCAAACGCCACGCCTGTGATCCTGCCTAGCGGCGTGGAGCTCGTCGGCCAGTTCCTAAACACTGTACAGCTTGGCAGATGCACAAGTCTCATGGCATCGCGCTTCCATTTTGATGCCATGGCGAGAATCTGCCCGTCTGGAGAGAAGGCGAGATGTGACGTCGGCGTGGTGAGGTGGTCCAGGGCCCGCGTAGGTTTTGGTGTTTGAGGTATCTCTCTCGCACTCTTGGGACTGTCTCCCAGCCATGCCCGCCTGTCGTAGACATTGACGATGCCCGAAGAGCTGCCAACTGCGATCCATCGATCTGAGCCTACCAGACCTTTGCTGACTTCGTGTTGGCCTCCGAGAGCCAGGGTCGTGGTACCGACTGCTCCTTCATCTTGCCATCGAGCTACGATTCGTTGCTCGGACATGTCCCACTCGCTGACTTCACCATTCTTGCCTGCTATGCACAGTCCTCTGCTGTCTCGCCACCATGCAAAGTCTGCTATGCCTCCTCGAGCTTCGATGCGGACCTGTGTCACCCATTGCAGTGTTGTGGCATCGAGGACATTGACGATACCTCCACCTTTCTTCGTTGATCCTTGTAGTGCCATATATCGTCCATCGGGGGAGAGCTTGAAGTGCTCCATGCTTTTCTGTTCATGCTGCTGACCATATACTCGTGTAATTTTCTCGACTTGGCCGGTAGTGAGGTTCCAAACGTGGAAATACTTCCTCCTCGCCGACAGGAAGATGCGGGAGTCGTTGGGGTGGAACGCCGTAGTTGTGAGTTGAGATCCCCTCACATGCAAGCTTGTGAGCAGTGGATTTGGTGTAAGTGCTGGAGGGGAGGTCGCGAGATGGTGAAGGTAGAGTGTCGAGGATGGACCCGAGGAGAGCAGAAGAGGCAGCGTGGGGTGGAAGGAGAGCGATGTGATTGCACTAGGCTGCACTCCAGGTATGTCCTTCTGCCGTTGGATATCGATGACTTCTGGTCTGATCTTGCGCTTCTTGCCCACGCCGGGTCCTGCTTGTCGAACGAGGGACTGTGCGTCCTGCAGCAGCTGGTCGAGAGGGGCAGTGGAAGGCAGATCTCCATCGATGTCCATGTCGTTGTCTGACACGTCGTCATCGGACTCCACATAGTCGGACGTCCGTCGCTTCTTCTTGGCCGGTTTCTGCAGTGCAGTCTGAGCCCATTGCGGTGCAGGATTCAGCAGCTCAAACTGCTTTCGCAGCCTTCTGGTATACTCCTTACCAGAGACCACATCCTCTGCCTCGGTCTTCCTCAGCTTTCGCAGCCGTGGCACTGACGCTAGCGAGACCAACGTCCGCTCGTCGTCGCTGTCTTCCCAGGCGGCGGGCTGCCTCGATCGTAAAGTCTCATCGTCGCTATGTTCGTCTGTGGGAGGCTGAAGGGCATCGTCACCTGTATCCGTGAAGAAGAGCTACAATAGCCAGTCAGATGTCACAGTCCATCACGGTTGCCCAGCGGGTGTCTGACCTACTTGAGCATCGTCCAGCCCTTCCAGTCCCGTCGTCGCATCGTTGTCTGCCGCCTCGTCCTGCTCGTCTTCGCGATCAAAGTCGCGTAGTCCGTCTCGAAAACCCACGCTGTCGCCAAATACCAGTCTCTCCAGCTCCTCTTCCGTCTCATCTTTTTCTATCTCTCCATCTACCACAATTTCGGCCTCGGACTCGTCCTCCTCGACATCAATATCCATGTCATCGTCCTGCACTGGCGGAGTGGGCTGCTGCTGCACCACTTCCTGTTGCTGCTTCTTAGCCGCCTTCCCCTGCTTGGACTTGGCCATGTTGAGCACAATTGAGCAGAGCAGTTGTCTCGGACAGCTGCTTCGTCTCGCTTTCTTTGCATCGGAGCAGACGAGCCAAAAGTTTCGCGTCTGACATAAGACTAACTAAGTTAACTAGCTTAAAAAACGCCACACCCTGAATGCGGCAGCCAATGACCACGCGAGGCTCTGCCTCTCTCTGAGCCTTGTTGCTGCTGCTGCTGTCTCTCTTCCACTGACAAAGACACGACAAACTCCCTCTTCACAACACACATCCGCGCAATCTCCGAAACGTCATCGCCACTGTCTTGCGCAACTACGACACACGAAACACATTCACAGCAGAATCTGCATCCCGGCGCGCGACCACCAAACCCGCCGTCGAGGCTTTGCCCTCATTCTTTCGCAACTCCTTCCGCAGAGTTCACCCACCACCACTACACACAATGGCCTCCACAGCAGTCGACGCCGGCAGCGACCATGCCCAGCAGCTCCAGAGCGCGATCCAGCCCAAACTGATGGAGAACGGCTGGGTCACGGACGAGAACGACATGACCCTGGCCGAATACGTGACCATGATGATTGTGAACGGCAAAGACGCGCAGGCCGTGCAAGCAGAGTTGGGCAACGACTTGCTTGCCATCGGCGACGACAACCCAGAAGTCATCGGCTTCACGAAATGGCTCTACGACCAGGTACAGGCCATCACTCAGCCACAACAACAACAGCAGCAGGAACAGCCGCAGCAGCAGATGGACAGCAACGGCGCGCCTTCAGATCAAGCGGACTCAAATGCCGCCGCACAAGATGCGACCATGGAGGATTCAGCGGCCGCTGGAGATGCACCGTAGGTCAACACTTTTCATTCCACCCCATTCCACCCAGTCTTGCGGCAGTCGCGTGATATCCGAAGTTATGGGCTATCGCGAATGATTAATTTACAAACAGCAGCTAACTGAAAATAGTCCCACAGGCCCACGATCGATGCGCAATGTATCAGGCCCACAGAGAGGCCGCGGTGGGCGCATGCTGAATCAGCTCAACCGCAACCTCGACCGATCAGAGCTCCCTGATAGCTTGCGAAGAATAAAAGGCGCTGCTGGCGGTGTTGGCGGCGCCGGTAGGATCAACTCACATTCTTCGCGTGACACCGCTCCTCGAGGCCCTAAGAACAACATCGCACGTGGCGTGACGCGTATGATGAACGGCGGACGTGGCGGCGCGCAAAACGGGATGGGCGCTATGGCAGGGCCGCCAGGCGTTGATCCACAACAACAGATGCAATGGATGCAGATGATGGAAATGCAAGCAAACATGTTTCAGCAGATGCTTCAGGCGATGCCAAATGGCAATGGTGCTCCGAACGGTGGCCGCGGCGGGCGAGGAGGAAGAGGCTCTCGCGGAGCTGTGCGTGGCGGAAGAGGTGGACCACAGCAGGCCGCAGCACCGACATTACACGCCGTGGACGGCAAAATGCCAGACGGAGCCCTGCCAAGTGGACCTGGAGCTGTCGGAGGCGATGGCATGGAACTCGATGGCGACGAGAATGGAGGTGGCGGCAAATTCTCGACACTCTGCCGATTCGACCTAACCTGCTCCAACCCAGCATGTGGATTTGCTCACCACGGTCCGAGAACGACACTGGAGACAGTCCCGAACGTCGACCTATCCGTCTCATGCTCATACGGCAGCAAGTGCACAAACAAGAGCTGCACCGGTCGTCACCCAAGCCCAGCCACGGCAAAGGCATCAGCCATCCCGGTGCCCTGCAAGTTCTACCCAAACTGCCAAAATGCGAACTGTCCATTCACGCATCCCAACTCGAGGCCCTGCAAAAATGGAGGCGATTGCACCACCCCGGGCTGCACATTTGGACACAGTAAGATCGTGTGCAGGTACAACCCATGTTTGAACCAGACGTGCCCTTACAAGCACGAAGCTGGACAGAAGCGAGGAAAGTTCGAAGATAAGGTGTGGACGCCCAACGACAAGGCTGAGCGATTTGCAGACTTTAAGACGGAGGAAGGCGCTGAGGAGCTCATTCTGCCAGGCCAAAGCAACGGCAATGGTGTCAAGGAAGAGTTTGGTGCCGTTAAGCAAGAGCCCAATGTGGAAATGGACGCGGATGTCGTGGCCTAGTGGCATGACGAGCCCGTCATCACAGTCTGAATGGCTACCGACTGCCATTACAGCAAGGCATCACCAGAAAAGTGATGCCGGGGAGAGATGAAGGAATGTCTAGACGATACGCTGCGAAGAAAGAGCAGCTAGATGTACATTATTGAGTACTATCCGCGATAGTATAACGTTGACAGCGCATCTTTGGCGCAAGGGACGGACAGATCAAACTCTCTCTCATATGTTTCTCCTGCAACGACATGCTGACAGTAATTAGTGACAATTCCTGCTTACGCATCTGCATCTGCGTAGGCAAGTCAAGCGAAGCACATCCATCACCACACAACAGCCTTGGAGCTTCCGCTTTACAGCTCAAGCCGTCATATGACGTATCACTTTTACCACAGTAAAGAAGACAACAGCAGCACAAATCAGACCTATAGGATTGAGAAGAAAGCATTGCGACTGAACACCTCAAGACCCAAACAAGACCGCATTCAAGATGGCACCTCAAACGAACATCGACCTGTATGCAATCCGACCAACAGAGGGTCGTCACCGCAACAGCAGCAGCATGAACTAACTCTCGAGGAAAATAGATACACGGCCGGCACTCCCAATGGCCAGAAGATCAGCATTACATTGGAAGAACTGGGATTGAAGTATAATGTGCACAAGGTTGATATTGCGAAGAATGTGCAGAAGGAGGACTGGTATTTGGAGATCAATCGTGAGTGGTTATCATTTCTCTTTCCCTCTAGTTTGGTTGGATATGGCGACGAGCAGCGAGCACTCTCTCTCTGTCAGTCAAGAGCCCAGAGCTTCTTAGATTTGATTGATATTTGTTGGCTTGCGAGACAGGCAGGCTTGGGGTGATTCTGCCACTCTATCAATCCAACCAAGGAGCATATCTCGCACATGCAAAGAAGAACACTGGAAAGACACCTCAAAAGATATACACTAACCCTCCCTTCCTCCCTCCCAGCGAACGGCCGCATCCCCGCCATAATCGACAGCACCCCCTCCACCCCCCTCCGAATCTTCGAAGGCTCCTCCATCCAACTCTACCTCTGCGCGCAATACGATTCCTCCCACTCCCTCTCCTTTCCCTACAACACCCCCGACTACTGGGAATGCCTCTCCTGGCTAACCTGGATGCAAAGCGGCTTGGGGCCGATGCAAGGCCAAGCAAATCACTTCTACCGCTACGCACCAACAAAGATTCAATATGGAATTGACCGCTATCAGACGGAGACGAAGAGGTTGTATCAGGTGCTGAACGATCGGTTGGCTTCTCAATCTAGCGGTAAGGATGGTGAAAAGTGGATTGTAGGAGGCAAATACAGCATTGCGGATATTTGCTGTTTCAGCTGGGTGAATTGGGCAGAATGGGCGGGTGTGGAGATTACCGAGGAGACGTTTCCTGCGATGAAGAAATGGTTGGAGACGATTCAGAAGCGCGAGGCTGTTACAAAAGGGTGTGATGTGCCGGATAAGTTTGAGATGAAGGAGGCGATGAAGACGAAAGAGGGTGAAGAGGAGTACGCCAAGCATCATAGTAATTGGGTCATGAAGGGACAGGAAGAGGATCAGAAGAAGCATCAGTAGAGCGTGCAGGCTGATCGAATAGTCGAGAAAGTTTGATCATCTATCATGTCCTTTTCATTGTTAACGTGGCTAGATACAGCTCATTCTATCCATGATCATTCGTACTTTCCCATCAGACCCAACCCACATGCATCAAACAAGACGCCGCTTCTGGCTTAAATGTCTGGATAGTCATAGAAACAGCAGCGCCAAACAAGGGAGGCCGCAAAAAGGGAAATTCTTTGCTAGCAGTAGCAACAAGCACGCTGATATTCGACATCTAAGCATTGTATGTGGAGGCCGAGATGTTACCTCCACGACCAGTCCAGTTAACGTGGATATCCTTGCCCTCTGGGTACTTCTCGCTGGCGTGCTCTGGCTTGATGCGGAAAGTGTGGGCACCAAAGTAGTCACGCTGCGCTTGCAAAAGGTTGGCTGGCAGGTCCTTCGTCCTGAAGCCATCGAAGAATGAAAGCGCAGTGGAGAAAGCTGGGGTTGGAATACCCCAGAGGGCACCCTTGGAGACAACATCTCTCCAGCCATCCTGTGCATTGTGGATGGCCTTGTTGAAGAAGTCGTCGAACAGCAAGTTCTCGAGGTCTGGGTTTGAGCGGTATGCCTTGGTGATGTCCTTCAAGAACACGGAACGGATGATGCAGCCACCACGCCACATGAGGGCGATCTCTGGCTTCTGGAGCTTCCAGCCGTACTCCTTGGCGGCCTGCAGTACGTTGTTAGCAATGATTCATATGAAAATCAGGGTGTCAACTTACGCTCTGCATAAGCATAAAGCCCTGTGCGTAAGAGATGATCTTAGAGGCGTAGAGAGCCTGCTCGAGATTGGCAAGGAATTGCTTCCTGTCTCCGGTGAAGTTTGGCGTTGGACCAGAGAGCTTCTCGCTGGCACGAGTGCGCTCGCCCTTGAGCGAAGACAGACATCTCGCGAAGACGGCCTCGCCGATAAGAGTGACTGGCTGACCCATGTCAAGTGCGTTGATGGCAGTCCACTTGCCAGTTCCCTTCTGTCCAGCAGCGTCGAGGATCTTCTCAACGAGCGTCGTTCCATCGTCGTCGTTGAAGTAAAGGATATCGCGGGTGATTTCAATGAGGAAGGAGTCGAGAACGCCCTTGTTCCATTCGGCGAAGACATCTGCCATCTCCTTGCCGCTCATTCCGAGACCGCGCTTCATGATGTCGTAGGCCTGTACTTTGTCAGCTGTGCTGCTCCGACTTTCCCCTTGCTTTGTTTGTGCTCACCTCGCAGATCAACTGCATGTCACCGTACTCAATACCGTTGTGAACCATCTTGACGTAGTGACCAGCACCCTCGTCACCAACCCATTGGCAGCAAGCCTCGCCGTCGGACTTGGCAGAGATGGATTGGAGGACGTCCTTGATGTATGGCCAAGCCTCCTCGTTACCACCTGGCATGATGGATGGGCCGTAGCGGGCACCCTCCTCACCACCGGAGACACCGGATCCAACGAATCGAATGCCCTTGGCTCCGAGGTACTTGGTTCGGCGGTTGGTGTCTGGGAAGTGGGAGTTACCACCGTCAATGATGATATCGCCCTCCTCAACACCACCCTGGAGCAGGACCTCAATGAAGTCGTCGACTGGCTTGCCGGCCATGACGAGAAGCATCATGCGGCGTGGCTTCTTCAGCTTCGAGACGAACTCGCTGATGCTGTGTGCGCCGACAATGCTCTTGCCCTTGGCCTCGTTCTCGAGGAAACGGTCGACCTTGGCCACGGTACGGTTGAAGGCCACGACGGTGAATCCGTGGTCGGCGGCGTTGAGGATCAAGTTCTGGCCCATGACCGCGAGGCCAATGAGGCCGAAGTCTCCGCTGTGAGAAGTGCGTTAGCCATGTCCTGTGTATCTACGTCCAATCCATGTAGCTGGCGGGCTGCATCGATGTCCACTGCGAAGCTGTCTGTATAGCAATCCGCGTATGGCGGAGGTTGAGGTACACCAGCTCGTTGTCTGCGATTGCCTGCTCTGCTGCAATGTTGACTTTGCAGTTTCGCAGAACCGCAGCGAGCAATCTTCCGGAGGAGCCATAAAATCTTTTGGTGAGGGGCATCTTCCTTCGCGGTGACATCAGATGGCGAAAAAGTGGCAGAGGCACTTACACAGGTTCTTGTCCAGACATGTTTGCGGATGGCGAAGAGGTCAAGTGTTGCGAAATGGAGTCAACTCGCTGTTGCGATGTGTTTGTAGAGGAAGTGACGGAGCTCAATTGAAGCGAAGTTTTGTTGGTTGAGGACATGTCATGTAGTAGTGGGGCTAGCAATCGCTGCGTCGGCTTGTTTGGCGGAAGGGTGCGGCGATAATTAGCAGCTGCTGCTGAGTAAAACCGCTTGACGCACTGCTGCTGCAGCTGCCTTGCACCACCAATCTTTGCTGCTAGTCGGTCTATGATGAAACGGTGCGAGGGTGTGTATTGGGCGATGTTTGCTATGCGAGCTGCTCATGTCGTCCCAAGCATGATGAGCCCATTGCCGACGCCTCCTCCCAAAGGACACCCCACTGTCAGAGCGTGCTCGGCGGCATTCAGGCAAGATACTCGGCAGTATACAAATCATGAACGATGTCGTCAGTTGCTGTGTCAGCTTGACATCTTACGACATGCCATCGACTGCTTCACGGAGGAAACTCGTGCTCCAGCGCAAGAATCGCATTGTGCTCTGCGCTCGACGCGTGGTGGATAAAAGTCCTTCGCGAGACGGAACTGCATCCCAACCATAAAAGTCATATCCCGGAGTCCGAAAGCCATCTCGTCAAGCCAAGACCGTGCTCGCGCAGAAACACGTGCAGATGCCGATAGCGCACATCTCTTCGTGACCGTCTATCTCCGTGGCAACCTGAGCAATCATTGCACACAGTCATAGTAGAGCATGTTTACCGTCCAGCTGTGACCGAATAGAGTGGATCTATTGGCTGCGTAATGCACGTGCCAGTAGGCTAGTAACGCCATGTAAATGACACTGTCGAATTCAAATTAGCATACTATGCCAAATTAAGCGTAGTAAACTCTCTTTCTTTATCTTGCAACACTAGCTACTAGAAGTGGGTATACAACTGCAAACTGGCTATTCCATTAGATCTAGCATATTCACGCTATTGCTAGCGGCCGTAGTGTTGTGTCTATGTAGTAAACGCGTCCTTGCGACGCGTAATGATTCTATGCAGATATCATCCTTACTAAGCAATAGCGGAGCTATTCGCTTTATCCAGTCTGGATAGAAGCGACACTCAAGACGACAGTTCACCGGATCTAAGTTATCTAGAGACCACGCGTTATAATGCTAATAACGGTAGCACTCTTAGTTCGGGGTATATCGCACTTCCTGCTATGCTTGGACAACCTCGTCTTCTTCCTCCTACAATAGCAGCCAAATCGCTGCTATCTAGAGTGGATCTATAGGTATGGTATGATAGCAACATCTGTAGCGTGCACTCTACGCGAACATGGCACGCTACGGGTAAGAGCATGCCAGGCGATAAGGCTATTATTGAGATGAGCTAAGGCGGCATACGGAAACGTTCACTAACGTAAAGGCAATTGGATGCACTAACATGTTATGGCGCGCTAATTACAGCTTCCGCTTGCCGCGGCAGCCACTGGAACTGGACGGTAAACATGCTCTAGTGTTTGCAGAGCAGTTGATGATAGTCTTCGCCTCTAATACGAGTGGATGGTGGAGCATGATCTGCTTTTCCAGTCTTACCAAAGTGATCCCACAAGGTGATGGCGTCCTGCAACAAATACCTCGTGGCTATAGTGCTATTGCGGAGCTCGCGGAAACGCCAACAGCAACGATTGTCAGCTCACTGAAAGTGAAAGCTCATGGCATTGGCTGAAGACAAATGTGATTGAAGGGTACAGAGCTGGTATTGACACAGAGCTCATCGTGCTTTCCCAACAAAGTCTAGATCTGTGCACCTGCCTCACGGTTCATTTCATGTCAGCAATTCCTCCGGTCGATATTCCAGCCAGATAGGCGCGACGAATCACCGGCTGTGAGAGCACTCGGTGAGAGCTGGCTGTCCATCTCAGGTGCTGTCTAGCCGCACCAATATCGGCCAGCAGACATTAAACGGTCTCGGGCACCCATGACTGCTTTCGCATGTTCACATGCTTGACGAGCTCGTTCGCTTATCAGTAATTTCGTACATCGACCGCTCATTCCAACGTCTGCTGCGAGGCAAGATGAGATATGCCGATCTGGTGGATCTTGGAAGCGAGGATGTCACGACATGATCGAGAGCCGTCGGGGAGCCACGCGTGATGAGCTGGTGAGATCTAAGGTCTGCAAGAGGCTGCTTCAGGCCTGCTTACGATCTCGTAGTAGGCTCCGGAAGCATGTACGGGCGGAGTAACAGATGGTATTGGGTCTTGCATTTGCCTGGAAAGGCATGCCTCCGTTGCCGAAGTTATAAGCACTATAGGGCTGGGTTGCGGGCGGCCACACGAAAAGTGTAGCCAGTGAATGTTCACTCGATACTATCGCCCAGCGCTCATATGCACGGGACGAGCTTAAGCGATAACGGGTACCGCCGATAGACATGGATGACAAAGTACCTCACGTCTGACGATACATCGCGCATACATAGCTACTATGCGACCTCTTCCGCTGACCATACGCACATTTCCCAGAAGTTCTGCGTCGGTCCCATCAACTTGGTCGCGCGTCGTACTTGAAACCATGACGGACATTTGCGGCGGGAACAGACGGATGACAGCTCTTCAAAGAGTGACTGCTGGTCTTCTGTCTCTTTTGCAACGAGGATCGAGGGGGCACATCAGCGCGAAAATGCACATGTTCTCGTGGCCGATGAGTGGCGATGGCGCTCACAGGTGTGCGATTGTGGTTGGCGGCCACGCGTGCTAATGTGATCTATCACATTTCAAGCCCCGCGGATCGCCATATGACATGCAGACTGATCTGGTTTGTGCGACCATGCGTGCGACCCCATCCGGACGCGCGCCAAAGGCTTTGCAGTTTCAACAGTGCGGCAGCGAGTGTTTCTGGAATGCACAATGCCCCTCCTTGAGGTAGTACACATCACACATGACCAAGATGTGAGCTTAGGGCATAGCTGGAGCATCAAGGATCCCTCCAAATTGAAGACGTGATAGGCGCGATGGCCCAAGATTGCTCAGCCCTACCATAACGTGAGTGTTCGAGGAAACATTGCACAAGATGATCTGCATAATCTACGCCTCATTTGCAAGACGCTTTCCAGCCACTCTCGGTGCCATGATTTTGGGCTTCAGTCTTCGCTGTCTAGGCCTTCCACCATCGTGTCAATATATCTCTACCCGAGTAGCTCCGGTGCAACCTGTAACATAAAAAGTCGTCAAGCAAGGCAAGCAAGTCTCGCGCGAAAGAGCAGCTACCCCTACTCGCTGCAGACCAGGTGCCGCTACTTCCTGACGTGGAATAGCATAAACTCAAGTTACCAGCACCTCTAAATGCAGCATTAAGACCGTGCTTTCTTCGAAGTATTCAAACCACCACCACTTCACTCGTGGATGCATGAAAAGCACGAGGATCAGCGATCAATCCCGCTGAAGCATTCACACCCACCTTCCTTCACGGCGATCATTAGACTACTCCAGCTGTGCCTCGAAGGACTTGGATACGAGGCGCTTGTGTCTGCTGGTGTTCGCCCTCGTCCAGTGTTTAGAGGACTACCAGCGGCCAACACATCACCAAGTCATGGAGAAAGTCAAGTCCTTCCTCCGAAAGCTCAACTGCTTCTCATCATCAACAAGCCAGGACATCGACGTCGATGTAGATCAGCACGCGAAGATCAGGTCCCCGACACCTTCGCCTTCCCGAGAGACACTCAGCAGCACGAGCATAGTCCTAGCTCATGGCGCCTTCCACACTTCATGGCATTATCAGCTCTTCACCGATTCAATACGAAAGCATACCAATATTGACAGAGTCGTCGTTCCTCAGCAAACCAGCTGTGGATCAACACCTCCGCAAGACTCTTTCCACACAGATGTCCAGCTACTACACGCAAGCGTAGCTAGCGAGCTATCTCAAGGCCGAGATGTCCTTCTCGTCTGTCACAGCTATGGAGCCATTCCTGGGTGCGAAGCACTAGCAGACTTGCCACAACAACAACCAGGAATCACCGGCAGAGTCCTCGGGATAGTCTTCGTGTCAGCGTTTGTAGCAGAAGCAGGACAAAACTTGGTGTCTTCGAAAATGGCCGGCCGTGCTTCTTGGGTCCGGGTAGAGGTGAGTCCAAACATCTTCCCTAACACCCCCATCAGGCATGCCAGTCTGACAGATTACTTAACAACAGGGCGCTCTGAGCTACGTCAACGATCCCATCTCGACATTCTACAACGCCGTCAGCTCACCCGAGCTTGTCAAAGAAATGGTCGACCGCCTCATACCGCAAGCTTCAGTGTCTTTCATGACAACCACGAAACACGAGACGTGGAAGTCTTACCCATGCTACTATGTTCGATGTCTAAACGATCAGGCCATGTGTGTCGAGGAACAAAATTACTTCATCGATCGACTAGAGCGCTTCTGTCCTGGTACAAAGGTCAAGGAGATTGCGAGTGATCACGCTCCTTTTGCATCGATGCCAGATCGTGTGGCTGAGATGACGGAGGAGATTGTGATGGAGCTGCGAGGCAGTACGCGATGATTGTGTGCATTAATGGGCGATGTGTGTGACAATTGCATGGATATGTTGATGATCATGGCTGAGCGAGCGTGTGCATTTGGCATAAGTGATGTAAGATCAAAGAGGAAGCTTTCACTGTAATATAGTTGCATGAGTACATAACTTTTATTTTCGGTTCGTCATAGAAGTTTGGAGCACTTACTTGTCCAACATGGCCGCCCTTTCGAGGGTAAGATGAAGAGTGCGAAGGAAAAGAGAAAGAAGAAGCATTGGCTTTGCAAGAACTTGCAAATTTCCATTCCATTCCTATCGAGCGCGTTGTTGATAGTATCGCGCCCTCGAGATGTAGTTGAAGTCATCTCCTGAACGCCGACGCTAACCTTCAGATGCCGTCTGCCTGCCCGTGGTCTATGTTGAATTCAAAACGTCCATCGCCCGAGCAGGGCTTTAGTGGGTATCATCGCTCTCCGTGAACTTTTGATCTCTATTGTAACAATCACAATTATCCTTCCTTCTCCCGTTTGTGCCAAAAAAAAATAACGCCGTTCGTGTGCCGCGGCGGAGGTAGAGCTCCGACTCGGCTATGCAAGCTTTCGCAGGATGATGGAGTGTGAAGCTGTGGTGTCTGTCTCGTCACGTCCGCTTGACCATTGGCCTTGACAGCCAAGAGTCAGTCGGAGTGCAGGAGAGCCACCTCTGGCTGATACTCTGCCATCGCTGCGAAGCGATTACAAGTTTTCTCATGTTGAAGCGTGGCGCTCGCCATCTAGAACTTGAGCTCTCTTGGCTTCTCCCAGCTGAAGTTCTGGTTGGTGAAGTGACCGTTCTTCGCCGTCTCGCGGTAGATTGGCTTGGCGAGGTCGAGGTCCTTGACAATAACACCTGGACGCAGGTCGAAGTTGTTGCGGACGATCTGGACGAGCTCGTCGGAGGTCTTGTCTGAGGTACCGTAGGTCTCGACGAAGATCGAAAGTGGCTCGGCAACACCGATGGCGTACGAGAATTGGACGAGAGCACGGCGGGCGAGACCAGCCTTGACGAGCGACTTGGCGACCCATCGTGCAAGGTATGCGGCAGAACGATCGACCTTGCTGTAATCCTTTCCGGAGAAAGCACCACCTCCGTGGGCACCCCAGCCACCGTAGGTGTCGACAATGATCTTACGGCCAGTGAGACCGGCATCACCCTGTGGTCCACCGATGATGAACAGGCCAGATGGTTGGATCTGTAAACATTAGCTTCTGTACTCCTTGATCACACCATAAATGCAAATCTTACGTGGTAGACGGTCTTGTCGTCAAGGAGGTTGGCTGGGATGGCCTTCTTGATGACCTTCTCCAAGATCTCCTTGCGGAGCTCTTCGGTGGTGATCGTCTCGGCGTGCTGAGCGGACACGACAACAGTGTCGACACGCTTTGGAATAACGGCACCGTTGTCGTGCTCGTACTCGACGGTGACCTGGGTCTTGGTGTCGGGCCTGAGCCATGGCAGCTCACCGCTCTTGCGTGCGTCCTCCATGGTGGAGTTTAGCTTGTGTGCGAGGATGACAGTCAATGGCAGCAGCTCAGGTGTCTCATCAGTGGCATAACCGAACATGATACCCTGGTCACCGGCACCGAGCTTCTCGAGGACCTCCTCGTAGTGGAGACCTTGTGCGATATCTGGACTCTGCTCTTCGATGGCAACAAGCACGTTGCAAGTCTTGTAGTCGAAGCCCTTGGAGGAGTCATCGTAGCCAATGTCCTTGATGGCCTCACGGATGACCTTTTGGTAGTCGAGACGTGTCTTTGTGGTGATCTCGCCGAAGACCATGATCATGCCGGTCTTGGTGGCAGTCTCACAAGCGACCTTGGACGCCGGGTCCTCGGCCAAGCAGGCATCGAGAATGGCATCGGAGACTTGGTCAGCGATCTTGTCAGGGTGACCACGACCGACGGACTCGGATGTGAAGAGGAAGGTGCCCTTTCTGCAAGTGAAAATGTTAGCCTCAGTTGACACAGGTGAACTCGAGCTCCGAGAAGAGCTCAGCACGGTAGAACTGAAGCTTGAAAGAGGGCGGTAAAGCGCCTCGCTCGCTCGCTCAAGGAACAAGCATAGTATGCAAGCGCTTCTCGAGTTCGCGGCTGGTTGTGCTAGTATGGCATGATTTTTCTTGCGGGGAAACTTACGGGCCCGCTCGTGGGGTTGGGACGGTGCCGTTTGAGGCCATTGTGACGGATGTATGCTCTGGTGTATGGACGGGTGGGATGAAAACTCAAGAGCAAACCAATGTCAAGAAAAGTGAATTGGTGAGAAAGAGGATGAGGGACGATAAATTGTCCTCACTGCTCTACAAAGTAGTAGGAGGGGCAGCCGTTAGCGTGGGCCAGGGTCGCGGAGGCTGTTCTTAAGTCGTGTTGGAAGCCGGCACGAAGGACAATACGACCGCAAACACAAAGGCACTGGATATTAAGAGCTACGGATTCTTCGTCGAAAATCGGCGAAGCTCATCAACGGAACATTCGTCGTGGCACTGGACGCTGTGCGATGTTATACATCGCCATGCGGCCGGCCGGCGACCGAGAAACATGATTTCTCGAAAAAATTGTCAGCACTTGTTTCGCCATAAGTGTGCTTCCTGGCGAAATCGCTCTTTGCGCGGAGATGGTGTCATCCTGGCTGATCATCTCAACGACAAGTTTCTCGGCAAGTGAGAACTGGCTGTGAGCACGTGTTTGCTGTGGCAGCTTTCTCTTCGTGTTGCTGGTTCCCAGTGAGAATTTGTTCCTGCAGGCGGAGAAGGTCTCCACCGTGCTGGTGAGACATTGGAGAACTTCCTGGCAAAAGTGCCCGATAACACACCACTGGATCGAAAGGTCACATATTGTCTAAAGTCCTGGTCTATAGCTTGTGGCATACACCTTCAGCCCTTCACCATAGCTGTCGCGCGTGAATGTAGTATGCAAAGGCGTGCAAGTCGAGCACAAGAATCAAGTTCATATCTGTAGCCTTGGTGTGAGGCGAAGAGTCGGGGACCATCATGCTGTTTTCGGCCAAAGCACGCCCGAAACGCGATTTGCTATGGCATTGGCCGTCACAGGCAAGTCAATCCCCAAGCCTACTCGCTCTGAATTTGCGACGGGGAGAGGCAAGCAGTATACAGCTCTATCGCGCATGGAGTGCGAGGTTTCATTGTGATATTGTGAAGGTCGTCGATCTCCTTGTTCTGATGTAGGTTCTAGCCCCGCAACACCCGTTTGCTTGTGAAAGTGAAAGTGAAAGAGATCGACTCACCTCGCGCGTCTCGACATCTTCAACGTCTCCTACGAGCTGTCATCAGCCCACACATTCTCACAATGGCTTCGATACGAATGACGGCCAGGTCAGCTGGCAGTCTGGTGTGCCGCGCGTGCAAGCGTCCTGCTGTAGTACAGTCGTTCGCAAAGCCAGCAGCATGGCGAGCTCTATCCACCGAAGGGCAGCAGAAGGTATCTTAGTCCACAACTCCATGAGATCTCGCGTCCAGGCAGGCGATGGAGCATGGAGCGCGAACGTCTCGCTGCACGCGTGCGGACATGAGAGAATGTCGCCACAATCCGAGCATGACTGACAATGGCCATAGCTGCTTTCCGCCAACCTGGAAGAGGCCGATCCCTCTGTGTTCGACATCATCCGTAAAGAGAAGAGGCGGCAGAAGCATTTCATCAACCTGATCCCTTCGGAGAACTTCACGAGCCAAGCTGTGTTGGATGCGCTAGGCAGTGTGATGCAAAACAAATACTCGGAGGGATATCCTGGAGCACGATACTATGGCGGCAATGAGTTCATCGACGAGGCAGAGATACTGTGCCAGAATCGAGCATTGGAGACATTCAGAGTGCAGAAGGACACTTGGGGAGTGAACGTTCAGCCTCTGTCAGGCTCACCGGCCAACCTATACGCTTATTCGGCGGTACTCAACACGCACGACCGCATTATGGGACTTGACCTGCCCCATGGCGGCCATCTATCTCACGGCTATCAAATCCCCAACAAAAAGATCTCTATGATCTCGAAGTACTTCGAAACCTTCCCCTACCGCCTCGACGAAAGTACTGGCCTGATTGACTACGAGAAGCTTGAAGAGCAAGCATTGCTTTACCGACCGAAGATCATAATTGCTGGAACGAGCGCCTACAGCAGGCTGATTGATTACGAAAGATTCAGGAAGATCGCAGACAAGGTCGGCGCCTATCTACTGGCAGACATGGCACACATTTCAGGTCTAGTGGCTGCAGGTGTAGTGCCATCTCCATTCGATTATGCCGACATAGTCACAACAACAACGCACAAGAGCTTGAGAGGGCCACGCGGTGCCATGATCTTCTTCCGCCGAGGAGTGCGCAGTGTAGACAAGAAGGGCAAGGAGACCCACTATGACCTTGAGAACCCGATCAACGCTTCGGTATTCCCAGGACATCAAGGAGGTCCTCACAACCACACGATCACAGCTTTGGCAGTCGCGCTGCACCAAGCACAGCAGCCTGAATTCAAGGAGTATCAGCAGCAAGTGCTCGAGAACGCACAAGCGCTGTCGGATCGATTGGGAAATGGTAAAGAGTCGGGTGGTCTTGGTTACAACATTGTCAGTGGTGGAACTGACAACCACCTCGTTTTGGTCGATCTGAAGGACAAGGGAATCGATGGAGCACGTGTGGAGCGCATATTGGAGCTCGTTGGCTGCGCGGCAAACAAGAACACCGTGCCCGGCGACAAGAGTGCGCTCAAGCCAGGTGGTCTGCGTATGGGCACGCCAGCAATGACAACGCGTGGCTTTCAGACTGCCGACTTCAAGCGTGTCGCGGACATTGTCGATAGAGCTGTCAACATTACCAAGACACTAGATGCCAAGGCCAAAGAGGCTGCCGAGAAGAGTGGTCGCAAGAACCCAGGAAGCGTCAACGCGTTCAAGGAGTATGTGAAGGAAGGTGAAGAGGTCGTCGAGATCATCGAGTTGAGGCGCGAGGTCGAGGACTGGGTTGGAACGTTTAGTCTCCCATGGACTGAGTCTTCGTAGCTGCATTCTTCGAGCGCGTAGGAGGGCGAGAGGATCTGGACTGGCGCTTGACCACGGCAGAGGAATATGCATGGCAGAATGCATCTGGGCGGCGATAATGGGCTAAGTAGGAGTACAAGCGGATTGGTTTGTATAGTCTTTGTTAACGTGATTATTTGCTCCGACTTAACGTCGGTGAAGCTGACTGAGACTCGACGCTCCTGCCTGCCATTCACTTCGGCTGCCTGCATGTCGTCGGCGGCAAAGGCCCGGAGCTGCAGTTTTTGTTTTACAACAGCCCACACATCAATTCTACAAATCCACTCAACAACATCGTCGGCTTCGCTCCAGCGAGTTCATCTCAAGATGGCCGCCGCAACGACCATCGTTTTGTTGCCGGTGCCCATGACAGAAGCGACTTCAACTCCAACCACGACAACGATCATGACAACGCTCGGCGCGCCTCTGCTCGCCAGTACCACACCGGCACCAACCGCCATCATGACCGGTGGCTCGGCTGGGGCGGCACTGGGCTGGTACGAAGCACGGTGGACTGAAGCAGTAACCTGGCTACTCTTCGGATACTGTGCCCTCAGTGTGATCCTTCTCTATGGCCTCTGTCAAGGTGGCTGTCTGGACAACAGACTCAGTGTAAGTGGCAACAAGGATGATCAGTGCGGACGGCAAACGGGCGCAGATCAGGGCGACAACGATAATGTATTTTTTGGTAGATTATCTGAAACTGACTGAACCTATCTAGCTGGATTTCTCTGTCCAAGCACGTCGCGCTCGTCGTCGTGCGCGCCAGCGGCGCAGAGAGCTGGAGGCTCAGCGATCCCGCGAGCTCCTTCACCACTGGGCAGACATGACCCCTTACGAACATGATTTGCGCGAGACTCGAGTCCTCCACTTGCAGCCTGGACAGCAGCACAACGTTTCCACCACTTCTGTCGTGACCGAGCTTGGTCATGGTGACGAGGTCGAGCTTGCGGAGATTCAGAGAGCATCCGCGGCCAACGGCATCCAGGTGTCGGAGCGTAAGTCTGTCAAGAGCGAAGCACAGCTTCCTTTGCTGACATCGACTCTAGGTCATCTCCGTGAGCAACCTCGGGCATACAATCGCTCTGGTCTCCCCATTCAATCTCGCCCAACCACGGTCTGGCCATCACCAACGCAGGACGACACCACTACTGGCATTGGCACGATTCGTCACTTCCATAGCTCACAGTCCGGCAGTACCGCCGACGACATCTCCAACGAGTACGCTGCTGAGCTGGAGCGCCACAGGCAGTATCGGCAAAGCAGAGCGCGCGCAATAGAGCTCCAGCAGACCATGACGCCACAACAGCGCAGAAGAGTGCAGCAGCACGCGCAGATTGAGGCCAACCTGAGGGCTATAGGTTTGCTCTGACCAGACCACCGTGGCGTCTGATCGAACACAGCGAAGTGGCGCGTCAAGGGGTATGAACGGGAGCCGAACAACAAGACGATTGTAACGTGGCATGCAGAGGAAGCAATTTTTTGGTCCACAGTAGCCTTGCCGCGGGAAGCTATAATTCACCTACTCATCCAACCAGATGGCCACCTTTGACAGTCGGCAGCTCGATTCCACCCCGTGTTGCCTCATCATATGCTGGCGGCGCCATGAACTGCCCCTGCACTGGACCTGCATCTCGGGCTCGCCGAGCGACATGAGTGGGCGCTGCGAGTCCGGTCGGCCTGCGAGAATCATTAGTCTTGCTCGAGCAGCGATGCTACGATCTAGGCTGACTGACCGTGAACGTTGTAGCTCCGTCAATTCACGTGTCCGACGGTCCGGCCTACAACAGCAACACCAAATGAGGTTTGCCAAGATGGCTGAAATGATGAGCATGGCTTTGAAAGCGGTACTGCCTGCGTCGTCTTGGTCCTCGTTTCCACACGCTGTGCCATTGCCGAAACTGCTGTTGCCGGCTGAGGAGCAGTTCGTGAAGTTGCCATTGCCGGTGCTTGAGAGGTCGCTGAAGGTGCTGTATTTCATTGCTTGCAATGGTTTGAGACAGGTCAAAAGTGTTGTGAGCAGTCTGTGTGGAACGAAGAGTACCTGTATGCTTTTCGCTGTGCTGTCTGAAGCAATCGACTGCTACACAATCGTCTTCTGCTGGCAGGACAATCGACAACCCGGTCTAGCCAAATCCTGTCCGACCATTGACTGCACTCGATCGATCGATAAGATCAATATGGCATCGAGCACTCCAATCATGCGTAATGTTCTCATCATGTCCCCTGTCGAATGCAGTACTCCAACCATGCGCGGCTTTGGACTTCTGTGATTGTCCTATCATGTGCGTAGTCAAACAATCTCTGAATGCTTCACTTTTATCGACCGGGAATTCAGCGGCTCAGCGTCCACCTGCGGTGGTCCCTTCTCGATATCAATTGTGGCTGCAGCTGAATCATCTAATACTGTCACGGTATTGCGACGGCTGCACTTACTTTGCTCCTGCTTCTCTGCACCGTTGTACTGCAGAGCACTCCCAAGCAGAAACATGATCAAGCCGACGCCCGCAAGCTCGAGCATGATCGCCATCTCGTGAACCGCGCGGTCAGGATAGACAGACAGAAAAGGCACCAATACCGCGCACTTCCGAAACCAGCTATGGCGAGGAAATTGCCCATCCGTACTGCCGCTGGCTCGTCGAGATAGACCTGCATCTCCTTCTTTGCCGCGCTGTCTTTTTTGTCGAATGCGGCATTGATGCTGTCGCGTAGGCGGACTGGACCCGAGTCAGTGGAGGGCGGCGAATAAGGCAGTGTCAAGTCGACTTACACAAGTGATAGGACTCGACGATGTTGCGGATGCTCATCAGTGTGCCTAGGGACAGCATGATGGAGAAGCAGAATTGAAGTACAGTCTTTGGTGCGAGGAGGAGGAACATTCGAGCGCTGGTGAAGGTGTTCTTAGCCACGAAGGCGTTGAAGAGGACGTATACCACGTCTCGTAGTGCGGCGATCATGTTGGCTGCTCTCGTGTACTGTGCTGTATAGACGTAATCTGTCGCATCCAGGCCGAAGTATGAGTATACAATCGCCGAAGCCGCCAATGCGCACTAGTCGATAGCGTGCATGATCGTGTTTCTAGCCTGCATGCTGCATTTCAAGTGAGCTCGAGAGTTCAAGCAGAAAATCTGTTGATTGAACTGAGTCTACACATCAGTACAGCCGTCCTCGACGGCGTATCGTCCTTTAAGTGGCATTCGGCGCGTGATCTGCTCTGATTATAGCCTGTCGTCTCACACTATGTCAGCCGTCTTGGTTACACCAAAAGACCGTCCGTGAGAAAACTCATTATGTCCACGATTGTGGCAGGTCGGCTGTCCTACGTGAAACTTATGGTATCGGTCACTAGGGCGTAGATGTGTTCCATCGCATGTGCCGTCTCTCCCACGTACGGTGACAGTGTAAGCTACATGATCGCCCAACGCTCGAGAGTGCAACGCGAGCTATCACGAGCCATTCTGCTCTTTCTCCGACCCCATCGCTCTGTCCAGGTCCGCAATCAGGTCGGCTGCTGTCTCCAGACCAATCGACAATCGAATCACATCGGCGCCGGCCCCTGCAGATTCCCGTTGCTCATCGCTGAGTTGCCGATGAGTAGTCGAAGCAGGATGCAAGATCAAACTCCGTGTGTCGCCGACATTAGCGAGGTGGGAGAATAGACTGACGCTCTCAACCAATTTGCAGCCCATCTCGTAGCCGCCTTTGACGCCAAAAGTGAAGACGGCACCTGAGCCTTTCGGTAGATACTTCGAAGCTAGCTTCCGGAAAGGACTGGTCTCTAACCCGGCGTAAGAGACCCAAGCGACACGTGTGTCCTTGACAAGATACTCGGCGACAGCTTGCGCATTGCTGCAATGTCGCTCCATACGCAGATGTAGCGTTTCGATACCTGTGATGGTCAGGAAAGCATTCATTGGCGCCATCGCTGGACCATAGTCACGTAGCGCCACCGCACGGGCTTTTGTGGTGAAGGCGAAGTCGCCAAAGTTTTCGTAGAAGCGTAAGCCATGATACGCAGGTTCGGGCTCGGTCATGCAAGGGAACTTGCCGCCCTGAGTCCAGTCAAATTTGCCAGACTCGACAATGACACCGCCCATTGCATTACCGTGACCGCCGAGGAACTTGGTGGTGGAATGGACCACTAGATCGGCACCCCATTCGATCGGCCGGCAGAGGTAAGGTGTGGCGAGCGTGTTGTCGACAATCAGTGGCAGTCCAGCTGAGTGGGCAACATCGGCGATGGCAGAGATATCAGAGATGATGCCGCCGGGATTGGCGAGACTTTCGATGAAGATAGCCTTGCATTTTGGCGTGAGAGCGCGTCGGAAGTTCTCTGGGTCGGTGGGGTCGACAAAGTGGCAGTGCCAGCCTAGCTTCTTGAAGGAAAGGCTGAATTGGGTGAGCGAGCCGCCGTATAGCTTGTTCGATGCCACGAACTCATCGCCTGGCTCGAGCATGGTTGCAAAGATTAAGAACTGTGCGGCATGGCCCGACGCAGCGGCGACAGCTGCACGGCCACCTTCTAGACTGGCCACACGCTCCTCGAGGACTGAGACGGTCGGATTGGTGATTCGACTGTAGAGGAAGCCAAAGTTGTGCAGGTTGAACAGCGACGCAGCATGTTCGACATCGTCAAAGACATAGGCGGTGGTTTGGTATATCGGGGTGCCACGAGCACCAGTTGATGGGTCTGGCGCAGCTCCAGCATGTATAGCGCATGTCTCAAAGCCATACTGTATGTTGACCGCTGGCAGGTCGCGAGGCCTGGTCTTGCGATCCGTCGGCGCCTGCGCAGGTTTTTTGCGAATGATTCCCGAGTTGACTCCGCCCCAGGACAATTCGCCACCTAGACGACCAAACTCGATTTTCGGGCAGCGATTCATGATCACTTCGATACCGGCTACTTCACCTTGTGCAGCAGCTTCATCATTGCGGACACCCAGTTGCATCCAGACTACCTTGATGCCGACAGCGATGGCATCCTCCATTATCGGACCAACGGATTTCGACGCTCTGAATACATTGACCATGTCGACCTTGTCTGGGATATCGCGCAAGTTCGCGTACACACGTTCGCCGAGAAGGTCTTTGCCAGCATTTCCGGGGTTAACTGGGATGACACGATAGCCTTTGCGCTGCAAATACTTCATAACGAAGTAGCTGGGACGATTCCAATTGCTCGAGGCACCGACCACAGCAATCGTGCGTACACTCGAAAGAATGCGGCGCAATTTGGCGTCAGAATACGGTATCGCTTCCATGCTTGCCTGATTACTCCGGAATGGTTGCGGTAGGAGCCGAAGAAAGAAGTCTGTGTTTGATGCCCAGGCGAGGTTTCTGCATAGAAGTGAGGATGTACGAGATATTGAGGGGTATGGAGGGGCGGATATGGCGTCTTAATCCGGCAAAGCTTAAATATGGACACTAGATCTTTGATGTAAGCTACCGCGACGTGTTGCAACAGGTATATCGAGAGTACGAGATGTGCAGACGGGAGTGTAGAGCAGCCATATCGCGTCCCAATGCATTGCTCAAGTGAACCCGCAGCAGCATGAGCACGGGCGATTGATGGCTGGATCACATTCTCGTCCTGCTTTGTCAGTCGCGTATGCAGTCTCTCGTTGGATTTGGCGCAGCCTGCCGACGTTTTCATGCCAAAACTCGTCGCCGCCAGTTTGTTGTGCCATCACAATGCTCGAGGCAATGTTCGAGACGGCGGTCACTCACCTCGCGGATAGAGGCCGAGGGGAATCGCATCGTTTGTGATGGAGTTTGAGTAGAGCTACACGCGTCTCTTGAGGCTAGCAGAATATGCGACGCATCGAGCATGCGCTGGCATTCCGAGCATACTTGAGATGCGGATGCAAAGGGGAAGAAAGGAGGCAGAAGCAACTTGGGATGACCGAGATGAGACTTGGCAGACTCAAGCCGCAATTTCAACTCATGTCTTCTGTGCAACAACTCTCCTGCAACACAATTCTCTCAACAGGAATTATCAGAAGCGACACCTTTGAAAGTACTTTCATAGAGCACAGAGGCTCTCACGTTTCAGGAGAGTGCTACGCAGGTCAGAATATCGTTCCAGTAATCGATCAGCCGTTCATCATGTGGTCACACGAATCCTTCTTTTCAAGACTGCCCATTCAGCCAGACGCTCCAGTCATCTCGGCAGGGTACAATGAGATGAACAGGATTCTCTTCCCATGGACACGAGTCTCACTGACCATTTGAGCTTGGCCAGCTCTTGAGCAAGATGTTGCGCCTCTTGTGCCCTCACAGCGGGGGTTTTACAAGGCTTTCGCTACTGACGTATGGTAGTTCTCGACATCGATCATGGCTGGCACAGCATCGCAATAATTGTTGGCTACAGATCGTCTCGGTCTGCGTCATTGCTCTGCAGAATAGTCAAGCACGAGGAGTGTAACGCTGGTGAAGGAAGGAGCGGCCTCTTGTTAGAGGCCTACAATAAGCCACAAAGTATTACCAAATCGGGCGATTATAGGCGACCCTGCAGGTAAAATACGAGCTCGGCTGCACGGTGTTCGTCCGCAGGCTATAGCTTGAGCTCAATGCCTCGTTTACAGGCACGTGAAGTCAACAACATCACGATCAGAGGCGGAGTCCAGCGAGTCGGGCAGCGTGCACGACCGAACGTGACAGGGATCTCGCGAAGAGGGATTGAACTAATGCAGGGACGAGTCCTAGACGCTCTCGCTCAGCGGTGAGCTCTTGCTGGGTACGTCTCGACGAGCAATATCATGCGATGAGATCGTGGTATATAAGCCCTTCCAAGGGCTTGACATTGCTTGTCACCATTGGCGAATCGACGAGCACCAACATCTTCCAAGCAACACATCTTAGCCATTGACAGCAACGACTCCAACAGATACCATCCATCAGCTATCCATTATGAAGCTTTCCCTGTCCCTCTCCCTCCTCATCACTCTGGCCTCCGCATCCAGCCATTTCTTCAGCCCTGACCAAAACGTGACCTGCTCGCAAGCTGTGAACGGAGACATCAACTGCGAAGAAGGCCATTTGTATCAAGCGCCTTCGGTATGTACTTTCCACTCTCCCCACAACCTGTTCCACCACAGCCCTTTCCGCAGCAACCATTTCCGCAACACATCAGCTTCTCCTTCCCTCCCATTATGATACATTGGCTGACATCTCTCTCCAGATTAGCCACGAAGACATTCTCAGCAGCCGAGACACCTCCCACCTCACCAAACGTCTCTCATGCGGAGTCAACATCAAGGGAATTGATGGGTGTCTAGCTCATTGCTTTGCATTAGTAAGAATTCCAGTAAACATAACCCATTATACCTGAGACAGTCGCTAACTTATGTCCACTATTCTAGGATTACTGCAACTCGTACTGCGATGCCAAGGGAACATGCCATTGTCGATGCAAGGACAAGTTTCCATTTGTTTGTGTCAATACAAGTTGCTCAAAGTAGATAGCTGGTGTTTGACTAGCAACTCATCTGGAGGACTACATCTCGAGATCCCTCTCAAATTCTGTACACTCCCCAACCTCACTTCCACCCTACTTGAAACAATGCTCTCCCCTCACACACTGACTGTTCTGCCGACATTGCGGGTAAACCAGATTAGCCTGACAAGAGCCCCTGACACACGAGTACGCCTTCCCACAGTCCATGAGCTCATCACACGCACTAGATCTAGCCGTACAGATATGAGAACGACAAGTTCTCTGAGGATCTGTAGCGACTCGGAGGACTTGATACAACCTGGGGTGTTTCGCAAGTCTACCGTAGACCCATTAGTGTTCCTGGTATCAAGCATCTTCGCTTCGTGGACGGTGAAAGGAGACGTTGTGCCGGAACTGCAGGCACAGCCTGCCGGATCACCAGGTGGGGTTGGTCGTACTAGGGCGGACACAGCGCCTCTTGATGAGGGTGCTCAGTGCCCATTCAGAGAAAGCGTAAGAGAGCTATGGCAAAGCGGCATCATATCACACCTGCATCCATTGAGATACCTCTCACTCCGACATATTCGTAAAGCCACCACTTTCCATGTTCCACCCCACCTTCACGCTTCCACCTTGCCTCTCTCACAGCTTCCACCACGCTTCCTTCCTCGCCATGCCCATAGACCCTGACATGCATTGTGACTATCGCTTTGCCCTTCTTCTCGTCGACATCCGAAGATACAGCCAGGACTTCCTCGTGGTAGCTCGGATTCTCTTCCACGATTTTCGATATTATGTCCGTGGCGTCTTGGAAGGAAAGTGTCATAGGCTTCGAGAGATTGTGCATCCATGTCCGGAAGTCTGGTGAGATACATGGTACTAGTGCTTGAGCTTCTGGGGTTTCAAGAGACCAATCTCGGGCGTTGATGATCGCAACATTGGTTTGTGAGAGGGCTTCCAGGCGGGAGCCAAGATCTGACGTGGAATCGCTTGGCAAATGATTGGGAACGTCCGTATCAGTAGAGTCGCTAGCAGGTTGGATATATGCAAAAGTCTTGCTGCTAGATTGCATCATGTATTGTGCTTAGGTTGTGCTGATTGTACTAACACAGTCAGATTTCTACGTTGGAAGCTGAAGGATGCACGAAGGAGGGCAGATCGACAGAAGTCGCCTCAGGCACCGACATCGGTCAACGTGGGTCCATTTGACTTGAAGGATGAAATGCAATAGTGGCGCGGGATCGCGTGTTGATGATGGGATCAAAGTCGTGATTTCGTGGATGATTCATCTAATCTTCGTGTAAAGTGTTCAGTCGAGTAGTCTATGTCGCTTTGTGACGAGAGACCTACTGGCTACCCAGAGTCCTGCCAAGCTCTTCTCCACGATCAGTAGCCGCCTTGACTGCTTTGTCGACGATCGCCGCAAATCCTGATGCCTCGAAACTCTCTAGTGCGGCCTGTGTAGTACCATTAGGGCTGGTCACATTCTTTCTGAGCTGCGATGGAACCTCAGGCGACTCGACCAGCATTTTGCCAGCACCAAAGCACGTCTGTGTTGCGAGTCGTGTAGCTTGTTCCTCAGAGAGTCCAAGCTTTGTTGCACTTGCCACAAGGTGCTCCACCATGGCGAAGAAATATGCCTATAGCGCTGTCAGTCACGAGATCCAGACCACTTGTGGGATTTCGAACATACCGGCCCAGAGCCACTCAGCCCAGTAACGACATCCAACAGATCTTCTTTGTCGACCCATTCTACTGCCCTGCTGACGCTCTTGAGAAGTGCGGTCACTTGCTCTTTTTGCTCTTTGCTGACATCGTCGCCGGCATAAAGTCCACTCGCTCCTTCACCGAGAAGTGCAGGTGTGTTGGGCATCACTCGAACAACTGGCAAGGACTTTCCATCCTTTGACTTCGTCCAACCACGAATGCTTTCTGCCGTGATTCCTGCGGCGATCGACACCAAAACAGGCAGAGCATTTGCAGACTGAAAGGCAGCGGATGCGAGTTCCTGGCAGACGATCTTGGCAACTTGAGGCTTGACAGCTAGAATGATGAAGTTCGCTCCTTGAGCAGCCTCAACATTGTTGGTGGTGGTGTTGACTCCGAGATCAGCCATCTTCTTCCTGTTCACCTCCCATGGCTCGGAGACTGTGATCTGAGACTTGTTGAAGTTCTTGGAGACGAGACCGGAAATGATGGCTGCGGCCATGTTGCCTCCTCCTATGAAATGGTCAGCATGGTACCGGCTTCACGATTTAATGTCTGTACCAATGAAGGAGATCTTCTGGGACTGCAGTTCAGATGCCATGATGCTGGTGTGTCTGTGATTGCCGAATTGGTTGGCAGAGATGTTGACCGAACAGCAGCAGTCACAACTTTCATGCCATTGAGTTGCGACTTCGGAGGCCGATTCTAGCCGACAGGCCTTGGCGCTATTGTTCAGGTGAAGCAACCTCGACAAAATCGTCTTCAAAGTATTCCATCACCGAACCTGAGATCATGACGACAATCATCAAGCCCAGCTCTCCTGAGGTGCAGAGCGAGACTGGAGACTGCCACGACCAGAGCGGAGTCGCCTAGCTACCCCTCACCTTAACAATGGAGTACGCGACCATAGCCGTGTGGATGTCTTGCATATCTTGTAGGTTGTACAAACAACTTTTCTTGCACCGAAAGACACTATTACCGTACAACTTTCACTATGGCTTCACAAGGCAGACCGGTCATCAATCGTGGCATCTTCCACAGCTTGCCTACCTTCGATGCTTCCATCTCGGGCAAGACTGCCATTGTGACAGGTGCAAATGGCATCAGCGGGTTTCATCTCATGCGAGCTTTACTTGACAGCCCCGAACGCTGGACGAAGGTCTGGGCAGCAAGCCGTCGGCCACCACCACCAGAGATGATGAACCTACTGTCGGATGAGGCACGCTCTCGTGTCGAGCATGTGTCATGCGACTTCCTATCCAAGCCAGAGGACATTGCGAAGCAGTTCCAGGAGAAAGGTGTCTCGGCTGACTATGTATTCTTCTACTCATACGCGCAGCCGACTCCCAAAGAAGGCGCGGCTGTGTGGAGTAATGCTGAGGAGCTTCTAGACATCAACTGTTCGTCTTCAACACGGTATTAGACGTTGATAGAGCTGACCTTCAGCAGCATCACTTCTGCGCAATTTTCTTGGAGCTCTTGAGCTTAGCAAGATCACGCCAACGAGAATTCTGCTTCAGACTGGGGCCAAGAACTACAATGTACACCAAGGGCCCGGCCGTACACCTTATGTCGAGTCAGATCCGAGGACCAATGTAGCACCGAATGTGAGCAGCTTGTATCGTGTCCATGTGCTCCACTAATATTATTCAGTTCTACTATTCCCAGGAAGATCTGCTGTACGACTACTGCAAGAGAAACAATACTTCCTGGAATATCATTTGCCCGGCATGGGTGATTGGTGCAGTGAACAATGCCGCGATGAATGCGTTACATCCGATTGCGATCTACGGGGCTGTCCAGGCTCACAAAGGCGAGAAGATGGAGTACCCTGGAGCGCTTGTCAATTGGTTGTCACCTGTCGAGCATAGCACTGCGTATCTTACTGGATATCTATCTGAGTGGGCAGTCCTAGAAGAAAAGTGCGCGAACCAGAAGTTCAATGCTAGCGACACTTGCCCGCTCCCCAACAATCGTCTGTGGCCTGAGGTCGCACGCTGGTATGGCACCGCGTCAGTCGATCGGCCCGAGCTCGAAGAAAGCAAGGTCACTACTCTAGACCTGGGCCAGACTGAGATCCCACTAGGCTTTGGCCCAGGGGCAAAGGTGCAATTTGCTTGGACTTTGCAGGAGTGGGCGACACGACCAGAGAATCAACAAGCCTGGAAAGAGATTATGCAGAAGCACAACTTGACGCACAATCCCTTCGAAGACGTGAAAGCACATTTCGAGTGCGGCGAGATGGTGGTATGGTCAATTGCTGGTGCATTGAGCATGAACAAGGCACGATACTTTGGTTGGACGGGACACGTTGACACTTTGGAGGGCCTATTCATGGCTTACAGCGAGCTCAACAAGATTGGAATGCTGCCACCACCTGTGGTTGATAGGGCCAACCCAGTGATTTAAGGTGTGTACCTCAGGCTGCTATATTGCCTGCTCAAACGTCTTGACTAGACCAGGCCGAGAGGCACGAACAGTTGACTACAGTGCATCAATGAGTACGCCTGATCTGATCAGATACCTCTGACTACCGTGTGGTTCTGCCTCTTGCGAGGCTAGACTCTTCTGCCTGCCAGTCCGAAGATGCTAGGCATTCTGTGGTCTTCTTGCTCTTGATTGCGCTGGACGTAGCAGCACTTCGATCGCACCTGCAAGTCGTGTAGCAATTGTTGCTTCTCATTGACCATACGGAGTTCCAAATGCTTGATTCTGGCACCGACATCTTCTCGACTTCGTTTCTGATCATCAGCCAGTAGTCGAACTTCTGTCGCAAGCTGTTCAATCTGCGTTTGAAGACCTTCCAGACGCTCTGCTCCTGTTTTTGAGCGTTGAGAGGACCGATCATAGGACAAGTCCTCCTTCGAACGTTCTCTAGGCGTGGCGGATTTTGGGCAGGGTCTGGAAGAGACGCCATCCACAAGCCCAGAACAGTCAGGCTGATCAGCCGCAGGGATGCTGATCTTACTACCCATGCTGGTGTCTGTGAGAGAGGCTAAGGGAGAGGTCGAGGTTGGAACTATCTCTACTACTTTGCCGGCCAACTACTATTTGCGAGGCAGACAAGCGGATCATCGGTGAATGATGTTTGTATGTTCTGTTTGTCTACGTGATCTGTAGGTCGTGACTTTCAGTCAGAGACAGCAGTTCATGCTTTACGTGGCGAGCTGCCTGACACTAGTCACGACGGGCCTATTCTGTTTTCTGCATAGTATGTGGCGACCAGCTGCACATATATGGCTTGGCCAGGAACCACTCCCTCCTGGTACCAACCCAAACCGAAAACAAATTATCAAGGCAGCCCAGAACACCACTCAACCAAATTTGCCCAAAGATCCACCACTACTTACCACCGAGAGCAATTAATCACGATGTCTCCACGAAGCAGAAGGTTGCTCTTAGACTTCACTCCTATTTGCAAAACATACGCTGATCATTACAGATCCTCTGACAGCTTGTCCGACATTTCTTCTCAAAGCGATTCATCATCAACCGCCACTGCCATCCGCGACATTTTGGATAAGAGGCGCGACGTATTTCGGCATTGTATGAAGTCCTTGGAGAAGCTCAAAGGCGTTGATATGGAACCGGGCTCTTCCGAGTATGCTTTACTGAAAGCTCTCATGACCTGCTTTGTCCAGGCGCTGAGACATGCTGCTGGTACCCATGATGATGAGGATGATCGTGATGGCGCCCGAGCATTCGCCGATTATTTTGAGATCTGGTTCAGACGGTTCACCTTAGCGGTTGAAGAGGACTTTGGGGCGTCGTTCAATGCAGCCTCACGAGCGTTGAAGAGGCAGCAAGAAGATGCCGAACGCCGCATCGAAGCTTTCATCCGAGATATACTTGACCGTGAAGAAATTGAAGAGATTCACGAGTGGCTCCACCGCTGCGATGCAGGCCTGCGCAAAGTCTACCGAGAGAAGCGAAGGTTTGCTCTGTCTTCACACGACGAAGCCGGTCCATCGAACTCACGAGCACACGAGCATGGTCTACACGATACAGCGGCGCGCACAGCCAACGGGCGATCTTCTGATAGCCTGTCCGATACCTGCTCCCAAGACCGCTCGACCTCTAACCCCATATCCGCCATCGACGTGGCCCACCTTCGAGATACGCTATTCTTGCAATGGATGACAACGATGGAGCTGTTCCAAGCCATTAGCGAACCTCTCGGCATCTCCGAGTATGCCTTTTACATAGAGGTCATGACCAGGCACACCCAAGCAATCAGGGACGCTGCTGCTCGTGGAGACGAAGACCTTGGTGCTCTCGCCGACTACTTCGAGAACTGGCTGGAGCAGTTCATCACATTGGTCGAACCAGATCGTACACGGGAGCTGAGAAAGGCTTCGAGAGCGTTGAGGTATCAAGGTGAGATTGCTCGTCATAACGTGCGACAGATGTTCTTGGATCGGCTGCCAGAGACAGGCCGCAGAGAAGTGCGTGAGCTGCTTGCCGGCCACGACATTGCTCTGTCAGCAGCCTCAAAAGGGCCGAAAGATTCTGATAGAGATGATCGCATTGCTGCTATACTCTCGCGCCGTGGAGGACACCTTTCCCGCTTGTACGGTACTCCGGAGCTTCTGAGGGGTATCCATAACCAGCGGTTCCAGAGCCAGACAGAGACTCGTGATGACGGTCTTGATCCGTCTCCAACACCTCCGACGTCCCCACCCTTTGCAAATAGCCCTGCTCTGGATCGCAACCAAATCCCATGCCCATGGTGGCGCGCTGGCGGTATTCCTCATCGACACGACCGGGCTCCAGACCGCATGGGACATCTGCTCAACACGATATTCAACGACCCACCTCGTTCCGGCAATCACCTTGAGCCGAACTCTAGCGATAGCAGTGAGCGTCCTACAGCAGCGGGTTCTTCACTTCGCAGTGCGGAGAGCAACTCGATTGCAAGTAACCCTACCGGCGAAGCCTCCTCTCTCACCGACCACTACAACGCTGGTATTGTAGGGGCTCGTGAAAGGGCACGACGGGCTTTCGAGAACCTCGCCCGCATTGCCCATGACGAACCTGGAGCGACCCGTCATCGTAGCCGCCATGGCCATCATCGCCACCATGGCCGCCGTAGCGGTCTCGAGCGACGCCGTCACACTGTAAGGTTGGAACTGCCGCCTTCTCTGCCTGACTCCGAGAGTGATACCGAGCGCGAGTACATTCCACGCAGAGAACGAACACGTCGCTCCCGACGCAGCGCTCATGTAGAGAGCGATGACGAAGACTCCTACGCTTCGCCCAGAGGACATCCACGACGCACAAGGCACTGAGTAAGCGTGAACGCGTTTGGCAGAAGGATCTTTTGTTGGCTATGGCGGGTTTTATGATAGCGTTCATTCAAGGTCAAGGTAGCAGGAGTGGTATTTGCGATGGTTTTGGGTTGTGTGTGGTAGATAGAACAGCAATGGCAGACAGTTGGGCGTTCTAAAGGTCTCTCCAGTCTCATTGTGAACTTCTGTTATTTGCGGTCGCTTGACCAGTACTACGACTAGGAGTATTCGGATTTCCATCCCGTTGACACCAGCTACGAAGGACTTCCTCGTGCCTTAACGGCCTGCTGTGTGGATTCCACCGTTCCTAAGCCAACCCAGGTACTGTTCTACCTAAGAGTAAGCTAGCCGCAGATCTGACTTGCTCCTCTGTGCTACTCATCATCCTCTGTGAAGGTCGAGGAGAACTTAACCAGGGAGCTGAAGTCCTCCCATCCTTGCACCCGACCCTTCCCATTGCCATTCGTCACTTCGGAAGTGCTATCATCGACACACCCTGCGGCGAGCCAACTCTTCGGCCTCAGACTGAACTTGCCGTCTTCGCGCACCAATCGCATTCTCTCTGCTCTCGGCTCGTCACGTATATTTGACTTTGCTGCAGCTGGTGGTGCTTCGATGTGCGTGCCGTCCTGCTCGATCAACGCATCGACTCGACGCTCTCGATGCTCGAGGATGTCAACATCGATCGTGTCGATCGCAACGACACGGTACACATGTATCGGCCTGCTCTGTCCAAACCGACGAACCCGGCCAAGTGCTTGAGCCATAGTGGATTCATATCCATATTGGCTCTCTCGTAGCAGCGGCGACATGAATATGACATGATTCGCGTTCTGAAGATTGGATCCGGCCGCGGTCTCGCTTGAAGCATCTAGCACGATGACCGTGCGCTTTGTTGCCTTGTGGGAAGAGTCTTGGAATTCCCTAAGCTGCGACCCAGCCGCTGCAGCACTTTCCACAACAATGCCATCAATATCGTAGTGCGTCAATGCTCTTTGGACTTGTGCCAGCTGATCCTCAAACTGGACGAACAAAATGGCCTGCTCACGCTTTCGTCGAATGTCCTGCAGCAGTCGCATGACAGTGTCAATCTTTGCGCCGAATGGACTAGGATCTTCGTGGCTTAGCTCCCCCATTTTGCTTGACCATAGTAAATGAAAGTCGTATAGCGCGCTTTCACAGCCAACAGCGCGGCAACGTGAAGCTGCATCGGCCTTGCAATCCTGGTAGCAAAGCTCGCAAATCATGTGCCCACATACAGAGGAGATAGCCAGTTCTTTCTGGTCACCGGCACAAGCCGTACTATCACACCGATTGAGACTTGAATCGCCTCGTGCGTTTTCCTGTAGGACCTTAGCGTTCTGTAGGTAGCGCAATGAGCGACGCTCTAGTAGCAGCCTCATACACAAGCTATGAAGCTTGGATGTAGCACCTTCGTCCTTCTCCTCAGCTGACTTGCTGGTCTTCGATTTAGCTGCCTTCTTCGCCACTACGTTGCCCAAAAGCGTGGCGACCTCCTTAGTGGCAGCCTCATCTCTCAAAAAATTCTGCGACAGTCGTGTTGTCTTCCAGGTGTCGAACTTGGCCGAGTCCGTGCCCATAGCCTGACATGCAACCGTAACGATCTGGGCTCTGAGCGCTTCAATGTTGTCGGTGCAAGACATAATCAGGTCGTCCAAAAGTGTACGGCCCTTCAGTTGGGACACTTGATCGCAGAACGCCGCGGCCTTGGACAGGGCTGCCTCCGCGGAAGTAGATGAAGCTACTGCCTGATTGAAGCGTTTGCTTCGATCCGTAGTCTTCGATTTCCCGCTCTTCTTGATTCGCATTTGAAGTGTATTCAGATGCTGAGATAGCTCCGTATACAGCAGACGCTGCTCGACCTCCAGGCCTACTGGAACGAGGGTTTCTGCATACGGTATGGCGCTGAAGTCGCCGACATTCTGTCGTACAAACTTGTTAAGAAAGCGTTGGTGCTGGGCATAGATGTCTGCGTATCTCTCTTGAGAAGGCAGTTGCCGGCTTCCCATGTCAAACAGCTCGGCCTTCGTGAGATCAGCCTTCAACGCCTTGATACTCTTAGGCTTCGTTACAGCTCGATCCGGACTACCTAACGGCAGTTCGATGCCAAGCAGTCTTGCCACTTGTGACACTTCGTATAAGTCGTCGATGGCCGGCGTGCCGGACAGACCCCACCTCTTGTCAGCTTGGATTGAGACGATAGCCGCGTATCTTTGGGGCTCTGCATTATGAAATTCGTCTACGATGAGACGGTTGAAGTAGAACATCTCGAAGAGTGGTCGATCTATGCTCGTAGTATCGATAACGGCGGGAGCAGCAAGCTTAGAAACAGCAACCTTCTTTGCCTTGTTCGCAATATAGTCTTGACCTCGGTGACGCCGTGACGGCACATACGCCTCGAAATCGTCGCTCTTCAGGTTGGCTTGATATTTCCTGCTAACAAGCTTCTTAAGCTCTGCTTTGCCTTGCTGTAGAACGGCGAGATGCTCCGGAACTTGCTCTATAGCGCGCTTTCTCCACTGCGAAAAAGCACGTCCCGTAGTGGCTGCTGGACCCGGGATTGCAGCGAAAGACGCTAAGCGATCCGTATAAGCCTCGGCGTCCAGAACGGTGCGATTCACGATGATGATCTTAGCCTCCCTGAAAGCCTCTATGGAGTGATTGCTCAATTGTCCAGTGTTTGCTATAGTAATGATACCATCACGTAAGCCAGCCTTGTCGCGTATCTCCTCGGCCCACTGCTGCTGCAGCGAAGTAGGGCATACGATTAATGTCGCCGCTGTAGCAAGGAGTCCTGCGGGCTTTCTTGCTTCGAGTTCGGACACAATTTCGTCCTTTGTACGCTGGTTCGATTGCGCATTAATAAGTGCAAGGCTGGTGATAGTCTTGCCGAATCCAGGGTGATCAGCACAGATGCCACCACGGACACTGATAGTAGCTTGTGCTCGTACATCGGCCATCCAGCCCAGGGGCGTAACGTGTGCCTCCTCCGTTTGCTCGAGCACAAATTCAACGCCATTCTCTTGATTGACCATCCAATTCAATGACTGCTTCTGTTGGTCAAACAAGGTTACCGAGAGCTTGGGGTCGGCAGTGTATGGCTGATCTGCCTTGTTTGACACAAGTTGGAACTTCTTGAAGACGAAAGGCGTGCGGTCTATGGTCTGCCTTAGTCGCCAGTGATATTGGTGATCGCTTGCAAGCTCTCTCGGAAGTCTCGCACCAGCTCGATGAGCCAAAGTGGCCATGTTCAAGCCCAAGTCCAGCGAGAGCTGGCCTGAATGCTTGGTAGCCTTGACGACAATGGCCTCCGGCCGAGATTTCATAGCCTGCTCATACAACGTGGCACCAGCAGGATCCTCGTAAGGCTTGACTTCTGACGAAGCCTGAAGAGCCCATCGCAATGCAGGTCGAGAAGGTGCGCACCGCTCGCAAACGTGCACCGGGGCGATTTCGTATGGGTGCCAGACCTCCTTGGGGAAGCAACGTCCTATCGCGCTTAGCACCCAATGATGCGTCGCGAAGAACTTTGCGTCACTTGCCGCAATGTTGCCTTCTCTTGTGTAATTGTGCTCGTCCCATGGTATAGTCGCGCGCAACAGGTGCACAATCTGTGAACAACTTGCAGAGCTAAAGATCTGGTCACCCTCATCAAATCTAGTGAGCTGGATCTCGAGCGCAGGCATTGTCAGCGTGCAACCCTTTTCCACATCTTTCCAGACATCGTCCAGCCTCAGGACAGGCTTCACAGGGTGAATGCCAGGCCGTGACCATGGTCGCCACGGCGCCGCGATACGAGCCAAGATAGGTCGGACCTCGTCATGTTCTAGTCTCTCCATGTTTCGTGCGAACACGAAGCAATCTTTATCGGGCTCACCAACCGCTGTAGGATCTAGGAAAAGATAGATGGGGCCCTGCGGATCGTTGCCAACCTGCTTGAAAAGACTGTCTGAAGCCGTGCCACAATGAGGCAAGTACTGGTATTGTCCACTCAGCTGAGCAGTATCTGTGCTGCTGATCTTGATGTTCAGGTACTCCGGAATGGTGTGATTGCTGAAGTCAACCAGGCCACAGCGTTGCCACCAGGATGCCTTGCTGCCTCTTGTCTTGATCACCAAAGGTGTCTTGATTACTTGCGGTTGACGGATTCGCCACTTGTCTCCCAGAAAGGTATGGTGTGCAATTCCTATAGCAACTGGTTGACGTAGCTGACTGCGCAAACTGCTGTTTGCTGGCAAGTGGCGCGCCGGATGTGCGAACACACGCCACTCCAGCTGGTTGTGTAAGAACACAAGATCGATTTGACCACTTGAGCCAGCGTAGGTGACTGTCCAGTGTTGCGTGCGGCGGATAGTCTGTACTGAGAAATGACCACCGAGGCCTTCGATACTCTGCTCGAACTCCATAGGTAGATCTAGACCGTTCCAGGCATCTTGAGGAGAGAAGTGCACCCTCAGTGGCAGCACCTTTCGAAGGTAGTCTTCGAAATCTGTCGGAGGCAATCGGCCATTGCTAAGCATAGGCTTCTGCTGGTAATTATGCACTGGGCTCCCACCGCAAAGGACGCACGAGGTATGTCCACAATCGACGCACTGTTGTAGCGCAGAAGAAGTGACATCTCGTGAGCCCTCGCAGACGCAGAGCCTGCTAGCTTGTCGAGCTTTGCTTAAGAGAGCATGCACATCTATGTTATGGACTGTATGAAAGTCTTCTACAGGCTTCAAACCAGCAGCAACGAATTTGTCACTGTCTGCCATGATCTGGTATGCGGTCCGAGCGGGATTGGGTTTGATGGCTGTATGCCCTGCCATGAGTGCAGCCACGATTGCGCAGCCAACAACCGGCGTCGACATGGCGTTCCCGGCAAGGTCCTGAATTTGACTGGATGTTTCTGTCGTGAAAGAGATCTTGTTCAAAGGCAATCCTTGCATCTTCAACAACTCTTCCGCAGATAGTACTCGTCCAGCATCGGAGAGGAAGAACTGCCCACTGGGAGTGATGCAACCGGAGATTCCAAAGGCATTCCTGTCGGTCTCTCGGTCGACATTTTGAGAGACATCCCAAATGCGACTTTTATATCGAGCATCGTAAAATCCCATTTCAGGCAGAGCTTTCCTTAGGACGACAATGTCTATCATGTCCCAAACTCTCTCCACCTGTCCGGTATACCAGCTACTATTCCCGATCTCGGGCACAATCAGGGTTCCGCTCTCTGTCCAGTGAGTGACTGGACGTTCGTTGCCTAACCTCAGCTCATGTCTACTTCGAGCATGCCGGAGCTCGCACTTCGTCCAGTCGCTCTCCGTAATCGCCTCGCCATGTTTCATCTGGCGTCGAGCGATCACCATATCATTGGGCAGGAGCGAAGAGGAAGCCGGTGAGCTTGCGGGTCGCCGGAAGTACTCCATCAATTTCGTCCACTTGGGGCCTGCGCCGGTAAGTGCGGCTTTCGTGTTGTGCGCGTCGAAGCAGACCATGTAGCCTCGCTGTCGTGTCTGCGGCAGATACCAAAGTTTTGTGTCAACGAGAGCTCCAGTGCTTTCATAGCCGATGGCCTTGTAGTCGCCAAGCATTCGGTCCCAGTCTGCATTGAGCACGTTCTCAAGCACCACAATTGCTGGTCGGAAGGCTTTGCAGTACGCCAGGACTGCTTTGTAAGTGTCTCCGGATTCACCACCGTCGTCCATAGTCTTCCCCTTGTTGTTCAAGCTGGAATAGTCGACGCAAGACGTGCCGGCAACCAACAAATCGACGTCTCGAGGTACCAGTGCTTTGCCCCCGTAGGCCGTCGTTGCCATGGGCTCCTCTTCCTCAACGACACTAGTTAGCTCGGTGATATCCCTGAAGATAACGGGAGGAGAGAAGTTGCGATCGATGTATGCCTGCTTATACGGGACGATCTCCGCGGAAAAGAGGTGTTCAATGGTAAGCTCTGATGGCCCCAAACAGTTGCTAATCAGCTCCAAAGCGAGGAGTGGACTTTCAGTACCACTACACATAGTAGCCACTCTGAGATGTCCAGAGAGGTGTGAAAGTACATCTTGGAAGCCCTTCTTCATTGCTTTCGATACAATGTCCTCAAAAATTTCGATGGGTTCCACTATCGGAGGCAGAGTCAGATCGAGGGGTTTCGCGATGCCCTTTGGAAGGGTAGCCAGTTTTGCCATGTTGTGTCGAGTCGCTTTTTGCTCGGATTTACTGTTGCCTTTTACCGGCTGCTTCTTGGTCGCTACGTGCGAAGGTGCGTCGTCGTCGCTCGCATCTTCGAACCCTGACTCGTCTGAAGAAGGCTTTGCACTCTCATCTTCACCAGCAGAGCTGCTCTCGTTCGCAGGCTCAAAGTCGTCATCGTCATCGGAATCGTCTCTACGCTTCGATTTCGTATTTGACTCTGGTGCGGAGCGGGATTTCCTCTTCTTGCGTGTGGGCTGTATCAGCTCGTCCTCGCTGGCATCAGAGCTTTTCTGTTGCATAATCAGGCTGAAAGCGTTGCGAGGCTGGCGTCGTGCTTTCGTGAAAATGGAGGTGGCTCCTGACACCTTTGATGTACTCGCAGCCCTTGCGGTTCCAGCTCGTGGGGATGCGTTAGCAGCTGTACTCTTAGTGAAGTAGTCTTGGATGCTGCCAGAACGTCTGAAGGTTGCTCTCGAGGCAGCCCGTGCTGGTGACGGAGCTAGCCTAGCACGTCTGCTTTTACTGTTCTTCCGCTGCTTCGATCGCCACTCCACAGCATCTTGCTTCACCCATGCCTTAGGATCCCTGAGCTTCCTCTGATACTCCGCCGATGTCAGCTCACGGAACGGGTCTCGATGAGATTGGCCTGCGTTGGCTTTGGACACGTTGGACTCATTTTCGTCATCGCTTGCCAACACAATTGCTTCAGAGTCGGTGACTTTGCGTTTCTTTGGCGAGGCAACACGATTTTCATCGCCCTCGCTGTCGCTGCGCAAGTCGATGACTTTAGCAGCCTTTCTCTTACTGCCAGCCATGGCGCGTGCTTTTCGCGTCACACACAAATCATTTGCGCTGTCCTTAGGCGAAAGGCGCGAAGAATGACTTTGCGTGTGGCAGTGCGCTTTTTGAATCTACTGTCAGTTGTTGGGCTGCCTGTCGTGCGTTGCTGTTGCGCAATGGATGCAATTGTGTTCGATCGTAGAATACGATGACCGCGTCTGGAAACAGAGGTCGACGCGACTGCCAAGCCGACCAGGAACAACCGAAACTCAATTGGCCTGGCTTGTGCCTTCCCAGCTGTCAGAAGAACAACTGACGAACGGGCGACGGAAATAATCGCATATTTTTTGCTGAGTGGATGCTGAAGCTACTAAGGGGGATAAACAGGCATCCTGCCACTAGCTGGAGTGCCGAGTCCATGCTAGAGTCTCGGACCTTGGTCGGCTGATAGACCTCAAATTGAATAGAGACCTTGGCTGTAGCTGTTGGCACTGGAAGTAGTATTGAAGCAGTCGCAGCTGCCAACAGAGGTGAGTTGGGCGTAGTTGATGATAGATGAGGTGGGGACGATCAAGGTGATCACGATGGCAATCACGGCTTGTCCTCAAAGCTCCCGCGGCTTCGAACAGCACCATCCGGCTTGTCACTGTAATGATCCAGCTCGTTCATAGCATCCTCACTTGCATTTAGCTTTCTGAAGCAGATCCAGAACAGCCAACCAGCGACAAAGCAGGCAGTCGCCAGACCAGAGTACATCCACGTCAACTTGGGATCTACCGCAAAAGGACTGATCGCAGCTCCAAGAGCAGCTCCGAATGCATTCGTCAGCAGGAACAAGCTCATAATGAAGGACTTCATGCTCGGCGGAGCTTTGGTAAAAGCGTATTCCAGTCCAGTGACGGATGCAAAGATCTCACTTAGGCCAATCAAAAGGTATGCTGGAGTCTGTACCGCGACATGCACATTGTTTGGCTTATAGCTTCCGTCTGATCGGAGAGCAGCACTACATGCGAGAGGGGCATCGTAGCAAGGTCCGGCTGTGTAGATCTGTCTTTGTGTAAAAGCGGCATAAGTCATAGCTGCTGCCCCGAGCATGAAGCCCCAGAAAATGCGGGTGATCGGCTTGAATTTGATTCCCATCTTGCGTAGTCCAGGGTAGAGGAACTTGTCGCAGATTGGGATGAAGATGATGATCGTGATCGGGTCAATGTTCTGCATGATATCGTTCGGCACGCCGTGTAACTGCATTTGACCAGCCATAGAAATGAAGTTGTTGAGCATTTGGCCATAGACCAGCCAGTAGATTGGGAAGAAGAGGAACACTTTGCAGGCAGTCAATGCTCGCCTGACCTCGTCGACAAACAACGAATCCCAGTCTACGGGGACTGAGCTTCCAGATCGCTCCTGGTACTCGGGCTTCGCAGCATTGAGGTTCCTCTTCTTCAGCCCGATCCAGCATATCTTCATAGCCGTTGGTATCGGCGAACCACTCGGAGGTCTGAGCACATACTTCTTCTTGCCAGAGATCAATGTGGCAAATCCAACAACGAACATGCACAGGCATAGAAGATATGCTGACCAGAATCCAGTATGTGCCTCCATCACAGTCGTCGCCAGAGGAGAGAGCGAACCAATGTTAATGCACATGTAGAACACCATATAAATCCTCTGAATCGTGGCTGCTGGGTCCACGATAACTCTCTCGCCTGAGCTTGTCTTGTGGACGAAGAGCCTCGTATTCCTGTACTGCTCGGCGATGAGAGGCGATACATTACTCTTGATACCTCCCGTTCCAAGTCCAATCACGACCATAGCAGCTATCAGTCCTGGAAGCGCAGCTCCAGCCTCGATCGAGCTCGGCAAAGACGTGAGGAACAGAATCATCACGCCTACAACATAAATCGCCGCGGACCAGAAAATCGTCCAGTACTTTCCCAAATACTGATCTGCCACGATCGCTCCTAGCACGGGAGTAACATAGCACCAGAATTGAAAGAAGTTTGTAAGTCCTGTTGCGCCAGTCTGGTCCAGGCCAATCGCGCCGGGAAGTCCATTGGGATCATGGTAGGAGTTCGAGATGTAGTTTTGGAAGGGTCCAGAGAGGCCATAGTATGTAAAGCGCTCGCAAAGCTCAACTACAGCGACGAGAAATGTGGACCAAGGAAGATCATCTGCGACTCTACGGAGTGTGAGCCGTTCGTGTTCTGTGGGCTCTGGTCCAAAGGACTGTGAAGTGGATCAGCTTGCCGTAAATCTCATGCTGAAGGCCTGCAGCGAGCGAACCTCTTCTCGAGCGCCATTCGACGGTCCTGCCATTGCGACTCCTACCGTCGCGGAGGATGTCGCGACGCCTTCATGCCCGACAAGCTCATATTCGCCTCGATCGGAGGGTTGCGTGTCATCTTTCAACCTCGACCAGGTGAAGAGGCCCATCTCGAGAATAATCACAGCGTCCTCTACTCATCAACCCTAGACCGCCTCATCTACTTCTCATGCTGGGTGGGGTAGCGTGGTTATTGAGATGGCTGAAGTTCATACTTAATTTGCTGACGCGACAACGTAAGTCAAGGTTCGAGGCGTCGCCAAGGCTCAAGGACAAAGGAAACACTCGACTCGAGAACTTATTGTGAGTCGATAGCGGAGGACACTACATTCCGCATGGAGGACTGGAACCTTGAATGAAGTGTGTCAGGATTGGGAATGGAACCGTTTAGGCAGATCGCGCTTGACATGCAGTCCCACAAATATGGTGACCGCCAAGCCCCATGCAGATTGAAATACACTAGACAACACTACATACTGTACAGAACCACAGCACTTACACCGAGCCTGCGGTACTCTGACTATCCCTCCTCTTCTTGATGACCAATCCTTTGACAAACACCCCTGCTTTCTCTTGCAAAGTCTGCTTCTTCACCTCAAGCTCAAGATCGTCTGATGCTCGCTGCAGAGTAGCACTGGCACTTGCACTCCTCTCCAGCTCAGCACCATCTGCGTAGCTACTGGTTGTTGGGCTAGGCGGATTAGCACCTAGAGGACTTGGTATCTGTCCTGAGCTTCTCCTCTTCCTGCGTTTGACACTCTCGAGCAGGTCGTCCATTGACACCTTGGGAGTTTCACCTTCGGTCACTGATTTCTGTCGCTGGCTTCGTGTAGGGCTGAGAGGTTCCAGGTAGGCTGGCTCAGCAGCCTCTTCCTCTACGCTGAGTGGGAGGTCTGTGATGTCTGCAGAAGAGGAGTCTGATGAGGCAGACGTGCCGAGAGCAGATTGCGAAAGCTCGAGTAGAATGTCTTCAAACGACGTTTTAGGCTGGTCAGCTTTGGTCTCTTCATCGTCTTCCATCACTGAGTTCGAGGCAGCTGGAGTCGCAGCTATCGATGCAGTGACAACAGTAGGCGTCTTGACTCCGAATTGCTTGCCCCATCGGCATTCGCTAGGGTAGTCACATGCGTCCCAACAATTCTTCTTTTTCTCCTTCTTCTCCAAAGGTGATTGAGTCTTCTCCCAGTACTCCCTTCCGGCCCTCAAATTGGCGCTCGGACTTCGCGAATGCACAGCTTTCTTTGCCCATGCGCCGTTGAGCCATTTGGCTTCTGAAGGGACAACAGGTACAGCTGTCTCTTCCTCTTGTCGAAAGACACTTTCGAAAGCCTCTTCAGCCCTTAGTAACGCCTCAGCGGCTTCGACCTGCTCGGCCACTGACCTCCTCCAGACACCCCATCCTTTCCAACCTTGGTAGTCGAATTCTGAGGCACAGGCTGCATGCCGTCTTACAACACGTCCATTCTTGCCGCGACCTTTCTTGACTGTTGTCGTGCCAGCGCAGAAAAGGTGACCATCATCCAGACATCGCCTGGTGACGCCTAGTTGATAGACACGGTTGCACTTATGGCACTGCCATAGCCAGTTTAGTGGATCAGCAGGCGGTGGAAGCAATTGTGCTGTCGACTTGAGTTGGGCTTTGCGTCTTTCTGCCTGATCAATGCTTGAGGCTTGGTGTATTGGGGCAGAAGCGGGAGAGCTAATGGGAAGCTGCGGCGAGAACGGACTTGGCGGTATGGAAAGATATGAAGACTTGAATGGCGCAGGCGATATCGTCAGCTGGCGGGGCATGATTGTGTCTAGGATAGCGGCGTTGCTGATCTCTCGCGCTTGTTTGTTGCTATCGCTTTTACTGCACGAAGACCTGCTCCGTGTCTTGTCGGATCTGTTGACTATGCGCTAGAGAGAAGAGCAAGATCACACTCGTCAGCTTTAAACGAGTCTGCCGGTACGAAGGACGATGGGGCTCGATGGCTAGATATCATCTGCAGGAATCACCAGTGACAGAGCTTGTTTGAGGTCTTGTGCGTGTCGAAATGCGTCAACTCTCATCTTACACTACAAAGCCTGCGCACGTGCAACAGAGGTCACTTCAGCTGCGTTCTTTGTCTTATGTCAACATGTCTTTGTCTCGGCAACAGTCTGGCCGCCACGATCTCATGAGACTCGCCAGACGTCCTTTGTTCTTGCTATGCGTCCGTTACATCGCCATTGCCGACGCGGCGTACGATCCTCGTGGCCGTGCACGAAGCGTGTGCAGGTTAGTACGATCCTGCCCGTGTGCGACAATCGAGACACTCTCGATGCTGTCTTGAGCTGCAAGACATGGGCAGCGGTCGCTGGATTTTTGCGACCGAGATGCCGTCGTTTCAATGCGTGATTATGCGCAAGGCTTGTAGCGTGAGTCCGAAGATGAGACCTCTGCTGACCCCGGGGAGCTGCAAGCAGTCAAAGACTTTGCCCAATGCCTCACCGCTGGCCGCTGCGCCCATGACGCTGGTCAAGGCCTGCGGCATTCCTTTTGTGACTAGTAGCCTCCTTGCCTTGATCCTCAATTCCTCCTTCTGCTCCGCTGTCTTCTTTGGATAGTCTCTCGTCCAAATTTCCAGTTCCTTTGGGGTCGGCACAGTGTTTTTCCGCAACTTATAAATTTGGTGCGCCAGGCCAGAATCGCTCAGGTTCGCATCGAGAAGAGACGATTGTAGTAGGTCGCGTATAGTGCCAAGTTGTGGATTTCCCGGTCGCAGAAGGAAAGTCTTCGCAGCCGTGAGCAATGTCTTCCGTATTTGCCAAGCACCAGATAAAGTGTACAGTTCTGAGATGACAGCAAACATGAGCTCGATGGCGACGGAAGTTTCGCGATCAGTCAAGGGTGCTTTCTTGGTAGCTTCCTTCTTTGCTGGTGAGTCGGTCTTGGATGGCTCGACCTGTGTTCTCAGCGGTGTGGCAGGGGTGAGTATACTATCCGGATCAGCGACCTGTGACATGCTCAGTGAGTGCGCCACCGAACGAGCATCGGTGCTCTTCCGACTCCTGCTTGGCGACACTGGCGAACCATAATCGGAGGGCATCTCTGATGGAGGTGGAGGCAGGTTTATGGTGTCGAGACCAGGCGCTCCTTGCAAGTTCGCAGGCAGATGGGTCGTTGATGCTGCTGGAGAAATTGTCGTCATTTGCGCGTTGTCATTCTGACTGAGTATGCTCGCTGGGCGGCTGGCAGGGGGACCCGCAGCAGATCTAGTGTCGATGCTCCTTAGCGAGGCAGAGCTTGGCCTTCTCTCAATGGCTGGCTCCGGCGTGGCGCGAAACGAATCCTCACTCTCTCGAGCGAAATCCATGGTGCCCAAATAGCTATCTGTCATGAAGCCCTGACCAGCAAGCTGCATGCTCGATCGGCTGCTGCCAGCTGTTCGAGGTGTGTTATCCACGCTTGGGCTTGTGGTTGATCTGGCAAGATTGGTGCTAGACTGCCCTGCCTTCTTTCCAACATTGCCGACAGCGCCGACTAGCCCTGACACACCTCCAAATACAGCCTTACCTCCTCCTGCGACTCCACCGGCGACTTGCTTGGGTGCTTTAGTCAGGACGTTCATCATGTCACCTCCTAGTTTGCCAAATGCATCTGGAGTCTGCCAGCCGAATCCTTTGTTGCCGCTAGGAGACTTGTTCAACCCTTGGTCCTTCTCGAGAAAGCGTTTCATGCCTTCACTCTCGGCCAGTGTCTGGAAGCGAACAGCATCCGTGATGTAACGCTCAAGCTCGGTACGAAGGGACGCTTTTGTATGCACTCGCCACTTTGGAAGCTCATTATGTGCTTCGGTAAAGCGCGTTCCGGTGATGACGGAAATGCGTCTCATCACCTCGTGGAGTGTTTCGAAGTCGGCATACTTCCGCACGATCATCCAGCCAGGGAATGCAGAATTTGCTGGCTCGATCTGAATCAGCAGATCTCCGTTCGGCTTGGCCTTGATCGAGGCCCGCTCCCCGGGCACACTGTCATCGAAGATGCTGATGTTTGCATTGTGCAGGGTCAAGACTGGAGCCTTTCTCGCAGGACTATCGAGCCCATGGCCATCGGACAATGCTGTGGGTTGAGCTTTCGGGATGATCTGGTCGAAGCTTGTGAATTGTGTGCTGGGCGTGCTCGCATGGCTGGCTTTGCTGTCCCCAGCAACAGAGCTTCCGGCGAGAGATCCAACGTCTTCCGATTGATGGTCGCGATCACTCTCACTCGAGGTGGGCGTGGGCACACCCTGTGTCGAAGCGTCTGCACTGCCCGCGGCATTTGGTGGTGTCGATTGGCTGTCTCTTTCTTTCTCCTGCTGAGCTCGGAGTTTGTCCTCTTCTATCATCAATTCTGTCAATCTCTTCGCCTCACGCATGGCTTCGTCCATTGCCCCCTCTGCTCTACTCATCTTCCGTCGGTGTGCCGCAGCGCTTGCACTTTCTGTCTCGCTAGCAATCTCCGAAGACCGTACGTTCTGCTCTGCAATCTTCGGAGTCTCGACCCTATCTCGTCCTTCGACTCCAGCGTCTACAATCTCCATTACTTCCTTGGCGGTCTCTGACTCTTCCAGTCCATATACAATCCAGTCATTAATCCAAGCAGGTTCTGAGCACTTCGTTACGCTGTATTCGAGGATCAATTGGGAGAGCACTGCTTTCAAGAAAGAGTGTACAGGAGGGCAGTTGTACGATTTAGGGTCTAGATAGGCCTGCAGGATGTCCTCAGCTGCATCGGCCAGCTTCGCCTTTTGGGAATCCTGATCCAGCATGTAGGCCAAGCTACTCTCGGGCTTCATTTGTAGATACGCACTGATGGCCTCTTCTGGAGTGGCATTGGGAGACGCATTCAAAGCGAGGGTAAGCTCGTTCAAGAACACAATGAGGATGGAGCTGGCATTCGTCACGAAATCGAGGAAGCTATCGGCGGCTCTTTTACGTTGCAGGTGGCCAGAAAGAGATAGCATGAAAGCAGTGAAGGTTCGCCTACACGATGCTGGGAATGACTCCTCGCCCGGAATGGTGGCATCGTACCAGTAATGCACATAGTCTTTGATCACTGCTGTAGTGAAGGCGTCCAGAGCAGCGGAAGCCTCGGGGCCAAAGGATGAATAGTCGAGCGCCTGGCTTGCGTAGACTCTGCTGTCCTCTGCATGAAACTGTGCTCTGCTGCTCACGCGCCAGTCCAACACGCGCTTGACCACGTCCACGCCCGCTTCGCGTCTTCGCTCGGCTTCGGATGGCTTCGTGGCATCACTCCCACTCCCGTTACGCGTGCCGTCCCAAGTAGCCTGTAGAACCACGCCGCCCGCGACACCGATAATGACAAGTCCGACGCGGCCGAGGACGATATACGTGGCTGCGCCCAGGCCCACGAGACAAGCTCCCAGCGTCTCATTGCTGGCAGTCGCGAGAAAGTTGAGTGCTTTGTCTGTCAATGACTGCAGAGAGGAAGCCACAGACTGTGGCTCTGCTGGCACTGCAGTGTTCTCCGTGGCAGGCACTTTCTCAACGGCCTCGTCGTCCTTGAATGGGACGGGCACAGACGTCGCGGTGGTGTCCTGCTCCATTAGCGCGGCTTCATCGGATGGTTTCGTGTCGTTCATTGTCGCGTGAAGTGTGTCGTTGTTGTCGTCGTCGTACAATCATGATCGTCCAGAGGGCATGTCGCGCACAGTGCTGTAGTGCCCAAAGACCGCCAAAGAAATACTCCTAGAAAGACCCAACCAGAGAAATCACTCCTCGAAAGCTGACGAGTCGGTTGCTGCTGTCATCCCAGCCGTTTGGGAAGATCGACGCCAAGCCTGTGAGTGGACAGGGGTCCCGCTCTTTCAAATGTGACTCCAACATAAAAGTGCCATTGTTCGACCAAGACACCATTCCTGGACACAAGATCAGCCGAAACAAACAAAATGGCTGCACCTGCACCGGAGCCATTGACTGGCAAGGCTGCCGAAAACTTCGAGCTCATCAAGAGCAACTTGCAGGAAGTGCTCAATCCCGAAATCATTGAAGATGTGCTTCGGAAGGGAGAGCGACCACTCAGCATTTACTGGGGAACTGCAACCACCGGAAAGCCTCACTGCGGCTACTTCGTGCCAATGCTCAAGATTGCCGAATTTCTGGCTGCAGGATGCAAAGTGAAGGTCCTGTTGGCAGATGTACACGGATTTCTTGACAACTTGAAAGCTCCAATCCATCTGGTTAAGCTTCGGGCCAAGTACTACGAACACTGCATAACAGCAGCGCTCAAGGCTGTGAACGTTGACGTCTCGCGACTGGAGTTTGTGCTCGGATCGACCTACCAAACTACTGGCGACAGTGGCGCAAAGTACTTCATGGACCTTCTACGACTCAGCACATCGGTCTCTGGTCACGATGCTTCGAAAGCGGGCTCAGAGGTGGTGAAGCAAGTCGAAAGCCCACCGCTATCTTCTCAGATCTACCCTCTCATGCAAGCACTCGATGAGGAGTACTTGGGCGTGGATGCGCAGTTCGGAGGTGTCGACCAACGCAAGATCTTCACCCTTGCAGTCGAAGCACTGCCTCGTATTGGCTTCAAGAAGCGCGCACATCTGATGAATCCACTCATTCCTGGACTTCAAGAGGGCGGAAAGATGAGCTCCTCAGACCCAGACTCCAAGATCGATCTGATTGACTCGCCTGAGATTGTCAAGAAGAAGATGAAGAAGGCTTTCTGTCCACCGAAGCAAGTCGAGGGTAACGGTGTCATCAGCTTCGTCGAGTTTGTGCTTCTTCCAGCCTCTGCACTCAAGAACAATGGAACACCCAAGTTCGTCGTGGAGCGCCGTGATGCCGAGCCATTGATCTACGCAGATATCAACAAGCTACGAGAGGACTATGCAGCAGATGTCCTGCAACCCCAAACGCTCAAACCTGCAGTCACAAACGCTCTTCTCGAGATTCTGGGACCAATCCAGGAGACGTTCGAGAACAGCAAGGAATGGAAGGAAGTCGAATCACAGGCCTACCCACCGCCACCCGCACCGGAGAAGAAAGCGAAGAAGGTGAAAAATCTGGGCAGCAGATTCCCGGGCGCGAAACCTGCCGGCGGTGATATCGTGGCCAAGCCAGATGGTTCTCTGGAGGGACCAGGTGCACAGGAGGCCAGCGTTGGCAAGACGGCAGAAGAGGCACTTAACGCTCTGAGTGTGAGTGAAGAAAAGAAATAGCAACCAGTGCTCGACGATCACGACAAAGGACTGCTCAGGAAGATGATAGATGCGCGATATTCACTTCACAGCCTGGTACGCAAAACCTAGCTTTACTGCTCGATCTTGACAGTGGTCATCCTCTGCTGATCTGCTATAGCCGTTCTGCCATCGCCTACTTTGCCATGCCTCTAATCGCCCGCCCACCATGGAGCATGTCAAAGTCTTCTGACTGAGCTGTGTAGATTTCACAATACACGCCTAGCAGCGTGGCATGCATGTTGTCATTGTAGAGGTCAGATGCTTGTCCAATCATGTCGCTCAATGTCTCGCTTGTTGACCTCCGAGCTGCGGCAGTGGTTGTACAAGAAGCAGATCACCCAGAGGCCGCCCAATGGACCGCAGCAAACAACAAGGCTGCCTATGAGCTGTCGCCATGACTCGAAGGCAGCCATGCAGTGCAACGGTTCAAGCTGGCCCGCCTATGCGAACAGCCTCATTCAGCCATCTCCCCTCACACAACGACACCGATCTCGCAGCTTCATTAATCCAATCTCACAATACCAACTGTTTCACATCTGCAGGACTAAGACGACTGACTGCCTTAGGTTCGCGTCTCAACGAAACAGACTCACTTCAGCTGCACATCTAGGACATCCATCTGCACGTTCACACCGTTCGCCGGCCACGCCGAAAAACATGGCAGAGACACTCCCATCCCAGCTTGAGACAACGCAAACCAATGAAGACGATCCCTTCGAAGCCCTGCAACTTTCACTCCAACGCTGGCCGCTCTTCCATCAGCTGTACTTCACCCCGATGGCATCATCCACCACCAACCACGAGAGCAGTCCACAGCATGACTTCGCCCCAGTCTGTCTCGCATGCGGCGACACTCAGACACAAGAAAGCCCTTTCCTCATGCTCCGCTGCAGCTGCTCCTTCTGCAGCTCCTGTCTCACAACACTCTTCACACGAGCCATGTCCGACGAACAGCTCTACCCACCTTCCTGTCATCGCCGACCCATTAGCCTGAATAAGGCTCGCCGCTACTTACCAGCCGACGTGGCGCGAGACTACCGTCAGAAAAGTCTGGAGCTTAACACGAAGAACAAAGTCTACTGTGCTAAAGTCGAGTGTAATGCCTTTGTGGCGCCGCATAGCGTGCATAACGGAAAAGCGTTCTGTCAGAAGTGTGGGCAGGTGACGTGCGTGAAGTGTAAAGAGGCAGATCATTGGGGCCCTTGTCTGGAAGGAGAGGGAACATTGTTGGGAGTGGTGGAGATGGGAAAGAAGGAGAAGTGGAGGAGCTGTCCGGGATGTAAGAGGATGGTGGAGAAGGTCGATGGGTGTAACCATATTCTGTGAGTACCTCCTCCAATAACTACCACAGGAAAATTTTACGTAGAGCTGACCGAAGCATAGATGTCGCTGCAGTACGGATTTCTGCTACGCGTGCGGACTGCATCTGGATAAATGCACCTGCATTGAGGAAGATGAGGAAGAGGATGAGGAGGATCTGGCTATGGTGGAGCGAATGTGGCTTGCGAGGAGACAGGTTCAGAGAAGACCAAGGACGCCTGTGATTCGGGAGTATGAAGAGGATATCATTGAGGATACGATGGTCGCACCGTTTGAGCTGGCGGAAGACGAGTTCACTGATCGGTAGCGAGAGCCAGTGGAATTGAGCATCAGCTTGCTGCTATGAGACGCAAGATTCCACCCTCTTCCAGCTACACTGTACGAGTACGATACGATATGGCATGTCACATAAAATGCACGACATGTCCACTTCAACCACACTATAGCATCTGCACAGACCATGCGTTCAACGGCTTGAACCGAGAGCTTCACTTGAGCCGCACGTCGAGACTATTGAGTTTCCTGCACGATCAAGCTCTCCGTCCAATGCACAAACATGAGTTGTCATGCTAAGCGCACAGCGTCTTTGCTTGTGCCAGGCGCCACATTACGAAGCAGTCATCGCGTGCCACGAGCATGCTTCGTAGCAAAATGGCTGCAATCGCGTCGAAACATATCCACCACTCCTCTGGCAGCATCTCACGAGGCTGCAGTACCGCTACGAAAACACCTCAAAGATGAAGCAAAGCGAAAGAAAGCAGAAGCAAAGTTGTCCCGCAGCAAAAAGATCGAAACAGATCCTCGACTGGAGAAATGGGAGCTCACTGTGGGCATCGAGATTCACGCTGAACTGAACACGGCGTATAAACTCTTCTCCAGTGCTCCTGCGCTGTCTGGAGACGACAATGGAGGAGCTGCAAATAGTCAAGTTGCTCTGTTCGATGCCGCATTGCCAGGAACACAGCCCCAATTCCACGTCGCGACCCTTCTTCCTGCACTCAGAGCTGCCATTGCGCTCGACTGTGACGTGCAAAGGAAGAGCGGATGGGACAGAAAGCATTACTTCCACTGGGATCAGCCAAATGGATACCAGATCACACAATACTATGGTATCATCTTCCTTCCCAGATCACACCACATCTCCACAACTTCTAACAGTCATGCCTGTAGAACCCTTCGCCAAAAACGGCCACCTCACCCTCACCCCCTCCGACGGCATCCCACCCTCCGACCTCCTCCCAGGCACCTCACACCTCACCATCGGCATCAAACAAATCCAAATGGAGCAAGACACCGCCAAAACCACCTCCCACGGCGCCTCCACCTACCACATCGACCTCAACCGCGCCGGCCACCCCTTGATCGAAATCATCACTCTCCCACAAATCCACTCGCCTCAAACCGCCGCAGCTGTAGTCCGCAAGATCCAAGCCGTCCTGAAAAGTGTAGATGCATGTACCACAGGGATGGAACTCGGTGGTTTACGCGCGGACGTGAATGTTTCGATTCGAGAGCGCGGGACGACGGGCACAGGAGCAGCGTACAGTGGTGTCAGTGGACTGGGACAGAGAACGGAGATTAAGAATTTGTCTTCGTTTAGAGCTGTTGAAGATGCGATCATTGCGGAGCGAGACAGACAGATTGGGGTGCTAGAAAGTGGAGGTGTAGTGGAAGGAGAAACGAGAGGCTGGACACTTGGTGCCACGGAGACGACGAGGCTCAGAGGGAAAGAGGGAGAGGTGGATTATCGGTATATGCCTGATGCGGATCTGCCGCCGTTGTTGGTCGGGGAGGATTTGGTGAGGTATTTGAGGGATACGATGCCTGAGTTGCCGGATCAGAGTGTGGAGAGGGTGGTGGAGGCGTATGGGTTGAGTGTGAAGGATGCGAAGACGATTGTTGCGTTGGATGATGGGGATCGGCTGGAGTTTATGGAAGAGACGGTGGATCTGTTGAGGGCGAGGCTGGCGGGAGGTGTAGATGCGCATAAGCTCGGGAAGGCAGTCGGCAACTGGGTGCTGCATGAGCTGGGAGGACTGCTCGATGCTTCTGTCGCCTGGGAAGACGTGGCTGTCACGCCAGAAGAGCTGGCAGATATCATTGCGAACCTGCTGCAAAAGCAAATCACTGCTAGGACAGCCAAGCAGTTACTCTCAACTCTGTTCGAGACTCGTGCTTCAGAAGACCGGCCGACTGTTGAGCAGTTGATCGAGGACGGCAACCTACGACTGCGACCACTTTCCGAAGAGGAATACACTGCTCTGGCTCAGGAGATCATGGATGAGAACCCGGACATGGTTGCTGCTGTGCGGGACAAAGGTCAGAAGGGCAAAATCATGTTCTTCGTGGGTCAAATGGTCAGGCGAGGTGAAGAAGGCACGGTTGAGCCCGAGACAGCGAAGCAGGTTGTTGAGAAGCTGCTTAGTGGCTGAACTCGATCTCTGTTTCGCACCGTCTTCTGTTTGCACTCAGTTGTCCTGCGCGCACTGGACGTAACATCCACTTCCAACGTATAAACTTGGTTGTAGCAGTCCCCTAGAAGCCTATGCCGTCTTTTTCACCGGCCTGGCTCCCAGATCTGCTTGCCAGCGAGCACATGTGTCGGCAAACTGGCGTATCTCAGGCCTTCAACAGCCGTCCCGATCAGTGACAAGTCCGTCCGCGGTTTGCCTAATATCGAGGCAACGACCGGTAAATATTCCTTCGTCTTTGATATTCGAGAGTGATAGGGCACTTGGCCAATCGGGACGGTGAGCTCGGGTGCGCCTAATATTGGTGCCAGCCAGAGCTGGTCCCAAGCCTCTTGCATGGGACGGTTAGTTTTGGGATGATCGTCTCTGTATTTCGGCTCTGCATCGGCAACTGGCAAGATCACAAGAGGATTTGTGTCAGTCAGCACCTGCTCACGAAGCCAGTCCTTATAAACGTCCAGTCGACGGACTGCATCATCTCTCTGCTTTATGGATATTTTCTCCGCTTCGTCCCATCGCCAGCCGGTGATTTGGTTCACCGCCGGCTGGCAGCGGTACTTCCGCCAGTATTCGTTTCGGAACTTATCCGTTGTATGATAAAAGTCATAGAAGAAGGAGTCTCGCGCAGCGCCTTTCAGGAAGTCCCGGAGACCTTCGCCGCACGATTCGGGAGGTGGGGAGGCTGCCCACAGCTCAACTAGACTGTCGGTCCGTATCTCCAAGTTGTGGTAAGCTGCTAGAGCCCGTGTGAAGTGTGTGAACACCTCGGCCTGTGGTCGGATCTCAATGGCGAAATCTTGTGGCACGAATATGGACGTAGGTCGCTGGTCGCCGTCAGTTCATAAGTCACTTGATACAATGCTCAACGCACTCGATGCTCTTGGTCTAGCTCACGGCCACACCATAAACGCACAAACTCAGAGAGACTTTCTAAATCGCGGGTAAGGACCGATGGAGTGTCGAAAAGGCTGCGCGGTCATCAGCCACTGCAAAGCTTACACATGATAGACTTGTGCATACCCGAAGCACGGCATCATGCCTTCTGGAGGCAGGACATGTGTTGTGATTCGCAGAGAGTATACACCGTTAGCCATTGCGGGCCTTCTCGTACTCCCGGTAGCTTTCATAGGTCAGCGTTGAAACGTTTTAGGCTGCTGTCAGGGACTCACAATCGCTTCCAATCGCGAAGTCCAGCCAATCGTAAGCTGCAATCCCTGCAGCACTGCCACTGCTGCTTCCTGCCGGCGATTGTCTGCCATCTGCTCGCGGGTTCATTGGTGGCTGGAAGTCAAGAAGCTCGTTGGGTTCCTCTCTGGAGATCATGGAGCTCAATCTTGCCTTGCCAACGATGACTGCTCCAGCGTCGATGAGACATTGGATCGTGGGTGCCGTATATCTAGCCTCCCTTGCAAGCCCTAGATAAGCCTTGTTACAGGCGCTAATCTTAAGTCCGTCCATCTTGAAAATGTCTTTGACCAGAATTCGTTTGTTTGCCAGTGCACTTGCAGAAGAGCCTCCGCCAGTCGGAGTTGGATATCGAGTTGGAACAGCTATGCTGAATGTAAGTGGCACATCACTGCCGATATAGAGTGGTCTGTAGCGCCTGGTTGCAGTGAGCATAATCGAAATATTGGTAGAATGATATGGCCTCTTACTTCTTCTGCGTTGATGGCTGTAGCCCCTGCAAGAAAGCGCCATGCTTATCCTCGTAGATCTTGTAGACAAGATGAAGTCGGCCCTCTTTCCAGACATACGGACCCCCTGGAATCGAGATAGTACTGAAGCCTCTACGTGGACTTCTAGATGGAAAACTAGGTCTTGCTACCAGATCGATCACAATGAAGTCGATCCTGTTGTTGCGCAAGAAGCTCGTGAGGCCGAGGCCAAGGTTGATTGAGCCAATGGAGCTACCGCAAAACAGCAGACAGGCTCGAAATTCTGTATGGCTAACATCGTCACGTTGCTCAAGGTTGTGTAGCCAATCCCGAATAGCTGACTCGGACCATGGCTTGCTAGGCTCAGTTGGTACGACCGTCAACAGTCGATCTTCGCGCCCAAGTGGGATGTGACCACACTGTTCACTTTGTCAGGTCGCGGATATACGGGCGTCATGGCAGGCAAACCTCTACGCCCGATAAGGCTATGTATTCCACGTGGTCAACCTTGAATCGTACCGGCTCATTATCCCGAAAGACTACCCCTCGCCTGAAGAGCTGAGCATTATTGGCCATGGGCACGCATGAGGATCTTTAGCGATGACACGCCAGGTTGTTCAAGACTGGAACTGCCACCTTGTGTAGCAGAAGAATAAGTCCTTGTGGCAACTCAACCGCTCATTGCCTGTGTGCCCGGCTCTCGCCGACTTAAAGGCTCTGCGAGTGCCTGCACGCATCACACAAAGCCTTCCAGGGCGCGTCCGCCGCATCTGCAAGAAGTCGGGAGTCCACCAATAGCTGAAGCAGCGACATCAAAGACGCCTCAACGGATCGCAAGTGTGTTACGACCTCGGTCCTCTTTGTAGCTTTCTCCCGGTGTGACCTTTGCAGCTACCCAAAACCAGGCCTCACGACAAGACCGAGTCCAGACACTATATGAGTCGATCGAGATAGTTGATTATGCAAACAGGTATTTCGATCTCGAGACCATCCTCATTTCGCGTGTGCGGAGAACGGGCTGATGGGTTGCGAATGGAGTTGGCCGGGAGCTCAGCTCTGACGAGATGGCGGCTGAATAGACATGAGATAGGCTTGCCTTCGGGAGACTCATTTGAAGTTTTTCACGGTCACTCGCGTTGTCTTGACAATGGCCGAGGAGTTTGATCTAGTGCTGATTGGTTCCACTGATCATTGTGAAGGAGGTGCAGGCAGGCGCACGGATCAGCTTTGTCAGCGTGTGATCTGGGGAATCTTTTATCCATGTCATCCACTCCCTAGCAATGATCTACTATGTACACAAGCTTGCATGTGCATCGTGCGTCAGTTGGAGCACTAAGACCTCGCTCTGCCGGCTGAGCGAAGTGGAACCCTGGACGGAACGAGCGTTCACACCTGCACACCACATTCTCGGAACCGCGAGCACACAGCGATGCAACGGGCTGCTAAAGGCGACCATGGTTCTCCAGCTCTAAGGCATGATCCTGTGCGAAGCATAGCAGTGCGCTTCGGGTTTCTCGAGCGCAGTCCGATATTCGACAATGAGGAGGCTTACGCATTTCGCTACCAAGCCGATGTACCAGTGCCACTCACGAACATGGAGATGACCTTTCGGGATGTCACAGTATGTGACATACGTGGACAAGAATGCCACGCTAGCCTAGACTCGTGCGGTTTCGAAATACGCAAGCTTCGATCAGAAATGCCTTATGAGCAGTACAGGCGACCAGACTGCATAAAGAACATATATGTGCGCGACCTGAAGAAGCAGCTTTGCGAGGACTTCGGAGCCAGCGATGTGGACATTGCACGTGTCAGAGTGGGTCACTGAAACTCGCACCTACACGTTTGCTCACTCATTAGCTCTAACATAGGTTCGGCGGAGGCATCCCACATTTCCCAAAAGCACTGGCTGCTTGTACGAACACCACCAACCATCTACAGCTGCTCATATTGGTGGGGCTCACGGAAAGCCAAGAAGACTTGACACTGATCGATCAATAGACATATCGATTAGTAGCGCAAGAGAAAAGTTGGGTGAAGCAAAACCAAATGCCCTCAAGCATTTCTTGATTATAAAGTCCGTCATTCCCGGCATCGCATCTTGAAACGATGTTAATGATGATAGTGTCTGGAAACCATTGCGCGGACCGCTCGAAGACTGGCCTCTCGCCGTCTGCGATGCACGTACAGTCGACATGGGAGCTGACATAGTAGAGGCTACCATCCTCCATGAGGCTCATGCCAACCACAACTGCCAAGTCCACTTCAGCCCGTGGCAAGAATGGTACTACCTACACCAGCAGCTGCCCGAGGAGCTGCTGATCTTCCGCCAATACGACTCACGTCTCCCTGGGAACAATGGTACTCCCATTCATCGCTCCTAGGCAGTCGTGTCGCTAATGGCTCTAAGGTGTCCCACATTCGTCCTTCGATCACCCTACCACACCCTCAAACGCCTTGCCACGAGAGAGTGTAGAGGTCATGGCTGTTTTGTATTTTCACTGAGGCTCATGCTGCGTCCAGAAAGCTCATGATATGCACTTGTTGGAAAATTCCGGGAGGGCGCGAGACAGATCGGCGCGAGACAGATCGGCTCAGTAGAAGACGAGGGCTCTTGCCTCAATGCTCTCGCGAGGTGATTCTTCGGGATGCGCAGCAGGGTTGGCGAAGCTGCAGTGCGGCACACCTCCAACAGCTCGTGAGTCGGAATCGCTTTGCTTAAAGATGATGATTTCATCAGGCTGATGGTCGGACAAATAGAACCACTTTTGTTCAGAATTGAATCGAAGTGATTGATTCTCTGTAAAATAGTCCGCATATACCATGTCAGTGGTCTCGATGTCCTCAGGGTGTACGCTCGAAGCATCGCAGAAGCACAGCGGCCAGTCGTTCACTGGACCACGTAACGGCTTCCATACATTGACCCACTGATGTCGCTTCGAGCTCAGGTCCTTCGCTCCGTCGCCGAACCGCTTGACTATCTCTTCCATCGTCGATAAAAGCGTGGCATCTACGTGCGCAATCAGTGTTGGCTGAGCGAAAGCATACTGCGTGCCCTTGGACACAGGAAACTCTGTATGGCGCTTGCGGATCGCGTATCTGAAGACCTCGACCTTCGATGCTCCTAGAAATTGTTGAAGATGCTGCTCGAGCTCTCTAAAGTAGATATCGCGGACTTTCTGATCGCAACCATAATCTTGGTAGGTCATCGCAGTGTGGAGCTCGTGGATGGCGATACCGTGCCTGTCGAAAGAGAGCGCTCCCATCTGGTTGCGGACATTCTCGAATCTTGTCTGCCGCCAAATCCGCGTAATATTCGTCCTAGGTATTGGGCCGTCATCACCATACATCATATGGTAGGCCTTTTCACCTTCCGGCACGGTGCCTATGTACGAGATGGAAGCGAAAACTTCCGTGTCTGATTCACGATCCGCCATCAGAGCTACTGAGGAGTTTCACAAAGCTGCCTATCCTTGTGGCACCACTTCCAACTGATCAGAGTGCATGGTTGTTATCACACGGAGCACTGTCCAGGAGGGTGGTGAAATTGCGTGCACGGATCATGCGCCCGAGCTTCCTGTTGTTCGCTGTCGTACGAATATCAAACAAAGGACCCCTTCTGCTGGTGAGTGTGAGATTGCGAGTCGCAAAAGTCCGACAGCTGATGCCGCAGTCGAACAAGGCCAGCCAGTGTCGTGGAACAATGTGAAACGAGAAACAAGGTCAGTTTGGATTTGTGCTGATGGCGGCAGGCACTAAACTCAAACGATCGGGCTGCCTTGAGAAATGAGAAAGCATAAACTCAGGGAGAGGCCTGACTGCCTCGAAAAGATGCAACGTCGCGAACCTCGCTGTCAACAACAACAACAACAACAACAACATTGCGCGCTGAGCAATAGTCGTGACCACTGCCTCCAGCATATGCCACAGATCGAAACGCGCTTCAGGCACGCAGAACGCATCTCGGTACGTGTAGACGCATGCCCCACTGTTCATGCATGTACGCGTCTAGTGTCGCCGGCACGGTGCCCAGCTGATTGGACCTCACAACACAGTATGGAGCCAAACAAAACCCCCACGAGCAAAGCGCCAAGCTCTCAACCCAAGAAGACACAACCCTGGAAAGGCCACTGGCCGCCAAAGAAGATCGACACGTCTGCGCCCTACGGTTTTCGCAAAGGCGAGACTATCATCAACAGCGGGAATTGAGGCTCATGTCGACTGAGGAATCCTTTCACTACTGTCTACACACGCGTCCCGACCGTAGCGGCCTCGCAAGCTGTCCCGAGCGTGCGAGACGGCCAACGACAAAGACCACAACAACGAGTACATCCTTCTTCGTACACATTGCAGGCCATCAAGCAAACGAGCGTTCAAGCGTTGAGTATTTGCAACCATTGGGCATTTATAGCATTGGCTTAGAGTCACCATATCCTTAGCGTCACGATATACAAGTATTTGCAACACGACCACACTATGTTGTGCACTGGTTTCTGTCCTTCCACAATGTGCGCGTCTGCGCGACCCGCCCGGAGATCAGCCTTCGTGCTTTGGGTTCTACAAAAACGTACATCATTGAAATCAGTGGTACAGTGATTGCAAAGTACAGCCAGACGGAAAGATCTCCTTGACCAAATTGGCTGAAGTTCATCCCGAAGAGCGAAGCAACATATTGCATTGGCAAAAAGAAGCATCCGAGTCTGGTGAGTTGCTCAGCCCTCTCGGCTTGCGACAGCTGTTTCTTCGAGTGTGCGTGGCTGACCAAGGTCGTGACACGGTGTGCGCCTTGGTCACACTTGCTTTCCAGATGTTTGGCCTTGCCCAACAAGCCTCCAAAATCTTCGAGCATGCGCTGGCCGAACGCACGAATGCCGGCTTTGTCCTCGTGGCTTAGTCCATGTACGACTGGCCAGGCATTGCACTTCTCGAATGAACGAGTGTTGTGGTTCAGGCGCTCGGCATGCTGCTCCAAGATGTCTTGGTTGTACATCAGGTTTGACAAAGCAGCATCGTCTTGGCCATCGCCAGCGGCACGACCTTCTCGAATATCACGTTTGACAAGGTCGCGCATCATGTTCAGGAATTGCTTCTCTGAAGCGCTGATCAATGTCCACAGTGGCTGCAACGCATGCAAGGAACTTTTGCGTGCAAGCTCCACATCAAGATAATGGTGATATCCGTGGCACAGATGCTTTGCGTTCTGAGGGACACCTTCGTCCTTGGAATTGCTCAGTCGACTGTCTCGCACCAAGCTCATATTGACTTCGTCAGAGATCACGATTGGTGCGAAGATCGTGTTCCCGGGGATTCCTCCCAGCGGAGCCAGCCACTTTAGCGCGTCCTGAGGAGTACATGTCCGAAGCGCTGTTGTGCCAATATCAAGCAGGACCAGCGCTACGTATGTCGGTCAGCACCTATATGGCTTAAGGCTGGAAGTGTCATGTGCTTACCAAACCAGCCTTTAGTGGTCTGCTCCGTCCAGACAGATACATACTGCTCATAACTAAAATTGGCACCGTCATGGACTGATAGCGAGCGTAGCAACGAGTCTCCAAGCTCAGCATGCTGCTTGCCATACCGAACTTGTTGCAGGTACTCGGCCATGTGGTTCTCAGCCTCATGTCGTAGCTTCATAACGTGGCTTTCCTGGCGCTCATCACGCCCGGCATCGTCCAAATACCCGAGAGTCGTCAAGCAATAACGCGATTCCTTCACGGCGCGAGATGGCAGCGGAGGCCAAGTACGCGCGGTGTCGCGCTTCCGTGAGTATCGCCATAAGTGGTGGTAGAAGAATTGAGCATCCACCCCAAAAGCTCCTCCGACCGCTTTGATCCAAGCCGGGGACGGATGTCCTTGCAAGAATAAGAGCTGGCTCTGATGTTTAGCAACAGCATTCTTGCCGACAATGTGTTCCAGCTGTGTCGGGCACTCCAGCTTTATCTCGGGTTGCGCCTCGTTGAAGTCATACAAGACAGCGAATGCAGACCGATCATCTGCCGATGGGCGGTACAATCTGGAAGTAAGACTAGGACCTCGGCTTTCTGTGTCCTGGCTCACATAATCCAACAGTCCAGATAGGTGGTGTCCGGAGATCAGATGCTTCTGTGGTGGGCGACGCGCATACCGCCGCAGCTCTTCGAGCCATTCATTCGAAGAATCTGGGAACCCCTTAGCACCGGCTCACATGATAGGTGAAAAGTGGATGCTTACCCGTAATACTGGAAGAACTGGTCGATGCTTTCTCGTCAGAGCTAAGACTTGATCTGTGGCCTAGGTCCCTCATGACTGGGCTTGCCCCGGAGCGTGACAGCTTTGATTTGCACCCCACTTGTTCTGAAAGCTCTTGCTGCCAGCTTCCAGCATCGGGCACTTTTATAACATGATGCTGAAGCGCGGCTCGCACTAAATAAAACAGGCAACAAGTAGCTCGGTTTTCGAGGGATTGGGGCGTAGTGATCAGGTGTCCAAATGTTGTCCTGTGTTGAAGCTCCCATGCACGCTGATCGCACGCACGAATGCCATCGGTCCGAGATCACACAGTGAGGATATCCCACTCTCTGATTGTTGATGCACGTCATAAGGCAAGAATCACAATGAAAGGCAGCAAGACAACGTCGAAAAGTCCGCGTCCTGGTGCTTAGAAAGCCCTCTCGTGCAACTAGGCCGCGAGTTTGCAGATGGGGGTTCCAAGTCGATTCGTCTGTTCGTTGACACGTCAGAAAGCAAACAGTCATTATTCCTTTTGTTCGCTCATCCCACTGGCTGACAGCGGACTGCGGCCCAGGCGCCACAGCCTCGCTGCATAGATGTCCAACCTCTTGCAGCAGCTGGCAGACCGCTCGGTCACGCTGACGATCTCTCAGGCGAATATTCTACGTTTACGTTCTGGAGCTTTTCTTGCTCCAACACTCTACGGCTCATCGACATCGGCAATCATGTCGGTAGAGCCGTGGCCAGGAAACTTGGAGCTTTTGAAGCGCCCGCAGAATCCCGAAACAGCGATAGTAGTGTAAGAAGTATCTCTTCGGGCGTGCCCAGATGGTTCTGTGCTAACAGCTGCCCAGACTCGTGCTCGTGACTTTGCCGTGGCTCCTGCCCGCAAACAAATGGTTGATCAACTCTTCACGAGTACAGGAGACATTCGGTGGCAATGTCTGGATGTTTGCCTTCGAACAGTGCAAGAAAGTCCGGGACACTTTTCCTACGACAGGCCTGACACATTATGCCGAGAACTTGATCGACGCGTTGCTTGACGTCTCCGAATCGACCGCGCTTGGAGTAGGAAATCACGTGGCTGTATCACTTCCAGTACTGACGATATGAGCTGCAGGGAACACCGAAGCGTTTTGTGCTCCTAGCACACAGTCTAGCTGGAAATGTGGTGAAACACAGCATAGTCCTGGCGCACGCACAGAAAACCAAGTTCTGGCGGCTGCAAGAATCTGTTCATGGCTTGGTCTTCATGGGTACTCCACATTGCATTGACGACAAGTCCCATAGCCTGCTGCGCGAGAGCTACCACAAGATCCTCCAAATAGGTGGATGTCGATCTCGCGAACGATCGGAAGACGGCTGCCTCGATGCCATTCGAATTGCACGAAAATTTGACGAAGTGAGTGGCAACCTACATATCGTCTCACTGTACGAGACGAAAACCTCTAGTATCAAAGGGCGCGTTCGCTATCATGATCACATAGTACGTTCAAATTCCTTCAAGCGACACAAGTAACACACTAAGTGTTCTAGGTCGTGAATCAGGAGTTGGCTCAAGTGGAATCCAACACAAAGGAGTTGACAGCAGCAGTAGCCGTCGATCATCGCTGTCTTCCCACACTCAGGGGTCATGATTGCTCTTCCGGAACGAACACGCATGCATTTGGCCTCATACGAAAACTATTGGAAGATGCCTTTGAAGCCGGCTCGGAGCCTCCAGGTAAGCGTGCGCCTGCTGTGTCTAGCGACGGGCCAGACCATGATCCGGCACTGGCGCCACTGATCGAGGACTTTGCCACGCCCCGGCCCTATCCCAAACTACCGTGCCGAGGCCTTGACATATCTCGGAAGCACAACAAAGACTTCCATGGCCGCGTTGATGCTCTTTCCAAGCTCGCGCATCATTTGCTCGCAAGTCCGCGGACTGCGGTGGTTCATGGTATAAGTGGTGTGGGAAAGTCGGAGTTAGCGCTTGAATTCCTGCATCGCTTTGGCGATGAGTTCGATGCCGTTTTCTGGATTCAGGCCGATGACATTGCCAAAGTAAGACACAGCTTCGGACGTATCGCGGTGCACCTGGGACTACAAACGGAAGCGGAGGCGCAAGCGACTGATCCGCATAGTAGCCGAGCGATTGCAAAGGTGAGTCTCAGTTTGCCGAGAATATACACCTGCTGATAAGATGTATAGGCATGGTTAGCAGATCCTAAAAAGGTGTCCATCACCGACAATGATCAGGAGTCGATGGCAAGATGGCTTGTAGTATTTGATGGCTTGGAGAGTGTGGCGACCCTGGCCGAGTTCGAACCAATCTTCCGCAAAGGGTCTATCTTGATCACTACGCAGAATCCGGAGCTGGCCAGTACAATTCCTTATCATCAAGATGTTGTGCAGCCTGTGAAGCTGCTTTTCCTCGATGAGCAAGAGGCATCAGCGTTGTTGAAGAAACTTGCCGCCAGAGAGGGAACGCCTACTGAGATCGAAGATAGTGCTGCCCAGGAAATTGTTCGGCGTTATGGATATGGTGGTTGGCCCTTGGCTATTAGTCAGACGGCACACATGATCCGCAAAAAGTACGGCACAAGCTTAGCAGAGTTTCGAGATCTCTTCACCGATGGCGAGACAGCAAAAGCTGATGTGTCGAGCTCTGAGTATGCCGCCATCATCGACGTCATAAGCCTCGCGCGCCTTAGCAGTCATGCCACAGCTGTACTACAGGTCTGCGCTATGCTTGATCCGGATTGCATCCAAGAGCGGCTATTCTCCACGGCTTCAGAGGCGGCTCTGTTGCTGGAAGGCTTTCCGACGTCAGCTCTACAATTTGCCGATGCTCGAGCTGAGCTGTCAAGAGCCTCAATCATATATCGAAACTCGGAGAAACAGGAGTTATGGATACATCGCGAGGTCCAAGAGAGCGTGCGCCAGCAATGCTCAGCTTCTGACTTTGATATCGCGTTCCGCGCAGCCGCGGCCCTGGTCCGTCGTGCGTGGAAGCCCCCGGGCCTTCAAGTAAGAGATAATGCGAAGCTCTGGGAGCCATGTGCCTCGTTCTTGGGGCATGTGGTCCAACTGCAGCAACTTTACAGCCGTTGCCGGGACATGCATGGCGAGAACAGGAAGTCAATTACTGCCTCTTTGCCCTTGGCCGAGCTTCTGGCTGAAGCAGCAAGCTACCACATTAATCTTGGCAATACAGCAGGTCTCAAAGCGAACTTGGATCTCGCTTTAGAGGTTTGCGAACAGCTCCCACCGAAAGCGACCTTCGATCTTCGCAGCAATATTTTCCACAGTTTAGGCGCCTGGGCGAATGAAACCAATCATGCTCAAGATTGCTACGACTACAACAAGCGTTACCTTGCCATGAGAATCGAGGCAGTTGATTCTGGAGCTGATCCTACTGAGAGAACCGCTGCTGCCTGGAATCAGTGGGGAACAGGTCTGATGATGGTCAATCGCTTCGAAGATGCCAAGGATGCATTCCAGAAGTCGATCGACCTTTATGCTACTGTAAGAAACGAGACAGCTTGTCCGGATTCGCTGCCAATAGTCAATCTCGCCGTTGCTAGATGGCTTACCCAGGACTACGAAGGCGCTTCCAAGTTACTCGAGTTCGGTCGACTTGCCCGTGAGGATGAGTTTGGTTTTGAAGACTTGACATCGTTCCGCATGGGTCGCTTCCTGCATGCGCTTGGCAATGTGCGCTGGGACCAGGGCGATTTTGCAAGTAGTCAGATCTGGCACAAGCGAGCGTTGAAGCAGTATTGCAGCAGCTTGAGCAAGACGCATCATCGAACTGCGGATGTACGACATCGAATGGCCATGCATTGTTTGCGTGAAAAGGACCACGAGAGGGCAGGTGCATTGATCGATCAAGCACTAGAAAGCTGGCGGTTAGATCCAGAGTCGTTCCGCCACGAGATTGCAAGGACTACTTGGCTCAAAGCTCGGCAGAGGGCCATTGCAGGAAATCCTCCAGAGGCGGCTGATCTAAAACAAGAGGCTACAAAGCTGCGCGCGAAACTCCGTCCAGACGATCACAGGAGTCCAGAGGAACTGACTGACCAGGACTTCGACGACCTTGTGGCGTTCTGGTCTCGCTGATCAAGGAGGAAACAGAATACCTTGGTATGGAACACGATCTGTTTCAGAGTTCCGCGCTGGCGTACACATCCGGATATAGGGACCAGGCCCAGAGAGGCACGAGGGGCTTGAGAGCTGTCATTGATTTTCTGTATGTCCTTTGTCCGAGCTTGGTGCCATCAGCACGCACGGAAGGCACAATTGGTCTGCGTTATAGCGTTGCTTTCTCCATGATACCCCATTTTGCCAAATGCGTTGCATGGCACTCTGAACGCAATTGTATAGCACAAGAGAGATTGACATTACCAACTCGACTTATCTACTGTATCGTATCGGCATCAGTCAGGTGTGCTCCGAAGTCACAGTCACAACCACACCCCATCGCTGCTAGCCTTGGCGGCCGAGACATCCCCAAGATTGCCTTGCATCTCGAAACCCAAATCACAAACACCAAACTCAATTTAACCTCCGCCGAGGCCTCACGCCTTCGAAGGGCGGTTCCTTTCCCGGCTGCTTCGCAACCGCTTGTCAATGTGATTTCATGTCAGATTGCCTCTTTCGTATCACAAGGACCGCCCTCGCTCGCACTTCGCGCAAATCCATAGACCGCTCCTCACGGCTCTCCTTCCATATTGCGGCCTACACCGGAGATGGTGGACGTCACCTTCCATCCGCAGCTTGTATGCCGTCCCTTGGAGACCTTGGTCAACTTGGCGATAAGCTGAAACTCAACGTCCGCTGGGCCTTCCACACAGTAGCCTACTTGGCGAGATGACATTCTGTTGTTTCCTTCGATGCTAGCACTTCTTGTATCACGGAGGCCTCCGGACTCCAGCTATTTGGAAGGGAGGCTGTGAACTTGGCGAGCATGTTGTCCAAGGACATACCAGGTAAGAACATGGACGCCATGTGGACCACGCAAGTGAGTAGCTCTGCTTTAGGGTGTCCGTGGCTAGACAAGATACCTCACATAAGTACAACCGCCTGCACCTGCAAGGTCTCGTTCACCCTTGCCCATCACTTCTCCTCCGAATTCGTCTTTCCAAGCATTACTCATCCTGGTTGTTCGGTCGACTTGGTGTCTTCCTTGCCTATTTCCGTCAAGTCCGCTTCGCATTGAGGTGCGAGCAGGCACAACAGCACAAGTTCGGAATACGGGACTTTTCATCGTCCTTGACACGACACGTCAGTCAGCTTCGTTCATCGCATCGCGTAATCAACGCCCAGGCAGCGAAATCGACAGTCACTCAAAAGTCAGACCGTCCGGCGAGCAATCCCAGAGCCTCCAACATGGGTTTCTCCAAGTCACTTCGCAATATTGCCATTTTGGCTGGTCTAGCAGCTGCATGTCCTCAACTCGCGCATCAAAGGCTCGCAAAGCGTCAAGGTACCAACGGGACTCTGGAAGAGGATCCTCGCTTTTGGGCCTATGAAGCAAGCTATGATTGGGGCAGGCTTGACCCAGGTATGAGCTGTGACCAGGAACTTTGCTGACTGAGATGACTAACTCGTCCATCAGATTGGGTACTGTGCCAGACTGGCGCTGAACAAAGTCCTATTCCACTCCGACTCGACCAAGGCCTCTCACGTTACCATGTCATGAACTTTCAGTATCCCACAAACGTAAGCGGATACTTTTACAATTGGGGTTACGGTCCTGCCTATTCGATCGATCATCCAGAAGGTGACTACACTACACTGCCATCAGTCGAATTCGACGAAGACAACAAGAACGAGACGGTCTACCTTGCTAGTTGGCATATCCATTCTCCAGCGGATCATACCGTGCAAGGCGATCGATCCAAGGCTGAATTGCATCTCGTGCATGCCGATGCTGAAGGGCACGAGCGGGCTGTCATGGCAATCAGGATTGATCCTGGTAACTCAGACAGCCAATTTTTCCGCCAGCTCCCAACAATGATTGGCTTCAATTCGACGGATGAGCATCGTCTTGAGGTGCCCATGAACCTCAACTTGGCACTAAACGAGGTGAACAATTTTGCCGACTTTTGGACATGTGAGTTCTCACCAATAATATCAATTCTGTGCCATTACTGACTTGTTCGACAGACAAAGGATCACTTACCAGCCCACCTTGCACAGAAGGTCTGCGCTGGTTCGTGGCTCGCAACATCATGTTCGTTTCCGACCAGCAGATGCAAGATATCCTGCGCGTCAGTACTTTCTCTGCACGAACAGAACAGGAGGTCTGGAGACACGACATCAACGTCTAGAGTGTAGACCTCTTCAGACGTGAGTGCTTGATATACAGTACATATGCATATACAAGAGCAATCCGGTAGCAGCATCGCCGCAGCAGGCCGCATACAATTAGCAAACCAAAACTTAGGCAGTTCGTGGTCACATGCATAGCAAACAACCATTCTGCATGATTGTGCAGCTGTCACTTGTGGCGTCGAGAGCTCCCGTGGTAGCTGTCTGGTTGATACGCCGATCTTGAAGGCGGTCTGTATAGCCGACTTTCTGCCAATGCTGACGACGACCATAACTAGGCAGATGTATTCGTGAGAGAAGATCGTAGCACGTGCCTATATCGACAATAATTATTAACGGCACGCCTCGAAATGGGGGCCTCCTATACATCATCTTCAGGCACTCGTCCACGGGTTGAAAGTGCTGATGGAACATTAATCAAGCGAGCCAGTGACGTCTTCTTCACTTTGGCGTGGCAGACCTCGGTAATGTTTTCGTGGTCGCCGCGAAGGCACTGAGAGTACGAAACGTACGGTTACCATGATGACAGTGAAGCAGGAGCGATTGAAGTTGTCAATATCAGCAAGCAAAGGAATGGAAGGTATGCAGTAACTTAGTTTTGATCACGAAAGCAGCCAGAGACAAAGACGCCATGTGGGGCAACAGTGCACGGGTCGCACCTTCCCCCAAGCTTCCAGCAAGTAGTCAAGGACGCAGCTCTGGCCGCTTGTTTGGCGTTGATATGAGCTTGAGAACCACGCGATCAACACTTCACTGCCCACGGAAACCTACAACTTCGCACAACTCCCTCCAACAACCTTTCACAAATTTCATCAAACCCAGAAACATCACAACGCCATCACAGCGATTCAACTTGGATAGTGATCCACGCGACCAGAGAACCCCTACATTGATGCACCTGGCAACATTAAGCAGTCAAACGATGAACTTGCAGATGAACTTGTGCCTCTTGCGTGACGTGTAGCGTGTTATTGAGTCTCGTAGAATCATCACTCTTCTCGCGCCGACTTTCGTGCTGTCGCCCAACACGCCCTTGCCCTAGCTACGAGTCTAGCCATTGGCATCACCCCATCTCGGCTGGAAAAGCTGTCGCGCCACTGCGACAATACCATGTGATCCAGGAGTACACACGGTCACATCATTCCAATGCGCCTGTACACACCGGACACGCTCCTGTATCCGATCACGGTTACGAAGCTGCTGCGGCGGCAAGGAGACGACATCGAGGTCAATTCGCCCCTCTTCCTCTACAACTACAAGAGCATCGTCACGGAGTTTGACGAGGACACGCGCGAGGATGTGGAGAAGGAGCGCACATGGCCTGCGACATTCGAGAGCGAGCTCGAAGGCAAGCTGGAGTCGCTGAATGTCCGAGTGGGACAGGTCATCAATCGGAAGACCGCGATCGCAGATGTGGAAGAGGCTTGCAGACATGAAATTCAGTTTGCCGGCCTCTGCGCGAGCTGCGGTCAGGACATGAAGGAGAAGAGCTCATACAATGAGACCACAGCACGCGCCGCGCGTGCTACTGTCAACACAGTGCACGGGCGGCAGGATCTCCTTATCTCGGAGGAAGAGGCCACCAAGAGTGACGAGGAAGCGAAACGTAGGCTGTTGGACTCGCGCAGATTGAGCTTGGTGGTCGATCTGGACCAGACCATCATTCACGCGTCTGTCGAGCCCACGATAGGAGAATGGCAGAACGATCCATCGAATCCCAACTACCAGGCACTTCGAGACGTGCAAGCATTCCAATTGCACGACGATAAGCCCAACACGTGGTACTACATCAAACCCCGGCCTGGATTGAAGGCCTTTCTGGACCGACTCTCCGAGCTGTACGAGATGCACATCTACACCATGGGTACGCGGTCTTATGCAGAGAATGTTGCGAAGATCATCGACCCCGATCAAAAGATCTTTGGCGATCGTATTGTGACTCGCAGCGAGAGTGGAAGTCAAACAGCCAAGCACCTGAAGAGACTGTTCCCCATAGACACGAGGATGGTCGTTATCATCGACGATCGGGCAGACGTCTGGCACTGGATCTCTAACCTAGTCAAGGTCAATGTCTTTGAATTCTTCGTCGGTATTGGCGACATCAACAGCAGCTTCTTGCCGAAGCGTCCCGAGCTGGAGGCTGCAAGAGCACAAGCTCCGAAGATGGAGAGAATCCCTTCCAACAAGGCGCTTCCCGAAGCCTCCGAGTCCTCGACAAACGATGCAGCTCCTTCTGCAACCCCTGCCATCGCCGCCCCTGCGAATGCTGCACAGGCAAACGGCGAGACATCTGTCAGCGATCAGCTCATGTCTATGGCCGGTGCACAGGATGCGAAGAGTATTCAGGAGAAGACGGAAGAGCAGGATCAAATCATTCAAGAGCAGTTGGACGACAGGCCGTTGCTGAAGAAGCAGAAAGAGCTTGAAGAACTGGCACAGGAGGAGGAAGCAAAAGCGTCGCCGGCTGTTGAAGCAACAGCTGAGCTACTTGCAGATGATACCACAACGCCAAAAGAGCTGACTCCAGTGGAGTCTGTGCAACACAAATACCGACAGAACCTGCTCGCGGATGATGACAACGAGTTGCAGTATCTGGAAGAAAGCTTGCGCAATGTGCACACCACATACTATGACGAGCTCGACAGACAAGCACTGGGCACTAAGGGTGGCCGTGTTGCAGAGCTTCGACCTGGTCAAAGCAAGAAGCGGTCGATCGACGAGCTGGAGAACATCCCAGATGCAGCTGCCTTAATGGATCAGATGAAGGCCAAAGTCCTGGCCCGATGCCATATCGTTTTCTCTGGTGTGGTTCCGCTAGGAGTTGATCCCAACAACCACGATGCTGCGCTCTGGGCAAAAAGCTTCGGAGCGACGGTGAGCGAGCACATCACCAAGAAGACCACGCATGTGATTGCTTCGCCCGACCGGAGAACTGCCAAAGTGCGGCAAGCTGCAAAGAAGCCTCGTATTGCCATTGTCAGTCAGCACTGGCTTCACGCTTGCTTCGCACAATGGAAGAGTGTGGACGTCAATCCCTATCGCATCCACTCTGATGCACCTGCCAATGGCAACGGTGCATTACCAGAGAGCTTCGACGACAAGGCTTACAATGTCTCGTCTTCTGATGATGACTCTGCTCTGACCGAGGACGAGACTGATGGCGGCAAGACACCCAATGGGAATGGCCTGACACTTGACATTGATACCGACGATGAGGAGTTGCTCAAATACGCTCCGTCTCTGGATCGGCAAGATAGTAGTCCCGTTGAAGGCGAGCACCCTGACGACTGGGATGCCCTGGACGACGAGCTCGAAGCGTTCATGGCTGAAAGTGGAGATGATGACGACAGTCAGAGCGATACCGAGAGCATCAAGAGCGGAACATCGACACCTGCTAGTGCGAAGAAGCGGAAGCAGGCGGAGCGCGAGAGCGATGGGGAAAGTGAAGAGGGCAGCCGTCTTCAGAAGAGGAAGAAGCAGGCCATCGAGAGAACGACAAGTCTGACGAATCTGGTTGTGCACAGCAATGGTTCGACACCAGCTGCAGAGGGCAAAGCAGAGCCAGAAGTGGATGGCACTGAAGGCCTTGACGAAGGTGACGATGACTTAGAGGCTGCGCTGGCTGCGGAAATGGAGCGGCAAAGCGAGGAGGATGAAGCATAGTGTCACTGCATCGTGTAGCAGGGCAGGGTCAGGCGACTTGCATATAGCGAAGGCGTTTTGGTGGCACCTTGACGCGGTGCCTGGATTGGGAGCTTTTGGTAGATTATACCCGAAGCGATGTGATGAGTATGAAATGATTGAGGAACCGAAACGTCTTTCCTTCTGTGATGACAGTGATTACTAACTTACTGGTATTTCGTCGTCGGCCAGGACCGGCTTTGGGTCTTTGCAGAGTGGTCGTGTGCACCACAATAGCAAGCGTCCATTGGTCGGCATCTCGCAATAGGGTACCGGAGGAGACAGGCTGATGCCTGGCGGGGAAAGCTGACTTGGAATCGTGCGGCCTCTTGAGTGGAGGAGGTGAGCTCCACTTTCGCCCTCCTGCTGCGAGCTTCGATCCACAGCCACGCACCTTCTGGCGAACCACATGCAAGTGAGGTGTGTGCAGCGCATCTTGCATCGCATCTCCAAGCAAGGCTGAGCTTGTCATTGTGCGCCTTGTGAATCAGTAGAAGCGACGACTGGCCTCGCACAATCCTGTCCATCCATCATCACTGACTGACTCCTTACCTCACTCTCACTCTCTTCCAGCACAGCGGCACATTGACACGTGGGACAACAGCTCTTGAAGGGCATACATATCGTTCCAGTCCATCAACTTACTGGCCCCTCCAATCACTAATTCAGACTGATCAACCACCCACTCGCTGAGGCGCAGCATAATACATGCTCGAAGGCGGTCACCGGCCTATTGACTTGTTCTGCAAGTCGGCCTTTTCTCCTCGTCCTCCACGCAAGCGAAGTAAGACGTGAGGTGAAGCAGCTCACGAGAAGCAGAAAGACACCGATATCGCACACCGCTCGTGGTGCAAAGATGGCCACGGCAGTAGCAACTCAGACCGACACACTGGCCATCATGCCCAAGAAGAAGCACAAGACCACGCTGCACGACTTGTCGGAAGAGCTCGTCGGTCTGATTATTGAGCGAGTATGTCGCGCTTTAGCCCCATGGAAGTGGGTTGCGATGCTGACAATACCACCCAGGTCATGCGCCCGTCAGACCTCAAGAACGCCTGCCTCGTCTCCAAGCATTTCCACAAACTCGCCGTGCGCTCTCTGTATCGCAATGTTGCTCTCGATCTGGGCAGCGACAATGACAACCGCCTCTCCTCCTTCCTCAATCCGCGCAACATCGGCCTAAAGCACATTCGCCAACTGCGACTGTATCTTGCCGAAGCAGCCGACCGATGCAATCAAGAGCGACAGGCTCAGTTCGCCACCCGCATGCTGCTGGAATTCTTGCCAGAGGACATCCTCGAGGAGTTCAGGTGCGTGTTCTACGAGATGGGCAGCCGACAAGACGCTGAAGCTCAGCGACTTTGGCGAGGTCCCATTCTTGACTTGACACAAGGAGGGGAAGATGCTGATGCTAACAGTTATTATCGGAATAGCTGGTGTCCATGGAAGGCCTTTTCGGCGGACACACTGCTCTTGCTGTACAAGCGGCAGCGCAAGATGAAGTGGCTCGAAGTCATGGACCTTGATCGGGACGTCTTGCCGGACCTGAAGAGGGCCATCAAATCGACGAGTACAACTTTCAACAGCACGAGGAAGCTGGCCTTATATCCAGAGAACCGCGATACGCTGAATTTGAGTGGCTTCTTCTTGGAGAAGTGCAAGGAGCAGCTGGAGGAGCTGATCGTGCATTGCAACTTCAGCGACCTGGGAAGCTCCAACGTGCCGGAAAGTCGGGAGCTGAACGACTCTGCAACGGCACCAGGTTTGCTGAGCAGAACGATCTTCGCGAGCGTGATGCCTTTCGACACTTGCGAACCGCTGAAGAATCTGACGAGCTTGAGACTACATAGGATCAGTCTGCGCTATTGTGCCGATACCTGGTGCAAGTTCATCAACTTCCAGCAGCTAGAGAATCTGCGCTTGTACCACTGTGCTGGCGCAGATACTCTGCTGGGCCAATTGAGCAAGTCGAAGAATCTGCCAAAGACGTTGAAAGTGCTCGAGTTGCAACACCGCGACAATTCCGATAACGAAGCTCTGCTCGCACTCGATGGCTTCTTGTGTCTGGTGTCTGGCCTCCGCGACATGGTTATCGACCTCGAGAATGTCAAAGCGCTACCCGCAGCCGCTGGCATCGTCCGCCACGGCAAGACCCTCGAGCTCCTCAGCGTGCACTGCGCATCCGAAAGCCACCACTCATCCAACTCGATGAGCTCAGATAGTGATAACGAAGAGCTAGTATGGGATCGCGAAGACTTTGACAAGATCTGCAAAGCGTGCAAAGACCTCGAGCAGCTGTCTTGTGCTTGGCCTCAGACGAGTCTGATTCGCAGTCCAGGTGTGGACTGGAAGGCTTTTCAGACGAGCATCACAGAGCTGAAGAAGATGGTCACATTACATATCACGACCTGGCCCAACAATAAGCCATCTACGCAGCTACTGCCGAGGATGGTGTACGAGAACTTGCTGCAGAATTTGGCGCAGAGAGCCTTCGTGATGGCTGCAGACGGGGACAAGACTGTTCTGCCTGACTCTGGCGCGGACTCCGATCAAGAGGACAACACGGCCAGCGCAGGTGTGACAGCTACCGCTGCCTCAGTCACCACAGCTCCGGCAGAGCCCTCTAGACTCCGCCTGATCGCTTTCGGCACATCAGACCGCATTTATGAACGCGAGGATTCCAAGAACCAGATCATCTTCCTCCGCTCATCTGCGCTAGACGCCGAAGGCAGATCGAAGCCCCACGCTGTTCCCGTTGGCTGGTGTTTGAGGCAGTATATTGAACCCAGAAGCGAAGTGCTGGACTTTGTGCTGCATCGGAGTAATGATCGAGACTACCATCCTCCGGTGAGCGACTACCATGCAGGTGGAAGGCTGAGGCACACCGCTGGCTGGGGAGACGATATCAGAGACGACGATGACGTGTAATTGAAACTTATTCATAGTCGTAGGAGAGGACGATTGTCAAAGAGTACGACGACTACATGAGACCATGACGATGGCGAGTATTATTCTACTATCATACTCAAGACAGAATATTAATGATACCAGAACTGAATCAGGTCTTGGTTCTGTGTGCAGCTCGGGAAGTTCTTTTCCAGTGACCCTAAGCTCGAGTAAGAGACATGGTCTCACCCTTACCACGATATCGAGTTCTGGTGCACACATGGTTGTATTGATATTTGTGTATACTGTCTTGAGTTTGCCTGTCTCTATTTGAACACATGACGGTCAAGGTCTAGAATGCCGGTGCTGTGCAGTGTGTATCCACAATGGTTTGTATGACTAGAATGGTGCAGCAACGAATTGTCTCCTCAAGCACAGCGTGGAGAATATGCAGAACTCCAGCACATACTCCGAACGATTGGCAATGTCCATACGCGAGGCAGAAGAAGAGAAACGCATCGATGAGCTTTTCAGCGAGTTGGAAGTGGAAGTTGCTATCGAAATGCAAGGCTGCGCAACGACCACGAGCGCAACCGTCCGCAACGACACTCCTACCATTTCCACGAAATTATTCCAGTCAACTGCGACGTCTCACAACAGAGAACAAACACGTCTCAACCACAATCATCTCGAAGATCAACAATGGCAAGACACACAAGAAGATCTCGCAGCAGTAGAAATGTCCGAGGAGGACTTTGAGAGAGAGTTTATGGAGCCTAGCACTGGTCCAGGAATGTTGCAGGGCGGATTTGCATTTGATGACGAAAGCGTATGTGCTGCGAGGATGCCGCAGTCTTTGAAACGTCGTAAAGAAGATGGAGGATGCATGTCTGTAGAGACGAGGAGTGTGGTGAAGCGGAGGAGGACTGAGGGTCCCATGGGAGTGGTGGATGAGCCTTCGTGACCATGGTGAATGATTTATGGTTGGAGAAATATAGCTGGACTTAAAAAGGTTCTCGAAGCTGTCTACTTCACTGCTGCAGTCAGTTGCATCTGCCGTGCATGAGGGCGCCAGGATCGCAGTCTGCTTGAGTGCTCCGCTCGGTCGGAATCAACAGTTCTTCCGCATAGAGGGATAGCCGCTGTGCTTTAAGGGCTCCCCGGACTTCTGCTGATGCCTGTCGCTTAGATTGCCTTCTCTTATGTGCGCTACAGATATTCTGTGAGTGGGCGAGATTTGATGCTCGCGTTCGTGGACCTTGTCATGCTGACACAGTGACATTGCAGGATTAATAAGTGGTAGGCTCCGCGACCGCCGATGAGGCTAGGCCGAGTGTTGCCAGCTACCAAAGGTGTGCTCGGCTTGTGCCATCGACCCGCATCGATGAGTGCTGACGGGACAACATTAGGCCAACAAGAAGTCGTTGATGACAATGTGTCGAGCCGTCTATCTTGCCATGTAATGTCAGGGTGTGATCGTGCTGTTGTCTGTCACTCAAGAGCGGTGATTGCCAACGGCTGAGCTGAAGTCTCGACCTTGCCTCGAAGCCAGCTTGAGGCAATTAAAAGGCAGCGAGGTTGCTCATCGAAGGATGACTACTCGTAAAGACGCGTGTCGTCCTTACAAGTGCATTTCCACTGGTATGCCGTGACCGAACTTTATTTCCACCAATGCGCGTCCAGGCACGCATATGCACAGCACGTGTGCTTGTACGGCGCTACTGCTCGCTGCGGGACGTGTCGATGATGCAGGGAGCTCAGGGAGCTCACGTCAAGCTCAGTCCGCATCGCGTGAGAATAGAACGAGCTGCGAAAATCTTCTTTGATGAACGTGACCGCCCATGGCTGGGATGAAGCCGTTTGCTTTAGACTTGCCGTCGGCTCGTATGCACGAGGATTTCGACTTTTGTGGACTTGCTTTAGACTGCTTTGGGGCAGATTGCGTAGGCTTAGATCTTTGGAAAACAGTAAACATTAGCTTCTCGTTTCATGGTTTCTATATTGGCAGAAATGAGGATTTCGCAAGCGTGCTGGGAAGGAAGTGCACCTTGCGGTCTGGCTCCAACGCTATGCGATGTGGGTATAGTGTTGTGCGGGACAGTGATAGGATCAGGGGAAGGCCTACGGGGTCATTGCTCTCGTGCCTCTGATGGACCTCACTGTCTGGAGCGTCGGCTTCAAGCTCACGACATAAGTCAGACGCTCTGTGAAGAGGTGGCTCAGCTCTGCTTGAATGGCAGGAATGGCGCCAAAAATGACACCTCCGATTGGGAAAAGAGCTGCCTCGAACAGGCCAGCGAATTGGAAGACACCAGGCGTGAAGCCGTCACCGTCTTCCATGTCCTCGAGTAAACCTGCCTGGCGCATCTCTTCCTGACGCAAGCCCACACACAACTTGTGGTACCTCTCGAAGAGGTAGAAGTAGCACAGCATAGTGCACCACCCGATCAATCGGCAAAGGCTGGAGAAATCGAGGGCCATCTTGAATGCCGTCGGAACCAGGAAAGTTGGCGTGAATAGCGTGTAGATACCGGACGTGATCAGAATCACACACAGATGGACGGGCAGGAAGTGAGCCTCGAACATTCTGTGGTAAAGCACACACAGATTGTACCAGTTGATAGGTTTCGGTGGCGCATACTCGGTGTCGGCGATCTTTGGAATCATCGATTTGTGCAGACCGGTACTCGTGTAGAAGGCAGTCCAGTTGGAGCTGTTCTTGTTAGTTGTGGTCGCTCCCTTCTTGTCACTTTCGGCAACATACTTGGGAGCGCTCAGAGGGAGATCGGTTGGCCCTCGCGAAGCAACTCTGTGCCTTTTGAGCATGCTGACTGTCTGGCGAATGGTATAACCGGTGTCCAGTGCACCCCACATGTGTCTCAATGCCTGCTTGTAGCGTGCCTGAAGACCTGTGGCGAAGCCTAAGAGCCCTCGCTCATCGCTGCTGACATTACATTGACTTGCTGCGGCATAAACAATGCGGACTTCGAGGTGACCAGACAGAGCGAAGAAGCACTTCAAGTACATGTGCATATCCTCGCCAATGGCTCCCGGACCCGTGTCCCAGCCACCAACATGCTCCACTAGTGTCATGGGAAGGGAGTAGACAGAGGTTGGAATGCAAATGGTGGATCCGGCGTACAAGCTGGAGATACCTGCTCCAGCCCACATGAGATCTGCTGTGCGTACAGGCAACGGCACGTTGTGCAGATTGCGGTCAAACACAAGCGGAGGTACGTAAATCGTCGACTCGTTGGTTGCTGCATGTTCAACATGCATGCGAGCAATCTGGGAGAAATAGCGTGAGGACAAGTGAGTATCAGCTGCCAGAGTTAGCATCATGTTGGGTACAGCATCGAGACTGGCTTACCGTCCATGACTGTCATGATCACGTTTCTCTTGACCCAGTCCTCAGGATAATCGCGCGAAGCTTGTTTCGCAGCCCACGACTCGTTGCTACTCTTGCCCTGTGCCTCGCCTGGAATGCCAGAAGGATGGACAGTGTAGCTCATACGGAAGAAAGATCCTTCAAAAGTCTTGATCAGGCCTACAGCTTTGAACGCGGATTTCTCCTCTTTCTCCTCCATAGCGAGATACAGCTGCTCACCGTTAGCACATATTCATTCTAGTCTTGGTTGCTCCGACTGCAACCAGGTCTACGCACATGATAGCTGGACCGAGCCTGGGTATGTGACCCGAGCACTTTCAGCGTCTCCTCGAGGGTGCTCATCTCTTCTTTGTATGCCGGCAGAATAATCACGAATAGAGGCACTGGCTGTTCAAAAGTGCCACTGTCTCTCTTCACGCTGTGCGATCGATGCCTCGTTGTGTTCGGTGTCTCCAAGGCTGATTGTCTTGTTCTCCTGAGAACGTCTCTAATCGCCCAACAGACTCGGACCGGAAAGGCAATCGACATGACATGGCAGAATACAGTATAGCCACTCAATATGAGTTGTGGTATAGTGGCCTGTCCATTGTGCTCGCCAGATTGGCCCTTCCCATGTGGAGATATGATGAAGGAGCATAGAAGTAAAGTGACAACAGCGCAGATGCTGAACGCAGGTATGCACCTTGTCGTCCAGACATATGTGCTTGCCATGTTGGAGGAGGCAGAGGGAGCTCGATTGAGGAGAGGGCAAGTCGTGTTCGACACATCGGGAGCGCGCAGGTCGCGGTGACTAGGTCGAAGGGTATCTCGTGCAGCTAAAGGAGGTGGTGTACTGCAGCGCGCATCGAATGTGTGAAAGATTTCCAGCCCCAGCTCTAGCTGTCCGCATTGGACCAGCTTCTCCCCCACGTGCCAATAGACCAATGCTCAAGTCACCACTTCTGTACCAGCGTGCCGAAACCCTCGAATACGACTGGCCGACGCGCGTCTGGCTGTATGTACCGCCTTTTAGATATATTCGCGAAAGTGTGATCAGCCAGGAATGCAAATGGTTACCCGTAGTACACGCAGGTTGAAAGCAACCACAGTTTTGGATTCGTGGAAGATCCTGTTTCGTAGTTGCTGTTTCCCGTGTCTGCGGCGACTTGGCCGGAGAAGCCAAGCGCAGATGGCCGATGATGTACGCCGGAATGACGACCCATCTTGAACACCCTCGTCAAAGTGCTCTGATACTTCTCATATCATGGTGGTTTCCTTGAATTGCAAAGTCAGTACCTCAAAATTGCTACAGGGCTGGTCTGAAAGCACAACCGCGGCTTGGGCAACTGCTATGTCAGCTCGTGATGGAAGTGCCGTCTGAGGCGCCGTCTAGTCATTGCATTGTCTTTGTAATAAAGACCACTGCGGGAGAAGCTCATCTTGAGCACTTTAGATATGTCGGCCTGTGCCAAAGGATAGAATACCTTGTTCAGCTCGGCGGGCTGGCTCGGTTCGAGAGCGTCTGATGCGCCAGTTGTAAGGTGCGCGCAGTCTCCCAGCGATTACGTGCTGCCAAATCTCCATGGTTCATGTGAAGAAATACGGACATTTCCCGGCTCCTCATAGACACGGCGTGAGGTGTGCAGGAGGATGAAGGTAGATGGAGTTCGTAGAAGCACGAAACTGGAGCTCCCAAGTGTAGGCACGCAATCCGACGCGTGCCTGACTTCGACAGGGCTTCGTGGCACCATGCTCTTTAAACGATGTTGAGTAATTGTTGGAGAGCAGACGAGCGATGAAGCGATTGAAATGCGATCGAGCCACGTGCGCGTGCTTTATGAAGAACGACTTTCTCTTGGCTCGGATGCAGATATATACCGCTTTCCTGCACTTCAGTAGTGAAGAACGGATCTTGAACTCATGCGAACATCCGATGGCTTTCCTTGGCGAGTGAGCATGCACTGGTAGAATGGTCTTCACAGTGTGGCTGACGTCCAATAACATGACCAGGGCGAACGAATGTCACTTGCGTTTGATCCGAGATGCGTTTGACACAGAGCAGAATGTTTGTGATACAGGAATGTCAAAGGGTGTTGTTCGTGGGCGTCTGAGCCGGATGCGTGAGAGTGATTCGCCGTTTTCAGCGACTGGCAGCGCTTGCCACACCATCTTGTGCCGTGGAAGGAACGTCAAGGTCTGCTCAATGCGAATGGTCGCTCTACAGTCTGTCTGATGCATCTTATCGAGTCGTATCAAGAACTCACAAGCGCCGCGGAGTGAAACACTTCAGCAGCAACGTGAAGGCGGCATTGTGGCTGGGGACCTGGTCATCTGACCAGATTCCACGACTTTGCTGGCCGTTGGTCCTTATCGTGGCGCGATCACAGTGCCTGCGTGACGTCTTCGGGTTGCTGGGCAAGCTCAGGTACACTGCTGGCGCCTGGGGAGCTCTCTTCCTCTCTCTCTGACACCAACACAATCTCACCAACACTCCATCCCCATATCATCTCTGCAATCATGAAGGGAGCACTTATGGCATCAGCCCTGGTGGCTGGCGCCCAGGCAGGCGTTCACAAGATGAAGTGAGTGCTGTTTAGCCGCCTTTGACCGAGCGATTGACGCTGACGACGTTCCCAGGCTGCAGAAGGTACCCTTGTCAGAGCAGCTGGTAAGCTATAGCACAAGTCATCAAACAGCGCGTACAGTTGCTAACGTGCTCACTAGGAGGGCATGAACATCGAGACCCAGGTTCAGCGCCTCGGCCAGAAGTACATGGGCATTCGCCCCCAAGGTCGTCTCGATGAGATGTTCAAGGAGACCTCCGTCAAGCCTGAAAAGGGCCACCCAGTCGCCGTCAGCAACTTCCTGAATGCGCAGTACTTCAGCGACATCGCCGTTGGCACGCCACCACAAGAGTTCAAGGTCGTTTTGGATACTGGCAGCTCCAACTTGTGGGTGCCTAGCTCAGAGTGTGGCAGCATTGCTTGCTACCTGCACTCCAAGTACGACCACGGCGCGTCGAACACATACAAGCAGAATGGTTCGGACTTCGCCATTCAATATGGCTCCGGCAGCCTTGAGGGCTACATCAGCCAGGACACCGTGCAGATTGGTGACTTGAAGATCAAGAACCAGCTGTTTGCTGAGGCTACATCTGAGCCAGGCCTTGCGTTTGCATTCGGCCGCTTCGATGGCATTCTCGGTCTTGGATACGACACCATTTCCGTCAACAAGATTCCTCCACCATTTTACAACATGATCGACCAAGGCCTGCTTGATGAGAAGGTTTTTGCTTTCTACTTGAGCTCCACCGACAAGGGCGACGAGTCCGAGGCCATCTTTGGCGGTGTCAACAAGGACCACTACACTGGCGAAATGACCAAGATTCCACTCCGCCGCAAGGCATACTGGGAGGTTGACCTCGATGCCATCACCTTTGGCAAGCAGACTGCCGAGATCGATGCCACTGGTGCCATTCTCGACACCGGCACTTCGCTCATCGCTCTTCCATCGACTCTTGCTGAGCTTTTGAACAAGGAGATTGGCGCAAAGAAGTCTTACAACGGCCAGTACACCGTCGACTGCAGCAAGCGTGACTCGCTCCCAGATCTGACCTTCACCCTGACTGGCCACAACTTCACGATTGACGCATACGACTACATTCTCGAGGTTCAGGGCAGCTGTATCTCCGCCTTCATGGGTTTCGATATCCCAGAGCCAGCCGGTCCTCTCGCTATTCTCGGTGACGCTTTCCTCCGAAAGTGGTACTCTGTCTACGACCTCGAGAACAACTCTGTCGGTCTTGCCAAGGCAAAGTAAGCGGATCCGACGGGAGACATATTACGATGTACGATGAATAGCATATCAGCGTATGGCTGAGGAGGAGGCAAGTAACAGTAATGCGGAGCACTTCGAGGGAATGGAAGTGGCATCCGAGATTGTACCTAGTACAGCACTGCATCTCATAGTATGTAAGGCATTTGCATAGAAATCCTGCCAATCTCCGATGCACGCTCTCTACGATAACACATGAACAGCATGATGGCCTGGCCTGTGACTTTGTAAAGCTTTTCACGGCACATCTAATTAGGTTGCGGCTTATGTCACGAGTACCTACGGGCATCCTAGGACTCGTGAGTGCCGAAGCTCAATCGCTCAGACCTGCAGCTCGATCTAACTGAGCATCATTGCTGAAGGCAGGACACGGTATAGCATTATTGATATGACGGCCCGCTCGTCAAGAGCTGCGCGCAACGCGATGGCTTGACTATGCTGTGTTATCTTGTGGCGGTGGAAGCTAGTAGCGCGCTCTGACCTGTCACATGCATCCTAGCCGAAATTCTGCCAGTCGCTGTGATGGTACATCGTCACTTCATTGTTCTCACCTTACCTTTCGCGCTTTACATACCTACGCAGATCTCGTCAGTCCATCGACCTCATCACAACATATCACAGTGAAAGGCGTCAATCATCATAGCTCCTATTAGTCGCACACGCGCACACCAGCTCGCGACCTTGGTGGAGCTAGGCAACATGCCCCAAGATATAGCTATGCTTCACCGCTAACGACGCGGAACGTAGAAAGCAGAGCTGTTGGACAACGTTCGGCAGACTCGCGGTCTCACTGGAGTCTCGCGCACCGACCAGAACACGTCCGTGCCGCTCGAGAAGCGGCAACGATAACAACAGACTCGGGAGTGCAAGCATCGCTGTGCATGTGATAGCCAGCGCGTGTGAGACATTCTTGACGGCTGACTGCAGCACCACTCGGATTGTTATTGATTCACCAACTCCTGCCATCTGCTTCGAGATCCTCACGCGGCCTCGATCTGGGACGCGCTCTTCACTGAACCAGATCATGGCGTCTTCGTCGGCGAGCAAGCAACATGACATCGCAGCTTCCCAACCCGTGCTCCCACGTCGGCGTAGCAGTGACTGCACAGCAGCCTTCTTCAAGGGCGGCAGACTCGGTCGCATTCGATCGCCCATAGCATTACGGAGGACAAGCATGGACCTGCCCGACAGGCTAAAGTTCAATGAGGAAGAAGAGGAGGATGTGGACGACGGAACGGGCCTGAAGGATGGCTTCCCAGCACAGAGCATGTACGGAATGCTCGCTGCAACGCAGAGCAAGCCAGACTTCAAGACGCAGTTCATTCAACAGGAAAGCGCGAGTGAGAGTGAGGGCGATGAGGGCGAGCCCGGAAGGAGAAGTGTAGACCAGAGAAGGTCGTCGAAAGAGGTTTCTAGGGAGTCCTATCAGATCCGACCTCCTGTTGAAGAGGCGAAGGTTGAGGACAGCATCAAGAAGCACAAGAAGCGGCTCTCTGTCAACAAGCTTGCCAGGTCTATTCTGGGCAAGAGTGAGCTGGGACCTGTCCGAGAGCGTGCAGACTCCTCCTCAGCGCAAGATCCCATGACTCAGAGCCAGATCCTGCCACCGAGAAGACAAGAAGCACCGGAGGGGCGGTCATCATCTGTGCGTTCAGATCTGCCAGTACTGGATCGAAAGTTACAAGCCATGGCAAAGGCGGAGCTCGACTCATCGACAGCGACATTGGGTGGTAGAAAGAGCAGAGAAGGCAGGACCTCTGAAGATATGGAGAAGAGGAAGACAAATAAGTCTTTGCCTCATGTCATCGCCGACATCTTCCAGTTCGATGAACCCGAGGAAGTCATATCAGAGTTCCCTTGCTGGTATCTGCAAAACGTGCTGCTCCAAGGCTTCATGTACATCACGCAAAAGCACGTATGCTTCTACGCATACTTGCAGAAGAAGACGGCAACTACAGTGAAGACTGGACATCTCGGGAAGCTCGGCAAGCACAGCTACCGATATCGCCGGTACTGGTTCGTGCTGAAAGGAGATACTTTCTCCTACTACAAGAGCTCTGCTGAGCCATACTTTCCCAACGGCGTGGTGGATCTGAGATATGCTATATCAGCAGAGTTGGCCTCTGTGAAGGACAAGGAAGAGACTGCCGCTGACTTTACAATCACCACTTCGACCCGAGTATATCAGTATCGTGCAGACACTCTTTCCTCTGCTAAGGAGTGGGTCAAGCAACTGCAAAAGGTCATCTTCCGAAGTCACAATGATGGCGACTCCGTCAAGATCTCACTCCCAATCGACAGCATTCTGGATGTGGAACGCACCGAGGTGGTGGACTTTGCAGAGACGATCAAGCTCCGTGTCATCGACAACGAGGAGACTTTTGCCGTTGACGAGTACTTCTTCACCTTCTTCCAGCTCGGTGACGAAGCCATCAATACATTGAGCGTACTCACAGCCAACAACAACGTCAAGAAGGCATTAGCAGAGGAGGCGATAAGTCCTCTGTCCAGGATCCAATCGCCGCCAGATCGAACACTGTTCCGAAGAAGCGTCTCAGCTGAGCACTCGCCTCGTCTCGATCCTGTGCGGGCAACCCTGTCGCCGCTATCTGCTGCAGATCGCGCAAGTCCTCGACTGAGCAGCGAACTCCGGAGGACCAGCACAGATCATTCGCGGCGCGCAAGTGGTGAGTATGGCAGAGCTAGTTTTGACAGGGGCCGCAGAAGTGTTAGCGGACCAAGTAGGAATGCGTCCAAATCGCCCATGTCTCCATCGATACAAGAGTCAAGCGAGAGTTTCGTCACATCATCTGAGCAGCCCGACTCTTCGATTGATGGTGATGCCATGGATGCAAGCATGTCCGCCAGCCAAATGCTGTCAGATGATCATGTGTTTCGTGGTCCTACGCTGAGGATGCCACAGCCACGACGAACAGTTTCCGGCAATACTGTAGAACGATTGCGTCAGGAATCGCAGCCTTCTTCTAGAGGCTCCAGCGCCGAGCGGGGCATTCCTTTGCGTATTCAGCCACCTTCGCGCGCCGCCGCAGAAAACAACCTAAGTGGAAGACGACCTGCTCCACAACGAACCGACAGTGGCGACTCCGCGCGTACAGCTGAAGCTGAGGACCAGGCCAGGCCGGAAGCGAGCGCGCCGAAGCTGATCCGTGGCATGTCCACACCTTTGCAGCATGCTATGAGCGTTGCGGGCGCCGTCCGTGCTGGGAGCAGGCGGATGGGTTCGTACTTGAGCAGTAGCCCAAAGACATACATCACTAATTGGACTGAGGCTATGGCTGGTGGCAAGCGACACTACACTGATGTGGAAGGGCTCGCACCTGATGATAGTGTGCGAGAGCTCGAGCAAGATCTTGATGTTGCTGAGCATGAGCGAAGATTTCGTGAGCACTTTGGTCTACCACCAACAGAGAAGCTTGTGTCTGTCTTCTACTGCTGGTTGCACAAGACCGTGCCTTTGTGGGGCAAGATCTACATGGGCACCCGCCGACTGTGCTTTCGCAGTCTCTACTACGGCACGAAGACGAAGCTCATCATTCCCTACAAGGATATTCTGAACGTACAGAAGCAGAGAGGTTTCCGCTGGGGATATCCTGGCATGGTCCTGGTAATTCGAGGCTACGAGGAGCTTTTCTTCGATTTTCAGGATACTGGACTTCGCGATGACTGCGTCGTCAGCACGCTACGCACTGTTGAGGCCGTCGAAGCGGCTGCAGAATCGATGATCTTGACTGAAGAGGAACAACAGGATGCGAATGATGCCGCCGCGGAGAATGCGTTATTGCGTGCTGCCAGAAACGACGGACATGCCGAACAGGACTTGGACGTACTTGGAGATGCTGGTGCGCCACCAGTTCTGTTCGACGATCCCTCGGCTTCTGTATTGGAATTCAAGCCCAAGCAGTCCCTGAAGATCACCTGTCTGACCATCGGGTCGAGAGGAGATGTCCAGCCATACATCGCACTATGCAAAGGGTTCCTAGCTGATGGACATCAGCCCACGATCGCTACGCATGCCGAATTTCGCCCCTGGGTCGAGAGGCACGGGATAGCATTCAAAGAGGTGGACGGCGACCCAGCTGAGCTGATGAGGATCTGTGTCGAGAACGGCATGTTCACTCCGTCGTTCTTCCTCGAAGCTAATGGCAAGTTCCGCTCATGGTTGGACGACCTCCTAGTATCTTCTTGGAAAGCCTGTCAAGGTGCTGACCTTGTCATTGACAGTCCCTCTGCCATGAGCGGCATTCACATCGCAGAAGCGCTTGAGGTGCCGTATTTCCGCGCCTTCACAATGCCTTGGACACGGACCAGAGCATATCCGCATGCTTTTGCCGTGCCCCGCCAGAAGCGTGGTGGGGGTACAACTACATGACCTACACTTTCTTCGACAACATGTTCTGGCAGGCCATAGCTGGGCAGATCAATCGCTGGCGTGGCAAGACGCTCAAGCTTGGTCCGACAAGCCTTGACAGGTTGCAGCAGAACAAAGTGCCCTTCTTATACAACTTCTCTCCTAGTGTGGTGCCACAGCCCCTCGACTTCAGCGACTGGATCAAGGTCACCGGATATTGGTTCCTAGATGAGGGCACAGACTACACGCCGCCAGAAGAGCTCGCCGGCTTCATCAAGAAAGCAAGAGACGACGACCAAAAGCTCGTATACATCGGCTTCGGCTCTGTCACAGTGTCTGATTCTCGTCAGCTGATGCAGCAGATCGTCGATGCTGTTGTAAAGGCAGACGTGCGCTGCATTCTCTCCAAGGGCTGGTCCGATAGGTTCGAAAAGGCGGAGACAAAGCTGGCGCCACTAGAGCTACCGTCATGTATTCATCAGATCAGAGCAGCACCGCACGACTGGCTCTTCAAGCAAGTGGACGCTGTTGTGCATCACGGTGGTGCTGGCACGACTGGCGCATCGCTACGCGTTGGTGTACCTACAATCATCAAGCCATTCTTCGGCGACCAATTCTTCTTCGCGACTCGTGTTGAAGATCTGGGTGTTGGTATGCATCTTAAGAAGGTGACTGCTAATCAGCTGGGCAAGGCGCTTTGGATCGCCACTCACGATGCGCGCATGAGGACGAAGGCAAGGTTGCTGGGCGAGGCGATCAGAAGTGAGAACGGCGTGGGGACTGCAATCAACGCTGTCTATCGCGATCTGGAGTATGCTCGAAGTTTGATCAAGAAAAAGGGTCCACCTCGAAGTGACTCGACTGCGACGTCTGATGGAGTGGATGGGAACGCCGACATTTCTGAGGATACAGAAGAGAATTGGACTTTTATCGAGAAGGAAGGTGATGCTGCCGCTGAGACTGGAGCATGGGGCACTTTGGCTACAGGACTTGGTGGCGCCGGACCACCTAGGCGCTCAAGCTCGAACCTACTAAGTCCGCAAAGAAGTCATGCCTCCTCAAGCGGGCAGCATTCAAGAAAGACAAGCTTGGGAAGTATGGTACTGAGAGGTGGCCGTCCGTAGCGCGGAATGCTTGGTTTGGCTTGGCAGGACGTTGGTGCTTTGAGTGAACGTGGTAGATTGAGGAGGGAAACTGCTTGATGAACAGACACAATCACGGCAGAACGAAACAGACTGCATGCACTGCATTACGTCGCCGATGCTTGGGCTATATTCTGCTTAGCGTGGCGTTTTGGACTGGATAGAAGTTACGCATAGTTATGATGGCATGCCGATAATGATCAGATTTTACCTATTGAGTGTCTTCAGTCGTGGCGATGTCGCCGGATATCATGCTGAATGCTCCATTCGGGCTGTAAGTACAGCGATGCCTTGATCTACAAGATGATCGTATTGATCATACGTTTGAGTGAGCTTTTGATCTAGAAGGTATTGAACCACCAGTCTCGGTATCGCTTTTCCGCTTGGCTTGGCCTCGGCTCTCGCGCGCGCCCTTCTCCTGTGCCACTTTTGTGCTCTGACACAATCCTGTCGTGATGCGCTCGCCTGGAGTGTGCGAAACGAGCGTCGTTCATAGGGGACGGCGCAGCCCAGCCTCAGCTCGATAAGGCACCTCGAGCTTCCCTGGAGCTTCGGCAAGTTGTACCCGATTTCCTGCTGCCTCTGATGGTGAGATCTGCACCAGCTGAGGCTGTGCAGGCAGCTGTTCAGCTTGCTTTGCGAAGTACATCAATCCATGCCACTTATATTTCATCTTCCTTTCACTTGTTCATACCTTGATTGCACACCATCTACGCTGAACCTCATCTGACCACAGAAATCTCTCCGACACGATGACGAGGAACACTTACGACGGCCAGTCAGGGAACGACAGCCCGTACGGCTACCCCTCACAGCCACAATATGGCCAGCAACAACAATATAGCAATTATCCTCCAAATGATGGGCAGGGCTATGGTTATCAACAGCATTCTGCGCCAAGCCAGTCCGGCTATCATGATCAGCAAGGGTCCGCTCAGTCCTACTATGGTTCCAATGATCAGCCATACCAGCAATATCCACACGATCGCCCTCAAGAACAGCCTCCGAACAATTATTACCAGTCAGGTCCCGCGCCAGGCTACAGTCCCGCGCCAGGACAATACAGCCAGCAGCCACATTACGGTGGACCTCCACCGCAAGCTCATGACTATCCATCGTACGGCCAACAGCCGCCGCCACAGCAGTATAACGCGCAGCACTATGGCGGGCAGGTAGACGACTTTCGTTCCGGATTTGATCAGCCTCATGCTCCGCCAAACGCATCAGGACATTATGGACAGCCACCCTATCCTCCAGGATCAGAGCAAGATCGAGGGCTCATGGGCGCTTTAGCTGGAGGTGCAGCTGGGGCATACGGCGGCCACAAGATCAACCATGGCTTTCTTGGTACCATAGGAGGTGCAGTTGCTGGATCGATGCTTGAGGATACTTACAAGAAGAAGAGCAAAAAAGACAAGAAGCACAAGAAACCCCGCTCTCGACGTGGATCATCCAGCTCCAGCAGCTCCAGCAGTAGCTCGTCTGACTCTGATAGAGACAAGAGAAAGAAGAAGTCTGGTATGTCAGTTGCAGCAGGAAACTTCCATGCCAGCTCTCGCAACGTCCATCTCGAAGGTCATTCTTTATTAGTGGCAGAATGCGCTGACGTACATGGCTCACATCAGCGCACTACCATTGATCTGAACGACGCATTTACCAACACCAATGGCCGAATGCACTGGGCTCGAGGTGGAAACTTTGCCGGCAGTGCCAGGCATATCAGGTTGGCTGATGGTGGCAATTCTCTCGAGGCTGAGCTCGGCGATGGACGAGGTGGATGGATCTACAACAAAATCGACCTGAACGAGCGTATCACCAATGATAATGGCAGGCTGGAACTATTGTAAAGAAGGCGCTTGCCTTTGCGTGTAATGCAGCAGCTCCATTAGCAGCAATACAATTCGGCGGCGCACTAGCTCGTGTCGCTTCCACTAATGCAATAAGTGTCAATCACATGAGCTAAGTATCAGAGAAGCGTGTATTACCGTTTCCGCTGCACGCGCCTGCATGCATCAATGTAAACTCTGCACGTGAAAGGTGGGGATGCTGCAAGGTACAGTAGTACTACAGTACAACTTCAGAAGCTCCCTGGTACGTAAGAGCTCATGGGTATGAACAGTGAGGGGACTGTTGCACGACAACTCCGCTTCATGGGTTGTCTCGCTGCATGTCATCTTTCTGATGTGCTTACGATGAAGACAACAGTCCTCTGTCCTTTGATCGAGTAGCATCAAGAGGCTACTCCAACATCAACGGCACAGCAACACAATGACTCTACCAAGAATCACGTCCAGGTCACCCATGGTCTCCCTCAACTCCTTCACAAATCTCACATCAGCAAGGACCTGTACACGCACCTTCTCCACAAGCGCTCCCGTCCACAACGCAGACGGCGACACAGGCGGTACCCGATCCGGAGGCGAAGCAGCAGGCGACTCGTGGACAAGACGAGAAAAGGCAGCAGAGAATGTGTACATTCGAGCAAAAGAGAAAAGCATCTTGCTTTTGCTAAAGGAGAAGATCGCGGCGCAGGAAGCGATACTTGCGAAGGACAAGGCGATATTGGCGGCGATGGAGGATCAGTATGGGCGGGAGGTGGAGGGGAGGGATAGATGAATTAGGGAAGGTAGGAAGGTAAGGTAGTGGGGCGTTAAGAGGAGTGCACAGGTCTAATAAAGACATAGATTGCCGCTCACTATTAGCATTGGAGTCTATCTCGGTACGCAGATCAGTCTGTGGAGTTCGAGATCTCTTTCTTGCACTTGCTTTCGCAGTGCTAACCTGAGTTACACGTTCCCATGTCAGTAGTCCTTGCCGCTGTTATGAAGCCCGAGATCAGACAAAACTAGCATCGGATGCGTAAGTCTTTATAGTGAGCTTGAAAATAGTTCTTCATGGTTAAGTGTTATGAGCGCAAGAATGCGCAGCGTCGTGTAATGTCCATTGCGGATTATAAAGCTATGTTCATGTATCTTCATTCCTCATTTCTTCGTCAAGACAGATGTTGCTTCTCGCATGCTATGCCACTGCCTCTAGCACTTTCCCAGAATCTTCTCTTTCGAGCCTGCACTTGATCTTGCCAACATCAGATTCGTACGCACATGAGCCAGGCTGTTCGTACGTGTCAAACACGTCGGCTGCTTTGAGAAGCATTTCGTGGAGCGAAGTGACGCAGTCTGGCTCGTCTTCCAGGAAGCTTGATACTGCCTTTTCCACGTCCAATGTCCCACAGTCGATCAGTCGCTTCATACCGTCAAGCGATTTCAAAACATCTTCTCGCACAGATTGCTTCTTGACAGTGTTGAAGATCATGTCAAAGCTTGGCGAGAGGTGATCTGTGAGATCGTCGGCATTGCCGTCAATCGCATAGACAGCTCCGAGTCCCATCATATGTATCGTTCGCTGGAAAAGCTCTGGCTCGTCGTCCATGGTAGATGTGACGTATACTCTGGCGGCCGGTAGTGCTCGATGTATTAGCTGTACTAGAGCGGCACCAAGCTGCGTCTGTCCTCCGATGATCAATATTCGCTTGTTGTTATAGCTCTCAACTCCAGTGTCCTCAGCTGGTGTGGGCGAGGCTGTTGGCGTTCGCGTAATAGGAATGTGCAGCTCTTGTTTGAGGATTGCAGCGCCAGTCATCAGTGCTGTGAGGTACGAGCAGCCAGTCTCAGGTAGCATGTTACCAGGGAGCTCTAACGCTGATATCGTGGGTATTCGCAGGCGCAATGAGTCCTCGTGTGCAGATAAGAGACATGGCTTAGGCGGTATGAGGCAGGCAAGAATAGTGTCGCCAGGTAGGAACGGCGCAGTTATTGTGCTAGGGTCATCTACCAGCTCGCCAGAAACAGTAACTCCTGCAGATAAGGGCAATGCAAACAGATCAGGTCCTTTTGTCTGTGCTATGAAGTTTTCGGATCCGTTGCTGACCGAAGCAGCCGCTGAGAAGGACATGCATAATTCGTCTGGTGGTGGAACTGTGATGTCCAGTGTCGTGGGACTTTCTGATGCTGCTCCAATGTCCCCCATTTTCATATGCTGTTATTGCTAGAAGATACTATGCTGTGAAGTGTGGTTGCGAGTGTGAGTCAAAACATAGTTGGATTGGTGGATGTGGTTGTTGTATGCAAGTTTGGGCTTCAGGGTCTTGGGCTTCTACGCAATGGCTTCGAAATGCTGCATGTGCTGACTCGTGGAGCAAGCGTCTCATCATCGATCGGACTCCGGTAGGCACATCAGAAAACACAATGTGTGATGTGCTGAGTTCAAATTGCAGGACCTCGCGCACAGATGTGAACTCTTGTCAAATACACAAGTAGCATCTTTTGCCTTTTCGGAGTTCAAGCTCTCTCTTGTGCCAGAAATTCATCATCGTCAATGCCGATCATTGCCGATTTTCTGTTGCATGTCGCATTGCTCGCGATGGAATGTTCGGCGTTTTGCTGAAAGTTGTAATTGCACAGGATGAGCGTGCAAGATCGTGACAGCTGCGAAATGTGCAAATCTTTCACAGAAAGCTCGTGTCTGAATATGATATTCTACTTGCCTGGCGATCCCTTGACACAGACATCAGGTCCAGCTGGGTTGTCACTCAGCCGATTCTGCACAATCTTCCATACATTCAGATCGTATGCTTCTCCGATATGCCCAACAGGATCGTTTGGACAATAGTCTTGGATAAAACGGTTCTCGACTCCAGGCTCATTGACGAACGCCGTCTCAACAGGTGTGACCAACTCGTCAAACTTCGAGGTCAGGATAGTGTACTTGATAGAAGGCTGGGCAATGGCCCCGGTGTTCAAGCATTTGACCGCAGCGCCGTTGGTCACCAGGTCCGTACAAGCTCGGCAGCCGAATCCCGCAAGTGCAGCTTGGACGAGAGAGTTGGTGAGGTTGCCTCCGAGATAGCTCAGTGTGTACAGATTGGCAAAGGTGGTGCCGTGAGTTGGCGGTGCGATGGCAATGACGCGCTGCACGATATTGGCGACACCAGTGAACTTGGGGACGTACAGAGCTTGGAAAGCGCCTTCCGAATGACCAACAAAGTCAACCTTTGCGGCACCAGTCTTGGTCTGGACTTCTCGAACAAATGTCGCAAGCTCGATAGCCGAAGCATTGATGTAGTCAAGGCCGCCGACATAGGGAAAGAATGGGTAGTCACCATAGGTAATTGAGAAAGTGCAAAACTTTTGCGTTTTCAGGTACGACTCTAGATAGTTAAGATCCTCGTAGTAAGTCGCGCCTAATCCGTGCATGATGATTACCTAGAAGGTCAGCGCACGCCATCTATGCGCGTCCTAAGTCTGCCACTTACAGGATTAGGATGCTCCGTGCTACGACAGCTGAAATCATTGTGATTTGGAGGAGCTTGTCTTGCTTCGAGCACTTCTGCGTCTTGGGAGGCCACAGGACTCGCCGTAGCCACGCTGGCCGTAAGCAGTAATATGAGCGTTTTGATACTCATTGTGTGGGTATCTGAGGCCGTGCACTGGGTATGCTGTGTGATGTGAAGCTGGAGGATCTGAGCGCCGAACATTTTCCAGGACGCCTCTGTCTGCTTCTTATGTGCGCTGATCTGCAGTGATTAGACTCAGCGCCATCTTTGCAGAGCCATTCGAACGCATTATTGGCTGTCCGCGCTGCCCCGATGCAGATAATACTGCAGAGTGAAGATGCTGCTTCGGGACGCAGGTCAGCCTATGACCATGCGCAACCATTGCTTGATGGTCACCAGAATCTCCCCGGTGTAGTTAGTCAAACAAGAGGTCCTTTATTGATGCAAGGCGATGGAGCAACGCCTCAGCCAGCATCGGATGATCGACCTCACCGTTCCAGCCGAGACGCGCAGCCACATGCGAGCAAGTCCGTCATCGTCGACATTGTAATCATTTCATCACCTTCCGTGCATGAACGCTCATAGGCCATCGCCGCTACAAACATTGTCTTGTTGCCGATGCCATATCATTGAAACGAAGTGTAAGATCAGAAATGCTTGGCCTGCACAACGTAACGCACGGACTCTTGGCACGGTGACGGAACCGCACACAGTGAGATGAGCGTCTGCGTTCGCACGGCTTCGTGCATGGGATATGCCTTTCCATCATGAGCACGACTCTGTCTGCCAGACTGTGGATTAGCTCGGCCTTAATGTCGTGCCATGTCCTTGAAGCGTGGGGGCTATACCTATTGGCAAAAACAAGCCTCCGATGGCTTCTCACCAAGTCTTCTGCTAGAATCATGGAATGAATCATAGTAATTTCCCAATCGCAGCCCCGAAGGACATCCTACATCATGCTGCGGACCGAGCACTACGACCTGCCTTGCCTTGTCCCAGGTCATAGCCGGCGTCTCATGTCAACACAGACATATATCGGCCTACTCAGCGGCGAGTCCAGGAGATCGTGAGCCTGGCTGGCGCTTACGAATCACAGTGCTGAAGCTGTATAAAAGCAGTTTAGAAGATATAAGGCGTTCTTCCTTCAAGCAGCTTGGGCATTTCTGCTCTTGTTGTCAACAATTCATTGGATACGAGTACTGACGACTGTCGATTGAGTCTTGCACAGATGACTGTGATCCGCATCGTCTTCGGACCTTCCATCTCTATGTAACTTGGCACGGCGCAATCATGCTCGTTCCTGAAGCTTAGCATAAGCTCAGTCCGGTCAGGAAGTGTCCTCAGAAATGAGTAGTTTTGGAAGCCTATCAATTCTTGCAGATCAGCGCACTCATGTGAGTCAAGCAAACTCATCAACGAGCATCGCGACGTCCCCCTCTTTCCTCAGGGGCGAATCTTCGCAAGTCCTCGGCCTGACTGTCATCTGAGCATCGGAGCTGAGGCACAACACGGAAAAGGCATGCTCGAGATGATGAGCATGGGCTGCACCTACAGAAGCTGGCGAAAGCGCTGGAAGACTCCCGAAGTACGAGAGCAGCTTCACATAGAATTCTTGCTTGTTATCCAGTACTCCAACGGCGTGGAGCTATTGGGGAAGACTGCTAGGAGAGCTGGGCCGATGCCATCATGCTGGGCCACGACCGAGGGGCGTGAACAGAAGGTCGATAGTGATGTTGAAGAGCAAATTGATCTGTTGTGGTAGCTGAAACAACGCGCCAGTACTTGAAAGATTATGTCCAGTAGAAGCGCAACAGAAGCATTGATCAGCTTCCATTCACCCTGCATTTCGGTTGTTCAGTTCCCCAGCCCAGCGCAGCAGACTCTTCTGAACTGCTTCTCTGCTCGCCATATCACACACTAAAAGCTTCATCTCATCACGCATCTCTCGGGACCGACATGAGATGAGCAGAATGTCGTGGGAGTGCTGTAGCATGGGTATCGTTAGCATAGCATGATTTGTATTTGTCCCTGGATAGCTTGACTAGTTCTGCCAAAGCGCTCTCTTCGACTTGCCCAGATCGTGCGGCAAGGGACGTCCCAACGCGTCGTCAGCGGCAATGGAGATAGTCCGTCATCTCGAACGCGTCTATAGGAGCCGTGTCGATTCCAGATTCAGCTTCCCCAGAAGCCATCCGCGCCGACGACTTTGTGGCGTTGTGCGTGGCGCCACGTGGGAGCACTATAGACGGACCCTCCCAGGTCTCTCTGCCACGGCCACTATCGACGCAAAACGCCGCCAGCGTTGTTAGCACCTGCTACTCTAGTACTCGACAACACCTTCCATAACCTTGACTGCGCTGCCACCAAGCTCAACGTGCTCAACAGATTTGAGATCCGAGGTCAATGTGACTGTGACCTCGATGTCCGACTTACGCCCCATCTCCACGCCTTGGGTGATCGAAAATTGCGTGATTTTGCTGCCTCCACGCTTGACCGCAGCATAGCACGCAAACGCACAAGCAGCGGAGCCTGTAGCTGGATCTTCGAAAAGGCCTTCGATCATGCGGGATTGAACTCGGACACGTTCTATATCGCCATCTTTGATTGGTGCAGATGTGTAGACATAGTAGTACGAACCAGAGAATCCGGTATTCCACTCATCATCCAGCTTGGGCTCCGGTCTCTTCGACGTGCCCATGGAAGCGAGTACGTCAAGACTCGGCAGCTCGACAGCGATGAAGTTCATGCCTTTGACGGGGCTAACTATCGTAATGTCTTTCTGCACAAGAGGAGTGCTTTGCTCGAGAGACGGCTGCAGGGAGTAAACATCCTCAACAGTGAAGGGATACTGTGTATGCTCGTGAAAGCTATGCGCGATACCAGCTTTGGCGATACCTGTTGCTCGATTGTATGTGAGCTCCATAGGTCCGGCATTGGCGATCAAGCGACCGTGGCGCGAGTCAGAAGAGCTGTCGGCGGACAGATTGCTCAGAGCGTACACTGCCGCACCGATCGTCGGGTGACCTGTTGCCCCATCAGTACATTGCTAGTGAGGACGGGGATGCTCCGACTCTTCGTGTTGGACGTGCAACACTTCGGCCAGTATGGCAGATATCTCCCCGGACGTGGTTATTACCTGCGAATGGTATCTCGGCGTTGGTCAAGAAAATTCTGACTCGCCATTCTTGCAGCCCATCAGCACTGGACTGTGCATCATGGAGAAAGATTGTCTCGCTCAGATTGAACTCCCTGCTGAACATCAGATCTGATCATCGTCGCCCGTTGTGAGGTAAGTCGGCAAGTCCTGACGGCGGACTGGAGCTGAGCTTACAGCACCTCACCTCGCGATCTTCTGCATCTGCTCTGTTGAGACATCCTGGCCTTCGGGTACTCTCACCACCGCAAGTGGATTTCCAGCATACTTCTCCGTCGTAAAGACATCTAGCGTCACAAAGTTAAGCTGCGGCATATCTGTAATCACAACTCTATACGCGACGTTGATGCTTCGCACAGACTTGCGTGCTTGCTTGTTGTTCCGGCGTCAAATAATGTGATGGACTGTGCAGCAGCCAATTCCGAGCTTCGAATTGACTTTCGCGTGGAGGAGTCCAGTGCCCACGTTGTCGGGTCGTCTCCGTGCAGGCTTGGGAGATATGCCGAGTCAGGTGATAGTCGGGAGATGCGCAGTGGCGCCTGAACGACGGAGCGATGAGATGGCAAAGGTCAAGAGAGGCGATACGGTGCTTCTTGTAAATTTATGCGCTTGTGTTCGGATGACTGCGAGGCAGCTGGAGCGGAGTCAGAGCTGGAGACGACGCCCTCCCACGACATTTCCGGCTTCGGCCTAGACATGAGCAACAGAGCGAAGAAGACTATGCGCAGAGTGATGAATCTGCATTGCCCTTCTCCACCTGCTTGACAGCGGCCATCTGGCGGAGACAAATCTTGTATCTAATGTTGTTGTCATTCCTCAAGGAGCTGGTCGTGCAAGTTGGGCTGTTATGCATGGCACACGCGCATCAGGCAGCAACACAGCACCTGCAAGGCAAGTACGCCCCAAGCAAGTGGGTATACAACAGGAGAAAGACAGAGTGAAATTGACAGAAACATGACAGCGCAAGAATGAATGGTCACAAAACATTTCATCCCTGTTTCTCTAGCCTCAGGCATGACAAGATATCTGGTACCAGGGAGGCTTTGACAGCTGTCACCAGGCTCATGGGAAACCTTGCGAAGGATCGTTAATCTCACATCATCTCTCGATCGGTGCGATATAGTCCAAAAGCCGTTGTGCAGTCCACTGGAATAGCCTCAATGGAGAATTTCAAATGCAGCAGATCGTGGTATAAGTCAGACAGGCAGGAACGGCCGGCTCGTGCTCTGAGACATTTGTGACAGATTGAGGTATGCCGAATGGACGTTCTAGAATCGATAATGGAAAGACTGGCTGTGCAAGTCAGCTGAGCAGGAAGCGTTGTGAGAACGATAGCGGGTTGTCTGGTCGATGCATCATAGCATTGCTTAGAGCTATATACGGCAACGGCATTGATGGTCGTTGTCAACAAAGCCAACTGCTGTCATCCAAGCCGTGCATCATCGTGCCAACTTCTTCTCCAAAGGTCAAAGGCAACCAACAACACCTTCGCTCGTCACAAAAGACAAATCCCATTCCGAGAGAACTCCTTTCGTACTGTAGATCTATTCCGTGACCATGCAGTAATACAATTAGCTTTTCCCACCGTTCCTTTCCTTTTCGTCCGTGAGAACTACTGATCTGTTCGCATGGTCTTCTCAAGACCAGCTCCACCTAAAACAAAAGAGACTTTTGCACAAGGTCCAAAGGAACCACTGCTCCGTGTAATGCATCAAACGGAATCAGAGCGAGCCAGCTCTGTCCATGCTCATCGTAATATCGTTGCAAGTCGTAGAACACAAAATGAAGCGCCGTGAGAGGTCGAAGTGAATGGCGAAGAGCAGCTACACTTCATTGCTCGCTCGCTTGCCGTTCTTCTCGAGCGCCATACGAGCCTCGATCGCTGCGCGTTCTTTGCGCATCGTTTCGACATCAAAGGTAGGTGTAGTGGGCTCCGGCCGACTACCAAGACCAGAGGATTTGCGCTCGCTCAATGCACCCAGGCTGCGCATCTTCCTGAGAAGTGGTCGTGGCTTCTCGAGTGGAGGCGATGTAATGGGCTCTTGATAGTCGTAAATCATCTCGGTAGCCTCGGTCCTGCTACGTCCAATAGATTTCAGTCCTCGTGCAAGTCGCTCCATGCCTGTGCCACGCCGACCTCCAGAGGGAGTCTTGGGCCGGTTGGCATCCACAGGTGAGACAGGAGGCAGATCTGAGCCACGAGTAGTTGGCCTTTGCTCGAGACCAGATGCGCTACCGAAGCTGTTGGTGGAGTCCACTCTCCTGCGCAGGTTCTCTGTGCTCGTCGCGCTTCCGAAGCTGACGCCAGAATCAGCCTTCTTGCGGCTACGCTGCTCAGGGTTGAGAATGCTGTCAAAGCTCGCACCCGAATCAGGCTTGCGGCTGTGTCGTGTAGGGCTTCGTGGTGTGTCAACATACGCGTCGGAGCCCACGTGGATGCACTCATTGATCATGCTGTTGGCGACCTGAAGGTACATGCTGAGGTTGCGCACAACAGCTTCCCAGCCGTTGACGTCCAGAGGAGCCTTTCCTTGTTGCATGAGATTGGTGAGGATGCGAGGTCCACTCTTCTCAACAGCCTGAACGTACTTGAAGAAGCCATCACGCTGAGTCTTGAGCACAGCAGGTGTCAGAAGTGTTGTAGGCTTGGCTTGGTCAGTAAGGCCGGCTGGAGGGTAGAGAGTGTTAAGCATTGCGATGCAGTTATGCTTGTGAAAGGGCTGCAGTGAAAGCTCGTTGATGAGAATCCAGCGTCGAATGCCGATCCAGATCTGCGTGTACAGCTGGTCGATTTTCTTTTCCTTGTCCTCAATTGACTTGACCCACTGCAAGCTGCGCGATGAAAGACGTGCAGCGTCTCGGTCAAGTGCATCACGATCGATGCCGAGTCGATTCATTGCAGATGCAGCTTCCCGGCGTCTGCGAGTCTCCAGATCCTTGAGATAGTCCAGCCCAGTAAGTGCCTGAGGAAAGTCGACTCGAGGCAACTGCGATGGAAACGTTCTCTGCACAAAAGCGGTGATAAATTGAGGAGGCATTGATGTGGGCTGATTGTTGAGCTGGGACAACTGCGACATCAAGCTTTCGGTCAGGGATTGGGTCGATTGAGTGTCGGAACTGAATGATCCTTGTGATAGTGCAGGCGAGTGGCCATTGCTGGAAGAAGTGGTACTGCTCGCGAATTGCTTGGGAGCGCAATTCAAGTTGTACATGGTGCGTAGTGGAATCTCATAGCTGCCTGGATATGAGAGAATGTGATCCAGAATGAGCTGATATGATGAGCCGTTAGAAGAGACGGACGAGCCGGACGAGCGATTGTGCGTTGCCATGATGGAGAGAGTGAAGCACGGTCTGACGCCGTCTGCATATGCAATGGCAGTGGCGAGTAAGCGCGAGATGAAATGAATCCGTGCTGCAAGTGAAGAGAGAAAGTGGGTGGCCGATGCGTCCAGATGTATCCAAGCGCAGGTGGTGTTGTTGTGTTGATCAGCTGGTTTGCAGGTCGTGTCCCAAAGAGCACAGTGCCAATGTAAACGGTAGAAAGACCAGCGGGTCGTGACTCCGGATCTGCTGCAGGGTCGTTGTTCGAAGTCGCAATAGCAGACCGTGGTATTGCTGGAGGATGGCGACCCAAGGAGTGGTGTTTGCAGAGACAAGGGTCGCGGTGCAGGTCTGGAGTTGATGATGGGCGCGGGAGTGTTTCTGTGGTGTTCGAACGGCGCCAGAAATGCGGCGCGGATAGTGGCCTGTGTGGATTGACGCGTGCCGACCTATCACGGACTTGGGGCCTTTCTTCTCGCTTCTGCACGAGCAAGCAGAATTCTTCAAATTCCTCCTTCCTTCACACCCCACACGGCTGCAGCAGGATTTATGTGGATGAAGGCATGATGGAGGAGCAGAACAGATGCTTCTGAAAGTGAGGCAAGCGCGGTAGTCGCACCTCCTCAATCTTCACCTGCACCACTCGTTCGCACCGTATCGCACTGCTTTTTAATCGGCTTGTCTACTCACGGCGATACTTTGTGGTGGGCTGCTAGACAGCACGCTAGCAGGCCTATCCGCCGGGACATGCAGGCAAATGTCCGTGCCAAAGTGTCGGTACTTCACGCCAACCACATCCAGCTAGACACAGGGGGCTGGCCGCGAGGCTAACAGTGACTCCCGAGACTTCGACTCCATCAAAGCCGTCGCGTTTGCCTCGATACTTCCGACGACTCCTCGTTGAGCCGCGCGCTGTTGAGACCCCGGAGGTCTAGGTTTCTTCACCCCGCTGTGCTGCCCGATCCGGTGCAGAGCAGTGCCCGTCAGAGCCAGAAGGTACTGTGTGCTCGCGTGCCAATGATGAAGTATGTTACTATAGGGCGACTATCACGCAGAGCAATCAGAGATAGCAGCGGACCCAGCCGACTACCGCTGCAAGACGAGAGATGGCAGGTGACGCGTACTCCTTTTTGCCAAGTATGTCCAACCTTGGCGGCACGTGCAGACGCGCCAAGATTTTAGGGGTCACCTGTCCTCATGACGCGTCACTTTTCAATTTTGATTTTTTTTCTCTAAATCCTACTCTAAATTAAAGAAGAATTAATTAGACTTTATTTAAATCCTATTTAAATCGTATTTAAATCTTAATTAAATTCTATTTAGGTACTATTTAAATAGGATTTTAATATATATAACCTTCTAACGCTTTAACTTTATTAGCGTAATTCTTATATATATAATCTCTTATATTACTAAGGCGTTAATATAGAAGATTAGTATATATAGCGACTATATATACTATATTAAAAATAGCAAAGATTTATAGATTCTACTAGAGATAGAAGTAGTAAGTTATTTAAATACGATTCGAATACGATTTAAATAGTATTTAAATAGGATTTAGATACTAATATAAAGATCTTTATATACGAGTAGGTCTATTATATTAAGAAAGAGAATAGTAAGATTTATAGAATAAGAGATTTAAATTATATTTAAATCGTATTTAACTAATATTCGAATAGAAACTCTACTCTAATCTTAGTAATATAAGAGCTTATATATATAAGAATTATACTAATAAAGTTAAAGCGTTAGAAGGTTATATATATTGAAATCCTATTTAAATAGTACCTAAATAGGATTTAATTAAGATTTAAATACGATTTAAATAGGATTTAAATAAAGTCTAATTAATTATAAATTAAATATATACGCGGCTATAGGTAAGGTGTCGCGAAGTTAATAGTTTAGGAAGTTAGTAGATAGTCATGTCACCTCTGCGGGGGTCATGCCAAGACTTGAGGGGTCACGTTATTCAAAAAGGAGGACGCGTCACCTGAAGCCCGGCAAGACGAGCATAGGAAAGCAAGAAGGTGAGGCTGTGTACCGGACGCGTCTCGACGCGCTTCGACATCCTCAGCTCCGATCTGGACTCTGCGCCATGTACGCAGTACGGTACGACGGGTTTGTTGTTCGAGAGGTTCCTGCCCCGTCCTCACTCCTGGTCCGTGGGCTCTAACAACACCAGTCTCAGTCGGGACAGCACACACTAAACATCAGCTATCCTGCCCACTACGCGGGTATCTACTGCTGCTTGCCGACGAAACGGATCAAACAGGAGAGCTCAAATATTCATTTATGCTCTACTCGACATCACAGTGCAGTGGCTAAGTAGCTAAATCACCAGCAAGGCTACACTAGAACGATGCAGGCGTGACGAGGCTTATGAGCTTCAGACGGGAGTCGTTCGTCTTTCACATGCAGCGGCCATCAAGGACACGTTTGACTGAGCCCCTCCTTTTCCGCCTGAGCTCTCCACTTCCCTTGGGAAAAGTCCACATTGATTCAAGAGAGCGCCCGAAACGGAGGTGGGTTGACTCGTTTTAATACGCATTCACTGCAGTCCCTGTCAACCACGGGCAGACGTGGGCAATATCATTATGTCCATGGGCCACTTCCATCGGAAGAAATCGCAGCTACAGAGCAAAATCTGCACTCTGCAAGATCATCTACGGTACTATCGATGATCCCGCGTCGCGGAATGTTTCTTGCATTAACTCTTGCATACTCGCTGCATACCGCGAACCCTCCTGCATGTGAGAGCCGGAGCAGGAAATGTGAGGCTTTCTCAGACAAGATCTGCAAGCTCCCTGGTCTGCAGCTGCAGCTCCACTGACTTCCGGCCAATATGCTGGGAAAAGTCTTGTCTTCACGCTCTGATAGGAGCGCCCGTATTCAAGCAATGCTGTTGGCTGAGCGCGCTGGCTTTTTGTTACGAATCACGAATGTTGCAGCTCGCTACCGTCAGCTCTTTGCCGACATGTAGACAGCTAAGGCCGCCCACCAAGTACGACGTCTGAAAGTAGAAGGAGCAGGCACAAGAATGGTCCGTTAGTTTGATGGTGCGCATTAACATAAATGGAATGTTCGTGGTGCGTCAAGTCGTACATGCAGGCTAAGGCTGCTACCTCTTGACGAAGGCAAGATGAACACCACCTGCAGGTTGAAGGACGATGTCGGCCTTGAAGCCAGGATGCTCGGTCATTCTGCTTTCAACTCTCTCGAATGATTGAAGAATGCGGACGACCGTGTAAGCCATCTCGGTCAGCGCAAACTGTTGACCTATACAGATGCGAGGTCCACCATTGAAAGGGATATATGACCAAGACTTTGGTGTCCAGTTGTCCCTACAAACAGGTCAGCACACGAGCCATTAAAAGCGCACTGAGATGCCTGCTCAACTTACCATCGCTCTGGCACGAATGCTAGATGATCTGGGAACCCACTTGATGTGTCAGGATAAATATCTGCCCGGCGCTGCATCACGAACGTGGAGTACCCGATAGGTGTGTCTTTCGTGATACCAATTGGCTCTGTGCCATCTGGCCCGCCACCATGAGGTAATGTGCAGTCCTGGAGGGCTACTCGAACGTTGTATGGCACGACGGGATACAAACGCAGCGTCTCGTTGATGGCATGGTTGAGATATCGCATTGATTTCAGATCATCGTAAGTGGGCTCCCGATGTTCACCGACACGGCCGACGATCTCCTCACGCAGCTTCGCCACAATTTTGGGGTTCTGGGATAACTCGTAGAAGAGCCACGATAGTGTAACGGCGGTGGTATCTCGACCGGCAAGTAGAACCGCGACCAGCTGATCTCGCAAGACCTGTCTATCGCGTGTGTATGCGGCAATGGCATGGAGGAAAGTATAGCCCTCGTCAGACTTGGTCTTCTTCTCGAGCTCATCTGGTGGCAGTGCAAGCGCCTGGTCGATATAGCGATCCGTAAACTTGTTCAAGATGTCCAAGGAAGCGTAAAACGACTTCTTGGGCACGAAACCACGGATCGGACCAGCCCTCGCGATGGTGGCCTGGACTCTTTGGACTTCAGCGAAAGCTTGAGCAAATTCGGTCTCCCCGTTGTCGAGGCTGCCCACGCCGGTTCCGAAGAGGAAGTCCGTGGCTGCGTCGAGTGTGAACCTGTAGATCAGGTCGTCCACGCGTACGGTGGCTCCGTTGCTATCACCTGCCAGCATGGGCAACAACTTCTGGACATGATGCTCGAACTTCTGAAGGTCCGACACTCGATCTTTAATGAATTGTGGACGAAGCAACTGTCTAGAGTTGTGCCAGATGTCACCATCAGTCGTGAAAATACCTGTCAGAACGTTTTAGCTAAGTCTCTCAACATTGTAAGAGCCAGTGCAAGAGCCAGTTGGAGGGCAGAACATCGAAGGAATCTCGAATGCAACCACGCCACCACGTGGTCCATCAGCCAACATCGGAGAAAAGGCATTGCATCTTGCAGCAAGCACGTAGCTGACAGCTGACGGTTTCGCAGCGTGCAATACCGGATGACAAATCCGTCTCCCCTCGTATGACCTTCTCGATCTGGATTCAGAGCGGTTCCCATGTGGCCAGAACAGGCCCCACAACTCATGCAGTCAGACCAAGCCACACCCAGACTTATGCGCATATCACGAACACTGGCTATGCTGGTGACACGACTGCTCCATGCCACCACGCCGCAACCAGAGCTGCTGTCGCCGCCCACCAAAGGCTGTTCACTTTCACCAAGCCACGACCGTGAGCGGCCGCCGGTATTGCGTTTCCGACACTGCTCTTGCCACATGCTGCCATGCTTTGCACTTCACGTGGTATCAATCCCATGTGGCACAATGACATGCTGCCCCGTCACGACCACATCCAGTGTCTGCTCTCCTTTGGTCGCAGCGCATTGGGGCAATGAAAGAACGAGATCGAGAACTTACTCAACCCAAGGAAGTCCTTCCACTCCTTTCTGAACTGTGGCCCTTTACCATAGTCTGCAAACTGCGTCGCCAGGATGGCTTTGACATTCTCCTCGTCGGCGGTGAAGACTATCCTGCCGCCGAGCGTGATCGATTCCACGGTATACGGGTATTTCTTATCTCCTGTCTTCTCAAACATTTTCCACCAGAACTCGTGGTTGCGATATTTACTAAAGTACCAGAGCGCTTGAAAGAGCATGCCCAGGTTGAAAGGTGTGTGCGTGCGAACCGATGTGGCGCGCTTTCCTAGACGGCGGATTCGGCGTTCCTGGTCGAAGTGTGAGAGGATTTTGGTCAGGAAGACGCCGATGATCGCGAATGTGAAGACGTTGCACAATAGCGGCGAGCCATAGTATCGCGGAAGGACGCTGTAGGTCGTGTAGCCCAGCGCAGCGTGCGTGATGGTCAGCCAGAAGAGGCGGTCGTAAAAGTAGTAAAGAAACATCTTCGCTGGCGGCGGGCAGCAGCAGCAGCAGTACCAACAAGGACAACTTCGAAGATGCTTGTGGATGTGCACGACTTACATGTTGCCAGCAGGCGAGACCTGGCCCTACACTTCATATAGATTCTTGCGCGTCAAGTCTCATTCTCATGGGTGGGGAAACACACACATGTGAAAGGTCGCTAAGCACAAAGAGATGTCACGCGCTGCCGTCTGCCGCGGTAGTTCTATGTGGAGAGACTTTCTGCGATGTAGCCAATCGCTGCTGCTGCATAGGCCAATTGAGTTCGGGTATGAGGCCCTTGTGCTCTGCGTTTTGTGCATGGCATTACTTGCGAGTTGTTCATATTCGCAGTGTTTGGCCCACGAGCTATACGACTGCGAGCTCTTGTGTCACAACGCCGTCGCAGGGCTTGGCTATCGGTGACTCTCGCGTATGTCTACGAGATCGACGGCATGTTATACTATGCCGATTGAGTCGTTGGTGAAGAGTTGGGTTACACGATGCAAGAAGCGGACACAGACTTGATGAATGCGCGTATGATGTGGACAATGATGAGCAGAGCTTGATGCCTGCAGACAAGTTGACGAGCATAAAACTCACCAATGTGGGAAGGGCTGCTCGATGTGCACAACGATGGGATAAACTATTGGGCAAGCATTCCTAGTCGATTGCAGTCGTGCTGACAGAGAAATGGGCGATATATGGCGTCTCCCTTGGCACCATTTGTTTCTATATCTACAGTACTTCACAATACGGGGCAACGAACCTCAAACGATGGTCGGGCCGAACATACTCTACGCGTTCAGGCTTAGGCTCCTAGCTCGCTAAATCACCATGCCAGAAGAGCGATGCTTTACGCGCCTAATCACTAATCCATATCATATCACTCCTCGACAAGGACCAATATAGGCAGGCACGTCTTTGTCGTCATGGCAGCTGAGGACTAAGCGCTGGAGCGCTTACCCATCAGTGCTATCGCCTACATCGCACGAGAACGAGAATCACGAGGTGTTGTGCTGTGCCAGCCAAGCGAACATCGACCCGGCGGTCGAACGTCGGATGCGCATGCAGCAAGAAGTAATCACGCCGCTGAACGCTCAAAGGGCTAATATTACAGTAGCTATAGTGAACAGAGCGTGAGCTCTTGAGACATTCAGACGAGAGTAGGACTACCCATTAGCAGGGCAGCTCTTCGTAGGACGACAGCACAGCGCACCGCAGAAGCCAGTGGAGCTCATCTTGGTCGTACTGTCTGAGGAGTGAGTCAATGCTACATCGCGATCTCTTCATTGTCATTCGGGGCTTAAAGAGGCAATACCAGCCATACTCATCCAAAGCTTGGTAGCTACTATTCGCTGACGACCAGAAAGCCCGTTTTAGCTGCTAGGCGCAGCAGCGAGCAATTCGTACACTTTGTGAGATGTACCAGACTTGGCGAAATCAGTAGTGTACTTGTGGCCTCAGCGGCGCGCATCACGCACGTCTGGTGGTCACGGTCTCACGGAATTTGGCCTTCTCGGTGTTGAAGAGAGTGGCTTGCGAGTGTCTTAGTATGCACATGTTCAATACCTACGATACTACGAGCATGAGCTTCGAGTCGGCACTGCCAGGAACCTGTCTTGTAGTGCCAAACTGTCATCGAGATGGTGAACAAGTTCAATCGAGTACCTTGACATGCTACACGATCTGTATCGTGACAAGCAATTCGATATGCACCATGTCACTCGGCCTGGTATAATTGACTGCTATACCATTTCTTGGCAGTGCGTTAGGGTTGGCAGCAAGAACTGGTGGGACGTCGACGATGATGCGTAGTGGATAGAGGTGGCGGATAAGAAGAACGCGCGAGGCTCTCTAGGTGCTTATATTATATTGTTTGATTATTCTGGAAACTTGTCGGGGGGGATATCGGTGGTGATGTGAAGAAAACTTGTATTCAACGACATTGCCGAAATCCTCGATATACTGCACGATGATCACTATGTCACTGTTTTTGCAGTGGTCTTGCCGAAAACTCCTGCACTGGTATCAACATGGGCAAGGAGACGAACGTTAATGATCGCTCACACGTAGCGGACAGATCATGGTTCAAGCAATGTCAGTCGTGGAGATGAGCTCGAGCTGGCCCTACGTTTTGCTTCGACTATCACTGGTTTACGGCGAGGAAGCAGTTCAGATTTACTGCCTGAACCAGACTTTTCACCTGTAACGGCACTTGAATCATTTCGTAGCATTCGGATGCCGTCCCCAGTACACTGTAGCCGTTGCGACCCCGCCAACATCGTCGTGGCTGCTCTATCCCTTGCCCCAATTGGATGGCAGCAGGACCCGAACCTACTCATCGGGGCCTATGTCACTGCATGCGCGCTTTCCACAGACGCTGTGTGCATACTGAATATGAGCGCTAGTCTCAATAGTTCTCGACACGCAAGTGAGCCCCTTGATAATTACTGGATGGGCTGGGGACATAATCGCTAGCTGTGCGTGCTCACGGTCACGACTCTGTCTGATAGTGTCAATTATAACTTCCGTAGCTTTCAGTCTTCTCTCTCGTTCACAGGCAGATGCTTTGTAGCCTTCACGTATGCCCTTGGTTGCCAGGATTTCCGCAGAGGAATTTCTAGGATGTGTTTCCTCCTAAAGGTCATCGTCTCGCCGTTAGCCAGGCCGATATAGTCGTCGAATCTGTATCTCGGCTGAGTAATGCCCCAGTGGGTGCCATTTTTGATCTTGGTGATGATGAAGTAGATTGCTTCCCAACCGCCCTTCTCCATGTTGCCAATAAGGACGCGAACTTCGCAGCCTGGTATTAGGGCCATGATATGCTGAACTCGGAGCTTGTCGCCGGACCACTCACTGACCTGCCGCGCTGGCTGTGGTGCTAGGTTTGCCGATGGCATCTTGGGATCTGCAGCACATTGACTTCGCTCGATATCTTGGGATGAAAGTAGTTGTTCCCGGATTCAGATGTACAAATTTTCAACCGAGCGCCACACAGTGCAGCGCAGAGATTTGTAAGATACATATCAGGCTGATTGTGCGTAACTCAGCATTCAGTAAAAGAGGATTTGCTACGAGCTGCTGTCAGCTTGATAGAGTGGTACGGGATTGGTTCGAGCAGCTGAGTGAATTGGTGGACCGTAAAGTCTGTCGTGCCCTGGCATCACCTACAAAATCCGGGCTTCACATCATATCGGCCGTACTAGTGATCAAAAGTTTTGTGATTCAAGAAGAACTTGACATGCACCGCAATACGAAGTGATTCGCGGAGCGAACTGCGATGTGTGACACCCTGTTCACAGGTCCGAAATGGTTAGTGCTTCCAGGATCATCGGAAAGCTCCATGGCCCGAACTCTCTACCGAGAGTTTCTTGTCGATCTGGGATCTGCTGCAACGCATTGAAATTCAGTGGTCTTGCTGCTCATGGCCCTGTACTACGCATGAGCTGTAAGATGGCTCAAGATGGGCTGTATCTCGTTGCTGATGGTCCATATCGACCCGTCCGCGCGTGGTGGACGTGTCAGCGGCAGAAGCAGCCGCAAGGCGCAGATGTGTTCAGCGATGATGTCGTTGGAGTATGACGAAGCGGCAGATGGCGTCTCTGCCGCTTCCGACCGTAGCGAGGATGGATTGATGGAGCCTCGTCTAGATGGTGCATCTTTCTTGATGAAATTTGCAGCGCGTTGATGTCTTGATTTTCAGCCCGAGAAAGGTGGTGATCGCGTATGTGACTGTATAGAAGTGTGTTCTTGCTGAAAGGGAGAACTTTCTTGTGCAGGCAATAAGAGGTGTGCAGAGTGAGAGGAAAGATCCACCAGCACAGGGCAAGGCAAGGGTGGATTTCGACTCTACGTCACCGCTTCCAACGGATGTGTGCACTGGATGGGTCTTGGTGCGTGTGTGTCTGCTGTGTCTGTGTCTGTCTGTCTATTCGCTCTTACGATTTGGCGAGTTCAGCGCCGATTCTATGTCCACCTACACGCCTCGATGAGCGCTTGGCTCACTGTCACCACGACTTCCCCACCACCTCTGCCCATTGCCACGCTGTTGTCGTATGCGCCGGCTGCTCGAGACGCGCGCAGGTCGGGCGGAGGAGTGCCAGCAGCAGTAGCGCGATGAACTCGTCCCTGCCGCGCCAGGAGACCCTCCAGGACACCTGCGACAACGACGACACTGACCCTACGCCCACCGATCTACCTGAACGTCGCAGCGCGCAGCAAGGGCTGTCTTCTGCACGCCCTCAGCTGGTCAGATCGCCACCAGGACGACTGTCCGAGCTCGGCCTGGACGGCGAAGACGAAAGGCAGAGTGAGGCTGAATCCACTGACGACGGCTCCAACAACGATGACGGCACGACGAAGAGCTCCACGAGTACAGAGGCAGCAGCAACGGGCGAGCCCAAGAGCAGGCAGATGTACGGTGTGCTGCCACAGCCGCAGGGCAACCTCGCCGATCTCAAGACTGCTCTCAAGCGCGCTCAAGTCCGGCCGCGCAACAGTTATGGCACCTCCAGCACGGCAGGAAAGGGCAAGCGCGTTTCGCCAATCAAGGAAGAGACCAGCGGCGACTCTCCCGTCTCTTCTCTCAATGCTGTTCTTGGCCTGACTGAGCCTGTGCGCACCACTTCAACTGAGTCTACCGAGTCGGCACGTACCATCAGAGGGAGCGTTCCTCCAACACCGTCAGGCAATATCCCCTTGAGGACGCCTTCATACCCGTTCCCCTATGTACCGGGCACACCACGGTCATGGTCGCAGAACTTTCATCAACCCTTTACTGCATTGTCCCCCACCGTGACTAACCAGGGGCGAGCCGAAGATGAAACGCCCGGTGCCAAGTCTAGCTTCAGTGTGCTCTCTGGTGGAAGCACGCCAGCAGCGAACAGCGCATTCATGCCTCCTGGATCAAGTTACGAAAGCCCTGAGGATCCACGCTACCCGACGCCCAACCTGTATGACCTTGTGCTGCAGCTGAACACAGAACCGGGTTTGGATCAGTGGTGGGCGACCGTGACCAATATTCTTCACGATCACTTTACGGCTGAGCGAGCCTCTCTTGTGCAGCCACTTGATCCAAGCGACATCGAAAATGTGCCGTGGGGTCAGAAAGCCACGTTCAGCATGAACGGACGAGAAGACTTTGTGCCTCCAAGCGCGTTTGAGCAAATGGACGCCGCTGGATCACACAGGCCGGACATTCACATTCGAGAGCCTAGCAGTGATGTGGTCAGTGATACGCGGCCGCAGAAGCTTCATCCAGAAAGGTTACGACCTCGTCTGGAGGCTAGGCATTCATATGCTGGCCATGGTCGCGAGGTGCGAGACGTGCTGGGCGCTCTGAATGATCCCCCGACACGGACTGGTCCTCGACCACCAGGACCACAGCGAACGATGACACACACGGCTGGCACGATACCATCTGCTTCCAGCACCGACATGCCACCGAAGAGATTCCCCTCGCTGACCAGCGTGCGACAAGGCTCGTTCAACGATCCAAGTTTTAGCAGCCTTGCTGATACGTCAGATGTCGGGCCCTACGCGGAAGTGTTCACCTCGATCCGTCCTCTCGACCAAGAGTCAAAGCCGTTAATCGAGCCTGGAGGTGTTTGTCGAGTCCTGGACCGTGGTAGGGTTGTGGCAATAACTCGAGACTACTCCGGTGACGAGAACAAACCGGTCGTTTCTCGTTCGGCCCCGTCTGCGTCCTTGTCCGCGACACCGGCAGGCAATTACCGCTCTGCTTTTGCAGGGGGCAATACTTCACAGCCTGGATGGGGTTATCACGAGTACGAGCAGCACCCACCGTCTCCGTGGACACAGTCCCCAGCCCCATCTCCAGCGATACAAGCAGACGAGGAGATCAATCCATTCTTCGCTTCGGACGACCAATTGTTGGACGAGTCATTCAATCCTGCTATCAGCCCGAAAGACTATTCGCAGTATGACCAAGTCGAGGCGATTGGCATCGATCATGCGAGCACAGTCATTCACATACCACTGATTCATCCGACCCTCTCACAGTCCATGCAGGCGCTGCGCATGACACCTGGTGCGAAAGACGTTCGGCCATCATTACAGAGAAGTGGCACCGCGGAGTTCGATAGAAAAGCTCCGATTGCTATTCTCTCCATATTGACAGCCACTGTGCCTTATCCGGCGAATTTCATCAAGACATTCAAGCTACTCGGACCTCATTTGGCGACTTCCTTCCAAAATGCTCAACAATTTTCCGCTACCCATACTCAGGCTATCAACATCCGGCACCGCAGGACGACTAGTGGTGCACGCGCCAACTTCGCTCCCATGACGATTGAGCCGGCCTCGCTTGAAGATATCGCAAATGCTGAGTTGGAGGAATTGCCGAGCTCCATCACTGGAAGCATGACGAGCCCTTCTGATTACTCCGGTAGATCACGGATTAGTCCTTCAGGCTCCATCGTAGGCACACCCGGGTGGGATCCTGCTGCGCACGGCTGGACAGCGAGTAGATCTCGCGGAAATACACCTGCATATTCTGCAACAGAAATGGTTGACAATTACTTCGATGCTAAAAAGCGCTCGGGCCCACGAAGCGGCAGCAATGCCAGCACTACCATGTCTGTGACTCCTGCCAAATCCAGCTCGAAAGCATCAAGCAGCGAATCGAGAGCGGACGATGATCCGATGCTCACGCGAGGTGAGCGCAAGGCAAGAGCTGCGAGCAACAGCAAGCCGGCTAGATCGCCAATGCAGCCATCGACGACGAGCGAGGCAGGCGCCCAGCAACTCACAGAGACGTCATCAACACAGAAGAGTTCTGAGACTACAACGGCCCCGGAGTCGACACAGCAGAATAAAAGACACAGTTTGTTGCACTCTTACGGAGCAGACTTCGAGACTTCCTTTGGCGGCTTACAAGCATCAACCTCAAGCGAGGTACGCTCATCGGCTCACGCTCGCAAAGGTTCCTACTCTGAAGATATGCCCCCACCTTCAGAGCGACTCCTGCGTACCATCATCGACTCTGTACCCGTGCAGATCTTTACGGCGCAACCAGAGACTGGCAACCTCAGCTGGGTCAACTCTAAATTCTTGATCTATCGTGGCCAGGACCCGACCCAGGTGCTCAACGATCCTTGGGCGGCAATCCATCCTCAAGATCACCGTGAGTTTCTTCCGGCTTGGCAAAGATCGCTCAGGACGAACCAGCAACTGCAGCAGAAGGTTCGTCTCAAGCGTTTCGATGGAGCCTATCGCTGGTTCTATGTCCGGGCAGCACCGCTCAAGGACAAGAAGCAAAAAGTGGTGCATTGGATTGGCACTCTTATGGACTTTCATGAGCAGCAGATTGCAGAAATCAGTGCTTCAAGGCAGCAAGAGACCGCGGCGTCAGAAGCGAAGTACCGGGCACTTGCGAACTCGAGCCCACAGATAGTGTTCGCCGTGAACAAAGCTCGTGGCGTCACATTCTGCAACACGCAGTGGCTCCAGTACTCCGGACAGACAGAAGCTCATGCGCTTGGCGTTGGGTTCATGGAGCACGTGCATCCAGATGATCTGATCAAGTGCAAATTGCCATCGTTTGATACAGAGACGAAAGAGCCCGACGTTCCGACCACTTTGCCTCTGCATCCAAGGCGGACTGTCAGCAACTCCGAGGCTTCGACAAGTGGTTCGTCAGAGACAGAGAAGCCCTCCTCGAGCTCTGCATCTGGTGCCACATCTCCAACGGCCATCCACCATCTACCACAACGGAAGCTGTCCCAGTTAGCGACCGCTGGCATCTTGAAGGTCACTCGTGATACTGATGGCAGGCCCTCATATTCTACCGAAGTGCGTCTCAAGAATCGAGACGGTGACTTCAGATGGCACCTCGTGCGTGTCCTAGTCGCCGAGCCACTACTTCAGCATGAGGATGAGGAGGAAACATGGTACGGCACATGCACCGACATCAACGACCACAAGGATCTCGAGCGGGACTTGAAGAACACCATGGATGCCAAGTCTCGCTTCCTGAGCAACATGTCTCACGAAATCCGAACCCCTCTAAACGGCATTACTGGAATGGTGAACTTCTTGATCGACAGCAGTCTGACCGCCGAGCAGATGGAGCATGTAAACATCATTCGTGCCAGCACTGAAGGTTTACGAGGGCTCATCAACGACATCCTCGATCTGTCCAAGGCAGAAGCAGGCATGATTCAGCTCAATATGGACTGGGTCTATGTGCGGGCGCTCATCGAGGAAGTCAATGATCTGACATCCGCCATGGCCATCGACAAGGGTCTCGAGTTGAACTACATCGTAGACGAGGATGTGCCACCTCAAGTCAAGGGCGACCGATTCCGCATTCGACAAATCCTGCTCAATGTTGTAGGCAATGCCATCAAGTTCACTCAAAAGGGCGAGGTATTCATCAGATGTAGTATACATCGCACGGACGCGCGCCTCGAGGATGATGAGATGCTGATCAAGTTCGACGTGGTCGATACTGGTCAAGGCTTCACTGACAAGGAAGCTGATTCGCTCTTCAAGCGCTTCAGTCAGATCGATGGTAGTAGCACACGTCAGCACGGTGGAACTGGGCTTGGTAAGTTGCGAATTTGTGTTTCATCGACATTTGCTAACGTACTGTCAATAGGTCTGGTCATCTCCAAACAGCTTGCGCAGCTACATGGAGGCGATATGTCTGCGAAAGGCGTACCCGAGCAGGGTTCGACCTTCACGTTCTACATCCGAACGGCTTTGCCTTCCAAAGAAGATAGACCACCTGTGCCTATACCGACACCTGGCGCTGGTCCTTTGAGCGTGCCTGTCCTGCCAGTCTCGCCAGGACCAACTCCGTTGAGCCAGGCTGTGTCACTACCGCTGAGTACGTATGCTAGACTCTCACCCAAGTATGCAGCTGAGGTCACTCAGACACCGCCTCAATATCCGCTAGAAAGCGGTACGGAGTCTCCTTCCGTGTCATCAGCAAGCTCAGATCCATCCGTCAGATCTGCTACCCGTACGGCAAGCTTGCAGTCGGAGCGGTCCTCTGCATCGTCGTTATCATACGACGCGACAGTAGCTGGGCCACAGATCAAGCTAGCCATGCCCAGTCTTGAATTGATGCACACGCGATCAAACAGCCTCTCGTCAAGGTCCATTGATGAGGTGACTGCGAATGCAAGCAGTCGACTGGCAGTGCCGGTGCCGTCGCCACCGCCGATGTTCTCAATCTTGGTCATTGCGCCACTGAAGTATAGTCGGGAAGCTACGGTCCAGCACATCGACAAGACTCTTCCTGGCAATGTACCTCATCAAATTACGGCGCGTGAGAGTTTAGCCGACTGTCAGCAGCTCCTCGCAGGGCCCAAGCCTGTAATCTTCACCCATATCGTAGCTGTTTTGCAAGATGTGAGCGAGATTGCAGCGCTCATGGACCAAGTGCTCATTGCAGGAAACTCCACGACTTCGGTGGTTCTCATAACAGATCTCGCACAACGAAGGAAAATCATGGAGCAAGCACCCAGCCACGATTACAATCAGCTGGTCGTTGATCGCAAATTGCGTTTCGTTTTCAAACCACTGAAGCCCTCTCGCTTCGGACTCATCTTCGATCCACAGAAGGAGCGCGAGATGAGTCTCGACCGCAATCAAGACAGCGCCCAGCAAGTCGCCGTCAACCAGAAGCAAGTCTTTGAAGAGCTCGCCAGAAGGCTCGGTAACAAGGACAAGCGTGTGCTGCTGGTTGAGGATAATAGAGTGAACCAAATGGTTATATTGAAATTCCTGTCCAAGGTCTCCATCAAGGTCGATACAGTCATGGATGGCGTTCAGTGCGTTGACAAAGTCTTTGCGAAGCCTCCCAACCACTACTCGATCATACTTTGTGACCTTCATATGCCAAACAAGGACGGATACCAAACATGCAAGGAGATCCGTAAATGGGAGAAGCACAATAAGTACGCGCACCTTCCCATCATCGCATTGTCGGCAAATGTCTTGGGAGACGTCTACCAGAAGTGCGTGGAAGCTGGATTCAACAGCTACATGACCAAGCCAGTCGACTTCAAAGAACTCAGTCAGGTCTTAATGACTTTCATGGACCCGAGTGACCCTAGCAAGCCTCACGCCTTCATGAAGCTCAAGCAGGGGCAGCACTCGCACAAAAGCAAGGATGCATCAGCAGCTCATGGCGCGTCGAAGGACAAGAGTAAGAAACTCAAACAATAATGAGAGCGATACACAGTACACAGAGATGACACGAAACGCCTCATTGGAATATGAAGCAATGTGACGCGTAGGAGAGATACAAGAATGGAAGTAATAGGCGGGTCACTATGATACACTTTGCAGTACTTCTAGCGAAGGCGCTCTCTTGCACCACTACATACAAGCGAGCGGGAGGCACAGAAGTGCAAAGCATGGCATAGAGTGGGAAAGGTCTTTGCAGCATTTATTTCGAGCGGCGTTGCACAAGTCTGTGCTCAGGAGCAAGCAAGCGAGATACCAGGTGTGTGTACTGTAAGTGCATTATCGGGAGCATATTGCATTGGTGCTGTCATGGCTTTGAGGCTGGGCACGGTGTTGGGTACGTTTTGTTCGCCTGTGACTACATATTCTAGTTGTACAATAGGAGGGTGTCTCTTTCGAGACTAACCTGTGGTATTCTTCACTACCTACTCCGTCAGTCACCTGCCTCTTTCACAACTCAATCGCTGAGTTCTCGTTCAGCGCTCGCGCAACAGGAAGTAGAATACCTGTTATCACGCGCCTTCCTGCTGAGCCGCCTCGAGTACCTGGGTGGCTCCTTCCTTGCGTTTCTCGTGCAGCATCGTACCTTCTCCGGGCATCAGAGCCACACTCGTTTCTCCAGGTTGGCCACGATGTGACTAGTCGGCGACGGCGAGACGGGCGATGCATATCTCTGTGAGAGCTGCTGTGCAAGTAGAGTGTAACACAATCATATCATCTATAATCTATATGCAAACTCCGTTCCCAATGCTCCAGAAGACTCACTCGGTAGTCGTCACCAAAGTCGCACCTCTAATCTTGTCATTCCTAACCTGTGTTCCCAGAGTACCTGTCTTCAAGTAGCAGTTCTTTCCACTGAGCGCCACACTCTTGCATCCTGTAGTCTTCGAGCAAGACTCCAAACAAGCCTCATAAGTCGCTGCCTGAACTGTCGAAGACGACCCTCCAGTCCGGTCCCAGCCGCATTCGATCCTGAATGTGGCGCCATTCGTCGTGGTGAAAATCGTGTCATCGGCGGTTGGACAAGCAAGTGGAACACCTCTCGGAGCGTCTTTCTTGGGCTCGACCAATGTGGAGTTGACCTGATACATCTGTAATCTTTGGCTGCCGCCGCAGTAGGTGGTGCTGTTTCCAGCACAGATTGTCGTGCAGCGTGTTTGCGCAAGAGGAACGGCCCCGTCTGTGATGTTGGATCCTAACCAGCACTCGTTGCCATATTCGACACCCATGTAATCGAGCTGTCGGCGCTTGGCTTCGTCGGCGCACATCTCGATGGTCATGGTTTTGTTGTTGTAGACTTCTGTCAAGGCGCGGCCATTTGGCTTTTCGCTGTAGCAGCCGAGGGAATAGTAAATGCCGGCAGTCGGCATAACGGTAGGACTTTGCGAGGTGCTTGAGGATCGGGTTGTTGTGCTTAATGTGGTCTGTGAAGTAGTTGTTTGTGATAGAGTACTTGAAGTCGTTGTTTGAGAGCTTGTGCTTTGTGAGCTGCTGCTTTGAGAGCTTGTTGTCTGAGAGCTTGTCGTCTGAGATAGACTGCTTGAGCTGGTACTGCTTGATGAGCTTTGTTGTGTTGAAGTACTCGAAGAACTGCTGGACACTATGGTGCTTGTGGAGCTGCTTGAGGTTGTGTAGCTCGAACTTTGAGAGGAGGACGTGGATGAACTCTGGGATGATAGTGTTGATGTCGTGCTCGATGTGCTCGACCTGCTCTGTGAGCTCTGTGTGGTCAAGGTTGTCGTTGATTGAGCAGATATAATGCTAGAGGAAGAACTCTGTGTGGTTGTTGTCGAGCTTTGGACGTTTGAGAGGAATCTCGCGCCCCAGACTCCATTCTTCACCGGATTGCCGAGTGCCTTCTTCAGGTAACACGCCGCTCCAGAAAGAGCCACGTTTACACATCCAGTGGTTGCTGCACAAGCGTCGATACAGGCATTCAGATCGTTGTCTTTAATCGATACTGCCTTGATGTCGCTACCTGGGTAGTCCTTGCCGCATTCCACAAGCCAGACCTTTTGGTTTGAGACATAGGTCTGACCATCGGACCCAGGGCAGACTAATGGCGTTGACACTGGTTGTTGTTTGGAGGTCGTTGTGCTTGTACTTTCCACGCCTGCGGAACTACTAGAGCTGGACAAGGTGGTGCTGACGGTCGTTGTTGTACTTGAGGAAACAAGTGAGGTGTCCAGCTTGAATAGAGTTAGTCCATTCTCGCCTCCACAGATCTCGGTCTTGTTGCCAACACATGGCATGCTGCAGCGACCGTCATCAGTAGGCAACGACAGTGTATCCAGCTTGTCGCCACAATAGCACTCTCTTCCGTACTCAGTGCCGAAGTAGGCAGAGCCGGCACAGAAGTCGGCGCAAATTCTGCGTGAAAAGTCAGCACCACCGAGCACAAGGGGATTGATGGGCACAATCCACATACCTGTTTGTGTTATCGTCGTCATTGAAACGTGCCTTCACTGCAGAGTTCACACTAAGTGCACGCGCTGCGACTTCGCCGTAGCAACCTTGGTGTTTGTAGGCACCGATCCGGGAGCTGACACCATCAACCTCCGGCGCGTTGGTTGCCGTACTTTGTGTCGTAGTTGATGAGCTGCTACTGGAAGTTGATGTCAAGGATACCGACGTAGTTGTTTGGCTGCCGCTTGATCCTAGTCGGTAGACCTGCATTCGCTGGGACCCACCACAGAACTGGCTGTTGTTCCCTTTGCATGTGTAATCACAAGACGTGTCCGCAATCTGCTTCGAAGAACCTGCGATGGATGCGCCACAATAGCACTCGGATGCGTACTGTAGACCGAAGAGTTGAGATCCAGCGCAGAACTTGCTGCAGGCTTCCACAGTCATGACATTCGTGACTTGGCGTTTGACGTTGAAGGACTTCACGTTGTTGTATTCCTGGTAGCAGCCATCAAAACCGTAGTTGCCCACCTGGCGTGAGAGCGTCAATGGACCACTCTCGAGGACGCCGTCAAATTTGGCAGAGTCCGCAAAGAGAGAGATCATATGCTTGTTACCAGCAGCGCCGTCTCCACCGCAGGCGTGGAAGTCGTCACCTGCACAGCGGTAAGTGCAGTCTGCTTCGGTTCCTCTCCGGTTGGGCAGAGCGTTGCCGCACCAGCATTCTCTCCGGAAGATCATGCCAGAAAAGGTGTAGCCACCGGCGGCGCACACGTTGATACAGCTCTCGGCAGTGTTATTGTCCCGATTGAATACATTGTTGGACAGTTGTCTTCCTGGTGTCTCATCCTCGTAGCATCCGATGTACCCATGTTTGGCAGTGCCGTTGGATAGCAAGGGTCCGACTTGAGGAGAGGCTGAGCTGCAGTCGAACGACAAGATCACAGCTCCTTGATCTGTGTTTGTGTTGATTCTCCAGCCAGCCCCGGCGCGTGTTGATGGAGTGTTGAGTTGTCGCTCGGGCGGCGCACAGAACATTGTAGCATTTACTGACTGTCCGGCAGCGGTAATGGTACCTTCGGCGAGATCAATGCTGTTTGCAGCCCGAACGAAGCCAGGAACACCGAATGGAGGCTTGGATACGGTAAGCCCCAGAGGGGAAGCCGAGGACGAGCCATTGTTTGTGATGCGCACCACAAGGTTGCGCACGGTACCTGGAACAACATTCCCGAAGGTGAAGTTCTGGCCCTCGACGTAGGGATCCCACCCGGTGCCATCAGCTCGCTCGAACTCGTAGAAAGCACCAGGTGAACTGCCAGTAGTGCCGAATACATCAAGTAGCTTACTTCCGCCGCTCGTGTTTGCCTTCACGAAGACGACATGATTTCCAGCCTCCGGGGGATTGTAAGCAATGCCGACCACCTGTCTGTCATTGGCCGCAATAGTAGTTGGGACATTCGAGAAGGTGAATTGTGCCACCTGGATACCTTTGTCTGTGATGTTAGGTGTCACCCACGGTCCTGTTTCGGAGACTACGGAGTACAAGACGCTCGTCACCGTAAGGTCGCTGTCGCCTTCGTTATTGAAGAAAGCGCTCTTCTGGACTTCGCCTGCACCGAAAGTTGAATTGAACGTTATCGTAATGGGATTGATGCTGAAGAGTCCGGCAGCCGAATTACCTGAGCCGGTCAACGTAACTGGAGTCGTCGAGGCCGAACCCTGAGCCTGATTGTTTGTGGTGATCGCCACGTCACTAGAAAGTGAGCCGACCTGTTTCGGAGCAAAACGTGCCTTGAAGGAGAATTGGTCACCAGCGGCCAGGTTCAGAGGTAGTGTTGGCAGACCTTCAGTAACGAAATTAGGGTTGCCAGAGATAGCGAATTTTGTGACCTGCGTTGCAACATTGGCGGTGCAATTGATGGAGAGCGCTGCAGATATGCTGTTCACCGAGGTTCGAGGGAAAGCTACTGGAGACGAGCAATTGAGTGGGAGGTTGACTGGTGCACCAAAAGCGTAAAGGGCACCTCGAGCACCAACGTAGGCTCGAGCATCTCCAAAGACTGGTTTTGCGAACTTGCCAGGCCCTGGAATGTTGAAACCTCGAATGAGCTTGAGAGTAGAGCCGTCCTGTGGTGGTGTTGCATCATAGATACGAAGGTCCAGTCCATCAACGTCGGTGGTCCAGTAGAGTCCTGTTCCTTCTCGACCGTCGAGAGATGTCGTGGTACCATGACCTACACCAAGCGCCTGCGCATTCTTCTCGGCTGCTTTCGAGACCTCGGTGAATTTCGCGTTTCCTCCAGCATCACAGCTGAATTGGAAGACTCTAGTCTGATAGTTGATGACGTTGATGTAGACGTACTTGCCCACAGGCTGGATTCCAGCAGCCGAGTAGACAGCGTTCTCATGTTGGAACACCTGGATCGCGCGATCAAGTCGATTTGCACCGAGCTGGTAGCCTCCAAGGTCGTCCACATTGAGCCAATAGGTCTTGCCCGACTTGCCAGTGATCATTCCGATGCGCTTGCTGTTCGGGCATGTAAAGGTCGACGGCATGAGCTGGAAGGGCGTTGTTCCGAGATCCTTGTCTGCTCCGTCCAATTGTGTCTTCTCCCATGGCATGAAGAAGTCTACCGGCTCGATCGTGCCGTCGTCATGGAGCTTCATGTTGACCACCGCCTCTTCTAGTGCTGTTGGTGGCTGTCGTCCTTGGACTGGATGTCCAGTTGCGGGAAGCTGAGCAGCGTAGCCATTACCTGCGATCTGTCAGCAAGAAGCCTTATACTGATTGTGATGCTTGACTCTTGCCTGTAGAGAAGAACATGCTGCCTGCGCCATCATATGCGAGACCGCCTCCGCTCATCCAGATGCCGCCTCCAGGAACAGTGTTAGCTTCTGCTCCTCCTCTGTAACGGGCACGATTAGCTTGGAGGTAGACTTCTCCTCCCAACAAGGTAGCACTTACTGCGTGGCAAAGGCCTCAACGATGGCACCAGTTGTCTTATCGAAGCCGATGACAGCGCCCGTGTAGTTGTACTGGATGCAGTGGGATGCCCATCCTGTATAGATGTACTGGCCTACTTGCAGTAAGGCAGGACGCTGGTGTTGATCTCCGGCAATCAACATGCGTCTGTTGTTGTTTCGAAAGACTGTTCCGTGCACCGGCCGGGGAAAGTTGGGCGCAGAGGACAAATCTTCAGTACTGACAGCATGGAAGTAGTAGCGACCATTGACACGACCGGGAGAGCTGCCGACACCAAAGGTTGTGCCTTGGAACTATGGCAACGTCAGCTTGTGTTCACGATCCAATGCTTGACCATCTGCGTACCTGCTCAGAGTATGTCTTCGAGGTGAAATACCAGAGACCCGTGGAAGGGTCGATCACGCCGGTGCCTGAGACACCAATGGCTGGCGAGATATCGTTGCAGTCTTGAATCATGTCAGCGAGGTTTAAAGCAAAGCTGTTGGTACGACTGACTGTTCAGATCTGCAGCGAGGAAAGGAACGCCGACGTTCCGTGTCTTCACAATGTCTCCAGTTTTGGCATTGATCTTGTAGAGGTTGTTCTGCGTTGTTGCAACATAGACATATTGGATCCCGTCGCCAGCTGTGTAGACCAGAGGCTGCGAAAGGACTTGTTCTTGTCCAATGCCACCGAAGTTACCTGACAGCTTCGCTATCCAGATATTCCCAAAGTCGGCGCTCGCAATGACTCGTGGATCGAGATTGTGGTTCGTTTCGTAGCCGGCTCGAGAATTATCACCACCCCAGGTGATGGTGTCTGTCTTCCCTAGTCCAAGTGAAAGATGGGGAAATGAGAAAGAAGCAAGGCATACCGCCAGCTTCGAGAACAGCGATCGAACCATACTGCTGGTAAGCGACAACGCTGCAAGTTGCGAAGGACGAACGAGATGATGGCTCCTACCTGTGAGACCGTGGAATGGAGGAGTACATGTCTTTTCCATGCGGTATCGAAACTCGCGTGGCCGCCAGTCTAGGCAAGCCACCAGAGAGCCTCATAGATTGTGCACATACCTTGCATAGGCATCTCGACAAGTCTGGACAAGCAGTGCTATCCACAGTACACAAAGAGGTGTAGCACGACCGGCCTCGCCATCAGGACCACTCTAGCAACGTGGAAGCCCATCCAGTCTAGCAGGCACTGGTAAGCGAGGAGGCTTGATTAGACTGTCGACTTCGGCACAGAGCTGTTCGGATGTGTTCTGCTCTTGTGTTAAGGTCTCGGATCTCGCTTGTAGACCCTGTCATGCGTGAGTTTGGAGCTACCATAGAACAGAGAAGCCGTAGTTTAGCTCGGAAATCTAGCTCTTGGGGCTTCTCGCTGCCAAGACTTAGCGTGGCGACGGCTTCTTCAAGCTCGCGAGTACGTGCTTTTGACACCACGTGGCATAGCGTCTACATAGACAGTGAGACATTGCGCCCATAAATCCATATCGGTTCTTGTGGCGTAAGCTGGGTCAGCCTCGCTGGGCTAAGAGCCGATTGTTGAGCGTGCGGTGCTCAGGATCCGAGTGGACTTGCCCAAGGTCATGCTTCACAAACGATCACAGCACGCAGTGCTTCGCGTAGTTGATTGGAATCATCCAGAGCCATGGGCACAGTGGCAAGCCGCGCTCGTCTCTGTTCGAGTTGCTGTCCGGGATGGATCTGGCGAGAAGAGTTTTCACTCAGTCGGCACGCGAAAAGTAAACCCTCGACAAGTTGCGAGCCTGAGGCATCCTTCAACGTATGCTCTAGTTACGCTTGACTGCCAACGTGGTGAATCCATCCCGATGACTCAGCATACTCACCAAAGTGTTGTACTGCTGAGCCGCATGAACGCACGGGATAGTGGAGAGGTGCGATAAAAAGTGTTGCCAAACATAGTATTGAGTACATAGTTATGCAATAAAATTCGGGTATATCATCTACGCGTATCAATATGCCAGTCAGGAAATCCACCTATGCAGCCCGAGCGCCGTGATATGTTCTCCTTCTCTACCATGTAAATGCTGTCAGACCGGGGTTAAGAATGATAGGTACCAGCAAATGACACCCAACCAGCAGTGCAAAAGGGAAAATGGCGTTGAAGTTCTGAATGTTCCAGGACCAGGGGATGAAAGGACCGGTAGCCATGATGATAATGCCGATAATGCTCAAAACACAGAAAAGCATGCTCCACTTGAACTTCTTGAAGACAACTGGGAGTTCGATGAAAAAGTTCGTGCGAGTGACCTCTTTGGCAGTCGAGCCCCACTGCAAGAGAAGGTTAGTAATGACTTAGCACCTGTTGATGGAACGTTCCTTACCTGCATATCGATGCCAAACATATGCGACAATAGCGCCTGGCTAATATAGAGCGAGATTCCCCCGAAGAATATGCAGAACATCAATGCCCATGCGAAGTTCTCGTACAGAGCAGGGAGGAAGGCTCTCTCACCAGACCGGTACCGAGAGACAGCAAGACCAAAATTGGCGGCGACAGAGAAGACCAAAATCACGCTCAGGAATATCTGCCAGCTGTCGGTGTACCATCGGTCCAGATATCCATTGAAGAGTCCAAGTGCGATGTAGTTAGCCAGAGTCATGATCCAGGCAGATCCGAGGGCATAGTATGTGCCAATGTAGCTAATGATACTTAGCTTAGAGCAAAGAGGAATGCTCGAGCCTAAGAACTTCTTGAACAATGGTGTGAATGGTCCTCTGAACAGCCACGACTTTAGTGGGTGGAACATGAGCTCGTCACAACCATATGCGTACTTCTCCCAGCGAGTGATCTCGTCGTACACGGTCAAAGATACACCCTCTTGAAAGCCATCTCCAAAATAAGAAGCGTAGCGAAGTTGGTACCCTTCAATTTGCAGCCGCAGAGCCATATCGAAGTCTTCCGAAACGGAAGTCTCTGACCAATAAAGCTCCGGCAGCGGCGATTCTGCTTCTTCGAACGCGACGTGTTGCAGGGCGGACCATCTCAACATCGCATTGTGGCCGACAAATGGCGCAATGTCGCCGGCAGCGACGCCGAACCGGATACTGGTGTAAATAAGGCGAGTGAAAAATGTCATGCCGTTCTCGAAAAAGTCGTGCGAGACTTGCATGACCCCGGAAGCAAATTGAATTATCGCGACTGTCGGTGACAGCTCCATTTCGGATACTGCATCCAAAAGGCAGTCACTTGGTATTCGAGTGTCGGAGTCGATGATCAAAATATAGTCGCCCACACGTATGTTGCCAGCTGCCCATGCTTTGGGCTGATCTTGTACTTGCTCGTCGAGGACTTGTCCAAGGATCTGCTCATACGCGTCGCCCTCGTCGGTAGACGTCCACTTTTCGTCACGCCGGATGTTCAGCAATCTCTCCTCGACGCGATTGGAGAAGTTGAGAGCGTAATTCATGTTCGATGCCTTCTTGAACTTGCCGCGGCGCACAAATCCTGTGCCCTTGGGATCATGCGCAGGTCTTGCCACCCAGCCAATATTATTGTCCTGGTAGAATTGTATTCGTGCAAGCCGTTGTTCTTCGTCAAGCAATTGAAGGCCGTCATCGTTGATAAAAATGCTGGCAGAGCCGCCCTGTAGTTCGTATGTCGATATGGCTTTCATCACAGAGCGGACTGTAGGCTTGATGACAGCCTCGAGACCTTCCTTGTAAACAGGGCATTGGATCGTGACATGTGGAAGCTCTGTGCAGCGGAGTCGTGGCGCCTTGACTGCCGAGTAATTTTCTGAGTTCTCGTGTAAATGTTGTACAGGACCAATGAGCTGGGCGATGAATCCAACGATCACGTAGGTGAAAAACTGCTTGACGTTAGCATCTATGCATCGAGAGATCTGCTTTGCTCTTACCAATGTAAGAATAGCCATGATAGGCGTCAGGGCCACAAAAGCGATAGACGTGTACCGGCCGAGGATTGCCACCTGCTGGAAGATACTTTGCATGCGACGTCCGAATAGTACTGTCAGAAGACAAAGACTGAGAGCACACATGATCGCATAGTAGTATCGTGTGGGTCGGATTTCGGTAGCTTGCTGAGTCTCCTCATCCACATCGGTATCGGAGCTGGGTGGCAGTAACGCGGCCTTCTCTTCATCGTCGCTGCTGTTGAGTCGCCACACTACACGCAGGAGATCTGCTTCTATCGATTCGATTCGATGAATCAGATTGGATGGGTCACCGTCCCAGACGACCAGGAGGCATTCGTCTTTCACAAAGGCTGCGTATTGATGTTTTCGCGCTCGCGATAGCTCGAGAAAGTTGGCGACGATCTGAATTCTTTGATTGTCTCTAATGGGAATACCAGTCTCTCCATGATTTAAGCGTTGAACGATAGTCCAGATGACTCGACTCTTCACTGTCATCGCAGCCTTGACGTTGAGCGCGATCATGGCATAATGGAAAGCAGAACCTTTGAGTGTGATTGGCATTGTGAGAAACTCGTTACGAGCGTGCTTGAGGATCACGCCCTCGGTGGTGCCGGCCAGATCTTGAATCCACATGCTGATGCATTGCTTCTGAAAGAGGTAGCTCAGGATAATGTCTCGCTGTACCTCATCGCTGTACAGAGAGTCTTTTGTATTGACCGAGACATTGATGGTGGAGACTCCAGAGCTCGGAAGTTCTGTGCTGTGCTCTCCCGATGGCACTTGATTGATGCTCGCTGGAGCCTTGTTCGGCTTGAAGTATGACTTGAGCAGACCCATGATGCTGGACTTGGACTTGATAGGGACACTGCGATTAGGAAGAAGTTGAGTAAAGAATGTAGCGAGAGCTCAGCACTAGCAACGGATATCAGTCAACTCTATCTTCTGTAGATCGCGGCACAAACCGAACATTGTAAGACCACAATGCGCGCATCTATCGCGCTCTCGATACATCTGGAGCATTGTAAGTCCTCGCGAACATTGGAAGCCGCTTGAGCCATGGCCTAGTTAGTTCGTCGTTCGCTACACGTGTGGAGTGCACTCTAGTCCGTTGACCAAATTGGGAGCTCATGGTGAACGAATTCAGCCGTCCGGCATGTCTCGGCAGGTCGCATCGAGCACTGCGGTGCCTGGAGCTAATGCCATGTGGTCAGGCTGACAAGCGTGTGAAGGGCAAACCGAGTGGTAAAGTCGGCGCCGAAACAGACTTTCGTAATGCGCAGAGGCGTTCGGATGTCCTGCAAAGGCGCAGTTGAGACATGGCGCGTGCTATACCGACCTTGCAGAAGCTCGCGAGATGGCTGAAGCTTATGGAAGTCAGCACTGTACTGCCAAGGAACTATTCTCGCAGTTGTCTTCGGTGGTGCTCGACTTCATCAGAATTGTCTGCAGTGAGCTGAGGCGAGACCAGGGAGCGGAGTAAGTGTTGCTGAAATGATGGGTATAACGGCGTTGGCCGAGCAGGACTACATTGGGAGTCTACACGTGCAGCGACACCATACAGGCATGCTGTCCTCGAGCACGTGGCTGTAATGCGCTGGTGACTTTTTGTTTGGTAGGCTTGAGACAAAGGCCCGCGGTGCTGGATCTGGCCAAGAAAAGTCCTATACCGAAGACCGAACACTCGGGAGAGCTATCGTGCTGTGCTGTGCTGCTTGTTCGATCTGATCCTGCTCTCAAAGATGCTTGGAGTCGTTGGTGCATGTGCGTGAGAAGTAACTAGAAGAACTTGGGAGGAGAGAGATTCGGTTGGAAGAAGATTCTGGTGACCAGGAGAGCGCCAATTTCGGAAGCATTTGCCGAGGGAAAGCACGGCTCAGGTGGTCGGATCGTCATCTTATTGCTGACAACCTCTATCACGATCAACACTGTTCCCACATCTTCACTGACTTGACTTGCATCTCGCCGCTCTTCTGCCACGTTGGTAGCCATTGATCGCGCGCCTGCCAGAACTCTTTGCGAGCCACAGGAGAAGCGTCAGCCCATGGCTTGCCAGCTTCATTATCTCTGAAGTAGCCGTTGGTACCACCTGTTCAATGTCAGCGCTGGGTCAAGATTTGGACATATGCGCCAGGCAACTCACCGACAGCAACGTTGAGGATCAGATAGAATTTCTGGTCGAAGGGTGTACTCAGCCTACCAGTATGCGACCACGGATCCGCCAGAGCTGTCCCATTCACAGTAGCTGCTGGAAAGTGGCCTTTGTCCCAGAATCTCTTGTTGAGAGGCACGTACAGCACCTGGAGCAGGACGGAGTCGACATAGGTGAAAATGTAATCCTCAGTCCACTCCAGGCCAAAAGTATGGAATGAGTCTCCATAGTACTCATGGAGAGCGGGAAGCTGATTGACTGTCTGGAGGTACTTGTCGAGCTTGTGTTCGGGACCCCAGTGGAGTGCGCTTGTGAGCAGATTGTTGCCACCTCCAGGACCAGCTTTATATGTGTGATTGTTACCGCGGGTCTCCATAATGTCAATCTCCCCCGAAGCAGGCCAAGAGCCGTACACCTCGTCAGTGGGAAGCATCCAGATGGCTGGCCATAGCCAATCTCCTTTGGGCATCTTGGCAGTGACCTCGACTCTACCATATCGGATGGAAGCGCCTTTCTTGGTGTTGATGCGCGCAGACTTCACTGGAGGCACAATGGTGCCATTGGTGGTATTGGTGAAGGCGAAGCAGCTAGACCAACCAGTACCTGTGCAGCTCGCCCCGAGATCGATGGTCGAGTTGTCAACGGCCACCAAATTTTCGTCCTGCAGCTTGGGCTTTATGTGCAGCATTCCGTTCTTGACAAACAAGACATCTGGGTCATCTGTCGTCTGGTCGAACTCGCCATTGCCATAACCGCCGACTTGTTGCTCGGCAGTCCAGATGTTGGGTGATAGTTCACCTGATGAGAAGTCTTCCATGAATACTGGACAGAACTTTCCGGCATGCTTTTGATCTTGCAGACCCAGATAGATCAGCACTCCCGTAATACCGACGCCGACGAAGGAGCCCAGACATGGTATAAGCCAACTCTGTCGCTGAAAGATACTTTTCTTCTTGTGGTTTCTAAGCGACTTTGGGCTTTCCATCTGGTCTTTGCGAACTCGTCGAGATCGAAAATAGCGGTTGCTCAGTCCTCTGGGGTCGACTTCTGGCGACTGCAGATATGCACCTGCCGCGCTGTGACATCTCGAATCGCTGGTCCAGCTATTGCGACTTGACATTGTAGGTGTGCCGAAAGGATTAGGACGTTCTAGAGGTGTGTTGATACCGCTGCTCTGGGGCGAAATGGATGGCTCTGTTCCGCTTGAGGAGCACGAAAATGCCGATTGATGAGCCATGTTATCAAGCGCCTGTGCTATGGTACAGATCCAGCTGAGAAAGGTAAGTGATGGTCAAACGAAAAGTATGCGAGTGTTCAATGCCTCGATGGACTGGACGACAGGATGAGAAGACTGATCTGCTATCACGCATAACTCGTGTAGATGTGCTATGCATGCATCGGTACACGCTATGCCCTATTCGCCAGATGCATCTGGAAAGACTGAGAGCACCGCTACTCTGGCACCGCCGAGCGCCGCAGACAGAACACCACAACTGCCTTTCTGAGACATGACTGGGTCCAGGGTAGCTGCGACTTTCCGGTCTTGGCATTGCGCGAAAGAGTGGTAGCAGGCGCTAGCTCCCGAAAGCTAGTGAACAGCCTTACCCACGAACTTGTTATCATTTTAGCATGAACAGGCGAGTGTGGCTGGCCGGACAAACACACCTCACCAACATGCAGTATGCACGACATCCACTAACAAGAAGCGGATCGGAGGAAACACCCAGCACAACTGGCGTTTGACTACCACGTGAGAACGGCTCTCGTGCTGATGACCAGCCCTATGATAGCTGCCGCGAAACCAATCGGATATATCGAGGAAGCGACGTATTCGATAGTACGTTCAGCTTGTTAGCTCTCGACTCGCGAACTCAGAATGTACCATACGCACGCCCTTTCTGCGTCCCAAGCAAAGACATCGGCCAGAGCCGGCCGTAGACGAAAGAATGGCACCGCATCGACGATAAACCATTCGATGAAGTCCTTGCTTTGCTTGCAGATCTTGACATGGGCGCCCGTCAAACGCACAAGATGTGTCGTAGGTGTCAGGTTACTCCAGGCTTGCGACCTCGAACTTCAGCGTGGCCAAGTGCTGTGAGTCGTCTCCTTCAGCATGCCTCACGACTCACAAAGCCCTTCTGGGTTTTCGTTCTGTTCATGTGACCTATCGGCTAACACTTGGGTGCTGAACGGAGACTCCAAAAGCGCCATCGCTACACCACTCAGCAAGGCTAGAATCTGAAGTGGTGCGATTGCCCTTCACAGACTGCTGCTGCCACCATGCAAGCCCACACGCCCTCCCACGCTGGCCCAGACCTGTCGATAGCATGCCACACTTCTGCCATTTGGTCCCAGCACAAGCCTCGTGGTAGCCACGTGCCCAGTACTGCTCTAGGCGACGCTTCTGCCAATAGTATCTCTGCCACTGTTACCGAGTCCGCTGGTAACATTGTCAAAATCGAAGTTACGCGTCAAAGAGGCGTTTCAGAACACTGTGAAGGCTCCTCTCAGCTGATACCAAACGGGAGGAGCAAGTGAAGTTAGTGTCAGTAGCTGCTCTGTGTGAGCACGGAGTGAGCGAAGGCTCGAACTGCCTGCTGGTCATGCTTGTGCCTAGGCCCTTCCCATCGGTAACACGAGACATTTATATCATCCATGAATGCCCACTGAAATCCTTCCTGACATATCTTTCTCGTTACATATCCGCGTATCATTATCAGTCACAGCCTCGACTCTCTTCCAGACCTCATCAACATCGACATGCATTTCAAGTCGGCTGCTATGGCCGCCCTCCTGGCGTCAGGAGCGGCGGCTCTGGTCATCCCTCGTGTAGATGCACCAACTGTCGGCGGCAGTGATCTCGCCATCAACAGCGACAGCGCTGATGCTATCGCTGCCTACGAGCAGGTGGCCGATGAGATCCCTCAAGCAGTCGCTGCTCCCATCGGCACTGGCAGTCAATCGCTCCCAGAAGATTCGGATGCGGTGTCGGATGCAGCAGCAGAAGACGCCACTCACGGTGGCCTTACCAAGCGCGACGAGATCTTCAAGCGTGGCACTTGCAAACCTCAGCCATCGAAGTTCTTTGGAGGACCAAATGTCGCAAACCTGACCCGCGCAGGCTGGGAGGCCCAAACCTACTGGAAAGATACAGCAATGCTCGCAAGAACTCCAGCACGCTTCTTCCAGGTCAAGAACTGGCGCGCACTCAAGGCTAGTGCAGAGGCATCGCCATTGCGAGGATTCACTAGCGACCTGACATCCTACGATCCTGCCGTATGCGCCCAGAAGTGCGAGGCCATCAATGGTTGCGTCTCTTTCGTGATCTACTTCGAGCGCAATCCCACTATCAATCTCGATGGACCAAGCTCTCGCAATGAGTGCCCAGTGGCTCTCGCCGCCCAGACTCTTGTCAAGTGTGCCTTCTATGGCATTGGCGTGACTGCCTCGCAGGCTACCAATGTTGGTCAATTCACTGGCGGACCACAGCCAAATGAGCGCCCTGCCACCTCGGCCTTCTACACTTCGATCGCTGGCTCGAATGCATACACGTTGACTCCACAAACCCCAGACGGCTTCACCGAGGAGTTCTTCGGCGTCGGTACCATCAAAGCACCAGAGAACACTACCACATACATGGGTATCCAGACCTTCCCAGGAGCTTCGTTCAATCCACAAGCCTGCGCTGATGCCTGCAACGCCAAGTCTGACTACAATCAGAGGCAAGCTGCCAGAAATGGCCAGTCTGAATTCCGCCAGTGCCGATTCTTCAATGCCTACGTTTCTCTCAGGAATGGAACTGATCCTCTGTTCACCTGCACCTACTACACTGAGCCATATGATGCGAGCTTTGCTACCAACATCCAGCAACGCCGCAACGGAGCTCTGTACACTCACGACTCCAGCTACGGTTACACGCTGGAGCAGCTTCGCTAGAGATACCCTTCTGCCCGAGTTCACTGTATGAGGGAGTTGAGCAGCGTTGTATATTTTGCATAGGAGGAGTAGATGGAACGCGTGTAGAGGTATTGGCATTGAAGTAGCGCGATAGATCACAGTGTTTACGATGTTATGGCGAATATGAATTGTTTCCAATTACACTCACGTTCGCTGGAAACCAGTTGTTCCGAGCAGTCATGCTCGCTCCGGCTCGTACAGCGTCAAATGAATGTCGGGATAGATGGAAGAAATCATCACCAGCGAGACTGGTAGCAGGGCACCGACAGCTGGAGCAGGAACCAAGCAGGCTGCTTCTCACGAAGGACTGAGACACTGAGCCGCGAAAGGCTCAGCCAGGCGGTGCTGGCGAAGCGGTTTACTTCGGAGTGACAGTAGGGAGCACACGAGACCGGAGATGACCCAGGTCGATCTCGAACGGGAGCCATGACTGTGGTCCCAACAGCTGCTTCACAAAGAGCTGCACTCCTGTCCATCGGGATCGAGACAGTGGCTGCGAAGCGCTGTCGCTGAGTCGTAGACCAGGCTCTCGGATTCCACAAAGCTAACAGCGCTTATCGCCAGCAGCTGCTAGAAACAGCTTGCAGGAAGTTGTCCATTCTAGCCGACGACCTCTCTGTAGTCATGCAGTAGTTCGTGCCGCACAGCTTGGTAGATAGCCCAAACGAGGCCGGACCCCATCGTACAGCATACCCGTTTCGTTCGAGCTCAACGCCTAGCATGCTTGTTAATCTTGTTAGGGTTGCTTGATCTGGACAATGGACTAATCCAGCCAGCTACAATAGCTTGAGTAGATCTGTTCCGAGCACGCAAGCGCGCGATCGGACACTACTGCAAGTGCCGAAGTAGTTGATCTTGGCGACTTGGCGGTGGCTGCGGCATGTCTTACGTGACCCGGGTGTGTCGTTAGGATAGACTTTGAGCTTCGCAAGCCACAACATGTATAGCAGACCCTGAGACGCCGATAAGCGAAGATGGCTTGGCAGATGGTATCCGAGACAGTGGACAGCATGAGGCTGAAGTAGCGTAGCGATTGCTGGTTTCACTGATGTCGCTAGAATGTCTCGGAAGGAAGAGCGCGAGCCACGCTCTCGGTGTCGCCGGCGAATAAGTGCAAAGTGTGTTGTTTGCGTGCTTTCCAGCGATGAACGTGAGTTCGCCTGGCGACCACGTTGACTGAAGGCTTAGTGGTGGCTGCCACGATAAATCAAGCTGTGGAATAGCTTTAATGTCGATTTGGCAGTACTAAGCGGAAAGCAGAGCACGATGGCTCAATGGCTCGCTGGTTGGCTCGTCCTGTTGCCACTCGTGGTTAGCGAAGCGCGTCTCACTCCGGCGCAAGCTGGATACTCTTGACTACATTGGTCACGGCATTCCTGCCCGGCGCAAAGATTCTTGAGTCCTGAATTAAGAGGCATAGGCGAGACTACACGACGAAGTCTTGAACACTAGACAGGTTCCAGAACTTCGTGTCTCTGACAGCCCTGACTGCCATATGTATTAGCGCGCAAATGGCGTTAGGCCCAATAGCGTGGACTCTTCCAGTCTCCTAAAAAATCCATGCTGAGCTCTCCCCGGGCAGGGTCGTACAAACTCAGTTCGGCAGTATTGCAGCCACGAGCCATCGCACTTCTCAAGTCTGCGCAGTGTGCAGGGATCTCGTCGAGGGCGCCCTGCGCCCAGAGATATCATTGGAATCTCGTGTCGACATACCTCGGGTACGCCGAGCGACTGCACCTAGTGACGAGAAGGCATCCCTCACGATGTCTCAGACGGCTGGCGAAGGTCCAGAAGGCCTCTCCAGTCTACGCCATCCGCCTGGCGCATTGAAGGCTGGCAGCAATATTCTCATATGCTCGGTGCAACCGAGACACTGCAGACACCCATTAGCTTTCCAGCATGCTGGCACAGATCTGACCAGCAGAACCGCTTGATTGTTTTCTTCGCTATTATCATCTGTTGGCTTGAAGTGGCGGCCACCGCCTGGTCTCTGACCATCTGCTTGATCTCGAATCGGCCCTCAATCGATACAGCCGGCTATTGTGGTTGGGGTGCAGAGAGTAGTGGTACGTGCAGGTCCTCTCTACATGCCGGCGCTCTTGGCCATCAGCTGAGATATGCATCAGCTGGTAGCTGACGCTGAACATGATCTGTCACACGCTCGGCGGGGCCGAGTCGCTGCAGACTGCCGTCAGTGGTCCGATGCAAGCAAGCTTCGTCCATCTTCTTAACGAGTCAAGCTTGTCTGCGTCCGGACGATGCATCACTTGGTTCAGCACTGGTTCAGGCACCTGAACGTCAATTGTTGGCTTGATGACTGTAGTCACATGGCTTAGAAGGTGAAGCGCATAGTCGGTCATCCCGAGTCTGAGCAGACACCCGTTAGTTCCCGCGAATATCGTTCGAGTGCCTACACAATGCGAGTGCCTCCATGGCAGCCACATCGCGCCGTTGATACATGACGCGAGTGTAGCGTGCGAGTTCATCGCTTTTCAGACCATGGAGCGTTCGAGACAGTTGGAAACATACGTTAGCTTTACATGATCAGTCTACGAGTAAGCTGCTAGGGGCAGTCGCGAGCAGTGTGGCAGTAGTGTCAGCGCCGAGATCTGAAAGGTTTTGACAAAGTCTCAACGTACTCATCTCATTCCATTCGCCTTCGACTATCGCAGCAGACTCAGAGGTCTGTCGTCAATTCTGCGCCTGTATCGTTCCGCACAACCGAGTCCTTCTTCGCAGAATGCCATGCGTTGGTATATCTGATGCAACCCCCGGACGCCTCGCTAAAGTGACAGTGTTCTTACATAATCGCATCAATCCATCTCATCCGAGCAGCTTCAAGCCCGTGGCGGTCTTAGCAGGTAGCTTCTTCTCGACACCAGCTCCAGTGTGTGCCTTGAGTGGATCGTCCTTCTTCTTCTTGTCCTTGTCCTTGGACTTGTCGCGGTTGTTCTTACCCTTGTACTTGTTGTTGTCCTTCTTCGTGGCAGGGCGCACATCCGTCTTGCTCCGCTGGATAGTGACAGGATGGCTACCAATGTACTTGCCAGACATTTCACGTGCTGCCTTGAAGCCCAGCTCGCCTTCCTCGAACTCGACAAATCCAAATCCCTTTGATTTGGTAGTTCTCTTGTCGCGTACGACTCGTGCTTTGGAAACGCCGTAACTCGCGAAAGCCTTTGCAAGCGAGTCGTCGGTGACCTCGCCAGCCAGATTGCCGACCATGATACGGAATTTGTTGGGGTCCCATTCGAGCAACGATTTGTCCTCCCACGTCTCGCCGCCTCCCTTGCGCACGACTGTGTACTTTCCGTCGTCCTTCTTGTCTGCCTGTGCCACTGCCTGTGCTGCGGTCCCCACTGCGCCGCCTGCACTACGCTGACCCACTGCGCCGCCTGCACTACGCTGACCCAAAGGTGCCAGGTTAGCATTCCCAGCTGGTTCGTCCTTGCCAGTCTTCTTCCCACGGAACTGCTGGTCAGCGGACGCAAACTGCGCCTGCCACTGAGCTATGTCCGCTTCACGATCTGGGTCGAATCCTGCATTCTGGGCAGCATACGCTGATGCTGCGGGTGGCGGCGGTGCAAATGGATTGCGAATTTGTGGCGGCGTCTCGTACTGCTGTGCTTGCTGAGCGTACTGACCACCACCATATCCCGGCGGGGCGGCATACTGTGAGTATTGAGCATTGTAGCCCTGTGCGTTGTAGCCTTGGTTTCCATACGGATTGTACGACATGGCTGCAGCGGGATGGCTGTGAGTTGGAGCCTGCGCGTAACTGTTGAAGTTGGGTGCGAAGTTGTGGTTCTGGGGCAAAACCTGCTGTGGGTAGCCGTAATTGGCTAGACCTGACTCGCGCAACGGGTTTTGCTGCTGCGACAGTTGCTGTTGCTGTTGCTCGCCGCATTGAGGGTCGATGTTTGGCAGATAATACTGCTGCTGAAACTGATCTTGAAACTGATCTTGAGAAAACTCGCTCTCACTTGCCTTTACTGTCTTCTTGTTGACATGCTGATTCTCGTACATGACTCCATCCAAAATCTGCCGTGCAAGGCTACCTGCATCTGCCTTTTTCCGGCCGCCGCCTTTTCTTGCCATGTCGAAAGCCGCTAATATCCAATGAGCGCAAAGTGAATGAACTTACTGTGAGGCTGTTGTGAGGCGAATGCGCGAAGATGTGAGTGTTGTTGCTTGGTTGTCTTTGTTGTTTTGTGAGCCTCGAGTTGAACACATCAACATCAGTGGTCGGATCTCGGTAGATCGCGCTAACGAAACTCTATTCAAAGCTTGGCGATCGCCACTTCTCCCCGAGTTCTCCTGTGCTGCACTCTCCCCCACAAACCATCCTCCAACCCGCAACGACTGGACTCGAAGCGCCGTAGTATTTACTGACGTCGCGGATAACGGATCCCAGTAGCCATCACTGGCTATCGCGTAGTGCCTCGAGGCTAGCAGTCAAGTGGTGGTAATGGCATTGATGGTACAGCAGCGCAAGAGCTTTGGGGCACAGGTGACCATGTAGCGGTCAAATAAGCTGCAAACAGGACCTAGCGACGATAGAGACCAGCAGCCATTCTTGTCGGATGTACAATGTAGCACAGACTGCTGGCTTGCAGCACATTCACTCAGGCATCGAAGACTCGCAAAGTGCTGTGGCTTCTTCAGAGCGATCGCCTCGCCATCCAGATCTGCCACAAGTCATAGTTCCGTCCACTACCACGCCGGTCATGTGGCTGCATCCGAGTACACGAAAGGACTTTCTCAGATCACTCGCCATCGACCAAGGCAGCCACTCCAAGCTCGATCAACATGCGGCCACTTCCACAGCACTGAGAAATAAGCTGCAGTGTTGCAAGTTAATTCGCCGCTCGATGTTTCGGATGGTGTCGTCGTATAGCACTGAGCTCAGCTGGACTATACTGCCCTGTATTCAGTCAGCGGTGCCTCGCGATTTATATTGACGACCATTTGGAGTCTGTTCAGCAGACGTGTCTGTGGCTTCTGCGGACATCGGATCCAGTCAAAATCTCCACCGCTCCAAAGGCCTACTCTGTAGTCGACCGAGAACTGGGCAGGCGCACAACTCGATCAGTCGCTACATCACGTGAGGTCCGTTGGTTCATCAAAAGCATGCTCTTGACTGCCTCTTGTTGCGACATATCCCAATGAGTATGCATTTCAATTCGTCGCACCTGTGCAGGTGCACAATCACAGTCGGTCTCATCACGGAACGCAGTAATCATCATCGACGACGAGCGATCGACCATGTCCAGCCAGCGCCTCAGACGAAGGATGAAGAATGCCTCCAGATTCGCAGTGTCTGCGCTACATCGCTTCCTTATGCGCGCTGCAGTCTAGTGGGCGAAGTGATCGGAGACGGACCTACCACATTCGCTACACTTCAACAAACGCGTGCAAGCTTCCCACGTTGCTGTCAAAGCATGCTTTCGCACGATGCATAGCGCATGGAACGCTCGCAGCACTCACTAGCGAAGTGTCGTATCTCAATGTTCAGCTCAGGTCTGGTGCAGGCACCCATCCACGCGAAACGGAGGCGGCACATGTTGGTCGAAGTCTGTCTAGACATGGTAGTCAGACCACAGCATGCAATACAAGCGCAGCACGCATGATCTGGTGACCCAAGTGGTTAGTATTGTCGCGCTTCCAGAATTTTACAGCTCTAAACGAGTAAGCGGAACTATCTAGTAGGCCTTGGCATTCCGCCTCTCTACCAGACTTCCTGAAAGCATAAAACACGTGCTCGCTAAGTCTGGCTCTAGTTCATCGGCCCTTGACTAGAGATCTTCACGCCACTACTATCTGTCTGGTCGCTTCTTTAGTACGTGGGTGCTGTGCTTGCTCCGACATCCATCTCAGTGGGAGCTCTACTGGCCTCACCTCACTCCGACCATGCCGAAACCAACGAACGCTTACCACGGCTAGCCTTGCACTCTAGCCTATCGCCCGCCCTCGTCTGTTTGGACATGGGCTTACTGAACAGACTCCTTCACACGTGGTATCGGATGGCTTTCCGCTACCATGTGTATCTAGGTCACGAAGATGGAAGAGCTGTCCTCTCGCCGGTACATGGCAGCTGAGTGGCTTGAATCTCTGCTTGGCCATAAGGCAACGCCTTTCGGAGTCACTGCTGCTCCGGTGGCGCACAGCCTTTGGCACGTCCAGACTGAACGCCATGCGTTCGCTGAGTCTCGCGTGGCAGCTCTCAATCGACATTGCACGACATATGCATGGCGTTTGAGGCTTTGTGGTACGATGTGCTGTAGTGGACTCAGGGCAAGGCGTCTCGATGGCTTTCTTCCAGTGTATCGACTGCTGGGTTCCCCGCTCAAGTCTCTACAGCATGCAACTATAAGAGGGCCACATTCGTCGTGATGTGTCGATCAAACACAACAGCCTCATCAGTCTCTAAAATCCATACTTTCTTCACAATGCATTTCAAGAACTCTCTCGTCGCTCTCTTGGTGGCTAAGGCCTCGGCCATCGCCTTGCCTCAGGTTGAGGCTGTCGAGGTCCATGACCCGGTCGCAGACGCCATTGCTGCTTACGAGGAAGCTATCGACGTTCCAGTCCCTCAGAGCGAGATCGTCACTCCTTCTGCCAACACGGCCTCCACTGCAGGAGCGTCTGAAGCCATCAAGGCAGCTATCGCTGACGCCGTCGCTGGAGGCCTCGAACGTCGCGGCAGATCCCAGGTTCGCGAACTTGAACGTCGCGGTGTACGCAACCTTTCGCCCCTCGTGGTCCCGGGCTTCGATGGCCCGGATGAGTTTGGTGACGCGACTATCATTGCCCCCAAGGGTGATACGACCTACATGGGAGTCCAGACTTTCCCGCAGAACACCGGGTACAATCCAAACGTTTGTGCTGAAGCTTGTAAGATCCTCATTGAACATCACTTGCAACGCTTAAGCCGTTCGCTAACGCTGATCTCCTCTTTCTAGGCAAGGCCAAGAGCGCTTACAACGTCAGACAAGCCAAGGCTGGTGTTCAGCCTCGCATCTGTCGCTTCTTTGTTGCCTACACGGTGCTGAAGGACGGCGGTGACCCTCTATTCACTTGCACCTACTACACACAGCCGTGGGATCGAAGCTTCGCTACCAACAGAGGTTCCACCAGAAGCGGCGTCAAGTATACCAACCAGGATAGCAACGGCTATACTCTCATCGAGACCAAGGAACAGTGTGTCACCACTGTCACCTCGGGCAGTTCCTATGAGAATCAAGGCCTTGCCTTCCGTGTATACGACCAGCCAGTCTATAGCGACAACGGCAACAATGCTTTCTCTGCCGACTATATCTTCGGACGGCCATCCGAGCACACTGGCGTCACCGACAATTTGTCGTGGCAATCTCAGGGCTGGCCCAATGGCCCAAATGGTCAAATCACCATTGGTGACTACTCTTTCCGCTCCGACACTAAGTCCGTCCTCGCCCAAGGCTTTTTCACCGCCCCATCCAGCGGACCCTTCAAGTTCTCCCTGAGCGAAGGCAAGGACGACAACTACGCGCGCGTCTGGGTCGGCGACAAGGCATACACCAGCTGGAACGAAGCCAATGCTGATCAGAAGGTCACATTCAACTACAATAAGATCGGCACCTCCGAGTTGATCAGCACTACGCCTTTCACCTTCACCAAGGGACAGATCTACCCAATCACCTTCTTGTGGGCTAATGGTGGCACCCAGGCACAGAGCTTCTTGAAGATCACAGATTCGGCTGGCAATGATGTCTCCACTGGCAACTTTGCTAGACCATGTGATGTCACCTCGGTCTTCCCACTGCCATCTGGCCGTCTTCGCAAGTAGACAGAAAGGCTCTGTGGCGATGGAGCAAGGGCTTTAGGAAGCGATTATGGATAGTGTTCCGTTCTGAGAAGGGTGCATTATCTTGACTAGGCCGGCACATGTGACCTCAGCATTTGACGAGTTTTGGACAGGAACGATGTATGCACGAGTGATGTTTACTCATCATCGACTTTGGTTTAGTGTATGGAGTATATTTGAGTGAGGAAAACACACCTCATTCATTCCTCATTGTGCCAAGTCAAAGAGCCCACCACGAGCTCCCTCTGTTTCCAGCTCGCGGCATTTGCTAACTGTGGCGGCGTCTAGTGCCGCTGTGCGCACTGAAAATGTCAGAGACGAGCTACAGGCTAGAGGGATCGTTTAAAAACTTACTCCATCCGCCACTGTGCCCATCCGCTTGATAGCCTCTACTCTCTCCCTAAACTCCCTGTCCCCGTTCTCCGCGATGATCTCGTAGATGCCCAGATCCATCTCCAGCTTCTCGACCTTGTCGAATTTCGCATTGAGAATCTCTACGCGTGCGACTATGCGCTCGATGTCCTCTAGAGCCGCTTGGTACTCTTCTGAGACGTCCGTGCCGCTGTTCTGCTGTGTTGCTGCTGTAGCTGGAGGGACTTCGAAATTAATCAATGACAGCAGGATGGACATCTCGCGCCGGTGTGGTGGTGCTGAGACCGATCGTGTGGGTGCGCGGGTCAAGGAGGAGTCGGTCAGCAGTGCTGCAGGCATGGCATTTCGCGCGCTGCGGCTGTCGTGGCTGGGAGGTGTTAGCAGAAGGCAGAGCCACTGGAGGTGAGTTCCCTTACTGAAGCTCGTGGTCGTGAGTCTGTGCTGAATCCATCGTAGACTGTATGTCGTAGTTGAGAGTAACAGGTCGAGACGAAAGCAGAATTCGTATGCAAAGTAAACAAATGCCTTCTAGTGACAAATTTAACCGTGCATAAGCGCATTTCGCAGCTCTAAACGTGCAGGAAGATCCGTTTGCAGGTGCATACTGGTCTTATTGCTGTCCATCGTACACAGTTACTCGAATCACGCCGTGCATTTCAGCTTCGCCATATGCGTCGACATTGTGCAATCAAAGGACCATCTCTTCGGAAGGATCTTTCTCCGGCAGACTCGCTGCAGGAGCGCTCCCAAACAGCAGTTTCTGTCCTTCCATCGCTTTCAAGCACCCAGCCAACACCCTTTGTGACCTCTCAAGCTCACGGATGAGCTGCTCCGTGAACTTTCCATTCGCCGTCAGTATGCTCCAGACCTCACGCCCCCTACCCTCATCCACGTCTGTGATTTCTGCAAGGGGGGGCAGGAGTGCGAAAGCGCGCCTTATGAACGCCCTGCGGACAGCAGACGCCTCTGCTACGTTTGCATCTGACTTGTAGAAGGTATTGGCGATGCTGGCGACTCTCGCCAAATTGTCAATCTGGCCGATCGTTTTGATCATTGTGTTAGCGATCATGGTCGCAAGTCCAGTCACGTCATACTAGAACTGTGTCAACGATCGAAGTATACCAGCAAATGGCGCTGATCGATGTTACCTTCACAGCGAGCCGATACAAGTCGAAAGCCTCGAGCTCAAGGCTTCGATGTGGCTCAGTCGAGATGTCAATGTCCAAGCCGTAGCAGTATCGTAAGAATTCGTGACCAAGCTCGCCGTAAGGCGTGTCGAGCTCGATTGTGTTCGAACCGCCGCGCGGTAACTGCTGATCGTAGAGAGTCTTCAGTTTCGGGCAGGATGAGAAGACGACAGCTTTGTGAACATTGAATGTGAGGCACGCAGCTTCGATTCGGAGGTCTGAGTGGTTGGCAGACTGGAAACTGTTTCGATTCAGCGGGTTGCCAGATTCGAACATGCTACTCAAAGTCAGTAGGTTCTCTTCCTGGACCGTCTCATGGAAGGCTCACCGCGTAAGCAGCGCTGCGCAATCCTTCGGCGCCATGACTGCTGCGAGAGAAGCTTGTAGATGTGTGATGTGGGTATGGAATGCTTGTCAGTGACACAGTTCAGGTCGAAAACCTGCGAGAGAGTTGGACAAGTAACAGCGCGTGGGCCGCGCTTTACACTCAACCGACGTATCTCCATAAGCAGTGACATTTCACTTTGAAGCTTCAGTTTCTCGGGGAAGGCGCAAAACGTGCAGCGAAATGACTGATACATACCGCTGGCACTCACGCCATCTAAGCTAGAGTGGCCATGACTCTTCCACATACGTCCATTTTCCCCATCGAACTCCAGACTCCAACGCTATGCCCTGACGTGAAACTTGCACATCGCCCAAGAGATCGCCTCGTCCAGCCTAAAGTCCCTGTCGTAACCTCTCTCCAAGCTTCTGTTTTCCAAACTGATATATCTTGAGCAAGCCCTCTTCCGAGAGGTCCAGCCCCTGCATGTTGGGGATGTCCTGTACAGGAGGTTTGCTGACACGGCTGGCGATTATGACTGGGTCAGTCTCGAGGATGATGCCGTCGTCCACGATCTCGTCAATGGCGAGGGAGGCAAGGTCGTAGTTCTCAATCAAGGTACGCTTGTCCACAGAGTTCCTGTGGCACGGGTATATCAGCATTCTGCACACTGGATAGACAAACTTACGAAAGGCATACTTCAGCAGAATGTTCAAGCTATCTCTCAAAGCCAGCACAACGTTGTACAGCATAATTTCATTCTCATCGCTGCCTCCGACCACGTAGAGCATCACATCTGCCTCGTTCTTGAAGACTACAACTCTGTTGTCGTAGAGGATGACATCGCTAGTCTGCTTGGCTGTCTTCTCCACCAAGCCCTTCTCGAATGCTTTCTGTTCCTTCACAGTCGGGTACGGTTGTGCGCCGGGGTAGTTGTTAGCCTGAGCGTTGGAGGGGATGTGTGGTGGGCTGTAGTATTTGGCCAGAATGCGCGACGAGTCCTCTGTTGACAAGACGAGGATCGCATTGACGCTGAAGAGCGACATGTTTGGTGACATTGTGGCTGAGTGTGGCCGCTGGGCTGAATTCGTCTAGAGAAAGTTGCTGTATGTGTCGGTCTCTGCTGGCATTGATTGAACAGCTGGTGGGAGAGGTTCGAGGTCGCGATTGCCGCCTGAGGCATGAATGCATCAACGCGACTTCCTCTGGAGAAAGTTCACTTCCGCGGTAGAGGAGGAAAGTGCTTGCAACCCAATGCTCTCGTTTCAGCTCAGACGGGCCCAAATTGAGCTGCAGGCCCACAGAAACTGGTTGAAAACGTTCGTCGTGAAGTCAAGTCATGGCGAAGCTCAATTATCATCGGTGAGGAACTTTTCCTCGATCCATCGGCATGGCCAGGAACAGGAAAGAGCGAAGAAGGAATGGAATCCTATAGCGCGAGCACGCGCGAAAGCAGACGCCGAACAACGCCGGCGTCAGGACCGGATTGCGGAAAGTGCCCCTGAACCAGGCAAGAAGTTGTCTGACGCGAAGAGACGAAAGCGTGAGCGATGGGAAGGCAGGAGATCACCACCGCAGACTGTCGAGCTGAAGGCACTTGGTGTGCGCGAGGACCTCATGAAAGCTGTGCAGGAATACGATGTTGCCACCGTGTATCGCTTGTACGCACAGCTGCCTGAGCGGAGACCTCTAGCTGCAGAGGATCTTCGAGCCATTGCACAATGTGCTCACCAAGCATTGAGAACCGAGAACCAGAAGCCGCGACATCAGCAACATGCAGAGGCTAAACAGGAAATACTAGCACTTGCCGACTTGCTAGCCAAAGACGTGCGTCAGGGCAATGTTGTGCCTTCACGTCCAGCACACACGCACCTAATGGGCATATACAAGGAGTCAGGCTATCTCGGCGTAGGTGCAAAGTTCTGGCGATGGCTTGAACCCCAGGACGACCAGCACGTTGGGGCAGATACCTATGCTGTGGCGATAGAGCTGCTTGCTGTTCATGGTACACCTCTAGAGGATCTGGAGGCATTGTATGCTAAAGCTTTGGCGCGGTTTCCCACGAACTTCAGCTCCTACCATCTTGCTTCGAATGCCATTATTCCGGACCGCGACGCTGAAACCAAGATCAAAGGCTTGCCTATCAGTCTACTGCAGGCTATTGTCACAGCACGGCTGTTACGAGGGGATTCGCGGCAAGCCTACTTGGCCCTCGACACTGTGTTTCGATTGTATCCCACAGCTGTTGACGGTCGCTTCATTCGGTTGTTCCTCGATGAACGTCCAATGTCAGAAGCATACACAGTGTTCGCCATGGCATGTCGAGCAGGTCTAACATTGCCGACCGCCGTAATCAAGAATTTGATGGCAAGGCTAAGGACAACAGCAGAACAGGATCCTTCGGCCCAGCATCGCATTGTATCACTCAGAGCAATGCTTTCCGTCATGCATCTTTATCTTGGAGCTACCGGCAAGGCATTGCCGAACAATGTCGCCGAACTGATCATCGCAACAACTACCCTCTTTCGTCTGCCCGGGATCGATAGGTTGGAAGGCAAACAGCGAAAGAAGCTCGTTGATGCTGTACTGCTGTCAGTACGTCGCATGCTCGAAAGTTTTGCTCGTTTCGGTATCTTGCCGTCCACAGGGGCTTTCAATTCTGTACTGATGAACATCGCTGGCTATGGGAAATCGAAGGAGACACTCGGCATTGTGTTGAAAGATTTCGAGGCGCTCAATCTTACGCCGACAGATGTCACAAGGCGTACTGTTCTCGCAGTAGCTGGCCTGTGGAAAGATCAGTCGATGATTGAGGAATCATGGGAAAAGATCGTTGAGGCAAGAAGAGCCAAGAATGAGTGGCCGGAACCGACAGACTTCTTCGTGCTTAGCAAAGCGGTGAAAGCCACAGGCAAGGCCGACTTTGCGCAAAAACAATTCGACACACTGCAGATGTTCATACCGGATTCACATCATAGCTCGATCGAATATGCGATCACCAAAGCATACGAGCCAGAAGATGACACTACTACTGCACGAACGCGACTTGACTTTGAGGAGCTTCACGAAGGTGTGCAAAAACTCAATGCTGACCTTGCAGTGCTTGAATCGGAGACAAGGGACAAGCCAGCCGTGCTTGACTTCAGTGATAAGCAGCTGCCAATCACGCTTTTGCCGCCTGAGGGTGCTCTGAAAGCTTCGGACGAGACACTGCGCCAGGTCTACGATGAGCTGACGACAGAAGCCACAGCGGCATCTTCAGTGGTGGCAGACTCTGACCCCTCAGCGTAGTTGTAGGGCCCGTGCGAAGTGCAACAAATCTCTCACTTGGTGATCTGCGCTTCGAGACTTGGAAGAATACCAACTACCTGCTCCAGCTTGCTGAAAGGCACGATGCTCTGTACGATGAGATTGTGGACAGGTCAATTGCCAAGGGTGAGAGGCCGCCGCCGAAGAACATGGGGTTTACTCGAAAAGAGCTGAACGACATGGATGACTTTGGGCTCAGCGAGACGGGCGTAAGACAGAAGAAGAGCAGAGTGACTGTCGAGGATGTCAGAGACGAGGTGAAGAGACTGAGAATGTTGTAGATGGCCGCATCCAAGGCACTGTGTTATTGAAGAGAACTCTCTCCTACAGCCCTCTCTCAATTTCTGTCAAAGCAGCGACTGGATCGCGGCGTCTTCTCTCCGCAAATAGTCGAGCGGCCGCGCCATTGTCTGTCAAGAGCGGTATTCAATCGCTGTTCAATCGCTCGAGACACCCTCGAAGCGTGTTCATTCCGCCGATGCAGTCTTCTCCTCCGGATCGTCCTCGATGGCACAGCTTTCTTCGGCACCAGCAGTCTCAATGGCACTCTCTTTGGCTGGCTCCTCCTCAATGGCACAGCTTGCTTCGGCAGCGGCAGCAGCGCTACCCCCGACAACATCCTTCTCGACCTTCTCATCATCAGACGATCGCTGGAAAAAGATGGCGAAATCCTGGACCTCTACTCCATCAGCTGCGCCGGCAAGATAGCCGCCGCCCTGGAACCTCTTCTTTCTTCTGCCTCCGGACCTCTTTGGTTTGCGTGTAGCACGTGGTTCTTCGCTCTGTGGAATGACACCGTCGATTAGCGTTTGCTCTTCTGGAGTGAGGTTCTCGCTGGGAAGGTCCTTGCGTACGGCTGGGTCGGTTGCCCAGCGCTGCGTGGCTGTCGACATTGCGGCGAGAGTGGTAGTTCTTGAGAGGGACTGGGTAGGTAATAGTGTGTTGTGTGCGAAGATGCCGGGTTCGAGGAAGCTGAGTAGGCGGCGCTGAGTGGTGGCGATTTGGTTTTTGCGGTGCGGCAAGGTGAATCTGTGCTCTTGATCTGTTGAAGACTTGGTTAGATAATTGGTCGACAGCGTGCGGTTACAATCATTCAGCTGCGGTTTGGCCATGTGTTGTGAGCAGGTTGGGTTGAGTCGACAAGTAAAGCTTTGTATAGGCTACACGGCGCTAGTGTTTCAGATCTTGCGATCATGCATGAATCGATGCGCGAGGTGAAAGCTGCAGCTAGCGTTTATGCGTATCAATATGAAGGTGAATGTACGTATCTCTATTGTGATCACAAAGCATGTGCCCTTCAACCCAGGATCACGACCATCGTACTCGCGCCCCTGATCCAACAGCTGCTCGCAAGTGCGTAGTGACAATGTGAGGACATTCCCGATCCATGCTTGGCCTTCGGTCAGTGCACCAGACCACGCCGGCGAAGCAAGCATTCCTCTGAAGCGAGTTTGCGACCTTCCTGGCGGCTAGACGCACTCGTTCAGCTATGCCTTGTTCCAGAGAGACCTTCCGAGGCCTGTAAATCCAATCAGTCTTTCGACCCATCAATGTTCGCGGAGCGTTCCTGCTTGGATGTGGACATTACAGCCCACATGTAGAAGCACAAAGCCAGGGCCTCCATTGCGAACATCATGATAGCCTGCACGACGACGTTTGGTATTGGGTAGGCGAAGATGGAGCCTGGAGTACTGAAGCTCACAGCAACAGTGTAGATCACACGGACCAGCAAGAACGGCAAGACACAAACGCTAGTTAGGACAAGCTTGCTCTCGGAATCAGGGGTGTAGCATCGGCGTGTGCATGTCAGGACGGCGATTGCAGCTAGAGCCAACCAGACCAGGAGGAAGAGTACAGATCCAGCTTTCATGAGGCTTCGACCGGTAGAGTAGTCACCAGAGTTGCCCTGCGATGACTGAACACCACCGACAATTGCTAAGATCAGTGCCACCAGAGACACAAGATGAATTGGTCGGAAAATTTTAGCCGTCGGCCCCTTGCTAGTCATGCTGCCGTTGACTCGCTGTAGAAATTCGAGTAGAGCAAGCAGAAGTGGTGCTGTGCCGACAGCACTGGTGATTGCAGCTGTCTCCTGAAGGCCAGCCGAGTAGTCATGCTGTGTCTCCATGTACAGCACACAGGAGGCGCCGATCAAGCGGAAGACCGAGATCAGGACCATGTAGAACCAGCCGGCGTTGCGAGAGAAGCCTTGCTTGATGCATATCGCCACGGAGATGAGGAAGGCGGGTGCGTAGAAGGCCAGCTCGACGGCGGCCAGGACTCCGTGTGCATTTAGATCAGACATATTGCTTATGGACAAGCTAGAGTGTAGTGCTTGGCTTTAGTCTTGGTAGTGCTTATCTGAAGATTGATGCTATGCAAGAATGTGAGCGGCCGACATCACTTGATATACCTACATTGGTGCCTGTTCAGCGCGATGCACTCTTATCTGGATTAATGAGGTTGCTGCGTTGACATGGGAGATTGTGCGATTTCCGGCATCAAAAGCTGTTGCGCGCGCATTGGAGACTGCTTTGGGCTAGAGAGGCCTGGTTCACGAGCTCAATGGCGGACTGCATAGTGGCTGCCTTGGCGTATCTTGACGACCAGCTGGAATGTCATATGGAAAATCGTGTGGTAACATCGTTGCCTTGTGGCCGACTTCCGAGCACAGCCATGAATTGTTGTAGCTGCGCGCAGTGAGCGCAAGCTGTGGTGAAGGATTCGGGCTGTGTTGCGACGATGATGTTTCCGGCAAGCAGAGCAGAGCCGTGAAGCGCAGTGCGTTGTTTCCACACACTAAGTTAACTGGTTAGGCTCTTTGCGTGTGTTGCGCACATCACGGGCGTATGCGCCAGCACGGGGGGGCTTTTCTCAGCTGCTGGATCTCTCTTGCTCGCGATCGTCCTGCAGACAAACCACACTGCAGCCATGCGAGTGCCGAATTAAGACTTGCTTCTATCACATACGAGGTCGTAATGTTCAAGATCTGCTACAGGGCTGAGAGCATTGCGACCTGCCGATCATGCTGTGCAGAGCGCATTGCTGATCGTTCTGTGTTCGAGGATGCTGTGACCAACCATGGTACGAGCAATACCTGAGACCAGTCCGGGAAGGGTTTCGGATTGCCCAAAGAGCGTAAAAGCGAAAGCCTCCTTGAGTAACAATGCTTTGTGGCAGGAAAGTATACTGTTAGCACTGTTAGCACTGTTACTATGATCTCGAATTAGCATCGCGGTGTATTGCCTGCACATCGTGTCGACATCAGCTGAACATCGGCCGGAACGACTGCAACGCCGCCGAGACGATGTACAATATGTATACTATGGATCAGCAAGACTCACAAACGTGACGCGCAGAAGAGTGTCAAGAAGCACTCAAGCCACACCAGTGTCCTGGCTTATCACAATCTACCGCTACATAGCACTGTGCACCTCCAATGGTTCGTTCATCTTAGCCAGTGTACTCCTGATCATAAGGCTGACTTTGCCTACAGGTCTACCTCGGACGACCTTCGCGAGCCTGCCAGACTTGCAAGACTAGAAGGATCAAGGTGGGTCCGGCGCACACATCGTCCAATTGAGGCAAAAGCTGCGAGATGCATGCAGGTACAAGACTGATAAGGCGAGCAGTGTGACGAGCAGAAGCCCGCCTGCACAAATTGCATCAAGACTGGGCGTCTATGTCCGGGTCTGCCTAATGAGACAGACCTGATATTCCGCACAGAGAACCCAGGTCGAAAGAAGATCCGAAAGAGCCAACAGCACAGCACAGGTACAGAGACCGCCGAACATGCAGTCGCTGTCGAGAAATGCACAAAGATGTGCGGCGCGGGACTGTCCGGACAAAGAACCTTCATCCCTGCGCTGGAAGATGTTGCCACGACATGCTTCTTCAACGCCTTCATCACGCATAGTCAACATATACATACTAACAGCGGGTTCATGGAGCTAGCTAGACCAATGTTCATGGGCACTCGCGATGGCTCGGCGTTGCACCTTGCCATGGATGCTCTCTCACTTGCTGCGCTATCGAAATGGCCAGGTCGTGGATATTTGGAATGTAAGGCTACACGAGCGTACACTCAGGCGCTAAAGGTTGCCAGGAGAGACCTAAAGGATCCCACACGGGCCACGAGCAATGCAATGCTAGAGACGATCTTGGTGTTATCACTCTACGAAACGACGACAGGTTGCGCTGGATCAGTAAGATCTCGGGCCAACCATATCGAAGGCGCAGCAGCGATCCTGATCGCTCGCGGGGCTGATCAGATCCATGATCCGGAGACTCTGCTACTCTTCCGGGCTGTGAGGACGCAGATGCTGGTCAACTCCATACAGCAACGTGAGCCCATGCCGCATTTCCCTGGACACAATGGTTGGCTAGTCGATGCAGACAATTTGAACTCGCCAGCGACTGCAATCCCCGATCACACAATAAGGTTGGCATCGTTGGTCGCAAAAGCCAAACCAATCTTCTCCTCGTGTCGCACAGAGCAGGACATCGTCAAAGTCGAAGCTTTACTCGAGGAAGCCTACGAACTGATGGGGGGGATGGCAGCCATGGAGCTTTCTACACCATCCGAGTGGCAATGGCGATCTGTCGTCAACATGTGCGACGCCATCGAGATCGAGCACATAGCTGAAGCAGAAGCGTGGCCCGGTAATCCGGTAGTGCATCCGTACAAGGACCTCCATGGCGTATGCATCACAACGATCGAATCAGCCACTTGTTATGTTGCAGCACCGTATGCGACGCTGTGAAATGGCTGTACCAAGATAAAGACGTCTACGAGGTAGATCCGAGGTACCTATCAGCAAAAGCGCAACTTCTAGTCCTCGTGGACGAGATCTGCGCCAGCGTACCATACCACTGGTATGGATAAGACCTGCTCGGGAAACAGAGCCTAGGCACAGCCCGTTGTCGCACAGGCAAGTCTGCGTGCATTCACACTAAATTGCACAGCTGTTACTGACGCATTCGAAAGCACCGGAAGCGATCGGCGGTCACAGTCTGATCTGGCCGCTGTACACAGCATCGAATATCGAAGAGGTTCCTGCACTTCAATGGCAGTGGGTCAAAGGCCGATTCGCTGCGATCGGACGACACCACGGGCTGAAAGAGTCGGAGATCATTTATAGCCTGAATCGAGGAAGGACAGGCGCGAGCTGGAGCCCGCAGGTCAAATATGGGGAGTACATGGGCGGGCAGCAAGGTCCGTGCATGACTGCGCTTGCGACTACAGGCTTGCCTTGTCACGGGAAGCAGACGACGACACCAGCCCAGCGGTTCACGCAACATAAGTTCGCTAAAATGGGCGCGGCGACACCAGCAGAATCGCCGGCTTTGTCGCAAGAGATCTTTGGTCCTAACACGCGCGGTGTTCGATATGCTTCAGAGCACGTGTCAGAGATCGGGAAAGCGACTGGAGAGATACCTACCGAGAGTGATGAGCTCGAAGTGGATCTTTGGCTGGACTTGTCAACGCGTTTGTCCGGACCAGGAGAGCTATGGCCAGGTGTTGAGCTCTCGAACGACAAGGACTATTCTTGGACGACGACGATGACAGCGATCTAGACGTGACCCTGATCACATTATAGCGTAAGTGTGTCCAGTATGTACACTCTATCAAGGCGAATACTCTCGACACTCGGACGTCCAACCATTATATCGTCCTACATGCGGACCTCATCCTTGCTTCTCAATGTCCTCTCTGGCGGCAGCAAGCTTCGCGGCTTTGGCATCAGGCCAGTAACAGCTCAAGTCCCCTACAGGAATGTTCACACCAATTTGCATCTCAGCCGCCATCATCGCCACTACAATCCACCAGCCCAGTACCGAAACGACGAAAAGTAGGGCCCCACCAGCCTATCGGTTTCTACGTTAGCCACATTGATCACAGCGACTGCACAAACATACTGATGGAGACTCACCTTCTGCAACTGCATAGCAAGCACGTACTCTCCCTGCCCAGTCTTGAAGTACGCAGCACTCAGCACCCACACGGCCACAGCCGCAATCGCAAAGATTCCAGAGAAGACCATGTTCGTCTTCAGAGCGAATACGAGGAACGTCAAGAATGCAAAGCCCCAGACGATGAGGTACAGTCCAATCACGGTGTTGTAGCCTGCGCTTGTCGAGCCTTCTGTGGCGCTTGTACCGTCCGCGCTGTAGAATGCTGCCAGGCCGAGAATTGGGAGCTGGAGCACCCCAAAGGAAAGCCAGAAAACTGCGAACAGGGATGTCGCCATCATGGGAAAGAAATTGCCAATGATAAAGTTACCGATGGCGGCGAGAGTAAGGAGAAGCGGGCCGACGAAGAACTATTAGGAACGAGTTAGCAATAGTGGTTGGCTGATTCCGGTTTGGCCATTCGACTTACGAAAATACCAACAACAGCAGGCAGACCAGAAGCTCCTCCGAAACCCATCAGTACCATGCTGAAAGTGAAAGTGGAAATGACGAAGCCTGTCAGACCCATGGGAGTTGGATTGGCGAAGCGCGAGCGACCGAGCTGAGGGACCTTAGGTTGCAAGTACAGCTTCTCGAAGAGTTCAGGCGAGATTGAGATTCCAGTGTTCTGATGAGTGAGGTTCGGTCGGGCGGCATGGTGGTGGCCATCGTAGTTGGTTGTGTCGTGTACGATGGGAGTCTTGTTGATTGCATGTGGTTCGATGCCCTCTGCTGAGGAGGAAGGGCGATGACCGCCGAGAGAGGGAGTTGCAGACATCTTTGCTATCGATCTGAGTAAGAAAGGTATGGGCAGGGTGGCTTCAGGTCAGCAGAGGGAAAAGAGGTAGGTCAAGCAATTTAAAGCTCAGCACGTGTTCTTGCCTTCCTCGCCAAGTACGACAACCCATGTCTGTGCTGTTTATCAGTGGTGAGAGGTGGTCTGTGATATACAGACTATACACTTAGCTCGCGCGAACATGGCCTTCGCCACGTGGAGGCAGATGGGGCGGTAGCTCTGCCGAGAGTGCTCGAGCTGACAACAACCAAACATGTTCGTTGTAGCTTCGTAGTGCCGCACTTGCTCTGCAGGTGCGTCTGGGATGCTTAAAGTCTTTGCGAAGACGTCGCGTGGATGTTCGGCTGTCAAGCTTGTTCGGGTGAAGCTCGTGCCAGGCCAGTCGGTCCGTGTGGAGCACATCGCCGGTTACGTTGATGCCGGATCCACTCGATATGCATGAGTATAACCGACGACTCGCTGTCATGTTCCTGTAGGCGTCGTAGATGGGACCAACAACCAGTTTCAATCGACTATGCTGAAGGTAGACACAGCTGCTCTCAGACTTGATCCTAGTGGCCGTGGCCGTGCGAAGAGCAGCTGATCATTGCGATGTAGACCATCGTAGGCGAGGACATAATTGACGCCGATCTATATCCACACTGTCGACAGCCGACATTGCTTCGGAGCCGCCCCTTCGATTATGCTTGCCCTGCTCGCATTGAGAACCTTTTGCAATTTTGGCGTACATCGAGGCCGATCGATTCAGCTTCGTGGTCGTGAATGCTTGAGTCGACTCGGGCGTCGCCTGTCGCGGAGCCACAAATCATATTCCAAGCCCTGGAATCGTGCAGACCTAGTGCTGGGTATTCACTGGCTTCTGCCAGCTCGCTGTCGACTCGATCTCTGTGGCGCGCACGTTAGGTCTCGATCTTATCTCAGAGCTGCATGTTCCAACGCCTGTGAAGAGTCAGTATACGTCTAGCTCTTGGTCTTGCCCACACCCAACGCACTTCGTCAGCACTTAACCTCCACGAGCTCTCATATTGCACCAATTTCTTTACCAGATCTCTCTGGTCAGAGTCTGGCTCAGGCAGAATTTCGGACCAATCCTTGCCAGGATATTTGGTGAAGTTCATCTTGCCCCAGTCAGGCATCTTCTCGGCTTCAGGCCATGAGGTTAGATCCGGTGTGCCCAGAGTCTGGAACATGCTTCTGATCAAAGCAAGCTCACTGCCTAGGTCGCCAGCATCGAAGAGCGTGTCGCTGTTCAAGCAAAAGACTTGAGCTGCGACGCAGCCGGCTGCCCACATATCCAGTTTCGTGCCATAGGATGAGTATCCGAACAAAAGTTCGGGCGGCCTGTAACATGTTGTGCCCACGTCTAGAATCTTCCCGTCCGCCTTCTCCGAAGCATGGTCCTTGGGAGACCAAGATATACCAAAATCTGAGAGGTAAGCCGGCCCACTGGGTGTAGCGAGCAGGATGTTGGAAGGCTTCACATCACGATGTATTATGCCTAACTTGTGGATATGAGCAAGGCCTGAGAGCATATCCTTCACAATAGTCGTACGGCTTTGCGGAGTCATACGCTGCTCCCGGAGCAATGCGTCCAGGTTGAAGGGCATGTATGGAAAAGCCAAGACGAAGGTACCGTCCGACTGTCGAAACGTCTCAATGAGCAGGATGACATGTTCACTTGTGGCCGCTTCGAGGATACGCGCTTCTCTGATCGAGTCGTGAGGCGGCTGCATGACCGCTGGATTGGTGACCTTCAGCGCTACCATCCTCAGCTTACCAGTTTCTGCCGGTAGCTCGGGGTCGAGAGCACGGTAGACTTCTGAGAAGAGACCATCGTTGAAGTGCTCAGCATTTGTGTATCTGCCGATGGTAGCTCCACTAGCCGGCAGGTTTGGAAAGTGATGTTCGTTGGTGTATAGGTCGCATGCAGGAGTGGGAGCTGCCGATGCGAGCAGTTCCTGCACGTTGCGGTTGATCAAGTGACGATATTCTTCCTGGATTGCATAAGCACAAGGTGCAGTGCTGGTTGTGGAAAGTCTCGTACCAGAGAATGGGCAGACTTTCGAGCAAGTTCCTCTCTCGCTTTGGCTTGTGTCGAGGCTTCAGACGCGTGACATTCCGGATTGGCAGTCTTGTAGGCGGATATGCTGTTTTTGGTTAATGCTGTTCTCGGCTGAGAAGCGGACGGGCACTCACTTGCATTTCTGTGGTGTTGCTCAGCCGATCACTGAACGTGATGGCTCTGCGCCAGTCTTCGGCCATGATACTATTGCTACTGGTCTCTGCTATCAGGCATGGAGAAGTTGTAGAAAAGGAAGGGAGATTTGACTGGCGGTGAAAGAGTGAGACAAGTGGTTTATCCTGAGGCAGGAACGATGAAGGATGTGGTCCGAGCTCCTTCTTTGGTGATGCGTCGCGACTGCCTTCGCGAGCTTGGAGTGTGAGCTCGCCAAACAGCTTACAACACCGACACCATCAGCATCCGCCTCGACACTCACGATCCATCCTCGCCGAAGATCACCGCTGCATTCTAAATTCGACCAGTAACGGGATCAGTCATCAAAACTACACATCCGAGCAGCGACGATGGACTCGCTGGTGGCTCAGTACAGCCGGCCGGCCTTCCAGAACGAGGGCTACAGCGAAGAGGACCAGCAACAACTCTCACTCGACCTGCAGCCGCAACTGTCGCTCAACTTCGCGCTGCCTCCCGTGGCCAACAATGCCGCATGGCTACGAGCGATGACCGACGACCACTCGAACCCAGCATGTCCCATCAAGATTGCCCACGGAACCACGACGCTCGCCTTCCGCTTCAAGGGCGGCATCATCGTCGCCACCGATTCGAGAGCAACAGCAGGCAACTGGATTGCCAGTCAGACGGTCAAGAAGGTCATCGAGATCAACAGTGCGCTGCTGGGAACAATGGCCGGAGGTGCCGCTGTAAGACACTTCCATCACCAAAACATCGATGGGACAGACTAACATGGACATTGTACAGGACTGTCAATACTGGCTCGCATACCTCGGAATGCAATGTCGACTTCACGAGCTTCGCCACAAGCGCCGTATCTCTGTCGCCGCCGCATCAAAGATCCTCGCCAACTTGGTGTACAGCTACAAGGGCATGGGCCTCAGCATGGGAACCATGTGCGCTGGCGTGACGCCGACCGAAGGTCCAGCTCTCTACTACATCGACAGCGACGGAACGCGGTTAGCGGGCAATCTGTTTTGTGTGGGTTCCGGTCAAACATTTGCATACGGTGTGCTCGATGCAGAGTACAAGTACGATCTGGAGGATGATGAGGCGCTCGAGCTCGGAAAGCGAAGTATCCTCGCCGCCACGCACAGAGATGCATTCTCGGGAGGCTTCATCAACCTGTACCACGTCAAGGAGGAAGGCTGGGTCAAGCACGGCTTCATGGATACAAACCCTATCTTCTGGAAGACGAAGCTAGAAAAGGGAGAGTTCTCAAACGTTACAGCAGATTTGGATTAGAGGGACTAGAATGAGCATGACGATGGTACAGGTGATGGTTGTGTGCACCTGAGATGTGCACCTGTACTTATACTGGGCTTGTGAAACTAGCTTGCCACCCCGCCCGAATAAAGAGCATGACACGAATGAGCACATTTTGCACAAAACAATGAAGTGGCCGGAATGGCGGACAGATGACATTGAAGCGCAATCAAGGATACTGACGGGTTGTAGGTATTGGCGCACGTGGCTCGGACTGGCGACAGCCAGACGTGCCTGATTCGGCTTTGCCCTCGACGACGAAGCAGCATTGGCCAAAGATCACAACTTGGGAAGTGAAGCTGTCTGAGCTCATGTAGTCTCCTATACATGCTACGTGTCGTGCAAGAAGAGTCCAGTCAGGCATATTTGTTCGCTGGTCATGGAGATTCTTCGGTGCAAGACGCCGCACAGACTGTCGGAGATTCTCGTACGCGACTGATTGACAAGCAACTCTTTCTGTACGCGTCTTGCGACACAAAACGTGTCTGTCTCAGGCCGAGTCGGTCGGCCGAGCAGCTTCATAATAATACTTCTGGCTCCAGACTGGCGTTCTTTCACCCAATGATCGGCAGGTGTGAACCTTCAAATGATGTAATGCTCCGTCGAGACGCACTTGACAGCCGTGCAAAGAGAGCTTTGGACATTCGTTCGACCGTAGCCTAGATATTGTGTTTGTAAGCCAGTGTCTCCAATTGACAAGTACATCAAGCAGCTCCTACAGAACAGCTATCAGCAACCAGACAACGAAGCCTCCCGTAGGACAAGCACGTCTACAAGACCTACAGTAGCGCCACCATGACTTCCTTCCCATACAAGAAAGTTCTCCTCCTGGGCTCAACTTCTGGCATCGGCGCAGCCCTAGCAGACAAGCTCGTCGAGAATGGCGTTTTCGTGATCGGCGTTGGCAGAAGAGAGGAGCGACTGAAGGAATTCGTCTCCAAGCACGGCCAAGGAAAAGCAGACCATCGTGTTTTTGACATTAATGATCTGGACAAAGTGAGCGACAGCGAGTCTACGAGCATGTACATAACCTCTAACAGTCGTCTACTAGATCCCAAACTTCATCTCCGAAACCTTCAAAGCCCACCCAGACATCGACTTCGTCTCCATCAACCCCGGCATCCAACGCGCCCTAGACTTCACTGATCCGTCATCCGTCGACCTCGAGAAATTCGACCTCGAGCTCAAGACCAACTACACTGCCCCCGTCTACCTCACCAAAGCCATCCTCCCCTACCTCACATCCCAACCCAACAAACCCACAGCAATCGCCTACACAACCACCCAACTTGCCCTCATAACCCTCAACAGCAGACCCAACTACGGCGCCTCTAAAGCCGCTCTACACCACTTCATCCTCGCACTCCGAGCTCAACTCGAGAAATCTTCTGCTTCTTCCAATCTCAAAATCATCGAAGTCTATCCTCCCGCTGTGCAGACGGAATTGCACGATTCAAAGCATCAACCTGATTTGAAGAATGGGAATCAGATTGGTATGCCGTTGAAGGAGTTTACTGAGCAGCTTTGGGAGGGCTTGGTGCAAGGGAAGGAGGATGTTGCGGTGGGGACGGCAAAGGATGCGTTTGATGCGATTGAGCCGGCGAGGAGGAAGGAGAGTAAGAAGTTTAACGATACGATGGATGAGGCGTTGAAGGAGTTTTTGGCGTGAGTTGTGCAGTAGTGGGTGTGGCTTTTGTGAAGGCCTTGGATAGTCATCGGAGTCGATCGAAGAGATACCAGAGTGTAAAAGTGTTGCCGCTGCTCACGACTTCCCTGCTCGCCACCTTCTCGCCCTCGCCACAAATCCCTCCTCCTCAATCTCCCTCTTCTCCATCCCCAAACAAGCAAGATACACCGGAACCATATCATGTGGTCCGCACGGTCTCCAATCCCCGCTTGCTCGACGCTTCTCGAAGAAGTTCTCCAGGCTGGAACTAAACGCTTGCTCAAGCGTAGTGCTACTTATCGGATCCACAATCACGTTCTTCACTACCGCGGCTTCTGCATCCGAGAAGTAAGGCGTGCTGATGTATAAAGGGTCGGTGGTCTGTAAAGTGCGATCTTCGCAGGATTTGTCGTTAGACATGTTGTAGAGGTCGTAGATGAGGAGGCGGGTTTTGAACCAGAGGTCTTGGTTAGCGCGCAGGTCTGCTATTGTGAGGATCATTGTTAAATCTTGTGATGGTTTCTCGTCCGATGTTGTCGCAATCTTGCCGCTTGGCCTTTTGGCTTTGGATTTGCTTCTGCCCATGTTGGTAGTTGTCGCTCAAGAAACTTAATAAACGCTTTCACTGCTTGAAGTTGACTGAGTGTACATTGGCCCAAGCGATGTGATGGAGATGGAGAGGACACTATCAGCGTGTAGAGTGGCCTTTATTGCGGAGGGTGACCTCGTGGACACGCTGGGTCGAGCTATGTGAGTACCAGACTTGCGCTGCTGTTCTGGACAAACTCTATTGCTGACTCACTGCAAGGTCGTCGTGGCGCAGTGGAAGGCAGTCGACCACGAATAGCTGAAGCAGTCATGCGTATGGCTCGCATGTGATCGGGCGTTCATATTGTGTTGCGTTCTATCCACAGCTCAGAACAAGCCCAATAAGTCTTCATTCGTCTTTTTGCCGCCATTCAGCTGAGTCTGTGCTGGAGGTGGCTGATCGTCCATGCTCATGCCTGCAAAACCATTCATCAGATCATTACTGCCACCTCCGTTGCTAGCGGGTATCGGATCGCTTCCAAGCCCCATCAGATCTTCCAGTCCGCCCCCTGTCGCAGATGACGTGAGCGCAGGACTGGCCACACGCTGTGGAGTGCCAGCAAGGCCTTCCAACCCAGACGCGCCCATGCCAGGCGCTTTCTGCATTGATGCCGGTGCAGCGCCGTCGAAGTCGATGTCGAGCAGGTTTTCGGCATTTGTCTGTGCCGAAGGAGCACTTGTACCAGCGATGGCAGCTGATACCGCTGCTGCAGCAATCGGGTTCTCCTTTGCATTCTGCTTTGCCTCTTCGATCGCCTCTTCTTGCAGTGCCGAACTCCGCCCTGCCCCGAGGAATGCCTTTGGTGGTTTGTGGTATACTGATGAAAGTGTAGAGAGGTTCGGCAGAAGCTGCTCAAGTAGCGGTGCTGAAAGCTGTGGTATTGTTGATGCGATTTGTGGTCTTTGTGCGAGGACAATGTTCTTCGCAATTTGTGGATCGGACGAGAGCAGTCGCCAGTAGACATAGGCCCTATCGCGCACATCCGGATTGTCGTTCTCTGCTGTTGCTGCTTGCAGAACCTTTTGCACAAGACCTTGCGCCTGGTCAGGTTTCTTCAGGAAGAGCTTAACGACAGCGGTCAGGATCTGCAGTTGTGTCTAGTAGATGTTAGCGACATCCCTAGGGTTTGTTTTGGCTCAAACTCACTTGTGTAAATTCCTCATTGAACTCGTCAACGAAGCCTTCTAGAATGTCACCTGCATTGGATATCTTCTCAGCATACTCGCCTACTATCCAGATCAAGCTACTTCGTGCCTTCGGGTCGTCCAGATCATCAATACATTGGCAGAGAGTCGGTATTATGCCCTCGTAGCCAGGATACTTCCGGAAGATATCTTTGATGACGACGATCACCTCCTGCACGACATAGCCGACTTTGGTGTTGATGAGCTCGAGAAGAACATTGACGGCCTTCTCTGCGCACTCCTCAATCTTGATGGCAACCTGACCAATCGCGCGGACTGCTTTGCGAACAAAGTCGACATCAACTTCGACCGCGTACTCCTTCAGCTCCGCAAGCAGCTGATCCACATTACTCGAGTTGGCTATTCGGACCATGACTTCCAACTTTTGGAGCTTGAGGTAGGGAGGGTCATTGTATTTGCAGAAGAAGACACGCATTTCCTTCTCCAGCAGACCGGGCTGTTTTTGTAGTAGCAGGTCAATATTTCGCAGTGCAACATATTGTACTTCGGGCTGGCTGGAAATGAGGGTCACGAGTGGTGGTGACATCTTCTTGTGATATGTGGCATGTAGGGTGGCGTTCTCGATGAACTGCATGTGCAGAAAGACGACCTTGACAGCAGCGAGCACAACCGATGGGTTGACGTGTTGGAACTGTGGCACTACTCGCTCGCAAATATGTTCAGACTCTTTCGTGTCTTGTGCCTTGTAATCGGCCAAAGTCTCCAGGATCGTGATTCGTCCCCATTCTGTGCATTCATTGAGTGCCAACAAAAGCTTTTTGAGCGTCTGCGGTGTCACGACCAATGCTCTCGTCTCTGGAGCGGCTTCTGTAATCTCTGCAAGGGCTGTCACCGAGTTGGCCACCACCATCGGGTTACTATCCGCGATCATCTCTTGCAACGTCTCTAGGAAGCCGTTCTCAATGCACAGGCTGGGGTTGAGGTCAAAGAGCTTAGCCACGCATAGTGCTGCGGTTTTCCGTACGTATGGTGACTCGTCCTTCAGTGTCTTTCGTAGAGGCTCCTCCATGTAATCCACCATCTTGTCCACTCGAATGCATCCCATGGTCCGTATAGCGAGGGCTCGCACAAGCGGGTTCGGATCTTCGGAATCCTGAACAAACGTGTTCACTGCCAGAATACATAGATCGGGATGTGATTTGGCGTAGTTCATGAGATACAAATATACCAGCTTCTTCTGATCCAGATCGGGGGTGGCAATATTCTTCAGCACATCGGGAAAGAGCGCAGAGACGTCCTTTCCCAGAGTCATAGACATGATGGTCTTCTGAATCGACTCCTTCCGTTCCCACGCATATTGGGAGACCAGACCCGCCCGCAGCTCAAATGTCTCGCCCTTTCTTGCTGTGCCCAGCGCACTGCGCAGCCTGTTGACTGCCATGTTGCGCTGCGTCTGTCGTGATTGAAAAGTCGGTGTTCTCTCCTAATGCGCCGCCATACAAAGCCAGATCTCGAGTTGGAAGCTATTGACGTGTTCTTCTCCGTTCGCGCTCTGTAGTCCGCCGCTGCAACGCCGCCCGTGCAAGGAAAGAGACAAGACACTGGAAAAGGTGGACAGGTGGAAAGGTCGTTTTTGGTGCGAATTGGTGATGCCTGGACGTGTTTGTGGTTCCTCTCGAGCTAAGTTAAAGTCAAGTGGGCTGCCGTCCGATCAAGGTCACGCCAAGATTGCTTCAAGGGTCAAACGCGACACGATCCTTAGGCTAAGTTACTGAAAGTTGTAGAAGGCCGACCTTACATCAACATCACGTCTATAAACCACGTTTCTCATCATCGTGATCTGTTCGGCCTTCGTTCCAAGATTCGAAAATGGTAATCTCATACTTAGGACTGTCGTCTTCTGCGCTTACTGATCCCGGGACAGCCTTCGAACTTGCCTAATCTTAGGCGGCTGTTTGTTGAAGCCAGAACAGAAGCGGAAGAAAGTGCCTACTCACGCAATGCATTCTATAACCTGGTGCTGTTCATGTCCTCAGTGGCAATCTTCAGCCTGGCCGCACAGAGGATGAACAGCCAGAGATGAGCTAGTCTGGCCTGTTGGCGGCGGGTTCAGACTCAGTGCATCAACAATGCCCTGATAGACGACAATGTCCATGGAACCACACGCTGCACGACATGCCAAAGCGTGAGGTAGGAAACGTTGATTTTTCCCGATGCAACGACAGTTGCACGAGCAGCGATTGTCTCCCGCCCATGCAGCAGCAGACAAAACGGGCAGCGTCCTGCTATCTAGTGGCCGTTCTCCCTCGAAGACCCAACGGTCATATCACGGCTTACGGAATTGAGCTCACACCGCCTGGACATATTGACCGGCTGCCTTCACATGCCGAAGCTGTCATGCTGCACTGCAGATTTTGCCTAGGTCCGATCATTGAAATGCATACGAAGACCGAGATATCCTAACCTTGACATGCAACCCTAGCCAACAGTCCTATCAAAGCATTATAGCTCGTTGTGCACAAAACACCGACAATAGCCGTTGTTGAGATCTCGAACGACGACGGAAGAGAAAACTCTGGGGTTACAGCATCCGGATCTTGGCACATCGGAAGGTGCATCTTCCATTCTATGTTGCGGATGATTGATTCCATGCATCTAGTCGGCAATGTACGCGACCTACGCAACGGATTCACATCTCCTCCAGGCCATGGCCTTGCCTAATTCCATGCTGACGGGCATGGATATTAGGCAATTGCGCCATCTGTAAGCAAAGCGACCATGGCGCTAAGCAAACTCTATGGAGCTAGGCGAATGCAGGGCCAGCCGAGCCCACCGTGCGACCGCTTGCCGCGCCCTTAGGATGTACTTTTTATTGATTTCCAATGCCACCTTCTTTTGACATCACCTCGGGATTTACACCACCATGAGTGGCACTTTCTCCTCGCCACCAGATTTGCACAGAGAGCGCACCGCATCTGTGACCATGGACGAGTCCTCACCGCTTCTGAGCAATGAGCGGAGAGAACCTCAGAATTACGATGACGCAGAGACCAAGAATGTTGTTGACTTTGACCCGAATGGAGATCTGGACAATCCTTATACCTGGTCGGCGACATACAAATGGAGCGCCGTGTCGCTGCTGGCCTTGACAGCTTTCACCGTGACCTTCACCTGCATTTCTCTGGTGCCCGTTGCTGGACATGTGGTTCAAGATCTAGACGGCCGACCAAATAAGTCTGCAAGCGTACTCCTGGTGACTATCTGGGAACTCGGAGAAGCAGCAGGTCCGATGTTTGTTGCGCCTTTGAGCGAGCTGTTCGGCAGATACCCGGTTATGAATGCTGCGAACATCCTTTTCATCGCCGCAACCGTGCTGGCAGCTTTATCACCGAGCGCTCACGTATTGATCGCAGCACGCTTTCTGACTGGCCTGGCTGTAGCGTCCAATGTTCTCAACCCAGCCATCGTAGGAGACATGTTCATCTCAGAAGAACGAGGCACAGCGATGAGCTTGATCATGCTGGCGCCGTTACTAGGTGGTGCGATTGGTCCTGCTATGGCTGGTTTCATTGCAGAAAGTCTCGGGTGGCGATCGGTGCTGTGGATATCTGCTGCATTGGCAGTATTCTGTGAAGTTACCTTTTTGCTGCTTTTCCGAGAGACATTCAAGGTCAGAATCCTGAACACCCGCGCAGCCAAGCTGAGACAGGAGACTGGAGACTCAAGCTTCCGAACTGTGTATGAAATTCAGAACGAAGCAAATCCGACGTCCATATGGAGCCAGGTCATGCGCCCTGCTGTGGTGTTGTTTGGTTCTGGTGTGCTCCAAGTAATGTCTGTCTTTGGCAGCGTGGTCTTTACCTACTTTTATGTCATGAGCACGACCCTTCCGGACATATTGGAGACCATATACGGTCTGTCTCCTTCAGCCACAGGAGCCGCATTCATCTCCTTCTCCGCTGGCTCGGTTGTGAGTGTTACACTCTGCAACCGTACTTTGGACAGGATATTCATCTACCTCCGCGATACACGTGGCAAAGGCGTGGAGCATCCTGAGTATCGACTGCCACTTGTCATTTTGGGAGGCTTTCTGCTTCCTGTTGTCGTAGCCATGTATGGCTGGACCGCCCAAGCTCGATTGCCTCTCCCAGTCATGCTACTTTCCGTAGCACTAATGGGCGCAGCTCTCATGCTTGGATTCTTGCCCCTGACAGCCTACGTCGTGGACGCATTCGGAATGTACTCGGCTTCCGCCATGACAGCGATCATTGTGACCAGATGTTTGGTCGGCACATTCCTGCCACTGCTCACAGAACCACTTGTGGAGAAGATTGGCTACGGACTAGCGTTTACGACTCTTGCCGCGCTGAGCCTCAGCTTGGCCCCGATACCGGTGTTTGTGATGAGGTATGGCCAGAAGTGGAGGCAAAAGAGCCCCTACACAAGGCAGGAATAACGAGCGATTTTCTGCTGGTACGGGACATGATTGTGATGTTGCATTTTAGCGTACAGCGATGGCGTTCGGGGTATGATTGGAAGGCAAAATTTCAACGTTACATGATAGATGAGCTTATGACACGTATGAATGAGAATCCCTGTCTTCACTGCAAGCACCAATGTTTGCGAACCATGACCACTCACTTCTCCCATTATATCAAGTTGCAAGGGGAAGAAAAAGGGCAAAACGATCGCACTTGATCTTGTGGTCTCCCTCGAAGGCAGTGAAGCAGGTCTCAAGTAACCTGCGAGACGTTCTGACATTCTTAAGCAGATAGCGAGCACCAGCGATAGCTGACGACTTACCGACTTAGCCACATGACCAAGCACGTTGTTCAAGATTTGGAAATACAGAGTGATACTTATAGTTCACATCCATGGCGTTTGTGCCAGAGTCGGATGCCAGGGTATCACTTGATACTGAGCAGTAGACTGGTAAAAGGTGATGCAGTTTGACGGTCTCACAGCAAAACAGCAAAAGAAAAGCAAAACAATCATCCGTGGGCTGTGGATCAAACTTACCATTCTTCCTCACCACGTCTGAATGTAAACGTGATGTGTGTGAATTGATTGGAGTTGGTCAAGCACCTGTCAGCACAGACGACTTGCTGTTATACCATTGAGCCACGGACGATCGTTGAGAGGCAATGTTTCGAAGTGTACTTGAACGCCATCATCAGCCTGGGGACGAGAGACAGTGGAGGAAAGGGATAACGAGAGATCGAAACGCTCAAGCGACGAGACTTCGTCAAAGACATCTTGAAAGGGGGACGGGAACGACTACCCAAAGTGTCTCATTATTTGGGCTATCAAGTCGTGCTCTGTGCTCGTTGATATCCTTAACATCTCAAGCTGTCCCGAACTGAAGGACCGTATCAATCTGCTTCCTGTAGTGCTGCTTCACATCGCCTCCCCTGTAGCAAAACATCAAGACCCAACATGCCCTCGCACTTCCTGAACGACCAGCCGGCCATTTTCCAAGGGCACCGTCCGCCTATTCAGGCGTGATCTCACCCATATCCCTTGCCATCTCGTCTCAAAGCCACGCCATCGCCCTAATGACTTCTACATTCTGCCGTCTAAACTTCCTTGCCGAGCTGCTCAGCCAAAACATTGACACCTTTAGCCAATTCACGCACGATGAGAATCGTCTGCGACAGGGAGATGTCAGGGCGCGACAGTACGTCCTCGATGTGTTGGCGGATGTCAGCAACAAGTTCGCGCGAGCCCGCATCGAGAGTGGCAGCGGGTGTGGGGGTTGGTGGAGCGGAGAGAGCGAACGGTGGTGGAGGAGCAGCTTGAGTAACAGGCGCTGGCATTTCTGGCGGTGCTTCAGCCATCACCTGGTCGAAGCTGGTGGTAGCTGGCGGCGGGCTCGGCAACGGAACGTTCTGCTCATCTCTCGGCACATCGATGTAGAGCTTTGGGAACTGTCTCCATGCGGCGTACCTGCTCAGACCTTTTTTGCCGTTCTTGGAGGCTTCGACAATATGCCTCGCTTTCTTCCTGTCCGCCGTCTTCTGTTCGTCGGTGAAGCGAGGTGCCGATGTGGAGGGCAGCTGAGGATGAGAACCAGCCATAGCGAGATCTGTAGTGTTCTGCTGTATTGCAGTCGGTGTGATTGGTGTTGCCGATGGTGTGTTGGCGAGATCAGAATTCGCCCTGCCAGCAGCTTCTGTCATTGCAAGTGCGTTGGTCGTCAGCTGAAGGGGAATCCAAGAGTTCGCGAGTGGGAACGGATTTGCCGGGAACTGGTTGCCATGCAAACGGTCTTCTGGAATATCATGCATGACATCTGCGTCTGGTTGGCGATCGTCTTTGGGCGCGAGCTTCTCAGCCCTCTTCCTTAGATGGGGTGGCGCCATCTTTGAACGTTGGCAGTATACCTGCAGCAAGTCAAGCGACTGAACGGCTTATGTGTAACGAGAGGAGAGATTGCCATCATCTCGCTAGTCACTTCTTGAGCGTTGTCGTTGTGAGAGGTGAAGGTCGGACTATTCGACCGAGTGCCAGACGTGAAGAAGCAAGTGAAGCAGCGAATGAAGTTAGTTGTGAAGGAGAGTGCTGGTTGAGAAGGTCTGAGAGAAGAGTATCCGTGTCTGTATGTACATCACACTCGAGTCTCACGAAACGCCGCGTCTCTGCCAGTCTGCCAGCAAAGGACATCAGCTCACGGAAGCCCTCTACAGACCCAGTCATCACTCACGTACCTGCTTCATCTACTCCTTCTTACCACCCAGGATATCATCAGCCTCCTTCCTGTCCTTGGCCAATTGCGCCTCGCCATCAGCGATCTTCTGCTTCAGCTTCTCCAGCTTCTCCTTTTCGTGCTGCTTGATGTAGTATGCCTCGTTGGCCTCCTCGCGCTTGGTGAACGCATCGCCTGATGCGGCACCGCCGGAGCGAGCACTACCAGTGTCGCCGCCTGCGGATCTCCGCGCAGCGATGGAGAAGCTGCGGGACGAGACGGGAGTCTTTGGGAGAGCGCGAACGATGCGAAGGGCAGACATGCTGTGATGCCGGGTCAGATGGTGGTTGATGGAGAATCGTACTTGCAAGCTTACTTGGGGTTATTGTGAGGAGGTGTGAAGGACCTTGTGGTGATGAGAGTGATGGATGTGGTCGAGATGGACAATGGCTTTGTATGTGTTTGGCTTCACTGTATGTGGTCAGCTCGCAGCGTGAGAGCTCTCGCCAGCATCACCAGGCACGACGAACACGCCAAGCCCAACGTCATGCACAGCAGCTCTGGGGAACGTCATGCCTCGAGAGCCACCGAAGCCAGACCGCTGAAGCATCAAGCAGCACCAGGTAAGATTTTGTTGAGTTGCTGTCTCTATCTTTCATATCTCTCTCTACACCTTTGCTAAAAGAAACCATCCCGATACGTGAGTCGATTTTCTTATTCCTATCCAGATCAGCACTGCCAGCGCAGCATTGCGCCTGCAATCGCCGACAGCGTCCGCTCTGGAGGGGTCCGTGAATGGTGGGGCTGCCATTGCAGAGCGAGGAAAACATTCCCAAGAACTGCTCAAGTGGTCAAAATCGCTATAATTACGACTCGGTCTTTATGCTCTGAATCGCATTGTCCTTTCCTGCTGCAGTCTACTTCACAGTGCCTTCTGCATTCAAGCCGAGCAAGAGCAGCTGCATCAGCGACAATAGAAAGCGCATCGCTGACGAAGCTTCTGTACAACCAGCATCACCATCGGTGAGAGACCAGGATCTCACATTTCTTCTCAGAATCACTCTCGTGAAGATTCGGGAGCTTCTACGACCTATCACACATCTATAAACGATTTCCTCATCTCCCTTCTACTCGCATAGCGCGACCGACCCTTCCGGTCCATCGTTGAGAAATCAGTCAATATGGTTGGCTTGGGTCCGAGACGGCAGCCAAGCCGCAGAGGCTCAATGGCAGACATTCCCAAGGACATCCTGGGCGAGATCAAGCGTCTTGAGGAAATCTTCACAGTCGACACCACCAAACTCAAGGCCATCACCGACCACTTTATCAGTGAGTTGGCCAAGGGTTTGTCCAAGGAGGGTGGCAGCATTCCCATGAACCCAACATGGGTTATGGGTTTCCCAAATGGACACGAGACGGGCACTTTCCTCGCACTCGACATGGGTGGCACAAACCTACGTGTCTGTGAGATCAACCTGCCAGAAGAGAAGGGAGAATTCGACATTATTCAGTCCAAGTACCGCATGCCAGAAGATCTCAAGACCGGCAACGCAGACGAGCTATGGGGATACATCGCAGACTGCCTGCAGCAGTTTATTGAATACCACCACGAAGGCGAGAAGCTGGATAAGCTCCCTCTTGGTTTCACCTTCTCCTACCCAGCCACGCAAGACTACATCGACCATGGTGTTTTGCAACGATGGACCAAGGGCTTCGACATCGATGGTGTCGAGGGCAAGGATGTTGTTCCCCCATTTGAGAAGGCTCTGGAAGAGAGAGGCGTACCCATCAAGCTCACAGCCCTCATCAACGACACCACCGGAACACTGATAGCTAGTGCCTACACCGATACGGAGATGAGGATTGGCTGCATCTTCGGAACTGGTTGCAACGCTGCATACATGGAGCACGCCGGCGAGATTCCAAAATTGGAGCACATGAAGCTGGACCCCAAGCAGGAGATTGCAATCAACTGCGAGTGGGGTGCTTTTGACAATGAGCACAAGATTCTGCCAAGGACACAGTATGACATTATTATTGACAAGGACTCACCTCGTCCGGGTCAGCAGGCTTTCGAGAAGATGATCGCAGGTCTCTACCTTGGCGAGCTGTTCCGTCTCGTACTGGTCGATCTCCATGACAAACCAAATGTCCACCTCTTCGAAGGTCAAGACATCTCTTCCCTCAAGAAGCCATACTCCCTGGATGCCTCATTCTTGTCTGACATCGAAAATGACCCATACGAGAACCTGCAGGAGACATATGATGTCTTCTACGACAAGATGAAGATCAACTGCCAGAAGCCAGAGCTCGAGCTGATAAGACGACTTGCCGAGCTGATCGGCACGAGATCCGCCAGGCTTAGTGCGTGTGGTGTTGCTGCCATCAGCAAGAAGAAGAACTACAAGACCTGCCACGTTGGAGCAGATGGCTCTGTGTTTAACAAGTACCCTCACTTCAAGGTAAGATTTCTGCCGCCCTGCTCATCTACTCAGACTATGTATGCTGACCACACCCTAGGCACGAGGAGCACAAGCACTCAAGGAGATTCTTGACTGGGAGTCTAGCCGTGATGGCAAGCCACTGGGCAAGGGAAGCGACCCCATTGAGATCCTTCCTGCCGAGGATGGTTCTGGTGTCGGAGCTGCACTGATCGCCGCGTTGACGCTCAAGCGTGTGCAAAAAGGCAACCACGCCGGTATCCGTGATGCGAAGAGCATGCTCGCCGGTACTGCCGCAGCCAAGCCAAGCACGAATCAGGTATAGGATGCCGCGAAGCGTACTGAGCGGGAGCGGAATGCTGTAGAGGACCCGTTGCACAAGTTCAGAAAGGTGGGCAAGACCGGCACCTGGCTCCGGACCGACTGATGCACGAGCATGATTGAATGTAGATACTTGTAGTGCAGGGCCTATGATATGGACATCTACCTAACTCGATAGACACAATGTTTGCCTAGAAGGCGACAACCTGATTGACTTCCCTTTATCTTGCTTCATGATTCTTTTGAGTCGTACTGGATCAGCTTCCAGTGCCACGCTTTTAGACCGTTAGCTCCTAGACTATCTGGTCACGCACCACGATGGCTTGTGCTTGATTCGCAGGTCTAGATAGTGTGTAGGTCGAGGTAGTCGTGGGTTGTCATCGAACTCGAATGGCTTTATGAAGCTGGAGAAAAAAAGTTGCGTAGAGAGCCGGAGAGGCAGTCGAGTCGGCAGTCGAGGTGGTAAAGTATGGCAGGTATTGTCAGCCAGAGGTAGAGCAGTACGTGTTTGTGGATCATTGAAACACATAGGCCAAAGTGAGGACTGCAAGGAAGTTGCCATTTCAAGAATCCGATCTAGTCAATGTGAACTGGTTGTCCACGCTCTTTGATCGCAATGTTGGTTCGTGTTTTCGCTGAGCATCGCGTCGATTTAGGCATGTTGGAAGGTGCACTCCCTCAGGTTCGATCGTCTGCGCCATTAGTGATATGTCTGCAGCGTCAGTAGCGACGATGCAGTATATGACATTGACGGAGTTGACGAGTCACGGGTGAGTGGGACTGCAAAGCGGCCACTTCATGCTCTCCTGTGTGCAGCAACCCCCATGCCCTCAAGGTTTCTGACATCCTGTCCACTCGCTCGCCCCGACCTCATCTCAATCTTCATCAATACCCCTCACATACGGTCATGGTAGCAGATATCGGAAAGTTCTGCGGATTCGCTGTTTCGAGTGTCAATTGCAGCAGGTATCTACGCTGCCTAGGTCGTGGTCATTTTCCCGCCCAAGCTGCATTCGGCAGCTCCATCATAACGCCCGATGCTCAATGCAACACCTTCCGAAGCCGTTCCTCCGCGCGAAGCGATTCGTATCTAGAAACCTGTAGCACCAGAGTCAGTATCTTTTTGCCCTGCTCCGATCTTTTTGTCTCGTTTTCTCTTGGACAGGAATTCACATACGGAGAGGAGTGAAGAACCACCTGTTCTTGCCGCTCGAGTAGCGCTCCTCCAGAGCCTTCTTCACAGTCTTCTTGGCATCCTCACGCTGGGTTGGCTCGGTGAAGGTCTCGTTGGTCACAACGCCCTTCAGTCCCTCCAACTCCAGAGTGTAACGTGTAGGCATCAGGTGGTTGTAGTTGATGACCTTGATGAATGGCTTCACCTTGCTGCGCTTCGTCTGGCGGGCCTTGGACATGCGGCGTGTGATTTGTTGTGGGTAGCGCTCGATACCGGCGACCAGGGCGTGAGGGAATGGGTGCGCCTTGCTGCCATTGTCCTGTGGCTGGATGATCACCACTTTCTTTCCGGCGTAGCGACCACGGGAGATGATGGCCTGGAAAGACGCTGCATGTTAGTATTCGTGCTCAATCGTGGGTGCGGTGCGGGATTGCGGTATCGCGGTCTCGATGGGCTTTGGGAAAGGATGTTTTTCGTGCGCGATTGTCAACGTACCACTCGGCCGACCTTGAGGACTGTGCGAATTGTCAGTAATGCACTCTACAGTACAATCTCTCCAGTCTGTCGCTACTCACACTTGACCATGGCTGCTGTGTTGTTAGAACGGGCTAATTCCTTGTCGCAGACGTCGTTCGCCAGTGGCAGATTTCGACATGTTCTTCGCTCAAGCGTGCGGACGCCAAGTCTCACAATTGCTGTCCAATCATGTCGCATCGGCGAGTCGGCACAAATCCAGCCAGCTCCCTGCATCATGAATTCGGCAACTGCTCGCGTCGCGTACTTCAACTTCTGGAGAGTCGCATTGAGAGCGAGACATCAACATGTCGCGAGACTCGTCGCAAGGACCACAAAGTCGCTCCCCTAAGCGGAGGCGATTGTCGTCACAAGGCATCAACACTCCACAGTACGAGGAGACTCCTGATGCTCAGCTCTCGTACGCCTACGACGACGATGTCAATAGCGATGCCTTTCACACTCCAAAGCAGGACAGTGAGGAGGAGGGTGGAGATGTGAAGCGACAGCAAGTGGAACGCCCTCGAAGGCTGAACTATGTGCCTCACATGACATTGCGCGGCCACAAGCGAGGTGTAGCGGCTGTCAAGTTCTCGCCCGATGGGAAATGGATCGCAAGTTGCTGTAGGCGTTTCCTGAACTTTGGCTGAGAACCGTGCTGATCTGGTCGTGTAGCGGCCGACAGCACTATCAAGATATGGAATGCGCATACAGGAGCTATTACGCAGACCCTGGAAGGACATCTGGCCGGCATATCTACCATCGCATGGAGCCCAGACTCCAAAGTTATTGCTTCAGGATCAGACGACAAGATCATTCGTCTTTGGGACATCACTACAGGGAAGTGTCTTCATCTGCCGCTGGTAGGCCATCACAACTATGTTTTCAGCATAGCCTTCTCACCGAAAGGCAATATGCTTGTTTCGGGGTCCTACGATGAAGCGGTGTTCCTGTGGGATGTGCGGACAGCACGGTTGATGCGAAGCTTACCGGCTCATTCCGATCCTGTTCGAAGTGTGGACTTCGTGAGAGATGGCACGCTGATCGCATCCTGCTCAAGCGATGGCCTGATCCGAATATGGGATACTGCTACCGGGCAGTGTCTCAAGACTTTGATTCACGAAGACAATGCGCCTGTGACAAATATCAAATTCTCGCCGAATGGCAAATTCATCTTGGCCAGCTCACTTGACAATGCACTGCGCCTTTGGGACTACGTGACTGGCGATTGCAAAAAGACATATCAAGGCCACAAGAACGAAAAGTTTAGCATGCACGCCGCTTTTGGCACGTATACTACTGAGCCACATCATGAAGCACCAAGTGGTCAGACTGAGACCACGACAAAGCCTGCAGAGCCGACATGGGCATTCATCGTTAGTGGCAGTGAGGATGGGAAGGCCACTGTCTGGGATGTCAGCTCCAAGGAGGTCATGCAGGAGCTCGCTGGGCATGAAGGAGCAGTCCTGGGGTGCGACGTTGCGCCTGATCGAAATGTGATTGTTACTTGTGGAACGGACAAGACGATCAAAATATGGAGACGAGAACCGTTGGCGCCGGAGATGTTGTTGAACGGGAATGGGGTGCACACGCTGCCAGATGCGATGCCTGTGGACTCTGCGCCGGCCTCAGCGCCACCATCTCGACCCAAGACGCCTGATGGAGATGTTGAGATGACCTGATCATATCTCTGTAGGGCGTGTCCCCTCTCTACATGCTCGAGATCCCAAGATATATGCCAAGTCATCCGCAGTCACTCGCATAGACGTCTTGTCCTGCCTGTCTTTCCCACCGAGGGCCTCGCGCTCCATCACGCGAGCCCGACTGGACTACACACATGATCCCGTGCACAGCGGACTGTAACACAGGGAGAAGATCATCTTATGGTCTCACCATGGTCTCGGTGGTCTATATGCCCGGTAGTGAGGCGATCACCAATTTGTCAGAAACAGGAGGACCGCAAGATGAAAGAGGTCAAGCAATGCCACGGGACGGCGCATTCGTAAGGAAACAGCTTATGCCTTATCCCCGCAAGCCGTAACGACACATCCTCAGAGCAAGCGGAACTCTGAGTATCAACACAAAAACACAGTCGTGAAGCTACCCTTCTAGACTTTACGATGTACAAATGGGAAGCAAAAACGCAGACCCGCTGTGTCAACAATGCAGCAGGCCACACAGCTTGCTCTGCGACTAGGCTGTTAAAAGTGATCAAGAATGCTTCATTAAGGGGTATCACCTGTGCTTCAAAGCACTCAAAACCAACGCCAGCTTCGCAATAAATCACTGCTCCAAGCATCCCAGGATATCCAGCATCAATCGTCAAGTCGTCATATCCCAAACAAAGTGCTAACTTCTCAATCCTCCTCCATTAGCACATCTCTCGCAAAATCCGCCGCCTTCTCCTTCCTGATTCTCGACGCCATCTGAGGCGTCCACATGCCCATGAATAACGCCTCCCTCTCATCCTCATCCCCACTATCAAACTCCATCTCTTCCAGCGGGGCAGTCAACTCCGAGGGCGGGCAAGCCGCAGCACTACTCCTTCTCCTCAGACTATCCCTTCTTACACCCTCCAACATGCCATCCTCGTCCACAGGAGCATCTGATGCCGTCGTTTCCCACGTACTCGACCTACACACTCGCTTCGTCTCTAGAATGAATTTGCCAATCTTGTACTTCTGCGATTCGTCTTCGGCGTGGATGTACTTCCAGCCTAGCACAGATCCACAATGCGCGCAGGAGATGTCTCCGACAGTGTGTGCGCCTGTGACGAGTTGTCGCGGGACGGGCTTGTGCGTGTAGGTGTTTGGTAAGTTAGGTAGAGCGTCATTGCGGGCTTTGGCTGCCATCCAGCTTGATAGGGACGATGTAGTTGAAGGTGAAGATGCTGAGATGGCACTGGTGGAGGGTGCTACGAGGTAGGCAGGGCCGTGGCGGCCTGTGAAGCCTTTGGAGATGATTTGGCTGCTGAGGGCGAGATCGGAGAGACAGCGCGCGCAGCGAAGGTGCGAGGCGTGACCGGAGAGGTAGGAGTCTGAGGTGGGAGGTGACCCGGCCGTGGATGTGGAAAGGAAGGAGGCGCTGCTGTCGACGCTGGACTGGCGTCTGCGGAAGGAGAGAGATGGGACGAGGTATGTGGGGAAGAGATTCGAAGGAGAAGGTAGTGAGTTGAAAGGCATGTCGTTGCTATCTTTGGCTTGGTAAATATGTTCGAGGGTTCTTGCGAAGAGCGTTCGAAGCCAGTCGAGAAGATGGCTCTACCAACTCATAGTATAACTGCTCGGCGGTGAGTGAACTGGGGTCAGTAGGTGGTAGAAATAGCTCGAGGTGTAGATGCTCGGGTGTAGGGATATGGTTTTGGATAGGGAGTCAATTCAAGGTCAGTACAACAGTGAATAAGATCAATGAGTCTGCTCTCATCCTCCGCTGGAACCGAGCGTCTATCTACGCTTTAGAGAGCTGCTGCGATAGCGCATGTGGTCGATCGGGTGATAGAGCACATGATGCCTTTACCGCTGCCACCGTGTAAGCTCATCGTCGCAATTCGGGTCAGCTGCACATGATGAAGAGCTTGGGAAGAGCTTCCCGTGGTTGGAGACAGAGAGGGGCGGACCGCGGCAAGTGCCTGATCTGCGGCGACACCTCAGGACGTGCGGAAAGGAGATCAGGTGCTGCTGATGAGAATCCTTCGACATCAACATTGTCGTCAATTGCTCATGGTATGTATTCGGGCAGCACGTACATGAGAGAGTCTCCCAACTGTATGCTGGATGCCGTTGTTCTGTAGATGGGCCTTACGCGCTTGCTGCTTCTGACATCTTCATGAGCGGTGCCGGGACGATCCTGCAGTGGTCAGCTTGAGAAGACTGAAATATCGCATGATCTGCCTACATGCTGTGCATCACGCACAATCTGAGCCCGAAGCATCAAGGCAGCAGAGGGAAGTCTGTACAACTTGCAGGTCATATCATCGAGTATCAAGAGCTCGTGAAGTAACTCCCGACGAAACAAAATTGACACTTCCAAAACAGCCGACTCAAACATCGCACAAGGGAACCCTCATAATTTGCGCAATCACATGGTGGCCCTCGTGGATCGCACTACACTGGGACCTGCGGCTGGCAACAGTGCAGAGCTCAATGGCTGTATACAAAGTCGGCCAACCTACGAAGTCCATTTGAGCCACGGTGAAGCGATAGTGAGAAGATGTGTCTACTCGATCATCTCGCATACTCCTTGAGTGGCCACGTTGCCTGACTGCTAGCAATGTTAGTTGGTAGAGCAGATTTGACAGCAAGGACGTCGACACTCACTGTGTGGCAATCGAGAATTCTCTAGGTGACATCAACCACGCACAGCGACGATAGCAATACAAAGCACCACAACACCGACATGTTCGATCCACCGTCAGCTACACACGACAAGCTGCCACGAGCGGCTCACCCGTAGGCGACGCACAGAATGAGCAAGTTTGAGCAGCTGAGCATGTGCGCGAAAACATATAAGATAGTCGACCATTTCCCTCATGCCGGGCTCAACAGTTGTTCAAGCTCCTTCGTCCTTTGCCCGCCCCGGCTGGACAAGTTTCTTATCAGAATGCGACCTTCCGCATCAGGTCGGGTGAAGACTTGGCCGTCAGCCACATCACGTTCCAAGAAGCTACTATAGGCCAAGGTGGCGTTATACGAGTTCGCAAGACTCCCGAAGGTTGGCATCTTCACTGACAAGAGCACCCACCACTGGCCCGGCCAGAGGGAGTCCTCTCTCTTATCATGCATTTCACCAAGACCGCGGGTCTCGTCGGCACACAGTCGCCTGCACATACTCCTCAGGTCTTCATGAACACGAAGATAGGCGAGTTGTATGCGCGATGCAACTCTACTAGGACAGAAGCACGCTTGGTAGTTTGAAATGGCAGGTGTCAAGCAGATGATCTATGGTTCATAGCAGAACCCAAGACATTAGACAAATGCACAGCACGTGGAAGGCACGCGACCAGAATACTTATACCGAGCAGTCCTGTTGACCAAGGTGACATGAAGAACTATTAAAGAAGCTGCATCGGTCGTGTATCTTCATTGTACGACCTCAGCTCATTGTACATTGGTCTTGCCGATCAGTGCTAGTCACTCAAGGCCCATATTTGGCAGTTTTACTCCTTCAACATGGTGGGCACTTTGGCATGCCTGCGAGGCATTGCTTTGCTTGCTACGGCAGCGTTGGGCCGCGAAGTCGCCATGGCCGAGAACAGTGCAGAAATCTCGAAAGAGATGTACGAGTCTGGAGAAGTGCACAAGAGCTTGAAGGCTGCAAAGTTGGTGTGTTATATTGATGAGAGGCTTGAGGTCTCCTGCTAAAGATCTTACAAGGCCGCATGGTCGAAAGTTGAAGCAGCAGGCGTGTTCAACGCTGCTCAGTATCCAGAACTTGGCTACACTAAATGCGTCAACAACTTTGCTGAAGCCATCAAAGGCGATCGCAACAACACTTTCCGCTGCCAGAACATGGGTGAGTACATGTCATACAAAGCCCTGGACCCAGTCCTAACTGTTACACTCGCAGACCTCTACCACTTCCTGAACCATGCAGATCTCGGAGATCCATCTGGCGAAGGCTCATCATCGTGGGGATGGACATCTGATACTGGACGCGAGTTTGTCGGTGCGTCAATTACCACCACCGCGGCCTGCAATGTGCAACTGCCACAAATCCAGCAATCGGACAGTTCCAGGGAACTGCTTTCGTCGAGATTGGCAGCGATGGAAAGATGAAGTATCTCGGCCGTCTGCCCGCGTATTCCGAGACGTACAAGTCTTTCGTGGTCATTGGCTCCGAAGCTAGAAACCATGGTAATTCCGACGCCCAGACACCGCAAGTCTACAGTGCATGCTGATGATAGTCTCTGAAGGCATTCAAATCTTCGACACGCGCAAGCTGTTGGCCCTCCATCCTGCCAGCCCGAAGCAGTTCACGCAAGAGGACCTGACCTCCTGAACCCGCGAGCTGCTGCCACTGGGACGTGCACACAACTTTGTAGTCAACGAGGAGCTCGGATACTTCGCTGCAGTCGGTGGCATGCCCCGGAACGATCCTGTCTGCAGATCAGAATTCAACTTTTTCGATATCAAGGATCCCGCCAAGCCAGTCTCGTTGGGCTGTGCAGCAGGTGCGTGTGTCGTCGTCCTCGCTTGAAGAACTATCGCTGACTCAAACTTAAGGTGACGGATATGTACACGATGCTCAGTGCATGTTGTACGGTGTACCACGGCCCAGACAAACGATATGAAGGCAAGGATATCTGCTACGGCTATAATGAGGTGAGTCGCTGGTCAACCTGCTGAAGTCAAGAGCAGGAGGCTGACTTCTCGACAGGACACGATGACCATCTACGACGTTAGCAACAAGGCCAATGTGACCAACATCATCTCAAAAGTCACACACCCAGGAGCCCGCTACATCTACCAAGAATGGGTGCTCGACTCCAACAACCAGGAATTCATCGTTCTCGATGACGAGCTTGACGAGCTACGCAGAGCTGGCCAGGTAGCCGACGGCTTCCCTGTGACTTACATCGTCAACATCAAGGATCTCACTGCTCCAGTTGTCACCGGCTCATACAAGCTGCGCCACCGCGGAATTGACCACAACCAGTATGTGATCAATGGCTCAAACTGCCAATCCAGCTATGGCGCCGGCGTCCGCGTCTTTGACGTCTCTTCAATCCCTCGCGACCCAACGGGCAAATCAGTCTGCGAAGCCGCCTTCTTCGATCTCTACCCCGAAGACGATGCGCTCCCTGGTGGCGGACAAGTTGAATTTCTGGGGACCTGGTCCAGCTACGCGTACTTCAAGAGCGGATACGTCTTTGCCGACTCCATCGAGCGTGGTGCATTCGTGTTCAAACTGACGAGCAGGACGTGCCCACGCCCATCGCACTGCCACCAAGATAACTGTCTGCGCGCTATGACCAACAGACTTCCAGATGCGCAGCGCTTTTGTGCGACGTTCACTCAAGGGCCGATTGCGGAGCCGACTGTCGCGCCGGAGTTTGCGCAGAGAGGCTGTGCTAATACTGCACATGGACCTGTCACGCAGAGGATGAGCAGTGCTTGCTCTTGCTTGCCGACTCCTACCCTTTAGATAAGCGGCGGAATAGGAAGGTTTCACGAATTGATGGGTTGGATGAGGGACTCTTGACGAATTGTGTGAAGCTAGCTCAGCTACGAGTGCTTCGAGCGGCCGAATCCATGAAGATAGGCAGTTCTCACTACTTAGAGTGAGTGCAGACTATCATCTTGTCTGCGTCTCATACCAAAAGGTCAGAATCCCGCACCAAACGCCATGACCCAGGGTATCATATCTCATCACACAAACACTGTTCCTCCCCTCTTTTTCACCCTCCTACTTCTTCCCCACAACATCCACAGCCCTCTTCGCCCTCTCCAACCTCGTCTTCGTCCCGCCCAACCCACTCTTCAATTTTTCCAACTCCTCATTTCCCCTCTCCCACTGACTCTGAATCTCATCTGCGCGCTTCACTTCTCCCACACTCACGTTCGTCTCCGCAGCAGCTTTCATTCTCGCGGCCCTTTCGGCTTCTAATCTCTTTTCATACTCGATTCCTTGTCGCTCGAAAGCGGCTTTGAACTGCTCAGCGGTGTCTCGCGGCGCCTTACGTCGGAGATTGGCGAGTTGGAGGGTTTGGTATTCGATTTGGGTGGAGAGGGCTTGGATTCTTTGGGCGAGTTTTGAGTCGAAGGGTTCGAGTTCTGTGTTATGCTTGGGTTAGTGGCAGTCCAGGTGTATGGGTAGTGTGGACCGACCTTCTCCTTCTTGCGCCTTTGCGAGTTCTTCTTCGATCTCGCGCGAGTCCATGCCGTTGATTGTGATGTTGTCTTTTGCAGCGTCGAAGGTGGAGCGGATGTACTGTTGGTATCATATCAATATATGTTCCCAGCACTCTTCGGACATGGTCATACATCGTCCACCAGCTGCTCCACTCGCTTCCTCATGGCATCTTCCCCCTCAGGTGCAGCATCGGGCGGAAGATGCTGGTCGATTTTCTCTTGCGCGGCTTTGGTGACATTGGCGATGAGATATGTCAGATCTGCTGGACTTTGTAGTTCAATCTTGCGATGTGCGGATTCGGTGGCGCGAAGGCCTTCTTGCGGAGCGTTGGATTCGAATATGTTGGCCATTGTACCATGGAGACAAGAGACAAGAGGTAGATGTAACGACTAACTAGTCATCCATGTTCGCGTCGTGAACCGATCAACAGATCTGCGACGCGACTCGCGATGCTCTCAGGGTCCTCCACTTCGCGTCATCACGAAGTGGGCTGTCAAGGCTGTTCACAATCGCGGCGAATTTGAGAACATGGGGAGCTGAACATCAGGAAGAGAAAGTGTTCGTGCAAGGCTGTGTATCTGATCGAGCGACTCCATCAAAGTCAAGATCTGCTTCATTGCTCAGAGACTTCTTTAACCTGCTACAGATGCCTACACTATCAGAGTGGTCAATCAGCATCACCAGATCTTACCGTGCCATGCCATGTACCCTACGCTCCCAATAATGTCCCGATCAACACCGTATCCCATACTCCCAATTCCCAGAAGCAATCAATACCTGTATCCCGACTCCGAGCCCAGCGCCTCCCACCCCAATCCATCAACTCAACATCTATATATCCCCAAAGGTCCACGCTTAATCGCAATACAGAATCCAGTCATCCTCATTCTACCCTTCACCTCGGCATCAAAGCCTCCGCCTCCTCATCCGTCAACACGATATCCTCCACCGGATCCGGACGATGTTCCAGATCCTCATCAGCATACTCGCTTGCGACGTACGAGGGTAGGAACAGTTCTATTTGTTGCCTTCGTGTTAGCTGCCATCCGTGCTCTTCTTACAAGCAGGAATAAAGGAGGGAAGGATCGAGCGGAGGCTACTCACCTTGATTCCAATCAAAACCCTGACTACTCTTCACGCAAGTCACCAACCTCGGCGGCCCATCTTCATGTCCTAGGTTTATGACTGTGTACTCGCTTTTACTGAGACTCGTGCCCATGAGGCTAGGTCGTCGGCGAGAGATGCTGCCGGAGAGGCTACTAGGAGGCGGAGAGGTAGCCAGCATGCCGCTGCTACTGCTGCTGCTGTTGTTCTGAGGCGTGATGGGTACTTTGCTCTTTCCTTTCCATGCTGCTGGAGATCGAGAAGACAGACTAGGAGTCCTACGTGAGCTGCCGTATGACGAGGATGGCGAAGAAGAGGAGGCAGAGCCAGCCGCCTCGGCGATAGCAGCGGGTTGCTTTCGCGCCGGGATGGGCATGGAGGAGGACATGTTTAGTGATGGTTTTGACAGGTGTTGTTCTCTCAGGTGTATTGATATCGATGTGTGAGATATATCTTAGGGATGTGTACAGTATTACAGAGATCCAGGTGAGTGAGAGAACACGAATGTCGTGATAATGGACAGGCAGTCATCAGTCAGTCCATCGATTCACAATCGGAACAGCTCCCAGAGCTCTCATGACTCCATGATAGACTTTGGCGCTAAGATAGCATTGCCTTGCAAACCACCACGCGTGACCATCCACCACAGTCAACGGCAGCCTGTCGATCCCGAACTGAACGATAACGATCGGATCTCCGCCTCGAACCTGTATGCAGTGCCACAATGACAGACGAGCAACTCAACTGAGCAAAGTCCTCTGACGGCGCTCCATTATTGTCGCTCGACTAAAATCGCAGCAGACGTTGTAGACTCTTCTACTCATTCTCCATGATCACCTCATACCCTTCCTGGAAACCAGTCCTGCTCCGGCCATGATATGTGAATCGATGCTCCTCATCCCATCGCACGTTGAACGCTCGCCCCGATGCCTGCAACATCTACAACCTGTAGTTCTGTCATATATCTCTCGCTCTGGTTTGCCATGCCGGCGAAACCTCCTTCGCCCGCTAACTGGTAATCGTACACATAGTCTCCTCTCTCGTCTCCTCCGGGTATCACAAAGAATAAGCACGAAACAATCACTCTTCTAGCTCCTCCACATCTGCGCCCCATACGCTGTGCTGTTGTACCGATCTTGCCCGCCGGCTCTAGCTTCCCATCCAGTATATCGTACAAATGGATCTCTTCTTCCACAAAGTATAGAATTGCTCAAGTACGCTTCCGTGCGAATCGTTTGTTCAGCAGCTGGAGCACTTTCGTCACATTGAACTGGACATATTCGAGATCCAGATCTTCTTGCTGCTCCTTCTGCATCTCCAATAGATCGTCCAGCTTCAGGTCTAGTTCCAGCAAGCCACGATTGCGTCCTTTGTAGTGCAGACTAATCACAAAAGTTCCGGGACTAGGACTCGTGATGTTGAAGTAAATATTGGCTCTTCTGTTCTCTGGCACGTTGCTCTTTTGGATGACTCCTTGCCGTTCCAGCTCCTGATGGGTGAATTTGTAAGGCCCAAGCACCTTGGCAGACTGTCCACGTTTTGATGTGCCCTCGGACTGGCCTCTGACGTTGTGTAGATAGCTCTTGTACGTCTCCAGTTGGCTCACCAGATAGGCGTTGTGATCGCGAATTGTCCGGAAGACCTCACCCAGCTTCTCGGTTTCAGCTTCAACCTTTTCCTTCAGCGATCCGAGATGAATGAGCTCTTGTTCAATTTCGTCGCGGAGCAGGGCATAGCTGTCATCTTTATCGACGATGCCAAGTTCTTGCAGCTGATTGAGTAATTCCATAGCTCTGATGCCCTTGCGTACCATGACAGAATCGTTCTTGGTCGTCGCAGCGGCCTCTGCTACACGCTCCAGCCGTAGTGGTCTACGCATGACCACGGAATTTGCAGGCAATGAACGCAGTATGAGGACAAAAGTCGCCTTTGCCTCCATGAAGAAAACTTCCTCCTGAGTGATGTCCAGCGCGGCTGTAAAGTCGTCAAGAGAGGTTTCCCATTTGCTGTAGAGTGGCAGATTGATGGCGCGATTGTCCTTTCGAGGCAATTGCGCTGGAGCTGGGCCAATCTCTGCGAGCAGTTGGTTGAGATGATGCGTCTCCTCCTTGGCAAGTTCCGATTGGTGTTTTTCGAGCAACGCGTGCATAGCATACACCTCATTGAGCGTGATGGACAGCTCGAGATCCTTCTTCGACAGGGCGACGTAATTATCCATTTCCAGCGTCTCGTAAAAGTCCTGAACTTCGCACAAATCCATCATGAACTTGTTGATGCGCTCCTTGTTGTTCTGGATGAAAGGCTGCAGTCTTTGCATATATGGCTCTTTGGCGTAGCTTGGCTTGTTCGCCAGATTCTGCAGCATCTTCGCGACGTATGTTAGAGTTCGTTTGGGATTTTCTGCTGGCGTTTGCTCGATGAGCATGTACGACCGTGGTGTCACAATCGCAGGGTTGATGAATCGCAGAAAGAAGAATCCGCCGATGAGCGTGCAGAAGGTCTGTTCTTGAGCATCTGGATACTTTCGTCGAGTCAAGCTGCGGATCTGCTTGCATATCCACCGAATTCCGTATGGTGTTTCCTCGAGTCCATCGATGATAGTGTCCAAGAAGCTATTAGCAATCTCGATGAGCATATCTATTCGTGGCGCGATAATGCGTTGTACGTTATCGTTCGCGGCGGCCTGTTCTGCAGTGATACCCTTCGGCAGATCGTTGGGAAGGTGTCCTCCGTCCGCCTCGATCTTGCCAATCATACTCTCGTATACTTTGAGTGGGTTGATCTCCAGGTCCAAGTCCTTGATCTCGATCAATGAGTTTATCCTTTCTGCAAGTACAGTCTTCAGATAGCTCTGCCCTGGTCCTCTTCTTGTATATGTGGTCATCATTCGTGATACTGGGGTATTCGCTCGTAAAAGGGATGAGTAGTCTGGTGTGTTGTCGAACTGGAAGGTCAAAACTGACTGCGGCATGTTAGTGATCGTTCCTCGTCCATGCCTCGCAGGATGCCACGTACCTGGAACATGGTCAAAAGAAGATGCTCTTCTCGACTCTCGTACTGATTGCCATAGATGGTGAACATGACAGTCTGCAGAAGCTGATCGATCTCGGCCATTGTGACCAGCCGGCACAAGTGGGCAATGTGTCGTGGCTCGCTCTGTAGCAAGAACAGGAGGTTGCCATATTTCTGTGTCTTCTCGTCGTTTGGAAATGAGCCTTCGCTCAGGTCTAGCGAGTCGTCCAGGTGGCTAGCCACTTCTTCTTTCTACACGAGTATCAGCGCTTGAGCACATCCGAATCTACACCTCACGTACCTCTTCCAATGCCATGCGATTCTGCACAAGCAGGGCGATTCGTGAATCAAGGTAGCGCACGTCCTTCTCGAGCACGAAGTTCTTCTTGGACTGCGATGATATCTTGCCCTTGAGATCTCGCAGTGCTTTTTGGGCTGTGGTGCAAGGTTAGCTGGCCATACGCGTGGCTGTCACGAGAAGCGCACCATTTCATACCTCTCGCCAAGTCGTCCTCGATCTCAAGATCCCTCTGACCGTTCATTGACAGATACAGCGCCGTGACCGAGTACCGCTTAGACGCGCGCATGCTGCGCGATCCCTCCTGAGAGCTCATGGTATTTTGGCGTGTTACAGGCACGAAGGAAGAGCCTTGGGAGGAAGTCGAGGCGCGCGAAGGAGTGTTGAGCATGGAAACGGCCATGGTGGTTGCGGCAGACCGTTCGCTGCTATCGTCGCCCTGCTCGACACGAGAAAGGCGCAATTTCGCGGTCGAGTTGAACAAAGAGGGCGCTGGAATGCGACCAAAGACCATCGAGCCTTACTGTCGGGGCGCCCTCCTCGTTGTGGGGGTTCTCTTGCCAACTGATGGCCAATTTCCCCAACCAGAGGCGAGGGCTCAGGTGTTTCAGGCACAATGCGCGGGTGGGCACAGGACCTGGTGATGCATATGCGCCCGCACTCGCGCGGTGACGGGCGGAATATGGGGCAGGGCAGTGCACAGAGTGGAGTGGAGATGGTGAGGGTGGTGTCGATGTAGCAAGCGAGCGCTGGTGTGCCAGGCTGTCGGTGTCGGTGGCGTGTTGGTCGTCTTTGTGCGCGCAGTGGGCAGCAGTCGGCTGTGGTGGTCAATCGCCTTTCAGCGGGGATCGTGTTTCAAGCTGCACGACAGATAAAACAGGCAGGGGCGCTTCGCCTTCTGTGGGACTGCAGTTCAGATGGTGACATCAAACGCCGAATTTGCGAAATCCTCGTCGTGCGATCTGGACTGCCAAAAAGTGCTTGCTGACGAGGACTGGTGTTATTATTATTGCGTACTGCTGGGGAGACGAAGGATTCGTGAAAGTAGCGACAGGACGACGATGGTCTACTATCAAAGCCAACGCTAGAGCCCACCGAGTGCCTGAGCTAACTAGGCACTATTCTGTTAGAGCCCCTGCAGCGACGACTTTCTGCGGCGGCTCCCAGTCTAGCCAATGCTTCTCCTCCAAACTCTGCGACGGCAAAACAGCGATGCGAGCAGATGTGCGTCTTGATGAGGCAGGTATCCTCGACATCGTCATCTGCCATCCTGACCACTTGCTGCAATCTTTCACTGCTACGGCGCATCATTACCAGGTCAGGCCATGCTGGGAGCTTGTCCATGCGGCCTCATGATCACATTGGTATGCTCTTCTACCTGAACTTTAATGCACGAAGCTACGCTTTTGTACTAGTTAGCACCGCGGAGCTCGTCTCACGAATTGCGCAAGCCCCCTGTCTGCCTGCACGACGCACGAGCGCTGCATCGCACACGCCAAATGCTGCTGCTGCCTCTGTCGCATTGACTGCGGGCCTTTTCTACTTAATTCGCGGACATGGTTGACAGCTGTCCAGTGTCATGGTGCACGACCTTTCCCAGATCATTACTATCTGCAATGCCATTGTTACGCCGAGGTGAGCGTGAACGCAATCCCACCTGGCGAGCGCCGAGACGATAGTTCGCTCGATAGTCTATCATCGACTGTTCTCTTCTGGGCAACGTCGAATACCACGCGCCATCACACAGGCTAAGATCGAGACTAGAATCTAGATATATCACGTCCGAACGCCCTGCAGAACCCCGTCAGCTGAACACTTCCAAATAGGCTGTACTTGCTCGCCCTACCAATTCAGAGTCCAGTACATTGGTATCAGAACCATGTTGCGCCAGGACATTGATCGTGTTAGATATGCGGCTCTCCATATTACCCACGCCGCTCTGCCGGATATGTTGCCTTGCGGCTTGTTCAGCTGTACGACCGCACGGGCTGCTCCAATATAGGCCATGATGCCTTGGCTTTCCTACGACAACAGTCAGCTGTTCGGTCGTGAACAAGCACACCTGCGAAGCTTACAAAAGAGAACCCGCAATCTCCTGCGTCGCCATGGTTGAGCTTTCGCGCAAGCCACTTTGCTTTCTGGCTGGCGACTTGTGCAGTAGCTGGATGAGCTGCACCGTCTACCATTGCACAATCACCAAGAGCATACACATCGCGCAAGATGGATGTCGGCGCCCGTGGTTCGGAACATGCTGCTAGCAGTTGCACTCTCAAGAAATCGTCAGTCATGATGCTTCCAGACCGCGAGTGTCTGTGGACCATCCACATCGTCGCATCAGTGGGCATAGAATCTGCCTTGGCATCGGAGAGCGTCTCAACGCCACTACTGGGCATTGTGAAGGGCGTGCTAAATGACTTTTCCAAGAACGGGTTCGCCATCAGTCCGGTGCTCCAAACGACAAGGCCACATCCGACTTCGCTGTCTGCGCCATTCTTGAGGCCAAGTGTAAAACCACTGGCTTTTACATCGTCGTGATAATCGACACCTCCAGCTCCAGCGACTTTGGGGAATCCTCGTTTCAGCTCTCGTATGGAGTGGCCAGTCTTGATCGAGGTGCCCTGCCGGACGGCACGATCCTGAGCATATTTACTCAGCTTGTCATCGAACATGGGCAAAATCTTGTCGGCCACATCGTATACTGTGACTTTGACGTGCTCCATCAGGTGAGGATAGAGCCTCGATAGATCATCTCTGACTATATCTGACAGCTCACCGCTGAACTCGATTCCAGTTGGACCGCCGCCTGTGGAAATTCAGCTTCTTGATTATCGCTGTCACCTGAAGTGTACGCCGTCAGCTTACCGACTATGGCAAAATTGAGCAACTGCTTCTTGAGCGCGACAGGCGTAGTTGGCAGTGCAGCTGTCTCGAAGCAGCTCAGCAACTTGTCTCGGATCTTCCGAGCATCATTGACATCCTTTAGAAAGAAAGCGTTGTCCTTCACGCCCGGAATACCGAACGTCTGACTATAACTGCCAACACCAATCACTAACTTATCATACGCCATTGAGAACAGCTCTCCGCGGCTAGCCTCCAACTGCATCTGTATCGGCCGTTCATCCTTGACCTCTCCAGCTCTTGTCGACAGCAGTCCTTGATTCGGACACCGCACAGTCTCGCGCACAATGATTTGCTTCGCACTTGGATCAATACCGTCTGCTCGGCCCTGTATATACTCATACTTGCTGTGTCGCGAACGAACAGGCTCCAGGGCTGTGCGAAACTCTAGCGTGCCGACACTGGTGGATGCGAGCAGAGGTGTGAAGACAAAGTGCGAGCGTGGCGATACGACTACAGTCTGGAATTTGCTATGATCGAGACTGCGTGCGAGATTGTAGCCTGCCCAGCCGGAGCCCAGTATTACCACTCGCTCGCGATCGTCCTTGGTCCCGTCGAGCTGCCTGATTGTGATGCTTCGTCGTTGGCCGGCGACTCGGTGACAGGGTACATGAATGTGTGGTCGAAGCACACATTTTCGAGCCTGTGTCGCCATGGAGGCAACAGTTGGCAAAGAAGGGCGCATACTGGCGTATTCAACGAAGGGTTGAAAAAAATTCAGATGTAATCGCAAGCTGCCCACAAAGCTCCCTACATAAACGGTACACATGAGAGTCACTTTTATGATCCGACTCCTTCTTTGCCTGTGTCAAAAAACTCGAGATTGTGACCCTACTATCCTCGAGTCATCCGACATCGTGTAACATCCGCACACGAACCGGCGAAGAAGTGAACCTTGTCACATGCAAAAACCGCGACGACGAGCACGAGCAAGATGTATGGACACGAATATAAGTCGGAGCATAGATGCCCAGGCTTTGGAGACAGGGAACGCAAAGCTTATCTGTCCCTGGCATTGTGGCTGATGCGGAGCGGATTGTCGTCAGATGTCTGAGTGAACCTCCTCTCTAATGCTGAACGAGAACGACGTATCTGTTTTGTTGATGGTCATCAGTGGTGTTGGTGGTGGTTCGCACAAGGCTGCGCTATCTTTCGGCTAGTCGCGGTATTGGATTGCGTGGCTCGGGCAAGTTGCTATATGATGAGCCGCGTACAAGAACGGCCGGCAGTTCTTGGTCAACGAAGCAATGCGAGTGAGTCAAAATCGTGGGTATTGCAAATGCCTGTGACCTATAAGACGGCATCAGAGGCAGCCTAATGACAACTGCTCATTGTCGGAGCTGTCCATTGCTGTCTTGTACAACGGGCGTCCTCGAGCCTGTAGATTACGTGACTTGCGACTTCGTCTTCACCATGCCCTGTTTCGAAAGGTGACTCTCTTCGCCAGACTTGGAATGCACCATGAACGTGTTCTCTCGGCTCAGCTGAACCTCCTTGCCACCACGCGCCTTCATTTCGGCTTCATATGTAGCTATCGCCCCGAGCTGATCCTCATTGTCGAAAACAAAAGCACGAATGGCGTTACACAACTCGAAGGCGTCTTGTAATGCATTGTTCAGCCCCTGGCCACGCTGGAAGCTCATCGGGTGGGCAGCATCGCCAGCTAGTGTGACTCGTCCAGCATGATTGTTCCACGCATGCTCAGGCTCACGAGGATCCCAGTCCATCAGCTTTGTCAACCACACATTGGACTCATCCTCCGACAGCCACTCATAAGAACTTCGCCATGGTTCTCCGAAGTCCTTTGCAAGATCTCTCTGGAAGGTGACCAGTTGTTCCTTTGGCCATTCGTCATGCCCAGGCGGTGCTTCGTAAGATATATAGCTGAAAAATGTCCACTGCTCTGGGTGAAGCTTGTCTTCAGCATCGTGTACTGACAGAAAGCAAGCATACCCAGCAGGATGAATACCAACCTGGTAAAGGGGATGATTTGGTGGTGCTCGCAAGACCAAAGCGTTCTCCCGTTTGTGCTTCGCGTAAATCATCGCGGTGGCGAAGTTGCCGATAGGTTTCAATGCTGCTGCTTCTGCCCCAAGCAACAGATGGCGTACTGCTGAGCGTGATCCGTCACAGCCGACCAGTAGACTTCCGCTGTCCTGTGACCCGTCACGAAACGTCGCGAGCACGCTACATCCATCCTCGCCGTATTCGATCTTGCTAATTTCCTTTCCGAAGTGGACGTCGAGGTCTTGCAACAACCATTTACGAAACTTGTCCCGCCTGAAGCGGTAGAACTTCGAAGATTCAAGTATCTTGATCGTGGTACCATTGGCAGCGTTGATCAAAGGCATGCGAAAATGTTCATCGCGAAGTTCGATGTGCGGGTCGACCTGGCACTCATCGATGCTCCACCAGAAATGCTCCGGCACAAGCTCCCGTAGTGGCTCGATACCCCAATGTAGACCAAAGTCCCAATTGCGCTTGCTTTCGGCAGACGGTGCCCGTTCGTAGACTGTGAAAGCTATCCCTGCTTTCTTCAGACCTTGTGCCAACGCAAGACCAGTGGTTCCGGCTCCAACAATGATGATCTTGGAGGGATCAGTACGAGTCATGGCGAAAGCAGTGCACTTGAAGAGGTATACTGAAAGTTGAACACAAGATCAGGTTATATAGCTCTTGTGGAGACCGGCATAAGAAGCTTTGTGATGACAATGCCCACATCTTGCTAGCGAGTCGCTGCCCTGCATGCAAAAAGTTAAGCCTGGAGTTCTGGTCAATCGCAACAGCATATAGCTTACCTTGTCAATGCAGTGTCCATATGCAGCGTATGATTAGACGAAGCCTCGACATGCTCCGATGGAAAGCTGCGAGATAGTGATCGGTGGCTTCATCGTAGTTTGACTTCACCTTGGAACCATTTGCCACGCATTGCATGTCTCCTACAACAAGGCCTTCAGTATGATCCGTGAAACATTGCGCAGACTGCAATACGTCTTGGCAGCATCTGAGCCACTCTGTTGGTCATCGTCCGGAGAGCAGCTGTCTCACGTTTCACTGGGGCTTCGAGTTCGGCATCCGGCGGCAGATGGAAGTGATGGGGATGCGGCCTGCTCATCAAATCGTGCTGGAGAAATTGAGGGATTCCTTTCATCGCCAAGAACACTTTGCATCGTGCACGCATCCCATGCGTTTCCAAGTTAGCCACGCAGCTGATCCGGACTGCAAGTTTTGACAATGGACGCATCCAGCTCGCGTGGAGTGTGGAGTTGAGAAGAGTCGAGATGGAGAGAATTTGCCGCACTTCGGTCCGTTCGAGCCACACGTCACCTTCCTCTGTCTTTTGCAAGACTTTACAATAGCAGGTAGATTCGACTCAAGTCTTCATTCCCGCGCCTTCAATCGCTTTACTCTTAATGTCTATTGTGGCTTGATCTGTTCCAGTATACACTTGGGTCCGTATCAGCATCCGGCCAGCTTCCCACAAGATCTGTGTGCGTTCCATCCCGGGCGATCAGGCACAGGCATATGGCGGGCTCGACCGCAACTCTTTTCAGCGGCATTGCCAAAGATCGCGTCACCGATAAGACTCCTGCAAGCATAGGCAATGACATTGACCCAGATCGTTGCGCTGCTCTCCACAACACGCTGACATTATATGGCTGGTTCAATTCTGGCAAGAAGATTTCAACCCTGACCAAGCGAACGTGGTGGAGCACCCACGGGAACGAGAAACTGAAGGCAATTCTGCGACCCAAGCTAGTCCGATATCTGTCGAAGATCTTCGAAGTCCCAAACTACAACTTCTTCTATCATGTGTCTGGTCTCGCCAGCCCTGAACACATGTTAGGCTTGGCAGATGTGCTTGAGGACCCCGACCATGATCACGATGATCCCAAAGCGGAAAAATATAGATTTGTGATCATCTACAAGAGCTCAGAGGCTCTGGTAACACAACCCGCGGGCATTGTTTTTGATCAGCAGACAGGGAAAGCACTCCTGATGCCGACATATCACCATGTCTTCGATCTAAAGAATCCGGACCTGCCATGGCAACGAATGGAGACGATACTGAGCGCTTACATCGAGATGATTGAGGCAGAGAAAGCAGTGGCTATTCACGACGATGCCACGATCGAGGAGCCCAAGACAGACATCAAAGGTGGCGATTTGGTTCAGAACAAAACATTTGTGCGATATCAAACTCGGCCCTGGATACTGCAACCTTATACATTGGAGGATCTACACGCCTGTATTGACACCTGGGATGCACTGGTCACCTCGATAGAACACAAAGCTGGTATTCTCAAGGACCGACCTAATCCTGATAGTGAAGACTACGATCCCGAAGACGAAGCGCCTCTTTGCTCACGAACAGCACTCAAGATTGCCGGCATACCGAGAGGCTTCGCCTATGAGATCTTATCGCATGCTCGGCAATCAGACATTTGGTTCATCGCGCCAGGACTACGCCTACCTAAGGTCGAGGAATTCCTACAGCAGCCGTTCAAGCACATCCCACAGAAGTTTCCGAAAGAGACAGCAGGCATGAAAGTGCCCTTCCTATTCTTGCGGTGCCCCGGGACCGTCTCTGCCAAAGAGGCTAAGTTTCGATATCCATTCTCAACAGTTGAATCTGTTCCCTGCGGACTATATCTGGACGCCTTTCCAAACGCTCAGAACCCCTTCGAAGACGCCTGCAGACTAGTATTGCCTATCAAGCTGGGCGACAGACGACATTATGCGCGAACATCAGACGGCAGACCAATTCTGAAAAGCCACAGTGATCTGTACCAGACAGGAATCAACCCTTTTGTAATGAGACACGGACCAAAGTTGTCTGCTGTGCTGGAGAACTGGAGAGGACATATAAAAAGTGGACATTGGACAGTGAACGCCAAGGGTGTCGAAGGTGGTATAGGAACTTGGAGGCAAGCCGATACAAGAGAGCACTGGTGGAGATATCAGAGTGAGCATCTGGTAGTATAGAAGAGGCCAGGGCACAGCAACGGGTTGAAGCAAGAGCGGAAGGCATGAAGCGGGAGCAGCGCACGGATGCAGCAAATTATGACAGTTCAGACCACTAATAATCGACTTCGAGCATGGGAACGCGAATGGAAGCTTTTCTCTGCGCTGTGGTGGGAACGACCGGCAAGCTCGTCTCACAGCAACTAATAGTACAACAAATTCCCGTGAGCTCTTTAAAGACTTGCCCGTACAGCGAACTGCGGAAGCTGTCAGGTGCTGGCGTACTAGCTGAGCAGACGCGCTTTCCAAAGTGAAGTGAAGTGAAAGCAACCATGGACGAAGCTCAATGCTAGGCGCGCATCGAGAGTCCGTGCTATCATGGCTCATTGGCCGGTTTCTCTATGGAGTCCTCACTCAAAAAAACCGGCAGGTTTGCGTTACCCTTGTACCCATCGTACCATGGTGGCTTGCCGTCTTCGTCCAGTTCCGCCCACACAAACATGCCACAGTCCTTCTTGGAGTTGGCCTGATAGTTGGCGAAACATTGCCACATGTACCTGCCCCTCGAGGCGGCACGCTTTTGCACACATCGCAACACCATCGGCACATCACACTTGCATTTTGGAGTGTGTCTGGGATGAAGGTAGTCTTTGTAGCAGCGGTACGTGACGTTGAGCCTTCTGTTTGCAGCAAGTGGATGGGGATCAATCGACTTCGCAAGAGCAATGGAGTGTTTCCATTCTTCCTGCATTTCCGCATGCATGACAAGTAGGCTGTTGTGTGGTAGGTGTATCGCGATCTGCCCTTGTTCGTCCGCTTGTGAGGTTGAGCCGTCCTCAGAAGGAGGCACGATGCGTCGGACACGGAACTCTCTGGCAACACCCAGCGAAAGACTGCCGATGACTGCACGAGGTCCGAGATAAGTGAGTTGATCGGAGTGATACCCAACGTTTTCCTTGGGGCCGTCATAACAGTTCACAAAGCTGGCGTTGGGCTCCCAATCTTCGGGCGACTGGAACTTCAGCTTCTTGCCATCTGGTTGGTAGTCTCGCATACGCCGTCTCACTTCCTCATTCACGGTTTCCTTGACGATCTGAGACACCCTTAGGAGCTCGGGCGTGGTCTGCTTAAGCGCTCCAGATTCGTAGACACTGCCATCGTAGCAAAAGTTGGTCTCCTGATCCTTCACTGCTTCTGCAGTATCAAGATAGAACTTGAAAGTCGAATGGTTCTGTACAGTTCGGCCAAAAAGCTGGAAGGACCCACGTTCGAAAGTGGGGGCTTCGTCCAGTAGCTCTTGTAGCAAAGCATGGGCCTGAGCAGGAGGGAGGAAGTTATGGACGATGGTACACGGAGTGTTGGTCTCAACATCGATAGGAGAGTACAGATGGAGGGTCTGACCCTTCTTCGTCTGCTGTTTTGGCTGAGCTTTCGCGGGAACAGATGTCCGTTCATGCTTCGTGAAAAAGTTCAAGGAGGATTGATATCCTATCGTAGCTTGTTTGCGCTTCGGCTCGTCTATCTTTCCCGAGAGCGCATCAGATGCCTTCTCATAGCTCCCTCCGTATGCGAGTAAGTAGTCCAGAAGCACTTCGGCTTTCTTGTCTGGGAACAACGACTGCAGGATTGCCAAGCTGAAGTCGGTGTCTTCATCATTGCTTTCTTCCGCTGTAGGTGCAGATCTATCATCTGGTTTCAACCGTTTGGCTCTGTGCTCGTCCATCTCTTATCAGCAATGTAGCCAGAGCTGAGTGGCATGGTTGACAAATGTGGTCAGCTCTAACATCGAGTGGCCAATTCGAGAGCAATCACGAACGACGTGACAAAGTGCCTGAGGCTGCAATTTTTAGCGCGCGTTCCACTTGAACCGCGGCAGCAACATAAACCAGCACAACAACTTGCACAGCAGAAGGTCCGCCGTGAAGGCCGGTCATCGAAGAGCATAACGAGTCAGAAGGGTAGACAACTCGCCTCAACAGTTTTGCTCCGATAGATTTGAGGTATTGGTCGAGTGGAAGCTCCCTCGGATTTGGCTCTGCTCAACGCGATACCGACAGCGACAGAGAAACCGACAGTCAGTCTGGATTCCCACGCGCCTTCGCCGGCCAAGATGTGACCAACCCCGATCAGCACTATTGTTAACGACTTCGAGCTGACCGATCTCAACAGGCCTCGCCTGAACCACAAGAAGGCGAGGACAGGCTGCCAGCGGTGCAAAGCACGTAAAGTCAAGGTACGCCACAGTCGTTTTAATAGACGCCAGAACGACCCAATTGATCACGATGCACAGTGCGATGAAGGGAAGCCAAAGTGCTCAGCTTGCACCAGACACAATGTGCTATGCGAGTACATTGACCCGCAGCCTCGCAGAACTGATGGCGGGCACTCCATGACAAGTCTCCCTGGGTACACAAACGCGTTTCCTTCAAATCCAAACCTGACTCCGGCTCTCCATGCACCTGCTTTTGCCAACGAGCTGAGGCTTGAATTGCGTCTGATGCGGCAATGGACTGTCGAGACGTGCAACACTTTCGCCATGGACCCAGAATTTTGGCAGAAGCAAGCAACAGAGCTTGGTCTTGAACACCGCATGATCTTGGATGCCATGTTCAGTCTGTCGGCACTTCACATCGCATGGCCCTCGTCACCCAGTGAGCTAAACGGCAGCGTTAACATGCTGAGCTTTGACGCGCCAATCCGCAAGGAAATGATCCTGAACGCTCAAAAGTATCTACAACGTGCTCTCGAAGGTCATACAGCCGCTATGGGAGGTATGAACGAGGAGAATGCTGGAGCTGTGTACACGGCTTCGGTCCTGCTTCTGTACTATTCATTCTTCAACCTCGGTGAGATAGCATACGACCCTACACTGCCTGGCTACGATCATACTTTCTGGACGAGGCTCTCTGGCCACACCCATTTCTGGTGCGAGAAATGGTCGGCTATGGAAGGGGGTGAGCAGGCCATCAAAGATTGGGGTGTAATCTTTGGCAGGTATGCGGACATTTCACTGATTCCGTGAACTGGGAACACATACTCGTTGCGGCTACTGACGAAGACGCAGGTCGCAACCTCAAGAAGCGGAAGAACTTTTCAGCCGCGAACAAGGGAAGCCGTTCACAGAGTTACTAAAATTCGCGGAAGAATACGAAGCAAGCTCAACAGATGACAAAGCGGTGTATCAGCAAAGCGTGGCATATTTGGCACTCGTACACAAAAGCATCAATGAAAGTCAAGACCCGGCACTACTCAATTGCCAGAGACTCGTCGCAATGCCGTCGCAGCTTGGTCGACGTTTTACTGAACTGCTCGAGCACAGGCAACCGCGTGCTCTTCTCATTCTTGCGCACGTCTTTGCAACCACGAAGCTGTTGTCGGCGCAGGTTCCTTGGTTAAGAGGGATCGCAGAGAGACAGGTGAGTCTTTATCACGATGATAGGTGTCCACGAAACACATTGCAGTCGTTTCAACGACCACTGGCACGGAGTGTTGCTAACGCGATACAGGTACCGCCCATCCAGCAACACATTCCACCAGCATGGCAGGGCATGCTGAAGTGGCCCATGGAAACCACGTTTGGTCCACAGCCGACCAACGACAACATCGAAAGCGCCAACGAGCAGAGTTTGCGTGATATACTACAATACCAAGCAGAGGAGGCGGGCCAAGAGACATCGGCAGCACCAAGCTGAAAGGCATACGGTGCTCCAACTTCATGCCGCAATCTACTCAACATGAATTTGGGGATCTCGGCGCTGGACATTTCCGTCGAAATGTCACGATGCTACTGACATTCCGAAAGCGGTACAGCTTCATACCACGTCTACGTATGGCGAACGCCATAGGAAGAGGAGGCTCCGCTGGTCCGACCAGAAGACAAGAGCATCCTCTACGCCGGATTTAATTGTCGAGCATCTTCATGCACCGAAATCAGTGCCATGTCGACGCATACAGTGCCGAATGGCATACATGCAGTGTTGATTCTTGGTGTACGCGTACTCCAACAACTGTCATCTTCTCTACAACCTATTGACTTGTACTCAAGGACAATCGCCTTGCGACTTCGATCATATCCAGTCTTGTCCACGGAACAGACACAGAAGCTAGATATGCGCTGCACCAAGCCGTTCACCAGCAGTCTTTGGCATCCGCTACCGCCGACCTTACGATCCACCCCTGCGATTTTTCTGCCGGATCTCTTGCGACTCTTTTCGGCCAGATAAAACCAGATGTATTATTCAGCACCTTCAGTGGCGGATCACTCGAGACACAAAGGACAATTATCGATGCAGCTGTATCGTCCGGCATCAAACGCTTTGTCCCCTCGGAGTTTGGCCAGGACAGCCAGAACGCGGCACTGCAAGAGCGACTGCCTCCACTGAAAGGTCGATCTCAAGTGATTGACTATCTGAAAGAGCTTAGTAAAGGTGACAAGATCGAATGGGTAGCAGCGGCTACAGGAACACAACTGGACCAAGCACTCATAAGTGGCAATATTGGATTCGACTTCAAATGGCAGAGTGTAACCATACATGGTACGGGCAAAGAGCAATTTGCTGCCAGCAGTACCAATTGGAATGGCGCAGTTGCCACTGGCATTCTGCGGCACTGGGAGCAGGTGAAGAACCAGTATCTCTATGCCTCTGGCTTGGTCACCAGCGCCAATGCCTGCCTTGACGCGCTGCAGACTGCTACTGGGCAGAACTGGGAGACTGGGACAAATGATGTCGAAGACATGGTCCGTGAAGGCCAGCAGCGCATCGATCGAGGGTTTCCAGATGCTGGTATGTTTCTCCTGGAGAAGAGCGTCCTGTGCGACGAAAGCCTGGGTGCCATGAAGCCGTTCCAACAGCAAGACGCGAAGGAGAAGTTGGGCTTGAGCGGAGAAGATCTCGCGAGCTTGGTGAAGAGGACAGTGCATGATTTCAAGCATCATGGCAAAGGCGACTGTGGATGCGGATGATAGCATTTCCAGTTCAAATGCATGCATGCATGACTGAGCCTCGCAGGCTTTGTCGTAGAGAAGACGTTGTCGTAGAGTAGAACTCGTCACTTGATAGCAAGATGCCACAATCACAGATCATCTGGATTAAACGCCTCCACCACAGTGCCTCTCCTCTGCCCTGCCGCCGCCGCCCCAAACATCTCCTTCGCCCTCCGCTCCTCCTCATCTCTCTTGCGTTTCCGCTCTTCTTCTTCCGCTTCCCTCTTCCTATCCGCTTCGGCCTGCTCCTCCTTACTTAGCTTCAGCGCCGGATCCTCGCCGCGCTCGACCATCCTTTGTATCTCGCCTAGCGCTCCACTGTTCATGACGGCTTGCGTCGGCCAGGGCTGGAAGTTATCGTTGTTTGGGACGAGCCAGGCGAGGTCCTTTTCCTCGGTGATGGCAGATTTGAGATTGGAGAGGTTGTCGCTGCGGATGAAGGCTGGATTGGAATCCGGGTCTTCAGCTTGAGGGGTGGAGAGGCCGTTGGAGATTTGAGCTGTGTTGTCGGTTGTGGAGTCTGGAGCTTTGGACTGCTGGGTGTGCTCGTCTTTGAGGGGTTTGCGGTAGGTTGGAGGCACGGTGGTGGGCGCGATGAATTTGGCGTAGGTCAATAGCTCGTGGATGTCAACTTGAGCGCTGGGAGTGGAGGCGGCGGTGTCGAAGGTGGGAATTGAGGCTATGTCTTTGCGCGCATCGGCGAGTAGACGGAGGGTGGTTTTGATGGTTTCATCGAGGGAGTCGGTTGTTGCGCGGAGTTCTTGGATGCGGTGGTAGTTTTGCTGGTGCTTGACCACTGGATGATTCCTTCAGTGTGTGCTTGCATAGGTGCGCATTGAATATACCCACGTTCATCAACATTTTGCTTGACAGCTTCGTCTGCTGCTACCAGCTCATCTGCTGCAGACACGGACGGATTGTACGCCGCAATTGAGTCGCTGAGCTTCTGCAAGCTCGACTCGACGCGCTGATAGCTGGCCTGAAATTGCGAATACATGTCTGGTGATGCTGGAAGTAGTGTTCAGTCTGTCTGTTAGCACTGTCCCCAATCAATGCACAGCACGTCGCGTGTCAGGAAGCGCGAAGTCAAAGTGAGAGACGCCGGCTCCACATCCGATGAAAGAGCTGATCTTGTGCTACAAGCAGCACTGTTATATCTGGTCTATCACGTGGAAAGTGATGAGACAGATCTGTGTGCTACTACTTCATCACGTAGATTATGGTATAGCCCGGTGTAATGGTAACGGCAGCAGTCCAAGTTCATCCTTCAACGCGGCACGTCATGTCCTCGGTTGCTTCAGCTGGGACTCCCACGACATTGTGACATGACTCTTATCGTCTCCATCTTGTGCTACCGCGACTAGACCTAGCCTGGGAGAAATAGACACAATCTGTCTGGCAGTGGCATTGGATCGTGCTGGCCACAGACTCGACCGTCGCTACGCACTCTTGAGCATGGAACGAAGTCTGCTTCCCGCGGACGCGTCTTTTGGAAATGGCTGACGAGCTCGCGTTTATAAGCTACTCGAACGAGCGCCGCCACCTTGATGCAGGAACCCTCAGCCGCATTCGCTCGCACGCACAACAGTCGGTCCAGGAGCAGAAATGGTCCAAACGAACGAAGAAGGCGAAAACTACGGAGCAAGCTGCTCAGAAGGCAGCCAAGCAAGAGCCTCAGCCCCAATTTCTGCAGCTGATCTTCGACAAGAAGTCCGGGAAAGAGGTGAAAAGACCTCCCACCACGCGGCACTTGTCGAACAGGAGCGTTGTCCGACGGAAGAAATCCAGTGATGAGCCCGAACAGCGCCTCGTCAAGCGAGAGTCGCATTCGCTAAGTGCATCACCTGGCGAAAGACCAGACCCTTTCGCTGCGTTTCCTGTGGAGATTGACGCCAAGTTCATGGATCTCTTCGAAGGCTGTGAGTTCAACTTGAGCCGTCATGCTACATGTGCCTCGAACTGACATTCACCAGATTACCAAAGCTGGAAGTGGCCAAATCAATCTAGGGAGCTCATGTTCAAGGAAACTATGTGGAGTCCTGCCTTGACCCATAGCTACCTGGCCATTGCCAATCAAGTCTGGAGTCAAGACGAAGCGCGAAGTATAGTGCATGAAGACCAAACCATGGTTCACATCGCACAAGGGTTGCCTCAACTGGACACGCTCGGTACAGGGGCACGTAGTCAACTAGCATGCGCGTTGATGTGGTCGATCATTCGCCTCGCCACTTTGAAGGTCAACTCCGGACAGCTCGACGCCTCAATGCACCACCTGAATGCTCTGGCCTTGATTGGTCGAGAGGACTGGGAGAATAGCAGATTTGCTCCGCACTTCCAGTCAGCAACGGCAAGCTTGCTTCTTGCCAACTTTCACCAAGCTGGCAAGGTAAAGCCGCTTCTGCATTTGCCTTTTGGTCCAATGACTTCAGACGCCGTTGAAGATGTGGAAGCCGAAGGGTATGAAGTGCCAGAAGCTGCGCTGATTATGCAGTTTGAGCTGCAAAGCTTCGTTCAGCCCCGAGTGACCGATGCTCTCCTCGGGTTGACCGCACTTTACAACGTTTGCGAAGATGATCCAGTCACATCAGACGGCTCTCTACCACACATGAACACAGGCAAGAAAGCAAGCCAGGCAGTCAAGATTGCACTTCGTCTCGCCCGATACTCTACGCCAACGTCCAGTCCAGCGGAAACAGGCTGGGACTGGCTTGCCGACTTCCAGGAATGCATTCGTCTTACTGCCTTGCTCTGGACCTGGACCTTTGGCCGCAAGGTCCTTCAGAACACGGAAGCTGTGCTCTCGACGCACCGCCACATTAGCAGAACTCTCACGCCGCAACTGCTTCGTAAGGTCTTGGACAAGTGCAACAACAATGTAGCAATGGTCGACTTGCTTACCTGGATGCTGATTGTCATCGGCTCAGCTACAACCTCGATTACGAAGAGGCAGTTTTACGCCAGTCTGCTTAGAGCTATCTTCCCAGGCGCGACGAATACATCATATGGTCAAATCCGCAGACTTGGACTGAAGCTACCATGGATCGAACTCTCAAGCGACTCCCCAACAGAAGACTTTTGGCACGTTGTGAGGTCAAGAAGCACCGTGATTGAGATCGATGAGCAGGTGGACCATGGCAGTGCCGCTGCGCCTTTGCTATTGGGGTATGCCAGGCTAGCAACGCGATCGCGAACCTCGCCACCAGAACATGTTTGAATGATCAAAGGACAGGCCAACGGCCAACATGGTGATACTTGCCAGGACCGTCTCAATCATCTACCCAACGAGAGTTGAATGGCGCTGGGCTACCAGGCCCCACTGAGGAGTAGGTGGCAGTCCTTCCACGAAAAAACTTCAGCATGTGCAAAGTGCTGTCACCATACCTATCTCTGTCCTACCACGTGAAAGCCAAGGCAGCCGAAGCGCAACTGGTTATTGTCGGTGCTGCTAGACGCTTTGAGATCCTTGGTACACTGGGTGTCCAGAGGCATGGGCTCCCACCTGTTCTCGCACGCAGGCAGTACTGCCGTCCCTTTGCTACTGGGATATGCTAAGCTAGCAACACGATCGCGAGACTCGCCACCCGAACGAGGCTGAAGAGATGATGACCATCCCAGCCACACGAGTGATACCAACAACAGAGCGACATCCAACGCGGTCTGAAACGGAGACAGACTATCCTAGTCATCGGATCTAGAACCATCCTCTAACTTGTTTGCCATCGGTCCGTCACCAATTTGCTTCAGACTTCGGGCTAATAATTATTCAGACTACATGTTGCCATCTCATTTAGCTGCTGAAGTAGACCTGAATACGTCTCGCTATACGACAATGTTGAAATTCCGATTTCTATAACCACGAACTGCCATAGTATCTGACGGCAGAATCTTCGATTTGGACCTCAATTGCACGCTCTTCCATGAGACAGTGCATTCGAAGCTTCCAGGCCTGTGAGCAAAGTCTCTACAGTATTTGATGCAGATGATCCAGAACCTGCAGTCGTCAGCAAAAAGCCTGTCCCGAAACTGCATGAACTCTCCTCTGAATTGTTGGAGTCAATCGTTGCCCTGCTGCCTCGACACGATCGTCGGGCTTTACAAGTCACATGCCAGGAGGCATTCGACCGTATTGCCGCTTTTGTCAGCGTCGTCTCAAAACACAAAGAGGATCAGAAGGTTGGCCTTGCACGCGAGGGTGTTGCTGGTTGAGCCAGGCTCGCATACCATACAGAACACGGTATCTCAGAAGTTGTATGATGCCAACTGTTACCACAAGATCGTCACAGTCATGGCGCGAGACGCATCGACGCCGCGGGAGCTGGCAGTCATGCTACAAACTGCAACAAAATCGAACGGTAGGGTCTACCATTTGGAAATCCTCAACGGCGCATTCGTCGACGAGACAGTGCTTTCGACTCTCTCGGACCTGTTCCCTCACCTGAACTCGGTGACGTTGATCGACTGTTCGCAGTATATTGTCACCTGGGCACGTAATGCAGGCATGGACGCATTCGACAAACACCCGTTTGCGATTACTGTCGACTTCGAAGCATGTACCCCCGCTAATCACTTCCCCTTTCCCCTGCCAGAGAGCAGCTATGAAGACTGGAACGAGGCAAAGCCCTCTCTGACAGTCGCTCAATGGGTGTACAACGTGGCAAAGTCCAAAACAAACAGTCTCCGGCATCCTGACATGGTACAAAGGCGCTATCATGTCCTCTGGTTCTTCAACAATACTACGAATGCTTCGTACTCCAGATCAGAGGTGGAAGCCATGGCGAATGAGCCTCATCTTAACCAAGCTTTCATGAACATGAACTTTCTACTCCAGGTTCTGGATGGTGGTGGACTTGATCGAGCCGAGTTTTTGCGCCGCTGCACTACCTTCGAGAATGCCAAGATCCGAGGCATATTGTGGGCTCTTTCCAAGGACTTTTGCGTTATAGATGCTCAAATGTTCCGAGCAATCTCCACGCACTGTGGATTGAAGATCTGCGTTGCGGGCGCACTATCGACCACAGTGAGTGATCGAGCCAGAGAGATAGCCATAGTTCGTGACAGGCACCCACTCCGAAATTATCTCGCAGCGAGTTTTGTACCAAACCCGCTTAGAACGAGCAGTGAGCTGAGCAGTGTCAACAATGACTGAGAGACATGTCCCAAGTACTATACAGCTCGTACGTCTGTATAGTCTGGCTCTGCCTGGATTGTGCAGCCTAACATTATCGCATAGTCTATGGAGATTTTTAGAAGTGTAGCTTCAAGTATAGGTATCGCTCAGTGTCGAAGAGAAAGCCTTAGCGGCTGTTACTATCTCTCCCTCTCCTACTTTGCGATATCTGCTAAGCTAGCCTGAGCGCAAACACTTACTGTCGAAGCTCTTGGTTGCTCGGGGGTAGTCTTGTATGCAAGGCCGGCGAGCGGCGAGCGGCGCGCGTACAGGCCGATCAGGATTCCAGCTGGCGAGCCGGCTGTAGCACACATGCTTTTTACTTGTTCTTGCTCTTGTTCTCGAGATATAGCTCATACTCATATGACGAGAACAAGAAAGGCGCCACACCTTTCAGATCATTCTCAAACAGCGGTATGCTCGCGTAATACTGTACACGTCAGTCGGCTTATTCAAATCTCAGCTCACACTCGACGAAGAACTCACCTCAAAGGTGCCATTCGAGCTCAAACTCCCCGTCTGAACAGTCCACTCATACACCAAAGCATTGTCACCTTTCTTCCTCTCTGCAAACGTCCCAGTCATGAGCTCATATCCAGACAGCGCGGCATCCAGATACTTGGCGTACTTCCATCACGTAGTCATCTAAACACGCTATGCAATCATCAAGGCAGCCGTCTGTCTTGGCTCGTCATCGAAAGCACACAACCTTGTGCGGCCGATCAGAACATGGATTGCTTCGCAGCATGGCAAGTTACCTTCGCACGAGACTGGTGGAGACGAACATCAGCTCAACGCAGGTCCTTTCACTGGGACTCTGCGTTTCCATGGAGATGCTGCGACTGCTGTAACTGTGCGCGTTGCCAACAAAATGGACAAGATGATGTGTCAGACATCGATGTGGACGACTCAAACTTCGAGCTCTACCGATCCGATCGATCAGCCCTGGCAGCAGTGGCAGCCGTGGCCGCGCTGAATGTTCCAGCCATCGTATACTTTCGTGTGAAGTATGCGAGCGCAGCTGGCAGAGTTGAACGGACTCCGCATGGCACGTTGGCATATCTCGCGAGTTTCCTTTCGTCAAAAATGGCTCAGTCCATCACCAGGAGCGGCATCGAAAGGATCTGGTTTTCAAGTATAAAGCACGTCTGGGAAAATACTGTCATGACACCGTCTTCACGCTGGTGGTCATTTCTATCGTCCAACTTTGTGCACACGGACGTGACACATTTCAAGAGCAATCTTGGCGGGCTTCTATGGTTTGGCTGCCTCTGCACTAGGGTCGAGGGTATGAATGCAATCCATATTGCTGGACTCACGATTTCGGCATGTCTGGGGACCAGTCTTGGTACGATGTTGTATGTACAACGGTCAGTGCGTCCGTGGTCATGGTCAAGCATGGGTGCAAGTGGCATTGTCTATGCCTTTGCTGCTGTTAGTGCCCTTGGATGTCCTAACGAGTATATCCAAACGCCTTTGGGGAAGATTCCCGTTATCTGGGCACTGGAATACGTTCCTTGGATGATGATAGCAAGCGAGTATGAAAGTCTACGAAAGGGATGCAAGACATTCAAAGGGCAGAAGATCTCTCATTATGGTCACCTCGGCGGTGCTCTTGCGGGGGCTGTGTACTACTTCACTATGCTTCATTGGCGACAGAAGCGGAAGCGGCAAAGAAGGGGGTTCAATCCTCTGTTATCACACTACATCAGGTGAAAAGACCATATGTTACACATATGTTAGCAGAAGTCATCAGCAGCGTCCGTGAAGACGAAATCAAGAACCTATTCATCAGTCACCAGAATTAGGCCGAATCGCGTGAGTGCTTCAGTCGCAAGAGACACAGCTTCCTGCACAAGATTCCCCTCATGATCTGTCCAAAAGTCTTGAGGGCCCGCAGACCCCGGACCTATCATGTTTTCTTGCAGAAAATGTTGCTCAGGTATTGCTTGTCTCAGCTAACGATCAATCTTACGTAAGCGACTTCGCGACTTTGAGCTATGGGATGCGCCAACACGTTCAGCAACAACACTTTGCCCATTGCACCTCTAACACTGCAACGCGACACACGCGCAGTATCTCACGATGCAGAATCCGTATGCGCGAGTCTTCCCACACAAGCCTGCAGTCGCTAACACTTCGATTCCAGCTCGCAGGGAGTTGCTCCCCAACTGCAACCACACGTCCATCTCGTTTCCGGCCATCGTTTTCCTCATGTCGCGACACTCGGCACGGAACAGGCGTATCGCTACCTTCTCGATGCGCCAACGATCGTCAAACAAATCTCGCCCATGTCATGGCACTACGTGACCTCACCCCAAGATGGCACAGTCTGGCTCGAATGGATTCCTCAAGAAAAGACCGAGCACCCATATCCTTCTGACGGCTACGTATGGGGTGACATGGAGCAATCTTACAGACAAGACTACAACGGCTACACGCTGGAGTTGCGCGTCCAGACCGTAGGCTACCGGCCAGGGCATGATCAGATGGCAACCCACGCGCGTACACGTTACCACTTCATCGCTAAGAGCCCCAACGTCGCAGCTGCAAACCCAGACCCGAGTCTTTGGATCGTGCATTACCACTCCGCGGATCCTAAGCAGATTATGCCAGCGAGCCAGGTGCCTGTCAGTCCACATGTCCAGCAGATAATAACTCAGAGACGCTGGCTGGAAAGCCAGGGCAGGCTCGAAAGGCGGGAATTCATGCTTCACGATCGCGAACACTGGCCGACATTGCACATTCCAGGTCACGAGAGACAGCAGCCGAACCCAGTTGGTACACCACAGAGGCCATACCAGCCATATCCATCGGCGACCGGTCCTCCAAACAAGAGACCGCGCACATCAGGGCCTTCTGGTGCGCTCATGCCAGGCGCAAGCGACAGTCTCCCAGATATGACAATCGAGGCCGAAGAGGACACTTCGCTAGGAGACTTCTTCGACCACCTGACTCAGCGAGACATCAGCATGGCGCGATACATGCAGCATCACCGATGGATGGAGGAAGTGTTCTCCTCACCCTACGCGACAAGCCAGATTGTGCCTCCGGATCTTGGTTTGGGACTCATGGGCGAGCTCAAGGGCCTGACTGATGGCATACTTGAGCCACCCAATACAGACGTGAGGGAGGATCCTGCAGCGAAGCCAGCGAAAGCAAAGGAAGCAGACGCTTTCAGCAATCTGACCAAAGAGCAGGTTGATGAGTTTAGCAAACGTGTTGCCAAGCATTTGGAGGAAGGGCAGGCCGAGATCGAGAAGATGAAGGCAGACCATGCGGCCAAGATGGCGGAGTGGAAGAAGCAGAGGACGCCTAGCAGGCCACAAGCTGCATAATTGATGTGCTGACGATACAAAACTTTGTGAGCTTAGCGTGGCGTTACGGGGAACATTTTGAGTAGGTCACCAGCGTGCTCTCAAAAAGACTTACGGGCATGGTCGCACCCGTGACACTTCCCTGACCTGAGAACTAGCAGTAGAGGTTCTGATGAAGCATTGCAATCACAAGGCCCCGGCTGAGCTTCCTCTCGACTCGCTCGTTGTCGGATTGTCAAACTTAGGCAAGGTCAAGTATCACTTGCTTGTCAACCGTATACTGTCTTGCCACGTGCCACTATGAGGGCGACATGACGTTGGTAGTGAGGGCGAGTCGTCCGAGCATGGTCTTGTGCACGGCTACTGAGTATCACCCTGCCGGCGAACCCAGATCACAGTCAGCCAGATCATACCTTGATTCTTGAAAGCTCCTTGTTCGGTATGCCGATGTGAGACTACCGCTGCCTGCACCCATCCTGGACAATGACGAGCTTACTGGATCTGATCAGATCTCGTCTGAGTAAACTCTCATGGGTGCGGCCGCGGTGGCTGAGGCTTGATACATACATGATGTACGCGATGAGCCAAATTTGCCCAAGACGGCTCTCTGGTTGCAGGTCTTGTAGGTCTTGTGTGCACTATCCGGAATGCAGCCAGGTCTGCACCTGAGAATGAGATTGTTCTGCACACGTGGACAGCAGGAACTGCCCTTTCAGGCGAGAGACGTTACAACGTGACGCTCTGAATATCCGAGGAAATGTCCAATGCATCTCAACGGCACCTGATCTCATCGTAAAGACTCATGCCAGGTACGTAGACTCTTGCGCGAGCTGCCATGCTGTAGGCTATCTTTCGGTGCCCGATTTGCTTTCCATTGCGATTATCAACCCAGGCGGCTCGGACGATACGTTACTAGTGGACCTATGGTATCACCGTGTACTGTTATCACGCGTGTCAGTCAACAATGATGACGTTGGTAGTCGAGGATCACAGCAAAGCAGACTGTCAGCATGTTCCCTGCCAATCGATCTGGACCATTCGCTCACGATAAGTTCCTGGCCGATGTTTTGGCGGGTTCGACTACCGATGAGGTCGTGATACAACCATAGTCCGACTACAGCAAGTATGTTTACCTCTGGCTGGCCTTCCTTGAACATTGGATGTAGGGATGGCAGTAATCCCCATGGAGTTTGCCTCAGCTTGAAAGTTCCGACGTTGATGATGATTACCCTTCGGGGCTTTGGTGTCTGGTGATATATCTTGCGTAGAATGCAGTAGCACAATGCTTGGCTGGAGAGAGCACGAGAAAGCTGTACATTGCCCTTTCAACTGCTGTATCGTGTTGATTAGTCTGCGGAAATGCCCGGACGTGCTCCAGACTCGACTTGTCGACAACTCATGAGCTGATCGCCCTACACGGATGTGCGTACAGATTGGCACCACTCCATGTGATACTCCCTCAACATGGAGGTGCACAACTCGGCGAATCCGAATTAGGCAGTGGCATCGCCGACCATCTCATTACCAGTTCGTTCAGAGCAACGTGCATCGGCGTATGACTAGCTGCTGGACAGCAGACGTTACACCCGCATTCCAGGAGAATCGAGCGTGGGATGTCGACGCACGGCTGGTTCGAATATATGCATGTGATATGGGCGTCAGAATGCGACACATCTACCTGTCCGACGATGCAGTTGCGGAAACCCCGTGTGACGGTGAGAATGCAGTTGTGTACTGGACCATGATTGTGTTGCGGTTCTTTGTGACAATAAGGAAGGTGGTGGAGCAGTGAGCCAAGAGCTCCTCCTTCCTCGCCTTGAGATCGACAACAACATGGCCTCAACTAGAAGCTGCCTAATGAAACGTGGTTTTGATTGCCTCTTCAGATTTCTGGAACTTGTCCCGCCGGCCAGGCTGGCGCTCAGTGAGCCTTGCCTTGGGCCGCCGCTATTCTATCCCACTCCTATGGCACGGCGTGCTCTAAGACAGGCCGCCGCATCGACCATTGAACCCAGGAACTTGGATGCTACACCACTTCGAGTTGTGATCGTTGTACACACACCATCTATTCTGAACTGCGACTCCACCCTTGTGTACTCTTTTTGACATTCCGGCACAGGTTCACGTAGCTTGCGTGGACGTTGCTCTCAATGGCAATTGATCGTGGCTCGTGATGGAATAGAGCTGCAGGCCATTATCTAACTTCGGCGGACTCTGCTGCTTGACTGCACTCATTGGAGGAGACACTGCCGCTTCTGCAAACGACGGCACAGCTGCAAGCCACGATCTCTGCTTCTGTCCGTCCTCACAAGTGCCTGTTCCTCGGACCTGTAATAGTCACGACGAGCAGATGAGAGATGCCCCGCTTTGCACTTCACGACACATGTAGAGCCATGCGGTTAGCATTGACCACAACATGATTGTCTCATTGTCCACGCGGCAGCGGACTGAACTCCAGCAGGATTCTCAACCAGAAGATGAGATCAGCTCACCGGGGCCCAAAGTGCCCCTCTTGCAAATGATTCCTCTCCCCCATAGCACAAGCCATGCGGACCTCAAGAGGACGAAACCACGAATCACGGTAGAAAAACGGGATATGTGCGAATCCTTGCGTTCGGAAACGTGACGGCGCGCTTGGGTAGAACTATGCGGATGCTCGCATGGACTTCCCTGCGCCTGCGCCTGCTTCCAGATACTGGAGCCGTGTTTCTGCACAGCACGTCGCAACCACTAATGGCTCGCGATACAGGTAGTTCTCAGAAGACACAATGCGATATCGCCTGCAAAAGTGTGCTGTAACATCCCGATGCGATCAACCCCACAAGTTTCCGGCTCTGGAAGCCACAACGGTGCCTATAGACAGAGCTCCAATGCTCAACGAGTGACTAGACCGCTTCTTCGGAAGCGCTCGCACAGATATCGTGCTTCACTCAGGAGCTATATTACTGATTCGTGGGCTGGGCAAAATGTCTCGGGGGGCTCCCTATGATCAATATGGGAGAATTGCTGCTAAGAATGTAGGTGTCGCTCGTCTTGTCGATCACAGTATATCCCTCAGTCATTCTTGTGCGATGCAACGTGCAGCTACGTGACACGGCAGAAAACAACGTGGCAGATGTGTGCGATGAACACAGTATGATGGGACATATTACATGTGGTGTTGTCTGTTTGCAACTGTCTCGCGAAATGGTTGTAAAGCACTGATGCTATTGCTCGATAGCCTGGCCCCTCGCGCGTCTAACTAATGCCGAAGGTTCATCGGTCCGCGAACATTTAGTTTCTCGTCGGGAGAGCTTTCATTGATTAGGCAAGGTCAATAATGCTTGTGAACAAAGCGGAGCTCAACAGGAACGTGATGAGAGCCATTGCCTTCCAAATGATCAAGATCAGTTGAAGGGCAATCAATGCTCGAGACGCATCTCCTAGAGTTCTCTGCTACAGTGGATGGCAGTCAAGTAGGTCACACACATATGCAACATGCAATCAGGACCGGCGCGGATGCGTAGCCGTTTGAGATTCCTCGAGTGCCGATGCATGCAAGCAAGTCGCTTCGCCTGTGGGGAGCGAGTGCCGCCACGAATCCACAAACGCGGGACTACCCAACAGATTGCTGAAAGAGGGAGACAGGCCCCGTACAGCAGATCTGCTGGTGTGAGCCTTGGTGCTTGCGGGTCTTAGAGCAGAGCCCAGCTTCCTCGAAGAAAAATGTGAACACGACTTAAGACCCCTCCCTGCAATCCTCGCGGCGGAACTCTATGTCTAAACTGCAAGTCTCTTTCATCCGGCCGTCCTCTTCGTCTTCCCTCCCACTCTGTCTATCACCTCGCTGCTCCAGAGGCTCTCCCCTGACAACACCCACTGCACACTACGTGGGATTCTCGACGTGACGAAGAAGCTTGGCTACTGCTGCTGGGACTAGCTTGCCAGAGCTCGAACACGTTTGACGACACGTGCTCGGCGAGGAAACGCATTGTTCCGGTTCAGCACAGAAGTAGAGCAGAGCGCGCCCCTCAAGGATCCTGGCCTGCCCATACCCATAGTTGCGGTCAACTTCTACGCCCACAAGTTCTGCTGGCAGACTGCAATAGAGACTGGCAAGCCATCACGTATCAACATCCATTATCAGAAATCCAATCCTCGCAGGTCGACTGGCCCGTTGTAGAATTGCTGGAGCATCATCCTATTCGCTCCCCAATAACTAGCCGTACGAAGAAAGCGAGGACAACGCTGGTCAGCACACCCTAGGTTTCTGCTCATTGTGCTCATACCGAGGCCGGCCGGGCAAGCTTTGTAGCATACATCATCGGCCTTTCTCCGCGACAGACGGACCGCACGTCCAGAAATTCTCCCAACCTTACGGCGTCTCCTCGCTGACCTCCGTGGAGTCTGATTCCAACGTTCATACCAGGAATCCACCAACGGAGAAAGCGTTATATCCACGAAAGTAATCCTTGGCGCTCATTGTGTCACGGCCTGGAATCTAGCCAGGCGCGTGCCATTGGACGTTTGTCTCGCCGCTACCCGCGATACACTACATCACCGCGGTCGGCACGCTTGCAATTGGCTAACGTCACGCTCTCGCATGAAAACATCGTGCCACGAGGCACGTAGGACAACGTCAACAGTAGTCGCCTGACGAGCGGCGAACGCACAGCTTCTTTTCCGCCACATCAGCATTCTGCACACTCGAGGACGACAACAGCCGCCATCATGTCGCACGGGAAGATGACGCTGTACAAGCTGGTGGTGCTTGGTGATGGAGGTGTGGGAAAAACGGCTTTGACTATTCAGGTGCGTATCTCACAACTGCCTCACGCCTGATTGTGCTTGCTAATACATAACGTCCAGCTCTGCTTAAACCATTTCGTTGAGACCTACGACCCTACGATCGAAGACTCATACCGCAAACAGGTGGGCATCGATGGACAATCATGCATGCTTGAGGTACTCGATACCGCAGGTCAGGAAGAATACACAGCACTGCGGGATCAGTGGATAAGAGATGGCGAAGGCTTCATCTTGGTCTACAGCATATCATCTCGCTCTTCCTTTACGAGGATTCAGAAATTCCATCACCAAATTCAGCGTGTGAAGGAGTCGACCTCAGCAGGATCACCAACCTATCCAGGCTCGCCTCTATCGCAAACAATGGGCTCTTTCGGGCCCGCACCCATTATGCTGGTAGGCAATAAGTGCGATCGAGTAACAGAACGCGAGGTCTCGACCCAAGAAGGCCAGGCACTCGCAAAGCAGCTGGGCTGCGAATTTGTCGAGGCCTCAGCCAAGAACTGCGTCAACGTGGAAAAGGCATTCTACGACGTCGTGCGACAACTACGAAGACAGAGAGCCACAGCGCCGGCGCGAAACAGCAAGGCTTCGCAGAACTCAGACCCGATGCCCAGAGCATCACGAACGAACGGTAGCGAGTACTACTCAGACCGAGGGGAAAAGAAGCGATACCGCCGAGAGAGAACCAAGGAACGGGGAGGCAGCAAGTGTGTCATATTGTGAGTGGGTGTGGCTGGCAGGCCTACGCGACTCTTCTCTTGGCCTCACTGCCGCGCAATCCGACACGATCCGAGCAATACCTGAAAGAGGCTGGGTCGCGACGCGTGGTGAGCCGCAGCCAAGAGCGGTCTGGAGTAGACCGCGCCTCAGCACACACGACTCGCGAAGACGAGCCCTCATGATTGCGCATGCGTTGCCATGGGATGCGACTGTAACATTGCCGGGCACCAACAGGTAGCCGCTCCACAGAAACAGCCCCAGTGTTCGAGACGGCGCCCACTGATCTGGACCGTGGGCCCGTGATCACCACATAGGTGCTGAGGCCCGTCGCAGGTGCACTGGCGTTTTGGCTGCTCGAGCGATCGAAACAGGAATTTGGTCTGGCATTCGCACATGAAAACTGGAGCCAGCGGAGAAGGAGTCCCTGCCGATCGCTACAACCCCCGGGTGGGTGTACCGGGTTGTTGACAATCGCGAAGCCTTGAGCACGTGATCGCGCCGCAGCAACCCAGCAGGACGAGGGAATAACGACGAGCTATGCGCAACACGGCCGCTTTTGGGGGGGAAAACGTGAAGGAAAAGGAAATCTATTGACTGGGATAGAAAGGGAGGCGGGAAATCTGATGAAACCAGATGCTGGGAGTAGAGAAAAGAAACGGCATATTGAGACAGATACCGATGTATGCCGAACCAGACTTACCGAACGCACGCACGCTTTGCCCAAAGCTCTTTCTCCGCCAGTTCGTGCATCCCTTCGTTATGCGGGCACGGTTGAGTAGCTGTGCTGATTGAAGAGCGAAGATCAACAATGTCAAAAGTAGGTGCAGGACGGTCGGCTTACACGTCTCCAACAGACGACCGTATCTCTGTGTCACTCGGTGCCGACTCGAGGAGGAAAGAAAGCATTCATCCAGCCGAGTGTGTTGATCTTGCAACCACGCTCCACAGTGCTCGCTCGCTCGCTTGTCACATGCGACACGGTTTCGGGCCCGGTGCAAGTAGGAGGTTGTCATATCGCCATAGAATCACTTTGTGTGTCCGTCGGATGTTATGGGTAGTAGTACACAGGAGAAACGTGGCACATATACTGTTTGACTGAACTTTTCGTGACGCTATGAACGAGTTTGCGGCACACACTTCCTTGTTGGATCATGTAGCTCTCGCCGCAAAAGTGGCCCATTGCCTTAAAGTCCTCATAGTAGCAAGACCTACGCGCTGCCACCTTTATGGGCATCGCTCTTCTGCTCAAGTCTGCCTGTCGGTTCGCTAGGTCGAGGTTGCATGGCTTGCATGTGCTCTCATGTAGCATAATCTGTCGCCACCAGCCAGACTTCGCTGTCAGCGGGCCCGTAAGAGCATTTCTTCATTAAACAACCTTGATCAAGCCGGCCTCGGTCTCCCTTAGGTTTGTCGGAAAGCTCATCACTTATCTGGGCTCTGCACATCTGCGCCTGTCGCAGTGGCGATAAAGGTCTCTGCAGGCCCCGCGAATGCGCGCTTCATCCGTTCATCATGCTCCACTGCTGCACGATCTAGTTGTGCCTCATGCTCTTGCACTGACCGTAATTCAGGACCGTCATCTCGCAGCTCAATCTCAGCGTTCATGCATACCTCCCGGTAAGCAAGATGTTCCGACTCCTCGTAAGCCTCCTTGGCCAAGTCGAAGACATCTCCTACAGTGATGCTCTCGTCCCGCTCGATCGCAACTCGTTTGTAAGCCCGATCCATGGATAAGCCTTCCCGTCCGGACATGACTATCTCGCCTTTCTTGATTGGGGGGATAGCACAACAACATAGCGCGGCAACGCTCGCCAACTTCGACGGATCTTCGACCAAAATACGTATGTAGGCAGACAAACAGCAGGTTGGGCCTAGGTGGCGTTCTCTTTCGAATCCAGATACAGCGAGCTCGGCTGCCCTGACAACCTTTGAGACCATGCCACGTGCCGCGCCACAGCTTGAATCTGTAGTCCAAGTGCACAAGCGGTGAGTAGAAATGGCCGGAATTGTTCGGTGCAAGTCCGAAAGATTTTGTCGGTAGCGAAGCACGAGCCTCATCACAATGCGTGGATTCTCATCGTCGAGTGAAGCTGCATATGCAGTGTTTCGCGGCGGCAGCGCCTCCTAACCTCACTTGCCGAGTAATCGCCCTCACTTCATCCGTAGAGGCCCTTCTTGGGTCTGCTTGCTTACAGTCAGCCCATAACACATCTTGAGGCAATGATGGACAAGACGCCTGGTCTTCGAAAAAGGATGGGTGCTCGTTTCCTTGTGACGGCAGATGCAAGATAAGGGCGCTTCAGCTATGCCTCATGTCCTTGGAAGTCACAGCTTCCACGGTCTTTTCATCCACTAGGCGTCCAATTAGCATGGTAAAGATGACAAGTTGTTCAAAAACCTGGGGATGCCGTACTGCGCGCCGAGTAGGAGGTAGCTAGACGTCGGATAAGAGTGGGCGATAGCATGTTACGAAAGCTCTACCAATCTTGTTACTTCCATTTCCGACAGCATTAGGACGAGTCTCGCGTGGTATTACAGTACTCTACCATCACATAGCGTGTCATCGTAAGTCTTGACATTCAGCCAGCACCTGCATCCCCCTGCTGTTCGATTGATGAGCATCGATTGCATGTAAGGAGGCTGCTCATGACCAGATGATCGGATGAAGTCGCACAGGCGCAGAAGACGTTCCATGCGGAAGCAAGGGATACCTGTGGCACAGTTTGCGGAGGTCTACACATCAGCGATGAACAATCATACTGTACCACGATGTTGATGAGCGTGTCGTTCACGAAAAGGAGCATGAGATCTGCAGTCGGCGCGGTCATGCTCCGCCGAGCTCAAGCTTTCCAAAGCTCCGACGCGTGCAGGGGCTTTACTTGATGCCACATTGCCATCTCCAACAAAAGGTTTCACGATGGAATCATTCGCTCTGGCAGCACAACACTCGGGAACGATCGCTCACCAACACACCGTCGCCTTCAACTCGTCGAGTGTAGATGCGCTCAAGGAAGTGAAGCTGATTGTGTCAATCGTTGTCGTTGGCTGGATCACCACTGTGGCTTTGAGGGGCTTCTTATCCAAGAGCAACGAGGAGAAACGATAGACGATACATGTACAGACAAGGCGTTGAGAACGTCTTGGTTGTACAGAAGTAGCATTGTGCGGAACAATTTCTGTGAGATCAGCTCTTACGACACCGCATACACACAACCATGGCATTCCTATGGATACCTCAGCCATTGAAATGGCTGGTCTTTGCGACTCTCGCCTCAGCGGTCGACCGCTTCGCGCCACCTATCGACAGTCTGTCTTTCGGGCACAAAGGCGATATGGCGCCTGGGCAGAACCTCCCAGGCTGGCACCACAGCAGTGTCAATCACGAGGTGCAGGTGCTGCGCGACCGCGTCATCCTGACACCTCCCGTTCCTGGGATGGCGAAGGGTGCGCTGTGGTCAGCCGCAAGCATTGGAGAGCATTCAGACTGGACAGCGCAGCTCGACTTCAGAGCATCAGGACAAGAGACGGGCAGTGGTAACATTCAAGTGTGGTACACGCAGGACGGCGACACGATAGGTGCCGATAGTGTTTACAATGCACAGAAATTCGACGGCCTAGTAATAGTGGTCGATCAATACGGAGGTTCTGGAGGCAAGATCAGAGGCTTCTTGAACGACAATTCTGTAAACTTCAGGACGTCTGCGTCTCTCGAGTCGCTTGCCTTTGGACATTGCGATTATAGTTATCGCAATCTGGGAAGACCCAGTAAGCTCAAGATTACGAACAGGGGAGGCCTCACTGTAACCATTGATGATAAAACATGCTTCTCTTCTGACAAGATCTTTCTGCCAGCTGGCAACAACTATCACTTTGGTATAACAGCCACTACTGGTGAGAATCCAGATTCTTTTGAGGCCACCAAATTCGTCGTTAGCACTGGAGGCGATCCCATCACCGGCGGACAGCAAGGCTACCCAGGAAACACAGCTCAACAGCCCATTCAGGGAGAGCAGCAGCAGCACCACAACGCACCTCACATCAACAAGATGGACTCCATGCCGGGCTCACCAGAGATGCTGCCCGACCGCGATGCAGACACGATCAGGTCGCAAACCGAGCAGTTCGCCGACCTGCACAACCGCGTGCAAGCTATTTCACACCACATGGGAACACTGTACCACGAGATCAAGGCGATAGCAGACAAGATCGACGCAAAACACAGTGAAGTTGTCAACAGGGTGCAAAACATTGGTGGTAGCCGAGATACTGGTCTTCCTCCCGAAACTGTGGGCAAGATCAATGCTCTCCACGATCGCGTGTCAAGCATCGAGTCAGTCGTCAACATCATCCGCAACGATCTTGAAGGCAAGGATTACAAGCAGAGCATGGACGAGCTGCACACAGCAATGTCCTTCCTGCACCACAACTTCCACCACGGAATCGACGGAAAGATGGAGATGGGTAAGTTTGGGACACGAATCTTGACGAAACACGGGACATGAGCTAATTTCATGGCAGCTATCAAGACACATGGCCCAAGCACGTCGCAAATGATCTTCACCATCATTGGCTTCCAACTGCTCATGGTGCTCGGCTACGCTTTCTACAAGAGGAAGAGACACAGTCAGCCAAAGAAGTACTTGTAGATGGAGAACTGGCTGATGAAGAACAGTGTTTCGTTAGTGTGCACGCGACGTTACAGCTTGGATGAGTCGTGGATTAGATCCGGTTTCATAACCAGCTTCAACGGGAGAATGTATAAGTGATCTGTTAAGCAAAAGAGGAGCGAGGGACATGAACTGCAGAATGGCACAAGCCGCTGCGAAAGATAGAGGCTTGGTAGGCTTGCAATTGTGCGAACATGACTGAGCATTGCGGTGTAGCACATAGGTGTTCTTGTGTGGCCGTTCACAATCTAGAGGTTTGGTTCGCTTGGCCGCTTGTTCTGCGACTGCCTTCTTTGATCTGCCCCAGAGCCTCAGCTGCACTGCAACACAAGCACATTCACTCGTCAAGCAAGCTTACTGCACAACACATTGACTTGCTTACATCTTCTGGTATCGCCTCCCATGGGAGGTCGTAGGCTTGCCCATAATACAAGCTCGTCAGCCAATGATGGTCTTTGGCCTCGTCTCTTGCCATCGCCGAAGCTCGCTTCCGCCGCCTGCACTTCGATCTTCAACTCCGCCAGCCACGATAGGACCCTGCTCCACGCGCGATAATCTTCTTTGCTTCCCACTGCAGACGCTCAGCTGTAATGTACAGTTACGCAAGATATCACGTCCAGGCCAATGACGGACCAGCACGCGTCCCATTCGAACATACAAGACAAGGCCGGCAGGAACATACGACCTTGGAAACGATTAAGCCTAGGACGCGATGAGAGCGGATGCATATGCGTGCGAGCGTTTGAGCGACACCGTTCTCTGATATGTTCTCTCCCGATGATATGCTTCCTTCAAGATGCCTGACAGTCCGCGGAATCCGTGGCCTCCAACACGACGCGCCAGAGCTGACCTTCGGCCTTCCGTGCAGGATCATTTCATGATTGGCTACGCCGCAATCGTACATCAAGCAGCTGTGCGGCGTATCCTCATCGCTCCCACGTCCGAAGGACGTCCGCTCATAGCGAATCGTGCTGCCTAACAGTAGCAGAAGCATAAGTACATTAAGCATTTGGAGCCAAGTTCTGTAGCAGACTGTCTACCTCGCATCATCCATAGACCAACCATGATCACTTTCCGGCTAGCCAGAGACGACGAAGATGAAGTACTTGCACGACTGCTGTACAATGCCTTCAGGCTGAACTGGTAATCGCGATCGACTCAAAACAGGCGATGACACAAAACTAATATGCCTAGGGGCACGAACTGGGAACATGATCTATCAACTCCTCTACCTCCAGTACCAACCCTACCACAGTCCGACGAGAGTATCGTCGGGCCAGCATCTTCGCGACCAGCCTTATGGCGTGCTACACTCCCGTTGACGCGCAGACTAAGCGGCGACATCAACGTAGCCATACCTCCTGGCACAAATAGTCCCGCAGCAGTCGTCTGCTACTTACCACCAGGAGTACGTCGCCGCTACCTCTCTCTCCTTCTCTCAGGTTGGATCTCTGCCTTCCTTAGACTTGGCTTAAAGACAGCATATCGTTTTCGAGAAGACTTTGAACTTGGCGAGAGGTTATGGCCGCCAGTTCTGAAACCGCTCGGCGAACGCTACGACACGGGAGCCTATGTTCTTGTAGTGGGAACGAATCCGGAGCATGCTGGCCATGGATACGCAGGGAGATTACTGCAGTGGCGGTTAGAACGGCATGACAGAGAGTGTCCAGAGGTTCCCGTGTATCTCGAAACTGCTACGGATCATGCACAGCGGGTGTACGAGAGACTTGGCTTCGAAGAGATGGTGCGAAAGCGTGTGATGTTGCCTAGTGTTGATGAAAGAGGCTGCAAGCTGGATCTGAGCACTAAGACTGATCAGCCAGATGGCGCGGATAAGCCTTACTTTCCCTTGCGATGCATGAGATATGCACCATAGCAGGCGTTGTTTGAGAGCTCCAGGAGCACATTGCACCTCCAAATCGCGGACGTCGCGTAATTGCCCACGATGTCTAGCCAATGACTTGGCAGCATACGTCCAAAGAGAAGTCAGAGTACGAAGAGAAACGTCCCTCGAAATGAGTACATGATCAGTCTCTCCATCTGACTGACCAGTTTCCCTTCGCGAAAGAGGGTTCCACAACCATGCCAGCCATTAACGCTTCCATCTTGCGAATCTCTATCGACGACTCGGGCTCAGCCTCCTGATCATCACCTCCTCTCTTCGACTTCCCCTTCGTCTTCGTGGGCTTCTTGTGATGCACTGGCTCTCCTCGCGGGACCTCATACCCAAACACCACCCCTCTCCTCGCAGCTCTCCTCACCATTTCTCGCTCTTCCGCCCGCTTTGCACCTTGTCTCCTCCTCTCAAGATCATCAGCCGATTCCTCGATCTTCTCCTGCCTCCCTCTCTCGCCACCAACACTAAAGTTCACCTCTGACTGGTCCTGCGGCGGCCGAATTCGTACCCCTCCGTCAATTGAAGGCACAGACCCATCAGTCTCATAATGCACAGACTCATCATCCTCACTCTCACTTTCACTCCCACTTTCACCACTTCCACTCTTCGCCTCGCCATGATCCTGTCCCTCCCCCTCCTCACCACTACTCACCATATCAACACTCCTCCACTCCCCTCCCTCCTTCTCCTTCATCGCCCTCGGCTTCCGATTCTTCCTCCTCCCATGCGTTTTCTCGGGGTCAAATCTGCTCCCAAACACAATCTCCTCGATCTCGTCACACGTCACAATTAGTCTCGGATCGCCTTTCACAGCTCGAGTCTTGGCAGCGGTTTTTTCGATCCCGGAGTCTTGTTCGTCGTTGAGGAGGGATAAGATTGTCTTTTCGATTTTGCGGTCCAACGGACCGGGTTTGCGGTTGCGGCAGCGGTCGGAGCAGTACTTGATGGAGTTGGATTGTTTTTTGACGGATTTTTTGGAGTCTGGATTTGTTTTTAGTATGGGTTGGAGGTGTTGTTGGAGGGGAAATGAAGTTTACTCATTACTCTGCCACATGTATGGCAGTATGGCGTATCTTCATTGGCAAGGTAGAGTGGTGCTGGGACTTTCGAGTTGGCGCTTGGCCGTGACCAGGAGTCCATCCATGACATGGTTGAGAAGTTGGTGTAGACTTGGCAGCGAGGCAGTACAGGTACAACTTGTGGACGGAGTAGAGTTCGAAGCTGGGATAAGCAGGCTGGTCTTAGCATAAGGAGGTTGGTTTTGGCATTCGCACGAAGAACATGTTACCAACTGCAGAGTCCATGTTGTGTAAATCTGATCTGACGTCACCATGTCGATGTGCGATTTTTGGTACAGCCATTGAGATTCAAGACTAGCGAGTTCACGCTCTGTGAACGTGATTCGACTTCTACTTTTTGCTCAGACGACAGAAGGTGTCAAGCCGTACACGCTCTGCATCTATAGATACTCGCTATGCTGCCATGTAAATTCTCAAAACGCCCGCGCTATGCATTTTCCCTTCCAGAGACACACCATGCTTAAGCTCTACCAGCCACGACGCTGACTTCTAGCCTCATGCCCCTTCTCCTTCTTCTTAATTTTCTTGACTTCATACTTCCTCTGCTTACCCTTCTGCCATCTCTCTGGCTCGGCCACAGCTTCAATTCTTCGCTTTTGTCTTCTCTCTTCTCTTCGCAGCTTCGCTTCACTTCTCGTGACAGCTAGCGCGGCTAAGAATTTCTCTTGTCCAAGTTTCTTCTGCATCAGGTCCAGGAGCTCAGAAGCGTCATCTTGTAGGGTCTTATTTAGATCGCCAGGTGCTTTGGGCACAGTGGGGTCTGTCAAGGCGTAGAGTGGACGCAGGATGGGTTGGAGACTTGGACTGGGTATCTTGCTGATGTGTTTGACGGTCTTTGACAGAGCATCGAGCGCGGCTGTGCGTGCCACGACGGAGAATTTGTCGGCCATGAGCATGGAAGAGAGGCGGCGGAGGAGATGGGCGATAGCGGTCTCAGTCGTGCGCTCGGTGTTCTCCTCATCCTCGTTCTCGTCGTCCGAAGCTTCCGGCGTCTGGACAGCATTATCATTCCAAGGCATATCATTCACAGCAAAGAATCGTCCGAGGTCTGACAGGTTGCGCACAATCTGCGCTGTAAGCGTCTCCTCTGTGCTCAGTGAGACAGCACGTAATGCTCGAAGCGAGACAAGGCACAGTCGTCGCATATCCTCTGCTCCGAGCTCAAGCCCACCTGATCCTCGCAACGGCAAGCCAGCCAGGCCATCTGCCGTCTTCGAGCTTGCACTTGCAAAGTCAGTGAAGTAGTCACCAAGTAGCATGGCAATGACTCTCTGCACACGTGCGTCGTCTGTTGCAGGCAATTTCTGGATCGCTTGCCACGTATCCTCGGCGCCTGCAGCAAGGCCAACCTCTGGGAACTTCTTGACCAGGGCAGCGAACACACGTAGTGCATCGAACGCGACTTGTGGCTGCGCAATATCCTCTTCCTGTTCGATCAAGATATCTTCGACCTTGCCTCGCAGCTCATCGAGCTGCTTGCGCGACAGCTGACGAGTGTCAAGCAACACTCTCCAGCACTGCAGTGCTCCCGCTTTGAGCAATGGCTTGTCCTTCTTCAACCACGTCTCCATCGTGCTGAGTAGCTGCGCCATGAGCTTCTCATCCTCAGCACGTTCAAAGACCTTGCCAATAAGCAGCTCAGCCATTTCACGGCACTTTGCATCAGAGTCGGCAACGAGAAGTGGCACCAGAGTCCAGAAGATCTCTGGTGCTCGCTCCTTGATCACATCCTCGCCAACTTTGTCCAGCATTGAGTACAAGAAGTTCATCACACTTTGTCGTCCAGATGCGTGCTTGTACTTCAAATTTGTGACGAGGAAGGACGTCTGCTTGTCCCAGCGATCTTTGCCTTGGGGGAACTCCATCACAAATGTGAAATAGGCGCTTCTTGCACTGTCTCGAATCGATTGATCAGGGTTCGTGACCATGGCTCTTCCGGCCTCGTCCATGACTTCGTAGACTTCGGTAATGACAATCTTACGCCCGAGCACAGCACGCAAGAACTTGTAGATGACACCTTGTCGATCTGGCTCATCTATGTCGGTCTTGATGCGCTTGAGCAGGAGAGCGACGTCCTTTTCTTTGACCTGGACTGATCTCCTCTCGCGCAAGACTGAGGTGACAAGCTCGAGCGCAGCTTGAGACGCGTCGGTAGTGCTGCTTGAAGCACATTTGATCATGGCGACGGCTTCTCTAACATACACTGGTGCGTTGTCCTCGAGTTGCTTGATTGGCACACGCATGATCGTAGACAGAAGCCGGACTGCGGAGAGCTTGACTTCTTCTTGGCCTTGGATCAGAGCATCACCAGCCATGGGCAGGAAGCCAGCCATGTTCGCAGGAGTCTGCAGATCCTCGTGACGGCGCACGACTTTTCGAAGTAAGTTGAGAGCGAAGGCGATGAGCTTGAACCGATACGAGGTAGTGCTTCCTTTGGATCCTTGCTTCTTCTTCTCAGGTTCAGGCTGTACCTCGTAGCGTTTGCGGCGTTCATCTATCTGTGGTTTAGGAGCATGAGCAGCATTGTTTTCAGCATACACCTGGTTGACGATCTCCCAGCAAAAGCTTAGCATATCTCGGCTGTCTGCCTCGGGATTTTGGTCGAGCCCTTTACGAAGGCGCAGGAGCAGGTCATCGATTTTCTTGACAGACTTGTTGCCCAGCATCTCCGAAAGCATGTTGCGAACCGGCCGCACCAAAGCGCCAAGACGTTTGATGGGCGTGACACGGGCAAGCAACTCCATTGTGTCGTAGCTCTTGCTGCTTTTGACTTCTTTCATGCCACTCTTGTACTCCTCGGCATCCTTCTCTTGACCAGTGACGCCAAATATGTCGTCCATAATCACATCCATGAGATGAGGCAGACATTCGTCCAAGTCGCCTGCATTGAAGGTGTCAAGACTGCCGACTAACAGTGAGTGGACTGTAAAAGACAGGACATGCAATTGGTATCCACGCTTCAGCGACCCTTTGAGCTCCTTCAGAATGAAGCCAAAGTACGTAGGGCCAACAAATTCAAGGATTTGAGCAAGCGCTTTCCTTGTCTGGTCACGAGCTTCCTGACTTCTGCTTCGCAGGACATGACAGATATCAGTCAGAACTCCTGGTAGTCGCGAGGCGAACTCTTCCTTGGGCAGCCCAGACATGAGTTTGACAATAGTCACGGCGATCGATATACGCCTGTCGACTGTCGACTCGTCCTTCTGCCGCAAGTACTCCAGCAATGGCGTGAGCTGTTCTCTGATGATCGCTTCTGTGATCGGTCTTTGTTCAACAGGCATAGCATAAATGCCGTCTACCATCTCACGAAGCAGTTGCAGAACTCGCTTCTCGATGGTCTCGTAGTCGTCCTTCTCCTTGTTCTTGAGATAGCCAGTATATCGCTGGAATGTGGCCCGGAAAGCATTCTTATTCAGAGCTTTGCCCAGTGCACCGATAGTCTTCCTTGTCTGGTTTGCAAGATTGAGCCCGGCTTCTCCTTCTGCTGCGTCAAACACAAAGTGCTCCAGCAACGGCAGAAGAATGCGAGAGGCACTGTTTGAGCCCACATTCGCGGCCTCGCTTTCCAGCACTTGTACTGCAGCCATCCTGCGTCGTAGTTGGATGTGCAGAACGTTCAAGAAGAATGAAGTCTCCTCGTCGTCGTGGCCTCGGATGCGCAGACAATTGACTTTCTGCCAGTCCGGGAACGTCTCCACGATATGATTCAGAAGTTGACAGTACTCGGCGCGCACAAGTTCGGACTTCTCGTGCATGCCACGCTCCACACCTGCAAGGACAGCATCTTCTAAAAGCGTCATCCACTGCGACTCTGCCGAATGTGTCGACGCGGATGTGATGAAGAGCTGCAGAGCATACGATGAATCAGTCCTGTTCACCCTATCCTCAGCGTCACGAATATAGTAGAGCAAGTTATGCACCAGTGGTAGCCATTGCTCGATCGTAAATGTTTGGCTTGAGGTTTTGATGTTGTTGAAAGCGCCATCCCTTCTCTTGTAGTCTGGCTCATCTAGTCGTGTGCCTCTTGCGTTCATATCTTCACAGACCTGAGCAATGTCGAGCAAAGCGGCGTCATCTCGCACTAGTGCAGCAAGGACTTTGGACAGAAGTACACGACTCTCAGCATGTGATAGGCGCGAGTACAGTACGCAGATGGCTTCGTAGAGGTTGTCCTTGGCATCGATGCCAAAGTTTTCGATAAGAGGCAAGATCGTCTGTAGGAGGCCGGACTTGGTGGAGGGCGCTACCTGCCGATTTGGCTTCTTGAGAAGCTCGGTGCACGTCTTTGTGACATGGGATGCTTCAGATTCTGATGTGATTCGGCCCGCAAGCTGGGAGAAAGAGTGGACACAAGCGTCGAGCACTTCTTTGGAGGGCTGCTGCTCGATGACTGAACCAATGGCCTTCACAAAGCTTGAGACGTGAGGTTGCAGGATAAAGTCTTCGATGTCGATCGTCACAAGATTATCCAGAACGTCTTTCAGTATGAATATTTGTACCTCGCCTTTGGTGTGCTGTCCTTGCAGCAGATCTGTGACGTATCGTAAGATCGTGCTGCCGCTGCCCGTGAAGAGAATTGAGGTGGTACCGCGCTCACTCCAAGCAGAGAAGAGACGCAACGTGCCCGAAACTGATTGCGCAGTCTCGACAGCGAATGAGCTCAAGCGTGGTTGGATGAGCTCCGTGATGATCGTTCTGCCGTATGTCTCTGCATCGAATGCGGTCATGCTGGAAAAGATCTTGACCAAACACTGAACACCAGTCTGCCTGATAGAACGCGCCAGCGCTGTGTCTGCGCCTTCTGCTTGATCCAGCTGACGAGCGGCACTGACAGTACACGCGAGTATGCCGCGGACAAGCTTCGGCGCGAATCGTTCCAGACTGTCGCCGAGAACCTGGAGCATGTCAACCATCATGTTCACCAGACCAAGTTGTTGTCGAAGTGGTGCTGCTGGCGTTGGCAACTCTGCCGCGGCGTCATCAGATTTCGAAGCAGCAATAGGCTTGAAAGTGATGTCCAAGAAGTCCCCGAGGACCTTCTCGCCAAAGCGCGAAAGTGCCACGAAGATCGCCTTTCGTCGGCCAGCCTGACCTTCTTTCCCTCCAGCGACAGCTCGGCCATACAGCAAGCGAAGAAGCACTGGCATGAGGCTCGGGTGATCTTCGGCTCGAACGCCTTCGTCTTCTCCTTCAGTGTCAGTAGCATCGTGAAGGAACACCGAGATCTCTTCGCGGAATCGGTTCTCGTCTAGCAAATTGTTGAGATGCTCCTCGTAGCGAGTGAGCGACTTGTCTTTCCAAGCTAGCACCGCTTTTAGTGCCGACTTCTGTATCTCCAAATCTCCATTTGCACAAAGAGCTAGTAGTGCGTCGAACACAGTCTCTGCCTTATAAAGAACTTTCGGATTATTGAATTGCGCGAAGATGGCAAGCAGTGCTTTTTGATCTTTCCGTGCCCATCGATCCGAAATGAGAGAGTCGTCATTCTCCTCGACCTGTGAACCTGCCCAGCGAAGTAGCACTGGTACAAGCAGACGCGACCGCTTCTCAGCGACCTGAGGAATCTTGTTCAGGACTCTTAGAGCTTGTGTACGCGCCGTCAGTGAGATACGAGGCACTGTACGGCCGTCTATTGCAAGCTGAGCTTCTGGCGTTGGGAGGCCAGAGTGCGGTTCTTCGAAAACCTGCTTCCGTATGGCCAGAAACTTCATGCAGTTTGGACACTCAAAGCTAGAAAAGGCTTTGAAGCCATCGGTCTCGACATCGATTACGCGAGAGGATTCAGGCGTAGGTTCGTCGTCAGATTTGCTGTCCAGCCAGGTTTGTGCCAAGTTGATGATGACTTCTTCGCCAACTTTGGACTGACAGATCGCCGAAAGCGCCTCGCATGCATCATCCCAGGCTTGCGCAAGATTGAGGTGAAGCAGTCCAAACAGGTATGTGGGTATTGCGCGTTGCATGGGATCTCCATCCTCCAGTTCTGCATACTGTGGGGGCAGTCGCCGGATGTTCATTGAGATAGATCTAGCTGTCTCCAAAGAGATGGGGATGCATTCGAGCGTCATCGCTGTGGCGAGGATGCTGGGTCTCTGGAGCTGACGTAGCTGGTAGAGCTCGTGTAGAATGTCGAGAGCGTCCTGTCTGATTGAGTGGGAAGCGGTTGATAAGGACGAGACGAGGGTATATTCGAGTATGTTGCAGTGTGAGCCCTCGCAGTCCTGCGGTGGATGCGACTGGATGTATCTCAGCACATTGGACCAGAAGGCTGGCAGGTCAGAAAACTCCGGGCTCGCTTGACACAGCATAGTCCACACATCTGGGATATCTTCGCCCCCACACGTCGCTTTCAGGAGCTGCTGCAAAACTGGACCAAGCACGAAAGAGCGTGTTTCGTGAGACATGGGTCTCTGTTGATCGAGCGCTGAGGTCACAAGTTTGCGTAAAGAGTCGCGCAGCTTATTGTCACTTTGCTCATCAATCGCAAGATGTGGCAGGGCACCCAGCACAATATTTGCATGTGCGACAACTTCTGTACTGCATTGCTGACTCGCACCAACTTGCTCAACGCGGGCCAGAATGTCCTTAATGGCAGACTTCGAGCACCTGAACTTGATATCTAGTTTGGCAGTTCCTACGCGTGTCAACAGCACTAGCAGATCAGGCTCGTCGAGAGCAGATCTCTCCAGGACGAACTTCTGTAGACCAGGTAGCAAGACTTCTACGAAGCGTTCAGTGCCTAACCTGAGGACCATCTCGCAGAAGTTCACGAAGTGAGCTGCCCACTTGCCATGGCGGAAGCGATCCAGCGTTCTCATGAGAGTCTGTAAGGCACCAATGCTTGCATTTTGGAGCACAACGGCATACAACCCCAGAATGTGTTGTGCAAGAGAAGTCTCGAGCTTTGGCAAAGCCTCGCAGGCATTGGACAGCGCTTCAGTAGCTTGTACTACCGCTTTCCAGTCCGTAATACGCGAAGCTTTCCGGACAGATATCGCAGTGAAGAGCAACGAAGAACGTAGTCTGATTTGTGAAGCACTGGTATTCGTTGTCTTTGTCTGAGCATACGTGACAATTGTGGCAATTACGGGCTTGAAGCCTTCCTGGTTCGTGAAATGGATGTAGTCTGTCAGCACTCCACAGATGATGCGCTCTACACTTATGACTGTCAATTGATCCGAAGCGACGTTGTCGGCGGATGCGTAAGCGGCTTGCAGTATCGCTGCGCCTCCAGATGCCAGACCTTGCTGCACACCTCGAATAGCTTCACTGAACATGGCCATGACACCCTGCTGGTGAAGGTCCGCCGATGGCTCTGCAGCTGTGTTCGCGCAATCCTGTAGTATGTGGGTGATGATTATATCCAGCGGCTTGGCGTCCCTTTCATAGAGGATGGCAGCTTTCCTGACCAGGAAAGAGAAAGCTTCAGCCGCATACCGCACAACAAATGGCCTCTGCTTCTCCTTGCCGATGTGTGGCGCCAGCAGATCGTACAGTGGCCGCAGGTCGGGTACTAAAAGTCGAGACAAGTGCTTAAACAGCCACGCCAGGCAGTCAAAGCTCCAATTAATCACGGTCAAATCTTCGTGCTTCGCAGCAACAGCAAGCACCGTTGCCACAGCTCGTTGGAAGTGCTTCTCGAAGTGGGTGTCCAAATCTCGGGCCAGATTCCACAGCAGATTCAGCAAAGGCTCCATAGCCAGCGCATCGCCCTTTTCGATATATTCCATGAGCAGATTCACAATATGATCCTCGTGGTGCAAGACGACAGGCAGATTGTCGCAGAGCACAGCAGCCTCTTTGGCGAATGCGCTGAAAGTTGTTGACAAGTTGGTGTCTCTCCATTCTGACAGCGATTCTCCAAAATACGTGTGCGTAATCTCGGCCTCTTTCTCGCTGGCTTCCACATGTCGCCGTCGCCGGATCGGGTCGATTTTGAGGTTTGCGATGCGCTCGTTGAAGGACTGGAAGCGATAGTTTTTCTGGTGTGGCGTCTTCGATTTCTGCGATTTCGGCTTGACGACCTTGCTCGCCTTGGCAGCCTTGCCGACTCTTCCTCCTCGCGACATGGACGCCATCACTGTTACATGTCGTTGTGAAATGTAAGAAAGTGGAATTGGAAAGAGAAGAGAGCATCTTCAAGTCGGCGGCCCAAAAAAGTGCTAACTTAGGGTCTTGCAGATCCGGAAGCTCTGCCGAAAAGCTTATTTTCCGCGAAGAAACGCGACCAAAAAAGAGGCGTCGATGAGGATGGCGCGAGGTGAAGGGCTTACAACTTGAACTCGATCTTCCTCACTTTCTCATCTCTCTGTCAATACAGGAATATCGAGAATAACTTCAGAAGAACTGCCCTCGAGATTGACAGTGCCCGCGACACCGACCTCACCTCACTTCAGTCACTCGCTCTTCACATGAAAGTCATGCAGCTCGTAGTCACATGCTAAGCTAGCCATTCACTTCGCCCTCAGTCTGCTCGCAGGTGCCGATACAAAACCATCATGGCCTCCAAGATGTAAGTCTCCTTTCTCTTCATCGCAACATCGACACCATCCCACCCACCTGCCTTCACGATGGCAAGCTCAATGGATGTTGACTTCACTGCTGGAGACGGGGACCACATGGGCCTTCACCTCGGACGTGGTGCAGACTCGGCTAACTCGGTCTACAGCGCCATCATCGGAGAGGTCAATGGCAAGTTCGGAGTGGTCTTTGGGCAGAAGCTCGCCAACATGCAGAAGAAGCAGAACTTCGCCTTCGCTCTCATCGCTGGTAACCTCTTTGCCGACCCCAATACACTTACAGACGAAGAAAAGCAGCAAGAGCAACAGCTGCTGAACGGCGAGATTGAAGTTCCACTCCCTACGTACTTCACTATTGGTACTCGCGCGCTTCCTGCTGCAGCACTCGAAAAGCTTCGGAGCAACGATGGCGAATTGTGTCCTAACCTCAGTGTACTCGGCCGCAGATCCTCCGTAAAGACTACCGAAGGCTTCAAGATCGTCACGATCGGAGGCAACTATTCTGACAGTCTTCCCGACGATGCGGATGACTACACTGCCAAGTACACCGACAAGGACATCGAAGAAGCCAAGAAATACGGCGACTGCGACATTCTGGTCACGAGCGATTGGGTTGCAGACATCCGAATCGGATCCAAGAACCAGTACGAAGGCCGGTCGCCACCGGGCACTCGAGGCCTCGCGGGAGTAGTCACGGCATTGAAGCCTCGCTACCATTTCTCCACCTCGCAGCGTTTCTTCGAGCGCGAGCCATTCTTTCACAACGTAGAGCCACCTCGGCCAATCACTCGCTTCGTCAGCGTTGCGCCATACGGCACTGTCAAGTCAAGTGGAACCGGAGCAGAGAAATGGATTGCAGCATACAACCTTGAGCCATCAGCACCTGCGCCACAGACCCCGCCCGAAGGCACAACGGCCACACCCTTCGTACAGACGAAGAAGCGTGAGTTCAGAGAAGACGAGGGCGAGGCTCAGAACGGCTACCGCTTCTCGAACGGTGGCAATCGTCACGACTGGGATGGCAACCGCGGAGGTCGATTCAGGCGTGGCAAGCGACAGCGACATGATCAGCAACAGCCACAAGAGTGCTTCTTCTGCCTCGGAAAACCCAGCGTCGAAATGCACATGATCACTTCCATCGGAGAAAATGCCTACATGACGATCGCCAAAGGACCTCTTACCACACGCAAGACCTTTCCAGATCTCAACATTCCTTGCCATATGCTCATCATACCTGTTGAGCATGCCCCTACACTGAGAGCTCTGAAGGACTCGCCGGAAGAGACTAGAAAGGAATTGAGTCGGTATCGTGATGCACTCCACAGCATGATATCGGTGAAATCGGGCAAGGGCGCGGATGGGGTATCAGCGCTTGGTGCAGTGACATGGGAGATCAGCAGAGGCGGCGGCGTGCATCTCCACTGGCAGTTTCTCCCGGTGCCAGTCGAGATGGTCGAGGATGGCAGAATCGAGGCTGCTTTCGATGTCGAGGCAGAAAACCAACACTATCCGAGGTTCGCGAAGACAGAGGCAGAGAAAGCTGCTGTCCAAGACGGTCATTACTTCCGAGCTATGATCTGGTCAGAGGCCGGCGAGAAGGAGATCATGCTCCCTTTGGATGAGACTTTCCGCTTCGATCTGCAGTTCGGCCGGCGGGCGCTAGGCAAGTTGCTGGGGCTGGAAGATCGAGCGCATTGGAGGGATGTGGTGCAGAGTCAGGCAGAGGAGACTGCTGACAAGGATGCCTTCAAAGAAGCATTCAAGGAGTTCGACTTTTCACTGGTCAACGAGAACAAAGAGAGCGTCGAGGGAGGAGGAGAGTGACGGACTCGATAAGTACGACAGCTGATTGAGGAAGCGCTTGGAGCTGAGTCTGCTTGTGCATTTTCTCTGTGCGTTCTTGACTTTACCCACAAGATTAGGTCTTCTTGGGGCGATGCTTACTTGTACCTTGACTGCGTTTGGTTCCGAGGCAGTACTAGCAAGCTGGTGGAGCATGAGATACTCTTACAGATACCCAGATCAAGCTTGTAACTATAGCCAGGCACCTCAATGAATTGCTCTAACTCAGAATTTCCGCCTTGCACTACTTCGGCCGCTGCTTTCAGACAGATGAAGCTTTTGGGATCGCATTACTCGACATTCTCAACCGCGAAAGCATTCGCTCCCGTCTTCACCTCAAGTGGCCGTCCCGAAGCTCTCAGCACTTTCTCAACAACCCGCATCATCTCGTCCTCCATCCCTGTCACAGTACCAGTCAGCCAGTATCTACAGATACACATCATCAAACCTTCTTCGAACATACTCGGAGCGCCCAGCAACGCAACGCACACTGGCTCGAAAACCTTCGCGCCAGTTACTGGCGATCCGCCTGGGACTTGCCCAACTACATTCACCATCAGCATCCCACTCATTGAGGCGCCATCGTCTCTGACTCACTCGGCACAACAAGCTCCAGTAATCCTGCCACAAACGACATATGCTCCGGCGAGAATGTAAAGCCTTGCATATCTCGACGTTTATCTTGCGGACGTCTATCGCAGGAAAAGCAAGATCAGCACAGCTCTGATACACGAATACTGAGAGAGTGAGGGGAGCAGATTTACTCATCGTATACATCTCGATACCGCACTTCTGGTGTTCCAGCAGGTATGACCATGATGGCGTTCTGGTCGAAGACGTGTTCGCGGAGGAAAGTGCGGAAGACTTCGCGTTCGGAGACAGCGGTTTGGTAGTCTGATGGTGTGAGTTGTGCGCCGAGACTCCTGTTCTCTGTGTTAGCGATGTAAGTCTGTACGGAGATGGGGTTGTGAGAAACCATTTGAAGCGGATCATAGGATTGGCATAAGGCTCCCGGCCGTAGGCTTGTTTGAAGGCTTCTCTGAATTCGGTGCGGTTGTGGTAGGCGTCGTAGAGCTGAATTTGAGCGAGAGTCTATGGTAAGTTAGCAGGGTCGTGGAGACCCGGCGTGGCACTCATGCCTTGTGCAGATACTTCTCTATGGGTCGGACACAGTCTTCCGGTGCTTTGGCATCCCATTCCGCCCGCAAATCATATGTAGTCCGGGAGACAACTAGGTGCTTCTCCATGTCTTGTACGAAGGCCTCCATGACGAGCTGCTTTGGCTTTGGCCAGAGATGAAAGTATTCCTCAGGGAAGAGTAGTTTGCTTGGGAACTGATTCGAGGAAGTCAGAAGACTGTCTCCATACCAGACTTTGCAGACCGTCTGCAGCTCTGCTATGGAGCGAGTGAAGAGGCCTATGGTGTCTAGGAGTCTTGAGGATGTCAGTACAGCAGAGATACAGTAGCACTGCTAACTCACGATGACACGGGCACGATGCCAGCCATATCTGTCATGCCATGTGTAGGTCTCAGACCAAATATGCCTTGCAATGCTGCGTGGCCAACGATACTTCCAAGCGCTGCATGCACTCTCAGCAAACGACAATCAAGTCCACTATACTGAACTCACTATCAGTCCCCAGAGCACAATCAACCCAGTCATATCCAGCTACAGCCGCAGCACTCCCAGTACTACTACAATCAGGCTCCATATATCCATCACCGCGAGGATTGAACGGACACAAGTAGTCGACCCAGTCGCGTGCATACTCTCCAGAGGCGAATTTAGAAGCCTTAGTCTTGCCGCTTATGATCGCTCCAGCATCTATGAGATGCTGAACAGCAGGTGAAGTGGTTTTGGCTGGGCCGTAGAAGTTGTTGAAATCACGAGAAGATGCACTTGTGGGGACTCCTTTGATGTCGAAGACATCTTTGACGGCGATTCTCATGCCATTGAGCGGCTCGGATGGTGTTGGTGGGTCGGAGTAGTGGCGAGAAGGCACCGGTATCAGATCTCCCGGAGTCTCGATGTACCTACCATGTGCGTCAGTTGTCACTTTGCGAAGCGACAGCCAGTACGCGTGACATGTTATGTTCTCACTTTTCTACATTGCCACAAGTTGGCATCATGCCTATCATGAATGCCTCGAGCGGATCGCTCTTCGCCATGTAGACATGGTAGAGCTCCGTACGGACTGCGTAGTACGGGCCGCTGCCCATGACCATTCTTGTATCGATGTACTGAACATCATTGCAGCCTTGTGTGTTGGTCTGAAGATCGCAAGGATGACCAGCAGACCTGACAGCCTTGTCACATCCTTCGATCAAAACTGGCCTGAATATTTCACGATGTACGACATCGTCGTCAGCAAGCAGAGTCTGCAGCTTATCTTCAAGCCAGTGCTCATCAAGCCCGCGTTGGTGATCTGCTTTGAGCACAACGACTGGACCGCCTGTCGTGACAAGAGATCCTACATCGGCTTGTCGGCTTTGGACTGTGAAGCTTATTGACTCCGTCTTATCCACGAGGAAGTTGTTGCTGTGAATCTTGAACCACTCCATGGCGGGCGCTAAAGAAGGGTGTCGTACGATGGCTGGAAACAGGTCGTCTCGTTACGCCTAGCGCATCGTACTCAGCCTATACTTGATCTGGAGGCAAAGAACGGCACAAGAGAGTCAAGTGTCCTGCGCCTCCGCCTCCAAGGCCATCTGCGTCATGCCCGGCGAAGGCAATGCACATATGACCTTCGTGTACACCGCAAAATCGATGTGCAGCTGGCGTAAGCATGTACTGGCCGCAGACCACGGCTTTATTTGCTCCTCTGTGTTTCTATGCAGCAGAAGATTGCGTGCCATTGCAAGCCTCGATGATTGGAGAAGCGCAGAGATAGGGCGAGGTCTGGGGAGTTCGGATCGTTCTGGAGCGAATCGGACGTGGTTGGATCGGTAAGCTCATGGCACCAAGTAAAACCCATGTACTGATCGTTCTCAGCTCTAGTGTGGTCAGACTGTGGCACTCTTCCGCAAGAGTCGACGTGGTCCAGTGGCTATTTCTCTGAGATGGATCGGTTGCCCACGGTGCAGTACGAGCCGAATGTGGCCACTAAGAAACCGCAGAAGATAGTTGCCATCGAACCAGCGGTGGTGCGCGGCCGAACGCAGAGTGCTCAACTCTTGCCTTTGGCCTACGACTGTCGGACAGACCCGGAGCTCGCGCACGTGTCTCCTTTCTTTGCCCTTGATAGCATATTCCAGCACGCCGCAGCATCGGAGCTGCAAGCATTGGATTTGCTACAAAGCAAGATCGACTCTGCACGGGATCCTGCGGCAATGCTGAGAGAAAGGGATCCGACGCTTTCAAATCTGCTATACTATCAGCGAATACTGGAGCGCCATCTTGACCGCATCAAGGGTACAATCAGGACAATCGCATGCAGAGGTGGAACAGTAACATGGACCGAGTTCCATCAGTAGCAGAGCAAAACTGCCGATGATGCCGCCGCATCACTGCTCGAAGATTTCCAGCATCTTAGGACTCATGCTGAGCAGATGCTGGAGCAGTGCAAAGGAGGCATGGCCATCATCATGAACAACGCCATGCTTCGAGAGTCGCAACGTGCTATACAGCAAGCAGCCACAGTGGCTAAGCTCACCAAGCTGGCATTTCTGTTTGTTCCACTTACATTGGCCTCTGCGTTCTTTGGAATGAACTCCACAGAGCTTGACAACGGAGCATTGAGTCTTTGGGTCTTCTTCGCTGTGGCAATACCCATAGTGATGCTCTCGGTTCTGTTGATGAGAACAGATCGAGAGCAGTTGACAAGGCTGCTTGGTCAGGCAAAGACCTTGTTGCGGAGAAGGAAAAAGCCTGGACGACATGGACCCGATGCTGAGGATAATGTCGATGTCGAGATGGGAAACATATGATTCCAGTAGCGCAATAGACACCTCACTCATCGTGGCCAATGCAAGTTGGCGCTAGACCGCAACAACATCAGCTATCTCCACATTCGGCCTGATGTACGGCTTCACTCTCGTTCTATGCATCGTCCGCTGCTCGTACGCATACGCATACCCGATCAGCGTCTCTTCACTCCACATGTCTCCCATGAATGACAAGCCAAACGGTATATTCGGCCCACTCGCAACCAGATTGCCAAAGCCATTCATTGTCACGTTCCAGTCATAAGGATAGAAGCCCATCGGCACAGTCACGACAGGGCTGCCTACCAGAGCTGGGATCGAGGGACTGAGCTGTGTCGGAAGCAGCACAGCACTTGTATTGGTGCGCCGCAGAGCACCAAGGATGCCGCCTTCGCCGCCGTAATACAGATTCTTCTGGTAGGCTTGCCAGAATCGTGGATCAGTGTTGTTCCAGGTTTGATTGGCGAGGAACGTGTCCCATATGGCAGTGTCTCGCTCTGGCCAGTGTTCGAGATGTCCATTTCCATGCGTCCAAGCTTGTTCCTCTGCTAGGGTAGTGATGTTCTGCGGACTGTAGCTGAGTCGCGAGAGATAGTTGGCCAACCCAACTTGGAAGTCAGCGCTGAGGACAGTGTCGCCGACGCTGTCGTTCTGCCAAGCGGCGAAGCCGGAGAAGTTGGCGCTCACGATAGTGGCTCCCGCAGCTTCGATCGCTTTCACAGATTCGTAGAAGGCATCGAGGACCGGCTGATCAGTGTAGGCGGCCCAGATGTCTAGCACGTTCCAGGCGACACCAATTCTGGCGCCTGTTGAGACAGATCAGGTCAGCAAAGAACACACACCAAGCTTGAAAATGCCGTATCGCTACTCACCAGAGAGAGCCTTGTCTTTGCACGCCGCAACGTAATCTGGGACTGTCTTGAAAGGATATGCAGAGGTATAGTTGTCCTTGGGGTCCGGCCCAGCAATGCTTTTCAAGACGTGTGCGGCATCTCTCACAGTCCTCGCCATCGGTCCGACAGTGTCTTGATGCTCGCTAATTGGTATCACGAGATATCTGCTTGTCAGTCCTACCGTAGGCTTGATGCCAACAAGCCCGTTCACATCACTGGGGCTCAGAATACTGCCGCTAGTCTCACTACCCAAACTTGCTAAGGCGAGTCCAATTGAGCTGGCTACGCCACTGCCACTCGAGCTTCCACTGGGATCCTGTCTGGAGTAATAGGCAGCATACGTCTGTCCACCATATGCGCTCCAGCCGTTGCTTGTATTATCTGATCGATAGTTGGCCCATTGAGACAAGTTGGTCTTGCCGAGAATGATTGCACCGGCTTTGCGCAGCTTGGCTGCCATTGTAGAGTCCCGCGGTACTTTCGCCCCGAGCAATGAACACGAGCCAGCCGTATTGTTCATCTGATCGGCTGTGGCGATGTTGTTTTTGATAAGAATGGGTATACCGTGCAGAGGCCCAAGGATCGTGCCATTCCTCCGTTGACTATCCAATGCTTCGGCTATGGCCAGAGCATCTGGATTGATCTCTGTGACAGCATGAAGGGTGCTGTTTACTTCCAGTATACGAGCTGTGTATGCTCTGACAAGATCAACGCTAGTGAAGAGTCTGCTCTCCAGTCCAGTAACAAGATCTTCCAGATCAGCTTCGAGGAGAGATGGAAAATGTGCAAGAGTGCTCGAATTTGTGGAATTACATGACCAATATGCGTGAGAGCTGCCCCACAGCAGTACTGCAACGGCTATGGTTCTGATCATCGTCCAGTACTTCGGGTGCTCCAAAGGTGAGTTTGAGGATTCGTGCCTCTTCTTTTCACCTCATGTCAGCTCAATATTATAGGTAGATCGTGGTGAGGGATCTCCTGCCTTCTTGAGCACCTTTGTGCTCGACCTGCACAGTTTATCGTCCATTCCGCCCATCATTTCCACTGCCGGGTGAGGATCACGTTGCGGCTCAGATGCCGGCTGCTAGGATCTCCCCTGCTTCGACCTATCAACATGTTGTGAGCAAGATACACGACGCAATGCCGTGAAAAGTTGGAGTCATGATGTGGCAAGCCGTCGAAGTACAAGTGGGTCTATGTTTGCCAGCTTCCTCTTTTGGACAAGTCCAATTGGATCGTGGTGACTTCGAAGCCGGCATGTTCTGTCAGAGCACAATCTCTGCACCTTCAGACTAGAGAGCTATCTCCGGGCGCGGCTCATATGACTGTCGATGTCTGCATATCGTCGTCTCAGTCCGGAGTTGCATATTTCAGAATTGAGCTAAGTCGTGCAGGTAGGTAGCTATAGGGCTGTGGAAATGACCATCTTGAGATTCCCGTGCTCTGCGCTGGGAAATACGTTTTGAGAGACTTCTGTGGTCCGTACCAGCATTGTTGTAGAAGACACTGAATTCTGCGACAAGTAGATATCGTGAAAATGTCAAGGTGATGTATGTAGGAAAATGAAGAGAGGATGGAATCTCAGGCGGCGATGAGAAAGTCGCGCCGATGATCTGCCGAAATGGCAAGCGCGACCATTTCGTGAGGCAGGCGCGTCTTCCAACATCTTCGAGTCCAAACATCGCCTCTGCTGCCTACACTAACTAATATCGACCTCATCTCATCATGGCTTTAGATGGTGTACCTCTCAACAACGGCCTGCATCGCTCCAACAGCATCTCGCAGGCCGCCGAGACTTCGCAAACAGCACAACAATACATTGCCTCGCAGCTCGCACTTGAGGAAGATGCGCGCGAAGCACTTCCTTACCAATTCGACACGTGCACCAAGCCTCTCGGCCCTCTGCGACAGTCTGTCTACGCCTGTCTGACATGTACACCGCCACCAGCATCTCCACATCAACAATTCACACCTGCCGGAGTGTGCTACAGCTGTAGCATCAGCTGCCATGGCGAGCACAACCTCGTGGAGCTCTTCACAAAACGTGATTTTGTCTGCGACTGCGGCACGACGAGATTTGGTAATTCTGGCACGCCCTGTAGTCTCCGGCCAAACGCGCAAACTGGCCAAAAAGGACGCGTGACTGGCGACTCTCCACGACAGGCCAACAAGTACAACCAGAATTTCGAGGGCAAATTCTGTGGCTGTGGTGAGGAATATGATCCCGAAGTCGAGAAGGGCACCATGTTCCAGTGTCTCGGCCTAGGCCACGTAGATGATGGTGGCTGCGGCGAGGACTGGTGGCATCCCGAGTGTTTGATGGGTTTGCCGCGTGTTAAGCCTGAGGAGCGCACGGAGCCGAAGGCTGAAATTAACCGCGCATTGGAAACTGTCAAGGGAGAGACTGAAGATGGTACAGAGCAGCCGACCACGACTGTTTCCGAGCAACTCCAGCCCGCTGTAGAAGAGCTCCCTCTTCCTCCGGGCTTTCCTGCTGAGGACAATTTCGACCACTTGATCTGCTACAAGTGCGTAAGCGCAAATCCTTGGATCAAGCAGTATGCCGGCACAACTGGTTTCTTATTCGGAGTTGCAGCGAATGGCTCAACCCCAGTCGTGAACGGCCAGCCCACAGAGATCACAGAGGGCAAGAAGAGAAAAGCAGAGGAGGATGTCGAAACATCGCAAGAGAGCGTTAAGAAGCAGAAGTCTGATGATTCATTGTCTACTAATGCACCAATCGATGGTGCAGCAGAAACGACTACGAGCAAAGAGACGTCCGACAACACCATCCAGCCCAAGCACACCACTCTGCCCGCAGCAACCTCTACTCCGATCTCATTGTTCGTGAAGGAAGACTTCCGAGACCAGTTCTGCCGATGCGCCGAGTGCTTCCCACGTCTTGCGAAACATCCTCAGCTGCTAGAAGAGGAAGACGCATACGAGCCGCCAGTTTCCGAGTCGGACCACAACGAGAATGCTTCCGTGGGAGGTCGCAGTGTCAACTCGGGCTCTCTGCTCGATCGTGGCGAGGCAGCGCTCTCTTCGATGGATCGTGTCAGGGCGATCGAAGGAGTCATGGCATACAACCACGTCCGCGACAAAGTCAAGGCCTTCCTTCAGCCTTTCGCTGAAAGTGGTCAAGCAGTCGGCGCTGAAGACATCAAATCATACTTTGCCAAGCTCCGAGGCGATGAAGCCGCGCAAAGAGAGGCAGCTGCTGGTGCAAGCACTGGCGGTGCTGTGCAAGGCGATGGCAGAAGAGAACAAGATGGCTACTGATCGCCTGCGCATCGGGCGTGACGAGGATCATGACGTGACTGTCGCGAGGCTTCATCCAACGAGCCTCACGGACCAGACAAACGAAAATCAACGAGGAACATTGGATCAACAGCACGATACCAGGACTCGGCACTACAGACGTCATGTATACTACTGTATAATTCAGTGACTAAGTGTCCATACATAGAAAGAGCGCACGACCAACCATCAGCCACGGACAGCAGCTTCCCGAACGCGGGCCATGATTGGTGAACCCCTCACGCTCCACTCAGGTACATTCGATAGAACAGGCAAAAGTATCCTCGTGGCTGGCTGGATGCATCTCTCCTGTGTATCAGAACGACTGCACATGATCTTGCTCATGACGATGAGGTGATGTGTCACCGCTTCTTGCTAATCGATCAAGTAGTACTTCATCCAGCGTCCTCTTCCTCGAGCGCATCTCATCAGTCAAACACTTATCGACTGCAAGAATGTTCTCAACAGACCTCAACAGGCGTATGCGTTTCTTTGAAGATGCATCGACTCACAACGATAGGGTCACCAATACCACTTTCTTGCAGACATACAATCCAGTCAGACTCGTCTTCAACACGACTGAACTCCTCGAGCTTATCCTCTTGGAGCTGGATATGAAGACTTTACTACTCAGCCAGGCTACCAACCAGATGTTCAATCAAACTATCATGACTTCGCCCAGACTACGTCAAAAGCTCTGGTTCGATGAAGACCCTAAGCTTGCGAAGACCTCGAAGCCCGAACCGATGCTGAATCCTCTTCTACAGAGTGTAGTGACGAAAGGCAAGCACTCGCATATACGCTTTCTCGAGCTTGAATACTCTAGCCTCGACTTTTATCCCGCACTGAGCCGAAGACTGAAGCCGTTTGAGCCACCTACAGTCTGCATCGCAATGGCACCGAAGGCGAGAATCGCGAAATGGACCGGAAGCTGGAGGAGAATGCTGGTCGTCCAACCTTATGACCTGAGCACGAGATGGGACGCATATCATTATCGGTGAGTTTGATGGTTCAAGGCAGTGTCGATGTATGAGCTGGGCCGTCACTAGGTTCGGTGCTCAAGACACCACCGCGGAAAGTGTAACGATTGTGAAGAATGCTTAATATGGCTAACGCTTTCTAACCAATACAGATGGGCTACACGAGAATGGGACTTTCGCTTCACTGGGACATTTGATGATGGCGTTCCGACTATGGGAAGGGTTGTAAGGTTTGCTCTAGGTCCCGGATTTGAGGGTAAAGATAACGCTTAGAAGATCTTACTCTATAAGGTACTAGATAAAGCGTATACTAAGCTCTTTTAATATTACTAACGGACCTAGTAATAGTTTAGAGACTACTATAGTATAGTAGTACTACTATACTCTACGATTAAGAATATATTCTAGAAGTAAGGCGCTTTCGATAACGATAGTTTAGAAGATCTCTACTAGAGTAAATTATATATAGAGTAGTTAAAGTATTATAAAGCTTTATCTAGTACTATATAAGCTTCGAAATAGTAGCCTTAAGATATATAAAGCTTCTTAACCTCCTTCGCTATAGAGATCGATAGCGATAATAATAAAGCTTAACTAGTACTAGACGTAGCCTCCTTAGTCGAGCCTAATAATAGACTAGAGCGCTATTAGAAAATAGACTTCTTATATATAGATAGAATAGATCCTATAGATATATAGCTAGCTCTTACTAATATATTCTCTACTATATCGAAAATAGCCTAGGATATTCTATATATTCTAGTAGTAGGTACTAGATAGAAACGAGATTTTAGTATTATACGTTATTAGAACTACTATAATCGGATATATAATCTAGATACCTTTATATATATTATACTATTACGATATCGATATCGCGATTATAAGTATAATATAAGAGTAGTACTTACTATAGAAGTATCTACTCTTTATTCTAATTTAGAACTTACTCGTAATTAGATAGAGGTAGTCGAGGAGTAGAATAAGGAGGTTAAAAACGAAATTAAGGCTCTTTTAAAGTTTAATAGTATTAGCGATAATAAAGAGGTTATAAAGATAGATAAATTATAGCGTCGAAGTACGCGAAAGCGTAATATACTCTATAGAGAAGCTTTAAGAGCTAGAACGTAGTTATCGACTACGTCTACTAACTATATATATTATAAACTTAAGTCGACGTTAGATTAGCCTATCTATTCTACTTATTACTATTATCTCTCTCTCTATCTTTACTACTCTATTATATACTTCCTTTTATAGTCGATACTAACTAGAATAATTCTTCTTTATAGTTATACTTAAAACCTATATTATACCTATTTTTTATTTGCCTAACCTATCTAAGTATAGAGTAGGTATTTATACTATACCTATTACTATCTTCTATAGGTAGGCTAAGACCTAGCCTAACCTATATACTAACCTATTTCGACCTATCTATACTAACGTCTAGTCTAGAAAGCTTCTAAAGAAAGGATTTTTAGCCTAAGAGTCTAGTTCTAGTTCTAATTCTAGAACTTATTCTAGTTCTAGAAGTAATAATAATTCTCTATTAGAAGATAATAATTAAGATAAGTTAGCCTATTCTATAATTAAGGCTAAAGGTAAGTTATTACTCTAAGAATAGCTCTTAGATTCCTATACCTTATTCTATATAACTAACTAACTATTCTTCTTTAGATTAGTAAAGCTACTAAGGACGGAAGTATAGATTAAGGTAAGAGGAGGATACCTCTATATAACCTACTCTAGACTAGTATAGATAAAGAGAATCTTAGAAAGAGAAGTTCTACTTAATAGAGTACTATTTATTCCTAATCTTAGAGTAAATCTTATATTATAGGATTAGTTTAGTAAGTAATTTAGAGTCTAAAAGCCTAATTTTAACCTTACCTCTCTAGATAGCTAAATAGTTATAAAGACTAAGCTAGTTAGAGGTATTCTATTTATTAGTAAGATATTACCTCTTCTATAAGAAAAGTTATATTATTTACTATATAATCCTATAGAGGTTAATAATACCTATACTACTCTATTAAAGAAGGATCTAAAATAGTAGAAGCTATAGTATAGAAGATTTATATACTTTAGAAAAGAGTTACTCTTAAACTTTTATAAAGTTACTAACCTAAAGGAAAGAATTCTAATTCCTAACTAGGAAGAGTATAAATATAGAATCTATATAATAGGTAAAATAAAGAAATACCTAGATAAGTCTATTAAAAGAAGACCTAAAAGATTAGCTCTTATATTAGTAGATATTTATAGACTATTACTATTATTAGTAAAAGGTTTTATATAGTAGCTTAAGATTATTAATAATTTCTTAAGAAAGAAATAAGTATTTCTACTTAAAGCTAGATTAGATATACTAACTACTCTTTAGAACTAGAGGATTAAGGTAGAAAGGTAGTTAGTAGTACTCCTTAAGTCTATAAGAGCTAATAATACTAGAGAGATTACTACTTTAATTAAATAGTAGAAGAAGGACTTTAGAATTACTTTTAAGCTAACTAAAGCCTATAATTTACTCTAGAATAGAGTAGTTAAGAGATCTATCTAAATATTAGAGGCCTCTATTAGAGTAATACTTAAAGAAAGTAAGATACCTATTAAGTTTTAGCTAGAAGCTTTTAAAGTATAAGTATATATAAGGAACAAGCTTCTAAATAGATCTAATATTAAAGAATTTAAGCTCTTACCTAATAAAGCTTTTAATAGAATTAAACTAATAGTCTTCTACTTTAAGATATAGGGATATAGAGCTATAGTATATATAGATATAAGAGTATAGCCTTAGTAGGTAAGAAGTAATAAACTAATAAATAGAGGAAAGGATACTATATTTATTAGATACTATAATAATATAGTAAAAGTATAGAAGTTCTAGAAGCTAGATATAAAGGCTATTAAGTAGTATACTAATATAATCTTCTTTAAAAATAAGCTAGGTAGAGAATTAGACTTAAATATTAAGATTAAGAATCTCTCTAGTTTAGCTCTAGAAAGAAGACCTATTAGAAGGCTAAGAACTATTAGCTAGACTACTCTATAGGCTAGTAGAAGTACTCTAGGTACTCCTAGTCTAAGCTAGTAGAAGCCTTCTCCTTTTAGCTATTAGTATAGGTTTAGGAAAAAAAGAAACTTTTTATATAACTTCTATCTCTACTAGAAGATATAGGAGAGTATAGAAAATTCTTAGACTAAAAGAAAGTTAAGAAAGAATCTAAGAATTCTATCTAAGAAACTATAGAGATAGATTAGAAGTAGATAACTCTAAAATAAACTCTTAGAAAAAAGAAAGTATCTTAAGAACTTAATAGATTTAACTAGAAGCTAAAGCTAATTAGGCTTAAGTTAGATTAGAATAGTTAGCTAGATAAAGAAATACTCCTAGAGTATTAAGCTTTCTTCTTAGCTATAAGCTCTATTAACCTAGATATCCTATAGAACTTAGAATTCTTAAAGGAAGTTAAAGAGATTATATTCTCTACTACTAAAGAAGTAGGAATATATAAATAGAAGGTTCTAATCCTAAAGAATTATAAGGAAGTAGTAAGTAATCCTAAATAGAGTTATCTCTAGTAAGAAGCTATTTAGAAGGAGCTAGATATACTTATAAGTAATAATACCTAGACTATAGTAGTCTTACTAAAAGAGGCTAACTTAGTTACTTTAAGATAGGTCTTTAATATTAAAAGAAAACTTAGTAGTACTATTAAAAAGTTTAAAGTAAGACTAGTTATAAAAGAGTTCTTCTAAAAATATAGAGTAGACTATATAGAAACTTTTACTCCTATAGTTAAGTAGGATACTCTAAGAGGATTTATAGCTATAGTCTATAAGAAGGACCTAGTTCTATACTAAGTAGATATAAATAATATATTTATAGAGAGTACTCTATATAAGGATATCTATATAATCCTACTACTAGGTATTAACCTACTAACTAGTATAGTCTTATAAGTTCTAAGTAGATATCGGAATAGGTTAGTACAAGTAGGGTTAGGTCTAAACCTATATTCTTAGTAATCGATATAGGTTAGAGGAGTAACCTACTAAAGCTTAATAGGTAGTACTTATAACTAGAAAATATAGGTTAGAGCGTATACCTACGTAAGTACCTATAGGAGTATAGGTATAGATATACTAAAATCTATATATTTTAAGTATCTAAGTACGTAAAAAGGATAATAGGCGCCGACTATATATACCGACTATAGAGATAAGAGGAAACGAAGGTTTTATAGTATAAAAGTAGAAAGTAATCTTATATTATTCGCTATAGTTATAATATAATTTAATACTACGCTTCTACTACGTAGCTAGGTATCTCGAAGTAGCCTAAACGCTATTCCTTACGCTAAATATAATATATAGTACTATACTACTTTAAATAACCCTTATTATCTATAACGCTCTATATACGAAGTATTGTCTAAACGAGCTTTATATCCTTCTACTAGATCGTAACTCGCTTTAAATAGATAGCGTAGAGGTTAGTACCTATATAAGTTAGTATAAGCTACTAAATAGTAATATAGAAGGATATATACTCTTAAAAACCTTCGTTAAATAGAGCTCTACTACCTCTTATAACGCTTCTAGTATAGTAGCCTAAAAGCGTAGATCCTACTTAAAGCCGTAAGCGACCTCTCTTACTAGTCGCTAGAAGGGAAGCTTACTAATAAGTAGATCTCTAGTCCTTTAAAATATCCGAATCTCCTATAGAGCTAAAACTATAGTAGATTAGCGTACCGACTACGTTTACTAACTACGTTTTAACTTACTACCTAGCTTATAGCGATAAGGCTTCCTTACTCTTCTAACTACTAGAGCCTTCTTAGAAAGCCTACTAGCTCGCGCTATATTCTAAGTATTCGACTATACTTTTAAGATATAGGATTTCTTCTTTATAGTAAGTTTTAGACTAGCTCTTCTCTTCTTCTTCGTTACTATCTTACGAGGCGCTTTTTATATAATAGGCTACTTTCTACTAAGGCCCTTCCTACTAGTAGTAGGTCTATTTATAATAGGAGGCTTATTATTCTCCTCTTTAGGCGTATCTTTATTATCCTCCTCTTTAGGCGCGTATTTATTATTATCTACTTTAGGCGCGTCTTTATTATTACTATCTTATATATCTATAAGAATTAGATTATTAGCCTATCCTTAAGGCTAATCGCTAGCTCCCTCTATTTAAAGTTATACTAATAGAGTAGGAGAACGCGATACTTAATTAGTAAGAGCGTATTATTTAGGCGTAAGTATAGCGGTGTCTTATACGAGACGATTAAAGAAGTCGTAGTTAACTAGAAGTACTATATCGTACGAGAACGCGATAGAATATTAATAATATTATATTTGTTTAGAGTTATAGTCGTAAGATCGAAATTATAAGGTTTTAATATAGGGCTAGAATTTAGAGTCTAAAGCCTAAGGTACTAACGACCTCTCTATTCTCTAGAGGAACTCGCTATATATCTACTAAGATAATAGGTTAGAAATATAGTCGGTATCTATAGTCGGTAGACTTACGCTTCTACTAAACTATACTACTATCCTAGCTAGTAAACCTTATACGAATACGATAGTATAGCTATAGATCCTTAGCCTATAGTATAACCTACTTTATATAGATAGCTAGGAGATTAGATATCTTAAATTTAGTAGTAAGGAACGCTTTAGCTACCTCTTAGAGGTATTCTAAGGCTACTAATTAATAGCGTAGCCTACTACTAAAAGTAAGAACGATCTCGTAGACAAGCTACTAGAATAGGAGGCGTTAGATATATAGTTCTATTATACTCTATAATTTCTTAATCTAACGAAGCGTAATAGTACCTAACTTAAGAATATAACGTTTCTATCTACTATTACGAGGTATACGCTTCTAACGAGTGTTCGTTTTTACTATAATAACCTTCTTCTAAGGCTTAATAGGCTTCTAAGTAGTACTTTCTAGAATAGCTACTTTTAGTAGACTATACGATCGTAAACGCTAAGAAGAGCTTAAAGAGATCGATACTTAATTATCGCTCCTATATAGAGCGTCGTAATCGAAGAACGATATAAGAAATAATAGAAAGAGTAGAGATAGGAGGAAGGAAGTAAAGAAAGAAGAAGTAGGTAGTTAGAAAGATACTAAAACTTACTAAGACGCTATAACCTATAGAACCTCGGGTCTAAAAAGATACTAAGAAACTTACTAGATCCTACGTCTATACCTAAATAGGAAGGTACTATACTAGGAAAACTACTACCGACTACGATTACTAACTATAAATCTTATCTTAATTAATTCTAGAAGCGTAGAACTAGAGGATAGTTATAGTCGATATTAGTTTACTAGATCTATATAATTAGATATTAGTATAGAATAATTAAAAAATAAGCTATTAGTTCTAAGTTATACTAAACTAAGGCCTATTCTATTAATAATAAATTATCTATAATACTATAGAAGAGAATATTTTTACTATATATACTAGATAGTATAAAATATATAAATATAAAGTAGTAATACTCTCTCTCTTTTCTAAGACTAATTAAAAAGGCTAGTTCTAAAAGATTAGTAGAATCTTCTAAATCTAAAGAAAACTTTCTCTATAATAGACTTAATAGTAGTATCTCGTTATTAGGCCTTAAAATATCTTAAAACTAAATATTTATTCTATTAATATATACTATAGAATTCTTAGGATTTATACTATTTTAGTAATCTATTAAGCCTATTAACTTATTAAGTAGCTTAAAGAGTTTTAAACCTAGTCTATAGATCGATAGGATAGTTCTTAATATAATAGCTAAAATTATAATATCTCTAGCTAATATATAAGGTTATATATAGTAGAAAAGGTAAGTATAAACAAGTAAGTACTTCTTAAGAAGTTAAGATATCCTTTCTAGAATAAAAGCTAGGTCTCTATAATCTACTATTAGTCTTATATAATTAGCCTATATCTCTCTTTTTAAAGTAATCTTTCTTCTATTTAGTAGATATACTATAGAGACCTAGGATAGGCGGACTTAGTAGATATATTAGCTTATACTAAGATATAATCTAATAGTAAAGTACCGACTATATATACTAATAACTAATATTATCTAGAAAGCTATATTAAAGTATCTAGAGACGGACCTACCTTAACGTTACTCCTACTTAGTTAGCTCTTAGACTCTAGATTTCCTTACTTCCTATAAATTCTAAACCTCGCTTTCTAACTACCTATACTTATAACTAAATTCGTTATATATTACTATCGCTTATCTAACCTACCTAATTCTACTACTATTTAGTAGGTAACCGTTATAGCTATCGAACGCGATACTTTTAATACTAATTGTCCTAGAAATAATATTTTAGAAGCGTAAGATAGAGTCTCTTCCTAAACTCGAGATAAAACGCGTAAGACTTACTATAACGAGAAAGGATATTAAAGACTACTTAATTAATCTAAACATACTATACGACCGCGTACGTACTTAAGCTATAGACGAAGATAGAGCTAAAGTAGACCGAAAATATAAAGTAAAGAATTAAGCTTTTAGTCGTTTTAAGGTAAAGTAAATAGCTATACTACTAGGGTAGGACAGCCTTAATAAAGACGCGTAGAAGACGTATATTAATTAATAGAAACTAGTCTATAAGGCAAGCTTTACTAAATAATAGTAAGTCTCTATTATACTATTATATATATAGTCGGTAAACGTAGTCGGTATATATAGTCGGCGCTAATATTATATAGAGAGAGAAAGGCTCTTAAGAAGGTAGAGAAAAAGAAATCTTCTAAAGACCTTACTTAGAAAGATAAAGAAGGTTAGTATATTAAGCTCTACTTTCTATATAGAGAGATTAAGAGAAAAAAGAATATATTAGAAGAATTCGAAAAGGAAGATAGTAGTATATAGGTTTAGGTACTATTAGATCCTTCTAAGTTAAAGAGAAAGTCTATAAACGTTATTATCGACGACCTACTAAGCTTATCTTAAGAGGAGGATATTTAGGCTAAGCGCGCTATTAAGCTATCTACTAGTACGCTAGGCTCTACTAACTATAGTAGAGCGACTTATTAATACTAGTATAAGGCAATTAGCGAGTTCTAGTCTAAGATTAAGGCGCTAGATAAACCTATAGCTATATAAGTATATAGTAATAGCGTAAGTCTTCCTATCTATTAGAAACTCCTATCTACTAATATAATATAGAGCTCCTCTTTTACGATACTATAGCTTTAAGGTCTAGCTATCTTACTTTAGATATTAGTACTAGAAGCCTAAGTTAAAGTATATCTACTAGCTGTCTTAAGCGCTAACTATATTTACTAACTATATACTAATTAACTATAGTCGTATATTACTAATAGCGTTTTGCCTATACTCTACGATATCTTTTAGATAGAATACTAGGCTATACTATATAATATAAGCTAGAAGCCCTTCTTTATTAATTACTTCTTAATCCTTATCGAGTATCTTAGATAGCTAATTCCTACTAACTACGATTAGAATACCTATAGATTCTCTATACCTACTATATCTATATAGTAGAGATAAAACGCGAAGCTTACCTATAGTATATTTAATAAACAATATATACTTAATAAAGAAGAGACTTTACTCGAAGCTATAGTCGAGAGTCTAGTTTAAGCTAGATTTAAGAGTAAGCGAGCTAGTATTAGCTTTTCGTCTATTATTATAGATCTAATAGATCCTAGCGTACTTAATCTAGAGATTAGTACCGAGTTCTTAACTAGTCTATCGTTAGTAGATAAGAGGCTTTACTACGTCTAATTAGTATAATTTAAGCTTCTCTATAGATAAGAACTACTATAGACGTCGTACTAGAGTAAAGTTATAGCGTGTTTTATAGATAGTCTAGAGCTCTCTTCTTTCTTACTTTTATAATTTAGTCTACCTTTATCTTCTTTAACTCTTCTAGTTTTAATACTACTACCTATAAATACGCCGCCTTTATAGCGAAATCTATTACTAGCTACTAGAGGACTTAGGTCTAGTACTCGACTAAGATAACGATATTAAGATAGCGTTTTTAGAGACTCTTTATAATTCGAATCTAGTCCGATAGTACCTTTTACGTAACGATATATAGTATTAGAGTAGAGCTCTAGTAGACTACCTACTACCTCTAAAATTCTAATTAATATATCTACGTCTTCTCTAGACTAGACTTAAGTAAATAGAGTATATCTATAGTAGAAAGAGTATAAAACGGACTTTAGAGACTAGTATATATAACGATAGTAGGAGGTATAAGGTCGCTATAAGTATAAGTTTAGGATATAAAAGACTATATCTATTAAATAAGAGAGTACCTATTCCTTCTAGGTCTAGAAGTTTTTCGACTAGAGGATTAATATCGAGGATACCTTACTAAAAGTAGTCTACTAAGGTTATAAAACCTCTTTAGCCTATCTAGGCCTCTATATTAGTATAAGTAGTCTTAGTTCCTACTTTCGAACTAAGAAGTACGTATAGGTATTTAAGAGAAAGGAGATACTATTAGAGTATATCTAGTAGTATAAAGACTATTATATAAGTCCCTACTAACTACGTTTACTAACTACGTTATTAAGCTTATATAGTTAGGCTCGAAATTATAAGAGTTACCTTAGCGACCTAGACCTAAGTATTAATAACTTCTCTATAGTATCTATATAAATAATCGTAGTATATAGCCTACTACTTAATTTCTTCGAGAATCCTATAGTCCGCTATATATATATATATCTTAACTCTAGTCTTAAAATATCTTTCCGCTTTAGTAAGATAATTAAAGCTCTTCTTTAAAAGGTCTAAGAGAGGTCTAAGGAAGATCTAAAGGCTATACTAGCTAGAACCTCTAAGGTTACTATCGTAGTCGATAGCTAGTAGTCTAGTAGTATAAAAGCTTTATTCCTTACTATCTATACCTACTAGATCGACGCTAAATAGATATAGTACGAGGCGATATTAGACTTTCTCTACGTTACTAGTAGATATACTAGAGAGCGACTTTCGAAATTACTCTTTAATATATTATAAAGGTTTAGCCTTAGAGACTAACTAATCGCTCTTATATACGATAATACTAGAAATAATAGTATACTCTATAGGTCTATATATATCTTACTAGTATCTATTCGATTAGTACTAATATAAGCTAGTATTAAGGCTATCGGCCTTTATTTAATAGAGTATAACGTAAAAATCGTAAAGCCTTCTATTTCGATCGAAGAGCTCGTAGAGCTAGTAGTACTAGATATTTAACTAGATAAGGTAAATCTCTTCTCTAGTATTAAGGCTATTAAGCCTACTACGCTAGCTACGATTCTAGAACGGTTTCTATATTTTACTTACGTAATATAGCTTACTATAAAGGCCTTTTTTATATAACTATAAATAATACTAATTAACGATCTATAAGAGTTTTAGGATAATAAGAAAGATTAACGAGCTCTAGAAAGGTTTTAAAAGACTAATATAGTAGCTTCTCTTAAAAAACTATCTAAACTTTTATTTAAGATATATCGTAGTTATAGTCGACGATCGTAGTTAGTAAGTATAGTCGGCGCTTATTAATTATCCTAGGTCTATAGGTTTATAGTATAGGTAAACTCTAGTTCTTAGCGTTTTAAGAGCTTTATAGATCTTTAAAAGAAGCGTTTAAAGAATCTATATCTCTATCTAAAGGCTTACGTACGCTAGTAAAAGTATCCTATAACGAGACTACTACGAGTAATATAAGATATAAGGACCCGTTAGAGCTCGACTACGATAATACTATCTTACTTTAGTCGACTACGCGACTTTATCGATAAATTTATTAAGCGTTAGTCGCTACTAATACTTATACTATCTAATACCGACTAGTAACGGTTAGAATACCTTATATCTCTAACTATACTTTTCGCTTAAGCTACTACCTATATTAGTACGATAAAGAGCCCTAGCCTCTATCTAGTCTTTAGCTACTATAACTCTCTTTTCGATATTCTAGATAAAGTAGATAAGAAACTTAAATATAAGAAAGAAGCTTAGAAGATCTTACTCTATAAGGTACTAGACAAAGCGTATACTAAGCTCTTTTAATATTACTAACGGACCTAGTAATAGTTTAGAGACTACTATAGTATAGTAGTACTACTATACTCTACGATTAAGAGTATATTCTAGAAGCGAGCTACTTTCGATAACGATAGTTTAGAAGATCTCTACTAGAGCAAATTACGCGTAGAGTAGTTAAAGTATTATAAAGCTTTATCTAGTACTATATAAGCTTCGAAATAGTAGCCTCGAGGTATATAAAGCTTCTTAACCTTCTTCGTTATAAGGATCGATAGTAATAATAATAAAGCTTAACTAGTACTAGACGTAGCTCTCTTAGTCGAGCCTAATAACGAACTAGAGCGCTATTAGAAAGTAGACTTCTTATATATAGATAGAATAGATCCTATAGATATATAGCTAGCTCTTACTAATATATTCCCTACTATATTAAAAATAGCCTAGGATATTCTATATATTCTAGTAGTAGGTACTAGATACGAACGAGATTTTAGTATTATACGTTATTAGAACTACTATAATTAGATATATAATCTAGATACCTTTATATATATTATACTATTACGATATCGATATCGCGATTATAAGTATAATATAAGAGTAGTACTTACTATAGAAGTATCTACTCTTTATCCTAATTTAGAACTTACTTATAATTAGATAGAGGTAGTCGAGGAGTAGAATAAAGAGGTTAAAAACGAAATCAAGACTCTTTTAAAGTTTAATAGTATTAGCGATAATAAAGAGGTTATAAAGGTAGATAAATTATAGCGTCGAAGTACGCGAAAGCGTAATACGCTCTATAGAGAAGCTTTAAGAGCTAGAACGTAGCTACCGACTACGTCTACTAACTATATATATTATAAACTCAAGTCGACGTTAGATTAGCCTATCCGTTCTACTTATTACTATTATCTCTCTCTCTATCTTTACTACTCTATTATATACTTCCTTTTATAGTCGATACTAACTAGAATAATTCTTCTTCGTAGTTATACTTAAAACCTATATTATACTTATTTTTTATTCGCCTAACCTATCTAAGTATAGAGTAGGTATTTATACTATATCTATTACTATCTTCTATAGGTAGGCTAAGACCTAGCCTAACCTATATACTAACCCGTTTCGGCCTACCTATTTCGACGTCTAGTTCTAAGGAGTCTCTATAGGCTAAAGTAAGCTATAAGAGATTAGAACTAGCTATATATATTAAAGCTAAAAGGAATAGGATTTAGATAATTAGAAGTAGACCTATATCTTCTAATCTATAAGAAAAGAAAAGACCTAATAATCCTAATCTATATTAATAATATACCTATTACTATAGAGAGACTAGAAGATATCCTCTAGTTTAAAGACTAACTTAGTAAGGTCTTTAAGATTAAAGATCTTAGAGAACTAGACAAGATTCTTAGAATAAGACTAATAAGAAATAGATAGTAAGGCTAGCTAAAACTTAACTAGAAGTACTATATCTAAGAGAACCTAGCTAAGATAGGAATAGGCTAAGAAACTATATTACTAACTCTTTTACTAATAGATAGCTATAAAAGTCTAAAGCCTACTAGACTAAATAATAAAAGGTATAATAAATAGGAGTACTAATCTATTATTAGAATATAGATATAGCTTATAACTATTATAAGACTAGATATCTTATTTACCTTTAGAAGATTAACCTCCTATATTAGTAATCTAATAGTAGGATATATAAAGGCTCTAAAGAAGCTAACTAGATACCTAAGATCAAACCTAGACCTTAGTTTAAGATACTTAAGGAATAGTTAAGGCTATCTTACTAGATATATAGACTCTAACTATATAATAGATAAGATTAATAGAGTCTTAATCTTTAGATATATTTTCTTCCTTTATAGTATACTAATCTCCTAGATAAGTAAGAAGTAGAAATCTATAGCTATATCTATAATAGAAGCTAAATATATAGCTATAAGAGTATATATAAAATAGTTATAGTTCCTTAGTACTCTAGTAAAAGAGCTTAGATACCTAGAGTTAGTAGAAGAATATTCTTACCGACTAAGGATCCTTAGTAACTAGGAAACTATTACTAGAATTAGGCTAATTTAGCTAAAAGGTAATAACTAAGCTACTCTTACTCTAGTTAAGGACTTATATATTTATAATAAGTCTAAATATATTAATATCTTATATAATACTATAAGAAAGCTCTAGTAGAATAGACTTATCTCTATAGAATATATAAATATAAAAGAGATAGTAGTAGATAGTCTTACTAAGCTAAAGATTAGACTATAGTTTTAGAAGTTTATAAGGTAGCTCTATCTTATATAAGAGATATATAAAATATAACTCTAAGCCTTAGAGTTAGACTAAGAGGAGTCTAAAAGAAAGATTTTAGTTACTTAACTCCTCCTTAGTTAGACTTTATAAAGTCTTAAATTCCCTTACTAATATTAGATCTATTACTAACTATAATATTACTATATAGTACCTAGCTAAACTAGATATCTTCTAAGGCTAAGTACTAGTTAATATTAAAGATCTTCTCTATAGTAGCTATTATCTCTAGTACTAGTATATAGTTACTCTACTTCCTAGCTTAATATAAGATCCCTATAGCTAAGAATAGTATACTCTAAAGGCTCTTAGGGAACTAAGAAGCTATATAGAATATAACTAAGTAAGAGACTAGGCTATAAGGTATCTAGAGAGCTATTAGAATTAGCTATAAGAAAGAATAGGAGTAACTTACTAGATAGTCTATATCCTAAACAATCTACTCTTATATAAGAGAGAAGAAAGATCTTATAGAAGGTATTTCTTTTATCTTTTTATAGAAGATAGTAGTATAGAAAGTTTTTATTAGATTAATAGTTAGTACTATCTAGTTATTAGTCTAAAAAGTAAGTACTTAATAACTAATTAAGATTAGGACTAGTATTTAAGTACTATAGATAATCTATTAAAAGATCTAACTATATAGTATAAGTAGGAGTGTTAAGAATATATCCTAGATAGTTAGTCTAGATATAGTAATTTAGATATAGTTCTAGATACCTAAGTTATCTACCTAAGGCTTAGTAAGAGGTATATCTTGCTTCTCTTTCTTCTCTTCTTAGATAACTAACTTAATTAACTTTATATTTAGTTCCTAGTATATTACTACTATACTATATATATAAGTTAGTTTAAGATTAATCCTCTATTCTTCTTTACTACGCTATACCCTCCTTAATATTATATAGTATATAACACGCTCTCTACTTTTAGTATTACCTTTATATACGATAACTACTACGTAAGGTAGTTAAAGACTTAATTCTCTAAAGGTTTAGAGCTATTAGTAACTATAAACGAATACTAGTACTAATCGCTTATCTATCTATACTACTAGTATAGTTTGAAGTATAGTATAGGAGGTATAATATAATTATCGTTTAAAAAGGTAACTATAGAACGTTCTACTAGCTAACTCTCCTAAGTAGAGTTTTTACCTCTAACTATTAAACCTTATATAGAAAGAGTAGTAGAAGCTTAAAAAGCTTATAATCCCTCTCTCTACTCCTTACTAATATATAATCTAGAGTCCTCGATAGTATACTCTATATCCTTTAGCTAGTAATTACGAAAAGTTAGAGTTTAGATACCGACTTCTACTAAATCTAGACGCGATATATATATTAGAGCTCCTACTAAACTCGTACTATCGACTAGAGCTAGTTCCTTAGTACTCTAGCTTTTCCTAGGACTTATTCTATAGTATATATATTACTATAGCTATTAAAGCTAGTAAATATAATAATATAGCCGTCTAGAGTACTAATTAAGCTCTCTTACGAGCTATTATCGTAGTTCTTAGAAGCTAGGCGTACTCGTCGCGCCTATAGCCGGCTAAGTAAGATCGGGCCGTTCGCTAGTAAGACTAGAAATAGTATAGTAACTCTTATACTAAAGATATCGATTAATACCTCTAGGTAGTATCTAATAAAAGTAACCTTACCTCTAATATCTTCTATAGTAATATTACTAAGAGAGATTATACCGACTTGAAGCTTTTAAACGTATTCGATTAGTATAATTATTAACTTAGCTCTCTCGTCGATTAAAGACTTATAAGCTATTATTCGAGGTCTATACTTTATAGATACGTAGATACTTAGAATAATTTAATAGATATTATTAAATAATAGAAGGATATTATTAGTCTATATATAAAGCTTAGAAGCGAGCCTAGGCTTTACTATATCGATCGCTATAGTAGTAGCCTAGAAGGCCTTAATATTAGTTACTAAAATAGCTTTTATTAGCTCCTTCTCTACCTACTCGCTAAAGGCTTTAGATAGTAAGGAATATACGCTAATCTTAGCTCTACTACCTCTATTCGTATATTTCTTTATATAGAGCTTATTAAGTTTCTTACGTAGATCTATATTATTTAGAATATAACTCTATAAAGAATACGACACTCGCTCGCTATAGAGAATAATCTCTACTAAGCTTAACTAGACCTTAGATTCGAGTATTTTATCTATCTAGAAGACGTTAGCGTTATTATTAGCGTATATAGCTCGAAGGTAGTTATCTATACGCTTAGTCTTTAAAGGCTCCTTAGCCTTCTTTTACTTTTAAGTATATATAGGAGCGACTAGAACTAGTAGACCGTTTAGGTAGTTATATATCTACTTATCCTTAACCTTATCGTTATTACGTCTCTAAGTTTAAGAATCCTCTAAGTCTCTTATATCTATAAGGTAAGGAGCTAGCTAGTTTTTATCTTTAACCTCTTTAATATAAGAGTAACGATAAGCGTAGGTTCTTATAGCTATAGCCTAAGTCGTAATCTACTTCTATACTCCTATTAGCTATCCTCTAACTAGACGAGAAGGATTTAGGTTCCGCTTTATCTTTATACTATCTTTAGCTACGTAGGCGCTAATTAGGTCGTCCTAATCCTCCTATATAATAGAAACGACTTAGCTAATATTAATAAGACTATCGATACTAGCTACCTTGTTCGCTATCCTCTACTAGCTCGCTTTTAGCGTTAATAAACTACTTATATCTTTAAGGTAGATCCTTCTATAGCGCTACTCTAATACTTCTATTAATACCTATAGCTTTAGTAGCTCCTTATCTTAGTAGTATCGTATCTTTTCCGTACCTAGACGAGGCGTTCTATAGTATATAATACTAGTCTTTAGGTCTCTATATATTAAGCTCTTAGTCTTAAACTATTTTAGGTACTTATAGTTTATAGCTATATAGCCTTCGAGCTTATATATCTAATAACCTAAAATCCTTAGAGCGATCGCTATATAGGCCTTAATTATTAACCTATTATCTATCGTAGCTAAGTTAATCGAAATCTCCTAGCTATAAGTAGGCCTTAGAATATATAGATAGTTATAACTATAAGACTTCGCCTACTATCCTATCGACGAGCGTAGTAGCTATAGGCCTTTTTCTTCGAGTCGACGAATCGTAGTAATTACGAGGTCTTATATACTAGTAGTAATATTATCGACGCTTACTAGTTTATAGCCTTTATAGACTACCGTTTCTCTAGTATTAAACTTAGAGTTTAGTCTTAGAGCGGACTTCTTTACTACTTCGTATAGCTATTATACGTCTCTACTACCTTCGTTATATACTTCTATTTTAAAGTCCTTATTACTATTAATCTAACGCTAGGCTATCTTTAAGAGTTTACTATAATCTAAGTTATTATTATTAAGGTCTAACCTAAGATAGGCCTAGAGCCTCTTACTAAAACGAAATAGAAGGCCTCGTACGAATAGAAGAGTATAAGAGCGCTCGTCTATATACGAAGTAAGTATAGTATTAGAGTAGAGTATAAACTACCTTAAGTACTCTAAGAGATTATTATCCTTACTATAGTCGACCTTATAAAGGTTCTCTATATAGTAGCGGTTTCTAAGTATATATATATTATTATACTTTTAGTATTCCTTAATAATTAACTTCTTGAACTTAGCGTAGTTTCGATTATAGGAACTATTAAGGCGCTAGTATCGTCTACGTTAGATAACCGTAACCTAAGTAAGTAACTTCTTATAAAGCTATTTATTATTATTAATAAGTAGAATAGCGTAGTTACTATATAGTACTTTAAAACGCTTAATATACTCGGTTACGTTCTCTCTATTAAAGAAAAGATTCTAGTCCGAGCTAGGTAGTAGTAGAACCTAAGCGATAATTACTTTCTAGCTCTAGGTTATATAGATAGTCTCTATAAGTAGCTAGAACTACGACGTAGATAGTCTACCTTCTAAGTTCGGTCCTTAAAAGATATTAGCGTTAGGGTTAAGGTTAGTACCTCCTTAGTCCTTAGCTTCTATAGATATATCGTTATCTAGTAGAGAGAATAAAGTAAAAGTAGGTAGTAGCTTTACTAGAGATCTTCGAATTTACTTATTAAGTTAGTTAGATAAGCTACTATCTAGTATTATAGGCCGGCTAGTAGATACTAATTCACTTATAGAGCTCGTTCGAAGGTATTCTAAGAGTATATTATACTCTCCTTAATCAAGTTATTAAATAAAATATAGTTATCGTTTAAAACGATAACTAAAAAAAACAAGAGTCTAAAATTTTATTAGCTATCTAAAAGTAAACGTTAAACTTTTCTTATAATACTAGAGCTATATTAATTATACCTAATAAGCGAAAGTATATCGTATTATATAGTTCGACCGTTTATAGTAAGGCTACTAAGGCGCGTCCGTCTTACTTATTTAAGTAATCTACTATATAACTATAGTAGTATAATATTATATTAGTCTATACTATATACTAGGTCCGAGGCCTTAAACGTAATTAGTGCCCTTAGCTAAACGATTAGCGTCTAACGCTATACTAGGGCTTATTCTAAGCGTTCTATATACTAGAGAATACGAGATTACCTAGATAGGTCTAGCCTATCTTATAGCCTCTACGCTATCTAAACGAGAGTGTTTTTATACTAAACTAGAGTCTAATCGAAGACTATTATAGATATAGAGACTCTAAGTAAATCTCCGATATAGTAAGTCGCCTTACTATCTATATAGTAATAGATAATAACTACTCTAATACTAACCTTCTAGGTAGGTATAAGAGTAGTCGCTATAGAACAAGATCTATTTAGAGAGTAATAGTCTTATAATATATATATTAACTAGTAGTAACGAGCTTAAACTAGTAGTCCTAAGACTAAGAGCCTATACTAGGACTATAGAATATTAAATTAATTAAGTAGAGTAAATATTACTATCTTAGAAACGAACTACTACCTTACTTTTATACTAAAGCTACTAAGTATAGTATATAGGTAGGCCTTTACCTTACTAATCCTCTCTTCCTTAGTATCTAACTAGATACCTAACTATCTATAGTTCTTACTTAGAATTACTTAAAACTAGCTAGTTTTTCTATTAAAGTCTATTAAACTTTTAATTAGAGGCCTATTAAATAGTTATCTTTTCTAACGATAACTACTAAAAATATCTTCTTAGACCCGATTATTATTTACTAGACGCTACTCTTCTACTATATCCTTAGAGATTTCCTTAGAGATAGCCTCTCTCTTCTTTAATACTAATACTTCTAAGTTACTATCTACGCTTATAAAGCTAGCTTCGCTAAACACCTACTCCTTAATATCTATAGCTATAGCGTAGGCGATATCGAATTAAGCTTTAGCTATAGCCTACTATTTAGCTATATAGACCTTAAACTCCTCCTTACTTATACTAAAGAGTTTCTTTATTTCTATACTTACTACCTAATCCGTCTATAGAACTTAGCCTACTAAGATATCGGAAATCGAGCTTAGGCTAGTTAATAGTACCTCTATAGCGAAAGGTTTTATCGCTCGTATAAGGTATATAGTACTAGAAGCTATAAAGAGTATCTGTTTATAATAGAGATATACGCTATAAATTATAAGAACGTTAATATAATTACTATTAGATAGCTTATCTAACGTACGACTATTAGAGTAGGCTAGAAACACTATCGGAATTATACGATACTATTCGCTTATACGAGTATACTACTAAGGGATATAGAGGTACGAAATAACTAGCGAGCCTATATTAGTATAAGGATTCTTCTAACTAAGCTTAAGGTTAGCTTTTATATTATTAGTAATTACTAGAGCTATAGTCTCGACGAAGCCTATACTATAGCTTTACTTATTAGAGATAATACGCCTCGCTAGCTACTTTACCTTCTTAGGGTTAAAGAGCCTATTACTAACTACGTTAGAGGTTAGTAAAAGTCGTCCTCTATCGCTAGTATTGTCTAGAGAGACTATAAACTAAACCTAATTAAGGCCCTTCTTCTTAAGTAGTATATTCTCGTTTAAGGCGATATACTAGAAGCCGTTAAGGTAGTTAGAACTAGCCTTATCGTCGAAGATATAAAAGGTAGTAGATAGGTAGGCTACGTATTTAACGATCGTATACGGGGTAGTAACTAGCTAATATAGCTATAGTAGAGGATACTAGCGAAGAAGCTATTAGGATAGCGAGTACTATATACTATAAGACTAACTATACTAACTAATAGCTATATTATACTATCGATATAGTACGAACTCTTACTATATAGTTTCGAGTAAGGAGTCTAGAATCTAAAATAGGCCTCTAGTAGAAAGAGAATAAAAGAGGAAGCTATAGTCGGTCTAGGTACTCTTATTACTATCGTAGTCTAAAAGCTCCTAAGCCCTCTAATAGATATTAGAAGTAACCTTTAAGTCTATTTTAGTTACTACGAACTAGAAGGGTCTAAGATAGCTTCTACCTACCTCGCGTATTAGAGCGTTAATATCGTCTTCTAGTTCCTAAGTATTAATACTTTTTTTACTATAACGAGTATGTCCTATAGGCTTAGAGAAGAAAGTATTCGCTTCTAGCTTAAACTACGTCTAATTTTAAGTATTCTAGGCGATAAAGGCTTAGAGATTAGCTATACTACCTATCTAAATAATACGCTAGTAGAGAGTATACGTTACTTTAGCCGTCCTTAGAAGCTTTAAACCTATAGTATTACCTATCTTAGCTATATATTCTTTATAAAGAGGCTAGCTAAGGTATAGAGGAAAATCGATTAAAGCGTAGCTCTTAGCTACCTTCTTCTTCTTCTAAATATTATTAACCTCTTCGAGAGTACTACTAACGATTATATAGTAGTAGACTTTAGAAGTAATACTATTCTTTATATAAGCCTAGTAACGTAGATTAAGTTCTAAGTCGCTTTCTAGCTCTATTCTACTATTATCTTCTAGTACGATTAGCGATAGGCGTTATAACTCTAGTAGCGGCTCTATCGTAGGTAACTCTTAGTCTTATATAGGATCGCTATTACCTAAAGTACTTAGTATAGGAGAAGTTTTAATCGAGTTAATAATAGTTTCTCTAGCGCGAATTCTAGTAAGCCTCTTACTCTTATAAAGAATAGGCGTAGGCTTCTTTATAGAGCTTAGCGTTAACTTCTCTAACTAAGCTTTTAGCCTCTATATAGTACTAGGCGATATAGAATCTCTAGGACGAGGCTCTAGAGTCGTAAGTAAATTACCTTCTCTTTCTTAACTAGAGTTTCGAGTAGGACTAGATAAGGATAGGCTCTTAGGTATAGAGGAGGAGGGTCGTCTATTAGATCTTAGATTTCTAAGAGGAGGTAATAGTCTATAGGATATTAAAGACCGTCTCTTCGCTACTAGGAACACGTAAGTTAGTTCTTCGAAGGTCTCTTCTTTACGCTCTCTCTTAGTAAGCTTTACTATAAATCTATACTAATTAAGTTTATAGCTCGCCTCTAGGCGCGCTTCTCTTATCTTATAGCTAAATACGTCGACTTACGAGAGCTCTACCTTAAACTTATTCTAGTAGCGTCTCCTATCTAAGTTCGTATTAATAAAGCCTAAGCTCTACGAGCTAGGAGTCTTCTTACTTCTCTATAGTTGAAAATACTAGCTATAAGAGAATATATTCGCTATCTACTAATAGAAGCGATCTTACTTTTACTATATTAAGAAAACCTAGTCTTTAGGCTCGCTCTCTTCGAAGACGCTTTTATACTTATTTAACTATTAACGAAGGTTCCTAAGTATCTCTTTATTATATAAGACTTAGTTAAGAAAGAGAAAGTTCTACTTATACCTAAACTCTATATATAGCTACTACTAAATTAAGTTTCTCTCTTTTACTAAGTCTCGGCCTTCTTAGCGTATCTTCTTTATATTATCGCGCTTTATACTCTACGTATTAAGATACTTTAGTAAAATCTTAGCTAAGAGGCGTTTAAAGAAGTTAAATATACTAATCTTTATTCTATTATTTACTTTCTCGACTTACTTAAGTACTAAGTCGATACTCTCCTCTTATTCTTATAGCGTTTCTAGTAATAGAATAGCTTCGGTAGCGTTATTAAGGTTTGTTATACTAGTAAGAGGTCTACTTAAAGCCTAGAAACTAATAAGAGAGCCTTTACGGTTAGTATAAGCGAGCGCTATATCTTATATAGAACTTAAAGAAGCTATCTTTTATCGTTTTTCTAGAGACTCTTATCTAGGTAGTTCTTATATAGGACTTCGAACGGGCGAGGTAGAAGGCGAAAGCGCTAGTCTTAATAAGCGTTTAGGCGTTAAAGAATACTAGAAAGAAGAAGTCTTATTCTTTATATACGATAGAGAAAGAGAACGTCTTTAAATAGTCGTATTAGTAGCTTAAGGCGATATAAGGCGCGTAACTAGTAACGAGTAACTTAAATAGCGAGGAGGGTCGGGCGCGTAACCGGTTAAAGAGTTTTCTATTATATTAGTTACTACTTACGTATATAAATAGCTAGGTAGCGTTACTAGGTAGTAACGAAAGATAAGAATCGACCTTAATAGAAGTAAGGCTCTATAGTAACTAATTAATAGTTAATAAGGAAGAAGAGATCGTTTAGAGCGTAAAAGTAGCCTAATTATATACCTTATCGTAGTAGCGTAACTATCGTTAGGATTAGGGGTCTATATATAAGGCTTAGTTATATAAGTTTTAGTTATTATTTAAAAAGATAACTAAAAGTTTACTTTACCTTAACGCTTCTATAGTCGTTATATACTACTAACGCTACTACTAACTATCGTAGTATATACCTTACTATCGCTAACGAGGACTAAGACTTAGATATCGTCGTCGTTACTCCTACTAACTTAAAAGAGCCTTATTTTTTATATACCTAGTCGACTTACTAGATCGCGCTTTCTATATCGTAAGAGACTACTAGCGCTATAATTAATAGCTAGAAAGGAGCTATTAGAGCCGTTATTACTAAAGATTCAAGCTTCTCTATTTTTATATAGGCTAAAAACCTTAAACTTTAAGAATTCTCTACTAGAAACTAATATTTTTAGTAATTCTTTGCCGATTAGTAATAGAAAAAAGCTCTAGGAAGGTAGATTATAGTACTAACCTTAGAAATCGCTAGTAGAAAAGAGCTTCGAGAGTATAGGTCTAGCTTAGATTTTTAAGACCTAGTAGTAGAAAGTAGCTTAGAATAGCTAACTTTTATAGCGATAGTAGACTTAAGACTTAGAAAAAGGAATAGGATAGTAGGTTAACTAGTAGATATAGAATCTATACTTAAAAGTTAAGCTTAGAGAAGTAACTAGCTATATAGATACTTATCTTAGCTATAGAAAATAGCGTTAAGATAGTTAGGATTAGCTAGATTTCTACTAATCTAGTAAAAGAGAAGCTTAGGAGGCTTAGATTAGAGCTTGATAGTAGCTCTAGGAATAAAAGAAGTACTCGAGATAGCTAAGATTTAGCTAGATTTCTACTAGTCTAGTAAATTATAAGCTTAGGAAGCTCTAATTAGAGCTTAATAGTAGCTTTAGAACTAAAAGAAGCGCTTAGGAAGGTTAGATTAGAGCTCGATAGTAGCTCTAAGAATAAAAGAGGCGCTTAGGATAGTACGATCTTAGGAAGATTAGCTCTTTTATAGTAGAGGCTAGGCTTTAGTAGCTAGATCTTAGCTCGTACTCCTAATTAAGTATTACTTATTGAATTTCTACTTCTTTAGCTCTACTAGGCTAGCTTTAGCCTTTAGCTTACTAAGTCTTCTACTTCTTCTTTAAGCTCTATTAGTAGCTAGCGTATATAACTCTCTCTTTCTTCTTAAGTTATTACTAATAGCTTACTAATAAAGATCTATAGATACTTATACCTAGGTAGAAGGCCTAGTTCTATAACCTTCTCTATTAGTAGTAGTACTTCTTCTAGTTTAACCTAATCTAGAACTAGCTTTAGGTTCTTTTATAAAAAGGTATATTTCTTAAGGTCTATTCTCTTATAGATATACTCTCGTTTAGAGCTATCTAGTTCCTTAAGCTTATATAATATACCTCTCTATAATACTTTAGATACCTTAAAAGAGCCTTCCTACCTAAACGTAAGCTTATAGGAGAAGCTAGTTTTTAACTTAGAGTAGTATACTAATACGAGATCTCCTTCCTTTAGTATAGTAAGATCTATATAGCGATATTTATCGAAGTACGCCTTATTCTATTCTTAGAGACGCTATTAACGTAGTCGTCCTTCTTCTATAGTCGTTTCTATAGCTTCTAAGGCTTAAGCTCGAATCGTAAGAAGCTCTACTCTAGTCTTAACCTTACTCTAATCTATAATCTAGAAGGTATAGTATTCTAGCTCGATTAGTAGTACTACGTTACGCCTAATTATTACCTCCGATAGTATTAGGCTAGTAGTAGAGACTATTATCGTTCTCTCTGCCTATAGAACTGCTAGAATATAGTTACGAATCGTATAAAGGCCGCTATTAGAGAGCTTTAAGTAAGCGTCTAATATTGTCTTATAGCTAACTTTAATAATAGCGTTAGACTAAGAGTAGTATAGCGAAATATTAATACGTTTAATACTATATAATAGTAGTAGCTTCTCTACGTTACTAAGGTTAGTCTTATAGTTATCGAGGATAACTTCTATAGTAGTACTCTATTAGTAAAAGATCTCTTCCTATATAAACCTTACTATCTATACTAAGGAGATACTCTTCGCTAGGTACTAGAATATACGTACTTCTAGCTAGCGCGATAGAGATTCGCGTATAACTATTAACGAATAGTTCTTCGAGATATATAAGCTATCGATATATTATCGCTAGCCGACTATAACTTAGAGTAGGATCTATAGTTCTCTAGGTACCTATCTCTTATACTAAAGACTATAAATAGTATATTACTAAATAGCGAGCGAGATTTAAGCCTAGACTCTATCCTACTACTATCGTTTCTAGATAAGATTATACGTCTATTTAGCGCTATAATAACCGTTCTTATAATAGTATACCTTAATAATACGAGCTCGCGCTTTAGGTTCGTTAATAACTCGCTATAGAGGTCTAGCTACTCGCTCTTAGCGCTAGAGCTAGTTGTTCTTAATATAAAATAGCTAATACTTCTTCCTTAACCGCTTATACTCGTTATTAGAAACTCTTTTAGGTCTTTATATTCGTATAAGTATAAAAGCGATATTTATTAACTCCTAAGAGTAGATCTTATTAATTATAGGTAGCTCGCTCTAAATTACTTATATAGAGAAAGCGTTAACGTAAAAGGTATCGAAGAATTACTTATTAATTATTAGATCTACGTCTTCTTCCTATTCTATAGCTTTTATATCTTTAGGTATAGTAGGCTTTCTCGATAACGAATCCGGAGCTATATACTTCTTACTAGGAATATATATAACGTTAAAGTCGAAGAGGTAGATCTATACTAGCTAGCGCGTTATTACTATATTTAGTAAATTAGAGATAGCCTTATTAAGCTAGTAAACGAGGGTATTTATATTAATCTCTAGTTAGAAGTATACTCTAAATAGCTACGGCTTTAGCTTCTTTAATACCTTTAGTACGCTAAGGCATTTACGCTTTCTAGTATTATACTTAACTTCTACTAGGTTAAATAGGCTAGACTTATACCGAACTAGATAGTAGAGAAGTAGCTCGTCTCGATTATATTAGAAAAGTATATATCTCTAACCTTTACTACTCGAATCTACGCCTACGATAATAAGTCCTACTCCTTCTCTATAGTTAAGAGTAACTAGGGCTAGAGCTGAAACTAGTACCTTTAAGACGACGTCTTTAGCTAGTTAGTATTTAGTAGTCTATTAAAATTTAGTATCCTTCTATAAGAGTTTAAATAGTAGAGTAAGGATAATCGTAAAACCTTTAACCTAGATATAGTAGTACGTAACTACGCCGAGGAAGATTCGAACCTTCTTCTAATTCTCTAGAGTCGGCTATTTCTTAATCTTCGCTACTCTCGTAAAGTCTAGATAGCGACTATCGATACTAGTAAGGTAACTAACGATTACTAGTTATTCGTAATAGAGCTATAGCTTATTAAAAGCCACGGTTATATTAGCTCGTTCTATATTATAGAGGACGTCGTCTATAGCTATAATATATTTAATAACGTAATAGTAGAGGCTAGGTTTAACCTCTTTACTATCGTACTTCGTCTTAGGCTCTTTAATACTAATATTATTAAGGAACGGCTATACTTTATACGAGACATACTCTATAAGTACTTAATTAATAATACGAACGAACTAGGTAATAGAATTCGTAGCTCCTTATAGTAACGTTATCTACTATAATAAGCCTAGCGGTAAGTTAAAGCCTATAAGGTCTCTATATAATTTATCGAGTAGAATTTAGTTATATCTAGAGAAGATATTAACTAACGAGGCTAGCGCGTAACTAGTAAAGTCCTTAGAGAAACCCTTAGCGTTAGGTAGTAAGTTCGAATCTCTTATAGTAACTTAATTAAACTTCTAAGCTACGTTAATTAACTAATACTTCTTTAGCTTATCTACCTCTATTTTCTTACTAATAAGAAAGTATAGATTCTAATAGGCACTATAGTATAGCTTAAGAGTTCTAGCTTAGATTCGTTATCTTAGTATATCTTCTACGATATATCGTAGCGATAGGTTTAGCTTAAAGCCTAGGTACTACTATAGCTCGTAAGGAACTATTCGAATCTTCTATAGTAGAGTAATATTAGGATTAATTCGGCCTAAATACGTAAAGTCCTACGTAAAGGTAGCTTCTCGATTCTTTAGTATATAGTATAATAAATCTAGCTCCTTTAGTAGTAGTTCTATACTAGGTTTGAACTTTATAAGCTGTTTAGGCGTTAGGCGTAATCTAGGCTCGATCGTCGAGAACCTCTTAGTTAGATACTTACTATCGTAAGGTCTAGTACTAAGTAGTATAGCCGCTTCCTTCTTAATATAAGTCCGTTACTAGTCCTTTAATCCGCTAGGGTTTAAGTTATCTATTATAGTAATATTAGTATTTACTAGTTTGATCTTATTAGTAACTCGCTTATAAAGAGTATAGGCGCTAATATAGTTATCTAGCTCCCGCTACCCTATAGCTTCTTTATTACGAGCTCTCTCTACTACTATATTAATAGCGGCTAAGATAACGTACGTCTCTTCGCTAAGCTCGTCGTCTACTTTATTAGAGATAACCTTGTCGTAGGGTCTAGGTTCTTAGATAGCTAGCTCCGTCTCTCTAAGCTTCCTATAGGTAATTATTAAGTATTCGCCTCTATAATTTAAACCTTAGCTCGATTAAGGTACTAGTATAGCCTCTTTAAAACTATACCTAATACCCTAGTATAAGTCTCGCTCGTTAGTATAAGCTAGTTTAGCTTCGCTAGTAGCTAGTAAAAGCTTCTTAAGTCGACTATTTTAGCTAAATTTAGCGACGTTACCTTTAACGGCCGCTACTACGAGATAGTTATACTATATTTAAGTCTAGCTATAATTAACCTATCTTAATAGTTCGAGCTACTATCGTAGAGAGGTACTTTATCTAATTAAGTCCGCTATAAAATAATCTCCGAAGTAGATTACCTTCGTATACGATAACTACTACGTAAGATAGTTAAAGACTTAATTCTCTAGGAGTTTAAGGCTGTTAGTAACTATAAACGAACACTAGTACTAATCGCTTATCTATCTATACTACTAGTATAGTTTAAGGTATAGTATAGGAGGTATAACGTAATTATCGTTTAAAAAGGTAACTATAGAATATTCTACTAGCTAACCTTCCTAAGTAGAGTTTTTATCTCTAACTACTAAACCTTATACGGAAAGAGTAGTAGAAGCTTAAAAAGCTTATAATCCCTCTCTCTACTCTCCGCTATTATAAGATCTAGAGTCCTCGATAGTATACCCTATATTCTTTAGCTAATAATTACTAAAAGTTAGAGTTCGGATACTAACTTCTACTAAACCTAGACGCGATATACGTATTAGAGCCTCTACTAAACTCGTACTATCGACTAGAGCTAGTTCCTTAGTACTCTAGCTTTTCCTAGAACTTATTCTATAGTACGTATATTACTACGGCTATTAAAACTAGTAAATATAATAATATAGCTATCTAGAGTACTAATTAAGCTCTCTTAAGAGCTATTATCGTAGTTCTTAGAAGCTAGGCGTACTCGCTACGCTTATAGCTAGCTAAGTAAGATCGGGCTATTTACTAGTAAGACTAGAAATAGTATAGTAACTCTTATATTAAAGGTATCGATTAATACCTCTAGGTAGTACTTAACGAAAGTAACCTTACCTCTAATACCTCCTATAGTAATATTACTAAGAGAGGTTATACCGACTTAAAGCTTTCGAACATATTCGATTAGTATAATTATTAACTTAGCTCCTTCGTCGATTAAAGACTCGTAAGCTATTATTCGAGATCTATACTTCGTAGGCACGTAGATACTTAGAATAATTTAATAGATATTATTAAATAATAGAAGGATATTATTAGTCCTCTCGTAAAGCTTAGAAGCGGGCCTAGGTTTTACTATATTAATCGCTATAGTAGTAGCCTAGAAGGCCTTAATATCGGTCGCTAAAACAGCTATCGTTAGCTCCTCTACTATATCGCTAAAGGCTTTAGATAGTAAGGAATATACGCTAATCTTAGCTCTACTATCTCTATTTATACGCTTCTTTATACGGAGCTTATTAAGCTTCTTACGTAGATCTATATCGTTTAGAATACGACTCTATAAGGAATACGACGCTTACTCGCTATAGAGAATAATCTCTACTAAGCTTAATTAGACCTTAGATTCGAGTATTTTATCTATCTAGAAGACGTTAGCGTTATTATTAGCGTACGTAGCTCGAAGGTAGTTGTCTATACGCTTAGTCTTTAGAGGCTCCTTAGCCTTCTTCTACTTTTAAATATACGTAGGAGCGACTAGAACTAGTAGACTATTTAGGTAGTCGTATATCTACTTATCCTCGATCTTATCGTTATTACGTCTCTAAGTTTAAGAATCCTCTAACTTCTCTATATCTATAAGGTAAGGAGCTAGCTAGTTTTTATCTTTAATATCTTTAATATAAGAGTAACGATAAGCGTAGGTTCTTATAGCTATAGCCTAGGTCGTAATTCGCTTCTATACTCCTATTAGCTATCCTTCGACTAGACGAGAAGGGTTTAGGTTCTACTTTGTCTTTACGCTATCTCTAGCTACGTAGGCGCCGATTAGATCGTCCTAATCTTCCTATATAATAGAAGCGACTTAGCTAATATTAATAGAACTATCGATACTAGCTACCTTATTCGCTATCCTCTACTAGCTCGCTCTTAGCGTTAGTAAACGATCTATATTTTTAAGATTAATCTTTCTATAGCGCTACTCTAATACTCCTATTAATACGAATAGCTTTAGTAGTTCCTTATCCTAGTAGTACTATATCTTTTCTATACCTAAGCGAGGCGTTCTATAGTATATAATGCCGGTCTTTAGATCTCTATATATTAAGCTCTTAGTCTCGAACTACTATAGGTACTCGTAGTTTGTAGCTATATAGCCTTCGAGCCTATATATCTAATAACCTAAAATCTTTAGAGCGATCGCTATATAGGCTCTAATTATTAACCTATTATCTATTATAGCTAAGTTAATTAAAATCTCCTAGCTATAAGTAGGCCTTAGAATATATAGATAGTCGTAATCGTAAGACTTCGCCTACTATCCTATCGATAGGTATAGTAGCTATAGACCTCCTTTTTCGAGTCAACGAATCGTAGTAATTACGAGGTCTTATATACTAGTAGTAATATTATCGACGCTTACTAGTTTATAGCCTTTATAGACTACTGTTTCTCTAGCCTTAAACTTAGAGTTTAGTCTTAGAGCGGACTTCTTTACTACTTCGTATAACTACTAGATATCTCTACTACCTTCGTTATATACTTCTAATTTAAAGTCCTTATTACTATTAATCTAACGCTAGGCTATCTTTAAGAGCTTACTATAATCTAAGTTACTATTATTAAGGTCTAACCTAAGATAGGCCTAGAGTCTCTTACTAAAACGAAATAGAAGGCCTCGTATAAATAGAAGAGTATAGAAGCGCTCGTCTATATACGAAGTAGGTATAGTATTAGAGTAGAGTATAAACTACCTTAAGTATTCTAAGAGATTATTATCCTCGCTATAGTTGACCTTATAAAGGTTCTCTATATAGTAGTAGTTTCTAAGTATATATATATTATCGTACTTTTAGTACTCCTTAATAATTAACTCCTTGAACTTAGCGTAGTCTCGGTCGTAGAAACTATTAAGGCGCTAGTATCGTCTACGTTAGATAACTATAACCTAAGTAAGTAACTTCTTATAAAGCTACTTATTATTATTAATAAGTAGAATAGCGTAGTTACTATATAGTACTTTAAAACGCTTAATATACTCGGTTACGTTCTCTCTATTAAAGAAGAGATTCTAGTCCGAGCTAGGTAGTAGCGGAACCTAAGCGATAATTACCTTCTAGCTTTAGGTTACTTAGATAGTCTCTATAAGTAGCTAGAACTACGCTATAGATAGTCTACCTTCTAAGTTCGGTCCTTAAAAGATATTAGTATTAGGGTTAAGGTTAGTACCTCCTTAGTCCTCCGCTTCTATAGATATATCGTTATCTAGTAGAGAGAATAAAGTAAAAGTAGGTAGTAGCTTTACTAGAGATCTTCGAATTTATTTATTAAGCTAGTTAGATAAGCTACTCTCTAGTATTTTAGGCTAGCTAGTAGATACTAATTTACTTATAGAGCTCGTTCGAAGATATTCTAAGAGTATATTATACTCTCCTTAATTAAGGTTTTTAAATAAAATATAGTTATCGTTTAAAACGATAACTAAAAAATAAGAGTCTAAAATTTTATTAGCTATCTAAAGGTAAACGTTAAACTTTTCTTTATAATACTAGAGCTATATCGATTATACCTAATAAGTAAGGTATATCGTATCGTATAGTTCGACCGTTTATAGCTAGGCGCGTCTATCTCGCTTATTCGAGTAATTCGCTATATAACTATAGTAGTATAATATTACGTTAGCCTATACTATATACCGGGTCTAGAGCCTTAGACGTAATTAGTATCCTTAGCTAAACGATTAGCGTCTAACGCTGTACTAGAGCTTATTCTAAGCGATCTATATACTAGAGGATACGAGATTACCTAGATAGGTCTAGCCTATCCTATAGCCTCTACGCTATCTAAATAAGAGCGTTTTTATACTAAACCGGGGTCTAATCGAAGACTATTATAGGTATAGAGACTCTAAGTAAATCTCCGATATAGTAAGTCGCCTTACTATCTATACGATAATTACCGAATAGATCTGTACTAAGAGATACTAGAGGTTTATAACTTTTCTAGGTTAGAGCGATATCTACCTTCTAGAGGCTTCTACGTTACTATAGCTCTTTAAGTCGCCTCTTACGTAGGCTCCTTTAGGCCTCTTATTAATGTTTATAGTACGTTAGTTCTCGCTTTAAGGCTACTATCTACCCTCTACGCTTCTAGTCCCGGTATATAAGAGAAGAGATAGCCCTACCTTTAGCTCTATTAATAGATAATAACTACTTTAATACTAACCTCCTAGGTAGGTATAAGAGCGGTCGCTATAGAACAAGACCTATTTAGAGAGTAATAGTCTTATAATACGTATATTAACTAGTAGTAACGAGCTTAAACTAGTAGTCCTAAGACTAAGAGCCTATACTAGAACCGTAGGATTTTAAATTAATTAAGTAGAGTAAATATTACTATCTTAGAAACGAGCTACTACTTTACTTTTATACTAAAACTACTAAGTACGGTATATAGGTAGGCCTTTACCTTACTAATAGATACTATTCTCCTTCTACTTAAGTCCTAAAAGGTAAGAGATAATCTAGATAAGATAGATATAGGTTTAGCTATATTCTATTCTAGGTAGCTCTACTAAGGAAAGTCTTTACTAATATACTAGCTCTATAAGAAAGGGAAGTACTAGTTAAAAGATTATTCTAACCTCTCTACTACTAAGAAACTATCCTAGTAGAGAAATAGTACTAAGAACTAGAAGGATCCTTAGAGATTATTCCTTAGAGAGAGGGTTAGAAGATCCTTTTTACTAAAGAATACTAGATATATTAAGAAAGCTATCTATAAGTTATTATTATATAATAAGCTAAAGAAGGTTATTTAGAGAATAGATAAGTAGCTTTAGAGGATAGAAAAGTCTAGAAAGCTTCTAAAGAAAGGATTCTTAGCCTAAGAGTCTAGTTCTAGTTCTAATTCTAGAACTTACTCTAGTTCTAGAAGTAATAATAATTCCCTATTAGAAGATAATAACTAAGATAAGTTAGCCTATTCTATAATTAAGGCTAAAGGTAAGTTATTACCTTAAGAATAGCTCTTAGATTCCTATACCTTATTCTATATAACTAACTAACTATCCTTCTTTAGATTAGTAAAGCTACTAAGAAAGAAAGTATAGATTAAGGTAGGAGGAGGATACCTCTATATAACCTACTCTAGACTAGTATAGATAAAGAGAATCTTAGAAGAAGAAGTTCTACTTAATAGAGTACTATTTATTCCTAATCTTAGAGTAAATCTTATATTATAGGATTAGTTTAGTAAGTAATTTAGAGTCTAGAAGCCTAATTTCACTCTTACCTCCCTAGATAGCTAAATAGTTATAAAGACTAAGCTAGTTAGAGGTATTCTATTTATTAGTAAGATATTACCTCTCCTATAGGAAAAGTTATATTATTTACTATATAATCCTATAGAGGTTAATAATACCTATACTACTCTATTAAAGAAGGATCTAAAATAGTAGAAGCTATAGTATAGAAGATTTATATACTTTAGAAAAGAGTTACTCTTAAACTTTTATAAAGTTACTAACCTAAAGGAAAGAATTCTAATTCCTAACTAGGAAGAGTATAAATATAGAATCTATATAATAGGTAAAATAAAGAAATACCTAGGTAAGTCTATTAAAAGAAGACCTAAAAGATTAGCTCTTATATTAGTAGATATTTATAGACTATTACTATTATTAGTAAAAGGTTTTATATAGTAGCTTAAGATTATTAATAATTTCTTAAGAAAGAAATAAGTATTTCTACTTAAAGCTAGATTAGATATACTAACTACTCTTTAGAACTAGAGGATTAAGGTAGAAAGGTAGTTAGTAGTACTCCTTAAGTCTATAAGAGCTAATAATACTAGAGAGATTACTACTTTAATTAAATAGTAGAAGAAGGACTTTAGAATTACTTTTAAGCTAACTAAAGCCTATAATTTACTCTAGAATAGAGTAGTTAAGAGATCTATCTAAATATTAGAGGCCTCTATTAGAGTAATACTTAAAGAAAGTAAGATACCTATTAAGTTTTAGCTAGAAGCTCTTAAAGTATAGATATATATAAGGAACAAGCTCCTAAATAGACCTAATATTAAGAGATTTAAGCTCTTATCTAATAAAGCTTTTAATAGGATTAAACTAATAGTCTCCTACCTTAAAGTATAGAGATATAGAGCTATAGTATATATAGATATAAGAGTATAGCCTTAGTAGGTAAGAAGTAATAAACTAATAAATAGAGGAAAAGATACTATATTTATTAGATACTATAATAATATAGTAAAGGTATAGAAGTTCTAGGAGCTAGATATAAAGGCTATTAAGTAGTATACTAATATAATCTTCTTTAAAGATAAGCTAGGTAGAGAATTAGACTTAAATATTAAGATTAAGAATCTCTCTAGTTTAGCTCTAGAAAAAAGACCTATTAGAAGGCTAAGAACTATTAGCTAGCCTACTCTATAAGCTAGTAAAAGTACCCTAGGTACTCCTAGTCTAAGCTAGTAGAAGCCTCCTCTTCTTTAGCTATTAGTATAGGTTTAGGAAAAAAAGAAACTTTTTATATAACTTCTACCTCTACTAGAAGATATAGGAGAGTATAGAAAATTCCTAGACTAAAAGAAAGTTAAAAAAGAATCTAAGAATTCTATTTAAGAAACTATAGAGATAGATTATAAGTAGATAGCTCTAAAGTAAACTTTTAGAAAGAGGAAAGTATCCTAAGAACTTAATAGATTTAACTAAAAGCTAAAGCTAATTAGGCTTAAGCTAGATTAGAATAGTTAGCTAGATAAAGAAATACTCCTAGAGTATTAGACTTTCTTCTTAGCTATAAACTCTATTAACCTAGATATCCTATAGGACTTAGAATTCTTAGAGGAAGTTAAAGAGATTATATTCTCTACTACTAAAGAAGTAGGAATATATAAATAGGAGGTTCTAATCTTAAAGAACTATAAGGAAGTAGTAAGTAATCCTAAGTAGAGTTATCTCTAGTAAGAAGCTATTTAGAAAGAGCTAGATATACTTATAAGTAATAATACCTAGACTATAGTAGTCCTACTAAAAAAGGCTAACTTAGTTACCTTAAGATAGGTCTTTAATATTAAAAAAAAGCTTAGTAGAGCTATTAAAAAGTTTAAGGTAAGACTAGTTATAAGAAGGTTCTCCTAAAAGTATAGAGTAAACTATATAGAAACTTTTACTCTTATAGTTAAGTAGGATACTCTAAGAGGATTTATAGCTATAGTCTATAAGAAGGACCTAGTTCTATACTAAGTAGATATAAATAATATATTTATAGAGAGTACCCTATATAAGGATATCTATATAATCCTACTACTAGGTATTAACCTACTAACTAGTATAGTCTTATAAGTTCTAAGGAGTCTCTATAGGCTAAAGTAAGCTATAAGAGACTAGAATTAGCTATATATATTAAAGCTAAAAGGAATAGGATTTAGACAATTAGAAGTAGACCTATATCTTCTAATCTATAAGAAAAGGAAAGACCTAATAATCCTAATCTATATTAATAATATACCTATTACTATAGAGAGACTAGAAGATATCCTCTAGTTTAAAGACTAACTTAGTAAGGTCTTTAAGATTAAAGATCTTAGAGAGCTAGACAAGATTCTTAGAATAAGACTAATAAGAAATAGATAGTAAGGCTAGCTAAAACTTAACTAGAAACATTATATCTAAGAGAACCTAGCTAAGATAGGAATAGGCTAAGAAACTATATTACTAACTCTTTTACTAATAGATAGCTATAAAAGTCTAAAGCTTACTAGACTAAATAATAAAAGGTATAATAAATAGGAGTACTAATCTATTATTAGAATATAGATATAGCTTATAACTATTATAAGACTAGATATTTTATTTACTTTTAGAAGATTAAGCTCCTATATTAGTAATCTAATAGTAGGATATATAAAGGCTCTAAAGAAGCTAACTAGATACCTAAGATTAAACCTAGACCTTAGTTTAAGATACTTAAGAAATAGTTAAGGCTGTCTTACTAGATATATAGACTCTAACTATATAATAGACAAGACTAATAGAGTCTTAATCCTTAGATATATCTTCTTCCTTTATAGTATACTAATCTTCTAGATAAGTAAGAAGTAGAAATCTATAGCTATATCTATAATAGAAGCTAAATATATAGCTATAGGAGTATATATAAAATAGTTATAGTTCCTTAGTACTCTTTTAAGAGAGCTTAGATACCTAGAGTTAGTAGGAGAATATTTTTACTAACTAAGGATCCTTAGTAACTAGGAAACTATTACTAGAATTAGGCTAATTTAGCTAAAAGGTAATAACTAAGCTACTCTTACTCTAGTTAAGGACTTATATATTTATAATAAGTCTAAATATATTAATATCTTATATAATACTATAAGAAAGCTCTAGTAGAATAGACTTATCTCTATAGAATATATAAATATAAAAGAGATAGTAGTAGATAGTCTTACTAAGCTAAAGAATAGACTATAGTTTTAGAAGTTTATAAGGTAGCTCTACCTTATATAAGAGATATATAAAAGATAACTCTAAGCTTTAGAGTTAAATTAAAAGGAGTCTAAAAGAAAGATTTTAGTTACTTAACTCCTCTTTAGTTAGACTTTATAAAGTCCTAAATACTTTTACTAATATTAGACCTATTACTAACTATAATATTACTATATAGTACCTAGCTAAACTAGATACCCTCTAAGGCTAAGTACTAGTTAATATTAAAGACCTCCTCTATAGTAGCTATTATCTCTACTACTAGTATATAGTTACTCTACTCCCTAGCTTAATATAAGATCTCTATAGCTAAGAATAGTATACCCTAAAGGCTATTAGAGAACTAAGAAGCTATATAGAATATAACTAAGTAGAGGACTAGGCTATAAGGAATCTAGAGAGCTATTAGAATTAGCTATAAGAAAGGATAGAAGTAACTTACTAGATAGTCTATATCCTAAACAATCTACTCTTATATAAGAGAGGAAGAAGATCTTATAGAAGGTATTTCTTTTACCTTTTTATAGGAGATAGTAGTATAGAAAGTTTGTTAGATTAATAGTTAGTACTATCTAGTTATTAGTCTAAAAAGTAAGTACTTAATAACTAATTAAGATTAGAGCTAGTACTTAAGTATTATAGATAATCTATAGAAAGATCTAACTATATAGTATAAGTAGGAGTATTAAGAATATATCCTAGATAGTTAGTCTAGATATAGACATTTAAGTATAGTTCTAGATACCTAAGGTATCTACCTAAGGCTTAGTAAGAGGTATATCTTACTTCTCTTTCTTCTCTTCTTAGATAACTAACTTAATTAACTTTGTATTTAGTTCCTAGTATATTACTACTATACTATATATATAAGTTAGTTCAAGATTAATCCTCTATTCTTCTTTACTACGCTATACCCTCCTTAATATTATATAGTATATAAAACGCTCTCTACTTTTAATATCTAATAGTATTAGGCCGGTAGTAGAGACTATTATCGTTCTCTCTACCTATAGAACTACTAGAATATAGTCCTAAATCGTATAAAGGCTACTATTAGAGAGTTTTAAGTAAGCGTCTAATATTGTCTTATAGCCGACTTTAACGATAGCGTTAGACTAAAAGTAGTATAGCGAAATATTAATACGTTTAATACTATACGATAGTAGTAGCTTCTCTACGTTACTAAGGTTAGTCTTATAGTTATCGAAGATAACTTCTATAGCGGTACCCTACTAGTAAAAGATCTCTTCCTATATAAACCTTACTATCTATACTAAGGAGATACTCTTTATTAGGTACTAGAATATATATACTTCTAGCTAGCGTAATAGAGATTCGCGTATAACTATTAACGAATAGTTCTTTAAGATATATAAGCTATCGATATACTACCTCTAGCCGACTATAACTTAGAGTAGGATTTATAGTTCTCTAGGTACCTATCGTCTATACTAAAGACTATAAATAGTATATTACTAAATAGCGAGCGAGATTTAAGCCTAGACTCTATCCTACTACTATCGTTTCTAGATAAGATTATACGTCTATTTAGCGCTATAGTAACCGTTCTTATAGTAGTATACCTTAATAATACGAGCTTACGCTTTAGGTTTATCGATAACTCGCTATAGAGGCCTAGCTACTCGTTCTTAGCGCTAGAGCTAGTTATTCTTAATATAAAATAGCCGATACTTCTTCCTTAACTACTTATATTTATTATTAGAAACTCTCTTAGGTCTTTATATATATATAAGTACGAAAGCGATATTTATTAACTCTTAAGAGTAGATTCTATTAATCGTAGGTAGCTTACTCTAAATTATCTATATAGAGAAAGCGTTAACGTAAAAGATATTAAAGAATTACTCGTTAATTATTAGATCTACGTCTTCTTCTTATTCTATAGCTTCTATATCTTTAGGCGTAATAGGTTTCCTCGATAGCGAATCTAGAGCTATATACTTCTTACTAGGAATATATATAACGTTAAAGTCGAAGAGGTAGATCTATACTAGCTAGCGCGTTATTACTATATTTAGTAAATTAGAGATAGTTTTATTAAGCTAGTAAACGAGGGTATTTATATTAATCTCTAGTTAGAAGTATACTCCGAATAGCTATAGTTTTAGCTTCTTTAATACCTTTAGTATACTAAGGTATTCGCGCTTTCTAGTATCGTACTTAACTTCTACTAGGTTAAATAGGCCGGACTTATATCGAACTAGATAGTAGAGAAGTAGCTCGTCTCGATTATATTAGGAAAGCGTATATCTCTAACCTTTACTACTCGAATCTATACCTACGATAATAAGTCCTATCTCTTCTCTATAATTAAGAGTAACTAGAGCTAGGGCTGAAACTAGTACCTTTAAGACGATATCTTTAGCTAGTTAGTATTTAGTAGTCTATTAAAACTTAGTATCCTTCTATAAGAGTCTAAATAGTAGAGTAAGGATAATCGTAAAACTTTTAATCTAGACGCGGTAGTACGTAACTACGCTAAGGAAGGTTTAAACCTTCTTCTAATTCTCTAGAGTCGGCTATTTCTTAATCTTCGCTACTCTTACGAAGTCTAGATAGTAGCTATTAATACTAGTAAGGTAATCGACGATCGCTAACTATTCGTAATAAAGCTATAACTTATTAAAAGCTATAGTTATATTAGCTCGTTCTATATTATAGAGAACGTCGTCTATAGCTATAATATATTTAATAACGTAATAGTAGAGGCTAGGTTTAACCTTTTTATTATTATACTTCGTCTTAGGCTCTTTAATACTAATATTATTAAGAAACGGCCGTACCTTATACGAGATATACTCTATAAGTACTTGATTAATAATACGAACGAACTAGGTAATAGAATTCGTAGCTCCTTATAGTAATATTATCTACTATAATAAACCTAATAGTAAATCGAAGCCTATAAGGTCTCTATATAATTTATTAAGTAGGATTTAGTTATATCTAGAGAAGATATTAACTAACGAGGCTAGCGCGTAACTAGTAAAGTCCTTAGAGAAACCCTTAGCGTCGAGTAGTAAGTTCGAATCTCTTATAGTAACTTAATTAAACTTCTAAGCTATATTAATTAACTAATACTTCTTAGGCTTTCCTACCTCTATCTTCTTACTAATAAGGAAGTACGGATTTCGATAGGTACCGTAGTATAGCTTAAGAGTTCTAGCTTAGATTCGTTATCTTAGTATATCTTCTACGATATACTATAGAGATAGGTTTAGCTTAAAGCCTAGATACTACTATAGCTCGTAAGGAATTATCTAGATCTTCTATAGTAGAGTAATATTAGGATTAATTCGGCCTAAATACGTAAAGTCCTACGTAAAGGTAGCTTCTCGGTTCCTTAGTATATAGTATAATAAATCTAGCTCCTTTAGTAGTAGTTCTATACTAGGTTTAAACTTTATAAGCTATTTAGGTATAAGGCGTAATCTAGGCTCGATCGATAAGAACCTCTTAGTTAAGTACTTACTATTATAAGGTCTAGTACTAGGTAGTATAGCTACTTCCTTCTTAATATAAGTCTATCGCTAGTCCTTTAACCTACTAGGGTTTAAGCCGTTAGTTATAGTAATATCTATATTTACTAGTTTAATCTTATTAGTAACTCGCTTATAAAGAGTATAGGCGCTAATATAATTATCTAGCTTCTACTACTCTATAGCTTCTTTATTACGAGCTTTCTCTACTACTATATTAATAGCGGCTAAGATAACGTACGTCTCCTTACTAAGCTCGTCGTCTACTTTATTAGAAATAACCTCGTCGTAGGGTCTAGGTTCTTAGATAGCTAGCTCCGCCTCTCTAAGCTTCCTATAGGTAATTATTAAGTATTCGCCTCTATAATTTAAACTCTAGCTCGATTAAGATACTAGTATAGTATCTTTAAAACTATACCTAATACCCTAGTATAAGTCTCGCTCGCTAGTATAAGCTAGTTCGGCTTCGCTAGTAGCTAATAGAAGCTTCTTAAGTCGACTATTTTAGCTGAATTTAGTAATATTACCTTCGATAGCTACTACTACGAGATAGTTATACTATATTTAAGTCTAGCTATAATTAATCCGTCTTAATAGTTCGAGCTACTATCGTAGAGAGGTACTTTATCTAATTAAGTCTACTATAAAATAGTCCCTAAAGTAAATTACCTTTATATATAATAACTACTATATAAGATAGTTAAAGACTTAATTCTCTAGGAGTTTAGAGCTATTAGTAACTATAAACGAATACTAGTACTAATCGCTTATCTATCTATCTTACTAGTATAGTTTAAAGTATAGTATAGGAGGTATAACGTAATTATCGTTTAAAAAGGTAACTACGGAACGTTCTACTAGCTAACCTTTCTAAGTAGAGTTTTTACCTCTAACTATTAAACCTTATACGGAAAGAGTAGTAGAAGCTTAAAAAGCTTATAATCCCTTTCTCTACTCCTTACTAATATATAATCTAGAGTCCTCGATAGTATACTCTATATTCTTTAGCTAGTAATTACTAAAAGTTAGAGTTCGGATACTAACGTCTATAGAATCTTAATACGATATACGTATTAGAGCCTCTACTAAACTCGTACCGTCGACTAGAGCTAGTTCCTTAGTACTCTAGCTTTTCCTAGTACCTAGTCTATAGTTCGTATATTACTATAGCTATTAAAGCTAGTAAATAGAATAATATAGCTATCTAGAGTACTAATTAAGCTTTTCTACGAGCTATTATCGTAGTTCTTAGAAGCTAGGCGTACTCGCTACGCTTATAGCTAGCTAAGTAAGATCGAGCCGTTCGCTAGTAAGACTAGAAATAGTATAGTAACTCTTACGCTAAAGGTATCGATTAATATCTCTAGGTAGTATCTAATAAAAGTAACCTTACCTCTAACTCCTTCTATAGTAATATTACTAAGAAGGGTTATATCGACTTAAAGCTTTCGAACATATTCGATCGGTATAATTATTAACTTAGCCTCCTTATCGATTAAAGACTTATAAGCTATTATTCGAGGTCCGTACTTCGTAGGTACGTAGATACTTAGAATAATCTAATAGATATTATTAAATAATAGAAGGATATTATTAGTCTACTTATAAAGCTTAGAAGTAGGCCTAGGTTTTACTTTATTAATCGCTATAGTAGTAGCCTAGAAGGCCTTAATATTAGTCGCTAAAACAGCTTTTATTAGCTCCTTCTCTACCTACTTACTAAAGGCTTTAGATAGTAAGGAATATACGCTAATCTTAGCTTCGCTACCTCTATTTATACGCTTCTTTATATAGAGCTTATTAAGCTTCTTACGTAGATCCGTATCGTTTAGAACACGACTCTATAAAGAATACGACGCCTACTCGCTATAGAGAATAATCTCTACTAAGCTTAATTAGACCTTAGATTCGAGTATTTTATCTATCTAGAAGATATTAGCGTTATTATTAGCGTATATAGCTCGAAGGTAGTTATCTATACGCTTGGTCTTTAAAGGCTTCTTAGCTTTCTTTCGCTTTTAAGTATACGTAGGAGCGACTAGGACTAGTAACCTATTTAGGTAGTCGTATATCTATTTATCCTCGACCTTATCGTTATTATATCTCTAAGTTTAAGAATCCTTTAACTCTCCTATATCCGTAAGGTAAGGAGCTAGCTAGTTTTTATCTTTAACCTCCTTAATATAAGAGTAATAATAAGCGCGAGTTCTTATAGCTACGGCCTAAGTTATAATCCGCTTCTATACTCTTATTAGCTATCTTCTAACTAGACGAGAAGGATTTAGGTTCCGTTTTATCTTTACGCTATCTCTAGCTACGTAGGCGCTAATTAGATCGTCCTATTCTTCCTATATAATAGAAGCGACTTAGCTAATATAAATAGAACTATCGATACTAGCTACCTTATTCGCTATCCTCTACTAGCTCGCTCTTAGCGTTAATAAACGATCTATATTTTCAAGATTAATCTTTCTATAGCGCTACTCTAATACTTCTATTAATATAAACAGCTTTAATAGTTCCTTATCCTAGTAGTACTATATCTTTTCTATACCTAGGCGAGGCGTTCTATAATATATAATACTAGTCTTTAGATCTCTATATATTAAGCTCTTAGTCTCGAACTACTATAGATACTCGTAGTTTATAGCTATATAGCCTTCAAGCCTATATATCTAATAACCTAAAATCTTTAGAGCGATCGTTACGTAGGCCTTAATTATTAACCTATTATCTATCGTAGCTAAGTTAATTAAAATCTCCTAGCTATAAGTAGGCCTTAGAATATATAGATAGTCGTGAGCGTAAGACTTCGCCTACTATCCTATCGATAAGCGTAGTAGCTATAGGCCTCTCTCTTCGAGTCGACGAATCGTAGTAATTACGAGGTCTTATATACTAGTAGTAATATTATCGACGCTTACTAGTTTATAGCTTTTATAGACTACTATTTCTCTAGCCTTAAGCTTAGAGTTTAATCTTAGAGCGGACTTCTTTACTACTTCGTATAACTACTAGACGTCTCTACTACCTTCGTTATATACTTCTAATTTAAAGTCCTTATTACTATTAATCTAACGCTAGGCTATCTTTAAGAGCTTACTATAATCTAAGTTACTATTATTAAGGTCTAACCTAAGATAGGCCTAGAGTCTTTTACTAAAACGAAATAGAAGGCCTTATACGAATAGAAGAGTACGAGAACGCTCGTCTATATACGAAGTAGGTATAGTATTAGAGTAGAGTATAAACTACTTTAAGTACTCTAAGAGATTATTATCCTCGCTACGGTCGACCTTATAAAGGTTCTCTATATAGTAGCGGTTTCTAAGTATATATATATTATCGTACTTTTAGTATTCCTTAATAATTAACTTCTTAAACTTAGTATAGTTTCGATTATAGAAACTATTAAGGCGCTAGTATCGTCTACGTTAGATAACTATAACCTAAGTAAGTAACTTCTCGTAAAGCTATTTATTATTATTAATAAGTAGAATAGCGTAGTTCCTATATAGTACTTTAAAACGCTTAATATACTCGGTTACGTTCTCTCTATTAAAGAAGAGATTCTAGTCTAAGCTAGGTAGTAGTAGAACCTAAGCGATAATTACCTTCTAGCTTTAGGTTACTTAGATAGTCTCTATAAGTAGCTAGAACTACGCTATAGATAGTCTACCTTCTAAGTTCGGTCCTTAAAAGATATTAGCGTTAGGGTTAAAGTTATTACCTCCTTAGTCCTTAGCTTCTATAGATATATCGTTATCTAGTAGAGAGAATAAAGTAAAAGTAGATAGTAGCTTTACTAGAGATCTTCGAATTTACTTATTAAGCTAGTTAGATAAGCTACTATCTAGTATTATAGGCTAGCTAGTAGATACTAATTTACTTATAGAGCTCGTTCGAAGATATTCTAAGAGTATATTATACTCTCCTTAATTAAGGTTTTAAATAAAATATAGTTATCGTTTAAAACGATAACTAAAAAAAACAAGAGTCTAAATTTATTAGCTATTAGAAGGTAAACGTTAAACTTTTCTTTATAATACTAGAGCTATATTAATTATACCTAATAAGCGAAGGTATATCGTATCGTATAGTTCGACTATTTATAGCTAGGCGCGTCTATCTTACTTATTTAGATAATTCGCTATATAACTATAGTAGTATAATATTACGTTAGCCTATACTATATACTAGGTCTAGAGCCTTAGACGTAATTAGTGTCCTTAGCTAAACGATTAGCGTCTAACGCTATACTAGGGCTTATTCTAAGCGATCTATATACTAGAGGATACGAGATTACCTAGATAGGTCCGGCCTACCCTATAGCCTCTACGCTATCTAAACAAGAGCGTTTTTACGCTAAACTAGAGTCTAATCGAAGACTATTATAGGTATAGAGACCCTAAGTAAATCTCTAATATAGTAAGTTACCTTACTATCTATACGATAATTACTAAATAGATCTGTACTAAGAGGTACTAGAGGTTTATAACTTTTCCGAGTTAGAGCGATATCTATATTCTAGAGGCTTCTACGTTATTATAGCCCTTTAAGTCGCCTCTTACGTAGGCTCCTTTAGGCCTCTTATTAATATTTATAGTATATTAGTTCTCGCTTTAAGGCTATCTTCTACCTTCTACGCTTCTAGTCCTAGTATAAGAGAGAAGAGATAGCTCTACCTTCGGCTCTATTAATAGATAATAACTACCCTAATACTAACCTTCTAGGTAGATATAAGAGTAGCTATTATAGAACAAGACCTATTTAGAGAGTAATAGTCTTATAATACGTATATTAACTAGTAGTAACGAGCTTAAACTAGTAGCTCTAGGACTAAGAGCCTATACTAGGACTATAGGATATTAAATTAATTAAGTAGAGTAAATATTACTATCTTAGAAACGAACTACTACCTTACTTTTATACTAAAGCTACTAAGTACGGTATATAGGTAGGCCTTTACCTTACTACTATTTTAGAGATATACTCTATAGGCGAGAGCCTTTAAAGAAAGTAAAGATAAGAATCTCTATTAATTTTATTATTATTATATTATAGAGTAAGGCTATTATATTATAACTAAGATAAGTACGTAATTAGATAAGTAGATATCTATTATAAGATCGTTATTATTATTAGGTATAGGTAATATAACTAAATCTTCTACTTAAGTTTATTTCTTTCTTTAAGTACTACTACTACTACTATTACTAAGTACCTATAATAGGTCTTTAGTTAATTATATATTATATATAATAGTAGAGTCGCGCCTCTTATATATAATAGCTTATAATAGTAGCTTACTACTAATGTTTCTAGATCGTCTTAAAGTAGTATATATATTATAAAAGGAGTATTATAGGCGCTAAGATAGTATAAGAGCTAGGTAAGGTCAAGGTTAGACCCGCCTTAGGCTCGTAGGCTTAGCGTATAGTATAATTATAGTATATATATATATCTAAAAGGAGGTAAGAATTAGTCTTATAATATCCTAATAGTCTTATTAAGAGAGCGCTCTATATATTACTATATACCTCTTTTATAATTCTAATTCTTCTTCTTCTAAGAGTAGTAATCTATAGAGGCCTATAGCTTCTCGACGTAACGTAGGCACGGCGCCGCTAGAGCTCGTAATAGGCGAAGTAGACGATTAAGATAATTCTATAGATACTAATAAGGTTTAGGAGTAGAAGTCTACTAGTATAACTAAAGATAGTACGTATATAGAGCGTATATAGCTTAAAGCTAAGAACTAGGAACTACGTCGTTACTTAGAAGTACGCGCTCTACGACGAGAGAATAATCGGCTCCTTATAGAGTTAGAATCTTTATTCTCGAGTACTCCTAGTACTCTCGATATTAGCGATCTTAAAGACGACGCTACTACTAGTATTATAAGTAGTATACTTTACGATAGCGCGTCGTATACGCGATATAAAGGTCTTAAAGTTAGAGAACCTTATACTTTCTAAGGCGAGATAGTCTAAGAGGCGAGAGAGTTTATTCGTAGTCTTAAAGTAATCTTCCTTAATAGTCTATAAGAGTTTATTATAGAGGATTCGAAGGTCCTATATAGTATTATATAGCTCGTAGGTAAGGCGTAAAAGACCTAGTATAACGAACATTCTAAGATAATACTTCTAGACTATACTTAGACTAAGTTTAAGCGCTTTATCTATAACGTTATTAGAGATTAGGTAAATTATACGATCCTTATAATAGTCGAGTATAAGAAGGCCTAATAGGGTAAGGGCTAAGAGGTACGTTAGTTCGCTATAGAGCTAGGCTACTTAGAGTCTTAACTAGGCGACTATAGCGAAGCGTAGCTAGTACGCTAGCTTCTTATAAAGTTAAAGCTAGCGCTTCGACGAGAGATTATTAAGAATTATACTATACCTAGTAAGCGCGCTAATTTAGTTACGTTAGTAAGGCGCCTAGAGTAAGCCGATAAGGTAATTCTTATACGATATAACTAGAGTAGAAGCTAGAGTAATAGAGACCGCGAGCGCGATACGTACTCGAAGCGTAAGCGTATAGAGAGCGATACTCTTACGCGTAGACGCGACGATAGTTTAGAGGGAAATAGTACGCGTCGCTCTAGCGATAAAGGTTCTACTCGCTCTATTATAGGCTATAAGTATTGAGAATACTATAGCTATAAGTAGAAGAGGTATATTAGTACTAATTCTATCTACTCTAACTAAAGCGCCTAAGACGATAGTAAGAAGCTGTTAGTATATAAGGTTACTATAGAGACGCTAAAAAAGAGAAGGTATTAGAAAAGGACTACGATCTCTAGATACCGAACTTAGTAGTAATATATACCTTTCTATATAAGTCGTAAATACGACTTACCTAGAGAGCGTAGTTAAGGCGTAGGATAGGCTTAAGCTAGCCTAATTCCTTCTTAATAATACTACTAATATTAACGTAGTATTAAGATCCTTTGTCTTATAATATAGTATTATAGCTCGAACTAATACTACCTTACCTCTAGCTACTTTATTTACTAGAGAATTAGAGTATTATTATAGCGTATACTATATACGCGTACGGCTTATAGACTCTATAGGAGTAGAGCGTATAGTAGGCGTAATCTTTTATACCTACGATATACTAACCTCTAATATAATCTTAGGTCGGCTATAGAGGCGTACTTATTATATACGAGTCGATAGCGGCTTAGATAAATAGACTTATAGCGATACTTTTAAGAACGTTAGAGTTAGAGAAGCCTATAAGTTTTTCAAGGACTTGAAGTATATACTAACTATATATATAGTAGTAATAAGTAAGATAGGCGAAGGTAGAAAGGTTAACCCTCTTCTTTCTAAGTTCTAATAGTTCTCTAATATTCTAAACCTAATAGAAGAGATAAGGAGTAAGCTAGTAGATAGCGTAGAGTATACGATTAAGCTATATCTAGACACCGTTCTATCCTTTAGGCTACTATATTACTAGTCGAGTAAGGAGCTAGAGGAATTAAAGAAGTATCTTACTATAGGCCTTAAGTACGATTAGATCGAGCGTAGCGTTAGCGAGGTAGATACGCCTATCCTATTCGTACTAAAGAAAGATAGTAAACTAAGGCTATATATCGACTACTAAGAGTTAAACGAAATTACTATTAAGAATAAGTATCTACTTCCTCTAATTAGTAAAACGCTAGATAGACTTATAGGAGCTATATAGTTTATAACCCTAGACCTTATAGATATATACTATCGCCTTCGTATTAAGCCTAGCGACTACTAGAAGACTACGTTCTATATACGCTATAGCTACTTTTAGTATAAGGTAATACTATTTAGCTTAACTAACGCTCTAGCTACGTTCTAGGCGTATATTAACTATACTCTAGTAGGTTTAGTCGATACGCGCTACGTAGTATATCTTAATAATATTCTTATCTATAGTAAGAGCCGCGCGGACTACGTACGCGACGTATACGACGTACTTACGCGTCTCTAGAAGTTCGGACTCTATACTTAAAAAGTAAAGTACAAATTCTAGTAGAAGAAAGTCGATTTCCTAGGCTTTATAGTAACTACTAGAGAGGTTACGATAGATCTACGTAGGATAGACATAATCGCGGCGTAGCTAACGCTTATAACGCTCGTAGAGGTTTAATCCTTTCTTAGGTTTACTAATTTCTACTAGCGTTTTATTTTTAAATACTCTAGAGTAGTATCTCTACTTATAGCGTTATCTAAGAGCGCTATAGTAGGTAAGAAGCCGGGCCTACTTAAGTAGACTATACGAGAGGAGTAGGCGTTTACTAAATTAAAAAAGCGTTTTTCTATAGTACTACTACTAAGGTACTTTAACTCTATACTTAGGCTATAGGTCGAGAGCGACGCCTCTAATTACGTAATTACTATAATCCTTAGCTAACTCTTCGGGTCTAAATAGTACTCTATCGTATTTATATCTAGGAAGATAATTACTATAGAATATAATTATAAGATATATAATAAGGAGCTTCTTATAGTAGTTAAGGCTTTTAAAGCGTAGAGGCCGTACCTCGAAGGCGCTTCGTATACGATCGACGTACTAGTCGACTATACTAGCCTTCGTAGGTTTATAGGCGTAAAGAAGTTAACTAGTAGGTAAGCCTATTAGGCTATATTCCTAGCCTTATTCGACTTCGTTATAACGTACTAGGTAGGTAAGCGAAACCTAGCTAACGCGCTATCGAGGCGTAGCGATTATACCGAGAAGGTAGTAGAGGTAACTAACCTTCTACCTACTCTATAGACTAAGTTATAGCTATAGGATAATCGGAGTATAAGAGACGTAGGTAGACTACTTATAGCTCGTATCTATATAACTTATAAAGAATAGTATTCTTCGATAGAGAGAAGTACTAAATCTAACCTATAGTAGTAGTTTTTAACGCCTATACGAGTAGTAGGTATAATTACTAAGAGCGAAGAGCTATATATAAATATCTTAGACTTGATCCTTAGATATACTCGCGCGCTAGTATAGGCTAAGCTAAGTATAAGCGTAGTATACTCGTAAGCGATAAGTAATAGTAGCCGATTCGAGTAATATACTATAAGAGAGAGAAACCTCTAGGTAGACGATTCGCTATATATATCTAAGGACTACGCCTTATAGACGTAGGTACTTCGTATATATTACGATAATACTCTTATAGGCTATTTTAGTAAGAATAAGACTATCTCGCTAGTACGAAGGAAGTACTAGTAGCTAGAGATAACTAAGGATATTATATAATACGTAGAATCCTATAGGAGTTACTAGAAGGTAAAAGCGCGTCGCTATCGACTATATAGTAAGCTAACTACGCTATTTATACTAGATCGTCTATTCTAAGAGTTAACTTAGGATTTTATTATAGATCTTCTACTAAGTAAGTAAGGAGTATACGTATATAATACGATTCTAGTTATTATCGACTAATATATAAAGATAGTTATCTTTGTCCTAACTATAAAAAGGTATACTAGTAGTAACCTTATAAGAGTCTTAATATTAGAAGTAATTAGGTATTATAGTATACTTATAGGTATTATTAGCGATAGAGGGTCTATATTTACGAGTTAGTTTTAGTCTAACTTCTACTATAAGGCGTATATAAAGCGTAAGCTAAGTATAGCGTTCTATCTATAAACGGATAGGTAAACTAAACGAGCGAATTAGACGTTTAAGACTTATCTACGTATCTACTACGTAGAGTAATAAGATAACTAGTAATAGATAATAACTACCCTAATACTAACCCTCTAGGTAGGTATAAGAGTAGTCGCTATAGAACAAGACCTATTCGGAGAGTAATAGTCTTATAATACGTATATTAACTAGTAGTAACGAGTTTAAACTAGTAGTCCTAGGACTAAGAGCCTATACTAGGACCGTAGGACATTAAATTAATTAAGTAGAGTAAATATTACTATCTTAGAAACGAGCTACTACCTTGCTTTTATACTAAAGCTACTAAGTATAGTATATAGATAGGCCTTTACCTTACTAATCCTCCCTTCCTTAGTATCTAACTAGACACCTAACTACTTATAGATCTTACTTAGAATTACTTAAAACTAGCTAGTTTTTCTATTAAAGTTTATTAAACTTTTAATTAGAGGCCTATTAAATAGTTACCTTTTCTAATAATAACTACTAAAACATTTTCTTAGATTTAGTTATTATTTACTAGACGCTATTCTTCTACTATATCTTTAGAGATCTCCTTAGGAATAGCCTCTCCTTTCTTTAATACTAATACTTCTAAGTTACTATCTACGCTTATAAAGCTAGCTTTACTAAATATATACTCCTTAATATCTATAGCTATAGCGTAGGCGGTATCGAATTAAGCTTTAGCTGTAGTCTACTATTTAGCTATATAGACCTTAAACTCCTCCTTACTTATACTAAAGAGCTTCTTTATTTCTATACTTACTATCTAATCTACCTATAGAACTCGGCCTACTAAGGTATTAGAAATTAGGCCTAGGCTAGTTAATAGTACCTCTATAGTAAAAGGTTTTATCGCTCGTATAGGGTATATAGTACTAGAAGCTATAAAAGATATCTACTCGCGATAGAGATATACGCTATAGATTATAGGAACGTTAACGTAATTACTATTAGGTAGCTTATCTAATATACGACTATTAGAGTAGGCTAGAAACACTATTAGAATTATACGATACTCTTCGCCTATACGAGTATACTACTAAGGGATATAGAGGTACGAAATAACTAGCGAGCTCGTATTAGTATAAGGATTCTTCTAACTAAGCTTAAGGTTAGCTTTTATATTATTAGTAATTACTAGAGCTATAGTCTCGACGAAGCCTATACTATAGCTTTGTTTATTAGAGATAATACGCCTCGCTAGCTACTTTACCTCCTTAGGGTTAAAGAGCCTATTACTAGCTACGTTAGAGGTTAGTAAAAGTCGTCCTCTATCGCTAGTATCGTCTAGAGAGATCGTAAACTAAACCTAATTAAGGCCCTTCTCCTTAAGTAGTATATTCTCGTTTAAGACAATATACTAGAAGCCGTTAGAGTAGTTAGAACTAGCCTCGTCGGCGAAGATATAAAAGGTAGTAGATAGGTAGGCTACGTATTTAATAGTCGTATAAGGAGTAGTAACTAGCTAGTATAGCTATAGTAGAGGATATTAGCGAAGAAGCTATTAGGATAGCGAGTACTATATACTACGAGACTAACTATACTAACTAATAGCTATATTATACTATCGATATACTATAAACTCCTACTATATAACTTCGAGTAAAGAGTCTAGGATCTAAAATAGGCCTCTAGTAGAAGAAGAATAAAAGAGGAAGCTATAGTCGGTCTAGGTACCCTTATTACTATTATAGTCTAAGAGCTCCTAAGTCCTCTAATAGATATTAGAAGTAACCTTCAAGTCTACTTTAGTTACTACGAACTAGAAGAGTCTAAGATAGCTTCTACCTACCTTACGTATTAGAGCGTTAATATCGTCCTCTAGTTCCTAAGTATTAGTACTTTTCTTACTATAACGAGTACGTCCTATAGGCTTAGAGAAGAAAGTATTCGCTTCTAGGTTAAACTATATCTAGTTTTAAGTATTCTAGGCGATAAGAGCTTAGAGATTAGCTATACTACCTATCTAAATAATACGCTAGTAGAGAGTATACGTTACTTTAGCTATCTTTAGAAGCTTTAAACCTATAGTATTACCTATCTTAGCTATATATTCTTTATAAAGAGGCTAGCTAAGGTACGAAGGAAAATCGATTAAAGTATAGCTCTTAGCTATCTTCTTCTTCTTTTAGATATTATTAACCTCTTCGAGAGTACTACTAACGATTATATAGTAGTAGACTTTAGAGGTAATACTATTCTTTATATAAGCCTAGTAACGTAGATTAGGCTCTAAGTCGTTCTCTAGCTCTATTCTACTATTATCTTCTAGTACGATTAGCGATAGGCGTTATAAACCTAGTAGTAGCTCCGTCGTAGGTAAAACTTAGTCTTATATAAGATCGCTATTATCTAAAGTACTCGATATAGAAGAAGTTTCTATCGAGTTAATAATAGTTTCTCTAGCGCGAATTCTAGTAAGCCTTCCGCTCTTACGAAAGATAGGCGTAGGCTTCTTTATAGAGCTTAGTATTAACTTCTCTAACTAAGCTTTTAGCCTCTATATAGTACTAGACGATATAGAATCTCTAGGACGAGGCTCTAGGGTTATAAGTAAACTATCTTCTTCTTCTCGACTAGAGTTTAGAGTAGGACTAGAAGAGGATAGGCTCTTAGGCATAGAGGAAGAGGGTCGTCTATTAGATCTTAGATTTCTAAGAGAAGGTAATAGTCTATAGGACATTAAGAGCTATCTCTCTACTACTAAGAATATATAAGTCGGTTCTTCGAAGGTCTCTCTTTTACGCTCTCTTTTAGTAAACTTAACTATAAATCTGTACTAATTAAGTTTATAGCCCGCCTCTAGGCGCGCTTCTCTTATCTTATAGCTAAATACGTCGACCTACGAGAGCTCTACCTTAAACTTATTCTAGTAACGTCTCCTATTTAAGTTCGTATTAATAAAGCCTAAGCCTTACGAGCTAGGAGTTTTCTTACTCCTCTATAGCTAAAAGTACTAGCTATAAGAGAATATATTCGCTACCTACTAATAGAAACGATCTTACTTTTACTACGCTAAGAAAACCTAGTCTTTAGGCTCGCTTTCTTTAAAGACGCCTTTATACTTATTTAACTATTAATAAAGGTTCCTAAGTATTTCTTTATTATATAAGACTTAGTTAAGGAAAGAGAAGTTCTACTCGTGCCTAAACTCTATACGTAGCTACTACTAAATCAAGTTTCTCTCCTTTACTAAGTCTTAGCCTTCTTAGCGTATTTTCTTTATATTATCGCGCTTTACGCTCTACGTGTTAAGGTACTTTAGTAAAATCTTAGCTAAGAGGCGTTTAAAGAAGTTAAATATACCGATCTTTATTCTATTATTTACTTCCTCGACTTACTTAAGTACTAAGTCGATACTCTTCTCTTATTCTTATAGTGTCTCTAGCGATAGAATAGCTTTAGTAGCGTTATTAAGGTTCGTTATACTAGTAAGAGGTTTACTTAAAGGCTAGAAGCTAACGATAGAGCCTTCGCGATTAATACGAGCGAGCGCTATACCTTATATAGAACTTAAAGAAGCTATCTTTCGTCTTTTCTTTAGAGAATCTTATCTAGATAGTTCTTATATTAGGCTTCGAATAGGTAAGGTAGAAGGCGAAAACGCTAGTCTTAATAAGCGTTTAGGCGTTAAAGAACGCTAGAAAGAGGAAGTCTTATTCTTTATACGCGATAGAGAAAGAGAATATCTTTAAATAGTCGTATTAGTAGCTTAGGGCGATATAAAGCGCGTAACTAGTAACGAGTAACTTAAATAGCGAGAAGGGTCGGGCGTATAACTAGTTAAAGAGTTTTCTATTATATTAGTTACTACTTATATATATAAATAGCTATATAGCGTTACTAGGTAGTAACGAAAGATAAGAGCTAAACTTAATAGAAGTAAGGCTCTATAGTAACTAATTAATAGTTAATAAGGAAGAAGAGATCGTTTAGAGCGTAAAAGTAGCCTAATTATATACCTTATCGTAGTAGCGTAACTACTATTAAGATTAGAGATCTATACGTAAGGCTTAGTTACGTAACTTTTAGTTATCGTTTAAAAATATAACTAAAAGTTTATTTTACCTTAACGCTTCTATAGTCGTCGTATACTACTAACGCTACTACTAACTACTATAGTATATACCTTACTATCGCTAACGAGGACTAAGACTTAGATACTATCGTCGTTACCTCTACTAACTTAAAAGAGCTTTATTTTCGTATACCTAGTCGACTTACTAGATCGCGCTTTCTGTATCGTAAGAGACTACTAGCGCTATAATTAATAGCTAGAAAGGAGCTATTAGAGCCGTTATTACTAAAGATTCAAGCTTCTCTACCTTTATATAAGCTAAAAAACCTTAAACTTTAAGAATTCTCTACTAGAAACTAATATCTTTAGCGATTCCTTTAGTTAGACGAAAATTAGTAGTAAAAAGATCTTTAGGATAGATAACTCTTATCTCCCTTCTTCGATTAGCGATAGAAAAGGACTCTAGGAAGGTAGATTATAGTACTAACCTTAGAAATCGCTAGTAGAAAAGAGCTTTAGAAGTATAGGTCTAGCTTAGATTTTTAAAACCTAGTAGTAGAAAGTAGCTTAAGACAGCTAACTTTTATAGTAATAGTAGGCTTAAGACTTAGAAAAAGGAGTAGGATAGTAGGTTAGCTAGTAGATATAAAATCTATATTTAAAAGTTAAGCTTAGAAGAGTAACTAGCTATATAGATACTTATCTTAGCTATAGAAAATAGCGTCGAGATAGTTAGGATTAGCTAGATTTCTACTTATTTAGTAAAAGAGAAGCTTAGGAAGCTTAGATTAGAGATCGATAGTAGCTCTAGAAATAAAAGAAGTATTTAGAATAGCTAAGATTTAGCTAGATTTCTACTAGTCTAGTAAATTATAAGCTTAGAAAGCTCCGATTAGAGCTTAATAGTAGCTTTAAGATTAAAAAAAGCGCTTAGGATAGTATAGACTTAGGAAGATTAGCTCTTTTATAGTAGAGGCTAGGCTTTAGTAGCTAGATCTTAGCTTATACTTCTAATTAAGTATTATCTATTAAATTTCTACTTCTTTAGCTCTACTAGGCTAGCTTTAGCCTTTAGCTTACTAAGTCTTCTACTTCTTCTTTAAGCTCTATTAGTAGCTAGCGTATATAACTCTCCCTTTCTTATTAAGTTATTACTAATAGCTTACTAATAAAGATCTATAGATACTTATACCTAGGTAGAAGTTCTAGTTCTATAACCTTCTCTATCGGTAGTAGTATTTCTTCTAGTTCTATCTAATCTAGAACTAGCTTTAGGTTTTCTTATAGAAAGATATATTTCTTAAGGTCTATTCTCTTATAGATATACTCTCGTTTAGAGCTATCTAGTTTCTTAAGCTTATATAATATACCTCTCTATAATACTTTAGATACTCTAAAAGAGCCTTCCTACCTAAACGTAAGCTTATAGGAGAAGCTAGTTTTTAACTTAGAGTAGTATACTAATACGAGATCTCTTTCCTTTAGTATAGTAAGATCTATATAGTAATATTTATCGAAGTACGCCTTATTCTACTCTTAGAGACGCTATTAACGTAGTCGTCCTTCTTCTATAGTCGTTTCTATAGCTTCTAAGGCTTAAGCTCGAATCGTAAGAAGCTTCGCTCTAGTCTTAACCTTGTCCTAGTCTATAATCTAGAAGATATAGTAGTCTAGCTCGATTAGTAGTACTACGTTACGCTTAATTATTATCTCTAATAGCGTAAGGCTAGTAGTAGAGACTATTATCGTTCTCTCTACCTATAATACTACTAGAATATAGTCTCTAATCGAATAAAGGCTACTATTAGAGAGCTTTAAGTAAGTATCTAATATCGTCTTATAGCTAACTTTAACGATAGCGTTAGACTAAGAGTAGTATAGCGAAATATTAATACGTTTAATACTATATAATAGTAGTAGCTTCTCTACGTTACTAAGGTTAGTCTTATAGTTATTAAGGATAACTTCTATAGTAGTACTCTACTAGTAAAAGATCTCTTTTTATATAAACCTTACTATCTATACTAAGGAGATACTCTTTACTAGGTACTAGAATATATATACTTCTAGCTAGCGCGATAGAGATTCGCGTATAACTATTAGCGAATAGTTCTTTAAGATATATAAGCTATCGATATACTACCTCTAGCCGACTATAATCTAGAGTAGGATTTATAGTTCTCTAGGTATCTATCTTCTATACTAAAGACTATAAATAGTATATTACTAAATAGCGAGCGAAATCTAAGCCTAAACTCTATCCTACTACTATCGTTTCTAGATAAGATTATACGTCTATTTAGCGCTCTAGTAACTATTCTTATAATAGTATATCTTAATAATACGAGCTCGCGCTTTAGGTTTATTAATAACTCGCTATAGGAGTCTAGCTACTCGCTTCTAGCGCTAGAGCTAGTTATTCTTAATATAAAATAGCTAATACTTCTTCCTTAACTACTTATACTCGTTATTAGAAACTCTCTTAGGTCTTTATATTCGTATAAGTACGAAAGCGATATTTATTAACTCTTAAGAGTAGATCCTATTAATTATAGATAGCTCGCTCTAAATTACCTATATAGAGAAACCGTTAACGTAAAAGATATCGAAGAATTATTTATTAATTATTAGATCTACGTCTTCTTCCTATCCTATAGCCTCTATATCTTTAAGCGTAATAGGCTTCCTTAATAACGAATCTAGAGCTATATACCTCTTACTAGGAATATATATAACGTTAAAGTTAAAGAGGTAGATCTATACTAGCTAGCGCGTTATTACTATATTCGGCAAATTAGAGGTAGCTTTATTAAGCTAGTAAACGAGAGTATTTATATTAATCTCTAGTTAGAAGTATACTCCGAATAGCTATAGTTTTAGCTTCTTTAATACCTTTAGTATACTAAGGTATTCGCGCTTTCTAGTATCGTACTTAACCTCTACTAGGTTAAATAGGCTAGACTTATATCGAACTAGATAGTAGAGAAGTAGCTCGTCTCGATTATATTAGGAAAGCGTATATCTCTAACCTTTACTACTCGAATTTATACCTACGATAATAAGTCCTACTCCTTCTCTATAGTTAAGAGTAACTAGAGCTAGAGCTAAAACTAGTACCTTTAAGACGACGTCTTTAGCTAGTTAGTATTTAGTAGTCTATTAAAACTTAGTATCCTTCTATAAGAGTTTAAATAGTAGAGTAAGGATAATCGTAAAACCTTTAACCTAGACGTAGTAGTATATAACTACGCTAAGGAAGATTCGAACCTTCTTCTAATTCTCTAAAGTCGGCTATTTCTTAATCTTCGCTACTCTCGCGAAGTCTAGATAGTAGCTATTAATACTAGTAAGGTAACTAACGATTACTAACTATTTATAATAAAGCTATAACTTATTAAAAGCTATAGTTATATTAGCTCGTTCTATATTATAGAGAACGTCGTCTATAGCTATAATATGTTTAATAACGTAATAGTAGAGGCTAGGTTTAACCTCTTTATTATTATACTTCGTCTTAGGCTCTTTAATACTAATATTATTAAGGAACGGCTATACCTTATACGAGACATACTCTATAAGTACTTAATTAATAATACGAACGAACTAGGTAATAGAATTCGTAGCTTTTTATAGTAACGTTATCTACTATAATAGTCCTAGTAGTAAATTAAAGCCTATAAGGTCTCTATATAACTTATCGAGTAGGATTTAGTTATATCTAGAGAAGATATTAACTAACGAGGCTAGCGCGTAACTAGTAAAGTCCTTAGAGAAACTCTTAGCGTTAGGTAGTAAGTTCGAATCTCTTATAGTAACTTAATTAAACTTCTAAGCTACGTTAATTAACTAATACTTCTTTAGCTTACCTACCTCTATCTTCTTACTAATAAGGAAGTATAGATTTCGATAGGTACTATAGTATAGCTTAAGAGTTCTAGCTTAGATTCGTTATCTTAGTATATCTTCTACTATATACTATAGCGATAGGTTTAGCTTAAAGCCTAGATACTACTATAGCTCGTAAGGAATTATCTAGATCTTCTATAGTAAAGTAATATTAGGATTAATTTAGCCTAAATACGTAAAGTCCTATATAAAGGTAGCTTCTCGATTCCTTAGTATATAGTATAACAAATCTAGCTCCTTTAGTAGTAGTTCTATACTAGGTTTGAACTTTATAAGCCGTTCGAGCGTAAGGTATAATCTAGGCTCGATCGCCGAGAACCTCTTAGTTAAGTACTTACTATTATAAGGTCTAGTACTAGGTAGTATAGCCGCTTCCTTCTTAATATAAGTCTATCGCTAGTCCTTTAACCTACTAGGGTTTAAGCTATTAGTTATAGTAATATCTATATTTACTAGTTTAATCTTATTAGTAACTCGCTTATAAAGAGTATAGGCGCTAATATAATTATCTAGCTTCTACTACTCTATAGCTTCTTTATTATAAGCTTTCTCTACTACTATATTAATAGTAGCTGAAATAATATACGTCTCCTTACTAAGCTTATTATCTACTTTATTAGAGATAACCTCGTCGTAAAGTCTAGGTTCTTAGATAGCTAGCTCCGCCTCTCTAAGCTTTCTATAGGTAATTATTAAGTATTCGCTCTTATAATTTGAACTCTAGCTCGATTAAGATACTAGTATAGTATCTTTAAAACTATACCTAATACTCTAGTATAAGTCTCGCTCGCTAGTATAAGCTAGCTTAGCTTCGCTAGTAGCTAGTAAAAGCTTCTTAAGTCGACTATTTTAGCTAAATTTAGCGATATTATCTTTAATAGCCGCTACTACGAGATAGTTATACTATGTTTAAGTCTAGCTATAATTAACCTGTCTTAATAGTTCGAGCTACTATCGTAGAGAGGTACTTTATCTAATTAAGTCTACTATAAAATAGTCTCTAAAGTAAATTACCTTTATATACGATAACTACTACGTAAGGTAGTTAAAGACTTAATTCTCTAGAAGTTTAGAGCTATCGGTAACTATAAACGAATACTAGTACTAATCGCTTATCTATCTATACTACTAGTATAGTTTAAAGTATAGTATAGGAGGTATAACGTAATTATCGTTTAAAAAGGTAACTATAGAACGTTCTACTAGCTAACCCCTCTAAGTAGAGTTTTTACCTCTAACTACTAAACCTTATATAGAAAAGGTAGTAGAAGCTTAAAAAGCTTATAATCTCTCCTTCTACTCCTTACTAATATATAATCTAGAGTTCTTAATAGTATACTCTATATTCTTTAGCTAGTTATTACTAAAAGTTAGAGTTTAGATACTAACTTCTATTAAATCTTAACGTAATATACGTATTAGAGCTCTTACTAAACTCGTACTATTAACTAGAGCTAGTTCCTTAGTACTCTAGCTTTTCCTAGAACTTATTCTATAGTACGTATATTACTATAGCTATTAAAACTAGTAAATATAATAATATAGCTATCTAGAGTACTAATTAAGCTCTTCTAAGAGCTATTATTATAGTTCTTAGAAGCTAGGCGTACCTACTACGCCTATAGCTAGCTAAGCAAAATCGGGCTATTCGCTAGTAAGACTAGAAATAGTATAGTAACTCTTACGCTAAAGATATCGATTAATACCTCTAGGTAGTACTTAATAAAAGTAACCTTACTTCTAACTCCTCTTATAGTAATATTACTAAGAGAGGTTATACCGACTTAAAGCTTTCGAACGTATTCGATTAGTATAATTATTAACTTAGCCCTCTCGTCGATTAAAGACTTATAAGCTATTATTCGAGGTCTATACTTCGTAGGTACGTAGATACTTAGAATAATCTAATAGATATTATTAAATAATAGAAGGATATTATTAGTCTACTTATAAAGCTTAGAAGTAGGCCTAGGCTTTACTATATTAATCGCTATAGTAGTAGCCTAGAAGGCTTTAATATTAGTCGCTAAAACAGCCTTTATTAGCTCCTCTACTATATCGCTAAAGGCTTTAGATAGTAAGGAATATACGCTAATCTTAGCTCTACTACCTCTATTCGTACGTTTCTTTATATAGAGCTTATTAAGCTTTTTACGTAGATCTATATCGTTTAGAACACGACCTTATAAAGAATACGACGCTTACTCGCTATAGAGAATAATCTCTACTAAGCTTAACTAGACCTTAGATTCGAGTATTTTATCTATCTAGAAGACGTTAGCGTTATTATTAGTATATATAGCTCGAAGGTAGTTATCTATACGCTTAGTCTTTAGAGGCTCCTTAGCCTTCTTTTACTTTAAAAGTATATATAAAAGCGACTAGAACTAGTAGACTATTTAGGTAGTCGTATATCTACTTATCCTCGATCTTATCGTTATTACGTCTCTAAGTTTAAGAATCCTCTAACTCTCCTATATCTATAAGATAAGAAGCTAGCTAGTTTTTATCTTTAACCTCTTTAACGTAAGAGTAACGATAAGTATAGGTTCTTATAGCTATAGCCTAGGTCGTAATCTACTTCTATACTTCTATTAACTATCTTCTAACTAGTCGAGAAAGGTTTAGGTTCTACTTTATCTTTATACTATCTCTAGCTACGTAGGCGCCGATTAGGTCGTCTTAATCCTTCTAGGTAATAGAAGCGACTTAGCTAATATTAACGAGACTATCGATACTAGCTACCTTATTTACTATCCTCTACTAGCTCGCTCTTAGTATTAATAAACGATCTATATTTTCAAGACTAATCTTTCTATAGCGCTACTCTAATACTTCTATTAATATAAATAGCTTTAGTAGCTCCTTATCCTAGTAGTACTATATCTTTTCTATACCTAGGCGAGGCGTTCTATAGTATATAATACTAGTCTTTAGATCTCTATATATTAAGCTCTTAGTCTCGAACTACTATAGGTACTCGTAGTTTATAGCTATATAGCCTTCGAGCCTATATATCTAATAACCTAAAATCTTTAGAGTAATCGCTACGTAAGCCTTAATTATTAACCTATTATCTATCGTAGCTAAATTAATTAAAATCTTCTAGCTATAAGTAGGCCTTAGAATATATAGATAGTCGTAAGCGTAAGACTTCGCCTACTATCCTATCGACGAGCGTAGTAGCTATAGGCCTCTCTTTTCGAGTCGACGAATCGTAGTAATTATAAGGTCTTATATACTAGTAGTAATATTATCGACGCTTACTAGTTTATAGCTTTTATAGACTACTATTTCTCTAGCCTTAAACTTAGAGTTTAATCTTAGAGCGGACTTCTTTACTACTTCGTATAACTACTAGACGTCTCTACTACCTTCGTTATATACTTCTAATTTAAAGTCCTTATTACTATTAATCTAACGCTAGGCTGTCTTTAAGAGCTTACTATAATCTAAGTTACTATTATTAAGGTCTAACCTAAGATAGGCCTAGAGTCTTTTACTAAAACGAAATAGAAGGCCTTATACGAATAGAAGAGTATAAGAACGCTTATCTATATACGAAGTAGGTATAGTATTAGAGTAGAGTATAAACTGCCTTAAGTACTCTAAGAGATTATTATCCTCGCTATAGTCGACCTTATAAAGGTTCTCTATATAGTAGTAGTTTCTAAGTATATATATATTATTATACTTTTAGTATTCCTTAATAATTAACTCTTTAAATTTAATATAGTCTCGATCGTAGAAACTATTAAGGCGCTAGTATCGTCTACGTTAGATAACTATAACTTAAGTAAGTAACTTCTTATAAAGCTATTTATTATTATTAATAAGTAGAATAGCGTAGTTTCTATATAGGGCTTTAAAACGCTTAATATACTTAGTTACGTTTTCCTTATTAAAGAAAGGATTCTAGTCCGAGCTAGGTAGTAGTAGAACCTAAGCGATAATTACCTTCTAACTTTAAGTTACTTAGATAGTCTCTATTAGTAGCTAGAACTACGCTATAGATAGTCTACCTTCTAAGTTTAGTTCTTAAAAAGTATTAGCGTTAGAGTTAAGATTACTACCTTCTTAGTCCTTAGCTTCTATAGATATATCGTTGTCTAGTAGAGAGAATAAAGTAAAAGTAGGTAGTAGCTTTACTAGAGATTTTCGAATTTACTTATTAAGCTAATTAGATAAGCTACTATCTAGTATTATAGGCCGGCTAGTAGATACTAATTTACTTATAGAGCTTGTTCGAATAGGTTCTAAGAGTATATTATACTCTTCTTAATTAGGTTTTTAAAATAAAATATAGTTATTATTTAAAACGATAACTAAAAAAACAAGAGTCTAAAGTTTTATTAGCTATCTAAAAGTAAACGTTAAACTTTTCTTTATAATACTAGAGCTATATTAATTATACCTAATAAGTAAGGTATATCGTATCGTATAGTTCGACTATTTATAGCAAGGTACGTCTATCTTACTTATTTAGGTAATTCGCTATATAACTATAGTAGTATAATATTACGTTAGCTTATACTATATACTAGGTCTAGAGCCTTAGACGTAATTAGTGCCCTTAGCTAAACGATTAGCGTCTAACGCTATACTAGGGCTTATTCTAAGCGTTCTATATACTAGAAGATACGAGATTACCTAGATAGGTCTAGCCTATCCTATAGCCTCTACGCTATCTAAACGAGAGCGTTTTTATACTAAACTAGAGTCTAATCGAAGACTATTATAGGTATAGAGACTCTAAGTAAATCTCTAATATAGTAAGTCGCCTTACTATCTATACGATAATTACTAAATAGATCTATACTAAGAGGTACTAGAGGTTTATAACTTTTCTAAGTTAGAGCGATATCTATATTCTAGAGGCTTCTACGTTATTATAGCTGTTTAAGTCGCCTCTTACGTAGACTCCTTTAGGCCTCTTATTAATATTTATAGTATATTAGTTCTCGCTTTAAGACTACCTTCTACTCTCTATACTTCTAGTCCTAGTATAAGAGAGAAGAGATAGCTCTATCTTTAACTTTATTAATAGATAATAACTACCTTAATACTAACTCTCTAGGTAGGTATAAGAGTAGTCGCTATAGAATAAGACCTATTCGGAGAGTAATACTCTTATAATACGTATATTAACTAGTAGTAACGAGCTTAAACTAGTAGTCCTAAGACTAAGAGCCTATACTAGGACTATAGGACATTAAATTAATTAAGTAGAGTAAATATTACTATCTTAGAAACGAGCTACTATCTTACTTTTATACTAAAGCTACTAAGTATAGTATATAGGTAGGCCTTTACCTTACTACTAGGTAGACCTATTAGTATAAGCTAAGTTCGTATATAATAATAGTACGTATACGATACTAAAGGTATTACTATTTATAGCGCTATATAGTTTTAATCTAGAGCTAGTAACGAGTAGGTAAGAAGCTTAGAGCGCGCTTCCTAAAAGAGAGATACTAGCTACTAAGGAAGCTATAGAAAGATTAAAGAAGAACTATAAGACGCTAAGTAAACGCTAGCGAGAAGTAAGTAAGGCGTAGGCTAGGTACTTTAATAATAGATATTAGGCTAAGGAATATAAGGTTAGCGATATAGTCTTACTATCGATAAAGAACCTACGATTAAAGGTTTCTTTAAAGAAGTTAGTAGATAAGTTTACTAGGCCTTTTAAGGTAATTAACGTAGTAGAGAAGTAGACGTACTACTTAGCCCTACTACTAGACGCTCTTATCTATAACGTATTTTATATATTACTTCTAGAACCTTAGAAAGGTAGCGAGACGTAGGTAGAGAGTATACTACTCGTAGACTACTAGAGTAAATAGGAAGTTAAGAAGATCCTTAGAACTCGAGTAAAAAGAGCGTACGCTAGTACTTAATCTACTAGTAGAGCTAGCCTAAAGAGTACGACTAGTAGGAACCTAAAGAATATATTAGTAGCTATATAGTACTAGACGTATTCGAAGCGTAGCGCGTAAGTAGGCGCGTAGTAAGATAGAAGCGCTAAGGTACTAATATAGTAATACTAAGTACTAAGCGCTAAACTTATATTAGTAAGGTAAAGGCCTACCTATATACCGTACTTAGTAGTTTTAGTATAAAAGTAAGGTAGTAGCTCGTTTCTAAGATAGTAATATTTACTCTACTTAATTAATTTAATGTCCTATAGTCCTAGTATAGGCTCTTAGTCTTAGGACTACTAGTTTGAGCTCGTTACTACTAGTTAATATATATATTATAAGAGTATTACTCTCCGAATAGGTCTTATTCTATAGCGACTACTCTTATACCTACCTAGAGAGTTAGTATTAAGGTAGTTATTATCTATTAATAAAGTTAAAGATAGGGCTATCTCTTCTCTCTTATACTAGGACTAGAAGTATAGAGGGTAGAAGGTAGTCTTAAAGCGAGAACTAATATACTATAAATATTAATAAGAGGCCTAAAGGAGCCTACGTAAGAGGCGACTTAAAGAGCTATAATAACGTAGAAGCCTCTAGAATATAGATATCGCTCTAACTTAGAAAAGTTATAAACCTCTAGTACCTCCTAGTATAGATCTATTTAGTAATTATCGTATAGATAGTAAGGCGACTTACTATATTAGAGATTTACTTAGAGTCTCTATACTTATAATAGTCTTCGATTAGACTCTAGTTTAGTATAAAAACGCTCTTGTTTAGATAGCGTAGAGGCTATAGGATAGACTAGACCTATCTAGGTAATCTTATATCTTCTAGTATATAGATCGCTTAGAATAAGCTCTAGTACAGCGTTAGACGCTAATCGTTTAGCTAAGGATACTTATTACGTCTAAGGCCCCGAACCTAGTATATAGTATAGGCTAATATAATATTATACTACTATAGTTATATAGCGAATTACCTAAATAAGTAAGATAGACGCGCCTAGCTATAAACAGTCGAACTATACGATACGATATACCTTCGCTTATTAGATATAATTAATATAGCTCTAGTATTATAAAGAAAAGTTTAATATTTACTTTTAGATAGCTAATAAATTTAGACTCTTGTTTTTTTTAGTTATCGTTTTAAACGATAACTATATTTTATTTAAAACCTTAATTAAGGAGAGTATAATATACTCTTAGAATATCTTCGAACGAGCTCTATAAGTAAATTAGTATCTACTAGCTAGCCTAAAATACTAGATAGTAGCTTATCTAACTAGCTTAATAAGTAAATTCGAAGATCTCTAGTAAAGCTACTACTCGTTTTTACTTTATTCCCTCTACTAGATAATAATATATCTATAGAAGCTAAGGACTAAGGAGGTACTAACCTTAACCTTAATACTAATATCTTTTAAGGACCGAACTTAGGAGGTAGACTATTTATAGCATAGTTCTAGCTACTTATAGAGACTATCTAAGTAGCCTAAAGCTAGAAGGTAATTATTACTTAGGTTCCGCTACTACCTAGCTTAGACTAGAATCCCTTCTTTAATAGAGAGAACGTAACCGAGTATATTAAGCGTTTTAAAGTACTATATAGTAACTACGCTATTCTACTTATTAATAATAATAAATAGCTTTATAAGAAGTTACTTACTTAGGTTACGGTTATCTAATATAGACGATACTAGCGCCTTAATAGTTTCTACGACCGAGACTATACTAAGTTTAAAGAGTCGATTATTAAGGAGTACTAAAAGTACGATAATATATATATACTCGGAAACCGCTACTATATAGAAAACCTTTATAAGGTCGACTATAGCGAGGATAATAATCTCTTAGAGTACTTAAGGTAGTTTATACTCTACTCTAATACTATACCTACTTCGTATATAGACGAGCGTTCTCGTACCCTTCTATTTATATAAGGCCTTCTATTTCGTTTTAGTAAGAGACTCTAGGCCTATCTTAGGTTAGACCTTAATAATAGTAACTTAGATTATAGTAAGCTCTTAAAGATAGCCTAGCGTTAGATTAATAGTAATAAGGACTTTAAATTAGAAGTATATAATAAAGATAGTAGAGACGTCTAGTAGTTATACGAAGTAGTAAAGAAGTCTACTCTAAGACTAAACTCTAAGTTTAAAACTAGAGAAATAGTAGTCTATAAAGGCCGTAAACCGGCAAGCGTCGATAATATTACTACTAGTATATAAGACCTCGTAATTACTATAATTCGTCGACTCGAAGAAAGAGATCTATAGCTACTACGCTCGTTAATAAAATAGTAGATAAAGACTTACGATTACGACTATCTATATATTCTAAGGCCTACTTATAGCTAGGAGATTTCGATTAACTTAGCTACGATAGATAATAGGTTAATAATTAAAACCTATATAGCGATTACTCTAAAGATTTTAGGTTATTAGATATATAGGCTCGAAGGCTATATAGCTATAAACTACGAGTACCTATAGTAGTTCGAGACTAAGAGCTTAATATATAGAGATCTAAAGACTAGTATTATATACTATAGAACGCCTCGCCTAGGTATAGAAAAGATATAGTACTACTAGGATAAGGAACTATTAAAGCTATTCGTATTAATAGGAGTATTAGAGTAGCGCTATAGAAAGATTAGTCTTAAAAATATAGATCGTTTATTAATACTAAGAGTAAGCTAGTAGAGGATAGCGAATAAGGTAGCTAGTATCGATAGTCCTATTAATATTAGCTAAGTCGCTTTTATTACCTAGAAGGATTAAGACGACCTAATTAGCGCCTACGTAGCTAGAGACAGCGTAAAGATAAAGCGGAACTTAAACTCTTCTCGTCTAGTTAGAAGATAGCTAATAGGAGTATAGAAGCGGATTATAACTTAGGCTATAGCTATAAGAACCTACGCTTATCGTTACTCTTATATTAAAGAGGTTAAAAATAAAAACTAGCTAGCTTCTTACCTTATAGATATAGAAGAGTTAGAGGATTCTTAAACTTAGAGATATAATAACGATAAGATCGAGGATAAGTAGATATACGACTACCTAAATAGTCTACTAGTTCTAGTCGCTCCTACGTATACTTAGAAGTATAAGAAGGTAAAGGAGCCTCTAAAGACTAAGCGTATAGATAACTACCTTCGAGCTATATACGCTAATAATAACGCTAACGTCTTCTAGATAGATAAAATACTTAAATCTAAGGTCTAATTAAGCTTAGTAGAGATTATTCTCTATAGCGAGCGAGCGTCGTATTCCTTATAAGGTCGTATTCTAAACGATATAGATCTACGTAAGAAGCTTAATAAGCTCTATATAAAGAAGCGTACGAATAGAGGTAGTAGAGCTAAGATTAGCGTATATTCCTTACTATCTAAAGCCTTTAGCGAGTAGGTAGAGAAGGAGCTAATAAGAGCTATTTTAGTAACCGATATTAAGGCTTTTTAGGCTACTACTATAGCGATTAATATAGTAAAACCTAGGCCTACTTCTAAGCTTTACGAGTAGACTAATAATATCCTTCTATTATTTAATAATATCTATTAAATTATTCTAAGTATCTACGTGCCTATAAAGTATAGATCTCGAATAATAGCTTATAAGTCTTTAATTAATAAGAGAGCTAAGTTAATAATTATACCGATCGAATATATTCGAAAGCTTTAAGTTAGTATAACCTCTCTTAGTAATATTACTATAGGAGGAGTTAGAGGCAAGGTTACTTTTGTTAGATACTACCTAGAGGTATTAATCGATACCTTTAGTATTAGAGTTACTATACTATTTCTAGTCTTACTAGCGAACAGCCCGATCTTACTTAGCTAGCTATAGGCGTAACGAGTACGCCTAGCTTCTAAGAACTACGATAATAGCTTATAGAAAGGCTTAATTAGTACTCTAGATAGTTATATTATTATATTTACTAGCTTTAATAGCTGTAGTAATATACGTACTATAGAATAAGTCCTAGAAAAAGCTAGAGTACTAAGGAACTAGCTCTAGTCGATAGTATAAGTTTAGTAGAAGCTCTAATACGTATATCGCGTCTAGGTTTAGTAGAATTTAGTATCTAAACTCTAACTTTTAGTAATTACTAGCTAAAGAATATAGGGTATACTATCGAGAACTCTAGATTATATATTAGTAAGGAGTAGAAGGAGAGATTATAAGCTTTTTAAGCTTCTACTACCTTTTCTATATAAGGTTTAGTAGTTAGAGGTAAAAACTCTACTTAGAAGGGTTAGTTAGTAGAACGTTCTATAGTTACCTTTTTAAATAATAATTACGTTATACCTCCTATACTATACTTTAAACTATACTAGTAGTATAGATAGATAAGCGATTAGTACTAGTATTCGTTTATAGTTACTAATAGCCCTAAACTCCTAGAGAATTAAGTCTTTAACTACCTTACGTAGTAGTTATTATATATAAAGGTAATTTACTTTAGAGACTATTTTATAGTAGACTTAATTAGATAAAGTACCTCTCTATAATAGTAGCTCGAACTATTAAGACAGGTTAATTATAGCTAGACTTAAATATAGTATAACTATCTCGTAGTAGTAGCTGTTAAAGATAATATCGCTAAATTTAGCTAAAATAGTCGACTTAAGAAGCTTTTACTAGCTACTAGCGAAGCTAAGCTAGCTTATACTAGCGAGCGAGACTTATACTAGGGTATTAGGTATAGTTTTAAAGATACTATACTAGTGTCTTAATCGAGCTAGGGTTTAAATTATAGAGACGAATACTTAATAATTACCTATAAAAAGCTTAGAGAGGTAGAGCTAGCTATCTAAGAACCTAAACTCTACGACGAGGTTATCTCTAATAAAGTAGACAACGAGCTTAGTAAGGAGACGTACGTTATCTTAGCCGCTATTAATATAGTAGTAGAGAAAGCTCGTAATAAAGAAGCTATAAGGTAGTAGAAGCTAGATAATTATATTAGCGCCTATACTCTTTATAAACGAGTTACTAATAAGATTAAACTAGTAAATACGGACATTACTATAACTAATAGCTTAAACCTTAGCGGATTAAAGGACTAGCGACAGACTTATATTAAGAAGGAAGTAGCTATACTACCTAGTACTAGACCTTACGATAGTAAGTACTTAATTAAGAGATTCTCGACGATCGAGCCTAGATTACGCCTTATACCTAAATAGCTTATAAAGTTTAAACCTAGTATAGAACTACTACTAAAGAAGCTAGATTTGTTATACTATATACTAAGGAACTAAGAAGCTACCTTTACGTAGGACTTTACGTATTTAGGCTAAATTAATTCTAATATTACTCTACTATAGAAGATTTAGATAATTCCTTACGAGCTATAGTAGTATCTAGGCTTTAAGCTAAACCTATCGCTATAGTATATAGTAGAAGATATACTAAGATAACGAATCTAAGCTAGGACTCTTAAGCTATACTATAGTACCTATCGAAATCTATACTTCCTTATTAGTAAGAAGATAGAGGTAGGTAAGCTAAAGAAGTATTAGTTAATTAATATAGCTTAGAAGTTTAATTAAGTTACTATAAGAGATTCGAACTTACTACCTAACGCTAAGGGTTTCTCTAAGGACTTTACTAGTTACGCGCTAGCCTTATTAGTTAATATCTTCTCTAGATATAATTAAATCCTACTCGACGAGTTATATAGAGACCTTATAGGCTTCGACTTACTACTAGGTTTATTATAGTAGACAACGTTACTATAAGAAGCTACGAATTCTATTATCTAGTTCGTTCGTATTATTAACTAAGTACTTATAGAGTATGTCTCGTATAAGGTATAGCTGTTCCTTAATAATATTAGTATTAAAGAGCCTAAGACGAAGTACGATAGTAAAGAGGTTAAACCTAGCCTCTACTATTACGTTATTAAATATATTATAGCTATAGACGACGTTCTCTATAATATAGAACGAGCTAATATAATAGTAGCTTTTAATAAGCTATAGCTCTATTACGAACAACTAGTAATCGTTAGTTACCTTACTAGTATCGATAGTCGCTATCTAGACTTCGTAAGAGTAGCGAAGATTAAGAAATAGCTAACTCTAGAGAATTAGAAGAAGGTTCGAATCTTCCTTAGTATAGTTATATACTACTACGTCTAGGTTAAAGGTTTTATAATTATCTTTACTCTACTATTTAAACTCTTATAGAAGGATACTAAGTTTTAATAGACTACTAAATACTAACTAGCTAAAGACGTTATCTTAAAGGTACTAGTTTTAGCTCTAGCCCTAGTTACTCTTAACTATAGAGAAAGAGTAGGACTTATTATCGTAGGTATAGATTCGAGTAGTAAAGGTTAGAGATATACGCTTTCTTAATATAATCGAGACGAGCTACTTCTCTACTATCTAGTTCGATATAAGTCCGGCCTATTTAACCTAGTAGAGGTTAAGTACGATACTAGAAAGCGCGAATACCTTAGTATACTAAAGGTATTAAAGAAGCTAAAACTATAACTATTTAGAGTATACTTCTAACTAGAGATTAATATAAATACCCTTGTTTACTAGCTTAATAAGGCTATCTCTAATTTACTAAATATAGTAATAACGCGCTAGCTAGTATAGATCTACCTCTTCGACTTTAACGTTATATATATTCCTAGTAAGAAGTATATAGCTCTAGATTCGTTATTAAGGAAGCCTATTACGTCTAAAGATATAGAAGCTATAGAATAGGAAGAAGACGTAGATCTAATAATTAACGAGTAATTCTTCGATACCTTTTATATTAACGTTTTCTCTATATAGGTAATTTAGAGCGAGCTATCTATAATTAATAGGATCTACTCTTAGGAGTTAATAAATATCGCTTTTATACTTATACGAATATAAAGATCTAAGAGAGTTTCTAATAACGAGTATAAGTAGTTAAGGAAGAAGTATTAGCTATTTTATATTAAGAATAACTAGCTCTAGCGCTAGGAGCGAGTAGCTAGACCTCTATAGCGAGTTATTAATAAACCTAAAGCGTAAGCTTATATTATTAAGATATACTATTATAAGAATAGTTACTATAGCGCTAAATAGATATATAATCTTATCTAGAAACGATAGTAGTAGGATAGAGTTTAGGCTTAGATTTCGCTTACTATTTAGTAATATACTATTTATAGTCTTTAGTATAAGAGATAGGTACCTAGAGAACTATAAATCCTACTCTAAGTTATAGTCGGCTAGAGGTAGTATATCGACGGCTTATATATCTTAAAGAACTGTTCGTTAATAGTTATACGCGAATCTCTATCGCGCTAGCTAGAAGTATATATATTCTAGTACCTAGTAAAGAGTATCTCCTTAGTATAGATAGTAAGGTTTATATAGGAAGAGATCTTTTACTAGTAGAGTACCGCTATAGAAGTTATCCTCGATAACTATAAGACAAACCTTAGTAACGTAGAGAAGCTACTACTATCGTATAGTATTAAACGTATTAATATTTTACTATACTACTCTTAGTCTAACGCTATCGTTAAAGTCGGCTATAAGACGATATTAGACGCTTACTTAAAGCTCTCTAATAGTAGCCTATATACGATTCGGGACTATATTCTAGTAGTTCTATAGGTAGAGAGAACGATAATAGTCTCTACTACTAGCCTAATACTATCGAAGGTAATAATTAAGCGTAATATAGTACTACTAATCGAGCTAGAATACTATACCTTCTAGATTATAGATTAGGATAAGGTTAAGACTAGAGTAGAGCTTCTTACGATTCGAGCTTAGGCTCTAGAAGCTATAGAAACGACTATAGAAGAAGAACGACTACGTTAATAGCGTCTCTAAGAATAGAATAAGGCGTACTTCGATAAATATCGCTATATAGATCTTACTATACTAAAGGAAGAAGATCTCGTATTAGTATACTACTCTAAGTTAAAAACTAGCTTCTCTTATAAGCTTACGTTTAGGTAAGAAGGCTTTTTTAGAGTATCTAAAGTATTATAGAGAGGTATATTATATAAGCTTAAGGAACTAGATAGCTTAAAACGAGAGTATATCTATAAGAGAATAGACCTTAAGAAATATATCTTTCTATAAGAAAACCTAAAGCTAGTTCTAGATTAAATTAAGCTAGAAGAAGTACTACTACTAATAGAAAAGGTTATAGAACTAGGACTTCTACCTAGGTATAAGTATCTATAGATCTTTATTAGTAAGCTATTAGTAATAACTTAATAAGAAAGAGAGAGTTATATACGCTAGCTACTAATAGAGCTTAAAGAAGAAGTAGAAGACTTAGTAAGCTAAAGGCTAAAGCTAGCCTAGTAGAGCTAAAGAAGTAGAAATTCGACAAGTAATACTTAATTAGAGGTATAAGCTAAGATCTAGCTACTAAAGCCTAGCCTCTACTATAAAAGAGCTAATCTTCCTAAGTCTATACTATCTTAAACGCTTCTTTTATTCCTAGAGCTCTAATCTAACCTTCCTAAGCGCTTCTTTTTAATCCTAAAGCTACTATTAAGCTCTAATTAGAGCTTCCTAAGCTTATAATTTACTAGACTAGTAGAAATCTAGCTAAATCTTAGCTATCCTAAGTACTTCTTTTATTCTTAGAGCTACTATCGAGCTCTAATCTAAGCTTCCTAAGCTTCTCTTTTACTAGATTAGTAAGAATCTAGCTAATCCTAACTATCTCGACGCTATTTTCTATAGCTAAGATAAGTATCTATATAGCTAGTTACTTCTCTAAGCTTAACTTTTAAGTATAGATTCTATATCTACTAGTTAACCTACTATCCTACTCCTTTTTCTAAGTCTCGAGCCTACTATTACTATAAAAGTTAGCTATCTTAAGCTATTTTCTACTACTAGGTCTTAAAATCTAAGCTAGACCTATACTCTTAAAGCTTTTTTCTATTAGCGATTTCTAAGATTAGTACTATAATCTATCTTCTTAGAGCTCTTTTCTATTACTAATTAGTAAAGTAAGATAATAATTTTCTATCCTAAGAGCCTTTCTACTACTAATTTTCGCCTAACTAAAGAAATTACTAAAAATATTAGTTTCTAGTAGAGAATTCTTAAAGTTTAAGGTTTTTTAGCCTACCTAGAGGCGAAGAAGCTTAAATCCTTAGCGATAGTAGCTCTAATAGCTCCTTTCTAGCTATTAATTATAGCGCTAGTAGTCTCTTACGATATAGAAAGCGCGATCTAGTAAGTCGACTAGGTATACGAAAAATAAAGCTCTTTTAAGTTAGTAGAGGCGACGACGATAGTATCTAAGTCTTAGTCCTCGTTAGCGATAGTAAGGTACCTACTATAGTAGTTAGTAGTAGCGTTAGTAGTATACGATAGCTATAGAAGCGTTAAGGTAAAGTAAACCTTTAGTTATCTTTTTAAACGATAACTAAAACTTACGTAACTAAGCCTTACGTATAGACCTCTAATCTTAATAGTAGTTACGCTACTACGATAAGATATATAATTAGACTACTTTTACGCCCTAAACGATCTCTTCTTCCTTATTAACTATTAATTAGTTACTATAGAGCCTTACTTCTATTAAGTTCGGTTTTTATCTTTCGTTACTACCTAGTAACGCTATATAGCTATTTATATACGTAAGTAGTAACTAATATAATAGAAAACTCTTTAACTAGTTACGCGTTTAACCCTCCTCGCTATTTAAGTTACTCGTTACTAGTTACGCGCCTTATATTACTCTAAGCTACTAGTACGACTAATTAAAGACGTTCTCTTTCTCTATCGCGTATAAAGAATAAGACTTCCTCTTTCTAGCGTTCTTTAACGCCTAAACGCTTATTAAGACTAGCGCTTTCGCCTTCTATCTCGCCTATTCGAAGTCCTATATAAGAACTACCTAGATAAGATTCTCTAAAGAAACGACGAAAGATAGCTTCTTTAAGTTCTATATAAGATATAGCGCTCGCTCGTACTAATTACGAAAGCTCTCTCGTTAGTTTCTAGCTTTTAAGTAGACCTCTTACTAGTATAACGAACCTTAATAACGCTACTAAAGCTATTCTATCGCTAGAAACGCTATAAGAATAAGAGGAGAGTATCGACTTAGTACTTAAGTAAGTTAAGAAAGTAAATAATAGAATAAAGATTAGTATATTTAACTTCTTTAAACGCCTCTTAGCTAAGATTTTACTAAAGTACCTTAACGCGTAGAGCGTAAAGCGCGATAATATAAAGAAGATACGCTAAGAAAGCTAAGACTTAGTAAATAAGAGAAACTTAATCTAGTAGTAGCTATATATAGAGTTTAGGTACGAGTAGAATTTCCTCTTTCTTAACTAAGTCTTATATAATAAAGAGATACTTAGGAACCTTTATTAATAGTTAAATAAGTATAAAGGCGTCTTTAAAGAGAGCGAGCCTAAAGACTAGATCTTCTTAGTATAGTAAAAGTAAGATCGTTTCTATTAGTAAGTAGCGAATATATTCTCTCGTAGCTAGTATTTTTAGCTATAGAGAAGTAAGAAGACTCCTAGCTCGTAGAGCTTAGGCTTTATTAATATAAACTTAGATAGAAGACGCTACTAGAATAAGTTTAAGAAGAAGCTCTTATAGGTTAACGTCTTTAGCTATAAGATAAAAGAGGCACGCCTAGAGGTAGGCTATAAGCTTAATTAGTATAGATTTATAGTTAAGCTTACTAAGAGAGAGCGTAAAGGAGAGATCTTCGAAGAACTAACCTACGTATTCTTAGTAGTAGAGAAATAGCTCTTAATATCCTATAGACTATTACTTCCTCTTAGAAATCTAAGATCTAATAGACGACCCTCTTCCTCTATACCTAAGAGCCTATCCTTATCTAGTCCTACTCGAAACTCTAGTTAAGAAGGAGAAAGAGAAGGTAATTTACTTACGACCTTAGAGCCTCGTCCTAGAGGTTCTATATCGCCTAGTACTATATAGAGGCTAAAAGCTTAGTTAGAGAAGTTAACGCTAAGCTCTATAAAGAAGCCTACGCTCGTCCTTCGTAAGAGTAGAAGGCTTACTAGAATTTACGTTAAAGAAACTATTATTAACTCGATCGAAACTTCTTCTATACTAAGTACTTTAGGTAATAGCGATCCTATATAAGACTAAGTTTTATCTACGATAGAGCTACTACTAGGTCCGTAACGTCTATCGCTAATCGTACTAGAAGATAATAGTAGAATTAAGCTAAAGAGCGACTTAGAGCCTAATCTACGTTACTAGGCTTATATAAAGGATAGTATTACTTCTAAAGTCTACTACTATATAATCGTTAGTAGAGCTCTTAAAGAAGTCGATAATATCTAGAAGAAGAAGAAAGTAGCTAAGAGCTACGCTTTAATTAATATTCTTTTATACCTTAGCTAGCTTCTTTATAAAGAATATATAACTAAGATAGGTAATACTATAGGTTTAAAGCTACCGAAGATAGCTAACGTAACGTATACTCTCTACTAGCGTATTATTTAGATAGGTAGTATAGCCGATCTCTAAGCCCTTATCGCCTAGAATACTTAAAACTAGATATAGTTTAAGCTAGAAACGAATACTTTCTTCTCTAAGCCTATAGGACGTACTCGTCGTAGTAAGAAAGGTACTAATACTTAGGAACTAGAGAACAATATTAACGCTCTAATATATAAGGTAGGTAGAAGCTACCTTAGACTCTTTTAGTTCTCTACGACCGAAGTAGACTTAAAGGTTACTTCTAACGTCTATTAGAAGGCTTAGGAGCTCTTAGACTATAATAGTAATAAGAGTACCTAGACCGATTATAGCTTCCTCTTTTATTCTTCTTCTATTAGAGGCCTATTTTAGATCCTAGACTCTTTACTCGAAGCTATACGATAGGAGTTTATAGTATATCGATAGTATAATATAGCTATTAGTTAGTATAGCTAGTCTCGTAGTATATAGTACTTACTATCCTAATAGCTTCTTTACTAATATCCTTTACTATAGCTATATTAGCTAGTTACTACTCTATATACGACTATTAAATACGTAGCCTACCTATCTACTACCTTTTATATCTTCGATAATAAGGCTAGTTCTAACTACCCTAATAGCTTCTAATATATCGCTTTAAACGAGAATATATTACTTAAGGAGAAGAGTCTTAATTAGGTTTAATTTACGATCTCTCTAGACGATACTAGCGATAGAGGACGACTTTTACTAACCTCTAACGCAGCTAGTAATAAGCTCTTTAACCCTAAGGAGGCGAAGTAGCTAGCGAGGCGTATTATCTCTAATAAGTAAAGCTATAGTATAGGCTTTATCGAGACTATAGCTCTAGTAATTACTAACGATATAAAAGCTAACCTTAATCTTAGTTAGAAGAATCTTTATACTAAAGTAGGCTCGCTAGTTATTTTATACTCCTACCTTCCTTAGTAGTATACTCGTATAGACGAAGAGTATTATATAATTCTAATAGTATTTCTAGCCTACTCTAATAGTCGTACGTTAGATAAGCTACCTAATAGTAATTACGTTAACGTTCCTACGATCTATACTATATATCTCTATCGCGAGCGGATACCCTTTATAGCTTCTAGTACTATATACTCTATACGAGCGATAAAACCTTTCGCTATAGAGGTACTATTAACTAGCCTAAGCCCGGTTTCTAATACTTTAGTAGGCCGAGTTCTATAGGTAGATTAGATAGTAAGTATAGAAATTAAGAAGCTCTTTAGTATAAGTAAGGAGGAGTTTAAGGTCTATATAGCTAAATAGTAGACTATAGCTAAAGCTTAATTCGATACTACCTACGCTATAGCTATAGATATTAAGAAGTATATATTTAGCGAAGCTAGCTTTATAAGCGTAGATAGTAACTTAGAAGTAATAGTATCGAAGAAGAGAGAGGCTATTTCTAAGAAGATCTCTAAGGATATAGTAGAAGAGTAGTAGCTAGCGAATAATAATCGGATCTAAGAAAGTGTTTTTAGTAGTTATTGTTAGAAAAGGTAACTATTTAATAGGCCTCTAATTAAAAGTTTAATAGACTTTAATAGAAAAACTAGCTAGTTTTAAGTAATTCTAAGTAAGATCTATAGGTAGTTAGGTATCTAGTTAGATACTAAGAAAGAGAGGATTAGTAAGGTAAAGGCCTACCTATATACTATACTTAGTAGTTTTAGTATAAAAGCAAGGTAGTAGCTCGTTTCTAAGATAGTAATATTTACTCTACTTGATTAATTTAATATCCTACGGTCCTAGTATAGGCTCTTAGTCCTAGGACTACTAGTTTAAGCTCGTTACTACTAGTTAATATACGTATTATAAGACTATTACTCTCTAAATAGGTCTTGTTCTATAATAACTACTCTTATACCTACCTAGAGGGTTAGTATTAGGATAGTTATTATCTATTAATATATAAGAGTAAACTTTAAATTTAAGAGAGTAAGAAAATTACTAAGATATTTAGAATATATCGAAGCGTAAACTATATTATTTATATACGTCTACTAAGTAGGTCGTATAGTACTTATAAGTAAAGAGTAAGAATCTAACTATAGCCTATATAGGCGCGAGTAGAGTATAAGAGGCGTAGGTAGAGAGTAGGTAAAACGCTTATATATCGTCTATAGAGAGCGCGTCGTCGTTAGCGTTTCCGTCGCTAGTAACGCTCTCTACGTCCTTATCCTTATCTTTCTTCTTATTAGACTCGGCGTTAGACGAGAGGTTCTCCTCCTAGTTACTATTTTTAAAGTAGGTAGCTACTATAGTAGCGTCGAAGATATAGCTAGAGGCGCCTACTAGGTAGTTAGTCTATAAAGAGTATTAGTATTATAGAAGGATCGTATAGAAAAAGTAGATATACCTTATACTATAGCTTAAATATAGCTACTATAAAGTTAGACTAGCGCTAGGTCTCTACTAGCGTAGCGATAGATATCGTACTAGTCGCTTATAGAGCGAGCGCGCTCGCCTTACGTAGTATATCCTAGCTACCGACTATCTTACCCTTATTACTAGTAAAGATCTTCTTAGAGGTCTTAATATAGATATAGAGGTTCTTTAGGCGACGCTTAGTCTATTTCTTATATATACCGTCTAGGAGAATCTCTAGCTAGTAGTAGTAGTAAAGTACGTAGCGCGCCTACTACTTAAGGTTACTATTAGTAATATATTCGTAGAAGTAGTATTAGCGCTTATAGCGCTAATACTTAACCTTCTAACTAGGCTTTATAACCCTATTATACGTAGGTTCGTCGTCTATATATAGTCTATTAGTAGGCGAAGTATAGTTAAGAAGCGTTCGAAAAGCTATACTCTTATAGCTATACTTAATATAGTAGAGGTAGATATCGATATTACTAGTACTACTAATATTACCGATTATATATAGTAGGTAGTTAGAGACTACTTTAGGCGTATACTTCGAAGGTATTATACTTACGTTAATAGTATAGTTATAGTACGAGTAGACTACCTTACTAAGAATATAGAAAATATTATATATATAGAGAGAAAGTCTAAGAGAGAGTTAGAAGAGTTTTTAAGAATACGCTCGAGCTACGAATTATAGTCGCTATAGTAAGGAATATATTACTATATAAATATAATATATATAGTAACTCTTTACTTCGTAGCGTAGATTTATATAATACGCTAAAAGTTCGTAGATATAACGCGTTAGAGACGCGATAGGTATAGAATATATAAAGTATATTATAAAGACTAAATAGGAAGCCTAGAATATAATCTATAAAGTAAGAGTATCGCTAAGAGTAGCTCTCTTAGAGAGAGGAGATAGTTATAAGAGCTAGGTAAGGTTAAGGTTAGACCTATCTTAGGCTCGTAGGCTTAGCGTATAGTATAATTATAGTATACGTATATATCTAAAAAGAGATAAGAATTAGTCTTATAATATCCTAATAGTCTTATTAGGAAAGCGCTCTATATATTACTATATACCTCTTTTATAGATAGAAGTAGATTACGTACTAGTAGATTTCTAAGAAATACTCTTAACTAATTATTTTTAGATCTAAGATAGAGATAGGTTACGTACTAGTAGATTTTTAAGAAACGCTCTTAACTAATTATTTTTAGACTCTATTTTTAAGAGTAGGTTACGTACTAGTAGATTTCTAAGAAACGCTCTTAACTAATTATTTTTAGATCTTGTTTTTAGAAGTAGGTTATATACTAGTAGATTTCTAAGGAAAGCTATTAACTAATTATTTTTAGACTCTATTTTTTTTCGAAGAGTAAGATAGACCTCGTAAACTCGGTCAATTATTTTTAGACCTAAGATAGAGGCAGGTTACGTACTAGTAGATTTTCAAGAAACGCTCTTAACTAATTATTTTTAGACTCTATTTTTAGAAGAGATTTCTAAGAAACGCTCTTAACTAATTATTTTTGGACCTTGTTTTTAGGAGTAGGTCACGTGCTAGCAGATTTCCAAGGAAAGCTGTCAACTAATCATTTTTGGACCCTGTTTTTTTCGTAGAGTAAGATAGACCTCGTAAACTCGGTCAATGAGCTCAAAATTATCAGTCTTGGCGTGCATGGGCGCCAAGTCTAATGAGAGGTGCAGCGAGCTGTAAACACGCCATGCAGCGAGTGGAAAGCCGGTGGCATCCGAATTCCTGCCGAATAGAAGGATATGCCGACATTTAGCGCGACATCTGACATATCATCCAGGAAGCTGGGACTCCGAATTCCGACCGAACGACATGGTAGCCTTATGCCAAGTTATCTTCATCACATAGCTACTGTATTGCCATCGATGACTGCCGCACAGCGTTCTTGTAAGAGCTATACCATGCCATCTCAGACGGCGCTCGCAAACGAGGCGTCCTTCCGGGAGGCATTGTCGCTCCTCAAAGAGGTTGAGGTTTGCGGAGCTGAAGATGATGAACCAGATCGCTGCAGCAACTTGCATCTCGCTGCAGCAGGTTGCACATTATGGGGGCTTCAGCTTGTCTGGTCCACGATATTTGCTCGAGGGACGGTAGGACAGCCTATCAAGATTCAGAAGCGTTGCACTGACCAATGGCTAGGCATACCTCAGTCTCATCGGAATCCCAATGTCCGTATCGGCTTTGCTTTGGATCTCTGGACCGTTATCTGGCATGATAGTGCAGCCCATACTAGGCGCGATCAGTGACTCGTATGAGCCCAAGGTAGCCGGACGCAACAAACGCAAGCCATTCATACTTGGAGGCGCAATAGCCACAGCGATCTCGATGACTGGACTCGCATGGACCCCAAATATTGTTGTATTCCTTGAGCAATTCTTCGGACGAGAGTACGAGACTACGTTGCTGATCGTCAACGCCTTCGTGTGGGTCTGGTCTTTGAGTATTTCTGTTCAGCCTCTGCAAGGCGGAGTGCGGACGCTCTTGCATGAAGTGTGTTCTAAACGCGCACAGTCACGCTTTGCAGCATGGCAAGGTGTTCTGGTTGCATTCGGTACGGTCTGCGGATATTTCCTGGCTTCAGTGCCTATTGGAGGCCAGTCCGGCGCATGGCAGGAGATCTGGCGATTTCAGAACCTCAGCGCTTTGGTAGCGGTGGTGTTGCTGCTATGCTCAGCGATCACTGTGGCATGTCCCTATACCACATCATACAAGAAGACAACGCCATCAGCGGCGAAGACCAGCTGTACTTCGTCACTGACGGGTGCGCTACAGCGGAACATGGACTGCTTAAGAACGCTGCCGCGAACGGTACAGCTCACGCTGCAAGTCCAATTCTTCTCATGGCTAGGCTGGTTTCCAGCTTTGTACTACCAGACGGCGTGAGTCAGAGTGCTGAGTGCTCGATCTCAGTGAAGCAATACTGACCGCACCCAGGTATCTGGCCGGTTTGTACAAGTCCACTCGCCGAAGCGGCAAAGCAGTTACGCAAGACGTCGCAGAACAAGCTGCCTTCGACTCAGTGCCATTCACAATTGTCATGTTGAGTACCGCTATTGCCTTAGCATTGGCGTCCGAGTGGCTAGATTTCTCTGCGAAACGAGCCAAGACCAGAAGTACGACTAATTCACTAATTATGCTGGTTAATCTGTGGCTCGCGGGACACGTGCTCTTTGCGATCGCGATGGTTCTGTGTCTATTCGCACAGAATGAGTGGCAAGGCGTTTGGCTCTTTGCGCTCATCGGAGTACCTCGGGCATTGTCGACTTGGGCACCGTTCGTGCTGGTGGGAAGAGAAGTGACCGGCTCACAGTATGCAGGAACTCTGACGAGTCTGCACAATGCTGCCCTGTCAGCACCACAAATTCTAGCAGCAGGACTGTGCGGCGTACTTTTCATGCTGGTCAAACTACTCGCCTGGGATGGCCAAAACCAGACGAGATGGGCGATGCTCGTGGCCTGTGTCTCGGGAGGTCTAGCAACGTGGAGGAGCTGGCATCTGCGGCACGAAGTGATGTCTCAAGTGTAGCCTCTCAGAATTGACATCCATTGTTCAATGTGATCAAGTCTCGCACTAGTCAAGTAACATCTGTGGTACCACTCCCCTAACGTCCTGGTTTCGGAGCCACTACTGTCATACCGATGGCACAGAATCTAAAGCATATCGAATCCTGAAGCTTCAGACTGGAACTTCGATGGTACACGTCGAATACCCAATGTAGCATTCCTCCACAAGCTGGCCCATGATCCTATGATTGTCGAGATTGAGTTGCTTGACACAATGCTCGGTATGTGCATACGCTCCGTGCTCGTCGTTGAGTGTCGTCTTGCCTTCTAAAGACCGATGGAGACGTTTCAGGACGAAGCCACAGTGGTTCAGGTGTTGTTCGCGGGTTGTGTAGACTCGTCTGTCGTGTTCGGTTTGCCCATCTGCACGCAAAGAGAGGCTATGCTCGTTTGGAACGCGGTTCGTGCCCTCGATGTCGAAGAAGAACGGAAATGGCCCATGTGCACGCTCCGAACTAAAGAGCCAGCTGCGATATTCGGACTCAGTGTAAGGATCAAGGCATTGTGGTGCGACCCAATTATTGGCTAGTAGGTCAAAGACACAGCCACGAGCCTTCGCGTCGCTGGTAGAGTTGCCGCATGTCAGAGTCTTGCTTTCGTATCGGCTGCTTGGTTTAGGCAAGTGCCAGGAACTTTGCCAGCCGATCGCAAACAGGATGCAGACGCATAGTACGCAGGTGACAAATTGTACAAGCTCGCGAGCCTTGGTGTTGCGAGAACTTTGAGGACTTTCGTAGGCTGTTTGTCCCACGTCGCCCTCCTTGTTACCGTCTGTAAGAGATCTTGAAGACTCTTCCGACTTCTCAACAGGACAGTATATGGCCGGACTGGACTTCATCCACTTGAAGGACATTGCGAAGGTTCTCTGGGTGGTCGAAGCGTTCAATGCTCTTTGGGTTGTCGGCAGAGTTTGTTCTTGCTGGTAGAGTCGTGGTCTCCAGATATGAAGAGGAATGGAAGAAGATGCCTAGGGGCTGTGAGCATAGATCTCACGCATGCTACTGCTCGCGCCGAGTAGCAAGTCCGGCGTCACTACCATGTCGAGACGCATGATCCTTGACGGCTTCGGTCTCGGCGAAGATAGGTGGTGTGACCCCAAGACTGCACGATCCAGAGTTCCTTTCGACATCATGTGCCTTACAGATACGTAGCCTGGACGCCGTGATGTTCAGAGCGAGGCCGGGATATAGGTAACACTACTGCCTGCCCGTCAGGACACCGGCATCAAGATATGTCGGCACAAAGGATGTTTAGCTCCAGGCTGCAAGGTCTCCGTTCTACATGCGTCGATCTTACGACTGTGTGTCATGCTGATCGAACAGGCACATCTTGTCAGTAGGCTCGCAAGGCCGACCTTTGAGTCGTCATTGGTCAGAGTGGTGTGTAGCCCTGTGTTGACGGCACTGCGCTATGGCATCCTCGGTCCAGTCGGGCTTCTCAGCTTGACCGTGGAAGACTGTGCCCTTTGTCGATTGAGGCTATGCATCATCATGCTGCTACATTGAAGATGACAATGATATTGATTTCTCCTTGCAAAAGCCTGAAGTGGACGACCCGTGGCTGGTTTGGACACTAGCAAATGTGGTGGGAACTTGGCATTGGACAGATTCGTCCCACATGATTTTGACTATAGCATGCATTTGTGCGAATTCTTGCGCAACAGTGAATATACTGGATACAACAGTGCAATGTCAAGCTCCGTAGCAGTAGACTCACGAATTGTTCCGAGACTAGCAGACCGAATGGCCTTTTGCCCACGATGACTACGCTGAGTCGAAGCTCGAAGAAGTCAAACCAACACAGAGCACCAGAAATGGCCACAAACATATTCTCACCAGATGATGCGTAAGGAGTCCTTCTCAGTGAAATCGGGGCGCTTTGAATATAGCACACCTTCCAGGTTGACGTGATTTCGCTCTGGCACGCAACATCGGCGAAACCTGCTGCTGCAGTCCCCCGCAAACATGCTGAGAGTCGGTTCAGTCGCGTTGTGCTCAAGGCAAAGCCACAGCTATCGATGAAGAGCAGCCTCTCATGCAGACGAAGACGTGCCAATCGAAGCGTACAAGGCAAGGAAGACAGAGATGCCAGTGCTTTTGCCTTGGACAAGCTGCTGTCACCCTAGCCTGTTGCACGGCAAACAACGTTGACGGCAAAACGAAGCCGCTGTCATTGAGTCCTGGGGCATATCGCGTGAGTGCTATAGCATTACGCACTATGATCAGTAAGGCGAGAGCTTCACTGATATGCCTGAGACGTTACTTGTCTCCTGCAAATGTCTTTGGACTGACTCTGATTCCGAGGAGACTGCTCCTTGAGCTATAATATCGGCCACGAGTTGGACGGAAGTTCAGCTACTCGGCATGCCCAGTCTATGTCTCTAGATCTCGGATCCTACTTTTCATGCCTAGTATGCCGCCCGAGTCCTTGCTCTTCCGAGAAGATCAACATTAGGCTGCAAAAAGTATGATGAAGAGAACTTGCTTCACAACGAACAGTTGCACTGAGGGAGACAGGGATCAGTAACGACTCGAATAGTGTCTCAAGCTTGACTGTGGGTCTAGTTAGCGAGCAAGGCGCAGCAGGCGTCACACCACGACGTCGTGTTTCAGGGTGCTTGGCGCTAACTGCCAACTTCATTGACCGAGTTTACGAGGTCTATCTTACTCTTCGAAAAAAAACAGGGTCCAAAAATGATTGGCTGAGAGTGCGCCAAAAAAAAGAGCGGGCACGTGACCTAATACCCTTAGCATGTATAGACTCTTCACTCCTATTTGTAAACAAATCGTCCTTCTATACTACCGCCCTTTGTAACGTAAATCGTTACCTTCGTTATCGTAAGTTAAAGTAGTTAAAGAGGAAGAAGGTCAAGTAGGGCTATAGTACGCGTGCGTAGGAGGAAACCTTCCGTCTCTCTACTACGAGGGACGCTGTCTAGCGTGCCGAATAGCAGGAAGTATACTCTTTCCGTTATAGATAGTAATTTACACTTTATAATAGAAATCATAGCCTACTTACAAGTTCGTAGGAAGCCGTAGCCACTCGTACGTAGAGACCGACATCATCCGCCGACGAGATACTAATCTAGTCCCTATTACCCCTGTAGCCTACTATAAAGGTGTTGTTACTTGCTAAGACGCGGAGGCTATCACGTGCGCGGCGCTACGTAGTTCCGAGTCAACAGGGTCAGATCTTTGCGTGTACGCGACAGGGACCTTGTCTTCAGCCTTGATTGCTAACAACTTTGAGCATGTGCGTTGTATACACCAACTGTGACCAACGCCTTCGAGCATCACCAGGACTCTCCGCAATCTAATATTCACACTCGCCACGATGAAAGGACTCTTCCCGTCAGCTCAGCTTGGTGCAGCCCATCTCAACGCCAAGAAGTCAGGAGCTCGTTCCTCCACTAAGACCTGCCAACACGATCTGCCATTCTTCTGCTCAAGATGTGGGGAGTCGGCAGATGAGAACAGCATAAGCTCAAATACATGGCTCGCCACCTGGGCAAGCCTATTCTGCTTCGTGATCATGTTGGCAGCGTGTTACGCCGTCCAAGAATTTAGAAAGTCCTGGTCATATCAGTGGCCTCATCACCGAAGCCTAGAGGGCTACACTATCGCGATTGCCATTGGAACCTTTGTCGCCAGTGCCATAGTTCACGTGGTGGTCGCACAAAAAGCCTTTGGCATGTCGCTTCGACGGATGATTCTCTGGACTGCGAACTTGGGCGGCGGTGCAGGCATGTTCATGACCCTACTCTTACAACGAGTAACGCAGAATTGGATCAAAGACTGGCTGCTGATAGTCCAATGTATCATGTGGGGAATTCTTGTTGCTCTCTTTGCGGTCTCTTCGTTCGAGGCTGTACGTTTGGGGAGTGAAGCCTTTGAGAGGAGACAGCCGACCCGGAAAGATCTCTACGAGAAGGAGGGATCACGATACTGATGACGTCGCTTTACTTCACCTGGTGTGTGGGTATGGCATCGACATCATCGCTTGCCATGGCTGGAGACGGAACGCTTTTTGTCCCGAAGCCAAGCGCACAGAAAGACAGATCCGGAGGGAAAGTGCAGCAACTGGGAGTAAACCAACAGCAAGGCAGGGCTTCGCCATATAACCGATGAAATAGCCACCAACGGCCTCCAACTCGAAGACCAGGCTTCCACTGTGCAAAAGAGAGCATGATTCTCAGCTGTCGTTACCATCTGTGTCAGAATTCCATTCAAGTCTCTCCGCAACTGAGCAAGCTGAGGATACTGGTGGCTTCGCACTTACCAGCATAGCGTTTTATATGTTATGCAGAGACACTAATGCGGAGAGAAATCACTTGTCGAAGTCATAACTCGATCCAAGTCTCTCAACAGTATCTCGGTGTCATCTTGTCATCGTCTCTGATCCAAGTAGCGGAGTGCTTGTCAGTTCTCAGAAAGACATCGATAACACTACCCGGCTTCTGGTGTCACTACAGCACCTCCCACTATGCCTGATAGTAAATGATGCTTTGCGCCCGGGCGACATTGCTGTCGACCTGCTGAACCTACTACCGATCGCCCGTGAGAGCCATCTGGCTAAGTTGAACAAAGCTCACACCCACAGCACTTACATGTCTATGCGAGACCTCGTCGAAGTCAATGCGGTATCTAAGTATGAGCCTGATATGGACTGGATGCCTCGAGTTCATGAAGACCTCAGAGTCTATGGCCCAGATCGGTAGGACTCATCCGACATGTAGTCTTCCATCAGCCTAGAGAAAACTAGCAGCGTGGTCTCGGTACGTGTACCAGGGCCTCCATTACCAGTGCTGCTCCTGGATGACGACTTGAAGGACTTGGAAGGCCGCGTCGACACGTCATGCAAATTGTCGACAGGCGCTCCACCGTTCAACACGCAGAAGGTCTCTACAATTCGCTTTTCCCCTCCCCTGGGTTGTTTCTGAGGATTCTCCATTACGGCGCGAATAGTAGCGCAGAGACACAGAGTGACTGTCAATAAGGACATTAGAGCTAGTCGACCCGAAAGCCATTCGGATTCTCATGCAAATCGCGTCAACGACAGAGGAAACAGCGCGAGTTTTCGACCGACTCTACCCCTCTATGTTGGCGCGGTTGCAGCTGTGCGAAAGGTCCTCATCATTCGGTGCCAGCTATCCTTCTCGTTCAGGGCCATTATCCGCGCTCACGAGAGCGAATCAGATCGAGGTCGTGCTGGACACAGTATCTGGAGACTGCCCTTACCTATTTGCGAGCAAAGTTTGCTCACCTGCTTCGTAGTCGAAGACATTCATGAAGCTGACGTGTGAAGGACGAGACTCTTGACTTGTTCAACATCGGTTCACGCCGAACAAGCTTTCCGAGCAGCATGCCACCCTCTGTACCATGTAAAAGGATTTGGACGACCGCAACGACACATCGACTGGTGCACGGACCAACTTCACTTTTCTATCAACAACTCGATTACAAAAGTGGAAAAATCTGCGAGCAACGACTGAAACACACCGGATTCGAACACAGAGCCTTGGAGTAGTATGCGGCGATACTGCAAAACATTGAAAGGGCAAAAGACAAACTGACGCAGGCTCTTAAATGTCCTCGGCCACTGTAGTTGATCTGACCATTTCTTAACCAATTTGTCTTGGTCAGCAAGCTTCTAGTCATCATATATACGCTCAAATTGCACAGACCCCTACCCACCTAAACCAGCTAATGACCGACAGACACGTTCCCTCCTCAAACGGCAGCTGTTGCCATGCCATCTTTTCGAAACGAGAGACTGCCGGTACAGCCCGGGCTTGCATTATCGTCATTGAGACAGATTAGTTGCAGAGCAGTACACTTACCTCGACCTCACCGGCGACCTCACTGGCGACCTCACTTCCAACGTCACTTCCAACGTCACTTCTGATTGGATCTACATGGCTCGACGAATGAGGCGTAGTCAGACACAGATCTCTCCTTCATCGCAGATGAATCCACTCAACCGAGAGACGGACCACAGTCACGCCGCTGACCCAATCCTCCGCGCCACATTTCAAAATATTACAAGCTCCGATAAGCGCTAGATTATGCACCACAGCGTCAACGTCCCACGAATCATCGACATTCTCCAACACTTTGGCGTGGGCAAAGTCAACCAGGTAATAGGGGATATGTACTCCCAGAATCTACCGTTGCGCAATGTCGTTGAAAACGGCCTGTGGGGAGATATCGGTGCACTTAGAGCAATAGGTGGCGACCTTCTCATGCACAAGGCTCGTCAATATCTATGCTTCGTCACGGACGAAAGCGATCATGATCTGGCGAACAACCCACGAATCACCAACATCATTGACCACTTCCTGCAGGAACTGGACGATCTACCGGTCACTTGGCGCACTGCATTCGACCCTCTCCTTGAGCATCATGTTGGACTCTCTTTCCAGAGTCTACCACAGCCATTTATAGCAGAGTGGACTCCAAACACTATCCCTCTACGGAGGCCTGTCAAACAAATGTCGCTCTGCACTGGACCCTTGGTCCTCGCGTTGCAGAGTCTCATGCACACCTCATGCAGTTGCAGCGGTAGCTATCGGTAGATTACGACGTCAATCATGCTCTGAGAGCTGATTAGCGCTGCCCCATCCAGAGAGAAGACCACGAAAGAGTGACGCGACAAGATTGCAGAGATGTTCAACGCAAAGATCCCATGCCCACCAAAACCACGTCGACGTTAGCACGACCCAGTGGGTTAGTATCCGCCCCAGCATCGAGCCCTATATCATCCAGATACTGCCTCAGTTCGGTGTTGGCCAGGAGCAAGATGAAGCACCAAGTATTCGGGCATCACTGCAAGCTTGGACACCTTTTTCACATCCTTCGAGCCGCAGACGCAGGTGCCGCGGTCGCTGGAGATCCTATTGCTGGCCTTGTCTCCAATGCTGTTTTCCATCGCCGTCAGTAACGTGAGCTTAGTTCGACCAGGCCCAGCTTGAAGGTTCACGACAATTTGCGAGGCAGGGACGAACATTTCCGCCCTGTCAAGACCACAAGTTAAACTGGTGCAGGTGAGTGTTTCGTAAAACATGCCAATGGTAATCTCTGCAAGGCACGTAACGCCCTCATCAATGGACATTGCCCCCATGTGTTGCATAGCAGTGTTGTAAATGCTGTCCGTGTCTGCATTTCGCATTGCCGCATCCGCACTGCGTGGTCCAGGCCTGAAATCCATTCCATCGAAATCTGCGAATAACAAAGCCAGAAGATCTTGGAGCCTGCTGAAAGTCTCTGCGGCGTCGGACACGCCATTCATAGACAAGTCATTACATACCGTAGCCAGACTGGAAAGCGCATTGATGATGGGGTGCTCTGGCACATTGTTACCGGGCGCCTCGTCAAAGACTGCTACCAGCAGAGATCTCGCTCCGAATATAGCAGAGCGGCATCTCTGGTACACGGTGTCCGGAGACGCTTGTATATCGCTGCCGAAGAAGAGTCTGCCGCCCCAAGGCCCAGTCCGGAGGGAAGACCGCCAGTCCGCCAGAAGAGGCTTTTGGCGAAGTGGCTCGATTGTAGCGAGGAACTGCAACCTCACGAGCAAGCTCACTTCCAACCTCATATCCGACCACACTTCTGAATGGCTTTACATGGCTCGCTCAACGTGGTGGGTGTTCGCTCGTATTGGCGTTGACAATGTCTCGGAGTCGAGATGATTGGCAGACTACGTTCGATGCAGAGAAACAAAAGCTGTGAGCCATGCTCGCTGACATCAAAAAGTATGAGCATCGCTCCAGCATGCGCAAACCCTCACATTCACGAGATGGATGCGCTTCCGTCACTTTTCGTGGACGCCAAGCCGGCAGTCTCGCCGTCCCCGACTGTGGTGCTTTAGGCGGGCATGCGAGAACCAGCTAACGAATGCCAGCACTATGAGCAAGTGACGACTCTTCACTTCATTTCAGTGAGCCTAATCGCCATTCCGTGCTATGGTAATCGTAGCCCTTGATATCGAATGGCGGTCGTTTGGGCTTGTCCTGCGCGCGGATGGGCAGATTGCACTGGAGCATGAGGTCGTCAGTATAGATGAATTGCTTTAGTGCAGGCTTAGTTGTCCCTGTTAGCCTTTGCAAGTCATCCAGAGTGGGCACGACTGTGGCAAGATCAATAGGAATCGGCCACTCGACATCATGTTCGTGATACACTTTGTCGCTGGCGATGTAGAAGGCTTTCCCGGCCATGCTGTCCACGTACTCTCTGTTGCTTCCCTTGCTGCCGAGAACATATTTCCTATTCTCTGGCTTGGACGTGATCGACTTTGCGAACCTTGGCCGGGCCCGAATTGATACTGTCCCGAGCCATGTCTTTACGCATTACGACACACCACGGCAAGGAAAGCGACGTCGTCTGAGTCATGCGTATTGTTCAAGTAGCAGAGAAACGTGCACCCAATGTTGCGTCTTTTGCGCCGAATGTGGTCTGTATCATCTTATTTCCCTTGTGCAGCAGTTCGCTAAGATTGTACGTGACGATCGCGCATGTCACCTCAAATCAAGATAGAAATCCTCCCTTTGTCTACAATTATTCCAAGAGCACGGAAGTCCAGCCTTGATGCGTTCAGGTGCTTTCGCTTCACACTCTCGCATTCTGAATTTTCAATGGGTGATCGTTTCTAGCATGAAATACGGAATTGATGCATCCGCTTTCTTCCTCGCGCCGCACTGGCCTTTCAGCCCCGTGGTTTATGCCAGAGCTTCTCGTTTCTCACTGTTATAGACTTTTTCAGATGCCATACCTGTTTCCTGCGGTTCTGGGCTCTTGGCGTTGGCTCGCGGCTTCTGCTTCCTTCTTCTTTCTTCAGAAGTGCCTGAGAGTTCGCTTTCGCTGGCTCTCTCGGCTCGACTTTGGGCTCTGGATCCGCAGTATCGGTCTTGAGCAATCTCCTTCACGATCTATGTTGTACTAGTCCATATCCCAAAGTGCGCGGCGTTTTCGTTGTGCTTACTAGTGGGGAAGCAGGTGAGTAGAACTTGCTCGGGTTCAAGCCAGGTCGAGCTCTCTAGATCTCGTATCTCGCAAGCCCTCGGAGTTGTTCGCTCACGTTGGCACGATATTGGCTTTTGGTCGAGAAGCGTGGCAGCATAGACTCACACATATCGTTTCTGTAAAAGTAGTGCGATCAGCAGCATCGCCCGGTCGCTCTCCTTTCCGACTGCTAGTTTGGCGATGATCTCGATATTAAGAATGCAGCTGTGTTGCAGCGGAAATTGGTCGTGGGCTGTCAATCCCGATCGCTGGGATGTTATACCACCCATAGATATCGCGCTTGTGCTCGCTGGATCAAGATATTCCAGACGAAATGAACCTGTGAGCTCAAAGTCCATTTCACGTTCTCTGCTACCGGCGAACGTGATACAGATGCCCCTGTCGTCAGTAGTGCTGTTGACCAAATCGAGCCAGTGACCAGAATTGAGATATCTGCTCCTCAGATATAGCTTCTGGAGGGTTGCAAGTGACTTTGCTTTGCGATCGAGTGGCTACCTGGGCTATGTCATTCGCATCTCAGTTCCTTGGGGATCGCAGTGGCCCTGGCTCTCCATACATCGAGGGCAGCTTGACAGCATTGCGTCCATTAAGCAAGACATGTCAAAGACGCCAATGTCCATACTTGCAAAGAAGCAAGTGAGCAGAATTCTTGCCGGAACCCAGTAGATTTCGTCTCTTCGGGGTCCGTGTCTAGCGCGACCTCGTGGCTACTCGCTCTTATTAGCGTGGATGTCAAAGTCTTGACAGAGAGATCATGAGTGATGCCTCGATTGATTTTCCACGCCTTGTCTGCCTGTAAGAAATTTGATGATCCACTTTCACCTGATAGTGTGACCACCATGAAGTTTTGCAGTCGTCGTAATAGAGACCGCAGTATGGCTCCTCTGGTAAGTGATTCAATACTGTGCGTTGGTGCTAGGCGCGGCTCTCCGTACAGCCCGCAGTCCGAGTGAGCTACAAACTAAGGTCAACCAGAATCTTACAGTTCTTATTGTCCTTATGATGCAGCGACACCAAACCCTCTTCCACAACGTCTTCCAGCTTGATGCGTTTCGTGATCAGACGTCGAGGGTCCATCTTGCCTTGAGCGATCGCTTCGATGACTTCCGTAAAATCTTCTTTCGTATAAGCAATCGAAGACCTCAAAAAGAGCTCTTTCAGAGTCATTGGTAACGAGTGAAATGTCGTCGGTGAGGTGGAAACAAACAGATTGATGATCGTGCCTCGCGGTCGTGCACATGCTATCGCGGTATCCATGGTCGGTCCGACACCAGCACAATCGAAGACGAGGTCCATTCCGTCTGATCTTTGGAACGTGGTCCGAAGATCTGTGGGTAGATTTGACTCCATAGGATTGAGTGCTACGGCATCTGAGTCGATCTGCGAGATGAACTCTCTCCTGGCTGCCGAAGGTTCTGAAACTGCTATGCGTGTAACTCCCTTGGCTTTCAAGCCGACCAGCACAGCAGCTCCAACGGGTCCAGCTCCAAGTATCAAAGCCGTGGTTTGCGCCGTTAGTGATCCAGGTGCAAGTCCGATAGCATGCCACGCCACAGCGAGAGGTTCGATGAGGGCTAAGATGTAGCTGATTAGCAGAATCCCACAGATCACATGCATAGATACGTACCTCCAACATCACAATCAATCCCGTCTGGCAGCTTGAAAACCAGTTCCTCCGGTATCGCAGCGCCATCACTCATTCCTCCCGTCTTACTGTTGATGCCATAATATCCAGACTGAGAGCACGTATTCGTCGCACCAGCCACACAAGACGAACATGTCCCATCGTATATCGTCGGCATGACAGCAACCTTGTCGCCAACCTGCCATCATCTCATTAGCATCAAGCCCTACTCCCCATTTCTCCACCACCCAAATGAACAGAACAAAACAGAAAACCCACCTTCAACTCCCCTCCACACCCCTCCCCAACACCCGTCACAACGCCCGCAAACTCATGCCCCGTCGCCACTGGCAGCTTCGCGCCTGTAATCGGATGCGGCGTCTTCAGCGTATCTGCGAAGCCCACATCATGAAAGAAGTGCAAATCACTACCGCAAATGCCGCAGAACTTGGGCGCGAGAGCTATATGTCCTGGGAGGAGAGGAGGGTGAGGTACTTGCTCGATGCGGACATCGCCGGCGCCGTGGAGGAAGGCTTGGCGGACTGATTTGTTAAGAAGATCGTTCGTCGCCATGGTGTCAGGTAGTCTTTGTCGTTATGTGGTGAAGGCTACTATAGAGAGATTATGTTCTGCGTCCAATGTCTCTCACTCACCTTTGAGGAAGACCGCATATCTATAGCTTCACGATAGGTCGTCTCTCCCCGCCCTAGCTTGCTCACATGCTTTGAATGTGGTTCCATTTGACGCTGCTGAGATGGTGGGTGCGAGTCAGGATTGCGGAGCTTTCCACGTCCCGACTGCACATTTCTGGGTGCTGCGATGCATATACGTTGCCATGCTTGTGATGCCTGCGATGGTAGGTAGTGAGCATGGGAGCGGTTGGAAAGGAAGAAAGGAAGGCAGGGCAATAACGGAAAAGGGCCATCAAAGTCATCAAAGTTTCAAGGCGCTCGGCCGATTCATATCTCTGTACATAATTTATATGCACATTTATGCAAATGTCTCTATCATTGCATTATCTTTCCTCCCATTTGATCTCATCTGCACAAGTCTGCGATAACTTGCTGATCTACGCCTTGAAGTTGGTAGCAGGACCATTTGGTCGGTACTTGTAGCCTGGGAACTGGTCAAAGACACCAGTGTCCAGCTTTCCAAGCTCTGGGCAGCTCAGGCCGCCCACGATAGGACCAACATACTTGTTCACCAACGAAGTGAGTGGTGCCAAGTCGTTGAGCTCGTTTCTTGCAAAGTCTGGAATGGCCTGTTGCAGAAGCTGGAAGGAGAAGCAAGCAAAGTTGTCACCTTGGAAGACAGTCGAGGCAGACAGCACACCACCAGACACGTTGGCCACGTTCAAACCAGTGAAGGTGTTGACCTTGCCGGTGTTGCCGCCAAACTTGAGTGTTCGTGGGTATGCGAGGTATCCGATTGCGACGTCGCCAACCACGTCTTGTGCCTCGTAAGGAGCGTAAGAAGGACGACGGTACCAGTCTTCTGGCACGCGTTCTTGTCCTGGAAGCCACTTGAAGTTGCCTGGGCCGCCGCTGGTGTCGACGCCGAAGAAAGAGCGGAAGTTGTAGCCGTCAAGATATCCGCCTGGCTGTTCAGCAGAGTGGTTGCTCATGACTGTACACCTAATTAGTAATGATCGGCTAAGTACATTCGATGTTTCGGCTTACGGTTAATGACAAAGTTGTATGCAGCAGGCACAACAACAACGGTCGAGAAAGCTCCGGTGAAGTAGTATGGGTTGTTGGCAATCGACTCATCTTGGGCCTCCTCAAACTTGGCACGGAATTTGTCGAGAGTGTAGCGATCTGAGCCATCGTTGACTGCAATGTTGTACACTTGCTCGAAGCGAGTAACGTTGAGGGAGTGTGCATCCCCGTTGTTGATGTAAGCATCTCCACGTCCGATACTTGAATCGCCCTCATAAGCGTTGTGTGAGTAGGAGAGACCTTGGCCATTAGCCAGCAGAGGATTTGTGAGCAGATCCGTAGGAAGTGGGCCCCCTATGCTCCAGACACTCTCAACTTCGGCTGTTAGAAAGGCTTTTCACAGATCTTGGTATCTGTAACAGTCGGAGTATGACTTACCTGGGTTTCCAGTGACTGCAATAGCGTAAACGGCAAGCGCGGCAGAGATTCGAGGACCCAGGTTGTACAAGGCGCCCAGACCACTGACGGTCTGCTCGATGGAGGCAATACCATTGCGAGGTAGGTAGCCGTGGTTACTGGCAGCGTTCAGGCCGGGGCACGGGCCGCCTAAAAGTGACAAGTCAGTGGGTCTCGATTTCGCCGGGACACACTCAGGTGGGTGCTTCACGTACGAATGTCGCCTGGACCAGGCTTGAGCCACTGGTGCTCGCCACTGACGGAGACGAGTTGATCTTGATAGTCTATGTCAGCTAAATTCTGCTCGATCCCATTTCATACCACATACCCTTCTCATCGAATGTTGGACAGACACGAGTACCGCAGTTGGACTGGGCCTTGGAGATTCCAAGAGCATCTTCCTGGCGCTTAGCCAATGGATGGTTCTCGAGGTTCTGGTAGAGGGAAAGGACTTCTGTTGGAAGTCCTTCAACTCCTCTTCGCAGTCCAGGGAAGGCAGATGCGCCGAGAGCGCTGGCGAGGACGAGTGCGGTCTTCATGATGAGTGAGGATGTGCTCTGGGGAGAAGAAGCTGAGAAATTGATGCTGTGATGGTGACAGAGATCAGGTCGAGAGCAGAATACTTATAGGGTCTGTGAGGTAATCGTGTCGCTGCTTCCACGCTCACGCAATTGTGCTGATCAATGAACGGTATATTGATCGTCGCAAGAGACATGTGTTCGGCTGGTCGCAGGGCACACAGCGTCGCATTCGGGCCCCATGCAGAAGGACGATCTTTGCTGGTATGGTGAAGATTGAGCGCCACGTTCGGACAAGAGATCTCAGGGTGTGAATGCATTAGTGGCAATCCACTGTGAGGGCCGGAAATGCGTCAAGAGGCGTCGAGGAGCGCATTCGCCTCGTCAACAACCTGCAGGATGCCGCCATATTCGTGCTCCGAGATCCTATGATGAGGAGAGTCCGTCGATGCATAAGCGACCGCTCAGCTTGGTAGTCGAGCCACATGCTGTATGTTGAAAGTGCTTTCGCCGCTTTTACCGTCGTAGCTGCCATCACGACATCTGTGTATGCTTTCTCTCCAATTCCAGTCAGAAGGTCATTCCAGCAGTCAAAGGTGCCGGACTTCTGTCTCGTTCTGACTGATTCGGGGACAGACATACCACTCCGGCTTCTGATTTAAGAGCGTATACCTCTCAGAACGTGAAATGCTAGTTCGCAGCAAGGCACGCAGAGCCGTGTCTCAAGTCGTGCTGACCATTGGAACAGCGCACAGCAAGTCCTGTGAACAGCGTCTCCGCGCTAAAGCAAGCTTGTGCTCAAGCATAACGTCGACCCCCAAACCAATAGAGCTTGTATTCGCTGCGCTCCGAGAAAATACGGCTGAATTAAGCGGAAGCCTGCATGAGCCGCCGATCTTGCACCTGTAGATAATTGCTGGGATGGACTATTGATGGCGAATCCGACGAATGCAATAGAGCTGACACGGACCGCCAATGACTGAAAGTGAATTACCAGAGTAGTGAAGGAGCTGCAGGTGCTGTTGAGCCATATGGGTGTAGTGCCAAGCACAAAGAAAGCCTAATCATGGCGCCATAGGTGAAAAGTGCTCGCCAAGCACTCATCATGTTTGTGCAGACCACATCTTGCCCAGAAGCTTGGAAGTCTTTCCGAGAGTTCAGAAGACTGACGAAGGGTCTTGCAGGCATAAAGCCCGCGCGCACGCCATATCCAGGCTTATGACGATCCACGCTTACGCCGGTACTTAGAGATGGCTGCAGTGGTACTCATCTCTTGTATGTCGATCTTGCATGCTTTGCGTAACAGTTGCGCTGTATTGTTGTGGATGCACACAAATACGTGTTGCCAGACTGGTCGGCATTGAGTTGCATGTTGACCCAATGTCACCTTGGGTGTGGAGCCATGAGCCAGCTGCTTCAGTGTGTGGTGCCTCGGGTCGTCGCAAAAGCTGCTGGAATGCCTCGAGAGTCGATCATGCTGACGGTGGTGGCGAGTACGTTCTGCTCAGTAGCGGGCTTGAGAAGTCGCGGGGCGCGGTGGTCTCGTCAATGCGTGCGCGAACGACTATCGTAAGTGCAATGCTTGTGGCGAATCGCAAATCTGGGCGAGGTTGTAGCTGCGCTTCCGTCATGTTCTGGTCTGGTCTGGTCCTAGAAGCTGTCGTAGCAGAAAAGCGGGTTTGGAAGTCCCTCGACTGAAGAGTTTCTGGCGCTTGAGCCCAGAGCTTTCCTACACACTGCCCGGCCACTGAGCGCAATCATACAGCTATAAAGTCTACGCCTGCGTCTATGCAAGATTGTCCGTCGGACCACAATCATCTTACACTACCAAATACAGACTCGTAAGCAGGGCAGGTCCAACGAAAAGGCCAACCCAGAAGATCACATTCCCGAGCACCACCTTGTCCCTCAAGAACTTCGTCTTGCTAACCATGACAAGAGGCATTTGCAGCAACTGCATCGTAAATAAATAGCCCCGCACCTTCCTGAACAGCACAGCCATGCACAACTCATGCACCAGCGCGCTGAGGAGGAACGTGACGAACGTCGCACTCGTTCGAGACAGCCTGAATGCGCTTATACTGCTCTGGTAGACGTGCCGCAGCAGGAAGTTGTGTACAGGTCGGTTCCAATCACGCGCGTACTGGTCCCAAGTGACTGAGTTCCACCAGTCGCCATAGAAGCCTCGATCCGCGAAGCAAGTGAGCTCGGCGAGGACGTTGAGTATGCACTCCCAGATGACATACCACGTCAAAAGCTGCTCGATGAGCATAGGAAAGAGCATATCCGAGACGATGAATGGAAACTCTTGCCAGCGCTGTTCGAGTGTCATCCCTGCTTCTTTCATGTCGACCGTCTTTCGGACAAGTGGGTAAATGAAGCCCTGAGAGACGACCTGCATCACGCAGAGGACACCAAAAGTGGCCGTGGTCTTTTCGAGAACGTACCACCAGTTGATCTTCTCTTGACGAGGGTACGCAAGCTCGTAGACCAGTGTTGGCAAGCACACCCACTCGACTGAGTTATAGAGTGTCAAGTTATGTGGATAGGCATCTTCGTCGCTGTCTGCTTTGCCGCGCAGCTCCTTCTCGAGCTCCTGCAACTCGTTCTTGATGATGGAAACCATGAGCTCCATCTGTTCTGCAGTGAGCTTTTGACCTGACTCGATAGCTGATGCAACGGTAGCAACATCGGACTTCTCATCCTTCAAGTTCGTGGACGTCTTAGGCCCCATGGATGTGCGACGTTTCATGTTGGATCTCATGTGTGCGAGATCGACGCCGGAAGATAAAAAGTCCTTGCTCTCTATCGCTGGGCTTGTCGGTGGCGAGTGAAGAGGCTCCAGCCGTTCCAATTCTTCCAATTTGTCTTGAAGTAGCTGCTTGCGTTTGTGTACGCCTGACAGATAGCCATTGTAGAAGGCGTAGCTGTGCTGCTTCATGACGAACACAAGGCCGTGGAGGACCACAAAGATTGTGTGGGTCCATGGCCACTCTCGATAGTATGCGAATCCAATGACAGCTCCAAGGTATGCCGACTGCCATATGTTCTGGATGATCCAGCCAGACCTCGACCAGCTGATCCAATGATGCTGGATCAGCTTCTGGAACACATAGCCCTCTAGCGTTGCCAGACACATGATAAGATCGGTCACGCCCAGAAGCACCACATCTCGGCTCATCATGAGCTTGAGTACTTGATTGCCTCCGAGGATGCTCCCATAGTCCCTCCAATTGCGCAGCGCCACCTGAACGAAGACAAGAAACATACAGATCCAGAAGAGAGTGAAGAAGCCAAAGAAGGGACTCTCGGCTGACGCTGGATTCTGTCTGTCGAAAGTGGTGAACTGGCGAGTGAAGACTAGATCCCGGAAACGAATGCGTTTCTTGCCTCCCTTTTCTTCTTCCTCCCGCTCGAGTCCTTTGCGAAGGATTTCCTTGATGGCTGGATCATCTGCAGTGAGGATGTACCTTCCTTTGCGATCCGTTCTCTCCAGCTTGATCTGTATGCTGCCTCGCTTGCCATCTTTCGTTTGTTCTCGATCGACCGCCGCTGTGGTGGCATCGGTCATGGCTGCATTCGAAGGGCGCAGGCCGACGTCGAGGCTCTTTCTGCTATTAATGATGAGGGTATCTGGATCGACCTCCAGGTCATCGTAGTCATCGATGGGGTCATCATCTGAGACGGCAGAGTCTGAGGTGGAGCTTCCGTGAGCATCGTTCCTGCCATCCTTGCTGACATGCCGGGACTTCCTGCCCGTTGTATCGACTACTCCTTCCTGCTGAAGAGCCACGACCACGTTGCGTTCGAGTATTCCCGTCAGCTGTGTGGTGGCATCAAGAGTATCTTTGGCCTGCAAAGTAGGTCGTGTGCGCTCCTCACCTGGAGCCATGACGAGCTATAGCCAGCTACCAGGATGGCTTTTCTGGTCGGCGGCTGTGGTACCTGCGTCACAAGCGATGTCCTGAAACGCCGTGCTTTCTACGGAGCGGACCCAAAGGAGGTGGAGGACAAGGCAGTGTGCGTGTGCTATGTACAAATGGCCGTCACTGGTGCTGACACAGTCATCGTCGTGAAGACTGTTCGCACAGGCAGATGACCACATCTCATCACAGGCCGAGCTTTTGCTTCATCGTCGAGCAATGACGTCTGCTCCGGACCACCACGCTCCTTTGCATCGCGACAAACAACTGTCAACGCGCCAAGCTATGCTGGCTGCAGGGAGGAGTGAGATGTCTGCATACAGCTGGATGAGGCAGTGAGCTCCACGCGTACTGCACACGACCGTGCCGTGTTCGTGACATTCATCGCTGGCCGACTGCTGATGAAACGCGTAACAAGGTCTGAAGAATGAGGGTTCACTGAATTTCGTGGAGAGCCGATTTTCCGTCCCCCGCTATTCGACATTTTTCTCAAATTGACAAGAATAAATAGATTTCAATATTGCTGCTCAGGACACACGCTGTCGATCTTCCTAGTTGTCACACCTGCACAACCATGGCCTCTGCTCAGGAAGATCCCAACATGCAGGTCGACACCGACACCACCAACGACGAGATTCTGCTCGCGGCCACCAACCACGATCTGGAAGCATTGCAAAAGTTGCTGCGAACGGGCTCTGCACGCATTCAGGACCCAGACACCGGATTTTCGCCTTTGCATGCAGCGATCGCCTCCTGCGAACCAGATGACGAGTCCAAGGATGAGTCTGCGCCTGCGGGAGACGCTGTGCACGGCAATGCGCTGACAGAGGACTCGGCATTGGCTACCGTGCAGCTTTTGTTCGAGAACGGCGCCATCTGGAACGAGCTCGACAACAACGACGAGACTCCTGGCTGTCTAGCTCTCAGACTCGGTCTGAAGCAGGTCTATGATTCTATCGTCGCTGCTGGTGTTCGTGCAGAACTCCTCTTCAATAGACTTGACGAATATGCCCCGCTACCAGATGGAGGGGAGGATGAGGAGATGGAGGATGAGGAAATTACTGGCTTCGAGCCCAGCCCTGCTGACAAGTCAGAGACTAACGGTGCCACGAACGGAGAGGCATCAGTTGGCGTCTCTGGTTTTGAGCCAGCTCCAAACCCATCCACCAAGATCGAAGGCCAGGCCGACGCAGGCGCAGTGCCAGAAATCACTCAAACCAACGAAAATGGCGAACTGTCCAACCCAAACGTCGATAACCCGGCCTACCTCGCCTCGAAGCTCACATACTCCGAAGGTCGCCTGCTGGACTCGGACAAGAATGCTGTCATGAGTAAGTTTTGCACTTTGATCAACCATAAATCTTTGTACTGACAACACAACAGTGGACTGGGAGACAGAGATCATGAAGTGCTCCGCCGACCAGCTCTGCCCCAAGAAGGGCCTTCGAACGATGAACATTGGCCACGGCATGGGCATCGTTGATCGCATGTTCATGGAAAATGAGCCGGAAATGCACTACATTGTGGAGGCACACCCAGAGGTCCTGCAGCACATTCGCAACACTGGCTGGTACGAGAAGAAGAATGTGAGAGTCTGTGAGGGAAGATGGCAGGACGTACTGCCCAAGTTGGTTGCAGAAGGAGTCGTGCTTGACGGCATGTACTACGACACCTACGCAGAGGACTACAGTGACCTGAAGGAGCTGTTCTCCGAGTACGTGATCCAGTTGCTGGACAGTAACGGCAAATTTGGCTTCTACAACGGACTCGGCGCAGATCGACAGATCTGCTACGATGTCTATACCAAGGTCGTCGAGATTGAGCTCTTCGATGCTGGCCTCGACGTGGAATGGACTACGCTACAAGTGCCGTCGCTGGTGGGCGCATGGGACGGCATTCGCCGACCATACTGGACAGTGCCCGAATACCGTCTGCCGACCTGCCACTTCATCGGACAGACCGCAGCTGCGCCCTGAACGGAGAGTCTGATGCTTACGACGGACCTCCTTTGCCGCCGTTGGCAGCCGGCTTGGGTCTTTGTGGCAGCAGCGTCTGGCCGCCTCCCTGCTTCCGGGTCGACTGCTTCCAGCCTGCTATCAGCCCGTTGCTTGGCTGGCTCTCTTCATCCAAAACTTTGGAAGCCGTCTCGCTACCAAATACAGGTAGCCTCTTCAGTCCCTGCTTCTGGAACGGTTCAGGAACTAGCTTGGGATCAAGCAACCCTACTTGAACTAGCACTGAAGCCTGGTCCCAATAGAGATGCTCATGTACGAGCTTCCCTCCACGCATTGCGACAATCGAAACGACAGCAATGTGCACAACCTTGTTTGTTGCTTGCACTCCAGGGAGCAGCCAAGGCACTTCTTGCGTATGCTTGAACGATACGATCATCTCGTCCACCACTTGATCCGTCCCAATTGTCCGGCTGACCAGCTTGATGCTCAGCGAAGGTGGATTCTTCGGAATGAAATAGTCACGATAGAAGAGCAATAGATCATGATGGCCAATACCACCCGTCATCGTCGGCACACAATTCACATACGGATCCTGCCATCATCACATCAGCCTCATCTCAACCTATTCACTCACCTTGCTTCCACCTCAACTCACCTCAACCATCATTTTCATCACTCCATCCGCATTCTTCACTCCATACGCCTGTTCCGCAAACCCCTCCCTCAACCCTTCCAGCTCCCTCGTCTTATCCTCCATCTTGAACGCCTTCCTCAAAACACCCAACGTCCGCGTCCACGCCAACCCCGCCGCAATCTTATCAAAAGTCTCCAAATCATGCTCCGCAAACCCCACTAGTGCATTTTTATAGCTATACGAATGCACCGCCGGCGCAAACGGCTGATTCCCCGCTAAATGCACCAACACATCCAAATGGGGCGGGAACTTTGCTTTAGGCGAGGGTAAATGATTCGGATAATAACACACCAACGCTGCAAGTTTTGGTTGTGGGGAGACGTGGAAGTCGAGACATGTTGCTGCGGCTTGGTTGAATGCTACGATTGCATAGCTTTCTCCGAGCTCGAGGTCGTCGGCGAGATGTTTGAGTTCGGTGATGTAGGCCTTGGGGTTGGTGTGGTTGTAGGGGAGGTAGGTGACGTCGAAGCCTTCGGTGCGGAAGTGGTGGAGGAGTTCGTCATCAAATTCGTCGTCGTCGGCCGTGATGTGCAGGCGTGGTGGGAGGCTGGAGTTGGAGGGAGTTGCTTGTTAGTCAGTTTGATACTGTGTGGGCTTCTGGAAGGTGGGAGGGCAGATGAGTTACCCATTGTTGAGTCGGAGGAAGCCGCCTGTGCCTGGCTTGCTCATTTCAGAGACTATCGTGTGAGTGTTTTGTAGTGTTTAGATGAGTCGTTGCAGGAAGCAGTCTAGTAACTTACTGTCACATGCAATCGTCAGGTTAGCAATGGTCGATCTTTTGAGGGGACCTCGAGCTTGACGCGTGAAAGATGAAGTCATACCGCGGTTTTCCTGTTTCTGGAAATTTGCCAAGTTCTACACATGAACCACCTCTGTTTCTGTCTCTTCTGATCAAAGTCGAGGTCAGCTGCGACATTAGAGCGGATGTCAGTTATACCACCGAGGTCACCTGGCTATGTTTGCAAAGTCAATGCTACAAATGCGGGTGTACGGCACGTATGGTCATACTTGTGATTGGAGTACAGCAGCAGATCGACCCCATGGTGCAAACTATGCAGCACTGCCGGTCATGAGAGGCACTCCAGTCCAACGTAGACACTTTTCTGCCTCTCGATTGCCTTATCAGATATGTATCTTCCTTCACATATGTACATTCAAGAAGTCACTGCATTCACTTCTTGGAAATCTTGAGAGGCAGAAGCCGTACGTCATCCCGCAGTTCCCGCTTTCTGCCTGAGAAATTGTACATTGCTTCACATATCGTGCACAACTGCGATCAGTAACGCGACAGCATTCGTCAAACCTTCCCACGACTCATCAATCTCGCTAGATACAACATTGCTCGAACTGGCTTGTGTCACACTGCACCTTTTTGCTCCTGTGCTTTTTCAACAGAAACTTCCGTGGTGGCAAATCAGCTTCGTAAGAACTTCTAGCCCCAGCTCTATCAGACGAAGATCTGGTCTGCCAACGACTGAATACTGGGTCAGCACAAGCAAAATACACATTCTCAGGTCAATACTCGCCACGATAGGTCGCAAGCACAAAGCGAAGCGGGGCCAGAAGCCAGAGGGCAATCCGAAAGGCAAAGGCAAGACAGGAAGCTGGAAGAACAGCTTTTCGAGGAGGTTTGCGCAGGCTGACTCTGACTTCTTTACCGGCGCTATGGGAAACGAAGAGAGTACGCCTATCGATGAGTCCACTCCGCCGCAGACACTGGCTGGCAGGACACTTGACGCTCTAGCAGAGTATATCAAGAGTGGAAAATGCAAAGATGTTGTAATCATGACTGGAGCTGGCATCAGTACCAGCGCAGGTATACCTGACTTTCGCAGTCCCGAAACTGGTCTATATGCAAATCTGGCGAGGCTGGACCTACCATACGCTGAAGCTGTCTTCGACATCAGCTACTTCAGGCAGAATCCAGAACCTTTCTACGCACTGGCTCATGAGCTTTATCCTGGAAAGTATCGTCCAACCATTACACATTCGTTCATTAGTCTGCTACACAGGAAGGGAATGCTGCTCAAATGCTTTACACAGAACATCGATTGCCTTGAACAAGAAGCCGGCGTGCCAGACGAGAAGATGATAGCTGCACATGGCTCGTTCGCTAAACAAAGCTGCATTGAGTGCAAAGAACCCTACCCGAGAGACGAGATCCAAGTACATGTGGAAAACAAGACCATCCCGCATTGTCATCGTTGCAAAGGTCTGGTGAAACCCGAGATCGTATTCTTCGGCGAACAGCTTCCCGCTGCATTTTTCGAAAATAGAGATGCTCCAGCCACGGCCGACCTTGCGATTGTGATGGGTACCAGTCTGACAGTGCAGCCATTTGCGAGCTTGCCAGGATTCGCAAGAGAGGAAACCCCACGGCTCTTGATCAACAAGGAACGTGTTGGCACTCTTGGCACCCGCGCTGATGATGTGCTACTACTTGAGGATTGCGATACTGGTGTGCGGAGATTGGCTGAGGCTTGCGGCTGGCTTGAAGAATTAGAGGCGCTATGGGCAGAGACATCAGTAAAGGCAGGCACTGACATTGGCAAGCCAGCCAGCAACCAGGAAGATATAGAGAAAACTAAGGACGAAAAGCTCTCAGATGAGATTGACAAGCTCACAAAGGATGTCGATGAGACCTTGAATCTTTCTCGGTGGCATGCCGACAAAGTGAAGAACGAAAGGCTTCCAGGAGAAAAGCCGGCCTCAGCCAAAACTCACGAAAGCGAGGACAGTGGACTTTCTCACGTATTCGTTGGCGGTCAGACTGCTTCGGCTCCGAAAGTCGATGGCTCAGGGTCAGTCGGCAAGGCTGGAGCAGAAGGAAAGGACGATGCCTCGAAATTGTGATTGCATAAATGCATGCCACATAGTCTACCGATCGCGGACTTTTGCGAAGTCCTGCTCCGCTTGCAGGACCCACATCAGTCTGGAGTTGCCCGTGGGGAAAACGACTCCAATTTTTCAATCTGATCCACAATTGAACGACAAGGATATTTCAGACATCACCGTAGGATGGAAGAATCTCTGTCGCTCGCTTTGAGACGTCGGTACCAGATATTGGTTTGCCACGATCAAGCTTGATGTGCTCAAAACACTGTCATAGTTGCACGTTCGCATCTGCCACGTGCGGGGTTCTGCTGCAGGCTCGGTTCCGGCCTACGAGACCAAGTCGCCTTCGCATCTCGCAACACTGGCTGAAAGCTTGTCGTCGCCATGGCACTCATAAGCTCGAGTGGCTTTGCTGTGCGAAAGCTTGGCTGTAGCCTCAAGTGTGTTGTTGACGAATTTCCAGCAGACTATCGAGAACTGCGCTTATTCGACGTTATCCTTCGGCTTCAACGAGGAACGCACATCTAAGATCGCCAAAGCGGCTGAAGCGTGCTACATCACCCGAGCAATCCTTCGCATTGAAGTGGGTTTCGCGATGCCGATCGTTCCGGACTCGTGGTACTCTCGTGGCCGGCAGTCATTGACATGTCACTAAGTCCGCGCCGATGCTGATCAAGTAGGTAGCAATGCTGTAAATGTTTAGCCTGACACCTTACCAAGCGAACAATAAGAGAGTGGTTGAGTCCCTCTAGTTCGCACCAGCGTACACCCATCGATTACTCTCACACAATCGAACATTATTCACAATGGGTGACATGGGATCATCACGAATCGAAAGGCTTCACACTAACGATCTCGAGATCGGTGCTACTGAAGCTGTACAACAGCACTTTGCACGTCATGTCGTGGCAACCAAGCCTGTGTCCCAACGAAAGCTCAACTTTGAACATGCAAGGCCAAGATGGCTTCGAGAGTGAGTTGCCACAGCAAGTCGCATATCGACTGAGAATGCTAACTTCGTTCAGATGCATGGCCGAAGCAACGGGAGTGTTCTTCTACGTATTGCCAGGAATTGCAGCTGTGACTGCGTTCACCATCAACAAAGAAGATGCCGCGTTCGGGAGTCTGTTTCAAGTCGGTCAGTAACGCCGTCAAGCGCAGCCTTTGACTTCTACACCATAATTAACATGTCTTCCAGGTTTTGCATTCGCCATGGGCATCGCCTTCGCAATCATCACATGTGCATCGACTTCCGGAGGCCATTTCAACCCAGCAGTGACAATCTGCTTCGCCATCTGGCAAGGATTCCCGTGGAGAAAAGTGCCGTACTACATCGCTAGCCAGATCTTCGGTGCTTTTGTGGCTGGACTGCTCCTCATGGGCATGTATCATCAGCAGCTCTCTGAGTATGCAGATACGTTACGAGCTGCTGGACACACTTCGATGGTCTTCAACGGGGGGCCGGCCAGCGTGCTGTGCTCGTTCCCGAGCGACAACCAGACTAACCTGGGATATCTCTTCCTGATTGAGTTCTTCGTCGACAGCTACATTGTAAGCCTATCCTCATTACACTCTCAGTATTTCACTGACACATCGCAGGGCATCATCATCTGGGCAGTCCTCGATCCAGCAAATCCTTTCATCTCCCCCTCTGTCGCTCCCTTCGCCATTGGCATGGCTTACGCCACTATGGTGTGGGGCTTTGCCGACATCACAATCTCCACGAATCTAGCCAGGGATCTAGGAACTCGAATCGTGGCGGCGATCTTCTACGGAGGCGAAGCTTTTTCATTCCACAACTACTCTTGGATCTCGATTCTGGTCAATGTGCCAGCGACTATTCTCGCTACAGGGTACTATGAGTTCCTCATGAGAGATAGCTTACAGAAGATCAGCAAAGGTGCAGCGTATCATGAAGACGGGGAAGAAGGCTTGGATCTGCACTTGACCAAGACTGGGATATCTGGTGCACGAAAGGGATTGTCCAGCGGGTATGATGAGAAGATTGCTTAAACAGAGTTCTGCTCGCTTGGATGACGATGAACGAGTTCCGATGGCATAAGCACCCCAACGGAGCCCGTCTACGTCTACAGGCCTGCCAGGAATATTACTGTACACGACTATGCTAGAAGTCTGCAGAATACATTATAGATGAAGACCTGTCGTGCTTGACCAGTACAACAGAATACAAATTAGTGTCCCAAGCCACGAAAATCCACAACACAACCCAAGTCAAGCCCCTCCTCCCGCCCTATCGCCTTACTCTCCTACATAGGCGACCAAATCGAAGGCCTCCTCCCCATATCATCTCGATACGGACTCCTCTTCTTTAGCCCCGGCACCAACGCCTGCGCCGGACTCACCCCCTCCGGCACAAGATTCTGCGGCCTCGTGAAAGTCTTCATGGCCTCCTGCTTCTCCGACTTGACAATCTTATGCCCCACCGTCTCCTCATTCTTCAATTCGACCACATATGTCGGATTATCCGGTCCTGGAGCATCGCCCGGTCTCTCCATACCGACTTTACGAAAAGCCTCGAGCAGCGCGCACATGAATTTGTTTCTGCGGTGGAGGCGGACTTGCTCGTTGGCCCAGTTGCTTTTGTGGCGGATTTCGATGCGGATTTCGAGGGCGCGAAGGTCGACGATTGTGCGGAGTTCGATGTCTACTTCAGGCATGAAGTCGTGGCTGTTAGAGGGAGCGTTGACGAAGGACTCCATTTCTTTGCGGAGGGCGAGGAGGTCGTCCATTTTGGTGAGCCAGGTGCAGCCAATTGTGATGCGCTCTTTCATGGCTTTGCTACGAGTGACGTTCTCAATCCACAGGGTGTTGGCAATGTTGTCTGATTATCTGTCAGCAGGTGTCATTTGCAAGCGGCTATTTGGCATACGAGGAATTTGCACGAGAGCGTCAGTGTCCATGCGCTTGAAGATGGTGTACATTAAGCTGATGTGCTTAACGATGAGCTCCGACTCCTCGTCTTGTGGATTGTTGATGTTGACTCTGTCGCCTGCCGCATTTCTTAGCATATTTGATAGATGAAAGCAATCGCTATACTCCTGTCAGCAGTAGTAGCAGCATTGCAAGATCTGGAGCACTCACCAGCAACCACAATAATGGTCAAAATCTTATCGAGCACAGCAATGGCTGATGAGATGTCCTGGATACTGCTGGCTCGATCCTTGCGTTCCGTGCCACAATTGACAATGAGCATAGTCATCTCCTCAAGACTAACATCTCCATTGCCATCACGGTCTAGGATGTCGAAGATCTCTTCAGCTTCGCATTCCCGCCCTGGACCGAGGACCTCTAGGATGTCTTCCCTACGTCGCGGGTCAGAATAGCTCCAACGAGCATCGGGACCAAGCTCTCGAAGATCTTACTTGTATATTGCTTCCTTGCCACTCGCACACAAGGACAGCCACAATCTTCTTGCCAATGCCTTCGAAGCACGTTCAGTCTCGAGCGCTTTGGAGACGATGGAGTGAGCATTGGCTGTGCTGAAGATCTGCTGACCTGTCACGTCGCTCGCAAGGACACCAAATGCTGCGGTGACCTTGTCTCGCATTCGGTGGACATCTCCAAGCAGCTTGCTGCCAATGCCGATGCCTTTCTTGTCTAGCTTGGCTCGGAGGTCAATGAAGTTCTCTCGATGGATTTCGCCATCTTCATGCTGAAAGTCTCTGCCGAACTCTGGAAACAATGAACGGGAAGCATCGTAGAGCATGTCGAGCAAACGAATGAGTCGTTTGCTCTCTCGGATCTTGCGGGCTGTACATGTCAGGAATTGGAGGAAGTAGCACAGTATGTGATAACTGACCATACTGCTTTTGATAGTAGGCAATCGAGATCAACTGAATGATCGTCTTCTCCACAGTGAAGATACCTGCCGCGATTATGCTAGCTTTGCAAACTTGGTTGAGGACTCGAACCCATTGACCTTTGTGATGCTGATAGAAATCGGCTTTGTCTAAGACAGTGATTATGATGGTGCTACCGAAGGCGGCGATGGTCCAGAACAGAAATGACAGAGGAATCTCGAGCGATTTCAAGATCAGTGAGTACTTTCGCATGCCTTGAGTCACGACAAAGTCAGTGAATTTGGACGCAAGGCATTGGGACCCGATGTGCTGTACCAGCGCTAATGAGGCCACATGCGGCTTGAAATACGATCGGAACAGCTTGAGCGAGGAGCTTCGAGATCTTGAGGACATGATTTGACTTGTCAGCTGTCTCCTGCAAGAAGCCACATGATGGGGAAACTTCTCGCAAACGTACCCAGAGAGCGAGCCATATTATCTCAATCCAAATGAAGAGCCCAAGCAGTCGAATACCGTCAGCTCGCGCCATATCATATGGCGGGCATGACAGTATGATCAATGGGATAGCAAGCAGTATTGCCACAGGAAGTATGTACAGTGCATAACGCGTTATGATCGATGCCGAATGCACTCTGCGCAAGTATTTGCCAAACCTGGAAGGCACGTCGTCCTCGCCATCGTATGCCAGCGCCTCAGTCTGGTCTACATCGAAGTTTCTCGTCGTTGTTCGGCGTCCAAGCATACGAATGGGACTTTCGCCGATTGGTGTCTTCGGATATGCCGAAACGACTGGTGTCTTTGGAAACGCTGATGTAGGACCTGTCGGGCTCTTCAGATGGTGAACATGGCTGATCGGAGTCGGTGTAATAGCTTCAGCAGAGTAGCTCACAGGTCTGAAGCCGACCGACGCCAGTCCTGTATCAAGTGGTTTCAGAGTTGTCATGTTGTAGCGTGTATGGTGCGAGTCAACTACGCCGCATAGCTGTAATCATGAAATGATGGCCGCTCGTAGAACAGCGCGTCACATCTCCATATTCGCATTTGTAGTGCGGCCTGAACGCCGCACATGTGAACGATTAGTATCGAGTACCAGGACAGAGTTCCGAGTACGCTGGGATCTATAGCAGCGAGTCCTCGGCAGGACAGGCGTTACTTTTCCCTACTTTCTCAGCGGAGATCTCCACATACAGATACTTGCAGACTCTCACATGCATGTGGTGAATGCCATAGTATTGCAATTGCCATGTTTTGGCACAGCAGTCGAAGTCCGCAAACCAGACTTTCGGTGATCCTGGTCGCGCCCGACAAGTATCTGATTTGAGGCGTTCTCCGTTTACATGAGGGTCCGTTGAGTCGTTGACGCAAAGTCTGAATGGTGTTTAGGGCTTGAGACTGTCCATTTGGCGCGATTTGGTGTGAAATCAATCGAGCAACATGTGTGGGCATGATTTGATTCTGGCATACTTTTCAGGACCTTATCCTGATGTGGACCCAGCGAACCTACTTCAGGGCACCCAATATCGAGGTCGGGCAGCCGGGACAGGCAAATCGATCTTGACGGCAGCCAAACATCATTTCATCTGGCCACCCCGCGGTGATAAGCTCCAAGGTGATGTCGAAGCACTATCCGAAACTGTGCACGCATCTATTGCATGCCTCGCTGATCGTTCATAAGGTGACGTGCAATGTCACAATCTCGACATGCGATGTCAATGATGCAAGAGTGCCTTTTCTGACTATGGGCATTGCTAAGCATGACGTGCGAGAGGATCCTCATTTACGCTCCGGTCTTGGTAACATCGCAGGAGCTGGCGTGGGGTGATCTCTCATCGAAGGTGCTTGACCCATGGCACCAATCTGAGCGATCAACATCTTGATATTCTCCGTCTTGTGTTGGGGAAGGAGACTTTGGCAGCCATTGCAATTCTCTGCACCATCAACATGCCTGGAAACCCAAGCGTCGATGATCAGCTTGTAGATCACCCAAAGCGCCTGGAGAAACACTATGTCCGCGAGAATAACCAGCCAGACGATTGCTCCTGTTGGCTTGCGACGAGGCTTGTTACAAATGTAGTTGGCCTGGGTCGTGGCAGGCGTCGCTCCTAGCCTCGTTCTTCGCTCTGACAGTGGATCGTATTGCCGAGTGGCTGGTCCTGGGTTGCGAGGTTGATCTGTCATGTTGAAGTCGGACGTGCAGTTTTGTAGCTTTTCGCCGTCCAAGAGCAGGTTGGACGGCTCAGAATTGCCCAAGTCCACGAGAACTGTCGAGTAAGCTGACTTTGCCAACTTCTCTGCTGGTGCCCACCAGCCTGATGGTAGAGTGCCATCTCTTGCGAGGTCCGAAGCATACTGCCGAGAATGGTTTCCCGCCCAGTAAACGCCATTTCCCGTGTCTGATTTCTCATATATTATGTACCAACTCAGGAACATGTGATGAGGGTCGAGGATGTCCGAGATGTTTGAGTTTCGTGGAAATCCCAGGATGGCCTTCCTGATCCTACTGGCTGGTAGGCCGGCGTCGTTATCCTCAGGAATCACGTATTGCTCCCGCAACTTCCGAGCCAGTCGTGCATAATATGTCTGCAGTAGAGACATGCCCCATCACAGGCTAGGAGGACTGTCGGATATCCGTCCTACGAATGAGCCTCCAGTTCCTGTGCCATCTCGTGGTTGAATGCCATAATCATACTGGTGGCCCAGACTTATGATCAAAGGTCCTGCCAAGTAGTGAGTATCGCCTTTGGCAGCAGATGCATGGTTCATTGAGATTACTGACCGCTGGCGGTGTTGACCCGACAGTTGGCATGCGTCTTCACCTTCATACCCCACAAAGATATCACCATTTCCATGGTCGGTCTGTCTCAAGGGGACAGTTCCAGCTGAACCGAAGTGATCTCGCAGTCTTCGAGGATGTTATTGCTGTAGGTCAGAGACGGCAATCCTCTAGCATTAGCATTGTCATCGTCTGATGAGACCTCTTTCTGGATGCCAACGATCTCGTACTTCAGAGCGCTGTTATTAGTGAAAATTTGACTGTTGAGCGCAAGATTGGCAGGCTGGCAAGTAGGCAGATATTTTCCAGCGAGCAGATCAGGCAGTCCGTGTAGCACGCTACGATCGGCGGTCGTGGTGTTGAAGTCCGCGGAGGTGAAGAGGTCGAGATCGAACGCCATCGTTGCATAGTTGAGATAGGAGATCAGAATCGTCAGCAGACAGAAAACAGTAATGGTAACGGGAGTGAACCATTTGAGCGGTTACGGTCGGGTAATGTTGTATGAGAACGAGAAGTCAAGTGTTCTCGCCATGGCTGGGACTTGGAAGTGGGCATGCTCAGGAGAGCTTTTTGCAACGTAGTGGACATATAGACAAAGGGACAGACTGAGCAAGGATGCTCGTCGTTATTAGTGAAGTGGCAACTGTAGAGAGCTGCAAGCCACCTTGTTGTTGCCTTGACTGGAGGGCTTAAGCTCGATGGTCGTCGGCTGATTGAACGGTGCCATCTTGGAGGCCACAGGCGCTAAGACGCACGAGATGTGCGTTTTGCCTTATAGTGCGTTGGCGACTGTGACTGAAGATCGCAAATGCCACCTGCGAAGCTGACTGGGAACTGTAAGGCGGTCTGATGCGCGGTGATGTTGCTGCTAAGTTAGTGACGTCCTCCTCCTACAACCATTGAAGGCGTGTCAGTGCAGTGCGAAGGACGGCTGTCAGCTTGACTTGAGCGTAGGAGTGATGTTCACGTTGATGTGAAGAAGGAAGGCTGGCCACTGCAGTGGAAGGCGGCGATCTCTTGTCTTGGCACGGACTTCGCGCGTCACGACCTCTGCCTGCACAGCTGTGCTCGTCACTCCAACCAACGCCATCACTTCAAACAACGTCGACAACAACAACAACACTCACACCTCGCAACTCCCGTTCGACAATACTAGTCGATCATTCGACAAGTGTGCTCCCTGACATCCACATCAAATTTCCGCACACCTCATCCATCATGGCGGAAGCCGACGTCAAACAGGCCATCTCGCACCTCACATCAATCAAAGCACATGATCTCCCTAAAGCACCACAACTGCTTTCTCGCGCAAAGCTCAGCCTGCTGAAGCTGAATGCCTTGGTGCCGTCGTCAGAAATGAACCCAAAACACCTGCCACTTTCCCTCGCAATTCTGGAAGCCGGAGCTCTCATCTCCATCCGCCTGCGCGACACCGAATCATTCACGCGCTACTTCCAACAACTTCAGCCCTTCTACGCCGTCCCCAAGCCAGTGCGAGAGCGACACGGCGCGAAAGGTGGCCAGGAGGCGAAGGTTACCGGGCTCTACTTGCTGTTGCTGTTGAGTGTGGGTGACTATGCAGGCTTTCACACAGTGCTCGAGGGTCTGGAAGTGAGCGGCAGCGGTATCGAGAAGGAGGAATTCGTGCAGTACCCGGTAAGGCTGGAGCAGGCGCTGATGGAGGGAAGCTACGATAAGGTGTGGTGCGAGACCAAGGGCGAGAGGGTGCCGAGCGAGGAGTTTGGCGTTTTCAGCGAGGTGAGTACAATCACGCCAACGTGACAATGGCGGTATACTGACCCTGATACCACAGGTCCTCATCGACACTATCCGATCTGAGATTGCTTCCTGCTCCGAGCGTGCTTACCCTTCGTTGCCCATCTCGAATGCTAAGAACTTGCTGTTCCTCGACTCGGAAGGCGCTGTCATCCAGTTCGCTCAGTCGAGAGGCTGGGTGGCAAAGGACGGGCGGATATACTTCCCAGTGCAGGAGGCAGATGCCCTTGCTGCTGACAAGGACGTGATGAGCAATAGCGACGTGGTCATCGAGAACACGCTGGGCTATGCGAGGAATTTGGAGACGATTGTATAAGGCTAGAGCTTCATGAGATTCTGATGACGGAGTTGTACGATAGCGGGCATAGAGACCGCGTAGCACGAAGAGGCTGCGCGATGCTTCATCATCGCAGCGCTAGCTCAAGCTTCACAGGAAGCAACGAATCGACGAACAATGTCCCTACCATTGTCTCAATTAAGGTCTGCAGTCTGATAACACATCTGCTTGATGGCGCCACAGATGCCGCGATCGCTCTTGCCGGATTTTCTGCAGGGCTCCTGCCGTCACTGCACAGATGAGTGCACGCGAAAGGGAGAACCACAATAATCAACAACACATCAGCACAAGTTGAGACGAATGCAACGAGGATGTTTCAGAGCTCGTCGGTTCCTGAGCTATATTGTTACATACAACCAAACAATTGCTAAAGCTTTTCGCCACAATCATCCTCCAACGCCAGCAACAACCTCCCAACATTGGCGATTCCGCAGTGGGCTGGCGAAGTCAATCAAACAACTCCTACTACACAAATGCAATGAAAAGAAATCGAGGCTCAAAACCTCCTGACAGTAATCTTCCTCGCAAACCGCAGTCTTCTCTTCTTTCCCATCGCATTAGTCCTGGTAGTAGCATTCGTCACCCCACTCACACTCTGCCTGTCATCAGGCGACGAACTCCTCGACGAACTCTTCGGACTCGTCGAGCCCTCCGTCAGCGGCGGCATTTCATTTTCCGACAACAACTTGACATTGGTCACAGCCGTGATCGTCAAATTCGCATACGTAATCAACGAAGCGCGTCTCAAAGGATTTCCCTCTGTAGCGACTGATCGTTCAGCCAGCGCAGCTTTGACGCAGGATTGATTGAAGAATTGAGCCATTTCCCACATGCTCGCGCGGTCAGTGGGCACGGCGTGTGTGCCTGCGTGGCGGATGACGATTGGGGATTCACAGGCTGCGATGATGTCTGCCGACATTTGCGCTGAGACCATGTGGTCCCAGTCTGCGATGACGTGCATGGAAGGGGTGGTGATTTTGGGGCTGAAGAAGCCGTCGTAGAATTGAGGTGCGTTGCGGAAGCCGGAGCAGGCAATGGCGAATTTGAATGGTGATTGGGGTGGTGGGATGAGGAGGGGAAGGCCTTGGTTTGCGAGGGCTGTGACGCGTTCGGGGCGGACGCTGCCTTCGCAGAGGGCCGTGAGCATCATCGCGATAGAGGCGCCTTGGCTAAAGCCGAAAATGCCGTCGAAGGGGCCGTATTCGCGGATGTATTTGGTGACGTAGTCCAAGCTGCTGTAGAGCTGGTCGAGTCGGATTGTGAAGTCGAGGCGTGTCCACCATGCTCGCATCTCGAGGATGTCGGATTGCTGTGCTTCGGTAGTGAGTTCGATAGGGCCATCTGGGAACATCCATTCGATGCCGTCTGCGTAGTCTGCTCGGAGATCTGGGTCGAGGGCGTTTTCGAGGTATTGTGTGATGCGCTTCATCTTCATGCGGAAGAAGTCACCGCTTTGTCCGAAGCCTGGTTCTTGTCAGCGCAGCCCATACCATGCCTCATATCGATGGACATACCATGTAGACACAAAACGCGCATCTTCCTGTCTCGCCGCACTGAAGGAGACTGCTTCTCGAATTCAACCTCCAAGCTAGACTCTAGCGAATCTGCGCCAGCAATCTTTGCAGCCAGATTGAAGGTTGGGGCATCAAAGCCCGTGGCCTCGTAGTTGGTGAGCATGTTGGCAGGCTTGCTATAGCCGTTGGCGATAAGCAGTGGTGGTCGAGCACGATAGGAAGCAACGATGAAACCAGGCGCTGGAACTCATCGTTCGCGGCACTGACACCCTTGCATATATGCCCTTGTGCGAGGTGAGCATTTCGGTATCGAAACAAGCGAGATCTGGTACCAGGAACTCGTCATGATCTGGATTGCATACTTCCGTGCCTGCATTGAGGGCGGCTGTCGATAGCACCCGCAGCTGAAGGCATGTGAAAGGTTTCATCAGGCCGTGCCTTGGCAGTCACGGCCACGATCAGTGTCAGATCAGGACATTGAAGTCGCAATGATCGACAGAAGTGGCATGGCGCCACGAGAAGCTTGGCTGAAGGATCTGGTATCTGCAGAACTGTTGTCTGCAGCTGTTCGCTAACGTTCCACATGGGTAAACGTTATCCTAAGCTCGTCGATCTCTGTGGACGACGTTCCACGGTCTGCACGGGACGGTGGCGGCAGTGAACGGCTAGATTCGTGATGTGTGAGACCTGGACTCAGACAAACAGCCCGAAACGGTCATGACGATCGTCGAGACCGCCAGTGGTCTGAGCAAGTCAATCTCCCACGCAAGCGCCACATGTGGGGAGCATGGCCACATCAGATGTTGCTGGTTTGAAGTAAAGAGCGATTGTGAAGATTGTCCGATCGTGCTTCGTTATGCTTGCTGCAAAGGTCCAGCGGCCTGGCAGTGGTCAAATCAAAGATCTTCTCGACTGCATTGTCGGCGCTTATTGTCCAGTATATGGCACATGAGATATCTTGTTCGGAATGTGTTCATTGAAAGCAGCATAGGAAGATCAGATTGCTTCTCGACGAGATGTGCTGAGCTTCGATGCTGGTGCTACTGAGACATTGGCGTCATTAGAGTATAGCCATGCCTCTTGAGCGAAGACGTTGAGCATCTGGACATAACGTGCCGTACCTGAATAATGGGAGCGAGTTCAGATCGATGTCAATGTTGTAATGGTAAAACCTGTTATACTTGGTCAGCTTGTGTCGTGCTGCCGATGAGCACGCTAGACTATATTATAGCACAGGACTGCCATTGTGTTTGCGAAAGACGCACTTCCTCCACGTCTGCTGATTCGTACATGTAGCGAGGATCATGTCGAAGGTGTCGTTCGCAGAGCAGAACAGCCAGTTCGTTGCTCCCGGCTGTGTGTATCCTACATGGCGGCTCACTTGAAACCGCAGGAGCTGTGTAGCTACCTGATTAGACGGACACGAGAAAGAGGGACTGGCTTCGCTTGAGTGCCTCTTGGTAGCATCATATTCTGCAATCGTTCCTATACGAGTCGAAGGAGCTGGATATCCAGGAGCATAGCTTGTCGGCATGATGTACTGTTCCCAGGTATGGTACCTTGCGACAGATTCTCCGCATCCTCTTCGCCTGAAGAGGACGGAGAGCCAAGATGATAGTGCTGTCTTGTGCCATATCTGGACACTGCTCAGCAGTCTGTCCCATTGTGCAAGCTCTTTCTGTGCTCGATTGTCAGGTACGGGCTCGATTCAGCAGCTTCGTGTGCTACCAGCATCCAGGACAATGGGCGCATCGCGCAGGTCATCTTCCCATCCCCAGGAACCATAGATAATGCTCCTAGCTCGGGATTGCGATGTAGGCCACGCTCTCAGAGGGAGGCACAGAAGTTTAGTCGAGGGAGGAGAGAGTAGCTCACACATGCCAAGCTTCGGGATGCACCTGAACTCCAATGCCACTCACCTCCTAGCTGTTATTCAACAACACTCCTGTATTTGTGCACCACTGTGTCTGTCCTCTAGTCCTCACGAGCATCGATCGCAGACATCACCGCGAGCACCACACGCTTGATTCGTCGGCCAAGCTCAGAACCCAAGTCGATACTGCTGCTACCTTCCTGGTCAGGAAAGAGCTGCAATGCGTACCCGCAATGATGCGATACGCTTGCACTTGGCAGTACTATCGGCCGTGAAAGGACAAGACAGTATAAGGCCGTGTCGCCTGTCAAACGATGTCCGATGAGTGCGCCATTTCAGTGAACATGCTGCTTAGCTACATAGCCACCGTTCTTGGAGCGGCGACGACGATATCCGCAACGCCGGTTTCAGCCTACGCCAATGGCACTATCGGCCCTGAGAATGGACATCTAGTCATCGTAGGAGGTAACTTGCAAAGTGACAGCATCTGGAAAAAGATCATTGAGCTGGCGGGCGGACCCAATGCTCCTATTGTAGTCATACCTACTGCAGGCGGTGACCCTTCTTACAACGACGGCTTCGCCAGTGCTGTCACGCTTCGAGAGTTGGGCGCAAACAACGTGGTAAGCGCAGCTGTCTCGCCAATGTACGCTCTGCTAACCAAGTAGACTGTCCTGCACACCTACGATCCAGCCGTTGCCGACACGGATGAATTTGTTGCGCCCCTTCTCGATGCTGGCGGTATATTCTTTGGAGGAGGACGTCAATGGCGTCTCGTAGATGCATACGCAGGCACAAAAGCCGAAACAGCCTTCCGATCCGTTCTTGATCGCGGCGGAGTCATATCTGGTTCAAGTGCTGGTGCGAGCATACAAGGCAGCTTCTTAGCACGAGGAGATACCGCCAACAATCAAGTCATGATCGGGGATCACACTGTGGGATTCGGGTACCTGAAGAATGCTGCCATCGATCAGCATGTATTGGTCCGCAATCGTCACTTCGACCTGTTCGACATTCTGAAAGTGCATCCCGAGCTATTAGGCGTGGGCATTGACGAAGATACAGCACTCATTGTGCACAAGAACGAGGCACAGGTCTTTGGCAGAACATATGCTCTGATCTATGACTCTGGCTTTTACTCCGAAGAAGGGATCGATCTGAAGAACCTGCCACCTCCAGCGGAACGATTTTACTTTCTGAAACCTGATGAGAAGTATGATCTCAAAGCACGCAAGGTGATCGGAACAAACGCCACAGCTGGTACTGCCGCGGATCACGCAGAGCTGGAGAATGTGGGCTGGCGATACAAGCGCTGATGGTGGTGCATGCAATCGTCGAGCTGTGTTGATGAAAAGGTCCTGCTATGGCAATGCATCTGCTGCCTGGTTTGTCAACAGCGTTTTGGACATGGCCTGCACGTGGAAAATCAGTCTACCAGCATGAAGCTATCGGAGCTGACATGGTAGCTCGTCAAGCAGGAGTAATCAGCGGGGAACCCAGCAGCATAACTGACAGCGATATCAGACAAGCAAACCTCTAAAAATCTACCCGGCCTACACTAGACAACTGTATGCCCCCACGATGACACGCAGTCCTGACTGGTGCTACACAGGATGGGTCAAGTGTTGTCGAGCTTTCAAGCTAGCAAAAAGAACTATGCGCGCTGCTTTCGAGATCGTAGCCATATTATCCATTGCATAATCTTAATGCGAACAGCAGGGTATATTGTATAGGAAGCGGAGCTATGCCATGACCGCCCCGCAGTGTTTGCGCCGACGCCCATCTCCTCGCCACTTCACGAGCCAACCATCGTAACGACCTGGGCAGCACGCCGCGCACGACGAGGCACTAGCCAATCATCACTCGCAAGGCCACAGATACTATGCTTGGACTTATGCCATGCCACTCGTTGTCGCAGCATGGTAAAGGCCATCCAGTTTCCCCGCCAGGAAATTCCATATTCCCGTGTAGCTAGGTCTGCTATATGAGCACGAGGCTCCGTTCTCCGCGACTCAGAGAACTATTTGCTAACAGAGTCAATACCGCGAAAATGGGGATCTATACAACGCTACCAGAAGACATACGCCAGGTCGATGTGATCATCGTGAGTAGTCACTGTGCATTGAGAAAGATAGCTGGCTCAAATTGTTCATGGTTAGGCTGGCGGAGGCACGGCGGGATGTGTAATTGCCTCGCGACTGGCTGAAGCTGGACCCGATCTGTCCATCCTCGTCATAGAGCAAGGCATCAACAACTACAACGTACCAGAAGTCATATATCCAGCACTGTTCCCAAGAAACCTCAAGGACGATAGCAGGACTGCACTCTTCCACCAAGTGAGTATTCGGAATCTCAAACGCTTGATCTGTGCTCACGGAATGCCAAGGGCAATGTCTCGCCCCAATTGGCGAATCGTGCACCAGTTGTGCCAAGTGGTGGGTGTTTAGGAGGCGGGTCAGTCAGCTCTGCGTTGTAACGACGACGAGGATTCTAACCTTGGCCTCTGTGTAGCTCAAGTATCAACTGGATGGTATACACTCGAGCACAACGTAGCGATTTCGACTCATGGAACATGCCTGGCTGGTCTTCGAATGACCTCTTTCCGTACCTCAAGAAATTCGAAACGTATGATAGCCTTAGACAGCATCATTTGAGGCACCATTTCTGACCACTGGCTTCAATAGATATCACGGCAAAGGCGAGCGCGAGCACCATGGCTACAACGGGCCTATAAACATCTCGAAGGGTACTTTCACTGCAAAGCGAGCTGAGAACGACTTCATCAGTGCTGCGGCAAAACTCGGTTACCGCGAGCTCAAGGACCTCCAGAACTTGGATGCCAATGATGGCACTGAACGCTGGCTGAGATACGTTGGACCAGACGGTCGTCGTCAGGATGCCGCACATCGTTTCTTGCACCCCAAGTTGCAGAGCGGCGGATATCCCAATCTCCATGTACTGACCGAGAACAAGGTTATCAGAGTACTCATCGAAGGTGGCAGAGCGGTCGGCGTGGAATATCAGCCGAATCCGAAGTTCAGCACCGACGATACAAAACGGAAGATACGTGCTTCGAAGCTGGTGTGTGTATCTGCCGGAGCCAACGTCACACCATTGATCCTTGAACGATCAGGCGTCGGTGACCCTGATGTGCTTCGCAAGGCAGGCGTTCAGCTCGTACAACCACTTCGTGGTGTTGGCAACGAGTACCAGGACCATCATTTGTCCCTCTGGGCATATCGAACCGATTTGAATCCTCGTGAAGCCATCAATGGGTAAGTACGAAGCTCAAGGAGTACCACACCTATCCCCGCTAACCATCTCCAGGTTCAATAATGGCAAAGTTGACGTGCACGAAGCTATCCGCAAGAACGATGAATTGCTGGGCTGGAACAGTATGGATGCATCAGGCAAGTTCCGGCCCACTGATGCCGACTTGAGGTCCTTGCCTCCAGCTTTCCAACGAGCATGGGACCGCGACTTTCGCAACGCGCCCAATCGACCATTGATGATAATTGCGCTTTACAACAGCTTCTTCGGAGACTACTCTACTCTTCCAGACGATGCAGAGTATGCCTCGATGGCGTGCTGGACGGCATACCCGTACTCGCGAGGCTCGATTCACATCACTGGACCGGAGCTGTCGGACCGTGTTGATTTCGACGTTGGCTACCTGAAAGATGCAGATGATGTTGATGTACAGAAGCACATCTGGTCATACAAGTTGCAGCGTGAAATGACTCGTCGAATGAGGTAAAATATCTTCACATGGTTGCTTTCGCCTGTACTGATCGAGGTCCCCAGTCTGTATCGCGGAGAAGAAGCTGGCTCGCATCCGCCATTTCCCAGGAATTCAAAGGCTGCTATCGTTGAATTTGCAGATGGCCCCGTGGCAGACAACGCCCCAAAGATTCAGTACACGAAGGAAGATGATAAGATCATTGAGCAGTACGTACACATCATTACATCGATACTGAAGCCCTGACTGACACGTGTTTCAGAAAAGTTAGAGAGACTGTCTCTACGACATGGCACAGTCTTGGCACGTGCAAGATGGTGGGTCATGATGCTCCTGCAGATTTGACCTGTACTGACATACGTGTAGGCGCCAAGAGAACAGGGTGGAGTTGTTGACAGCACGCTGAGCGTGTACGGTATCAAGGGGCTGAAGCTTGCTGATCTGTCCGTGCCACCAGAGAATGTCGGTGCCAATACGAACAACACTGCGCTGATGATTGGCGAGAAGGCAGCAGACATTTTCATCAAAGAGCTTGGCCTGAAGGCTAGATTGTAGTCGTCGATCATAAGTAATCCGGATTTCAGAGTGTATCGCTGATCTCCAACGACTGTCCTCACCCAACTCTTCTTTGGTGCAAGTGCGTCCTAATGCGGCAATAAAGTTATAGGCACTCGAAATGAAGGAAGCTTGATCGCTCTGGAGCGCCTCTAACCATGAAACACCCAGTGTAAGAACATATTCTTGAGTGTAGAACACCGCAGCATCATCCCTGCATCTTGCTGTATAACCTTAAGCTTACAGCATCTCGACCAGAAACCTCATTTCTCCTATTGACAAAGTGCCAGACTGAAACCAATAACAAATCACCGATGAAAACTTTGAGGACAAGACGAACGACATGAAAGGCAATGGCAGCCATAGACACTGTTCCTTCGCTATCCTTCCACTTTGCCATCGATCTTCTCGTCATTGATTCTTCCCTAAGTTTGCATACTGAAGACACTTCCGCACGCCCACAACAACAAGCAGCGAGCGACTGAGCTATAGTCGTCAAGAAGAGCAAGGCAAATCAGTCGAGATCAAAGCGGCCAGAATGCGCCTTTCCACCATTATCATTAGCACTTTGTTCGGCGTGTTAGCCAACTGCTGTCCCAATGTCCAAGCACAACGCGATGATTCCACCTATCCCATCGCACCTGGCGCGAAGTCGAACCAGACTGCAACACAAAGTCACGATGCCCCTTCGCAAACTTCCGCAGCAGCAGCAGGAAGGACAGACAGCAACACGTATACTGGAGAAGCTTCAACTGGCCGAGTACCTCTGATGGTTGCTGGAGCTTTGGCCATGGCGGTTATTGGAGTTGCATAGATGGCACGGTACAGGAGAGGGCAGCGACGGGATGGGCCAGCTTGTTGACGAGGATCGCATGTAGAAAGAGAAGCCTAGCAGCACGTTACCATGGTCGGGCTTAGTGTTTTTCAAAACTGTTATGGATTATTAGTACATTTCAGACCTACATGATGCTTGATGTTATGTATAAGTCTCATAATTTCGACAGATTCATTGCCTGAGCTCGAGCAATCCGTAGTTCACTGTCTCTCACCATGAACCAACGCCACGTCATGTAGAGTGAGATTTGTGGTAGCCACGCAGCGCATCTTTTAACAGCGTCGACAGTGCAGGTGTGGAAAGCATTTCTGACTAGTAGTCGGACCGCTTCGTGGTTCAGAATCACTCTGCTTTGGTGCGGCAAAGTCCCGAAAGAGGAAAGCAGCCGCTTTCATGAGTTTCTGCAGCCACACTTCAGGTGGCGTCCTCCTCTTATGACAATTTTGTAGTCAGGAATCAGCCCCGAGAGACGTGTAGCCTGTAATCGTGAATGATATGATTGGTCTCCGCATTTGAGGCTTCTGTGCTCGCAAGATCTCTGTGATATGCTTAGCAGTCTGGGCTCACTCTAGGCCAGTCGCTTGTTGATGCTCTCCTAGCACTCTTGCAATGACTCCAGAGCGGCACGGCAAACACCTGTTCCTGTCACAATGTCCATGGACCGCAATCCTCACCACGCAATCGCGTGGTCACTGCATCTGCGCCGTCATGCTAGGTGCAGCACACAGTCATATGGTTTCTTATGTGCTGCATGAGCCAGCGCAAAAGTCGCTTGCGCAGATGGTAGACGGTAAGCATTGTTGAGTCTTGCAGCATGGCCTCTGGCTGTAGCTTCACAAAGTTGTGATCGACAGAGCAATCTAGAACTTGGTCGATCGTGCTCGCGTGGCCGCCGGATCTTCGACCTCGTCCATAGGCTCAATCATTGGACGTGCTTGATCTCGAGATTGTGAATATCAGACTTGCAAAAGACTTTACACTTGATCTGACAGAAGCCGTACACTTCCTACGTCAGCGATGGAGTGACATCCAGCGTGTGCTCTCATCACCACATGTAGCCAGTCTTGCTCTGCTTACGCGGGACATTCCCTAAGCGTCAAAGTGTGTTCATCCGATGGGTATTGCTGAAGCCACGCACATCGCAATGCGCCTCCAACCGCCGGGTAGCACCTCTGTGGTCTGGAGCTGTGCCGCCACTGACTAAGAGCTGCTGCGGTACTCGGCTTGTGCATGGATGTACTTCATCGTTGCGAGAGTAGTAAGTCCGATCGATCTTGACGACTTCGATGCCCACAGTCACCCCTAGCGCACCTGTTGCCACGAAGGTGCCGAAGAATGTCCTCCCCAAAGAGTTTGAAGCCGAAGCAGTCTGGATATGATAAGTAGTGTCGTCTTTGGGGCTTCAGTAATTTCAGTTGTAACCTCATTATCTCTGACCCCCTTCAATTGACAGGCATCATGAAGTGCCTAGCTGTCTTGGCTGGCTCTTTGGCCTTGACTTCCGCATTCCCATTCGCGCTTGACCAACTTGCTGCGGAGAGCGTAGCAACACTTGAGAAACGCCAATCGGTACCATCGAACACTCCGGGCTCTGCTGCAGCCAAAGCATTTAGCAGAAGCAGGAAGCATTGCGGTGTTCGTGGTTGCACTACCTTCGATGCAGTTGCACAGAAGGTGTCCGTGACCGGAGCGTATGCATACGCTAGCCCTCGTCCAGATCAAATTCGTGGTCCTTGTCCTGGTTAGTGCTGCCTTTGCTGTCTGAATTATTCTCGCTGATTTGGTTTCAAGGCCTCAATGCTGCAGCAAATCATGGGTACATCCCACGAGCCGGTTATATGACCATTGTCGAGACTATCGACGGCTTGGGCGCAGCCTATGGTATGGGCGTCGATCTTGCTGGATTTCTTGCAGCTTATGCTGTGATTGTCGATGGGCATCCTAGTAAGTCTTGAGCCAATCCGCATGACTTCGATATGCTGACGCGGTGATCATTCTTGGGGACTTGGTCCATAGGAGGGCCTCAAGCCAGTGCAAAATTGACCAAGTCGCTCCTCGGCAAGCCTCAAGGCATCTCCTACTCACACAACAACTATGAGGGAGATGCCAGTATTGGTCGTGCTGATGCATACCTCAATAATGGTGATGCACACTCTTTGATCATTTCTCGGTTCGCAGAGGGCTACGCTGCCACTGACTTTGCCAAGAACGGAGGACAACGCAATCGCTACACTCTTGACGCCTTTGCTCAAGACTACCGCGACAAACTCAGGCAGTCCATTCAGCAGAACCCATACTTCCTGGCCGCGCCATTCAGTGGACTCGTTGCACCTGCTGCGTAAGTCCAGTAATTATGAAGTGCATCAGTGCCCATGATATACTGACCTGCAACGTTAGGTACAACTTTGTCATCAACTTCATGAGCAATCACACTAAAGAGAATCCTACAGGATACCTCGATGGCAACCAGCTGAAGCAGTTCTTTGGTGTTACGGGCAACCCAGGTAGCTTCCGATGGCTGAAGGGCCAAGAAAAAATACCCAACAATTGGTACAGACGACCAAACAACCCTGTCGAGTCGTACAATGCCGCCGACGTCTTGTTGGATCTCCAGGCGCAATTCTTGGCGTATCCGTACCAAGTAAAGTTCGGCGGCGATACTGGTCGCACGGTAGGCTTCGATGCGCGATACATCATTTGACTATGCGCTGATCCTTTCCAGAACACCTTCACCGGCGTGGACTTCTCCGCTCTCACAAAGGGTGCCGACAATGGCGCCACCCTTACGCAAGGCAATAACTTGCAATGTTTCTTTGCGCAGGCTGCGCAGGCCGCTATTCCAGATCTGGCGGGTGCTACCCTCCTCGCTGTTAATCAGATCACTAGCCAGTACTTTGCTCCTGTCACTGCTGGTTTGGGATGTCCTACTGTGGGCAAGTTCGATCAGACTCTGTTCAATAAGTATGTCGTGGCCATGCATCCTGATAATTGTTCGTACTGACAGGCAATAGGTATCCGGGAAGGAATTATTCGCCAACTCCGCCGGCGAACCAGCCGAACAATTGGTAGATGGAAGAGCAGTCCCTGGTCGCCACTTCGGGTGACTCTGGTTCGGAAATTCGTGTTTCATCCATTGTGTACTGCAACGCATGTACAGCCTCGCGCGAAGCAACAATTTTGTAATTTATGGCTACTTCTCATCGGCTCGTCAGCTTGTACGAAGAGCCTATATCTATACACGAGGAATGCCATTCATCGAGTGCATGTGATGGGGATGGGAAGACAGTAACTAGTGTCGTAGCAAGATGCCAAGCTGGTGCGGACCATCCTCGGCTAGAACTAGTTCTATTGCACTCGCGTCGTCTTCGCGTCTGCAGTGGCTCTCCATTCATCCATGACATCATGCACAATTTGAACGCGTCCCGTTGGATTGAATGGATGAGAAAGATTTGTCCCTGACACGAGCAGGAAACTCAAAGCGCGTGACGCCGATCAAAATCATGGCAGCGCGGGGTCGCTTGCCCAGGAAACCATGAGCAACATGCAGGCAGCAATATAACCTGTGTAGGAGATCTGTCAACACTCATCCGGTCGAGTGCCCTTGGATCTGTCGCCGCCTTGTCCTCATCGTATCAATTCGATAATTACAGCGATGACGGCCCTCATAGCAAGGCTACTTGCGCTGTCTCAAGCTCCGTTGTTTCCACAGGTCCGCCCTCGCCAAGCTTCGTCGAAGAGAGTAAATCTGATTAGTGACAGGACGTTCGCAATAATCTAGGCAAAGCAAAAACGACTGTGTCAAGATCTGTCGATACGGAGATTACATTCAACGCTGAGAATGGACAAGGCTGCAACTCTGACAGATATGACCCTTATGTGTGCGAATGCCTAGGACTCAATGGGTGCTGGTCCCCATCTGAAGTTCAAGAAGGACCTCCATATTCACACGATGAGCCGTGGCCGGAGAGGTCGAAGACTTGCAATGTACCAGCTGGAGGAGATCCCAACGGCGACGATGCGCCTGCTATCTTGAAGGCCTTCGCAGACTGCAAGGAAGATGGCCATATCGTCTTCGAGAATACAACATACTATATTGGCACTATCATGAACACTACTGGGCTGAAGGACGTTACTGTTGAGCTCCGTGGCACTATGCTCTGGGACACCAACATTCCATATTGGCTTGCAAATTCAATGCCGATCGGTTTCCAGAACCAGACAGCAGCATGGCATCTTGGAGGCGAGAACCTACACTTCTATGGCCACGGATATGGCACTCTCGATGGCAATGGGCAAGCTTGGTACAACTTTAACCAAGGAGTGTCCAATAGGCACGGCCGACCACATGCCATCCTGATCACAAACACAAAAAATGCAGTAATCGAAGGCTTGCGATTCCTCAAACCACAGATGTGGACCATGACTCTGGCTCGATCCGAGAAGGTCCTACTGCAGGACATCTACATCGACGCTACCAGCGAGGCTCGAGACTTTCGGTCTAATGTGAACACCGATGGCGTCGATACAGTATATGCCAACAACATTACGTTTTTGCGCTGGACCATTGACAACGGCGACGACAGTATCTCGATGAAGCAAAACAGTACCAATATTTATATCGCCAATTGTACGTTCTACAATGGTCAGTCACTGGCTATGGGCAGCATTGGGCAATATCCTGGTCAGATCGAAGTGATTGAAAATATCACCGCGGTCGACATCAAGTGCGTCAACACCGGTTACGGAGCCAGAGTGAAGACGTGGACTGGCAAGAACAAAGGTTTTCCGCCCAATGGAGGTGGAGGCGGCCTTGGTTGGGCAAAGAACATTTCTTTTACGAACTTTGAGTTGGAAGATGTGAATCTTGCTTGGGCAATCTCGCAATGCACATCTTACAATGGGCAGCGCGGCGATTGTAACTCTTCAGATTTCCAGGTAAGCTCGGATACAGTCATTATGCCTGATGCACAACTGATTTTAGAGACAGATCTCGGACATGCATTGGGGCAAGGCAAAGGGCACACTCAAAGGCGACCGGGTTGCGACGTTGCAGTGCTCTGCTGAAGCACCGTGTACAAACATCAACTTGTTCGACAATGACCTATGGGCGCTGGATCAGAACATACCGTCCTACTCATATTTGTGCGAGGAAGTGGTTAACCCTACTGGCTTCAACTGCACTGGCGCATGTAATGGACAGTGTCCTCGATGAGACAGGTCGGGGTAAGACACAGCTTTAGCACTTGCTTATGGCCAGTATCAATTCGGTCTTTGTGCCTGCCACTTCGTCGCAAGACAGAGCTCTGCGGCCGTTCCGTTTCTCAGGCGCTGGCCCCTGCCCTCTGCCGCGTAGAGTGCTTGCGAAACGGCAGCTTCTACATATGAGTGACAAGATAATAGTGAAGACGACTCTCATTACGATCGCCGTGAACAAATACTTTGCAAAGCACTGAGGAAGGCTGGATAGCCTTCCCTCGTAGCGCTTCGCGGGCAAAGCTGCGTTGGCCTACCTGGCCTTTGCCCAGTCGTTCGAAGCGCTACTCAATCAAGCCGAGCAATTGACCAGTGTGTGTGAAGCATGTGCCGTAGAGGTGCTTGCATCGCGGCAATCCGAAGATCCTCGTCCTCTAGGGGAGCTCGGGAGCAGCGAGTAAAGTAATGTATTCCAAGATGTGAGCGAACTAGACATATGGAATGTGCTCACTGTAGCGTCATTCACGCAATGCATGTGATGGCTTAGAGTGGGAAAGTGTTTGCAATCAAGACACAATAGGCTCTGCCAACACACGTGGTCTGAACATGATGCCAGCCCTTCTACAAGAACTGCTTACATTCGTAGGAAGGCGTGTGCTCGATGAATTTGAAACGACCATAAACATCCTCGAGGATGCTTTGACAGGCAGATCTGACGCCAGGAGATCAGGGCGAAGACTCTCACTGCTATTGTGTCTGTGGCCACTAGTGACTGGACTGTCGACCAAACGCAAAGGTAAGTCCAAGCGCAGCGATATTCCTACCACGTCCTTCACTGATCTTCACTTAGTTGCTCGCCAATCAAAGCTTCTGATAGGTGTGGCTGCCACGACGTTCTTCATCTCGGGCCTGTACATGAACGAAGAGAGTGTTAAGCTCATCAATTATGGTCTGCTAGGGTGTGAGGGTATGGGATGGTATGGCTTTCTGAGGATTTTGCTGCCGTCCCTACGGAAACATGTGCTGCGAGGGCGTTGTAAGAGCACAAGTTAGGTTTGTAGTAGGTAGAGGTCGCTGACTTTTGATTTCAGTAGTCCTCGCTCGAGTGAGAAACGACGGCCAGCATGCCGAGCTTGATGCTGAGGACACGGCGGAATTAGTCGGTCGAGCATCGAACAACACCTGAGGTGGCGTAAGGAAGCACGAAGGGCGTGACCTGCGCCTAAGATGAGCAGTATACGCACTACTTGCCCACATTCTCCGGCTCACTCCGTCCAGCCGACTTCCACCTCTCGAGGTGCAGCAAAGGATCATCGAGACCTTCGATAGGAAAGAAACCTGGCAGCCTTTTGATTCTCTCAATCCAGGCTCGCACATTTCCATAAGGCTTCAAACTGATATCGCCCATCTCTGCCAGAGAGATGTACACAAAGACACTGATGTCCGCGATTGTAGGTCGACCGAGCACCAGCCAATCGTTCTGCTCAAGTTGTTTATCGAGGACTTTGAGCGAGTAGTTTCCGCGGATTGCGCCTTCTTCGAGGAACACGTCCAGTTTATCCTGTGTCCATTTCTGGTTGTTGCCGAGACCGTTGTACGGTCCATTGTAGGAGAGGATAGCACGATTGACGAAGACGCCGTATTGGACCCAGCTGTTGGCGAAGGAGAGCTACGGTAGTACAGCGTCAGTGATCAGCATGCATGAGCGTTCATGGAACATTTACCCAACTTATGATCTGCGCCTGCTCATACAGATCGTTCGACCAGTACGAAGACGGTCCTTGAGCTTTGCCTCCGTCTCTCCATTTGCCGGCCAGCCATGTGAGGATCGAGCTAGAGTCGTTGAATGTCTTATCGCCGTCGACCAGACATGGCACTTCTCCACGAGGGTTGATTTTCAGGTACTCCGGAGAATGCTGCTGGTCTGCCAGAAAATCTAGCTCTTCATGCTTGAGCTCGATCCCGAGCAACGCTTCGAGTAGGCGGACTTTGTAGCTGTTTCCAGATCCATTGAACGTGTAAAGTGTGCCCGCAGACATGATGAGTATAGTCCGTAGGTGAGGAACGCGCGCGCGAGTCGGGTCTGAATGGGTGTGATAAATACTCACCATGGATTTTGTTCGATCGCACATACTCAAATGCATCATTGGCGAGCTCTCTTGCACCATCGACACACCCTGTGTCTTCGTCCAGTGCTGATAGCGGGGCTGCTGTATAGCTTGGCGAATAGAGTTCGACAGCATATCAACAAATATCGTGCCTGCAACTCAGTATCATTCTTCAAAACTACGTCTTCGCTAGCTGTCACTCTAGAAGTATGGACGAGCTCCAAAGTCAGGACCCCGAACGCGATCGTGTTCTAGCATTTTGGACTGACGTGGCAGCACCTACGCTGTCCATAACACAATACTCTCTGTGATAAATTCATCGAGCTGGATACATTGGGTCGAGCTGCGTTCGCGGTCCCGACAGCAGATTTACCGATTGACCGAAGATGAGATGCTGGAGTCGTAGCAGATTGTACAGGGCGGCTGTGTCATCTACAGCGGAAACAGCAGAGCTCAACACCAAGTCAGAGGGCTTTCGAGCAGTAGATGGGCAACCCAGCATGAGATGTCGTCCATAGAAGAAAAGCAAGTTTGCCAAATAGAATTATGGTCTAGTTGAGTGGGTAAGCTGTATTGACACTTCTGTTTCGCGTGTCATATCGTTCTTCTGAGTATTCTGTGGCCGTCAGTAGGGGCCACGAAGGGAGAATGACAGAACGTTGTTCTGTGGCAACCTTGTCGGATCGTACAGCTGCGAGACAAACACCGGGCAAATGGCCATTATGTTATTATTTTCAGTCGGCACTGATAAAGGGGTCGTATGCGATGGGCGGCAACCGACTGTCTCTCCATTGTGACGCGGAAATAAATTCGATTATTTGACAGATGTACTGCAGCGTCCCAGGCACCTAGGGATTATTACATGCGAACGCAAATGTAGTGTTAGTAAAAACCAAGAATGCTAATAGTCCAGCTTGCATCTGCATCTGCACATACAAGCAAGGTCAGCATGTTGCTTCTTTGTGCAAAGCTGCCAGCAGTAGCGTGGCCCTCATATGTACACGCACAGCTGAAACGACCTGGCCCGGCTGTGAATGCGTGCTTGTAGGAGGCTTGTGTTTCCTCAGCGTCTGATACGGTTGCCTGAGGTCACAATTGATTGCGAGACTGTGAGACATGAACCATACATTCTCGTCCTGCTGTGCGAGATGACATGTTGTGCCTCATCAGTAGATCAGCCTGTACCGCGGTCGAGCGAGCGCTTGTTCAACGTTATCGTATTGTGCATTGCACTAGAGCGGCGGAACCCACTACAATCATATCAGGCTTTTTGCGAGACAGACCGTGATGGACGAGGACCGTAATGTCAGCCCGTCAAGACTTTAGCCCGTTCGGCTGCTTCGTGGCGTGATGAACATGAACCGTCAGATGCAGTCGATTGGCAATTGCCCGTCCGGGTACCCTGCAGCTCTAGCCAGGTCTAATGCAAGGCATCTTCGGTGTGAATGCTAACAGCCGAGTCCCATGCCATGCTGTCGTACGTGAGTCCGCGGCGGCTGTCAAGCGCTGATTTTTTCGCCCCAGGAAATCTGTAGAACTACCGTGAGAAGTGGAGAGCCGCAGGAACAATGCTCGATCACGAAAGTCGTAACAGTGTCGTATCGGCCATTCCGAGCGCGAGAGGTAGCATTCGTGTCCTGCGAGTGCTTATAGTCGGGCTAATGCAGCTGAGGGCTGCATTTCCATGTATTGGACACCGATTGAAAAGGTAGCTGCGACGACGATCGTGAGTAGTTGCCGAGAGACAAGGCTGCTCTTGCTTGCCGTGGTCGTGCCTTCCCGATGGCAGATGATGCACACGAGCAAGGCAGGCACGATAGAGCAGGTTTTTACATGTAAGTGCAGTGTTGTACAATCATCGCGAGCGTAGTAGATCCAACAAAACACTGTCAATCATCAAGGCATAGCCATCCGTAGCAGTGACAACATTATTGCGGCGAGGCCTCACCTCCGGGCAATTGCCAAGGCAGAGCTGCACGAGTGGAGACCTCCACTGAACTCTCTCAGCCTCTCAGACATCCGACACCGTCTTGCAACAACACGATAACCCTGACACCCAATTGCACCGCATCGACGCGCTCATTCGCCCACCTGCGCCCATCGGACGACCAACCCTCTGCGTCTATTGCGACCGCCTGCAACGCGCCCGGGCGACTTGCACGTGCGCCCCTCGAGGTCAGTAGTTGTAAGCATCGCAGTGTCACTCACAACCCACCCAGCCCAGCCAGGCCGCTCGTCCAGCTTTCCTAGCGAGGTACATGCAGCAGGTCTCTCTCTTGTGCTGAGCGTGCGTGTGCCTATGCGAGCTCGGACGGGCACTACTGCTTGCCTGTTCGGCCTCCTGTACGCACGCACGCGTAGCAGCAGGGCTCCGCGCGCATCAGCACGAGTGGAGCGAGCACGACGGCTGGTGCTGGTGCTTGTTTGTGTCTCTGGCGGGCCTCAACCGTGACATGGGCAGCGTGCTGGTGGCGCATCTCCCACGTCGCATTTGCCGCACTCTTCTGACTTGGAACCACTTGCTCACTGCGGACAGATCCCAACCAATTCTTCTCTAGGCCGCCATCGAAATGGGTAAGTCATTCTACTTTCCACTGCCTCTTCTTGGCTCTGCCCTGTCGCCTCACTCACCCTCACTCACCTGCACGCACTCCAACCTCACTCACCCTTGATCGCTCGTCGTTTGACTTTCATCCGTCCGTCAACGCTTTCGCGACACGTCAGCACCATCTCCGTCACTCGACTTCGCGTTGTAGCTGACACTGACACCTCGATAGGTGACCGTGATCGTGACTACGTAAGTTTCTCCCTACTAACCACAGTGCGTTGACGACCTCACCCTCCTGCGTTCTCTGCCCAGCGGCGGAGGTTGATGGAGATGACATCTGGACCTGGACCGCGATGGACTTGGACTTGGAACTGGGATGCGTCGGACTCGAAGAACAAAGAGGATGATGAGAAGAGCATGACCGATGAACCCTCGAGCTGGACGCGCAACAGCAAGAATTGACGGCGGCAGAAGACGCGGCGTATATGCGAGAGATGACTGGCGCAAGGACATGAGATGCGACACTCAGTGCTGGACGGCAGGACACGGTATCATACGGCTTTTCGCAACCGAGGGAGCGGCGGGTCATGTATGATTCGATAACAGCAAGCTGCCACCAATATATCCCAGGAGTCCTGCCAGCTCCTTTCATACTTGTCCAAGAAGACATCATATAACATGAAGCATTCTTCGCGTCTTGTGCGCATATCGGCTGCTCGTGGTCTCGACCTGTACGCTTTGCGTGCAGCTCAGATATCCCACGAGCATGCCCTGATCATGACTTGCCAACCAGACTATGTGTCTTCAAGTGTGCACTCCCTGCAACACCGTCCTGTGAGGCATGTCAGCGGCGGAAACTCTCCTTGCGACTACTCACAGTGCATTGACCCTTTGGGCACTCTTGGCTCGCAGCACGACAAAGTTCAGCGTCAGCGCATATTGCCAGCGCATCCACCAACCTACCAATGCGACGAACTCCACGCGTTGCGACGGCGTCCTTGCGACCCGCCAGCGGCAAGATTCACGAACGTGACGGATACCACCAAGAATCCACTGAAGTATCAAAGCTCCCAAAGTCGACACCCATAGCCGGACGGTCGTACTTCATGGAGCGCGGTCAACACGAGCACCCACTCCGGTGTCAGTCGAAGCCACTTCACGAGGCCGATTGTGTCATCCGCCGTGTCCCCAGTCTTGGACATCAACATCAGCTCAACATTCATATTCAACTTCGTGATTGCTGCGTTGCAGCACCACAAAGGCCAGACAACGACCCACAAGCAGTCCTCCTACAGCACAGCGCTCAGGCATGTCGACTCGTGCCAGCAGTCACATCCAATGTGGCGTTGCTATCACGCCGCCATTAACGGATACATCAATGGCTGATTGCCAGAGCAAGATGCTCCTACACACTCAGACGCTAGCCTGGAGATTAGATCTGCTGGATCGGCGTCCGCCAAGGCCCAACTAGGACAGCACACTTCTGCTCTGTGCTCTCTGGCAGAAGATTGACGCTCAGCATGCCGGCCTCGAACTTGGGCTAATGCCGGCCTCGAACTTGGCCTTAGCCCAGCCTGCCAAAACAGCTGCTCCGCAAATCCCAAGCGACCTGGCCATGACCGCAGTCTGCATGACCGGACCAATATGAACCTGGCCCTTCTGGTTTCTCTGGCGATAAGCTTCGCAATTACAAGCCCAGGCATTCTCAGCCTGGTTCAGCGAGAGTCATCTCTCTTCTTCGCTCGCTCAGAGACAGGCCGCGTTGATCATCTCTCTTGTCTGGTGCCAAGACTCCGGGCTGGAGGGCGGAAGATGCTTCAGAACCCAGTCATGTGCAGTCGAAATACTGCGAGACTCTTTCGGCGCCCAAGGTAGTACCACAGTCGTGGGAACATGAATGTCTTGCATCGATCAACGACCGTACATGTCGGATTCTGGTATTCTGGACCAACATGGATCGTCTCGTCATCACTCTATCAAAGCACTATGCTTATCGGCAATGACACTCTGCACTTCCAAGATCGTGGTTGCGCTTCAGTTGGACACAAGTCTCCCGCCCTGGACATCATGTTGCTCGCAGCCATCAGCTTAATGAGATCAGGATCATCTTCGAGGGCTGGATTGCTTGGAAGATTGGAGCCAAGTCTCTTCGGCTTGCTTGTGACCCCGACCACACGTCGGGCGGAGCCTCCACGAGTTGTACTGCTTCTGGAGTACTCACCGAGATCCTGTCATGCTCCAGAACATCGTATGCGGATATGCCGAAGACTACGAGGCACAGAGGAACAGATTAATGGAGACCTTCGCTCACCTTTTCTGGTTTGGTTGCGTTCAGCACGAAGCTCATGCAGAACCGATGACCTTCAGGGACCGGAGTCGTGGAGCCTTCCAAATGTGCGCTCACCACAAAGCTAGAGGCACTGTCCCGCTGCAATGTGTTGCTCGCCAATCTGCTCCGCTTCTTGCAACCCCGTCAGAGGTTGCAAGTCAGAGAAGTGGAGTGACGTCGCGGCTGGGCGTCTTCTGTCGTCCGTCTGCTTCGGGTCATGCTGCCGTGAGCGGCTACGATGAAATCTTGAAGCCCTTCCAACAATGGAGTCGCACCGTCCTCAATCGCCGCCGCTCTCTCCAATCTGCTCTGTCACATGCCGACATGTGCAAGCACGACAGAATCGTTGTGCTCTCAGAGAACTGGAGTCATGGCACATCTAGGACGTCGTCTCTCTCGCAGAATGGTCATGGTCCATGCTGCCCACTGCGGATATGCTGAAGATTGCGAGCTTTCAAAGTAGCGGAGAGACGTGTACCTTGGACATCTTGTCTCGACGACCTGTTGCCGTCCATGCCCACGCGTGCGGATGTGGTCGAGAAACGAGGTTCCCGTCAAAACAGAGCTAGGCGGAGTGAGATCTTGGCACTCCGTGGGGTTGTCTTGCAAATTTGTCCCCTGGCACATCCTCCTCCTCCTCTTCCTCACAACAGCCAGCGACCATGGATCCACGACTGCTGAACCGCGCCATCAAGCGCGAGGATGGGGCGCTCTTGTGCCTCCACATCAAAGAGGTCCAGGCCACCCAATCTCCCTTCAGGACAGAACGCAGGAGTGGTGAATGGCGGAAGCATGTGAGGGACCTCAGTACTGACATGTATATTTCACAGGAACGACGCTCTCGCTCTCGCTCGCGTGACCGATACAACGACACCCGCGAGCGATACAACGACCGTGACCGCAGCAGGTCACCAGACGAGAGACGCGAGCGCCATAGCACTCGCGATAGATCACCACGCCGTAACAACGGCCACTACGACAACGAGCGCTCCGCTCGCCCACCGCCGCGCACACAAGAAGAGCGCCAAGCAGCAAAAGGCGAGATGATGAAGGCAGTGAACGACTCCTCGCAGCAGGACCGACGCGTCTATGTCGGCAACCTCTCGTACGACGTCAAGTGGCACCATCTGAAGGACCACATGCGCATGGACGGCAAGCTGGACGTCATCTTTGCCGACGTTCTTCTGCTGCCTAACGGAATGAGCAAGGGCTGCGGGTACGTGTCAATCAAAACTTCTTCTTCACACAAACAACTAACAAACTTCCAGAATCGTCGAGTACCAGACACGCGACCAAGCACGAACAGCGATCGAGAACTTGAGCAACACTCCGCTGATGGGACGCCTCGTCTACGTGCGCGAGGTGAGCAAACACTGAGCTGTCACCTCGAAACATCACTAACTGGGCACAGGACCGCGAAACCGAACCACGCTTCTCGCAGCCACAGCGCGGCGGTATGGAAGGTGGTGGATTCCAGGGAGGTGGTGGTCGTGGCGGCTTTGGTGGCCGTGGCGGATTCCAAGGAGGCATGGGAGGCGGATTCCAAGGCGGCGGCGGCATGCAGGGCGGTCGCAGCCAGATCTTTGTCTCGAACGTGAGTACAGAATTGCGACATATCACGAGGCTTACTGACATCGCGACAGCTACCATTTCAAGTCGGCTGGCAAGATCTGAAGGATCTTTTCCGTCAAGCTGGCAACGTTCTCCGCGCAGATGTCCACATGGCACATGACGGAAGCCCCAAGGGATCAGGAGTTGTCGCATTCGAGACACCAGAAGACGCACAGAACGCCATTCAAACATTCAACGGCTACGACTGGCAAGGCCGCACTCTTGAAGTGCGCGAAGACCGATACGCCAACTCTGGACCAGGATTCGGAGGTCGCGGCGGCTTCCGTGGCGGCTTCCAAGGAGGTTTCCAGGGCCGCGGTGGATTTGGCGGCCGCGGAGGCTTCCAGGGAGGCTTTGGCGGCCGTGGAGGTGGATATGGCGGGGGCTATGGTGGCGGCGGAGGATTCCAAGGTGGACAAGGCGGCTACGGGGGTGGCGGCGGCTATGGACAGCAACAAGGTGGCGGCTACAACGCTGGCCCAGCAGCTGCTCCAGTTGTGCCTCCAAATGCCTTCACCGATGGTGTCATGTCCGGCGGCGAGGCCAACCCAACGATCCACGTCAAGAACGTAAGTGCAGCAGATCTCAACACATTCAGCTCATCGCTAACACATCACAGCTACCATGGAGCACTAGCAACGAGGACTTGGTTGAGCTCTTCGTCACGATCGGATCTGTCGAGCGCGCCGAGATTCAGTACGAGCCAAACGGCCGCTCTCGTGGTACCGGTGTCGTCCAATTCGCCAACGCTGGTGATGCTCAGACTGCCATCGAGAAGTTCCAGGGCTACAACTACGGCGGTCGTCCACTCGGCCTCGACTACGCCAAGTACCCAGACGGTGGCGCTATGGAGGGTCAAGAGACCACCGGCGATCTGCAGGCACAGATGATGTAAAAGTCGCGCTCGACCACGCACAACATCACGTCCTGTTTACGACACACACACACAAAACTACATACTGCGATTGCTCTTGACTACAGCTGTAGCTGGAACGGCCTGACGGCACCAGTACGGCACATGGCTTGTAACATAGGAAGGGTAACAAAGACACAACTCTTGCATAAGACGACCGGCGAAGTCGCAATTCACCCCCATACACACACTTCTTTCCACCTTGAACTTGCTATCAATGTAATCTAGCTTTCGAAAACTTCAGCTTCTTCGATTGGGGAGGAACGTTAGTTAGCATGGAAAGAGCACCAAGGCAATGGATGGAGCAATCGGGGCAGAGTGAGACACTACTGAGAAAGGTTTCATTGTCAAGGACAGAGGAAATGGAACTGGTTACTAGTAGGATTGGTGTTGCTAGCCAGGGTAGGCCTGAAGTGAAAAGGGCTGATTAGGTAGTGGACAATTCGAAGGAACCGATTGGTACAGATCTTGTTCGTGGTGAGGTCGGGTGTATGTGTCGTCGTGGGTGAGAGGTGTGGTCGTGGAAGCTGATGGTGGTAGGAACTGTTCGCTGCTCAGAATGTGGAGAACGAGTGAGAGCGCACCAGCGCAGAGCGGCATGGTGATGCAAGAGTGTGGGCTGATCTTGCGAGTAGCCGGAGCCCCCAGGGCATCTCAGTCCAAAGGGAGCATCGACAAGAAAAGCAGCTGAAGATCAACAGTACTCACCCGAACACTGTCTCAACCAGCCTCAACTCAATCACATGTCCAAATCCTGCTGACATAGTCGACCAGTCTCCCACTCAAGTATATTATCACCCTGAACTTCACTTGTACCTCGACGATCCTCCTTGGTATAGCGGTAAAGTCAATATATTAGTCGCCATGTGTATATATGGTGCTTGACGGCGAAGCTGCTTTCTATCCTCCTTACAGATCCGGTGATCTATATGAAGGTGTTGACCGATGATACCCTAAGCTCAGGAGTCGATTGTTTTGTTTTGCCTTCTGGTAGTTTACTTTATGGATGCTCCTACAGAACGTGCTGTTCGAGATGAGTCACTTCATCTAGGGGCAGAAGGGCCAAATTGGCAGGTATGTCAGTAGTGTTTGAAGGAGGTGCGAGAACGATTTTCAAGCGGCTCGAAGCTGCATAGAGGGGATGATGCTGTGTGAGGTGATGCAGTAGCTGAGACGTGCTTTTGACAGGGTTGACGGATGTGAAGGAGCTTCGCTCGTTGGGAGTGCTATCGTCGTTTGACTAGTCCAATAGAGCATGTGCGTATGAGCTCGACTTCGCTGCCCAGACTGTCTGCTTGATGGCCTCTCCGGTCGTGTCAAGCGGCTGTACCAATGTCTGTGCCGAGGCTTTGCTGGCACTCGACCACACATGTGCAATGGCGCGCGACCGATGTTGACCAAATTTCCCCATCACATCTCCAATCTCTTACTGTCCCTGATACACTCATACTCAACCACCTTTCCTCACCCCACCTCCCGTCAATCCCAACTTCTTCCTCTGATCCTCAATCATCCTCTTCGTCCTCGGTAACAAATCTTGCTTATCCGCCGGTGCTCTGCAATTTGCGGGCTCAAACGGCGCATCGACAATGATCGCATCGTGGAGAATCATCTGCGTGCCTTGTGCGCCGCCATGCCAGCGGATAGGCACGAGTCTGTTGGGTGGGGGTTGTTAGTGGTCTGGTCTGGTCTGCTCTTTGTCATTTGGTGTAGCAGGCTGGTGACTCACAGTTTCCGCAACGCATCATACAACCTCTGCGCCTCTTCCGTCACGTTCTCGCCCTTGTGTTGTTTCTCTGCTTTCAGTTCGCCTACTCGCTTTTCGAGTCTGTTCTCCAAAGTCCGCGTGTCTATTCGCGTGGGAGCTGTTCGGGAAAGGTAGCTGCTGTCGCCGAGGGAGAGGATCTGGAAGTCTCGGATTGCGGCTATAGGGATTATGCGATAGTCGCCGGGGACGGAGGAAGGATTCGTGGAGGAGGAAGGATTCGTGGAGGAGGAAGAGCGCGGCGTGGTGTTGAGGGCGATGAGTCGGAGGGCGGGGTCGACGGTGTAGAGGGTTCCTTCGAAGGTGGTGGAGAGGGTGTTTGTGATGCGGACGCTGTTGGTGGGTGTTAGCTATATATGATATGCCAGACAGCATGGGTCAGGCTGAGGATGGACATACCGGCCGCCAATGGCTTTCGTGGCAGTCTCCAGGAGGTCGTTGGGCAGTGGGCTTCCCGTGCTCTTGGGAGTTGCCACTTTGCCGGCATTGCGCTTCGCTACATCTGCCATGATTGCAGCAGTACAGATGGCTATTTCTTGTATGCAGCTGTCGCGTAACTTCTGCTCAACAGCCTGGCAAGCTCTCTCCTCTAAGCAGAATACGGGCGGCCGATGTGATGCTCGAGGAAGCTCAATGCAGGATGTTCAGTAGTAGGCAGACTGGAACGCAGTTGACCAAACGAGTGACAAGGAAAGGTGGGTTGAGTCGTAGCAGATGTGAAGCATCTCCCTCACAAAGTCGCAAGACTGCAGCCCGACGTGGTTCACGGACGGCGCGCTAGCGCATGTAGGGAGACACAGACCACCAGTTCATCGGACCGGCACCTACACTAACTAACTGTTGACTGATGTCTTACAGAACTTCACATAAAGTCAGATCAAATGTCTCGTTATGAGCGCACAGACAAGAACTTCATACTTGCTTTCTCTCAAGTTTCTGTCGCAGCGCCTTCAGCTCAACACTACCCGCCCTCCCACTCTCGTCTACCTCGAACACCAATTGACCCAACGGCACATTCCCGTACGTGAAATCGTCAATATCTAACCACGTCTGGCAAGGCCAATACCACGTCCCATCAGGAAGCTGTTTCTGCGGCGCTTGATACACGCCTGTGAAGCCGACTTTGTTGCCATTATACAAATGGTTCGGGATCGGACGAAAGTCTCCGTCTTTGCCCAAGACAGCCTCAATTAGATCAACACCATTGCTGATGTACTCTGTGAGTCGCAGACCAGGAAGAGAGTCCGTTGTAACTGCAATCGACGTGTTGCTGTTATCGCTCAAGGTATAGTGTCCTGCGAAATTGCGATGTGCTTGCTGACGACTGATATTGTCAAGGCCGGGCAGCATTGCGTTGACGATGATGTTCGGCAGCTCATCTCGGACTTTCCCGTAGGCCCTCGATGAAGCTGTCAGGACTGTGAAGCCGACGTTGTACTCTGGGATGAGAGTGAAGATCGAGGTGTAAGCACCCCAGAATCCGCTCTTCGTGTAAATGTCGATGGAATGTCCATCGGACTGCCGCCGGAAGATCTCCCACCCACGGCCCAGGGCCTGATCAGTAAGGTCTACAAACGACGTGCTGGAGAACCAGCGCCTGGTAGTGGATTTTGCAGTCAGACTGCTGTTCAAGATGGCTCTCCCTATTGCAGCCATGTCTTTGACTGTGGAGAAGGCTCCTGCGGCAGGATTCTGCGGCCCGAGGGTATTGTTCCAGCCAGTCTTTTGCTCATCGCCGCCAGGTACAACAAACCGGGTGACTGTGCTCTTTGGGTTGCTCAATGTCGTTCCTGTCAGCCCCAATGGCTCTACGAGGCTTTCGTTAAAGATGCCCTCGATCGACTGTCCCACTAGATTGGCCAAAGCAATGCCCAGTAACGCGAAGTTAGCATTGCTGTAGAGCGGAGTATAACCTGGCGGAAAGCTGGCAGCCAGCTCTCCTATCCCGTGCACAGACTGCTGTCCCGTGCATGTCATGTAGCTGATGTTGGCCGTCAAGAATCCGCATACCGGCACTTCGGACTGTGGCACATTGTCGGGGAGTTTGTTTACATCAGCTGGCAGGAAACTTGTTACGTAGTTTTGCAGAGCAAGCTCGTTCAAACCATAATCTCGCGCAACTCCAGCGAGGTAGCTTGCCAAATCACCGATAGTGATCTCGTTCCACCCAGGCACAGCATAGTCGTACTGCGATCGGTCGATCTGTGCTAGCTCAGGAATGTGTTCAGCGACAGGATCGTTCCATCTCCTATCGCCTTCCTTGATCATCCAGAGATAGACAGTGAGCACTTTTGAGATACTGGCAATGCGATAGATGGAATCTGCATCTGCTGACTGTGTGCCTAATGTGCTATTCCGTACTGTCGCGTCCGTGTGAGCGTATTGGTACAGCAGCTGATCCTCGTCCACGCTGAAGAGTCCCAGCGAGAATGTGGTCTCATTGTATGGCGAAGAAGTTAGGTTGGCTTTGATGTGGTCTTCGATTGATCTTGTCACATTCTGGAACAGAGACTCTTGTGATAGTCTCGTGGGTATCGGGAACTGCTGTCCTTTGATGGGGCATATCTTGACCGCGGTCTTGCTTGCTTGAGCAGAAGTTGTAGTAGCAACACACGCAAAGGCTAAACCCGCCAGTGCGAATCTCATGACGTTCGGAGTTGTCGTTGATGGACGGATGCTGCAAGGTCCTAAAGAGCGTGAGAAATCAACCTACTTCAACAGCGGTCAGTCTTACACGACCATGTCAACATGCATATCTGGTCAGCTCATCCCATCATCGGCAATTTCAATCATGAGATTAAGAGATGCAAGGTTCTTGTATGCACGACTCGACATGGGGGAGGTGTCGAGGGTTGCATTGCATCCCTCAGCTCCGGACGACATATTTGAGATACGCCAATGGCACAGCTTGTGGGAGCTGTACGCAGATAAGGTTTCGTTTTGCAGCTGGAGAGCTGAAGAGCAGCAGTAGCATTGGTCTTGTGCCACTTCCGCAATGGTTGAAACTCAATTCTGCGGCCGTGCGAGGCAGTCTGTAGATGGAAAGAAGTGTCGAAACTGTGCTCGTGCTTAAAACAGGATCAATGCGCGGTGCGTGCGGACATAACAGGTGTTCAAGGTATGACAACACGTCTGTGTACGAATAATTCAAGAAGAAGGCACAGTACGAGCGGATCGAGTTCGTAGATGCCAAGCAACGATCGCATCACGATCAAGTTAGCATTTGAGTGTGGATTTTTCAATAGAACACCGTATAGGCACAAACGCCCACTAGTGTTTCGCGATGTGCTGTGTTCAGAAAGCGCCGTTGATACCTACAGAGTCTGAGTGAGCTTGCTTCCAGCGTAGCAGACCTCCGGGCCAACATGCATCTGGCGCTTTCTTCGGGTGCACTATTGCTTGCTCGACGACTGCATCGCCCAATTCCTGCTCAACCAGGCCCCTTTCTACCAGGTTATCGAAGTAGTCTGCCCATGCCCTCCTGTACTCATGCCCGTCGAACACTCCATCACTTCTGAAATCAATTCTGACAGCTTGGCGCACGAGCTCCACAAGCCCACCCATACGCTCAGGAACTTGTGGCGTACTGTGGAGAGCAATGGCTTGCCAGACCTCTTTCTTTTCATCCAGGGCCACAGTGGCATAACTTTGAAGAAAGCGAAGCGCGGCATCCGCGCCTTCGATTTCGAATCTTGTGTTATCGGAAGTATTCCGCACTGTGCCGAAGTCGTGGAACATGCAGGCGACAAAAAGCAGGCTGAGGCGGTGAGACTTGTACTTTTCTTGACTCAAACCAGATGAACCGGAGCGCTCGCTGAAAGTGGGCCACCCAACGTGTTGTTGCGAGTGCATAGGCGGTTTGGCAGTCAAACTTTCGGACGCTTCTTGAAGGCAGCGTGTGAGCAGGAACACTCGCAAGCTGTGGTTGTAGATCGTGGTTGGCAGTCGATCGATACAGTACTGCCACGCTGCTGTCGATATGTCATCAGACGGCACATAGTCGGGTATCATTGGATTCGAGTGGGAGAAGGTCTGGTAGCCCGGCACGTTTGAGATGTCCATCATGGTGGGCTGCTTTGAGAAGCGTTAGGTGAAGCTACGGTCAAAGTCCAGGTGTGATATGCTGCCTTAAGAGCGCCTCTTGAGGGCACAGAACCGGCAAGCGGAGGGCGTTGTTGATGTGCACGGCTTGAAAGTCCTACAGGAGTACATAGCAAGGGCGGTGGCTTAGTAATGTCGGCAAGCCACAGCCTTATCGCGGAAATGGCCTGAGACCAGATGCTCTTCTTCCTGCATGCGTGGAGCTCATTATGAAGTCCAGTCGCACTGCACATTGCTCAGGTCTCGTCCATCGTTTCTGTAGCAGCTTCTTGTGGAGTCGCAACTTGACTCGCCTCGAAGCTCTCATTCGCAGCCAGTGGTGTGTCTCCCATGTCCACGTCATCTGGCATTTGCGCAGGCTGTGACAGAGGCGAAGACACGTGGCAACCAGACCTAGCAGCGTCGTCTACATCCAGGAATTTGTTCGCAGGCCGGGCGGGAGTGCCATCCACACTGCCCTCGCCAGCCTCACCGCTCTCGGGAATCGGCGTTGCATCGCCAGCGTCGACGGGTTGAGGAGACCTGCCATCTTGCATTGGCGTGTTTCTGCCACTGTTTCCCTCATCGTCCTCATCCTCCATTTCTTCGTTATCCTTCTCGGCTTCCGGCTCAATTTTGATACCCTTGATTTGTCGGATCATAGCTTCGCCCTCGTGCACAATTCGATCAAACTGCTGGCGTCTCTCTGACCAAGTGCCCTCGTACTCTGCATGTTCACGCTGCAAGTCCTCGATCTCCTTTTCAAGCTTATCGATTTCAGCCTTTGCTTCGTCGCGGCTCTTCAGCTTCTTGTCATCCAAGATTTTTGCTGCCATGGTGTCGTAGCCCTTTCTTCGCTCAAGTGCTTCCTGTGCCTCGACCAGATTCGTCCTCAGCTCCACGGTATTGTCCCGAACTGCTTGCGCAGTCTCCAGAATTTTTGCTTTCTCTGCCGCATATCGCTCCCGCTCGCGCTGGTTGGAAGATAGCGTCAGCTGAATGCGAATTATGCTGCTCTCAAGCGAAGCGAAGTCCAGGAGCACATCTTCGCGGAAGCGCTCGACCCTCGTCGCGTCGTATACTTGAAGTTGATCATCACCCTCGGGCGGTGGTGATGGCAAGTGAGACGTCGATAGCCGGAGCGCTGAATTGTTGCTGAGGAGCTGTTTGGTCACGCGCTGGAAGGGACGCTCTTCGACTGCGAGCAAGCGATGTGCATGCAGAGCATCTGTCCGCGGTCAGTAGAAGATTCGTCTTGTGGTCGCAACGTCTGACCTTCTTGCGCCTGCTCAGGGAGCAGCGCCAATGGGATGTCGGTGTCTGCGTCTGCCATGCTGATCTGCCGAAGATGTGTAGACACCAGAATCGAGCATCTTCGCAGCTTCATGTCTTCGCGCGAGCAGAGAGCTGCATTAAGTTAGTTAGCGTTCGGCACTTCCCGCTGTACCACGTGCACCGAGTCTCGCGCTGCGCTACCACCTCTCTTTCACGGCACGACCATGTATAACAATGAGCGGAATTCCACTTCTGTGCATTGTGACTCCATCTTGGTGTATGATCATGTCCTCGACCAGCACTAACATACTGCAATTACGATCGCTGGAAGTGGAGTGACAATTGTTGTCCAGTGTATACGTCAGCCTATTGTCTGGATTCACGTATGTAAAGGCAAGCTATTGTTGCGCACGACAGTAGAGCGACGAAGCGCCCCACTTCTACATCTCATATATACGGCCTCGTGCTCTTCTGCGACCATGCCAGTCTCCTCACTTCTCGCAATGGCCATCCGCTGTGCCCACCGCAACATCGAATCCATCGATAACCTCTCCGATATGCCTTTCGAAATGGCACGTCCAATCATGAAGAAGATCACCAACCCACACCAGCTGCGCGAACTCGAGATCAACTCACCGCATCTCGCTGAGTATACCGGAGAATTCTGGCAAGCTTTCATCAGGAGAGATCTGCCCAATCTGCCAGACAAAGACATGCTCTACCCAAAGAATCCCGCGAGCTGGCACAAGATTTACAGAAAGCTCATGCGTTCCGAGAAGGCACGTGAGGCTGAGCAGGAAGAACAGCTACGACTCACGTTACTGGGAAACAAAGTCAAGAAGGAGGAGAAGAAAGCCATGTTCGTTGACAGGATCCTCCACCATGCTCGCGAAGAGCCAACCGTCTTTGTGGATGGGCAGCGTAAGAAAGGTGGCTGGAGTGCAGGTCCTCCAACGCTCAACAGAGCCAAGAATGGCACCGATGCTCTTGCTGCCATCCGCAATAAATCTGCGCAGAATTCCAGACAACTCGCCATGGGCCGCCCCTTCCAGTCCAATGTACATGGCGTAAATTCGACACGAGGCGCGCAGCAGATCAGACAAGCCCCTGAAAGTATGCTTCGAGAGGCAAATCAGCGTGGTAGGATGGAAATCGCACCACGGGACCTGCTTCCTCACCAAAGAGACATGCTCCAGGAGCAACGAAGGGCCAATGCCACGATCAAGGTACATGCACCAGGGAGAATCAGAACTGCCAAGTTTGCTGCCCAGCATCAGAAACAGAACGAAGATGCAGTACGCCAGACGCGCGAAGTGAACGAGGCCAGACTGAGAGCTCTGACGCAGTCGGCGAATGCGGCCGCCAGTGCAAAGAAGTCAAAGGCGAAGTTCGATTTTGCGCCAGCACCAGAAACAGGATCCCCAGAACCTAAGTACAGCACTCCGATACAGCCCAGCACCCCTGCTGCTTCTCCACCAGCACAAGCAGCGACTCCCCCGAAGCAAGCCAGTCCTCCGCCAGTCATCATCAAGAAGCGGCCTGCTCCTGGTGGCTCGATATTCATGAAGCCCACCAAGAAAGCTAGGCACTGAGACGACCAGAGATCAAAGACTCAACTACAGACGGCCACCTTCAGGTTGCTGGCCACCTTGAAATCTTCACACGAGTTACGCAGTGCGTTTATGAAGACTCGCGAATAGCAGTCTGTGCCGCAGCGATGGCCTCCTTGGCCTTGGTGACGTCCTCGGGGGTATTGCTCTGGTCACCAGGACCTTTTTCCTGCTCCTGGACTACATCAGATCTGCACAACACCCATGGCAATAGGGGTTCTTCTCACCAGTTGTACCTCTAGCTTTTCCTTGGCTTCAGTGATCTTCTGCTTAAGCTGTGGAAACATGGCCTCGGTCTCTTGCAAGACTTTGCGCTGCACACACATGTACATTAGCGTTCTTGAACTTAGCGATTGGATGGGATCTGAACGACAGGATGATAGAAATGGTTGCGAGAGAGCTCTAGATACCCTGTACCATTATTGGAATGACAATAGCCTGTCACTTACCTCCTGTCTCAGTATGTACTCGGCATTCTCATCGTTGCTTTGATCTGCTTCCAGCTTGGCAATTCGTGCCTTTTGGGAGTCATACTCGCCGCGATACGACTTCTCCTCCTTGACCAGTCTGTTGAGTGCCGAAGTGGCTATCGCAATCTGTGAAGGCGCCGGCATCGTGACTGAATGTAGTGTGGCTTGCGATTCTGTCAACTCGTGCTTGGAAATAGTGAGATGTGCCAGGATAGTGGGACACTGGCTGACAGACTTTCGTATCTGCCCAATCATCGCGAAGCAAGTACGCGTTTCGCGCTTTCCTCGCGTTCCACTTTAGCATCCGCGTTCACTGAAAGCTCCTCTTCTAAAAGCGTTGTCCAGGCAATACCACATACCCGTCGCTTACTCCAGCACAATGTCGTCGCCAACACAGAGACGATCGGCGCGCGGCAGCGCAAACAACACACCATCACGCCGCTCTCAGCGTGGGTCGCAGGTACCACGCTCGTCAGAACCGCCCGCAAGCGATCCCCCTCTCCCAGATGCAGAAGAAGATCTCGCGAATTCGCAGTTGCAGGGCGAGGCCAAAGCTACGTCGTCGCGCAATGGTACACCAAGAGCCAGCCAGAATAGTAACAGCCAAAGCCAAGCCCCACCAACGAGCAGTCCGTTGTTCTTCAGGAGCTCGCCGGCGGGCAGTCAGTCACAGTCGCAAAGCCAGAGTCTAGGAGTTCCAGCGAGAGGGAGTGTAAACGGAAGCAGTCCGCTAAGACAGCGAGCCGATACAAATACGCCTGCCGGACTGAGCAGCGATGGAGGAAGGACGCCTAGAGCGAACGGAGGCATTGGCGGTGAGTCGCGAAAGGACAGGCAAGCTACCAAGATTTGTACTGACGACCTCTCTAGACTCCTCACCTATCCACTATGCGACAAGCTCTGACGCTGCAGGTCCAGTGTCAAATGGACAGCGACAACATGGAACGAGCTCTTCGGGGCTCTTCGTCCGCTCGGGAGGGCTTGGTAGCCAGCCAAACGCAAGAGAAAGGAGACACGACATCCACTCTGATCTGATAGACAGCAGTTCTCGTAGACGACAGCTCTTTGTGGACGAGAACGGTGCGCCAGTACAAGGACAGTCGGACACGAATACATTCTCGAATCTAAATCCAGACACATCCGAAGCGAACGGTCTTGGTGGCCAGGGAACGAGATTGATTTGGGGCACGAACATTTCGGTGACAGATTCTTGGTCATCATTCAAGGACTACCTGTACAACTTTCAAAAGAAGTACCGTATGATCCAGGATGGCGAGCTCATGGAAGGCGAGCACGTGGCTGCCAGCGAGCCAGGAGCGAAAAAGGAGGCGCTTGCGCAGCTAGAGACTATGCTTGAGCTGGGTACAAAGTGCTTCTACCTAGACTGCCGCAACTTGAAAGCCTACCCAGGGACGAGGAAGCTGTGGCATCAATTGCAAGCGTACCCTAGCGAGCTGGTGCCGTTGATCGATTCTGCTACGAAGGACACACTCATGGAGCTGGCAGAGAAAAAAATGGGTGAAAGGCGATCGCAGTCCTCGCAGCAGAATGGACAAGATCGCGCAAGAGATTCTAGCTCGATGCCGCCAATGCCAAGCTCAGATGTGGACAACAACATGGGTGGCGAGACACCGAGGCCTACGCAACAAAGCGCGAGCGAGGAGCAAGATCTCTACGCAGAGGTCGAGAGCTCTTCTTACCGTGTCCGTCCATTTGGACTCGATCGCAACATCAATCTTCGTGAGCTGGATCCAAAAGACATGGACCAGCTGGTTTCTGTCAAGGGCTTGGTCATCCGTTCCACGCCTGTCATCCCAGACATGAAGGACGCTTTCTTTCGTTGCTCTGTGTGCCACCATACTGTCAAGGTCGATCTTGATCGCGGCAAGATTGCCGAGCCTACGCGTTGCCCTCGCGAGGTCTGTAGCGCGAGCAACAGCATGCAAATCGTGCATAATCGCTCTGGCTTTGCAGACAAGCAAGTGATCAAGCTGCAAGAGACCCCAGACTCTGTGCCCGATGGACAGACGCCCCACTCGGTAAGCTTATGTGCATACGACGAGCTCGTGGACGTTTGCAAGGCTGGTGACAGAGTGGAAATTACTGGTATCTTCAAGTGCAACCAAGTCCGGGTCAATCCCCGACAACGCTCTGTCAAGAACATCTTCAGGACGTACGTGGATTGTCTGCATATTCAGAAAGTCGACAAGAAGCGCATGGGCATCGACACTACGACCATCGAAGAACAGCTCGCCGACCAGGCTGCAGGAAGTATTGAAGAAACTCGCAAGGTCAGCGACGAGGAGGAAGCCAAGATCAGGGAGACTGCCGCCAGACCGGATGTGTACGAGCTTCTTGCTCGGTCACTCGCCCCTTCAATCTACGAGATGGACGATGTTAAGAAAGGCATCCTACTACAACTCTTCGGTGGCACAAATAAGAGCTTCGAGAAAGGAGGCTCGCCGAAGTACAGAGGAGACATCAATGTCCTGCTCTGTGGAGATCCATCGACATCGAAGTCAAAAATGCTGGAGTACATTCACAAGATCGCACCCCGAGGTGTCTACACATCTGGTAAAGGCTCTTCTGCTGTCGGTCTCACAGCATATGTTACTCGCGATCCGGAAACGCGATCTCTAGTCCTAGAGTCCGGTGCTCTGGTGCTTTCAGATGGTGGTGTCTGCTGCATCGATGAATTCGATAAGATGTCAGACGCAACCCGATCAGTGCTGCACGAAGTGATGGAACAGCAAACTGTGTCCATTGCAAAAGCCGGCATCATCACGACTCTCAATGCGAGAACATCTATACTTGCCTCGGCCAATCCCATCGGCAGCAAGTACAACCCCAATCTGCCTGTGCCACAGAACATCGACCTTCCTCCGACGCTCTTGTCGCGTTTCGATCTGGTGTATCTCGTGCTCGACCGTATTGACGAGTCCGCTGATCGCAAGCTTGCACGCCATTTGGTCGGCATGTACCTCGAGGATAACCCAGAGTATGCCAGCCGAGACGAAATCTTGGTAAGTTGTTTGATATGTCTATCTCAAGACTACATGCTAATCTTGGTTCTACAGCCCGTGGAGTTCCTCACATCCTACATCTCATATGCACGATCCAACATCCACCCACAAATCACTCAGCCGGCCGCCGATGCCCTGGTACGTTCGTACGTAGCGATGCGTAAGCTAGGCGACGACATCCGCGCGCAAGAACGACGCATCACAGCCACGACACGTCAACTGGAGTCCATGATCCGTCTTTCAGAAGCTCACGCGAAGATGCGTCTTTCGGAAACGGTAGACGAAAGCGATGTCAACGAAGCCGTTCGCCTCATTCAATCAGCTTTGAAGCAGGCTGCAACAGATGCCCGAACAGGTCTCATCGACATGGGTCTTTTGACAGAAGGAACAAGTGCTAGTGAAAGGAAGAGGAAAGAGGACTTGAAGACTGGTGTCTTGGGTGTGCTGGACGAAATGCTCAGATCTGGGTCTGCGAGTGTGAGGTATGGAGATGTGGTCAGGACCATGTCGGAGCAGAGCTCGGTCCCTGTCGAAGGACAGGAATTTGCTGAGGCAGTGAGGAGCTTGGAAGCTGAAGGCAAAGTGCAGGTGGTTGGAGAAGGGCCTCGGAGGAGTATCAGGAGAGTGACTGGCGTCGCTTGAGTTGGATGCGATGATGGGATTATGGATGATGAGCGTTGTTGTTGACGCGTGCATGGTGGAGCAGAGCTCTTGGTTTGAGTGTTTGGCGTTGCAATGTAGGCTTGTACGCAGATGATACCGCACTTTGACAACGATACCCGATGTGTTGCATCTTGGCCTGTCTCTATGCCTCAGCTATTCCTAGTCTCTGCTCCACTTACAGATCTCTCACTCATGCTCATGCTTGTGGGACTCTTCGGAGCCGTGCCCATCTCATCGTGTCCTGGATCATCGCCACGCCTATGGCGTGATTCCAGCCTTCCTTGTGTCCTCATGGTATCTCGCTAAAGCAACGCCACTCATCGTATGTCTGTTCGTAGTCGTGTTGTCCCACCTCAGGATCTCCTCAATGCATCCAGCAAGTCGCCAGCTTAATACCCTCCACGCAACGCCAACACCAAATGCAACGTCGCGCCGCCCTCGAGACCGTAATCTTCTGCCGACTTTTCATCGTTCCTATGAGTACCTCTTCGTCAGTATGCAGACATACATCGTCCTTCCGTTCCGCGATTGGGCTTTCCGCGACCTGCCACTCACATCTGCTTGCCGCCGAAGATCAATCGCTGCTGCACGGGTGGAATGCCCTCCTTCTCCTCGACCTTCTCCTTTATCTTTTGCACTTTGTAGTCGGGTTCGATGTCGAGTTCGATTTCTTTGCCCGTGAGGGTTCGAACTCTGTAGGGGAGGGAGAGCTTGCGTTAGCTGGACTTGTGGTTTGGCTGGTCGTGATGGGTGGAGTTGGGCTTACTTGATTTGCATGGTGGGTGGTTTCTCGTGTCAGGAAGCTTGTGGATTGAATTATGTGGTGAGGCAAGTTGACAATTCCGGTCAGACGTTGTTGTGGTGTCAGACTAATGCTCCCATCAATGAGATGTTTGCGCGGGCTAGTTAGCGAGTGACGATGATGGAGGGGCGCTAGACAAGGCATCACTTTCACGAGATGAGGCAGAGCGCCAAGAGCTCACTTGACTTCTCCTTCACTTGACCTCTTTCCTTTCTCCTCCTTCTCAATTGACATCACATCGGACGATAGATACAGCTATCAGTAGTCGTGCGCAGTCCATCGCTACGAAGAAGACATGCTGAGCATGGCAAGAACCAACAGTCGTAGCAGGTGCAGCACAAGACATTTGCTTCGAAACATGCATGCTTGATTCACACTCTTCATCGTGGCTTTACAGCGAAGCAAGACAGCCAGGGACATGGAGAGATTGCATCTCGGTTCTTCAGCTCAAATGGTCCGTCTACAAGAAGCAAGTATCTCCATGGTGGTGGTCGCTTGCTTCTGTCTCCTCGCTCGGCCAGAGTCATAGTGAGTAGGCAGCGTGATCACAATGCGCCCTTGAAGCAAGCTGTCCAGGATGTTCCGAGTTTCCTACCTGAAAAGCAAACAGTCAAAAACATCAGCCAAGAGATTCTAGCGCAGACCAGCCCCAATGCCCAGCAATATTGTTGATTCGCTTCCCGAGCCGTCTATCAATTTTCGGGCCCAGCGTGTTCAATATGAAATGTCACACTTCTAGCAGCATCCAGAAGCACAGTGACATGGCGCGCTTGAGGGGTTGAAAGGCAAGAGCATGTTCCATCCCTTGACAAACATTACTCTTTGTTCGCCATGGAGGTTCAAGCTCTTGAGATCCCGCCTTTCAATTACACGTTATCGCAATCTAGCATAACGGCTACTCTACTATTGTCCATCCCGCAGAAATCATGACAGTCCCGCCTTCACAGAAGCCGCCGCTCGAAAGGTAGCCATTCTCCAAGTATGTCCACATTGCTTCGGCTTACATCGAACAGCCTTTTCGACAGTGGAGAGTTCGCCGACCTCACTATTGTCAGCCCGGATTTCAGGTTTAAGGTTCATAAGAACATCGTTTGCACTGCTTCACCGTGAATCCGGGCCGCCTGTACCACGCAATTCCAAGAGAGCCGGACAGCAGTCGTGACGTTGCCGGAGAGCTTCATGGTCATCAGATGCGTGCTGTTAGAATTGTATGGTTTGACGAGCAGAGTAAGCCAGGAGCTCGACGCCATAAAAAGCTTCAAATCACGTCTCTCACTTTGTGTCGACATTTACGTGGCAGCGGATAAGGTCGTGTAAGCGTTACACTTGCTTGCTGAAGATAAGGCTGACCTGTATGCAGTACCAACACACCGGCCTCTGTACCCTTGTGGTCGAGAAGGTCAAGAAGCAACTTAAGTATGCCCGTGACTTCGATGAAAAGGCAATGGTTGAGGCCGGTACGCGGGCCTTTGCAGGAAGTGCTGGCTCTCTTGGCCCAGTCTTCGCCAAACACACCGCCATCCACCTCAAGGTAGTCGCGAGAGAAGATGCATTGTGGCAGCTTGTCACTTCAAGCCCTGGGTATGTACAATCTGTCATGCGATGCATTGCGAGCTCGCGTGGATATCTCGAGCTGGGTGATATTATTGAAAGGGAGGGCTGAGGTGTGGCGAGCGTCGTGCCGCCTCAGAGATATCTCATGCGCAGTGCTAGCCAGTCAGATGCGTAATGAACCTGGTTGGAGAAGCTTGAAACTAATCAAAAATACTGCATGAGGAACACTTCAACGCTACTGTAGCCTTGGTAGGTCGCCGTACTACATTCAATCAATCCTCGTTCCCAAGTTCAAAAACTCCTTCCTATAAGTGCTTCCATCTCCAGTCCTCTCAAAGTACTCCACTTCTACAGGCGCAGCCCACGTTGGCTCGCTTTTCGGCCACAACGTAGCATAGTACGGTTTCGTGAACTGTTCCTTTTCAAACCATTCACGATCTTTGCTCCAGATCTCGACAAAGCGGAACGTCCCTGGGGCTTGTGGATCTTGGAAGACGTCGAAGAAAAGACATTCGGGTTCTGCTGCGCAAGCTGCCCAGACCTGAGATGGATGTAATGAGAGATGTGCCTAGCGTGAGCAGCTACGAGAAAGACTTACTGGTCGATGGGCTTCTTTGAATTCTTCGATTCTGTCCGGCTGAATCTTGAATGTTACGAAAAGAGTGAGCTGTTTGGCAGCCATGGTTGAATCTTGCCGTGAGCTGTATGTCTGGGGCTCAGTATAGGATGCATTCAACGATAGCCTCACTGCTCGTACTTTAAGTGTGAAGTGTGAATGTTGCTCATTGAACTAAAGTTGTGGCTACCAGAGATTTTGATCCAAAGTCTATCGCATCACACGGTACGAGCACTGCGCCGTACTAGTCCTTCCTGCCCATCAGCACTTCGACAAAGACTACTACGCCCATTTCTTGATATTCAGTTTGAAAAGATAAGCAGGAACCAGCCTGCATTGCACAGAGGGCGAGCTGCATCGAAGTGGCTGTGACGTCATCATCAGAGCCAAGCCATTGTGTGGTTGACCTCCTTTCGTAGACGCAAGTATCGTGAGCGGATCTCTCTCACCTACGGTACCATACAGTTCTACACCAATTACGCCCTACTCAGAAGAGGTAGTGGAGACAAGGTAACCTGCGAACACGAGCACCACATATCCAACATGCTGTCTACAGCTGTGGGATGCGCACGGCAGCCATCCATGCCGGGTCACGAACAGTTGACCTTGGTCTAAATGTACAGAAGGATCAGCGGCTGATGCAAGCTCCCTCCTTCTGATCGACCGTGGTGTTGCTCCAAGCTCCGATGTCGGCGCTAAGTGCTCGTCCAAAGCTCGACCAACAATAGCACTGCGAAAGGCAATGCTGACGGCGCCACTTTCTTGTCTAGCGCGTTCGAAGGATTTCAATTAGGGCTGTATGATGGATCTACTCACAAGTGATCATCGGGTTCGGAAAGCCTTTTGGCGTGAGGCCATGGCCCAGATCTCCATATCATATTCGGCACGCTTCTCCATCTCTCGACCTTGAGCAATAAAGAAGAAAACACTGCTATCATCTCAACCATGGCAGACAAAAACATCTCAGAGCGAGTGCTGAACACTGCCAATGCTTACATCCCTCGATTTGATCTAACATCTCAGAGCCAATGGTACATCACTTTGCCTGCAGCTGCGTTCATTCTGGTATGCACCATCATCACTTACAGAATACTGTTTCATCCTTTAGCGAGCTTTCCAGGCCCATTTCTCGCTAGATTCTCCGGCAGCTGGCGTAACACACGCTTCTGGAGAGGCACATGGCACGACGATGTGCTCAACTTGCACAAGAGATATGGAATGGTGGTGCGTGCGGCTCCGAGTGAGTTGTCTATTGTCGATGAGCAGGCCACAAAGCTGCTCGTTGGTCATGGTACCAATGCAGTCAAGACGACTTGGTATAATACCTGGTCTCTGCCTCCTTCTCGCGTAGGCATGTTCCCAACTCAAGACAAAGCCTGGCACTCATTTCTACGCAAGGGATGCGAGACAGCAAGTTATGCGGGAGTAAAGGACTAATTGCCCGTAGCGTGTGTCTTCAGTGTACTCCATGTCTGCAATACTGAGGTGTGAGGAGTATGTGCAACAACTTCTGGATCTGATGATGGAGAGATTACGCGTGCATTCACAGGACTCAGGAGTTGTCGACATGTTTCACTGGACGCAGTACCTTGCATTCGATGTGGCTGGTGAGCTTGGCTTTGTCCAAACGCTCGGACAGCTAGAAACAGAGTCGGACACGCTGGACATGAGCGCAAAGATTCACATGATTTTCTATCTGACAACGAACATGGGACACTACCTGGGACAGATGTTATGGTTCACCCATCCTCTGATCCGTAGGATTAATCAGGTCCTCGGCATACCAGACCCCATGGTCGCTGTTAGAAGTTGGACCACGAAGCAGATAACTGATAGGCAGGCGAAGAATGAGGCGGGGGTCCAGTCTCGAGAAGATATGCTTGCGCATTTTGTCCGAATGAAGAATGAGGCCGGCAAGCCTGCAGATGTCAATGAAATCTTGTTGGAGGGCATGAACATGATGTAAGTAGTAGCTGTGTCAATACTCGCAGAGCATGCTAACAAGCTGTAGTGGAGCCGGGGCAGATACAACAAGCGTGGCCATGAGAACATGTCTCTACGAGCTATGTCGCAGCCCAGAATGGTACAAGAAAGTTCACTAGGAGATCGATGCATACTACGAACAACAAGGGCTGACGACTCCGATCACATATCAGCAAACACTCGATCTGCCAATGCTCTGTGCAACGATCAGGGAGGCCATGAGACTTTTGCCTTCGATCACTTATCCACTCTATCGTTATGCCCCACCTGGAATGGAGGTTGGGTCGTATAGCATACCCGCAGGCACAGCTATTGGTATGAGTCCAGGTGCCGCTAATCGGAATAAGTCGGTATGGGGAGATGATGCCGACCAATTTCGACCAGATCGCTGGCTCGAAGACGAGGATAAGGCAAAGTATTTGAATGTCAACGATATGACCTTCGGAGGGGATGGAGCTCGGGCGTGTATTGGCAAGAATTTGGCGTTGGTAAGTCAGGCAGTCAATTCACTCATGCCAGTCAGCAAGCCAATGGTCTGTACAGGTTGAGGTGCACAAGTTTGTTGCCCAGATTCTTCATAATTTCGACCTTGACTTCGTCAACCCAGCAAAGCCGTGGCGAATGCATAGTCAGTGGTTTGCAAATCAGTACGATATGCACATGAAGATCAAGTCACGACAAAGATAGATCGACAGCTATGGAAGCAGATTCCGCTCACTCTTCTCTGTGCTTGAGGTAGAGCACGTGTCCACCTGTCTCTTCGCGTTCAGCAAGTGGAGTATACCGTATACCAGAGGTATCCCTGTTCGATGTGAGACACTGCCAGCACCCCTGTTACGCTTACTCTGCTATTGTCTTAGGCCGGAGATAGCTCTAATAGTTAGCACGATTGATGAGAGTTAGTCACTCGTCCAGCTCTTCACCTCAAACATCCCGGTAGCAAAGTGCTCACTTGAGAAGACCGTACTGACTTGATCAGAGACGAAAAGATGGGCAGCATCGGAGCGGCAACCGGTCAGCCAGACTACGATGTGCTCATCATCGGCTGCGGCCTGAGCGGTATCTACACGCTGTATCGTATGCAGCAGCTCGGACTCAAAGTCAAAGCACTAGAGGCGGGCGCAGGCGAGGGAGGGACATGGTTTTGGTCAGTGAGCACAATGTGACATTTAACCCTGAGCATCACTGACTTCTTATAGGAACCGATACCCAGGCTGTCGATTCGACTCGGAGAGTGTCAGCTATGGCTTCTCCTTCTCGCAAGAAGTCCTGGACGAGTGGGACTGGACGGAAACGTTCGCACCCGGCCACGAAACGCTCAAGTATGCGCAATACTTGACGGAGAAGTTCGACCTACGACAACACATGCAGTTCAGCACGAAGATTGTGTCAGCACATTATCAGCAAGACAGTAGATCGTGGCTGTTGACAGATAGCTATGGCCTCACTTATCGATCACGCTTTTTGATCACGGCCATGGGTATCTTGAGTGCTCCGACCCTGCCAAACATACCGGGAGCGGAAGACTTCAAAGCGCATTCTTTTCATACCTCTCGCTGGCCTGAAGACGGGAGTAAGAAGCTGAAAGGTCAACGCGTTGGCATCATCGGGACTGGTGCCACTGGCATACAGATCATACAGACTATAGTGAAGCCAGAGTACGGTCTGGAATCCCTGACTGTACTGCAGCGCACGCCAAACTGGTCTGCTCCACTACGCAATGAGCGTATTACGGTCGAAGAGATGGTAGAGATTCGGAAGCAGTACCCCGAAATCTTTGAAAAGTGCCTGAAGTCATATTCCGGATTCATCCACATGTCTGACCAAAGGAAGACACTCGAAGTTCCAGAAACTGAGCGTCTTGCGTTCTGGGAAGATCTATACTCGAAGCCAGGCTTCGGAAAGTGGTTGGCCAACTTCGCAGACATCAACTTTGACCGAGGAGCCAACGCGGCTTTCAGCGATTTCATTGCAAGCAAGATTCGACAGAGAGTGAAAGATCCAAAGACAGCAGAAAAGCTCATTCCCAAGAATCACGGATTTGGCACTCGTCGTGTTCCGCTGGAGACACACTACTTCGAAGCATACAACGACCCACGCGTGCGCTTGGTGGATGTTGCGGACGAAGCGCCCATAGAGCGCATCACGGAGACTGGTGTCCAATTGCAGACTGGCGAGCACATTGATCTCGATGTGCTCATCTTCGCCACAGGCTTTGATGCCGTAACAGGACCTTTCACTTCAATCGACATTCGTGGGATTGATGGCACGCGACTTGCCGACGTCTGGTCAGAAGGCCCTCGTACATACCTTGGCTTGTTCGTCCACCAGTTTCCAAATTACATGCAGATCCTAGGTCCGCATCAGATGTTTGGAAATATACCTCGATCAATTGAGTACGCTGTAGGTTGGGTCTCGGAGTTCCTGCAATTCTGCTTTAAGAGAGGTATCACTTATGCGGAGGCCAAGAAAGAGAAAGTTCAGGAATGGACTGAGCATGTGCATGACTGTGCCAAAGGCCTACTTGCGAACGACGTTGATTCGTGGATGACTGGCGTGAACAAGAATGTGCCTGGCAAGCACAAGAGAATTGTAGCGAGATATGGTGGCTCAGGACCTGGTTACAGGCAGCGATGTCAGGATGTTGTAAATAGGCAGTATGCTGACCTAGATCTGGCATAGGGAGAGGATCGAAGGATCGAATTGGTTTCTTAAGGCAAAGGAACAGTCTGTTCGTCTCTGCCGAGCCCAAGTTGACCCTCTGTGCAGCAAACTGTGGTTGCGTTCCTCACATCGATTACTGCTCCTCACTAACACGGAGCAGTCCCAATTTTCATCTGGCCACCAGAGGGCTTGGTCGTTCAACGTCGTTCGAAGTACGCGGAGAGTGAACGCGCCTCTTAGGTCACGAATCCTTCGAGGAGGACGGCTGCAGTCATATACCGTCTGCGTTCTTACGCGATACACGATACTCCTCAGCACACGGAAGTTGGAATGTGGTTGTGCTCGTAAGGCGCAATGGGCTTCTTTGCCGGGTTCGTTTGTTTCGAATACTATCGTACCCATATCCTCATCTGCAAACAAACTCCACGCGACCCGAAGATGTACACGTCGTCCAACTGCTCCTTTGCAATCTGCTTCGACTTAACACTTGTGTCTGAGTTGTTGATGGTGGCTTCCAAGCCATCGGCACTGAGTTTCTCTCAGAAACGATCATTTATTGCAAGGCCCGAAGTTGAGTAGCAACGTACACGTTATTTGATTTATCGTCGTTGTGGTCGTTGGACTTTGTGACACTAACCTCCCCACCGTTGACCTTGTTGTGAAGGACTTGCTTCGAGTGCTCCCAACCTCCTCGCTATCATTTGGGTCGTTGATGCCGGCCTGATGACCTCTGCAGCGAGGCCTGGGGTCATTGTGACTAACTTAGAAGTGTTATGAATGTGGATTGAGATGGAGGTGGTAGCCGTGTAACCCGAGGGAAATTGCTGTGATTCCCGCGCCGAGCTGGACCACAGCCTGCTAACGGTACGCCCGCCACAATACATATGTACCAACTCTGTGACCTCTTCTAACTGCTTCTTTACAGTCGCAGCTTGCCTTCTCTTGCGGTGAGCGCATCTCCATACATGCTCAGTAACGACGTGGCGGGTTATACGATGGCTGAACCTCCTCGCTTGTAGGCTTGTACGAGGTCTCCACGTATGAGGGGAGATGCATCTCTTGAGAGTCTCTCGTGGTTGTCTTCTCAAAGTGTCCGCGACCATGCTTGAAGTCGCGCCACTTAAAGTAGCACACCAAGAAGCAATAGACGGCAAGCTGGCTGTGTGACGCCTGAATTAGCATTGTGAGCCAGTGTGTGATCTGCGCTTAGGCATACTTTCTTCAACAAGATGGCGATTCCCATCACAATCCAGCTCAAGGTGCACCCAATGCCGTTACATATCTTGATGTTGGCCTGAATGAGCAAGAAGATGACGGCGCCCCAGAAGATGATCTCGAGCAAGTTGATAATTGTGTAGGCTTTGTAACTTCTCCACTTGTGGAACTTTCGGACATGCTCAGATAATAACTCATAACCGATGAGAATCAGACTTTTGGCTCCCTAGCTTATCAATTAGATCGTAATCAATGTTGAGAGATCAATGCAGTTCTGACCATGCCCAGTGCAATAGTACTCGCTCTTGTTCGCGGCTGGTTCTTCATGAACATGCGCGGCACACTGAATCCCATTGCCGCGATCACTAGGATAATGTACACAATCTGCACGGGCAGCTTGTAGCGACTATTGAAGAGATCTTTGAGTGCCATGGCGGAGTAGAGAGTAGCTTCGAACTATGAGGTGCGGCGATATGGACCTTGAAAGACTTTGTTGTGATGTGGTCGTTTGGCGGCTTGATTCCTGTCTCTGGTCCTTGCTGTGGGATAGATGCTGATGATAGTAGAAATTGAACGAAAGTGTCGCACCTAGATATACTCATACCAAACGCTGCGTTTACGATACTAGGCAGACGCTTTCTCACACTCCGCCTGCTTCTCTTCGAATGCGAGGTGTAGTTGAGGACGATAGACCAGATATAGCTATGCTCGGCTCTCGAAGCCTCGCGACGAAAGCGAGGTATGCATTTCTGCCTTGTGGCTGAGCTCGGCAGCGATGTCGACCAATGCGTAAGCAGCAAATGGTATGCTAAGCATTGCATATCAAAGGGCATTGCACAACGTGCATAACTATCATCGCACTCGCAGCGAAGGAGGATGTGGATATGTCGTGCGCCAATGAGATGTTGTGTCGTTGGTTTTGAGTTGTGGCAGGCACATTCTTGCCAAGGAAAGAAGGCGCTCGATGGCTTGCGCTTTCAAGAGCTCAAAATCAGCCATTCTCGCATTGGGTTCTTGTTACAACATCATTTGTCGCCCTACAACCTTTCTCGTCAGCGGCGTCGCGTCGGGCAGCTGTCGCTGCAATCGCAACAGATACGATAGCCTGGCAGATGACAGCCTATATGAAAACGCCGCCTTTTCAAGCTGTGTTTCATCCTGGTCGTCACGACCATGGCCGGCGTTGCTCCGCCTGTCTTGACGCTGCTGCGCCGATTGCGCTAGGTAACCAACGAATATGGCATCATGGGCGCCGGGCGTTCCGCTTCAGGTATTGTGTGGCTGGTACGGGGACTTCGAGTCATCTCCAGCCTCTGTGGGAACTCATAAGAAGTCGATGGTCGCCAGCATCAGAGGGCGCGTCGACCGTTGCATGGCACAACGGCGAGTACCGCCGACATCATCGCGTGCACGCAGCGTGGCTACAATGCACAGCCTGTGGCTATCTCTTCTGCTCATCTACCGGTGTATGCATTTCGCAAAGGAATACCACGGCTCTCAGGGCACTTCTTCACATGCCTGAGGTGGCGCGGGCAGAGGGTATCTGAGGCGACTGTGTTGGCTTCGGAGGGTCATCCACACTTGAGCGATGTTGGCGACTCTAGTACGCGAGGTGCATTGCGATTGAGCGTGAGCCTGCCAATACAATCGTGGTGTGATGTGTGGTGCACTGAACCTGCAGCACTTCAGCGTTGCGCGCCTCGGACGGCAGCATTGGCAGCAAACTTGCTGTAGACTTCCGCTGGAGCATGCTGAACGTGCAACACCTCACCGTGCTTGTTCGTTGTTGCGCACAGTTTACAATAATGACGACGCATTCGTGTTTGACTAGTTCTATTGAAAAGCTGACGAGTGCGCAGACCACCTTGAACCTAATCCTCCATGCGACCAAAGGTCGATCATTAATTCTACAGCTGCTTTTAGTAGAACACGAACAGTTTCTCCTGACACTCGTGCTCGCCAGAGCTTGGACGAAGCCGGACGTGCGGAATCTTTGAATCTGCAAAGTCCCCGTGGTCGACAACAGCAATTGCATGATGATTATTTTTCACACACTGTCACCGTCGAAACAGCTCGCTTCGAGTTGAGACCGCAACACAAACGGCCCTCCCAAAGATGGCCTCCAGTATCACAATACGGACTGCTGCCGTGTGTGCCGGACGCCGTGTGGGACTGTCAGAACAGGGCATGGCGTTATCCAGGATGCTACGAAGCAAGAGGTCCCACCTGCAAGCCATCTGCATGGTGGACTCTCGGTGTTACAGTGTCTTGCATCACCGCCGGCATTTGCTCGTACAGCGCGACATATCTGGGTAGGATTTTTATGGACCTATAAAGTGTGCTGAGCACACGAGGGACGGTACGAAGTTGAGATTGAATATTCCTGCTGCTACAACATAAGCAAATACGGCACTGCCACTACACGTGGTACTGTGTGGAGGACGCCGTTGCGTACGTGCCTGTACGAAGGGTGAAAAAGGTAGTTTTTAGAGCGCTGGCGCGTCTCATAAGTCAAGCTTGGGCGGCTCTAATTCGCGAACGGTTAGCTCGCAGTGCGTGTACCTGTCGATCGTCTCCACTTCCGGCATGATGCAGGTTCAGGGCTCAATCTCCTGACGCAGATCAGTGGTCCACAGAAGCAGCGAAACACTGAAACAACGTCAAGGGGACGAGGTCTTTGCGCGGAAGTCGGCAGAATGCTCGTCTCAGTCACGGAGTAGCCTTAGCAAATCACTCGCGGCGTTTGGCAAGCGCGCCGGTCATCTTCATCTCTCACTCGCGCCCACTTCCCAAGACCGACATTCACACACAACTTCAGGCCCTGGCCACCCACACTCACTTCTTCATCATCTTTGCCTATTCGTGCTCACTTTTGCGCATGTTTGAGGTTTCACACTTCGTTTTTTTCAGCAGTGTGATCTTTCTTTAAACATGCATTTCACGTCACTCTTTACCGTGGCGGCGCTCAGCAGCGTCGCCCTTTCCAAGCCAGCTTCAGGCATCGCAGCAATCAACGATGGCGCCTCAGCGCAGCTCCAGAAGCGCGCAGGCGAGGTCATCACTACGGGTGCAGTTGGACTCGGTGATGACCAAGTACACTCTCGACTAGAGATCAACGATCTCTCTTCTAACAGACCCGACATGTGGTCGCTTTACATTCGCACAATGGCCAGGTGGAAGGATGTCGCCGGATCGGACGACACTGGCTACTACGGCGTTTCTACTATTCACGGTGTGCCCCGCATCAGCTGGAATGGTGTTGAGCAGTGTGACAGCTGCGAGGGCGCAGACGGTTACTGCACTCACGACTCTGTTCTGTTCCCGGCATGGCACCGTGCTTACATGGCTCTCTACGAGCAGGAGCTTATCAAGGTCGCTCTGGAAGTGGCCGACTCCTTCGACGGTGCTTTTGGTGACCGTCTCAAGGCGGCAGCGCAGAAGTTGCGTGTCCCATACTGGGACTGGGCGGCTGCGCCAGACTCTGGTATTAGTGTTCTGCCACCATCGATCGCTGGTCAGCAGGTGACCATTGCTGGACCAAACGGCGACGAGATTGTCGACAACCCTTTGTTCAGCTACCATTTCGAGGACCCAAGCAACGTGTACTACTCTCCTTTCACGGACTGGACCAACACTCTTCGTTACCCAAACAGCGATAATGCAGATGCAACCAGCCAAGAGTCCCAAGCCGTAGGCGCTTTCGACAACCTCCAGCAGAACATGCAGGACCAGGTTTACCAGCTCTTGACTCAGTGCAAGGACTACCTCGGCTTTGCTACTGACGATGCTTCCAACAACGCTTGCGCCAACAGCTTGGAGGGCATCCACAACACTATCCACACCGCCTGCGGTGGTGCTGGCGACAATCAGATCTCTGGCGGCCACATGACCTACCTGCCCCTTGCTTCCTTCGATCCAATTTTCTGGATCCACCACGCCAACGTCGACCGTATCTTCGCTCTGTGGCAAACTGCCAACCCAGAGCAATACGGTGCTTCTCAGACCGCCCCACACTCTACCTGGACTATTGCCTCTGGCTCTACCCAGGATGCCAACTCTCCTCTGATGCCTTTCCGCAAGTCAGAGAACGAGTACTGGACCACGAACGATGTCAAGGACTTCGAGGCTGTGTTCAAGTACAGCTACCCAGAGTTCGTTGTCGGTGACCAGAGCCGTGCCACTATCATCAATTACATCAACGCCATCTACGGCTCGTCCTCCAACGAAACTGCCTCTTCGCTGTCTGCACGCGCCGAGCAGAGCGACTCGACCGATGCCGACAGCCCTGACCAGCCACGTGGTGTCACCCCAACACAGTCCAACTCTACCTCCAACAAGGCACCTGGAGACAACAACGGCGGCTCTTCTGGCATCGGCATTGGCATTGGCCCAATCAGCCTTTCCATCGGTCTTCCATGGGGCAACCCAACCAAGTCCGCGTCTGGCAACTACCCAACTATGACTGGCGCGTGGAACGGCACCAAGACTGGAGGCTACCCTGCTGCTACGGGCACGAGCTACCCAAGCAGACCTCAGACTCCTCTCGACCCAGCCTTCATTGCACCAAACGGCAGTGTCTACCAGTACCAATGCAACGTCCAGACTCCTCGTTACGCGTTCAACGGTTCTTACATCGTCTACGTCTTCGATGGCCAGCCATCTTCCAACGACACCTCCACCTGGCTCGCGGACGACAACTGCATTGGTCAAATCGGTGTTCTGGCTGGTGGTGACATGGAGAACCACGGCATCATGAGCTCAGGATCTGTTCCAATCACTCGTCACCTGCAAAAGCAGTACAAGGCTGGCAAGCTCTCTGGTCTCAGCGAGGAGGTTGTTGTGCCTTACATGACGAAGAACCTTAACTGGAAGATTGTGTACCGCGGCGAGGAGATTCACCCCAACGAGCTCAAGGGATACAAGGCATCTTTCTTGTCCGGTCTGCTTTCTCCTCTGCTTGACGGCGAGCTCCCAAGCTGGTCCAACCTCATCCCACAAGTTGAGGTCACCAAGGGCAAGTCTGGTGGTATTACCAAGATTGTCGATGGTCTCCTCGGCGGTGTCGGTGATGCCGTTGGCGACATTGGCGATGCTGTCTCACCCCTCCTTGGCGGTGGCTCTTCCCACCCAACTGGCTACGGCAGCGGCTCCTCTCCATCGCAGCCACAGCCAACTGGCTATGCTCCTCACGACACCGAGGACTCGCCAGTTCCACAAACGACCGCGGCACCAGTTCCTACCTACCCAGATGAGGAGGAAGTCGTCACGGTCTACGAGACCAAGGTCGTCACTTACTGCCCATGCAAGGAGAGCGCAACGACAGCAGCACTAGCCCAACCAAGCGCGACAGCATACGCCAAAGCATACTAGATGTCTCCTTTTTTAGTCTACACGTAAGCCTTAATGCTCAATGACCAATCAACACCAACAAGCAGAGAAGGAAAGAACGAAGTTTCATATTTTGTCAATGAACTTGTGCATTTGCATCTCGAAGAAGGAGAAATCCGGACCGGCGCGGGTAATATGATGAACAGAAAAGGTTGGATCGGGTGGTGCGTATGCCATGGTATAATGCTACTTCTTGTATAAGATTAGTCATATTCTATGGTATATCACTACCCGTCTGATGCTTTTAACAGTGCCTTGGAAGGGGAACGATCAAGAGAGAAAGAAGAGAAAGAACAAGTGTGCTATTTCCTTTGCATAGCGAAATCCTGTGGATGAGTGGGACCAGTTGGCTCATTGTCTCGTTGTTGTCAATCAGTAGAAGAGGCGGCGGAGGGGAGGAAATTGTGTATACCTTATCGTACCCAGATTGGATATATACAATTTTGTGCGTTTGTTTCAAAACAGCTTATTATTCTTTCTTCCGCTTTGCCGTGGTGTTTCGTCGACTGACGCGTGGAGACTCATGAGACGCACAGCGATGTTCCTGGTACCTGGATTGAAATGTGGCGCGTTGGAGGGTCCCTGAGCACGAACTGGTTCTCGGGCAAGGATCTGCCTGATAAGTGGTGCCTCGAAAGGGTCTATCTTTGGATTTCGCTCGCGTGTGAGAGGAGAAGAGAGAGAGTCATGTGAGTGAACTTCGAAACATCATTTGTTCATGCTTATGCGTCTCGTCTCGTTTTTGTCTACGAACAGTTGACAGAGACACTTGCAGTTCTCCGTCCTACAAATGTGCCTCTGAATCCTGCAGAGGCAGAGTAACTGCCCTGAATCGTGACATCGAAGACGGTGTTAGGTGCCCCTTGGACCTGTCGTCCATTGCAAGAAACTACAGCTGCTACGCCGCCATTCGTGAGAGCTGCTTGCGTTGAACCGATACTCGTGCCGCTGCCGAATGGAGTGCCAGCCCGTCTTGCGCTTACGCCTGCTTCGCAGAAACTGCTGGCGATATTTGCGACACTTTGAGCTGGGGAAGTGACGTTGACTGGGATTGTGAGTGTAGTCGTGATGCTGCTTTGGGCGGAGGCGCCAGTAGCTCCGGCAGCGCAGTCACCTGCTGTGAGGGCATCTTGGGGACTTCCATTGACGACTCGTCGGTCTGTGGCGCCTGTGACAGTGGAGGTGACATCGATCAGGGCTGGAGAACCAGTCACTGTGGCTGTACTGTTCGATGCTCCTGAGGAGGATGTGGAGGAAGAGGTCTTTGCTCTTTGAATGGCGCCGCCCGCTCTGTGAGGCTTGTCAGCGGATGCTCACTACGGTCGGAAATCGCATGAGAACTCACGTTGCAGCATTTCCATCGCTAAAGCTTATGACTTGTACCAAATTCGCAGTGGCACTCATACTGTTGTTCGTGTAGCTTGGCCCGCCTCTGAGAGTGGTCGACCTGGTATTCGTCTGCACAGTTTCGCCAGAAGTGGGAAAGCCATTGTTGTCTGAGGAGCTTGTCGTCTGTGCAGCCTTTCGAGCGAAGTATTGATCGACACTTGCTACGCCTTGCGACAGTTGTGCATAGTTGAGGTTGTAGTTGTAGCCTCTTGATTGGAGATAGCTGCGTAGGGTGTTGGCATCCTCGAATGTTCGGAATTGAGCTTCTGAAATGGAAAATTGCATGTTGATCTGCTGAGATTGTCGTTCGGCCAGTAGAGCAACTGGAGTAGCAGAAGCTGTTACTAAAAGCAAGGAGAGGAGGGTAGCTGGCAGGGCAAGCATGGTGAAGGTCGTGGCGAGGATTGTTGAAGACTGAAGGAATAGCTAGATACTTCTCTCTGGCGAACTGCCATGCGCTTGATCACTACCTAATTATATGCTACATCGTGGAGCATGCGAGGGGCAGCAACGATGTCGGACAGTACTCATCGCTCGATTGCAGTGCTGGCACACATCTAGAGCGCCCGTGAGCCTGCTGTTCTGGCACCTGGCGTCGAGCTAGATAGCAACCGATCAGCATGTGAAATGTAGCAGGTGCTAGCTCGTGCATGAATTATCGAAAAGCACTCTGTCGGCAGCAGCCATGTCGTCGCGTGTAGACTTTGAAGGAAGCAGATGCATGGCGGCCACTCGGAGCTTATTCCTGTGGCTTCCAGTAACTCCTTGCTGTACATGAGTCCGCATCGTGAATGTACAGATGCTGCATGGTATGCAGCAAGTAGAGGTGTAGTCAAGCTAGACGCCGAAAGTGGCAGCCACAGGACATCTAGTGCCAGCAGAGTCCCAAATGCGGCATTAAGCTATCGGACTGGATGTCACTGCTGGCGTATCATGAGTCCGGTACATCTACCGTTCTGCCGTACAGTGTGGACTTGTATAGACTTTATCTGTATCGTGCAGTAGTCCAGCCAGCGGCGCTGCCATCAGGTCGTCCAGGCCCAGGTACAGACCGACAGCTCCTTGAGTCGGTGAAAAGGTGCACCAATGTCTTCTGTATTTGTGGTAGATTATGGCGAGGACTCGGCATCGGTGGGGCTTGAAATGGTGTTGAGGAGAGTTGAGGGAGAAATGTAGACCAATATGGTGTCTGCGCTCCTTGTGCTCGAAGTATTTGGCACATCCTACCCCAACGCGACATGTCAGTGTCTTGTACTCGCTGGCGCTCACCAGCTCATATTCTCTTCCTTGTGCTCCGCAGGTCAGCAGCTAACTAACGTTCGGAGCTCAACTTTTGATAATGTCAAGTAGAATTACCCCGCAATCTTCAAGGCTCCTGCGCGATGCTTTCATCCGTCACCAGTGAGCCATGGCGCGTATAAGCCTTGGACGCAGGAAGAGCAGGATGTTCTGCTCAGGATGACGAATGAAGGCGCTACTGCCGGAGAAGTTGCGACTGTCCTGAATAGGTCGATTGATAGTGTGCAGAATTTCAAGTGCCAGCCCAAATCGATACTGTCTCCACGACACAACGCTCCGAAGAGGTTACACGCATGGACAATTGAGGAGAAGGAAACGTTGGCGGGATTATGCCGCCGAGGTGAATCCCAGGCCTCTATGGCTGTCGCCTTGGGAAGGAGTCTTGCCAGCATCGACAAGGCTCTAGACAGATACGGCATTCGGCCACGATCGAAGGCTCACCTTGCAGCTCATCTTGCAAAGTCGAGCCCGAAGCCGTTCACGGCTGAAGAGTACGATTTGGCCTTGAAGTTGCGCGCCCAAGGCTCTACCTACGCCTCGATAGCTCGCACACTTGGTCGACGGGCATCATCTGTCCATGCTAGACTCGACAAGGCGAAGAGAGGCGTTGAGTTCAGAGAAAATTGGGATGTAGCGGACGCCGAACGCAATCTTATCGAGCAACTGCGACTACAAGGAAAGACATATCGTGAGATTCAAGCTGCTCTGCCGCACCGTGGTTTCAGCACGATATTCCGCGTATGCAAAAGCCTGAGAGATCGAACGTCGCAAAGTCAAGATGAGAGACCATCGCCGGAATAGACGAACGTGAGACCGAGGACTCTCACTGAAGGCTAGGCTAGCGACAGAGTGACGCGCAACAGGTCAAGCCAAGGCCACCAGAGACCAATACATAAAACTCGAAGCTTCCTAGAAGTCATGTCAGCCCGCTATATTGCCACAGATCACAGGTGCAGACCAAGAGACGCGTACTCTAGGCTAGCTTTGGAAGCATAGACCGGCTTCAGTCAGAATCATTGGCATCCTATCCCTTCTTCACCATTCCGGGCACCCGCGATCCATGAGCCCGGGATCATACGATGGAAGCCTGGCGAACTGGCCTGGACGATGAGCAATCGGTAATGAGTGATGCGGTCAGCCTGACATCTCCTGGAGTCCCTTGCAGCGCGATCTGAGCTGGTCGCGCAGTCAATGCCTCAGAGTAGCAGAGGTAGACAGAGAGCTTGCCCGAGCACGTGCCACGTCGTCAACACGAAGTACCTGCTCGCGGCTAGTCTGGCTCGCCCGGAGAGTCATAACCCCAGAATTTGCTGAAGTCTCGAGGAAGCGGAACTTGAAGCTAGCAAGTTCAATCCCATTCGTAGGAATCTCGATATCTGTAAGTGATGTACGGCTTATCTGAGATGTATAGGAGACAGCCAGTCATCTGTAGCACCGTGTTAGCCTGCGCGTGGGCTTTGATTGTCTGTATGATCTGCATGGGCAAGCACTATCTTTACTGCTGTAGCAGCATCCTGTTACACATGCATACCAAGATACCTGCCTCTTGTTTGAGGCCAGTCTTTGATTCCGAACATTTACTGATCTTCCACGCAGCTTGGTTGATGTACGACTCACAACACCGTTCCGAGAAGTCAGACGGAAATACTTGCACGATTAGCCGCTGGCACCCACATAGCCCATGTTCATCATCTTCGATCGCGGATGATCTCCAGCAACTCGCATAGCGCGGTCATGTCCTCCTCGTAGCACTTCGGTGGTGGATCAGCAAAAGTGAACCCGTCTGCAGACCTAAGCTCGGCATCTTTGTACTCTCTCTCACCTATCGCGCCATCGAGGATGCTGGACCCCCCCATTCCCTGCACCTGGTAGCGAGCTGTATTCAGCATGTCCCCAGGCACATCATCGAATCTCTCATCGAACGAGGTCGCTCCTGCTCCATACACGTGCTCGCGATGCGAAGCGACTGCGAAGTGGCGTAGCTCAGTCAGCTCTTCCTTGAACCTGTCGAAGAGTTGTGCCAGCGGGCACTCCAGAATCAGACTTTACTTGGACGTTCATCGGTATCATCGACAGTGAAGTTCGCTCCAGGCTCGAGGTCGTGCAGCTCCCAACCAACATTTCCGCAGTATGTGATTGGGCAGTTGTCGAGTACGAGAGTCTTCAAAGTCGAGCCGTGCGATACGATCCAGTCCACCTGCCAGTCGTACGCGAAGACGTAGTTGCCAAGCGCCAGCTTTTCCAGTTGTGGGAAGTGGATGTCCTCGAGATTGCAAGCTGGGTAGACACCCCATTGCGAATGGATGGTATACAACTTGACCTCTTTCAGTTGACTTGCAATCGGACGGAGGAAGGTATCGACACGATGCTCTTCGAAGTCAAGGTCGTTGTACTCGTTCCATGGTGCAGCCTCGAGGTTCTCAGAGGTATGGAACGTGATGGCCTTGACTAGAGCACGGAACTTGTCGCTGCCCAAAAGCTGCGAACATCTCTCTCCGCTTCCTTCGTCCGAATGCACTACAAGACAAGGCAAGCGACTGGCCGGCAGAAGCCTTTGCTGGGCCTTGCACGGCTCGCGGACAAGACGCCGTCCGCTGGTATGACACCCTCCATGACCTGCTTCTATGCTGCTCGTAAACTCACATTATATCAGGCAAGTCTTGACAAGGTGAAAGACAATGCGACGGATACGGCGGCAGTATCGTAAGCCTGAGCAGAATATAAGAATTGCATAGGCCCAGAACCCACCAATTCGCTCTCATCTCGACATTATACTCCAACATGCCCACATCAGTCGTAAAGACTACACTCAACTACTTCCTCGAGCTAGAGAACGGCGGCGGCCAAGCCTACTGCCTCGGAACAGTAGGCGAGAAACGCCGAAAGTATCAGGAAGCAGAAGTGAACGTCAACGATATTCGTGGTCATGAGCAAGACTTCCACCTCGACGGAAATGGATTTCAATTTCTGAATGCTCCATGCACTGAAAAGACCTTTGACGACGACGAGCGTATCAAGGAGTCGTATTACCCAGAAGTCATAGATTTGATTAAAAGAGTCACAGGTGCAACTCTTGTTAAGCCCCGAGCTCATACAGTTCGACGATGGACATGGGAGCAAGCACTCGAGACAGAAAAGCATCTCCCGGACGAAGCTCGCTCAGTTGGTCCTGCCACCTCCAATTTCGTACACTGCGGTACGCGAACATTTTCGCTAAGTATACACAAAGTCCCACTGACATGTCTGCACAGACCTATCAATCAACGGCGCCCGCGACCGCATCTCCAAAAATGCCTCGAACGAAGACGAGATCATCCCCAAATGTCGCTGGGCCATGATCAACGTCTGGCGTCCCTTTGACTACCCCGTAACCCGCAACGCACTCTGCGTCGTAGACTCCCACTCCATCCGCCCAGACGAACTCCGAAAAGTCGACATCGTCTTCCCCGTCCGTCGAGACAGCGCGCACGCTCATGCACCACCCGCGACCCACTCATCACAGGCTCCAAAGAACGCCAAGTCAGATTACTACGCCCTAGGCACAGGCTACGTAGAAGGCTTACAACTCGCTGCTCCTAGAACGCCGGATCAGCATAAATGGTATTATCTCTCAAAGATGACGCCTGATGAGGTGTTGCTGTTGAAGATTGCAGACAGTAGGCCAGATGTAGCGAATTTCTGCTTTCACACCAGCTTTGCTTCTGATGAGGACTATGGGCCTGATAGACATAGCATAGAGGTGAGGTGTGCGGTGTTTCGGGAGGATCAGGCAGGGGAATGACGGCTGTGTAAGATGAAGTAGGGCATCGATGAGACGGCTTGTTTGGAAGCACATGCCTCTAGAAACTGTGCTGCCTGGGATGTGGCTCGAAGGTCTGTGCGCGAGCGCGGCTGGTGCTGTGAGCTGGGAGAGATCCGTGTTAGCAATGAAAAGTGGAGATCTTACACCGCTGTCGATCTGCTAGAATTCAGCTGAATTACGACTATCTACGGGAGTCTTTCTCTCCCTCTGGCCAGAAACCTTCTCGGATCTACCATTCACCTAGAAGCACGGCCGCCCGCCGCCGCAGGGGCTTGGCTCCCAACATTCCCAGGAGGCGATGCGGCGGCGGCGGCAGCTTGTGGTGCCTGTGCACCAGCATATGTTCCAGCCAGGCGTGCGGCCATCACCTGATCCAGCGTAGCTTTGTGGCCGCACGCCGTGAACCAATCCACCAACATATTCTCCAGCTTACTCTTCGGCGTGTCATACCGGACGTCTTTGTCCTTGACTGACTTCAAGAAATTGCGCATCTCGGCAACTTTGAAAGGGAATGTGGGGTTGGGGTAGCGCGGGTAGAGGACTTGGGCGCATGCGTTGATGACTTCATGCCTGGTTGGTGTCTTGTAGCCACGGTCGGCAGAGAAGCCCTCGGATTTTTCCAAGCTATTTGTAGCTGCGCTCGCTTGAATGGCTGGGACCGGGCTGGGACGAGTGAATTGTGCTGACAGCCTGTTGTATTGATACACATGCTGTGGCCATTGCTGTGCTTGGTAAGAGGCACTTGGGGCCATCGCCTGCTGGGTAGTGCTGACCGGAAGTTGCGGTGTATTGTAGTAGCGAGCAGTACTGACGGGAGTTTGCATCGTATGGCTAGCAGGAGTATTGTAGTAGCGAGCAGTACTGATGGGAGCGTACATCGTATGGCTAGCAGGACGAGGTGCTGCGAGCTCCTGCAGCCTCTGTACGTGCGAAGCAGGTACCCCATAGTGCCCATCGAGCTCGTTTCTGTAATACTCCACATAGTCCTCAATCCTGCGCTCAATTTCGGGCTTCTTGCCCCTCGTGTCGAGGCGATGTGCCTTGCACCATGCTATCAATTGTGTCTTCTTGATTCTGTCAAAGCTTGTAACCACGCATCTCTTGATGTCATCGTTTGTGGGCACTTCTTCTTTCTTCGCACTGTACCGAGGAGCATTGGGATTGGTTTGATGCTGATACACCTGGGTAGATGAGTAGGTGTCGTGGCGAGGGACAGCTTGGTATTGTTTCTGGGATGCCGGGAACGCCCAAGGGTTGTTGATGGTCGACTGTGTGAAGACATGGGGCTTGGGAAGAACCTCGGCTGTCGCTGGAACTGAGATCTGCGAAGCCACGGACTGAGCGCGAAGCGACGATGGCGGTGTCGGCTGTTGCAAAGGCTGAGGCATTGCTGGAAGAGCTAAACCGATCGTGGTGTGACCAGTCTTCGCCACTTTAGATGGTCGAAGCTCAGCGCCGCATTCATCGTCAGTAACTTCATAATCCGCCTTACGCTTGTTACACCTCGACGCTGGTGATGTCGGGTATTGCAGGGGCTGAGGCATTGTTGGAAGAGCTAAACCGATCATCGTGTGAGCGGTCTTCGTCACTTTAGACGGTCGAGGCTCAGCGCCGCATCCATTGTAGTCAACTTCAGCATCCGCCTTACGCTTCTTACACTTTGACTGCTCAGGACTCTTTGGCCACGACTGTCCAGGATTGGGATCTTGGTCATTGCTCTCAACATCATCTCCGAACAAGCCACCATCATCCAGGATCTGCTGCATATCGCGCTCAAGCTCTTCATCCTGCTCAATCACAATAGGGTTCTTCCACGCCATGTAAGCTTGCTCATGCGCGACTGGGCCGCGCCTGAACGCTCGCTTGATGGTGGCACGGTGGTCATATGAGAGCTTGAGCTCAAAGCCAGCGAGCTCAATCTCGACCAAACCTCGTGGTAAATGCTTCAGCGTCGCCTTGCTGATATCCGAGTAGAGTGCTATGTGTTCGAGAAGGTGAGGCACGACTCTGCCGTATGCGACTGCTTTTGCTTTCAAGTCCTTCTTCGAGATGTGCCGAAAATTCTGCAAAACAGCGTCGATGGTGCGATTCGGTACGTAGCTATCCAGCGATTTGACATTGTAGGCTTGTAGAGTACTTGTGACTCGCAGATCAAGGAAGTCATTGTTCGAAGAGGTTGAGGAGAGACCAGACAATCTACCGGTAACGGTGTTCTGATCCAGACGTGTGATCTCGAGTTTTGTGGATGCGATATTGAGGCCATGCTGCTTGAGCAAATTGCCGACTTGGTATTCGGTGACGATGGAAGTCGTGCCATCGAGTACCTGGCTCACCTGGTCACACGTGGGCTGAATATCTTTCACGCGCTTTGCGGCGGGCTTCTGCTCCATAGGAGCGGTGTCAGGTGTCCGATCGGCGGTCTTCTCAACCGTGTCTCGCTGCGTGAAGGCTCCCGCTGATTGTGTGAAGGCATCCGACAAAGTCTGCCAACGAGTCTCGATATCTGGGTTGTCAACCGCATCAAACTCCTCGCGGAGTGACAGGGCCACGTTCGAGAGAAAGTCATCGAGCTTGCATCCGAGGGTGACGCTCTCCCAGTCGAGCTCCACGTACCCATTGCGATGCCTGGTGATCATCGCGTCAGAAGTGCTGAGGTGCAAGAAGACGCTCTCGACTTGAAGACCGTAAGCTTTCACAGAACCATTGCTAGATTCCGCGCTCGAGATATTGCTCAAAAGTGTGCTGTTACAAGTGCGAAGCACCCGGCTACCTAGCTCCTCGTGACCCAACTGGCTTGAGACTCCTCGAACTCGCTGGCTGAGATCACTGGAATAGGACGCGTCGATAGAGAACCCGTCGATATGCATTGTGTATGCGCCATTGCTGTGGCAGGTGAGGGTCAAAATGGCAGTGAGCAAGTTGACCTCGCCAGCCAGGTCGATGAAGATGACACGGTCCGCGCTGACAATTCCGGAGTCTGACATGGTTGAAGTTGGTGGGGCGAGACGGAGGAGTTTGTATTGTCTATCGAACGCGATAAAGCTGCTACAGGCTTCGTGGCCCACGTACGCGAACTTGGATCTGAGACAACGCGGAAGCCAGAGAAAAAATGGCCGATCGAGTCTGTTAAGGTGCGTTTGTTCGAGTCAAATGTTGTTGGCTGTAAATATCGCAATGGGTATGCTGGTGATCGGACAGAATGAATCCGGTCGACAGGCGGCTGTATGGTGTGCTATTCGGCGAGCAAGAAAGAGATGGCTGGAATCGTAGTCAATGTGCGAGCAGGAGCGATGTGGTCAAGGGGACATTAATTTTCGAGATGGAAGTGTTGGAGCGACTTCAGCATTGAGAAGGCAGTGGGGTGGGACTGGGCCCTGCAGCACTAGCGCCTGCACACGGAACGCTCTCGATAGAGCCAGCTTCCAACACAATACCACAAGCCATGAATGTCTGTGCTTACTATTGTATGCTTCCTTCTAGCATTTATGACGCGTAGTCTGTGGCCGCCGACAATAGCTTTCGCGTAGCTGTAACTTCGTGTCGCAGCGCTGTTCTCGATACAATGCTGTGCTGGCGTGAAAGTCGGCTGCCAATCGGCTGATTGCCAGTGCGTCGAGCAGCAGAACCAGCGACCAATTCTTCATCAGTCTGATGGTTTCCAGGTCAGGCCGGCACTTTCGATCAAGTCCCCATGGCTACAGCCACTCTGCTCTCTCCCGAGAGCGGTCACTCACCTCGCGAGCGTGCGAAGGTGCGAGTGCTAGACTTTCACTTCTTCTCTCCATCCTTCTTGCCCTTCGCCTTGACCTTCTTCCGCTTGCTGCGATCTCTCTTCTTCAAGTTCTGCATGCCTGCCTTGCAGACCTCTGCGTATCGCGTGAAGAAGGATTCGAGATCATCCGGCTGCACGATGGTGCTCAGCTTCACTTTGTCCTTGTTCTTCTTCCTGTCTTTGCTTTGTGACTTCCCATCTGTCGCTCGGACTATCAGAGGCAGCGGATTGGGTGGGTTCAGGTCCCAGAGTGGATCGTCTGCCACTTTTTGCGCTTCGTCTGCAGGAGTTGTTGATGCGTCGTATGTTACTGGGTAGAATTAGTGTCGCCCAAACATATCTAGGCTGCTCAACATACATCGCTTCTGGGTCAGATAGACTGAGCCGTGGCCCTTTTCTTGCACTTTTGAGATGAGTGTGCCGAGATTCGTGAAGAACTGAGAGTCCGTGTCAGTGTTGTACTTTGCTCTGATGCAGTAGGTGTTGCCCCACCTCATCATTGCTCAAGTGTGCTTTCGCCATCACTGCGGGACGTATATCGCACGGAAGACTTGTGCTTGCTTCACCAGCGAGACGAGACCTGTCGTCCACAAGTGAAGCGTGGGGAAAGTGCAGATCTCTCGGCGCCGAAGATACCGTGAACCCTGTCGGCGATCACTTTTTTGGTGGCAGCAGAAAGTAGACATATGGTTCTGTTTCAACTCTTTCTCTGTTCACACTGTCGCCGAAAATGAGTCGAACATCCTACGGAGGGCCGAAGCTGCCCAAGAACTTGTTGGAGAAGGTGTCTGATGGGAGGATTGGGAAGCGAATTCACCAGCAGACGAGAAAAGAGAAGCGCAAGGCAGAGCGGACACAGAAGAAGCATGTGCGCGCATTTCCCGTGAAGCACGATGCGCCACGTCCTAGGCCTGCCACGACCAAGGCGCCAGGGAGAGGTATCACAACCTCTCATTCTGAGCCAAAAGGAGGAGAGCCAGTCGCGCAGGAAGTATCTGAAGATGAGCATCAATTAGAGGACGATTTCGCGGACTTCGATGACGAGGGTGCGAGCGAGGAAGATGCAGGAGAGAGTGACGAAGATACCGAAGATGACTATCCTGTGGCGCCCGTAGTGTCGAGAGCTGTCAAGGCGAAGCTGGACGACGATGATGCCGAGATCAGAGCGCTGGAGAAGAAACTGGGCATGCGCGGCAAGAAGAGCAGGAAAGTGGGCGACGATGAGCTGGACTGGTTAGTGAGCGGAGGAATGAGTAGTGAAGATGAGGACGGTTTTGCCATACCCAAGCGGAAACGAGCAGCACCGGAAGACGACGACTGGCTGAAGCAAAAGAGACGGAAGGCGGAGAAGAAGGTGGTCAAAGTGCCGATTGTGAAGGCAGTGGAGCAGGAAGAAGAGGAAGAGAGTCTGGACGAATCCGAAGACCTAGGGGCATCCGATCAAGATGAGGACGAAGATGGGGACGACGAGCAGATCGAGAACCCATTCTCCGAAGACGAAGTGTCTGACAGTGATCTGGGTGTGGACGAGGATGACGAAGACATAACCCTAGCGCCGGCCAAAGAACGCGAGAATCCATACGTGGCCCCTGCCGTCAAGGACGCTGCAGCTTCTGCTGGAAAATACGTGCCTCCCTCGATGCGTAGGGCAGCCTCTGGAGACGAGGAAATGCTTCGTCAGTTGCAGCGACAGCTCAATGGGCAGATGAACAAGCTTTCAGAGGCCAATATGTTGTCCATTCTATCCGCGGTACAAGAGATCTATTCCAAGAATGCAAGAGGACATGTGACGTCGGTGCTCATCGAGCTGTTCAAGAATCGCGTCTGCGATCGATCGGTCTTGACCGACAACGAGATGATCCTCTTGGCTGGCTTCGCATCTGCAGTGTACCGGACAACGGGAGCAGACTTTGGCGCACAGTTGCTGGAAGCTATGGTAGAGGCCTTCGACCGCTATCATGCAGACAAGTCAGACGAGAAGCAGACACTAAACATCTTAGCGTTTCTTTCGAACTGCTACACACTGCAGACCATTGGGTGCGAAGTCATCTTTGACTACGTTCGAATGCTACTTGACAACTTTTCGGAGGAAAATACTGAGCTGCTCCTGCGAGTTATCCGTATCTCTGGGCAGCAGCTCCGGCAAGATGACCCCTCAGCCCTCAAAGACATTGTCCTCCTGCTGCAGCGTGCTATCACGAAAGCTGGAGGCGCAGAGAAGGTCAGTGTGAGGACGAAGTTCATGATCGAGACTATACACAACCTAAAGAACAACCGAACCACCGCTGGAGGCGCAGGCTCCGTCAGTAGTATCGAACACACTACCCGCATGAAGAAGACCCTTGGTCAGATCAAGAGCACAAAGACGACTGAACCTCTCCGCATCAGCCTTGCTGACATTCGAGATTCTGACAAGAAGGGCAAATGGTGGCTAGTTGGAGCATCCTGGCGTGATCCTGCCAAGATGGTCAACAGCACATCTGAGCAGGCGACTCAGCCCAGCATTGCACGTGTAGAAGACGATGATCCCCCCTCGGACCCTGATGAAGTTGATCTCGATGCTCTCGCCCGCGCACAGGGCATGAACACAGACGTGCGCCGCGCCATCTTCATCTCCATCATCGGCGCCGTGGACCCGACACATGCCCGTCTACGCCTACAAAAGCTGAACCTCAAGAACAAACAACAACTTGAAATCCCTCGCGTACTTCTCCACTGCGTCTCAGCCGAGCCACTCTACAACCACTTCTACGCACTCATCGGCCTCCAATTCTGCTCCGGCCACAAAATGGCCAAAGCATGGCAATTCGCTCTCTTTGACGTCTTCCGCCGCATCGATGCAGACTCCGAAGAGGATGCAGAAGCCGAAACCGCCGAAATCAGCATCCGCAATATATACAACATCGCCAAGCTCTACGCGACAATGGTCTCAGAACAGCACCTCCGCATCACCATCCTGAAACCTCTCCCTTTCATGGCACTATCAGTCAAAGCCCGCATTTTCGCAGAAGTCCTCATCACGACGCTTCTGATCTTGTTGAGGAAGAAGCATGGTAAGGAGGCTTTTGGTAGGCAAGTTGAAGAGTGTTTTGGCCAGGCGCATGCTGTGCCGGATATGGTCAAGGGTTTGGACTGGTTCTTGGAAAGTGTGATCGCGGAGAGTGAGATTCCGGCGAATAAGAAGGAGAAGAAAGTCGTGGCGCAGGGAGTGGAGTATGCGGTTGAGGCGTTGAGGGATGAGAAGAGGATGGGGGTTACGCCGATGGAGGGGAATGCGGGTGAGGATGATAGTGATCTTGGATAGCGTAGCGGTCGACATTGACATATGTCAAAGAGGTAGCTGCAAGCGCCCGTGATGTGAGTGAAAGCACTGCTCACGCAAATGTTTTGGAGACTCTGGTTTATTCCCATCACTGTCTCTGACTCTGACCTCCTTCAACGCCGCGCCATGCACTCCGGAAAACAAAACCCAAGTCATCTACATCCACAGGATACCTGCTACGCATCAGCCATATCACAATCCAGCTCACTCCCAATCCTCCTCCTCCTCCTGCCTCTATCATCACCATCGACATCCCCACCAACATCCTCACCTCCACCACCAAAATCCGCCCGCGCATCCCACTCCGACAATCCAAAACTCGCCGCCGATCCACTCGCTAGATCACGTTGCCGGTCCTGTTGCTCATACATACGCAACTCAACTTTCTGCGGCGTTCGTCGACGACGCTGTGGAGGGCTTTCATCTTTTCGCGAGAAGACTTGTCTGGCAAAGTGTCTGGCCCGGGTAGTCTCGTCGTCGAAGCCACTCTTCTCTCGAAGAAGGCCGGGTTTGTGGTATTGCAGGTCCAAGGTGGTGGTTTTGGGACTTGGGGTCGAGGACTGCGAGTCCGGGACGTGGATCAGGGAAGAAATGTTGGCGTTGGGGTCGATGTCTGTCATGGCATCGCGTGGATTGTCTTGATGAAGTGTGCTGGTCTCTTCTCTTGATGTTTCTCGTGGGTGCTGAGGGTTCAGCATAAAGTTGGTCTCGCGGTTGAAGGCGACTCGTAGCCGAGGGCTTGGGTTCGTCGAGATGTTGTGCTGGAAGGCGTTTGTGTTGATGCCTGGTACTTGAGCATGTTGCCGGACGGTGCCTGGAGATACTACGTAGGCTTCGTGTGTGCCATGCTGCTGCGTGTCTTGAGAGGAGATGCTTGTCTGATTGGTGGATGTGCTGTCGTTCATATTGGGTTTAATCGTATCGCAGGAGTTATATTCCAGCGTAGTCGGTCAATTCGAAGGCTCAATGTGCAGTCATGAATGGAGACAAGAAAGTGCTCTGTGCTCAAGGCAACAAGTTAGTATCATTTCCTACCTTACTTTAGTCATCTTCTAAAGTGTATTGGACGAGCGATCCTAGAGACGCTCAGACATATCTGAGGGCACGAGCGATCAGTTCCTGGTTGTAATGCCATCAACAAGATGATGCCTCAGTGAGAGATGACACCCATGCGAGTTGTCGTCTGTGCTTGATGCGACATCAACCATGATCGCCACATGGCGGAGCGGGATCAAGATGGATAAGCCTGGCATGCAAGTATGAGCCTCGAATGCTACAAGGTGCAAGCAGTGCCGGACACGTATGAACCATTGTGTCAACAGATGTCGCGTCTTGTAGCTTGTTCTGGTACATAGATCTCGCGAGACGTAGCAGGTGATGTCCCCCGAAGTCAACCAAAGAGACCATCCCGATTTGGGTTGAGCTGTGAAGAAGCTCTCAACTTGAACGCAGATGAATGGTGTAGCTTGGGCAGGTTTTCGCGAGGATCCAATGGCAGAGCTCTTTCAGCTGCCACGAGTGCGATGAAGTCAGGATTTCGACCAGTTGCCAATTGGAACTGATGGAATGCTCCATCCTTCCAGCTGGATTTGGCATTGAGCGTGAGATCTGGGCGCTATGCGCTGTTGCGAATCAGTTTCAGTATTTTCGTCTCTAACTTTCGCGGCTCTACGCAAGGTCAGGCATGCCTGGCCGGCATGTTCACATCGCAAGACCAGTCGCTCAACAATCATATGTCAAATGCTTTCCATGAAGTAAAAGCCGATCTATCGGGTACTTCTCGATCAGTCGTATAGAATGCGAGCTCGAAAGTAGCTGCCTGGAGCTCGGAAAGCGAGCGCTGCGTGAAACGGTGAAAGAGCAACTTGAGGCTGAGTGATCGTGATCCTTCATCCTAGCGGATGTCTTCGGAGCGCCAAGCAGCTTATCCAGGTCTGCACAAAGAAAACCACTCGGGCTTCGAAGAGCCCGGGAAGCCGTTGGTATGTGATGCTGCTGGACCGGGACGGCCGAAGAACGATCCTCTGATCACCGACCAGGATTGGCTGTGTTAGCTGAGCAACAGCTTCGATAGAGATTTGTAGAGCGAGAGTCGTGCGAAGCAAAGCAGCAGGACGAGAATTGTGCAAAGAGGTCTCTCATCATGTGAAAATGACATGTCTGCAAAGGCACACGATCGAATGCGCCTGGTGAGATCATCACTGCTGATTAAAAGCCAGCGTGGGCGTAGCAAGCGCCGTAATAGCTACATAATAGCTCTGCGGACCAATCGTGTCGGAGAAAAGAGTGCGCCCAGAAAGTCAAGTCTGCAATCGCTGGCATTTGCTCAGCCGAATGCCGTGGTGACAGAGTAATCTGTCGCACACGCTGGATTACATGATGCAGTGCTGCGCCCGTGTATCCAGAGGCAGCATGTCATAGTCACCACCGTTTTGCTCTGCCCTACACTCTGCGTCCACCTGCTCATTTCACCACGTTTCGCGCATATTGAGTGTCGTGTCACCATCCAGCGCCCTTCTTCTCGCTCGCATTCGAAGGGGCGGAGGACGAATTATTGCCTCCGAGAAGCCGCTTTCAGACGTTAGCGGGCGAGCATCCGTGCTGAGGGAACCACTTTCATCTTAATCTCGACAGAGCCCTCTCGCTAGTGGACGATCGCAACCAAATCTCAAAAACGTTCTCTGCTGCTGCTCCGCCAGCAGAAGAGCCTTTTGCACCAGACGCACTTTTGCCTTTGCAAATCCAGAGTCGTGTCACGCGAGCACTGCAGCAACAACGCCCGTACGACCTCACCTGCAGCTCGAGGCCAGCCAGCGGTGGGTCGCTCACGACACCACAACAACCGCCAGCGCCGCGTCTCCCTTCGCAGTTTCCATCCACCATGTCGACGCAGTACTTTTCGCTCGGCGGCGAAGGTTCTCCCACGCGCTTCCTCGGTATGCCTCGCATATCCTTCAGCTTACCTGCCATACCCATCTACATTCCCCATCGAATCCGGCGGAAGTTCAGGTCGACGCGCTCGAAGATCCGATCACGAGCGACACCGACCTCATCGATAGCATCCCTCGAGACCTCGTTCAACCCCGCAGACACGATACGCGCCCTCAGAACGCACCACTGGAGCTACTATGACGCGCAATATCTCTTCTTGGCTATACTGGGCATCTTCAGCTTATGCATGATTGAGGGCAAAAGTCCTCTCTTCAAGACGGCGGTCGCGACAGCACTGATGACAAGCTTGGTGATTCCAATTACAAGGCAGTTCTTCTTGCCATTCCTGCCCATTGCAGGCTGGTTGGTCCTGTTCTACGCTTGTCAATTCATTCCTGCCGAGTACAGGCCTGGCATCTGGGTGCGAGTTCTTCCCGCCATGGAGAATATCCTCTACGGCGCAAATCTGAGCAACATCTTATCAGCACACAAGAACGCCTTTCTCGATGTGCTTGCCTGGCTACCGTACGGCATTACGCATTTTGGCGCACCATTCGTATGCTCGGGCTTGATGTTCATTTTCGGACCTCCAGGAACCACCCCAACGTTCGCGAGAGCCTTTGGCTACATGAACGTCACGGGAGTGATCATCCAGATCCTCTTCCCATGCAGCGCTCCGTGGTACGAGAACCTGTACGGGTTGGCACCAGCCAACTACAAAATTCCTGGATCTCCTGCTGGTCTGGCCGCGATTGACAAGCTGTTCGGCATTGACCTCTACACGTCAACCTTCACGGCCTCGCCGCTCGTGTTCGGTGCGTTTCCATCGCTTCACTCAGGGAATGCCACCATCGAAGCGTTGTTCATGTCCCACACATTCCCAAAGCTCAGGCCGCTATTCGTGCTCTACACTCTCTGGATGTGGTATGCGACCATGTACCTGAGCCACCATTATGCGATTGATCTGGTGGGCGGTAGCATCATTGCTTCTATTGCCTACTTTATTGCAAAGGGAAGCTTCCTGCCTCGCCTACAGCCTGGCAAGATGTTCCGATGGGATTACGACTACGTGGAGCATGGCGAAGAGAAAGAATTGTACGCATATGGCATTGCCGACATTGATGAGTATGAGCTCGCCCTCCATGGAGACAGTGACGAATGGACGATTGGCTCTTCCTCGAGCTATTCCAGCAGCAGCCGCGAGCCGTCCACTGGCATGCGATCACCAGTGACAGATGGCGATTCATGGGAAGGCGATACTCTGGCTTCTTCATCAGACAACGAATATCAGAAAGCGTAGTGGCACTTATGACACTGGCCGAGAAGAACATGATACCATATTCTCCCTGGCCACATGACCTGGAACAATGATTTTGACGACTGCATTGCATGGCGCTTTGATCTGAGCATTTTGACGAGCATTTTAGCGCTTCATCGACCTGGCAACAACGCGTTTGAGCCTGACCTACGACGAATGGAGCACGGCGCAACATCTTCTGAGCTCTGCTATTTTTGCGAGCATAGAGCCCCTTGCTTCGAAGATACCCTACATTCGCTTTTGTGTATTTGTACAGCCACATTCGCTCGACAACCTGGAGAGGTATATCTGCAGCGAAGGAGTTTGGCCGTAGACGCGAGAGACCCATAGACCTTTGGTTTTGGCGCACATTTGTGCGCAGGGGATGCAATGAAGCATGGTCATGACCTGATGCTGTGCACTCTTCCCTCGCAGCAGAGTGGAACTGTAAATACTTGTAATGCATAATCAGCGTGCCTACGGCACGAAGATGAACAAAATTGGCTCATCAACTTTCACGTGAAAACGCTTTCCTTGGCATATGCCGTGCGAAGATTGCCTTCATTCCATGCCACAATACACTACACTCCTGCCCACTTTGGGTATCTCTACACCATGAACGCCGTCTCTCCATGTATCTTGTACAAATTTATGCCAGCGCTATGCATTCCGCAGAACTTGTGCGGCTTACTTCCTCAAGGCTCAACCACCACGCCAATGCTGCCCGCCTGTGCGATCACGCTCTTTACCATCGATTCCAGACTCACTCCTGATAGTCGCGTCTCGCCTTGCTTTATCTTCGCAATCTCGTACACGTGCTTCAAGCTGACCTTGCCCACATTTCCCATCGCAGCATTACCAGGCGCCGCGCCACCGTGAAATGATGCCTTGCCTGCTGCTAGAGCGCCCGCTTTCGACTTTGGTCCTGCTGTATTTCCCGCGCCCTTCAATTTGTTCTTGATTGGATTCACGCCAGCTGCGGATAAGAGAAGAGAAGCCGTAGGTGGTGTTCGGATCTCGAAGTGGAAGGAACGATCGGGTCGGACTGTCACTCTTGCTGGGACTGGTGTGCCGGTCACGTAGTTTGCTGTTCGCGCATTGAATTCCTGGGTGTTCCATCAGATGCAGTCCATGAATCTCACAGTCACCTCCAACAATGCTGACCTTACAAAAGTCCATGGACTTGACACCCTTGGATCCAAGCGCAGGACCTACAGGCGGCGAAGGCGATGCCTGGCCTGCGCCCACGATGAGCTTGACTATTTGGTCATTTTGTATTGCTTTTCGCGCCATTGTGTGAGTGAGATGCGATCGACCAACAACACCACGCAGCAATCGATCAGATGTCCTCGAGTGAAGCTGCCCTGAGTGGTGAGCTAGACCGTGTCGGGAATGCCGTCCTCCGAGATGACCTCCGATCCTCTACCACACCCGTCGTACACACGTGAGCAATGTACCACCAAGATATCTTCCAGACCAATCATTCGTCCAGCAGACACTCCCTCAAGTCGACTAGCTCGAGCACTGGAATGTGGGCTTTGCATCATCTCTTCTGTCTAACCTGCGACTTCTCTGTCTACACAAGCGATGGGCTCCGATGTGCGCGTCACGGAAAGTCCATTCAACGATGAGACAGTCGCTGGCCATGCGCTGCATCATGCCATCGGCAGCGCGCCGGACCCCCAAGACGAGCCAGCGCATCCAGCCGACAGTTCCAACGCTCACAAGCGTAACTGGCGGTTCCTTGTTCAGCCTGCTTCCATTATAGCCCCCTGACCCCGAGCCTATCTGCTGCTAGGAGTCGCACAAGGCTTCCTGGCTGCAGTGGGACACCCTCTTCTCCTATCCTGTGTGTTATTTGTCGTTTGGTTTGCAGATGTGCAATCGCGGTCGCCCACGTCTCGCGCTCTGTGTTTCACACCTCGCAAGTACCTGTGGGAACACGATGCGTGACCTTACTCGTCTTATGCTTTCTGACCGACTGAGTCAGTCTGTATAGGACATCCTTGACAGCTACGCGGCACAATGGTAAGTACAAGTCCTTGGTGGTTTACAGTCCCACTCTCCCACCCTTGGCTCTCCATGAGTTCATGCAAGACTAATGGCAGATGTGTTTGTCTAGCAAGAGTCGGAAGAAGAAGAGCAAGGACGAGTATCACCGTCTGTACCGCCCAGACTGATTATCACGACGTCGGACGACGATTCTGGCAGCAGGTCCACCCTGGCGAGACAACGCAGCAAGACTGTCGGGAGCAGTAGCAAGACTGCGACGAAAGCGTGGTATGATTCAGAGCCGCCCGCAACACCTGCTCGTCGAAAGAGACGTGCGACACAAAGCAAGAGCTCGCCATCACAAAGCAGAAGTCGCAGCAGTACGGAGAGTTCGTTCTTCCCCAAGCTTGCTAGGATCCTAGAGTCCGGCGAATCCAGCCTTGTCAGCAGGTCTGGGATAAAAGAACAACAGCCTCGGCGTAGACGTGAGCGTAGTCCAACACAGAGTAGACGATCGAGGGACGAAGCAGGCATCAGAAGATCGCCTGTCAAGCAACACCGCGTGGGCTCGCTACACAAACGAAGTGAAACTCTGCCCAGATTCAATCCCTCCCTTCTCTCAGTACTGTCCAGCTTGACAAGCGCATCGGGCCATTCGTCTAGTAGCAACACCACAATCACGCAGCTGTCCTACGACCGAGCGTCCCAAAGTGGTAAGAGTGAAGGAGCCCAAAGGGAGAGTAGCCGAGTCTCGGAGAGCGAGTCCACCACTAAAAGCGCTGAAGGCTCCAACGTGTTTGACTATCTGGACGCCGCAATGGAAGACAATCACGATAGTCATTCTGCATACTCATCCTCCTCGTCGTCGTCGCACTACCAAGCTTCCGATGCAGGATCGAGCGAGCTGCCCGACACTCCGTCCAGTCACTCAACTTGTCCGTCTCCAACAGCAACCAGGAGTCGAAGTGTCAGTGGCAGTGTCGCGGAACTACGACGACGGTACGACCCTCAGTATGCGTCCTCGGTGGACAGTCGAAGTAGCGGAAGTCAGAGCCCCGAGGCAGATCGGTCGCCTCCAAGAAGCATCAAGAAGCTCCCGCAACTTCGGGATGTTGCTGAAAGTGATGAGCACGATTCCGATGCAGGAGCATCATTCAACGAGGTTGTTTACGATGCGCGACAGCGATCATCATCGCACTCCTATGCGGCACAATTGCCACCGCCTCCATTGCAGCCACGGCAGCCACATGGGGAACGTTTGAAAGCACAACAAGATGCCTTGCGAGAACACGTCGCGCAGGACCAGCAACGTAATCATCATCACCGAGTGGACTCTGCCTATGGCCAACATAGATCCCATTCATCCTCATCAACCCGGTCCGTCGACTCGCAACGAGCATGGGCGCAGCACATCCAAGGCATGCAAATGCAACAGTATCAGCAATGCGCATCTCCAGCAATTCCCATGGCCTATCCTGTTCCCTATCATAACATCAACGGCCACATCGCGCCACCACCACCACCCGCTCCCGACGCCCCAGACAACACCATCCAAACCATTACCGGCTACGAACTCCTCGCCCAAGAACTCTCCAACCAGGACTCTCCAGTCAAACCCATGTACCGCCGATTCGAGTATCTGAATCACAGGATCCTCCTGCACATGCAAGACGAACTGCAAGAACTCGAAGAGCAACTCCGCATCGCAGATGAAATTATAGCTCGAGCGGATCCTTCCCTCTCCCCTTCTCACCCCAGCGACTCCTACTGCCCTCCATCTGGACCTTCATCCCGCCGCACCGACCGCAACCACGGCACGCACTGGCATCACCAACGCACCGAGCTGCTCGGGAGGATATTTCTCAAGACTAGAGATTATAATGCTGCTGTGTCGAGTTTTGCGAGTATGCTCAAAGAGTCTAGTGCTGCAGCGAAAGAGGATGTGGATGTATATCGCAGCTGGATGAGAGAGAAGGATGTGATTTGTGAGGTGGAGAGGAAGTTTTTGGATGTGAGGGGAGGGGATCTTGTAAGACTTGGTGGGGGAGAGAAGGAGGTCGAGGTTGTCGCTCAGACCAAGAAGAAGAAGGATGCTGCTAGGAGTAATGATGAGGATAGGAGCCTGCTCTTCGCTGGACTTGCACTTTTGCCCATTTTACCACTGGTTCTCTTCAGCATTATCTCGACGCTTGCTGGAAGACTGGTTGTTACGGTACTGTTTACGTTGGGAGCAGTGTTATTGGCTCGCAACAGCAGTAGTAGCACCGCCGCCGCCCTCCAGCTGGTCCAGGTTTTGGGCCTGTCGCCACAACAGACACATATGGCTGTGGCAGGATGTATGCTCCTGTGTTGTGGATTCGCGGGCTGTGTGCCTCTGTGATGAGGAGACGATGGACGAGTGATAACAATGAGGAAGAGGAGGAATCAATGAAGAAGGAGAAGGAGGAGGAAAAGGAGGAGGAGGACTGTACGATGCACAAGAAATGATTTTATGAAACTTTACGGCGCAAGAATGGCGTTTCACGATATCATGAGGATTTGAAAGAGAGGTGATATACACAAGCCCAAAGAGAGAGAGAGAGAGAGAGAGAGAGAGAGAGAGAGAGAGAGAAACAGAGGAAGGATTATACCCCCCCACGATGAGAAGCATGAATGGAGAAGAGGACATGAATACTGGCACTAAGAGGGTGCTAGAAGAAGATGAGGTGCACGACGACCCACCCGGTGATATAGCGTAGTCGTTGGAGGATCAGCATGCACTATATAATATGTACGATTAGTAGAAATACCGTCGGAATACACGAGCGTGGAAGCGGTTGTTCATTCGTTCCGTTCAATTCATCGTTTTCATTGCAAACTCGCAAAGTCAAAGTCAAGATACATGTCTCTACTCTGATTCTACCTCCTGCCAAACCTGCCTCCTCTCCCCTTGGCCTTTGAGTTCTTATTCTTGATATTCAGCCTCCTATAATTCGCATGCGCTTCGGCGTTGACTTTGCGGGGTTTCTTTTTTGTTTCGTCGTCTTTTTCCTTCTCTTTTGACACCTTGTCCTTGCCTTTCGGTCGCTTCTTCTTCGGCTTCGATGTGGCTTCATCCTGAGAGTCATCATTGTCGACGTCTTCGAATTCGTCGACTTCGGCATTGGGATCGCCTTGTTCAGCGTCGCTGGGTGCAGGGTCTTCGTCGCCTTCTTTGCGGGCTTTGTGGAAGACGGGCTTCATGTTTGAGCGTCTGGTTTGTCGTTTTAAACCCTTCTTCTTCCAGGGCTTTCGCCCAGGCTGATTTTCGTTGCCAGGGGTGCTGTCTTCTTCACTTGACTCGGGAGCCTGATCTGGTCCGAGGGGCATTTCTATCGCCTGGCTGTCTTCGACTTGCACTTCTGGAGTGGCTTGTTTCTGCTTCTGCACAGTCTCGCCCCGCTCCTCAGCCTCGATTTCGTTCATGATGTCCCACTCATCGTCTGCCTCCTTGTCCTGCTGCTTCTTCAAATTTTGTATGATGGAGCTCAGGCTGCGTACCAACCCTCGCTTCTGGAAGGGAGGCCTGTGAACGGGTTCGTGAGCAGTGTCGTCGTCGGTGATTTGGGCCACAGGGTTGCATCGGCGAAGAAAGGAAGGCGTTGCGAAGTTTCGTTTCGACGAGCTCGTGGTACCCATATCGTTGCCATCTCTCTTTCGTTTCAGAGGCGTGCCAGCAAAGGCAGCGAACATGTAGCGCTTTCCTGAGGATGAGTCGGGGGACTTCATGAGAACGTGTTCTGCGCAACGTGTGCCTTTGCTCGGAGTGGCAGCTACAGCATCTGCTCCAGCTCCTGCTGCGGTCTTCCATGGAGTCTCTTGCACATCATCATCATCCAAGTCGAACAGACCCAGCGCTTGTCCGTCTCGTTGAGGGGTTGGCCCCAGCGCAGCACGAATCCATTGTGGAGTTGGTTCTGGTTCCAGCTGCTGAACAGGGGACAGGATCTTGTGTGGTAAAGGAGCAGCAGCAGCAGTAGATGGTGATCGGATTGGCGTCTTTCGAGGGGTCGCAGAGGGTTCTTTCGCAGATCGTTTGGATGGTGAGTGCTTGGCGGCAGCTGGGCGCGTGCTCTTTCGTCGAGTGCTGGCGAGTTGTGGTGGTGCTGGTGCTGGTGCTGGTGCTGGTGCTGGTGCTGGTTTTGGAGGGCGAGTCAAGTCGTTGTACAATTTGTACTTTGCGCCTGATCACATGCAAATAATATCAGCATCTGTCTCATCTTCCAGCAATGCAATGCAATGCGTCTCCTCATACTGATGACCGCATCCTTCTTGATGTCCTCGCGTCCTGCTTTGCGACCATTCTGCTCTCGGAAGCCATTCTCCCACCCCTTAAGCTCGACCCGTAACGACACGGGATCGACGTGATTCTCTTTGCCTTCAGTCAACATTGTCATGACATTCTGTCGCACTCTCACTTGCTCGACTTCACTTGCCCGCGAAGGTGAAAGTGGTTCGCGTCACGAATGTCGCGACTTTACTTTAGCACGTGGCACGTGCAGCGATGTGGTGGGGCCCATGGATCTGCCAAACTCTTTTGGTGACAACCGTCTTTGCTTCATCTTCATTCAGACCGTCTCCGTCTGGCTGACCAAAGATGCGCAATGCGGAATACTGCCGGATGCAATGAGGAGGAGCGCACCATGTTGGCCAGCATAACATGAAATAGCGGGCATCGATCAGACAAGTATACGCGTCTGACGTCGTTCTCTTCTCATCACATCAACAACATTCAACATTCTGAGCCATGGCAGACCCATCACTCTACTCATACCCAGATCCTCTGCATGGCTGGGAAGGCCTCGAGCCGCTGTCAAAGTGAGAACATCAGCTCAGTGTTTGGACCTTGCCATGTTGACTTCAGTGCAATAGTGAGCGCAATGTAGACGGCAAATCACTGAAGAACCCAACACCGATCAAGCTCTCTTCTGCCTACACACAATTTCCAGCTCCAATCCCCACTGGATCGCAGCGTGCAGCATTCGACGTCCACATCTACTACCTTCAGACTTCGCCATCCGAATCCAAGTTCGCCCAGCATCTTCACGAACGCATACGGCGCGAGTTTCCCGAATTGCGAGTCTACACACTATGGGACAAGCCCATTGGCCCGCACCCGGTAGCCATGTTCGAGATCAACCTGTTCACGCCTGCCCAGTTTGGAGCTTTCATTCCCTGGCTCGTGATCAATCGTGGTCCACTCAGTGCGTTGGTTCACCCCAACACGGGAGATGATGAGAGAGATCATACGCAAAGGGCCACGTGGATGGGACAGCCGTATCCACTGCAGACAGGCATGTTGAGAAAGGCGAAGGAGAGTCAGGTCGTGAGCAGTGGACGAGCAAGCGGACCATGTCCGAATGGGCTGGGTGTGAATCTAGTGTAACATTTTGCAAATCGGGCCGACCTGTTCCTCACGATTTCGAATGTCAACCCATCACATCCTACACCATCTCCACCTCTACAATCCCTCATCTCCTCGACTATCCGTCTCTCAACATCCCTGGCTGCTGCCACTCCCTCTAGCTGCACATAATAAGGTAACCTCCCTTCCTCCCTAACAGCTAAAACGCGAGTCTAGACTGGGCCCCGCCACCGGGCCCCTTACATTCGTTTTCGATACTTCTTTCATACCGTATATCGAATTCTCGCCCCCTAGAACCAAGTTTTATCGTCCGCAAAACGTGACTCCGTACGCCATCAGCGGTGGTTGATAGGTGTGGCAGAGCGAGCGGTTCTGGTTCAACGAGCGTGGGAGTGAGGAGAGCACACATCGAGGATCGAGGGATGATTCTATAGATTAGGAAAGGGCGTGCTTCTAGGGGTAGGGATAACGGAGATCGATGGCTGGGGATTTGGGCGAGAGCGTGTTGCTCTCGGAAGGAGTGAGGCTTTTTCGACAATGGGATGTAGCTTGTTGAAGCGAGGAAACTTATGTGAGGAGGACTTCCGTTGCTAATCGCTGGTCTGGGTTGCAGACGAGATACCGTCCGTCGTTCATCGGAGGATTTTCCTCGCGAACATGATGGACCATCTCCTAGCACTAGTTAGGTAATGCTTATACCCAGCTTATAGACCAATGCAGCGGCACAATGGCGCTAGTATCTCAGGTTTACAAGTCTGGTGGCTGCCACTAGAGGTGCAGACGCCCGACATCGTTGCCGTTCAGTATTCAGGAGTCGATGTTGCAAGATCTTAACGGAAGCTGTGGCAGGAGATCCCTTGGCCATTCACTAGTTAGGCCTTGGCCATTCACCTGATTTGAGGTCATGCGCCGAATCTATGTCACGCGGACAGTGTCTTGGAGACATATAAAACAACCTCTAGTGTTGCTCCAAGTACGTCCTCGCGACATCAAGGGCGCGAAGAGTCACCCTTCCAAGGCCCGGGCGTGCGTGAAGAGTCACCCTTCCAAGATCCAGCGTCTGGAGTCGCCCTGCCAAGATCCAACGTTGAGAGGCTCCCTCCCAAGATCCAGCGTGGAGAGGCTCCCTCCCAAGATCCAGCTTTAAGAGTCGCCTAACCAAGAGCGGAGAGTCGCCTTTACAACGTTTCGAGTTGAAGAGTCACCCTTGCAAGATCCACGAGTGATTTGTACACCTAGCAGTCACTCGCCTGGAAAGAAACTCACACTTAGGCCGGTGCCCAGCCTCATTGTGCCCAAGGCAACCACTGCTGCTCTTCCATCTACCAGGTCGCTTGAGCCAACCAAGCCAAAGATCTCGCTGAAAGTGAGGTCGAGTCAACCTCGAAAGACCCTAATCGCCGACGTTCAGGCAACGGCAAGTGGACGATCTACGCTCGAGCACGCAGCCCAGGAGGTATTTCAGAGCAAATAGGTGATAATATTACGGCCGATTCGTTGGCATTTGATGGGGGTATTTGATCGACATCCATGATATGTGAGGTTCGTACACGATATTCAGTCTTGTTCGCTCTGCGAATTTCGAAGACGGCATCTAAGGTGTCTGGCGGTCCGGCTGTGTAGTCGAGGATCGAGGGTCCGAAACGCTGTGAGCATGAGCACGGTCGAACTGACGGTTGCTCCCCATCGATAGAGAGAAATCTTTCCCTTGACAGAATGATTCCCAAGATGCATATTCACACCTGGTGTCAGGCAGACGAGTGTATCCAAAGCACGGCGTGTTTCTCCATATCCACTGCACTGCAAGGTGAGAGGTCTCCGGAACATGGCCACTCCTCAATCTCCTCCGATCTGCACTCCTCAGTCTAGACGATAGCGGCATGCTGAGAAGCCTGGTCTGGCTACTGTGGCAGACAGTAGAGTCGGTGCGGTGGCCAATTCGTCTTTCAGACTCCTATGGACTACCTGGACGGACGGCCTGTCTCTGCCGACTATACCATGACCATCGAGCGGGTCACGGCTTTGGACCTAGTAGTCTTCATAGCTCCCGTCTTGTTATGAGATTGGAGCCTGATACGCATGACCGTGCTTACTGGCTTCTGAACCTTCCGTACACCGCTCAAGATTGCGGAGGCGTTCTGGACGTTTCCAGCAGCATGTTCCTCGATGGTCTGGCAGCGAGAAGGGAGGGGCAGGCTTGATATTATCACAGCTGAGACTTGCGTATGGGAAAAAGCCTGACCGCGTTGGGCTGTCTACTCCAAGGTGAAGCTGCACTCGTACGAAGGAACGTGCAGCAGTCCAGCCAGGTGCCAGGCCATCTTCTTGGGGTTCTTGCTGATCTTGAGCTCCAAGATGTACTCTTCCATTGAGCCTCTCTGTATGCCTGGTTACTCATGCCTTGTTCTTGAGTTCCGTGTTGTGCCAGTCGTGTGAGGACAGCAGGGTCGCTGTCAGATGAGCGTGAAAGCTGCTTGAGGCCGGACAGCTCATGGTCGTATTCTTGCACTTCGTGCGGGCATCATGACTCTGCTGAGGCAGGTGGACCGCGCCAGTTGTGCCGCGTTACGCGTAGTGCTTGCAGCGTAGCCGATACCACCGGCATATGCTGGTGGTCAGTACAGACTGGTAGTCCGCGACTTGCTCGACACAGCCGAAGCTGCAATTTTATGGTCTCTCAAAGGCGCCCCAAGCACAAATTTGTCTCCGGCAGAATGGACCAAAGCCAGCATCGACCGCTGGGTCCACTTCCTCATGCACGGCTCCGACGGCTATCAAGACTACAATCGCGACCTCGCACCTGTTGCACCAGGCGGGGTTACCCTGCCCAAGACCGGTTCAACGTATACGGGCAAGCTGCGCAAAGACCTGCCCTGCTACCTCAGGGCCAAATCTTGCTGGGGAGGTAAAGAGGGCCAGAAGGTCAAGGTCTCATATCAAAGGAACGCCAGCTTGAACGTGAAGACACGATCCACATGCCAAAAGTGCAACAAGGACGTCCTGAAGACGGACGTGGGTGGAAGGCTACTCTTCGAGAAAGCGCAAGCGATGGATCAAGCCATCAAAGCGTATAACAGACAGCTCGAGACCACGTCCGCTCACCGTAATGAGGAGGTGTTGCGCTGGTGGGTCATGACCAAGCTGTTCATGAAGGACCTGGCAGCACAGGCCGAACTCGAGGCTTGGTTGGCTGAGCAGGATACTCATCTACGCCATGCCACGAGGTTCGAGGTCTTGCGGGCCCAGATAAGCGACCCAGAACTCTTGCGAGCCACGAATGCGGACTTTGAGAGAATCGTTCACGAAGCCATCAACTCACTCGTACATCCTCAGCATCGCACGGGTCGTGTAGCTACTCTCGAGATCGCAAATGTCGACCTAATGAAAGCTCGACTGTGCGCCGAGGCAGCGGAGGCAGGCCTCATCCTACAACGCCAGGGGCTTATGGCTGCGGTGCCAAAAGACGCAGCCGCAGCTGGTGTGACGACAAAGCTGGAGTACAAGGTGTGGCAGCTCTATACCTTGCTCACGGACATGCAGTTGTGTTCGGACATTCCACTCTCGGTGTATCCACAGCTTGGTCAGAACGGCGAGGAGTGGCGGCAAATTTACATCTGCTATCGCATCCGGTACCTCGAGAACGACGGGGATCTCAACGCATTGCAGTAGTATCTGCTCCAGGCCACCAGACTGGAAGCCAAACGTAACTGGCCGCGTTACCAAGGTGAGCGGTCAGCTGTGGTGGCAATAACTGCGGAACTTCTCGAGCATGCTGCTACCAAGAGAAGACGTGAGGCTTTGCTGCGTCTCGCGGCTCGACAGAGACTGCCGAGGCGTCTCCCACCACAAACAAGATAATGTACGCACTTTCAGCAAATCTCTGAAATCAGCGTTCCAGCATCCTCTCGAAGTGATAGTCTCGCTTCACGAATCTTCTCAATGTATGTCTGTACTACCCGAGGTAACAAGCCGTCCGAGAAAGCGTCGCAGGCTACGCACGTGGTGAGGTGAGAGTCGCGAGCTCGTGCAACAAGAACCATGGCTTCGTACAACACGTGCTGTTGCTGTGTCGACCGGATGCCAGCTTCCTCTCGAGCCGGTGAATGTTTTGTCGACAAACAGCCAGATGTAGGCCATCACGGCTCCTTTTGACGTTCATGCAGCACGTTCAGCCATGGTCTGCTCGTGCCCGACGAGCTGCGAACGTTGCTGCAGGACTTGATGTATGGATCGCGACCGGAATTGATCTTGCTTTTGCAGGTACCAGCTGATGAGCATGCAGTATCTGAATCGTTATGACGATGCTGTTTACATGTCAAAACAACGCGATGACGATGCTGTAGTTGGAGTAAGAGCGCAGTAGTGTATCACCTGGCAAGCATGGGGCTGGGGCTGGGTAGGTCAGCTCTACTATCCCTGGTTTGTACCTGAATCTGGTGGGACCGCCGCTCATGCATGCTATAACGATAGATAATGGAAAGTGCGACAGTGCGCACTCGTGCGCACCAGACCGCCATTGAGGGTCTCTGTTCTAGGTGGCTCTCGGCTTGCACGATTGCGATACCATGCGCGTGTTTCCAGCCTCTGAGCCCTGAGACGATGACCACGCGCTGGAAACTAAGATGACTTGCATCTTGTCAGTCTCCAGCTCTTGTTGTGAAACAATGCCATCTTGGGAGCGCGTGCGTGCTACAGCCACGGTCCACTTGACAGGCGCCGCGGTGGCAGCGATAGCGATCCCGGTCGCGTTTGCATGCATTTGGATAGTGCTGTACACGTTCGTGAGCTTCAGGCTTTGAGGGGTGGGGGCCCGCGCATCAATCTATCCCATGGTCCTGCATGCTAGGGAGGCGGCCAGCTGCAGCAGCTTTTGTGATGGACCCAGACATCTAGCACATTAGCCGCTGAGATGTGCGATGATCTTGTGCAAATTCCCTCTGCACTTTCCGGTATCGCGCATGCAGTTAGCAGATGGATCTGCTTTTTGTTTGGGCGTTGCTCAGCAGATGAAGTGGACGAGTGTGGACGTCACACGACGATGTCATCCAATAGTTCGTCCACACCCAATAGGATACCTGCCATTTTTAGACGGAAGCTGCCCGTGATATGGCTGTAGCTTCTGGCAATATCCGCAACATTTGAGCTTACGCAAAGACAAGATCAAAGCTGGGGAGATGTATCCGATCATCCCGATGTCTCAAGAACATCGGAATTGGCGCAAGCAAGGCTTTTCGTGACTTCGGCCGGCTCCAAACAGCTCGCGGAGTGAGAACCTGGGGCGCCGACGACGTAGGCCAACAGATTGTCGATCACCTAGTCCGAAACGCATTTGTGCTTGAGCAACTCCATCAAGTCGCACGAGGATGAGATTGCAAGCGGACCTTGCTCATCGTGTCCAAGGATGACAAGCTCGAGCTGTGCAAATATATGCAAGGTACGTTGAGGCTGCTTGGTAACGTGGTGCTCATCAGAGCAGAGCCTGGTAGAAAGGCAGACCTTGTCGCTGCATCGAACTACGAGTACAAGTTACATGTCGTGTATCATGATGTCTCGGCACATCCACGAGCAGCCGGTTCAGAATGCAAGTAAACGTTGCGCGTGCTAGGCACACCTCTGCACACGTTTGAGCAGCGATGCTGACGTTTCTCCCGCGAACTGACACAACGTTCTGATGTCGGACAGCGTTGAGGAAGCTCGGGTGAGAGCAGCACTTCAGAGTTAAGCTCCGCGGCATCTGGTGTAGCAAAACGAAAAAGCAGTTCCATTCATGGATGGTGTCTAGACAAATTTACGCGGTGGCCGGTCTCGGTTGGCCATGATGGTGGGTGAGCCTGTTCATCAATGCCCGGGCCTGCCGGGGCGGTCGATGAATAGGCGAAGTTTATGGCCGTGAAGACAGCGGTCAGAGATGAGCATGCTTGTCGCCCCAGCCCCCAGCAGTAGAAGATTTGGCGAGGATGCTGACGCGAATACTCATTGCGAAGATAGCCCGCCAACGCCAGCACGGAATCGCAATCGGCACAATGCAACGGCGTGAAAGTAGGCGTGCAGTTGAGGTCCAAGTCGAAGATCTTGGGCCATGTGAGCATTGTCTAGCGCAGGGTCCTGTGCTATTTTCCACACCATATACGGATGTGGCATAGCTGCAAACGCGAGGAGAACGCGAGTCGACGCGTCTTTGACAAACAGCCGCTCCCTCACCCACTCAGAGCTCCAGCAACCTGCTTTTCTAGGGAAGATGCAGTGTGCAAGCAGACTTCAGCCAGTAGAGGAGCCGGCATGTCCAAAATTCAGCGACGTGGGCCAGTCAATTGCGAGAGCGTAGGAGTGCATACTACTACTGCAAGACTTGTAGGTGTGAAGCCTCTGGCGGCCGGGCCTGCATTGATGACCCATGTAAAAGACCCACGCACAATGCACAGCGCCGGATTTCGAGAGTGTCTGCTCTCATCTAAACCGCTGACCGCCATAGTGGTTCGTGGCTCAGAAAGACAGCTGCTGGACTGCGCTCGTTCTCGTGCTGCCGTGAGACCGGCTTGCCGCTGAGACCATCTGTTGCTTGCTTGTTGCACATTCATTTCTGCAGACGACGACATCACGTACTTGCCTAACTCAATCGCTTGCGAGTTGTCGTGTTACAGGACGACCAAGGCACTACCAGTTCTGTGAGCATTCTGATACTGCGATCGCAAGGACCCATCGCGATTCAGGGAGGATATTGGAAGCGTGTGGGACGTGCGTCGCGCTAGGACATCGATGATCCAAGCTGGTCGCCGGATCCATCGTCGCTTCCTTCTGGAGTTTTAGCTACCCGCCTCGCCCGACGGTCCTCGTCGCTTCACACATCCTCTACCGCTCCAACATTTGACAGCTTTGCCATTCACGTTGCGCCACGGTTCAGACACAACGAACACCCATACCCGCCATTCCTGGAAATTGCATTGCACTTGCGCATACCTACAGCGACATGCGAACGGCCTAGCAGAACGGAGTCCAGCGCGTACAGCGCATTGAGAACAGCGTTTGCGACCCACCTCGTCGCACATCGAACCATACAGCACTACACCTCAAACGCGCATCGCCGGAAACAGTCGCCATGTCTCCAACGCGTCCTTCGCTTTCTATTCAGCTTCCGCCCATTCACGACTACCCTTTCAACGACCGACTTATGCCAAAGACGCCCGAGGCGCAACAGGACGAGGCACAGCTGGCTACAGAGCCGCCTCCACCACCTCGTCCTCAGACCTTCAAAGTAAAGAGGAAGCGGCCCAGCGCGCCGTTCCAAGAGCCCATCATGCTTGACACATCCATCATACCGACCATAGAGATGTCAGAGGTGGAAACTCAGATCTCCAGCCCATCGCTACAGCCCACCTCAGCGCACTTACTCTCGCCATTGCCGCTCTCGTCTGCCTTTCCTCGCGCTCTCACACCACCCAAAACTCCCGCGCCGAGGCTGTGTACTCCGTTCAACCAGCTCGAAAACCGAACAGACGAATGGGACTTGATCACCAATACGAAGCCAGCATTTCAGCGCGCGAGTTCCGTGTGCTCTTCATTCTCCGACTCTTCTGTATCTTCATGCGGTAGCTCTGCATTCTCAATGCCCACGGGTGGATACGACAGTCCGTCATCAGAGGCTACCGACCCATTCATGGACGATGATCTGGCCAAATCGCAAGACAAGTCAGCAGTATCGCCAAATGTAGAGTCTGCTTTACCTCAGACCAAGCGCATCAAGACCCGTCGACATGTACAGTGGACGCCGCGAATGGAGGATCACCTCTGGATGACTTTCATGGCATATCTGTCCGATCCCACGCTTACTCCATTCAAAATGCTACCGGGCAGTACCCCACCAATGGGCGTATGCGACCAGGTTGCCACCAAGGCCAAACGCACATGGCGCTCGCGCAAGCTGAACCCAGCGACTGAAGGCTCGATTGATGCTATGATCGAGCACGAAGAGAGCTTACGAGGTGGAGGCTCTCCCGAGACGATTCGAGCAAGCTCGCTGCAGTCGATGCAGCCCAAGTGGCCCAAGGCGGCCGCGACCCGACGACGACTACGCGAGCTCTGCGCAAAGCGCTCATCAATATCGGCTCACTATGCGCGTATGCTGCGCACCCGGTCGCCATCTCCATTTGAGACATCGAGCCCTGCTACGCAACCCGTTCAGCCTGTGTCCTTGTTCTCCTCTTTCTATGACATGCACAAGTCACTCATGACGTCGACCGCGACGTCGATGCAACCTGGCTGTCTCCTTTCACAGTTGGCAAGCGACGCGCCGCCTCCTGCTCCAAGGCAGATACGTCAACCACGACCGGAAGGTTGGTTTGACCGCATACCTCGATCAAAGGCTCATCAGAAGAGTGCCTCGTTGCAATCTGAATTGAAAATCCACGTTCAAGACATGGACAGCCGGCCGTCAAGCGTGCTCGCATCTCCTTTCGATGCTGCTCCAGCTGCTGATCGCAACCATCTGTTGCACAGCATGGCGACCACAAAGTCATTAGGCCGCACCGAGTTCAACGGAAGATCTCTCGACTCACCCTTCGATTTCAAGGTTGGGGCGCCAACAGATCGACGTTCTCGTAAACGCCGTTTCAGGTCCGATGAGGAGAAACCACGACGTGGTGCTCTGGAAGATGTTTTTGGCCCCCCAGTCGAACAACGCCCGGTTCTTCGGAATCGTGGTTTCAGCGTAGGCACATCCCTGGGTGCCGATCATCTCACCACGCTCTTCACGCCGCCATCCACTGGTGTTGACTACGAGATGGCTGACGCTTCAAGCCTGGGCGAGGATGTCCCGATGGGCAGTCGGTCGGCTCCCCGCCGTATGATTGAACCTGTACCACGTCTGCTGTCTCCATTTGTAGAGACGCCACCTCCCAGCCGGCAACACAATACCTTTCCAAGAGTGAGCTTGCTGCCATCAAGTGCCAATCAGGCACCATTCCATCAGCAGCTACTCCAGCTCCAGCATGAGCACTCAATGAACTTGGCAAAACGTTCTTGAAGTGACTTCTCTGGTCGCACTTAACAAACTAGGCGGCAGTACCATCATCTACATGGTGCCGTTGGACCTATTTGACCGTATCAGCATTGCATAAGCGCGGCGTAATCAATAGCATTGCATCACCTAGCATTACCTGTAACCTGAAGATGCATAACGCAAACGCCGACACGATCGGCCATGATCATAACGACACGACGACACGACCACTTCCGGCTTCTCTGCACCGGAGTGATACGACAGGAACAGCATAAGTCCCCTTCTCGGCAGCCCCATCACGGGTGTCCACTGTTGCCTGTCACTACAGGCATCTTGATGCAATTCTTCCCACCTCTTACTTTTCTCGCTTCTGTTTGGACTTTTGGAATGATATAATCGGTGGTGGATGTCGAGGAGTATTTGAAGCCGAATCTATCTTGTTGAATGAAGACGGGGTATGGTGTCGGCAGAACTCTTTCAGCAAACCTGCAGCGGAGGACGTTATATGTTTTGGCTTTTTTCCTTTTTCTTATCCCATTTCGAGGGATGTATGTACTTGCTCTCGTTTCTCTTTTGTTGGGATGCAGTCACGAGATGAAGATGATGAGCTCCAAGATCATGAACGGGTGTCTGGAGTCTTATTATTTCGAGCAGTGGCTGGCAAACGTGAGCCAAATAGGTCAACGCTGGAATGAAAAGGACTGTCCGGCAACGGCAGGAGATAGCTCCAAACGAAGAGCTTTGACACTTCTGAATCTTCCTGGCTTGTCAGTACTTTATTAGCTCCGTAGACGAACCTAAGAGAGGTCATTTTCTGCTCATATCGATAATCGGATCGACGGCGTGAGCCGTACTTTCCTGTACCCCAGCTGTAAACGTCACCTCTGTCAACACTTCGACTTTCCGAACATGAATTGATGATTAGAATCACATGCAACATATGATCTTGACACCATGGCTTTCTCGGAGAACGGTCTGACAGAGCTCCCAAGCAGCATTCGCGTGATATCATTGAATTGCTGGGGCCTCAAGTTCATCTCCAGATACCGGCATGAGCGGCTCACAGAGATCGGATACCAACTAGCGAACGCGTCTCCGACGCCCGAGATCGTAGGCCTACAAGAGTGCTGGACACAGCAGGACTATACTGCTATACGGGACCTGACGAAGCACATCCTGCCATATGGCAAGTTCTACTGGAGTGGCATATTCGGCGGCGGCCTCGCCATTCTTTCCAAATGGCCAATCGAGGAAAGTAGCATGTATCGATACCCACTCAACGGACGACCTGCTGCATTTTTCAGAGGTGACTGGTATGTTGGCAAAGGCGTGGCAAGTGCGAGGATCCGATTAGGAAATGGACCGAAGGATGTTGTGGAGGTGTTTTGCACTCATCTGCACGCGCCGTACGAACGCGAACCCGATGACAGTTACATCTGCCACCGGACTGCTCAAGCGTGGGAGATCGCGAAGCTGATGCGTCATGCAGCGGAACGTGGTCATATGGTAATCGGGCTGGGTGACTTCAACATGGTACCAATGAGCTTGGCGCACCAATTGATTGAGGCGCATAGTCCTGTGAAAGATGTGTGGAGGATCGTCAAGCCTGACTCTGCGCTCGGAAGTGCAGAGAATGAAGTTGAACAGGCCAGAGGGAGGCCGTTGCCTAGCGCAATCGAGTGTCTGGACGAGCATGGCACTACATGTGACTCGAAGTTCAACACCTGGAGATGGAGCGAGCAGCTTAGAAAGGACTTGCACAGTGGGAAGGAAGTCCCAGACGTCAATCATGATGAGCCAGATGTGAAGGCGAAGCGACTCGACTATGTCTTCTTTGCCGACAACGCCACTCATACTGGCCAGGTGTGGGATATACAAGAATTGCAAGTCGGCATGAGGATGCGACATCCTACCTTGAAGTGCTCATTGAGTGACCACTTCTCGATCGAGACGACCTTGGTTCGGCAAGCTTCGCAACAGTCTCGAAGAGATGCGACAGATTTCGTTCGACACTTGTCCATCGAGACTTACGAGTTGATTCAAGCCATGATAGCAAAGTACGATATTCGTGAACGCAAGCAGAGAAAGTGGAGGATAGCACACTTCTTCGCCTCGTTCAGTATCTCGATCGGGTGCCTAGTGGCCGTCTGGTGGTCGCCGCGCAACTTTGTCGCCTTCTTGCTCATGCTGCTCAGCACTCTCGGTCTCACCGCAGGCGTGATCGACGGCCTGATGGGCTTCCTCTTTGTTGGGAGCGAACTGCGCGCCTTGCGGGAGTTCAAATACGAGATCGACACAGCGTCACAGCAAGCGCAAGCACGAGTGAGGCGCTCCTCAAGCAGTAGTATTCACCAGAATGGAGGAGACCTCCTTACCAGCGAGATTGCAAGCAGAGACGACATTGAAACAGAATCAGGAATCGAGAGACGCAAATGAGAAGTTCATCATATATACAGCATTGAAAATACTACAATAGCTATGTTCTGTTACCAGCCATTTCACGTCCCAATCATTAGCCAACATTGCATGCCGCGCAATAGAGGAGTACCGCGGAAGCGGAGGGTATCGTAGTCAAGATCGGAAAGAAAGTCGTACTGGATTTCGTCATGTAATAAAGTCGTATGATCACAAGAATCTGACGTGTCCAACACGCGTCGAATATCTTGTCGTCAGCAAAGGATGCGGTGCATAGACTCCTCTAACGCTGTAGCGCATATGATTGTCGAGCTCGTCATCGTCATTATGTGGCCTTCGGAGATCATGAGGCTTCGTAGCCGTGGTCGTAGCGTGTATAGGTTGATCACGAACTTTTGCGGAAGGATGTGATGCTGTGTCGGCTAGTCATTCCTTCTCTAGATTCATGCTTCTGGTCTGTATCTCGCTGTCTTCTAGTGCGGCAATCCAGAGACATCTACTCAGCGCCTCGGGTTCTGGTCGGAAAGTGTATCTGGAGCTGGCTTCGATGAGTCGTAGGAGGTTTTTTACGATCGCAGCGGCAGTCTGGTACCGCTCAAAGTTCACGAGTGGTTCCTTGCCAGGAGCAGGAGGGTCAATGCGGGCAGATTTGAGCGCGTTGAACATCAGATCGTGGGTATACAAGCCGATAAAGGGTATGATTCCGTTTCCTGGCATGGCGGTCTCCATTTCAGCGCGGAGGCTATGGAAGTTGCGAAGTGGTCTGCAGAGCTGTTCGAGCTGCTCGAGCATGTGCTTCTCTCGGAGCGCCACAAGTGACCAGGTCGTGGAAAGGCGGCTAATCTCGTTGGAGAGCAACGCTAGAGTGATCTGGTAAAGCGATGCGTAGTTACGCAGGCGGTGACAGTGACTGGCGATGTGAATGTACTTGGTAATGGCTCTGGCGCGCTCGCTTGGTGCTTCGGTGAGCACAATCTCGGAGATGCACCATTTCACAACGAGATTGAAGCGCGCAATCACAATATCAATGCCGTTTGACGTCTCGTTGTTCAGGTAATCGACCCAGTTCCTGATCTGTGGCGGGCTCTGCTGCCAATTCAGGCTGACGAGATCTTTCCAGTCCACTTCGTCAAGCGCATCCTTTTCGATGATCGTAAGCTGCTCCGCAATGACTTCTGACTCGTATGCCAAGACAAAAGGTATGTGCTTCTCGTAAGCGGTGGTGTCGAGATCATCACGCTCTGAACTGGGAGTCGTGGCAGAACGCTTGAGCATCTCCACGGGTCGACGTGGGAAAGGTTGATTCGCTGCCTGTTCCTGCAGCTTCGGGTTACTGATTTTCTGCTTCAGTGTCTGTCCAGCTCGTGGAGGAACTGCTCTCGGCAGAAGCTGTCTGCGGTCTGGCGACTCGAATGTGGGCTCAGTGATCGTCGATGGCGGCGTGGCACATAATGGTTGGAACGGTCGCATCGAGACATGTCCACTGTTGCTCGTATCGTCAAAGAAGAAGCTACGGACGGCGTGGCCATTTTGATCTTCGTACTCTGCGATTTCGGTAGAGATCTCGCTGAGACTTCGATTGTCATCAAGGAGGAATGAGGTCTGATTTCCCCAAGGTCCAGGCTTGAAGCTCGGAATAGCACCGGTAGGAACAGATGGGACCCGGAATTGGGCAGAGTTGCTGTGAATACTGTTTGGCGATTGCACGTAGGCGAACGACTCAGGCGTAGACGCCGCTGTGTACGGATCCGTGATGGGATAGTGGCTCAACCTAGCAGCAACTGGCACGACCGAAGCAGAAGGACTCGAGGCCGTTGTAGGCACTTCTCTGCCCGGCTCCTTCATATGCTCCGGCTCGTGTGCAAATGGAAAACCAATCGCTGAACCAGAGATATGATATATGCTGGCTCCCTGTACATCAGTAGTTGGGCTGCCCAGATTCGGGTGACTACTTTGTATCGAGGGCGAAATCTTCATAGGAATATCACCGTACACGGCTTTAACATCGCCTGCGGGCATCTCTCTCAGTGTGGGAGGAAGAGGCAGCGGCGATCTAGAGCCATCGCGCTCTGTGACTGACGTTGGCTGAGTGGTTGATGTATGCGATATGGCAGAATCGCCAGAATCTCGAGAATCCTTGGAGCTACCAGATGCGGCGAAGTGACTCATTGAGGGGCTCGGAATCTTGCCCTCCAGCTTGAGGAGAGCATCTTCTATGCCTCCAGCGCCTTCGAAGTCCATGTCTGGTATGCCCTTAAGCTTCCTTGCCTCCGACTCGAACGATGGCCGCAAGATAGGCTGCGAAGAGTGTGTTGCGAGCAGTACGACGGAATTCTTCTTGAGGTCGTCAAGCGTGGGAAGTGGCACACCGCCATCCTCGGTCGACAGCTTTGAAGCAGTATATACGCGCGACACAGTACTGGACACCAGTGATCCCTCGGACCTTGGGCGCGGCTGCGCTATCTCCAGGGATCGCACATGGTTGGCGTCCCTTAAGTTGCCTCCAGGGACCCTTCGTAGCTGCTGTGGTAGAGCTTGTAGATCTAATGCAGTGGTCATCATGGAAGATTTCCGTGCAATAGCAGAACCAGTGTACATGAGACTGTGACCTTGTCGAGTGGAGTTCTCAGCGCTCCATCTATCGGACGAGCTTAGAAGATCGTGCATCCTCGCATCTGACGAGCGCCAGTGAAACTCTGGCTCACCAGACATGGTACGAGGCGGCTCCGACGCTGCAGATTCCATACTGGCCCTAGGCATCCAGTTGAAGTCTGCTCGATTGCGGAACAATGGTATTGGGACCATATCGGGGGTCATGGTGCGGAGCGAAGGCAATGCTCCGGACATCATTGGTAGCTCAGGTGCGCCAGTTGCATCCACAATAACGATCGACCTGCTCCCGGTCGTGACATGCGTGTCTGGACGCTCAAAGTCTCTCACCTGAAAAGACGCGGTCTTGCCGCTCGATGGGAGGCCTCCAGATGGCGGTGCAGCGGCAGACGCTGTCGCAACGTCTTTCTTGAGCGCGGTCGCTGGGCGTGGTGTCTCTGCGCGAGCTGGACCCTCAGCTCGAATCTCAGCAGACGGGATCTCTTGAATCGGGGTCACAACATCGGTGCGTGCAAAATCGTCCCAGGCTCCTTGATACGACTTCTCGACTGCCAAGCCAAGTACGTCTAATCGTGACGGACCTTGCAGCTGCTGCCAATCAGGAGACCGTCGCTTTTCAGGTCTCCGCTTCTCAGAGCCGTCGCGCGACCCTACCGAGCCCTTTGAACTAGCACCTCGAGCTGGAGACCTGCTGCCGCTAATCTTACGACTTCCCAGCGCACGCCTGACCTCAACGACAAATTTTCGCACTTTGAGATTATGGTTTTGTGGATCGGTGTCCGACTCATTGCCAGCGAAGCGACCATCACTGAGTTCAGGTCCTGGTGTCACAGGGACGGTATTGTCCACTTTGGATGGCGAGGGCTGAAGCAAAAGGCCACGAACTAAACCTCCCGTAACCGCAAACGACGGCAGATCCTTGAGCTCAATCTTGTCCGACTTTGGTGACGCCAACGGATTCCGCTTATCTCGAAGAGCGTCTGAAAAGCTACCACTCCTCTTGTGTTGCTTCGGCCTCACAGCCTTAGCCGTCTTGGGGGGTATACCTGCGAGTCTCGGCTCTTGCTTCTCTCTCGGACGTGCAGATGCACGAATGACATTGCGCAGGAAGGGAACTGAGCACGAAAGTACTTCTAAGCTCTGCGCACTCAAAGGTGACGCGGGAATACTGGCGGTTCGGTGCGTTGTCACAGTGGAGCGGGATCCTGGGTCGTTACCGTTGGTGAGAGCCATATGGCGAGGTGGTGGTTCATCTGGAAGCTGTATCGTCGTCATTTCGAAAATTGAGCCTCGATATGTAGTCGGGCGAATCGATAATGGAAGGCTAAGCGCTGAAGCAGCTGCTCCACCGTGTTCTGGGAACCGGATGCCTCCTGGTACAATATCTGCATCTGGAGAAGTCTCGAGCACATCGGAAGCAGGCCAATACAGTGCGCATGTACGTCGCCAGCACTTCTTCAATTCTGACACAATATTCATGTCTCCACCACCTCTATCGGATCTTTGTCGCAGGATCACGGTAAGCTCATTAACGAAATCGCAGAAGTTCTGGCGGAATGAGGCATCCATGAAATCATCAGCAAAGTAATTGAGTATCCAGTGCCGTAGCGCGACGAATGTCCTGACTCTTGCTATACGACCACCATCATTACCACTTGTGAGGGCCCATCTCAACCTGGCGAAGAGGTAGTCGAGCAGTTCCTCTGATTGCATGAAGCAGCGGAATGTTAGAAAGAAGTCGGCAAGAAGTTCATAGTCTAAGGAATCGGGCGAGGTAATTTGCGCGATCAGACGCGCAGGCGTAGCAGCAACGATTCGACCGGTCGTTGGATGGTAGTGGACAAAAGCCGGATTATCCAGGTTCGACTCTATCCTGTCAAAGGTAGACGGTGTGATGATGCCCACAGTGGATGGCCGATTCGAAGCATAAGGAGTTCGAGCAACGGTGCTTCTCGAATATGCGTTCGAAGGCTGCAGATAGAGCTGCCCGTTCGATTGCGTTGCGACAAAGCTTATTCCCCTGCCGGGCGGAATGGGGAAGATCTTCTCATACTCTGCTTGGGATAGTACTGATGATGGAATCGTCGAATTGGTATAGACGGAATTGTGCAACGAGGGCCTTCCTCCATCGCTGAACCGTGGTGTTCCGAGGCGATAATGCGGGATGCGAACTCCAAGTTCACCACGATCAGTGTCGGCAGAGCTTTTCCGACGCTGTCGAGGTCTCTGGTTCTTGCGCGTTGGCAGTTGGAATTCACGGGCGTCGATCTTGCTTTCGCGGTCATTTACAGTCGAGCAAGACGCAGAGCGGGTCAAGCGTCTATTGTTGGTGTTCTGTAAACTAATTGGCGGTATCGAGGACCGAGTGTGGAGCTCTGCGGCCGTTCGAGAGCGCGACATTCGCGGCGTCTTGGTCCCAGAGTAGACAGAGGGATGTAATGAGGCATAGCTATTCCGTAGCAGTGGCTGCTCGCCTTGGTCGGTGTAAGCGTAGTATGAGTCCGCGCTGTCGGCAGTTGCTGGCGGTGTCGCTGGAGCGTAGTTGGGATTATGCTGGGCCACGCGACTCGGCTTCAAGTATAGCACTCCTCCCGCTCCCACGTTCACAACTGTGAAGTGCTTTGGATTCTCCTCATCGTAGACGCTCGACTTGCCCACTGTCGGCACTGTATCGCTGCGCTTGTGCGTAGTCTCGAAAAAGCCATCGTCATTTCTGCGTATTCTGCCTGATAGAGGCGATTTGGGAGAGTCTGGCTGAGTCGTGGCGTCGCTCTGTGCTCTATTGTGATGTCGTAGTCGCATGGGTGGTCGCCCAAGCTGAGCGGTATCCTTCTGGCGTCTTCGAGCGAGCGTGCCTCTCTCCATGCCTCTGTCCATGATGTTGAGGAGCCATTGAGTTCTGCGATCCTCGAGACTCTTGCGAGCCTTCCTGTAGAGGATATCCAGCCTGCCTACGTCAGCGGTCACAATTCCCAGCTCTTTGCGATCTCCTCATGCACTGTCGAGTCAGTGGTAGTAGGTTTGATTGACTATCATCGTCTGGCCTCTTTTCGCTCTCATCTGATCTGTTCACATCTTCGTATAGACTCGACTTTCCACGGAGAAGCTGATGTGTACACAACGACGAGGTATGTCTGTGGAGAACGAACTCGTCGCGTGAGGCAGAGGCCACCATACTTGCAATGCAGGATCCCCGGCTTGTGTACATCAGATGCGAGGAGGACTTAGCCTTGCCGTAGTCGGCTATAGCGTCGAAGCAGGGATCGATCACATCGGTCCACCACGGGGAGCTGCGAAAGCCGCGAATCACAGTCTTTCCGCGCCGAGACAAGTAGCCAATTGCACGGTTTCTGACATGTGCCATTGACGTTCGTGCTGGATCGTCCTTTCTCACACTGGAGCCTCAAATCATGCAACACTCATCGATCAGAAATGAGCGGTGCTGCACTTGTCAGCGCTCGGTCAATCATCGATGCACAGCTGTGCGCCCGAGTGGCTGCCTTCATCCTTTGTCCTCCAGCATTAGCAGTACACCTGGCGCATGCGGTGAAGCGGCCATCAGCCCACAGTACCCAATGCTACCACCCGCTTTGGCTCTGAGCAATTTTTAACAAGCCACCGGTTGTCTAGAAGCCAGGCTTTGAATATACAGGGCGTTGGGCCGACAGATCTGCGCAGTATAGGTAGGGCTGTAATATAGCATAATGTGATATATTGTTCAGACTTCGAGATATGCTTACGCCCCTAGAAGCCTCGAGGTGGTTGTTCAACGGCTGGCTAGACAGCAAGCCTTCTCGCAAGACTTTTGATCACATCCCAGTCTCGTATGTCGTGCATCGAGGCTGCATCACATGTACCGAAACATGGTGATCCTTCCGGCTGCCGGGTTGAGTTGCTGCCCAAGGTAGAGAACCACAAAGTACAAAGTCAATGAGACGGCCCGTTTCTTGTTCTTCGACAGTCTTCTCAATACTGTAGGAATCTGTGTAGCGCTCTGGGCCTTCAATGTCAGTGTCGTCACTGCATCTTGCCCGGTTCGTAAGGTAGCGGCCTCGGCGAACCCGTCGTTCGTTGTGTACAACGCAGACTGTCGAGTTCGCACAAAAATCCGACAACATCCGTCTGGTTCAGCGGGACGAGCATCACGAGCGACGTGGCCGCGGGTCTGCCACGGAAGCCATCAAGAATTTGAGGCTGCCACCCCACCTTCATTCCTGCCTCTCGAAGTCGGGGCAGATCTATCACAGAACCGCAGGCACCGAGCTTGTGAAAGCTCATGAAAGACATCCAAGACTGCAGACGTTAGACCGGCAGATGTGTGGATAATCAAAATCTGACGAGTCACATAGGGCAATGCTGCTGTTGATGCAGCCCTACAGCGGGCACAGACAGAAAGAGAATCTGGGATCCACCAGGAAGTATACTAGATGGTGACAGTGTGTCCGCTGTAACAACTACCGCGTGCTTCATCATGCGTCGAGCGCGTAGTCAAGACTGATGGTTAGCGAACGTTCAGATTATTGACCTTATCCAAGCTCCGGACTGCACGCGCTACTTTTGCACTGCTCGTTTCATTTGCAGATGGTATACAACAATCACTGAGCAGCTAACAGTACTAGACGCATTCCTCTCCATGGTACGCTTGAACGCCCCCTCGATTTCTCGGTGCCCACTTCTTCAGTACGCACACATGCAATGCCAAAACACCCGAAGTCCACTCAGCATCGCTCAAACACGATTCTCTACCGGAGAAAATAATTCTACGGGACCGGCACATCTGGAACATCGAACCAAGTCCACTCAAAATCATCTGTGCACTTCCCTTTCTTCGCACCAGAAGAGCAGGTTCCGCACCAATTGTTCTGGCACAGAGTATCGCCCATCTTGGGATCGTCCGGTATACAGTAGATGTCCTTGCACTGGAATCTGTGTTGTCTTGCCTGAACGGCAGTCAGTACGTGGTCTGGGTCCAGATGTACTGGGACCTGATAGACTAACGAATATTTTGCTCGCCGGCATGGCAGTCGCTAGTTGGAGAAGAGAAAGCAGCGCCATGGCTGATATTGTAGACCGAAGCATTTTGGCCGGATTGTGCGAAGGCTGATCGATGTGTGACAAGAGGAAAAGGCGGCGTCGTCGAACGAGACCTGCTTGTTCGTGAAAGAGCGATTGAAGGTGTGTTCGAAAATCTGGGCAATGTCGGTCGTAGTAGTGGTCAAGCCTGGGTCGTGCATGTATCTTATTCGCGAACTAGTTCCGTTCCCTTGACGAGGATGTTTGGTGTAACGACGTGTTTGAGGCGTTCATTCCTAAATGAGTCCGGATGTGAACTTTACTGCTATTTTTCGGTCTCGCTTTGACCAACGAGGACGAAGTGCTCTGAGATAGCTTTGCGATGGGTGACTTAGGTTCTAATGTGTATGGCCCTGCTCAATGCAACGCCTCCGGGACATTGAGTACTCACTAAACATCATCTACTGCTTCCATCATTAATTTAAATAGCAGCCTTACTCGATGAGATCGTGGTGTGTCTACACAACCCTGCAGTGCAATTTTATGCAGCCAAGGTTTGCAGATGAGCTGCACGGGAGCACGAACCTTACTGTCAGCCCCAATCACCATCTTTCCACCGGACGTGGCGTGTCAGGGAACAAGGCTCGAAAGAGATCACTGTACCGCATGTCAACATTCTGATCGAAATCTAGACTTTCTCAAGATCAACCATGTCGCATACCCAGTATCACTACTACCTACTGATACCGAGCAGCCTTCTCAGCATAGATCAAACAGCCTCACCAGTCAGCGTCTTAATCCTCTTGCCATCACGATACAACCCATCCGTCAACGTATCTCTCCCATGCTTCCCAGCAACCGGCAACTCATTCACAAAATGCCAATGCATCTTCTCCTGGTAACCCTTCTCCTGCCAATCATTAATATTGCCATCTGGAAAGAAAGGCAAAACATCCAGCGGAGCAGCATCGTGTGCAATCACGACCATTACATTGGGATCAGCGTCAAATTCGAACAACTTTCGAATGGACTCCATCGCTGTCTTAGGGTCGTCGTACCAGCTATGGTCTTTGTCTGATGAGCATCGGTAGAAGGGAGCGGTTCTGCTTTCTGCTTGGTTTGGATGGCAGGCTGTGAATGTTATGCATGGACATGGGTGTTGGAAGCGTTTGTCTAGCACGGTGGCTTGTGGTAGAGGGTCAGGCATAGGTAAGAATTCCGTGGGACGAATTACACCTGGACGCTGGAGTCAATGATTGAAATGTCAGAAGTGAGCTCTGGAGACTTACCAGTGAAGTGACACACATCTCCTCCCATGAAGATCGCAGAGTCCCGGGTAGTCCTCACTAGAGCTGAGATGTGGCCCGTCGTGTGGCCGGGAACATTTAGGATGTACAGCGAGCCATCGCCGAAATAGTCGTGCGCTTGATATCGGCCAATCTTGAGGTCGTCGCTGAATGAAGGCTCAATGACATTTCTGTCTTTGAAGTCCTCTTCGTAGAAGACAGATGCACTACTCTGAGGAAAGCCTGGCTCGAATGCTGCTTTGAAACCAGGACCTACGATAAGATCTGTAGACGGGGCCAATCTGGAGATATTACCGGAGTGGTCTGCGAAGAGTCAGCACGGTCTGAAGAACGAGAAGATAGGATAGTTCCGATAGACCGAAATGCCAGTGACTCAAGATCAAGGCCTTGATCTTGTCAACCTGCACTCCTCCTTCACGGAGGATATCAGGGACCTCTGTCTGTACTCGAAGTCCCGGCACACGCTGTGCAACGACTTCGCTCACATTCGGGACAAGATTCTCCCAGTCTGCTCGGCAGCCAAGGTCGAACAGGACCTGTGCTCCTGAGGCATGAGTAACCAAGAATGCATAAGTCGGCAAGTTCAACAACTCATGTCCTTCAATGTGTGGCTCAAGCAGCGTAATCGGCGGCACGACTAGATCGCAGGTGGTGTTGATGATGGAAACTTCACAGACTGTCGATCCTTTCGGCAAGCCGATGGGCGGCGCTTGTTTGGGCTGTGGTTGGCTAGACATTGTTATAACAATCTAATCGATTTCGAACGTGAAACACCTTGGTGGTTGCAGCAATGCCTTTTGAGCATCGTCCAAGCATCCTCATCCATTCGTACGTGACCCCTCACCCCTCTCGGTGCTGATCTGTATTGTGGCCCCGCAGCAAGCAACCCGTTTGTGAATGTCACGGCTAGCTTCTTTCAGTAAACTTACTCCGGCAATTGTGTGGTAATGCAAAACGCTCAGGACTTTGTGCCTACGAGTGTAACAGCTTGCGCATTGATTGGCGTGAGAGCTGTTGTGTGCTGACCAGTAGCTGCTGAAGGGGTTTGCTGCGAGGCCAAGCAAGAGAGTCCACCTTATTGCCGAAGAGTGATCCTAAACACCTCTGTCAGTATGTCGGAAATAAGACGGTCAAGCAGGTGCACCTCAAAGTCGAGATCATATTCATGGCAGGCTATGTCTGCTACAAAGTGGTGCGCAATTTAGTATCCTCTCCTTGCAAGGAATTGATGCGCGGTCCTGATACTGTCGGGCGCGCTGAAGTGAAGTGTCGTTGCATGGCTCGTGTTAGGGGCCAGGTAGTACTCGAACTTGGCGTTGGGGAAGAAGGTCTTGCTCTTTGCCGGCACACTTTGGTCGCCGGAACCACAGCTCTGTGGTCCAAGCGCTCGAGATCCAGTTGGGCCGCAGAAGAAGGCATCCTCTTGCCCAGTGAGAGCAAGCACGTCACCACGATAGTTGTCCGCACGCTGAAGGCCGGAGAAGGCTGATACGATCTGGCCCACGGTGATAGTGTCTTCATGCTCAAAGTCCCACTGTTCAAGTGCTGGGCTGAAGGAACCCTCATCGGCGTAGTAGGCATCTCGCTTGCCTTGACGTGAAGCGAAGGCGAGGTAGCCAGGTGGGAACGATCCAAACTTGGCCGGATTCTGGAGCTGAGCTGGTGTGACCAACGTTAGCAGCAGTCCTAATCCAGCTTGAACGAGGTTATAGCTGTAACCGGTTAAGATGAGAGCATCGAAGTCGGCTGGGTATTTTGTTGCAATTGCGTTTCCAATGACAGAAGCTAGTGAGTGGCCGACAAAGATCACCTTGGAAGCTTTCGTAGCGAAGTTGAGCTTTCCGGCACGTAGCTGTTGGACGATCTGATGCAATATAGCAGTCTGCAATGGCTGTTGTACCTCCGTGATAGGGTTCGCCTTTTGCGAGTCGCCAGCGCCTAGGTTGTCGATAGCTAGGACTGGATAGCCTTGCTGAGTAGCATATCTAGACAGTGTCAGCACCGAGCACAACCTGGTTCAGCTTTTCGAAATGCATACTCCACCCAATCGTACTTTGTGGTACCATCAGGGTTCCCTGGTAGGCCGAGCCAATAGCTCTGCAGGCTGTCAGCGTGATTGATAGAGAATGAGCATAGTCACTCATACAGAGTTGTATGGCACTCCGTGAAGTAGAACCTGCACTTCACTTGCACGACCTGCAGGTGCACGTGGATTTCTGGCGGGCTGACAGTACTTCGCCGTGATGTTATATGTGCCACTGACTGGTAGGAAAGCAGTAAGTTGTCCCAGTAGGCCAGCACCAGAGCCCAAAAAGGACAGCACGCCCGAAGGCGAGGTCAAGTCAGTTGTGGGGGCAAAAACGACCTGATTGTTCGCTGAGGCCGTCACGGGTATTGTGTGAGTGGTGCACACTGCCGCAGCTACAATGGCTGGAGCGACAGCCAGAACGCTGGCAACCAAATTGTGCGCGACCATACTGTACTTCTTGTGCTTGTTGGCTCTGTATGATCTGATCACGATAAGTAGAGAAAGAGTGCTTTGTAGAAGAGTGTTACGCGAGATGCCCTGCTGTTGTGTTTTGCGCCATCACGCACTCGACTGTTGTGACGCTCAAGATCAGCACCACTATCGAATTGTCCCTCGGCATTTAGTCCATGTTGCCAGATGCAGAATGTAGCTCATGTACTCTTAAGCTTACTTTGAGGCTACAGAAAAGTGGCGAATTACCAGTTGCTCCTGTGCACGTCACTGGTGGCTTCGGAAAAAGAGCTGTCGATACTTGCTACATTTGATTGTACGGTCGACGCGTGTTACACGCGGTGTCGATATTGCTGATGACGATTACCACGTGCGAGGTGCAGTGCAGCATAGAAGAGTAATAACTTCGACAGCACGCGCGCAGCTGTTTGTTGAATGACCACTGCGAATATGCTTCTGTCTTGACAATTGTGCAGCTATGCTCAGCCTTTGCAGACTGCGTTCGCAGAGCTGGACCAGCATTTCTGTCCTCATTTGCCACGTCGTATTTTGCTGCATTGTGTGAGGTGAGTGTTCTGATTGCAACGTGGCAGGCTTTCAACAGTACTCGAAGTAAAACTCCAACGTGTCTGAGATCAGTTTCATAGCGATCGCTCGAGGCAGCGGTCGATATCCGACCGTGGCGTCGGTGTTCTGAGGTTCCTGTTTGTGAACTCGAATGCTGAGTCCAGAAATACATTCATGCATGAAGCGGTGTCGTGCGTCCCGTTACAACAGTCTCGAAGAGCGGCCAGTCCTGCGGAGAGCAGCAAGATCGCAATCACGAGGAAGCTGTAAGTATATTGCATTCAACAAAGGCGTGCGTTTTGCCCATGGTATGGCAACGTCTTCTCTGTTCGAGAGCATCGCAGAAGCCGTCAGAAAAGGCCTAACTAGGGAATTGAAGGAAGTGATCCTTGCCCCTGTGCTGACGAGGCCAATCCATTGAAGCGGCCGGCGCCATCTCCAAGTGAACCACCAAGCCCGCCCAGGGCAACGCTTGCAGAAGCAGTGAAATCAATGTTTCAATCTCGCATCTCGTCGATGGAGAGTGATGATGCTGTTCATCACGGCCAGCCCTGTACGGACGCCGACATCATCCATTCAGCGATGGGGCGTCGCCTGAGTGATGCGTGTTGATCGCTTTTAGAAATAACGGCTCGAGTGTCAGGGAGTGCAACGTGTGTGAGTGGTCATACCATCAAGTTAAGCTCTGGTACCTGCAGACGCTCGCCAATGAAAGCTCAAGAGGAAATTAGACCCACAAAAATTGAATAGAGGGACGGCTGGATGGGCGAGGACAGCAAGTCCCTCCTCGATTGCCTGCGCGACTCGCAGCATCTTCAGCTTCACCACCGACACAGACCTTGTCCCCGGGGCCTTCACATTCATTCTCAGCAGCGACAGTAGTGCAGTGCCGTCGCCATTCGTTTGGCGGCCCTGTGCTCATCGCAGTCACTCTTTCAGCTTCGTCGCCATTGATTGTTGACGACGACAACCCATTGCCCGGCCCTTACGATTGTATACATTCCTTGTGCAGACACAGGCCTCTTCTAGACGGCCTTCTGCATTCCAGCTCCGCTCACGACATATCACTCGCCACACCAGTATCTTCGTCGACATCTTGATTATCATCAGCTACCGGACGCGATAACGCGGTCTGCCGCCGCCACCGACACAACAAACATGGGTCTCCACCAACGACACGCCCATGGCCGGGTCTTCCACGGCGAGGATGCACGCGAGCAGCTCAGGATTCGCAAGCGCGACAGCCACGGCGATAGTATCAGACTGCACGTGCCCGAGGGATTCCAGGCGAAACAGGTCGAAGATGACGAGCCACAGCAAGCAGCCTCTGTGGTCTACGTGACCCTGTCGCAGACCTTTGAAGGTCCTGCTATGTACTCGACCCTGACCGGCGACTACAATCCAGAGGTCACGCAGGCACCACAGACAACGGCCAGGAATGGCGCGCCCAACTTCTTCACTGGTGAAGCCGAATCGAGAACCACCGACGACGAGAATGCTGTCGAGACATCGATAGTCGTCCCGCAGAGCAGCAACAGGGCTGCTCAGGCGACCACGCTCGCGACTGCAACTTCCGCCGGCGCTTCTCGCATTGGTGGCACACCAATTCAAGCTACTCGTGCTGCCTCATCCACTGCTGCAGCAGCGTCACTGGACTCCCAGGACACTGGTATGACTGCTGGCGGAAAGGCGGGTCTTGCGATCGGTATCATTGCTGCTTTCGCAGTGCTTGTTGGAGCAGCTCTGCTCTTCCTGAACAAGCGCAAGAAGTCAATAAAGAAGGGAGACGCATTGAACGAGAAGCACGGCAGCTTTGCCGATGTGGGTGCACGACGGGCAGAAGCCAACGGTATGGCTGGAGGCATGTCTGGCGGCATGCCAATCATGGCTGCTGGCGCAGCGGGTGCTGCAGGTGCAGGAGCCGCCGCTGCCAACAAGCGCGACTCGAGCATGACTGAGAAAGTCCCAGCCAGCCTGCGCTCCACTCGCACTGCTTCTACCGCACCACGTCTCAGCCTTCGCCCAGTCACCCAGTTCCTTCCCATGCTCGGCGACAACAAGAGCAACGGCACTGTCAACGCAGGCGAAAAGCGCAACTCCGCCCGGGAACGTACCCCAGCAAACAATGGAGCCGATCCCTTTGCTGATGGCCAAGCTGCATCTAACCCATTCGACGAGCAACGCCGCTCTAACGAGTCACTCAATGGCGCCGCAGCCGGGGCTGCTGCCGCTGCGAATGGGCAGCGTCACAGCCCCAAGGCTTCATGGGAGGGTAGTGAAGCAGCAACCCCAAGATCAGCTCACTTTGGCACTGCCGCAGCTGTGCCTCTCGCTGCCGGCGCCGCTGGTGCCCAGGCTCCACGTCAACCAAACAATGTTCACCGCGTTCAGCTTGACTTCAAGCCAAGCATGGACGACGAACTCGAGCTCATCTCTGGCGCACTCGTCCGTCTGCTCCACGAGTACGATGATGGCTGGGTAAGGACCCTTATAAACATATCACACACGTTCCAGCTAACACTTTGTAGGCGCTTTGCATTACCATGGACCGCAGCAAGCAAGGTGTTGCACCACGCACATGCCTTTCCAAGCTTCCAGTGAAGCCACGTCCTCAAGGCCCTCCACCGCAACAGGGCTCGCCGGGCTATCGTCCAGTCCCACCCAATGGCGCTCCCCGTGGCCCACTGCCACCACAGAACGGAAACCGACCGGCCCCAAACGGAGCTCCTGGCGCCATGCAGCCTCGTCCATTGACGCCACAGTCCATCCGCACTCCATCCCCAACCGAGCAGCAGAGACCAATGGAGCAACCCTCAACGAGCGGCTCGAGTTCGACTTCGCCGGCTGGTTCTCAAGTACCAAAGAGGAAGCCCGTTGGTCAGGCGATGTAGACGATCCATCTAGTCAACACCGACTAGAGCGATCGTTTTCGGATCCTTTCCCTTGCGTTAATGAATTACGTCCTGCTATCCATGATTATCTTAGCTATCGAGGTTGGAATAGGACCCCTTCAGTATCGCCTGCGCCCGATGATCGTAGACCCATCCACTCGAATAACCACAGTGCAGCATCGTCGGTCAACATCAGCACTTCCGTGCACGAACGCGATGTCAGCAATGGGAGCAGTGCTAGGCCACCATCTTCAACATACACCGATCATGCTTTGAGACGTGTAAATACAGGCCCCTCTCGAACGCCGGCACCTCTGTTCCTTGTCCCCCCTGTACCACAGCATGGACCTGCCTCAACAGCCAATTTGAACCTTGGTGAGATGCGCAAGATCTACCGAGGATCTGATGCAGGCGACTGGGCCTTGCTTTCCTACTAGCACAGCACACAGAGTGACCTTTCCCGTCAAATTGCGAATTGAGCGAGTTATCTTTGTCGAACCTTGTCTGGCCTTTCCAGCCAAGGTGGCCATGCGGTTGAGGCAGTCTAGAACAGGAATATACCACTGGCTTTTGGTACACCACTGCTTCTGGACAACTGGAGGATTCGTGTTCTATTTCCTTTCTTTCTCCTCGAGGATACCCAGTTGTGCGGTTGGGTGTTGCTCTATGTAGATTATTTACGAAAATGCAAGCATAAAAACTAAGAATATCTGGTCTCTTTAGTGAAATCGTGCGCAGCTTGGTACTCTATGTTGTCGCTGGAATGCTGTGGGTCGTGGTCTCGGATTTGTGAGACTGCACAACAAAGGAAGACATTTGCCTATAGCAGTCTTGTTCTCTCATGGTACTCTGTGACCTTTCTATGACATTGTACAAACACTAGTGTCCTGATGCGATTGGCTGTTGCTGCATCTCTCGCAAGATGAATTCTGGTCAGACATCCGCACGAGCCGCCAATCATGGCGTCGCGGAGTCAGCTCCTGTGTGTATACCTTCGGACCTACACATTACTTCACCTGCTCACATTTCCATACATAGTGCACATCGTCCAACAGGGAAGCTGCTCCGTGGTTACTTGGTGACAGTTCGAAACGTGAGGCGCGGTTTACGGGACAATGGCTCGCTGAGTGGGTGAGATCTGTCGCGCCGGAATTGGCTCAACTTTCTTTCAATTACGAACTCGAAGAGCAAGACCTGGTGTACTTGTGCGACGAAGCTGCAGCTCATTTTGGATCAGAATTTGACAAACCTCTGTCAAAAGTAAGCCGACAAGTACAACAGTGGTTGACGACCGCGTTGATCCAGTATTTCCTGGAATACGACTGGGCCGGTGAAGAAGTTGCAGCAGACAGTGAAGCTCTCGTCCACGGCTCAGATTCCGCCATGGCCCCATCTATTGCAATGACAGCGATGCTGGGTCAGTGCTTGACTGCAATCAATGGATATATTCAGGCGGAAAATGAAGAACAGCTCACCAACATCCTGACGTTCGAACCTCCTTTCACTGGGGATCATTCGAACATGATTGCAGAGCTGCGGCAAGCGTACCCTAAAGGAAGCGAAGACGCGTTGGAGAAGAAGTGTACTCAGTCACTCGTTGCGGCTCGTGATGGCACCGGCGGCAATGGATCGTGGACGCCATTCATCACTTTCATCGCACACTATCTGACTTACTTGCGCGATGTGGATCTGGAAAGAAATGGGTACCTCGAGACATACAACTCTTTGATTACTCTACAAGAGAAGGCGCAGAGTGCGCTCGTTCATCCTGCGTACGGCCACCTCATGCTATTGCCTGTCGTGAATTGCGCTAAGCTGGTTTGCCGCCTTGCCATTGGACTCGACAAGCAGCCAGAGTTGATCGCTCATCTCAAATCAGACGAACCTGTCGACGGTGATGGCGAAGGAGGACCTCGCGACACCCTTCCAGAACGAGCAGCAGATACGCTACGCAAAGCCTTCACAACGTGCCTGAACGACAGAACATCTGGACTCGGCAAAGACGGAAGGCCCACTGGCAAAAAGAAGGGAATCTACAAGATCGCGAACATCTGCTTGAAGATCTTATTCCAATGCCGCAAGACGCGTAACGCCACCATGATCTTCATGAACATTGGCAACCAGTCTCCTCCTCTATCAGCATACCCTCGGAGCGAGCAAGTCACGTATTTGTACTACCTCGGACGATTCCTCTTCCAGACGAACCACTTCTATCGAGCACAAGAGGCACTCCAACACGCTTACAATCTCAGTCCTACAGACTCCTCATGTGTCAGACAGCGTCGGCACATCCTGGTCTACTTGACTACCTGCAACCTCATATTGGGTCGCTTTCCTTCTGCCTCACTTCTACAACGCCACGAGGCGCTGCACTTCCAACAGCACTTTGGTCCAATCATGCAGGCCATGCGTACAGGCGACCTCGGACTATTCCGCAGACACTTGGACCTTGGGTCACCCTCCGCAGACTGGCTCCTTCACTTCCGCATTCTTCTCCAGCTACAAAATCGGTGCGAGGTGCACGTGTGGCGGGCCCTGATCGTCAGAACGTGGCAGATTAGTGGACACAAGCAGAGCGGAAGACCAGAAAACGAAGGCAACACTCTGCTCGACATCAACAAGCTCGTACGAGCATTCAACTTGGCAGAGAAGTCATCCCAAAATCCTCAAGATGCATCATACGTTGATCCGGATCTCGATGGCGCAGACTTGGAAATCGAAGAAGAGGCAGCTGCCTCGACCATATCGGTTGAGTCGAGACTTTCATCACTGATCAGCCAAGGTTTCTTGCTAGGTACTGTCTTGCATACGCAGCTCATACTTGTGATATTAGGTATGAAGGCAGGCAACGTGGTGACGGCGGGATTCCCGTCGCCTTGGAAAGTTATTAAGCACAAAGCCAATGCGGAAGTACCTGGATGGAGGAAACTGCCGCAGATTGCTGGAGGAGGGGGTCAAGTGATCAATATGAAAGGTGCGCGGGCTGCTGGGTCTGAGTGATTTTTGGAGGGCCAGTATGCTTCTGTATTAGATGGTTTACCCCGGGACGCGAGAATTGGGCGCGAGCTGGATGGTAGCTGCATCTCCACGAGCATGTAGTCTCGAAAGCTGGCCTGCTCTCTACTTCTGGTTTTGGTGCCAAACTAGACTAGTAGACCACAAACAATCAAATTCTTGTCACGCCTGGGAGTGCCTGACTCCTTAAAACTCTCCCAAGTCACTGAGTGAGCTGTTGTATCAACTCAAATGCACGTCCACTTGCCACTGGCCCTTCAAGTCAACTCCAGGAAATCGTGTTCTCGTTGCAGAAAATCGCTGTTGACAACGCCGGCGCTTTCTTTCGACCTTAAGCTCAACTTTCACACCGATAGTGATCTCCACGTCACACACAATCTTACGGCTGGCTCTCGAAATTTTGCGCAGCATCATGAACAGCGCCACGAGCGAGATAGCCACATAGAAGGCATAGTAATCGTTTGAGATCCCTTGTTCGCCGGTTTGCGTGCAGCATTGCAAAACGGAAGAAGGACTCGTTGTGCTCTTGCACGGGAGGGCCAAGATATTGGCTGATAGACGGCCTGATCGTCGTCATATTGGCTCGTTCGAATGCTGGTCTTGTTTTGACTCTTTGCAGTGATTCCGAGTCGGCTGTCTTGTATGTAAGGGAAAGAGTGCAGGAAGAAGAGCAGCACTCAGCTTATACGTTCATTGGATGGTGAACGATATGATGATTCTGCCAGCTGGTAATGCCGTGCTGGACTTATCAGGGTGACGTGAAGTTTGTGTGTGATGTTGCTATCGAAGTATGCTGTCGGGATTTCCCCGACCATAGCAATTGTGCATGCTTACGACAATTGGATCTGTCCTGAACCTACAAGATACGATCTTCTCCGCTGACTGGCTCCTAGGACTGCACAAATGTTCGACTGTCCTTATTCATATCGTGGTAGATGGTACACGCACGGCCGGGCAGTCGAGGCGTGTTATGGCATTTAGTCACGCTGAGTTGATCCGTTGAGATTGTACAGGTCGAGATGTGCGAGCGGACGAACTGAGTGAGCAATGCGAGGCGTCTATTAGAGTGACATGCAGACCTGGCCGAGCTAGCGAAGGACTGCAGGTGCGCTTCACCACGCTACACACGATGGCTCAGCGATCATCAATATACCAATGATGCCATCAATCCTCGCACCATCTTCTTGAGCCGGCCCTCCGGCCTCTCGAAATTTTGAGAATGTCTCTCCACCGCGTCTCTAGCTCCAGAAACGAAAAAAAAAGGTACTCACTCCCACAGACTAACAGCCTCCCCAGCAAAAACAAAAAAGCAAAAAGCAGTTCCGAGCCCCCACCCTTGAATGATGTATATGTATCAGGGAAGGAACTCGTACATCTGCTATCGGAGCAGGTCATCGCATCGGACACTCAGCTAGCAGAAGGCTCAAGATGTGATATTGTTATAATATCGTCTTTGCCTTCTGCTAAGGTACGATCTCAATGAGCCGTACCGACTGAGCTACGCTCGCTAATTCCGATGAGTAAGCTTGTTTTGGAACTAATTATGTCGGTCAGGGTTGGATTAGGATTCGTTTGGTTGTGGGGGAGCGAGAGGGAAGTCAAGGTGAAGGTGCAGGTGAAGGTGCAGTAGTGCGGGACCGACCGCGCGGGCTGAATCTTGATGCAGCTGTTCATAGAAAGTGGTATTGATAGGAATAGTGGAAGAAGTTTCCTCTGCACGCCGAATTACCAGTGCTGCTACTCTCACGATCGGTCGCGCGTGCCTCGCTGGAGATTTACATGCGTGTGAGATTTGATGGAGGCCTAGGGTTTCACGGAAGCTGAAGTCGTAAAGCTGGCGAACTACTCTCTTGAGGATTGCTGCTATTCAGTCGCCGACTGTTGATTTTGTGACCGTGTATGCTGAGCTGCAAGAGCATCCGTATCCCTTGGACAGTAATGAGGTAGGATGAAGATGTAGTGTTCAGCCAATGTCCCCATGTCGAATTTCCGACTTCTGACTCTAGTCCGAAGTGGATCACCGATGCTGCCTGTCTGGAGATGTCTTTGCTTCGAACAGAGGTCTTCGCAGAGGTGATACAATGATCCGTGGTGTTCTCACGCTCAGTACTGAGCTGTTGAGTGATTGATGCGCACTCGCCCTCTTGGTTGGTGGCCCCGTAATGTCTTGCGTTGTATGAGCAGGTACGTTTCGTGACGAGGAAAGGTATAGACCATCAGACACCAAAGCCAAGCAGAGCAAGTGGGCGTTCAGACTTTTGTTGTGCCATGACTACACTCGTGCTGCGTGTTGCCGGTTCTCTTTCCTATGGCGTCTAAGCGCCAAGGAGGGCGGGGATGCGCTGTCAATCCGCAGATCATACTTAGCCGCAGTGCATTGCAGGGGGTGAGAGATCGCGTGAAAAAACAGCTTCGCGGGCGACTCCCGACCTCAGGGCCGGGTTTCAGCCAATGGCAAACATTCTAGACGTTCCACGACAGTATCCAGGTGGACAGTCAAGGTCCCGCGATCGAGGCAATGATATATTTCACCAAAAGTAATGCAAGACTGCTCAGCAGTTGAGGCCGTGTGGCCGCCGTAAGACGCAGAATTGCTATATATCTTCGTCGCGTTCGAGGGAAGCCAGCAGACGATCATGAAGTTCCAGTCGATACTCACAGCCACGTGATCTTGAGATGGAGGAAGATCTCGTGGACTGGCGAGAGCACCTAGCACCCGTTTCCGACTGGACCTCTGCCCAAAGTGACTCGAAGCTTCCGCTCGACACAAGCATCAGAAGCACTGAGCAGTACGGGTTCCAGGATTCGGCGCACGTAGAATATGTGAGTGTGTCAGAACCTACTCGATCACACCCCAGTACTAACAATAGCTAAGGTAACCTCAAAGAGACGTGGCTCTCCTGCACAACAGCCGCAGGGTAGGGAAATGTCCCTCGTGCCAGAATCAGTGGCTAGGGTGGAGCTTTCTGCGAGGCATGAGCCTTTCCCAGGTACAGGTGGCTCCCAAGCTTCCGCAGTCGGAGCATCACACACTGCGAAGCATCGGTGCATGTTTCCAGGGTGTGAGAGGGACTTTCGTTGGCCGAAAGATCTGAACAGGCATCTGCCCGTCCATGACCCAAATCGCGCTAGATGGAGCTTCCACAAGTGTCCTGTTGCTAGCTGTGAATGGGCGGCGAAGGGATTCTCTCGTCGTGACGCTCTGCTTCGCCATGTGCGGCAGGTCCACAAAGACGAAGGTGGCGAGCAGCTCTTCTGGCCATCGGCACTGGCTGATTGAGTGTGATATGGTTGACATGAAGAAGAGCCGACTGTGCTTCTCTCTTCGCTGGCAATATTTTCGGTCCATGGCGAAGCTGCGATCCTGGGCATGGCTGAGACAGTCTTGTGGAGAGATACCATGTTAGGCGAAGCGGGTTAGGTGTATTGTGATTCGAGTACCACTCCTCTCAAAGCTGGCTTGTGTCCGCAATCATCTCCCACACAAGCTCATAGACGACCTGTCCGATATATGCGTGTCGAGCGCCGTAGTGAGTAGACCGTGTTCCGAAACTTGAAAATTCGCGCGACATTATGATCCTGCCTCCGAACGAGTCGCTGTGCGGAGTAGTGGAAAGTCACTATGGTACCGGGTTCCAACGTTCCATGCTTGCACACTTGTAGCACCAGTGGTGGAGTACAGTTTTGGCATTAATCTCCAAAATTCCAGGCTGCGACTCCGGCCAATTTATTGAAGAATAGAGAGCATGCGGAAAGGAAGTATCTGATAACGAGAGAAAAGTCGTCGAGGTTACGATGCTTCAGGCGAGCCGGAGATCGAACGATGTTTTCGGAACTGCCAGCGTCAGTCGGTGCACACGGATGAGCCATATGATGAAACGGATCAAGTCCGGCTAGATCTATCACTTCTTTTCGTGGTATGCTATGCCGTTCAGTACATATGCAATGCGCTGTAGATCTGATCAGCGAGACGACTGTCGGGTGATCTCAAGTACTCAATGCAGCCACTAGAAAGGTGGCAGCCAGAATGGGTAACCACCATTCTTCACGCGGAAGACGCTGAGCAAGAACGAGTAGACGGCGAGGATAATGCCTGCCCAAACAAGAACGGCGATTTGCTGTTGGCGTGGGTCGGCAATGCGAGGAGTCTTCAGTGCCAGGCTGATGGTGGCGAAGGAGAGGACGCCATCTGTCAGAAATGTCAGTAATGGCAAGGTCAGCAGTGTTGTAGGGAGACTCACAAATTGCCGCAACAATCTGCGTCTCTAAGCCGAACTGGTTCTGGAAACCACCGGCAAAGTAGCTGACGCCGCCCTTGCCGTCTGAGGCCACATATGGCACTTTCCTGATGTGGTTGAACATGTGTCCCGAGGTGAAGAGCAGCACGGCGATCAAGCTGATGGCTGCCCAGAGGTTGCGGTTCTGGATGATAGGCCAGATGTACGGTGCAGCAACAGAAACAAAGGTGATACCACCAAGGACAGCGACGGTCGTGGTTGCAATCTTGACATAGTTGATGGGTCGGACGAGTTGCGGGTGTGGTCGGCCTGGTAGGTTGCGTGACAGCCAGGCATGGACTGGATCTGCTTTGTTGATGCTGTGGAATACGTCAGCGGAGATTAGTGCACATAGAACGTATCGACATACCCGGTGTTGAAGTCCAGTCTCTCATATGGCTTGTCAGTCTTTGCATGTGGGCCAGTGGTGGGTGGGAAGAAGAGCAGGACTGGAGCTGTTTGCAGCATCATCTGTCCAAATATTAGCACATATCAGAGGTATTCGCTTCACCAAGTACACTGCATACCGACTGGAAAGTGGCCTTGCCGTCCATAAAGTCCAGAGTAGCGAAGACCAGCCTCGACTCCTTCTTCTTGTCGCCATTCGTCCAGCTCTTTGCCAGCAGATCCCACTCGGGCTGGAACTCGTTACATAGTTGACAGCCAAATCTCGCATCCAATGCCGTCAAAAGCACAGCAACCGAGTGATCGCGGGGAGCCTTGGTGAGCTTCTCGTAGGAATTGTCATCGAGCTTGATCGGCTGTGGCTTCGCGCTCTGCACGTCGAATCGGTCGGTCGACTTGGACTTTGCGGCAAAGGCCGTCAAGGGTAGAATCGCCGCCGTGAGAAGAGAAAGCACGCGCATCGTGTCGGCGTGTGTGGATGTGTGCTGTGCAGTCAATGGATGCCTGGTGGACAGATCGAGCGGGTCGTACTTGCCGTTAAGGACAGCTTTGGCGACAGACTTGGCAGGTACGTCGTAGCTGCAGCTCGGCTCTCGGCAGCATAACCCTAACGCCGCCATTAGCCATTGTTTTGACTTGTCAACACAGACGCCAATCGACCTGCACAGATTACGCAACGACACTACTACCGCAGCATCCTATGCCTGCACACTCTACCAAAGCAGCTGTTATGGCGCCCATACAGTCCACTGACAGGATGCGCGACCACTCGCTCAACACGGCTGCTGCTGAGCTGAAGTACGCCAACAGCACCCATCTCGTCGACATGATCAGCAAGGACGAGGACATGCGCCGACTGCGATTCGACATACATATCTTAGAGGACGACAACGATGAGCTGCGCGAGCTGCTTGGCCAAGAGGAAGGACGATCGGATCAATTCGAGCGACTCGTCACAGAGAACCTGGCACGGGCCGAGGAGGCAGAGGCGCGTCTGGCAGACATTGAGACTATGCTGCGCGCACGTGAACAGGAAGTTGGCACTTTGCAAGCTGAGGCGAGAGCGCTGCAGACCAACGCAGCAGACACAGAGACGTTTCTGACCGAGAAGCTCGCGCTGACACGAGAACTGTCCGTGCTCCGACCACAATTGGAGCACTTGAAAGCACAAGCGGGAAACACAGAGGCTCTCATGACCGAGAAGCTGGACCTGCAACGACAATTGACTGAGATCCAATGCGATCTGGAGAATGCAAAACGCGACGTAAAGCGCGCCATGGCGAAGCGACGAAATACTGGTGTTGAGATTGCGCAAGAAGAGCAAGTGGAACAGCTGAGGAGGGAATTAGCAAAGGAGAAGCGTGCACGACAACGTGCTGAAGAGGCCGCAGACGTGTCGCAAGCAGATGTAAATGTGGATGAAGTGCGAAAGGAGCTGGCGCGAGAGAAGCGGGCGCGTCAAAAAGCAGAGGAGGAGCTCGAAGCAGCACAGGAGAATACGCAAGCTGAAGATGTGAGAAAGGATCTGCTCAAAGAGAAGAAGGCAAAGAACAAGCTCGAGGAGCAGCTAGAGAGCCTCCAAGAAGAGCTGGAGAAGGAGAAGAAGCGATCTGCAAAGGCTCTGAAGCAGGCGGGAGCTACAGCGACAGCCACGGCAGACAACGACGAGCAACTTGAGGAGCTTCGACAGGAACTTGCGAAGGAGAAGAAGGAGCGCGCAAAGGCCGAGAGAGCTGCAGAGAAGCAACTTGCAGACATTGAGGCACAGAAGACAACGCTGGACGAGAAGCTTGGGCAGTTTCGCACGAAGCTGAGATCGACAAAAGAGAAGCTCAAGGAGACCGAAGCAGAGCTGGAGGCAGCGCGTGAACAGGCCACTGCAACTGCTCAATCCGCACGAACAGCTTCGAGGACCACAGCGGCTGCCAACGCGAAAAAGAGACCGGCTGCCGCGTTCGACGCCGATGCTACCACCCTCGGCACGCCTGGTGACGGACCTACTGCGAAGCGTGGTCGCAAGGCTCCAGCAGTCGGCGAGAAGTCGTCTTTCAGCATCACTCCCTTCCTTAATAGGACTGCTAGCATTGCCCCAGAAAGCGATCGCGAGGCGGCGAACTCTGACGACGACGACAAGCCTGCAAAAGAGGATGAAGTTCCTGCTACGTCGCCTACAACTTCGGCAATCACAACTAAGCAGAAGAAACTGCCACTAGCCCCGGCTGATAAGAATTTGCAAGTGAAAAAGCCAGCGCCGAAACAACGCAAGCAGAAGGCCGTTATGCCTATGCTTGAGATGGTCACAGAAGAGGCCGAGGATGTACACAGCCAAGGCCAAGAGAATGCTCCGGCTGCAAAGCCCGCGGCGACTAAGACGATCAAGACTAAAGTGCACGACGGAGACGATCCTGCAAATCCCACTGATGCTGCTACAAAGAAAAAGCAGAAGAAGCGCAAATCTTTGGTCGAGTTCGAGACATTCAACAAGCCTGAGGCTGCGAAGAAAGTGCAGAGCAAGAAGAATCGGAAGTTGGGTGGAGTAGGCAAGACACTATTCGATGAAGAGGAGGAGACGGCTGCGCCTGCAAAGGCACTTCCTGGCAGGACACTCCTAGGCGGCAGAGGCTTTGGAGCACTCGGTGCCGGTACCAAGACAATTGGAGGTTTCCTTGGCGCGAGCAAGATTGGATCATCGATACTGCTCACCGCACAAGATGGAAGTGGATTCCAGTTCAGTCCCTTGAAGCGTCGGAGAGGCAACCTCGATGATACACTCAGAGGATGAAGCTTGGTTGGCTGGTAGTCGCATTTTCTTGGACAACAGGACGGTTTTGTACGATGCTCTTAGCGAAGGCGTTGGCGTTAGCTTAGTCTATGAGCAAAGAAGAATTTTACATCTCTCAGCCGGCTCCGGCAGTACAAGTTTGCACTGAGCGACCGAGTGTCAGAGTGAGGCCGCATACCGCAAGAACTCTGCTTGAGTCGCGTGGGCCAACTGCAGAGTGTCTGGCTGGCTGGTAAGCACACGGCTTTTGAGAATGCTAAAATTTGAGGACAGGCTCGATATCAGCTATCAGCTATATGAATAACGAAGCTACGACTGCAACAGATCTCCCATGCTATCGAGTATTCGACACCGAGAACACTCTTCTTCCTCAAGACTACAGATATTTACACAGTCGATCATTCCACTCAGTATCGACGCAAGCACGGCACCATGCGTCTCCTTGCGGCTGTCATCTTCCTAATGGCCGTAGCCATCAGCCCTGCTGCAGCAGCACCAGCTGCATCTCGTGGAAAGATGGTGGTCATCACTCCACCCAGCAAGTGGCAGTCTTGGTCAATGGACCCAGCTCGCCAAACAAAAGAGGCATTCACCGCCAAGTTCCCGCACTATCTCGAAGGCATCTATCACAATGCAATGGTGCCAATGAAAGAGCACTTGCGCGAAGGGTCCGAGGGCATGGCAATGTGGCTATTGCGCCCAAGCCTACACATCCACTCTGGCTGTCACCCTTACACAGCTGTGAGTGGCACGGGACAGGTCAACAAAGGGCTGAAGAACTCCGGATCGATAAATGGTCACTGTAACCCCGGCAAGGATCACCACGAAGGCCAGACATACGTTCGTGGCGCTTGGCATAAGGGCCGTTACGCCATCATGTACTCATGGTATATGCCAAAGGACCAAAACGTTAATGGCCCAGCCAACGGAGGGCATAGGCACGAATGGGAAAGTATCGTGGTCTGGGTCAATGGTCGTAAGTGCACGTCAATGACATCTCACGTAACATGCTGACATGTTCAACACAGCTGAAGACCTGAGCGTCATCGGAGCGGCTGCATCAGCTCACGGCGGCTTCAAGAAGCATGGGGAGATCGGAGTTTACGACAAGCATGGCAGTCTGCAAGAAGTCGAGTACTATCAAAAAGCGCCGCTCAACCATCAACTGCGTTTCAAGGCCGAGAGCGAAGGCCATGAGGGCTTCGAGTATCCTATGATCGATTATGATGTCCTTCCCTTGCCCGCAGTGCGGGCTCTGAACGACAACAACTGGGGCAAGGCCAACTTGCCGTTCGGCGAAGAGCACTTCATGAACAATCTCGACGAGGCTTGGATCAACCAGGGATCTAAGTCATGAATGTCTGATCGCGCTTAGCTAGCGAGTGTCGCACATCGCTTATGAACAACTTCGCCGAGACTTGCCGATACACGGAACGGAGCGATGGTTGTTTTCCTCCAAGGACAAGGATTGCTGCATCTTCATGCAAGTCATCAGCAACCTCGCTATTTCTCACCGACGGGACCACACCCTCAATATATCCTCCCCCGCTACAATACAGCTGCTGCACCTGCCACATGCTGATGAGAATGGCGGAGTAGACTGGATCATGGGAGCATTCGTGCGCCACAACCACCATGTACGTTTCCTGCTGTTTTACATTATAGTCTAGTAAGCATTTCCTCGAACATGTCTTCTTTCTCTTCCCTTCTCCTGCCACGAGCATGCTTCTCGTATTTCACTATGCACTGCATCTGTTGTCCTTCTTTCACCACGTGTTTCGTCGATTTGTGCTCTCCGGTTTGATGGAGCTGTTGCACAACATGGCGCTCGCCGAAGCTTTGGAACAAGACAACAATGCACGAGAACGCGTCACTGGGAAAAAGGCGTCAGAACCACGACCGATAGATCCCAGTGTCCGGCTGCGAGGAGAAATCGCGGAAGCATGGCAATCGATTGAGCGAAGATCCGATGTGGCTGCATACCTACCTCGCAGACCTAGTCATGACAAGGCTACTGAAGATCCGGCGACAAGCTGCATCTGCGACATACAAGTATTCGGCAATACTACGCCGTCGACGATTGATGGCAACTATACTGCAAAACCATGCGACCTGGTCACTCCCAAATCTAGCTCAGCGAGAAGTTCCGTCAGGTTAAACCGCTTCGAACGCCATTCTCGCTACAACGAAGACATGCATCTCCTCATCATCCGACGACAACTGAGACAGCAGTCAGACGGCGAGCTCAAGTTCCGCACAGACTTTGAGGCGTGCTTCAAAGAGTTTCCGCTCGACAAAGCTTTCGAACCTCATTGGACTTGTCGCACGCCAGTCAGCGCGCAGGCTTCTTCCGTCAGGAGCAGGACGAGGACGCCTCACAAGCCGCCAGTCAGACGGCAACAGGTGGCAACTCCGACAGAGCGAAATGAAGATCTAGCTCAGGAAGAATGCAATGTCTACGAATTCGCAAAAGTCAATGGTTTGATGAACGATGTGCTACTGCCAAGGAATAGTGATGGGACACTCATGGCGGAGCTGGACGCTTCGCCTACAAAAACTTCCTTTACAGACGTGACCAGTATAGGGAAAGATTCTCCGCCGGCGTCGGTAGTGGTCAACACATCTGCGGCCTTCGCGCCACATATACGATCAGAACGTCTAACAAGGAAAGTTGATGCGCTACGCCCGCTGTCGTGGGCGAAACGAGCTTCGATGCATCTTAAGCAGATACGGCAGAGTACTGTACAAGTACCGCAGGAGCGCACAAGCGACAGCCAGGAATCTAGTGACAGCACCACCCAATCGCCGTGGACGATTACTGCTACTGAAGATGGTATACTGTACCGGCATAGCACTCTGGATGAATTGGCCACCCCAGCCACTGCGATGAGCTTCACATCCGACACTGGTCAACGGACCTCAGCACTGTTAGCACAGCAGCACCTCTCGATACATAAAGAATGCGATGAAAGTGACAGCGAGAGTGACAACGAAAGTATGAATGAGGCCGAAGAGGTCGTTGTAGGAGGCTGCTGGATTTCTATCGCGTCGCATGAACAGTAATGGGGGTTGAGAAAGTATCATGATCATTTTCATCACTTCCAAATGTCGTAAGCTAATTCTCTAATTCTCGAACGCTCAGGCTGTTTATGACAGGGCATGCAGTATAGGGCGCGAAATCGTCAGGAAATACCCCGCCGCCAAGCCACGGAGCCGAACATCGGTTCTTGGTAGGGCTAACGTGTTTGATAGGTTGGTGTATCAGATAGGTTCGTGTATCAACTTCCGTCTCGTATCTACTACTACTATTAAACGCGTCTATTATTCTACTATTTTACGCGATAATATCTCTAAACGAATAGGCTATTTAGTATACTATTTATAACTACCGATTAGGTCGTTTTCTAAGCGTATAACGCGCTATAGCTACTTATAGAGTTAAATATTCTACTATTAACTATAGAGTTAAAGGTACGCCTCTACTCGCTAGTATACTATATAGTAATAGAGCCTTAACGCCTATTAAAGAAGAAGTAGTTTATTAGAGAATATTAGACCTAGATTTATATAGTTATTTACTAATATAGGCTATTATCTATACCTAGGCTTCTTTAATCCTTAGAGTATACTCTAGAAAAGAGGTTAGATAGCGATAGGCTTATAACTTTATTAAACGCTATCTAGGCCTAGAAATATAGCTATTATAAAGGCTATCGAATTAAAGAGTAAAGAATAAAGATCCTAAGGTTATTATAGAGTAGTTTAGGCTCGTTTAGAATATAATTACCTACTATAGAATTATATAGTATAATATATATAACTTTAATAAGAGTAGATTTCGCCTTAGATACTATTAGAATACTATAGTTATTACTATTATAGAGTATAGGTAGTAACTAAAGGCCTTAGTTTCTAATTTAATATAGTAGTAGATAGTTATTACCTATATTAATATAGAAGGCTAGTTAGTATCTCTATATATTATCTTCTCTAGTAAGGAAATAAATAGAGCCTAGTTCTATAACCTTCTATTAATATAGAAGCTAGGAGTTAGTCTAAAAGGCTAGACTTTCTTTAATTATTTATTCTAGTAGATTTAGTACTTTAATAACTATACTAAGTATAGGACTATTAGTTAGAAGAGGCTACTAATTCTAGATAGCTATAATAGCTATATAATACTAGAGTTTAAGTATAAAAGAGATATATAGTAATATATAGAGCGCTCTTCTAATAAGACTATTAGGATATTATAAGACTAATTCTTACTTCCTTTTAGATATATACGTATACTATAATTATACTATACGCTAAGCTTACGAGCCTAAGGTAGGTCTTAACCTTTAACCTTACCTAGCTCTTATAACTATCTTCTCTCTCTAAGAGAGCTACTCTTAGTAATATCCTTACTTTATAGATTATATTCTAGGCTTCCTATTTAGTCTTTATAATATACTTTATCTATTCTATACCTATCGCGTCTCTAATACGTTATACCTACGAACCTTTAGCGTATTATATAAATCTATACTATAAAGTAAAGAGTTACTATACGTATTACGTTTACGTAGTAATATATTCCTTATTATAGCGACTATAATTCGTAGCTCGAGTATATTCTTAAAAACTCTTCTAACTCTCTCTTAGACTTTCTCTCTATATATATAATATTTTCTATATTCTTAGTAAAACTAGTCTCTCTATATAATAATCGTACTACTAACGTAAGTATAATACTACTAAAACGTACTAGAGTCGTAGTCTCGAACTACTTACCTTATACTATCGACGATATTAAAGGCTATAGAGATATCGATATCTACTTCTACTATATTAAGTATACTTATAATAGTATAGCTCCTCGAATACTCCTTAACTACACTTTATCTACTAACGGACTATATATAGACGACGAGCTAGCGTATAATAGAGTAATAAAGCCTAGCTAGAAGATTAAGTATTAGCGCTATAAGCGCTAATACTACCTATATAAGTATATTACTAATAGTAACCTTAAGTAGTAGGTATACTACGTACTATACTACTACTAGTAGCTAGAGACTCTCTCTAAAAACATATATAAAGAGTAGGTAAAGCGCTACCTAAAGAGCCTCTATACTTCTATTAAGACCTCTAAGAGGATCTTTACTAGTAATAAAGATAAGGTAGTTAGTAGCTAGGATATACTATATAAGGCGAGTATACTCGCTCTACTAGCGACTAGTACGATATCCGTTACTAGTCTAGTAGAGACCTAGCGCTAGTCTAACTTTATAGTAGCTATATTTAAGCTATAATACGAGATATATCTACTTTTCCTATACGATCTCTCTATAATACTAATACTCTTTATAGACTAACTATATAATAGGCGCCTCTAGCGATACTCTAGACGCTACTATAGAGGTAGCCTACTTTAAAGATAATAACTAGAAGAAGAGTAAGCTCTTTAAAAACGTAGTATCTAATAAGAAGGTAGAGGTAGAAGAGGATAAGAAAGAGGACGTAGAGAGCGTTACTAGTAGTAGAAACGCTAGCGACGACGCGCTCTCTATAGACGACGAATAAGCGTTTCGCTCGCTATCTATCTATACCTCTTATACTCTACTTACGCCTATATAGGCTATAGTTAGATTCTTACTTCTTACTTATAGGTACTATACGACCTACTTAGTAGATATATATAAATAATATAGTTTACGCTTCGATATATTCTAAATATCTTAGTAATTTTCTTATTCTCTTAAATTTAAAGTTTACTCCTATATATAGGTTTAGCGCTTAGTACTTAGTATTACTATATTAGTATCTTAGCGTATTAGCGCCTTAGCGCTTCTATCTTACTACGTACCTACTTACGCGCTACGCTTCGAATACGTCTAGTACTATATAGCTACTAATATATTCTTTAGGTTCCTACTAGTTATACTCTTTAGGCTAGCTCTACTAGTAGATTAAGTACTAGCGTACGCTCTTCTTTACTCGAGTTCTAAGGATCTTCTTAACTTCTTATTTACTCTAGTAGTCTATAAGTAGTATACTCTCTACCTACGTCTTACTACTCTTCTAAGGTTCTAGAAGTAATATATAAAATACGTTATAGAAAAGAGCGTCTAGTAGTAAGGCTAAGCGATACGCCTACTTTCCTACTATATTAATTATCTTAAAAGGCCTAGTAAACTTATCTACTAACTTCTTTAAAGAAACCTTTAATTATAGGTTCTTTATTAATAGTAAGACTATATCGCCGACCTTATATTCCTTAGCCTAATACCTATTATTAAAGTACCTAGCCTACGCCTTACTTACTTCGCGCTAGTATTTACTTAGCGTCTTATAGTTCTTCTTTAATCTTTCTATAGCTTCCTTAGTAGCTAGTATCTCTCTTTTAGAAAGCGCGCTTCGAGCTTCTCGCCTACTCGTTACTAGCTCTAGATTAAAACTATATAGCGCTATAAATAGTAATACTTTTAGTATCGTATATATACTATTATTATATACGAACTCGGCTTATACTAATAGGTCTACCTAGTTATCTTATTACTCTACGTAGTAGATACGTAGATAAGTCTTAAGCGTCTAATTTACTCTTTTAGTTTACCTATCTGTTTATAGATAGAACGCTATACTTAGCTTATATTTTATATACGCCTCGTAGTAGAAGTTAGAATAAAACTAACTTATAAATATAGACCTTCTATTACTAATAATACTTATAAGTATACTATAATACCTAATTACTTCTAATATTAAGACTCTTATAAGGTTACTACTAGTATATCTCTTTATAGTTAGGACAAAGATAACTATCTTTATATATTAGTCGATAATAACTAGAATCGTATTATATACGTATACTCCTTACTTACTTAGTAGAAGGTCTATAATAAAATCCTAAGTTAACTCTTAGAATAGACGATCTAGTATAGGTAGCGTAGTTAGCTTACTATATAGTCGATAGCGACGCGCTTTTATCTTCTAGTAACTCCTATAGGATTCTATATATTATACGATATCCTTAGTTATCTCTAGCTACTAGTACTTCCTTCGTACTAGTAAGATAGTCTTATTCTTACTAAAATAGCCTACTAGAGTATTATCGTAATATATACGAATTACTTACGTTCGTAAGGCGTAGTCCTTAAGTACGTATAGTAAATCGTCTACTTAGATATTTCTCTCTCTTATAGTATATTACTTAAACTAGCTACTATTACTTATCGCTTATAAGTATACTATACTTATACTTAGCTTAGCTTATACTAGCGCGCGAGTATATCTAAGGATTAAGTCTAAGATATTTATATATAGCTTTTCGATCTTAGTAATTATACCTACTACTTATATAGGCGTTAAGAACTACTACTATAGATTAGAGTTAGTACTTCTCTTTATCGAAGAATACTATTCTTTATAAGTCGTATAGATACGAGCTACGAGTAGTCTACCTACGTCTCTTATACTCTAATTATCCTATAGCTATAACTTAGTCTATAGAGTAGGTAGAAGGTTAGTTATCTCTACTACCTCCTTAGCGTAATCGCTACGCCTTAATAGCGCGTTAGCTAGTAGTAAGGTAAAGGCCTACCTATATACTATACTTAGTAGCTTTAGTATAAAAGTAAGGTAGTAGCTCGTTTCTAAGATAGTAATATTTACTCTATTTAATTAATTTAATATCCTATAGTCCTAGTATAGGCTCTTAGTCTTAAGACTACTAGTTTAAGCTCGTTACTACTAGTTAATATATATATTATAAGACTATTACTCTCTAAATAGGTCTTATTCTATAGCGACTACTCTTATACCTACCTAGAAGGTTAGTATTAGAGTAGTTATTATCTATTAATAGAGCCGAAGGTAGAGCTATCTCCTCTCTCTTATACTAGAACTAGAAGTATAGAGAGTAGATAGTAGCCTTAAAGCGAGAACTAATATACTATAAATATTAATAAGAGGCCTAAAGAAGCCTACGTAAGAGGCGACTTAAAGAGCTATAATAATATAGAAGCCTCTAGAATATAGATATCGCTCTAATCTAGAAAAGTTATAAACCTCTAGTACCTCTTAGTATAGATCTATTTAGTAATTATTATATAGATAGTAAGACGACTTACTATATTAGAGATTTACTTAGAGTCTCTATACCTATAATAGTCTTCGATTAGACTCTAGTTTAGTATAAAAACGCTCTCGTTTAGATAGCGTAGAGGCTATAAGATAGGCTAGATCTATCTAGGTAATCTCGTATTCTCTAGTATATAGAACGCTTAGAATAAGCTCTAGTATAGCGTTAGACGCTAATCGTTTAGCTAAGGACACTAATTACGTCTAAGGCCCTAGACCTAGTATATAGTATAGGCTAACGTAATATTATACTACTATAGTTACTTAGTAGATTACTTAAATAAGTAAGATAGACGCGCCTTACTATAAATAGTCGAACTATACGACACGACACGCTCTTACTTATTAGGTATAATTAATATAGCCTTAGTATTATAAAAAAGTTTAACGATCTATCTTTTAGATAGCTAATAAAATTTAAACTCTTATTTTTTTTAGTTATCGTTTTAAATAATAACTATATTTTATTTAAAAACCTAATTAAGGAGAGTATAATATACTCTTAGAACCTATTCGAATAAGCTCTATAAGTAAATTAGTATCTACTAGCTAGCCTATAATACTAGATAGTAGCTTATCTAACTAGCTTAATAAGTAAATTCGAAGATCTTTAGTAAAACTACTATCTACTTTTACTTTATTCCTTCTACTAGATAACGATATATCTATAGAAGCTAAGGACTAAGAAGGTACTAACCTTAACTCTAATACTAATACTTTTTAAAGACTAAACTTAAGAGGTAGACTATCTATAGTATAGTTCTAGCTACTTATAGAGACTATCTAAGTAACTTAAAGCTAGAAGGTAATTATCGCTTAGGTTCTACTACTACCTAGCTTAGACTAGAATCTCTTCTTTAATAGAGAGAACGTAACCGAGTATATTAAACGTTTTAAAGTACTATATAGGAACTACGCTATTCTACTTATTAATAATAATAAACAGCTTTATAAGAAGTTACTTACTTAGGTTATAGTTATCTAATATAGACGATACTAGCGCCTTAATAGTTTCTATAATCGAAACTACGCTAAGTTTAAAGAGTTAATTATTAAGAAATACTAAAAGTACGATAATATATATATATTTAGAAACTACTACTATATAGAAAACCTTTATAAGGTCGACTATAGTAAGGATAATAATCTTTCTAAGTACTTAAGATAGTTTATACTCTACTCTAATACTATACCTACTATATATATAAACGAGCGTTCTTATACTCTTCTATTCGTATAAGGCCTTCTATTTCGTTTTAGTAAGAGACTCTAGGCCTATCTTAGGTTAGACCTTAATAATAGTAACTTAGATTATAGTAAGCTCTTAAAGATAGCCTAGTATTAGATTAATAGTAATAAGGACTTTAAATTAGAAGTATATAACGAAGGCGGTAGAGACGTCTAGTAGTTATACGAAGTAGTAAAGAAGTCTACTCTAAGACTAAACTCTAAGTTTAAGGCTAGAGAAATAGTAGTCTATAAAGGCTATAAACTAGTAAGCGTCGATAATATTACTACTAGTATATAAGACCTTATAATTACTACGATTCGTCGACTTAAAGAAAGAGGCCTATAGCTACTACGCTTATCGATAGGATAGTAGGCGAAGTCTTACGCTTACGACTATCTATATATTCTAAGGCCTATTTATAGCTAGGAGATTTTAATTAATTTAGCTATAATAGATAATAAGTTAATAATTAAGGCTTACGCTATAATCGCTCTAAAGATTTTAGATTATTAGATATATAGGCTCGAAGGCTATATAGCTATAAACTACGAGTACCTATAGTAGTTCGAGACTAAAAGCTTAATATATAGAGATCTAAAGACTAGTATTATATACTATAGAACGCCTCGCTTAGGTATAGAAAAGATATAGTACTATTAAGATAAGGAACTACTAAAGCTATTCGTATTAATAGAAGTATTAGAGTAGTACTATAGAAAGATTAATCTTAAAAATATAGATTATTTATTAACGCTAAGAGCGAGCTAGTAGAGGATAGCGAATAAGGTAGCTAGTATCGATAGTCTTATTAATATTAGCTAAGTCGCTTCTATTATATAGAAGGATTAAAACGACCTAATTAGCGCCTACGTAGCTAGAGATAGCGTAAAGATAAAGTAGAACCTAAACTCTTCTTATCTAGTTAGAGAATAGCTAATAGGAGTATAGAAATAGATTATAACTTAGGCTATAGCTATAAGAACCTACGCTTATTATTACCTTTATACTAAAGAGGTTAAAGATAAAAACTAGCTAGCTTCTTACTTTATAGATATAAGAGAGTTAGAGGATTCTTAAACTTAGAGATATAATAACGATAAGGCTAAAAATAAGTAAATATACGACTACCTAAACGGTCTACTAGTTCTAGTCGCTCCTATATATACTTAAAAGTAAAAGAAAGCTAAAGAGCCTCTAAAGACTAAGTATATAGATAACTACCTTCGAGCTACGTATACTAACGATAACGCTAATATCTTCTAGATAGATAAAATACTCGAATCTAAGATCTAGTTAAGTTTAGTAGAGATTATTCTCTATAGTAAGTAGGCGTCGTATTCCTTATAAGGTCGTATTCTAAACGATATAGATCTATATAAGAAGCTTAATAAGCTCTATATAAAGAAGCGTATAAATAGAGGTAGTAGAGCTAAGATTAGTATATATTCCTTACTATCTAAAGCTTTTAGCGATATAGTAGAGAAGCTAATAAAAGCTATTTTAGTAACCGATATTAAAGCCTTCTAGGCTACTACTATAGCGATTAATATAGTAAAGCCTAGGCCTACTTCTAAGCTTTATAAAAGGACTAATAATATCCTTCTATTATTTAATAATATCTATTAAATTATTCTAAGTATCTATATATCTATAAAGTATAGACCTTAAATAATAGCTTATAAGTCTTTAATCGATAAGAGAGCTAAGTTAATAATTATACTAATCGAATACGTTCGAAAGCTTTAAGTTAGTATAACTCTTCTTAGTAATATTACTATAAGAAGAGTTAAATATAAGGTTATTTTTATTAGTTACTACCTAGAGATATTAATCGATATCTTTAGTATAAGAGTTACTATACTATTTCTAGTCTTACTAGTAAATAGCCTAATCTTACTTAGCTAGCCTTAGGTATAGTAGGTACGCCTAGCTTCTAAGAACTATAATAATAGCTTTTAAGAAAGCTTAATTAGTATTCTAGATAGCTATATTATTATATTTACTAGCTTTAATAGCTATAGTAATATACGTACTATAGAATAAGTCTTAAGAAAAGCTAGAGTACTAAGGAACTAGCTCTAGTCGATAGTACGAGTTTAGTAGAGGCTCTAATATATATATCGCGTTAAGATTTAATAGAAGTTAGTATCTAAACTCTAACTTTTAGTAATTACTAGCTAGAGAATATAGAGTATACTATCGAGAACTCTAGATTATATATTAGTAAAGAGTAGAAGAAGAGATTATAAGCTTTTTAAGCTTCTACTACTTTTTCCGTATAAGGTTTAGTAGTTAGAAGTAAAAACTCTACTTAGAAGAGTTAGCTAGTAGAACGTTCTATAGTTATCTTTTTAAATAATAATTATATTATACCTTCTATACTATACTTTAAACTATACTAGTAGTATAGATAGATAAGCGATTAGTACTAGTATTCGTTTATAGTTACTAATAGGCTTAAACTCTTAGAGAATTAAGTCTTTAACTACCTTACGTAGTAGTTATTATATATAAAAGTAATTTACTTTAGAGACTATTTTATAATAGACTTAATTAGATAAAGTACCTCTCTATAATAGTAGCTCGAACTATTAAGACGAGTTAATTATAGCTAGACTTAAATATAGTATAACTATCTCGTAGTAGTAGCTATCGAAGATAATATTACTAAATTTAGCTAAAATAGTCGACTTAAGAAGCTTTTACTAGCTACTAGCGAAGCTAAGCTAGCTTATACTAGCGAGCGAGACTTATACTAGGGTATTAAGTATAGTTTTAAAGATACTAAGCTAGTATCTTAATTAAGCTAGAGTTTAAATTATAGAGGCGAATACTTAATAATTACTTATAGGAAGCTTAGAGAGGCGAAGCTAGCTATCTAAGAACCTAGACCCTATAACAAGGTTATTTCTAATAAAGTAGACGACGAGCTTAGTAAAGAGACGTACGTTATCTTAGCTACTATTAATATAGTAGTAGAGAAAGCCTATAATAAAGAAGCTATAGAGTAGTAGAAGCTAGATAATTATATTAGCGCCTATACTCTTTATAAACGAGTTACTAATAAGATTAAACTAGTAAATACGGATATTACTATAACTAATAGCTTAAACCCTAATAGGTTAAAAGACTAGTAACGGACTTATATTAAGAAAGAAGTAGCTATACTACCTAGTACTAGACCTTATAATAGTAAGTACTTAACTAAGAGGTTCTTAGCGATCGAGCCTAGATTATACCTAATACCTAAATAGCTTACGAAGTTTAAACCTAGTATAGAACTACTACTAAAGGAGCTAGATTTATTATACTATATATTAAGGAATCGAGAAGCTACCTTTATATAGAACTTTATATATTTAGGCTAAATTAATCTTAATATTACTCTATTATAGAAGATTTAGATAATTCCTTATAAGCTATAATAGTATCTAGGCTTTAAGCTAAACCTATTACTATAGTATATAGTAGAAGATATACTAAGATAACGAATCTAAGCTAGAACTCTTAAGCTATACTATAGTACCTATCGAAATCTATACTTTCTTATTAGTAAGAAGATAGAGATAGATAAGCTAAAGAAGTATTAGTTAATTAATATAGCTTAGAAGTTTAATTAAGTTACTATAAGAGATTCGAACTTACTACTCGACGTAGAGAGCTTCTCTAAAGACTTTACTAGTTATACGCTAGCCTTACTAGTTAATATCTATAAGAGCTAGGTAAGGTCGAAGGCTAAGACCTACCTTAGACTCGTAGGCTTAGCGTACGGTATAATTATAGTACGCGTATATATCTAAAAGGAGGTAAGAATTAGTCTTACGATATCCTAATAGTCTTATTAGGAGAGCGCTCTATATATTACTATATACCTCTTTTATAATTCTAATTCTTTTCTTTCTAAGAGTAGTAATCTATAGAGGCCTATAGCTCTCTAACGTAACGTAGGTATAGCGCCGCTAGGGCTCGTAATAGGCGAAATAGACGATTAAGGTAATCCTATAGTAGCTAATAAGGTTTAGGAGTAGAAGTCTACTAGCGTAACCGAAGACGGCGCGTACGTAGAGCGTATATAGCTTAAAGCTAAGAACTAGGAACTACGTCGTTACTTAGAGATACGCGCTCTACGACGAGAGAATAATCGGCTCCTTATAGAGTTAGAATTTCTATTCTTAGCTTTCTCTAATATCTTCGATATTAGCGATCTTAAAGACGACGCTAGTACTAGTACTATAAGTAGTATATTTCATAATAGCGTATCGTATACGCGATATAAAGGTCCTAAAGTTAGAGAACCTTATATCTTCTAGAGCGAGACGATCTAAGAGGTAAGAGAGTTTATTCGTAGCCTTAAAGTAATCTTCTTTAATAGTCTATAAGAGTTTATTATAGAGGATTTAAAAGTCCTATATAGTATTATATAGCTTATAGGCGAGGCGTAAGAGACCTAGTATAATAAACACTCTAAGGTAATGTCTCTAGACTATACTTAGACTAAGTTTAAGTGCTTTATCTATAACGTTATCGAGGATTAAGCGAATTATACGATCCTTATAATAGTCGAGTATAAGAAGGCCTAATAGGGTAAAGGCTAAGGAGTACGCTAGTTCGCTATAGAACTAGGCTACTTAGAGTCTTAACTAGGCGACTATAGCGAAGCGTAGCTAGTACGCTAGCTTCTTGTAAAGTTAAAGCTAGCGCTTCGATAAAAGATTATTAAGAATTATACTATACCTAATAAGCGCGCTAATTTAGTTACGTTAGTAAGGCGCCTAGAGTAAGCTAATAGAGTAATTTCTATATAGTATAACTAGGGTAGAAGCTAGAGTAATAGAGACTACGAGCGCGATACGTACTCGAAGCGTAAGCGTATAGAGAGCGACGCTCTTACGCGTAGATATAATAATAGTCTAGGAGGGAATAGTACGCGTCGCTCTAGCGATAAAGGTTCTACTCGCTCTATTATAGGCTATAAGTATTTAGAATACTATAGCTATAAGTAGAAGAAGTATATTAGTACTAATTCTATCTACCCTAACTAAAGCGCCTAAGATAATAGTAAGAAGCTATTAGTACGTAAGGTTACTATAGAGACGCTAAAAAAAGAGAAGGTATTAGAGAAGAACTACGATCTCTAGACACCGAACTTAGTAGCGATATATACCTTTCTATATAAGTCGTAAATACGACTTACCTAGAAGGCGTAGTCGAGGCGTAGGATAGGCTTAAGCTAGTATAATTCCTCCTTAACGATACTACTAATATTAACGTAGTATTAAGATCCTTTATCTTATAATATAGTATTATAGCTTAGACTAATACTACCTTACCCCTAGCTATCTTATTTACTAGGGAATTAGAGTATTATTATAGCGTATACTATATACGCGTACGGCTTATAGACTCTATAGGAGTAGAGCGTATAGTAGGCGTAATCTTTTATACCTACGATATACTAACTTCTAATAAAATCTTAAGTCGGCTATAGAGGCGTACTTATCGTATACGAGTCGATAGCGGCTTAGATAAGTAGACCTATAGCGATACTTTTAAAAACGTTAAGGTTAGGGAAGCTTATAAGTTTTTTAAAGACTTGAAGTATATACTAACTATATATATATTAGTAATAAGTAAGATAGGTAAAGAGGTTAACTCTCTTCTTTTTAAGTTCTAATAGTTCTCTAATATCCTAAACTCGATAGAAGAGATAAGGAGTAAGCTAGTAGATAGCGTAAAGTATACGATTAAGCTACGTCTAGGTACCGTTCTACCTTTTAGGCTACTATATTACTAGTCGGGCAAGGAGCTAGAGGAATTAAAGAAGTATCTTACTATAGGCCTTAAGTATAATTAGATCGAGCGTAGCGTTAGTAAGATAGGTACGCCTATCCTGTTTATACTAAAGAAGAATAGTAAGCTAAGGCTATATATCGACTACTAAGGGTTAAACGAAATTACTATTAAGAATAGGTACCTACTCTTCTTAATTAGCGAAACGCTAGATAGGCTTATAGGAGCTATATAGTTTACGACTCTAGACCTTATAGATATATACTATCGGATTCGTATTAAGCCTAGCGACTACTAGAAGACTACGTTCTATACGCGCTATAGCTACTTCTAGTATAAGGTAATACTATTTAGCCTAACTAACGCCCTAGCTACGTTCTAGGCGTATATTAACTATACCCTAGTAGGTTTAGTCGATACGTACTATATAGTATACCTTAATAATATTCTTATCTATAGTAAGAGCCGTATAGACTACGTACGCGACGTATACGACGTACTTACGCGTCTCTAGAAGTTCGGACTCTATACTTAAAGAGCGAAGTATAAATTCTAGTAGAAGGAAGTCGATTTCCTAGGCTTTATAGTAACTACTAGAGAGGTTACGATAGATCTATATAGGATAGACGTAATCGTAGCGTAGCTAACGCCTATAACGCTCGTAGAGGTTTAATCCTTCCTTAGTTTTACTAACTTCTACTAGCGTTTTATTTTTAAATACTCTAGAGTAGTATCTCTACTTATAGCGTTATCTAAGAGCGCCGTAGTAGGTAAGAAGCTAGGCCTACTTAAGTAGACTATACGAGAGGAGTAGGCGTTTACTAAATTAAAAAAGCGTTTTTCTATAGTACTACTACTAAGATACTTTAATCCTATACTTAGATTATAGATCGAAAGCGACGCCTCTAATTTCGTAATTACTATAATCCTTAGCTAACTCTTTAGGTCTAAATAGTACTCTATTATATTTACGTCTAGGAAGATAATTACTATAGAGTATAATTATAAGGTATACGATAAGGAGCTTCTTATAGTAGTTAAGGCTTTTAAAGCGTAGAGGCCGTACCTCGAAGGCGCTCTATATACGATCGACGTACTAGTCGACTATACTAACCTTTATAGGTTTATAGGTATAAAGAAGTTAACTAGTAGGTAAGCCTATTAGGCTATATTCCTAGCCCTATTCGACTTCGTTATAACGTACTAGGTAAGTAAGCGAAACCTAGCTAACGCGCTATCGAGGCGTAGCGATTATACTAAGGAGGTAGTAGAGGTAACTAACCTTCTACCTATCCTATAGACTAAGTTATAGCTATAGGATAACTAGAGTACGAGAGACGTAGGTAGGCCGCTTATAGCTCGTATCTATATAACTTATAAAGAATAGTACTCTTCGATAGAGAGAAGTACTAACTCTAACTCGTAGTAGTAATTTTTAACGCCTATACGAGTAGTAGGTATAATTACTAAAAGCGAAGAGCTATATATAAATATCTTAGACTTGATCCTTAGATATACTTATACGCTAGTATAAGCTAAGCTAGGTATAAGCGTAGTATACTCGTAAGCGATAAGTAATAGTAGTCGGTTCGAGTAATATATTATAAGAGAGAGAAACCTCTAGGTAGACGATTCGCTATACGTACCTAAGGACTACGCCTTATAGACGTAGGTAATTTATATATACTATAATAATACCCTTATAGGCTATTTTAGTAAGGATAAGACTATCTCGCTAGTACGAAGGAAGTACTAGTAGCTAGAGATAACTAAGAATATCGTATAATATATAGAATCCTATAGGAGTTACTAGAAGGTAAAGGCGCGTCGCTATCGACTATATAGCGAGCTAACTACGCCGCCTATACTAGACTATCCGTTCTAAGAATTAACTTAGGATTTTATTATAGACCTTCTACTAAGTAAGCGAGGAGTATACGTATATAATACGATTCTAGTTATTATCGACCGATATACAAAGATAGTTATCTTTGTCCTAACTATAAAGAGGTATACTAGTAGTAACTTTATAAGAGTATTAATATTAGAAGTAATTAGGTATTATAGTATGCCTATAGGTATTATTAGCGATAGAGGGTCTATATTTACGAGCTAGTTTTAGTCTAACTTCTACTATAAGGCGTATATAAAGCGTAAGCTAAGTATAGCGTTCTATCTATAAACGGACAAGTAAACTAAAAGAGCGAATTAGACGCTTAAGACTTACCTACGCGTCTACTACGTAGAGTAACAAGATAACTAGGTAGACCTGTTAGTCTAAGCCGAGTTCGTATATAATAATAGTACGTATACGATACTAAAGGTGTTACTATTTATAGCGCTATATAGTTTTAATCTAGAGCTAGTAACGAGTAAGCGAGAAGCTTAGAGCGCGCTTCCTAAAAGGGAGGTACTAGCTACTAAGGAAGCTATAGAAAGATTAAAGAAGAACTATAAGACGCTAAGTAAATACTAGCGAGAAGTAAGTAAGGCGTAGGCTAGGTACTTTAATAATAGATATTAGGCTAAGGAATATAAGATTAGCGATATAGTCTTACTATCGATAAAGAACCTATAATTAAAGGTTCTTTTAAAGAAGTTAGTAGACAAGTTTACTAGGCCTTTTAAGGTAATTAACGTAGTAGGGAAGTAGGCGTACTACTTAGCCCTACTACTAGACGCTCTTATCTATAACGTATTCTATATATTACTTCTAGAACCTTAGAAGGGTAGCGAGACGTAGGTAGAGAGTATATTACTCGTAGACTACTAGAGTAAATAGGAAGTTAAGAAGATCCTTAGAACTCGAGTAAGGAAGGGTATACGCTAGTACTTAATCCGCTAGTAGAGCTAGCCTAAAGAGTACGACTAGTAGAAACCTAAAGAATATATTAGTAGCTATATAGTACTAGACGTATTCGAAGCGTAGCGCGTAAGCGAGCGCGTAGTAAGATAAAAGCGCTAAGGCACTAATATAGCGATACTAAGTACTAAGCGCTAAACCTATATATAGAAGCAAACTTTAAATTTAAGAGAGTAAGAAAATCACTAAGGTATTTAGGATATATCGAAGCGTAAACTATATTATTTATATACGCCTACTAAGTAGGTCGTATAGTGCTCGTAAGTAAGAAGTAAGAATCTAACTATAGCCTATATAGGCGCGAGTAGAGTATAAGAGGCGTAGATAGGTAGCGAGCGAAACGCTTATTTATCGTCTATAGAGAGCGCGTCGTCGCTAGCGTTTCCGCTACTAGTAACGCTCTCCGCGTCCTCGTCTTTATCCTTATCCTCCTCTACCTTATCTACCTCCTCGTTAGATATAGCGTCTTCTAAGAGGTTACCCTCCTTCTAGTTACTATCTTTAAAGTAGGCCGCCTCTATAGTAGCGTCTAGGACGTCGCTAGAGGCGCCTACTATATAGTTAGTCTACGAAGAGTATTAGTATCGTACGTAGATCGTATAGGAAAAGTAAGTATACCTCGTACTATAGCTTAAATATAGCTACTATAAAGTTAGACTAGCGCTAGGTCTCTACTAGACTAGTAACGGACATCGTACTAGTCGCTAGTAGAGCGAGCGCGCTCGTCTTATATAGCGTATCCTAGCCGCTAATAGCTTTACCTTTATTACTAGTAAAAACCCTCTTAGAGATCTTAATAGAGGTATAGAGGCTCTTTAGGTAGCGCTTTACCTACTCTTTACGTACGCTCTCTAGGAGGGTCTCTAGCTACCTATAGTAGTATAGTATATAGCGCGCCTACTACTTAAGGTTTCTATTAGTAATATACTTATAAGGGTAGCGTTAGCGCTTATAGCGCTAATACTTAACCTTCTAGCTAGGCTTTATTACCCTGTCGTACGTAGGCTCGTCGTCTATACGTAGTCCGTTAGTAGGTAAAGCGTAGTTAAGGAGTATTCGAAGAGCTATACCGTTATAGGTATACTTAATATAGTAGAGGTAGATATCGATATCTCTATAGCCTCTAATATCGTCGATAGTATAAGGTAGGCGGTTTAGGACTACGACTCTAGTACGTTTCGGTAGTATTATACTTACGTTAATAGTACGGTTATAGTACGAGTCGACTACCTTAGGTAGAATATAGAAAATATTATATTTAGAGAGAAAGTCTAAGAGAGAGTTAGAAGAGTTTTTAAGAACACGCTCGAGCTATAAATCGTAGTTACTATAGTAAGGAATATGTTACTATATAAATATAATATATATAGTAACTCTTTACTTTATAGCGTGGATTTACGTAATACGCTAAAGGTTCGTAGGTATAACGCGTTAGAGACGCGATAGGCGTAGAATATATAAGGTATATTATAAAGACTAAATAGAAAGCCTAGAATATAACCTATAAAGTAAGGGTTATTACTAAGGGTAGCTCCCTTAGAGAGAGGAGATAGTTATAAGAGCTAGGTAAGGTCGAAGGCTAAGACCTACCTTAGGCTCGTAGGCTTAGCGTACGGTATAATTATAGTACGCGTATATATCTAAAAGGAGGCAAGAATTAGTCTTACGACATCCTAATAGTCTTATTAGGAGGGCGCTCTATATATTACTATATACTTCTTTTATAATATCTTCTCTAGATATAACTAAATCCTACTTAATAAATTATATAGAGACCTTATAGGCTTTAATTTACTACTAGGCCTATTATAGTAGACTATATTACTATAAGGAGCTACGAATTCTATTACCTAGTTCGTTCGTATTATTAATTAAGTACTTATAGAGTATATCTCGTATAAGATATAGCTATTCCTTAATAATATTAGTATTAAAGAGCCTAAGACGAAGTACGATAATAAAGAGGTTAAACCTAGCCTCTACTATTACGTTATTAAATATATTATAGCTATAGACGACGTCCTCTATAATATAGAACGAGCTAATATAATTATAGCTTTTAATAAGTTATAGCTTTATTATAAATAGTTAGTAATCGTTAGTTACCTTACTAGTATCGATAGTCGCTATCTAGACTTTATAAGAGTAGTAAAGATTAAGAAGTAGCCGACGCTAGAGAATTAGAAGAAGGTTCGAATCTTTCTTAGTATAGTTACGTACTACTACGTCTAGATTAAAGGTTTTACGATTATCCTTACTCTACTATTTAAACTCTTATAGAAAGATACTAAATTTTAATAGACTACTAAATACTAACTAGCTAAGGATATCGTCTTAAAGGTACTAGTTTTAGCCTTAGCTCTAGTTACTCTTAACTATAGAGAAGAGGTAGGACTTATTATTATAGGTATAGATTCGAGTAGTAAAGGTTAGAGATATATACTTTCCTAATATAATTAAGATAAGCTACTTCTCTACTATCTAGTTTAGTATAAGTCTAGCCTATTTAACCTAGTAGAAGTTAAATATAATACTAGAAAGCGTAAATATCTTAGTATACTAAAGGTATTAAAGAGGCTAAAACTATAGCTATTTAGAGTATACTTCTAATTAGAGATTAATATAAATACTCTCGTTTACTAGCTTAATAAAGCTACTTCTAATTTACTAAATATAGTAATAACGTACTAGCTAGTATAGATCTACCTCTTCGACTTTAACGTTATATATATTCCTAGTAAGAAGTATATAGCTCTAGATTCGCTATCGAGAAAGCTTATTATATCTAAAGATATAGAGGCTATAGAATAGGAAGAAGACGTAGATCTAATAATTAATAAGTAATTCTTTAATATCTTTTATATTAACGTTTTCTCTATATAGGTAATTTAGAGTAAGCTACCTATAATTAATAAGATCTACTCTTAGAAGTTAATAAATATCGCTTTTATACTTATATAGATATAAAGACCTAAGAGAGTTTCTAATAACGAGTATAAGTAGTTAAGGAAGAAGTATTAGCTATTTTATATTAAGAATAACTAGCTCTAGCGCTAAGAACGAGTAGCTAGGCCTTTATAGTAAGTTATTAATAAACCTAAAATATAAGCTTATATTATTAAAATATACTATTATAAAAATAGTTACTATAGCGCTAAATAGATATATAATCTTATCTAGAAACGATAGTAGTAGGATAGGGTTTAGGCTTAAATCTTGCTCGCTATTTAGTAATATACTATTTATAGTCTTTAGTATAAGAGATAGGTACCTAGAGAGCTATAGATCCTACTCTAAGTTATAGTTAGCTAGAGGTAGTATATCGACAGCTTATATATCTTAAAGAACTATTCGTTAATAGTTATATACGAATCTCTATTACGATAGCTAGAAGTATATATATTCTAGTATCTAGTAAAGAGTATCTTCTTAGTATAGATAGTAAGGTTTATATAAGAAGAGATCTTTTACTAGTAAAGTACTACTATAGAAGTTATCCTCGATAACTATAAGACTAACCTTAGTAACGTAGAGAAGCTACTACTATTATATAGTATAAAACGTATTAATATTTCGCTATACTATTTTTAGTCTAATACTATTATTAAAGTTAGCTATAAGACGATATTAGACGCTTACTTAAAGCTCTCTAATAGTAGCCTTTATACGATTTAGGACTATATTCTAGTAGTTCTATAGATAGAGAGAACGATAATAGTCTTAACTACTAGCCTAATACTATTAGAGATAATAATTAGACGTAATATAGTACTACTAATCGAGCTAGAATACTATATCTTCTAGATTATAGATTAGAGTAAGGTTAAGACTAGAGTAGAGCTTCTTATAATTCGAGCTTAAGCTCTAGAAGCTATAGAAACAACTATAGAAGAAGGATAACTATATTAATAGCGTCTCTAAGAATAGAATAAGGCGTACTTTAATAAATATCGCTATATAGATCTTATTATACTAAAGGAAGGAGATCTCGTATTAGTATACTACTCTAAGTTAAAAACTAGCTTCTCCTATAAGCTTACGTTTAAATAGAAAGGCTCTTTTAGAGTATCTAAAGTATTATAGAAAGATATATCGTATAAGCTTAAGAAACTAGATAGCTTAAAATATAAGTATATCTATAAGAGAATAGACTTTAAGAAATATATCTTTCTATAAGAAAACCTAAAGCTAGTTCTAGATTAGATTAAACTAGAAGAAGTACTACTATCGATAGAGAAAGTTATAGAACTAGGACTTCTACCTAGGTATAAATATCTATAGATCTTCGTTAGTAAGCTATTAGTAATAACTTAATAAGAAAGAGAGAGTTATATATACTAGCTACTAATAGAGCTTAAAGAAGAAATAGAAGACTTAGTAAGCTAAAGGCTAAAGCTAGCCTAGTAGAGCTAAAGAAGTAGAAATTCGATAAGCGATATTTAATTAGAGATATAAGCTAAGATCTAGCTACTAAAGCCTAGCTTCTACTATAAAAGAGCTAATCTTTCTAAGTCTATACTATTCTAAGTACTTCTTTTATTCCTAGAGCTACTATCGAGCTCTAATCTAATCTTTCTAAGCGCTTCTTTTAGTCTTAAAACTACTATTAAGCTCTAATTAGAGCTTTCTAAGCTTATAATTTATTAGACTAGTAGAAATCTAGCTAAATCTTAGCTATTCTAAGTATTTCTTTTATTCCTAGAGCTACTACTAAGCTCTAATCTAAGCTTCCTAAGCTTCTTTTTTACTAGATTAGTAGAGATCTAGCTAATCCTAACTATTCTAATACTATTTTCTATAGCTAAGATAAGTATCTATATAGCTAGTTACTCTCTTAAGCTTAACTTTTAAGTATAGATTTTATATCTACTAGCTAACCTACTATTCTACTTCTTTTTCTAAGTCTTAAGCCTACTATTACTATAAAAGTTAGCTATTCTAAGCTACTTTCTACTACTAGGTCTTAAAATCTAAGCTAGACCTATACTCTTAAAGCTTTTTTCTACTAGCGATTTCTAAGGTTAATACTATAATCTACTTTTCTAGAGCCTTTTTCTATTACTAATCGAAAAAGAGAGATAAGAGTTTTCTATTCTAAAGATCTTTCTACTACTAATTTTCGCCTAACTAAAGAAATCGCTAAAAATATTAGTTTCTAGTAGAGAATTCTTAAATTTTAAGGTTTTTAGCTTATATAAAAATAGAGAAGCTTAAATCTTTAGTAATAATAGCTCTAATAGCTCCTTTCTAGCTATTAATTATAGCGCTAGTAGTCTCTTACGATATAGAAAGCGCGATCTAGTAAGTCGACTAGGTATATAAAAAATAAGGCTCTTTTAAGTTAGTAGAAGTAATAATAGCGATATCTAAGTCTTAGTCCTTATTAGTAATAGTAAGGTATATACTACGATAGTTAGTAGTAGCGTTAGTAGTATATAACAGCTATAGAAGCGTTAAGGTAAAGTAAACTTTTAGTTATCTTTTTAAATAATAACTAAAACTTATATAACTAAGCTCTACGTATAGACCTCTAATCCTAATAGTAGTTACGCTACTATAATAAGATATATAATTAGGCTACTTTTATACTCTAAATAATATCTTCTTTCTTATTAACTATTAATTAGTTACTATAGAGCCTTACTTCTATTAAGTTTAGCTTTTATCTTTCGTTACTATCTAGTAACGCTATATAGCTATTTATATACGTAAGTAGTAACTAATATAATAGAAAACTCTTTAACTAGTTACGTACTCGACTCTTTTTACTATTTAAGTTACTCGTTACTAGTTATACGCTTTATATCGCTCTAAGCTACTAATATAGCTATTTAAAAACATTCTCTTTCTCTATTATATATAAAGAATAAGACTTCTCCTTTCTAGTATTCTTTAACGCTTAAACGCTTATTAAGACTAGCGCTTTTACTTTCTACCTTGCTTATTCGAAGCTCGATATAAGAACTATCTAGATAAGATTCTTTAAAGAAAAGATAAAAGATAGCTTCTTTAAGTTCTATATAAGATATAGCGCTTACTTATATTAATCGCGAAGGCTCTATTACTAGCTTCTAGCTTTTAAGTAGACCTCTTACTAGTATAACGAACCTTAATAACGCTACTAAAGCTATTCTATCGCTAGAGATACTATAAGAATAAGAGAAGAGTATCGACTTAGTACTTAAGTAAGTCGAGGAAGTAAACGATAGAATAAAGATTAGTATATTTAACTTCTTTAAACGCTTCTTAGCTAAGATTTTACTAAAGTATCTTAACGTATAGAGCGTAAAACGTAATAATATAAAGAAAATACGCTAAGAAGGCTAAGACTTAGTAAAAGAAAGAAACTTAATTTAGTAGTAGCTATATATAGAGTTTAGGTACGAGTAGAACTTCTCTTTCCTTAACTAAGTCTTATATAATAAAGAGATACTTAGGAACCTTTATTAATAGTTAAATAAGTATAAAGGCGTCTTTAAAGAAAGCGAGCCTAAAGACTAGGTTTTCTTAATATAGTAAAAGTAAGATCGTTTCTATTAGTAGATAGCGAATATATTCTCTTATAGCTAGTATTTTTAGCTATAAAGAAGTAAGAAGACTCCTAGCTCGTAAGGCTTAGGCTTTATTAATATAAACTTAGATAGAAGATACTACTAGAATAAGTTTAAGGTAGAGCTCTTATAAGTCGACGTATTTAGCTATAAGATAAGAGAAGCGTGCCTAGAAGTAGACTATAAACTTAATTAGTATAGATTTACGATTAAGCTTACTAAGAGAGAGCGTAAAAGAGAGACTTTTAAAGAATCGACTTATATATTCCTAGTAGTAGAGAGATAGCTCTTAATATCTTATAGACTATTATCTCTTTCTAGAAATCTAAGATCTAATAGATAACTCTCTTCCTCTATATCTAAGAGCCTATCCTCTTCTAGTCCTACTCTAAACTCTAGTTAAGAAGAAGAAGATAGTTTACTTATAACCTTAGAACCTTGTCTTAGAGATTCTATATCGTCTAGTATTATATAGAGGCTAAAAGCTTAGTTAGAGAAGTTAACGCTAAGCTCTATAAAGAAGCTTACGCTTATCCTTTATAAGAGTAGAAAGCTTACTAGAATTCGCGCTAGAGAAACTATTATTAACTCGATCGAAACTTCTTCTATACTAAGTACTTTAGGTAATAGCGATTCTATATAAGATTAAGTTTTACCTATAATAGAGCTACTACTAGGTCCGTAGCGCCTATCGCTAATTATTAAGAAGGATAATAATAGAATTAAGCTAGAAAACGATTTAGAGCCTAATCTATATTACTAGGCTTATATAAAGAATAGTATTACCTTCGAGGTCTACTACTATATAATCGTTAACGATATTCTTAAAGAGGTCGATAATATCTAGAAGAAGAAGAAGGTAGCTAAGAGCTACGCTTTAATCGACTTTCCTCTATACTTTAGCTAGTTTCTTTATAAAGAATATATAGCTAAGATAGGTAATACTATAGGTTTAAAGCTTCTAAAGACAGCTAAAGTAATATATACTCTCTACTAGTATATTATTTAGATAGGTAGTATAGCTAATCTCTAAGCCCTTATCGTCTAGAATACTTAAAACTAGACGTAATTTAAGCTAGAAGCGAATACTTTCTTTCTTAAGCCTATAGGATATACTCGTTATAGTAAGAAAAGTACTAATACTTAGGAACTAGAAGACGATATTAACGCTCTAATATATAAAGTAGGTAGAAGCTATCTTAGACCCTTCTAGTTTATAGTAACTAAAGTAAACTTGAAAGTTACTTCTAATATTTATTAGAGAGCTTAGGAGCTCTTAGACTATAATAGTAATAAGAGTACCTAGACTAACTATAGCTTCCTCTTTTATTCTTCTTCTACTAGAGGCCTATTTTAGATTCTAGACTTTTTACTTAAAGCTATATAGTAAGAGTTCGTACTATATCGATAGTATAATATAGCTATTAGTTAGTATAGTTAGTCTTATAGTATATAGTACTCGCTATCCTAATAGCTTCTTTACTAGTATCCTTTACTATAGCTATACTAGCTAGTTACTACTCTATATACGACTATTAAATACGTAGTCTACCTATCTACTACCTTTTATATCTTCGATAATAAGGCTAGTTCTAACTACTCTAATAGCTTCTAGTATATTACTTTAAATAAGAATATACTACTTAAGAAGAAGGATCTTAATTAGGTTTAGTTTATAATCTCTCTAGACGATACTAGTAATAGAGGACGACTTTTACTAACCTCTAACGTAGCTAGTAACGAGCTCTTTAACTCTAAGAAGGTAAAGTAGCTAGCGAGGCGTATTATCTCTAATAAGTAAAGCTATAGTATAGGCTTTATTAAGACTATAGCTCTAGTAATTACTAACGATATAAAAGCTAATCTTAAGCTTAGTTAGAAGAATCCTTATACTAATATAAGCTCGCTAGTTATTTCGTATCTCTATATTCCTTAGTAGTATACTTATATAGGCGAAGAGTATTATATAATTCTAATAGTATTTCTAGCCTATCCTAATAGTCGTACGTTAGATAAGCTACTTAATAGTAATTACGTTAATATTTCTATAATCTATAGCGTATATCTCTATTACGAGTAGATACTCTTTATAGCTTCTAGTACTATATACTCTATACGAGTAATAAAACCTTTCGCTATAGAGGTACTATTAACTAGCCTAGGCTCGATTTCTAATATCTTAGTAGGCCGAGTTCTATAAGTAGATTAGGTAGTAAGTATAGAAATAAAGAAGCTCTTTAGTATAAATAAGGAGAAGTTTAAGATCTATATAGCTAAATAGTAGACTATAGCTAAAGCTTAATTCGATACTACTTACGCTATAGCTATAGATATTAAAAAGTAGATATTTAGTAAAGCTAGCTTTATAAGCGTAGATAGTAACTTAGAAGTATTAGTATTAAAGAAAAGAAAAACTATTTCTAAGGAACTCTCTAAGGATATAATAGAAGAGTAGCGTCTAGCGAATAATAATCGGATCTAAGAAGATATTTTTAGTAGTTATCGTTAGAAAAGATAACTATTTAATAGGCCTCTAATTAAAAGTTTAATAGACTTTAATAGAAAAACTAGCTAGTTTTAAGTAATTCTAAGTAAGATCTATAAGTAGTTAGATATCTAGTTAGATACTAAGGAAGAGAGGATTAGTAAGGTAAAGGCCTACCTATATACTATACTTAGTAGCTTTAGTATAAAAGTAAAATAGTAGCTCGTTTCTAAGATAGTAATATTTACTTTACTTAATTAATTTAATATCCTATAGTCCTAGTATAGGCTCTTAGTCTTAGGACTACTAGTTTAAGCTTGTTACTACTAGTTAATATACGTATTATAAGACTATTACTCTCTAAATAGGTCTTATTCTATAGCGACTACTCTTATACCTACCTAGAAGGTTAGTATTAAGGTAGTTATTATCTATTACTAGGTTTCGCTTACCTATCTAGTATATTATAACGAAGTCGAATAGGGCTAGGAATATAGCCTAATAAACTTACTTACTAGTTAACTTCTTTATACCTATAAACCTATAAAGGTTAGTATAGTCGACTAGTACGTCGATCGTATATAGAGCGCCTTTAAGGTATAGCCTCTACGCTTTAAAAGCCTTAACTACTATAAGAAGCTTCTTATTATATATCTTATAATTATACTCTATAGTAATTATCTTCCTAGATATAAATATAATAGAGTACTATTTAGACTCGAAGAGTTAGCTAAAGATTATAGTAATTACGTAATTAGAGGCGTCGCTCTTAACTCGTAACCTAAGCGTAGAGTTAAAGTACCTTAGTAGTAGTATTATAGAAAAACGCTTTTTTAACTTAGTAAACGCCTACTCCTCTTATATAGTCTACTTAAGTAGGCCTAGCTTCTTATCTACTATAGCGCTCTTATATAACGCTATAAGTAGAGATACTACTCTAGAGTATTTAAAAATAAAACGCTAGTAGAAGTTAGTAAATCTAAGAAAGGATTAAACCTCTACGAGCGTTATAGGCGTTAGCTACGCTACGATTACGTCTATTCTACGTAGATCTATCGTAACCTCTCTAGTAGTTACTATAAAGCCTAGGAAATTAACTTCCTTCTACTAGAATTTATACTTCGCTTTTTAAGTATAGAGTCTAAACTTCTAGAGACGCGTAAGTACGTCGTATACGTTACGTACGTAGTCTACGTAGCTCTTACTATAGATAAGAATATTATTAAGATATACTACGTAGTACGTATCGACTAAACCTACTAAAGTATAGTTAATATACGCCTAGAACGTAGCTAGAGCGTTAGTTAAGCTAAATAGTATTATCTTATACTAAAAGTAGCTATAGCGTATATAGAACGTAGTCTTCTAGTAGTCGCTAGGCTTAATACGAATCCGATAGTATATATCTATAAGATCTAGAGTCGTAAACTATATAGCTCCTATAAGCCTATCTAGCGTCTTACTAATTAAGAAAAATAGATACCTATTCTTAATAGTAATTTCGTTTAACTCTTAGTAGTCGATATATAGCCTTAGTTTACTATCTTTCTTTAGTATAAATAGGATAGGCGTACTCGCCTCGCTAACGCTATACTTAATCTAATTATACTTAAGGCCTATAGTAAAGTATTTCTTTAATTCCTCTAGCTCCTTACCTAACTAGTAATATAGTAGCTTAAAGAGTAGAATAGTACCTAGACGTAGCTTAATCGTATACTCTACGCTATCTACTAGCTTACTTCTTATCTCTTCTATTAGGTTTAGAACGTTAGAGAACTATTAGAACTTAGAGAGAAGAGAGTTAACCTCTTCGCCTATCTTACTTATTACTACTATATATATAGTTAGTATATACTTTAAGTCCTTAAAAAACTTATAGGCTTCTCTAACCTTAACGTTTTTAAAAGTATCGCTATAGGTCTACTTATCCGAGCTACTATCGACTTATATATAATAAATACGCCTCTATAGCCGACCTAAGATTATATTAGAGGTTAGTATATCGTAGATATAAAAGATTAAAATTTATATCTACTATACGCTCTACTTCTATAGAGTCTACGAGCTATACGCGTATATAGTATACGCTATAATAATATCTTAATTCTCTAGTAAACAAGATAGCTAGAGGTAAGGTAGTATTAGTTCGAGCTGTAATACTATATTATAAGATAAAGGATCTTAATACTACGTTAATATTAGTAGTATTATTAAGAAGGAATTAAGCTAGCTTAAGCCTATCCTACGCCTCGACTACGCTTTCTAGGTAAGTCGTATTTATAACTTATATAAAGAGGTATATATCGCTACTAAGTTTAGTATCTAGAGATCGTAGTCTTTCTCTAATACCTTTTCTTTTTTAAGCGTCTCTATAGTAACCTTACGTACTAATAGCTTCTTACTATCGTTTTAGGCGCTTTAGTTAGAGTAGATAGAATTAGTACTAATATACCTCTTCTACTTATAGCTATAGTATTCTAAATACTTATAGCCTATAATAGAGCGAGTAGAACCTTTATCGCTAGAGCGACGTATACTATTCTCTTCTAGACTATCGTCTTACCTACGCGTAAGAGTATCGCTTTCTATACGCTTATATTTTAAGTACATATTACGCTCGCGGTCTCTATTACTCTAGCTTCTACTCTAGTTATACTATATAGGAATTACTTTATTAGCTTACTCTAGGCGCCTTACTAACGTAACTAAATTAGTATACTTACTAGATATAGTATAATTCTTAATAATCTCTTATTAAAGCGCTAGCTTTAACTTTATAAGAAGCTAGCGTACTAGCTATACTTTACTATAGTTACCTAGTTAGGACTCTAAGTAGCCTAGCTCTATAGCGAACTAGCGTACCTCTTAGCTCTTACTCTATTAGGCCTTCTTATACTCGACTATTATAAGGATTATATAATTCGCCTAATCTCTAATAATATCGTAGATAAAATACTTAAACTTAGTCTAAGTATAGTCTAGAGGTATTACCTTAGAGTATTCGTTATACTAGATCTCTTACGCCTTACCTACGAGCTATATAATACTATATAGGACCTTTAAATCCTCTATAATAAACTCTTATAGACTATTAAAGAAGATTATTTTAAGACTATAAATAAACTCTCTTACCTCTTAGACTATCTCGCCTTAGAAAGTACGAGGTTCTCTAACTTTAGAATCTTTATATCGTATATACGATACGCTATCGTAAAGTATACTATCTATAATACTAGTAGTAGTATCGTCTTTAAGATCGCTAATATTAAGAGTACTAGAAGTACTTAAGGATAGAGATTCTAACTCTATAAGAAGCTAATTATTCTCTCGTCGTAGAGCGTATACTTCTAAGTAACGACGTAGTTTCTAGTTCTTAGCCTTAAGCTATATACGCTCTACCTATATACTATCTTTAGTTATACTAGTAGACTCCTACTCTTAAACCTTATTAGCTTCTATAGGATTATCTTAATCGTCTACTTTACCTATTATAAGCTCTAGTAGCGCTATACCTACGTTACGTTAGAGAGCTATAGGCCTCTATAGATTACTATCTTTAAAAAGAGAAGAATTAGAATTATAAAAGAGATATATAGTAATATATAGAGCGCTCTTCTAATAAGACTATTAGGATATTATAAGACTAATTCTTACTTCCTTTTAGATATATACGTATACTATAATTATACTATACGCTAAGCCTACGAGCCTAAGATAGATCTTAACTTTTAACCTTACCTAGCTCTTATATTAAGTTATTCTATAATTAATAAGATATTATTATCTTCTATATACTACTCTATTTAAGTTACCTATTATAGCTACTAGATATTAGCTATTTTAGTCTATTAAAAAAGGTATATTTAGCTAGAATCTAAAGGCTTAGTATAGTTAGATACTACTATCTAATTAAGGAAGACTTCCTTCTAGAGTTTAAGCCTACTTATAAGGCTATATTTACTCTAAATACGATTAGAGGTATCTTTAGAGGCTTAGGCTTATTACTACTAGATCTATAAGCTATATTATCTAAGCTAATACTATATTATAAAATACTAACTCTACTACTATCTTATTTATTAGATACTCTAAATATCTTTTAAGATCTAAGATAGGTTAAGAGGTAGATAAATAAGATTAAGAATATCCTTCTTAACTATTAGAATAGCTTACTAACTTTAATCCTTAATATAGTAGATAAGCTATTAAAAGGGTTTAAAAGATTATATACTTTAATATTATTACTATAGGCTAAATATAATAATATAAAGACTATTATTTAAGAATTATAGTCTTATAAGGCTCTAAGGAAGAAAATTAAGCTTACTCTTAGAATTAATACTAATAAATTAGCTACTAGAGATATAGCTTAATTATAGGCTTAATTAGTAATATAGATAGTTAATTAGCTAGATAAGGTACTAAGAGCTAAACTAACCTATAGTAGGTATAGTATTCTAGGTTATAACTTAAGAGCCTATCTATTAAATATAGTAACTTCTAAGGATTTAATTAATCTAACTTTAGTATAGTTCTAATACCTATAGCCTAAGAAATTAATAATTAAAGTTATCTACCTCGTAAAGTTAATATACTAACCTATCTAATATACTAACCTATCAAACACGTTAAAGGAGACATCGGACTATATAAATTAGGTATACTTCATCTATCTACTCCAGGTCGGATTGATCATGGTTCACTAGTTAGGAACTTTACTAGCATAGAAGTATCTAGAAGAGGTTGAGGCTGGAGCTATCGACCAACATGCCGACCTGGCTCCCTAAAGTACGCGTTGCAGGTAAGTCAATTGGTCCAACATCAAATCAGAAGCTATACCGAACAAGAAAGAATCTAACAATAACATCCAGCCTGCAACGTCGCCCCCGTATTCTTGGACACAGCCAAAACCGTCCAGAAAACCATAACCCTCATCCAGGAAGCCGCACGCAACCGCGCCGACCTCGTCGTCTTCCCCGAAACCCACATCCCGGCCTTCCCCCTCTGGTCCGCCATTTCCGCTCCCATTGACAACCACTACTTCTTCTCCAAGCTAGCCTCCGAATCCCTGTTGATCACAAGCAAAGAAATCTCCCTCCTTCGGCAAACCTGCGCCTCGTCCAAAATCTACGCGCATATAGGTTTCAACGAACGATCCGCATCTAGTCTAGGATGTCTCTGGAACGCGTCAATTCTGATCAATGACCAAGGCCAGATTGTGAATCATCACAGAAAGCTCGTGCCGACATATTTCGAGAAATTGACGTGGGCACCAGGTGATGGGGCGGGATTGAGAGTTGTTGAGAGTGAGAGGATTGGGAAAGTGGGCAGTTTGATTTGTGGCGAGAACACGAATCCGCTCGCGAGGTGGGCGTTAATGGCGCAAGGGGAGCAGTTGCATGTTAGTACGTGGCCGGCTGTGTGGCCGACACGGCGGCCGAAGGCGGTCAGTGATGGTGGGAAACAGTATGATAATATCGCTGCGAACCGGACGCGGACGGCGGCGCATTGTTTTGAGGCGAAGTGTTTTGGGGTGTTGTGCAGTGGGTTTATGGATCGGGAGATGAGAGATGAGATTGTGAAGCATGCTGGGCCTGCGGCCGGGGAGACATTGGATTCGTTGACGCAAGGTGCGAGTCTGTTTCTTGGTCCGACAGGAGCGCAGGTCGGGGAGCAGGTGCAAGGTGAAGAAGGAATTGCGTATGCGGATTTGGATTTGAGTGAGTGTGTGGAACCGAAGCAGTTTCATGATGTCGTGGGAGGGTATCAGCGGTTTGATGTGTTTGATTTGAAGGTTAATATGCAGAGGCTGGGGGCGGAGAATGCGTTTGCTACTGGTTCGCGGGAAGAGGCCATGAGAAGGCAGGGTAGTGTTGTCACGGAGGGGCAGCCAAAGTGGAGTTTTGATTCGTTGCCGAGACGTGAAGAAGACGCGAGCACGGGAACTGATGCTGGGCTGGAGCGTCTCAAGGCTGAGCTCGATGGCATGAAGGATGATGCTCTGGAGTCTGCTACACGCAAGAGATGAATGATCATGTGGGCACGCCTGCTGAGGGACCTGGTATCTTGCGCTACAAGATGTGCGGTAGCTCGCCGCACAACCATGTTTTTCTGTTCACAAACGCAGATGTCCTCGTGTATCTACCTCTAGACACACGTCGACGAGGCCTACTACCAGTCAGGTGCTCATCGATCCGCAAGCAGGCAGTAGAGACGCAGTCTCTTGACCGATGCTAAGGAACGTTGTACCGTGGTCTTGATGGAGATGTCTCTGACTACAAGAACGTGGCAGGTGCCGGGGATGCACTTGCCATATCTGGGCAGCTGACTTCGGCTCTGCACAAGCGCCATATGCCATGCTCATTCATGTTCAGACACATCAAGCGTGTGATCATTTTCGGAGTGGAGCGGAAGCACAGAGAGATATGTGTGTATTTCCCAAGTAGATCCATTTCGCCTTCTAATGCTGATCACGCATGCTAACGTAGCGACAGACTATGCTCAGTAACGATGTTCTCCCTCCCCAAATGAACCTCTCCCATCTAGTACGAAAGATGAGTATCAATGTACAGACCAATCCATCCACAGTCCTTTGGCGTCTTCTCCGGCAGACCAAAGTACAACAGCCCACTAATCGACTGCTTCCTGTTCGGGCACACACCCGCATACTGCCAGCCGGACTTGCTCCGGCAGCTGATCAAGTTATCTCCAGAGCAGTAGATGTAGTCCACGCCAGCCTGGTTGACAGCGCGGTACTGCAAGAAATCCCAGGTACCCTTGGTATTGGGCGCTACGCCGGCCATGCCGGTGGCGTAGCTGATCTGCAGGAGCTCGCCCTTGGGGCCGAATTGGAAGATGGAGGATTGTTGCTTGTATTCGATGGGGTTGAGGGCTACGGCTGCGCCTTCGCCGGGGAAGACCGCGAGCCAGCGTTTGTCCATGCGGGTGTCGGAGCCGTCGGTCTTGATGCGGAACCCGCGTTGCGTTGGCGTTCCTACATATCCATTCGAACCGGCGATTCTAACTTCAAAATTGCCACGGAATTGACCATCGTTGACGTTGTTGGCTGGCGAGATGGCGGAGCCCCACCAAACACATTTGATGTTTGTGACGGAAGGAGGGTTCAAGCAGGAAGCGTCGTTGGGGTTGACGGATGGATCGCGCTTGAAGTAGACATTGAAAGAGCTGCAGCCTTCAATGGCATTGCACTTGTCGGCGCAGCCCTGGACATCGTAGCTGTCGGGGAGGGTGAAGCCGAGATATTTGTCGGCGTTGGGGGAGGCACCGGTGTTGGTGAAGACGGAGTCGAAGCCAATGGGGACCTTCGCGGCGTTGGCAGCGCTGGAGTAGTATGGGTCCGCGCGGAAAGTTGCTGCATCGTCGGGGTTGGACTTGTGGGCGATGCCGGTTGGCTGAGGGTAGCAGGTTGGCTCTTCGCGCTTGACTTTGCCGCCGGCAGTAGCGACTGCTGGAGCGAGAGTAGTGGCAGTGATCAGAGGAGCGCTTGGTGCGGTCTGGTAGACGACTGGTGGGCCAGGGAAGGTTGCTGCTGCTGCACTGCCCTAAGGAGCAGCGAGAGCGAAAGAGGCCAGTCCGAGGACGGCTGCAGCAGTGGCTGGAGAGATCATGTTGTTGGTGATCGATGGGAGAGAAGGTATTGGTTGTAGAGAATGTGGTGGAAATGAATTGATGCTTCTGTTGTTTCTGTGATAAGTTGTCGGTATATATGTTGATCTGGAGGGCATCCAGATCGTCGACGAGAGGCTTGACAGAAGCACTGCAGTGGAGATGCTAAAGCACACGAACGGCTAGCATCGTCGTCCTGACTCGTCCAGACTCTCACGCAGAGAAGTCTACAGTCCGCCATATCGTATTCTTGGACGTGCCTGTACTAGCGACGAACTTCTTCACAGCACAACTCGGCAGAGATGTCTACGGCCGTCCCCATTATTAGGATATCGCACCAAGTTGTTTGGTTCGGTTCGTCTGTCAATGCCGATTGAGACATCGCGCTTCTCGCCGACGTGGTATTTGTCCATGCTCAGGCTGGTTTGGCAGGCTCTTGTTCCACGAGTCCGGAACTGCCTCGTGGTAGTGGCTGACGGGACCTTAGACGTTAGCACAAGGACCGATCGAGGTGCTTGGCTTTTGACTAGCGCTCAGTTCAGCGAAGTATTGTGTTAAGCTTCCTACTACTGATTATTGCATGAGAACTCAAGCACTCAAGGACGGTGTTAGCAATGCCACGCTGAGCGTTTCAACGACTTCGTTGTCATCAACAGCAGGGCTGTAAAGAACTCGCAGCGAACGTCTCAACGGTGACCGTTGTGTTGGGCCCATCGAATGCCGAATGTCTTAAATACAATCTGGTAGCTTTCGGCTTCGAGAACGTTTGGGCCGAGTGCGTTTCCCAGTCTGTCAAGCCATGTGCACAAGATAGGTTTGGCTCCATCCAAGTCTTCTGCAATTCCACCTCGTGTTTGCTGACAAGCCTCGGTGTGTCCAGACATCGTGGAGCACCGCTCGAGCTCACGCCTTGTGAGCCGGGTCGGACGATTGCGGCCGTGAGAACATTCAGCCCACTTGCAAGTCATCATCTCGACCTCGTGTTCTGGTATGAGATTTCGGCGCCATTGAAAGTTTCAACTTCGCTCTGAATGCGAAGGCGTTCATTGCGTGGCCTGCTAGGCGCATACAGCAAACGATCAGATCATTAGTCTTCGATCACGATTTGAGGCATTGAGGAGTTCTGACTGGTTGAAAGCCGTTTTGCTTTGTGCCTTCAGCCAATTTCAAGTCGAAGTAGTATTCAAAACAGAAACTTAGTGCTGCTCTACTGTGCAAAGCGACCGCGATCTCGCAGCTTCAGATTGGTTCCTGTGCTGCCGAAAGCGCAGCTGGGTGTTGTCAGTCCCAGCCAGCAATTCAGAGAAGCAATGGCAGCGCCTCAGCGTGAAGTCCTGCTGCTAGTGCTCACTTCGAGGTGATGGTTTCTCACATATTTTGCTGCCATCAAGCACCTTCACTGGGCGAGCGTAGCCGGATTTACGAGCTGAATTCCAGACAGTCGACCAAATTCCGAATCGTCTTGCATTGTTGCACACTACGTACTATCCCGACACCACAACCCAAACAAGACGCCTGCTGACGATACGCCGAATACTTTTGTACAGACCATGAGAAAAGGGAACCTGTCATCCCTGCAACATGCCACAAGCAAGAGAGTATGCAAGTCGGGTATCTTCTCTTATCAGGCGAAAGATCCAAGAAACTCGCCAGCCGTCCTTCCCTCCAGCGCTTGGGTTAACTGGAAAGTAGGCTGGTCGATGCGAGATGGTATCAATCCGTACAGTAAACCGTAAGATTCTACACTTTTCTCTCCTCCTCAAACGATTGGTGATCTATCGGCATATGAATGCTGACAGAGTCGCAACCTATTTCTTGTTGATCTCGAGCAGCTTGACGTCGAAGATGAGAGTTGCGTTGCCTGGAATCGAAGGAGGAGCACCACGGCTTCCGTAGGCAAGGTTGGCAGGGATCGTGATGCGACGCTCGCCACCAGCAGCCATGCCAGCAATACCGATGTCCCAGCCCTTGATCACCTCGCCGGAGCCGAGCTTAAAGCTGAACGGCTTGCCTTTCTTGTTCGAGTCGAAGACCTTGCCATCCTTCTCGAGCTTACCAATGTATCGCATGCCGACGCGGTCACCAGACTTTGCTGCGGGACCACTGCCGACCTTGCGGTCATCGATCTTGACGCCTTGCACAGTGCGAGGGCCGGTAGCTGCTTTGTCCTTCTTCGCGTCTTTGGTAGGTGTTGGGCCTTGCTCGAGCTCCTTGGCGAATTGGACCTTCTTGTCGGACTTGGTTGAGCCTGGTGCCTCAGCCTCCTTCTTAGCAACCTCATCAGCTGGGACTGCGGTGCCATCGTTCTTTTTGAGCTTCTTCTGCTGCTTCTTGCTGAGCTTCTCGCCATTAGCACCTTCCTTCTTGGTGGCAGATGCAATTAGCTCGTCAATGGTAGAGCTGTCAGCAACGTCGTCCTCGGCCGGGCGCTTGTTCTTGCCCTTCTTATCAGCCTTGGTTGGCTTGGCCGCAACAAGTGCTGGGGCCTCGTCATCTTCGTCGACCTCAGTGATGCGTGGGTCTTCGAGATCGTCGAGCTCATCCTCCTCGTCGTACTCGTCAAGCTCGTCACTGTCGGGCTCGAGGTCGTAGTCGTCCTCCTCATCACTGTCTGGGTCGTACATTCCCTCGTCACCGTGGTGGTGCTCATCGGCTGGCTGGACGTAGTTTCCAGTCAGGTAAATGGTGTGGGTACCAGAGACCTTGAACAGCACACGCTCGTTCTCGCCGACAGTGATGTCGAGTGGCTGCTGGTAGTTCTGCAAAATGCATTAGCTGGGTTTAAAGTGATTGAAATCCTTCACGCATACCTTCAGTGGGTCTAGAGTGCAAATGACGAACTCCTCGTACTCCTCACCCTCCTCGTCGCTGTCAAGGTCCTCATCGTCTTCAGAGTCCTCGTCCTCAGCTGCTGGTCGCTTGCCCAGCGCCTTGGCGGACTTCTTCTTGCCGTTGACACCGTTGGGAATGTCATCGACATCCATGCCGTCCTCGGAGTCCTCATCGTCCTGCTCGGCGATGAGCTGTGCGATGGCCTTTTGCGCAGCGGCTTTGCGTGCAGCTTTGGTCTTGGCAGGATCGCTAGGACCGCCATTGGCCTCCTCGTCGTCACTGTCCTCCTCCGAGTCACCGCCCTCACCAAGCATGCGCTCCAGCTCCTCGATATCGAAGTCCTCCTCGTCTTCGTCGTCGGAGTAGTCCTCGGTGAGGGTCTGGCGGATGATCTTCAAAGTAGCGCGAGCTGGCTGACCCTCCTCTCCCTCGGCCTCAGCGCTGGGATCAATGGCAGCCATGGTGATGCGGTATGCAGATGGGATGTCAGGCCGCGCTGGGATAGCAACATCTCCAGCGGGAACCTCGAGACCGTAGACGGCCATGGGAAGCATGCCGGCCATCTTTTGTGCGTTGCTCAAGCAGGAAAAGAGTGCTGTGCAAGTGTAACGTCGACCTTCGTTGGTCTGTGTTGGTACAATATTAGAGAAATGCCGTGAATTCTGGTGAAGAAATGGCAGAATTGGTGGTAAAAAGACGAAAGAGAGGCTGGCCGGCTGGCTGATCGAAAAATCTCGAGAGCTCGACCACTAGCGCCGCACTTTTGCTGGGGTCTGCGGCTGCTTCCCGTCCAGAATACGCGTGACGTCGCGCGGCGAACTAGTTAACTAATGCTGCCTTGACGACAACGCTGCCGACAAACAAAGAGACATGTACCACGACCAGCCAGCTTCTGACTTCATGCTGGCAAAGAGACAGTTCGATCTACGGACCAAAATCCGATACCTTACATGGCCACCTTCCGCTGCTATGACAAGATAATCTAATCGCCACGTGTCGGAGCAACAAATCTAGTCATGCCTGGCAACCGGCAGCATGGGCTCACGATTGGAGCAGAAGAGCAATCTGGTGCGGAAACGCATCGAGAACCACGAGTTCACTGATGAGACTGGCGAGGAGTATGAACCTTCCAAATTCGGTGGCTTCAATGACTATTTCCGGCGCAAGAAGATCAAATTGCAGAATCTGGACGCAGATCTACGAGCACAGTCGAAAGACAAACCGCAGATCTTCAAAGGTGTGGTATGCCATGTCAATGGTTATACCCAGCCCTCTCTCAACGACCTTCATACCATGATTGTTCAGCATGGTGGAGGCTTCATTCAGTATCTGGACGGCAAAACCATGGTCACGCATATCATTGCCAGTAATTTGACGCCAAAGAAGAAGGAAGAGTTCAGGCGATATCGCATCGTGAAGCCCGCCTGGGTCGTCGACAGTATTGCAGCCGGTAAGCTTCTTCCGTGGGACGCCTACCGAGTTGTTGACGAAGGCGTGGGCCAGAAAGTTCTCGGCTTTGAAAATGGTCAGGTCGTCAGTCAGGCAAACCGACGGGCCCAAGGTTATCGCGAGCAAACTGACACGAGTTGGTACACCAGCCAACTCCGACAATCGCAGGTACCTGGTCCAAGAAAACCGCCGGTCCTGACGCAAACCATCACGCCAGACGTGGAGGATATTGATGATGATGAATACGGACTGCCTGAGATCACGAGATCCATGGAGCAAGCTCTTCAGGACGCAGACCATTGCCCGGATGAAGACGATGAGACCATTAATGTTCTAAATGCCGTCGCCGCTCCCCAGACACCACCTCCAACCAGTCCTACATTAGTCCCAGAAAATCATGGCAAGGAGACAGCGGAAGTCACGAGTCTTGACCCGATTGAGCCTGAGCCCCCGCCCGAGCAGCAGTCTGTCCTTCGTCCACGCGATGGCTCTCAGGAACCAGATTACACACATTCCTTAATTCGCAATTCCGAAGTACTTAAGAATATCTCGCCCACCAAATTAGCTGCAATGACAGCAGAAGAACATAATGCTCTAATACTGTCCGATCCGAAGATTCGCAAATCCACCGTGGTTCACCCTGACTTCCTTGACCAGTACTATCGTGAGTCTCGGCTGCACCATTTGTCGACTTGGAAAGCAGATCTCAAGAGTCAGCTACAGGCACTTGCCGCTGAGAAATCATCTTCTCAGAAGGCGAAGCAGAAGAGACAGCCTGGTCAACGGCGATATGTCATGCACGTCGACTTCGACAGCTTCTTTGCCGCAATTTCGCTCAAGAAGTCCCCGCAGTACAAGGACAAGCCCGCCGCTGTTGCGCACGGTGGCGGATCTGGCTCTGAGATTGCAAGCTGCAACTATCCAGCACGAGAGTTTGGTGTTAGTAACGGCATGTGGATGAAGCGTGCGCAAGAGCTGTGTCCAGCGCTGAAGATTCTACCATATGACTTTCCAGGATACGAAGATGCCAGTCGCAAGTTCTACGATGCTATCATGGCTACTGGCGGCATTGTTCAAAGCGTCAGCATCGACGAGGCTCTTGTCGACATCAGCGTTATGTGCTTCGCAGACAGTGGTGCGGATGGTGTCAAGCGTAACGAAGGTGCTGTGTATCGTGAGCAGAGGAGAGCCGATGAGATTGCACAAAGGCTTCGAGATGAGGTCCTCGAAAAGACCGGATGCGCAGTCTCCGTTGGTATTGGCGCCAACATACTGCAAGCCAAGGTTGCCTTGCGCAAGGCAAAGCCAGCTGGGCAGTATCAGCTGAAACCGGAAGATGTACTGGACTTCATGGGCCAGCTGGAAGTGCAAAAGCTACCAGGTGTGGCGTATAGCATTGGTGGCAAGCTCGAGGAGATCGGCATCAAACTCGTCAGGGACGTTCGAGAGACATCGAAGGAGAAGCTGATCAACACGCTCGGACCGAAAACAGGCGAGAAGATCTATGAATATGCTCGCGGCATTGACAAGACAGAAGTGGGCGACCAAGTAGTGCGAAAGTCTGTCTCTGCAGAGGTCAATTGGGGTGTACGCTTCGAGAACCAGGAGCAAGTGGACGAATTCATGCATGGCTTATCTGGAGAACTTCACAAGCGTCTTCTGAAAGAGCGTGTCAAAGGCAAGCAGCTGACCATGAAGATCATGAAGCGTGCGGCGGATGCACCTTTGGACCCGCCAAAACACCTTGGCCATGGGAAGTGCGATGTCTTCAACAAAAGTCTGCAGCTTGGTGTTGCAACAAACGATCATGCAGTACTTGCCAAGGAGATCGTTGCGATGATGAAGTCTTTCAGCATCTCTCCGGGCGAGCTCAGAGGCATCGGCATCCAAATGCAGAAGCTTGAGCAGATTAAGACAGGTGCTGATGGCGTAGATCAAGGCAGCCAGCGTCGACTTCAGTTTAAGCCTGGTCCGTCAAAGACGGTGCCACCGCTCGTGAAAGCAGTCTCAAAGCACGATCCGATACAGGATGAGGACAAGACCCCACCCAAGAATCGAATTGCGGAGGCCAACAGACCCAGTGCTGCATTCCGGCCAGTGGTTCCAGGAACACCTACCAAGAAGCCTCTCAACATACTTGGCACCCAATTTGTTCTGCCGACTCAGGTTGATCCTGCTGTGCTTGCTGAACTGCCTCCAGATATCCGAGCCAAGCTTGCCCGACAGGCACCGATCAGACCAGCGGTTCCACAATTTGAGGACGCACCTCCTGAGCCTGCATACGTGCCAAAGCTCAAACTGGCTGATGCAAGTGACTCGGCAGGTTCGTCAAGAGCGCAGTCGCCCGCTGCATTGATTCCACCTCAGTCACAGCTAGATCCGAGCATACTGGAAGCATTGCCAGAAGACCTCCGAGCTGAGGTACTCGGCTTTTACAAGCAGCCAAACGCAGGTCCGATCAGGCGTGGCGAGCAAGCTGTACTGCCACAGTCACCTCGTAAAAGCCGGACTCTACCTCCAGCGCCTCCAGCAAAACGAGGACGTGGTCGGCCGCGAGGTGCCAAGAATCTCACGTCCCGACTAAGAAACGCTGCAGGTGACCGTTCTACACTTACTCAATCGAACTTCGTCGCACAATCTGCCCCCGCACACGCTGCACCTGAGGCAACGACCGCGGGCCCCTCTGCAGAAGCCGAAGAGCTTGACCCGGAGGTCCTCGCTGCGCTGCCAGAAGAGCTTCGACAGGAGATCCTAGCTCAGCAACGACAAGAGCGCCTTCAGAGAACAGGCGGCATCGATACTTCCCTCCACCAACGTCCAAAGAACGCTCGTACCAAAAAGAAGGAAGCGGCAGAAGAAGGCGCCATAGAACGCCATTTCGTCCTCCCACCCCGCCCACCCAAGCCAACATTCACCAGCCAAAAACTGAGCACTCTACCTGAGTTGCGCAATGCGATCAGCGCATGGTATCAAGAATTCATGGACGAGCCGCCTTTTCCTGAAGATGTCGATGCTCTGATCACGTATCTCAGAGCCGTTGTTTCAGATGAACGAGACTTGGATAAAGCTGTCAGTGTAGTGAAATGGATGGATTGGGTCATGGAGGAAAGCGATGATGTTCCTGAAGATGTAGCGAATGGATGGACAGAGGCCCTGGGTAGGACGAAGAGAGGCGTGCAAGAAGCTGCTTCTGAAAGGAAACTGGGAAATGTAGTGTTTGAGTAATAATGTAGGAGACGATGTCTGATGGATCCTATGCCAGCACATGCGCAGATCCCGTACATTTTCCACATCGACCTGATGCATGCCGCATATTGTACGCCGGACTTTTCATTTCCTCTTTTCGGCCACAATGTCGCTCCACGGCTCGTCAGTATAAGCTGCGGTGTTGAGTCAACAACCTCGATGCTACATTGTCGGCGTGCCGCACATGAACATAGAAGATGTATACACGAGATGGGATAGCTGAGATCAACGACCGAGCTTCATATAGGGTTCAGTAAAAGGAGCCGCACCTCTCCAGCACGTTTCACATGGTTGTTGTGGAGTCTCAGTCCTGCTTCACGGCTCATTTGTGGTCAGAAGTATACAGAGGTCTGGAAGGAAGAGAAACTGCGTCAAGCAAGTGGTCGTGAATTTCGATGGTAGCTACACGCACGGAGACTATACATTTCGCCTCTACATGCCTCGCTATTCCTCCCTGTTCCAGGTCCCCGAGCCGAACGCCATGTCGATCAGAAGGATGATGAAACCATCTAGAAGACAAGAGCGGCACCCTTGGTCTTCTTGTCACCACTGTTGCAATTGTCAGTATGAGGGTCATCAGTTGTGAAGGAGATTGAACATACCCCAACTCGAAGTGCTTGCAACGCTTGAGCGCGAGCTGTGCCTTGGTCTTGCACTGAGTGCACTCTAATCGGAGCACGACCTTCTTGGTGGTCTTGGCCTTCTTGTGGAACACAGGCTTTGTCTGACCACCATAACCGGACTGCTTGCGGTCGTAACGACGCTTACCCTGGGCGAAGAGGGAGGCCTATTGAAGAAGACTGTGTCAGCGGTCTGTCGGCCAAAATAATGACAACGCAAGTGCTATGCATACCTTTCCAGCCTTGTACTGGGTGACCTTGTGCTGGGTGTGCTTCTTGCAGTCCTTGCCCTTGCAGTAGGTGCGGCGAGTCTTTGGTACGTTCACCTGGAGGAAGAGGATGTGTTAGCATCGTCTTTCAGGGACGTCACGTTGATGGTTGAAGAACAATCAACGCGGCTCTCCGATGGAAACAGAGTCCATCCACCTCGTGCGTCGCAGAGGACGACGAGGTGTTCCGCATATGGTATGTGTGTATCCATTTAGTCCTTTCATAATTGCTGTGCATTTCTGCTTTGCGCTGGGGCATCTCTTTGCCTCTTTTTCACTCCATTTTCTCACTAAGACATCCTCCTCTTGCGATACTGCCGTTGCGGGTCGGAGAGCGGCACTGATCGTTCATCGTGGAAATCGCGAGTGTTGCCTTACCATCGTGGCGGTATTGCTCCGGTGTTAAGTGATTGATGGATGTCGTTGGGTGCTGTCGCTCGCTGCGACGAGATCTCGGACTGCAAATTCGAGATGGAGTGGGCGGGCGCTCCTTCCTTGGCAGAAGCTGTCCAAATTGGGACTAGCTCACGCGTCGGCTCATACTAGTTACTGAGGCAAGTACGGTAACGATGATCTTGCACAATTCTAACATCTACACAGGATACAGCAAGGCGTTGTGGAGACGATGGCACAGCAGAGTCAAGAGATCCCAGCGACAGCGCCCGCAGTCTTCGCATGCTGTGATTGTTGCATGAGACAGATAGGATTATTGCACTGCAATACATATGGCTGCAATAGTGGCACGGGGATAGTTCTAAGTCGATTGCACTGTGTACACACTCGTAAAGCACAGCACCATCGTGTTGGGTTCGATGTTACATTCTACTGCAGAGACTCAGCCAAACCTCTACGCGACCTGAGCAAGAATAGCAAAAGCACTGATAACAGCTGCAGTACCAGCTAATCCTGCTCTGACAACATTCTGTGCACTCCACTTCTTGATCAGATCAAGCGTCTCCTGATCACCCGGCACACTACCCTCTCCTGTAGCCTTGGCCTCAAGAGGCCGAAGAGTCGAAGGAGCCATGACTGCAATGGTATAAGGCACAATCGACGGCGCGAGAATAGCCGCAGTCGTATAGAGCGCTGAAGGAGAGATCGGATAGCGGCCAACGATGCCTCGTGCTGAGAGTTCTGTTGGCAAGAAACTCGCAGAGTCTCAAATTGGTGCCGTGACATGTACGTACTCTGAACTGCGAGAAAAGTAAAGCACGCTGCACAAGTGATGGCAAACGGTGGCGCAAAGGTTCCTCCAAGCTTAAACGCTCGCCTCCATTGCTGTGCTGCGGAAGTGGCAGATTCTTTGGTTGTGCCAGTCTCGATGGAGGGGACTGTGACGAGGGTGAAGGACGCGATGTATGCTGAGATACTGTTAGCTGAACCGTCTTTCGTTGACTCTGGTCGGAGCTTACCTGTCAGAAGAGACGCGCTGGATAGACCGAGAAGAGCAGCAGGTGGGACGAACTTCTGGAGAGTGCTCATTGTTGTGCCTGTGGTGTTGTGGTAGCTGGGGTGGTTGTGAAAGTGATGAGTAGATGGCGATCAGGAACAAAGCAGCCTGAAGAAGTTGGCACGGGTGTGAGTCTTAATCACTTCTCTTGTTACTACGCGCTTGATATAGATAGGAGCTTTGGTCGCGGTGATACCTTGTATATTTTGCTCCAGCCAACTTTGTGAGAGCGGCAGAAGGAGCTGTCCTGAAAACCCGAAAGGTCCGGTTGCCGATCAAATCAAGCTGCGGATTTCTGCGAGAATGGGCATGAAATTTTGTCCACATTGCTGTGATATGTTGCGGGTGCATTTCTATCAGTTTATACATCTATCGAGTATACATCTGTAGTCAAGTCGTAATTCCTACTGGCTCATTGCCGAAGCTCGCCAGCAGGTTCTAAAGTCGAAGACCTTCAATTTCCCCGTTCCGAGTGAGCTCATTCACAGATCGTGAGTGCTTGTGCGAGCGCAAAGAAGAAAGGGTTATGCCAAAAGCATTGTGGTAAGGTGAGACGCGTAGTGCGGCGCCGAACGATTCTCACAGTCTGTCAAGGACTTGCCCGTGGTGGCTACTTCGGCTCTGATCCTTTGACGAACTTGGTGTGCGTGCCAGCCGCAACAATCTTGCCTCTCTTACCATCCTCGACTTTGAAGATGTTGACCTTTGTAAAGGCGACGTTGCCCCCAACCCTGTCCGCAATTCCTTCAATTTCGATCTCTTCGCCCACCTTTGCACCGCTTTGATAGGTGACGTGGATATCGAGAGAGACGCCACTACCAGCGCGCAAGTCCCACGTCGAGATGGCCATGCCGCCAGCCCAGTCGACAATGGTAGCAGACACGGAGCCATGCAGACTGCGAGCACTGTTCATGTGGTCCTCAGACAGTGGCAGACGTGCAACCACATGACCTTTGGTGGCGCTCGTGATGACCACTGGTGAAAGCAGGAACTTGTAGATGGGCGAATCGGGAAGCTTCGTCTTCACGAGCTCTTCAATGTGAAGGTGCTCTTGAGTCTTAGACATGTTGTGAGAGTGCTGTGAGTCTGCGAAGGATAGTCAGTCAGTACATTCGGCAGCTGATCAGATGTGCGCGATGGTCAGAGCATCGCGTACAGCGCCTGGCAAATGTGAAGATGTTATGGTGTACCTTTGTAGAAGAAGCCTTCGGAGTGAGCAGAATTTCAACATCACCAGGCACAGAAGACGAAAAGCTTGTCCCAGTCGGAAGGCCAGCCGATCTTCCTTGTGCCAGTGTGACGTACAAAGAAAAACAACAACAACAAGTCTCAAGGTGACTTGAAGTCACGCTGCCATTTGTCTCCAGTCAGGTGTTGTTGATGCTTGCTTCCTTTCTCATGCTCCTTCATATGTTATGCTAGAATTTGGTGATCATCCGTATCTGTGTTGAAAGCAGCAGGAAACGTTGCATGAACCTAACTGAGACAGTGCGACTCGGATACGAACGCTCACCTGCACTTTTCTACTCGAAACACAGCCAAGTTGGCTCGCCCCCCTCGCATCCCAGGGCCTTCTGGCTGGGTGCAATTAGTCAAAAGGAATCTACCTTCGTGGTTATCAGAGTCTGAACAGACAGGACGATCAGCATTTCGGCCGAGATCTGTCCCAACCCAATGGGCTGAAAAGACGCCTACCATGGCTGCTCAGGAAGAGAGCGGCAGGAGCTATTTGAGCAAGCTATCACCTTGGGCAAGAAGCCCTACGGTTGCGCCTAGTAAGGGCAAGGAAGGAGAGCCAGAGACAGCACCTTTGCAACAGCAGAAAGGAGCCGACCATGTCATCAGCCATAGGCACAGATTGAGTCTCCGAAGGTACCCACGAGACTGCCCACGACTTCGACCACAATGGTTCCATGCTGTCGATATCCCTAAACGAAGGCCGAACGCCAGTGGAGTTGTGAAGGATGAGAAGCCACCCGGCATACCGAAGAAGTACGCCGCGTTCTCCACTACAGACTCAAAGTCGATTGAGACAGCATTTCAGAGGCTACTGGAGGAAGAAGATGCAGGAAACGGCTCGAAACAGCATGATGGCGATATTGCACACGGACGATCAGATGGGAAGCCAAACATGAGCCTCAGGGACCGCAAGTCCAGCAAGACGAGCATCAAAGTGCCCGTGAACGAGGACTATCTCTTTGATGTCGATGTGGAGAAGCGAGAGCTCGGTCCGGCGTACTGGCATGGGCCTGTCTATGATGTACGACGCGGCACGTGGTTCTACCAAGACGGCAATGTACAACGACCTTGTGACGAAAACTTGGCAGCACAGCTGGAGGAGGGATATCTCAAGGTGAAGGCCTGGAAGCTACCTCCTCCACAGAGAGATGCTCCAACAAAGCCGCGATCCGCCTCGCAACCGCGCTCGCGCCCAGTCTCGTGGACACCAGGCCAGGACATTGCTTCTCTGGCAGAGCAGACTGTGTCAGCAAAAGGTTCTAGTTCAGACCTGCGCAAGAAGGCTGTAGAAGATTCTGCTTCCGGCAAGGCAGTGGACAGCGTAAGAGATGAGCACTCCCAAAACACGTATCGGCTCTTCGGCGCGCACATGAATAGCGTCGTGACTTACCAAGATGGTACTACAGCTTGGCTGTTGACCGATGACTGGATGACGCGTATGAACTACACTGTGTACCAACGATTCACAACTGGATTTGCAGGCATCAAGATTACTCGTGGCTGGGTGGACCCTGATCAGAAGAAAGATGTAAAGGATGATAGGGCCACAAAGACGGCGGAGGACAAGATTGAAGAATCGAGCACCAAGCAGAAAGGTGAGGATGTAGAAGAGAGCAAAGCCGAGCGAGTGAGCACCTCGGAAAATATGCGACAGACTCTCCAAAGACAGATGTCGGCTTTGATGGAAGACTCGGGTCACAGCGAAGATCGTGCAAAGCAAGAAGAAGAAGCAAGGAAACGCGATGAGCGTGAGATCGAGGACGACTATCGCGAGACTGAGGGAGACGAGCAAGGCCGTGAGATCGAGCATCTCATATTGGTTACGCATGGCATTGGCCAGCGCCTAGGCCTTCGTCTTGAGAGCGTCAACTTTGTACACGACGTGAACACTCTGCGCAAGACAATCAAAGCAGTCTATGCAGAGTCGCCAGACCTTAGAGCACTGAACGCCGAGCTCGACGGTGCGGAGTCTGTCAACAGTCGTGTCCAAGTGCTGCCCATCTGTTGGCGCCATTTACTGGACTTCCCCAGGCAGAGCCTGCGCCACAATCGTAAAGAGCATGATCTCGGTGATACTGATATCGATGAAGAGGCGTATCCGAACCTTGAAGATATCACTCTTGAAGGTGTTCCCTTCGCCCGCCAACTGATTGGCGATCTTGCTCTTGACATTCTGTTGTACGACTCTCCTGCCTACAAGGACCACATTTCGGGTCTTGTCCTCAGCGAGCTGAACAGAATCTACCACCTCTTCATGGAACGCAACCCAAAGTTTGATGGCAAGATCTCGTTCGTCGGCCACTCTCTCGGCAGTGCGATCATGTTCGACATTCTATGTAAGCAAGATCAGCCGCCCAAATTGCGAGGTGAACCGAGCTTCAAGCTCGACTTCCCGGTCGAAGATTTCTATGCGCTTGGATCACCTATCGGACTTTTCCAGATGCTCAACGGGAGAACGATTGTGGCAAGGCAAGACAATGATCGCCGTGATCGTGCTGGTAGCAACGGGCGTATCATAGATGATTCCGTGCTTGGTGGCACGTCTAAGAAGCAGAAGGACTCTGCGGCCACGCATGTTCAGGGCGAAAATCCGGTGGCACGTCCAAAGTGTGACCAGATCTTCAACATCTTCCATCCTACTGACCCGATTTCCTATCGTATAGAACCTCTGATATCTCCTGCCATGGCATCTCTGAAGCCTCAGCCTCTACCGTACACCAAAAGGGGACTCTTTGGTGCACCTGTCGGCCAAGGCCTGACTGGTATAGGAACGCGAGTCAGCTCATCCGTCAGCAGCATGTGGACTTCGATGGCGTCGTCGTTGCTCACACGAGGCCTTGGTTATGGGGAGGATGCAACCAAAGCTGGCGTCGTGGCAGCCAAGAGTAGCGTACCTTTATCCAAAGGAAAGGGCACGAACGCACCCTCAACGTCAAGTGGTGCTGGCACGAATGTCACAGCAGGTGTGATCCCAAGAGCACCTCTGCCGGCGAAGGGCACTGAGATTACTCCGATCGACGAAGACAAAGTCCACCAGGTGGCTACAGATGCTCAAGCATCTCACAACAACCAACTCCACCCGCCGACTTTGATCGACAACGAGATCACTACGCTTTATGGCGACTTCGAGAAACGTCGAAAACCAACGCAGGGCGATGCAGACACGCGTGATCTGAGTGCTGGGGCGACGCGAGGCAACCCAGAATGGGCAGAGGCTGAAGAAAGAGGCAAGAGGTTGAGAAGGGAGGAAGAGAAGGTCAGAAAGCTGAATAGCAATGGTCGCGTTGATTATGCTATTCAGGAAGGCGCCTTCGACATCAACTTGATCGCCGCAATAGCGAGTCATCTATCGTACTGGAGTGATGAGGATGTCAGTCACTTCATCATCTCACAGTTGCTGAGTCGGCATCGTGTTGTTCGGTCGACAGCTGAGGGTGCCGGTTCTAGTAACCCGGCTGGCAAGTAGCAGTAAATCCCAGCAGTAGCTTTTCAATAAAGCGCTTTTATCAGCAGAAAGCGTCGCCATGCCGTTCGTGTGTTACGAGCATCCGAGCTGATCCGTGAAGCTCTTGTGTGTGTGTGTGTGTAGACTTTCGAGGACGCGGCAGTGCAGCTGTCAGGTATACAACCCTACGACCCGCCCTTGTACTCATTTCGGAACTGCCTCCCTCAATCCCCTGCGAATGCATGGTAGCATGTGTATCATTCTGGAAGACGATCCAGCACAGCCTCTCATGACACTGTCAGTCTACCATTGCCAATCCACCCGTTCCACACAATGCCCGCCTGCCTTGCCACATCCTCTGCTGACCGTCCATGCGCATCTCGCAGGCTTCTGATATCGACTTTCCCAGTCTGATCCTCGCGCATCACTTGCAGCGAAGCTGCCTCCTGAAACACCAATGCCGGAAACTCAAGCTCAGGGTACTCGCTAGCCAGAAGCAATAGCAACCACGCCACTTCTCGATGACCGTTGGCAGCTGCTGCGTGAAGACCAGATTGCATATCTCCAATGGGATCTTGATAGCGGAGAATCTCACCGGCGGTTTTCCCTGGTCCGGAGTCGTCTTCGTCGTCTTCATCGTCGTCGGCGTCTTCGCTACAGCTTTTCACAAGTTCTGCGATGGCGCGATGATCGCCTTCTCTGCAGAATTCGAGAAAGGCGCGGCTTTTCCGTTCTTCTGGGTAAGCGTGCAGGTACGATTCTTCTTTGAGGATGGGAAAGATGTCAATCTGCTGTTGGAGACCTCCTTCGTTGGTGAGGTCGACGAGGATTTTCGTCTCGGCATCAGAGCCTATTCGTGCTGCTGAGGAGGATGATGACGATCCTGCTTGCTGGTGAGAACTTGTGATGTTGCGTGAACATTTGGGACATGTGTCGATTTCGTAGGCTTCGAGCAGGCATTCCCAATGGAAATGATCGCCGCATGATAAGAGGACGTCGTCTGGTACGGTTTGGCGTGGTTCGCCTCCACCACTCATGGAGACGTCCCCTTCCTCGTCGGAAAAGTCCTCATCTTGGACTTCGACTTCGAGCGGCTTTTCGCATTTTGCGCAGACCGGTGCGGACATCTTGGAAGGGTGTCGTTGAGTGTTGATCAGATAGAGTCTAGAACCATCAATGTCACATGCGTGGGCGTGAAAGCTTGTTCCGGTCTGATGTCGTGTCGTGTGTCTCTTGCCCTGGTCGGTCTGCAGCTTCTAACGACAAAATTCGGACAGAGACGCCGATGTGCCGACAGTGTGTGCTACGATTGGTGCGTCTTGTTCTGCACCTCCAGCCACTGATCGTCTTGACTTCGCGGCTCGAACCTTGATGCTGCTTAGCATTGGATAACGTCGACGGCCGGAAGTTGAGTCGAGCCGAATCAGAGCATTAAAAAAATGCATCTTCCTCTCTGGTGCAGTATCTCTTGGTTGCTGTGATGCAATTGGTGTTTCTTCCTGGGAGCACCGCCCGCGGCAGTTTGTCTGCCAACGGCTCAGCCTCTGCGATGATGATTTTCTGGGTCTTTATGATTTGGCACATGCTGCATAAGGCATAGTGAACGAGCAGAGAACGAGAAAACACGCTGCCCGTCCGTGTGGACTTTCCATAGCCTTTCTCATGCTTACTGAAGCATACTGCTGTTTGGACTGTCAGGACCCACGCTTCGCGGCAAAGGAACAAGCCCTTGTACCTAGCACGCCTAGACGTTCCGTGCGTGCTCGTACCTGCACAATCCTAGCCTATATGGCTTATTCGTTCCTGGGAACCTCACTCTATCTCTTCTTACTTTTCCTTGTCCTTGTTCACGAGTTTGGGATGGAACGCGAGAAGCAAGTGCTAGTCTCGAGCGATACTGAGAGTTCCAGAACATGGGCGAGAGAAAGTCTCACGTGAAGAGCCGGCTGGGTTGCATTCAGTGCAAAGCGAGGAGAGTCAAGGTAGGTCGACAGTCACCATGACCTGGCTCAGATCTTGAAGCGTTGATTCGATGGCGCTCGCAGTGTGACGAAAAGCATCCGACATGCAGCAATTGCAAGCGGCGGCAAGAGTCCTGCTCGTACAGAAATCCGACACCTAGTATTGCCTCGTCTCCAGATCCAGGCAGTATAAGCCAGCCCAACGGAGCGTCGAATTCACCACAAGCCCATATCAAGCAGCTCGAGCTGATGCATCAATTTGCATCTGACACATACGCCACGTTAGCCATCAGACCTCAAGGCCCTATCACTCAGCAGTTCGAATTACCCAAGCTTGCCTTCGAGAACGCCTTCTTGCTCGATACTGTGTTTGCGATCACCTCTCTTCACCTCGCCTACTTGCGGCCGATCGAAGCACAATGGCGAATCGCAGACGCCGCGCGTTATCAAGCACAAGCCATAGCAGCTACCCGACAGCGCGTAGCGAAGCTTGAGGCTTCAGAATGTCGGGCCATGTACCACTGCTCCTCGCAATTAGGCGTCATCGCACTTGCCTTTCGTGCTGTCGATTTCGACAGCGCCGATGCTTCAACGCCTTCTGAGACCCTTCGGCAATTGTCCCAATTATGGCGTGGAACGTGGTCGATTCTATTGGCATCTCGAGAGCTTATCTCACCTGAGGACTACGATATGTTCTTCCCACCTCCAGGCTGGGCACTGGCACCAGATCAGACGCTTACGCCTGTGCTGGATTCCTTCCTGGATATGCTAAGGACGAAAGCAAAATCAAATCCCGGTGCCAAGAATGTAATCGTTCCATTTGGCCCAGGCGTATCGATGGAAGATGATGGTAGCACTGGCTGTCTCGTAGCTATCGGAAAGCTGCAAATCCTGTTTCAGCTGTGCGATCCTGAACCCTCCCGGATCTTAGCATGGCTGGTCGAAGTACCACAGTCATTCTGGGAGCTGGTCAGCGAACGGGACCCGTTGGCTTCGGCTGTCGTGCTGCTGTATAGCATCACTTATAGAAATCTCGAAGATCACTGGTGGGCGAAGGGCATCCGACATCAGCTTGCTGACGAGCTCTCACCTATCGTCGCAATGGCCGATCCAGAGCTAGCTGAGATTGCTAAATGGATTCAGAGCAATGACTGGCCTGACTTGGTAGATTGAGTGTCGGACTTGCAACGCAACATTCACCCGTGACAGCTTGACCAACCTTTCTGCCAGCAGGTAAATGTTTTCCAAAAGATTTCGAACCTGGTCTGAGACACCGATCACCATCCGTCAGAGCCTGCCCGTGTCAGCACTATCTCTCAACTGTCACAATAGAGACGAAAATCACACAGTTTGTGCCAACTATAGATGTGGCGCTAAACAACTGGAACCAGTCGCCAACTCGCTTGCGTATCGCTGGAGAGTGCTGCGCCCAAGGCTTTGTTCCCGAGGAGAAAGATCTCGTTAAGCTACACTGCACCTCCGAACGGCCACAACGGTGCAGCGAGTGTAAAAGCAAGAGGACCAGGCGAGAGACAGATCCGAGCCGGCGCAGAATGCTATATCCGGCTGCACTTACCGCACATACCATGCGGGGCGCGACTCCGACCTGCAGTGAGGCATTGGGGATGAACCTGAGATCGACATGATCTGCTTCGGGGACAATACGCGAGTACCTTTCTGCTGCCCATTGCCCGCCCGAATTGATCGTCGATGCATATATAAGAGTCTATCAAGCCATGCCATTAGGCATCAGATGGACTAGAGCCTCGTCAAGTACTGCAGCCAAACCACTTTCATGACAGCTTCTCTAGGAATACCTCTACGACTTGCGTTGCACATTCAAGAATCACCGAAATCGAACAATTACTGTTTGTCAGCGAAGTCGGAACGTTGCATGACTATCGCTCTGAACAGAGTAAGAGACTAAGACAGGTCTGCACTGCCGTCAGTACAGGTTCCTTGACCTCGAAGCACCTCAGCAGACCCACGTTATCCGTCAGCCTTGAACCAAGGCTGCTTTCTCAGTAACTCCATCCGGTTGTGTTCCGCTTTCATGGCTGGCGATGCCGGTTTCGTGATCGGTTTTGGCTTGGACTTGGTGAGCGTTGTCAAAAGGCCTTGCCAAGCATGAGTCCAACACCTCTTGCTTCCAACGCGGACACTCCATCAATGACGCCTGCATTGACTCGGTCAACGATACTGGTCTACAGAACGTCGAGAAGACTTTACCTTAGGCACTGGCGCAGCACTACTAGAACTCAACAACGCTACGAGTGTAGCGAGAGTTGCTGTAAAATGCATGTCTGTCTGGGACTTGGGATTATCAGCGGGCTGTTCGTTTTGAAGGCGCGAAGATCATTATTTACGGGACGGGCTTCTGAACTACCTACGAATACCAATGCGGCCGCCTCGGAAAGAGAGCAAGGCTAGACATGAGATCCAATGGAGAACCCGCGCGCGAATATGCCGAGACATGCCCAACTACGTGACTGCATTACATTGTGCCGTGCGTGAGCGGGCCAATAGTACGAACATAGTCAACTGATACACAGCGTGCTCATGTCTCGCCAATGGTAGAGTTCAGAAGTGCACGCACAGTTCGGAGCCGAATTATCCAAGATTAAATACCTCATGGCATTACAAGCATGAAATAAGGCTAGTTAGTCTATGAATGGAGATTCCGACTATTCGCCACCTTGGCAGTCTCAAGCCGCTCAGAATAAGGAGTTGGGATGTACGAACTATTGTTCAGTCGGAAAGTCAAAATACAGATGTGTTAAGGACAGATCGGAGGACACGTGAAACATAAGGAGCAGTGTCGAGACTGCGGAACATATCTTATTGATGTTGTGATACAACGTGATGTGGGTAACCGTCGCCAGCGTGGACGAACACATCTGTACGTATTGTAGTTGTTCGTTGCCGGGATGGCGGTGTTCTTGGTAACATTGTATCCGTTCATCTCGCGCGTGCGGACTGCCTCAAGCGATACTCGACAGCGCCATCGTGCTCCTTGGCCTTGTCCTCGTCTGTACTCTACGACTGGCACCAGACTGTGCTTCAATGTCATCAGCTATCAGGCAATGCAAACGTGTCGCTCGAGGAAATTCCTGTAGGCGAGCATGTACCACCAATACCTTGGGTGGGTGGTTGGTAGTCTGCTACAATGATAGCGAGAGTGTCCTCTCACATCCCATACAAACATCAAAAGGTGCTCTACACTGAGCTCTGTCCATCATATCTGGCCTTCGCCGTTGCCTGAAGAAGCGTCGCTTCTGATGGCGATGCTGTGTACTGATTGAGTCCATTCGTGTCCGTTTGGGAGTAGGCTGGAGGCTGCGCGTTGTGTTCCGGCGATGGCGTGTGATGAGATCCAGCCTGTTCTGCTGCCATTACGGTCACGACACCAGTCATATCCTCGATATTTCTCAACCGTGGCCCAGTGTAATACTTGTTCGCACCAAGAAACCACCACGAGAGAGCAAAGACCGCGACTGCCGCTGCGACTACCACAGCATAGTTCATGTTAGTCGCAGTGACCGGAATCGTCGTCGGACAGAATAGCACAACACTAATGAGCAGGACCCAGCAGATTGCGATGATGCTGCGTGGTTTGGTTGGGAGCCATTTACCGAGCTTGTATGGTCCAGGCACAAATCTGTCTGCGTCCTCGTACACAAGACGTGCGAAGATTACAGCAATGTAGCTGAGGTCCAGGCAGGGCGCACAGAGATTGAAGATGGCTGTGATCGTTTGAGTGGAGCCAACGCCAATGAGGTTCAGGCAGGCGCAGAACAGCACCACTAGCCATACCGCGTAGACTGGGGTTCCTGTTGTCCCATTAACCTTACTCCAGATGTTCGAGAATGGTAATGCCTCGTCTCTTGCAAAAGCATATGCCATCCTCGAATTGGCGAGCATAGCTGCAGCTCCAGTGAAGAACTGTATGAGGATAACAAAGAACAGCATGATGGATGCACCATCCTTCCCTGCAGCGTTCAGGAAGATCTGTGCTATGGGTAGGCCTGTCGGGGAGCCAACGATGTCGTCCATGTACGTCTCAGTAAGGCAGAAAGTGAAGACAATGTTGAGCAGGAACCCCTGTATTCCACCAACGATCACTGCCGCGCGGATCGATCGCGGGCCAAGCACTGCAGCATCATGCGTTTCTTCCGACATGTGGGTTGTGCCATCGTAGTCTGTCATGACCCACGCGACGTTGAGGAACCCAAGCAGGAACGACCATCCCTTGGACCCATAGCCAGATCCATCCCGAAAGTCCGTGAAGACGAAGCTTGCGCTGCGCTTGTCCTCTGTTAGGACTAACAGTGCGATGCAGATACCGAGAGTGGCCAGGATATTGATTGGCGCAAACCAGACGATCAGCCGATACAGACCTTTCGTTGTCAATGAGCAGATACAGCCGAAGATGACAAGCATGCCCAGAGCGATGACAACGATCTGCCATGGTTGCCTGAAGGCACTTAGTACATCACTCTACTGTCGAAGGCGAAGGGCGCACTTACGGTGAATAGCCATAGACACCGTCAATCAGTTCTGACCTCATGCTCTTCATCGCAAGCATCATCTGTCCCAAGGTGTAGGCAATCGAAGCCACTCCACAAGCTTGTCCCAGAAAGTTACACCAGCCAATGATCCACGTCCATATGGGCAGGTGTTTTTGTGGCACAATCTTTGCCGGAACGAAGTACATGCCTCCTGCAGTAGGGTACGCTGAGACCAACTCAGCTACGCAGCTTGCGATGATGTACGCCATACAAGAGCCAATGGCCCATGCCCATACTGCAGTTGCTGGACCTCCAACGGTAATTGGTACACCGTACGTAGCAGGCTGCGATCCCAGGACGCCTAAGATCGAGATAGCGTATGACAATGTCGACCATTTGCCAAACTCTCGCTTCAGTTCCTGCCTATCGTGAGCCAATACTGAACTACCAATCGAGTCACATCGGAAAGCGTACCGGCTCATAGCCCATGTGTGCCAAACCTAGGTCGTCCTGGTCTGTAATGCGAGCATATGTGTATCCCGATCGCACCTGAGTAGTGGACGTGCCTGTCGCTTGATCCCCATTTGCAGTAGATAGCTGCGTGTATCCTTGCCCATACGGAGTGACTATCGACGGAGTCAGCTCCTTTTCCGATCTCGCATTGTTTTTGAAGTGCACGGGATCCATGGTATCTGATCAGATGAGAGAAGCTTTTGTCGAGGTACGAAAGACTTGTGTGTCAGTCGTCGCTGGATAAGTAACCCTTTACCGCCAATTCACCGTGCTAATGTGCCACCTCATGTGACAAGCCGTGACACTATCTGTAACGTCGAGATCGCAAGAGCCCATTCACCGGCGTTCGTGTCACATTGAAAGAATCGTGACTCGGCATTACTTACAGGGTAGGTAACTCAGAAAACGTTCTAGCATGGCTCGAGGCATGCACTAGATCCGAAACTTTGCGTGGTCCAAACGAGCTACACTTACTGAAGTGTTGCGGTCAAGAACTGCTTGGTGGAGGATGGCGATTGGGCAACACTTCTGCTTTGCCCGTGACTACTGCCCATGAATGGCGGCCTTGAGCGATGTACGTTTCGTCCCACGGCCTATGTCGATCAACCCACGTTGCCTCGAAGTGGGTGGCGGTATTGTTGGCCAAAGACGACCACAGATGCGGTCTCGCAGCACTTCCGGAACGTATCCACTAGAAGAGGGAAACATGCGGGTGTGAACTCTGACTGTATGAGTGCCAGGGCGATCCTGGTGGAGTACGTTCTGAGGCTGAGGATCCTGGCATGAGTCGTTGCTCCGTGGAAGATTGGTATCCCACGGTGGTGGACTACATCTCGTCTACACACATCCGAAGTGCTTTGTGGAGCCGGGAGTGCGACATGGTGGGTCTGTGCGACTCGGGCATGACGAACAGCGGTGTCTTGCCCCATTACAGTCGCTCAATTGGCATCAAACACAGTCTCCTTGTGCTACACAGCTCAAAGTGGGAGGACGCTGTTTGCATGACGAAGGATGGCAGAAGGTTCGCTGTTGCATCAAGCTAGAACGGGCAGCAAAAGAGAGTTCGGACTGCCGAGCGGCACATGGCTGAGATCACTCCAGCGGTGAGCATGGCAGACACGTCGACGCCTGGCCTTCATCAGCGACACGCAAAGGAAGGGAAACATGTGCTTCTCTAGTCTTGGTGGCACGAAGAGTCATTGTCGCTGCGATATCGAGATCTGTCCGAGCAGCTGAGGTCGGCGCCGAGAAATGAGCGTGGTACCAGCCACGAGGTCCGGATCACCCTCCATCTCTGTCATGCTGTGCGAGCAGTACGGGCATCGACATACTAATTGCCAAGCTCCAGATTGGCGGGCGAACTGCTTCACGGCATATATCCGATAGCCGCGACGCATAGGTTACCTCAGCAGTCAAGAGAGCGTCTGAAGTGGCTTCGCACGCCTAGCATCCCTTCAGTGCTGTAGCGCTGGAAAACCTCTACATCCTACACACCGATCGGTAGGCCTAGACGAGTCGGTGAAGATTGTGTAATGCATCGAAGGACGGGCCGTTGAGGTGATACATCAGCATACACCGATTGCAGCGGAAATGATCAAGAGCCAGACGACCACGGTCTAGCGCTCGAAGGCTCACGACATATCAAGGTGACGCCGGATCGTATACGGTCTTCGCGTGCGCGAGAAGTCGTGCGTATAGTGGTGATACTACGTGCGCGTCGTGACAGCACAGACTCAGCCCGCGAACATGCAATAGCATGGTGAACTCGTCAGTGAGCTACAGTCGTGTCGCTGGAGAAGGTGGCACGTAGATGAGAACCACTCGAGATATTGTACAATAGGACAGCAGCGGGTGAGTCGTCGAGCTCTGTGAGGTCGCTCCTGGTGTTTTGGTCGTCCGGAGAGAACCTTGTCCTGTGTCTGTGATCTAGTGCTGCTATTCACTATGGCCTGAAAGCCATCGTGCGGACTATGTTGTCTTGCATGCCACACGTTGATGGTCTACAATACCATCGGAAGCCACGATGCACTGTAATCCACATGCCAAGTCCACAGCTTGATTGAACCTTGCCCGTTGAGAAAACATCGTTGGGAAAGAACGCTGTACTGTAGGCAACAACTAGTTAAGCAGCAATTGCTTCACTTGTCAGTTCCTCTGATTTTTTGTATCTTGTAGCATTGGCGAGTCAAATCCATGTCATGTTTCCAGCAATCATGAGGCGACAGTGGCGAGCGCCGCCACGGTAAACTAAATCTCGTCGTTGATCTCCGACGTACGCCTTGTTTGTGCTGGCAAGCACAAAGCTGTCCCGTCAATCAGAGCCACGCGTACCCAAACTCACGATAGGACATACAGACCGCACTTAGATGCGAATGGCGTCCACACAGGCATTAGCCGAGCAATGGCTCGCACAGGACAAAGACGCGGAGACGCGAGCTCAGATCGAAAAGCTGGTGAAGAATGATGACCAGGTTGAACTCGAGCTTCGTCTACGCAAGCGAATAGCTTTCGGCACTGCTGGCTTAAGATCTGCAATGAAGGCTGGCTTTGCCCACATGAACTCACTGACCGTGCTACAAGCATCACAAGGCCTGGCAGATTATCTCATTGAGCAACATGATCCAACGCCCCTTGGAGAACTGGCTATAGCTGTCGGATATGATGCTCGATACAACTCTGAGAAGTTTGCGCGATTGTCTGCTGCCGCGTTTTTGCAAAAAGGTCTCAAAGTGTTGTGGTTCGGCCAGATATGCCACACACCTATGGTACCATTCGCGGTCAGTCATTATCAAGCGGTCGCTGGAGTCATGGTCACTGCGAGCCATAACCCAAAGAACGACAATGGCTACAAAGTATACTGGTGGAATGGCAGTCAAATTATTCCGCCTCACGATGCTGGCATCGCCAAAGCCATCGAAGAAGTCAAAGAGATTTTGACCTGGGACACGACACTCGTTGACAACCATGAAAGAGTGCAAAACGTCTTTGCAGAGGCAGCGAAACTGTACCTCGATCACATTCGAGAGCTAGTCTGGCCACTCCCATCCGTCGAGCAAGCCATGCCTTTCACCTACACACCCATGCACGGAGTCGGTCTAACGATGATGAAGCAAATCGCGTACATGCTCTGGTTCAGGGGCCATTTCATGCGAGAAGTGGCAGCACAGGCACAACCAAATCCCGAATTCCCAACAGTGCCTTTCCCCAATCCAGAAGAGAAGGGTGCTCTTGATCTGGCCATGCAGGAAGCCAGCAAAAACGACACAGACATCATCATCGCTAACGATCCAGACGCTGATCGCTTCTCTGTCGCACAAAGGATTGCCAAGGGCCAATACCATCAGTTCACTGGGAACCAGATCGGCATCCTCTTCGCTTCGCATGTGTTCGAGACATATACCGGCGACAGGAAGAAACTGGCTATGCTAGCCTCAACTGTATCATCCCGAATGCTAGGCAGCATGGCTGCCAAAGAAGGTTTCCACTTCCAAGACACTCTGACAGGATTCAAATGGCTCGGAAACGTGGCTCAAGATCTGAAGAGACAAGGCTACAACCCAGCTTTCGCCTTCGAGGAAGCCATCGGATTCATGTTCTCCAGTGTAGTCTGGGACAAAGACGGCATAGCAGCTGCAGCTGTCTGGCTGACTGCATGGCAGAGGTGGAAGAAGCAGGGCATGACGCCCTGGCAGAAGTTGCAGCAGTTGTACAAGACGTATGGATACTTTGAGGATGCGAATACGTATCTTATCTCGCCTGCACCGGAGGTAACGAATCGAGCTTTTGAGGATATAAGGAAGTCGAATGCTGGAAGTAGGCCTGTGAAGCTTGGGAAGAGAGAGATATTGCGGTGGCGCGACTTGACGATTGGGTATGATAGCGGTACGGCGGATAACAAGCCGATCTTACCAGTCGATGCGAGCGCGCAGATGATTACGTGCGAATTGGAGAATGTGGTGTTTACTGTTAGAGGTTCAGGCACAGAGCCGAAGATCAAGCTATATATAGAGGGTAAGAGCGATACATCAGAGGAGGCTAAGAGATTGGCACAGGAAGTTTTGGAAGATCTGTTGGCTGAGTGGTTCAAGCCGGAGGTCTATGGGTTGAGGTTGGCTGGTAGTTAGCTCCAGGTCGAGGCAGACAGTTTCGCCTGACATTCCTCCTAGTATCTCAAGGTCGCGGCAGCATAATCCTCAATCGCCTGCCCTAGCGTCGGTGTAAGCAATCCACCATTTCTGAACCAGTAGCCCACGTTTTGAATGCCACACTTGCCAAGTTGATTCAGATTTGCTCTCCTGGACCATCCCTTAGTCCATCTTCATGTACACAGGCTAAGCGAAGGCTGAAGGCACACTATAGTCGGCCATAGTCCAAGCTCAGAAAGAGGCGGCGCAGCCGGCCTCGAGCGTCACCAAGCGACTCAAGACCTTGCTCTAAATCGCCCAAAGTGACGCCGCGGGACGGCATACTTGCTCGTACCATGTGCCAGTGAGCAGCTCGACCGTGATCGATGATGACTTCTCGCATTGGAGGCTGCGAAAGTGTCATATCTCGCCAGCAGGCTTCATCACCGATAGCGCTCCGGGGCAGATGAATTTTTCTAGGGGAGACATTGGCAGTGCGAGAGGTCTCGATAGCGAACGGGTTGAACTCGATATCATAACGAGTGTCGTCGCTAGCTTCGCAAGCCATACGCAGCAGTCCGCGTGAGGTCGAGACCGTACCTCCATGCCAGTCTATGCATGAAGTGGTGCAATCTTTGATCGGTGTTCTGATGGGACCGAACAGAGCAACGGTAAAGTCGTGACTCGGTCTCAAAAACAGTGCGCGCTGAATCGTCGGAGAGCTGTTAATCCCATCGCGAAAGGTACGACTGACGCGCTGAGCGAGCAAGATGTCCTTCAGTGGTAGATGGAGCAGTATCGCCTCCAGCAATTCTGGCACGTCGGCGACTCCAGCTGCGGCTGACATTGCGATCTCTAGACGAAATGGTCAGTATTCTACTGCTAATCGAAGTTGTAAGGGAACTTACATTGAGGACTCGCGAGCTCGGAGCATCAACCCGGTGGCCACGGCGATGGCGGTCGCTGTTTGTTGAGTGGGTGTCACCGAGAGTCATGAGTTTGACAAGTGAAAGCTGCCGACATCGAATGCACAAGACTGGGAAGCGCGGCAAGGCAGTCACTGCACTAGCGACTTCTGCCCTTCACCTCACCTCACCTCACCTGACCCCACCCGTCTCCGCACGCTGTCTCGTCAGTTCCACTGAACGGTCAGCAAGAGTTTCGTGATAGACGCAAAACTCAACGTCCAAATGGAACATTGTCCAGCACAGTCAGTAAAAACAAATCTTAAGACATATCTGCTCTGGTCTCTGCCGTGATGTGACCACTCTCACTGTGACCCGCCTGCCGTCACGAAAGCCGCTCCTCCGGGAGCTTTTGTCAAACAGCCTACCAACGCCATCGCTTGAAAAACCACATGCATAGCCAGACGATGCCGTTACGAGTTCATCTTCGGCTTAGCTTTGGCCGCCTTTTTCTCCTTAGCCTCTTCCTTCTTTTTCTTCTTGTTCGCCTCGACCTTCCCCTCATTCTTCCGCTTCAGGCTTGCCTTCTCCTCGTCAGTCTTCTCTTTGACCTTGAAGAAGCCCTCCAGTCTCGATTGCTGTCCTGACTTGAGGTTTTTCTGCAGTCGCGCAGCTGCGGAGCGGACACGATCTTCACTGAAGCCCTTCTCCTCGACCAAGAACTTTACGAGTCCTTCAACGTCAGGTGCTTCCCACTTGAAGTCGCACTCAGGCTCATCCGCAGAGCGAACGTCTGGTTCCTGAAACAGAAGACGAGCATCTTGGTACGGCCAGTCCTCTGGTAGAGTGTACTTGCCAGTCTTCTCAATGTGCTCAACGACTTTCTCCAGTGTCTTGTGCTCCTTCACCAGTGCGTGTGCGTTCTTTGGGCCAATTCCCTTGACCGGGTCGAGATAATCGCAGCCGAGTAGGATACACATGTCGATGAACTGATTGAGGTCCATGTCCAAGCCTTCGAGCACGCGGTCAAGGTGGATCTCTTGCACTGGCTCCTTCCTCTGTTCTGAGAATGTCAGATGCCGGAGCAGGACCGGGGCGTTGAATGTGAGCGTGTCCATGTCCTCAGAAGCAGCGGCATACACCTTCCCTGCTCTTGCCAACACAGCACATTGTGCTTCTGCCTCAGTGGGTGCGATGATGAAGGGAATTCCCATAAGCTTCAGTAGTCTCTGTGCCTCAGCATTGTGCTCTCTCGTCACTCGCACAGTTCTCCTCGAGAAGCGTTCGACTTCTTCTGCTGTGCCCGTTTCCTTAGCCTCCTCATGCTGTTCTTGAGCCTCGCTCTTTCTCTGGAAACGCTTGGCCAGTTCTCCACTCTTCAGCTTCGGTGGTGCTCCGTCGAAGACGTAGACAGGCTTGATACCATTGTCCACGATGCGGAGAGTGCGGTAGAACATGCCCATCAGATGCGAAGTCGTCTCGCCAGTGTCTGACATGAGCTGCTCGCCATTGGACCGGACGGCGACCAGAAAGGAATACAGGGACATAGAGGCATCAATGGCGACTTTGCGGCCGAACTGAGTCTTGATCTCGCCCTCCTTGACGGCATCTGGGCAGTTGTCACGGATGACCTGGTAGAGGTCTAGCTGTGTTAGCACGAAGCGAAACAGCTTGTGAAAGCTTTGTACGTACTCTTGATCCCCATGGTTGTAGTTGAAGAGGTGTAACCTCACTGTCGTTACTTAAAGTGGAAATTGAGGTTGAGGTTCGCGGTGGAAGACTGCAGAGACGCGATTCTTCGCGTCAAAGTGGTGACGTCGGTGCTTGCCATCCATCCATCAATCAATTGATCACTCTCACCTTCCTCGCACTTTCAATGTCCCTTCCTCGCAGATGTCGCTAACGATTCAGATGCTACCGGACCGGTGCACCCTAGGCAGAATCTACGTGAGGTGCTATTCTACATCAAAATCAACACAGCGACAGACACTCCAATACCTGCCTCTTTGAGACCCTGTCACCAGCGGCCTCGGCGAGCCGGCTGCAGAGAGAGATCGTCCTCGGCTGCGACATTGACTTCTGGAAACACAGTATTTAGATTTGGTAGAACAAAACAATATTTTGCCTTGCTGCTTGATCTCATCTGTCTTTCTTCGAGTGTCATATATTCAACATGTTCAAGTCTGTTACAACACGCGCCGCAAGGCAGCTCGCACAACCCATTGGCCGCCGATGGGCTCACACGCCCGCTGCATTCGATTGGAAAGACCCTTTGGGAGCGGCATACAACTTCACAGATGAGGAATTGGCGATATCAGAAACAGCAGAGTCGTACTGTCAGGAACGCATGCTCCCGAGAGTGCTAGGTGCGCTAGGATCGAGATCGTGATGAATGAGCATTGGTGGCTAACGCTGCTGGCAGAGGCATACCGTAACGAGGACTATGACAAGAAGATCTTGGAAGAAATGGGAGAGCTAGGTCTGCTTGGAGCAACGATACAAGGCTATGGATGCGCTGGCGTATCCTCTGTGGCATCTGGGTTAATCACACGAGCGGTCGAGCGAGTAGACTCTGGATACCGATCAGGAATGAGTGTACAGTCTTCACTTGCCATGGGTGGTATTGAAGAGTTCGGATCAGAGGAGCAGAAGGAAAAGTTTCTGCCTGAAATGGCCAAGGGCAAGATGCTGGGCTGCTTCGGCCTGACAGAGCCCAACCACGGCTCGGATCCTGGCAGCATGGAAAGTGTAGCGAAAGAGCACCCTACGAAGAAGGGCTACTACGCTTTGTCGGGCTCGAAGACGTGGATCACCAACTCGCCAATCGCGGACGTGATGCTCGTATGGGCAAAGCTGGCGGAGACTGGCAAGATTCGTGGCTTCTTGGTTGAGCGATCACAGTGTCCACCAGGCACACTCGAGACCCCAAAGCTTGGACACAAGAATGGACTGCGAGCATCAATCACTGGTATGATCCAGATGGATAACCTCCCCGTGGCCAAGGAGATGATGTTCCCAGAGATTGAGGGCCTGCGTGGACCTTTCTCATGCTTGAACAGTGCACGCTATGGTATCGCATGGGGTGTGATCGGAGCGCTAGAGGACTGCATCGCTCGTGCTAGAGACTATGCACTGGAGCGCAAGCAGTTCAAGGGTAACCCCATCGCCAAGTACCAGCTTGTACAGAAGAAGCTTTCAGACGCTGTGACTGATGCAGCCTTCGGCATTCAAGCCGCATACCAGGTTGGACGACTAAAGGATGAGGGCAAGGCTGCTCCAGAGATGATCTCGATGATCAAGCGACAGAACTGCGATCGTGCACTCATTGGAGCACGAAACTTGCAGGAGATCTTTGGCGGTAATGCTGCGAGCGACGAATACCACATCGGCCGACATGTCTCAAACTTGTTCGTGACGCAGACATACGAAGGACAAAGTGATATTCATGGTGAGTCCACATCTCACCTCACATGCGCACGTGAGCGATACTGACGATTCGATAGCACTCATCCTAGGTCGGGCCATTACCGGCATCCAGGCCTTTGTATAGACTCGTGAAGTTTCAGGTTGGCGTCATCCCGAGAAGGACATGTGTGGCGTTTGGGCAGAGACAGTAGCATCGTACAGCATCCAGGCGACAAGTCTCAACATAGCAGAATGAAAGTAGTCGTGAACTTGTGAGCGGGACCGAACGAGGAGGCTGTGTACATTAGAACAGGCGCCTTGCACGCGCGCGATAGTGAAAGCCCAGCATTTCGTGTCACCTCAGCCGCCACAATCTGCTACATGTCGTTGCGCCTTGCATCCATTATAACTGCTGCACATCTGTGAACGAGACAGCATATCATCTCTGTATATCAAGCCAGTTGCAAGCACGAGTGTCGCGTGGCGAGTTCTTTGAACTTCCAGGTGCACCTGTAAGGCTCTAACGTTAGTTAACAATTAGGCCTTTTCCGTCCCGCCGCTTCCCTGCTGTCAGTGCCTCATCGTCACTCAGGTCGGCTTTCTGTTCTGCAAACACACACACTCCACACTACTTCAACCACGACAACGTCCAACACCCTCGCGAACACCGGCATCAGAGACCGGAACCACACACACACATCTTTCTCACAGCGACGACATGGCTCTCAAGCGCATAAACAAGGAGTTGACCGACTTGGGGCGGTACGCAGCCACGATGCCCGCCGCAAGATGGACGAGCCGCCCACATACTGACTGCCACACAGTGATCCTCCCTCATCATGCAGCGCCGGACCTATTGGTGACGATCTGGTATGCAGATCATCTTTCCTAGACGCCACGCCTGCATTCGGCCACTGCGCACGAGAAAGAGGCTGTCGGAGAGAAAGAAAGGCACATGTGACTAACAATGCGGTGCACACAGTTCCACTGGCAAGCGACCATCATGGGTCCTGGCGACTCACCATACTCGGGCGGCGTGTTCTTCCTCGCAATCCACTTCCCAACAGACTACCCATTCAAGCCGCCAAAGGTCAACTTCACCACTCGCATCTACCACCCAAACATCAACAGCAACGGCAGCATCTGCTTGGACATTCTCCGAGACCAGTGGAGCCCCGCGCTCACTATCAGCAAAGGTGCGTCAAGAGCGAACCCTCAATTCTGCTGTGCATCGCAAAGTGGAAGATATAGAGGGGCATATACCTTGATGGTGGGGTAATTCGAGGACCAAAGACTGACAATAGTGGCATTACAGTACTTCTTTCGATCTGCTCTATGCTCACAGACCCGAACCCAGACGACCCACTGGTGCCTGAAATTGCACACGTCTACAAGACAGATCGGTCCCGGTACGAGGCTACGGCGCGGGAGTGGACTCGCAAGTACGCTATCTAGACTGTTGACGAGATGGTGCGGGGTCCTGACGACGGGAGTTAAACCTGAGATGGCATGAAAGATCTCGAGGTGGCATGACTGACTGCTACGCAAGTCATCCTATGTGGCTATGGCTGGCCGACTTTCGCTGGCCAATAGAGCGTGCGATACGACATGATACTGAGCGAGAGTATAGTTGAGGCGGCATTATGCTATGCGGCAATAGCAATGCTTGACGAGTTGCATCAGGGTTCATTACACGGATCGTGCGTTAGGGTGCTCAAATGCTATTGCTGGATCTTGGAGAAGTCTTTCCTAAGCATCCTCCCATGTGCCTTCCGCTTTCGGAGCGTGTCAGTCGGCGAACCTGCTGCGTGATAGTGAAGCCGAAAGGCAATCGCTATGCCTCTATCGCGATTTGTACTCTTACAATGTGCGTATACTCAAGCTACTGAATTGACCAGGATTGTGACAGCACAGATTGACTTCTGCCATCATGGCCGAGCGGCTGAATTAGCGGGACTTTCTCGCGGCCAAAGCAGTCCACACTGATCGCCTTCGCAAATGCCCTTGTGCTTCCGACCGTCAAGTCCCTATGGTGTGATTGAGCTCTCGCAACATAGAGCTAAATACTGACATATTCGACCCACGAACAACAGGAACGGCAATGCAGCAGACTCATACAAAGAACAAGCATGGAGCACTATTATCACTATCATCCGTGCAACAAAACATACACTCTCTGCCATCAGCTTTTCAGCGAGCTCTCTCTAAGAACTATTCTCCCCCTTCACCACACTAACCTTGACATCCTTACACTTCGAATACACCCTCAGTCCCAGCACACAAGGCGCATTCCACGGATCATCGCCGAAGATGTCTTTCTTCGCTCGTGAGCGCCGATTGGCGGATGCTGCTGAGTCGCTTTCGCCACTACTGCTGCTTCGTGAGGGGACTGGGCCATCGCTGTGTTCCACAGAAATGTTAGTGAGGGTTTGGGAATGTCGGTGAAGGAGAGGGAAAGGACGCTTACAGTTCGGAGTCCCAGTCAAAGTCATCGTCTTCGAGTTCGTCGGGAGGTTCGAGGGGCGATTCCCAGGCGGATTCTGAGGAGGAGTTGTCGTCGTCGTCGAGAGGGGAGATGGGGGAGGTGGAAGGAGCATTGATGGGAGGTTTGTCCTGGACGGTGAGGTCGGAGAGTTTCTTGGAAAGGTCTTCTGTATTGGATCCTGTGTTGGGGTCTACGTTGGCTTCGGGTTGAGGAGCTGGATCTGGCTCAGGTACTGCAGTTGGGTTGATTTGGCCAGTTTCGTTGGCAGCTTGCGCTGGTGCTTCTGGTTCTGATTTTGCTTCTGCGTCTGGTTGTGGAACATCTTCCGAACCAGCAGGCTTATCCACTGGCTTTTCTTCTGTAGTGATTGCATCGATATTTGCTGTCGATGGCGTTGACTCTGCTGGCGTGAGCTGTGCATTCTTGTCATCGCTCTCGGCTGTCAGAGATGCAGCAGCTCGAGCTTTAGCCTCAGCTGCCTCCTTCTTTGCCTTCCTGCGATCCCTTCTGGCTTTCATTCTCTCGCTGCGCTTCGCATGAAAGTCCTTTAGCTTGACATTCATCGCATCGTGGATCCGAGTCTTACGCTTCCTTGCTCGCTCTCGGTCTTGTCGGTTGAGGCTGCGGACCTTCTTCATGGTACTCGTGTCTTTGTCTCGCTTCTCTGCCCGAAGTTGCCTCCTGTTCTGCTTCTCCATTGCTCTTAAGTTGCCTTTACTTTGAGCGTAGTCGAATCTTCTTCCGACATTGAGCAATTTCTCCTTGCGATTCACTGCATACTTCATGATAGCTTCCGCTGCAGTGATCCCTCCCGTCGAGCGGATGGGAGTTACCTTGAAGACCACATCGTAAGTGCCAGCCTCTAGATCTTCGATCTCGGCCGAGACAGATCTGGTGAAGACAGTTTCGGCTCCCGAGTTATGCATAGATCGAACGATCCAGCGGCCATCTTCCTCGTCCTTGCCGTCTTGATACAGTCGAAAGTGCATGGAATAAAGCATTCGTCCTCTCAGCCCGTAGTAGTAGCGATCATCTGGTTGCGCTAGAACGATCACAGCTGGGCCTTTTTCGGAGATGGTGAATTGGAACTTGGTGTCGAGGTAGTCGACTGTCCACGGAACGTTCACGCATGTCCATTGCTGAGCCACAGTCCAGCTGTCGTCGAAGAGCCGGACTCGATTGATGCTGTAGAAGTGTTTGAGAAAGTCCTTGTATGAGATCCAGAAGATGCCATCGTCACCAAACGTGTGCTTCAGCTTCGTCATCATCTCTGCCGTCCATAGCTTTGACCCATCACTCCAGTCGCCTTCCCATTCGACCTCGCCCCATGGATTCTTCAGTTTGAGCAATTTGAGATCGCCTTCTTCGAACTTGTCGAGCACTGCGTAGGCATGTCCACCGACGAAACCTTTGGACCCTGTGGGCTTCGATCCGCCACCGAAGAGGTACTTCACATTGACTTGGCTGAGCTGTTCGGTCCAGAATCTGTCCTTATCCATGATGTCTTCCGGGTTGAGAATCACGGCAACGCCACCTGTAAGATCTTCGATGCCTTCACTGGCGAATCCTCCTTCGATCGCGTAGTAGTCACCATGAGCTTTGGCGTAGGCTTTTTCGATCAATGGTAACCATGTTTCGTTAGACTTGCAGTGACCAAAGTAGAGTGCTAGGCCATCCTTCTGCAGTGCCTCTTTCAGCTTCTCGTCGTCGTACTTGATGCGCATGCCTTCCTTCTTGTCTCTATCCCAGTCTCGAACCACCTCCAAGTCGTCATCGTCCCCGACTCTGAGAAACAGCTTGTCGTCAACAACTTCGTAGATCCACTCTCCATCGCGGAAGAAAACAAAGCCATACACACCAGTTTTCTCGTCTCTGGCAACGCAAAGTTTCTCGATGAGGTCCTTCTTGGCACTTACTGCCATCAGTGCCGCAAGGAACCAGCAGTCACCACTGTTACCCTGGTGCACATCGTTGGCAGTAGCGTCGTCTATGTAGAACTGTGGGTTGTCAAATATGTCGGGCACTCTGGTCACCCAAGGTGGTGGCTCTTCGCTGTCTACTGCTTTGGGATAGCTGCCAGCCAGAGATTGCAGGCAGTATTGATTTGTCTCAAGATCAAAAAGTGCATCACGATACTTCTGGTTCAGGCGTTTGCATTCGTCCACTATGGCCGCAACTTTGGCACGGCATTCTGTGGCTGCCTCTTCCCAAGACTTGGCGGCGTTCTCCTGGACTTGAAGGCCTTCGTTGGCAGTCTTGCTGTGCTCGATTGCTTCTTTTTCCTCTTCCAACTTTTGGGCTGCTCGAGAAGTCTTCTTGGCCCGCTTGGGCTGGATCGAGAGGAACTGTTCCCAAGCAGGATAGAAATCATCAGTTCGCTTGCCTGGCAGTGCTGCTGAGATGTCGATATCATCCAAAGGTGCCGGAGGCGGGGCTGGATCTGATGCCACGATCTTGATGGGTATAGCAGGCACTGGATCAGCAGGCTCAGGGTCTGCCATGTTGAGCGGCACTCTGACAAAGCCTGTCTTCATTTCTTGTAATAGATGCTTCGCAGCGTGAGCATCGTACAGAAAGTCTCTGGGCACAATGTTGCTGTAATAAGGCTGATAGGTCAGTCACGGGCTTTGAGCCTCACTGGGTCTCACTTGTGGATGGCGGTCTTCGAGACCGCTGCGCGATGACAAAGGCTCAGGTTTGCCTAGAGTTACACAGTCTTGAAACCAATAGTAGCGACATATACAGTAAAAGGCGAGTCTGAACGGAGGCGAGGCTGCCTTGACCGGTGAACATGTGGATCAGCTCATACCTTTGCTCGCGGAGCTCTCTCGCGGCTGACCTCTAAAGCGCGGACTAGAGCAGTGAGGCTGGATTGTGCATGAAGCTGAACCACTTCGTCCAATCGTTTCAGCGGCTGCCTCCCGCGGGCTGAGATGTGTTGGCGGCCTCATGAGGGCGGCACACAGTCTCCTTCTGGCCCTGGTCCACCGCTGCACAATACATGTAAACAGTATCCAGAGCATCTAAAGAGCATGCAACGGGTTATAAAACTTGCAGTGGGAGTGAGTAACCGCTCCTTTGGTGTTGCGCGGCTGCTTCAGGCCTCGAAAGGTCTCCGGGCATACGTATCGCGCCCAGTCCGCGCAACAGTGATCTTGTCTTCATTCATTCTGCCGTTCGCAAGGGCAGATGCCATGTTTGCGGTGCCGAGGAGAGTATCGTGACAAGTCCAGATGCCGTACAAAAGGTGCTGCCACGCCTATGAGCACGCATCATTCGGTCTTGAAGTGCCGTCTGCTGCCGACTGATCAAGGTTTGCACTTCCAGACTTTTCCAGTGCTCCGAAACAGCACTCGTGGTCGCAAGCCGTCGGCGTTCTGATCTGTTGGGCAACGGTGACGTGCGTGTGGCCATGACGCTGATGATGGCATATATAAGAATGCATCAAGTCGCGAGCATAGGTGAGGTAGACTAACACCACAACTGTTACCAATCCGACACCTCCACAACCATGGGTTTCAGCGAAGCAGACTTCAACAATGATATCAAAGATCTACACCTGATCTACGAATATGATGCACAGAATGTAGAGACTGGAGAGCCCGAGAAATGGAAGTATGAAATGTGGTTCTTTAGCAAGGTAAGCAGATTCTGTTGCGATCACACCTAGCGAGGCTCATTAGCTCACGTCCAGACAGACGCGCATCGTATATGCCATTCATGGCGGCCCGATGGCAGGACGCAAGAATTACCAGACTGCTGAGTATCAATGCATAAGGCCTGGCGAGCTATGGCAGTGCAACTGGCTCGAAGAAACAGGCACTATATGCTCGCTCGTCTACGACATCAAGAATGACCGCATCACGACACTTCTTGGTTTCTCCAAAGGACATTGGGAGAAGGCTGAAGAAGCTCACGGAGACAAACGCAATAAGGAAGACCTCGAGCGGTGGAGAGGTCTTGCGAAGATTGGAACGCAGGTCGACCGCCATCTTCTTTCAGAGCAAGCGATCATTTCAGAGAAGTTCCATGGCAAGGGCGAACTCGAGCCTATTGATGAGACCTGGCCAACCTTGTGATCGTCTGCACAGACATGATATCTTGCGGTTCAGTTTCTTCACATCTGGAGTCAATAATTCATTCAGTGCTGCTTACTGCATAGCAACTATGATTAGGACGCTCGCCTGAACCCCACGGGAAATGAGAAAACCCCGGCTCGAAGGAATGCACGACCTCGAACTCGATGTTCTTTTCTCTTCCAGATATGCAGACCTTTCTAACGTATCCTGAAAGCTTTCCACTGTGATGGTAATTCGATAGAACAGCCTGTGCAACTTCGAATTATGGTCTGGTCCTGGTCATTTCGTCCACGGGCTCGCGGCCAGGCGTCTGGTCCAACACGGCGAGGGCTTGGATCGACAAGATGTTGACCTGTAGTTCACTCAAGGTCAAGTGCTCCTGTAATGTGCGACTTCGGTTCATAGAGACTCCGCAATGGAGAAAGAGATCAAGTGCAAGCATGACGGCTTTTGCCACCCCATTATTGTGGATAATCAGCCTTTGCATTTGTTGCGGTGGGCAGAGCCTTCTGCGCCAACTCATCGTGACCCAGCTGCTGACCTCCTCTGACGTTGAAGGCTCGAGACTCATCTCAAAAGTGCAGTTCCGTTCACAGTCCTGGTAGCTCGAAGACTTCATGTGTTGCTTCATTTCCTGAGCGATAAGCCTACAAGAAAGCATGAGATTCAGCCACTTAAGCACAAGACGTGCAGGACGAGAGTGAACTTCTTCGACACGAATGTTGCTTCCTTGCAAACCATTCGAATGCGAGGGTCAGCGGCGTCGAAGCCTGAAGCCGTCGAATGGCTTGATTTCGAGACATTGCTGGAAAACATGATTGTACATGTCAAGCCTCAGTTCTGCAGGCAAGCCAAGTAGAGTCGCTAACTGTTAAGCTGCTTTGCATGCCCGGCTTGTTGTTCGGGTCGATCAGAGGCAGAGTCAAGGAGGGAGAGGGAGAGGGAGACCCGTTCACTGCGAGGGCTGGGGCCTCATCCCGCCGGCCAAGCACTTTGCCGCCAATCAATATCCACCTTCTTCACTTCCTCTCGTCTCTATTTACATCTTAACGTTTTCTGCAAAGTCATGAAAGTGTGCACTCGCCGCCGTCCTTCTCCAGAACTTTACGCGCTGTGTGGTGTCACGAGAGCGGCGGCAGGTAACTACACGACTAAGTTGATCGCAGCGACCGATTTGCAACCGCCCGGCAAAGGCGTGCAGCAGCTTGAAACACAAGGAGACGCGCTCATCCAGTGCTCCGTCCGCCATTGCACCCCTGCGTGACGCTCGACATCTACGATCTACGAGTCGCGAGGTGAAATACGCTTAAGGAAGAAGCAGTCTCATATAGTCTTGTGATCATGTTTCACGCGCACCATTCGCGCCTTGTTTACGGACTCACTCATGCCGTCACCGCATACTCTTCAGAACTTCCTTTGCGTCCACTTCATCCACATTTGCCTTACTGATATTGCAGTCTTGTGGTGACGACTGTCATGCAGCTGAGCTGTCGGAGGATAAAGGTGCCAAACTGGGGACCTGGGATCAGAACATGCGGAAGCGTCAACAAAGTAGGCCCGGCGACGACGACAATGACTTCTGGAGGCAAATCTGGGGTGCATACAGACAGCATACCCCAGATCAAATGTCCGGAGGCTCACAAACCATGTCTACGGCAACTGCGACCAATTCCGCCTCCACTGTGTGGTCAACAGCTTACATTACCATCCATGTGCCAACAACGATGCAATGGCCTACAACAGCACCTCAGCCATCACCCACAAGGTTGAGCACGAATTCACCCTCAATGTATTCGTATTCGCATTCGGCAATTTCCTCTTGGCCTGCAAACTCAACCATCAGCAAATCTCCCGAGGCAACATGGGTCACAACACCTTCACAGGGGACTGACATCGCAAATTCCACCGTGTTGACTAGTCTGGAGACAGAGAATGCCGCTGTGAGCGCGGCACCCACCGCGAGTGCGACGATGGGTGCCATTGTTGACTCTTTGCAGCCCGCACAAAAACGTGCGATCATAGGAGGGCTTTCTGGTTCTATCGCCGGTTTAGTTGCCATTGGATTACTCATATGCCTGATATTGAGGAGGCGGCGGCGGAAGCAGGAGGAATCTCGTGTCTCGTTCAAATCGTCCATAGAGGGAGAAGACTCCAGCCCAGAATCCATGGAGAAATTTGCTGGATTCGTTACAGTCATGCCGAAAGGATCGCCCAGGAGCAGTCATATTCGACCTCCGAGCATGACGACTATAGCAGTCGACGAAGACCATCGCATTATCAGGATGAGCACTCGACACTGGCCGCGACCATATGCTTTAGGCGAAGGCGAAGGCTACAGAGAGTCAGCTCCGTCCGGACAGTTGCGCGTGGTCAATCCCGATCTATCGAGACCGAATACTCCCAGAAGACCATCGACAGAGACCGTAGGAAGTTACTTTCGCAAGCAGCAGTCTACCGTGGCAGGATTTGTGTTCAACTTGCCGAGATCCGCAAGACAATCACGAACCGAGCAGAATATGCGAAGTCGTGAAACGCCAACCATCACAGTCGTGGATCCCACTCTATCTCGCGAATGTGTTCTGGCCAGCACGACCACACCGTCTTCCAGGTCATACCCCTCCATGGTGTCATTACCTACCATTCGCCAATATCCACCAGAAGATCCATTCCTCACGCCAGTCCAGGACTCCGACAGACAGCTTGGAGACGTTGCAACACCTTCAGCCACGTCTGCCAGAAGACCGAGCGCTTCCCCTCTGCAGAACGCTGCCGGCGCTGCGAGCAAAACATTGAGTAATCTTGGGAGCACTCTCCTCCAGCCATTCCGCGCGATATCCAACCTCTCCACACCTCAAATACCACAGAAGGACGCGCACTTATCCACATCCACATACTCATCTCGAATGTCTCGACGAAGCGACCCTTTCGATCTGGACAAGCCAAGCATACGCGGAAGCCATCGCGTGACTGGAGGCGCAATTGACCAGCGAGACCAACCGCCGGATACCAGATTCTCGCTTTACGAGGGAACATAGAACATAGCACAACAGAACTGTGCGCCAATGTACATATTTGTGTACGATTACAAGCGAGAAAACGACTTATGACGAAGAAGAAGAACGATCGATTGAACTTTTCGCCGCCTAGCCATATACCCCCGGGATGTGTTGTTGATTGTAGCTGTAAGACTATGTATATGCATGCATGCAGATCAATTCTTGCATGATCACAAACCTGTATCATTCACTCGTGACCGCACGTGTCATCAGCTTATTTACATCGCGCGTGACCAGACCAGACCTTCGCTACCGTGTCGAGCCGCTCTCGTGTCCGTCTGCTTGGCTCAGTATTGTATGCTGGGCATCGGAAGCGGTTTGCATGGCTTTCGAGCGTGCCCTACTTGACGATCGACAAGATCGACACTCTGCCAAGATACGTGTGGACTCTACGCGACAGCCACCACATGGCTAGAGGACTGGTTGGACGTGATAGGACGTCAACGGCTTTGAACGGGGCTGGCTGGTTGTGTATATAAAGAGCTCAAGAGAGCCTGTGGTTGGTGAATTCCACAACAAACCAGAAACACTTCCAAGCTACCATCCCAGCAGTTCGACAATCAACACTGTCAGCCCAGTGAGTATGCCTTGACACCGACAACTCCATCCACTTGTCTCCTCCCAACGACTAACCACCCCTCCAGCCCATCACACCCACCGCCATGCAATTCCCTTCCTTCAGCATCCTGACCCTAGCCACCCTTCTCCCCTCCCTCGCCCTCGCCTCCTGCCCAGGCGCATCAGTCATACACTCCTGGCAAGGGGGCGGCTGCAAGCTTTGGAAGAACTTCGCCACTGGAGGACCGAGTTGCTTCGATACTTGCGTCAGTCAAGGACGGAATCGAAGATGCTGTGGTGGACTGAGCAGTAAAGTCGAGCCGTCGGGATGTTTTGGAGGCACGTCGGTGTGTAATTGTCAGTGTGAGAGGACGAGGTAGATGAGGTCGTTATTGCAATGGGGAGTCGGCTGAGATGGGGGAGATGTGAAGCGTAGCCAAATGTGAAATGTATGTATATCATGGATGGCATCATTTCAGCCTCGACAAAGAGAATATACTCTTTCGCAGTTTTCCTCGTCGTTGCTGATCAGCGACTCTCGTTCTGACTCGCTCGAGTCTCGCTTTTGCGCACCTGCCTGTGACTCGCTCTGGCTGTCGGAGTGCGTTCTTGATCAGACGCAGTGCTTCAGCGATGTTCACCTCGACATACTTTTTCATATTCGTCTCGATAGTGGTGAGATACGTGTTCTGCCAGCTGTCGTAAACACCTGCCCAATTGATATTGCCAAACTGCCGATAGTTGGCTGAAGCAGCACCATCAGCACACACGCGGCCAAAGTCGATGAAGCTCTGGCGAATGCGCGCAGAGACGGCGCGGTAGATTCTGACAACGTTATTGTCGTTGAGGTAGTCAGCTGAAACTGCTGTACGAGTGACAAAGGCTAGAGGATTTTGGAGGTTGCCTCCTTGGGTGGTGCCGCTGTTTAGCTCGCCGAAGTATTTGCCCTTTTGGTTGTTGATATTGGCGTTGAGATAAACGAATTCGTTGACATTGGAGCCCACTCCACCTTCCAGAGTGTTGTAGACTTGTTGTGCTGATGCCACAGAACGGTCGTAGCCTGTGCTGCTTTGGAATGGCGTTTGTGTGTTGAGATAGGGATTGAAGAAGCCGTTGCAGAATGGGTTTCTGTTGACTCCAGCGTAACCCATCTGCTGGAAGATCGGCACATTGTTGCGAGCATACTCGATAAACCTCGCGACTGATTGAATCTCAAAGACATGTTCGGTGGCAAATGCGTCGATGGGGTATGCATATCCAAAAGGAGCATTGAGCAATTGAGCTCGTGAACCTGCCCTTTGCAGTGACCAATCGTAGTTGCCGCATCGATTATCAGAGTAGTACGAGTACAGTGGCGAGTAGTTGTTGCCGGCTCCAGACGCCATGTATGAATTGTAGTTGGGAACCTGGAAGCTGGCACTACAGTAAGCTGCAGTCCGATCGGTAGCCAGAATCGAAAAGTTGCCATTGGCCCGTTGCTGACGCTTTTCATGCATAGGCCGCAACCGATCGAAGCTCAAAGACTCAACAAGCTCTTCGAGCTCATCGGGAAGACCCTGGTGAGGAAAGTGCCCTGCATCGACCATATCAAGTATTTGATCAACAAGCGAGTCGTGGTTCTCGATGTTGAGTTCGTCTCGTTTTGTGGCGGCATTGCTCGATGAGAAGACAGGCTCATCTGGAGCGGATTCTGGACTGCTCGCATCTGCTTGCTCAACAGTAATAGTGCAGCGCGCTGGAGGCTGGCGGGACTGGGTGGGACGCCTCATATTGGGTCTAGGGTTTAGTCGACCATTTGCTGCGTTTGCGAGTGCAGCTTGAGCGGCATTCTGGACATCATCTGACCCTCAGTCAGTATTTGAGAATTGGCCAGAGTGATGATACCTTACTGAAAGCGTTCGATAACTCGTTCACCGCGGCAGCAGTCAGTAAAGCCACAGCAGCAACAGCAGCGACACCAGCGGTGAGCAACGCGGCAGCGAGAGCATCTAAGATATTCATTAGCTCGACTCTATCATAAGTGAACTTGCAGGCGCTCATACCAAGATCCGAAGATACTTGCGCGCTTTGATAGTCAGCTGCAACATTGATAGCGTCCTGGTTCGCTGCCATGGCATCATAGACTGCACTCTCCGCAGCTTCAGCTAGAGCGGAATTGGTAGGATTAGCAGCAAGTGCTGCAGCTGCTCGACTGGCAGAAGAAATTGTGGTCGAAGCATCAGAGATGGCACTCTGTACATCTGCATTTGGCGCGGAGGTGTCCGTCGGACTCGGTGTTGTGTTTGGAGGAATCGTAGTAGGATCCTGACCAGAGGGCTGCGTGGTAGTCGTGGGCGTCGTGGTCACTGGAGGGTTGGTCGAGGCGCCGACTCCACCACTTGGCACGTAGGTTCCGTCAGTCGTTGTACAGATTCGCGGTGTGTCCGGCCTAGCGCTTGATGGGACTGCGCATGCGTTCAAGGCAAAGCAGTTTGGTGCTTGTCCTGACTTGGGGCTTGTAGCGTTAATGCAAGGACCGTAATCGCCCGTGCCATTGTAGTTGCGATATAAGCCAGAAAGCTCGTTCATCTCTGTAGGTAAGCCTCGTTGACCAGGCGGCCCACGAGCAATGAATCCTGCACAGCCCGGGCTGTCCCAGAATCTATCATTAGTATGTCCAGCTCGATATGACCGGAACGAGGAGCCTTCTATAACTGTGTTGAACTGTTAGGGACATGTCGGCCTCCAATGTCTGGTGGACTCTCTTACTAGTAGCATTTCGCAGCTGAACGACCTCGCCAGTGTCGCTGCAGATCTCATCGCTGAAGATCAGGACGCTCAGGTCTGGGCAGTCTTGTGCAGCAATGAACGCACTAAAAAGCACAGCAGAAAGAAACGCATGTATCATGATTAGACCATGCGCAGGGGTCTGCACTCCACTTCTTACTTACTTTCTTCATCTTTTGCGTTGGAGCTGCGCAAGATGCTCGAGAAGCACAACATAGCGAAACATTTCCAGTTTAAATGCTATTTGGCGTAGTCTAGACTTGCTTCGCGAGGGATCTGAGTGCAGATCCCCAATGGCAAGCTTGTGAGATATGCATACCATCAGGTAGATAGGTGTTGAACGCCTTACAGCATTAGTGCCCTCGGCTTACTGGAAGTAGTAGGATATCGACACGTGCAGGATTTTCGACGAACGCCCACAGATGCCTGCAAACTCCAGCTGCCTCATCACACATAACGCGTGCTACGCCAGCCGTCTTTGGTGTGCACCTTGCTAATGCTGCAATCACACCCGATGCCAATGCCCTCAGAAGATCTGCCGCACGTGGTAAATCGGATTTCCTTCCGCAACGCAAGTGACACGCACCGTGTGTCTAGACTGCACATCTTCAGCTTCAATTAAACCGCGTGCCACCATTCTGCCCGCGATGGGCGAGCCCTTCCATGTCATCGAGGAAGAATGTCGATTGCATGAGATACCCAATCACCACAAATAGCAGGAATGGATTGCCCCACGAGATTTGTTCGATCTCTACTCGATGGATGCAGAGGGACTCGACGTGCAACCCTCATACTTGTTCGCAGTCAACTCGCGAGTCCTTTGAAGACGAGCAGTCCTTGCCGTACCGGAACTGCAATGAGTGCTGGTCAATGGTGGTGCCCAAAGCATCGTACGACCTGCACACTACCAGCGCATTGCACACGACACAGGATAGTATTCTTCGTGTTCGGAGAGGCAGTCCGTGGTAAGCAACATGTGGCTCATTCATCATCATAGTCTAGCTGTGACTGTGGTCGTGTTCATCGTAATCCATTCGCAGGTAGCCTCATCGCTTCAAAGACGCAAAGCGCTTTTGCAGCTCGTCGATATCGGGTATCTTTCCTCCAGGCCCACTGTCTTTCTTAGCACCATTAAGCTTATCCGTCATCTTCTTCGAAGGCGTCAGGTCCACCGCACCAGGCAGATTGACTTTGGGCCGTACGTTGTCCGTGCTAGGCGAGGGCGGCATGACGGATACCGGACTCTTGGGTCCAAGATTTCGAGGAGGTGTTGCCTTGCTGAGCTCCTCAGTGGTGAGAGGCTCTTCTAGTGCCTTGACCTTCTGGCCACCGGAGGGATTACCATCATCCTCATCGTCCTCGTCATTGCCGGCTTGCTCGGCTTCGCGCGCTGCTTTCGTGCCGGGTGGATAGTCTACGCCATACGCATCTGCAATGGCCAACAGATATGCCTCGACCAGTTCTTGCGCAGGCGGCTCAACTCTGGTCTTCTTGAGCACACGCTCGGGCACCTTTGCGTCGCTGTTCTCCATAGCTTGCAGGGTGAACTCCTTGCCATATTTCTCTGCAAGCAGCTGCCTCACAATGCTAAGCTCCTTGACACCTTCGATCTTTGGCGCTGAGTAGATGATGCTCTTGACAGCCTCTTCCAAGCCCGGATCGCACTCTTTTGCTTCCAACAACCCCGCCCGTGCAGTCAACAGCTCGCAATACAGCTCGAGAATCTCAAGTAGTTCAGTGTTCAAGTCCGATCGAATAATGTTTTCCACGCGGATCTTTGCGCTTTCAATCTTGCCCGTCTCCAAAAGCTGTGCCATCTCTCTTCGTTGTTGCTTCGCGAGTGCTGTATCCTTTTGCTGCGCCATTCGCAGACGTGCAATGCTCAGCTTGAGCTGCACTTTGATCTTATTGATCAGTGTCGATGACGGCGCCATGCTGGGCTAGACAACAATGTATTGGAAGGTGAGATGTGTTGTACAGCAATTGCAGATGGAAGCCTATCTGGAAGCACGGGCAGGTTACGTAGAGGGGCAGGTCTGGCCCAGTAATATCACAGTGGCCCTTGCACTTTCCACTGTGATATTTGTGGTTCACGACTAGGCCTTTTCCTTATCCCAGATCAAGCTGGAGGACCTCATATTCTCACCTTCTGCCAGGTCGTAGGTGATGGGCTCTGCACGTAGTCTCTATGCATCGCAGGGACATAGTGAAACACGAATCACTATCTAAAGAGTGATCTGGGACAGGTTGTAGCAGATAGTGAGATACTTCGTGCGGTCGTGGTTGAGACGCAAGATCGGGTTTGAGACATCGGTCGATAGTCTCGCGTTGTTCTTTGTACGAGTGAGACAGCCCCGTGAGCGTGAACGAGCATGGAGTATATGTAAGCCATACAGATAGACTTACTTGCTTAATATTAACATCTCAGAGCAACTTCCAGCATTGACAACAATATGAACATCTTCAGGAAATACAGAATCTTCAAGAAGCGCAGGAGCTCGGCAAAATCGAAGGCTGGCGCACTGCTGAATACATGCGATTACAGCGACTTGGTGGCTGGCTTGGCAGCAGAAGAAGAACGACCGAGCAAGAGAAATGCAGAAGCGAAGGGCAAACATTCTATCGAGCTGACTGAGCATGCTCTCTCGCAGACCGTGATAAATGCCCTTGACCGCCCTGATCTGATCGGGTGCCGATGTGGCTGTGACGGTGATGAATTGTACCATCTCACTCCTCCGAGCTCGCCATTACGAGGCAAGCACATTGGATCGATGGACATTTCTGGCTTGAAAAAGAGGGCGCACATGTGCATGAAGTGAGCGAGCTCTGGATGCAGAGACTTCTTTACATTGGGATGAAAGTACTCGTGAGCGAAAGTGGCATGCTGGAAAGAGCAGGCCGCAGCTGTCGACGACAGAAGCTCTGTCTATTAGCATGAGCGGCAGAAGTACAGCTGACAGGCCGAAGCACGGTCTCCATACATCTGCTCGGCAACGGTAGTGCTCATAGCTTCTCAACCAATGTCATTGCGCCTCTTTGCCCTCAGTCATGTTCGCAGGCATGCATGTGACGCCTCTAGGCTTATGCGCTAGTCTCCAGATGCCGTGCAATGTCGCAAGCACGCAATTCATTAACCTCAGTCTCTTCGAAGACCTTGAGCTGCGTGAACAAAAAGCCTTCATAGTCCCATCTGGCACGGTCTGAGCCAGAATATTCCGTGGCGTGGAAGGGGCATTCGAACCAGTGCTCGCGAAGCTGCTCCACGACATCTCCCATTCTGACCCCTTCTGCTCGCTGAACCACGACACGTTCTGGGGGATACCGGATCGCGCTGTCCTTCATGTGGCAGACGAAGTTCAATTCCTCGCAGGGCGGCTGCATGACAAACATTTCCCTCCAAGAAGCTTCAGGGCGATGTATGGCGCATAGGTGGTGTTTACTCGATGGACCGATGACTCCTTCACCTGTCTGCTCCGACCAATGTGGTGAGATTATTCCATTGTGGTGCAGCGTGATGAATGTGGCTGGGTAAATTCCAGCTCGCGGCTTGAAGAAGAAGTTCCGTGTTAGCAGAGGATTGAGTGTTGGCTGCAACGGTTCTGCGTCGATGGCACTGATCCAATCGCCCTTATGGAAGTAAGGCCAAGCTGGCCTCGGATTATCTGACATGGCGTCCCATTTGAAGAACAGGCTGGTCTCATCGCTCTGCGGCTCTGAGAACAAGGCTCGCTGTGCCTTGATTGAAGCTCGAATACTCATAGACCAAGACTTGCAGACCTGTTGTGCTTTCAAAAGGTCACGTAGCGGCAAGAACAGCAGGATCGACTCAAGAAGTTCTGCAGTGTTGAATGTCTTGGTGCAGGCAGCGCTGCCTCTGGTAGTGGAGTATGTACTGCTGGTATCGCTCTCACTGCCGCTGGTGTCGCTACCATTGTCGCTGTCGCCTGCGCCGTCGTCACTGTCGCTGTATACCGACATAGTTGGGTCCCTTTCCATTTGATGTCGAGAAAATGAGGTCTGTGAAAGGGGCAGAAAGGGTCGGTCATTTAGGCGGCAACGCCTGACACGTGAAAGGAAGCTCGTACTGGCGCGTCCCACGTCGCTCCTGCCTTACACCGTGCCAAAGCTGCTGGAAGTCGCGCTGCACGCTCCAACTGCTCATCTGAAATGGCTCTCCCCGCCCTGATGTGTGACAAGAATGCGCAACTACTTCAATCAGACTCGCCTTCATCTTCACTTTCCTCGCCCTTCTTTTTCTTCTTCGGCGTCTTCTCCTTCCTCCCGAAAGACAGCTTACTCTGCTTCTTGCTATCCTTTTCCTTCTTCTTGTCAACCTGCTCCATCAACCTCTTCCTCTCCGGCTCTCCCTGCCTTTGCAACTTCTTCTCCAACTCGAGAAAGTCCTCGCCCTCAACGTCCATTCCCACAAGGTCCTCCAACATCTTGATCTCTCTCGCCCAGATCGCTTTGTCTTCTTTGTCCTTGCCCTTCTCATCCTTCACAATATTTCCGTCGTCATCTCTCACGTCAATCGGTGTCTCCAGCACAAGCGGAAGTCCCTGGAAGCGCTGGTCGTTGACCAGATTGTGGAAAGCTCGCAGGCCAAGGAAGCCTGTTCCGATGTTTGCATGTAAGTCTCGATGGGAGTCGAACGGTGCTTTGCTATCATTGATGTGCATGGCTCGTAGGTACTTGAATCCGACAGTCGTATCGAAGTCCTCGAAGGTCTTTTTGAAAGCTTCTGGTGTTCTCAAGTCATATCCACCTGCGAACGCATGACACGTATCGATGCATACGCCTATTCTGTCCTTGTTGTCGACTTTGGCGACGATGTCTCGAAGATCTTCAAAAGTGCTTCCGAGGACATTCCCTCCAGCCGCCATGTTTTCCAGTAAGGTGACGACTATTGATGTCTCGGCGTGAGCACGATTGATGTTCTTGGCCAGCTGAGCGATAGCTTTCGGGCGGTCGTTGCACTGATTGTTGCCTGGATGGATGTTGTACAGCTTGATTCCTAGCCTTTCACATCGTTTGAGATCGTCCAGGTAGGAGTCGTAAGCTTGGTCGATTCGAGCCTGCTCTGTATGCGCGAGATTGACCAGATACGATCCATGAGGTACCACATGATCTCCCTGCTCGTACTTGTGCTCCTTGCAGTTGGCATGGAAAGCAGTGCAGTGGTCATCAATCAGGTCTGGATTGGCCCATTTCCGCTGCGATTTCAAGAACAAGGCGAATGCGTTGGCGCCGATGTGGACGCTGTTCATGATGGCATTGTGAACTCCTATCTACATTTAGCATGTGCATAGTGACTCTGAATATACAAGACTGACCTCCTGAAGCACTGACATGCGCGCCAATGAACAGCTTGTGTCCTACGGTACGTGTAGCCAGAGGATTCATGATCAATTCCGCCTCCTTGTCTGCCTTGCTCTGGCGCTTCTTCTTCACAGTCTTCACGTCTCCGTCCTCTCCGTCGTCTTCTGCCTTTGCCTCCTTCTTCACAGCTTTCCGCTTACCCTTTGACTTTGAAGTCTCGTCTGCGCCGGCGTTCGCACCTGTCTCTGGTTCTTGTGCTACTTCAGCCTCGACTTTGACCTTCGTCGCTCGCTCTCTCATAGCCTTCTTCTTCTTCGGCGTATCCTCCTTGTCTTTTTCTCCACCTTCGACCACTTCCTTCTTGACCTTTCGCTTCTTTCCAGGAGACGAACCATTCACAGCTACCTTCGTCGTCACAGGCTTCGCATCTGCCAAATCCTCTGGAGGCGGCGTAAGCTCTGAGTCTTCTCGTTTCAGCTGCATTACAGCTTTGCGCTTCGGCGGCATTGTGCAATGTGCATGTCAATGGAAGTGAAATGACACTCGAGCATGACGCGTGAAAGTCGCGTCGCGGAACGCCAAGAAACCTTCACGTCTTCGGCTTCACGAGATGAGTCGAAGCTGCGGACCGCATATCTACATTGCACAGGAAAACAAATTTCCGCCGGTGATCATGAACTTCTCCTCAAGCAAGAAGCCCGATACTGCAAGCGATCATGGATGAAGAACTACTAAAACCGCCCATCATAACAATATGGACGGGAAGACTACAACTTCAGACCGTTACAATGGATGCACTAGATGATATAATGTCTTTCATAACCCGCATGGATGTGATGAAATGGACGTGAGTCTCTCAGAAACCACACTCTTCATGACACTCGCTAAGTCCTTTCACAGCTCCGTAGGCCCTGTCTCCTCCAAACAACAGGGAGAAAAATGGCTCTCAGCTCGCTGTCTCGGACCCGAAGCTTTCAACTTCGCTGTCCGCGAACGAGACCTCTCGTCCACAGCCTCATCCTCATCATCATCAGTCTCCTCTCCATCAAGCAATGAGGCAGTCAAACCCCGTATCATCGGCCTCTTCGGCTCCTTCCACTGGCCCAGCTGCGGGTACATGCTGCACCCAGATTACTACAACAAGGGCTACGCAACCGAAGGCATGAAAGCTTTCATTCCCGCATACTTCGAACGCGTGCCTCCAGCTTCTGAGGGCGGGACAGGCCATGATGTGATTGATGCGTACGTCGATGTTGAGAATGTGGGGAGTATGCGGGTTTTGGAGAAATGTGGGTTTGCCAGGTGTGAGTTGTTGGAGAGGGAGTTTGAGAGTCCGGTTCTGGGGCTGAGGGATACGGTTGTGTATAGGATGGCGAGGCCAGGAAAGACACTGGCGGAGTTGGGGTTTGGGGAAGAGGGGGAGGGCGAGGAGGCGCCGGTGCCGCCGGTGCAGTAATCTACCCATAGTGGTGCTACATGATATACAGCACTAGACCACTGCTCAATCATCCCAACGTACCCATCGCCACACTGCAAGGCCGCCACCAGCAACCCCTACAGCACTGATCGCTAAAACAGTCCCATCTGCGAGAAATGATCAGCTACTACACAATCACCACAGTCAGCAGATCGCTCAAGCAAACCTTGCATGTATAGCACGATGTCGTTCTACCATGGCTGTTGCAGGTACCACTCACAGTCATATTTGCCGGGTTCTCTGTCGCTTTTTGCAGTAGCGTGGTTGACTGGTGATATTCTGACGCCTTCGTGGGAACGTTGGCCGTCTTGGTTGTTGTCGAGAGTTTTGTTGACTTTTGCGCGCTTATGTTGACGCTGATTCGGACTGTCAGAAGCAGAGATACGGGAGTGTCGCCTCTCTGGCTGGCGTGGAGCTTGCTCGGTGGCATTCGGGTGTGACTTGCCTTGTGCTTCAGAGTTGCGCTTCGACGACACTCTTCGTTCTCGGAGCTGCGAAACTGCGGCTTGTGGAGAGCTCTCCCGCTGCTTACCCCTCGTGCGATTGTCGTTTTGCTCAGTCTTGAGCTGCGCGATCGCAGTGGACAACTCTGTAGTCTGTCCCGCAATCTGAGTGACCTGTCCTCGTAGCTGTTCCATAGCATCGCTTAGCGCGGCCGACTGGAGTTCATGGTCCTGCTTCAGCTTATCCACCTGTTCCTGAATCTGAGCCGATCGACCGCTCTCATCGCTTAGAGCTCCCTTCACATCATCGACATCAGCACGCATATACTGCAGCTCATCACTCTTCTTGGTCAGCTTGAGCGCAAGCTCAGCTCTCAGATGCTGCAAGTCAGCCTTCCAAGCCGCTTCTTTCTCTTCAGCTTGATGAGCTTCGCGCTCTTCTTGTTGGATCCGCAGAGCATAGTACTGAGCTTGAAACAAGTCGCGTTCTTCTTGGATCTGAGCTTGACCTTCGAGGAAGGCTTTTTTCATGTCGGCTAGCTCCAAACGTTGAGTATTAATGCTTGAGAGCAGTGCGTCTATGCCGCTTGGGTATTGCGTGGGGCCATGGTGATTAGGAGACCTAGTCGACTCTACGGACGAGCTCGTGTCACGTTGCGCTGACACAGGCTCTGCCTCATCAATACTCGCGCTGCCGGACGAGTGACTGTTAGAAGGCAGAGGCATCTTGCCGGGGTCCTTCTGTTCAACGACGACCCAATTCTGGTCTCCATTCGCCGAGGCCTTCTCCGACGGACCTTTGCTTGATGGGCCAAAGAGCGAGTACATTCTGTCAGCGCAGGCGATTAATTGTGATGGCTTAGCATCAAAGGGAAACGCGCATGATGAGAGGATATAATGTGAACGGAAAGCTGAAGAAGCACTTAGTGAAGACTGCAGACTTTTAGCAATAGCACACACTCGTCGACAGTCTCATCGTAGTCAATGACGCCCAACGAAGAAAGCAGCCGTGAATATCAAGACAAATTCAACTTGGCATGTGGCCTGTAGCCCTGCGTTCCGGCTTCACACCCGTGCACTGCACATTTGGGGCCATTGTCCATTGCATACCGCTTGCATGCCTCGCATCTCTCATCCGCATACAGGTTGGCTGTCTCGATGACACTGCCAAAAGGCAAAGTCGTCAAGAACACCGGGCTCACCAAACTTGCTGACTCCAAATCTGTATCGCAGCGAAGGTGCTTAGGCCGCGGCTCGGACAGATGCGGGTCTTGAAGTGGAATGAGTGGCAAATGTGCCGTGTCCGCAGAAATACTGCGTACGGAGACGAAGGGGTGCTGCGCCGGTCCAGTTGAGAGTGGTCCCCTGGAAGACGAGTCTGTGCGAGCAAAGTGGGTTACAAGCACTTTCCCTTCACCCATGGACGGAATCGGCTCGTTGCTGTAAAATGAGTCTCTTCTCTTATCGAGTGCGGGTGCTGTCGTTCGGCGCGGCGGCGGTGGCTGGAGTACGCTATCTTCATGAGGTGGTGCTGCTATGCTCGCACTCTTGCGAATTGGGATCATGGCTGGCGGAATGGAATCAAAATCGGCTTTTCGCCGGTCCTCAACGCTTTTCGTGAGAGAATCGCGTTGATCTGTATGCCGTTTGTAAAGTGCTGGGTGAGTTGCCGCCAAGCTTGGCATGGGCGGTGGTCGTGACGACATGCTTTCGATTGATGACTTTTGAGGTCGTGATACTTTGGTTTTTGTATGTTTGTGATGTCTTTGTGTTGGATTGGATGCTAGTAGAGCTGTTTGATCATGTTGCATTTGCAAAAGTGCGTACTGCAAGCACCCGTGGTGAGACATGCATGCTAGCGGGGCAACGACACGCACTTACTTCGAGCAAGTCACATTCGGACATCTCACATCGTGATCTCCTCATTCTGTCAAGGTCGTCAAGGTTCTGGAAGAACGGCAACGGCACTTCTTCAGCGCAGGTAGGAAGCGCCACCAGTGAGGCAGGATCGATTGGATCTGCCAGCCACTGCGACTTGTACAGAGCTGGCGATCTTGGCGCCGGGGTTGAGAGCTTGTGCCGATACACTCGAGGCCTGAGGACTGGCAATGAAATGCCTTGTCGAGGGCAAGAAGCTGGCTCGAGACGTCCTCGACCGGGCATAGTTGGTCCAGAGATATTGACAACCATCTCTGATGTGCACTCGAGTATGAGAGTGACTGCCACCCGAACCTGTTCGAGGTACTGCAATGAGACGGTGTGGCACCGAGTGGTCCAGGGAGGAGGTGGAGGAAGGGGGAGCAGATGGTGGGGTGTGCTCAGAACCCCATATATGTGAGCTTGCATGAGCAAGACGCACAGACCACCTGCATCCTGCCAATGCTCAACTTGCAAAGTTGCGGCACAGTATTTGGGCATGCAAGTCCTGACCCGGCCGCCTTCGGTGCATCCGTCTTGCGCCCAAGTCCAGAGGCTCTCCAGACCAGAATTCCTTGGCATCGTTCAACTCGCCTTATCGTGATTCGTTGTCGTTGCTCAGAGAAGATCAAAGTCGTCAAGCTTGTCCCGGTACTTCATGATGTTCCTCTTGATCTTCGAGGAGTCCACCCATGTCACGAAGTCTTCCATATTCCTGTCGATGGTCAGTCCTGCACCTCATCTCGGCGTCCTCAGCCACATACCTCGACACCAGAAACGCTGAATCAGTGATAACCTCGGTTCCGACTCTAACCTGTGACATCTGTTAGCACCTGTCCTTCGCGCCTGCTGAGTCTCTGATTGCGCCAACTCACGTGTCCCTGCTCGATGAACTTGTTCGCCGCACTGACAGTTTCTGCCTAGTTGAAGTTTCAGCACAAGTTCGCAACACGATCCCAACTTGTCCTTACCATGCGCAGTCTCGTCATTACAACACCCAGCCGTCTTCTGCAGAATGCTGACACGGTGATTTTCTTCTCCACGTCCGAGAGTTTGCCGGTTCCAGCGCCGCCAACTCCCAGAAGGCCCATGTCGTGCAGCTTCTCCAGCAGCAAATCTTCCTGCTTCCTTCTGAAGGGCGACTCAGGCGGCAAGAGCGATATTCGGTGTGCGAGGTGTCTCAGCTTGCCACATAGTCGGTTGTAGCTGGCGTAGTCGGATGGCTGAGTGACAGAATATCGGCGGATGATTTCTGCCTGGCGGTGATTGTCGTCGGACTTGTAGTTGATGAAGTCGACTTTGCGGAGCAGCTTCTGCTCGTGATGCTTTAGTTTGCGCACCATGATCGCGACCGTGTCGTCGTGAGATGTCGAGGTTATCGCAAGAAGAAGTCCATCCTTCGAAGTCGTGAAGATTCGAGGATGAATGCGACCAGGCTCGGACGAAGACCCACTTGGTCCGAAACCGGATTGCCTGAGTCAACTCTTCCTCTTCTTCTATCAGAATTTGGGAGCCCACGTCACAACCCAACATCACCTCGTTTTGTGCTTTGGAACGTCGTGTCGCAGTATGCCTGTTGTTCACATGCTTGACTATGCGGCCGGAAATATCCGGTCGCTAGTCAATGCCATCGAAAAGCTCGGCTGGCAAGTCGAATGGATCAGAGATCCCAAAGATATCGAAAAGGCCGAGGTGTGTTTCTATGCTAGTGATAAAGCGACGGCAGTAGCTGATAGCTGACAGGCGGTGGAATGATGTAGAAACTCATCTTGCCTGGTGTTGGTCACTTCGGCCATTGCCTGACCCAATTCTCCAACGCTGGGTACAGAGAACCCGTGCGAGCCCATATTCAAGCTGGCAAGCCATTTATGGGCATCTGTGTCGGTCTACAAGCCCTATTCCAAGGATCTGTAGAGAATGACAAAGTGGCCGGACTCGGCATAATCAATGGACGACTGGAACGCTTCGACGATAGCGACAAGAGTGTTCCACAAATTGGCTGGAACTCTGCCAACACATCTGCCAGTGACCAAAGCATCTATGGTATGCGACCCGATAGCAAGTACTACTACGTCCACTCTTATGCAGTCCCGTACCGGGAAGGACAGTTCGAGAAAGACGGCTGGACTGTTGCCAAGGCTCGTTATGGCAACGAGGAATTCGTTGGTGCGATCGCCAGGGACAATGTTCTCGCTACTCAATTCCACCCTGAGAAGAGTGGTGCAGCTGGTCTGCGCGTCCTCAAGGCTTTTCTCGAGGGGACTAAGTCGGCGCCGCTTCCCAAAGAGCTAGCTTCAACCAAAGAAGGGCTCACGCGGCGTATCATCGCATGTCTCGACGTTCGCAGCAATGATCAAGGAGATCTTGTCGTCACAAAAGGCGACCAATACGATGTTCGCGAGAAGTCAGGCGAGAATGCTGTCAGGAATCTCGGCAAGCCAGTTGAGAAAGCACAGCAGTACTACGAGCAAGGTGCCGACGAGGTCACCTTCCTGAACATCACATCTTTCCGCGACACGCCACTGAAAGACCTTCCCATGCTGGAGGTCCTTCGTCAAACCTCAGCAACAGTATTCGTACCTCTCACCATCGGCGGCGGCATCCGCGACACCACCGACCCAGAAACCGGCCGCGTCGCCCCCGCCCTCGAGGTCGCAACCCTCTACTTCCAAAGCGGCGCCGACAAAGTATCCATCGGCTCCGACGCCGTCACCGCCGCCGAAGAATACCACGCCAACAACAAACACCTCTCCGGCAGAACCGCCATCGAAACCATCAGCGAAGCCTACGGCGCCCAAGCCGTCGTCGTCTCCGTCGACCCCAAACGCATCTACATCTCCGACCCCAGCACAACAACCCACAACCTCATCTCCACCGCTTTCCCCGGCCCCAACGGCGAGAAACACTGCTACTACGCCTGCACCATCAAAGGCGGCCGCGAAACCCGCGACTTCGATGTGATCCAACTCGTCACCGCCGTAGAAGCCATGGGCGCAGGCGAAATCTTACTCAACTGCATCGACAAAGACGGCACGAACTCTGGCTTCGATCTCGAACTTATCAGGAGCGTCAAAGCCGCTGTGAAAATCCCGGTCATTGCGAGCTCGGGCGCGGGTAATGCAGCGCACTTTCAAGAAGTCTTTGAGAAAACGAATGTTGATGCGGCGCTTGGGGCGGGGATGTTTCATAGGGGTGAGTGGACTGTCAAGCAGGTCAAGGAGGAGTTGGGGAAGACGGGGTTGATGGTGAGGAGGTTTGAGGAGGACATATAGATTCTTGGTTAGAAGTTGAATGTACAAAGGCATTTATGCTCGCATGGCGTATGCTATTGTTGGTGTTTTTTGTTTATACTTTTACAGGTCTTGGCCGACTTTCAGGCGCTATCCTCGTCTTGCCATCACTTCTGCTTGGATTCTGTCCTGTTGATATCGGAGCCCTCGCTGGCATCGGTCGAGCTGCACCGGTGGACGAAGTAGACTTGACCGGCGTGCTACCCAATGTCGGCGCTGCTTTCACAGGCTGTGGTCTGCTCGCAGAAGACACTTTGATCTTCCCATCTGCAGTTCGCTCACTCTGTCCCGTAGAGATCGCCGGCCGCGGCGCAGTCTTTGCTGCTGGAGCTGTGGTCCTTGTCGGAGCTGTCTTACTAGGCGGTGGCTTGGTCGTCGATGCTGCGACAGCAGGTATCGGCTTCTTCGAAGGTAGTGCGCGATTCATAGGGGCAGGCGGCTTCGAAGGCACGCCTGCTGCTGGAAGTGCTTTTGGTGTGTTGATTGATGGCAAAGTCTTCTTTACCGCTCCAGTCGCAGGCGTTACGGCTTTCGCAGTCCCATTCGCAGTCCTCTTCACCGCACTAGTTGGTTGTACTGCTGTCTTTTTGGCTGTCGATGCGCCAACTGGTCCGTCCGCGGCCATGGAGTTCTTGACAGCTTCTCCGTAGCCATTGATGTAGTTTCCTACTCCGGATACGGTACCTGCGATGCCTAGAGTCAGACTATCAGTAGACCGCTAGAACAGGGGAGACACGGACCATTTGCGCTTTGCCCTATCGAACGGCCTGAGTTCTCAATCAAACTTCCAACGCCGCCAACAGCATTGCCGGCGAGGTTTCCACCGGCTTGTATGCCAGTGGCTGCATAGCCGGCTAGTCTGTCAGTCACCCAATTCTTTGCCCACTCCATATTTCGTGGAAAGTTGTTGATGCTGTGATAGATGTAGATTCTTGCTAGTCAATACTTGACAGAGGGCTAATAGAGACAATGTCTAGGAAGCAGGAAGCCGTCTTCGCCACAGTCTAGCATCATGCCTTGCCAACTCCATCGTTCGATCCAGACCCTGATCGTTGTTGTCGATCGAGTGTGCCATAGTGTAACATGCAGTCAGGTTTCACGCAACTTCTTGCATGGAGATGACGTCGGCTCGTGTGGATATGCGAATGCATGTGGAACGCACAGCCACAGCTGTCCCTCCATGAATCCCTGCACGGTGTGCTCTCCGCTTCCGCCAATGGCAAGTCTTGGAGCGCTTGCAATGGCCGAGATATGAAACGTTCGGGAACGCTGCACTCCATACTCGAAGTCGCTTGAGAGACTTCACATTTCGTTAAATGCAAATCAGTATGCACTATCGTAGAGGTTCACCGACATGTTTGACAGTCTATCGTACATTGCTCCTGGGCTGTTGACACTTCAACGCGGACACAAGATCATGGTAGCCCATTGCCATTGACATATTTCTGCACACCGATCGGTCTATGCCTTTTCGTGGCCGCTTGCTTCTTCATCGCTGCCGCGATAGCAGCATTCGACGTCGATGGTGTTTTAGTCGCCCCGTGGATAGAGGCCGCTTTCTTTGGAGCTTGAGTGGTCACGCCCGGCTTTGGCACTGCATCAGCGATGGATGTCGCCTTCAGCGAAGGAGAGCTTCCTCTATTGGTAAGTCCGTTGGGCAATTTAGCTTTCCCACCTACGCATTTTGTTGTATTCAAGGCAGACCTTCTGGGTGCCCCGACCGTCGTCTGACCTGGCAGAACTACGCCGTTGGTCTTTGCTCTTTGTGAAGCAAGGTTCTTCAGCTGAGCACCTGCAGCATGTACGGCCAAGGTCGTGACTGGTCGGGTGATCGTGCTCTGCATGTTTGCCAATGGTGCGTCCTGCCTGAGGGTGTCACTAGGTTTCGCTGCTTGCGGATGTGTGGTGGTACTTTGGGCTACACTCTGCGCCGTCTTCTGTTGCTGTTGCGGCAGGGCTTTGTCGGCTGCCGGAGCTCCTGCTACTCTCCTGGCCATGTCTGGAGGCGCTGCTTGCTTTAAAGTCTGGGTCATCTCAGCTTGAGTCTTTGGGGGAGCCTTCAGCAATCGATCGAGCACAGCATTTGGCAGTGGGTTCTTCTTGTTGGCTGCGAGTAATGCTTTCCGAATAGCTTCTTGCTGAGCCAGACCTCTTGGAGCCTTGCCGATGTTCAGCAAGTTGTACTGTTGCGACTGTGCCACTTTTCGCATCATTTCGTCGAAGTTGAGAGGATCCGTCATATCTATACTCGACATCGCGCCTGCTGCAGTTGTGATCGGTCCAAAAATGCTCAGAAACTCGTCCCATCCACCACCTTTCACTGATGTCGAGATTGACTTCGCTGGATTTGGCTTGCGCTTGCCCTCGACCGCAAGCATAGCCTTGACCGGGTCCTCTGCAGGGAAGTTACCAAACTTGTAATAGTAGTCGAGCATATAGTCCTTCTCTCGCCACCGATTGATCAGCCAGCGTGAGAATGCCTCATCATCTTGGTATGGAATGTCTGCGATCTTGAATCGGCGGAAATACATGTTTACCGATTTTGGAGGTCGGCCTTCAAATAGTGAAGATTTCAAGGTGTAGATGTCTTGACCATACATGCCCTTCGGCACGCCTTCATATGCTATCGTGCAGTCGTAAAGCCAATTTGTGGACCCGCGAAGCTGCTGTAAGCAGAACTGTAGTCCAGTAGCTCGCGGTAATAACTGATGCTTCATGTCCGGCACGCCAGTCTTTTCAGCCCATTTCGCTGATTTTTGTCTGGTAACATCCGATAGATTGGTGCCCTCCGGAAAGATCAAAAGCCACATTGGATCATTGGGATTCTTCAGATGATCAAGATGTTGTTTGAACTTGTATCGATCCTGCTCCCATTTTCTGCTCAGGAAGATGAAATTGTAGAACTGCATACCCCAGCCGATGATGGGGACATGCTTCAAGCTTTCCTTCAGGATGATATAAATACGACCATGCATTTTGTTCGTGTATGCGATCCACCAGAGATAGAGCCAGTCCGTGTAGAGCTGATGATTGCCCATCAGAATGAGCCGATGTGGGAAGTTGCACTTCAGAGTTCCGTCGTCCATCTGAAAGAGCTGGCCTTTCATGCTATCATCCCCGCTGACTCGCACCACTGTTGGAGCCCACCACTGAGTGATGGTCGTCATGAGCACGGCAAAAGACTCTTTAGTCCAGGCCATGTATGCTTCATAGAATTTGGCATCGATCAGCTTCAAAGGAGCCCCGATGAATTGCGAAGCTGATATTGCCATGATGCCCGACATGAATGTTGAGGCTGCTGAAAAGGCACGTTCTGCTTGGCCCATACTGCCATGTCGAAAGGGATTCGGGTTTGCCTTCCCAGCGGACTGGAGACTCATGCCAGCTTGAGTGACTGCTTTGCCTGTTGTTTTCGACATGATCGAAAGTCGCGCACGTCTTACACGCGTATCTGTCATGGAAGACTTTGACTTACCGTGAAGAACAATACCTGCACATACCGGGCAGCAGTGCAGCCTGTGTGAAGTCGGCGCCTTTGCCACGCCACAGTCGCTCTAAGCGATCATGTTGTGTAATCTCCATGCAGAATCACAACACTTCAGCCACAGGTCGTGATCATCTGGATTGTGGTGGACTTGCATCCCTGTTTTATGTACCGGTTTTTGTGTCCAGAGCAGCTCCGCTGTGACGTAAATCTAGAGTGGCGTTGTGAAGCAATGCTGGCATACCAGCCGCTTTTGTGCCAGACCAGATTGATGATCGATATGTGCTACTCCGTTGGTGCATTACATCTGGAGAAGTCGCGTGCCTAGATTCATTGTCACCATCTTTGTTGCTATTCATACCAAGCTCAACACAGCCAGACTTCGAGAAGAACGAAACAAACTGCGACTATGGCCACCGCAGTGCATACTACGACGACACACGTGAGCGGCGTGCCTCGAAAGCCGTCAGCTCCTCGAGCTCCAGTGAAGAAGGCATCGACAGCGACCGCGGCCAAACGAGCGCCAAACGGAGTCGCTCACAAGCCCGCCGCACAGAACAAGGCCGCATCAGTGGCAGGCGACAACCCAGCGAGCGGTGGTGGCGTGACTTCAGCGTATGCCATCATGGCCAGCAGAATTGCGAATCGTGTCGCAGAAATGGCAGAGAGCATAACATTTGTCGAGCGGTAAGTGTGTATCGCACGAGATCCAATTCCATTAGTTAGTTAGCGCGTGTATTAGAGTTCATGACTAATAATCGCTCTTTCCTCGACCAGGCCCAAACCCTCCGAAGCAGAGCCGCCATCACAGTCACTCGAGCAGCAGAAGAGGAAACCACGGAAGCTGGAGATGCGTTTGAACAACGGGGCAGCGGACTCAGTTGCCTTCTCTGCCCCTTTCCTTGACAATACGCTGCAAAAGATGTTGCAGTTGCAGAACAGAATGCTGAAGACGACCGCAGAGTTGTCCAAGAGCGAGGGAGTTGATGAGAAGATGGTGAAAGAGCACGCGGCACAAAGTGCAGAGCTAAGCAGAATCATCGCTCTTATCTGTGCTGAGAAGGCGAGGCAAGGCGCGTAGATTGTGAGGCGTTCGACACGAGTCTTGTGGCGTTTGGGAGGAAAGGACACGACACGACAGGACTATGACTATAATCAGGATATCATTGACACAGCGGAAAGCCTCGAGCACAACTTGAATGCAACCCGTCCCGTCAAAAATCTTCTTGCAGCACAGGATGACCGATGGCGGCTGCAAGAGATCGTTAAGGCCGCTATACCAGGCGTCTGAACTTGGTGTTGTGCGAGGCATGCTTGAGAACCAGCGGCTGAGCGCACGTCTCAGCGCAGTCGCCGACTGAAGCTCGTGAATGCTGACCGCAGTCCGAGGTGCAGGATCTATCGCTCGTCGCCGTCCGACTGAACCGGGGCGGCGCCCGCAGTCACTGGCTAACGGCGTTTTCATGCACGCCGTCACCCGGCAGCTTGACGACGCAACATAAAGCCTGTCAATCACGAAATGGTTCGCGCAAAGTGAAGATTAGCTCGAGAATTCGACATCACTCCAGAAGCTGATTCATCTAGCAGCCCGCAAGTCTCGCAATGACCTTTGCCAGCCTCTCTCCAACAGGTTTTCTGATCTCGAACTATCAGAGAGTGGACCTTAGATGTTCGCAGCATACAGCATATCATCGGGCCCATAGATCTGATCGCTGTTGCACAGTCCGGCGTGCGGCTGTACCACTTGCTGGCAAATGTGCTTGTCCACCATCCTTGCGGTTGTGGGCAGATGGCGCAGCACTGTCGAGAGACATCGCCTTGGTGTTTATATTCGTGCCTCAAGCCTGCAGACCTCGACATACCTACTTCGCCAAGCATCTCAGATTCCAGCCTCAGAGCCAATGCTCGGTAATATGATGGCCTGTTCGTGAAGCACAGTGATTGAGCAACACTGGCTACGCATCTGTTCACACGATTGCCAACGAGCAGGATACCTAGAGCCACGCCTGCCAGATACGCACGGATGAGGCATATTCGATCCTGGTCGTCCTCCATTCCCGAGACATCCAAGACGCCAGAAGGTCTCAGAAGGCGGCCCGTTCTTCTTTATGCCACTTCCATCAGCCCCATCCAGCTAGTTGCGACATCTAACGACATGCAAACAGTCCCTGTGTGATACCGGACTAATCGCTGCGTTCAGTACGCTCGGCAACCGTGGTAGCTTTCCTGCATTGACCTCCGGAACTTCGTGCTTGCTTACGACTTCCTGGGACTGATAGAAACAACAGAGCATATGCCTTCAATATCCGCTGTGGCGACAGCAACGGCAATGTGGTCGAGATATACTAGCAGGAATATACAGGTTTCGCAAGCTCGCAGCATGCAGCACATTGTGCTTTTCTGTGATCAACAAGATAGATCTACAGAATACCTTCCTCAGAGTACTCGACGGAGATGGACAGCAAGCACGACACCCTGGAGCGAACATTGAGCATACGAGAGCAGCCAAGCAGTTTCACTCTTGCGTCGACTCTGCATTGGACACCGAAGTCCCGCACGCCTGCTTCAATCCTTTCGAAGCGAACGTTGACCGATGACACGGAAATCGCAATTCCCCAAGATGTGGAGGATCTACTGCATGTGAAACAGCTCGATGTCGATGCACGTGGCGTTGTGCACTGGCGAGAAGACAGCATTACCCACCCTCGATGTTGGCCAGTTTGGAGGAAAGGTTATGACTCCGCTGTCATCTGTCTGCTAGAGTTCTTCACCACTCTAATCAGTAACACTGGTTCATCAGTGGCCAGATATGCCAGCGATGATATTGGCATCAGCAACGAGTTGGCTATCTTCTGTTTCGTCACACTGTATCTGTTTGGACTAGCCATAGGAGGTCTTCTCTTCCCACCAATTGCAGAGTCCTTCGGAGGGAGGACAATCTACCTGTTCGGCGCTGCTGGCTTCAGTATCTCATGTCTGATAGTGGGAGCCTCCCCAACGCTACCTGCTGTCATCGTAGGAAGATTCTTCTCGGGCTTCTTCAGTGCGATGCCTACTGTTGTAGCAGTCGGCAGCATCGAGAATATGTGGGATGCCAAGGGCAGGATCTGGGTCATACAGATATGGGTCATGATGGCCATCTTTGCACTTGCTCTTGGACCTCCTGTGGCGACCTATGTTAGCGAATCGAGTGCCGGCTGGTGAGTATACTGTGATACACTAGGTGAGATCATCTCTGACATTGTCACGCTAGGCAATGGGTGTACTATGGCGCCGCTATTGGGAACACCTTGATCGTTTTCATGTGCATTTACATGCAAGAGTCTCGGCCAGCCCTTGTCCTCCGACACCAGGTTCGTCTAATCGAAAAAGCGACAAATTTCAAGGGCCTGTCGCTAGACGATGAACTGCGAGTCCCTACAGTGCGCGAGTTCATACAGAATAACCTGATTCTGCCGCAAGTATTACCTTTTCCAACCCCAGTATCGCGCTTACTGACGTACCCACCAGCCTTCAACTGTGGTTCACGGAGCCCCTGGTCTTTCTTGTAGCCCTCATGGCGGCTGTCTCCTTCGGATTCATCTACCTCTTCGCCGAAGCCCTACACGTCGTCTACCATACCAACTTCGGCCTGTCTCAGAAAGAATCCTCCCTCACCTTCCTTGCCATCGGTGTAGGAGTCTGTCTTACCTGGATACCTCGCCTCTACGACGTGCACCTCTACAACATGGAACGCAAAACAGGCCATGCTGTTGAGCCAGAGAAGAAGTTGTTGGGCTACTACATTGCCGCACCAGTCTTGGCTGCTGGACTCTGGTGGTTTGCCCTTACCGTTCCGCCTCTTACCGACAACATCACGATCTGGGCATCTATTCTCTCACTTGTGCTAGTAGGCTACGGCATCGTTGAGTTTGATAGCGTATTATGCGCCTACCTCACAGATACTTACACTTCCTATGCCGGGTCAGCGAACGCCCCTGTTGCTTTCTTGCGAGCTGTCTTGTCGGGTGTATTCCCTCTCTTCGCGCCAAAGAAGTTTGAGAATCTGGGGGCGAACAACGCAGTGTTTGTCCTGGCGGGAATTGCCACTGGTTTCTGTGGGATAGCACTGGGATTCAGATTCTATGCCAAAGGGATCCGGGAGAGAAGTCCTTTCGCGCAGAAGACGAGTGTTGTTGTCGGCAAGATGGAGGTCAAAGTACACAGAAAAATTGTCGTCACGGAAGAAGTATGAAGTTATGCTGTACATGAGATGTTTTTGGACGATCAAAAGTTGGCGTTTGTGTTGCATTTTCGGGCGAAGCATAAGATTAAAGAGCGGCATTAGCATTGGCATGACTTTACTGAATGATGAGAAGCATGAGCACAATTGGGTCCCATGGAGAAAGACGACATCCTACCATACTGCATACATTTCCTTGCGAGGTGACTGAGTGGTGGTATGCTTGAGCATGGAGGTCGGCTACGTTCAGGCTACTGCGAGATAGGACGAGACTCAAGGACCGCTTGTAATGAGCATTTGCCTGCTCTAGCTTTTGCTCATGCCATCTGGAGAGTGTGGTAACTTGAACAGGTCTGGAACGCGCCATCAGGCGAAGCAAAGGCACGTGCGGCGGGCTCGCCCGTCCGAACCCAGTCGCTTGGCGATCACGTTGAAGAGTGCCTTCTCGTTCAGCAGCCACAAGCAAAGCAACAAGTTGCCATTAACATGCACACTTTTCTTCGTACCCTGCCATGTTTTGTCAAAAATGTCAGCACTAGCTTGCGGTATGTTTTGCGCAATGCTGTCCAGAGAAGTACCGACATTAAGCACGCTTGGATGTCTCGCACGAGGCCAATGGCAGTGGCTGGACCACTCTCGCCGAGAACACGCAAGCTTCTGGGGCAGAACTACGTATCGTTGATAGATCGGTGTCGCAGGACAGAACGCCTTCGACGATGACTTTTCGTGGCCGGGAAGCAGTCTAACATGATGAAGCCACTGCAGCGTAAGCCACTTCTCGAGGATGTATCCTCACTGTCTCTTTTATCACTTCGACCTGCCTTTTCGATAGTAAGGGTGACGCTTGTTCCGGCGAATCGGTTCTGTTGCAAGCATGTATCAGCGGTTTTCTGGGTTTGTCTTTACTGCAGCGATCATTACTGGGCTTCTTGTCGTCTCCTTCTATGCGACTGAATCTGACATTTTGCGCCGGATTCATCTGCCCTCCTGGACTGCTCTTACGAAGCATGAGCCTGCTCCAAGCACGTCTCAAGAGATTGTTCTGAGCACTACGAGACACATCGATGCTCACAAAGGGAACCACAGCTCATCCGCAGATGCAACACGACCTGCCAGTTCTATCACGACCCACCTTGGCCTACCTCCTCACCACGAGCAATCAATTCAAAGTGTCACCAGCAGTCCCAAGGCGGTCTTAGTAATATCGACAATAGAAGAAAGCGACAACAGCTGGATCAATGACGAACTTGGAGAACTCCTTCGACCAGATGGCGACTTCTCAGCCAAGATATACGTCAACAACAACCTCACGGCCCCCCTACATACCCCAGCCAATAAAGGCCACGAAGCAATGACATATCTGACCTACATAATCGAGAACTACCACGAGCTCCCGCCTGTGTCAGCTTTCCTCCACGACCATCCTGAAGCATGGCACAACAACATCCTACTAGACATGAGCACATCAGAGATGATTGGCAACCTCCGATTAGACAAAGTTGAACAGGACGGCTACTTCAATCTCAGGTGTCACTGGAATCCTGGTTGCCCTGAGCATCTATACCCGTTCGCTACAGAGTATGACGCGTACAAATCAGAAGAGTTACTTATCAAAACGGCCTGGATGCAAGTCTTCGAGGTTGAGGAAGAACAAGTACCAAAAGTGTTGGGCCAAGCTTGTTGCTCCCAATTCGCCGTGACAGCCGATCGAATCCGTTCTCTGCCATTGGAGAAATACGTGCACTTCCGGAACTGGCTGCTCGAGAGCAAATTGACAGACTATGTCAGCGGGAGGGTATTCGAATATTTCTGGCAATACATGCTGAACGGGACGCCTGTTTTCTGCCCTGATCCCAGGATATGCTATTGTGAGGGATACGGCATCTGCTTCGAGAAGCCAGAAGACTATGATAGTTGGTTCGAACTGGGAAAGCAACTGCGAAGACTGGAGGATCAATTAAAGTCATGGAATCTTTGGCAGGATGACAAGAATGTTGAGAAGCGACAAGAGTTCTCCGAGGGCATAGAGACAGGCGATCTTGACTTAGGAGAGCCGAAGGTGGGCCCGCAAGCTCACGAAGCAAAGGCAGAGGAGTGGATGAAGCTAGGAGCAAGCGTGAGCTATTACAGAAAGCAAAAGGCACGCATCGCTGACCCGCTATATGAGCCTCCTGCCGATCGAGGAGCGTGGCTCATAAGAGAGATCGATCAGATCAGAAAGGAGTTGGGGAGAAGGAAGCAAGATGCCATGAATCGAGGCATTGACCCAGCAGCAAGAAGTGCCGCGGTCGAGGCCGTGAAGGGGTCAGCGCCACCTGCAACAGAAGACGGAAATCACGGTGGCTGGCAGAAGAAGCGCGATATGTACATATGACAAGACATACATGATACCCACACGAACTATCTTTACAAAAGAAAAAAACCCCTCACCGAACCGACCCTTGCCACTCACCAATCCTTCGCCCAACAATTCGAGTCCCCATCCTTCGCGCCATTATTATGACAAACCTCCAAAAACCGACAATCATTCAAATCCAGGACCTGCGCCCCTCCGACTCCAGCATCGATTGTGCCAGCTCCGCAGTAAGTGTGCCCATCACTATCTATCATTTGGTTTCCAGCAAAGTGGTCGCAGGCAATTTTCGTGGCAGCGTCGTTGAAGCTGCGATCAGGTCCGCCATTGACACATCTACACCGTCTACTCCAAGAACTGCGCCCCACCCGAACCGCTTTGCGATGGACTGTCGCACGTTATCGACAAGCGCAATCAGTCCACTCGTTCAGTAAGTTAGTCCAGTGTAAGACCGCAAGCGGGAAGGAAAGTCGCACAATCATTACCCCTATCCTCATTGATGGCCTGAACTATATGGTCTAGAACCTCCAAGCTCGCAGATTGACTGACACAAGATGAGTGTGAAAGCGAAGTGAGGCATGAAAAGTGACGACTCCGACCACTCGCGAAACGATACACTATCTTGAGAGCGCGATCACGCTGGTCTTTCGCCGCAGGTCTCGTGCTCGTCGTAAGCTTTTGGTAGTAAGATCTTGATTGAAGCAAGGCGCGTGACAACGAAGGCTTAATAGTCTGGGACTGCCTTGAATTGGACGCGCCAGTCATGGTCTATCTATCGGCTGATCAGTGAGCGAGCCCGATGTAAAGCCCCATTGGTCTCTTGACGATCTCGACAAGCTGTGTCGACGTCGATAAACCAAGGGGCTGTTGTCAAGGATGAACCTACATGCCTCCGTCCATTCACGCTGTCGGTGATTGTGGACCGGCTTGGTATGTGTGAGACGAGAACAAAGCAGACTCATGATGGAACGGGGCAAGACCGCGAGGTATCGCCTCTGCACATATGCGCCCATCACTAGAAATTATGCAATGCTCGCTCAAAACCACAATCTATGCCTCCCACTAGCCTCCCATTCACAACACCCTCTACAACGTCTCCCACCCACCAGGATTAATGTCGCCCTCCAACTTCCTACTAACCACGGTTTGCACCAACCCGCCAATCCACACTTCCCTCACCAACTTCTCATACCGCTTCGCATTCAAGAACAGCATCTGATGTCTCCTCAGCGTAGGATCCGTCTCGCCCCAGCGATCCAGATATGGAGCTTGCATGAAACAACCCGAGCTGACACGTCCGTCAATTGAGCTCGAGTCTGTCTTGCCAGAACTGCTTGAAGGCGCGCCTCGAAGGTGCAAGAACAACACCATGCATTTCCGGATGTTGATGAACTGGCCCGTGCGCATATTGTGCTTCATCATGTGCTGGTAACAGCCACCCAGGGTCTTGCTCTTCATGCAGCAGACTGCCTGACTGCAGAAGATCTCCCCGCATTGGAGACACAGTGTAGGGTCGGTAATGTCTTTGCCTGTCGTGGGACACTTCCGCTTGATCGCTTCTTCTGTAAGACTGTCGTATGTCTTTGGCAGGCCCACCAGCTCCAAGATCGTAGGATGTGGAAGCACGATAGGCTGAGGCTTTGGCTGGGGTGGAAGACGATAAGGTGTTCCGAGAGATGACAGCGAGTCATTGGTATAGCGGATACCACTTTCACTCTCTGCAAACTCCTGCCTATTTTGCTGCTGGTAAGGTACTTGTCGAGCTTGTTCGAGCCAACGGTCAGTCAAAGTACGAAGGGATGCACCTGCTGACGAATCCGCGACAAACATCTTGCAAATGTCGTCGAGAGGCAGAATGTGCAAAAGCTTGGAGAGTCTGTCTGTCTCTGGCATTTCCGGATCAAGGTTGTAAGGGCAGTCAAAGTCGAGCCCATATCGAACCATAATGAGCACCGCAGACTTCCGCATGAACGCAAGAGCGTACTTGTCGACCAAAACGCGGAGTAGTGCTGCTGTCGAGTCGTTGACACCATCCGGGTGATGTTCTGTCTCGTCATCAGAGAACATCCGCGCGAGAACCTGCTTCCACATCTGATGCTTGTCGGCATCAAGTTCTCCAGCGTGGTGAGTGAGCGACATGCGATCACTCGAGAGGATCGGTGCATAGACATGCACAACTTTGACCACTTCAGCCCACAGACACAAGTGCAGAATGTTTGCTGCTTCTGCGACAGTGGGCCCCATAAAGCTTAGCCAGTCCGAGAAGAACAAGAAGACATCATCCTGGAACAGCAGCTTGCCAGCTACATTTTGCAGCTTGATCATCGTCTCCTTGGACTCGGTTCCAAACAGTTGGGCAGTGATGATGTCGCGCTTCTTAAAGGTCTCCCTTGCGATGATATTTGAGCCAGACTTGAGCACATTAAGCGCAAGATGGCTCTCAATCGTTTCGCTAAGGATCCGTAGATGAGTCAGAGCCTGCTCAGATATGTCTTTGACCAGGCTGGTAGCAAATGGATCCGTATGCTCTATGCCACGATGCGCTATTTCCCATGCGCTGACGCTCGTGCCCAGGGCTCTCGATAGGGCTGCGATAGGGTTCACAGTGGAGTTAAAGGAGCCTTCAGTGTTGTCGACGGGCGCCAAATGATTCGCTCTGATCGTGTCGTCGATCCTCTTGTATGCTTGATAGACATCAGTCAGACGATTTGCCTCTGTGCCCGGGCTCGTCACGTCGCCAGGCCCAGAATGAAACTGGCTCCCGGGCGCAGTGGCAACTTCGCGGCCTCCGGCGCCCATGCCAAGTCCAAACGGCCTGCCAAGCAGATTTGCAGCTGTGCGGAATGGATGTCTGTTGATTGTGCCGCCAGCAGTGGGACTCGTCACAGGCGAGTTCAGCGTAAGCTCCTGCATGGTCTGCATGAGATTTGGCGCAAGCATGGCACTAACATACTGGAAGCTCCTGTCCGAATATACCTCTGAGACTTGCTGATACCTCTGTTGATAGGCATGCGGTGCAGTGACATTGTCCAGGAAGGCCAAGTTGGCTTGATACTTGTTGGGTATGTCGACGAGCCAATCGTCCAGATCCGATTTGGCGTGCAGCTCATGCTCGGCTACACAATCCTTTGCTCTCCAGATCACGGGCAAGAACGTGTTGCCCAGAGCTTTGCACAATGGACAGATGAACTCTCGGCACTCGACACGCTCGGGGTGGTTCCGCGCAATCTGTGATGCGTGGCGTCGATTGGTGGCAGCCTGGTAGAGCTCAAAGCAGTGCCAATGCATAATGTGGCCACAGCTCGTGCTTACTGGACCCTTGATGCCATCGGACTGATGAGGAAAGCCTTTGCTCAGGCCGGGGCGCTCCGTGGTGTAGACTCTGCCATCAGCTCCTACCTTAGACACTTTTGACTTGTTATTGCCAGCAACTCCAAAGGGGCGCAGATGCCCCGCCGAGTAGTCAAGACTCTCAGGTGAATCCAACACTTCTTGTATGTAGTCGTCGTCGTCGACTGGCGTATGTCGTAGGATGTTGCTCTCTCCAAGGAAAGCAAAAGTGCCGAATAGGCGTGAGTCGTCGGTCTCCTCCTGGCAGAGTATGCAGGTGCCCGTTGGGAAGTTCCAGGACTTGCGCGTGGCTGATACCTCCTCTGTGGTAGACATGTCATCGGCCACGTCGCTGAACTCCTCGTCATCCCCGAAGTTGGCAAGGCCCTGATTCTGCATGAAGCTGTTCTGCTGCGCCTTCATCTGGGCCATGATCTTAGCCTGACGTGCCTTTGCTTCTTGCTTTTTCTTTTCCTTGTCCTCCGCAGACAGCGATGCGGGCGAACCAGTATCAGCGCGATCAAGCAGGAGTGCAAGCTGGCTACTAGCCGCGAGTGCAAGCCTGTCGGGTCGCTTGAAGTGCATCTTGCGCAACACATTCTTCACTGCGGGGTGCGATGAGGCATATTCGTCCATGTCAGCCAGTTGTGTCAAGAACGACACAATGTCCGAATGACGAACGCTGCTATTTTCGATTTGTTCGGAGTCTTGATGAGGGCCCTTCCACTTGGCATCGACAGCAAGCCGCACAAAGCCACCTTCTTCACCAAGTTGTGTCTTATCCTCAAGCACCGCTAGCAAGATCAAGTGTAAAACCATGTGCAAGAACGTCTCCACTCTTGTGACCTGCACTTTTGATGCCACGTGCTTGAGGTTGACGGCAAAGTTGAGTGCAGAGCCCAGAACTTGTACGAAGAGTGGCGTAGCTGTGAACGCTGCCAGGTCTTTGAACAAGCCTTCCTCAATAGCTTCCAGATGTGGCTCGTACACAACATCTTCAATCTTCTTGCCTGTAACCTTTGCCGCATGCTTCTTGAGAGCTTGCTCCGCCTCCTCGCGGTAGTTTCGCGAATAGTGAGCATAATATGGGTCGACTAGCTCCACATACTCGGGCTTCAGTTGGAAAGTTCCTACGTCTGACAGTCCCTCAGGCTGCCGGAATGTTGTCATGCTTTCGAGCACACGGTTAAAGTCATCCGATTCGCCTACTTTCTCAGTCACACGACTCGCAAGCTCCGAGAATGACAGTGGCTTGAAGATCAACGCATGAGCGATATCGTGCTGCAGAACTCTGTCGTGCTGCTCTGCTTCGGTAATGCTGGGCAGCAAGTTGCCGCGCTCAGATAGAGCGATGACGAGGAGGTGGAAAAAGTCCTCAATGCAATCAAGCTGTTGTGGCTCTTCAAACCCAGGCACAAGGCTGTAGTCGCCTTTCACCCAGTCGACCATCTGGAACCGGTCTAGCATCTGCGCGAGGTAGCGCTCTCCAGGTAGCTCATCTTCGGCACCGCAAAGCACAAGACCAGATTGGACCATGAAGATGTCGCGCTGATAGCCGACATCCCGCGTCGACACGCTGCGATACGTGTGTGCCTGGTGTCGAAGTGTAATACCATTTCGAACCCACATGCCGGCTTTCATCTGCGCAAGCCACACGCAGACTCTGAGGGGGTGATCAAAAATGCCGCTCAATAGCTCATCTGACATGAGGGTCCTAGGTGCCGGTGCAGTTCTGCTGTGGTTGAAAGGATCCCGAAGGTCGTCTGGAGAGAACTGTAGCAGTGCACGAATAGCCTTGCGGTCCATACTTCGCGCGTTCTCTAGAAGCCATGAAAGCAGGTAGTGCAGTGGGTGATGAAAACTCATCGGTTCACTCTGCACCACCAACTTTGGTACACTGTATGTCTTGTCGTTCCAATCGAAAGGTCCAACAACGTGCCATGCAAGGTCATCTCGCAATTCTGCAGCAGCAAATCGTTTTCGCTCGTAACCAAATGCGTTGATCATGGTGACTTGACCGACTACCCGGATAGCTCGATGTAGATTGGAGTTGTGATCTCCAAATTTCTCATCAGGCGCAAAGGACAGGGCGAGTTCTTTGCATAGCTTGTTGACATCTTTGACAATGAGCTGTGCGCTTATCCAGGTATCCGACTCGTATTCGACGTGCTCCCCAAGGGCGCGAATGTTAGGACAAACGCCTTGATGAAGCTTGACCAGGTCCAAGAATTGTAACAGATAGCGTGGCTCGGATCGCATACGCCAATGGATAAGTTCAGACCTGAACAGCCAGCGCAGGTCGAGAAAGAAGTGGAATATTCTCCGATTCGTGACTGTGCCGGCATCAAAAGCTAGAGTAGCCTTTGGGTGTACATCTTCTGGGAACCCAACTTGGCGCGTAGTTAGGAAGGTGTAGAGAATCGCCATCAAGTTGCTCAGAAAATTGCCACGATCGACCACTTCTTGAGTGACAGATGGTGTGGTGAGTAGCTGTACACTGAGATTGATGATCGAGTGATCTGGCTCTCTATCCGCGATGAGGTATAGTTGAGCCAATGCGGTGTACAGCCCAGCGATTCGTAGACCGATGATACGCTTGAAGTGTGGAATGGTCACTACTGTCGTAATGTATAAATGCCGCAGGCTGACTCGGAGGGTCTTCCACAGCCGCAAGTCGTACAGGATTAGATAGTCCAGTCGCACGCGCTGCCAGATATCTTCGCATGGCTCGTTGGGGCGGGGAGCCCTGTAGGCATCTGGCTTCTCGAGCCAATGTCTGCTGGGACGCAATCTCTTCGGCACCTTCGCCTTGGGCGTGCGTGGTACGTTGGCAAATGGCTCATTAGCAGCTGGCCGAGATTGCTCTGCTTCACCGTCATCGCTGTCTTGTGGTGTCAGAATCTGATCGCGCTGCCGGCGGTGGTCTGGAGGAGGAGGTGGAGGAGGATAACCTGCGAGTGTGGCTTCGAGCACTTCGGCACCATCCTCGGCGTCATCCATGATATCTATGTCCATCTCTCCAGTTGCATCTATGTTGATACGCGCCCGCGCTTGTGGTAGACGAGGCTCGTCTCCGTCCTCGTCATCTTCATCGTCCATGTCTTCGTCCTCGTCTTCATCATCCTCATTCTCGTCATCGTTCTCGTCATCTTCGTCGTCGTCATCATCGTCATCCGGATCCTGCACTTCGGCATCTAGTCGAACGATGCCCGCATTCAGTGCGGCCACCAGACCTGGCTGGCGGAAGTGGTTGACATACGTGCGATGTCTGTCGCGTGTCATTTGGTTCTCCTCGGTCTCGTGATCATCGATGCCGTGGACACCAATATCCCTGTTGTGGCCGTCCGCGCCAATCCACCATGGCTTGAGGAATTCTTCGCAGATGGTGTTTCTCAGGAGATTTGGGTCATCACCCACGAGGCAGCCAGAAATGTCCGCGAACCAGTCAATGATCGCAGCGCACATCTGCTCCCGGAATGTGTCTCGCGCTGATCGAATCGTCACAGTAAGCTTCAGCTGCTCGATAATCTCAGACATGTTGATCAGTCCGTCCAGGTCTCGACTGTAGGTAATGATCGACCGGCCGACATTATCAACTTCGATCGCCTTCTCCTTGCCGAATCGCTTCGATTTTGAACAAGCTCTCGCCACCTGGTTTTGCACATCGTCGACTGTGTGCTTCTCATCATTCCACAGCACAAGAGCGTATTCTGGTTCTTCGTCTAGTGGTTCCTCGCCATAGAGACCACCCAATCGGGACAGCTGCTCATCTTGTATGATCGATTCCTTCGTCTTGGGCAGGCGTAGCTGCTCAGGAGCGCAGGAGAAGACATCGCAGAGGTAATCGGTGCATCGTGCAATTGTCATGCGTACTGCTTCGACCAGGTCTTCGGGTAGCTGTGGCACGGACGATTGTCTCTGCTTGTCTTTCCCATTCCCCTTTCGTTCCGTCTCAGCATTTGCAGTGTGTATGGAGCACCGAACCTCCCTTCTCCAAGCCTCGTGGTCTCCACAGTCACAGCAGCCACTGTTGCCCGGCGACACGGAGATCATGACCATGTGGCCCTCATGGTCGCTGCTCTCAAAGCATCTGGCACACAAGACACACGTGTCGTCGGCAGCACAGGTCTTGCATGAGTACGTGCTCTCGCCATTCTTGAAGATGTGACCACAAGCAGTGCCCTTTGCTCCTGCCGTGTATTCTGCACCTTCAACGGCTCCTTGTGCTTTCTTCAGTGACCAGACCTCGGATCGATCAGGCGGAATTCCATCGGGAAAGAACAGTCTCATGTAGTCCTCTCGTCCATCAGCCAGTGACGTGAAGAGAGTTCGACGAAGATCGCAGTCGGCGGCGTGAGTCCATCGGTTGTCGAAGTGTGAAGGCTGGAGAAGTAGTTCCCGGCCCAGAGCCTGAGCCGGCGGCGATAGCTCACGCAGCATTATGTGTAGGTCAAGTTGCCAGGCCTCGTTCGATGGTCGGTCCACGACTCGTACCTAAGCAGTTGCGCAGACCTGGTTGTAGGTGTTTGCAATCATGGCTGTTCACTCACAACCACAACGAGCACGCGATGAAGGCGAGTATTTGTTAGTTAGTCACACAAGAAAGTCGCGTCGTCGGTGGATGTCTCGAGTATGAGCAGAAGAGGCAAAGACGAGGGAGCCGTTGGCTGGGGAAGGAAATGACGTTTCATTAATCAATTTCTAGTCAATTCATCGTTCACCTTCGCTTGTGCCACTTCATTCACAAGGGTAAGGTAGGTAGGTACTGAGGTCGTCTTTGAACCTCTGGATACTACCTAGGAGCTATTCACAATCGCCTGTTAGACGGACCCGTACTCATATGACTAGCAGCACACTCTAGTATAAAGCAGCACGACAGCAGGAGCAGAGGGTGAAGTTTCGAACGTGTTTCTGCCTTTGCCGGGATCGTGGCTCGGCTCTAAGATATATGTACAGACCACAGACCACAGCATGTGAGCCATATTTCGCTGTTTCATGCCATGATTCCTACTCCAGAGGCCGGGCTGTGAGGTCGTCGTCGGTCCTCTCAGTGCCTCGCGTAGTCGTAGTATAACATGATGCTCGTCTCCTCCCGAGTACTCGCCGCTCTCCTACAACAAGCTCCATTTCCTGTTCTATTCATCGTCGTCTTCTTCGGCAGCCTCCATGTACTTGTGCTTGATGTCCTTCCATTGGCGCTGTTTCGCGATTAGTATCATATCCAGCTGTCGCATTCGCGGGAGGCACAACGTACGCCCTTGTTGACTTGGTCCCAGATCTTGTTTGCCGTCACGTCGAATGCACTGGCCCTTTGTCAGTCGCTGCACGCTCCTCGTACTGCTTGATCCTGTCCTACATGTTTGTTGCGAATGCGCCGGCGAAGATGGTGGTCAAGAAGATAGTATTCCTGCAGTATCCTGATCAGCCAATGCCTTCCCGTGTCTTCCCCCCTGCTCCACGTACCTCTTGACTATCGAGTTATAGACTGTGCTGAGAATACCAGACATGGCGGCGCTGAGTTCGATCGGACCGTGAATGTGAGCGCGAGGAGTCGTGGGTGCTTTGCGAGGGTGATTATTGTGCTCGCAAAGGTTGAATCTTGACTTGACCTTCAAGTGTCCGGGACAGCCCGAGGGCCGTCACAAGCCAATCGCGTGCACCAACGAGGTCAGACTCCAGAAAATCTGCCAAAGACAACGGAACAACATAACACGCCTGCGGGCACAAACATAGAGTAGGAGACACCATGGCAGACAAGACGACGACCAAGTCGGGCCGCGTGGTTTTGCCCACGGGCGAGTCCATCATTCCATCATCGACTCGCGCAGATGGCTCTGTCCGTAAAGCGATCAAAGTCAAGCCCGGCTACAAACCGCCCGAGGATGTCGAGGTCTATAAGAACCGCAGCGCAGAGGGGTGGAAAAACCGTGGCAAGGGTGGTGTCCCAGGTGCTGCAGCAGCGAATGACAGCGAAGATTCTGGACCATCGCTCAAGGCAGCTGCGAATGCCAAACGTCGTGAGCGAGAAAAGGCCAAAAAGGCTGAGGAAGCTGCTGCCAAAGCCAAGCCAGATGATCTGAAGCCAGAGATGAAGCCAGAGGAGCCCGTTGACCCTGAAGCGGAAAAGGCAAAGGAGGCGCGCAAACTGGCCAAGAAGCTCAGGCAGGCGAGAGAACTGAAAGACAAGAAGGAAAGTGGCAGCGCGCTGTTGCCTGAGCAATTCGAAAAGGTCATCAAGATCAACGAGCTCATTCGCCAGCTGGATAAGCTGGGCTTCGACACCGAGGGCGAGAAGAAGAATGGAGAGGAGGCGAAAGCAGAAGAGCAGAAGAGTGACGAAGTTGCCGGATGAAGGACATGCCCAGGACTGTTTTCGAATTGACAATCTGGCCCATCGCTACCGAATGACCACGCTCATGAGAAGGCCTTTGCCACGTATCGTCTCATACAAGCCATAATCGTTCTCCGTACGGAAATTGACCTGGTCCAGCTCGATATCAACCGTCACCGGCGGCGTGGTGGGTCTGGCTGGCTTGGTCTCTACTACTCTGCTCGGCTTCCGTCCCCAGAAGGACGATCTAGACGGCTCGACAGGCCTCTGTGGAAGCGCTTCCCTTACAGGAACTGCAACAGTTTCCCCGCCGAGCTCTTTCAGCATTTGGTCTCTGAGAAGCGCGATTGCTTCACTCTGCGACCAAAATCGCGATCCATCGTACTGGCCCTCGAGTTGCACCATGATGGGCAGATCGTCCTCATCAAATCCAACGAGTTCGCCTTTCATGCTTGTCTCGGCTAGATATGATCAGCTGCGAGACCTTGACCTTGTAATCATCCTCCAGCTCACCTTGATCAGACGGCAAGATCAGTAGTTTCGACTTGGACAGGCCATGCTTTGCCCGTTCCCGAATCTGCGGCATCAACTTTGATACCAGGACTGCTACATGCTGCGATCTCGATGCGCCAACTTCCTCGCAAATGCTAATGTGATGTGTCGCTTTGGCGTCGCCATCCAAAACACCTTTCTCATCTGCAATGTCCTCGTATGCAGGCGGATCCATTGTGCTGGTTCGTGTCCCAATACGTTCAGGAATGGATATGCTGTAGTCCTTGTGAAGATGCGCCAAGTTTTGGCCGAATGCCGACTTGCGGCTGTGACGGCACTGCCACGATTGGTAGACTGTGATCTGAGTGTCAAAGAACGCACACCTGACAGTCGGCGGCCTTTGTGGTCTGAAGTCTTGCCGCAGGACCACAAATCGCGCTGTGCAACAACCAATAAAGATTTGCAGGCTGCGCAGGATCCGAGGAGACAGGTGCGAAGGATTTTGAGGCCGCCTACCGGCACGCAAACGACAAAGACAAGCAATCTACGGTCGCACGACTACGCCCTGCTATGCGCAGCACATTCTTCGTGCCTTCTTCGCGTCTTCTGCCAATGCAAGTGCGCCGAAGTCAGCAGAAGAGTTCGGTAGCTCGTCAGCCCTATGCCGAAGCTTCCATTGACACATGTCACAGCCTCGTCAGCTGATCCTTTTTCATAAGCTTCCAAGGCCGCACGACAATGCAGCGCATACTCCAACCGTACCTGCCGTAATGCCGAATGCGCGATGTGTATGCTACCGGTCAGGCGCTCTGACCTCAGTTTGTCTGGTTGACACTGCCCTCTGTTCTTCAGCAAACCACGATCACGAGGTAGGCTGTACAGTGACTCTTCTTGCTTCAAATATCATATAAGTAAGACTTCGGCACCACCCTCTCTCTCTGAATTTGTCTCCCACATTATCTTCAGTCTTATCCTCAAGTGCCGCAGAGCATTGATCTAAACCAGAGATACCCATCCTCCTACCGCAACCATGTGGTATTACGTCTCGGAGCCTAACTCCTACCTCGCCGTCACCGGCATAGGCATCAAGGATGTTGTAATCGCAAAGAAGCGGTTCGTCAAGCCGCTCCAAAAAGTGACGAAGATCTCCATCACTCCATTCGACTTCAGCATGTCGCTACAAGCCATGACATCCGAGAAGCTGCAATTCATGCTCCCAGCTGTCTTCACCATCGGCCCGAAGGACGATACCGCTGCACTGAAGAAGTATGCTGTCCTGCTCACAGGCGACTCGGACGGCCATGTACGGACGCAGAAGGGTGGCATCGTTGCTACAGGTGGCAACCACGTCCAGGACATTGTCAAAGGTGTCATTGAGGGCGAGACAAGAAGTATAGTGTCGAACATGACGATGGAGGAGCTCTTCAACAACAGGAAGATGTTCAAGGAGCAGGTTGTGAAGAATGTGCAGGCGGAGCTGGATCAGTTTGGTCTGAACATCTACAACGCCAACGTCAAGGAGCTGCAAGATATGGGTGAGTAGAGCGAGTGCTTCCGCGAGTTGCTCTGCACACTCAGCCATTCGAGGCACTGTCAGCTGCAGCTCAATCAGAGATGCTAACGGAGATGAAGGTGATTCGCGATACTTCGAGTCCCTCGCTCGCAAGGCACACGAGGGAGCTCAATCTCAGGCACAGGTGGATGTTGCCAATGCGCGCATGATTGGGCGAGTCGGTGAAGCCGAGAAAGAAGGTCAGACCAAGCAAGAAATCGCCAAAATCAACGCCAAGACAGCTGTACTCGAGACCGAACGGAAAGTCGAGAAGGCTATCGCTGATCAGAAGCTGCGAACACGTGAGATCGCCATCGAAAGAGAAATCCAGCTCGAACAGATCGGCGCAAAGCGCGCAGCGGAACAGAAAGATGCCGAGCTTCAGAAGCAAGTCGAGGAGAAGAGAGCAGCAATGGAGCTGGAAAGATTGCGAGCGACGACTGTCACGCAAGCCAAGATTGCCAAAGAATCTGCTCAACAGAAAGCTGATGCGGACCTCTACACTCAGACCAAGAAGGCCGATGCCCAGCAATACAACCAGAAGGCAGAGGCTGAAGCTGTGTACTATCGCTCGACACAGGACGCTGATGCTGCCAATTACAAGCGTGCTAAAGATGCCGAGGCGGCCCTTGCTGCGCGAGAAAAAGAAGCTCAGGCGATGTACATCATGAAGGAGCGTGAAGCACAGGCAATGTACATCCAGCGGGAACGAGAGGCAGAGGCGATGTACCTGACCAAGTCGCGAGAAGCTGAAGCTGCATATCTGGCGAGGAAGAAGGAAGCTGAAGGTTTGACCGAATTGTCGAAGGTAAGTGGCAATGATCTCTCCGCCGAAAAGCGTGATGACAGAGGCACCTGGTGCCGAGAGTCGAGACATTGGAGCGATAAGTCGACAGAGAGACTAACTACATTTTGCAGGCATACGGACAACTCGCCAATGTCATGGGTGGTCCTCAAGGTTTGATGCAGTTCCTCATGCTACAAAATGGCACGTACGAGCGTCTTGCTTCTGAAAATGCGAAGGCTATTCATGGTCTTCAACCGAAGATCAACGTCTGGACGACAGATGGAGCGAATGGAAGTGGTGATGCAAGCATGGCTCCCATTCAGAACTTATTTAAGTCGTTGCCACCCCTGTTCTCGACCATTCAAGACCAGACTGGCATGTCACCTCCGAATTGGTTAGCCCAGATGCCGTCGAAGGATACGGAGATGCCTATGGGCAAAAAAGATAGTGTGGTCGATCGCAAGCAAGGCAGTCTCACCAACGGGCTGAATGGTCACCAGTAGCGCGGTGACTCTGAAATCGTTATCGACCAAGCCATCGAGGAGGAGCGTGCGCCTCCCTTGAGGCGACGAGAAGAATGGAGACGGAGAAGTGACATGGCTCCGGCTGCTTGAGCACACCATGCTACCTGGTGCGACTCTGGTGGGCTTCGGGGCTCTCTCATCCTGCGGAGAGCACTTTTCGTATGTTCAGTTTTGGAGTTCCTAAGATACCTATTTGCCCGTTCAACTATCTAACCACTCTGATTTGCGTGTGTGACTCTGAAGTACTGTATTCACCTTCCAACATTTCAAGCCTATCACAAGAAAGCGAAGCGTTCACTCCCCCTCTTCACAAATCTAAACGGCACCTTCCCAGCCCTCATCTGAATCGTAATAATCGTCATCATCCCCGTCTTCAACAACTCCCTCGCCCGCGCATCAGCCTTCTTCCACGCCTCGCGCTTCTCACTCTCACTCGCTTTCGCAAACTCCTCATCAGACAAATACTCACTAACATCCAACTCTACAGTCCACGTCTTGAAAATCACAGCAAGGACAGCCAAAATCTCGACTTGAGCGAATCGCCGTCCGAGACATGAACGATAGCCTTCGGAGAAAGGTAAGTAAGCACCTTTTGTAGGACGGAAGAGCGATGCGGCCGTGTCGGGTTTTTTGTCGGTTTGGTCGAATTCGAGGCCGGCTTCGGTGGCGTAGTCTTCGTCTTCAGTGGCTGTGGCGTGAGAGGGTTTGGATGATGTAGGGTCGAGAAGCCAGCGTTCGGGGCGGAATTCAAGGAGGTCGGAGGCGGAAGTATGGGGCCAGTAGCGAGGGTTGCGGTGTGTTGCTGTGGTATTAAGAGTGACGTAGGTGTTTTCCGGGATAGTGACTAATTTTCCTTCGACGGTGAGAGTTTGCGGGCGGTCTTTGGGGGTGGTTTTGGGAATGCCGATGACGGGAGGGATGAGGCGGAGTTGTTCGTTCATGACGGCGCCGCACATGCTGCCGAAGAGTTTGGGCATGTCGGAGTCGTAGTCCCAGGATGAGCAGGGGCGAGAGCCGAGGATGGAGTCGAGAGAGGTTTGGAGGTTGCGTTGCGAGGACATGTGCATGGCGAGGAAGAGGATGGAGAAGTGGATTGTGTTGGCGGCGGTTTCGTGGCCGGCGAGGATGAAGACGAAGGAGTTGCCCATGATGTCTTCGTCGGTGAAGGGGAGTTGTTGTTGCTGCTGTTGGGCCTGGGCTTTCTCGGTGTTGACGTTGACATCGACGTTCAGCGTTTCTTGAGTGAGTCCAGCGCCTTTAACTAATGCGCCCATGAGGTCCATACCTCCTCGACCTTCACCTGCCCTCACTTCTTGCCTCTTAGCCTGGTACATTTCCCGCATGTATTTTCCCCATTCGACATATGCTTCATTTGCTGTCTTGTGCAACTTCAATGGCGAGCGCGGCAGAAGCCATCGTGGTGTGATGACAATAGTGATCAGATTATGTAACAATGTTTCCAGCGCGTCCTTGTAGGTCATGGTATGGCCTTCTGGGACGGTTGCCACTTTGCCCTCATGGGGCCAATGTAGCTGGACACCGAAGCCTGCCAAGCTGATCACATGAAGAGACAGGCGCATCGACTCGGTTGCTACATCTAGAACTGCTCCACTATCGTTCTGATCCTTGCCGACCCAACCTGCCATCATTCCCTCTGCTTGACGCAGAGACTCATGCCAGACGAGGTGGTTGTTTCTCTCTGTGAACGGTGGACTGGTCACCTTGCGGTGGTGTCGCCAGACATGGCCTTCTGTCGAGACTACACTTTTGCCGAACAGGTCTACACTGGTGTACATCCATATGGGCTTGGGGAAATCATTGCGTCGCGTTGTGATCTGTGCCATGGCCTCAGCGTCGGCCACGAATAATGTGTTCGCCCCCGGTGACACAAGCAGGAACATGTCGCTGCCGAATTCTTTGAAGCTGTCATGCTGTTTTGCCCAAGCAAACTCTGGCACAATGTATTGCCTCCACTTGGCTTTCCTGAAAGCTGGGACAGCGTCGATGAAAGGAAGCCATAGTCGGTGCGTGATGAGCCATGCACGATTGAAGGTGTAGACTGGCAGCACAATGTATGGGATACCAGACTGCTTTGCGGCCAAGATGTTCTTGGCGAGTGCCCTGTATGTGTTTACTGCGTACAGCGCCAGTAGACCCAAGAAGGCAAGGACCAGATACGACGGTACCATCTTGTCCAGACCCAGATACCAGGGACCAAGACGGGTCGGAATGCCGAGAGTGCGAGGATGGACGGTGGTCGATTGCTGATAAATGATCTCCACGGAAGTTGTGAGATATGTAGGATTTGGCGTTGAGGGAGATCAACAAGTGCTTTCCCAAAGCAGAGTTTGCGTGAACTGGATCACTCGCAGCGGCACGAGTAAGTCCTCCTTAAGCGAAGCGTGGCAATGGGGCTTCGGACTGTTCTGTTGTGCGAGAAGCAGATGATGTGAGAATGCGGCCGCCGCACTGGATGGTCAGGGACTATCGAACCTTGCTAAAGCATGAAGTGTATACTGTCGTGATTTAGGAGCCGCATCTCCGCGCAGTTGGTAAAGCGCATCTGCTTCACAAGTCAAAAGGGAGGTGTCGTCTTCTCCATGACGCTGCTGTTGGAAATGTACAGCCAATGACGTAGCGTTGTTTTCACTCGGCCCAGACTGTTCCGTGCTCGCACAGCTCGGCTAACGTTAGAGAGCCCCAGAGCCAAGTTACTTAGAGGTTATAGCCCATGGAGGCTCTTTAGGGCATTTCAACTGTTTGAGATCATTGCAGCATCAGCCTTGAGATAATACGACATCCAGATCAGGCAAGTGTGTGAGCCGCCACTTCTGTCGAGGCAGTTGCGCAGATATACGAGCAGATCCACCTACGACTTCCATCTTGAGAATTTGTGTATGAAGAAGGTACTAGACCAGGCTCAAAAGCCACGATGGTAGCAAAGCCGGAATACGGATAGTATTGAGTTGTAGATCAAGGAGGATCGGGAAGGAACCATCGCACATCTTTGCACATCACTTCATGCTGCCCGTCAAGTCTAGACGACAGGAGTCAAAGATCGGAGCCAAGGCCTGACTGAATAGACTCAGAAAAGGGCCGACGTCTTGGCAGAGTGCCGAGCACGACGAGCGTCTCTTGCTGAGACCGCCATAGCAGATCGAAGGTCTTGGGTGTGATTGCTAACGAGCAAGTCGTCGTCGTTCGTGATGTGGTCGAAAAGAGGGCAGCACTGCGCCGCGAGGCCAATAGGATATGACGTCTGAGATCAGCTCGCTTCAAGCTGTTTGCCGAGATCCATCGTCCCCTAAGCACGCACGAGTCGACACGACATGGCGGGAAGCGCTTGGCCGGAGACGCATGATTCTTGTACCGTACGGTGCTGCTTCTGCGCACACTAGTTACTACAAACAATCGTGCTCACACGAACCTGATCCACCCGAAGCAACCGAGTGTGAGCGATGAAACCTCGTCTGCGCATCCATCCGCCCGCTACCACTTCGCCGGCGCCCTCGCAGGCTCGCCGGCTGACGATGGAGTGGCTGTACTTTCCTTGTCACCCAGCAAGCGATCACCCTGAGAAAGCTTGGTGGGCGCTCGCTAGCACACAAGTGCCGCAATGTCAGATCATCAGACCTCGAATTATAGACATTGCTAACCAGGATGCAACCTATCATTCGCCGTTGCGGGTCGCCATGTAGGGTACCGCAGCCTTTCCGTGGTCAAGAAAGCAAATAGACGAACTGGTGCTCGCGGCACCACGGACCCATCCTACCAAGGATGTGCTTTGTCTTTCGGCGGTGGAGCATTATACTCTGCTGGACAGGCAGACGTGGTCATCAGTCTTAGTATATGTAAGTCCCAAGCCTTGCCGTCGCGAGGCCAGCCCAGGCCGTCGGCATTTTGGGTCCTACCCGTACTTCATAAATCTACCTTCCTGTCGGTGGCATATTCCCTTTTCGGGGCTTTTTCCTTCAGCATACAGCCTTCTCATTACTACTTCATGTGTATTTCCAAACAAGAGCCAGTCACCACAATGGGCTCCTGGACCAGAGTCAACGGATTTGCACCTATACAAGTCCACCAGCAGCAGAACAGTACATCACAAGCTCAACAAGGAGGCTACTACGACAGTTTCTTACAGTCGATATCAAACGACATTGCCTATTTCCTTGCAAAACGACGACCGCAAAGTAAGATACAAGACACGACTCCCGTGCGTCGATTGTCTTTAGACGACGCCAGCGATCGCATCAACAAGCGCAAATCAACCAAGCCTCCCACGACGCGAGCGAAGCATCTCAAGCGCAGGAACAGCAGTCCGCCGTGAAGCAAGTCGCATGAAACGGAGATCGCATTGACTCTGGATTGATATCTCGCATGAAACATCCCGGATGAAGGTCAATAATGTTCACTCGCATCAAACGGAATTCCCACGATGCTCTGGCCGCACGCTATAGAGTTCCAGCCAATCTTCCTCAAGGTCTTCCGCTTCCAAACATCGCAATGTTATCTTCGAGGCAGCACAAAAGGAGTCTCCACAGTTCAACTCCCAGAGGATGCATCCGATCGGCGGCTTGCTATGCAGCAGGAGGCTACCACGTCAAACACCAGACATGTTCTGCCAGCCTCTGAACAACCAAGACGAACAAGGCACCGGCTGACTGTGTCCAACACTGTATCCTGGACAACCTACACTTGGTCTGGACTTCCATCAACTCACTCGGCTCATTTCAGCCGACCAGCAGATCGCTGTCAACAAGAGGTCAAACTCGGGCCATCTGAAACACCAGTGCTGGGTGTGTGACGGATACTGGTTCCCAGGACATCCGATGCCGGATTTTAGATGCACTCTTATCATCTCATGAGGCGGGAGCATAAGGACAAAGACACGAACGCGGCATAGGAAATCAAAGTCATCGGGATCAATCACTCAGAATTTTCGCGTTATCAATACTGCACGGCAGAACTACATCGTCTCATTCCTGGCCCGCACATGTGCGCACAACTGGCATCTACCATCTTCTGCATGTCTGATCATGCTCGTCCTCCTCTCCCCATGAGTCTCCATAGAAAGATCTGCAGAGAACTTCTGAAAAGCCATATCTATCCAAAAACGTGCGCAGACCTGGTATCGTGCGGTGAAAAGCAAAATCTCAACATCAAATGTGCAGCAAAGCAGTAATCAAAGTCAGCAGCGAGCTTTAATATCTCCTGCTGTTGTCGGAGTGTCGTCGTCGTCCTCTCTAGGGTTGGTTGTTCGTTACTTCACGTCTCCATGCGGTCTACGACCCTCTCTTTCTTCATCATCCCATCACCTCCATGTGATACGCGGCTTGCCTCACGATGGCAGGAGTGGTCGCAGCTTGTAAGTCCTCCACCCAACGAAGCTGGTTATCATCCTCATTTTCTTTTGCAGGGCTTCTTCCTCAGCTTCTGTCAATGTGCTGTCGTTTTCGTTTGTGGCATGTCGATTCGACGTGCGCATCAAGATTGTATTGGTTCATGTCTGCTGATGAACGACCCGTTTCTTCACGCGAGAACCCACTCCGTACCTCGCTTAATGTACTTGTCCATCAGTTGTGTCAGATCTGCAAGCACGAATCGACAAACATAGAACCCAAAGAATTCGGCTGCGTGGCGAATGCTCAGTTCGAGCCCGACATGCGTTGGCGATGAATGCCTGAGACCTGGGTCTTCGACTTGGCGTGCGATTTGATCTGATAGAGACGTTAGCGAGGTGGATACGACCAAATGACTTGCATACAGCCGAGCTGCAGGTAGCCAAGCGAGGCGCCCAACCCATGCCCATAGCTCTTTCGCCCACAAACGAAGCGGTAAAGACGGCTGTAGGCATTGGAAATGAGGCGGTCTGCTCTATCCTGCGCTCCCTGTAGATCAAATGTGTGATGACTTACCGAGTATCTGCACCCCGTCGAACAGCCGAGCTAGAGAGCCCATATAGTCCCGGTGGGGTCCTTCAAATACCAAATTGCGAGCTTCTCTTTTGGTGCCTCGACGTTCAACGGGTACGAAGCTTGTCATTGGGACTGATGGCATAGTGTGGTGATCTTTGCCATCGGTCTTGAGGGTTGGCGGAGTCAGCGCGCTGCCACCAGACAAAGGCGTGCCAGAACTCTTGTTTCGCAGCTTTCGCCAAGAGCTAAGATAGCTTTTGCCGGAATTGCTCTTCGCTGCCTTATCGGCTCCATTACTGGGCTCAGACGAGCTATTCGCGGCAGCCGACGCAACGTTGGCAGCAGAGGCGTCTTTGAACATGCCAGTAACACCGTGTGGGCCAACATCGCTCCCGAGCTTCTTGGCCAGAGCTGCTTGTGCCCGATCCATGACCTCCTCGAAGCTCTCCAGTTCAGACTTGACTGCATCTGCGTCATACGTATCTACGCCTGCAAGCCGACCTAGTGCCGCGGTCAGAAGATCGCAATTGGCAACCTTGTCTTCAACAAGCTTGAGCTTCACTCCTCGAGTTTGCCAGACCTCGCGAGGTACAAAAAGCTTATCTGTCAAGAAGCCACCTCGTGGATGAACTATGGTCGAGGACAGTGCGCGCATCAGCCAGAATGGGCGAAGCAGGAAAGATGTGGGGCAAGGCTCGAGCCCAGCAGGCCCTGGCTGTTGACTGGGCGATCGCGGCGACAGCGGAGCTTGCGCGATCGATAGAGATGTGTCGAACAGGTAAGTGCCGCCACCCAACTGAGAGTCGTATGACATGTGGCCAAGTGAAGGGAGATTGGCACGCTGTGAGGTGAGCGGGTTCTGACTTGGGTTTCGCTTGGCTGCAAAGCTCATGAACGTGGAGCTCATGGGCGTTGTCATCGATGACAAGGCCTCAGGATCTGGTGACGCCAGTAAGACTGTGTGTTGAGAGTGATCACGAAGGCTTATCGTTGATCTGTTCTTTTTGAACAGCATGGGACGGTGACCTTCCAATAAATCAGCTGGTGATTCCTCGTAGCTTGGTCTATGATCCAGTGTGGTCGGCTCGTCGAAAGACTGTCCATCGTCGTCTGTGACTGTGGGCAAGTCCTGTGACTGCACCGAACGCAAAACATGCTCCTGTGCAGCACCGTCAGGAGTGTTAACAACAGTCGTTTCTTCCTCATCCTGTAACATTGGGCTACGTGCAGTGTTGAAAGTCGATGCTCGCTTGCGTCCCTCCAATAGTACGGACGTCTCAATCTTGAGCTGCTTAGCGTTCATCCCAGAGAGCCTGCGGCTGCGCACATTCGAAGCACGTCGACCATCCGAGCTGGGAGGCCTAGGTAGAGAAAACTGCGGTGGTGCTGACGGTGCTGGTAATGCTGCACTCTCCCGCAGCGCTGCAGGTTTCGACATGCGGCTACCCAAGCCATCCTCTGCGACAGTCGCCAAAGAAGACGCCGCAGTATCTCTGGAGGAGACCTGCGAGCTTTGCCACGTGCTGCGCGAATATGAACTCGAATCAGACTGGCGCGGCAAAGCAGATTTCGAGGTTACGCCGAAGTTGAACTCGTTACCGAAGTCATTCGTGATTTCGTCCAAGATTCGTTCCTCTTCGTCGTCCTGCTCAGTATTGGTTAAAGCCGACTGGAATGTTCCGGGCAGAATCTCGTCGATCTCTGATGCAGGGACCTGAACAGATTCGTGGGTGTTACCTTGTCGCAGGCCTGTCATTCGTTTGCGCCGAGAGTCCAGATCAGGCTCCAGTCCCTCATCGTATGCCGCTTCTACAGCAGCGTCAAAGGCCTCGTCGAATCCCGGATCGGTTTCGCCGCTGAGGTCTCGAAGATGTTTTCGCCGAGAGCCTTGGTGATATGAGTCTCGTGAGTGCACCGAAGCAGAGCACGACGATCCAGATTCGTCAACGGCATCCAGCCAGGACGTGGACTCCTTGCTGTTGATGCGATTACGATTCTCGGAGGCCTTACCAGTCTGCGACTTCTCCGGTGACTCCCACGATTTCCCTTCCTCTGATTGTTGTGTTGGCGACTGTGGAGTGCGCTCAGCAGGTCGCTTGGGCGAAAGTGGTCTAGGAATGTACTCGGCGTGCTCAGGAGGAGGCATCTGTGCTGAAGGATCACGCATGTGACTTGTGTCCGAGCCAGCGACTGCAGTTGATGCCAACGACGGTCGTCTGGTGTATCCATCGCCACTCCCCTCGGCGAAGTTTGTCGAACTCTCCACTGCAGCCATGGTTCGGGAGAAAAAGCTGTCACGATCATTATGCTGATATGACAGTCTAGGCGCAGTCGACTGCGCATGAGGTTCCAGTGATGATCCAGTGTGCGGTGACTCGAACGCACCATACATTGGACTGACTGGTGGCGGCGGCAACGACTTGCCATCGTCACTCATCGGTCTGGCTGGTAGGTCCTTCTCATCATTCGTGAGCAAACTTTCTTGCACTAATAGTCTCAGCTCCTCCATCCGGTTGCTGTATGTCACGCGGATGGCATCCAGTTTGCGCTTGTCATCTTCGCCAGAGGTGCGTTCCATGACCTGTGTCAGCAAGTCGCAAGCGTCTCCATAAGCCTCCAGCGCACCCTCATAGTTCTGCGCATTGTCTAACAAGACTGCCGTGTTCGCTTTCTGCAATGCCTTCGACAACATCGTCTTCTTGTCTTTCTCCATTCGCTCTTTTTGCTTTGGCTTCTTTGCTCCTTGACTCCCACTCCCCGACGCTCTATGTCTATGATGGTAATTTCGCTCGGCCATTTCGGGCTGTGATGAGCCTGCCACGGGTGCAGCACGGGTAGGCTGAGGTGGGACAGAGACAGGCTCCGCGGGTTTGCGCACCGTGACTACCCTTTTCTGCTTCGCCATGCCATATGCGGACAGCGGATCATCGAAATAGTCGTTATGTGGGTAAGATGTGGCCGATGGAGTCGGGATGGTCTGGGAGCTTGTCGACGGGGATTCAGTGTCATTGGGATCGGTTAAAGCGGGAGTTGTATGGAGCGGTGGCAGCGCAGTCAGTGAATCTGCAGTATGCTCGTGCCGCGACTGCTGTCGTCTGGTCCGCTCTGGACTGGACAAGGGCGATGCGTACGATGCCGTCACCTCTCGGCGCTGCGGGCTGGCCCTGGGTGAGGCATCGATGTTGGCGGGACGACGTGGCGATTGGTACTGCTGGCCGACGAGCGATGTTAGCACGGCACCACCGCTGGAACGATTGCGTCTCGTGTTGGTGAGAGACGCCACGCTGGAGCTGTTGGAGTGCGACCAACGATTCAATGTTCCGAGCCCAGACGACGATGATGGAGGGCGGTCCTCGTGGTCCAGGGCGGCCGCTGAGTGCGCGCGAAAGGACTCGGCGGAAGTTTCGCTGTCCACTGCCACGCTCTTCCTTCGTCTGTGGTCATGTGTTGGCATGGGATCGCGGCTAAGCCGCACCGGTATGAGCGTCTGGTGGTCCAAGTCGTCCGGATTGCTGGGCGGCACGCGCGATATAGAGCCCGGGCGCTTGATTGTTGCGACAGAACCGGAAGATAGCGAGGTCGAGCGGTGGTAGCTCTCTCGCTGCTGTGCCTGGAGCTGATTGAGCAGGGAAGCCGAAGGTGCGGACACAACTGAGTTGGCCTCAAACATGTTTCAAACCCAGATGCCCGTTGCCAATATTTCTCCCTACCCCCCACTCCCACAAAAGGTTCCTCGTCGTCCCAGCGCAGTCAGTCAGAACGATGCTATATCACAGGCGATATAGCAGAAAAGAGTCTTGCAGCGCGCCGCTGCAGCCCTACCACTCCTGGGGTGCAAGACAGCCAGAGATCATTGGGTTGCAATGCGATCTGCCGTCCGCGAGTAATGCAAGCTCAAAGGGGCCCTCGTCGCGCGTTTCTGTCCACGTATCACTGTCGAGATCTGTGGTTGTCGTGCCTGAGCGATCGCCGTCATCCGTGTGCGACAGCGGCTTGATACAGGCACTGGGGATCCACTGAATGCTGTGTAACTGCGCGCTCGTGAGTCGCGGTATACAGTAGTCGTAGGTTTCCAGGCCAGCCAGTCATTCAACCCCACCAGCAGTTCAAACGGTCTGCATGGCCACGATCATACAGTCTTCCCAGGAATAATACTGTGCAAGCCACCACACTTCCTCCGCCGCTGCCAACGCGCACTTGTCGTGGGCGCGGTGGGCACGATGTCGCGATAAATCCCAATAATCCTCCTGGTCTCGCAGCGTCCTGTTCTCTGCGGGGACAACTCAATCTTCTCGTGAACAGGGCTTCGGTCGAGCGCGTATGGCGTCAATATGCAGTGACAGACGGTGGACCAGGGCAATGCCTGTATCGCCGCGTGCTGTGGTTCGGGATACAGCACAAATTGGACGATGCTGTCGTCTGTCGTTGTCGCAGAATGCAGAAGACTGTCGCACAGCTGCTGCTTGTCGCCGTCGGAACAACAGCGCGCAAACCAGTCGCACGTGGACTGAGAGCTGGTATGATCTGAGGTCAATCGTCGGAGCATACGACCCATCAGTCGTCTCCAAACAAGTGCAACAGGGTCGCCGAACACACTGTGCAGGGGGGAAAAGCAACTGATCCTTGTCTGTCAACACTTGAGCCGAGCGGCAGTCAAAGCTTCCACGAATTCCACGCCACCAAATGCCTCCCGCACGTTCTTTCGTATTTGATATGAGGATGATCTGGAGGTCTAGAAGGGAAGAAGAAGTGTAGGCAAATGATTTTCTCAGTGAGAGAGCGTGCACTTCTGTATTACCACTTCTGTACAGACGCTCCTTCCCTCGGACCTGTCCGCCGCTGCAGGCTCTTCCTATGCACAATCGCTGCAAACCCCTGACGACGGCATCTATAGCTACATACACGGCCGCCGACCATAGGCGCATCCTGTTCAGGCACCATTCTTCGAGTACCTCCGTACCGCATATTGCCCACCAATACGGCGAAGCTATCGTACTTCTCGTCGAGCCGTTACACCTTGTTGGCCTCTCACGTTTGCAAGAAAGTCGTGTTCTCTTCGCGAGTTTAAGCCACGCACGGAACAGTAACAAGCAAAGCTAGAAGGAGCCGCCCTAACAGCAATATATTCTGCCGACATGTCCCATATCTGCCGTCTGTCGTGGCGTTTTGTGAACCATTGGTGATCAGTCTGTAACTCATCGTCTTTGTACGTCCATATTGCGGCTGAAGAACTTCGCATCCGCTGCATACGTGACTCTGCTGCGCTCTGCTGGCTCTCTACGAGTCTGTAATAACAATATGGAAGTTCGATGCCGATGGCCACACTGTGGATTTCAGCAAGCTTTGCCCATTACACACGCAATCCGCTATCCCCAAGCGCAAGGCCAGATCTACACACAGGCTTGCCTAGCTCGACTAGGGAGCTCCATCGCCCAGTGGGGAAAACAGGTGGGCACCCAGCACAAAATGTGAGCAACAGTGACAGCAACCTTGAGGGTGTTCGAATACAGTCATTTGCAGAATATTGAAGTTGAATATTTCCGGCGTGCTCAATTCTCGCGAGTACCAGATTGGGCAAGCTTCAATCAATACCGATATTGATGTAGCGGGTTCATAGTCTATCGAAAGCTGTCTTGTGCAACCCAGCACTTCTGTCACGTTCTGAATCGCACCGTCAAAGCCCCGAGCTTCGCAACACGTCCCTTCTCGACTGCTGCGTTGAGCTGCACAGCACAGCCAAGCGACGAACGCGTTCTGAACGAGAGCTGCACGAAAAATGCAACAGTTCCCGCCAATGACAAAATTCCATGCCCGACACGGCATCCTTGACCAATAATCCACAGCACTTAGCTTGATATCTGAATGGCGGTGTGATGTGGTTGGTCCGAGGGAAACAGAAAGAAAAAAGACATCACCACGCTTCAGACACGGCATATAGCTTCCAATGGCTGCATATCTGAAGAAGCGGCTCTTGAGCGTGCATGAAGACGAGCAATTGACTATCGACAAGGCACAGGTACGGCCAGCCAAGAACGGCAAGTGCACACTGTGCAGCAGCAACCACGATCCGCAGGCAGAATCATCATCGTCTAGCCCTCTGAGCCTCGGCGTGATTGTGTTCTGATGTTCAGACGAACGGATGATACGACTCGTCGCTTGTGCACGAAGCGCCCGCACGGCAATCCTGGTTTCCATGCGCAGCAACACGGGAACTTACAGTAAGCAGGAGCGACAAACAGGGTCTCGAACGTGTGATGAACAGTCCTCACAAAGGCATGCTGGTACTCGCGTCCAGAACATGCCGGGTTCCTGGTACAATGATATACAAAGCCAAGATGCTGGCCGAATCTCTGACACGGCAGAAGACCAGACAACACCCTACCAGCGGCAGCACATCGATCAGCCTATGAAGACACGCATGAGTCAGGGCATAGTGCATACCAGCAGATGGCAATAAACGACCAATTGCAACTGGTCTTCATCTCTTACTGGAGTGGCGGACTGCACAGTGAAAGACACTGATTCAGACGATAGATACGGTGGATACCTCATGCGCTCCTAATTTCTGCTGTTCAAGACCTGCAGACCTGTCGTGAGACCTCTGGCGTGGGTTGTCAGCTACGGCTGCAGAGCCGCAGTAAGGCTTCGAGTAACGACAACGACTTGCCACAGGTCTCCCGCCGGTGCTTCTTTGCACGCCCTACATGTTGTATCGTTGACATGTTTGCGGGCATTCCCAATAGTACCACCGCGGAGAACGATGACAGGAGCAAGACCGCACTCCAAAGGCACAGGCCGTCGCTGGCGTGACTACAGCTGATGTGCATAGGCACAAGTTCTCACTGCAGGTCTTGCACGAGCACCTACAAGAGGTTGCAAACCCGTAAGCATCCTATGATACACGCGCTTGAACATATCGCTAGACCACGCGATGGCCTTCAGCGAAAAGGTTACGCTCGAGAACCTGCAAATCGAGACGACGCGCTTCCGCCAGGCTGCACTTCGGGCCTGAAGCGGTTCTGCGACATTTGCACAGCATCTCTTGAACGCTTGATCTACCAAAGCAAGTGCTCTATGATGATCCGTGGTTTTCCTTGACTACCCATTGGGTATGGGAGTCAGGAGTGGTCTCGATCACAGGACTGTAGAATGCCTATGCCGATGGGAGTTTTGCCGCGCGACTTAGCGTGATCGCTATCTGGAGTGCTGTCTAGCTCTGGTCGACTTGTCAGGCTGAAGAGTTGACAAGCTCTTATTCGAAGTCTCAAAAGCGCAACGCTTCGTCCAGAACAGTGTCGACCGCCTACTCAGAAGGACTTGTCTCACCACTGCTTCTACCGGACGGTGGTAGAACCGCACTGTCCCAGCCTAGCCTACGAAGCCGATTATGAGCAAGCAGCAGTATTTAGTTGCCACACCTGCAAGACCTTGCCTCTCCCAACACCTCCTTATCTCCAAGCCTGGCGCAACAGCGTAGCGATAACCATGAAATCGTCAGCCACGATGTGCCTATTCCAAGTACACAACATCCGTATATCACGATCACAGACCACACCTAATACGCATCAGGTTCTCTTCCTCGCCCTCCCAACAACGATACTCGCTTGTGCCGATTACAAGTACTGCCTATGTATGAATGACGATGGTACCTTCAGCGACAGTGCCACGTATAAAGTCTGCTCCGATTCCAAAGCGGCGTACCGATCTTTCAGTGATGGACGTGGCACTGCGATGCTGGCGCATCGTTCAGCAATTGTGATTTTCGGGACGCTTGCGTGGGTTATGGAGCAACAGGGAAGTCGAATTGTTGGGAAAAGATTGATTGAGGGGGGCGGATCTATGCTTAGATCTTACGATCTCCCTCCACAGCATGGCTCACGCCTTTTGCTACCAGTGACATGCATCACCTGGATAGTGCTCAGCCCAAGCAGTCGCTGAGGCCGCCGTCCAACATATCTGGTTGCCAAGGAAGTCTGTGCTGGTCATCACGCAACTTGGTCGATATTTGCTATCGTAGGAATTTTACCGTGCATGCACATTATTGACACGATCAGACTGCACTGCTTTACTCACATGCCGACTTTGCACAAAAAATGCTCTCAGACGCTCTCACTCCCCACGAAGGCGTGGGAGCGATTCCAGCCCTCTTCGCACTCCCAGACGAACTACGCAATCAAATATACCGACTCGTGCTAGTGCAGGCCAGGTCTGTACGGCTCAAGCCAGATGACAACTCCGAGCCAGGCCTCCTTCGAACATGCCGCAAAACACGACAGGAAGCGACCAGAATCCATCGCGAGGAGAACCGGTTCCGCGTAGTCTCCATGCATCTCGACTCGACCATACTATGCCGCAACCCTTCACATTGGGCATATGATATCATCATGATACAAATCCTAGGTGGCTATAATTGGCCAAACTTCAAGACATGGCTCAAAGAAGACATGGAAGGGAGAGTGTACACGCCAGGACTCAAAGCCACCGATAATACTCATCGACCTGGAGAAATGCAGCCAAGGATTATAAGGCAGGCGTTTCAGGTTGTGCAGATGTTGAGAGAGATGGATGGGTATGCTACGTTTGAGGATGTATTGCCGATGCTGGAGACGTGGCTGAAGGCGGCGGAGTTAAGGGATCAGATTAAGTTTGTGTTGGAGCCGATGAGGCATCGCAGGCGTAGAGGTTGATGGAATGCTGGAGATCGCTGGCTTAGTGCTACGAAATGTGTGGCTAGTGGCTTATACCTCAGTGATTTGCTGTGGCGTTGATCCTGTTCGCGCACGGTATCGATGTACTTGGTGGTGCTCATGAGAGTCACGACGCCAATTCGTCAGGTGCGCATCGGGAGTAAGATGCGAACCTGCATCAGCTCGCACCACGCTATTCCCAAGATCGCTGCTTACCTACCAGCGTGTGCGAGAAACTTTGCGAGCATTTGTTGGGGCTCCTCTGGTCGTGCTCAGCCTGCGATGGTCGCTAGGTCTTGAAACTCGATGCAAGTCAATTCTCGGTGGAATGAAATCGGAGGATGTCACCGAATGAAGTGGTATGGTCTTGGGATGGAGGTATTCGTGACTTGGAAGTGTGGCTTGTGGTGCTAGCAAGCATAGCATGGAGTCTAGAGATATACAGATGCATAGCAGTATCTTGAGCATCAAATGCCGCTGCTTCATAGCGACAATGTCACACCTCGCCGTACGGCCCCATATCGAGACTCGATCTCTCTAGATGTGATCACGTCGTGCAGCTCCCAGAGGTTTGATACCGTTCGTTCATCCTGTCGCAGCTTTGACGTCTCGAAGTGCCGCATGCTCCTTGAGCCCTTTCCCAATTGTGTGCTACAAAGACTGATCGCGGTGTCTGCCATCATAAAGGCTAGGCTGGCAGGTCGTCCACTTTTACCCACTACCTCCACAGCATTGCTCAAACTCGTAACTCCCTCCGCCGACTGGATGCCCTTCTCAGAATCTCAGAGCCTCAAGGATCTCGGAGTCCACCGAGCTCGGGGAGGGGGTCCGTAGTAGAAACCTGATGTGTGTACATCCTCATCCGGCTCTACTCCTGGGACGTCCCTGTACAGCTCCGAATGCTGCTTTGTTCGAGGGTCCTGAAGGATGAAGCTGAGCTTGCTGGCCTCGACTCCTTGGTCTAGACAGCCACAGGCAGATAGCGCTAGTTCGTGAATCGTCTTACTGTCGGAGAACATGGGCTCCTGTACGGAGCGGAGCAAGAAGTATAGGAACCGGGCTGCTTCGATGTTCGGCTGGATGTCGGGGAGTCGAAACTCGACTCGCTTGATCAATTTGGCATTCTCGACGCCGATTTTCTGGAGCCAGTCGTGCATTGGACTTTTCGAAGAACCCACGAGGGCGCTGTCGATCGTCATGATGAAGTTCTTTTGACCCCAGAAAATCGGACTGGCCTCTGCGCGGACCTGGCGATTAGCTGACAATAGTGCCAGACTCAGTCCATCTCGGGCCTGGCGCTTGTAGCCTACGTCGTTGGGTTGCAGGTCTCTCTTTTCGCCGACAAGTATCAGCTCGTAGATGGCGTTGCGCAGCTCAGCAGACAGTGAGAAAAAGCTCGTGCGCGCTTTCGCGGCTTGCACGACTGGTCGCCTGTGCGGCATAGTTAAGATTGAGTATATCTTGGGGTAAGACTAGCCACGTACTGCTCGGTAAGAACTTGATTGCATCTGCTGGTGAAGTCTTCGGCGAGCTCCTCGAGTATTGCGGTCCTCGGAAACGGGAACTGCTTGCGCAAGCTTTGTCGCGTAAAGCTGCCAACAGCCATCGCTGCCTCTGCGTCTTCGTCAGCCATGATTCGGTGTGCGGATGTGTTGGCGATGTTGGAGTGTCTGTTGGACGGCGCCAGAAGATGGATTGAGAAGTGCCAGTGTTGAGAAAGGCGCTAGTGCAACTAGTGATTGAAGCCGTGCAGTTTGGGGCAAATACTCACTTCACGTTCACCTTACTGTCGCCGCTGCTCACCTTCGAGTACGATTGAGCATCTGCACCGAGCGCAAAGACAGTCTATTGGTCTTCGTGAACTCCGCCAGGAGGGATCTGGGCACTGGTCATCCAGGACTTCCCGATCCTGTTCGTTGTGAACCTTCAGCCAAGCAATGTGATTGACCGGCTGGCGCTTGCACTACGCGAGAGCTTGGACGCTATATCTGCCACGCAAACACCTTGGCTGTCGAGCAAGCCAAATGCGCAGAGTGTTACACATCCAAAGTGGAACTTGCATTCACGAATCGGCTCCTACGCTTCATCTATTAGTCCGACAGTCAGTATCCAGAATGAGACGGTCAGAGCTCATCGTCGGGAGCTCCTTATCCGCTGCCAGAATGTTCTCGTCGATGCACAATGGGCCTTTACTTGCTGAAGCAGGCACTTCTGCCTTCGAGGCTCAGCTGTAGCAAGCAAGGCCATGATAAAGGCCACTTCTTGCACGCCTCTCATCTGCGCCAGACACTGTAGCTGAAACTGAGCACTGCAAAGACAGCTACGATGTCGCTCAACCCAAACTCGAAGCACAGCGAGCCTGGTGCTTGGCCAACACTGGACCAAGCCAAGGAGAAGAACGACATCCCGGGCCTTGGAGAACCGTTCGAGAAGGTCGAAGCACCAGTCGACCGCAGCAGGGAGCCAGAGGCCAAGGAAGATGAAGGCTACCTGGTCATCGACAAGAAGAGCATTCCTCACCCAGGCGAGCTCGAGCGCAACGGCAAGCCATACGGCACAATTGGCAGTGTCGCTGTCGAGAAGAAGGGTTTCCTAGGCCTCTTTGGCAAGAAGACTGCTAAAGCCGACGAGCCTGATAAGATGGTGGATGACTTCGTGGAGCTTCCTGGTGATCTCGAGGTTGATGCCAAGGGCGAGCCAGTCAAGAAGTCTAGGAAGGCTTGAAGTCGGACGAGCATGAACACTACCAGCCCGCAGCTTCTATGCTGATGTTGGCCATCTTCAGGCTATTCACCTCATGATGATATGGAGTTGTCGTAGCCATGCACTAGCTTTCGCTGACGGAAAGCATATGCAGATTTTGGCGACTGCCTGCATCGTGTGCTTATGGAAAGGCTGTAGCGTCCGCCATCGGCACAAATACTCCTGAATCTCACGAATTTGTTGTCGTCTTGCCAGGCATCATTCCCAGAAAAGTGAAACGTGAAGTCTCAAGCATGTTCGCCCCTGTGAGCTCGGCTGGCGAAGTTCCGATCGGGATTGCGCTCTTTCCGAAAAATCTCCCTTCATTTCTGTTCCACTTTCCTTTGCATGCATTCTTGCCACAGAGACTCAATATCATGTCAAAGTGTGACGTTGACAGAGCTCTCGACGGAGTAGCAGTCTCAAAGTCGTCTTCGAGCATATCACCCAACCTCACGTGTTCGCCCGAGAGCTGCGCCTGCTTGGCAAGGTACACAGCCGATGAGTGCACTATCCGTGATTGTCCTCCGTCCGATACTGGAAGGAAGCTCATCCAGGCACGAGGCGCGGGCAACGGCAGAAGGACTTCCAGGCATGAGCTCCGTTTAGCAACGACTGTGCGAAGATGGAGTCGTCGTGGAGACGTGGAGAGCGAGCCCGCACGATTCGATGCTCTTGGCCTGCGGCATTAGCTGGCAGGTGAACGGTAAGCTTAATTGCACATCATACAAAAGCCCTGGAGCCCTTCTGTAAGATAATACTTTTCACGTTCGAATCTCTCGTACCGCTTCCCAAATCTCTTCTGTCTGCTACCAAGAACCATAACATAGACCATTATCGGCAAAAGCTCTAGGATACTCTCATTCCATAAACAGCAAAGATGAAGGGCAAAGTTGCGTTGGAAGAAGCTTTTGCTTTGCCTCGCAATGCGGAAAAGACGCAATGGTGGGCAGGCTTGTTTGCGATTGACCCGGCCAAGCACACTCAAGAGATCAACGATATCAACAAGCTACGAATCGAGAAGATGGACAAGTTTGGCGTTGGCTACAAGATTCTCTCCTACACAGCACCTGGAGTACAAGACGTTTGGGACCGCAAAGAAGCCGATGCGCTGGCACGAGAAGTCAACGACCACCTCGCCAAGGAGATCAAGGGCTTCGAAGACCGTCTAGGTGGATTCGCCACTCTCTCCATGCACGACCCACAGACTGCTGCCGATGAGCTACGAAGATGTGTCAAGGACTACGGATTCAAGGGCGCACTTGTCAACGATACGCAACGGAACGATGAGTCAGGAACTGGCATGATCTTCTACGACACACCCGACTGGGACGTCTTCTGGTCAACAGTACAAGAACTTGATGTGCCATTCTACCTCCACCCTAGAAACCCAACGGGAGTCTTCTACGACAAGCTGTGGGCTCCACGAAAGTGGCTTCTCGGCCCACCTCTTTCCTTCGCGCAGGGTGTTAGTCTGCATATTCTTGGTATGGTGACCAATGGCACTTTCGACAGATTCCCTAAGCTTCAGGTGGTGATCGGCCACTTGGGCGAACACATTCCATTCGACCTGTGGCGTATCAATCACTGGTTTGAGGATGTCAAGAAGCCTCTGGGTCTGGACTGCAAGAAGACTATTCGCGATTACTTCGCTCAGAACATCTGGATCACAACGAGTGGGCACTTCTCAACGCCTACGCTGGAATACTGCATCAAGGAGATCGGTGCTGAGAGGATACTGTTCTCAATCGATTACCCATTCGAGTCGTTTGAAAATGCTTGCAATTGGTATGATGGTGTCAAGCTTGACAGTGACAAGACTGTCAAGGCAATTGGACGTGATAACGCTGCGAAGCTGTTCAAGCTTGGCAAGTTCAAGGATGATAGCGCTTAGACATTCTGGTATAGAGTAATCGATCTATGGCTCATGCCTTTTAGTCCCAACCTCTCAATTATTCCAGAGCTCTCCAAAATCACCATGCCTTGGACTTCAAGAACTTCTCGGTTTTGATAAGAGGCAGTAGAGCTTCAAGGTAAATCAAGTCTATCATGGCAGTAATTCACTAAGAAAAGGCCAAGCCATATGCAATAGACAAAGGTTTTGATTCAATCTGCTCGAAGACATTCATTTCATAATTCGCCAACGCTAACAACACCCTAAGCGATAGCACCAGACGAAGTCGATGGCGTACTTCCAAGCCCCTTCTCATCATCTCTGGCCAACGCCACATCATACTGAAGTTCCCACTCAGCTTGAGAATCTCCCTTGCGAGGCTCAAATTTGACAACAAGAGAGTCCTTGACGGCAAACACGGAATCATCATCCAAGTATTTTGACTCAGCGTCAAAGATCTGTGTAGTGATGGGCTTGTGGCCTTCATGCTGGACAATGTAGTGGATGTGTGCTGGCCTGTATGGGTGGCGATCCATGAGTTGTAACAGCTTGCCTGCTGGTCCATCGAAGGGCACCTGGTGGAGTCAGTACAGGTCGAACGCATGCACCTGAATGTGGACTTACTGGGTACGGGGTTGGTCGAAGGCAGTAAAACGCGTACTCGCCCTTATCGTTCGTGTAGAACTTTCCTCGCAAGTTGTGCTCGATCTGGTTCTCATCTTGTTGTTCGTAAAGACCTTGCCATTGTCAGCTAGAAACTCAGCTCGTTTCAGGGATTACGTTCGTACCATTCGTGCTCGCTTGCCACACGTCGATCGATGCATTTTGAATAGGCTTTCCGGTCTTTGCATCGGTAACAGTGCCGTGGACATACGCGACTTGGCCATCCTCTGGTGTGTTGAATGTGGTCGTGCCACCAAATTCTCGGACTGGATGATCGTGTCTGAAAAATGGTCCAAGGATTGCTGAAGCAGTAGCAGAGTCGTCTGCAGCTGCTGCCTTTCGTACTGTGATGTCGTCGACCAACCTAGGATCATCAGATTACAGCTTTCAGCACCAATCTCATGAAATACTAACGACTCAAGACCAATCACATCACATAGGAGCTGGCCTTCGTTCCTTCGCTCGTTACTCATCTGACCAGCCCAATTGACCAGTTGAACGCCAGCCATCCATTCGTCGACAGTCAAGTTGACTTCTCTCGCAAAGTCATGAATGTGGCGAATTAGCGGGCCCAGTACTTCTCTCAGTCGATCATCAGTCTTTGGGCCCATGGCACTGATTATCTGTTCAGTCCATTCTTTCCCAAGACCAACCTCTGGCGTTTGGACTGCACCAGCTTTGTTGCCGTTAACTCCGTTGGTGGCCATGTTTGTGACTATTCTGTACGATATGGAGATAGTGATAATTATGTTGAGAACAGAAGCAAAAGATGAAGATGAGAGGAAAAGCTCAAACACTTGCCGCAAGAATAGCACGATACTTGTTGGATAAGCAGCTCCAGAACGACCAACATTCGTCCTTGCAGCCTAGTTAGCCGCAGTGGAATCCGAGCTCTGACTTGTAGTTCCGAACTCCTCAGCGGCTAGGCCCGCAAGGGACGAAGATCCCCTGTCGTCGGAAGGAGATTTCGGAAGGACAAAGGCAGAGCGGCTATCGACGGGTCGTGCACGAAGGGCTTTGACTGGGTGCTGGTCTGCAGGAAGAAGTGCACGATCCGAGCACTTTTGCTTGCTCACACACACGGCTATCGAACATCCAACAGCACCGTAGTCCTATCAGAACGGAAGACACTTTATCGAGGTACCGCGATTAGAGCTATCAAGATGATAGACAGAAGTGATATTAGACGTCTTCAAAGACCACAGAGGAAACCTCATCATCATCATCATCATCATCTCAAACGACCATAACAAGACATCTTAATCAGATCAAAAACACCTTCAAGCATCACTAGCACTCAGAAGACATCCGCCTATCGATCTGGAAGCAAGCAAGCTCATCATGTCTCAGCCCGGCTCCAACTGGAAGCCTTTCGACCTTGCAGTCGTGGGAGGTGGTGTTGGTGGTGTCGCAGTTGCAATCGCCCTGCGGAGAGCAGGCCACAAGGTCACCATCTACGAGCGAGCAGACTATGCCGGCGAAGTTGGTGCATCAATATCCTGCGCTGCTAATGGCATGAAGTGGCTCAAGGAGTGGGGCGTCGACCTCGAAAAGGGTGATGGCGTCTACCTACGAAAGCTGATCAACCGTGACTGGAAGACTGGCGAGCCCGTGAGCGTATATGACCTTGGCGACTATGAAGAGAAGTGGGGCAATCCGTAAGTGAATTGAGTCACGAGATAATGAGGGTTGATAGACTGACATCATTCAAGATACTACATGTTCCACAGACAGGACATGCACAAGATGCTTATGGACTGCGCGACGCAAGAGGAAGGCGCTGGAGAGCCTGTAAAGCTTGTTGTGAACCACAAAGTGAGGAATACTACCAACATCTGGTCTGAACAATCCCTAACAGATGTGTAGTGCGTCGATGTAGACACCTCAGCAGGACTGATCACCTTCGCCAATGGTGTTCAAGCTAAGCACGACGCGATTATTGGCGCCGATGGCATTGGCTCGCAAATCCGAAAACTCATTGGTATCCAAGTCGAGAAGAGACCTGCCGACTCCAGCTGTCTTCACACCAACGTCATGACCAAAGACGCAGTTGCCCACGGATACGAAGACTACTCAAAGAACAGCGCCATCGAGTACTGGGGTGGCCACCACAGCTGGAACAAGATTGTTCTCTCACCTTGCAACAGCGGCAGCCTGCTATCATACTACTGCTTCTTCCCGCGCGAAAAGGGTGACTTCACGGAACAGAAGTGGGACGCTGATGCATCTGTTGAAGAACTTCTCGCACCATATCCAGACCTCGATACTGGTGTCAGGAATCATCTCGCGATTGGCAAGGAGATCCGACCTTGGAGACTGTGGGTGCACGAGCCTTACTCGCACTGGCAAAAGGGCGTCACCTGCATCATGGGTGACGCTGCACACCCAATGATGCCAGACCAAAGTCAAGGCGCATGTATGGCACTCGAAGACTCCGCTGCACTCGGCCTTGTCTTCCAGAAGGAGTTCTTCCCAGGCAGCGTAGAAGAAGCACTCAAGCTCTACGAGCGTGTCCGACGCCCAAGAGCATCGAAGGTGCAAGCCGCCTCTGCACGAGCGCGAGAGAACATCCACGAGCGTATCGGCTTTTCTGACAATACCGACAACCCACTGTACAAGGTCAAGGATGAAAGCCAGAAGCTTACAATGGCAGAGATGAACAGTTATGACATGAGGGAGGACATCAAGACGAAGTGGCCTCAGCAATGGCCACAGGCTCTCGGCACGATCAGCAAGCCGAATGGGCTACCGCCGGTAGCTAACGGGGTTGCTGTGGCTGCGCACTAGAGCTGGCTTGTATAGTTTTTGATCGTGGCTGAGCGTTGGGCACGATCGTTTGCTTCGTGAAAGATACCTATTATTCATCATCACTATGTTCACAATTACTCCCAGTTTCATCTCTCTTGCATCCATGTTTTGCAACTTGAATTCTCACTACTGGATAACTACGAGAGAATTGGCAGTATGACACGACGTGGGACCAGGTAGGGTAGACATTGATCACATATTGCATAGATGCTTTTCTCGAGTGCCATCACATCATCATCCCATCCATAGGCCATAGCGTCTCCCAGTCTATGTACAGATTATCGGAAAGCAGAGGGTCCGCAGTCCAGCCCCCATCCGCTTGCTCAGGGAACGACGTCGAGAGACCGTCGAAACTACTTGTGTCAAAGTCAAAGCCCATCATACTGTCAAGCCCGGCACTTCCGCCTGCACTAATATCAACATTACTAGGTCCAGAAGAAGGCGTAGTATAAGCAGGTGCCTGCGCACTTCCATCGTGGAAGTCAGCTGTGAAGATCTGGCTGACATATTGGTTGCTCTTCTTGCGGCGTTCACGCCCAAGTTGTTCTCGCCGAGCCATTATCGCATCGGATAGGGTACTCAGGATCTCGTAGTAATGGCGTGCCTGTGGTGAGACGACTCCAAGACGCTCGAGTACTGCTATAGCGTTCTGGAAGGCACCATCCACTTCGCGCACTGGGTCTGCTTGGGCAAACATGGAGAAGCCAAGCAGAAGTCCAGCTGCAAACATCCAGGCCTTGAGCAGGCACATATTGTTTGACAGAATCGTGGAGTTTATAGACATGTAGCCGGTCTTTGCCATGTACACAGCGCTGTCTAAGCAAGCTTGCGCTAGGTCGGAGACCGCAGAGAACTGGTCGGCCCTGTCCAGGCTGGGTCGCCTTCGCCTTCGTATTTGTGATATAAGATGTGATATCAGAAACGGCCGTGTCACCAGTATAATTGTGAAGTAGTACGAGCACGCAACATGTGTGGCTCCAATGAACAACTCTCGATCTGCTGGTCCCAAGGTGGTGTCTTTCAGGCTGGCAAAATGTCGTAGCTCGACTGGGACAGAATCGTTCCACTTCCTCAGTCTCTGTAAGAAGGCATCGGCAGTTTGGAAGTCCATGTTGAGTCCGCTGCCAAGTTGCTGCTCCAGCTCGATAATGTGAGAACAGATCCCGAAGACAGCTCTTGATGCAAGCCATCTGGGCTTATCGAACTCGCCAATTTCTCCATCGCCGTCATAAGCAGAGTCGTCCTCGGGTCTCATCGACGGTAGTCCTCCAGGTCTGCCAAGAATCGAAGATACAATAGTGTCCAAGATCAACAGACTTTTCCAGGTTCGCCATCTCGGCAGACATTCTGCTGTGGACAGTCCTTTGTATTGGTCTTTCCTGTGCAATCCGAGAGCACAAGCAGCTTTCGAAGCTATGCCCAAGTACATGAATGCTGCATTTCGGTGGCAAGCTCCAAGCATGTAAAAGGCCATCAGTAAGAACACTCGTACCATGTCGAGGCTGGGATCGCACAGAAAGCCTTCAAATGCGTATTTCTGCGCGCAGCTGAATGATCGCGTGGCATTGTGCGCATCGAATGGATTCTGGCCACGGCATTGATGCCCGATAGCGAGCATCATGTTGAGTGCGGCTTGCTCTGCTCTTGCTCTTTTGTCTTCCACTTCGATGAAATTGCTAGGACTAAGAGCATTGTGTCGATCCAAAAAGCCATGTATCTCAGCAACAGTGAAAAGGTCAAGGATGCCACTCGACTGTGAGTTGTCAGCAGCCACAACTACACTCCAGATCAATGATTCTTACCGCTTCTCGATAAAGTTGTACTAATGCATACTTGTCGCCTCGCGATAGATCAGTCATGACCGGGCTCTCGTCTCGCGGAACTTCGATCTCCAACATGTTGTCCTTGAACTGGTTCTCAGTAAAAGCGGATGGTCCCATGTATTTCTTAAGTATCCTTCGCAGAAACTGTAGAAACGAAAGTGATGCATTCTCTCCAACATAGACTACCACTCTATCAGCCACAAGTCGAAGAGCTTGTCAGATTGCTTCACATACGTTTTTCGCCTTTGGAGCTCAGCAACATCCGACTTTGTGTCATGCGTGAAGCATCCTTTCCTGGCTCCGGAGTGTTGCTGGGTGAAGTGTGAGTGCCAGTCACCGTTGCAGCTCGTGATTGCAGACCATTAGCTGGCAGCATGCTCGCGATAGGAGCAAAGGGCACCACGGTCGTCTTGGAACGACCATGCTGGGAATCGTCCTCAAGTCGAGGATCATATCGTGGAGACGCATCTTCTACGCTCGGGGTGGGAAGTGGCGATGTCTTCTGTCGTTTCCGAGCAGATTCCAGGTATACACATGCATCGATACGCTCTCGTTTCAGACATGGCCCACATGGCACTCCAGCATCACAGCGGATCTTTGAGGCTTTGCAAGGCACGCAAGCACGTGCTGAGCGCTGTCTACATCAAGCCGTGAGTTGTGGACGCTAGACTTTTGTCTTCCTTGAAGAACCATACCTATCCTGTGGCTTGACCTATGGGGCCATTAGCTGTTGGCAAGCCAGGATCGCATTTAGGGAATCACAACACACCTTCGGACGCGGCATGGCTCGTTGCTTTTCTGACGCTGTGTGACCGGGCCTCAATAGATCGGATACCAACGGCTTGCACCTGTCCGGTGCATATTTCGGCTATTGGCACGAAACACATATATATGAAGGTGTTGTGTCACGCTCGAAAATGGGGCCGTCTCTGCTTACTCGTGTGCAGACGACGGCTGCAAGTCTGCTTATGTTTCTGGCCCACTTGATACACGAATACCTTACCTCCAGGACCGGCCGGTGGGCTCAGATAAGATAAGGCAATTGTTTCCTGATGGGTCTTTGGTCTTCTCCTCGCGAAGGCGAGCCTATGCAGCAGTCGTGGTGGTTGGCTGAAGACGCTGGAAGGCGTCGCAAGAAGTGGAGTCCTCGGACCGCGCACTGACTTTCGTGCTCCCTGCTGACTCCTCACGTCTGAGGGTCACGCACTTCAAAGTTCATCTCAGCCCAAACCTTCACCAACACTCCGCTCCCTCAAGTCCATCACGTGTTGTGTACATGTACCCCGCTGACAGTGCAGGTCGCTGCCAGATGGAGCTATGGTGTAGCTGCTTCTGGTTCGGGACTGTTTGACGGTAGAGCTGGCAGCAAGCTACGGCAGTATTCAGAGGCCAAGTATCCAAAGATGAGAACTCGCAAAGGCGTCCCCACAGCAGTTTTGAGCGATTCCCTCAAGCTCGAATTTTGACTGAGCAAAAATGATTAAGATGGCTACTAACGGCACAGATGGCGTTGCATTGAAACTTCCAGGACAGGACTGGACAGTACCGCTCTGGAGAAATGGAGAGCAGATACAGACCACGAACTCATTCGATCTTGTAGCGCCAGCAACAGGCGATGTCCTTTAGAAGGCCTCTTCAGCTTCTGTGGACGAATGCAATGCTGCCGTCGATGCAGCTCAAAAGGCCTTCCCAGCATGGAGTAAGACGAAACCTGGTCACCGCCGTGACCTCTTTCTCAAGGCTGCCGAAGAAATGGTTCGCCGGAAGGACGAGTTATGGCACTTTGCGAATCAAGAGGTTGCCTCCACTGATATGTACTTTGCTTTCGACTTCAACGATGCTTTGGAATCGTTGAAGAGCTGCGCTGGACTCATTGCAGCAGCATCCAGTCAGGGTTTTATTCCTGATATCCTAGACGAGAACAGGAGTGCCATGGTGGTCAAGGAGCCTTATGGAGTTGTCGTTGCTATCGCAGTGAGTTCGATCAAGGACTCTGCTCGAGAGAATCTACGCATTGACTTTGAATCCAGCCCTGGAACTGTCCTTGCATTCTCGGACTACGATCCTTCCTCGGACCCCTAGCAAGTATGTCAGAACCGATCAACCTCGTCCTGGCGCTGCTAAGATGATTACAGTGGGCAACACCGTTGTGGTCAAGGCCAGCGAGCGAGGCCCTGGATCAATGTGGGTCCTCATAGACATATTCCACAAAGTTGGGCTTCCTGTAGGCTGCCTCAACACTATCACTCACCGCCCGCAAGACGGCCCGGAAATCATCGGCACACTCGTTGCCCACCCACTTGTGCGCAAGATCAACTTCACGGGCAGCACAGCGGTCGGCTCCATTGTCGCCTCCCTCTCAGGCAAAAACCTCAAGCCTACGCTCATGGAACTCGGCGGCAAAGCCCCCGCTATTGTATGCGAAGATGCCAATCTCCAAACTGCCGCCATTCAGTCAGTGGTGGGAGCTTTTCTCTACTCTGGGCAGATCTGCATGGCCACAGAACGAATCCCCGTCAATGCCAAAGTCGCAGATCAATTCCGTCAAGTCCTCGGCGCAACTATCGATCAGATCTTCCCGGACAAGAACGGTCTTGTGCTAGTCGACAAAGCTCCTGTGGGCAGAAATGCGAACTTGCTTTCTGACGCTATCAGTAAAGGCGCGAAAGCGCTGTATGGAGATGTCAACGATAAGCGAGAATTGGCGACAGCCATGAGACCTGTCATTCTAGAAGATGTCAAGAAAGATGCCGACTTGTATTATCAAGAGTCCTTCGGTCCGATTGTCTCGCTGTTTATCGTCGAGAACGACGAGGAAGCCATCAAGATCGCTAATGATACGGAATATGGGCTGGCGTCGGCTGTGTTTACTGAGAATCTTCAGCGTGGTGAATTCAGGATTGCGCGACAGATTGAGACAGGAGCTGTGCATATCAATTCGATGTCGGGTGAGTTGACGGATGTTCAGCTTTGCAACGTCGTTTGTGGCCGCTAACACTGGTTTCGCAGTACACGACGAGACTAGCCTTCCTCATGGAGGTGCGAATAAATCTGGCTTTGGCAGATTCCATGGCGAAGAAGGATTGAAGGAATGGGTGAGGTTGAAGACCATTACGTGGGCGAATTGAAGGAGAACGAGTGGACGTCGAAACAGCTGCCAATCCAAGCAGAAGAGCAGGATCTTGTACTCAAAACTTTCAAATCCACTCTCTATCCCAGACTTGCTCATCGAGACCTCAGTATCTGTAGAAAATGTAGTGCACCTTATGAGTCCTCTCCTCGGCGGAATCTTCAATACACTTCGAAGCTCGGCTATACCAGAGCTAAGCGCCAAGCGCTCTGACCTCACTTCTGGACCCTACGCCATTGAGCTTCCACAAACACATCTATAACCAAATAACATAATCCAGCCATGGCTTCAATAACAACAGGCACACCCCAACCCTTCAAAATCTCCATCCCACCCTCCAAAGTCTCCGAACTAAACTCCAAGCTCTCCACCGCCACCTTCCCCACCGAACTCGAAGATGCAGCCTGGAAAATGGGCTCGCCCCTCTCCGACATCAAACGCCTCAGCACCTACTGGCTCAACACCTTCTCCTGGTCCGCAGCCCAAACCCGCCTAAACTCCCACCCCCAATTCACCGTCCCCATCACAGTCCCCACCTTTCAAACCCTCGACATCCACTTCATCCACGCCCGCTCCAGTCGCAAAAGTGCCATCCCTCTGCTCTTCATCCACGGCTGGCCAGGCTCTTACTATGAAGTCCTCAAACTCCTGCCCCTCCTCACATCACCCCAAGATCCCAATGCTCCAGCCTTTCACGTCGTAGCTCCTAGTCTACCGGGCTACGCGTGGTCCGAGTATCCCAACAGAACCGGCTTCGGACTCAAACAGCACGCAGAGGTTCTGCACGGCGTGATGAAAGCTTGTGGGTATGCGGAGACGGGGTATGTAGCGCAAGGAGGCGATTGGGGTGGGTTTTTGTGCAGGTTGGTGAGTAAGTGGTTTCCGCAGAGTGTGAAGGCTGTGCATACGAATTTTCCAGTGCATGCGTTTCCGAAGCCGTGGAGGAATCCGGTGAGCTTTGCGCAGGCTATTGGTGGGATCGCGTTGAGTGGCAAGGTCAGGGAGGATTTGGCGCATACGCAGAAGGTGAGTTTCTGGCATGTCTTTGGAGCTTCGGAAAGAGGATTGTTGTGACTGAGGATTTGGACTCGTGGTTGGTCATGTTTCGTTGTGCTGATCATTGTTACAGTACCTGACAGAAGGAGATGGCTACCTCAAGGAACAAGACACGAAACCAATGACTCTAGGATATGGACTGACAGATTCTCCTATCGCACTCCTGGCTTGGATCTATGAGAAACTGCATGGTAGGTTCCATTTCAATCAGCGCAAACTCCACTTGTTTGCAAGATGAGGTATGTCCTAATGCTTTCCTCAGACTGGTCCGACAACTATCCCTGGACCGAAGAAGAAGTCTGCACCTGGATATCAATCTACTACTTCTCCCGCGCCGGACCCTCAGCAAGCACTCGGATCTACTATGAATCCGCACATCCCGTTGGCGAAGGCTCCGTGAGCAGAATGGACGTTATCAACATGTACGTTCCCGATGTACCGCTTGCTTTGGCGTACTTTCCGAATGAGCTCGCGAGACTGCCGAAATGCTGGGCGTGGAGTAACGGGCCTGTGGTACAGCAGACTACATTCGATGTGGGAGGACATTTCGCTGCGTTCGAGGTGCCGGAGCTGTTGGCTGGAGATTTGAGGAAGCTGTTTGGGAAGGGTGGGGCTTGTGAGGGTGTTGTGCAGGGAGCGAGAGGGTTTTAGCGAAGGAAGGTCGAGAGAGCTATCGTCGAAGTATAGAGGCAGGCAGGCAGGTAGGCAGGCAGGTAGGATCAAGAATCGGATTACTACCTAGAATAACGTCTTCTACGTTTAACTAGGACGCGTGGATTGAGCGGCACGCGGGGATAAGCGCCAAGCAGGGAAGGCTTCTACCACTCTTTTACACCATTCGTCGGTAGGTTGAGGTTGCTAGACGCAAGGATGGCTCCGCTTCCAATTCATTCTTTGCGCACTCTCCGTGTCATCACAAGACATTGGCAGGACATCCCCTGCGAGGTCAAGAAATCTGCTATTTATATTAACCTAGTAGACTCCAGATGTATAAAGACGACGTTAGAACTACCCCGCGTCTACGTTGCTCTCCATCTCGCTCAGCTTATCTCAATCACTAGAACACAACTCCAGCTATATCAGCAAGTACGGAGTCCAAGATGCAGCCTTACACTCTCATCTTTGCCGTCCTGGCATTCACCGCTTCTGCACTTTCTCTCCCAGTCGCCAATGATGTGCCAGTTGATCTGGTCAAGCGGGACCCGGTTAGGATTTGCAGATCTGCCTCATGCACGTCGGCGCATCATATTTGTCGGGTAGGTTTTGACATCCAATCTGGCTGTTGATCGCGTTAGCGAATGCTGAGGTGATGATCTTGAACAGGATGAGAATGGCTGCCGTTACTGCTGTTGATTGTGATTGAAGGCCAGGGGTATGACAGCTGAATAATGATGGGTCTAAGATGCTCGTGGGAACGGTCACTACTGTGTTTGCTGATAGCTCTTGACAAATTGAATTCCGGAATTCTGCATATTGTCGCCCTCAGCTCTCTTCTGATGCCACAGACCACAAACGCCAAGTGCTTTCGTCGTTCATCTTGCTGACCTTCGTGACACGGAGTTGTGCATTATAAGCAAACGAACATCAGCGCAAGTCGATAGTGAGCTTGAGGTGGCTGTGCTTAGGTGGCGATGTTGTTGTGGTGCACTCACTAACTAGTCCGTGTTTGCTGAGACGGAAGAAGGTCGGGGAATATTGACGCCTGACGATGACGAAAGGTGGGCTGTGTTTCATCTGCTGGGAAGTGCTGACTGACTGGCAGCGGCAGAGTGTAGCGACTGAGAGATCAACGTACTGCCATTGCGCGTCTTCCGGCAGTCACATTATCTGTGCAATTGGTTTTCTGTTTTGTTCTCACATCATATTGCGCCTTGGCACAACACCACCATCACCCACCATGAACGTGCTCAAGCTGCAGAAGAAGTATCCTCAGTTCCCGCAGGCGGAAATCTACGGCCTCAGCGATGCCTTTCGCAGACTTGACGTGGACGACAAGGGCTATGTCGATGAAGGAACGGCCATCAAGTCGGCGCAGACCAGCGAGCGACAGCCGTACGACGTCGTGCGACAGGCGCTGAAGGAGGTGGAGCTCGACAGCTCGAGACGGGTCGAGCTGGACGATTATGTCGACTTGATTGCACGCCTCCGCCAAAGCAGTCCCGCCCAGCAGCGGTCGCGAGGCTTCAGCAACGCCGCGCAGAAGACGGGCGATCAGGCAGCAGCAGGTGGTCAGACAGCAGGAGCACCCACGACGCCTTCCCACGCAAGCAGGGGCAGTCTCGGCGGAGGAGCACAGGCAAAAGCGGGCAGAATCACCGTGGGCGGCTCGACGGCCAGCTCGCAGCACACCATCAACGAGGATGAGCGCACTGCCTTCACCTCACACATCAATGCCGTTCTTGCCGGCGACCCGGATATTGGGCACCTCCTTCCCTTTCCGCTGGACACCTTCGAAATGTTCGATTCGTGCAAGGACGGTCTCGTGCTCGCCAAACTCATCAATGACAGCGTGCCTGATACCATTGACGAGCGCGTGCTGAATCGACCGGGCAAGAAGATCAAGTCGCTGAATGCATTCCACTTTACCGAGAACAACAACATCGTGATTGAGTCGGCCAAGGGTATCGGCTGCTCCGTGGTCAACATTGGTGCAGGAGATATCATAGAGGTGCGAGAGCACTTGATTCTAGGTCTGATCTGGCAGGTCATTCGACGTGGTCTGCTAGGCAAGATCGACATCAAGCTGCACCCAGAATTGTACCGCCTGCTGGAAGATGGAGAGACGCTGGAGCAATTCCTGCGCTTGCCTCCGGAGCAGATTCTGCTGCGATGGTTCAACTACCACTTGAAGAACGCCGGCTGGCATAGGAGGTGAGTTTCACAGAAAGCCAGTCCAGAACTCTTTGAGAGCACGACCCGTACTAACATTTCCCAGAGTGCAAAACTTCTCCAACGATGTCAAGGACAGCGAAAACTACACAGTCCTCCTCAATCAACTCGCGCCAAGCATCTGCTCGAAATCGCCTTTGCAGACGTCCAACCTCGAACGACGGGCAGAGCAAGTGCTGCAAAACGCCGACGCTCTCGATCCACCTTGCCGCAAGTTCTTGACTCCAAAATCATTATGTGCTGGTAACCCGAAGCTCAATCTCGCCTTCGTTGCCAATTTGTTCAACAACCACCCAGGACTGGATCCAATCACCGAGGAGGAGAAGGCTGAAATTGAAGACTTTGACGCCGAGGGCGAGCGAGAAGCACGCGTCTTCACTCTTTGGCTGAACTCGCTGAACGTCAAGCCAACTGTTGTGTCGTTCTTCGAGGACCTGAAAGATGGTATTGTTCTACTACAGGCATACGACAAGGTCATTCCGGGAAGTGTCAACTGGCGACACGCGAACAAGCCACCTGCCAATGCTGTTGCGCCTGTGAGTCAGGACGAAGACGAGGCCTACTTGACGATCAAGTCAGGTATGTCTCGATTCAAGGCAGTCGAGAACACCAACTACGCTGTCGAGATTGGCAAGCAGAACAAGTTCTCGCTTGTCGGGATTCAGGGCGCCGACATCACAGACGGGCAGAAGACACTGACCCTTGGTCTTGTTTGGCAACTCATGCGTAAAGACATCACAAACACGCTTCAAGGTCTGGCACAGCGTCTGGGTAAGCGGGAGATCGCAGATGCAGACATGGTGAAGTGGGCGAACGACACTGTCAAGAAAGGCGGGCGCAGCTCGGCTGTCCGATCATTCAAGGATCAGCAGATTGCGTCTGGTGTATTTTTGCTCGATGTTCTGAACGGCATCAAGAGCGAGTATGTCGACTATGATCTCGTTTCCGCTGGCCGCTCAGATGAAGAAGCATACGCGAATGCGAAGCTGGCCATCTCGATAGCTCGAAAGCTCGGAGCGACGATATACTTGGTGCCAGAGGATATCACTCAGGCGCGTTCGAGACTCATCATGACCTTCATCGGCAGTCTGATGGCCACGGCAGAGCGATGAAGAAAGTAAAGAGCCGTGATGGCAGATGAGAAGTGGGAGGCTCAGTTCACGCTGTCAGTGGGACGATTGAAATGCTCGATAACGCTGTCCCGTGATTCGAGATGGTGGCAGTACAATCGATGAGAGACTGCCTGCACCGAAGATGACAGCATATATTTAGCGACTGATGATAGCCACGTAGATCGACAATCACAAAAGCCGAAACTTGCATGTTAGTGTGCTCTCAATCATGATGGATGCCACGCAGCAGTGATATGACAGGTCCAATGCAGGAAGCGCATCGTCTACACGTCGTGCAAGTCCGTGCCATCATGTCCCTCTTTCCTATCGCGGAAGATCTATACTCTCATCTTGTCCGACCATGCTGTTCAACTCCATTGACCACGTTATGCTGTCGAGCAAGGGTAGTCGTCGACGTCAACACTCACTACTCCAGTCGATCACAGCTCTGCAACACAGTACACACCATGTGAGATCATCGTGTATATTGTTATTGTCTGCGTTCTGCTGCTCGCGTGATTCACATCTGTCTCGGTGGACTTTTGTTGAACTGCGCTTGAGGAGGACCTGGTATACTGTACCGATTTGCTACACGGCCACACGGAAGCTCTCCACGCAGAAGCAAGTGAAGGGGACAGTTTGACCGATCTCGGCTTGTAACTGCCGAGTGTTGCTTTTGCTTTTGCTTTGGTTTACTGACTGCACGGTCGCGGAAGAGTCGAGAGCCGAAGTGAGGTTGGGAGGAGCTTACGATTCTATTGCTTCTCACTCGTTATGATCCCTTGTTCGTGGATAGAGGAGAGCAAGGCTGAGGTAGGAGACAAGGTATATGTTTAAATGCATGCTTAAAGCTTGTGCAGGGGAGAGCAAAAAGGAAGTAGGGATGCTTGAAGTGTGAATTGTTTGGGAACGGATCTGATATCAACGTCGCTTTAGCTGAACGCGTGTTAGGCGTGTGAATGTGATTGGTTGTGATTAGGTGGGCGTCTGCCCGATCGTGGATGGAGGCTTTTTCTTGGGAGACAGAGAGGGAAATGAGCAGGTGTTCCTTGTCTTTTGTTGCGCTGGATGAGGAGCTGGGAGAGCTGGATTGGGCTGTTGCAGGAGACGGATGGAGATGTGCGACGATTATGCTATGATTTTGAGTTGTCGTGGCTGACTAGGAGGAGAGCTTTAGCAGCGGGGGAGGTCTTTATGCCTGTGAGTTGTTGTCTGAGCTGATGCTACAAGAGCACGTCTAGCGCTGATTCTGCACTTTCAACGTTATTTGTCTCCATCATCTTATCGCCGTGCTCATCATGTGGCAACGACAATGTGTAGTGTTCAGCTTGGTGCTGACTCTCGCGGCCGCTCTGCCAGGAGGATCTCCTCCTGCGCCGCAGTCACTTTGTGACAAATGTGAGCAGACACATCGCTCGGTCATACCAGATGTCAGACCGTCACTGATCAAAACCCGCTGACAACACCAGATACCACTGCCCTCCTCATGGACAACACGGCAGAGAACCAACAGACTGTACTGACTCTCGTCGTCAATACAGCCATCATTGGCAATTACACATCTTCCCCAGGCTCACTCGTCAAGGTCGATGGAATCTTGGCTCCAGGTACAGGTGACTTCGAAGGTGTGGATTTGTCCGTATATTTCAGTGGTGCACTCCCATCGACCAACACCGGCCGCGGCTATGGCGAGATGGTCAACTTCCTGGATGGTGGCGGCGCGGATCCACTCAAGATGAACATGCCGGCTGCTGATACGAACAGTGCGCAATAGTGAGCTCCCCCTGATGCCATCGGCTGTTCTGGCGTGTTGACAATGTCTGCACAGCACTCTCATCTCACATCTCTACGCCTACTTTGCCTCTCTGCTAGGCTGCTCTCTGTTTGGGAACACGATATCACCGTACGAGGGCCGCACTTCACAGTACGAAGTCCACAAGTATATGGCTCTTGATGAGCGTGAGGTTGGATGGTTCATAACCCAAGTCGGGACTTCTGCTGCAAGCTTCGGTGTGACTGACGAGGATGTCGCCACCGTCGGGCAAGCATTGCAGGATACCTTTGGCAGGAGGTGTAGCGCTCCTGCAAGCGTTCCACCTACTGCTGAGCCGGAGTTGCAAGCGATCTGTATCGAGGTAGGTGGATTCGTACAGGACCACAAGTGCTCTTTCAATGCTGACCAGAACGTATAGTCGAGCTGTCCATTGGCGGACATGCCAATGTGTGAGGCATATGAAGAAGTCGTCGAGCCGTACTGAGTACGGCGGCTTGTTCGACACTGCGTGCAGGCGCATCATTGTTGCCGCAGGGGGATACGAGTGACTGTTTAGTACTCTTCGGATAGCAAAATGTAGCGATCAAGGCTGGTCGCCTTCGGTCGGCACCTGGATCACACGACCATCTGTAGTTTTGATCAGCCTCCTCCATATCGCGAAAGCCTCGATGACTGTTGTCAGGAATAATGCTGTCCCAAGCCCAATCCAGAGTCCACTAATGCCCATCTTGGGAGGACCCAACTCCAGGAAGATTGACAGCGGCACTGCGTACAGATAGTTGATGGTCATGGTGCACCTGTGTAATGATGTTAGAACTGCTTGATGTAGAAAGGGAGAGAGAGAGGGGTTGTCTTACCAAGCGCCAATATCCTGCCACCCAAAACCACGTCCGATACTGTGAGGCCAATTTGCAGTCGCGTCGAACACCATGAACATTGCTGCGTATGGCAAGGCTGTCTTCACGATGCGGGCCACTTCAGCATCATGGATCAGATAGCGAAGTGTAAGGAACATGAATCCCGTGCCAAGAAGTGCGTCAAAGAGCCCGGCGACCAGAAAGACCACGGCGTACCATCTCATCACTTTTCCTGTTGAGCCAGTCATGCCAGCGCCAACAAGCTGCCCAACGCGTGTTGAGCAGGCCACAGACGCGGAGAATGGAATGTGCCAAACCAATGTTGCCGTCGTTCCCAAGAAGGTCTGGGCTGCCAGCGCTGCATCAGACACATAGGCCGTGGCAAAGGTCAATATCTCGAAGCACAACCACTCGCTAAGTGTCATCATCGTGCCTGGGATTGCGAGTCGCATGATGAGGCCCCATTCGTTGCGCCACTCAGCGCTGATCTCGGACGCTGAAGGCCAGCACTTCAATGTGGACGGCTTGACATACTTGGCGTATATCGCGAGCAGGATCGGTCGGATGAAGTTAGTCAGTGAAGCAGATAGTGCCGCTCCGGCCACACGCATGTCTGCGACATAGACCAGCAGGTAGGTCAGGCCGATGTTGATAGGTAGACAGAGGACTAGGATCACCAAGCCGGCAGTGAAGTCGGACTGAGCTTGCATGAACCTCTTACCATTCTCGAAGGTGACAAATCCAGGGACGCCAATTAGGGTGTAGCGCAGAAAGCTGCTGGCGTGGACGGCTAAAGACTCTGAAGGTACGATCGCTGCTATGATGGGTCCAGAGAATAGCCAAAGAGTGCCAATGGGAACAACGGCGACCAGATGAACGAGGATAGTTGCACGAATAGTGTAAAGTCCGACTCCAGACAGTCGCGAGGAGCCATAAGCCTGTGAGCAGAGTGTGTCGAGCGCCGTGGCCATTCCCCTGGTACGAAGTCAGCAGAATGAACTGGTCAGTACTTGCTGTCTGATGTACTCAAAGACCGCGAAACCTGTGATGTTCGCTGTTGTCATGCCTAAGGAAACACCTGCAATTTCTTCGGTGGACAACTGTGCGGCAACCACGATTATGACGACCTGGTACGCGTACTGCAAGAAGTACGTGATTACCAGTGGTCCGGAGTACCTCAACAAGATGGAGGCTTCTGTTGCCAGCGAGACCTCTTCGATGTGATTCTCTTCATCTGTCTTGTTCTCGCTCGCCACGGACCGCTCGACCGCCATTGTGTCATTGCTGCGGTTTTGATCATCATTCAGAAGCGGCGTGGACTCAGTCGCACGACTGGCGACCGAGTCAGCTGGTACGGTCATCTTGTATATATGTACTGGAACTGGAGCGTGGGCGACACAAAAGAAACTGACATGGAAAGCTCAGAATTGTGGTTGTCGCAAAGAGTGGTTCAGCCAGGATCTTTCCCGACTTTGGTGTAACCGTGCATTAGAACTAACTTAGTTAGCTTTTTCTGCTCGGCCCAGGATCCCGAGCACCGACCAACTCTGGGGCGCTACGGCTGCTTATGTGACGGCGGTGGCCGCGAACAGCTCAGACGTACTGTCTGATTCTATGGCTGCGATCGCAATGACACCCGAGCTAGGTATGGAGTAAAATATGATCTGGGTTATGGATCACATCGTATCTCGTCTGATCTGACCATCCTGAGGAAGTGGCTAACAGCATCGCGACTGATGCGCATTCACATCGTCTATGCTGTCTAAGTCTCTCCTCTTGCGTGGCTGCTGCCACACAACGTATGTTGGTGAGTCTTCGCAGGGCTCAAGGTGTGTCGCTTGCAGTCACAGACTCTTCAAGTGAACTCATGGCAATGTGTAGCCACCATCGATGATTGTATCGCTTCCAGTCTGATAAGAGCTCGCGTCTGAAGCGAGATAGAGAAACAGGCCTTTGATCTCGCGAACATGTCCTTGACGACCAAGAGGTGTCATCCTGTAAGCCTCGTTCTGAACTGCAGGTGCAGCACCCATCTTTCTGTTGATCGACTTGAGTCAGTGTTGAGATCACAGAGCAAGTGTCGTGCACGGATCCGCTTACGTGTCAAAGAAACCTGGGGAGACAATAATGACTCGGGCGAAGTCTCGCCATTCCCGAGCCAGCGATCGTCCAAGTTGTCTGACAGCTGCCTTTGTAGACTTGTATACCTTCGCATGGTTAGCCATATAGATTACGACCGAGAGTATCCGCACTTACTGGCTGATCGATAGGCACATTGACAATGTGCGCAGAAGTGCTAGCCGTAATGATGAGATTGCCGAATCCTTGCTTCTTGAAGACATGACCTGCGTATTTTGCCTGGTAAAACACTCCATCGGCTAAAGACTGTCAGCACTGGACTGACGATCCTGGTCGCTATGGATATCTTACTGTTGACTTCCATTTATTTCCTGTACCCCTCTATTGAAGTCTCCGTGGTTGGCTTCGAGATGGCCATGCCTGCATTGGCAACGAACACATCTAGCCTGCCAAAGTCTTCGACAATCTGATTGATGGTCTTCTCAACCTTCCTAGGATCTGAAACTTCTAGCTGGTAGGCTTTGGCCTTGATACCATGCTGCTCCGCTAATTTCGCGCCTTTGGTGATCGCCGAATCGTTAGAGTTGTAAAGAAGCACAACATCACCGCCTGCTTCAGCGATGGCCTCGGCGACCGCCCATCCGATACCTGCAGAGGCTCCAGTAATGGCAGTCACCTTGCCTTTCATGCTGAATTGCTGTAACACATTGTCAGGAATGTTGGGAAAGGGCTTCGGCCCCCCTTGGCGTAGCATTCGCATCATCCAAAGTCATGGACATCTTGGTGTTCTTGGTAGGTAGTTGAATCTGAAAAATTAGTTTGTGGATGAGAAAGTCAGAAACTCAGTTCATCATCGACCAGTGCATAGAATGGGGGCAAGAGAGAAATACATGAGGCAGCCGGTATACTCTCACCCCTCGCCCGTCACAAGGTGGATTCCTCCACCATAGCTTTGCGCTTAGTCACGATGAACATCTTGCCTGTACCCATGCCTGAGCTGTGGACCAAGATATCATCAAGCTCTGTGAAGGGGGATTAGCAGCTCATCTCGATGAAGATTCTGCGCCAGGTAAGACGGCAGTAATAGAGACGAGAGCAGGAGGAGGAGGATGTACAGTAGGTATCTCAGCAGGATCATTTTTCCGGTCCGCTTGCTCGCTTCGTGGTCGTCTTCAGCTTCAGCTTTTGCTTTTGCTTCAGCTCCGAGGTTCGTCAATCTAATTCCGAGATAAACGTGCTCACGGGCTCGATGACTTCCTCTTCGCGATTTCCATACACGCAATTGTCACAATCTGTAAATCATGAGAGCCCACAATCATGATTTCCACGGAATGCAACTCGCCCAACGATTCGGTGATCGGTCCTAACGAGACAACGAAGAAGCCATTCAAATCTGTAGAAGCATGTCTAGAATGGCTTTCCATAACTATCATGGAAGCCCACACGTCGAACGATGGTGGTGATGCTATCTTGCTCCAGCACGTTGCGTCTGACTTCGAGATGGTCAATGCATCGGTCCACGAATGCCCTCTTCCTCCTGCAGCCAATCTTGAAGAGCATTTGCAGCAGACCGAGCAGTTCAAGAGAGAGAATCCAGGTTGGAAAGTGCATGCTACCAATGTCTCGGTGTGCCTCAATAAGGGCTCAAGCTCCGCAGAGGTGTGGCTGACCATGAGAGGTTGCGATACAGACGATGTCAGCTTCAATCGGGAGAGCGTGAGCATATTGCATTGGCGGAGGCGGACGAGCGATGGCGTTTGGGTGTGCTACAGGCATGTGGGCATGAGAGGACCAGGAGATACGCTGGCTGCGACAGGCATATGAGGGCCTTGTGTAGCGTCGTCTGCTATCGACATCGCAAATGCTCGAAGACCACAATACCATTGCCGCTCAGCCCACACTCATACGCGTCGATTGATTCTAGGGCTGCGGCTGGGCTGTACGCAACTGCATTGCATGGGAAAGTCATGCAAAGGGATCAAGCGACTAGATGTCCGATCAGGTCTGTGATGACAGCACACATACGTTGAAGACTCAGGCTTCTGCTTGTGGACCAACTTGGCCTGAAGCACACAGTGCACATAGAAAGGGCTGAAGCTGTAGGAACATCTGGCAGAACGACTTCACGGTGACTATAGTTTTGAAGTCTGCCTCTCCTTCTTCATTTCTTCGGCAGCAAGCTCTCGCAGAACCTTCTTAAGGATCTTGCCGCTTGGGTTCTTGGGCTAGGAGGGAAATGTTAGTACCTCTGCCGTACCACAATTTCACGGCGTAAACTCACAATCTCGTCCAGGAAGACAACACCTCCGTCAGGCCTCTTGAACTTCGCCAGTCGCGAAGCCATGTACTCGATGATGGCACCTGCATCCAGCTTCTTTCCCTCTGCATTGTTCTTCTTCACAATATACGCTCGTGGAAATTCTGACTCGTCGTCCTTGTCTTTCTTCACACCAATCACACCAGCATCCGATATCCCTGGATGATCGAGCAATACTGCTTCGAGCTCCGGAGGTGCCACCTGGAAACCTATAGAAGGTCAGCATCAAGGCTACAGTGTTCTGGCAAGCATTCGATCCTCACCTCGAACCTTAATAAGCTCCTTCTTGCGATCCACAATATACCATTTCCCGGTCTCTTTCGCGCAGTACGCAATATCTCCCGTGTGGAAAAAGCCATCCTTATCCCAGCTCTCAGCTGTCGCCTTCTCATCGATATATCCCGGTATCACTGTGGCACCTCTTACGCATAGCTCGCCACGGACATCATAGCCACTTATCTCCTTGTTCGTATCTTCTACATCGACAAGTTTAAACTCAACGCCTGGAACTGGTCTTCCACAGCTTCCGGTGTCATCGTCTTCTGGGAAGGGGAAGTTGGAGCAAATACACGACGTCTCTGTCATACCGAAGACCTGAGTGAAAGGTGCGTCTTCTGCTAGTAATGCCTGAAATTTGGCTTGTTGCGTCTTCTCCAAGGGCGCCGCTCCGCACGTCGCGAACCTGATGCTCTTTAGGGAGTACTTGTCTTTGAACTCGGAATTGATGATCTGCAGCACCATCGGTGGGACAGTGGCGCAGTCCGTGATCTGGTACTTTTCGATGTACATGAGATAAGACTCTAGTTCGAAGCGACGCATGATGTAGGTTTCGACGCCGTTGGCAAGAGGGCTGAAGTGTGTGCAGGGGGCGGTGGCGACGTGGAACATGGGCGTGCATTGTAGGCGTTTCACCTGCGATCATCGTTAGGTAGATGATCTGGATCCGATTCGAGGTCGGATACTCACCTCATAGGGCTTGGGCTTCCAGTCGTTGATCTGTATGTGCTGTGCGATCAAGTTGTAATGTGTGAGCATTGCTGCTTTGGGCAGGCCTAGATGGTGTTAAAATGTGGTCTACACCAGGGAGTGTCTCATCTTTCTGAAGAAAGAGCCCGCCTGTCCAAGCTCACCTGTTGTTCCGCTACTGAACATCCTCGCTGCCGTCGTCTTCTTCGCAGTCTCCGCATCATCGATGCGCACCCAGTTCTCTTCACCATGACCTAGCAGAGTCCGCCATGACTTGAACCCCTCTGGCACTTCCTGCCCTTCTCGATTGTCGAAGATGAGTATTCGTTCTCGCGGTATCGAGCCCGAGTCGTCGGCAGCTTTCAGTGCATGTGTCAAGATCTCAGGTTCGACGATCAAGAATTTGATCTGTGCTGCTTTGATCGCATGGGAGAGCTCGTAGGGCTGGTAAGATGGATTTGTGCCTGCGAAGATGCCTCCTGCTGCGAGGATGCCATTGGCAAGTATTGAGTAGTTGATCTAGAACGGTTGTGTAAATAGACAACCTTTTGCAAATGAGATCTTGCTCCACTAACATCATTAAAACTGTGGACGCATACTGTGTCTCCCTTCTTCAATCCGAGATTCCGTAACCCAGCGGCGAGCTTGCGTATTGTGCTTCGAGCTTGGGCAAAAGTATAGAAGCGCTTTGGATTGTCCGCATCTATGTAGACGGGCTTGTTATTGTTCACTCTTGGGTTGTCGAAGTACCATGATACGATATCTTTTCCTGGAACTTTTAGTTCGTCCTTTTGTTTGAACACCATTCTGCCGAGCGAGCCTGCAAATCGTTCGCGAAAGGGTTGTAAAGCAAGTAGTTGGAAGCGTAGACGACCACAGACCTAGAAGAGTGCAGCATCTACCTATACAATATCGCTAGCATACTTGACAGCGGCTCCGGCTGAGCTGGACACATGCCATGATTGCCATTTGGATTACCGGATCCGAACGCTTTGGGAAAAGTGGTTGAAAGATCAAGCGTCATGGTGCTGGACCTCGGACTGGAGTGGAGTCTTTTTCCAGCCTCCAAAAGTTTATTGCAGCAGTTTCGGCGCCGACCCTGTGTCATAAGCATAAATCAGCAGTTGAAGATGAAAGCCATTGTAATGAGAAGAATAGCCTCTTGAGTCGCTGTTACTCTATGCTGTGAACGTGTCTCATCAAAGGATGTTGCAGTCTGTCCTAGTCTACTCCCGACAAACCCACTCAGCATCCAGCGTATAACGCGTTTGCATACAGAGCGTAAGTGTCTGCGTTGTTGACTGCCTGCTGGCTGCTCAAGTCCATCGCGGCCTCATACCCGTATGCATAGTCCTGAGTGCCGGGAGAATAGACGGCTGGAGCGTGAGTCTTCTCGTGAAGGACAGTCGTTGCTTGGTCCTGCTCGTGGCACTGACTCGATATTGGGTCCAGATATTCGTAGAAGATGTCACAATAACCGATGTAGTTCATCGATGGCAACGTGTACCCGAGAACACCCTTTTGACAATATCCGTACTCATCAGCACAGGATGTCTCGGTCACGCCTCCAGTCGTTGAAGCACATTCTTGGGCAATGGCCTTGAAGCGTGCAGAGACTGTGTTGGCGACGGAGCTGGAGCTGGACTTGAAGTACTCTCGAAGTCCGTGACCGGCAGCTGCAGCCGCTGCAGCGTTGTCGGCGAGATCGGCACAGTTCGATAGAGCAGTCTGGATGGCAGCGCGACGTTGGCTGCTGCAACCGTTTGTGGTAAGCTCGGTCCGTCGTTGTGCGAACTTATGAACAGCATATGGAACGTCCTTTGCTTGGTCGCCGTCGATGTCCATGGTGATCGTGTTGCTGGAGTAAGCTACTGAGTGACCAGATAATGTTGTGCTGTTGAGCTCAGCATATGGCATAGAGCCCGTTGCCCGAACTGTGTAGCTGTCGCTTGTCTCGACATCTGAGCACGAATTAGCTTGGCCTAGCGCAACTTCGAGGTCTGTTTACCATAGAGCTCCGCAACATCTATTTCTGTCTCGATGGTCTGTCCCGGCTCGATGGGCACGAACTGTGTAGCCTCGAGGTGGCTAGTGGCCATTCTCAGTAAAACACCGTTAAACGATGCTCTAGATGCTGCTGATCGTCAGTGACTGACGACATCTTAGTATGATTGTGACCTAAGTACCTGGTCCGTTCACGGTGAACTTGTCGACCGGTGACTCTCCATCGAGGAAAGAGCCTTTGTAGAAGAGGTTGTACCCTCGAGCATCGTTGTTGGTTACTGCAGCTTTGACTTTGCTGTTGCCAAGGGGCGTGAGCTCGACGGTCAACGGCGTGCTCCGCTTGAGAAGGTCTATCGCAGCGCCGTTGGCTATGCTGGCAAAAGCCACCCAGGTGGCGGAGACGAGAAGTGAGAACTGCATATCTGCAAACGAGTGGCTGCTGTAATGAGTGACTACCCTACCAGAGGGTGGAAAGAAGATTTACAAAGAAAGGAACGAATAACGCGAACTCAGAGGAGGCTTTTCGAGGTACACGAAGGCAATGGTCAAAGAGCAGTGAAGTATGCAACTTGCCTTTATAGCTTCGCAGCTGCGACCTACCGGCCAGAGGCTGTTTGCTGCGCTGGGCTACAGTGTCGTGCAATGATGCCCAGAGAGACTACTGCAAGCGAAAGCGGATGTCCTGCCGCGAGAGGATCTGTTGCCGCTTGACACAAACAGCAGAGTCGTCTCAAGTACATCCAGTAAGTACTGAGATGTGAAGATGAGACCAGGTTCACAGCTGAATCTGCGGCGGATGGGACATCTAGGCGTCTTGGCTTTGTGACAAGCATTGATAGGAACGCGGCCATGGTTACAGGGCGCGAAGAGCAAACTTCTGCACCAGCGCGTAGATTTGTGACTGAGGAGTTTAAGTCCTTGGGATTCAGCGTCTTCGTGGTCGCACGCGAGAGGAGAAGATGACCTGGGCTTGCGGAGAGCACTTTCGTATTAGCGAGACCGCGTTGTTATGCTATACAGCACCTGATTGATCTGGTCGCCTATGGAGAAGCTCGTGCTGCACGACACGTTCTGCGTTTTGAGCAAAGTGTCTGAGAATGGAGCATGCGCATAGCGGCCTTGAGGAGACCAATGAGACCCGCCATGTCGCAGGAGACATCTGCTCATTCGGGTCCGCGCCGAGTTCTGGAGCACAGATCCGCTTGCTGTGAAACATGCACAAAGCGAGGACGACGGTACGACAACGATCGGGCCTAGTCTTGATCTCAAATCTTTTGGCAATTGGCTGTGTATCTCGAGGGCGTGGTGCGAGTGCTGGGGCGGTCGAGTGGCAGAGTGACGTGCTGTTGGCAGTGCGGTTGGACGTAAAGAGAGCAAGGCTGTTTTTGACTCGTCGTCACGGGCTCTTGGCATGAAACACGGCGAAGCCCCTTGTCCAGCACTTCGAGACGGAGCCTCTTCAACGTGTGCAACAAGTGGCAGCCACGGCGCTACAGCTACTCAGTGGGCTTTGCCATTCACGATGGCGCCAAGTGTAGAGCTGACACATTCTTTGGAGACGAAAGTAGTGTATTTGGTAAGGGTGCCGCATGCTCCATATATGATGGCTCTGGTAGAACTAGTTAGGCGAGACGCTCGATCTAGGCAGCCAGGACACCTGTGCCATGCTATCGTTATGCTGACGTCCAGGACCACGATCATTGCTGTACTCGGAATCATCGTAGCGGCCTCGACAGTCTACTACTACACGACCAACATCAACCTCGCGCACAACGACTCTACCATGGCTGCCTCGTCGCCAGAGCAAGCGTCCATCGATCACCTCCGTATATACCTGTCGCACACCTGGCTCCCAAAACCAACAATCAAGATCACGGTGCAAAACGCTCACCCAAGCACAACTTTGACTTTCCTCAGTTGGGACACGCCTATCGATCCATCAGCTTTGAATACTGGTGTGCTTCAGCTCGTAGATGCGGTATCCGAGGAGAACATCGAGGGACCCGGCCTGAAGCTCAACAGGTTGCTCCCACCTCCACGCGACGCGTTGGTGGAGATCAGTCCGCAAGACGTGGTCGAAGTGGATGTAGAATTATCTGCTCCGTGGATACCAGGCAATGGAAAGCTTGTGAAAGTTCACGCGCACGGCGAATGGAAAGCTGTCTGGGCCAAGACGAAAGACGCTGTGTCCGATGAGGAGCTGAACGCGATGGGTGGTGCCGATGTACTGCAGGGACCGTTTCGATCCATACGGGACGTAGAGCTGGAGGTCACGAAATAGGCACTGCCGCCATCGACAAATTCGGCCAGGTCGTGGTTATGTGCTTGACAATACTGTGGTGCGTGTATGCTATAGGCATGCCTCATGGCGTGGCACCGTAAATTGCACCGAGAACAATGCACCGCCTCATCGTTGTTCCTGGTCACTGGCACGCCCCATGCATCTATTTTCATCAACGAAGGTGTCACAAGTAACCTTGAAAAACAGCCCTATTGCCGCCAAGTTGCTAGGAACAATGGTCACTTCAGAGGATTGCCCCTTACCACTCGGATCGGAGGTACAGTCTGCTGCATAGAGGACAATGTGCTCGCCACGTGGCGATGCGCCAGCAGAGCCCATTAAGAACTGTAGCGAGCATAAGCGCTCAGGTATAGGAGAAGCGAGATTTGCACCACGTCGTTTGGCAACAGCCTGTTAATTCATGCTCGTGGCGAGAATGTGTCTTGCGGAGCCCTTGGCTTGACTGCAGCTGGTAAGGAGTATTTTCACAGCAAAATATGCCCGACTCTTGATGTTATGCCGGGTCACGAGCATATTTGACACAAGCCCTAGCACTGTTGTGTTTCCATGGCACTTTAGATATAGGTACCGCAAGGAAGATCTGTACATCTAGTCAATGGTTGATTATGCTGTGTAATGATGCGACCATCCTGTCAATCTCCTTGCTGGAGTCACGTTCCTCCAGTAACACGATGTGGATCGTGTGCTGGCCATGCTGCTCAACCTGATCAAGTCTTCCTTCTTGGCATCTGCTTCGGCAACGACAGCCGATTCAACCTCCGCTTCAAGCTCTACACTTTCCCTTCATCTCGTAATGCAACACTTACTCGTTCCATATCGATGTGCTGAACTATCTTCGTCTCACTTCATCTGGAGCTGAGGCGTAAACGGAGTCCGACAGCATCAGCCGCCACGCAAATCGCCTGACAGCCACGCGACATGAGCCAGCTTTCGGTTACGGACCAAGAAGAAGCCACAATATGATTACCCCGGTCATGCATATCCTGCGCATGGGTTCATGCAGTAGTAGATACCGCATCGAGGGTGACACTGTCCCGAGCCGGATGATGCCTTGACAAAGCTCCACTTGTTCGCAGATGTTGTGCTCATCGATGCAATAGACATTCGGGGCTTGACTTGACTCTTCTGCGGAAACCCGAAGCGTGTTCCAAGGCTCACAATGTTACAAGTAAAGATCTCGATGCACTTCGCCGTCTAACATCGATTGACCCGGTCAAATTGAGCATGACTATTGTCGTCGTGGCTTAAATCGGCCGCATTCCTTCGCCTGTAATAACATGGTTGTTCTTGGCCTGTAAGATGCCAAGTCTCAGGTCATCCACTCTACGCTTGGCCAGCAGGCTTCGCTGTCTTCGCACTGCCTCATCCTTGTCACAAGAGCACTACTGCCGCGCCGCATAATGGAGAGCCGTACCTGGGCAAGCCGACTTCACACTGTCGACGCAACTCTGCTACACGCATCATAGGCTTGACCATTTGGGATGGTCATGCATCTGATGTGAGCAATACATTGTCCTGCCTTGATAGATGCAGCCAAGGGATGTTTGGCCAGGGTTGACTGCATGCCTCTCATGCGTCAACGATTCTCCACTCGCCTACATCGTGCTGTGCGCACGTCCGGGATCATTGCCCAGGTGGGCTTTGTGTATCGGAGAATTGTGCTCTGTTTTTATACGGAATCCTGCATGACTTGGTCGCCTGGCCAGTAGAATCTTGGAACTACTCCATCTGGCGAACGATACGGCAACTATCATGATCACGCCAAGTGGACTGTGCCCACTTCTATTCGCACGACAGAAGCCAGGCGAGCTGTTGTGAGGAGTACTTGAAGGTAAGGATAGCTCCCCATTGTTCGCTTCCTGCTTCACCAACACTACCAGTCTTTTTTAGATCCACTCGCTCGGAGTACCTTGAGTACACCTCAGTGTTGCTTCTTGATCCAAAGCCCACTACCGAGATTTCATAATCTCTACAACATGCACTTCACCACGATCGCTGTCGCCTCGGCGGCATTTGCTGCCACTGCTATCGCTGCTCCTCACGAACCCGAACACCCAGTGTGGAGGAATGAGTGGCACGGAAAAGGTTATGGTCGATGGGGCAAGGGAAAGCAGAACTCGCCACCCAGCTACGACCCAGCTCCAACAAGCTATGCACCTGCACCAACAAGCTATGCACCGACTCCATCAGGCTACGAGCCTGTACCGACCGGATACGAACCTACACCAACATCACCAGCCTCGCCAACCGTACCTACACCCAACCCAGGCAATGGTACAAGCCCCGAGTGCCCTACAGTGCCTGCTCCATCGAACTGCCTGACCGACGAGCAAGCTGCTGCTGGTGCCGACATCTTCCGCCGACTCATCCAAGACTACTCGGATGAGCTCGCACTTGAAGCATTAACCGAGGACTTCGTCGACTACTCCTCTGCAGTCAACATCATCCGCAACCGTGGCAATGAGGGTCCATTCGTGGTCAACGGAATCTCTTTCGCCAGCCGAGCAGCTTTCATGGCCGCTCAGGGTGCTCAACCTCTCATCCCATTCGACACGTTGAACACCTTCCATGGATGCAGTCACGTTGCTACCCGATGGCAGACTCTCCGCTCTGCTAACGGTCAGCCTACTGAGGCCAACGACATTGTAAGTCCATCTATTTATCATTACTCTGCACTCAGAAAAGTCCGAGACTAACATTCATCAAGCCTGTCGTCGGCAACGGAATCCTCGTCACGGTTCCCGATGCCGAGAACAGCTACGGTTTCCGCGTCAAGGAGCTCTACTCCGAATTCAACGCTGCTGCATGGCTCGTCAACAATGGTGTCTTCACTCCATCCGCAGTCACCACGTCCAACTTCCCAGAGGGCACTGCCGCTCCAGTGAAGCGCGACCACGACTCGCTTGCACACTTGATGGGTGCTGCTGGCCGCATGATTTAGATGACATGGATGAATGAAATTTACACTGTGCACGCTAGACGACAGGGGATTGCAGGAGAGACAAAATGGTCGCACGGGTGGTGCATTGGTTGGCGTTCACTTCTTCTTCTTCTTCAGCATGAGCAACATGAGCTTACCTTATTGTCTATTACTTCGGGGTGGATGTCTTGTTGGCTTATGGTCAGACTTCCGTATCCCATCGTATCGAGCTATCTCGTTTTCAGATACCAGTCCACCTTCCAATCACTTCCAACGCCTCACTCCCAAAACGCCGCCGACCTTGCCTGATCATCATCATCATCAAAAGTCGCTAATGATGGGAAAAAGGGAGATACTAATAATGAGCCCAAATCCCCCGACTAGCAACCTCACCGACATGCCCATCCGGATCCAAGAAATACACACTATACCCACCTCTCGGCCACTCCATCCTCCCATTACACTCCACCCCTTTCTCTTTCAGATACCTCTCCCACGCGATAGCCTGATGCTTCGTCTCCACAGCCAAACAGTAATGCTGCCTCAATTTCTCTCCTCCTTCCATCAGCGCGGCCATAGTCTTCGCTTCGGGACCATGTTTCGGAATGCAGATATCTGGTTGAGAAGGGATAGGGCGGACATCCTCGTCTGTTTGGCCGAGGGCGAAGAGGAGGAGAGTTGTGTTGCCCATGGGGAACACGGACATTCGTTCTTTGAGGATCGCGGGTTGGAGTTCTTCTGCTGTGAGGCCCATGATTTCGGTGTAGAATTTGTTGGAGGCGTGGATGTCCTGGAGTTGTTTGTAAGTATTATCAGAGTTGTTTCCATCCTCCGCAGGCGTTTGAGGTGTTTGGGATTGTGGTGCTTACTTTGACGTAGAGACATAGCTCTAGCACGTGAGATATTGCTGAGGGTGGCGCCATGAATGCGGTGGAGGGAATGAGTGGTCCAGTGCTATTCTTTCTACCGCTAGAGCTACTGTGTGTGTTAGGCGATAGGTATCACAAATCGTAGCCTCGTGCCGTGACAAGACGTAGCAGCTTGGTTCGCTTTCGCAATGCCTAGTTAGTGCTGTTATCAGCTTGTCTTGAGCCGGACAGAGAGCGGGGCTCGACAATAATGCTTGCAAGCTGCGAATCTAAGTTAGTCTCGAAGGCTGTACCTTGTAGACATTACAGCCTTATCGCTGAATGCGGAACAAGCCGAATCACGCTGCCAGTTGTGTCATATTTCAATTTTCTTGCTCGTCAGTAGAATGCGAAATGTACCTAAAGCATGACTTATATGTGACGACGCGTGAACGAATCGTTGTAGCGTGAATCAATATGGTTATCAGTCGCGCAGATTGTGAGCGACTATCATGGGTGCTGTAGCTCAGCACGAAATTTCGCATCCGCGGGACATGCGTCATCCCCACCGGCCCCGACCATACAAGTGACTCAAGTCTTCAACAGTACAGATGTCTCAAAGCATGATCAGCATGAGTGACAAACGAGTTCATGAGAAGGGGGATCGTGGAGGTATCGCCACCGCGCCGATTCTGGAAACGCAGCCGTCAAGAGCCTGTATCTCGTTGCTTTTGGTGTTTGCGCAGTAGAAGCGCTTACTGAGATACGACGGTGGTCTGCGAGCTATCAGCACAAGTATTATGTAGAGCTTTTAAACACTAGCCTCACCACGGGACCACGATCACACTCCAGGAGCAAAGCCCGGCCGTTCTTCAGCATCGAACCCACTGATAGCCTCCGTAGTGAAGCATAACCATTTGTCCTCCTTGAGGTGAAATCGGAAGATACCCATGACTTGACGCCGAGTGCCGGCAGGTGCATTATGTATCTCGATCTGACTCATGGCCTCTGCATGAGTCTCGTCCAAATAGTTGACATCGATCGATATGATATTCACGAAGAATCCTGGGTTGGACTTGACAAGCTCATTCATGCCAGCAATATACTCTTGTAGTGTCTTCGCAGACTTTTGATAAAAGTAAGGGCTCTTGTCCGCGGCGAAATCAGCATCATAAGCCTCCGAGACTAGTGGATTGTCCGGTGTACAGGTGTCTGTGTTCAATGCCTCGACGAGACCGCGCAATATCGCCTTGATTTTGAGCACTGTCTGCTCCCAGCGCACGAGTGTTTCTTGAATCGGGTCCGGCATGAATGCTATGCTATTATGGGGAGCCAGTGACTACGATGAAAGAGTTGTCTGGACCATTGGTTCTGCAAACGAAACAGAGGGCAGTAGGCAATAATTTCGACAACTGTGCCGCTCCCATCACAAAATGTACCTCAGATCCATATGAGTGGCGACCATGTTCGACAGTGACTCGGGCCCGGCCTCGCATGGTTTATGCTTGCCACAAGCCGTTCAGTCAAGGATCATGTTGAACCATATCTGACAATTGGCTGTTATAGACTCTTTTGAGTGCAGCGGTGTAGGTGCGTAGGACCTGCTGTCAAATGGCGCTTGCGTAATACCGGTATGCCTATTATGCCCATATGAAAATGGGGCTTGCGTTCAGCGGGCCATGGGCCATGCGTGGGACCTGGCACATCGACCATGAAGCTATATGCGGCAGCCGGAATGCACGCGCACAGATGCCAGGTTACATGCAGCGTGCATGTCGTCTTCATTGGCTCGGGTAGGGCGTCATCGTGTAATTCCTGAAGTATCGCCGTCCGCTTGTCGTCACTTATTGTATCGCGAGCAGTGCCGTGTAGACCTGACGCAGATAAGAAAGCTTTCCTCGCTGATTACCATTGACTATACTGGGTGACAGGGCCCAGCCAGCTGGTGCTCAGTACAGGTATGTCGTGTTAGCAATGGCAGGCAATATCCATTCGAGCAGCCAGCGTCGGAGATTCGCAGACGACGCGAGGTTGTATCACACCACAACCTGACCTGACCTGACATGCCATGCGAACTGTCTCCGGGCTGTGTCATGTACCAAATGCCGCGCGCACGGGACGAAGTAGGCACGTAACAGAGTAAGTCGCGCATACAGTGGCATATATCATGCATCTTCAGGTTTTACTGCTTGGGAGATCCATTCCACATTGGCATCAGGCAGATATAACATCACACTCGGAAAGGGCACGATCAACATCGACGATATTCCAACTACCAGAAACCACCAAACATATTGTGCTACCATAGTGTCCCAACCCACGAGGACAAAAGCATACGCTCAGAACTACCACATCAATCATGTCCCTCGCAACGTTCAAAGCCCTCTCAGGCCTCGGAGCACTTGCCTCCATCCCCTAGGGGGTAGCATACATCTTCACAGCCGACCACTCAGCGTCAGTCACCTCTCCTTCTCTTACCCACATATCCACTAACACAGCTTATAGAATCACATACGGAACAGGCGCTTCACACGCGGTAGAAAACCGATTCAAAGTCTTCGACAACCGCGCCACGGATTCGCTTCCACTGGCTGAGCGAAGACATCGACATCAGAGAATACGAGATGCCATGGCTGCGGATCTGTCGAGGATGAACGGCTCGGGACTGTGAAGTGATGTTATGGTATGGAAGGAGTTTTCTGGCGTACAAGGGGCAAGATGAGTAGGATATACCCATTTTTCCTGGATGTATATGGGGTGTACATGATTGCTGTATTGCCATTGCTTTTATGACGTTGACTCTTGCTCTCGAGACTTCGGTTTTCATTTCGGTCTTGCGACTACAAGCAGATATTGGTATCTGTGATGGAAGCTTCACCTCGAGGGACAATCTATGTACAAGAGCGAGTTGCGCCTGAACACAAGAAGCGAATGTTAGGAGTGAGCGAAGGCATGCTAAGTTAGAGTGCTTTAGCGAAAGCTTGGCTGCGGAGTGAGGCAATGGGACAGCTGTATCACATCGAGGGACCGAAAGTGTAGCAAAAGATAATTGTACCTTGCATGTCCACTCATTCCAATCTACTTTAGCCTGGTGGACCTGCTTGTGACAGCTGGCCATAGCAAGAAGCTAGACATGATTGTGTAGATCACGTTCTACACGACTGCCCATAATCATCGATCGAGACAGACCATCAATGTGCAGCCGATAAGACCAAAAGGACCCGACAATGCTGCTCTTCTCGACCGTTGCGCTGCTGGGGCTGCTTGCACTTGCAGCTGCACAAGACTACTACAAAGTGAGTGACTTGCTTTCTCGACGAACTTCTCCTCTCTAACAGCACATGCAGATCCTCAACGTGGACAAATCCGCCGATGAGCGTGACCTCAAAAAAGCATACCGCCGACTGTCCAAAAAGTACCATCCTGATAAGAATCCCGACGACGAATCCGCCGCAAAACACTTCGTCGAAGTCAGCGAAGCCTACGAAACCCTCGCCGACAATGAACTCCGCCAAATCTACGACCGACACGGCGCCGAGGGCGTGAAGCAGCATAAAGAGCGCGGTGGTCGAGGCGGCGGCGGAGGACGCAACCCCTTTGACATCTTCAACCAATTCTTCGGCGGCGGCGGGCACTTCGGTCATGGCAGACGACAAGGACCCGACATGGAAGTGCGCATCAACGTCGCTCTCAAAGATTTCTACACGGGCGCAGAGCATGAATTCAAAGTAGAGAAGCAAGTCATCTGCCCTAAATGCGAGGGCTCCGGCAGTGAGGATGGGCATCGCGATACGTGTCAGAAGTGCTCGGGACACGGAATGGTGATTCAGAAACAAATGCTCGCGCCGGGCATTTTCCAGCAGATGCAGATGCAGTGTGATGCGTGCGGTGGGAAGGGAGAGACGATTCGGCACAAGTGTAAAACGTGTGGTGGTGCGAAAGTGGTGAGGAGTGAAGAGAGCTATGATTTGACGGTGGAAAAGGGCATGCCGAGAGGTGGCAGAGTGCAGTATGAGAACGAGGGTGATGAGAGTCCGGACTGGGAGGCCGGAAGTCTGATTGTGCAGATTATGGACCAGGAGCCGAAATTGGCGAGTGATGAGAAGGATCGAACAGATGGCACCTTTTTCCGAAGAAAGGGAGAGAATTTGTTCTGGCGAGAGGTGTTGTCACTGCGAGAGGCATGGATGGGCGACTGGACGCGCAATCTTACACATCTCGATGGCCATGTGGTGCAACTGTCGCGGAAACGAGGGGAGGTTGTGCAGCCGGGGCACGTAGAAGTGGTCAAAGGCGAGGGCATGCCGATATGGAAGGACGAGAACGAAGGCTATGGTGCTCTCCATGTCGAATATGTGGTAGTGCTACCCGATCAGATGGAAAGTGGAATGGAAAAGGACTTCTGGAGCACGTGGGAAAAGTGGAGGAAGAAGATTGGCATTGATCTGCACAAAGACTCTGGGAGACCTGCCGCGCACGATGAATTGTGATGATCTGGCGTGAGATGGATAGACCTGATGATACCATATTGTTTTGTGGTTCGGCTGTAGTATTTTGAGCGGCAGCATGTAGAGCATAGATTTGCCTCCAGAAGAAGACTTCGAATTCATGACGTTTGAAATGTGGCCTTCGTGCAGAAGCGCAAAGTCGGGGCAGGAACATCCTCCGTTCACGAGATTCTTCATTGACGATCGACCGGCTTCAGCTTCACCCACAGCCCGCCCTTGATCATATGCACAATCTCCCAGAGACTGGTCGATGAGCATTTCGAAGTCGCTAAGGCCTTCACGAAGACAGGCTGAGATGATGTCCTTCCCTTCAGCGGCAGCTGAAATCGAAAGCTCGTCTCCACCAACAAGACTATCCTTCCTGGGCTCCTCCTTCTCGTCGCTCTCTTTCATCGCCATCTTCTTCGCGGCGATCACCTCCCCAATCCTCCTCCTCACTACCTTCACAGCCTTTCCCACCTCTTCACTCCGCTTACCTGGCAGGAACTCCACAACTTTTCTCGGCAAAAACCTCGCCAGCACGCTCCACACCAACCCAGCCTGTCCTCCATTTCCCACACCTCGAAAGGCAGCCGCATACTCGTTCCAAAGCTCATTGTCCGGATTCGCAAGACAATCGAAATCCAATCCGAATCCAGCCTGTCCAATGATGTCCAGCGTCGCGCGAGTAACAAGCTCGATTACTTCGACCTTCCCCTCTCCTCCCTCTCCATCTTCAACCTTTCTCTCCTCATTCAACCTCCCCACCAACTCCCTCGTCTTCCTCCACACCAACCCATACTGATCCTTCACATTCCTCAGCCTGAACACTTTCTGCAGCATCTTTCTCTGCTTCTGATGTTCTTCTCCCACAGCGGTCACGACACCTTCACCGAGCAGCGAAGCGAGCATCTTTCTCGTGACGCTCTCCTTTTCATATTTGTAGCCATTGCGTTGGTGGACTTCGTGGATTGCGGAGGCAGAGGTGAGAAGGACGATCGGTTTGTTGAAGATGCCGCGGTAGAGGATGAGGCCCGGGTTGTGAAGGGTGTGGGCCCATGTTGTGAGTTGGGTGAGGGAGGGGCTGGAGAGGAGGCGGAGGTAGATGGGAGGTTGTGGAGCGTGAGGGATTGAGGGAGAGATGGCAGAACGGCGGTGGAGAGGAGAGACGATGAGCAGGAGAGGGATGAGTATGAGGAGGAAAAGTGGGATGGACTAGGTGAGTATGGTCGCTGAGCCGAGTAATGGCATTTTCATCGTCAGGTCAATCATGGCAGGAGAGACGCGATGCGACACATGCGCTTCTATGGTCTTGTTCGAGAAGATCGATGAGCTCAGCTAGTATGCTGCGTACAACAGAAAAGGCTTTTACGGCTGTTGGATGCGATGACTTCGTTCCGTGTAGCTCTCCACGTCCTGTGATGCTGGAAGCGAAGGTAAGCGAGCTCAACCTTCTGCCATGGCCAGCATGTTCCTTGACCGGAGCACGAAACTTTATCGAGGCTGCACGTAGCTCTGACTGTATCAACGATCTTTCCGGGTAATTGAAAACTCGAATGGCTACTACACATGATCAACGAGTGCCAGAGTCCGGGAGCATTAAAGAGCATGCCTAGCAATCAAACATTCGACTATATTCAAAGCATAAGAATACCCCCGATCGACCCAGGACTCACGTCACACAGCTCTCCGCAACGACAATACGAGCAAGAAGGTAGACGACTACAGACTCTACAAATGCGGAAACGCCATTTGCTTAGCAAAAGTCTTATACCTTCGAGATACATGCTCGCAGCCTCGTCAGCACCAGATCACGAAAAAACTCCCCAGTACATGAAACCTTCTATTCATCACTAATACATATACATACACATCATTCAACTCCCTCTTCTCTCTTCCCTTTCCTCCCACTCCACCCATCATGCAAGCCCAAATCAAATCCATCCAAATCTACATCGTAATCGGCGCCAACGGCAACCCCCCAAACGCCGCCACACCCCTCCTCCAATCCAAATCAATCTGCAGCACCGGGCCCGCCGCGATTGGAATCGTGACGGGGTTCAATTTCGGCGCGACAGCGACCAGACTCAGTGTATCGTGGTCGTAGGAAATCAAGTTCAAACCATCGGCGGTCTCTTTCGAGAGGTCGGCTGCTTCGATGAGCGCTTTTTTGGCGATGAGCGCGTTGACGGCTTGGGTTATGTCGGGCGTGATGGGGTTGGCGACGACGGCGATGATGCGGTTGCTGTCGGGGATGTTCTCTGGAGATAGATGATTAGTATTGATTATGTGCGAGGGTTTGCGACTGTGAGAGAGTCGGCGTTTGGTGTTCGATTTTGTCTGACGTGAAAGAAAGATTGATTCATTGGAATGTGGTGTAGGCATGGAAGGACTTACGAGGCTTAATCGTCATGGCATCGTAGTATGCGATACGGTTTGTGCGGTTCACTTCAGAGAATGATTCGCGGATGGGCTGGTATGCGGCTGTGCCGCCGGTGTAGTTGCCCGCTGCATATGTGATTGTTCTGATGGCTTGATCCAAGCGGAGGAGATCTTTCACAAGCAAATCTGTGCCTGCATCGCGGGTCTCGAGAGGCGTCGCTGCAGAGAATGCAGTGCTTGCGAGGACAACGAGTGTTGAGAGGCCGAACATTGTGGCAATGGTTGTACTTTGAAGGAAAGATAGGAGATGTAGGAATGATACACTTACTGTCTTGCAGATGGGATGAGGTCTAGGTCTCACATCTGCTTGAGCGGCCTGAACGCCACGGTGATGATGTGATGAGAGGAGCGCGAGGTGTGAAGCTCGAAGTCAAAATTCGGGATGTCGAAAGATGCCGAGGCGTCGCAGATCTCACGCGGCAGCTTCAGTGGAATTCGATGCATTAATGATGTAGCGCCAAAATGTCCAGACATCCACGTCATACTATACTTGACTGAAAGTTTCGTACAAGCTGTCGTGGTCAGTGGTGTATGCCGTCAGAACTCAATGGCAAACGATCAAGATCCTGATGACTTTCTCCACAAACAAGCTGGCCACTAACGTACTCTATAATAAATCGTCGCCTAATGGACTCGTCAGCCAAAGCTTTATTAAAATCAGCATCGAATTGCTCTTGTCCCTCTGATACTCTGCGGAGAGTGGATCGCTGTGATGCGTGAACAAGAGCCAAAATCTTCCCACGAATCGATGCAGCTTTGTGCTCTCCTCTGCAGACCGCAGGACTATCAGCAGAAGTGGTTCCAAAGCATCATATTCAGGCTCGCGAGGTCTTCGCGTAGTAGCACATATAATGTCGCCATGCTGTATATGGGAGCTGAGACATGCCTTCTCCTCGTGGGCGAGCTGATTAACCAAGTGTGAATACCGGCCCTCGAAGATTAGTCTGGGCAATTCAGCTACGTCGGAACCGTGGTCCTGGCGTACCAATGCCATCACTTGCAGCGTGCAATATAAATGTCCTTCAGGAAGATCAATTTCCGCTGAAAGTATGTTCCGCGACGGATCTTGCGAGTTGAAGCCCAGTTTCTTAGTGCGTCGTAGGTCTAGGACCCATGAAGGCAGATCAGACGACATTGGCTTGAGACCCAACTCGCGCCGTCTACTAAGGTCTAGCAGACACTCTCTTAGCCACGATAATTCCGAAGAAGCGATGTAATGACTGGTAAACTCGATATAGCATGCACGGACAGATTTTGCATAGTCAACCTCGATCTTGCACTTGGCATCCAGGCTAATCAGTGAATAGATAATGTCCCGATCGTCAGTGCAAGATAGACTGCTGTATCGAGCTACAGCTGGAAGTAGCTCATGACTGATCCGCTCTAGGCACTCGGTCAGCATCGAGAGGATGTTGTCCAGCCGCCGGTATCGTTGTGTCCGCTGATAGGAGATCCGATTTACAGTCGTCTGATCCGCTGGCGAGTGCGAACAGACTTCCCAGCCGTGAAGTTGTTCACTGAACCACGATAGTGCGTGCAACGCAGAATTAAACTCCGCGATCGCACAAGTCACTCGTCCCCAATGCACGGCGCATTTATCTGGATGGGAATGGTGCAGCTCTTGGACAACCCATCGCTTAGTGAAGTAGCGCCGCGAAGCCACCCAATGCCATAGTTCGATGAGCTTTTGATAGAAGTCGGTCGGCGCTGAGTCGAGGAGACCAGGCCGCAGGGACAACTCCTCTGCTGTCTCAAAATAGTCTCCGTCTTTCCAGCGGTCGAGTAGGTATTCGTTGCGAACATCCGTCTCGCACAGTACTTGAAGCACCTTCCCGAAGTCTATGTTGCGAACATGTGAATATCTTTTGCCCAGCCAAACAATTGTGTGCGGGCGCATGAGAGTATATCTGAGCCATGACTTGGACCTGACCATTCCGCTCTGCAATGTTGCTTTGGTCTATGCAGACAGCGTCTACCCACAGGGCGTGTTGGTTCTGAATGTACCTGGATGCTTTGCAGGAAGTGGAAGAGGTTCTCCGTGATTGCCATCTGGCAAAACTGGCCAGGCGCAGTCTGGAGTCTGAGCATGTGGGGAATGGCAGCGAGGATGACGGTCCCTTTCGCATCACTTTGATCGACCCATTCATCGTCTTCGTCGAAGCCATCACTCCTGAGCCATTGTGTGTCGATTGCTATGTGATCGACCACCCAGGAGGATGAGAGAGCGCAACATAATCACCTCCGTGTTTCTGAGACTTTGAAAAATCATAGTCCACGAGGCTGGCGGTAGGTATAGCGTCTTCTTGACCTGGAAACAACTTTAATACAAGGATGGTTTGAGCATTGCTCGGCAGAGGTTGATAGCGATATTGTTTGAGTTCCTCCATACTTGGGTTCAATGAAAGGAGCATGTCCCAGCATAATTAGTAAGCGACACTAAACAAGAGACGATATCAACGCTATTTATAGTCCACGCTGTGCTCTGCAAACCTCGCTAAACGACTCCAGTCACGGCGTCGCATTTCAAAAATGACTCCCTCGTCACTAAAGCTGTGTATGTTGACACTCAAGCTTGAGCTTGAAAGCACTTCAGCTTGAAAGCACTCCAACAAGTGTCTTTGCTACAGCTATGGTCCATCACGAGGGCGACTACTATCAAATCGGATTGAAGAGCATGCCGTCACATCGTATAGCCTCAAATATGGCACGTAGCTTTTCAGCACTCAAGAACATCGAGAGCTGAGCAAGCTCGAGCTACCTCATACACGGTAGCCTCGGTAGCTCGATCCTGGAACCACTTTCTCTCCACCCCAAGTAGCCGAATATTGACGCGAATCCTTCCTGTCAGCTAAGCTTGCACATGGCAAATGAGTCAAACGTAGGTCCGGTCTGCTGGGATATTAAACAACTCAACACAGCAATTGTGGACCTGAATTCACCAGACATGTCAAGTCTACCAGGAAACATCTGGGCCTGGCGGTGCTCCCAAGGCGCCCCACAACCACTTCACAAAGAGCGCAGACCTCTGCCAGAACTACACCCAAATGGCCTCCTCGTCAAAATCAAAGCCATGGGCGTCTGCCACAGCGACTGCCTCATCCTCAGCGTCCCCACGGCTCAACCCGGCAAAGAAGAATTCACCCTCGGCCACGAAGGCGCCGGCGAAATCGTGCAAATCGGTCCAGAAGTCAACCCAGCAACTTTCCAACTCGGCGACACAGTAGCAATCCACCCCGTCCCCGGCTGCGGCTCCTGCCCCTCCTGCAAAGCCGGCTACCAACGAATCTGCCAAACCTCCAACAACGGCGGCTATGGCCTAGGCTACGATGGCTTCATGCAGGAATATGTCTCCGTCCGAGCAGATGCGTGCGTCAAAGTCCCCGAGGGAGTTACAGTCGAACACGCATGTATCGCGGCGGATGCGTTATTGACGGCGTTCCATGCGGTCAAGTATACGGCTGATGTGCGACCGGAGCAGACGGTGGCGATTTTGGGATTGGGAGGGTTAGGGCTGAATGCTGTGCAAACAGCAAAGCATCTTGGGGTGAAGAGAATTGTGGTAGTTGATAAACGGCAGGAAGCGGTTGATATCGCTGTGAGGTTGGGAGTGGAGAGGGAGGATGCTTATAGTACAGGGAGTGCAGATACGAGGCCTGTGCAGGACGTTTTAGCCGAGAGAGGGGTGGTTGTTGATACGGTGATTGACTTTGTAGGGCACGAGCAGACTATTACGCTTGCGCAGAGGATTGTTCGACCGATTGGGCTTATTGTTATGGTGGGGTTACTGAGTATGCAAGTACCTGTTTTTCCGGGGCGGGTCGCACAGAACTGCTTGACGATTAAAGGGTCGTTTTGTGGTACGATGGAAGGTCTGGGTGAAGTGCTGCAGTTGGTAAAGGATGGAGTCATCACCCCGGAAGTCAGCACGGCTTCGATTGAGGATCTGCCGCAAGTGTTGAAAGATCTGGACGATGGGAAGATCAATGGGAGGAAGGTTCTGCTTCCGGAGTGGTCTGCATGATGGACCTCGATGCTCAAAGGAATGGATGTGGCAGCCAATTCTGGCAACGACCTGCTTAGTCGTCCATCTGATAGGCATGTCGAGCTATGTCCTCGGGTTGAGGTTTCTTTTAGCCCAGTAAGCCGTCCCGTCCGAAATCTCTATTCACTTGATGATATCGTTGGATCCGTAACACTGCATGTCATTCCATTCTGCTATCCATAAAGTAGCACTCATATATCACAACATCACAATCACCAAAGCCTCATCCCGCCTAAGCCGCAACAGAAACACCCTCATTCCTCGCCTTCTCCTGCTCCTCCATCTTCGCCGAAGCAGTCGTAAACGTCTCAGGCCACAAAAATGCCCTCTCCTCCACCCTCGGCGTCATAGCCTTGAACGTCGGCACTGCATTCCTCGAGCTGATTTTCCTCCACATATTCGCTCTCGGGTTGAACTTCACAGGCAAACCTTCACCTTTCGTCTTGGCTTGATCGAGTTTTGCAATTCTGCTGACTTCACGTTGAATGTCTGCGAAGCTGTCATAAGGAATGTGCTCGATCTTGTTCGCGATGCAGTAGTCCTCAAGTGCGAGGCCGCGGCGGGCGAAGAGAACGTCGGATTGCCCGGCGGCGGCGAGGTCAGAGATGCCGTCGCCGATGAAGATGATCTGAATTGTGTTAGAGGTTGTCTTGCTGCTATTATTATTCTACAGGTGGAAAATTGGTGATACATACCATAGGGATGGTGCCATCCTCACTTTCGAGCTTAGCTCGGGATTTGTACTCGTCAATCGAGAGTGCCTTGTCATGACCCAGAGCAGTCTCGTGCCTCCAGACAGGCTTCCATACGTGCCCTTCGGCGTCGATCTCGGCTTCGTTGGCAACAATGTCGATACCACTGCTCTGCTCTTCGCCGAGGAAGTGATCGAGCACTCGTCGAAGCACAGGCTTGAGTCCGGCGGAGATGACATTGAAAGGGACATTGTTGTTTCTGCAGAATTGGTGAAATTGCTTGAAACCAGAATCGACGACGAGACCGTCTTCGAGTGCTTTGAAACCATCTTCGAAGGGAACATCTAGTGATCCCCACATCTCTTCGGAGACGTCTCTGAAGCTGCGTTCGCCACTCTTGATCTGTGCCTCGAGGGCAGCACGTTTCTCAGTGCCGCAGCCAAAGGCGTTGAAGAGGATGTGGCCAGTATCCTGCATGAAAATGGTTCCATCGAAGTCTGGTCGATTGAATCAGATCTGGCCAGTAGAGCTGTATTGTAAGACGTAGTTCATCTTACCAGAGAAGCAAATGATCTTTCTCGTGGTGCCCATGTTAGAGACGTCAACATTCTGTTGGGCAGCGAGCTGTTCTGCCTGCTCATTAGGGGGTGTCAATGCCACTGGTGCCATGTTGGAAGATGATGGATGAAGAGACTGCAAATTGAGAAGACAGTGGTGAAGCTCAAAGTAAAGGAATCCAGTTCGCAAGAACACTTCACGTAAGTGCTCTCCAACGATGTAGAAGTGATGTCTGAAAAGTGGCCCTCTGGAGGTGCGTGGACTGAGTGGGTACTCTGCGTGGACAAGCCTATCTTCTCCTCGTGCCTGCAATTCGTGCTGGGAATGAGCCACCACGATGCGGCTCCACGCATCGTGACTGGCACTCGGACCTGTAACCGGATCAGACCGCTAAATTGGTAGGAGGCAGACGTGGTTGAACGAGCTGGTCCTCTATTCTTTGCAGCAAAGCTAGCCGTGAGCGGTGTAGCAGAGCGGCAGCGCCTCTTATCCGCGCTGGCGCGCCACGCGCGTGGCCTCAACGCATTTCACATGCGTGTCAAGACCGCATTTCTCACGTTCCAGAGGGCGCAGGATGAAGAAGTTTGTGCAAAGGCAGATGTGGATCAGGCATGAAGTCAGATCTGTGGGTTCGTTTGTGGTCCCCGTGGTGTCTCCACGGTGCCACTGGGTTCCGAGTCTCGGTCTTGCAATGGCTAGCCTGTTCTGAGAAGCCATATTGACAACGCGTGGCGGCATACAAGGTAGGAAGTTGGTCATGTTCACCGCTGGGACAGGACTTGGACATGAAGATGCTATGCTGTGGTGTGCTGGACAGCAAGAGCGCAGAGGTCGAGGTCGAAGGTGATCAACGGCAAGCACGAGCTAACTAGTACAGAACGGGCATGCTCCACAGCTGATGTCTCAAATTCTCATCGTTGCACAAAGATCTGGTTGCCTATGTGAATACGCAGAATGGCAGAAAGTGACACAGGACTTGAGGATTACCAACACCGAGAGATGATAGTATCGTAGTCAGAAGTGCCGTGACAAGTTCATCATATCACAGAGACTAAGCTAGCTGCATAGTCGAGCATGCCAGCCCGCAGCGATCAATCAAGCCTTCAATGCAGGCCTTTCAGCAAGCTCAGGGCCGCCGGCTCATCAATAGTTACAAGCCTCTCATAGCATATCAAACACCGGTACCATGCAGGAACAACCCAACTCAGCCACATTCTGGGCTTCTCTCCGAGAAACTGACTACTCAAGACAACCACTCTACAACCTCGCTTTCTCGGCTGAGCCACGATTAGTATGCATGCCACGTCCCATACGACATCAGTCGCAGACTTTGAGCACTCGTTTACGCACCATTGACCAACTCGCTGATCTCCTCTGAGATCTTCTCGTGCTCCTTGAAAGGGTCGTACATCCTAGCTTGAATGTACTCGTCAAGCTCCTCGTCGCTAAGATTCCTGAGGGCGAGTTCGCGGTCCATGCCATCCTTCTGTGCTGCGCGGATGACACCTCTCGTCACGACAACAGAGACTTCCCGGATCCGGCGAATGTCAGGGTAGAGCCAGTTCTCTGAGATTTCTTCCTTGGTGAGGGACGTTGAGAGCGATTCGGCGGAGGCGTAGATCATATTCTGTGTGACGTTCACTGCCTTTGATAAAATGGCGCCGAGACCAATACCTGGGAACACGTACCTGTGTAGCGTTATGTTAGCATTTGTACATGAAATGGATGGTGATTTGAACATACATGTTGTTGCCTTGCCCTGGAGTGAGCTCCTTGCCCTTGTATGTGAGAGTTGGGAACGGAGACCCTGAGGCGAACAGACAACGGCCTTCGGTGTACTTGATGGCCTCCTCGAACGTGCACTCGGACTTGCTTGAAGGGTTGGACAGTGGGAAGATGACAGGCTTGTCGTTGAGTTCAGCCATCCTGGTCAGGATCTTTGGTGTGAATGCTCCACCAATCGTTGACAAACCCATGAGAATCGTGGGCTTAACATACTCGACGACCTCCTCCAGGTTTGCATACTGTTTGCCGTCGTTGTCGTCACGAGCAAAGTAGACCTTGTGCTCTGCCAGTTGTCGGCCAGGACGGTCGAGGGTGACCAAGCCTTGTGAGTCAACGAGCCAGAAACGCTTCTTGGCTTCTTCTTCCGTGAGACCCTCCTTCATGAAGAACTCGGTCAGCTGCTTGGCCACACCGACACCTGCGCTACCTGCACCAAGGAAGACAGCACGCTGGTCTGCTGCGTGAACACCCGACTGCTTCACAGCGTTGATGAAACCACCTGTGATAACAGCTCCTGTCCCTTGGATGTCGTCGTTGAACATGGTATATGTGTCCTGGTAGCGTTCGAGCGATGGAAACGGGTTCTTGAAATCCTCGAATTGAATCACAATCGATGGCCATCGCTCAGTCAGAGCTGCCATCATCTCATCCAGGAACTCCTTCTCTTCTTCTGGGCTGACCTTGTCACGTCTGCTGCCGAGGTATAGTGGATCGTTTCGGAATTGCTCGTTGCTGGTTCCGAGGTCGAGGCAGAGAGGGAGAGTCTTGAGTGGATGTATACCAGCACATGCAGTGTAGAGGGAGAGCTTTCCGACTGGAATGCCCATGCCATTGACACCAAGATCACCGAGGCCAAGAATTCGAGAGCCGTCTGTAACAACGGTAATCTCAACATCGTGCGGCCAGTTCTGGATCACAGAGTGGAGATGCCCTCTGTCCTCGTATGATAGGTAAAGACCTGCAGATGAAGTGGTCAGATGAGCACGATGTGATTACGTCGTGTACACTCACCCTCGGGTTGTGTGTATAGTTCCGACCATCTCTGGCAAGCCTCGCCAACGGTAGGTGTGTAGATGAGTGGTGTGAGCTCCTGTCAACGCTGTCAGGTGGTGTCCTTGTTCTTTGAGCCCTCCATCCTATCTCACCTTGACGTTCTCGGCGAACAGACGGTAGAAGAGGTTGACGTTGGTATTCCGCAGCACAGAGAGATATTGGTACTTCTCGATGGGCGTTCTCTTGGCATCAAGCACGGCAAGACCTGAGTCGTGTCAGTGAACTGTTATGCTGTCTTGACCAACAAATTCCCACCCACATCTCTTTGCCTGGTTGTCAAATGACTCCACAGCCGGAGGAATCAGACCATATGTCTTTAGATATTTGCGAGTCTCTTTGGAGTATGTGGTGTCGTAGTCGGAGCTGTTAATACATGAGTTTGTCAGAACTGGCTAGAAGAAGTACCAATAGAGGCATGGGAGACCTACGGAGCTGGAATGATCCTCCTCTCGGGGTGGTGGTGGTGTACCGCAGCCTGCTTAATGTTTGCTTGAGGCGCGAAGCCGTTCTTAGCAGCAGTCATGGTCGCTGCAGAGGCTTTTGTGGTCGATGTCGTGCTGAGTTGGCGGCTGGATCTCCCAAGGTTCGAGGGTTTGAATGAATGACGAACTCGGAGAGGATTGCTGCTGGAGTGGGAGAGCGAAGAAAAAGAAGCTGTAGACACGAGCAATGGAAGCTGTATAGGTCGGCACGAGACACTAGCAATGCTAAGCAGAGGTAGGCGAGCCGGGTGTGTTGGCGGCATATGGGTCGCGTGTTTTATGGGTGAAGCCGGAGGGATTCGGATTATATATCAGGCACAATTGCTGATCAGCTCCCAGGACACTGCGTCGGAGAATGGCACCGCTCAGTCCGATCCACCAGCTATATCCGACGAGCTTGGTGTGAGGGTGAGATTTATTCTTGTCTCTCCGAAATGTCGCATTGGTGTAAATGAAGCAAGTGTCAAAGAAAAGGCTGACCACTCCAAGAAAAGTAAACGGCAGTCTAGGATCAGCAGCACCAGATATGACTCTAGGGGACCTGCTCCGCTCGCGGCCAGACACAGGCCAACTGCTTAGCGATTTTCAGGGCAAAACAGAACAGGGCGTGGAGTGGTCCAGGAACACGATGGGCACGAAAACGGAGGACGTTTCTTGGACGCGAGATAGCAGATGATGGAGGAGATCCGACGTCCTCGCGGGCTGATTCAGCGCATATATGGTCGCTGAACGAGCCCGATACATGATCGTTATCGCATTGACTGCTGCAGTACCATGTTCGCATCTTCACACCGCACAGGGTAGCACTGTGCAGGTGAGAAAAGTCGCAGTGGACTCGAAACATTTCTTTAATTTTGATCCTACTGATTATCGTGATGCCGCTCCCCGAAAGCACGCCTTACTGCATGCAGAGCTGGCTGCCAGGTACACGAAAACGATCGGCTTTTGAGTGCGATGCACGTCGGAGTGGAACTGCTGCTGGACTGCGGCGATGGTCGGAGGCAGAGAGCCAGTCACACAGAAAACATCATGACTGCGGTCCACAGAAATAATGTACTGCCCCTTCACTGTCCGCCGCGTCCTCCACAACGACAAGAAAAAGAAGAAACGGCTCCACAATGGAAGCATCCGGCGCCACGTTGTGGCTGGCAAGTGAGGCCTTGACAGATCGACGCGAGTGAGCAGGAGTGAAGTCCGGTGGTGTTTGCCTCAGGTCATCACGCTTTTACTTTTATCATGACGTCTCTGCTTCTTCGCGTCGCATCATCGCAGCGGAAGACAGAAGCCTGTATTTGCGTCGAATGCGAATGTGGTAGGCTACAGTTCATCGAAGCTCGTATCTACGCGTCGATTACTTCAATAGCGGTCAATGGTGTAGAGTTGCTGCTCTGTTGCTTGCCATCACGACGTCCTCCATCTTTCACCCATTCTAGGCACCAACAGCACTGCTCCCTCTCACCACCGCTCCTCCGCCATGTCTTCCTGCTTCGGATTCCGCAACAAGGGCGACCAGGCAGAGCGAGAGCCTCTGCTGCCTCAATACAATGATGACACGGTATTGCAGCGAGAGCTGCACCAGAAGCTCCACACGTACCAGATGTATAGAGCCATGTCCAAAGGTTTCATGCCCTCCACTGAACAGCTGATCATCCACTTCCGAACCTTCCTTTCCAGCGAAGTGCTCAACCCAGAACATCCAGATCTGTCCAACAGTGGCCGCAGACTGATCAAGCAGACGCGAACATGGATTGAGCAATTCATGGATCTGTTGGAGCACAAAAATGGCAAGGATCAGATTCAGGATATCATCTGGTTCCTATCCAAGAGCAGCATATCTGTGGATGTTGACGACATTGCAGTACGGGCGCAAAAGACAAAAGCAAAGGCAGATACCCTTGCAGCATATCAAAGTTTGCGTACAGTGGGAGGCCTGCTCCTGACCAACTCAGACTTCAGAATCTTTCTGAACGATCTCAGTACTGTCGGCAAGGAAGTCTTCAGAGACTCAGCGTTTGCTTTGTCGAATGCCGCAGCGGACGTTGCCAAGAAGATCGACCCTTCGGAAGAAGAAAAGCAGAAGATCGCGAAGCCTGGTGCTGATGCTCAGCCCGCGCCGAGCACAGATGATTTGCTGGGCGAGGCTGCAGATGTCAGCAAAGTCGTGGCAAATGGCACAGCGGAAGTGGCAAAAACCACTGTAGACAGTGCTGCGGACAAGCTTGAAGGTGATGAAGGCAAGACCTTGGTCAACCGCCTTCAGCAGGCCGTGCTCAAGCTGCGCAAGCGGCCCGACTACAACGATTCAGTGTCGACACTATCGCTACTGATCAAACGCTACGCAATCATCTATTCACGGGCCGCAGAGGACGTTGCCAATGTTGCGCAGAAGGACATCAACGAGAACGAAGCGCTCGACCGGGCGGCTCACAACATCTGGATCTTCGTCAGCAGCTTTGGCGATAAGAAGGAGTGGGAGAAGACTGAGGAGCTGTTCAAGAAAGTCTTGGACCACAAGAACAAAGATCCACAATTTGAGAGCACATTGAGCAAGGCGGGTGACGCACTTCAGAAGCTGCTCACTGACCCCAAGTTCTTGGAGAAGGCCGATGAGAAGTTCGGCGAGCTCAAGGCAGAGTACAAGAAGTCAGGTAACGACAGCAAGTTGGGAGCAGACGTTCAAGCCTTGTTCCAACAGCTCGAAATTACTATCCGCAGCGTGCTCAAGGACGAAGACATTAACAACCTAATTCAGACCACTCTTCTGATCTTCAAGATCTTGTCACCTGCTCGCCAGGCTACCAACCCAGAGCTCCTTCAAGATTCGATCAACATCTTCATTCCACTGGCGATTGCAGCGATCCAGTACATACCCATACCAAGACTGGAAGTCAGCACGCCCGAGGTTGATCTGCTGTTGGAGAACTTAATCATCGAACCTGGTCATACAGTCAACCAGACTTCTTTCTTGCCATATCGATTGAAGGTTGAGACGTACAATGACTTTGAGCTACGCAAGGCCAAGTTCAAGACGACTACCCAAATGACAAACTTGGTGACGATCAAGATTGACGGTCTGTCTGCCAAGGCGGATGAGATTGGCTTCTGGCTACGCGCTCACAAAGGTATTCTCCGACTTGCGGATGAAGGAATTGCTGGATTTGAGCTCGACGAGAGAGGAGTCGACATCCACATTGACGTTGAAATTGCCAAGGAGCGACTCGAGCAGGTTTTGACACTACGTGCAGTCCGCGTCCACATTCATAAGCTCAATTACAAGATGCGGAAGTCGAAGTTCAGCTGGCTCGGATGGCTCATGAAGCCTCTTCTGCGCCCGGTCATCCGCAAGGTCATGGAGAAGCAACTTGCCACCGCGCTTGCAGACTTTTTCCACTCGGCCAATCGCGAGATCATCTTTGCGCGTGAACGCCTACGTGCGACGAGGATCGCCGACCCGAACGATGTCCTCACGTTCTTCAAAGCTGTCGGTGCACGACTTACGCCACCGGAGGATCCAGACGTCTATACGAGAGTTGGTGTCGCGCAGCCTGGTAAGGGAGTGTTCAAGAACGTTTATGCGCCAGGCAGTGTGGTCAAGGTCTGGAACGAGGAAGCTAGCAGAGCTACAGAACGTGTCGAGGACTTTGATGCTGGCGGCTGGAGGAATGAGATTTTCGACACTCATGTTAGGTCACTGACATGAGGCGACATGAGTATTAAGAGGTGAAGATTGTAATTGATGAGCGGGCGGACTTCGCGCAACCCGGAGAAATGAAGGTGGAGTGCTGAGTAATGATGGCCAGCGAGGGTTTAACAGAATACTCGAGGCATTACAAAAGTTGCATGTCGTAGCACACAGGCCGGAACGTTCACATGCTGTACAGTAAAACTCAGCTCCAGAATTTTAAGTATTCGCATATCACTAGAAGTCACTGGAATACCAATAATCGTTGCGAATACAGCCGCAAGCCTCGTTGCCATTAGACTGGCCACTCTATGCCTCCATAGTCTCATCGTGTATCGACAAATAGCCAGTGTCGCCACATGCAAGAATGCACCTCAGAAACGCCACTGCCAAAACACCAATCGCCATCCGACCAAACGTCTCAAAACGCCAAGCTAGAAGTACAGCCCTCGCGCCTCAATCAGACCTTGCAATGCGCCTGATAACGCAGCGATCAACAGCAAACCCACGTTCATCGATGAATCTCCCCGCGAACCTTTGCAATCGCGTCTTCACCCTCCTCTCCTCACACCACGCACTCCAACACTCGTCTCGCCCACACTTTACAGTCCGCAAACACACCACCACATCTCATATCACCGGCTCATTCCGTCCAAGCTCGGATCCGCCTGGCCGTTTCCGTACACATACCCACTTCCATGCACACTCCTCCTCTTGTAACTCTGCCTCCGCTCCGGCCTCGTCGTCTCTCTGCGTTCGGGCAACAGACCTGGCTCAATGGGGGTCATCCGTCGACTTCTTCGGCGGGCGGATTTGCTCATTCCTGCGGAACTGCCTCGTCCTTCTCCTATCGATTGACGATGTTGCTTTGATGTGGAAGAGGACGTGGACGTGGAGGAGGAGGAAGTAGGGAGTCTACAGCGAGGGATAGGGATCCGGGGGACGTGTGAGAGGATGAGGAGGATGAATTTTGTGGCTTTGTAGGCGCGGGAGGAAGGGGACATGGTTCTTTTCTTTTCGGCTGACTTGATCCGGCTTTGATTGGGCTTGAGACTTTGGGGGTTGGGTTGTTGCTGCCTAGTGTAGATGGACAGACACTGGAGAATAAGCGAGTGTGTTGTGCGTATGATCCTGCTTAGAGTAGTAAGGTGAGATGAGATGAGATGATGTAAGGTACAGATAGATAGTATGTAGTAGTAGTGCTATCGTAGCTTGTGTTGAAGCTGTATTGAAGAAGTAATGAAGTACATTGTGTCTACTCCTTCTCCTTTTCCGTTCTCGGATGCTTCGGAACAGTTCGTGGGATTAGTGAAAATGAGAAATGAAATGGTCAGCCACGAGTCGTGGGTAGGATGTCGGAGAGGGACAGGTGATAATGATGTTGAGCATTGGCATGTGGTGGCATAAGAGTGAGATGCGGATCTTGAAGGATCCGAGTTCCTGGAGGTTGGGTAATTCTTATCGTCTCTAAGGAGCGATTGTGCTTGAGAATATGGTGGGATATGAGTGCTGTCCACAGTCATCTGCGAACAGGTCTTTCTTGATTCATTGTTCTGCTGAACAATGGATGTGTTAGCTTCTTGATAAGTCGTCTTGCTATGGTTTGTCATCTTGTCCTATTCGGAGTCAGCCGGCAAGATAGTAGTTGGCTTGGACAGTCACCGCTTTTCTTGGCAAAAGCCGAATGAAGCAGGCTAGTTGACTCTGCCGTTGAAGTGCTATGCAGTCTGTTGCTCTCCAATTATGAACTTGCTACTATGGAGAGGGTCAAGGAAGACGATTTGCGGCCATTCAAGTTTGATCCTAGCGCGTACAACTTCCCCGTACAAGTGAGTGGCCCGAACCTTCCCGAGTCTTGGCTGGTATTGAAATTTCCCTGACGCATCTCTGTCCTTTCGCCCTTTGCAGCTCGGTGACCATAACCTGTGTATGCTGTTTATCGGTATTCTTCCGAAGATATAACGAAGACAGCAATGACTGCTGCTCTGGCTGATTCCGTCGGCGCCCGAGTCTCGAAGCATCTCAAAGCCAGCCGAGGCATCTAGCTTTGGCGAATAGCTTTGACTCTTCTTGCAATGCCTCGGTCATCCAACATTCGTGAGTATGTTGTCCAGATATCAGGCTACTGGCTGTCGCTCATGGCAAGTTGTCCTTGCTGGTCAGCTCGCTGCAGACGGACGAACTCCCAGATCTCGATCTCTGTGCTGCGATCTAGTCCTTTGATGACCAGAGTCTTGTCAACCCCTAGTCTGGCAATAGACCGTAGGATATTTGCGCGTCTGACGCCATGCAGTGCATTGATGCAATGACCTGGTTGAAATACCAGCTCGACACGTCTCAAGTGCTTAGGAAGAGTCGCAAAGCGATGAAACAAGGTCTGGACTCTGCGTTCTTGGAAGGGTGGCACCTAGAAGTAGTGGGCATAAGTCAGCGACTGTCTCAGACATGATGGGTTATGTTCACTGACTAAGTGTCCGTCGGTGCCAAATTCGACATCCAGGCTTACTTCCGACAGCTTTGGCAATCGACCGAGGCGATGTCCCAGCTCGAGAGTGAAGTAGGCAGATTCGTATTCACAAAGAACCAAGTCAATGTCGCCAGTCATCTTAGTCCCCGGTCGCACAAAGTCTTTCAGGTGGCGAAAGCCCGCGCAGAGCACGCTCTCAGCCATCAATACGCCGTAGCCTTCCTTGTACCTGCGTCTAGAAGTTAGAGACCGTTGTGAGTGCATTCTTCAGTAATACTCGCATCTGCTTGGACGCTCTGAGTAGGGCTGGGTAAGCCTTCATGCCAGCGAATTTGTTGCGTGTCAACAGCAGTTCGTAGATGATGTTTCTCATCTCTGCTGGGAGGTCCATGAATCGAAAATTCGCCGTTTGGTCAAGTGTCTGGAGTACTTTCACTAGAAGCGCCTTCTTCGTCTTCGAGTTCGTTCGTGTTCGAATCGTGCGGTCCTTGATGAATCGGTGAAGCTGAACTCGAGTGCACCCATTGTAGTCGAGCGCGAATTGAGGTAGCGTCATGGTCACCGCCGAGACTATGGACACCCAGATGTAGCAGGTCGCTGATCGGCAGCTTCGCGCTGCTGCTGTTGGCGTTCAATGCCGAAGAATCTCGACTAGGCGAAGTCTTGTGTCGAGGAGACGGAACAAAGAAATTAGGCTAAGGGGTCGCGTAATCGCGAGGCCTTGCAGCTTGGACACGGCCACTTTCACCTTGCAGCTGCACTCACGCGACCAGTATGAGCTGCTTGCCTTGCAGTCCCACAGCAATATCACCATCGCTCTCGATGCATCCGAAGCTCGCGCCTCATCCCTACAGGACAAGCATGAACCAGGCGTCGATCTCGAGCCCGCCATCTTCACCCTCCACCATCAGCGACGGTGTTTCAACAGTAGCGATACCGTTGGCTGTCTCCAACGCGACACAACCTGCTGGGACGGGCCCGGCGCTGTTGCACCTGCTTTCTCGTGCCTCTCACGATGTTTATGCACTACCGCAGCCTACGCCAACTCCTTGATGCGCTGTAAAGATCGAGCAACGTCTCCAATATCGATGGACATCCGCTGATCGAAAATGCAGCGCCGTCCGTCCCCGTGAGGAACTTGATGCCAAGACGATGGTCCTCAGCATCACCATGGAGCCTCCTACAATCCGAGCTTGATGGCTCGCTACGACTGGCAATGTGCTCAGGACTGGCGTAGTTCTCGGCAGGAGTCAGGTAAAGTGCACCATCGATGAAGGCCGCGTGGTCAATTTGGCGTACTTTCTGAGCCGCTGCTATCTGGAACCTTGGCAAGTACAAAGGAAGCGACTTACAAGCTGTTAAAGCCTCGTCGATGAGCCATACATATATGCTGCGATTCATGGCCATGCTCCGGTTTATGTCTCCACAGCTCACCATAGATTTGGTTCCGAAGTTTACCTCAGATCTGGTTCGGGAGCTCAACTGTAAGCTGCTGGATTGGTACCAAGCTGTGCTGTCAAGCCGTGACAGTCCGTTGTTGCTGCATTCTTTGCGCCGAGACGACTGTCTCTCCCGAGACTGATGCTATGCACGTAGCTCGTCCTCGGTGTCGTAGACTTAGCATGGCTTCTCATGTCCATGTCAGATGCGCAATATTCGGCTCTTCCAGTATGGCGACTGGAGCAGATTGACAGTCGGGACTCATCGATGATCCTCAGCATATGGTGTATCCGTACTCACGGACAGTGCCGTTCGACCCTCCATTTGCCCTCGATTGTCTTGCTTGTTCTGGTGTCTTCTGGCGTCCGCTCAATACGAGGGACAGCGTCTCAAGAGACCGGTGATCTTGATGAGCTCTATCGACTCCGCCATGGCAACAGGAAGCTACTCAATCAAATCCACGAAAGAAGGCAAAAGAATTGGCCAAGGTCTGCTATCCTCTGGATGTGTGCTCCAAGCACGTTGTCGGCGGATTATAGGATTCTATCAAGCGTGCCGGAACGTTTATTCGATGCTACAAACGAGGATCAGCTCTCGAAGCTGGTAGCTGCGCATTGTAAAGCATGTCCTGGCTGCTGTTTTACACTAACTCTATATGCAAGCACGGGCCCTATGCATGGAGGCCGAATTGGCGATGTTCCATAAACACGATCGTCCTTTCGAGCGTATTGCAAAGGCTGTAATGGTTAGTCTCGTCTTGACGACCAGATCATCAGGAGGAATGATACGAACAGGATACGTGCGCAGCGTGAAAGGAAACCGACTGAGTGCCAAATGTATTTGTCGATGCCAAGACTTTTGACTACATTTGTTCGAAGACTCCTCGCTCCTCTCGCTGGGTCTCGCACATGCTTCATGCTGACACCACTCCACAACCGCTGATATCGAGGTATCCAGTCTTGCGACGCCTAGGCGCTTTTCCTGACCGGTGGTGGTGGTGGACCAACTACCCATCCGGAGGACAGCCGTGCGAGAGGCACTTCAGACTGATCATACACTGGTCTAGACTGTGCATCAAGAAGTCATCTTCGTCGCCTATAATACCACTCACCTCTCCCAATCTCCTGATGAGTGAACTGGCGGCGACGGCACATCAAAACTGAAATGCAATCCGAAGGTACGGCCGAGCCGTCGAATGACATGAGGTCCGCCGGAAAGCCACCCGCAAGTATATATGTCATCGGTAGCTGCACCGGCAGGGTGAAGCGATCGTGCGCAGCGACAGACGGATGGCTGAGGGGTCTAGGCGTTGCTTGTGGTCTATGCCCGCTGCTTCATGATAGGCGAGACGTCTTTCGCGTGCATCTTGAAGGCTCGTGCATAGACCCAAGGCGCAGACTAGTTAGATCGTGGAGTCGTCCGGGGTAGTCTGGAGATGTGGTTGTGAGAAAGCCAGCATATACAACGACCACGCGCGAAGATCCTTGCGTCGTATCCACAATCCACTTCGCATCACCCTGCCCACTACGTCTACCACACGTGGCAGTCTGGAGAAGCCTGACTTTGCTGTTGAGCACAGGGAGCATGGCCATGATGCGCCTGCTGCACAACTCTACACCGAAGATGAAGAGCCGGAACTACATTTCAAGACTTGGCTGGCACTGGCTGCAATGTGCATACAGCAGTATGTGTCTTTGCTTGCTCTTGTGGGACCACCGATTGTCGTACGTCGTTGCAAGAATTTGGAAAGTTATAGATGAGTGACAAAGCTGACGCAATGATAACTTGTCATCATAGGAGCCTCATTCGGTGAAGATCAGATTTGGAAGTACTGGATCCCGAATGTTGTGACACTCGTTCAAGCCGCCCTCAGTCTCGTCCTAGCCTCCATATCCGATGTGTTCCAAGCTCGAAAGGCGGTGATGGTGGTGTTGTCAACAATCTCCTTCGTTGGGGCGGCAATCGCGCCCGGCTCTTCGTCGATATTCCGTCTGATCGGAGCGTCATTCATGATAGGATTTGGCCTGGCTGCCGCGCCATTGAGCTACGTCGTGCCGTCTGAGATCGTGATGGAGACCACTGTGCCAGGCTCTTATCAACGTCGCCGCCGGGCTTGGTGCTATTACTGGACCACTCGTTAGTGAGTAACCCATGTGCTATGATATCTTGGACACATCTGACCATGATTCCAGTCGGCGCTCTCACTCAACAGGATCCTGTGAATGGATGGCGAAAGTTCTACGTAAGTCTCATACTTGCAAAATCTGCCTCAACCCTTGCTAAGTCTTCATCAGTGGGTGCAAACCGCGTTCTGGGGCTTCTCGGTCGTGGGCATCCTCGTGGGCTACCTGCCGCCAAAACGAACTTTCGACCAGGCCTCCGTCATGCAGAAACTAGGCCGGATTGACTGGATTGGAAGCGCACTACTCACCGCTGCCATCGCGCTTTTCGTGGCAGGCTTCAACCTAGTATCAGTCTTTGAATGGTCCAGCGCAAAGGTCTTGGGTCCGCTTGTGACTGGCATCGTCGCATTCATTGTCTTTGGTCTATACGAAGCATTCGGTACCAAGACTGGAATCCTGCCCCCCGAACTTTTCCAAGGCGGCGGAAGACAGGGCTGGGCATTTGCCATCTTCTGCTTCCTGTTCTTCATTGAGGGGATCACGTTCTATGCCATCATAACCTTCTATCCCGCATTGTAAGTCAGCTAGAGAGAACGATAGCATACACATACTGACATCTGTTCAATCAGAACCAGTGCTCTCTTCACGCAAGATCCCTTGGGCGGAGCGGTTCGTTTCCTGCCACTCTTTGCTGCCAGCAGTGCATTCACTGCTGTCTACGGGTGGGCAAGTTCTCATTTCAAAGACATCAAATATTGCATGCTTGTTGGCTTTGCGCTTAAAACAGCAGGCATCGTCGGACTGGCAACCGTTCAGCCAGGACAGGCTGGAGTGGCCATTGGGTGCCTGACACTGTCCGGCGTTGGCCTCGCCGGACCGCTGGTGTTGGTACTCGCCGGACTTCAACTCTCAGTACCCCACCACCTCATCGCCACGGGAACTGCGTTGGTGGTCTCCTCCCGCACTCTCGCAGGGTCGATCTTTGTTGCAGCATACTCTACTGCCTTGAGTCAGCGTCTGTCCACCTACATCCCTTCATATATTGTCCAGGCGGTGATACCAGCTGGGCTGCCGCCGCAATCGATTGGTCCATTCATTGGTGCCTTCGCAAGTGGTGCTCGAGACGCGCTAGCACAGATCCCGGGTGTAACTCCTGCTGTCATTGGAGCGGCGGCGGCAGGCGCATACCAGCAGGCTTTCGCCGATGGCGTTCGAGTGGTGTTCATCATTGCGACGCCGTTTGGTCTTGTTGGCTGCATCTTATGCTTGCTACTACCAAGCTTCAAAGACAGGATGGACTACCTCGTCGAAGCACCACTCGAGGATCTGCACAAGCATCGCAAGCACGAAAGCAAGGTGTAGACTATATAGCTCTCGCATATTTGCATTGATCCTTGTACTTGTCTCGAAGAGTGTTCATGTTCTCGAAAGCGGATTCGTGATCATCACTTCTCCTTTCGTCCAGCTCATGAAGTCTGACCTCTACTTCGCACTGGTCCGCGTGCCTTCCTTGATACTCCAAGCAGCATTTTGTGGTCTGTTGTAGAAGTTCTTGTTTTCTCTGTTCGTCCATGCTACCCTTAAGTATATCGATCACGACCCGAATATATCGAATGTCCGTTGCAGCTCGAAGTGAAAGGCTGTAGCCATGGCTTGGATGCATATAGCAAGTGATGACCTTGACGGGTTGAGCGCTGAAGGACTTGTGGCTCGCGGCGAGGAGAGGGTATATATTGTGAAAGGAGCGACAGGCCTTAGCGGATATGTAGACGTTGTACGTTGTAGCCATCGTGCCCGTGATATGCAGTCAGTAATCTGGGCCGCTGCTTGGGTAAAAAGTGTAAGCAGGAGACGAAGCGATGTTGGGCCTCGAGCGTCAGCATGAAGCCATCGTATGTATAACAAGTACCCATCTTCGTTAAAGACGCCTTCTATGGGAGCCACGCTATAAGCATTGCTATTGGTAGCACACGACTGCGCCTTGCTGCGAAGGCTGGTGTCGAGCATTGTGATCCTGAGGATGAGCGCTGCCACATGCTGACATAGAAGGCTTCCCCACATGACGAGGTTTACCACGTGACGAGGGAATTCCAGCATTGTATTCATTTTACAAAGCGTTATATAACTCAACAACTAGTGGACTAATTAACACGCTCTTAACTACGTTATCTGCGCTATATATCTAGCTTACTCTAGTTAACTTTAAGTATAATAATACGGCTTAGTTTACGTATTATTTATTACTTTATTATAGGTTACTATTTCTTCTTAGTACTAGCTTCCTTTACTTCTAAACCTACTAAATCAAGTGCCTATAGTTTCTTATATAGAGTTACTTGTTTATAACGTCTTATAGGCCTTATAGAAGCCTATAACTTAAGGTTAAGTTACTAGTTAGTTAGTTTAACCTATTTATTAAACTCCTTCTAAACCTATAGTTTCTAAGTATTTACCTCCTTCTCCTTCTTCTTCTAAATACGTTCTAAGGCTCTCTATTCCTTTATAATATAAGCCTATATAGTCTTTAATTATTACTATTACTTCTTAGTAGCTTTATCTTTACTCTCTTACTTCTTACTACTTAGTAGCTTCTCTTTAAGTCTATAGGTTACGTATACGATTAATCTTACTAGAGCTCTAAAAGATATCTTCTTATTAGCTATTAGCTCTTACTTCTTCTATAAGTATAAAAGAGGTATATAGTAATATATAGAGCGCCCTCCTAATAAGACTATTAGGATATCGTAAGACTAATTCTTGCCTCCTTTCGGATATATACGCGTACTATAGTTATATCGTACGCTAAGCCTACGAGCCTAAGGCGGGTCTTAGCCTTTAACCTTACCTAGCTCTTATAACTATCTCCTCTCCCTAAGGAAGCTACCCTTAGCGATAACCTTACTTAATAGGTTATATTCTAGGCTACCTATTTAGTCTTTATAATATACTTTATATATTCTACGCTTGTCGCGTCTCTAACGCGTTATACCTACGGACCTTTAGCGTATTACGTAAATACGCGCTATAAAGTAAAGAGTTACTATATATGTTTATATTTACGTAGTAATATAATCTCTACTATAGCGACTACGTCGCTAGGCTCGAGTATATTCTTTAAAAACTCTTCTAACTCTCTCTTAGACTTTCTTTCTATATATATAATATTTTCTATATCCTTAGTAAGCTAGTGTCTCTATACGATTACTATACTACGAACGTAAGTATAATACTACCGAAGCGCGCCTAAGTCGTAGTCCTAAACCGCCTACTACGTACTATCGACGATATTAGAGGCCGTAGAGATATCGAGATCTACCTCTACTATATTAAGTATACTTACGACGGTATAGATCTTCGAATACTCCTTAACTACGCCTTACCTATTAACGGACTACGTATAGACGACGAGCCTACGTATAATAGGGTAATAAAGCCTAACTAGAAGGTTAAGTATTAGCGCTATAAGCGCTAATACTACCCTTATAAGCGTATTACTAATAGAAACCTTAAGTAGTAGGCGCGCTACGTACTATACTACTACGAGTAGCTAGAGACTCTCTCTAAGAGCGTAGGTAAAGAGTAGGTAAAGCGCCGCCTAAAGGCCCTCTATACCTCTATTAAGACCGCTAAGAGGGTCTTTACTAGTAATAAGGGTAAAGCCGTTAGTAGCTAGGATACGCTATATAAGGCGAGCGTACTCGCCTCGCTACTAGCTAGCGCGATATCCGTCGCTAGTCTAGTAGAGACCTAGCGCTAGTCTAACTTTATAGTAGCTATATTTAAGCTATAGTACGAGGTATACCTACTTTTCCTATACGATCCTCGTACGATACTAATACTCTTTATAGACTAACTATATAGTAGGCGCCTCTAGCGATACCCTAGACGCTACTATAGAGGCTACCTACTTCGAGAGTAGTAACTAGGAGAAGAGTAAGCTCTTCGAGGATATAGTGTCTAATAAGAAGGTAGACAAGGATAAGGATAAGGACGAGAGTAGCGCTCCTAGTAGTAGAAACGCCGATAGTAGTAGAAACGCTAACGATAACGTACTCTCTAAGGACGACGTATAAGCGTTTCGCTCGCTCCCTACCTACGCCTCTTATACTCCGCTCGCGCCTATATAGGCTATAGTTAGATTCTTACTTCTTACCTATAGGCACTATACGATCCGCTTAGCGAGCGTATATAAATAATATAGTTTACGCTTCGATATATTCTAAATACCTTAGTAATTTTCTTACTTTCTTAAATTTAAAGTTTACTCCTAAATATAGGTTTAGCGCTTAGTACTTAGTATTACCGTATTAGTGCCTTAGCGTATTAGTGCCTTAGCGCGTTAGTACCTTAGCGTATTAGCGCCTTAGCGCTTCTATCTTACTACGCGCCTACTTATACGCTACGCTTCGAATACGTCTAGTACTATATAGCTACTAATATATTCTTTAGGTTTCTACTAGTCGTACTCTTTAGGCTAGCCCTACTAGCGGATCAAGTACTAGCGTACGCTCTTTCTTACTCGAGTTCTAAGAATCTTCTTAACTTCCTATTTACCTTAGTAGTCTACGAGTAGTATACTCTCTACCTACGTCTCGCTACTTTTCTAAGGTTCTAGAAGCGATATATAAAATACGTTATAGATAAGAGCGTCTAGTAGTAGGGCTAAGTAGTATACCTACTTCCCTACTACGTTAATTACCTTAAAAGGCCTAGTAAACTTATCTACTAACTTCTTTAAAGGAACCTTTAATCGTAGGTTCTTTATCGATAGTAAGACTATATCGCTAACCTTATATTCCTTAGCCTAATACCTATTATTAAAGTACCTAGCCTACGCCTTACTTACTTCTCGCTAGCGTTTACTTAGCGTCTTATAGTTCTTCTTTAATCTTTCTATAGCTTCTTTAGTAGCTAGTACCTCTCTTTTAGGAAGCGCGTTTTAAGCTTCTCGCCTACTCGTTACTAGCTCTAGATTGAAACTATATAGTACTATAAATAGTAACATTTTTAATATCGTATACGTACTATTATTATATACGAACTCGGCTTATACTAATAGGTCTACCTAGTTATCTTACTACTCTACGTAGTAGATACGTAGGTAAGTCTTAAGCGTCTAATTCGCTCTTTCGGTTTACTTGTTCGTTTACGGATAGAACGCTATACTTAGCTTACGCTTTATATATACCTCGTAGTAGAAGTTAGACTAAAACTGACTTATAAATATAGACCCTCTATCGCTAATAATACCTATAGGTATACCGTAATACCTAATTACTTCTAATATTAAGACTCCTATAAGGTTACTACTAGTATACTACTTCGTAGTTAGTATAAAGATAACTATCTTTATATATCGGTCGATAATAACTAGAATCGTATTATATATATATACTCCTCGCTTACTTAGTAGAAGATCTATAATAAAATCCTAAGTTAATTCTTAGAACGGACGATCTAGTATAGGTAGCGTAGTTAGCTTACTATATAGTCGATAGCGACGCGCCTTTACCTTCTAGTAACTCCTATAGGATTCTATATATTATACGATATCCTTAGTTATCTCTAGCTACTAGTACTTCCTTCGTACTAGCGAGATAGTCTTATCCTTACTAAAATAGCCTATAAGGGTATTATCGTAATATATACGAATTACTTACGTCTATAAGACGTAGTCCTTAGGTACGTATAGTAAATCGTCTACCTAGAGGTTTCCCTCTCTTATAGTATATTACTCGAACCGGTCGCTATTACTTATCGCTTACGAGTATACTACGCTTATACTTAGCTTAGCCTATACTAGCGCGCGAGTATATCTAAGGATTAAGTCTAAGATATTCGTATACGGCTCCTCGCTCTTAGTAATTATACCTACTACTCGTATAGGCGTTAAAAACTACTACTATAGGTTAGAGTTAGTACTTCTCTCTATCGAAGAATACTATTCTTTATAAGTCGTATAGATACGAGCTACGAGCGGTCCGCCTACGTCCCTTATACTCTAATTATCCTATAGCTATAACTTAGTCTATAGGGTAGGTAGAAGGTTAGTTATCTCTACTACCTCCTTAGCGTAATCGCTACGCCTCGACGGCGCGTCGGCTAGGTTTCGCTTACCTACCTAGTACGTTATAATAAAGTCGAATAGGGCTAGGAATATAGCCTAGCGAGCTTACCTACTAGTTAACTTCTTTACGCCTATAAACCTACGAAGGTTAGTATAGTCGACTAGTATATCGATCGTATACGGAGCGCCTTCGAGGTACGGCCTCTACGCTTTAAAAGCCTTAACTACTATAAGAAGCTCCTTATCGTATACCTCGTAATTATACTCTATAGTAATTATCTTCCTAGATATAAATATAATAAGGTACTATTTAGACCCGAAGAGTTAGCTAAGGATTATAGTAATTACGTAATTAGAGGCGTCGCTTTTAACTCGTAGCCTAAGTATAGGGTTAAAGTACCTTAGTAGCGGTACTATAGAAAAACGCCTTTTTAACTTAGTAAACGCCTACTCCTCTCGTACGGTCTACTTAAGTAGGCCCGGCTTCTTACCTACTACGGCGCCCTTAGATAACGCTATAAGTAGAGATACTACTCTAGAGTATTTAAAAATAAAACACTAGTAGAAGTTAGTAAACCTAAGGAAGGATTAAACCTCTACGAGCGTTATAGGCGTTAGCTACGCCGCGATTACGTCTATCCTACGTAGATCTATCGTAACCCCTCTAGTAGTTACTACGAAGCCTAGGAAATCGACTTCCTTCTACTAGAATTTGTACTTCGCTCTTTAAGCGTAGAGTCCGAACTTCTAGAGACGCGTAAGTACGTCGTATACGTCGCGTACGTAGTCCGCGCGGCTCTTACTATAGATAAGAATATTATTAAGGTATACTACGTAGCACGTATCGACTAAACCTACTAAAGTACGGTTAATATACGCCTAGAACGTAGCTAGAGCGTTAGTTAGGCTAAATAGTATTACCTTATACTAGAAGTAGCTATAGCGCGTATAGAACGTAGTCTTCTAGCGGTCGCTAGGCTTAATACGAATCCGATAGTATATATCTATAAGGTCTAGGGTCGTAAACTATATAGCTCCTATAAGTCTATCTAGCGTCTTACTAATTAAGAGGAGTAGGTGCCTATTCTTAATAGTAATCTCGTTTAACCCTCGATAGTCGATATATAGCCTTAGCTTACTATCTTTCTTTAGTACGAATAGGATAGGCGTACCCGCCTCGCTAATACTACGCTCGATCTAATCGTACTTAAGCCTTATAGTAAGGTACTTCTTTAATTCCTCTAGCTCCTTACCCGACTAGTAATATAGTAGCCTAAAGGGTAGAACGGTACCTAGACGTAGCTTAATCGTATACTCTACGCTATCTACTAGCTTACTCCTTATCTCTTCTATTAGGTTCAAGACGTTAGAGAACTATTAGAACTTAAGAGGAAGAGAGTTAATCTCTCCGCCTATCTTACTTATTACTACTATATATATAGTTAGTATATACTTCAAGTCCTTAAAGAACTTATAGGCTTCCCTAACCTTAACGTTTTTAAAAGTATCGCTATAGGTCTACTTATCTAAGCTACTATCGACTCGTATACGATAAGTACGCCTCTATAGCCGACCTAAGATTATATTAAGGGTTAGTATATCGTAGGTATAAAAGATTACGCCTACCGTACGCTCTATTTTTATAGAGTCTACGAGCTATACGCGTATATAGTATACGCTATAATAATACCCTAATTCCCTAGTAAATAAGATAGCTAGAGGTAAGGCGGTATTAGTTCGAGCTATAATACCGTATTATAAGATAAAGGATCTTAATACTACGTTAATATTAGTAGTATTATTAAGGAGGAATTAGGCTAGCTTAAGCCTATCCTACGCCTCGACTACGCCCTCTAGGTAAGTCGTATTTATAACTTATATAGAGAGGTATATACCGCTACTAAGCTCGGTATCTAGAGATCGTAGTCCTTCTCTAATACCTTCTCTTTTTTTAGCGTCTCTATAGTAACCTTACGTACTAATAGCTTCTTACTATCGTCTCGAGCGCTTCGGTTAGGATAGATAGAATTAGTACTAATATACCTCTTCTACTTATAGCTATAGTATTCTAAATACTTATAGCCTATAATAGAGCGAGTAGAACCTTTATCGCTAGAGCGACGCGTATTATTCTCTCCTAGACTATCGTCTCGTCTACGCGTAAGAGCGTCGCTCTCTACGCGCTTACGCTTTAAGTACGTATCGCGCTCGTAGTCCCTATTACTCTAGCTTCCGCCCTAGTTATACTATATAGGAATTACTTTATCGGCTTACTCTAGGCGCCTTACTAACGTAACTAAATTAGCGCGCTTACTAGGCACGGTATAATTCTTAATAATCTCTCGTCGAAGCGCTAGCTTTAGCTTTATAAAGAGCTAGCGTACTAGCTACGCTTTAGTATAGTCGCCTAGTTAAGACTCTAAGTAGCCTAGCTCTATAGCGAACTAACGTACCCCTTAGCCCTTACTCTATTAGGCCTTCTTATACTCGACTATTACGAGGATCGTACGATTTATCTAATCCTCGATAACGTCGTAGATAAAGCGCTTAAACTTAGTCTAAGTATAGTCTAGAGGTATTACCTTAGAGTGTTTATTATACTAGGTCTCTTACGCCTCGTCTACGAGCTATATAATACTATATAGGACCTTCGAATCTTCTATACCGAACTCTTATAGACTATTAAAGAAGATTACTTCGAGACTACGAATAAACTCCCTCGCCTCTCGAACTATCTCGCTCTTAAAGGCACGAGGTTCTCTAACTTTAGGACCTTTATACTATATATAATACGCTATTATAAAGTATACTACCTATAATACTAGCGCTAGCGTCGTCTTTAGGATCGCTAATATCGAGAGTACTAGGAGTACTCGAGGATAGAGATTCTAACTCTATAAGGAGCCGATTATTCTCTCGTCATAGAGCGCGTACCTCTAAGCGACGACGTAGTTCCTAGTTCTTAGCCTTAAGCTATATACGCTCTACCTACGTACCGTCTTTAGTTATACTAGTAGACTCCTACTCCTAAACCTTATTAGTATCTATAAGATTACTTTAATTATCTACTTCGCCTATTACGAGCTCTAGTAGCGCCGTGCCTACGTTATATTAGAGAGCTATAGGCCTCTATAGATTACTATCCTCGAAAAGAGAAGAATTAGAATTATAAAAGAGGTATATAGTAATATATAGAGCGCCCTCCTAATAAGACTATTAGGATATTATAAGACTAATTCTTACCTTCTTTCGGATATATACGCGTACTATAGTTATATCGTACGCTAAGCCTACGAGCCTAAGGCGGATCTTAGCCTTTAACCTTACCTAGCTCTTATAATAAGAGTCTTACTACGTTATCTCTTCTTCTTCTTATTATTTAGAGCTCGTTAGAAGCTAGTATTCTTAGTCTTAAGGATAGTATTCTTAGCGATAAGCTTATAAACTTAAAGTTTAAGCTTATTTACTATTTCTAAGTCCTTAGTAAAGATAGCTTAGTTAATTATAGCCTAAACTTTTCTATAGTCTAGCCTAGAGCTAGAGGAGCTACTACTACTCTCTAGCTATAATATAGGGCTTACTAGGTTACCTAGCCTAGCCTATCTTAAATTAGGTATATTCTAAAGAACTACTATAGAATTAAGTAGATTTAGGCCTATAGCCTAGAAGCCTAATAGGACGTTCTTTACTATTATTATAGAGTTCTATATAGGCTAGAATAAGTAGAAGAAATTACGCTTTAATACTATAGATAGCTCCTAAGACTCTACTATATAGTAGCTTAAATTAGTAGAGTAATAGGAAGCTAATAGACTAAATAACTTAATATCTAGTAGTTATAGTTAGTATATTATATATAGTAGAAATACGCTAATTAGGATCCTATAATTTAGGCTCTATTTAAGGAACTCTAGTATTATATAAGAGCTATAGCTATTAAGGATTAGAAGCTACTAGTCTCTACTAGCCTTAGCCTTAGTATAACGATTAAATACCTCTTTTAGCTATACTAATCTAAGCTTGTTATTAGTCTATCTATTAGGTAAAGAAGTAAAGAAAGCTATATACTTTATACTATTAAAATCCTATAGCTAAGAGTCTTATAAATTACTAGTAACTATCTTATAAATTAATATAGGTAGAAGTATAGTACTATCTACGTAGATATAGGCTAGAATTATAATCTACTCGCGATTACTATCCTATATATTACTAATTAATTTCTTCTCTTATTTTAAGCTCTTAGTAAATATTCGCTTTATCTACTATATAAAGCTAATTATAGCTCCCTTCTCGTCTATATTATATATATTAGATAGAGTAATCGAGTAATCCTTAATCTTCTAGCCTAAGGTATTATAGAATAACTTAATTAAAGCGTAGTTATCGGCCTTCTTTCTCTTTTTATCTAGGAGTCGAAGATAACGTAATTCTAGCTCTTTTATATACCTACTAAGAAAACTACCTACCTAGTTCTTTCTAGGCTATCTACTAATAATAGTAGTAGTAAAGGTATAAACTATTATAGAGGTAGGAGGAATATCTATAGTAGTTAGCTTATTTATATATTTAATAAGTATAGACTCCTATACTAGGTTTAAGAGTTAATTCTTCTAATACTAATTATCTTTAGTACCTTATAGGGATTTCCACCTCCTCTATAGTATCTCTAGGTATATATTATATAATTTAGTAATAGTAGCGATATTTAGACGACTCTACGAGTTTAGTTTATTAATTACTATATTAATAGAGTCTATAGTTATTAGACTATACGTGTTGGAAGTAGATAGAAAGTCGCTCAAATTCCTCGTCACGTGGGAAAACTCGTCACGTGGGGAAGCCTTCTACCGAGAGCACGGATCACAGAAGACTTGGCAACGGATTGGTCCTTTGACTCACGGAACGCTCCTTTGCTAAAGCACGAATATGACCCTGTCACTTATCGTGTGACTATGGGCAGCAGCGTACTCGGCATTGGCTCGAAATGCCGATCGTGCCGCCGAATCTGGATGAAGTCGAGGCCGCCGCAAGGCGCACGTCTGCAGCACCTCGCCAGAAGAAAGTGCGTCTAGCTTGCCAAAGATGCAGAGAACGCCGGATCAAATGTGACGGCGAGACTCCGAGCTGCTCAAAATGTGCCAAAGCTGGGGGTATTACTCTTGTTCTGTTCGTCAGAGAGTGTCATGCTGAATAAATGCTAGTACCTTGTCTCGATGTTGATGCCCGCAAGGGTGGCAGCACCATTTCGAGGGCTTTCTCGTCTCAAGCCCAAGCCAGAATAGATTGGTTGGAGAGTATTGTCAAGACACATTTGCCTGACATTGACATTGCAGGCGGTCCCACTGGATTGGAACGCCCGCCGGACTCCAACCTTGGAGGCAAAACACCTGGTTTGAAGAGACGACACGCCACAACAACAGGTGACGATGAGGATCTCGATTCTGTTCCACAGAAAGCACGCCGTGTCGCACTAGATCTCGGCTTGTTCTCCCTCAACGCGGATGCGTATCATACGCGATATCTGGGTTCATCCTCTGGCAGCCTCTTCGCTCACCTTCTACCTCAAGGCCAGCATGCCGAAGCGTGCTCCGAGCCTGAATCGGATCCCGAGTCTACCATGGCCAATGTGACGACGACTCGCAAGAGTATCTCGGGCGATCTGTTTATGATCCTCCGTGATGTACTTCCTGCACGAGCAGAATGTGATCGCATGTCGCGCTGTTTTACGATCACTATCATGCCGAGTATCCTCTACTACATCAGCCAAGCTTCAAGTCTCTGGTTGATGCACTCTACGCTTGTGCTGAAAGTGCGCCAGACTCTACTTTGCAGCATAGTGGGTGGCCTAGCAGCCTCTCGCCTTTCTCATACAACGGTATCATCGGACCGCATGGGGGAAGCAAGACGATTCCATTATCGGTAGGAAGTGCCGCTACACATTTATTCTTCGTGTTGAGCATTGCGGCCGACCTTCAAACGCGTAAACGTTGCTTCACTGCTGACCCTAGCAAGTTCCGCTCGCAGGCGCTTGCGTTTTTCCAGATCACCCTTGCAGAAGTGTCCATTGCCTCTATTCAGTCAATGCTACTGTACGTGTTGCAGAGTTTCCTTGCGCCTGGTCAAGGTGATGGTGTATGGATGGTCCTCCACATCGCGTTGGCATATGCTGTAGATCTGGGCATACACCGGCACGTTCCTCCCTCGATACGCCTGAACCAGGTCGCGTCACAGATGCGACGTAGATCGTTCTTCTGTCTCTACGCGTTTGACAGGTTCGTCAGTATTGTACAAGGCCGACCATTGGGCTTTGCGGACGAGACGCTTGATCTCTGCATGCCACAGCCTATATCAGATCCCGAGGCAGGAGATAGCGACCAGGTGTTCCTAACCTACAGCGTTTCCCGCTTCAGATGGGCCATTCTCATCTCAAATATAAAACATCAGCTTTATCGATTTGTTCCCAGGTCTGCATTCGAGGAACTTGAGACTGGTGCTGCAGATGTCTGCACTCAGTTGCATGGGCAACTCGATGTCTGGCTTCAAGAGAGTGCAGCCGCCGTCGCTGGGTTCAACCCGTACGTCCATCGTCGTCTGGAAGCTATGATTGAGATCGACTATCAATTTGCAATTGGCCTTCTGTACCAGCCGTCGCAGAGGCCCGGCGTCACTCGAAAAGTGCTTCCAGAGTGCCGCCAGTCGATTACGGTCCCTTTGGGAGCTTCATGATCACAACGACTTGACGTTGTCGTGGCCCCGAACACATGGCATTTTCTCAGCTGGAGCTACGCTCGTATGGTGTGTATGGAGCTCAGCGAACATACGAGCGACTGTCTCAATCTCTGAGCTCGCTACTGATCTGCGCCTTTGCACCAATTTGCTGACGTTAGGGTGAGTGGAAATGTGAATGATCATGACCAATAGCACAATTTACTGATGCTAAGCAGAAGTGAGTGGTGGCCACTCGCGCGGCGTGGACGGCGCAGCTTTGAACGATTAGCAGACGCAACATTGAGCGTACTTTCGAGGCGAACCGGCTCTCAGTATGCTCATATGCCTCGATCAAGTCAGCCTACCACGTTGGCAAGCAATCAGCTCGATCTTCCAATTGAGCCCGACCACTGGGTTGATGTTGAACACGCCTTGCAATCTTTTTTGCAGTACGACTTTCAGCTCGCAGACATGCTTGACACACTCCACGCTTCGCCATTGGACTGTGTCGACTCGTCTTGGATTAGTCAAGGTCCCTGAGAGGGCTCCCGGTGTATTACGATCGTGCTGATTCGATCGCTTGCTGTACACAAAGGCAATCCACGACAGCTAGCGCGGCGCGACCAAATCCGTGCTGATCGAGCATAATGGCGGAGCAGTCCGGCCTCTGTCGGATCTTTGGACTTTCCCTTCCGCTTCGGTCGGATTGATCCGTGTTTCCACGCCGCTACACATGCGAGGTGGAGGAAGTGCGAGAGGATGACTACGCAAGAAATAACACCTTCTGCTGGTCTTTTGGAACTGAATCACGATATTCCTTCTGACCATGCGGCCATGCTTCACATATGTAGCCGTCAGGCACCCCTGCGGACATCTCAGTGCTTGCCATGGCTTCGAGAGACAGTATCGCAAAAGCAGCTGATCCAAGCAGCCAGCAGCATGAACCTGTCAACTGTACCACTGTCCAGACTGGAAAAGGTGAGCACACGAGATGCGCAATTGGGAGATCTTCGCATTGACACGTTCAGACGCCTCTTCCATATGAGCAATTACAACAGAACTTGGCAGAGGTCCGCAGGCGGATATCCAGACCTCTGACACTAAGCGAGAAGATCATGTACAGCCATCTTGATGAGCCAGAAACTCTAGAAATTCGCCCCGGTCAATCCTTTCTGAGGCTCAGACCTGACAGAGTGGCATGCCACGATGCCACAGCCACAATGGCTCTGCTACAGTTCATAAGTGCCGGATTGCCTAAGACTGCTGTACCAACAACAATTCACAGCGATCATCTGGTCGTCACCGAGCACGGAGGAGACGCTGACCTCGAGAATGCGAGGTAGCAGCATTCGGAGGTTTACAGCTTCCTTAGCTCGGCATGCAAAAAGTACGATATTGGCTACTGGCAAGCAGGTTCCGGCATCCTTCATATCATCGTACTTGAGAACTATGCATTCCCAGGTGGCCTCATCATCGGTACAGACTCTCACACACCCAACGCTAGTGGTATGAGCATGCTTGGCATTGGAGTTGGCGGCTCTGATGCTGTAGACGCGATGGCTGGCATGCCTTGGGAAATCTTGTGTCCAAATATCATCGGCGTTCGCCTCACCGGCACACTCAGTGGCTGGAGCAGTTCTAAGGATATCGTCCTCAAGCTGGCAGGCATGCTCACCGTTTCCGGTGGCCGGGGAAAGATCATAGAGTTCTTTGGGCCGGGCACCCAAAGTCTGAGCGCGACAGCAATGGCCACTGTTTGCAATATGTCAGCAGAGATTGGCTCGACATCCTGCATCTTTCCTTGGGAGGAGTCTATGGACCTTTACCTGCGCGCCACTGGACGGGACTTCGTTGCTGATGCGGCTCAGCAGAATTGTAACTTGATCAAAGCTGACAAAGGCAGTGAGGAGTACTACGATGAAGTGCTCGAGATCGACCTCGAGACTTTGGAGCCACACATCAATGGACCGTTTACGCCTGATTTATCGCATCCGCTGTCACAGTTCGCCGATGATGTGCAGAAAAGCAGCTGGCCAAAGAACATCTCGCAAGCTATGGTCGGCAGCTGCACCAACTCGTCTTATGAGGATCTGACCAAGGTTGTGAACATGGTCCGCGAGGCTGAAAGTGCTGGTCTCAAGCCAAAGGTTCCATTTCTGATTACAGCTGGAACTGAGAAAATTCGTGCAACAATCAAAGCAGAAGGGAATCTAGACGAGCTAGAAAGTGCTGGCGCCACAATCCTAAGCAGCTCATGTGGACCATGCGTCGGCCACTGGGCTCAAGAAGGCGCATCTGAACACGTACCGAACTCTGTGATTTCTTCTTACAATCGCAATTTCACGGGCCGACATGATGGTAACCCTGAGACTCACTCATTCGTGACATCGCCAGAGCTTACGACTGCGTTTGCCTATCACGGTCTTTGATACACAACCCCGCCTCGGACAGTACTGTATCAGATACAGGCAAGGCATTCAAGTTCACCCCTCCCAAAAGCAAGGAGCTACCCAGGTCTTTCGCACCCGGAGAAGCATTGTACCAAGCCCCGGCATCAACTGAAGACTCTGCAGATGTCCGAGTGACAATCGACCCCAATAGTGACTGCTTACAGCGTCTCAAGCCATTCCGACAATGGCAGCTCGGGAATGCACTGAGCATGACAGTGCTGGCCGAGGTGAAAGGAAAATGCACTACCGATCACATATCACCTGCCGGACCATGGTATAAATACCGAGGCCATCTAGAGAACATCTCGAACAACCTTCTCACTGGGGCTGAGAACGCTTTCTTGTCACGTTCGAACGGCGAATCCCTGCAAGCTAGAGGTCAGGCTATCAACAGATTGGATCATTCCATCGATACCATTCCGCAAGTAGCCAAGGCCTACAAAGATCGTGAGGTCCGATGGTGTATCATTGGCGATGATAATTATGGCGAAGGCTCATCGCGAGAACATGCTGCTCTGGAGCCTCGCTTTCTTGGTGGCATCGCGGTCATCGCAAAGTCCTTTGCACGTATACACGAGACCAACCTGAAGAAGCAGGGCATTCTCGCGCTTACATTTGCTGAGGCATCTGCTTGGGACAGTGTAGAAGCCACTGACGTGGTGAGCGTAATGGACGTTGAAAGCATCCGGCCAGGGCAGCAACTTGTGATGAAGGTTGGAAGAGCTGATGGAACATATTGGCACACGCCATTGAATCACACGTATCATCAAGGACAAATTCCGTGGCTAATGGAAGGCAGCGCTCTGAATCATGTAAAAAGGCTGAGAGGCCAAGCCGCTGATGCTTAACCAGGGATATGCACTTGATAATAGCCGTTTAAGCACAAAACCTAGCATACGCCAGCCCAACTCTCTTACTTACGCTACACGTCATACAGCTGATTCATGCAGGACATATCTTTCGTGCTTCTGGTGTAAACGTTGCCACGCCATCTCACACAGTATCTGCTCAACAATGGCACACAACCACGATGCCAGCGCTTGGTCAGAGCATTCCGACAAATGGGCAAGCTCAGTCCAACAGATAACCGCGGCACCATGTCGCGAGCTGCTCAACATGATGCTCATGCTCAGTCCACCAGTACATGAATCCCCCAAGTTCTTTGATAATGGAGCTGGATCTGGAATGTTCACTTCTACAATACTTCAAGCCAACCCAAAAGCGCGAATCACAGCTGCAGACGTGTCGTCCGGCATGATCAACACTCTCAAAGCAGAAGCCAAGAAACAAGGCTGGACAACTGTAACCACGCTTGTAGCTGATGCTTCAGATTTGCGAGCAGCTGGAATCAAAGATGGCTCCTTTACATTCACAGCTGGCACAGCATTCCTACCTTTTGTGCAAGATCCTGCCAAGGTCGTCGCTGAAATGGCACGTATCACCGAGCCTAGCGGCATAGTTGCGGTCTCAACTTGGAGTCGGGTATCATGGGTCCCACTCTGGGAAGAAGCTGTTCAGAAGACTCTGGACTCTTCTTACAAGGCACCAGCACTATTCCATCCAGGCACAACGGAGCGAGACGACGTCGCAGACTTGCTTCTTGGCGCAGGACTTCAGAATGTGACTGCGAAGGTCTTCGAATGCTATCATCCCCCAAGAACGAGTGTCGAAGCTGCAGTTGAGGAGTTCTATGGCATGGGCAACCCTAGCATCCAGCTGTTACACAAAGGTTTCACAGTGGAGCAACTTGAGCGGACACGGCCAGTCTTCGCAGAAGCTTACGCTAGGACATATAATGGCACTCAGAAACGACAGATCGAGCTTGCGATCCTGGCAGTCGGCCAAAAGCCCATTTCGTGAATCAGATAAGCCATCGCGCAGTCAGCGAGCTTTATAACCAAAGTAGTGCTTCCCAAACCTGCTTTAAAGGCCGGTCTCTGCCAAATTATACCTCAAGATCTCTTCAGTCTGTCCTTCCATGGCCCATGACACCAATAGTCACTTCATTGAGCACGATTTGGACCGGGGGGCACGTCAGGCATTTGACATGTCGCCAACCAGCACGACATGGGCGAGTAGTCCCAGAACCAACGCTCTCTACAACGCCCTGTGACGTTGTATCATGCTTGGCCTTCTATTGATGACAGTCATCGGACTTGTCTCGATGCACATGCCTTGTTGAGGCATCGCGATACGTCAGCGACCGTAGTCTGGGATGTATCTGTCACCGTGCGCACAGATCGTTGACGCCAGCCTGGTAGGTGGTAGATCTTCATTCAAGCTCGGAGTGATCAACCGAAACGGCAGAGACGACCGTCTGCGGTTCCATGCTGCGCATTGAGCACGCTCCTGTGTAGAATCACTTACAGTAAAACTTCTGTAACGCGATACAACCTGATGAGCCTGAATTGATCGTGTTATAGAGGTTATCGTGTTATAGAATTGCCAAGATACTAATTACATAAACCAAGCTATAATAGACTACTGCCTTAATCCCTACTAAATTCGGCTAAGAGACTCTCTAATACCGTAGACTACGTAATATCTCGCTAGAACTCGGTTCTAAACTACTCTCTAAGGGCCTATTAACGAAGATAAGGATACTACTAGGTATATCGGCGAAGAGATTGTCTCTAAGAGATAGAGATACTACGTTGTTTAGTAACTTTAGTAGCCTCTATAATACGATAATCGACTATAAGGTAGTCGATATTAGTAGGTCGTAGGTTACTAGCTAAAATCACGAGTTAAAGGTAAAATTATCGCGTAGTAGAGGTTATCGGCTTATAGAGGATCGCGTTATAGAAGTTTTACTATACTAGCTAAGTATCTTTCTTAACCTAGAAACTCGCTAACTAGAAAAGATATCTACTAGGATTAAAATAAAGCTAACTAGTACTATAGAGTCCTTATACGTACCTATAGGTCCGAGAATAGTACCTAAGCGCTAGAATAATAGACTATACTTAGAGATACTATCGACTACTACTAGTATAGAAGGTAAGAGTCTACGCCTTAATTTAACGTAATATATATAATAGATAAAGGCGAGAGGCGCTACTATAACGTACTTATTTAGCTCTCTTATAACGAAGGTAGATATCGTATAACTAGAGCTGTCTCGAAAGTTATTATAGAAGGATATAAAGGTCTCTATCGCGTATATATAAGAATCTAACCTTATTAACTCGGAACTACGTAGCGCTACGTACGTAATAGCCTCTACGTCTTAGTAAGTAATAATACCTATATAGTACTAATAATAGTATAATACCTACGATAATAGCTTCTTTAATCTATTATATTATAGTATATAGTACGCGATTTATAATATAATTAGCTATTAAGAATATATCCTAGATAGTTAGTCTAGATATAGATATTTAAGTATAGTTCTAGATACCTAAGATATCTACCTAAGGCTTAGTAAGAGGTATATCTTACTTCTCTTTCTTCTCTTCTTAGATAACTAACTTAATTAACTTTATATTTAGTTTCTAGTATATTACTACTATACTATATATATAAGTTAGTTTAAGATTAATCCTCTATTCTTCTTTACTACGCTATACTCTCTTTAATATTATATAGTATATAATACGCTCTCTACTTTTAATAGGTTATAAGCCTAGGTTTATATACTAAATAGGAGTAACCTATATTAGTATAGGTTACTTATATCCCTTATAGTTTATAGAAAACATTTAGGGCCTAGAAGTTTCCCTAACTATATTACTAACGAAGCTAGTTTGTACCTAGTAGTATATAAGTTAGTAAAGATCTCTATAAGATAGTAGTATATTTCTACTTTATTAATATCTACCTAGTTCTCTACTATTATACCTAGTATTACTAGAGTTAGAAGAGGCTACTTAGCCTTCCTACTACCTAGTAATAGAAACTCTACTAAGAGAGAAAGATCTAAGTCTTAGTAATTTCCTAAATACGAAGAATCCCTATCTCTTAGAGCTAGTCTCCTTACTATAAGAAATTACTCTTCTCTAGAATTCTTAGCTAGTCTAAAGTATTCTACTAATTATTTATTCTATTTATCTATTTCTATAATAGACTAAGAGGACAAGAAGAGCTAAAGGATTCTAATCCTAGATAGAACTAACTAGAAGAGATAGTTTAAGCTATAGATAGATAAGCTAGAAAGAAAGGACTAGTTCTAAGTAATTAGCTAACTAATTATTAGAGAGAACCTATATATAGTTTAGTAGGATACTAGCCTCTAGATATATATTACTTAGAATTAATACTTCTTAAAAGATAATATAGTATATAGGTTTAGTATTAGATATAGTATTAGTAAAGATAATAAGATAGAGCTAGAGATATAGTATATTACTATACTAGTAGCTAAGATATAGGTAATTCTCTAGAACAAGTATAATAAAGTCCTAAAGTCCTATACTATAGGTCTAATTAAGTAGTTTATTATATTTAGGATATTACCTAATAAAATAATTAGGGAAGTATAGAGATACCTTAAAGGTCTAGGTAAGAGGATTACTAAGATTAATCCTTAGGAAGCTTACTACTAGAGCTAAGAGAAAAGGCTAAAATATCTTCTATAGTCCTTACCTATATTATACTAAGTAGCTAAGAATACTATTATAACCTAACTATCCTTAAATATAGATACTATTCTTTTTCTACTTAAGTCCTAAGAGATAAGAGATAATCTAGATAAGATAGATATAGGTTTAGCTATATTCTATTCTAGGTAGCTCTACTAAAGAAAGTCTCTACTAATATACTAGCTTTATAAGAAAAGGAAGTACTAGTTAAAGGATTATCCTAACCTTTCTATTACTAAGAAACTATTCTAGTAGAGAAATAGTACTAAGAACTAGAAGGACCCTTAGGGATTATTCTTTAAAAGAAGAGTTAGAAGATCCTCTTTACTAAGGAATACTAGATATATTAAGAAAGCTATCTATAAGTTATTATTATATAATAAGCTAAAGAAGGTTATCTAGAAAATAGGTAAATAGTTTTAAAGGATAGAAAAGTCTAGAAAGCTTCTAAAGAAAGGATTTTTAGCCTAGGAGTCTAGTTCTAGTTCTAATTCTAGAACTTACTCTAGTTCTAGAAGTAATAATAATTCTCTATTAGAAGATAATAACTAAGATAAGTTAGCCTATTCTATAATTAAGGCTAAAGGTAAGTTATTACTCTAAGAATAGCTCTTAGATTCCTATACCTTATCCTATATAACTAACTAACTATTCTTCTTTAGATTAGTAAAGCTACTAAGGAAGAAAGTATAGATTAAGATAGGAGGAGGATACCTCTATATAACCTACTCTAGGCTAGTATAGATAAAGAGAATCTTAGAAAGAGAAGTTCTACTTAATAAGATACTATTTATTCCTAATCTTAGAGTAAATCTTATATTATAGGATTAGTTTAGTAAGCAATTTAGAGTCTAAAAGCCTAATTTTACTCTTACCTTCCTAGATAGCTAAATAGTTATAAAGACTAAGCTAGTTAGAGGTATTCTATTTATTAGTAAGATATTACCTCTCTTATAGGAAAAGTTATATTACTTACTATATAATCTTATAGAGGTTAATAATACCTATATTACTCTATTAGAGAAGGATCTAAAATAGTAGGAGCTATAGTATAGAAGATTTATATACTTTAGAAGAGGGTTACTCTTAAACCTTTATAAAGTTACTAATCTTAAGAAGAGAATTTTAATTCCTAACTAGGAAGAGTATAAATATAGGATCTATATAATAGGTAAGATAAAGAAATACCTAGGTAAGTCTATTAAGAGAAGACCTAAAAGATTAGCTCTTATATTAGTAGACATCTATAGACTATTACTATTATTAGTAAAAGGTTTTATATAGTAGCTTAAGATTATTAATAACTTCTTAAGAAAGAAATAGGTATTTCTACTTAAGGCTAGATTAGATATACTAACTACTCTTTAGAACTAGAGGATTAAGGTAGAAAGGTAGTTAGTAGTACTCCTTAAGTCTATAAGGGCTAATAATGCTAGAGAGATTACTACTTTAATTAAATAGTAGGAGAAGGACTTTAGAATTACTCTTAAGCTAACTAAGGCCTATAATTTACTCTAGAATAGAGTAGTTAAGAGGTCTATCTAAATATTAGAGGCCTCTATTAGAGTAATACTTAAAGAAAGTAAGATACCTATTAAGTTTTAGCTAGAAGCTTTTAAAGTATAGGTATATATAAGGAACAAGCTCCTAAATAGATCTAATATTAAAAGATTTAAGCTCTTACCTAATAAAGCTTTTAATAGGATTAAACTAATAGTCTCCTACCTTAAAGTATAGGGATATAGAGCTATAGTATATATAGATATAAGAGTATAGCCTTAGTAGATAAGGAGTAATAAACTAATAAATAGAGGAAAGGATACTATATTTATTAGATACTATAATAATATAGTAAAGGTATAGAAGTTCTAGGAGCTAGATATAAAGGCTATTAAGTAGTATACTAATATAATCTTCTTTAAAGATAAGCTAGGTAGAGAATTAGACTTAAATATTAAAATTAAGAATCTCTCTAGTTTAGCTCTAGAAAGAAAACCTATTAGAAGGCTAAGAACTATTAGCTAGCCTACTCTATAAGCTAGTAGAAGTACTCTAGGTACTCCTAGTCTAGGCTAGTAGAAGCCTCCTCCTCTTTAGCTATTAGTATAGGTTTAGGAAGGAAAGAAACTCTTTATATAACTTCTACCTCTACTAGAAGATATAGGAGAGTATAGAAAATTCCTAGACTAAAAGAAAGTTAAAAAAGAATCTAAGAATTCTACTTAAGAAACTATAGAGGTAGATTAGGAGTAGATAGCTCTAAAGCAAACTCTTAGAAAGAGGAAAGTATCCTAAGAACTTAATAAATTTAACTAGAAGCTAAAGCTAATTAGGCTTAAGCTAGATTAGAATAGCTAGCTAGATAAGGAAATGCTCCTAGAGTATTAAGCTTTCTTCTTAGCTATAAGCTCTATTAACCTAGGTATCCTATAGGACCTAGAATTCTTAGAGAAAGTTAAAGAGATTATATTCTTAGCTACTAAAGAAGTAGGAATATATAAATAGGAAATTCTAATCCTAAGGAACTATAAGGAAGTAGTAAGTAACTCTAAGTAGAGTTATCTCTAGTAAGAAGCTATTTAGAAGGAGCTAGATATACTTATAAGTAATAATACCTAGACTATAGTAGTCTTACTAAAAGGGGCTAACTTAGTTACCTTAAGATAGGTCTTTAATATTAAGAGAAAGCTTAGTAGAGCTATTAAAAAGTTTAAGATAAGACTAGTTATAAGAGAGTTCTCCTAAAAGTATAGAGTAGACTATATAGAAACTTTTGCCTCTATAGTTAGGTAGGATACTCTAAGAGGATTTATAGCTATAGTCTATAAGAAGGACCTAGTTCTATACTAAGTAGATATAAATAATATATTTATAGAGAGTACCCTATATAAGGATATCTATATAATCCTACTACTAGGTATTAACCTACTAACTAGTATAGTCTTATAAGTTCTAAGGAGTCTCTATAGGCTAAAGTAAGCTATAAGAGACTAGAATCAGCTATATATATTAAAGCTAAAAGGAATAGGATTTAGATAATTAGAAGTAGACCTATATCTTCTAATCTATAAGAAAAGGAAAGACCTAATAATCCTAATCTATATTAATAATATATCTATTACTATAGAGAGACTAGAGGATGTTCTCTAGTTTAAAGACTAACTTAGTAAGGTCTTTAAGATTAAAGATCTTAGAGAGCTAGACAAGATTCTTAGAATAAGACTAATAAGAAATAGATAGTAAGGCTAGCTAAAACTTAACTAGAAACATTATATCTAAGAGAACCTAGCTAAGATAGGAATAGGCTAAGAAACTATATTACTAACTCTTTTACTAATAGATAGCTATAAAAGTCTAAAGCCTACTAGACTAAATAATAAAAGATATAATAAATAGGAGTACTAATCTATTATTAGAATATAGATATAGCTTATAACTATTATAAGACTAGACATTTTATTTACTCTTAGAAGATTAAGCTCTTATATTAGTAATCTAATAGTAGGATATATAAAAGCTCTAAAGAAGCTAACTAGATACCTAAGATCAAACCTAGACCTTAGTCTAAAATACTTAAGGAATAGTTAAGGCTATCTTACTAGATATATAGACTCTAAATACGTAATAGATAAGACTAATAGAGTCTTAATCCTTAGATATATCTTCTTCTTTTATAGTATACTAATCTCCTAGATAAGTAAGAAGTAGAAATCTATAGCTATATCTATAATAGAAGCTAAATATATAGCTATAGAAGTATATATAAAATAGTTATAGTTCCTTAGTACTCTTTTAAGAGAGCTTAGATACCTAGAGTTAGTAGGAGAATATTCTTACTAACTAAGGATCCTTAGTAACTAGGAAACTATTACTAGAATTAGGCTAATTTAGCTAAAAGATAATAACTAAGCTACCCTTACTCTAGTTAAGGATTTATATATTTATAATAAGTCTAAATATATTAATATCTTATATAATGCTATAAGAAAGCTCTAGTAGAATAGACTTATCTCTATAGAATATATAAATATAAAAGAGATAGTAGTAGATAGTCTTACTAAGCTAAAGAATAGACTATAGTTTTAGGAGTTTATAAGGTAGCTCTACCTTATATAAGAGATATATAAAAGATAACTCTAAGCCTTAGAGTTAAACTAAGAGGAGTCTAAAAGAAAGATTTTAGTTACTTAACTCCTTTTTAGTTAGACTTTATAAAGTCCTAAATACTCTTACTAATATTAGACCTATTACTAACTATAATATTACTATATAGTACCTAGCTAAACTAGATACTCTCTAAGGCTAAGTACTAGTTAATATTAAAGACCTTCTCTATAGTAGCTATTATCTCCTCTACTAGTATATAGTTACTCTACTCCCTAGCTTAATATAAGATCCTTATAGCTAAGAATAGTATACCCTAAAGGTTATTAGGGAACTAAGAAGCTATATAGAATATAACTAAGTAGAGGACTAGGCTATAAGGAATCTAGAGAGCTATTAGAATTAGCTATAAGAAAGAATAGAGGTAACTTACTAGATAGTCTATATCCTAAATAATCTACTCCTATATAAGAGAGAAGGAAGATCTTATAGAAGGTATTTCTTTTACCTTTTTATAGGAGATAGTAGTATAGAAAGTTTATTAGATTAATAGTTAGTACTATCTAGTTATTAGTCTAAAAAGCAAGTACTTAATAACTAATTAAGATTAGGACTAGTATTTAAGTACTATAGATAATCTATTAAAAGATCTAACTATATAGTATAAGTAGGAGTATTAAGAATATATCCTAGATAGTTAGTTTAGATATAGACTTCTAAGTATAGTTCTAGATACCTAAGGCATCTACCTAAGGCTTAGTAAGAGGTATATCTTGCTTCTCTTTCTTCTCTTCTTAGATAACTAACTTAATTAACTTTATATTTAGTTCCTAGTATATTACTACTATACTATATATATAAGTTAGTTTAAGATTAATCCCCTATTCTTCTTTACTACGCTATACCCTCCTTAATATTATATAGTATATAATACGCCCTCTACTTTTAATAAGAATTAGTATTAAAAGTAGAGAGCGTATTATATACTATATAATATTAAGGAGAGTATAGCGTAGTAAAGAAGAATAGAGGATTAATCTTAAACTAACTTATATATATAGTATAGTAGTAATATACTAGAAACTAAATATAAAGTTAATTAAGTTAGTTATCTAAGAAGAGAAGAAAGAGAAGTAAGATATACCTCTTACTAAGCCTTAGGTAGATACCTTAGGTATCTAGAACTATACTTAAATATCTATATCTAGACTAACTATCTAGGATATATTCTTAATACTCCTACTTATACTATATAGTTAGATCTTTCTATAGATTATCTATAATACTTAAGTACTAGCCCTAATCTTAATTAGTTATTAAGTACTTACTTTTTAGACTAATAACTAGATAGTACTAACTATTAATCTAATAAACTTTCTATACTACTATCTTCTATAGAAAGGTAAAAGAAATGCCTTCTATAAGATCTTCTTCCTCTCTTATATAAGAGTAGATTATTTAGGATATAGACTATCTAGTAAGTTACCTTTATTCTTTCTTATAGCTAATTCTAATAGCTCTCTAGATTTCTTATAGCCTAGTCCCCTACTTAGTTATATTCTATATAGCTTCTTAGTTCCCTAATAGCCTTTAGAGTATACTATTCTTAGCTATAGAGATCTTATATTAAGCTAGGGAGTAGAGTAACTATATACTAGTAGAGGAGATAATAGCTACTATAGAGAAGGTCTTTAATATTAACTAGTACTTAGCCTTAAAGGGTATCTAGTTTAGCTAGGTGCTATATAGTAATATTATAGTTAGTAATAGGTCTAATATTAGTAAGAGTATTTAGGACTTTATAAAGTCTAACTAAGAAGGAGTTAAGTAACTAAAATCTTTCTTTTAGACTCCTCTTAGTTTAACTCTAAGGCTTAGAGTTATCTTTTATATATCTCTTATATAAGATAGAGCTACCTTATAAACTCCTAAAACTATAGTCTATTCTTTAGCTTAGTAAGACTATCTACTACTATCTCTTTTATATTTATATATTCTATAGAGATAAGTCTATTCTACTAGAGCTTTCTTATAGTATTATATAAGATATTAATATATTTAGACTTATTATAAATATATAAGTCCTTAACTAGAGTAAAGGTAGCTTAGTTATTACCTTTTAGCTAAATTAGCCTAATTCTAGTAATAGTTTCCTAGTTACTAAGAATCCTTAGTTAGTAAGAATATTCTCCTACTAACTCTAGGTATCTAAGCTCTCTTAAAAGAGTACTAAGGAACTATAACTATTTTATATATACTCTTATAGCTATATATTTAGCTTCTATTATAGATATAGCTATAGATTTCTACTTCTTACTTATTTAGGAGATTAGTATACTATAAAAGAAGAAGATATATTTAAGGATTAAGACTCTATTAGTCTTGTCTATTATATAGTTAGAGTCTATATATCTAGTAAGATAGCCTTAACTATTCCTTAAGTATCTTAGACTAAGGTCTAGGTTTAATCTTAGGTATCTAGTTAGCTTCTTTAGAGCCTTTATATATCCTACTATTAGATTACTAATATAGAAGCTTAATCTTCTAAGAGTAAATAAAATATCTAGTCTTATAATAGTTATAAGCTATATCTATATTCTAATAATAGATTAGTACTTCTATTTATTATACCTTTTATTATTTAGTTTAGTAGGCTTTAGACTTTTATAGCTATCTATTAGTAAAAGAGTTAGTAATATAGTTTCTTAGCCTATTCCTATCTTAGCTAGGTTCTCTTAGATATAATACTTCTAGTTAAGTTTTAGCTAGCCTTACTATCTATTTCTTATTAGTCTTATTCTAAGAATCTTATCTAGCTCTCTAAGATCTTTAATCTTAAAGACCTTACTAAGTTAGTCTTTAAACTAGAGGATATCTTCTAGTCTCTCTATAGTAATAGGTATATTATTAATATAGATTAGGATTATTAGGTCTTTTCTTTTCTTATAGATTAGAAGATATAGGTCTACTTCTAATTATCTAAATCCTATTCCTTTTAGCTTTAATATATATAGCTAATTCTAGTCTCTTATAGCTTACTTTAGCCTATAGAGACTCTTTAGAACTTATAAGACTATACTAGTAGTAAGGTAAAGGCCTACCTATATACCGTACTTAGTAGTTTTAGTATAAAAGCAAGGTAGTAGCTCGTTTCTAAGATAAAAATGTTTACTCTACTTAATTAATTTAATATCCTACGGTCCTAGTATAGGCTCTTAGTCTTAGGACTACTATTTTAAGCTCGTTACTACTAGTTAATTAACGTATTACAAGACTATTACTCTCCGAATAGGTCTTGTTCTATAGCGACTACTCTTATACCTGCCTAGGAGGTTAGTATTAAAGTAGTTATTATCTATTAATAGAGCCGAAGGTAAGGCTATCTCTTCTCTCTTATACTAGGACTAGAAGCGTAGAGGGTAGATAGTAGCCTTAAAGCGAGAACTAACGTACTATAAACATTAATAAGAGGCCTAAAAGAAGCCTACGTAAGAGGCGACTTAAAGGGCTATAATAATATAGAAGCCTCTAGAATATAGATATCGCTCTAACCTAGAAAAGTTATAAACCTCTAGTACCTCTTAGTACGGATCTATTTAGTAATTACTATATAGATAGTAAGGCGACTTACTATATCGGAGATTTACTTAGGGTCTCTATATCTATAATAGTCTTCGATTAGACCCTAGTTTAGCGTGAAAACGCTCTCGTTCGGATAGCGTAGAGGCTATAGGATAGGCCAGACCCGTCTAGGTAATCTCGTATCCTCTAGTATATAGATCGCTTAGAATAAGCCCTAGTACGGCGTAAGACGCTAATCGTTTAGCTAAGGACACTAATTACGTCTAAGGCCCTAGACCCGATATATAGTATAGGCTAACGTAATATTATACTACTATAGTCGTTTAGCGAATTACCTAAATAAGTAAGATAGACGCGTCTAGCTATAAACGGTCGAACTATACGACACGACATACCTTCGCTTATTAGGTATAATTAATATAGCCTCGGTATTATAAAGAAAAGTTTAACGTTTACCTTCCGATAGCTAAGAAAATTTTAGACTCTTATTTTTTAGTTATCGTTTTAAACGATAACTATATTTTATTTAAAAACCTAATTAAGGAGAGTATAATATACTCTTAGAACACTTTCGAACGAGCTCTATAAGTAAATTAGTATCTACTAGCTAGCCTAAAATACTAGAGAGTAGCTTATCTAACCTACTTAATAAGTAAATTCGAAGATTACTAGTAAAGCTACTACCTACTTTTACTTTATTCTCTCTACTAGATAACAATATGTCTATAGAAGCGGAGGACTAAGAAGGTACTAACCTTAACTCTAACGCTAATATCTTTTAAGAATCGAGCTTAGGAGGTAGACTATCTATAACGTAGTTCTAGCTACTTATAGAGACTATCTAAGTAACCTAAAGCTAGAAGATAATTATCGCTTAGGTTCCGCTACTACCTAGCTTAGACTAGAATCTCTTCTTTAATAGAGAGAACGTAACCGAGTATATTAAGCGCTTTAAAGTACTATATAGAAACTACGCTATTCTACTTATTAATAATAATAAGTAGCTTTATAAGAAGTTACTTACTTAGGTTACGGTTGTCTAACGTAGACGATACTAGCGCCTTAATAGTTTCTATAATCGAAACTACGCTAAGTTTAAGAAGTCGATTATTAAAAAGTACCGAAAGTACGATAATATATATATACTTAGAAACTGCTACTATATAGAGAACCTTTATAAGGTTAACCGTAACGAGGATAATAATCTCTTAGAGTACTTAAGGCAGTTTATACTCTACTCTAATACTATACCTACTTCGTATATAGATAAGCGTTCTCGTACTCTTCTATTTATATAAGGCCTTCTATTTCGTTTTAGTAAGAGACTCTAGGCCTATCTTAGGTTAGACTTTAATAATAGTAACTTAGATTATAGTAAGCTCTTAAAGACAGCCTAGCGTTAGATTAATAGTAATAAGGACTTTAAAATAGAAGTATATAACGAAGGCGGTAGAGACGTCTAGTAGTTATATAAAGTAGTAAAGAAGTCTACTCTAAGGCTGAACTCTAAGTTTAAGGCTAGAGAAATGGTAGTCTATAAAGGCTGTAAACTAGTAAGCGTCGATAATATTACCGCTAGTATATAAGACCTCGTAATTACTACGATTCGTCGGCTTAAAGAAGGAGGCTCGTAGCTACTACGCTTGTCGATAGGATAGCGAGCGAAGTCTTATAATCACGACTATCTATATATTCTAAGGCCTACTTATAGCTAGGAGATTTCGATTAACTTAGCTACGATAGATAATAGGTTAATAATTAAGGCCTATATAGCGATCGCTCTAAAGATTTTAGGTTATTAGATATATAGGCTCGAAGGCTATATAGCTACAAACTACGAGTACCTATAATAGTTCGAGACTAAGGGCTTAATATATAGAGATCTAAAGACCGGTATTATATACTATAGAATACCTCGCCTAGGTACGGAAAAGATATAGTACTACTAGGACAAGGAACTACTAAAGCTATTTATATTAATAGGAGTATTAGAGTAGCGCTATAGGAAGATCGATCTTGAAAATATAGATCGTTTATTAATACTAAGAGCGAGCTAGTAGAGGATAGCGAACAAGGTAGCTAGTATTAATAGTCCTATTAATATTAGTTAAGTCGCTTCTATTACCTAGAAGGATTAGGACGATCTAATCGGTACCTACGTAGCCGGAGATAGCGTAAAGATAAAGTAGAACCTAAACCCTTCTTATCTAGTTAGAAGATAGCTAATAGGAGTATAGAAGTAGATTACGACCTAGGCTATAGCTATAAGAACCCGTACTTATCGTTACTCTTATATTAAAGAGGTTAAAGATAAAAACTAGCTAGCTCCTTACCTTATAGATATAGAGGAGTTAGAGGATTCTTAAACTTAGAGATATAATAACGATAAGATCGAGGATAAGTAGATATACGACTACCTAAACGGTCTACTAGTTCTAGTCGCTCCTATATATACTTAAAAGCGAAAGAAGGCTAAAGAGCCTCTAAAGACCAAGCGTATAGACAATTACCTTCGAGCTATATACGCTAATAATAACGCTAACGTCTTCTAGATAGATAAAATACTCGAATCTAAGGTCTAGTTAAGCTTAGTAGAGATTATTCTCTATAGCGAGCGAGCGTCGTATTCCTTATAAGGTCGTATTCTAAACGATATAGATCTACGTAAGAAGCTTAATAAGCTTTATATAAAGAAGCGTACGAATAGAGGTAGTAGAGCTAAGATTAGTATATATTCCTTACTATCTAAAGCCTTTAGTAAGTAGGTAGAGGAGGAGCTAACGAAAGCTGTTTTAGCGACCGATATTAAGGCCTTCTAGGTTACTACTATAGCGATTAATATAGTTAAGTCTAGGCCCGCTTCTAAGCTTTATAAGCGAATAGATAATATCCTTCTATCCTTTAATAATATCTATTAGATTATTCTAAGTATCTACGTACCTACGAAGTATAGCCCTTAAATAATAGCTTATAAGTCTTTAATTAACGAGAGGGCTAAGTTAATAATTATACTAATCGAACACGTTCGAAAGCTTTAAGTTAGTATAACCCCTCTTAGTAATATTACTATAGGAGGAGTTAGAGGCAAGGTTACTTTTATTAGGTACTACCTAGAGGTATTAATCGATACCTTTAGAGTAAGAGTTACGATACTATTTCTAGTCTTACTAGCGAACGGCCCGATCTTACTTAGCCGACTATAGGCGCGGTAGGTACGCCTAGCTTCTAAGAACTACGATAATAGCTCTTAGGAGAGCTTAATTAGTACTCTAGACAGCTATATTATTATATTTACCGGTTTTAATAGCCGTAGTAATATACGTACTATAGAACAAGTCCTAGGAAAAGCTAGAGTACTAAGGAACTAGCTCTAGTCGATAGCACGAGTTTAGTAGAGGCTCTAATACTTATATCGCGTCTAGATTCTATAGAAGTTAGTATCTGAACTCTAACTTTTAGTAATTATTAGCTAAAGAATATAGAGTATACTATCGAGGACTCTAGATCTTATAATAGCGAGGAGTAGAGAGAGGGATTATAAGCTTTTCAAGCTTCTACTACCCTTTCTATATAAGGTTTAGTAGTTAGAGGTAAAAACTCTACTTAGAGGGGTTAGCTAGTAGAACGTTCTATAGTTGCCTTTTTAAACGATAATTACGTTATACCTTCTATACTATACTTCAAACTATACTAGTAGTATAGATAGATAAGCGATTAGTACTAGTATTCGTTTACGGTTACTAATAGCCCTAAACTCCTAGAGAATTAAGTCTTTAACTACCTTACGTAGTAGTTATCGTATATAAAGGTAATTTACTTTAGAGACTATTTTATAGTAGACTTAATTAGATAAAGCACCTCTCTACGATAGTAGCTCGAACTATTAAGATAGGTTAATTATAGCTAGACTTAAACATAGTATAACTATCTCGTAGTAGCGGCCGTTAAAAGTAACGTTACTAAATTTAGCTAAAATAGCTAACTTAAGAAGCTTTTACTAGCTACTAGCGAAGCTAAGCTAGCTTATACTAGCGAGCGAGACTTATACTAGAGTATTAGGTATAGTTTTAAAGAGGCTATACTAGTGCCTTAATCGAGCTAGGGTTCGAATTATAGAGGCGAATACTTAATAATTACTCGTAGGAAGATTAGAGAGGTAGGACTAGCTATCTAAGAACCTGGACTCTACGACGAGGTTATTTCTAATAAAGTAGACGACGAGCTTAGTAAAGAGACGTACGTTATCTCGGCCGCTATTAATATAGTAGTAGAGAGAGCTCGTAATAAAGAAGCTATAGGGTAGTAGAAGCTAGATAACTATATTAGCGCCTATACTCTTTATAAGCGAGTTACCGACAAGATTAAACTAGTAAATATAGACATTACTATAACTAATAGCTTAAACCCTAGCGGATTAAAGAACTAGCGACGGACTTATATTAAGAAGGAAGCGGCTATACTACCTAGTACTAGACCTTATAATAGTAAGTACTTAACTAAGAGGTTCTCGACGATCGAGCCTAGATTATAGCTTACGCCTAAACGGCTTATAAAGTTTAAACCTAGTATAGAACTACTACTAAAGGAGCTAGATTTGTTATACTATATACTAAGAAATCGAGAAGCTACTTTTACGTAGGACTTTACGTATTTAGGCCGAATTAATCTTAATATTACTCTACTATAGAAGATTTAGATAGTTCCTTACGAGCTATAGTAGTATCTAGGCTTTAAGCTAAACCTATCTCTACGATATATCGTAGAAGACATACTAAGGTAACGAATCTAAGCTAGAACTCTTAAACTATACTACGGTGCCTATCGAAACCTATACTTCCTTATTAGTAAGAAGATAGAGGTAGGTAAGCTAAAGAAGTATCGGTTAATTAACGTAGCTTAGAAGTTTAATTAAGTTACCGTAAGAGATTCGAACTTACTACTCGACGCTAAGGGTTTCTCTAAGGACTTTACTAGTTACGTACTAGCCTCGTTAGTTAATATCTTCTCTAGATATAACTAAATCCTCCTCGATAAATTATATAGAGACCTTATAGGCTTTGATTTACTACTAGGACTATTATAGTAGATAACGTTACTATAAGGAGCTACGAATTCTATTACCTAGTTCGTTCGTATTATTAATCAAGTACTTATAGAGTATATCTCGTATAAGGTACGGCCGTTCCTTAATAATATCGGTATTAAAGAGCCTAAGACGAAGTACGATAGTAAAGAGGTTAAACCTAGCCTCCGCCGTTACGTTATTAAATATATTATAGCTATAGACGACGTTCTCTATAACATAGAACGAGCTAATATAATAGTAGCTTTTAATAAGCTATAGCTTTATTACGAATAACTAGTAATCGTTAGTTACCTTACTAGTATCGATAGTCGCTATCTAGACTTCGCGAGAGTAGTAAAGATTAAGAAATAGCCGACGCTAGAGAATTAGAAGGAGGTTCGAATCTTCCTTAGCGTAGTTACGTACTACTACGTCTAGGTTAAAGGTTTTACGATTATCCTTACTCTACTATTTAAACTCTTATAGAAGGATACTAAGTTTTAATAGACTATCGAATACTAACTAGCTAAAGACGTCGTCTTAAAGGTACTAGTTTCAGCCCTAGCCCTAGTTACTCTTAACTTTAGAGAAGGAGTAGGACTTATTATCGTAGGCGTAGATTTAAGTAGTAAAGGTTAGGGATATATACTTTTCTAATATAATCGAGACGAGCTACTTCTTCGTTATCTAGTTCGATATAAGTCCGGCCTATTTAACTTAGTAGAGGTTAAGTACGATACTAGAAAGCGCGAATACCTTAGTATACTAAAGGTATTAAAGAAGCTAAAGCTATAGTTGTTCAGAGTATACTTTTAGCTAGAGATTAATATAAATACCCTCGTTTACTAGCTTAATAAGGCTACTTCTAATTTACCGAATATAGTAATAACGCGCTAGCTAGTATAGATCTACCTCTTCGACTTTAACGTTATATATATTCCTAGTAAGAAGTATATAGCTCTAGATTCGTTATTAAGAAAGCCTACTACGCCTAAAGATATAGAGGCTATAGAATAGGAAGAAGATATAGATCTAATAATTAACGAGTAATTCTTCGATACCTTTTACGTTAACGCCTTCTCTATATAAGTAATTTAGAGCGAGCTATCTATAATTAATAGGATCTACTCTTAGGAGTTAATAAATATCGCTTTTATACTTATACGAATATAAAGACCTAAGAGAGTTTCTAATAACGAGTATAAGCGGTTAAGGAAGAAGTGTCGGCTATTTTATATTAAGAATAACTAGCTCTAGCGCTAAGAGCGAGTAGCTAGACCCCTATAGCGAGTTATTAATAAACCTAAAGCGTAAGCTCGTATTATTAAGGTATACTATTATAAGAATAGTTATCGTAGCGCTAAACAGACGTATAATCTTATCTAGAAACGATAGTAGTAGGATAGGGTTTAGGCTTAAATCTTGCTCGCTATTCGGTAATATACTATTTATAGTCTTTAGTATAGAAGATAGGTACCTAGAGAGCTATAAATCCTACTCTAAGTTATAGTCGGCTAGAGGTAGTATATCGACGGCTTATATATCTCGAAGAACTGTTCGTTAATAGTTATACGCGAATCTCTATCGCGCTAGCTAGAAGCACGTATATTCTAGTACCTAGCGAAGAGTATCTCCTTAGTATAGATAGTAAGGTTTATATAGAAAGAGATCTTTTACTAGTAGGAAGCTACTATAGAAGTTATCCTCGATAACTATAAGACTAACCTTAGTAACGTAGAGAAGCTACTACTGTCTTATAGTATTAAACGTATTAATATTTCGCTATACTACTCTTAGTCTAACGCTATCGTTAAAGTCGGCTATAAGACAATATTAGACGCTTACTTAAAGCTCTCTAATAGCGGCCTTTATACGATTCGTAACTATATTCTAGCGGTTCTATAAGTAGAGAGAACGATAATAGTCTCTACTACTAGTCTAATACCGTTAGAGGTAATAATTAGGCGCGACGTAGTACTACTAATCGAGCTAGAATACTATACCTTCTAGATTATAGATTATAGTAAGGTTAAGACTAGAGTAGAGCTCCTTACGATTTAAGCTTAAGCTCTAGAAGCTATAGAAACGACTATAGAAGAAGGACGACTACGTTAATAGCGTCTCCGAGAATAGAACAAGGCGTACTTCGATAAATATCGCTATATAGACCTTACTATACTAAAGAAAGGAGATCTCGTATTAGTATACCGCTCTAAGTTAAAAACTAGCTTCTTTTATAAGCTTATATTTAGGTAGGAAGGCTCCTTTAGAGTATCTAAAGTATTATAGAGAGGTATATTATATAAGCTTAAGGAACTAGATAGCTTAAGACGAGAGTATATCTATAAGAGAATAGATCTTAAGAAATATACCTTTCTATAAGAGAACCTAAAGCTAGTTCCGGATTAGGTTAAACTAGAAGAAGTACCGCTACTAATAGAGAAGGTTATAGAACTAGGCCTTCTACCTAGGTATAAGTATCCGTAGATCTTTATTAGTAAGCTATTAGTAATAACTTAAGAAGAAAGAGAGAGTTATATACGCTAGCTACTAATAGAGCTTAAAGAAGAAGTAGAAGACTTAGTAAGCTAAAGGCTAAAGCTAGCCTAGTAGAGCTAAAGAAGTAGAAATTCGATAAGCGATACTTAATTAGAGGTATAAGCTAAGATCTAGCTATTAAAGCCTAGCCTCTACTATAAAAGAGCTAATATTCCTAAGATTATACTATCTTAAGCGCTTCTTTTATTCCTAGAGCTACTATCGAGCTCTAATCTAACCTTCTCGAGCGCTTCTCTTAGTCCTAAAGCTACTATTAAGCTCTAATTAGAGCTTCCTAAGCTTGTAATTTACTAGACTAGTATAAATCTAGCTAAATCTTAACTATTCTAAGTACTTCTTTTATTCCTAGAACTACTATCGAGCTCTAATCTAAGCTTCCTAAGCTCCTCTTTTACTAGATTAGTAAAAATCTAGCTAATCCTAACTGTCTCGACGCTATTTTCTATAGCTAAGATAAGTATCTATATAGCTAGTTACTCTTCTAAACTTAACTTTTAAATATAGATTCTATATCTAATAGCTAACCTACTATCTTACTCCTTTTTCTAAGTCCCGAGCCTACTATTACTATAAAAGTTAGCTATCCCGAGCTACTTTCTACTAATAGATCTTAAAAATCTAAGCTAGATCTATAATCTTGAAACTCTTTTCTACTAGCGATTTCTAAGATTAGTACTACGATCTGTCTTCCTAGAGCCTTTTTCTATCCTTAATTAGTAAAGTAAGATAATAATTTTCTATCCTAAGAGCCTTTCTACTAATAATTTTCGCCTAACTAAAGAAAGTACTAAAAATATTAGTTTCTAGTAGAGAATTCTTAAAGTTTAAGGTTTTTCAGCCTATATAAAGGTAGAGAAGCTTAAATCTTTAGCGACGGCGGCTCTAATAGCTCCTTTCTAGCTATTAATTATAGCGCTAGTAGTCTCTTACGATACGGAAAGCGCGATCTAGTAAGTCGACTAGGTATATAAAAAATAAGGCTCTTTTAAGTTAGTAGAGGTAACGACGATAGTATCTAAGTCTTAGTCCTTATCGGCGATAGTAAGGTATATACTATAGTAGTTAGTAGTAGCGTTAGCGATATACGACGGCTATAGAAGCGTTAAGGTAAAGTAAACTTTTAGTTATCTTTTTAAATAATAACTAAAACCTTATATAACTAAGCCTCGCGTATAGACCTCTAATCCTAATAGTAGTTACGCTACTACGATAAGGTATATAATTAGACTACTTTTACGCTCTAAACGATCTCTTCTTCTTTATTAACTATTAATTAGTTACTATAGAGCCTTACTTCTATTAAGTTCGATTCTTATCTTTCGTTACTACCTAGTAACGCTATATAGCTATTTATATACGTAAGCGGTAACTAATATAATAGAAAACTCTATAACTAGTTACGCGCTCGACCCTCCTCGCTATTCAAGTTACTTATTACTAGTCACGCGCTTTATATCGCTCTAAGCTACTAATACGACTAATTAAAGACGTTCTCTTTCTCTATCGCGTATAAAGAACAAGACTTCCTCTTTCTAGCGTTCTTTAACGCTTAAACGCTTATTAAGACTAGCGATTTCGCCTTCTACCTCGCCTATTCGAAGTCTAATATAAGAACTACCTAGACAAGATTCCTTAAAGAAGAGACGAAAAATAGCTTCTTTAAGTTCTATATAAGGTATAGCGCTCGCTTATACTAATCGCGAAGGCTCTCTCGTTAGTTTCTAGGCCTTAAGTAGACCTCTTACTAGTATAACGAACCTTAATAACGCTACCGAAGCTATTCTATCGCTAGAGACTCTATAAGAATAAGAGGAGAGTATCGACTTAATACTTAAGTAGGTCGAGGAAGTAAACGATAGAATAAAGATTAGCGTGTTTAACTTCTTTAAACGCCTCTTAGCTAAGATTTTACCGAAGTACCTTAACGCGTAGAGCGTAAAGCGCGATAATATAAAGAAAATACGCTAAGAAGGCCGAGACTTAGTAAAGGAGAGAAACTTAATCTAGTAGTAGCTACGTATAGAGTTTAGATACGAGTAGAACTTCCTTTTTCTTAACTAAGTCTTATACGATAAAGAGATACTTAGGAACCTCTATTAATAGTTAAATAAGTATAAAGGCGTCTTTAAAGAGAGCGAGCCTAAAGACTAGGTTTTCTTAGTATAGTAAAAGTAAGATCGTTTCTATTAGTAGGTAGCGAATATGTTCTCTCGTAGCTAGTACTTTTAGCTATAGAGGAGTAAGAAGACTCCTAGCTCGTAAGGCTTAGGCTTTATTAATACGAACTTAGATAGAAGACGCTACTAGAATAAGTTTAAGATAGAGCTCTCGTAGGTTAACGTATTTAGCTATAAGATAAGAGAAGCGCGCCTAGAGGCGGGCTATAAGCTTAATTAGTATAGATTTATAGTTAAGCTTACTAAAGGAGAGCGTAAAGGAGAGACCTTCGAAGAACCGACTTACGTATTCCTAGTAGTAGAGAGACAGCTCTTAATGTCCTATAGACTATTACCTCCTCTCGGAAACCTAAGACCTAATAGACGTCTCTCTTCTTTTACACCTAAGAGCCTATCCTTATCTAGTCTTACTCGAAACTCTAATTAAGAAGGAGAAGGAGAAGATAGTTTACTTACGACTCTAGAGCCTCGCCTTAGAGGTACCGTATCGCCTAGTACTATATAGAGGCTAAAAGCTTAGTTAGAGAAGTTAACGCTAAGCTCTACGAAGAAGCCTACGCCCGTCCTTCGTAAGAGTAAGAGGCTTACTAGAATTCGCGCTAGAGAAACTATTATTAACTCGATTAAAACTTCTCTTATACTAAGTACTTTAGGTAATAGCGATCCTATATAAGACTAAGTTTTACCTATAATAGAGCTACTACCGGGTCTATAACGTCTATTACTAATTATACTAGAAGATAATAGTAGAATTAAGCTAGAGAGCGACTTAGAGCCTAATCTACGTTACTAGGCTTATATAAAGGATAGTGTTACCTCTAAAGTCTATTACTATATAATCGTTAGTAGTACTCTTAAAGAGGTCGATAATATCTAGGAGAAGAAGAAGGTAGCTAAGAGCTACGCTTTAATTAATGTTCTTCTATACCTTAGCTAGCCTCTTTATAAAGAATATATAGCTAAGATAGGTAATACTATAGGTTTAAAGCTACCGAAGACGGCTAACGTAACGTATACTCTCTACTAGCGTATTATTTAGATAGGTAGTATAGCCGATCTCTAAGCCCTTATCGCCTAGAATACTTAAAACTAGACGTAGTTTAAGCTAGAAGCGAATACTTTCTTCTCTAAGCCTATAGAACGTACTCGTCGTAGTAAGAAAGGTACTAATACTTAAGAACTAGAGGACGATATTAACGCTCTAATATACGAGGTAGGTAGAAGCTATCTCGGACCCTTTTAGTTCGTAGTAACCGAAGTAGACTTAAAGGTTACTTCTAACGTCTATTAGAAGGCTTAGGAGCTCTTAGACTACGATAGTAATAAGAGTACCTAGACCGATTATAGCTTCCTCTTTTATTCTCCTTCTACTAGAGGCCTATCTTAGATCCTAGACTCTTTACTCGAAGCTATATAGTATAAGTTTATAGTATATCGATAGTATAATACAGCTATTAGTTAGTATAGTTAGTCTCGCGGTATATAGTACTCGCTATCCTAATAGCTTCTTCGCTAGTATCCTCTACTATAGCTATATTAGCTAGTTACTACTCCGTATACGACTATTAAGTACGTAGCCTACCTATCTACTACCTTTTATATCTTCGACGATAAGGCTAGTTCTAACTACCTTAATAGCTTTTAGTATATCGCCTTAAACGAGAATATACTACTTAAGGAGAAAGGCCTTAATTAGGTTTAGTTTACGATCTCTCTAGACGATACTAGCGATAGAGAGCGACTTTTACTAACCTCGGACACGATTAGTAACGAGCTCTTTAACCCTAAGGAGGCAAAGTAGCTAGCGAGGCGTATTATCGCTAATAAGTAAGGCTATAGTATAGGCTTCGTCGAGACTATACCTCTAGTAATTACTAACGAAATAAAAGCTAATCTTAAGCTTAGTTAGAAGAACCTTTATACTAATATAGGCTCGCTAGTTATTTCATACTCTTATATCCCTTAGCAGTATACTCGTATAGGCGAAGAGTATTATATAATTCTAATAGTGTTTCTAGCCTACCCTAATAGTCGTACGTTAGATAAGCTACCTAATAGTAATTATATTAACGTTTCTATAGTCTATAGCGTATATCTCTATCGCGAGCGGATATCCTTTATAGCTTCCGGTACTATATACTCTACACGAGTAATAAAACCCTTCGCTACTAAGGTACTTCTAACTAGCCTAGGCCTGATTTCTAACGCCTTAGTAGGCCGAGTTCTATAAGTAGATTAGGTAGTAAGTATAGAAATAAAGAAGCTTTTTAGTATAAGTAAGGAGGAGTTTAAGGTCTATATAGCTAAGTAGTAGACTATAGCTAAAGCTTAATTCGATACCGCCTACGCTATAGCTATAGATATTAAAGAGTAGGTGTTTAGCGAAGCTAGCTTTATAAGCGTAGATAGTAACTTAGAAGTATTAGTATTAAAGAAAAGAGAAGCCGTTCCTAAGGAAATCTCTAAGGATATAGTAGAAGAGTAGCGTCTAGCGAATAATAATCGGATCTAAGAAGGTGTTTTTAGTAGTTATCGTTAGAAAAGGTAACTATTTAATAGGCCTTTAATTAAAAGTTTAATAGACTTTAATAGAAAAACTAGCTAGTTTTAAGTAATTCTAAGTAAGATCTATAAGTAGTTAGGTATCTAGTTAGATACTAAGAAAGGGAGGATTAGTAAGGTAAAGGCCTACCTATATACCGTACTTAGTAGTTTTAGTATAAAAGTAAGGTAGTAGCTCGTTTCTAAGATAAAAATGTTTACTCTACTTAATTAATTTAATGTCCTATAGTCCTAGTATAGGCTCTTAGTCTTAGGACTACTATTTTAAGCTCGTTACTACTAGTTAATTAACGTATTATAAGACTATTACTCTCCGAACAGGTCTTGTTCTATAGCGACTACTCTTATACCTACCTAGGAGGTTAGTATTAGAGTAGTTATTATCTATTACTAGTTAGTAGGTTAATACCTAGTAGTAGGATTATATAGATATCTTTATATAGAGTGCTCTCTATAAATATATTATTTATATCTACTTAGTATAGAACTAGGTCCTTCTTATAGACTATAGCTATAAATCCTCTTAAAGTATCCTACCTAACTATAGAGGTAAAAGTTTCTATATAGTCTACTCTATATTTTTAAGAGAACCCTTTTATAACTAGTCTTACTTTAAACTTTTTAATAGCTCTACTAAGCTTTCTCTTAATATTAAAGACCTATCTTAAGGTAACTAAGTTAGCCTCTTTTAGTAGGACTATTATAGTCTAGGTATTATTACTTATAAGTATATCTAGCTCCTTCTAAATAGCTTCTTACTAGAGATAACTCTACTTCGGATTACTTACTACTTCCTTATAGTTCCTTAGGATTAGAACCTTCTATTTATATATTCCTACTTCTTTAGTAGTAGAGAATATAATCTCTTTAACTTTCTCTAAGAATTTTAAGTTCTATAGAATGTCTAGGTTAATAGAGCTTATAGCTAAGAAGAAAGCCTAATACTCTAGAAGCATTTCCTTATCTAGCTAACTATTCTAATCTAGCTTAAGCCTAATTAGCTTTAGCTTTTAGTTAAATCTATTAAGTTCTTAGGATACTTTTCTCTTTCTAAGAGTTTACCTTAGAGCTATCTACTTATAATCTATCTCTATAGTTTCTTAAGTAGAATTCTTAGATTCTTTTTTAACTTTCCTTTAGTCTAGGAATTTTCTATACTCTCCTATATCTTCTAGTAGAGGTAGAAGTTATATAAAGAGTTTCTTTCCTTCCTAAACCTATACTAATAGCTAAGGAGGAGGAGGCTTCTACTAGCCTAGACTAGGAGTACCTAGGGTACTCCTACTAGCTTATAGAGTAGGCTAGCTAATAGTTCTTAGCCTTCTAATAGGTCTTCTTTCTAGAGCTAAACTAGAGAGATTCTTAATCTTAATATTTAAGTCTAATTCTCTACCTAGCTTATTTTTAAAGAAGATTATATTAGTATACTACTTAATAGCCTTTATATCTAGCTCCTAGAACCTCTATACTTTTACTATATTATTATAGTATCTAATAAATATAGTATCCTTTCCTCTATTTATTAGTTTATTACTCCTTACCTACTAAGGCTATACTCTTATATCTATATATACTATAGCTCTATATCTCTATACTTTAAGGTAGGAGACTATTAGTTTAATCCTATTAAAAGCTTTATTAGGTAAGAGCTTAAATCTTTTAATATTAGATCTATTTAGGAGCTTATTCCTTATATATACCTATACTTTAAAAGCTTCTAGCTAAAACTTAATAGGTATCTTACTTTCTTTAAGTATTACTCTAATAGAGGCCTCTAATATTTAGATAGACCTCTTAACTACTCTATTCTAGAGTAAATTATAGGCCTTAGTTAGCTTAAGAGTAATTTTAAAGTCCTTCTCCTACTATTTAATTAAAGTAGTAATCTCTCTAGTATTATTAGCCCTTATAGACTTAAGAAGTACTACTAACTATCTTTCTACCTTAATCCTCTAGTTCTAAAGAGTAGTTAGTATATCTAATCTAGTAGTAAGGTAAAGGCCTACCTATATACTATACTTAGTAGTTTTAGTATAAAAGTAAGGTAGTAGCTCGTTTCTAAGATAAAAATGTTTACTCTACTTAATTAATTTAATGTCCTACGGTCCTAGTATAGGCTCTTAGTCTTAGGACTACTATTTTAAGCTCGTTACTACTAGTTAATTAACGTATTATAAGACTATTACTCTCTAAATAGGTCTTGTTCTATAGCGACTACTCTTATACCTACCTAGGAGGTTAGTGTTAGAGTAGTTATTATCTATTAATAGAGCCGAAGGTAGGGCTATCTCTTCTCTCTTATACTAGGACTAGAAGCGTAGAGGGTAGATAGTAGCCTTAAAGCGAGAACTAACGTACTATAAATATTAATAAGAGGCCTAAAAGAAGCCTATATAAGAGGCGACTTAAAGGGCTATAATAATATAGAAGCCTCTAGAATATAGATATCGCTCTAACTCAGAAAAGTTATAAACCTCTAGTACCTCTTAGTACGGATCTATTCGGTAATTACTATATAGATAGTAAGGCGACTTACTATATTAGAGATTTACTTAGGGTCTCTATACCTATAATAGTCTTCGATTAGACTCCGGTTTAGCGTAAAAACGCTCTCGTTCGGATAGCGTAGAGGCTATAGGATAGGCTAGACTTATCTAGGTAATCTTATATCTCCTAGTATATAGATCGCTTAGAATAAGCTCTAGTATAGCGTAAGACGCTAATCGTTTAGCTAAGGACACTAATTACGTCTAAGGCCCTAGACCTAGTATATAGTATAGGCTAACGTAATATTATACTACTATAGTCGTTTAGCGAATTACTCGAATAAGTAAGATAGACGCGCCTAGCTATAAACGGTCGAACTATACGATACGACATGCCTTCGCTTATTAGGTATAATTAATATAGCCCTAGTATTATAAAGAAAAGTTTAACGTTTACCTTCTAATAGCTAAGAAAATTTTAGACCCTTGTTTTTTAGTTATCGTTTTAAATAATAACTATATTTTATTTAAAAACCTAATTAAGGAGAGTATAATATACTCTTAGAATATCTTCGAACGAGCTCTATAAGTAAATTAGTATCTACTAGCTAGCCTAAAATACTAGAGAGTAGCTTATCTAACCTACTTAATAAGCAAATTCGAAGATTACTAGTAAAGCTACTACCTACTTTTACTTTATTCTCTCTACTAGATAACGATATGTCTATAGAAGTAGAGGACTAAGGAGGTACTAACCTTAACCCTAACGCCGATATCTTTTAAGGACCGAGCTTAGGAGGTAGACTATCTATAGCGTAGTTCTAGCTACTTATAGAGACTATCTAAGTAACCTAAAGCTAGAAGGTGATTATCGCTTAGGTTCTACTACTACCTAGCTCGGACTAGAATCCCTTCTTTAATAGAGAGAACGTAACCGAGTATATTAAGCGCTTTAAAGTACTATATAGGAACTACGCTATTCTATTTATTAATAATAATAAGTAGCTTTATAAGAAGTTACTTACTTAGGTTATAGTTATCTAACGTAGACGATACTAGCGCCTTAATAGTTTCTATAATCGAAACTACGCTAAGTTTAAGAAGTCGATTATTAAGAAGTACTAAAAGTACGATAATATATATATACTCGGAAACCGCTACTATATAGAGAACCTTTATAAGGTTAACCGTAGCGAGGATAATAATCTCTTAGAGTACTTAAGGTAGTTTATACTCTACTCTAATACTATACCTACTTCGTATATAGATAAGCGTTCTCGTACTCTTCTATTCGTACGAGGCCTTCTATTTCGTTTTAGTAAGAGACTCTAGGCCTATCTTAGGTTAGATCTTAATAATAGTAACTTAGATTATAGTAAGCTCTTAAAGATAGCCTAGCGTTAGATTAATAGTAATAAGGACTTTAAAATAGAAGTATATAACGAAGGCGGTAGAGACGTCTAGTAGTTATATAAAGTAGTAAAGAAGTCTGCTCTAAGGCTAAACTCTAAGTTTAAGGCTAGAGAAACGGTAGTCTATAAAGGCCGTAAACTAGTAAGCGTCGATAATATTACTACTAGTATATAAGACCTCGTAATTACTACGATTCGTTAGCTCGAAGAAGAAGGCCTATAGCTACTACGCCTATCGATAGGATAGTGGGCGAAGTCTTACGATTACGACTATCTATATATTCTAAGGCCTACTTATAGCTAGGAGATTTCGATTAACTTAGCTATAATAGATAATAGGTTAATAATTAAGGCCTATATAGCGATCGCTCTAAAGATTTTAGGTTATTAGATATATAGGCTCGAAGGCTATATAGCTATAAACTACGAGTACCTATAATAGTTCGAGACTAAGAGCTTAATATATAGAGATCTAAAGACCGGCATTATATACTATAGAATACCTCGCCTAGGTACGGAAAAGATATAGTACTACTAGGATAAGGAACTACTAAAGCTATTCGTATTAATAGGAGTATTAGAGTAGCGCTATAGGAAGATCGATCTTGAAAATATAGATCGTTTATTAATACTAAGAGCGAGCTAGTAGAGGATAGCGAACAAGGTAGCTAGTATTAATAGTCCTATTAATATTAGTTAAGTCGCTTCTATTACCTAGGAGGATTAGGACGATCTAATCGGTACCTACGTAGCCGGAGATAGCGTAAAGATAAAGTAGAACCTAAACCCTTCTCGTCTAGTTAGAAGATAGCTAATAGGAGTATAGAAGTAGATTACGACCTAGGCTATAGCTATAAGAACTCGCGCTTATCGTTACTCTTATATTAAAGAGGTTAAAGATAAAAACTAGCTAGCTCCTTACCTTACAGATATAGAAGAGTTAGAGGATTCTTAAACTTAGAGACGTAATAATAATAAGATCGAGGATAAGTAGATATACGACTACCTAAACGGTCTACTAGTTCTAGTCGCTTCTATATATACTTAAAAGCGAAAGAAGGCTAAGGAGCCTCTAAAGACTAAGCGTATAGATAATTACCTTCGAGCTATATACGCTAATAATAACGCTAACGTCTTCTAGATAGATAAAATACTCGAATCTAAGGTCTAGTTAAGCTTAGTAGAGATTATTCTCTATAGCGAGCGAGCGTCGTATTCCTTATAGAGTCGTGTTCTAAACGATACGGATCTACGTAAGAAGCTTAATAAGCTCTATATAAAGAAGCGTACGAATAGAGATAGTAGAGCTAAGATTAGCGTATATTCCTTACTATCTAAAGCCTTTAGCGAGTAGGTAGAAGAGGAGCTAACGAAAGCTGTTTTAGCGACTAATATTAAGGCCTTCTAGGTTACTACTATAGCGATTAATATAGTTAAGCCTAGGCCTACTTCCGAGCTTTATAAGCGAATAGATAATATCCTTCTATCTTTTAATAATATCTATTAGATTATTCTAAGTATCTACGTACCTACGAAGTACGGCTCTTAAATAATAGCTTATAAGTCTTTAATTAACGAGAGGGCTAAGTTAATAATTATACCGATCGAATACGTTCGAAAGCTTCAAGTCGGTATAACTCTTCTTAGTAATATTACTATAGGAGAAGTCGGAGGTAAGGTTACTTTTATTAGGTACTACTCGGAGGTATTAATCGATACCTTTAGAGTAAGAGTTACGATACTATTTCTAGTCTTACTAGCGAACGGCCCGATCTTACTTAGCCGACTATAGGCGTAGTAGGTACGCCTAGCTTCTAAGAACTACGATAATAGCTTTTAGGAGAGCTTAATTAGTACTCTAGACGGCTATATTATTATATTTACTAGTTTTAATAGCTATAGTAATATACGTACTATAGAATAAGTCCTAGGAAAAGCTAGAGTGCCGAGGAACTAGCTCTAGTCGACGGCACGAGTTTAGTAGAGGCTCTAATACTTATATTACGTCTAGATTCTATAGAAGTTAGTATCTAAACTCTAACTTTTAGTAATTATTAGCTAAAGAATATAGGGTATACTGTCGAGGACTCTAGATCTTATAATAGCGAGGAGTAGAGAGAGGGATTATAAGCTTTTTAAGTTTCTACTACCCTTTCCGTATAAGGTTTAGTAGTTAGAGGTAAAAACTCTACTTAGGAGAGTTAGCTAGTAGAACGTTCTATAGTTACTTTTTTAAACGATAATTACGTTATACCTCCTATACTATACTTTAAACTATACTAGTAGTATAGATAGATAAGCGATTAGTACTAGTATTCGTTTATAGTTACTAATAGCTCTAAACTCCTAGAGAATTAAGTCTTTAACTACCTTACGTAGTAGTTATCGTATATAAAGGTAATTTACTTTAGGGACTATTTTATAGTAGACTTAATTAGACAAAGCACCTCTCTACGATAGTAGCTCGAACTATTAAGACGGGTTAATTATAGCTAGACTTAAATATAGTATAACTATCTCGTAGTAGCGGCCGTTAAAGGTAACGTTACTAAATTTAGCTAAAATAGCCGACTTAAGAAGCTTTTACTAGCTACTAGCGAAGCTAAGCTAGCTTATACTAGCGAGCGAGACTTATACTAGGGTATTAGGTATAGTTTTAAAGATACTATACTAGTGTCTTAATCGAGCTAGGGTTCGAATTATAGAGGCGAATACTTAATAATTACCTATAGGAAGATTAGAGAGGCGGAGCTAGCTATCTAAGAACCCGGACTCTACGACGAGGTTATCTCTAATAAAGTAGACGACAAGCTTAGCGAAGAAACATACGTTATCTCGGCCGCTATTAATATAGTAGTAGAGAGAGCTCGTAATAAAGAAGCTATAGAGTAGCGGAAGCTAGATAATTATATTAGCGCCTATACTCTTTATAAGCGAGTTACTAACAAGATTAAACTAGTAAACGTAGATATTACTATAACTAACGGCTTAAACCCTAGCGGATTAAAGGACTAGCGACGGACTTATATTAAGAAGGAAGTAGCTATACTACCTAGTACTAGACCTTACGATAGTAAGTACCTAACTAAGAGGTTCTCGACAATCGAGCCTAGATTATACCTAACGCCTAAATAGCTTATAAAGTTCAAACCTAGTATAGAACTACTACTAAAGGAGCTAGATTTGTTATACTATATACTAAAGAATCGAGAAGCTGCCTTTACGTAGGACTTTACGTATTTAGGCCGAATTAATCCTAATATTATACTACTATAGAAGATTTAGATAGTTCTTTACGAGCTATAGTAGTACCTAGGCTTTAAGCTAAATCTATCGCTACGATACGTCGTAGAAGATATACTAAGACAACGAATCTAAGCTAGAACTCTTAAGCTATACTATAGTGCCTATCGGAACCTATACTTCTTTATTAGTAAGAAGATAGAGGTAGGTAAGCTAAAGAAGTATTAGTTAATTAACGTAGCTTAGAAGTTTAATTAAGTTACTATAAGAGATTCGAACTTACTACCTGACGCTAAGGGTTTCTCTAAAGACTTTACTAGTTACGCGCTAGCCTCGTTAGTTAATATCTTCTCTAGATATAACTAAATCCTACTCGATAAATTATATAGAGACCTTATAGGCTTTGATTTACTACTAGGACTATTATAGTAGATAACGTTACTATAAGGAGCTACGAATTCTATTACCTAGTTCGTTCGTATTATTAATCAAGTGCTTATAGAGTATGTCTCGTATAAGGTATAGCCGTTCCTTAATAATATTAGTATTAAAGGGCCTAAGACGAAGTACGATAGTAAAGAGGTTAAACCTAGCCTCCGCCGTTACGTTATTAAACATATTATAGCTATAGACGACGTTCTCTATAATATAGAACGAGCTAATATAATAGTAGCTTTTAATAAGCTATAGCTTTATTACGAACAACTAGTAATCGTTAGTTACCTTACTAGTATCGATAGTCGCTATCTAGACTTCGCGAGAGTAGTAAAGATTAAGAAATAGCCGATACTAGAGAATTAGAAGGAGGTTCGAATCTTCCTTAGCGTAGTTATATACTATTACGTCTAGGTTAAAGGTTTTACGATTATCCTTACTCTACTATTTAAACTCTTATAGAAGGATACCGAGTTTTAATAGACTACTAAATACTAACTAGCTAAAGACGTCGTCTTAAAGGTACTAGTTTTAGCTCTAGCTCTAGTTACTCTTAACTTTAGAGAAAGAGTAAGACTTATTATCGTAGGTATAGATTCGAGTAGTAAAGGTTAGAGATATACGCTTTCCTAATATAATCGAGACGAGCTACTTCTCTACTATCTAGTTCGATATAAGTCTAGCCTATTTAACCTAGTAGAGGTTAAGTACGATACTAGAAAGCGCGAATACCTTAGTATACTAAAGGTATTAAAGAAGCTAAAACTATAGCTATTTAGAGTATACTAATAGATAATAACTACCCTAACACTAACCCCCTAGGTAGGTATAAGAGTAGTCGCTATAGAACAAGACCTATTCGGAGAGTAATAGTCTTATAATACGTTAATTAAACAGTAGTAACGAGCTTAAAATAGTAGTCCTAGGACTAAGAGCCTATACTAGGACCGTAGGACATTAAATTAATTAAGTAGAGTAAACATTACTATCTTAGAAACGAGCTACTACCTTGCTTTTATACTAAAACTACTAAGCACGGTATATAGGTAGGCCTTTACCTTACTAATCCTCCCTTCCTTAGTGTCTAACTAGACACCTAACTACCTATAGATCTTACTTAGAATTACTTAAAACTAGCTAGTTTTTCTATTAAAGTCTATTAAACTTTTAATTAGAGGCCTATTAAATAGTTACCTTTTCTAACGACAACTACTAAAAACATCTTCTTAGATCCGATTGTTATTCGCTAGACGCTACTCTTCTACTATATCCTTAGAGATCTCCTTAGGAACGGCCTCTCTCTTCTTTAATACTAATACTTCTAAGTTACTATCTACGCTTATAAAGCTAGCTTCGCTAAACACCTACTCCTTAATATCTATAGCTATAGCGTAGGTAGTATCGAATTAAGCTTTAGCTGTAGTCTACTACTTAGCTATATAGACCTTGAACTCCTCCTTACTTATACTAAAGAGCTTCTTTATTTCTATACTTACTACCTAATCCGCCTATAGAACTCGGCCTACTAAGGTATCGGAAATCGGGCCTAGGCCGGTTAGAAGTACCTTAGTAGCGAAGGGTTTTATTACTCGCGTAGGGTATATAGTACCGGAAGCTATAAAGGGTATCCGCTCGTAGTAGAGATATACGCTATAGATCGTAGGAACGCTAACGTAGTTACTATTAGGTAGCTTATCTAACGTTCGACTATTAGGGTAGGCTAGAAACACTATCGGAATTATATAATACTCTTCGCCTATACGAGTATACCGCTAAGGGATATAGGGGTACGAAATAACTAGCGAGCCTATATTAGCGTAAGGATTCTTCTAACTAAGCTTAAGATTAGCTTTTATTTCGTTAGTAATTACTAGAGGTATAGTCTCGACGAAACCTGTACTATAGCTTTACTTATTAGCGACGATACGCCTCGCTAGCTACTTTGCCTCCTTAGAGTCAAAGAGCTCGTTACTAATCGTGTCCGAGGTTAGTAAAAGTCGTCCTCTATCGCTAGTATCGTCTAGAAAGATCGTAAATTAAACCTAATTAAGCCCCTTCTCCTTAAGTAGTATATTCTCGTTCAAGGCGATATACTAGAAGCCGTTAGAGTAGTTAGAACCTGCTTTATCGTCGAAGATATAAAAGGTAGTAGATAGGTAGGCTACGTACTTAATAGTCGTATACGGAGTAGTAACTAGCTAGTACAGCTATAGTAGAGGATACTAGCGAAGAAGCTATTAGGATAGCGAGTACTATATACTACGAGACTAACTATACTAACTAATAGCCGTGTTATACTATCAATATACTACAAACTTATACCGTATAGCTTCGAGTAAAGAGTCTAGGATCTAAAAGAGGCCTCTAGTAGAAGAAGAATAAAAGAGGAAGCTGTAATCGGTCTAGGTACCCTTATTACTATCGTAGTCTAAGAGCTCCTAAGCTCTCTAATAGACGTTAGAAGTAACCTTCAAGTCCACTTCGGTTACTACGAACTAAAAGGGTCCGAGATAGCTTCTACCTACCTCGCGTATTAGGGCGTTAATATCGTCCTCTAGTTCCTAAGTATTAGTACCCTTCTTACTACGACGAGAGCGTCCTACTAGCTTAGAGAAGAAAGTATTCGCTTCTAGCTTAAACTACGTCCGGTTTTAAGTATTCTAGGCGATAAGGGCTTAGAGATCGGCTATACTACCTATCTAAATAATACGCTAGTAGAGGGTATACGTTACGTTAGCCGTCTTCGGTAGCTTTAAACCTATAGTATTACCTATCTTAGTTATATATTCTTTATAAAGAGGCTAGCTAAGGTATAGAAGAATATTAATTAAAGCGTAGCTCTTAGCTACCTTCTTCTTCTCCTAGACATTATTGACTTCTTTAAAGGCTCTACTAACGATTATATAGTAGTAGACTTCGGAGGTAATACTATCCTTTATATAAGCCTAATAGCGTAGATTAGGCTCCGAGTCGCTCTCTAGCTTAATTCTACTATTATCTTCTAGTACGATTAGCGATAGGCGTTATAGACTCGGTAGCGGCTCTATCGTAGGTAATACTTAGTCTTACGTAGGATCGCTATTACCTAAAGTACTCGGTATAAGAGAAGTTTCGATCGAGTTAATAATAGTTTCTTTAGCGCGAATTCTAGTAAGCCTCCTACTCTTATAAAGGACGAGCGTAGGCTTCTTCGTAGAGCTTAGCGTTAACTTCTCTAACTAAGCTTTTAGCCTCTATATAGTACTAGGCGATACGGAATCTCTAAGGCGAGGCTCTAGGGTCGTAAGCAAATTGCCTTCTCCTTCTCCTTCTTAACTAGAGTTTCGAGTAGGACTAGATAAGGATAGGCTCTTAGGTATAGAGGAGGAGGGTCGTCTATTAGACCTTAGGTTTCTAGGAGGAGGTAATAGTCTATAGGATATTAAGGGCTATTTCTCTACTACTAGAAATATATAGGTCGGTTCTTCGAAGGTCTCTCCTTTAGTAAGCTTGACTATAAATCCGTACTAATTAAGTCTATAGCCTACCTCTAGGCGTGCCTCTCTTATCTTATAGCTAAACACGTCGACCTACGAGAGCTCCGCCTTAAACTTGTTCTAGTAGCGTCTCCTATCTAAGTTCATGTTAATAAAGCCTAAGCTCTACGAGCCAGGAGTCTTCTTACTTCTCTATAGCTAAAAATACTAGCTACGAGAGAATATGTTCGCTACCTACTAATAGAAACGATCTTACTTTTACTACGCTAAGAAAACCTAGTCTTTAGGCTCGCTCTCTTCGAAGACGCCTTTATACTTATTTAACTATTAACGAAGGTTCCTAAGTATCTCTTTATCGTATAAGACTTAGTTAAGGAAGAGGAAGTTCTACTCGTGCCTAAACTCTATACGTAGCTACTACTAGATTAAGTTTCTCTTCTTTACTAAGTCTTAGCCTTCTTAGTATATCTTCTTTATATTATCGCACTTTACGCTCTACGCGTCAAGGTACTTTAGTAAAATCTTAGCTAAGAGGCGTTTAAAGAAGTTAAATATACCGATCTTTATTCTATCGTTCGCTTCCTCGACTTACTTAAGCACTAAGTCGATACTCTCCTCTTGTTCTTATAGAGTCTCTAGCGATAGGATAGCTTCGGTAGCGTTGTCAAGGTTTGTTACTCTAGTAAGAGGTCTACTTAAGGCCTAGAAACTAACGAGAGAGCCTTCGCGATTAGTGCGAGCGAGCGCTATACTCTATATAGAACTTAAAGAAGCTATTTTTATCTCTTCTTTAGAGAATCTTATCTAGGTAGTTCTTATATAGGACTTCGAATAGGCGAGGTAGAAGGCGAAAGCGCTAGTCTTAATAAGCGTTTAGGCGTTAAAGAACGCTAGAAAGGGGAAGTCTTGTTCTTTATACGCGATAGAGAAAGAGAATATCTTTAATTAGTCGTACTAGTAGCTTAGGGCGATATAAAGCGCGTGACTAGTAATAAGTAACTTGAATAGCGAGGAGGGTTAAGCGCGTGACCGGTTATAGAGCTTTCTATTATATTAGTTACTACTTACGTATATAAATAGCTATATAGCGTTACTAGGTAGTAACGAAAAATAAGAATCGAACTTAATAGAAGTAAGGCTCTATAGTAACTAATTAATAGTTAATAAGGAAGAAGAGATCGTTTAGAGCGTGAAAGTAGCCTAATTATATACCTTATCGTAGTAGCGTAACTACTATTAGGATTAGGGGTCTATACGTAGGGCTTAGTTACGTAAGGTTTTAGTTATCGTTTAAAAAGACAACTAAAAGTTCACTTTACCTTAACGCTTCTATAGCTGTCGTATACTATTAACGCTACTACTAACTATCGTAGTATATACCTTACTATCGCTAACGAGGACTAAGACTTAGATATCGTCGTCGTTACTCCTACTAACTTAAAAGAGCCTTATTTTCTATATACCTAGTCGACTTACTAGATCGCGCTTTCCGTATCGTAAGAGACTACTAGTACTATAATTAATAGTTAGAAAGGAGCTATTAGAGCCGTCGTTACCGAAGATTCAAGCTTCTCTACCTTTATATAGGCCGAAAAACCTTAAACTTTAAGAATTCTCTACTAGAAACTAATATCTTTAGCGATTCCTTTAGTTAGGCGAAAATTAGTAGTAGAAAGGCTCTTAGGACAGAAACTTATTATCTTACTCGCTAATTAGTAATAGAAAAGGGCTCTAGGAAGACAGATCGTAGTACTAACCTTAGAAATCGCTAGTAGAAAAGAGCTTTAGGAGTATAGATCTAGCTTAGATTTTTAAGACCTAGTAGTAGAAAGGCCCTCGGGACAGCTAACTTTTATAGCGATAGTAGGCTCGGGACTTAGAAAAAGGAGTAGGATAGTAGGTTAGCTATTAGACATAGAATCTATACTTAAAAGTTAAGCTTAGGAGAGTAACTAGCTATATAGATACTTATCTTAGCTATAGAAAATAGCGTCGAGATAGTTAGGATTAGCTAGATTCTTACTAATCTAGTAAAAGAGGAGCTTAGGAAGCTTAGATTAGAGCTCGATAGTAGCTCTAGGAATAAAAGAAGAGCTTAGGATAGCTAAGATTTAGCTAGATTTATACTAGTCTAGTAAATTATAAGCTTAGGAAGCTCCGATTAGAGCTTAATAGTAGCTTTAGGACTAAGAGAAGTACTTAGGAAGGTTAGATTAGAGCTCTAGGAACAAAAGAAGCGCTTAGGATAGTACGATCTTAGGAAGATTAGCTCTTTTATAGTAGAGGCTAGGCTTTAGTAGCTAGATCTTAGCTCGTACCTCTAATTAAGTATCGCCTATCGAATTTCTACTTCTTTAGCTCTACTAGGCTAGCTTTAGCCTTTAGCTTACTAAGTCTTCTACTTCTTCTTTAAGCTCTATTAGTAGCTAGTATATATAACTCTCCCTTTCTTCTTAAGTTATTACTAATAGCTTACTAATAAAGATCTATAGGTACTTATACCTAGGTAGAAGGCCTAGTTCTATAACCTTCTCTATCGGTAGTAGTACTTCTTCTAGTTTAACCTAATCCGGAACTAGCTTTAGGTTTTCTTATAGAAAGGTATATTTCTTAAGGTCTATCCTCTTATAGATATACTCCTGTTTAGAGCTATCTAGCTCCTTAAGCTTATACGATATACCTCTCTATAACACTTTAGATACTTTAAAAGGGCCTTTTTATCTAAATATAAGCTTATAGGAGAAGCTAGTTTTTAACTTAGAGTAGTATACTAATACAAGATCTCCTTCCTATAGTATAGTAAGATCCGTACGACGATATTTATCGAAGTACGCCTTGTTCTATTCTCGGAGACGCTATTAATATAGTCGTTCTTCTTCTACGGTCGTTTCTATAGCTTCTAGGGCTTGAGCTCGAATCGTAAGAAGCTCTACTCTAGTCTTGACCTTGCTCTAATCTATAATCCGGAAGGTATAGTGTTCTAGCTCGATTAGTAGTACTACGTTACGCCTAATTATTACCTCTAACAGTATTAGACCGGTAGTAGAGACTATTATCGTTCTCTCTACTTATAGAACCGCTAGAATATAGTTACGAATCATATAAAGGCTACTATTAGAGAGCTTTAAGTAAGCGTCTAATATTGTCTTATAGCCGACTTTAACGATAGCGTTAGACTAAGAGTAGTACGGCGAAATATTAATATGTTTAATATCGTACGATAGTAGTAGCTTCTCTACTTCGCTAAGGTTAGTCTTATAGTTGTCGAGGATAACTTCTATAGTAGTACCCTACTAGTAAAAGATCTCTTCCTATATAAACCTTACTATCTATACTAAGGAGATACTCTTTACTAGGTACTAGAACATACGTGCTTCTAGCTAGCGCGATAGAGATTCGCGTATAACTATTAACGAATAGTTCTTTAAGACATATAAGCCGTCGATATACTACCTCTAGCTAACCGTAACTTAGAGCGGGATCTATAGTTCTCTAGGCACCTATCGTCTATACTAAAGACTATAAATAGTATATTACCGAATAGCGAGCGAGATTTAAGCCTAGACTCTATCCTACTACTATCGTTTCTAGATAAGATTATACGTCTATTTAGCGCTACGATGACCGTTCTTATAATAGTATACCTTGATAATACGAGCTCGTACTTTAGGTTTATCGACAACTCGCTATAGAGGTCTAGCTACTCGCTCTTAGCGCTAGAGCTAGTTGTTCTTAATATAAAACAGCTAATACTTCTTCCTTAACCGCTTATACTCGTTATTAGAAACTCCCTTAGGTCTTTATATTCGTATAAGTACGAAAGCGATATTTATTAACTCCTAAGAGTAGATTCTATTAATTATAGGTAGCTCGCCCTAAATTACCTATATAGAGAAAGCGTTAACGTAAAAGGTATCGAAGAATTGCTCGTTAATTATTAGATCTACGTCTTCTTCCTATTCTATAGCCTCTATATCTTCAAGCGTAATAGGCTTCCTTAATAACGAATCTAGAGCTATATACTTCTTACTAGGAACATATATAACGTTGAAGTCGAAGAGGTGGATCTATACTAGCTAGCGCGTTATTACTATATTCGGCAAATTAGAGGTAGCTTTATTAAGCTAGTAAACGAGAGTATTTATATTAATCTCTAGTTAGAAGTATACTCCGAATAGCTATAGTTTCAGCTTCTTTAATACCTTTAGTATACTAAGGTATTCGCGCTTTCTAGTATCGTACTTAACCTCTACTAGGTTAAATAGGCCGGACTTATATCGAACTAGATAGTAGAGAAGTAGCTCGTCTCGATTATATTAGGAAAGCGTATATCTTTAACCTTTACTACTCGAATCTATACCTACGATAATAAGTCCTACTCTTTCTCTAAAGTCAAGAGTAACTAGAGCTAGGGCTGAAACTAGTATCTTTAAGACGACGTCTTTAGCTAGTTAGTGTTCGGTAGTCTATTAAAACTTAGTATCCTTCCGTAAGAGCTTAAATAGTAGAGTAAGGATAATCGTAAAACCTTTAACCTAGACACGATAGTATATAACTACGCTAAGGAAGATTCGAACCTCCTTCTAATTCTCTAGGGTTAGCTATTTCTTAATCTTCGCTACTCTCGCGAAGTCTAGATAGCGACTATCGATACTAGTAAGGTAACTAACGATTACTAACTATTCGTAATAAAGCTATAGCTTATTAAAAGCTACGGTTATATTAGCTCGTTCTATATTATAGAGAACGTCGTCTACGGCTATAATATGTTTAATAACGTAACGGCGGAGGCTAGGTTTAACCTCTTTACTATCGTACTTCGTCTTAGGCCCTTTAATACTAATATTATTAAGGAACGGCCGTACCTTATACGAGATATGCTCTATAAGTACTTGATTAATAATACGAACGAACTAGGTAACAGAATTTATAGCTCCTTACGGTAACGTTATCTACTATAACAAGCCTAGTAGTAAGTTAAAATCTATAAGGTCTCTATAGGATTTATCGAGCAGGATTTAGTTATATCTAGAGAAGATATTAACTAACGAGGCTAGCGCGTAACCGGTAAAGTCTTTAGAGAAACCCTTAGCGTCGGGTAGTAAGTTCGAATCTCTTATAGTGACTTAATTAAACTTCTAAGCTACGTTAATTAACCGATACTTCTTTAGCTTACCTACCTCTATCTTCTTACTAATAAGGAAGTATAGGTTTCGATAGGTACCGTAGCACGGCTTAAGAGTTCTAGCTTAGATTCGTTGTCTTAGTATATCTTCTACGACGTATCGTAGCGATAGGTTTAGCTTGAAGCCTAGATACTACTATAGCTCGTAAGGAACTGTCTAAATCTTCTATAGTAGAGCAATATTAGGATTAATTTAGCCTAAATACGTAAAGTCCTATATAAAGGTAGCTTCTCGATTCCTTAGTATATAGTACAATAAATCTAGCTCCTTTAGTAGTAGTTCTATACTAGGTTTGAACTTTATAAGCCGTTTAGGCGTAAGACGTAATCTAGGCTCGATCGTCGAGAACCTCTTAGTTAGGTACTTACTATCGTAAGGACTAGTACTAGGTAGTATAGCCGCTTCCTTCTTAATATAAGTCCGTCGCTAGTCCTTTAGTCCGCTAGGGTTTAAGCCGTTAGTTATAGTAATATCCGTATTTACTAGTTTAATCTTATTAGTAACTCGCTTATAAAGAGTATAGGCGCTAATATAGTTATCTAGCTTCTACTACCCTATAGCTTCTTTATTACGAGCTCTCTCCGCTACTATATTAATAGCGGCCGAGATAACGTACGTCTCTTCGTTAAGCTCGTCGTCTACTTTATTAGAGATAACCTCGTCGTAGGGTCCGGGTTCTTAGATAGCTAGCTCCGCCTCTCTAATCTTTCTATAAGTAATTATTAAGTATTCGCTTCTATAATTCGAACTCTAGCTCGATTAAGACACTAGTATAGTATCTTTAAAACTGTACCTAATACTCTAGTACAAGTCTCGCTCGCTAGTATAAGCTAGCTTAGCTTCGCTAGTAGCTAGTAAAAGCTTTTTAAGTCGGCTATTTTAGCTAAATTTAGCGACGTTACCTTTAACGGCCGCTACTACGAGATAGTTATACTATATTTAAGTCCAGCTATAATTAACCCGTCTTAATAGTTCGAGCTACTATCGTAGAGAGGTGCTTTGTCTAATTAAGTCCGCTATAAAATAGTCCCCGAAGTAGATTACCTTTATATACGATAACTACTACGTAAGGTAGTTAAAGACTTAATTCTCTAGAAGTTTAGAGCTATCGGTAACCGTAAACGAACACTAGTACTAATCGCTTATCTATCTATACTACTAGTATAGTTTAAAGTATAGTATAGGAGGTATAACGTAATTATCGTTTAAAAAGGTAACTACGGAACGTTCCGCTAGCTAACCCTCCTAAGTAGAGTTTTTACCTCTAACTACTAAACCTTATACGGAAAGGGTAGTAGAAGCTTAAAAAGCTTATAATCCCTCCCTCTACTCCTCGCTATTATAAGATCTAGAGTCCTCGATAGTATACCCTATATCCTTTAGCTAATAATTACTAAAAGTTAGAGTTTAGACGCTAACTTCTATCGAATCTTAACGCGATATACGTATTAGAGCTCCTACTACACTCGTGCCGTCGACTAGAGCTAGTTCCTTAGTACTCTAGCTTTTCCTAGGACCTGTTCTATAGTTCGTATATTACTACGGCTATTAAAGCTAGTAAATATAATAATATAGCTATCTAGAGTACTAATTAAGCTCTTCTAAGAGCTATTATCGTAGTTCTTAGAAGCTAGGCGTACTCGCTACGCCTACGGTCGGCTAAGTAAGATTAGGCCGTTCGCTAGTAAGACTAGAAATAGTATCGTAACTCTTACGCTAAAGGTATCGATTAATACCTCTAGATAGTACCTAATAAAAGTAACCTTACCTCCGACTCCTTCTATAGTAATATTACTAAGAGGGGTTATACCGACTTGAAGCTTTCGAACGTGTTTAATCGGTATAATTATTAACTTAGCCTCCTCGTCGATTAAAGACTTATAAGCTATTATTCGAGGGCCGTACTTTGTAGGCACGTAGATACTTAGAACAATTTAATAGATATTATTAAATAATAGAAGGATATTATTAGTCTACTTATAAAGCTCGGAAGCGGGCCTAGGTTTTACTATATTAATCGCTATAGTAGTAACTTAGAAGGCCTTAATATCGGTCGCTAAAATAGCTTTCGTCGGCTCCTCTACTATATCGTAGAAGGCTTTAGATAGTAAGGAATATACGCTAATCTTAGCTCTACTACCTCTATTCGTACGCTTCTTTATATAGAGCTTGTTAAGCTTCTTACGTAGATCCGTATCGTTTAGAATACGACTCTATAAGGAATACGACGCTCGCTCGCTATAGAGAATAATCTCTACTAAGCTTAACTAGACCTTAGATTCGAGTATTTTGTCTATCTAGAAGACGTTAGCGTTATTATTAGTATATATAGCTCGAAGGTAGTTGTCTATACGCTTGGTCTTCGGAGGCTCCTTAGCCTTCTTTCGCTTTTAAGTATACGTAGGAGCGACTAGAACTAGTAGACCGTTTAGGTAGTCGTATATCTACTTATCCTTAATCTTATCGTTATTACGTCTCTAAGTTTAAGAATCCTCTAACTCTCTTATATCCGTAAGGTAAGGAGCTAGCTAGTTTTTATCTTTAACCTCTTTAATATAAGAGTAACGATAAGCGTAGGTTCTTATAGCTATAGCCTAGGTCGTAATCCGCTTCTATACTCCTATTAGCTGTCCTCTAACCTATAAGAGCTAGGTAAGGTCAAAGGCTAAGACCCGCCTTAGGCTCGTAGGCTTGGCGCACGGTATAACTATAGTACGCGTATATATCCGAAAGGAGGCAAGAATTAGTCTTACGATATCCTAATAGTCTTATTAGGAGGGCGCTCTATATATTACTATATACCCCTTTTATAATTCTAATTCTTCTCCTTCCGAGGGTAGTAATCTATAGAGGCCTATAGCTCCCCGACGTAACGTAGGTATAGCGCCGCTAGGGCTCGTAATAGGCGAAGTAGACGATCAAGGTAATCCTATAGATACTAACGAGGTTCAGGAGTAGGAGTCTACTAGTATAACTAAAGACGGTACGTAGGTAGAGCGTATATAGCTTAAGGCTAAGAACTAGGAACTACGTCGTCGCTTAGAGGTACGCGCTCTACGACGAGAGAATAATCGGCTCCTTATAGAGTTAGAATCTCTATCCTCGAGTACTCCTAGTACTCTCGATATTAGTGATCCTAAAGACGACGCTAGCGCTAGTATTATAGGTAGTATACTTTACGATAGCGCGTCGTATACGCGATATAAAGGTCCTAAAGTTAGAGAACCTTATACCTTTAAGAGCGAGATAGTCTAAGAGGCGAGGGAGTTTATTCGTAGTCTCGAAGTAATCTTCCTTAATAGTCTATAAGAGTTTAGTATAGAAGATTCGAAGGTCCTATATAGTATTATATAGCTCGTAGGCGAGGCGTAAGAGACCTAGTATAACGAATACTCTAAGGTAATACCTCTAGACTATACTTAGACTAAGTTCAAGCGCTTTATCTATAACGTTATCGAGGATTAGGCGAATTATACGATCCTCGTAACGGTCGAGTATAAGAAGGCCTAATAGGGTAAGGGCTAAGGGGTACGTTAGTTCGCTATAGAGCTAGGCTACTTAGAGTCTTAACTAGGCGACTATACCGAAGCGTAGCTAGTACGCTAGCTCCTCGTAAAGTTAAAGCCGGCGCTTCGACGAGAGATTATTAAGAATCATACCGTGCCTAGCAAGCGTACTAATTTAGTTACGTTAGTAAGGCGCCTAGAGTAAGCCGATAGGGTAATTCCTATATAGTATAACTAGGGCGGAAGCTAGAGTAATAGAGACCGCGATACGTACTCGAAGCGTAAGCGCGTAGGGAGCGACGCTCCTACGCGTAGGCGAGACGATAGTCTAGAAGGGAACAACACGCGTCGCTCTAGCGACAAAGGTTCTACCCGCTCTATTATAGGCTATAAGCATTTAGAATACTATAGCTATAAGTAGAAGGGGCATATTAGTACTAATTCTATCTACTCTAACCGAAGCGCTCGAGACGATAGTAAGAAGCCGTCGGTACGTAAGGTTACCGTAGAGACGCTAAAAAAAGAGAAGGTATTAGAGAAGGACTACGACCTCTAGACACTAAGCTTAGTAGCGATATATACCTCCCTATATAAGTCGTAAATACGACTTACCTAGAGGGCGTAGTCGAGGCGTAGGATAGGCTTAAGCTAGCCTAATTCCTTCTTAATAATACTACTAATATTAACGTAGTATCAAGATCCTTTATCTTATAATACAGTATTACGGCTCGAACTAATACCGCCTTGCCTCTAGCTACCTCGTTTACTAGAGAATTAGGGTATTATTATAACGTATACTATATACGCGTACGACTCGTAGACTCTATAGGAGTAGAGCGTACGGTAGGCGTAATCTTTTATACCTACGATATACTAACCCCTAATATAATCTTAGGTCGGCTATAGAGGCGTACTTATCGTATACGAGTCGATAGCGGCTCGGATAAGTAGACCTATAGCGATACTTTTAAAAACGTTAAGGTTAGGGAAGCCTATAAGTTTTTCAAGGACTTGAAGTATATACTAACTATATATATAGTAGTAATAAGTAAGACAGGCGAAGGCGAAGAGCTTGACTCTCTTCCCTCTAAGTTCTAATAGTTCTCCGACGTTCTAAACTCGATAGAAGAGATAAGGAGCAAGCTAGTAGATAGCGTAGAGTATACGATTAAGCTACGTCTAGGTACCGTTCTGCTCTTTAGGCCGCTATATTACTAGTTAGGTAAGGAGCTAGAGGAACTAAAGAAGTACCTTACTATAGGCCTTAAGCACGATTAGATCGAGCGTAGCGTTAGCGAGGCAGGTACGCCTATCCTGTTTATACTAAAGAAAGATAGTAAACTAAGGCTATACGTCGACTACCGAGGGTTAAACGAAATTACTATTAAGAATAGGCACCTACTTTCTCTAATTAGCGAGACGCTAGACAGGCTTATAGGAGCCGTATAGTTTACGACTCTAGACCTTGTAGATATATACTATCAGATTCGTGTCAAGCCTAGCGACCGCTAGAAGACTACGTTCCGTACGCGCTATAGCTACTTTTAGTATAAGGTAATACTATTTAGCCTAACTAACGCTCTAGCTACGTTCTAGGCGTATATTAACTATACTTTAGTAGGTTTGGTCGCTACGTACTACGTAGTATACCTTGATAACATTCTTATCTATAGTAAGAGCCGTACAGACTACGTGCGCGACGTATACGACGTACTTACGCGTCTCCGGAAGTTCGGACTCTATACTTAAAAAGCGAAGTATAAATTCTAGTAGAAGGAAGTCGATTTCCTAGGCTTTATAGTAACTACTAGAGGGGTTACGATAGATCTACGTAGGATAGACGTAATCGTAGCGTAGCCGACGCCTATAACGCTCGTAGAGGTTTAATCCTTCCTTAGGTTTACTAATTTCTACTAGCGTTTCATTTTTAAATACTCTAGAGTAGTATCTTCACTTATAGCGTTGTCTAAGGGCGCCGTAGTAGGCAAGAAGCCGGGCCTACTCAAGTAGACCGTACGAGAGGAGCAGGCGTTTACTAAGTTAAAAAGGCGTTTTTCTATAGTACTACTACTAAGGCACTTTAACCCTACGCTTAGGTTATAGGTCGAAAGCGACGCCTCTAATTACGTAATTACTATAATCCTTAGCTAACTCTTTAGGTCTAAATAGTACCCTATTATATTTATATCTAGGAAGATAATTACTATAGAGTATAATTACGAGGTACACGATAAGGAGCTTCTTATAGTAGTTAAGGCTTTTAAGGTATAGAGGCTATACCTCGAAGGCGCTCCGTATACGATCGACGTACTAGTCGACTATACTAACCTTCGTAGGTTTATAAGCGTAAAGAAGTTAACTAGTAGGTAAGCTCGTTAGGCTATATTCCTAGCCCTATTCGACTTCGTTATAACGTACTAGGCGGGCAAGCGAAACCTAGCCGACGCGCCGTCGTAGCGTAGCGATTACGCTAAGAAGGTAGTAGAGGTAACTAACCTACTACCTATCCTATAGACTAAGTTATAGCTATAGGATAATTAGAGTACGAGGGACGTAGGCGGACCGCTTATAGCTCGTATCTATACGACTTATAAGGAATAGTATTCTTCGATAGAGAGAAGTACTAACTCTAACCTATAGTAGTAGTTCTTAACGCCTATACGAGTAGTAGGTGTAATTACTAAGAGCGAAAAGCCGTACGTAAATATCTTAGACTTGATCCTTAGATATACTCGCGCGCTAGTATAGGCTAAGCCAAGTGTAGGCGTAGTATACTCGTAAGCGATAAGTAATAGCGGCCGGTTCGAGTAATATACTATAAGAGAGGAAAACCTCTAGGTAGACGATTTACTATACGTACCTAAGGACTACGCCTTACGGACGTAGGTAATTCGTATATATTATAATAATACCCTTATAGGCTATTTTAGTAAGGACAAGACTATCTCGCTAGTACGAAGGAAGTACTAGTAGCTAGAGATAACTAAGGATATCGTATAATACGTAGAATCCTGTAGGAGTTACTAGAAGGCGAAGGCGCGTCGCTATCGACTATATAGCGAGCTAACTACGCTACCTATACTAGACCGTCTATTCTAAGAGTTAACTTAGGATTTTATTATAGACCTCCTACTAAGTAAGCGAGGAGTATACGTATATAATACGATTCTAGTTATCGTCGACCGATATATAAAGATAGTTATCTTCGTACTAACTATAAAGAGGTACACGAGTAGCGACCTTATAGGAGTCTTAATATTAGAAGTAATTAGGCATTATAGTATACCTATAGGTATTGTTAGCGATAGAGGGTCTATATTCACGAGTTAGTTTTAGTCTAACTTCTACTACGAGGCGTATATAAAGCGTAAGCTAAGTATAGCGTTCTATCCGTAAACGGACAGGTAAACCGAAAGAGCTAACTAGACGCTTAAGACTTACCTACGTATCTACTACGTAGAGTAACAAGATAACTAGGTAGACCTATTAGTATAAGCCGAGTTCGTATATAATAATAGTACGTATACGATACTAAAGGTATTACTGTTTATAGCGCTATATAGTTTTAATCTAGAGCTAGTAACGAGTAGGCGAGAAGCTCGAGGCGCGCTTCCTAAAAGGGAGGTACTAGCCGCTAAGGAAGCTATAGAAAGATTGAAGAAGAACTATAAGACGCTAAGTAAACGCTAGCGAGAAGCAAGCGAGGCGTAGGCGAGGTACTTTAATAATAGGTATTAGGCTAAGGAATATAAGGTCGGCGACATAGTCTTACTATCGACAAAGAACCTACGATTAAAGGTTCCTTCGAAGAAGTTAGTAGACAAGTTTACTAGGCCTTTTAAGGTAATTAACGTAGTAGGGAAGTAGGCGTACCGCTTAGCCCTACTACTAGACGCTCTTATTTATAACGTATTTTATATATCGCTTCTAGAACCTTAGAAGGGTAGCGAGACGTAGGTAGAGAGTATACTACTCGTAGACTACTAGGGTAAATAGGAAGTTAAGAAGATCCTTAGAACTCGAGTAAGGAAGGGCGTACGCTAGTACTTAATCCGCTAGTAGGGCTAGCCTAAAGAGTACGACTAGTAGGAACCTAAAGAACATATTAGCGGCTATATAGTACTAGACGTATTCGAAGCGTAGCGCGTAAGCGGGCGTGTAGTAAGATAGAAGCGCTAAGGCGCTAATACGCTAAGGCACTAACACGCTAAGGCACTAATACGCTAAGGCACTAATACGGCGATACTAAGTACTAAGCGCTAAACCTATATTTAGGGACAAACTTTAAATTTAAGAAGGTAAGAAAATTACTAAGGTATTTAGGATATATCGAAGCGTGAACTATATTATTTATATACGCCCGCTAAGTAGGTCGTATAGTGCCTATAGGTAAGAAGCAAGAATCTAACTATAGCCTATATAGGCGCGAGCGGAGTATAAGAGACGTAGGTAGAGAGCGAGCGAAACGCTTATACGTCGTCCTCGGAGAGCGCGTCGTCGTCGGCGTTTCTACCGCCGTCGGCGTTTCCGCTACTAGAAGCGCTACTCTCGTCCTTATCCTTATCCTCGTCTACCTCCTCGTTAGATACCACGTCCTCGGAGAGCTTACCCTCCTCCTAGTTACTACTCTCGAGGTAGGCGGCCTCTATAGTAGCGTCTAGGGTATCGCTAGAGGCGCCTACTATACGGTTAGTCTATAAAGAGTATTAGTATCGTACGAGGATCGTATAGGAAAAGTAGGTATACCTCGTACTATAGCTTAAATATAGCTACTATAAAGTTAGACTAGCGCTAGGTCTCTACTAGACCGGCGACGGACATCGCGCTAGCCGGTAGCGAGGCGAGTACGCTCGCCTTACGTAGCGTATCCTAGCCGCTAACGGCTTTGCCCTTATTACTAGTAAAGACCCTCTTAGCGGTCTTAATAGAGGTATAGAGGGCCTTTAGGCGGCGCTTTGCCTACTCTTTACGTACGCCCTCTAGGAGGGTCTCTAGCTACTCGTAGTAGTATAGTACGTAGCGCGCCTACCGCTTAAGGTTTCTATTAGTAATACGCTTACAAGGGTAGTATTAGCGCTTATAGCGCTAACACTTAACCTTCTAGCTAGGCTTTATTACCCTATTACACGTAGGCTCGTCGTCTATACGTAGTCTATTAGTAGGTAAGGCGTAGTTAAGGAGTATTCGAAGATCCGTACTATCGTAGGTATACTTAATATAGTAGAGGCAGATCTCGATATCTCTACAGCCTCTAATATCGTCGATAGTGCATAGTAAGCGGTTTAGGACTACGACTTAGGTACGCTTCGGTAGTATCGTGCTTACGTTCGTAGTATAGTAATCGTATAGAGACACTAGCTTACTAAGGATATAGAAAATATTATATACGTAGAAAGAAAGTCTAAGAGAGAGTTAGAAGAGTTTTCAAAGAATATACTCGAGCCTAGCGACGTAGTCGCTATAGTAGAGATTATATTACTATATAAACGTAAACATGTATAGTAACCCTTTACTTTATAGCGCGTATTTATATAATACGCTAAAGGTCCGTAGGTATAACGCGTTAGAGACGCGATAAGCGCGGAATATATAAAGTATATTATAAAGACCAAATAGGTAGCCTAGAATATAACCTATCAAGTAAGGGTGTCGCTAAGGGTAGCTCCCTTAGGGAGAGGAGATAGTTATAAGAGCTAGGTAAGGTTAAAGGCTAAGACCCGCCTTAGGCTCGTAGGCTTAGCGCACGGTATAACTATAGTACGCGTATATATCCGAAAGGAGGCAAGAATTAGTCTTACGACATCCTAATAGTCTTATTAGGAGGGCGCTCTATATATTACTATATACCCCTTTTATATAACCGGACGAGAAGGGTTTAGGTTCCGCTTTGTCTTTACGCTATCTCTAGCTACGTAGGTACCGATTAGATCGTCCTAATCCTCCTAGGTAATAGAAGCGACTTAACCGATATTAATAGGACCGTTAATACTAGCTACCTTGTTCGCTATCCTCTACTAGCTCGCTCTTAGCGTTAATAAACGATCTACATTTTCAAGATCGATCTTCCTATAGCGCTACTCTAATACTCCTATTAATACGAACAGCTTTAGTAGTTCCTTGTCCTAGTAGTATTATATCTTTTCTATACCTAGGCGAGACGTTCTATAGTATATAATACCGGTCTTTAGATCTCTATATATTAAGCCCTTAGTCTTGAACTACTATAGATACTCGTAGTTTACGGCTATATAGCCTTCGAGCCTATATATCTAATAACCTAAAATCTTTAGAGCGATCGCTACGTAGGCCTTAATTATTAACCCGTTATCTATCGTAGCTAAGTTAATCGAAATCTCCTAGCTATAAGTAGGCCTTAGAACATATAGATAGTCGTAATCGTGAGACTTCGCCCGCTATCCTATCGACGAGCGTAGCGGCTATAGGCCTTCTTCTTCGAGTCGACGAATCGTAGCGATTACAAGGTCTTGTATACTAGCGGTAATATTATTAATAGTTACTAGCTTACGGCCTTTACGGACTACCGTTTCTCTAGCCTTGAACTTAGAGTTTAGTCTTAGAGTAGACTTCTTTACTACTTCGTACAACTACTAGACGTCTCTACCGCCTTCGTTATATACTTCTAATTTGAAGTCCTTATTACTATTAATCTAACGCTAGGCTGTCTTTAAGAGCTTACTATAATCCAAGTCCTTGTTATTAAGATCTAACCTAAGATAGGCCTAGAGCCTCTTACCGAAACGGAATAGAAGGCCTCGTATAAATAGAAGAGTACGAGAACGCTCGTCTATATACGAAGTAGGTATAGTATTAGAGTAGAGCATAAACTACCTTAAGTACTCTAAGAGATTATTATCCTCTATATAGTTAACCTTATAAAGGTTTTCTATATAGTAGCGGTTTCCGAGTATATATATATTATCGTACTTTTAGTATTCCTTAATAATCGACTCTTTGAACTTAGCGTAGTCTCGGTCGTAGAAACTATTAAGGCGCTAGTATCGTCTACGTTAGATAACCGTAACCTAAGTAAGTAACTTCTTATAAAGCTACTTATTATTATTAATAAGTAGGATAGCGTAGTTCCTATATAGTGCTTTAAAACGCTTAATATACTCGGTTACGTTCTCCTTATTAAAGAAGAGATTCTAGTCCGAGCTAGGTAGTAGTAGAACCTAAGCGATAATCACCTTCTAGCTTTAGGTTACTTAGATAGTCTCTATAAGTAGCTAGAACTACGCTATAGATAGTCTACCTCCTAAGTTCGGTCCTTAAAAGATATCGGTATTAGGGTTAAGGTTAGTACCTTCTTAGTCCTCCGCTTCTATAGACATGTCGTTATCTAGTAGAGGGAATAAAGTAAAAGCGGATAGTAGCTTTACTAGTAATCTTCGAATTTGCTTATTAAGCTAGTTAGATAAGCTACTCTCTAGTATTTTAGGCCGGCTAGTAGATACTAATTTACTTATAGAGCTCGTTCGAAGGTGTTCTAAGAGTATATTATACTCTCCTTAATTAAGGTTTTTAAATAAAATATAGTTATCGTTTAAAAAGGTAACTAAAAAACAAGAGTCTAAAATTTTATTAGCCGTTAGAAGGTAAACGTTAGACTTTTCTTTATAATACCGGGGCTATATTGATTATACCTAATAAGCAAGGCATGTCGTGTCGTATAGTTCGACTATTTATAGCTAGGCGCGTCCGTCTCGCTTATTCGGGTAATTCGCTATATAACTATAGTAGTATAATATTACGTTAGCCTATACTATATACCGGGTCCGGGGCCTTAGACGTAATTAGTGTCCTTAGCTAAACGATTAGCGTCTAACGCTGTACTAGGGCTTATTCTAAGCGATCTATATACTAGAGGATACGAGATTGCCTAGACGAGTCCGGCCTATCCTATAGCCTCTACGCTATCTGAACGAGAGCGTTTTTACGCTAAACCGGGGTCTAATCGAAGACTATTATAGGCATAGAGACCCTAAGTGAATCTCCGATATAGTAAGTCGCCTTACTATCTATACAACAATTACCGAATAGATCCGTACTAAGAGGTACTAGAGGTTTATAACTTTTCTAGGTTAGAGCGATATCTACGTTCTAGGAGCTTCTATATTATTATAGCTCTTTAAGTCGCCTCTTACGTAGGCTCCTTTAGGCCTCTTATTAATGTTTATAGCGCGTTAGTTCTCGCTTTAAGGCTACTATCTACCCTCTACGCTTCTAGTTCCGGTATAAGAGAGAAGAGATAGCTCTACCTTCGGCTCTATTAATAGATAATAACTACCCTAATACTAACCTCCTAGGTAGGTATAAGAGCGGTCGCTATAGAACAAGACCTGTTCGGAGAGTAATAGTCTTGTAATACGTTAATTAAACGGTAGTAACGAGCTTAAAATAGTAGTCCTAGGACTAAGAGCCTATACTAGGACCGTAGGATATTAAATTAATTAAGTAGAGTAAATATTACTATCTTAGAAACGAGCTACTACCTTGCTTTTATACTAAAACTACTAAGCACGGTATATAAGTAGGCCTTTACCTTACTAATACTTCTAACTAGAGATTAATATAAATACTCTTATTTACTAGCTTAATAAGGCTACCTCTAATTTACCGAATATAGTAATAACGCGCTAGCTAGTATAGATCTACCTCTTCGACTTTAACGTTATATATATTCCTAGTAAGAAATATATAGCTCCGGATTCGTTATTAAGAAAGCCTATTACGCCTAAAGATATAGAGGCTATAGAATAGGAAGAAGACGTAGATCTAATAATTAACAAGTAATTCTTCGATACCTTTTACGTTAACGTCTTCTCCGTATAGGTAATTTAGAGCGAGCTACTTATAATTAATAGGATCTACTCTTAGGAGTTAATAAATATCGCTTTTATACTTATATAGATATAAAGACCTAAGAGAGTTTCTAATAACGAGTATAAGTAGTTAAGGAAGAAGTATTAGCTGTTTTATATTAAGAACAACTAGCTCTAGCGCTAAGAGCGAGTAGCTAGACCTCTATAGCGAGTTATCGATAAACCTAAAGTACGAGCTCGTATTATTAGAGTATACTACTATAAGAACGGTTACTATAGCGCTAAATAGATATATAATCTTATCTAGAAACGATAGTAGTAGGATAGAGTCTAGGCTTAAATCTCGCTCGCTATTCGGTAGTATACTATTAATAGTCTTTAGTATAGACGATAGGTACCTAGAGAACTATAAATCCCGCTCTAAGTTACGGTCGGCTAGAGGTAGTATATCGACGGCTTATATATCTCGAAGAACTGTTCGTTAATAGTTATACGCGAATCTCTATCGCGCTAGCTAGAAGTACGTATATTCTAGTACCTAGTAAAGAGTATCTCTTTAGTATAGATAGTAAGGTTTATATAGGAAAAGATCTTTTACTAATAGGGTACTACTATAGAAGTTATCCTCGATAACTATAAGACTAACCTTAGTAACGTAGAGAAGCTACTACTATCGTATAGTATTAAACATATTAATATTTCGCTATACTACTCTTAGTCTAACGCTATCGTTAAAGTCGGCTATAAGACGATATTAGACGCTTACTTAAAGCTCTCTAACGGTAGTCTTTATACGATTCGTAACTATATTCTAGCGGTTCTATAAGTAGAGAGAACGATAATAGTCTCTACTACTAGCCTAATACCGTTAGAGGTAATAATTAGGCGTGACGTAGTACTACTAATCGAGCTAGAATACTATACCTTCTAGATTATAGATTAGAGTAAGGTTAAGACTAGAGTAGAGCTTCTTACGATTCGAGCTCAAGCTCTAGAAGCTATAGAAACGACTATAGAAGAAGAACGACTATATTAATAGCGTCTCTAAGAATAGAACAAGGTATATTTTAATAAATATTACTATATAGACCTTACTATACTAAAGGAAGGAGATCTCGTATTAGTATACTACTCTAAATTAAAAACTAGCTTCTTCTATAAGCTTACGTTTAGGTAGGAAGGCCCTTTTAGAGTATCTAAAGTATTATAGGAAGGTATATCGTATAAGCTTAAGGAATTAGATAGCTTAAAACGTAAGTATATCTATAAAAGGATAGATCTTAAGAAATATACCTTTCTATAAGAAAACCTAAAGCTAGTTCCGGATTAGGTTAAACTAGAAGAAGTACTACTACCGATAGAGAAGGTTATAGAACTAGGCCTTCTACCTAGGTATAAGTATCTATAGATCTTTATTAGTAAGCTATTAGTAATAACTTAAGAAGAAAGAGAGAGTTATATACGCTAGCTACTAATAGAGCTTAAAGAAGAAGTAGAAGACTTAGTAAGCTAAAGGCTAAGGCTAGCCTAGTAGAGCTAAAGAAGTAGAAATTCGATAGGCGATACTTAATTAGAGGTATAAGCTAAGATCTAGCTACTAAAGCCTAGCCTCTACTATAAAAGAGCTAATCTTCCTAAGATCGTACTATCCTAAGTACTTCTTTTATTCCTAGAGCTACTATCGAGCTCTAATCTAACCTTCCTAAGCACTTTCCTTAGTCCTAAAGCTACTATTAAGCTCTAATTAGAGCTTTCTAAGCTTATAATTTACTAGACTAGTATAAATCTAGCTAAATCTTAGCTATTCTAAGTACTTCTTTTATTCCTAGAGCTACTATCGAGCTCTAATCTAAGCTTCCCGAGCTCCTCTTTTACTAGATTAGTAGAAATCTAGCTAATCCTAACTGTCTCGACGCTATTTTCTATAGCTAAGATAAGTATCTATATAGCTAGTTACTCTTTTAAGCCTAACTTTTAAGTATAGATTCTATATCTAATAGCTAACCTACTATCCTACTCCTTTTTCTAAGTCCTAAGCCTACTATCGCTATAAAAGTTAGCTATCCTAAGCTACTTTCTACTAATAGGTCTTAAAAATCTAAGCTAGACCTATACTCCTAAAGCTTTTTTCTACTAACGATTTCTAAGGTTAGTACTATAATCTGCCTTCCTAGAGCCCTTTCCTATCGCTAATCGAAGAAGGAAGATAAGGGTTTTCTATCTTAAAGGTCTTTTTATCGCTAATTTTCGTCTAGCTAAAGAAGTCGCTAAAAATATTAGTTTCTAGTAGAGAATTCTTAAAGTTTAAAGTTTTTTAGCCTATATAAGAATAGAGAAGCTTGAATTATTAGTAATAACGGCTCTAATAGCTCCTTTCTAGCTATTAATTATAGCGCTAGCGGTCTCTTATAATATAGAAAGCGCGATCTAGTAAGTCGACTAAGTATACGAAAAATAAGGCTCTTTTAAGTTAGTAGAGGTAACGACGATAGTATCTAAGTCTTAGTCCTTATTAGCGATAGTAAGGTATATACTATAGTAGTTAGTAGTAGCGTTAGTAGTATACGACGGCTATAGAAGCGTTAAGGTAAAGTAAACTTTTAGTTATCTTTTTAAACGATAACTAAAACCTTACGTAACTAAGCCTTACGTATAGACCCCTAATCCTAATAGTAGTTACGCTACTACGATAAGGTATATAATTAGACTACTTTCACGCTCTAAACGATCTCTTCTTCCTTATTAACTATTAATTAGTTACTATAGAGCCTTACTTCTATTAAGTTCGATTCTTATCTTTCGTTACTACCTAGTAACGCTATATAGCTGTTTATATACGTAAGCAGTAACTAATATAATAGAAAACTCTATAACTAGTTACGCGCTCGACTCTCCTCGCTATTTAAGTTACTTATTACTAGTTACGCGCTTTATATCGCCCTAAGCTACTAATACGACTAATTAAAGACGTTCCTTTTCTCTATTACGTATAAAGAACAAGACTTCCTCTTTCTAGCGTTCTTTAACGCCTAAGCTATTAAGACTAGCGCTTTCGCCTTCTACCTCGCCTATTCGAAGTCCTATATAAGAACTACTTAGATAAGAGTCTCTAAAGAAACGATGAAAGATAGCTTCTTCAAGTTCTATATAAGGTATAGCGCTCGCTTATACTAATCGCGAAGGCTCTCTTATTAGTTTCTAGGCCTTAAGCGGACCTCTTACTAGTATAACAAACCTTAATAACGCTACCGAAGCTATTCTATCGCTAGAAACACTATAAGAATAAGAGGAGAGTATCGACTTAATACTTAAGTAAGTCGAGAAAGCGAACGATAGAATAAAGATTAGTATATTTAACTTCTTTAAACGCCTCTTAGCTAAGATTTTACCGAAGTACCTTAACGCGTAGAGCGTAAAGCGCGATAATATAAAGAAGATACGCTAAGAAGGCCGAGACTTAGTAAAGGAGAGGAACTTAATTTAGTAGTAGCTATATATAGAATTTAGGTACGAGTAGAACTTCCTCTTTCTTAACTAAGTCTTATATAATAAAGAGATACTTAGGAACCTTCGTTAATAGTTAAATAAGTATAAAGGCGTCTTCGAAGAGAGCGAGCCTAAAGACTAGGTTTTCTCGGCGTAGTAAAAGTAAGATCGTTTCTATTAGTAGGTAGCGAACATGTTCTCTCGTAGCTAGCACTTTTAGCTATAGAAGAGTAAGAAGACTCCTAGCTCGTAAGGCTTAGGCTTTATTAATACGAACTTAGACAAGAGACGCTACTAGAATAAGTTTAAGGTAGAGCTCTCGTAAGTCGACGTATTTAGCTATAAGATAAGAGAAGCGCGTCTAGAGGTAGGCTATAGACTTGATTAGTACGGATTTACGGTCAAGCTTACTAAAGGAGAGACCTTCGAAGAACCGACCTACGTATTCCTAGTAGTAGAGAAATAGCCGTTAATATCCTATAGACTATTACCTCCTTCTAGAAACCTAAGACCTAATAAACGTCTCTCTTTCTCTACGCCTAAGAGCCTATCCTTATCTAGTCCTACTCGAAGCTCTAGTTAAGAAGAAGAAGGAGAAGGTAATTTACTTACGACCCTAGAGCCTCGCCTTAGAGATACTATATCGCCTAGTACTATATAGAGGCTAAAAGCTTAGTTAGAGAAGTTAACGCTAAGCTCTACGAAGAAGCTTACGCCCGTCCTTCGTAAGAGCGAGAGGCTTACTAGAATTCGCGCTAAAGAAACTATTATTAACTTAATTAAAACTTCTCCTATACCGAGTACTTTAGGTAATAGCGATCTTATATAAGACTAAGTATTACCTACGACGGAGCTACTACTAGGTCTATAACGCCTATCGCTAATTATACTAGAAGATAATAGTAGAATTAAGCTAGAGAGCGACTTAGAGCCTAATCTACGTTACTAGGCTTATATAAAGGATAGTATTACCTCTAAAGTCTACTACTATATAATCGTTAGCGGAGCTTTTAAAGAAGTCGATAATATCTAGAAGAAGAAGAAAGTAGCTAAGAGCTACGCTTTAATTAATATTCTTCTATACCTTAGCTAGCCTCTTTATAAAGAATATATAACTAAGATAGGTAATACTATAGGTTTAAAGCTACCGAAGACGGCTAACGTAACGTATACCCTCTACTAGCGTATTATTTAGATAGGTAGTATAGCCGATCTCTAAGCCCTTATCGCCTAGAATACTTAAAATCGGACGTAGTTTAAGCTAGAAGTAAATATCTTCTTCTCTAAGCTAGTAGGACGCTCTCGTCGTAGTAAGAAGAGTACTAATACTTAGGAACTAGAGGACGATATTAACGCTCTAATATATAAGGTAGGTAGAAGCTATCTCGGACCCTTTTAGTTTATAGTAACTAAAGTAGACTTAAAGGTTACTTCTAACGTCCGTTAGAGAGCTTAGGCGCTCTTAGACTACGATAGTAATAAGAGTACCTAGACCGATTATAGCTTTCTCTTTTATTCTCCTTCTACTAGAGGCCTATTTTAGATCCTAGACTCTTTACTCGAAGCTATATAGTATAAGTTTATAGTATACTAATAGTATAATACGGCTATTAGTTAGTATAGTTAGTCTCGTAGTATATAGTACTCGCTATCTTAATAGCTTCTTTGTTAATGTCCTTTACTATAGCTATACTAGCTAGTTACTACTCTATATACGACTATTAAGTACGTAGCCTACCTATCCGCTACCTTTTATATCTTCGACGATAAGGCTAGTTCTAACTACCCTAACGGCTTCTAGTATATCGCCTTGAACGAGAATATACTACTTAAGAAGAAGGAGCTTAATTAGGTTCAATTTACGATCTCTCTAGACAATACTAGCGATAGAAAACGACTTTTACTAACCTCGGACACGATTAGTAATAGGCTCTTTAACCCTAAGGAGGCAAAGTAGCTAGTAAGGCGTATTATCGCTAATAAGTAAAGCTATAGTATAGGTTTTATCGAAACTATACCTCTAGTAATTACTAACGAAATAAAAGCTAATCTTAAGCTTAGTTAGAAGAACTCTTATACTAAAGCGGGCTTACTAGTTATTTCGTACCTCTACCTCCTTTAGCGGTATACTCGTACTAATAAAGAGTATCGTATAATTCTAATAGTATTTCTAGCCTACTCTAATAGTCGAACGTTAGATAAGCTACCTAATAGTAACTACGTTAACGTTCTTATAATCTATAGCGTATATCTCTACTACGAGTAGATATCCTTTATAGCTTCTAGTACTATATACCCTACGCGAGTAATAAAACCCTTCGCTACTAAGGTACTTCTAACCGGCCTAGGCTTGATTTCCGATACCTTAGTAGGCCGAGTTCTATAGGCGGATTAGGTAGTAAGTATAGAGATAAAGAAGCTCTTTAGTATAAGTAAGAAGGAGTTCAAGGTCTATATAGCTAAATAGTAGGCTACGGCTAAAGCTTAATTCGATACTACCTACGCTATAGCTATAGATATTAAGGAGTATATATTTAGCGAAGCTAGCTTTATAAGCGTAGATAGTAACTTAGAAGTATTAGTATTAAAGAAGAGAGAGGCTATCCCTAAGGAGATCTCTAAGGATATAGTAGAAGAGTAGCGTCTAGCGAATAATAATCGGATCTAAGAAGGTGTTTTTAGTAGTTATTATTAGAAAAGGTAACTATTTAATAGGCCTCTAATTAAAAGTTTAATAGACTTTAATAGGAAAACTAGCTAGTTTTAAGTAATTCTAAGAAGGCTCTATAGGTAGTTAGGTATCTAGTTAGATACTAAGGAAGGAAGGATTAGTAAGGCAAAGGCCTACCTATATACTATACTTAGCAGTTTTAGTATAAAAGTAAGGTAGTAGCTCGTTTCTAAGATAAAAATGTTTACTCTACTTAATTAATTTAATGTCCTACGGTCCTAGTATAGGCTCTTAGTCTTAGGACTACTATTTTAAGCTCGTTACTACTAGTTAATTAACGTATTATAAGATTATTACTCTCTAAATAGGTCTTATTCTATAGCGACCGCTCTTATACCTGCCTAGGAGGTTAGTATTAAGGTAGTTATTATCTATTACTAGCTTTAAGTAGAAATACTTATTTCTTTCTTAAGAAATTATTAATAATCTTAAGCTACTATATAAAACCTTTTACTAATAATAGTAATAGTCTATAGATGTCTACTAATATAAGAGCTAATCTTTTAGGTCTTCTCTTAATAGACTTACCTAGGTATTTCTTTATCTTACCTATTATATAGATCCTATATTTATACTCTTCCTAGTTAGGAATTAAAATTCTCTTCTTAAGGTTAGTAACTTTATAAAGATTTAAGAGTAACCCTCTTCTAAAGTATATAAATCTTCTATACTATAGCTCCTACTATTTTAGATCCTTCTCTAATAGAGTAGTATAGGTATTATTAACCTCTATAGGATTATATAGTAAGTAATATAACTTTTCCTATAAGAGAGGTAATATCTTACTAATAAATAGAATACCTCTAACTAGCTTAGTCTTTATAACTATTTAGCTATCTAGGAAGGTAAGAGTAAAATTAGGCTTTTAGACTCTAAATTACTTACTAAACTAATCCTATAATATAAGATTTACTCTAAGATTAGGAATAAATAGTATCTTATTAAGTAGAACTTCTCTTTCTAAGATTCTTTTTATCTATACTAGCCTAGAGTAGGTTATATAGAGGTATCCTCCTTCTACCTTAATCTATACTTTCTTCCTTAGTAGCTTTACTAATCTAAAGAAGGATAGTTAGTTAGTTATATAGGATAAGGTATAGGAATCTAAGAGCTATTCTTAGAGTAATAACTTGCCTTTAGCCTTAATTATAGAATAGGCTAACTTATCTTAGTTATTATCTTCTAATAGGGAATTATTATTACTTCTAGAACTAGAGTAAGTTCTAGAATTAGAACTAGAACTAGACTCCTAGGCTAAAAATCCTTTCTTTAGAAGCTTTCTAGACTTTTCTATTCTTTAAAGCTACTTACCTATTTTCTAGATAACCTTCTTTAGCTTATTATATAATAATAACTTATAGATAGCTTTCTTAATATATCTAGTATTCCTTAGTAAAAAGGATCTTCTAACTCTTCTTTTAAAGAATAATCTCTAAGGGTCCTTCTAGTTCTTAGTACTATTTCTCTACTAGGATAGTTTCTTAGTAGTAGAAAGGTTAGGATAATCCTTTAACTAGTACTTCCCTTTCTTATAGAGCTAGTATATTAGTAGAGACTTTCTTTAGTAGAGCTGCCTAGAATAGAATATAGCTAAACCTATATCTATCTTATCTAGATTATCTCTTACCTCTTAGGACTTAAGTAGAAGGAGAATAGTATCTATATTTAAGGATAGTTAGGTTATAATAGTATCCTTAGCTACTTAGTATAATATAGGTAGGGACTATAGGAGATATTTTAGCCTTTTCTCTTAGCTCTAGTAGTAAGCTTCCTAAGGATTAATCTTAGTAATCCTCTTACCTAGGCCTTTAAGGTATCTCTATACTTCTCTAATTATTTTATTAGGTAATATCCTAAATATAATAAACTACTTAATTAGACCTATAGTATAGGACTTTAGGACTTTATTATACTTATTCTAGAGAATTACCTATATCTTAGCTACTAGTATAGTAATATACTATATCTCTAGCTCTATCTTATTATCTTTACTAATACTATATCTAATACTAAACCTATATACTATATTATCTTTTAAGAAGTATTAATTCTAAGTAATATATATCTAGAGGCTAGTATCCTACTAAACTATATATAGGTTCTCTCTAATAATTAGTTAGCTAATTACTTAGAACTAGTCCTTTCCTTCTAGCTTATCTATCTATAGCTTAAACTATCTCTTCTAGTTAGTTCTGTCTAGGATTAGAATCCTTTAGCTCTTCTTGTCCTCTTAGTCTATTATAGAAATAGATAAATAGAATAAATAATTAGTAGAATACTTTAGACTAGCTAAGAATTCTAGAGAAGAGTAATTTCTTATAGTAAGGAGACTAGCTCTAAGGGATAGAGATTCTTCGTATTTAGGAAATTACTAAGACTTAGATCTTTCTCTCTTAGTAGAGTTTCTATTACTAGGTAGTAGGAAGGCTAAGTAGCCTCTTCTAACTCTAGTAATACTAGGTGCAATAGTAGAGAACTAGGCAGGTATTAATAAAGCAGAAATATACTACTATCTTATAGAGATCTTTACTAACTTATATACTACTAGGTATAAACTAGCTTCGTTAGTAATATAGTTAGAGAAACTTCTAGGCCCTAAATGTTTTCTATAAACTATAAGGGATATAAGTAACCTATACTAATATAGGTTACTTCTATTTAGTATATAAACCTAGGCTTATAACCTATTAAAAGTAGAGAGCGTATTATATACTATATAATATTAAGGAGAGTATAGCGTAGTAAAGAAGAATAAGGGATTAATCTTAAACTAACTTATATATATAGTATAGTAGTAATATACTAGGAACTAAATATAAAGTTAATTAAGTTAGTTATCTAAGAAGAGAAGAAAGAGAAGCAAGATATACCTCTTACTAAGCCTTAGGTAGATGCCTTAGGTATCTAGAACTATACTTAAATGTCTATATCTAGACTAACTATCTAGGATACATTCTTAATAATTAGGCTAATTTAGCTAAAAGGTAATAACTAAGCTACTCTTACTCTAGTTAAGGACTTATATATTTATAATAAGTCTAAATATATTAATATCTTATATAATACTATAAGAAAGCTCTAGTAGAATAGACTTATCTCTATAGAATATATAAATATAAAAGAGATAGTAGTAGATAGTCTTACTAAGCTAAAGAATAGACTATAGTTTTAAGAGTTTATAAGGTAGCTCTACCTTATATAAGAGATATATAAAAGATAACTCTAAGCCTTAGAGTTAAACTAAGAGGAGTCTAAAAGAAAGATTTTAGTTACTTAACTCTTTCTTAGTTAGACTTTATAAAGTCCTAAATACTCTTACTAATATTAGACCTATTACTAACTATAATATTACTATATAGTACCTAGCTAAACTAGATACTTCTTAAGGCTAAGTACTAGTTAATATTAAAGACCTTCTCTATAGTAGCTATTATCTCCTCTACTAGTATATAGTTACTCTACTCTCTAGCTTAATATAAGATCCTTATAGCTAAGAATAGTATACTCTAAAGGCTATTAGGGAACTAAGAAGCTATATAGAATATAACTAAGTAGGAGACTAGGCTATAAGGAATCTAGAGAGCTATTAGAATTAGCTATAAGAAAGGATAAAAGTAACTTACTAGATAGTCTATATCCTAAATAATCTACTCCTATATAAGAGAGAAAGAAGATCTTATAGAAGGTATTTCTTTTACCTTTTTATAAAAGATAGTAGTATAGAAAGTTTATTAGATTAATAGTTAGTACTATCTAGTTCTTAGTCTAAAAAGTAAGTACTTAATAACTAATTAAGATTAGAGCTAGTACTTAAGTATTATAGATAATCTATAGAAAGATCTAACTATATAGTATAAGTAGGAGTATTAAGAATATATCCTAGATAGTTAGTCTAGATATAGATATTTAAGTATAGTTCTAGATACCTAAGGTATCTACCTAAGGCTTAGTAAGAGGTATATCTTGCTTCTCTTTCTTCTCTTCTTAGATAACTAACTTAATTAACTTTATATTTAGTTTCTAGTATATTACTACTATACTATATATATAAGTTAGTTTAAGATTAATCCTCTATTCTTCTTTACTACGCTATACCCTCCTTAATATTATATAGTATATAATACGCTCTCTACTTTTAATATTAGCTTATATTTATCTCGTAGATCTATTTTAGAGATATACTCTATAGGCGAGAGCCTTTAAAGAAAGTAAAGATAAGAATCTCTATTAATTCTATTATTATTATATTATAGAGTAAGGCTATTATATTATAACTAAGATAAGTACGTAATTAGATAAGTAGATACCTATTATAAGATCGTTATTATTATTAGGTATAGGTAATATAACTAAATCTTCTACTTAAGTTTATTTCTTTCTTTAAGTACTATTCTATTATTATTATATTATAGAGTAAGGCTATTATATTATAACTAAGATAAGTACGTAATTAGATAAGTAGATACCTATTATAAGATTGTTATTATTATTAGATATAGGTAATATAACTAAATCTTCTACTTAAGTTTATTTCTTTCTTTAAGTACTACTACTACTACTATTACTAAGTACCTATAATAGCTCTTTAGTTAATTATATATTATATATAATAGTAGAGTCGCGTCTCTTATATATAATAGCTTATAATAGTAGCTTACTACTAATGTTTCTAGATTATCTTAAAGTAGTATACGTATTATAAAAGGAGTAGTATAGGCGCTAAGATAGGAGTAGGTTATATACTAGCAGATTTCTAAGAAACGCTCTTAACTAATTATTTTTAGACCTAAGATAGAGGCAGGTTACGTACTAGCAGATTTTTAAGAAACGCTCTTAACTAATTATTTTTAGACTCTATTTTAGGAGAGATTTCTAAGAAACGCTCTTAACTAATTATTTTTAGACCTTGTTTTTGAGAGTAGGTCACGTGCTAGCAGATTTCTAAGAAACGCTAATAACTAATTATTTTATCGGACTCTATTTTTTTTCGTATAGTAGTATAGACCTCGTAAACTCGGTTAATAAAGTCCCTATCGCGTAAACGTAAAGATCTAACTATAGCGCTCGGTTAATCCTACCTACTTAAAAAGGATTAGTAAGCTAGCTAATATTAGATGTTTTTCGTAGAAGTTCTTTCGACTCTACCTACCTATTAGGCGTAGTAAGCGACGGTATAGGAAAGGTTACGGACTATATAGTCGCTTACTACGCCTAATAGGTAGGTAGAGTCGAAAGAACTTCTACGAAAAACGTCGAGTCTAGGGCCTTAGGCACAGTTCACGTGATAACGTATCTTCGTTACACACTCGGACCCTGTTTTTGGGAGTGGGTCACGTGCTGGCAGATTTCCAAGAAACGCTCTCAACCAATCATTTTTGGACCCTGTTTTTTTTCGAAGAGTAAGATAGACCTCGTAAACTCGGTCAATAATAGCACTTCGCAGTGCGATCGGTTGATCTTTGCTTGAGAAATGTATGTTTGTTAAGCTTATCTGCCACAGCATTAAAGTCTTCATGTCGTCACTAAATCCCGCATCACTTCCTGTAGTCAAGCGGCGAGACAGGTCTGTCTTGAATCGACTCTGATTTGCTGTCCTCGAAGAACGTGAACTCAGATATACGCGCGTGGTGGCCCAACGGTTGTTTTGCATCTCTTGAGACAGACTCCGCGTGCACGTCACGTAAGGGGATGAAATCTTGCTCATCGCTCTCACGACGTCGCGCGAGTACCTGTGGTCGGGGCATTTTCAGCCCGCTCTCGGTGTCGCTCTTTGCGGATCGTCCGGTCAAGGGACCGAGGTTTGTAGAACGTTCGACGCTTGAGCCCACCAGCCTGGGAAGGAATCTCCGGATCAGGTTCCTGATAGAGGGCATACAGGCACAAATTACTGCTGCGTGTATTTCGATGGTGCTCCAGTATTCAACCGCCCGATAGTCCCATGTCAGGTTCTGCGAGTCGCCAAACTCGACTAGGACCTGTAAACGGAGAATCGACACTACCGTGACGAAGAAGCCAACAGAGAACATGAGAAGAACCAAAAATTTCTTGCGTTTGTTGAGCGTCATCTTCCAGAGCATGGGCAGTGGTAGACCAAGAGTAAGGACATCCAGGATTACGTTAAAAGCCGCAGATGTCCAGCCCTGTGCATTGATGTTGTTGCAGATACCTGTGTCTACAGTAAGCAATTGTGGCTCTCTCGATAATCTGTCAGCAACTCACAATATGGTTCCTCCTGAGTCCAATGCGTCCAGGCGCATGGAATCGGTCTGCATTGCCAGATCGAGCCCAAATCAAGTCGAGGATTCCCTCCAGGACCTGGAAGAATTGGAGTGGTTCGAGGATTCAGCAAATTTCTCGAGAAATCAAGCAAACTGCAGAGGGAAAGGCATCAGTGAGCAAAAGATTTTCAACTTTGGACAATACACTACTACTTAATGGGTATCCGCACCATAATCATGAACATCCACACATTGACCTACTCTTGATCATTACCGATATGCATCGGCACTCTCTTGATCCTCGCTAGACTGCCGGACGTCAGACGAGATGTGTTAGCATTGCTCGTCCCCCGGCCCCCTCAGTCACCATCAGACGGAGTCTTCGACCGTATCGTGCTTTCTCTTTCTGAAGATGGACCTTCCAGATTTCCTGCCACCTGACAGATCAGAGAGGGCAGGAACAACTTGTTGCAAGTCGCCGAGTGGAATTGGAATGGGAAAGTCAACACTTGGGAAGATTAGACCCGCAAACAGGTACCAGCCGACGATGCAAGTGCTGAACAAGATTCCGCCCGCAGCCTGTAGTCTTGTCAGCAGGATCATGCGCTTCAAGCTGGAGAGTAGACTTACGACTTGGCAATCGTGCGCTTTGTCCATCTCGCCATCAGCTGCGTAGTAGAATACGGCAGTGAGGCATGCCACTGCAGGGAAGATTGTTGCGAAGATGATCACAAATACGACATTCGTACGTAAGCTGCAGAGGAAGAAGAAGAACATTAGAATCGTGAATGCCGCCCAGTAGTGACCTGCACTACTATTAGTCGTGGCGTACTCCAGCGCCATCGATATACTCACCATAGCTAGCGTTGAAGCCGGCATTGGACAATCCGTCCAAGGAGGCTCCGTATGGATCTTCTGAGAAGGATGCGTAAGTTGCGAACCATGGGATCAGTGTGGCTCCATAGCTAGCGTAGAAGGAGCCTAGGCAGAGTCAGCAAGGCCTGGTGTCTATCCAAGACCGTTTGAGGATTACCAAACGCAGTGAAGACCAAGAATGGGAACGTGTTGCCGAGGAGGAACTCGAAAAGACCAGCGATCCACATGAGCACGCCTCCATAGAAGATCACATTTGCACTGTGACTCAGGCGTTAGCTGCGTATTCTCAACAGTTCCAGTAGCAGTTAAGCTCTCACTTGTTGGCGGTGCGCGAACCCTCGGCACCACGCCATTCCATCAACTGCATAGTAATTGGCATGAGCGACATTTCAAAGCCAATGATTGCCAGCGGCGTCGGATTGCCCAGAATCTTCTGGAGGGGATGCTTGAGACCTGGCCCTGAGATCTTTGGTTGAAGATACAGCTTCTCGAACAGCTCAGACGAGATCGTCACGCTCCCAGTACCTGAGGTCTTTATTCTGGCCAAAGTGTCTTCTGCATCATCGCCTACGTACGCCTTGCCGTTGACATCGTCGCTGAAATCTCGCGCGATGCTGTCTCCTTGTGAGTGCTCCATTATGAGTGACAGACGCGTCTGCTGGTGCTGATCAATGGCTAGGACAGGACGACGAAGACTCTCAAGTAGAATGAAAATCTCCAGATAGACGGGTGTTCTGCCATTGAAGAGCTGCGGAGATGGTTGCTACGGGCAAGGTAGTTTGCCAGGCTATGTGAGGAGGAACATGGTAGCTCTCATTGCTGTTCCCCTTGATCCGGCGAGCTCTGGCAAGGGCAAGAAAGACTGTTCTCACCGTGTCCATCAAGACTGTGTGAAGATGGTGCCATTTCATTGGCAACTTTCAGGATTGACCTGGTTGCCAAGGGAGGAGGAATACAGTCAGAAGATGCTCAGAAGGGAAGAGTGCGGAGAATGCCTGCAGAGCTGCACAAATGGTCGTCGTTCATCGCGGCCTGTGCCGTGAAGTCAGTCACTGACGGATGATGAAGAATGCTCCGATCCGAGCCCTTGGCAGCACAGCCGAGGAATGTCGGACTGCCAAAGCAGTTGCTATCGCAGCATAAATACGGCAACAACGATTCAGTCGAAGGAGAAATGGAAGGCGGAACTGGAACTAAGTTACCCGAAAGGGAGTGGTCAATGCTTCTCCAGATACTCGTGATGTACAACAATCACTCTGCGCATATGGAGTACGTTGCACAAGTGTCACATGCTCCATCTCTCGCAATCACGATCCACCCCAGCGCTGAGCACTTTCTTCTTACACCCTTTGTTCTCCTACTCAAGTGCACTGCCACAGTGTCACGAAAGAAGTCACGGACTACCAGGGATTACTCTGACCACTACACTTCGTAAGCTCGAGTTCGCTTCGTGGACACGATGAATGCTGTATGCTTTGATGTACCGCGTGGAACTTTTCGAGGAAGATCCGCCAGGTATCTCGCCTGCACACATCTGAGGATGCATTTCGGTTCCTGCATTGTTCCATGAGCCTGCTTGTGTGCGATGTGCGATTTGATCAAGACATCAGGCCTAGAGACCATCGTATTCGCTTCCTCTCCCGCGCCCGATGGAGCGCACAAGCTGGGTTGTTACGCGCAACATAGCAGCAGGCGTCAAGCTGTCGCGCTGATTAACCTTACTTGGAAGAGCTTTCGGTCAGATCGTGGCAGTCTGCTCAAGCTTAGAAATGACAGCTGTCTGCGCTGGTAGACTGCACGCCTGAAGTGTTGCACATCGTACTCCAATCTTCACCTTGTCCAGGGCGTGGGTTTTGGAAGAGCCACCATGTCCGCCTTGCAAGCTGACCTTCATTTCACTCATGGAGGCGAGACTTGTCTTGGACATCCTAAGTCCGATTCAGCAAACCAGTCCAACATGAAGCGTAGGATATCGCCTCATTCACAGTCTCTCAGCCATCAATAGCCCGAACATCTCGGCGGGCACGTTGGAACCACCTGGTCTACGATCGCGCTTCCACGTTGAGCTTCCACGATGCGTGGTTGGTGTGAGGCGAGGTTCAAATGACATCGCATCTCATGTGCCGAGATATTGCTCGAAATGGAATCATTGGACAACTCGTGTGTCCTCCGCCGAATGCTACCTCCAGAGTTGCAAAAGAGGAAATTGACAGGCGAAGATCGCCCGGGATGTGAATGGTCTTATATCTGTGGTGCTCGCAGCTCACTAGTTAACTTCGAATCCCAGCAACGATCCACGCGCGCATTCGACAACCCCCAAACGATCGCGCACTATCGCGACCAACATGCCTCGGCATCCACCATGACAGTCACCTCGCGAGTAGCACTCTTCGCACTTTAGTCTATACAAACACTACCACTTCGAAGTTCATTCCATGGACGTTTCGCATCGCCACGAGTGATTCGGTGAGAGTGGCCCGTCGCACCTTTTACCGCTATCATGTCGCGCCTGGCAAGTCCTCCCCTGGTAGAAAGTCTCGACCTCCTAGCAGAAGAGAAATACAGACTTACGCACGAGACTCGAGGACCTCTCGTACTTTCGATCATGTTCACATTTTACGGGCTCTCGGTCGTCTTTGTATCCGCCAGGACATACGCCAGGGTCAAACTGTCAAGATACGCTGGTTTGGATGACTGGCTGATAGTCGCGAGCGAGGTGAGCGGAACGTACTCATCATGCAACTTGAGCTGATTCGTACTCTCAGCTTATATGTACTGCTGTCGTGGTTTTCATCTACTTGCGTATGCAGTCCCGCATGACTACGCACACGAAGGCTGCTGACTGGATCACAAAGAAGTGCGCTACGGGGACGGTCGGCATTTTGTGGCACTTTCCGCACAGGACTCAAACAACATAGCGAAAGTATGCTCTGTTTCCCGTTCATCGCTGGATATGACTAATCTCAGAAGATGAATTTCTTCGCCGTCACTCTATGGACCTTTTCGATCACTGGCACCAAAGTCTCGATCCTGGTCCAATACCTTCGATTTCTGCCATCTCGCAAGACGGCACGGTTGATATGGTTCTTCATGGCTATTGTCGTATTGGGCGGGCTCAGCACGCTGGTCGTGGTGATGACAGCCTGCATCCCGCTCAGGGCACTGTGGGATACCAGTTTACAGGACACTGCGAAGTGTCTCGATCAGCGGTTGTTAGTAGCTCAAAGTGGCACTCTGACTAGGGAGGTCTAGTCTTGCTGATTGAGGTCGCAGATTTTGGCAGATCCAGTCTGCTTATGAAGCAGTTACTTGCTGGGGAATGCTCGGTCTTCTAGTACCGCCGCTGTGGAGACTACAACTGCCTTTCGAGCAACGAGTGGGCATCATCGTTCTTCTCGGTCTGAGTTCATCGTACGCGAGAGACGAAAACTTGCCGAAACATCCGAGGAGATGAATTAACAGATTTCTCAGGTCGTGTATCGCAAGTGTGCTACGTATGAAGAGCGCTTTCGATGCCATTCCCAAGGCGGCGAACGTGGTGCACGACTTCACCTGGACGGGGATTATGGTTCTTCACTCTTCACACCCACCAAGCCTTGCCACTGACTCCGGTTTCCAGGCCACTCTCTACGCCATTGTAGAGCTCCTCACAGGCATCATATGTTGCTCACTACCTGCATTGATGCCGCTACGATTTGTCATCTGCCCAAAACTGTTCCCATCAAGACGACGATCGACCAGACCAGTTCAAGAGATTGCGCCGCAGTGCGCGAGTCACACCCCGCCTGCGCCTATCGCACATCTGGTGTTGCCGACACCCTCGATGACACAGCTTACGGCTGCTTCTCCACGCAACATGTATGTTTGGGCCTTACACGATGGCAGCGAAGGCAGTGGACGGACGGGCAGCGTTGACACAGGAGACTGCAGGGACGTTGCACTCTCGGCAGTTGTGCGCGACTCCTCTGGCGACTGTACATGAGCGATGACTTACAGAGGAAGTTCCATAAAGGTATCGCCAAGCTAGAAAACCACAGTATCCAGAGCACGTCAAGAACAGGAAACATACTATGACGCACAATAGGATCAGAACTGGACACTTTTATCCTGCAAGCAGAGCGCCGCTCACATATGGACATGGTCAATCACTACTCAAGCCTGACCGGATGCGCCTCCAAGTACTCCTTGAAAGTCGACAATTTTCCCTTTACATTCGCAACACTCCGCTCCACCGACTCCTCCTGTGCCGGCCCGAAGTACCCAAACTTCTCAAGATAACCAAAATACTCCACAACCAACGCCTCCCACCCCGCCATCTCCTCAATCGCCCCACGAAGCCGGACCTGCCTATAGGCAATCTCCTTCCCCGTCACCCTCGACAAACACCCCACAATCTCCTCATGACTATACTCCCTCGCCACCGCCCTGACCACCTTCCCAGAAAACCTCTCCGGCTCCACCAAAATCGCCGCAACAAACTTCCCCGTGTCACCCACCGCATTGATCAATGGCAACTTGGTCTCTTTGGAAACATGTCTCTCCATCACCCACTTCCCTCCATCCTCCTCCCACTTTCGAACACCCGCCATACCAAGATCCAAGAAATTCTGCATAAACGAGCCCGGACAATTAAAACGCGCTTTGTACTGGAAGAGCGCGAATGTACTCTTCTGCTCTGGCTTTTGCGTCCAAGGAGCTGACGCGAGTGAACTCTTTACCTGAAATCTTGCTCACCGAGGGAAGAGTGCTGAAGATGATGTACTGCACTCCCTGCGCGACTGCGATATCAGCGGTGACCTTGATAGTGTGGAATTCTTGTTCCGCAGCGTTGGGGCCAGAGGCGGGAGTGCTCATGAGGGAGATTGTGTGGACGTTTGTGAGCGCTGAGGAGATTGCCCTTGGAGATGAGAAGTCTGCTGCGACGACTACGATGCCTTGGGAGGAGAGGGCCTGGGGCTTTGGCAGACGTGACATTGCGTGTGACTGCTCGGATCTTGTATTGTCTGGAAAGAGAAGTATCGTTGAGGATGGCCGTGATGACTGAACTGCCTTGGTTTCCAGTCGCGCCAACGACGGCGAGGAGTTTGGACATGGCGTATAGTAGACAGGAAGTAGTGGTGGTGATAGGGCGTGTCGACTCTGTATGGCAGGCTCTGTGGTAGCGGGTAGGCGAGCGTTATAACATTGCATCGCATCGCATCCAGCTGCAGCCTCGCGCTGACAAAGCTCGCATCCGCCCAGGATTGAAGGATTGTAATATTCTGAGCTAGATACATACTTCCTGTTGTGGTATAGCGCGGCCACCTATAGACAACGATGCTGGCGACAGTTGGCGGCATCCGCATCAAATGCACGACGACATTCGAATTCGTCTGGAGGCAGAAGCCAAGCCATCTACTTCCATATCGTCATCGGTGGCTTCCGAGTCATACGTTATTGTTATGTCGATGAACTCCCGTACTAGGCCTGTAGCGACATCTTGATCGCTGGGAGCCACGGGCTTTGACAGGACTCATGATCCATTCTGCACGAGCCACAGATTGATCGCGGGAAGAGGTTTAGAGAGGCTTAAGGTATTGAGGAGCTTTTGTAGATAAGATACATCCTGGAATCGGGGTACAACAGCACACTACAGACCATTCGGAAACCATTCGAACTTGGAATCTCGTCTTGATTGTGGCCAAGTATTGGTCCTAGGGTCCAATGAAAGACACAGTGCCCAAGAGTTTCGAGGTATATCTCCCCCGGACGCAGGGCTCCGGTACATGGCTCTCGTCCATGAGACCCGCAAACCGGCCCAAATGACGTCCCTGCCAGGTGCCGTAATCAAAGGCACATCTCTTCATCCTCGTTGTCTTGACCCACAGACGACGAGTCCTTGAGAGTCCTCATCCTCGGCCGAATCTTCTTCCCATCCGCCCTACCCACCTTGCGAGCCTCTTGGTCGAACTCTTTCCACTTGCGTTTCCGCCCAGAGCGAAGCTTGATGCCCATATTCTTGAGCACATCATCGGCGATCTGGGACTCCTTCTCGCGCCACAAGATCAGTTGCGATGGGCCTGCGAATGTCGGGGCGGAGTCCTCTTCGTCGGTTTGAGCATTCGGCTCAACAGAGTCATTTCTATTCGCGGCATTGTCAGGCTTGGTAGGCATCTCGTCATCATTCTGGCGCCCATCGTGAGCATTGTGATAGGCAGGATTCTGCTTGGATGTGGTGGTAGGGCAAAGATCGTTCCAGAAGTCGCTGTTGTCTGCAGGAAGCTCGACACCCTCGTCATCATCGTCCACGTCTGCGTCCACGTAGGCTTCGTCGTCTGATATGATGACACCATTGTCGCCATCGTCCGTAAGACTGTCGTCGTCTTCGATGCTGTAGAAGGAGTCAAGGCTGCACTCGTCATCGTCTAGATCCAGTCGAGGTGATGTACCACCTGCTGTAGGCATTGACGATGCAGATGGTAGGGGAGAAGGTGCTTCTCCAGCCGTGCCGCCCTCCTCCTCCTCATCCTCGACTGTAGCCTTTTGTGGTAGTATCTGCTCCGATCCAGTCAGGTCCACGACAGGTCCTGCCAAGCGATTCAGCTCGGCTTCACGCTGAGCTGCTTCTGCTCGCAGTCTAAACGCTAAAGCTCGAGCTTCTGCCTCCTTGGCGCGCTCCATCTCATCTCGCTTCTCTTGCTCAGCTGCACGCGTGAGCTCGTCGCAGATGCCAAGGCAATAACTGCTTCGGCCGACGACACCTTTGTGTTTGCGGGCCCACTCTACCATCAGATTGTGCACCATCTCAAATGCCATTGCTGCTGCCACGGTGTTTGATGCTACACCATGGAAAGTGATGTGGAGACCTTTCTTGACGGGATGACGAGAGGTCCATATCTTGGTAGTGAACGACTTGGTGCCGAAGAAAGTATCCATAGCTATCATGAGAGGTCCAACGTAAACCTGCTGCTGCACACTCTTGGTCTTGTTCCCATCATTACGCTCGATGGAAACTTTGCTGTGGCCGCCAAGCTGCGCCCGCTGCTCAGGAGTGGCATGAGCTAGAACTTCTGCTTGAGTGACATTGTATTGCTTCATCAGGCGAGAGGCGACATGGAGGGCACGTGTTGCCTCACGCTCCGGAGTATCAGGATGGTTGCCGAGAGCGAGACACTTCTTCATGCGATCCAGAACATTCTCGTCGATGTCTGCTGTCGAAGCTTCCACGATCATGTTATTATCCGCAGACTCGATGACAGTTGCCTTGTACAATGGTGGTGTTCCCAGCTTGGGACCTTTGCGAGCACGATTCTTGCGTTTGGTAAGAGCCGGCGGCTCGTCGTTCTCCCCCATAGTCACATCTTGATCGTCGTCAGAGTCGACCTCCTCCTCACAATCATCGTCTGGATCTTCTAGCGTATCGTCTGCACCCGGAGCTGTACCAGTGAATGTGGCTCTGAAACCTGCAGAAATCAGAGCAAGATTCTCCGGAAAAGGCTCAATGATTCCTTCGGCCGTTCTGGCTTTCCATTGCGCAAGAGACTCCTCTTGTTCCGCTCGAGCAATTTTCAGTTTTGCCTCTTCCTCCTTCGCTTTCGTCTTGCGGTCGGTGGCTTCCAGTCCGGCTTGCTTGACCGCAATGTAGTGCGATACCGACTTCTCCCGTGCTGCAGTAGAGGCCTGCTCGACGGCTCGAGTCACGCGCTCTCGCAATGAGTCTTGACTCTCGGCGGATAGAAATCCGAGATCGCTCAAGGTAGCCTGTACGGCAGCATCGATAAGAGCCTGCTGCGCCACAGGCTGTGTGGTTGTAGCCATGTTGAAGACTATATTCTGTGTATGGTTGGTTCAGCGGCTTGGTGTGCTGCGGTGCCGGGAGAAGCAGAGTGCGGGCAAGAGGCCCTTATCAACGTAGTCAAAGTGAGACTAGCCAATATGCGCGTCTCAGTGTTGCTCAACCATTCGTGTCGAAGTGAAATATGGTCTAGACTTTGATCTCACTTTGGAGTGAGCGTGGCAAAGTCAGCGCTCAAGTGCGAGTGAATTCGACGCAGATTCGCACAGGCGTGCGCCACTCGTTCCAAGTATGAGCCAGTTTTTCCCATCTAGAATGGAAATGGCGCTATGTCGAGACGTGGTGTTGCGATCAGAGGATGACAGCGCATAGAGTATATTCCTGAAAGGCTGCATGCAATGTTGTCGACAGGTCACTCCGGCAACGCAGCGCAAATGGCTAAACTGTGAAGTGAAAGTCGTGCGCGTGCAAACCACCAAGCTATCGTGCAAACAAACGCTACACTGAGAACTGAGTGCAGTCGAGACCAGCCAAGTGAGATTGTCTAGGAAGTGGCCACGACCGCCCCAGTGATAACGCAAGACTTGAATCCCATGCGGCACAGGTGGGGCAGCACGATAATGTGTGAAGGCGGCACAGTGCTTACGCGAGGTCTGACTGACGAGCCTGTGCGCGAGACTGAAGCGAGCGCTACCACACCTCGAACGCAAACATGACTCAGAGTCTTGCCGGGCATGTCGAATGTGCCGCCGCGGCCTGAAGAGCTCAAACGCATCTGTCGTTCACTCATATCTAGGAGTATCAACCAAAATCACTCTCCTTCCAACGTCGAACAATGGTCATATTACTACAATCTCAGATCAGTGTCATCGCCGACTCCCCTCCCCACCCGCATCCATCGGCGTAGGATCCACCGCCCTCAACGGCGACTCCCTCACAACCTCATTCTCTCTCACCTCCAGATTCTTCGCTCTCCCCAACTCATCCACCCCATCCTCCTCATCGTCCATCATCCTTCTCCTCTCCTCATCCGCCTCATCATCATCCTCGCCAGCCCCAACACGACTATACTTCTGCTCATTCTCATCACCGCCTTTCTTATCCATGATGAAATTGTCAATGATCCAGTACTGCACAGCATTCATGGCAAGAGGAAACAAGAACATTGCGAAGACGATTTGCAGCGCCTCGTTACCTTCTGTCCAGCGCAGAGCCCAGTCGCCGATCCAGGGGAGGAAGGGCATGGCGAGGAAGAGGAAGAAGACGAAGAGTTTCATGAAGGAGAGGCCGATGCAGTAGATGAGCAGTTGTTTGAGGTACCAGGAGAGACGGGGTGGGGTGTCGTAGTTGCCCGACTTAATGGATTCGGGAGGGTTGGCGAGGGGTGTGTGGAGGAATAGGGCGTGTAGGATCTTGAGGAGGACGTAGAGGACGGGGACGCCGAGGGTGGTCTGGCAAAGTATTAGTATCAAGTACCATTGCGAGAGAGTAGGAGTAAACTCACATCAATCCCCAGATTGAGCAGATAGAACGAGCACGGATTCGGCGTCTTGCCATGGCTCTCCGCAGCTCCTGTTGCCGCCACATGCGCAGCCGCATTTGCCACATCGACGCTGCCCAGCATACTCATGGCCAAATTGATGACATGCGTGAGCATCGAGCCCAACAACTGCTTGCTGACATCAAAGAGGAAGATTTTCCACGGTCGCTTGTGCACTTCTCGCCACCGCTTGTACACCAGCGTCAGAACCGCCAAGAGACCCAGCGCACCTTGCACAAGCAGCGCGAAAGGTCCTAGCAGATCGCACTGCGCCTCCTTTGGCTCTCCATCCTTCGGCGCATTCCCATTCCCAGGCACAATCCCCGCTACCGTCTCATTCCCCGCCAACAATCCCTCCTTATCACTCACACCCACTCCCATCTTCTCCCCCTTGACCACCTCAACCTCCTCATCAGGCACATACTCCCCCGTCGGCAAAACCCCCTCTTCCTTCCCACCCTCCCTCACAATCTCCAACAACTCCGTCTCAAACACCAACGTCGCGCCGCCAGGAATCTTTCCCCCTCCCGCACCCCTGTTCCCATATCCCAATTCCGCAGGAATGATCAGCCTCTTCTTCTGCCCCTCACACCACCCCAGCAGTCCTTGATCCCAGCCTTGAATCACCTCGCCGACGCCGACGGTGAAAGTAAAAGGTTTGTTGTGGGTGTAGGAGGAGTCGAATTGGCTGCCGTCGGATTGAAGCGTGCCGGTGTAGTGCACGGAGATGGTGTCGTGGGCGCGGGTGGGGCGCGGGCAGGCGTCTGGGCCGGAGAGGAGTTGGATGATGAGGCCGGAGGGGTAGCGGATCGCGGCGAGGGAGGGGGTGGAGAGGGCCAGGAGGAGAGGGAGGCGCGAGCGCATGGTTGCTGTTGTTGTTATTGAGGAGTCTGGAGTTGGAGGCGCATTTCTGGTAGAGATGTGGTATGTGAGTAGTTGTAGTACGAGAAAGGGTCATGATGACACGCTAACTAGCGGCCGCGCTAGGCTAGGAAGACTTAATCAGCACCATCAGCCCTACAATCTGCCGAGCCGCATCTTTCCCCTTTGTTACTCCATAGTCTGTACAGTAGACGTTAGTTGACGCCTTCGGTGTATATGTGGACTACATCTACAACGCTCATATATGTACTCATGCACATCCAACGCCATTCGCAGTGCGCCCTCAAACCCTCACACCACATCTCCACTCTAGATCTCATCAAATCTCCGAATTCTCAACATCCTCCTCCCACTCCTCTCCCTCAGCTCCCTCAAAATAATGACTCACCACAGGCGCATACGTCTCATTGCCAAAAGCCCCTCCCCCGAAATCCAAATACGCCCTCGCATCCTGCAGCGGCAGACGCTTAATCTCATCCAAATCGCCCATGATCCACACACTCTGCATGCCCATAATCATGTGCTGTAAGATATGGCAATGGATCATCCAGACTCCGGGGTCAGTGACGCGGAGTCGCCATGCGCGCCAGCCCACGCGTTCGCCGGCAACGGTCTTCTCCGTCCAGCGGTAGAGGTTGGTGGTGTCGCGCAGGACTGGCTTGTAGGTGGCGAGTTTCTTTTCGTTGGCCACGGGGTCGTAGGTGCCGTTGCCGCAGCCGATGTCGTAATAGTGTGCGCCGTGCGCGTGGAAGGGGTGGAAGTCCTGGCCGCCGTTGTTCTTGACGAGGGAGCCTGTGTTGTACCAGATGATTTCGATGACCTATGAAGAGTGTTAGCAAGTCCTTCGTGGAAGAGATCGGGAACAGGTTCTTACCTCGCCGAGCTTTGCGGGGAATGTATACGTGGCAGGGTCCCAGCCGTTGTTTGCAAGTGCAGCTGTGTAGTTTGGCATGGCAGCCTCTCCTCTTTGGTAGATGTCGACGAGATATGGTACATCACCTGGCTGCGGGTTGGTGGTCTCGTTCCACTCTAGACCATTGACGCGCCAGACGATACTGTTTGTAGATACTTGTCTGTTGTCAAGCTCGATACGGCGAGTGACTTCGTCTGCACTTGGGAAGGCGTTATCGTAAAGTGGCTCCAGAGCATACTCGGCCCATTCATAAGTATGGTTCGAGAAGGACAACGGAGGCGAAGCTGGGTTCTTGGTAATTTCAGGCTCACCACCCTTGTACCGAACGACTCCATAACCAATGTATGTCTTTGGACGCTCCTTGGTTTGGAGTTGGATTACGTAGTCCCGCTTGCCGTTGAGCTCTTCTTCTGTCTTAGCAGTAAAAATGGTGTCGAATCGTTGACCAGATGTGAGCTGCATGTGGTCTTCCATATGCGGCTTTGTATAGTGCCCGTCGGCTTCGATGATGGTAAAGTTGTCGTGCTGATCGATGCCAAATTGTACCATAGAGATAGCGACACTGCCAATGAAGCGGAAGCGATAGGTCTTTCCTGGTTCAACGTCAATGACTGGCAGCTCACACCCTTCTGTGCCTGATCTGGCTGCCTCTTCCTGAGCAACGCCCACACCATTGATCAGTACTGCATTAGTCTCGTTCGACCAGACAAAGGGTGAGGCGAGAAGTCCTTTCTCGATATGATGATCCGTGTGATTGAAGTAGTCCGATAGCATCACAATGCGTTCTTCATCATACTTGTACGGTGGCTCCTCGCAGTCTTCGATGATCAATGGTCCCGCAGCACTCACAGCTTGGAAGCCAACATGCGAGTGGTAGAAGTACGTGCCGGATTCCTTCTTTAGCGGAAACACCTCATAATCGAAGTAGTGACATGGCGGTATGGGCCATTGACTGGCTTGAGGAGTTCCATCTGAGAAAGGTGCAAGACGTTGACTCAAGCCGTGCCAGTGGATGGTCGTGTTGACTTTCTCCTCGCACATGTCGTTGTACACTCGGACCCATTGTCGCTTCCCAGGTATCAGTCTCAGCGGAGGTCCAGGTGAGGTCCCGTTGATCAATACCGACTCGCGCTCCTGGCAGGCTACCGTGATGTTCGCTGTAGTCACTCGTAGGATGTGGTCAGGTTGGAAGTCGCTGCCGTGCTCGCGAGGTGCACCATAGTGTCCCGGCGGACCATTCGCTCCTCCTCTATTCCCCCAAGCAGCCACATTGCTTACTACAGCCAGCAGAGAGGCAGCGCTGGCAACGAGACCTCTCATCTTCACGTTGTGTGTGAGTGGAGGGTAGATGGTGAGAGTCAGGTGTCGTGCTGGGTGCTTGCGATGATGTGTATAAATTTGTACCTACTTGGTTCCCTTGCTTGACATCCTTGTCGACCCGTGAGGCTAGTCAAATATCACCACGATAGAGTTGCGGCTGTTCGCAGTGCGTGAAACAAGACTCGCCCAACGCCCACTACCACCCTGTCAGTGGGCGGCAAATGCAGGTCATTAGCCAACATGTTGTCTGTAATTGTAACATGCTGAAGCAGCCGCAGCCGCAGGGACGATTCCTGATGAGATGGTCGCGGAAGATCAGTGCAGCGTTCAAGTTCTGGTATAGCAAGGAGAGATTGGCCGCCACTCGATGATGGTGCTCGTGCCGTCACAACCCTTGTACTGCCATGGCATGCTGGTCGAATCTGAGCCACGCCACGCCGCGATAAGTGCGGCTGCAATTCTAGAGACACTCCAGAACGCGCGCTCGTCCAGATGTCAGCGCTTGTTCACATACGGTCGCTACCGCTCGGTCATTTCGCAAGCTGCGAATTACTGCTCGATTAGCATGTCCGGCGAATGTGGTATCGAAGTCAACAGCAGCAAAGATCGCGCGCTCCTCTCTTCGATTGTGCGTCGTCAGCCTGCGTGATTAGTCGGCTGACAGGTGTGGTTCATATGCTTACACGAAAAATAGGACTTTGCAGTGCTTCCTGGTGTTGGTTTTGGGAAGTGATCTGAGAAATGCAATTTTGATTGTGAAGATCCAGTTGCCGTCAAAGGCCACCATTCTTGCCGAGCGGCCATCCCGCATGTCGCATGTCGCATGTCGCGTTCCGCGAGCACCCGGGCTCGATGGATTGGAAGTCACTGCAGCGCGAATATGTGACCATTCGGAGGACAGGCGAGGAAGATAAAAGCTCAAGACATGAACTTGGGCGACCTCGACTGATATAGCTGCGGACCCCCTGCTGAGCATTTTTGCGAATGTTGGGTCAAGTCCACGCTCTCTCTGCAAGCTTATCCAGTCAACACATGTGAAATGCCCGGACAAAGCCCAGACAGCTGGCGCATGTTTCGGTCTGGGGTCGACAGAGGCTGTCGTTCCAATTGTGAAGAATACTGTTCAGAGCATAAGTGCGAGCGCACATCTGGGTACTTTCCCACCAGTTCCTGTACATGATGGCCCTACGGAACGCTGTGAGACTGCCTGCATACCTTTCCGCCGCCCACGTCCACGTATACATATCCGGAATCTCTGTTAGGGTCGAAACCACTAAGACAGACCTCATCATACGGGAACCATAGGAGCGGCATTATCATCTCCCGCGAACCAAAGTAGCCTTGCATAAAGGTGTTGAAGTTCTCCATGACGCCAGGCTGTTTGGACAAGTACGTGTAGCAGTCATCTTCAGTACTGTACATGTACTGGAACAAGCCCTCAGACTGCGTCTTGGGCGTCTGATGCCCATTACCGCGAAAGAAAGACGGAGCATGTCTGACCACTTCCATTTGCCGATCGAAACTGTAGCCATGAGTCAGCGGACACTTCAAGATTATCGACGCACTCGATCCTACTGATACTTGAGTCCAGCTTCCTCACTGGGTACAATAGCCTGACGCCCGATCTTAGTGATCACAAATCCGTTCTGGCCATCGACTGTTTGTCCATCAGCCAGAAAACCTGTGCCGACAAGGGATCTGGCAATTCGAAGCACAAGCTGTGGGTCTACGCCAACAGGTTTCGCAAGCCCTGCCGCCGAAAGTGGACTTTCTGTAGCAGCAAGACTTTCGAATATGCCCATGTCCAGAGGCTCACGTAATGGTACTAATGGAATGCCACGTCGGCGACGATCTGATCTGGTGGCTTGAGGGCTTTCACCAGAGCTTCAGCTGCCTTGAGTAGTTTGGAAACGAATCTGAGCATCACCTTCGCGGTCTAGATCTGGTTTCGCGGCGACGCTGTTGATGCGGTCGGCGAGATCCGTGAGCTCCGCCATGGTCTTGAAGGTTGAGGCAGGGTGACAGACTCCTGTCTGTTGGAGAAGCGTGGAATAGAGTCACTTCAATTAGAGTGTGCGAGGTAATGGTGTATATGAAACATGGTCATCACTGACAGCGTCGCAGACGTACGCCATTTGTGTGAATCAGGCTCAGCCGGATCGGCGGGTCACCACTCCTACTAAACTCTATGCCATGCTTGAACCTGAGTCAGTAGAAGCACACGATCTTGGCCAAGAAAAGCTATTGCATGAATAAGTCTCCGCGTCGCTTACTCTTACTGCCAATAGCAAAAGTCTATGAACACACAAGGCTCAATTGAGCGAACATCAGCACCAACGCCACTCCACTCATCTAGACACTCAAGAGCCGATCGCACGGCAATACTGCTTCCCACTCATGCACTGCACGACACAGCCTGAACAATACCAAACAGCCCGCCTGCAATACCATTGATAGCACCGGCAATCTCCTTGGCCACAGTCGCAATAGTTCCGCAAATCGCCTGTACAGCAAAGTCAGTATCACATCTGTGGAGTCAAGCTACATTGAAGCAGTACTCACGCCGTTCTCGCCCATTCCAAAGCTCACTTCAACCGCCATCTCACCCACAAGCGCATCTTCTCCCTCATTGGCCAGCATGACCTTGAAGAAGTTGCTCGATCCCACAACCTCGCATCTCGTAATGTCCTGAGCAGCGTGGGCGCGAATGGGACCATAACTCGTGACGTCGTAGTACTCTACTCCGTTCTGAGGGACCATGGCCTGAATTGCGCGGATCATGGAGTCTTTTGAGCCTCGAGGGTAGAACCCGCGGACTTTGACGTTAACGTTGGCTTCCTTTTTGCGGCCTCCGTCAGGGCATTCAACGGGGACGTTGACGTCCGAGCCTTCGTCGCAGCTGTATTCGTAGCAGAGCTCGTGGAGTCTGGAGAAGACGTAATTGCCTATGTCGGTGTTGCAGCCTGGAGGAACGAAATCAGCTTCTTGTTACCTTGAGGATGAGTGAAGAATCATTACCATATGGAATCCTGGTCTTGCCGACGAAAGGTGATGTGATTCTCTTCACATCGCGGGACAGGATGGAAGTGTTGTTGACATCGATGTCTCCAAATCTGTGGAGATAATCTTCGCTGCCTGGCTCGAAGCCTGCTTTGAATTGGCGCGTAGTGTATCCGAGATTGTTGGTGACAAGCTCCCAGTTCTGACTGGATTTGGGCATTGCCATTGTCGAAGCGATTGACATTGCCAGAGTGGCCAGGATGGGTATGTTGAAGAACATGATGTCGGTTGGTGAGTAATGAATTGCTTGAAGGTAGTTGTGTTAGAAGTCGAAGCTTCGAGTGTGGTTGTTGTGAAGTTGTTGAGATTTGGTTGATGGCTTCTATCGTGGTCGCGAGCACGGGTCTTTATAGACCTCATTGATACTGTACAAATCCATAGACCACGATTGGGGCGACCGACTGAGGCAGTGCTGACCAGAATACAAAGAAGGATTGCTGTCGACTGAGCGCTCTTCAAGATCCAACAGTGGCCAAGCAGACAAAATGGTGGTCCTGTCCGCGAATGGATTGAAGCCATATCATAGCCTACACATACTCTCTACGCTCCTACCGCTGTGCATACCAGGACATCTGCTATTGGCCAGGCAGCCAGCACCGAGTGTGAATACAGGCTATTTCTGACAGGCGAGCCGGAGATTTAGATTTCTTGGTGTTGGTACCTGGTGCTTGTGTAGCGACAATCTGCTTCGAGGAAGGATTGTCAAACCTGCAGTGCGCAGCTCGGTACTACATGCGTTCAGCATTTAGACTAGCGTCTAGCTATAGCTGCACGTAGACGCGGTAAAGTTGGTTACACATCTCCAGCCTCGACTTGGCAAAAGCTTAGTGTGTACAAATATACATACGCGCGCTCGCTTAGGATCTCGTCGAGTGGCACCAACTGACCCCGTCCCAAACGTCATGCGGATCTCACGTGCTCGAGCATCACCGTTGGTTCCAGCTCACTGCGTAAAGGATGTAGAGGAGGTTGAATGGCTGCACGTTGCGCACGACATATTGGCACGCCTGCACCGGTGGTCCAAATTGTAGACAATCTTCGTGTGCCGCGAAGCTCTCAACTTCTCACTCAAAGCCACGATCTCGAGCACTCTTCTCCGAGATTCTGGAGCTTCGATCTCGAGCGCCTATGGCCAAATGTCCAACCTCTTTGTGTGGTGCTACGTCTCCAAACCTGATTTTAATATCACCCAGCAGCCTTGAACGCTCGGCGTCATCCACAAATGAGCCGACGTCGGCAGTGCCGATGTAGTGGCTATGTCTGACGACTGTTGTCCAGTTCAACAGAAGCTCAGGTGTGTTCCGCTGAATTCTAAGAACCACTGTCGTGATGCTGGCCAACAGCACAAAGAGCGACGAGAGCATCGAAATGACAAGCCATGAATTGCTGCATCGCAAAGTCTCGTAGCTCGAAAGTGTATTCGCTATGGCGTCGACCTTGAGGGAGATAAAAGTGCCAGCATACTCTGACGAAACAGTCACTGAGCGCTCCGGCTCGCCTGTAAAGCCATAAACGACTGCATACGGTCCGGCAGATATCAGCCAGTAAGAGTTGAGCAGTTCAGCGAGTCGGATCGAGTAGGTCGCCGGGTCAATGTCAGTCAGGGATCTAGCTTGGGTTCTTGACGATGCCGGGGAAGAGGGGTCCACCAGATAGCCCTCTCGAAAATTCATGGTTGCGTTCTCTTGCTTACGACGGTTTCGATGTAATTACCAGAAAATAGGCCCACTGGTTGCAGCTTCCCACACTGTAGGGTTCATCAGGGAATGTTGTGGCGTTGGAGCGATGGTCGCGAGTCGAGTGGCGCATCTTAGTGGCCGCGCATTCTTGTCCCTGGCACAGAACAGCCATTTCAACGTAGGCTGTCCACGCAGTACACTGAGAAAGTGTTCTGTTCAAGTCGTCCCAGACATCGAATGCAATCAGTCGGGGTTCAGAGCTGCCACCACGGCACGCGGTAGTACTGGACCAAAATACCGTTCCTGACCTGTCGGGAAACGTGCTGTACCAGCCACCACTCCAAGCGATGGGCAACGTCGCATTCGATCTCATAGTCAGGTTGCGTTCACGGGTCGAATTGACAACGTTGGAACAGTGCAGCTTGATGTACGAGGACTCGATCGTGAAATTCGAGACTGCAACACCGGAAAGACCAGAAATTGTCAATCCCACCAGCGATGAGTATGTCACCTTGTGCTCTGGTACGGCGATCCACTCGCCACGATCATCAGATTCATTGACTGGGAGAGTCTCAATCATGGGGGGACCTTCACATTGTTCCAGATATCCCGAGGTGATACTTTGGATCTCTGCGGACCGAGCAGAGACGTTGTGAAGATCCCACTAGCCATTGTGTCCACCGGCTCAAGATCTCCAGATTTCTAATCGACGTATGTGTTATTCGACGACATGTACCGTACCAGAGTGGCCGCGCTTGTGGTTGCATTGGCCGAACTGAGCACTCGAAGGGATGCTTGTCCACCGATAGGAGACAGTGACCACGTAGCTATGAGTAGAATACCCACGATACTCACTGAGCGCAACGTAATTTGCGTAAATATGGTTCCCACCACGGTCGTGTTTCCCGCAAGAAGATCTAAGAGGCCAAGTCTGGATCCCCCCTCAAGTAGCCACAAGGACAAAGTATTGATGAATCGACTGAGTACTACTGCGAACAATATTGGATACACTGTTGGGCCCTGACACACATCAGCTGTACGTCAACTCTCAATAGCAAATTGGGACCTTTCTCACAATCCTAGACGCTTCCATAAGGCGTTTTGCCATGACTGGGTGGTCTTGGATCGGGACATCGCGGTACGCTGTAATTAGGAAGGCATACACGATGAATGCTGCCGCCATGAGGCCAAGAATCAGATCGAGCATGAAGGCAGTCACTAGGCCCCAATGACTCTTTTTCACTGGTGACACTTCGCCCGAGACGTTCGCTTCGCCTTTCGCGCTTGAGTTTGACTGCCTCAGAGAAAATTCATTGCTCGATTGTGATGTGATGGTTCGTAGTAGTGGCTCGTCTGAAGTGTTCCGGCTGTGCGCCATGATCGGTCTCGGAGGACAGTGTCTCGGGCGGATGCACAACAAGGATGTCGCGACGGCACCGGTTGTGTATATGCCTCCCACAGCACCACCTCACCCCACTCAAGTGGCGTACACACCTCAGAGCGAGAGCTCATGCAGGTGGTACCACGATAGAGATACATTGCTGTGCCAAGAAAGACTAAAGCCACAAAAGTATATACTGTTCGTTTCGATCGCCTTGGCCATGGTTCCCTGCGAATTTTGCGCAGACGAGTCTCGCCTGTTGCTTGAGCACGTTGCGAGAAAATGGAAGTGACTTCTCTCGACTTCAGGAATCACTCGCCAGCTCAAGCGTAGCACGATCAAGTCGTCCCCTTCGACAACGAGGCTGAGCTAATGCAAGTCTGCATAGACACGGCACATACCGAGCCGCGCTCAGCTGCCTTGGAGGCCGGTGGCAAGACATTCCGTTGCATGAGCGCGGGAATCTCGACCGGAGCTATTGCTGCCGGTGTTTGTCAGTGTCCACGGCTGAGGACAGCTTCCGGTAGCAAGAACTTCGACGCGCCGAGCCAGATCTGTGGGCAATGAGTTCATGGTCCGAAATCATTGCCACATGGCCATGAGTGTATCGGCACTGCTGAGTACATGCCGGTGGCATCTACTGCCCATCGCAAGGAATGCTATGCATCTGTCGTGTTCATCCTGACAACGTATCAGCATTCAGATCCTTGTCAAGCGCTTCTCCAGTCCCGCGGACAAGTCTCCTCGCCAACATGCTGGCTCTGTAAACAGCACCCTACTCATCGCTCGTCTCATCGTCCTCGCTTTCGCTGTCCTCCACGAAAGCATCGACATCCACAATGTTTTCCATTCCAACCCTGTGCTTCTTGGCCCACGCTCTGACCTTCGTTTTCGACACCACGATATTTCCGCTTGCTGTCTTGCGCGTTTCAAACACATCCATCTCTTTCAGTGCAACCACAACATCTTCGGGCATGATCCAAGTCTGCTCTGCCAGCTCCTTGACACTCACTACTTTCTTGCCGTGGCCCCCAGTGAGGATTTCTCTGGTAACTGCGCCAGTCCAGTACTTGATATAGCTCTTGCTGCCATCGGCGGAAAGAGGTCGTTCTGGGCCCCCGAAGCGGTTTTCACGTCGCCCAAGGACATAAGAAGCTGCTATCAGAACTTGACCCAGGCCTCGCTTCTGCCAAGGTGGGAAGACGACAATACAGGCTAGATTGTTGTTGTCCCAAGACATCTTCTCTTTGGAGAAGAACCCGACAACCTGACCATTCGGACTTGCTTTGTTTGCAGGATCGTGTATCACCAGTGTATAAAAGAGGAAAGTGGTGGCGTCGAAGAAGACTGACTTCGTTTCTAAGAACAGCTTCGCGAATAGAGACAGATTCTGCGAGTAGAGCTAAATGGCATCCATTAGCAGTATAAACGGGCGAGCACGAAAAGCGAAAGATTACCTTGTGCTCCTCGCCATCCAGTCTGTGAATCGAGTAATTGTCCTTCTCGTAGACAACTTCACCGTGAGGAGCCTCAGTCTTCATGGGACATACTTTCTGACCGTCATCAGCTCGTCTCATGGCTTTACAGATGCAAGTTGACCTACACAATGGGCGCTGAATTTCAAGAGCTCGTTGGTATATTTGAAGCACCACTGGCACACATACAGCCAGTCTGGCTTTTTGCCGCCTACCAGGTCTTCTGAATAGAAGGACGGATACTCTGGCTTGATGTGGCGTTCGCCCAGCACAATGTTCTTCACATTTGGTGCCATCGGCGTTCTTGTTACTGGCCGATGGGGCGACTGTATACCGATCGAGGCTGTCGGCATGGTAGACACAGCCATGCTGGCTAGTTGCGCCTGGAAGGCGCGTCGTGCAGCAAGCAATACTGGGAAAACGCGACGGGTGAAGAATGATGTCGGCAAGTCGTGCCGCTTAGTCAGTGTTTATCCGGCTTGGCGCGCTCCACATTACCCTATGGTGGCACACATTCTGGTGGTACATAACCTTCTTTCTTCACCTCGCGACACCAGTTCTATATGCTATCGAGGTCAAGCACTCCCATCTCGTGCCCCACCCAGCTTTGAGTACCACGAGCGCAAGAACGATGCATGCCGCGCATCAGCATGCACGATTGCATTAGTGTCAGACGCGTCTCACTCTTCACTAGAACTAAAGTTGTTTACTGTTTGCTTCACTACTTGTATTTCGAACTGTGGGTGCTAGCATTCCCTTTTTTTCAGACCGCTCTTATCCGCACGAAATTGTAGTGCGCCGTAGCGACTCACACCACTGAAGCAGCAGCAGCAATGGACGACTTTACAGAGCGCATCGGCAACCTCAATCTAGGCAAGTACAGCAACGCGAAATACAGCAGGCCCGCCTGCGTCGCCGCTATCAATGGCGAAGCGGTCCCAAACGCACTCGTTCAGCCCGTTCATGGTCTCTGCACCGTACGAGGCATACGCTACAATCCGGGCTTTGGCGAGGAGCTCCGTGATGTGTTACCGGAACTCACTCGTGCACTCAACGCGCGGACCATCATGAGCAACTCGCTACCTGATCTTCGAGTTCCAGAGCATCGACCATACTGTATCTGGCACCCGCAAATTCCATCAGAAGACACTTGCCGACAGCTTGTGAAGCAATGTCCTGAGATGGCGTACCGGGTAGCTAGGACGTGCGCGGTCGGTGGCTACACGACGTTATACAGGAATTGATCGTGGTGCCAGAAATCCATGTTGCCGAGGAGGCTCGTAAGAGCGGAAGCTACGAGATCTTCGAGCAGATCATGTCGCAGCCCACAAGATATTCTGTCATGAACGACTATACCCGCTCCATAGACCCAGGTAGTCTCCAGCCCGACTAAACGGATACACAGCAGTCTATTGGCTTCTGGATGTCAAGCAGAGATTCGGCGGACTTGACAAAAAAGCGTTCAACTTGTATGGCTTCAACAAGAGCACTTTCAACATCACAGAAGACATGAACATTGGCATCGACAATATCATTCAGCCACCCACCTCATCGCGCCGTGCATCAAAGAGCGATCTTGTCGAACTGTTGACAGAGCCGCTACCCCAAGATCTGCCAACGGTCGACAAGGATCTCCTAATTTGCATGGCTGCGTACTATGGAGACATTGATCGCTTTGTACGATTGCGCCGACCAAAGATGCTTGATGGCGAAGCGCAGTGCTGTGTCCGTGGATCTACAATAATACGATGTTTGCGGTATGGTGGTCAAAGCAAGAGATGCACCCGGAGCAGAGCTTTCCGGTCACTCGAAAAATTTCCATGGCCATCGAGGCAAGGTTCGTCATGAACAATGTTCTATGGCGAGCGTTCACATCTACCAACTTCTGTGAGCCCTATCTGATCTGGTGGCCAACATTTGCGGCACCTTCAACGTACGAGAGTCTAGCGCAGCTTAGACCAAACATGCTCCCTCAAATCATTCGTGCATGCGTGGTGGCAGGTTACCAGACACTGTTCGATAAGCTTGTCGCTCAATTCATACCAGATCACGCGGTATTGAACGCAGCATCGAGGTGCGAAAACACGCACTACCGCCAAGTGCTTGAACAGAGAGTCGTTGTGGTTGGCAAGACAGAGATTGCAGGCATCAATGACTGGCAGTTGCGCGGCGAAGACGAAATGCGCACTTCGAGCACTTGGGTGCAGCATGAGATCGGCATGAATGCACCTCGTTGCTATTTCGAGCAGTTGTACAATGGTGATGAATGCGATGCCAGCGATGTTGAGCTCATGGCATGCATACCAGAAGAGTGGAGGAAGCCCGCTGATCATGCTGACTTGCTCGAACTCGACTATGAGGCATGGCCACCACAGTCCCCACCTGGCGAAAAATAGCCACCTCCTGGTGCTTCGCACACAGCTAGTTAACTTCATCGTGGCCCTACGCGGAAGCAAAGTCGTAGCAAACTAGTCGGCAGGGCATGAGTATGGCACTGGAAGCAGCCCTTGTTGCGCTTGCTGAGGCAGAAGAAGACTTCATCGTTCAGCGAACTTAGGAAGTACGCCAACGGAACTACGTATCATTGTCGCGATCCAGATAAGACCGATCTCGCGGTGTGAGAACAGGTTTGCGAGCGGCGTGACGACTCTTGCAACAGTCATCCCTATGATAGGCAGCCACGAGACATATTAGCCGTCATTGATGCCAGGACACAGGAGGTATGATAGCGTCCCTGGGAAGACGTGTCCATCGTTGCAGATTTGTTCCAAGGCCTCTGGTCATGTTCTCCATGGGCTTATCTTTACTCGCTGAGTATCTGTTTCCAATACTTCTCCTGCTCTTGGAAGCGAGCTGAGCTTCCTCGTGAGCTCAGCGCTGTTGTTGTTATTCTTCACGGCATACGCAAGTGCTCATCAGGAGCCAGAGTCCGCGGTAGGCCAGCCTTCAGTGTTGGCATAGCAGTCCACGGTAGTCCAGCACCATCCCTGATCCACTGCTATGTATTCAGCACACAACCAACCACCAAGCTGTCAAATGCAAGACCAGGGACGTTCGCTGGGTCTCTTTTACCTTTTCCGCGGATAAGTATACATTCCAGATATGCTGACTGCGACCAGTATTTCAATAATCTGATGCCGATAGACATACTTCCGAAACGAGAACAAGGAGAAGTGTCCAAACGTAGACCGCACGACGACCGAGCTCCATTGCAAATTAGCGGGTGGCTTTTTCGAAATTGATCCGCTTGCTGTTCAAAAAAATGACCAGAAACGTATTTCCAACTCCCAACGAAAGCGAAATCCAGTATTCTTGCATTGGGATTGTTGTTTCAGTATTGTTAACACCTCGGACGATGATGAGCAGCTCGTGAGTGCGTCCAACAGCGAGCTTTCAAGGCTGCAGAGCCATCAGCCCATGATCACACGTAGCTTCGTGCCGCTTATTACACAAGCAAACATAGATGGTTGCTTTGCGCGATGTTGACCACCGCTTTACAAGCGTGAGCACCGCCCTCTCGAATTTTGGCAAAGACAATCTACCAGTGGATCCTTGACCTCGTCCGAAGGCTGCAGTAGTAAGATGTTGGCGTGCGTTATGCAGAGCGAGTCGTGCGGTCCTTCGATAAGGTAGATTGTGCCCAAAATGTTTCGTAGTCGGGAACGTCAAGGGGCGAATTGGCAAGAATTATGCGCTGATTTGCCAACCTTCAGTCCAGTGCGCCGAGTATCGTCCAGGACTGGGAGCACAAGATCAATTACCACATCACCTCACTCTCCGGGATCAGGTTCTGCCATCCGCCACAGCCACGCTTCTGCGAGCACACTGCCATACTGCCCCTCGGTAGATGTGTGATATAACAGTGCCGATTCCAGCGACAAGGATGTCGAGGTTAATGGATGACAGTTGTGATATGTGAGATACGATAGCCAAAGTGGTTAATGCCGCGCCCTGGCATTCTCGTGGAACAAGTGATGGAGTTCTCAGCCTTAACTACCCTTTTGGGACAACCGCTTATTGGCCTCGCTCATCGTTCCCGCAGGGATATCAGGCTGATCGGACTGCTAACTTAAATGTGCCTGAGCGATCCTTTGCTATGTCAGCCGTCGGCTGTCATCTCCTGATGCCCCCATTGCCCTAAAACAAGTAACCTTGCAACTCGTGTCGTCTCGTGGCCATGCGAGAAATATGCCTCGGCGGTTGTGCACAACGCCAGTCGCTTCGGGGGCCAGTCGCTTCGGGGGCCTTCGCATCGAGAGCCTGACCCCTCCTACTACCCAGGCAAAATCCGCTGCAGCGGGAAGCCCATCAAAGGCGCGCACTAAGATCGTTGGTAGGCTCTGGAAGGTTTTGCAGTCTTGGAAGAGCGGGAAAGTTTGGGATTTAGGCGGGCTCTTCGTCCTCTGGATATAGCCTTGTATGCGGTGCTCCAAACCAGAGGCAATCGGCTTTGCGGCAATTGCATGTACTCAAGACCTGCGTCTATGCTCAGCGCTGACAACGTCATTTGCCATACACGATTCGCAGAACTGATGAGCAGTCTGGCCATGCTTCCTGCCATGATCAGCTAAGCTGGGACCGTGACCCCAGAGGAGCTTACGCAGCGCATCTTACAATGACTCAGCGTATATAACGTTATACGCTTCATCTTTGTCTCTTGAGGGACAGATATCACAGAGGTGCAAGTCTGCAAGAAAAACACTGACAACCATCGCTCTAACATCCACCAATTGACGAAAAACTCCCGCTTCCGTTACTCCTCTCGAGATCACTGATCATTCGATCATGGAAAGTGAGGAGATTACTCATACCCATGCAATGTGGTCCGGCGTCGAAAACGACCACAACTGCCGTTGTTGGTCCTCCGCCCTATCTCGTTTAGTAGGATGTTGCGACTAGGTTTTGCGCTTGGCTACTGGGTACGAAGAACGACGTGCGACCACATCGAACGCAGCTATGTTGAGGCCATTCGTACCCACAGAGTAGGTTCCCTCAAACTTGTCTTGTAGCTCCCTTGACCAGCCCGAAATCCTGCCAGCATGGCTATCAAGCCTAGCTACGCCGCCATTGCGGACCAGAAGAAAGAGCAGCGCGAGGACAGAATACCCAAGCAGTGGAGACTGCCTAAAGGTTTCAAACCCGGCGAGCATGTACTCGATGTTCCGAACACCTGCGGCATTTTGACAGCTCGAGAGATCGAGATCACAGGCGAGACTGACGCCGTGGACATCCTGCAAAAGATACGAAACCGAATGTACACCAGTGAAGAGACTGTGCGCGCGTTCTGCAAGCGTGCAGCGATCGCGCAACAAGCGGTACGTGCCTGCTGTCTTGGACAGATGGTGCTGACAGGAGCAGTCAAACTGCTTGACGGAGATATTGTTCGAGGAAGCAATTGACAGAGCGAAAACACTAGACATAGAACAGGCTGCAGACTCCGATGTGCCTTTGAGGCCCCTGCATGGATTACCGGTATCCCTCAAGGACTGTTTCCGTGTTCCAGGGTATGATTCTACCACAGGTATCATGTGCTGGGCCAATGCGCCTGATAGTGAGTACTCTGCACTACCGCAGCTCCTGCTGGATCTTGGTGCAGTATTATTTTGCAAGACCAATGTTCCCCAAACCATGATGACGGCAGATACTGACAATAATCTGTTCGGACGAACACTGAACCCGGCGAATGCCAGCCTCACTGCGGGTGGCAGTAGTGGCGGTGAGGGCGCCCTCATCGCGATGCGAGGCAGTATACTCGGAGTCGGCACAGACATTGCAGGCAGTATAAGGATACCCAGTGTGTGCAATGGCATCTATGGCTTCAGGCCAAGTGCAAGTCTGTTACCATATGGAGGCCAACGTTCACCTGCGCCGGCAGGCCTACCAGGGATCCAACCTGTAGTAGGGCCAATGGCGACTTCGCTCAGGGCTTGCGAAATCTTCATGAAGACGATCATCGAAGCGCAGCCGTGGAAGTACGATTCGACATGTTTGCATGTCCCATGGCGGAACATCATTCCAACGAAACGACTTCGTGTGGGCTTGATCCCCGACGACGGGCTTTTCACGCCGTGGCCTCCAGTACGTCGAACAATACTCGAGTCTGCATCTAAGCTTGAGCGGGCCGGTGTTGAGATTGTGCACTTGAGACTACCCGAGATACCAAAAGCACTGGAAACAACGTTCCGACTGTATGCGCTCGATGGTTGTAGATACGTACAGGACCTATTGGAGCGGACCGGTGAGCCACTTGTCGAATCCGTAAAAAGAGTCAACCTCGCCGGCATTCCGCACGCCAGTCTCGAGGAATACCGAGAAATGGCTACTTTCAGAGCACATATTCAACGTACCTATCAAAAAATCTGGCTCGACAACGAGCTCGATGCGTTCTTGTTGCCAGGCGCGTCAACAACTGCCACACCGCTGGATGAGTGGGGTCCGGTCACGTATACAGCACTCTGGAACTTTGTCGGTTACCCAGCCATGATTCTTCCCACTGGAATGATAAGGCCAAGCGATGGAGCCGATGAGCTTGAGAACGCAAAGTATGGCAAGCATGATCAAAACAACTACAGTCTCTGTAGGTAAAACATGGCATCTGAACGTAACGTGATACTGCTACTGACTGCTGCACAGATACGGGACCAGAAGACTTTGCTCGTGCTCCACTTTGTATACAAGTGGTGGGTATGAGGCAGGAAGACGAGCAACTGCTCAGCGTGGCCGCCATCATTGACAAAATTCTGCGCGATTAGCATGCACACGGCAACGGAGAATGTAGAATGACGGGTCTGTCTTTGCCGAGTCTACAATTTCAGATCCCTCGCTGGCGAGCCTGGGAAGTTCGTCACTCTGTAAGCATCGATGACGATCTTGCGTTCGTGCATTGACAATACGCCAATTGCCATGACGTTGTTCAGCCAGTTGTAAGGCCCCGGGCCTGCAGTGAACTGCAGTCGGGTGAACCACTCGACGTCTTCTTGCGTCATCTGCTCTGGAATGCCCTTCGACAGAAAGCCGTCCTTTTGTGGGACAAATATGCCTTTCGAGCGGACGTCAATGAAGTGTCCTTCATCCGTCTTCAAAGTATATCGAGCATCGAGACGCATGAACTGACACACACTCAGTCACGCTGGAGGGCCTGACTGTTCTTGATCGCAAAACTTACACCTGTGCCAGTCACAGCAGTTCCCCAATCGGGTCCGCCCATCTTCTGAATCTCAGCAGAGATGTGTGGACCTCTTACGGTGCCTCCTGAGATTGGCATAATCATTCTGCTATGCGCGCCGCCGAAAGGTGCGCCGACTGCATAGTTGTCAGACGCCATCTCGCAGCTGAGCCGGTAGACGAAGTCCAGATATGGTGCTTTCATCCGGAATGGAAGTGGCAGGAAGTCATGACCAGGCGCAGCTCTATCATCTGGCGGTGCCATCGTGTGACAGTGAGATTGTTGTGTCTTCGAGGATCTAGAAATGAATCCTGGCCACCAAGGTGGAGCCGCACGGAACGACATATGGGCGTGATAACTATCGCAAACATAATCTCTGCCGGTCCGTGCTTCCACATATGTCAACGACATAACGAGTCGACCAAGTCGCTCCTCAAGCATCTGCAGTCGGGGCGGAACTCACCATAGCTATGCTCGGCGTTTCATAAACCTTCAATGTGCAATGCTCTGTGCACTATATAGACGCTACAACTACGCTAAGTCGCGGTCACCACCATAGTTGGACAATGAACACCAAGACTTTGCGTCGTCGACAGCATGTTCGCCAGCTTCGAGCTCCGCCCCGAAGGATTAACGAATGCCACACTCAAGCCCCGCCTGGTCCGATCGGACGACGGCTGCCTCCCATGTGGGCTCTGCACACCGAGATCCTGAGCTCGCTGTCGCTAATCGTCGTGTACAGGTCGTCGAAAACGAAAACGCTGTGACAAGACTAAACCTGCCTGTCTGCGTTGCAGAAACAGCACAAACAGAGACGTTTGCACATGGCCCGAGACTCGAAGGCAACGGCAAGACACTGTCGAACCAGCAGCAGAGACCGCTGTGCAGACGTGGTCTACTGAGCTAACGCATCGAGCACGTACTACTGGCCGAGCAGTGTCGCTACCATGCCCAATGGTGAATGATCTCGAAGCACTATCGCCAATACCATTGCCTGACGTAGTATTGCAAATTTCGCCGTGCGTCACGCACTGTATCTCGTCATAACCACTGCTGACCTTGTCAGGGCCTTGTCGTTGAGCAAGCTCACACAACTCTGCATGGCATCCCAACGCCGAGCGCTTTGTAGTGAAGCCGAAGTGAAAGAATCGTTCTTCTTGCTGGGACTTTCGCCATCGAACTATAGCCCAGCTTATGTTCATGCTTGGGCGGCTTGCAGCTTCGCAGTAGCCGCGCCGGAAACCCCAGCATGGAGACAAAGAGCTCTCATTCACCACAGCAGCGCTATGTTTGAGCTGCGACAAAGTCTTAGGGAGCACGGCACGGCCACAGACGGTCAAGCTCTGGGTGAATGGGCTCGAGCAACGGTTCTTGCACTTCATCTCTTCGGGGTGAGCGCTCAACAGCATGATCGAATGGATACCTCTACTGACAGCATAGACAGGCCCATGTCCGCAGGCCCGACGAGGACCGCGCTGGCCACCTCACTCTCGTCCATCTCAACGCAGCACATCACATCTTCCGGGAGAGCAGAAAGCAAGGTCCACCAGAGTCAGTCCACGACTGCATGTTACACGAGGCATACATCATCCGCACATCCATCAATTGCCTCTACCAACCGAGCATCTCATTTCCCATCGATTACGTGCGACAACTCGTGGACCAGCACGAGAACGACTTGCGAGCCTTCGGCGTCATACCAAGCCTGAGAATTCGTCCGTGGATTGGAATCATTGGAACAGACATGGTAGACACAATGTACCGACTTTCGTGGCTCGCTCACCGCGTTTCACTCGACGAATCAGATTCACAGAAGGCCGCAGATATTGCAGCATGGCTGGAGCTCTGGCAAGTTCCTGAAGTGGAGGGTGGCGGGGCGGACGAGGGAGCAATCGAGTATGCTAGGGGAACGGGCAGAGCTTACTGGCACTCGTGCAGTCTACTGTGCCGGTTGCTTCGCCCTTATGGGTCGGGCTATAACGATGCAGAATTCCTGACGCATCATAAGCAAGAGGGTATGGCGGTGGTAGACCTGCTCTCGCGCAAACACCCCATGAGCTTAGCAGTCACGTCGCCTCGGTTGGTGCTAAGCTTGACACTGGACAGTGAGCATGAGCTTCATCATCGCAAGGCGACCTTGCAGCGGCTAGCAGATGCTCTCGGATACGAAATCACACTCAGAGTGGCACGAATGCTCGACAATCTGTACGATCGGGCTATCAGTCGATCGGGCCTCCCAGATATGAGAGGGCTGATGGAGTTCATAACATCGCAGAATCTTTTCTTATGAAAGCGTGCATCTCTGAGACCGCATCTCTCAAGACTGCGTCTTCTCTTGTGTAGCCTTTGGCGAATCCACTAGTCCCCAGTCTCCATGAGCGATCACGCTGGCTTTGTACTTGACAAGCATTCCCACGGCAATCGGGCCAAGTATCGTGTTCAATAAGATGGCCCAGATCGCAGTGAGGAAGCCGGCTTGCGAAACGTATGGCGTGTTATTGTAGCCGATCTCCACAATCAGAAGACCAATCTCGCCCCGGGCTACCATGGCCATGCCAAGCAGGAGACCTGGATACATCCCTGCCCGCGCTCTGCCAACTCGAGAGCTGCTCTCCTTCTCCTCCTCGATTGGGAGTGTGTCATCGCGATTTCGTCCTTTCGGCGGCACGCAGTACGCCCACATTGGAATCCAGATGCCAACCAAGAACTTCGCCACTAGCATGAGTAGCGTATACACCACACCGCGCCAGATTGCCTCGCCAGCCCATAGATCGAGGAATGGAATAGCAAATCCTATGCTCGCGAAGAATAAGGGCTCTAAGACGTAGGACTGGAAGTCCAGGCAGTAGTGCTCAAAGGTGTGCACGAAGGTGGGACTCTTGTCGCTCGCACGTTCGCCATGCTCTCTGCTGAGTACGACGAACGGGCCGTCTGGATGTTGTGAGGGTAGGTACGTAAGGAATGAGCCTGCGAGGAACGCGCCGAAGAGGACAGATGTGCCTGCATAAGCTGCAATAGCCAGGAAAGCAGACAAAACCAGTATCATGAAAATGATGTTGAACAAGTGATCGAACCTGTGAAAGTGCGGCTCGACGAACTTCCGGAATAGAGGCGCTAACGCCCATTTTGATAGGACGGGTGTAAGGACCGCCATGAGGATGGATGCGAGAATGGGTCGTCCGATCAACCAGCCTAGACTCCCGCCACCACTGCTAATACTCCCCAGGTCGTGGATGACACTGGACATGACTAGACCGGAGACATCATCAAGTACAGCAGCGCTGACGAGAACTGCGCCAACTCGGGTCTGACTTAGGTCGACACTCTGCGAGGCTCCGGAGATTACAGCGAAGGTGGTTCCAAGACTCGTGGCGGAGAGTGCAGCACCTATAATGAATGTCTCGACTGCGCCATATCCAAAGCCAAGATACAGCAGCAGATAGCTGAAGCTAATGGGCAATATGACGCCTGTCGTTGCTCCAACTGCAGATAAGAGAAAGTTGGCCCGAAGGAGGTCGAGTCGTGTCGTGAGACCACCTTCGAAGATGATGAGGATCAGGCCAATGTAACCCAGGGAGATGAAGGTTTCTTGCCAGGTATGTTGCAAAATGTTGGCTAATGGTGTTCCGTAGATGATTCCCACGAATATGGGACCGATTATACCTGCTCGAATGATCTTCTTGGACATGTAGCCGGACACCCACAGGAAGGTGAAGAAAGAGACAATGATCAGGATGTCGACAACTAATGCTGTTGTCAGCGCAGTGATTCGTTTGCATCTAAACATTCCAACCTACTGCCAGGCTCGTGATATTGGAGGAATCGCCCATTGGCCTCAGCTCCGCCAGATTCTGCCATGCTGTGAGAAGATCAAGCAATACTGGATACAGGAAATGGCAGTCTTTCATATTCGTGATGGAGAGATGCGCATCGACGGCATGGGTGTGATGCTGCCATTGACGCCATCAATGGAAACATTTCCCTTAGCCAAGATATTGTCTGTCACTGCTATGCCATCACTGGCTCTTCACTGGCTCGAAGCAAAATTCGCGGCTTGGCATAGATGCTTCTGCTCCAGCAAAGCACCGTCAAGTGGCGAAGCTCTGCGAACAAGCTGCGCACACATTTGAGCAGTAGTATGTTGTCTAGTACTTTGGCAAGGACGACACAAGTCTGATTGTATATAGATTGGCCGCTTGTAGGAACATGGTGCTTTGACCAGCCAGGTCAGCTAGAGTACTCCTTGCTCGGTGCGTTCCTCTTTTGCTCCCACTATTGTTCAAGCTTGAACACGAAGGCTGCAATATTTATGTGCCATGATATCCCCGTATTGTTGATCAGGTCGCCGAAGTTATGAGAGCATACTGTTGCCACACTGGAAATTCTTGTGTGAACTTGCTCCATTTGCCCCAAGGATGAATGCCAAGTCCAACCTTGAGAGCATCCCAGTCGTAGTGGAAGCCAAGCGATGCCCATAGATAGCTTTGTCTAACAATTTCCATATCACGCTTTGCAGGAGCTCGGAAACTTCAAATATTAATCTAGTCGCTCTGTATCGAGTGGACAGATCCAAAATCCGAGATTGCTCAGGCAACTTGCATCCGACCTAATCCTACAGTCCCACTACTACTCCTGCATAGAATGCACAGCTTCCCAATTCGTGAGCTCTTATCCGTCTGACCTTAGTTGATACAGCATCAACATCAGCCTAGCACTGTATAAGTTTTGGAACATGTTGGTGTGCTTCTGTTGGCCTTATTCGACATAGCCATTGGCGATGCCTTCTAACAATATGGCATTGGACGATGAAGTCGAATGTATGCTATTGACGCGTCTGCCAGGCGAGATACGCACTACCGTATACGAATATGTCCTCACCTTCGAAAGGCCTTTGAAACTTCGCCAGATCGTGGCAGGAAGCAAGAACACAGGGATCCTCCGCGCAAACCAACAGATTTATGCTGAAGCTCTGCCGGTACTGTACGATGTGAATCAGATCATGTGCACAAGAAACGACTTTTGTCATCACACCGACGCTGATCTACAAACGCCCATGAGGAAAGACAAAGTCCGGAATTTGCTGGTCAAAAACTTTAGTCAGTCCATCAAATGCTCTTCTTACTCGGGTGGCAACAATATGTTCCTCGCCGGCTGTTGTGAGGTATGCCAACCAACAGCTATCGGTTTTCTGCAAGCGCTATCCGCCTTACCTAAGCTGAAGAGTGTTGTGGTTGATTATCACGACCATGCATCCGAGTTTGCGTACATGAAGGATGTCATCCGCAGGAATGGCACCCTCGAAACTCTACGACAACATCGCTCACTAACATGCACCGGCATGGCACAGTATCGCCTGCACGGCACGTCAGTGCCACCAAGTCTCGCTGTTACGTTTGAGGACGGCGCTTTCCACAAGATCTGGAACGTTCTTTCCAACCTTCAGCGCGACTTATCAGTCTTTGGCGTTGCCTCCGAAGATAAGCTTCTGCAACAATTGCGAGACGACTTTGACCGGGATCTACCCGACAAGCTGTACTTTCTGCATTGCGCACGTCGATCAATCCTCTTTACAGCGTTCTTTGAGAATGCTGATAGACTGTGGCGAGAACTTGACCAAGCGATTGACAGCGGCGGAGATACTGCAGGCGTGCTAGAAGCTCTGTACGATGAGGTGTCCAAGCTCATGAGGCGGCAGACACGAGCAGAAGCGAGTATGCTTTTAAACTTAATGAGAAACGAGGAAGGCAGAATGATGGAAGTTTTAAGAATGTCTTGAATCATACGTCTAGAGTCCCTCGCCGGCTCGCTTGCAGCCATTCAGGCACTGCTGGCATCCCGATTTCAGCCTCCTTCGACTGGATTTCCACTCGGGTCGAAACACTTATCCGATGATCCTCTTTCTCGTCCTTCGAATGAGCAGAGAACAACGACGATCTGCTGGATGTCCTTGAGGCGACGCTGGAAGCTGCCGAGACCACCTTTCTGATCCTAGCCACAACTGGTGTTGAAGCTTCATCAAACACACGACCACAGGCCACAAGGCAGACTACGAGGAACCCTACGCCGATTTCTGTGTAAGTCCAGAACAATATCAGGGATATTGCACCCTCGTCATCACTTGTCTGCAGCATTGTTCCAAGTAGCGATATCATGGGCTCCATCAAGCTGTTTTCCAGGACTTGGATGAATACAATCATACGCAAGAGGCCAGCGACCACAGTACTGCGACTTGTTAGCTGATTTTGTCATACTGCACAACTCTGGAGCGTACTTACAAGAGACCAAGTGCAAACACCAGCGAAGCTTGGAGTTTTCGCTTCATAGTCATATGCAGAGTGCCGACCTGGTCATTGTTAGCAAATGCCAGAGAACATTATAGCAACTGCTTCTGCTCACCATCACCAGAGGAATCGCAAGAATGGCCAAGTCCATGATCCAGCTCGTGATCGCACAGGCTGTCAACATAGCGAACGTGTTTATGCAGTATGTACGAAGCGCGTACACCGAAGACCACGCCGCCCAGAAATTCAAGCCGCACACTGTGAGATTGTCAGTATCGGTCGTGTTCGAGGCATATGCGTTCATACTGAAAATCTCCAGGAACACAAACACAACCATCCACGTTGTCACAAGGATGATCATGGTCCAATTGATCCAGTCGAATGCTGTCCGAAGTCCACGGCCTCTGAAGATTCGTCTAAAGAAGAACAAGAAAGTCAACTTGATGAGTCCTATCGCGAGAACGTGTCCAATCCAATAGGCATATTCGAACTATTTGTTTATTAGCAGGATGCAAACTTCGGCGGAAGGCAGTTAGCCCACCTTCTCAAGCATGATTTGATGTTCCTCCACCTCATGCAAGAATTCACCGAACGACTGCTCGGGTGTATGACCACCAACAAAGCCCATCTGGGCGGCGATGACCATGCCTACGCCTGCTAGGACTGTGAGGATCTGTCTCAAAAATCAGTCTCGCGCGTCCATATGACCCCTCATGATCTGCTTACCGCTGCTGGTATGATGAGTACATCGTCGATGTCTATCACTTTGGTATATTTGACACGGCCAAAGACTCGGACTCCTAATGCAATCAAACCCAAGACTGGGAAGATTATTCCGATCGCCGTCACGCTGGCGAAGTTGACGTATAGGTAGCCCATTCTGGTTGATTTGTTTGCAGTGTAATACGCTCGTCAGCCAGTCAGTTCAGGACGATGGGCAAAGACACCAGCAATAGCGCTCTGTTGCCAGTGGATCCTCCGAGGACTGCAAGAATACGCGGAGGTGCGGCCGGCGACTTGATGATAATGGAACATAAAAAGCACAACGCCCTTTCCGAGAACGATAGCTCACGCGGATAACACATAAGTGCGGCGTGGCATGTTGAGCATAGTCTGCCATGTACATGCAGACACTGGTCACACAAAAATGTGGTATCACGCACTGATCTGCAAGATCAAGTTTCCCGATGTCCGAGGGCATCAAAGAATGTGGAGAGTGCTGATCACGGTCTTCCAGGTGTGACATCTGCAACACAGGAACAAAATCCCTCAAAGCCTTAGTCAGTGTTGGCGACGATTGCAACACTATCAGGGCAGAAAAGAGGGCGTGTGTGCGGTTCGCAGCGATTTGATTCGTCCGGCCACAGAGTTATGCATGTCGAAGCTTAGCCCCAAGTAGTGCATCCTTCGCGCTTTCAGCTTTCCACGCTACACTTGCATAGCTTTTGCCGAGTGATCTGCAAGGCCTACCACCTTGACAATGATACATCACTGTGCAGACGCAGGATTTCATTGTGGCGCGAGCTTCTCGTTGTTGGCCTGCATGCACGGTGCGCAGTCAATTGTGAAGGGTCGAGAGATTGCAAATGATAGTTGCTGAAATGGACACTACATGACGCCCTCATTCTGAACTGCCGACAACACTGGAAACTGCAGAACATCGAACGATGGCTGTAGATGAGTACCAAGACGAAGAGAAGCCATTTTTGGTGTCGATTCAAGAGAAGCATGATGAAGTGCTACACAGCAAAAGAAGACCCTCATGGTCGCGAACACACCATGTCCTCTTCGTACTTCATGCGATCTTTCTCACCGCGAACGCAGGCCTACTAGCGTTCAGCATATCATCCAGCCGGACACGACAGTCTATCTGTCATATCTCTGCAGGTGATGCAGAAGAGTTATACTGTAAGCACATTTGGGCACAAACAAGTTTTCACTTTCGCCGCGAAGACTATTAACACCCAATACATAGCTCCAGCCCAAGCCATCATACAGCATGAGATTCGCATTCCCAACGTCTCCCCCGGCGGTCCCTTCACAGGCCTACCTCGCCGAGAGCTCGATGAAGCATGGTCAGATCTCCTTGTTCCTAGCATGGTCGACATGCCCGCTGCCGAAATGTCCAAGATGAACAAATCGTCCATAGCTGTACGAGGCACAGGAGGATACGTAGGATACTATGGAGTGTTCCACCAATTGCACTGTCTTGTAAGACTCCTCTTCCGTTGCCAGTAGTCATTCGCGTCTCTAACATGGTTCAAATCCAGAAACGAATATACCAATGGAACTACAGAGACCATTACCCGGATCTGATCGCAGCCAGGCGCTTGACTGAAGAGCACTACGATCACTGCATCGAAGTGGTACGGCAGGCGTTGATATGTCAGCCAGATCTGACTGTCAACACTGTGCATTTCGATCCTGAAGCGCCAACTGGGATCAAGGGCGTCAATCAACATGAGCGCAGATGTGTCAAGTGGGACGCATTCAAAGAATTCGCTGATTCGAGAGCAATCCCCGCGCCCTTGGAAGCCTATGTTGTTGAGGAGGACGAAGAAGGGAGCTTTGGGCCGTAGACATGGTATCAGAGAGTTGATTTGCTGTACAAACAGGTGTAGACTGGCTTCTTGACAACAGAAAGACATTGTGTTTTATGGAGGTCTTCTCAACATATCTGTGCTCGTCGCCCTGGACTGCATCCACGACTGTATCTTATTCCAATTGACGCATTTCTGTCGACCAGGATCCTTGTGCTTGATCACGTCCTTTCCGTCCTCGCCAGGCGCCCAGACAAGTGTGTAGAGAGATGTGTCCATGTGACACATGACACTTTGACGAATGAAGTTGAGGCAGTGATCTTGTAAATAAGGTCAGCATGCGTAACTGCCCACGGCATATGAGCAGGACTTACCAGCATGATGCTGCAGATACTTATAATGCGAGCTGCCGCTTTCTACCTCGGGATAGAAGTAGTCAAAGTAAAGGAATTGCTTGATCTTCTTGACACAGTGTATGTTATGCGCTACACCCAGACCTGCTGCGAAGCCTCCATCTTCGAGAGCGATAGAATCGTCGCCAACAAGGCTGAGTTCAACTTGGTCGACTCGAAGGAGGGTGCCATCTAACAGTTTGTGCATAGCTTCTTCCCAGGCTGGTGTAGGATACCCGACCATCGTAGTCTCATTGATGGTCATGGTACGGTATTCATATTCGATCGCTTCATTGACCGGCGCTGAGATGAGGTAAGTGGTTTGCGCCGACATCTGCAATCACAGAATAGCATACAGTATGGCTTAGCGATCGAGCGTTCATCGTCTCTGGAAGCCAGCAAGCAAACTAGGAATATTGATATCGCAAAGAGCACTAGATTGGCAATCGAGGACACCAAAAGCCATTTTTCGCGACGTTCTCGCCCCGCTACTGCAAGGCGACTTGTGATATGATCGTTCGAGTCAATCTCATCATCTAAGAAAGGTTTCTCTTCTTCGTTTCTCATCTTCCCTGTTGTGTTGATGGCATTCACAGCACGCAGCAGCACTCGCATGATGTTCACACTCATGCTGCGCAGGATCATAGGATCCGGCTGCAGGTTCATCGCCGTGGCGCAGGAAGCCGTTAGCCACAAGAGCTTATTACCACTACTGCCGAGTGCTTTCAGCTCCCCAGCGAGACAGTTGCCGTAGCGTGATGATCGACCAGCATCCTTGGCAGAAGGATTCCCCGAATTGGCTCGAAGAGGTGATGATCTGCGCAGAAACTCCCCGGAAGGATCGCAGTCTCGGTATCTCGAGAGGCAGGGAGGGTGTGACATGTAGCCCTGCCTTTTGCTCAACTACACCAAGAATGGCAATTGGGAGTGATGATTGATTGTCTTGCATAGATCGGCTGTGTTGGTATGACGCAGAGTCTGCTAAATCCAGCATGCGTGTGCCGACTATGCCGTGTGCCCTCATGATGTCGGCCAAAGAGTGACTTTGGGGAACAGTGAGAGACTTTCAGCAAGAGGCGTTCGGCTCTCCGCTCTCGTGTGCCAATGGATTGGCCCGTGTATGCTCATCCTGCCCTGTTTGACCATCAAGCGCCAACGATGCTGCTGCGCGTTCGAGCAAGGTTGCGAGACTGAACCTGATCATTGTATAGAAAGAATAGTCTCGGCAGGACTCAAGCTCCCATTCCCTCTCCGACTGATCATACATCGAAATTCAAGTTACCCATTGTAACAGTCTGCCCGTTATGAAGCTATTCGTTGTTGCTTTCGCATACGTCGCGGCAGCTTTCGCAGCGCCTGTTCTAGTAGAACTCCGTAAGTCATCGAAACTGAACAACGGACTCTTTACGACTTGCTCACGAACACAGAAGAAAATGCCCGGGCCCCAGCCATCATTGCCGGTCGGGATGGCACGACTGAGTTCGATCCTGACGCCGCATACAAGCTGAAGCGAAGCGGAGATGAGACCACAATGTCCTCAATAGATGCTCGAGATGGCACAACAGAATTTGGTGAGCTCACTCAATTAATCAGGCTCGGACATTTGCTAACACTGTGGCAGACCCAGATGCTGCTTACAAGGCCAGACGTGAGGAAAACGCAACCTCATCGCCTGCACTTGAAAGTCGCGATGGTACGACAGAATTCAGTATGTCCGTTGCGCAGCACTTCCCCATCAGCATGGGAGAGCATAGCATTGCAGAAAGGAATTGACTTGCTCCAGGAAGCTCGTTCGGTCATTACAATTGTGTGCAAGCTGACGGTCCTTTGCAGATCCAGACGCCATATACAGGCGATGATGTTGGTTGGCATTAGCGGATGCTTGAAGGATTGCGTAAAGCATAAGCTTGTTTCGACCATGTAGGAATATAGTGAGCTTGGCGCTCGGAAGGATTCGAGGATCGACCAAAGTGGATGGATTCGGGAATGTGGCGTTGGAGGGGCAGGCACATCAGGCCTCACACTCGCTGTCGATCGGAAATTTAGCTAGATAGAACATCCCACGTCGGTGAGCACAAATCGGAGAATGAAATAGCGCAGGGACCCAACGTGGGTCACAGTCACAGTCACGATTAGTGCGGTCCACCAACACGCTTGTGTGCATGCATGAAAGGCGGCCATCGCACGTGCTAGACACGGCTGAGAGCTCCAAGCATTGTGGCACGTCATCCATGAACGGCGCGTCTTTAGCAGCTCGCTGCAGAGACAAGTCTATCTTCGCATGTGAGCATAGTTCTGCATCTCGCGCCCAGTTTCCAGAGATCGTTGCACAAACCACCGGCACCCAAAGTTCTACCTGTGCTAAGCACATGGTGAGTTGCCACGACTAGCGAGGATATGGCAGAACGTAGGATTCGCGTTGCCATATCTGGCGGAGGAATGGCCGGTGCAACACTTATGCACGCCCTTCTTAAGCACGATCACATCGATGCACATATCTTTGAGTCTGCTTCCGAGTTTCGAGAGGCCGGAATGGCTGTCGGAATGACGAGAAATGCCTTTCAATCTCTGGAACTGATCGGTCCATCCGCAAGGGAGGCCCTCGAGAAGGCTGGTTCTGTACCTCACCACGGAGTGAGGTTTATGCTGGCCCTGGGTCCGGATGCCGGGAAGATGGTGGACGAGATTGATGCCAGAAAAGACGGCAAAAGACTGACAAGCATTGTGCATCGTGCCGCCTTACTGAAGGAGCTGCTAGCTGAAGTGCCAATCGAACGTATGCATGCTTCCAAGAAGCTGAAAGGGGTGGATCGGCAGAGTGATAAGACCTTAACACTGCAATTCGAGGATGGTTCGACGCACGAAACCGATGTGCTGATAGGCGCAGACGGCATACATAGTGCCGTGAGAAAAGTCATACTGGGCGAAGACGACCCAGCCTCCAGTCCTGTATCTGCTGGAATGCTTGCCATCCCCACGTTGCAGCCATACGAGAAGCTAAGGTCAATTCTTGGTGACGAGTATGTCGACACAGGAGATCCGCGTGAGTGGGCCTGGTTTGGCAAGGGCACTTTTATGATGCACAATGTGCTGAATGCAGGCGAGCTGATACAGTTCATTGCCACCGTGAAGACTGATACTGGTGATGCATGGATGAAAGAGGTGCCGGCTGATGAGTTCAAAGGCCACTTCGTAGGGTGGCCTCCGCACCTCCAGACAGCACTTTCAGCAGTAAGTAGAGCCGGCCACAGTAGTCGGATGCATGCTAATCAAGCTGCAGGTAGTTGGTGACGAGGCTTCGTTGAAGTGCTGGTGCACATGGGAGCATGCGCATGCTCGGACATACGTGGATGGCCCTATAGCTGTGATGGGCGATGCAGCACATGCAACAACGCCGTGGCAAGCCTCAGGTGGTGGAATGTCCATTGAGGACGCGCTGGTTCTGTCGTCTCTCCTTGGCCATATCAGATCGCCAGAGCAAGCACCCGTCGCGCTGCAAGTCTACGACGAGGCTCGACGGCAGCGGACACAGGACATTGTTGAGTCGAGTCGCAATACGGGCCTGATTTTCACAGGCAAGAATCCAGAATATCCGATGGATTATGCCGGGTTGAAAGGCAGGTTGCCGCCGAGATGGGATTTCATACTCGACTTTGACAATGGTAAAGCACGAGATGAAGCTGTTCAGAGGCTAGAGACTCTACTCCAGTAGACTACGTCTTGTGTAGCAATATACTTCGGGGCAACGCAATGTTGCAAGCCATGGGCTGTACATGTCGCGTATTGCTGTGATCTTCACTGCAGGACAGCCCAGACAAGTCAAATTGGGGTTGTTGGCAGCACGTCTATTTTCATCCTCATCAGGTGGAATGCGATCGGACGCGAATGAAGGTCCATCCTGGTCATTGCGCAAATTTTTGATCGGCGAGGAAGTCGAAGAGTGAGAAATTGTGGAATCCGCGAGTAGGACCTGTGATCTGTATACAGATAGAGCAGGAGTCTGCACTGTCAGAAGAAGGTCGCCGCAAAACACGCTAAGTTAGCACTAGTCTCTTTCTTGGCGTTGTTGGACGCGTCTTTCGTACTCTCGTACGAGGCCTTTCTTTCATTGCATCCATCAATTCGTCCTTGATTGATAAAGATCGATGTTCGAGTATGCATCGAGGCATCGGAGCGAAGGGCGACGCGATGGATACAATCATGCAGTAATCGATCGCAGGCTTGACTCCAGTCAACGCGCCTACTGCAGATGTGGAGCTACGCCATGTCTAGCGGCACAACATTCATAATGCTATCGTTTTGATGGTGTTTTGGTCAGCCTTTCAGCTTCGCGGCATAGATTCTGCACTACAGTGGGAATCTTGTCTGCCATGGCTGGTCGCGGAAAGAGACTACAAGGGACTGCAGAGGCGGCTCAGAGCATCTCTATCAGCATCAGCTCGGCCATACCGCAGAATCGACTCCTTTACGAGAACAGTCCTGACTTGCCTACTCTTCCCGCTCATAAAGCAGGGAGAGAACGTCTGCCGGCCTCCGCAAGGGATACGTTCTTTCATGCGTGGTGGTACCCTCGGCATGCCTTGTCTCCGCCAACCTTGGCCGTTCTCTGCAGAGTCAAAATTAGCTTCGAAAAGCTTACCATGCCAGTGAGAAGTCGGTCCTTCAGCTTCACGCAATTCCTGCACGCGGTGCAGTATCAGATGCGCCAGATATCTGAATCGACACATTATGCGAACTGCGCATTCGACTCGGCCTCTCAGCAGATATTCGTCTCATTGTCGGCATGCATCATATTAGGTGGCCTGAGTGGCTAGTTGTCAAGGAGTTGGCTGACACGTGCCTGTTCATAGGCTCGACATGGTCAAGGGCTGCAGCTTCACTCTCGATGGAGAAGCCCATGTCGCCGGACGTGATCGGCTAAGAGCCATCTGGCGACTTTATCTCGTCTTTGGCAATACGCCTGTGACATTTGTACTTACATCGCGGCGCACATCCGGAAATGGTAGAGTACAGGCACAGCTGAAGATTCAGTCGTAGCAAACGATGCTCTACGGCACAGCGCCGAAGTCCACAATAGTGGCAGTGACTGTGGTTATGCCAACGTTGGCAAGTCTGGTCACGAGCATGCGGATATATGCTAGATTGGCCATTAGCAAGAATGCCGGACAAGACGACGCATTCATCGTCGCAGCCGTTGTAAGAAGGCAGCGGTCGTTTGACAGCACTGGCTGATTTTGGGTAGCTCTTTTCATGGGGATCGACAGCATGTATGATTGCTCAAACGCAGACTGGACTCGGCGACCACATTTACGAATTGAGCCCTCACAATGTCAAGCTTAATCTGGAAGCCGTCAGTGGAATTTTGAGACCTGTGCCATTCGAATGCTGACAGAATACAGTACTGGGCCATGATCATCATATACAACTTATCGCTCTTCTGTACCAAGTTCTCGATCATGTTCCAATATCTCCGGATCTTCCCACAAAGATCGATACGCCTCGCTACCTACATTCTGATGGGAATCGTCCTGGCGTATGCTATCTGGCGATTCTTCTCCGCGGTCTTCACCTGCAATCCTCCGGCCGCATTCTGGGACCACTCGATCACCCACAAGACGTGCCAAGACCGCCTGGCGCTTTCTCTCGCAAGCACGACGTTGAACATGATCACTGATATCCTGATAGCGGCTCTACCTTTGCCATTTCTCAGGAAGCTCCAGCTACCCCGTCGTCAGAAATGGGCTCTCATGGCAGTCTTTGCGCTAGCAGGCCTCGTGGTCATTGTGTCGATCCTCAGACTGCCGTCCTTGTACCACCTCATGAGCTCGAAGGATATTACCTGGGAGAGTCCACTAGCCTACATATTCTCAGCCATCGAGATCAATGTGGCAATCATCTGCTCGTGTCTGCCAACACTCCGTTGCCTCTTCCCGAAACTGCTCAAAGCCGCATCAGGCTCGAGCGAACGAAGACATTCATTCAGCAAACCCCACGATACTCTCCGGTCCGAAGGGTGGACACCTGTCGAAGGCGAGGCCAAGTTCAAGGGACGCCTTGTGAGCACGCATACGCACGTGAGTAGTCCTAGTGCTGCCTTCAAGATGCACAAGACGAAGCGCTCGTGGACTGGACGACACGATACCCTGTTCGACAGCTCAGACGAGATCGAACTTGGAACCAGAGGAGCGGAGCCGGCGCATTCTAGCGATCACCATATGAGTAGTGGTCAAATACATGTGCGCACCGAGATCGAGCAGGAGACGATGTCCAAGAGCGACGATGGCCGCGAAGCTAGGGAGGAATTGGGCATGATTTGAACTGCCCTCGCAATTCGACATGCTCAATGCCAACTCAGAGAATACTAGAAAGGAGCCCAGCCCAGGACTAGGCTGTACGTGACGAGCGCTTGCGCTATCGTACGCTCCGAAGCCCAGACACCAGCCTTCGAACGCTTCCTCGGTCTCCGCCAAAACAAGCTCAGCTGTTTTCCCTAGCTTCGTGCCTCGCTAAAACCGAACACCGGCACAGTATCCAAGCTGAACAAAGTACAATTCACTCGAAGAATGCCTGAACGTCGCAAACGTAACATCGACCTCATAGACGAATACTGCAGCGCACCACCAAGCTCCGTCCCTCAGGTTCCGCATTTCTGCGCCGATGGAATGCCAACGTCATCGTTTTCCGAGAGGTACAAAACCACACAACACAAACCTTGTGCTCCAAGCTTTGTGCTGAGCACCAACAACAAGCTTCCATGGCGAGATCATTCCTCGCTGGGGGCGGCATCTCGACATTATTTCATCTTCACGTCGCCTATATCGCAGTGCCGTCCTGCCATCCCTTCCCCGAGTCTGCGCAATGTTCATCGCGAAGGACACCTCAACACAAACAACTCAAGCCACCAAAGATCAGAAGCCAAGTCAACCCTTCCTTCCCAGAGATAATGTATCAAACAAGGGCGCAACGCAACCACGACCCTCACGACTCACAACCAGCGATTGGGTGGCCTTTGTAATCTTCTTCGTCAGTGTATACACTATCCTGCACGGTGCACATGTACTAAGCCAGGCGGTCGAGGTATGGAGGGACGGCTCAGAAGCAGGATGGCGTGGGCTACCACTAGCTACACTCATCACGCTCACTCTGCAAGCAATCTCGGCGTATGTTTTCGTGGGACTCCTTGCTCGGAATATTGCTGGACTTCTGTAGTCACGATGGGGAAACATGTGCTGCCAAATGGCTCTGGTGTGGTCAAGATCATGCTCCACACTCCAAGTGAACGTGAGACGTAAAGATCTGGTGCTTCTGCTCGCAACACGGCAGACAATAGCAAGACAGATTTTGAACGCTTGTAAGAAAAGAGCATTTCCGAGCAGCTCGAATTTATGCCCATGCAACCTGAAGCTGCCAAAGAAGGTACGAAAGCTTTTGCCGATTGTTATCATCTCATCCATCGCTGTCCATCCATCCATCACCTCATGGAGTCATCTCAAGAGTACTCATAAGCCGTAGTCTTGGAATCACTACCCACAGCAACCAATTCCGCATACAAGCAGTCACGCGGCAGTTCTACCACGCCCACATAGAACTGCCAAGGACCTGGCGAATTAGTCCGAAGCGGAACCGGAGGACCTTGAGTCGAAGTTGGCACGTCATCTGCGAAAGGGTCGATCGTGGCCGAGGGCTGTGGTGGTGGGCAGAAGTACGTTCCGTTTTTATGGCTCAACAGGCTGAGTCGTTCGCCCTTGTCGAGTGACCAGCCAGTAGTAGTCGCGCCGTATGGAAGGGTGCGGTCGCCAGCTGCAGTGTAGCCGACACGGCCGCAGTCGTCGATGTAGCTACAAAGGGTGGGAAGTCAGACAAGGTCGGCCTTGAAAGGAGAGCAACCGTCAAGTGACACGTTCTTACGTACATCTTTTGTCCTCCCTGAACCTGCACGCCCAGACTCAGGATACTGTTACTGATCTGGTAAGTGGTGTGGTTGGTGACCACACCAGAACAGTTGAGGCCTTGCTGTCCAGGGCAGTATGTAGATGGACTCTTGCCGATCCACAGTTCGCCATCGTTGGCTTGAATGGCGCCGAAGTGAAATCGGGAGGCAGAGCGTAGAGCCATCAGGCCGAAGAAGGTGTTTGGCAATTTCATGTTGACAGCCGGATAGGGAGGAGAAAGAGCGATTGCTTGGGCAGCAGAAGCCATAGCGAGGGCGAACAGAGCAAATGTCTTCATTGTGGCGACTCTCTTTGCTCTTCGAGGTGGTCTTGATCGTGTCTTCTGGGGACGGTGGGAGGAGTGGCTTGTTGGTTGAAGATGGGTTTTGTTGAGAAGGAAAATGGCACTCGTACTTGTACCTTCCGCTCGCCTCGCGACTTCCACAAAGAATCTTGACAGTGCTTTCCTCATCGCGTCGCACTTAACCAGAGCACGGTTTCCTGCCATTGTCGGCGTCCGACGAGACGGCAAGTCTGCTTAGTTGACTGAGCTGAAACATGTTCACAAAGCCATCTGCCTGTCCTTCATTGCACTTCAAACTTTGCCTCGCGAGCACAATTATGCCAAATCAGCGAGCACTACAGCAATTTAATCAGAAGTGATGAGCTGAGAAGTGCTGTCAAAGAGTCCTTCCAGGGCTGTGCGACTGTGGTCAAATATGTGCAACAGTCACCCTGGAGGATGCATGTTTCAGGCCTTCTTGCAGCGTTCCAGGAACTCGGCATTTCAGTCTCCCTCTTACCTATGGTGGTTGCACATGCTCGATCACATCTCAATGGTTGCACATGCTCGATCACATCTCATCACCACTGACGGCACTGCGAGCTCCCAAAAAGAGCACAGCGTTGGCTCGGACAACTGACTTGATGAGCTCAAAGCCCGACGACTGCAACTCAAGTACCATTTATCCTGCCGTGCTGCGAGTCTGCAGGATCTGCCATTGTCAACGCAGGTACATCAGGGATCCGACTCTTGTCACCCATTGACAGGTGCGTCATCTCAAGCTTCGTAGCTCTTGCCTGCCCAGATCGTCCAGGCCACTGCTTGCTCGACCCAGGATAAAGTGAAGTCAAGCAAGGTGGAGTGCAGCACACGACCACCACGACTTATGTTGTGCAAGTGTACCTGCAGGCGTGGTGGCGCGGATGTGCCCAAACATGCACCGCCACAGTTGGACGGTACCACGACGGTGTAGTCCTGTACGATCAAGATTCGTATCCGTAGGTCCTTCGGTCTGATCGGCGAACGTCTGCGTTGCACTCCTTGACCTGCTGCGGGACTCCGGCTATGGCGGCCAGCTATCCACCAGTTTCTGAAACTGAGTATCCTCCAGGCCCGAAGCAATCTACAACTTCACAGTCGTCTGGGATCCGGAACCTAGACAAGAGCATTCATCAGATCCGGAACAAATTGCAAAATTCGATATGGGTTTTATGATCCAACCAAGGCCAGAAAGCTGCACAATTACCTCGCCTCATTGCGCCATTCCACTCGTCAGACATACTGTCCGGTCTTCGACACTGCACGCTCCCGGCATTCGCTGGGCATCTTAGAACCCGATCATCCTCCTTCTTGCTGACAAAAGCGCTAGCAGTCCTAGAGATGGACCTAGGAGCTGATTATAGTTTCGACGAGGGGACAGGCCAGCACATCTCTCCTCACACTCGTAAAATGCGACCTTCCAAATTGTGCCTTCTCGAAGTCAGACTTTCCGCTTGCGTTTGTGGATCACTACGTGTCTTGCACAAAAGCTGTGACTTGCAATACTGGCAGCGTTCTGTCGAGCTGCGGTGTCGTGTTCCATCTCCAGCCTGTGCAAACTACGGTAGCCTTAACGTGTTTGATAAGCGAGTGAGCCAGATAGGCATGTGAGCCACTTCCATCTCGTATTTACGCACCACCACTAAACGCGTCCATTCTTCCACCATTTTACGCGATGGCACCTCCAAATGAAGAGTGTATTCAAAGTGCCATTCGTGATTATCTATTAGGTCGCTTTACAAGCGTACGAAGCGCTGCAGTTAGTCTACCAGCAAGGACGTCACATCCTCCGTTCAGGCTCCGCAGTCAGCAGAGCAAGACGCCACTCACGAGTCATTGTCACCACCTCACACCTGTGGGATTAGACTTGGTGGACAACCTGTGTGACATATCCTCATCTACCTCTACACTCTATCCTCTCCTCCCATCCATTCCGAACTCTAGTACGTCTACAACTCATCCCTCTTCCCCTCCTTCCTCCTCGCCTCCTTCTCCGCATCCTCCCTCTGCAACCTCTCCTGCATACTCTCCTCTCCCAAAACCCCATCATGCACCTCCGGCAGACCTGCCTTCCTCTTCACCTTATCCTTGTACCCTCTCGCCACCTCCGCAATCTCATCATCGTACTCCGTCCACTCGGGGACCTGCCTCCTCGCCCGCTCGAGCTTCGGCTCCTTGGTTTGAGGATTATTACACAGATCAATCGTCTTGGCGTCTTTCAAACTCTCATCACTGCACCACGTCTCGCACCAGAGCCACTCTTGCGGAAGACTGTGGATCGGCAATAAAGATTGCATGTGGTTGGGAAGATCCTGATCTAAATTACTCAGACTGTTAGGGTCGGCGGAGAGTTGATGGTAGTTCTGTCGTAGACGATCGCCAGCGGCCATTTGTCTGAATTTCTTCAAATCCACGACGTATAAGGCGGAAATGTGGTAAGGTAGACCTTTGAGGAACGTCTTCCAATAGCCTTGCTTCCAGAATCGGAACCCTTCCATTTCTGTGCGGCTGTCGCACATGGGTGTGAAACCGTAAGGAGCGCCTTGTAAGTCGTGAGTCACGAGCTCGTACATATCTGTACGGACAATTTGGTCGGCGTCGACGAAGATGACTTTGTCGAGATCGAGAGGGAAGAGAACGTCTAAGAAGAGGATCTTGTAGCCCCAGATCTCGCGCTGCTTTTCTTTCTGGCCTCGGAGCCAGTGTGGCCATTTATACGTGACCATCTCATACTCGAAGCCGTACGTCGCCGCCATGACTGGGAGGAAATCCTTGAACGAAGGAGATAGAAACTGCTCGATGAACCAGAACTTGACAGTGTGCTTGGTGTGTTTCATGACAGAGACCATCATGATGTTGAGCATGCGCTCGTACAAGTGGCCTGAAGCGACGGAGAAGATGTTGATGTCTGCGTGCTTGCGTTCGGCCACTGCGGTAGCTGTGCCAGACTTCGATAGGAGGTCTGATCCGAGCTTGGCTGCTTTCCCGAGGAACTTTTGTGCACCGCCCAGGCCTGCTTGCGCGAGCAGGTCACCTGCACCATCAGCGAGCAATTCTAGTGCGGACTTCGATGGTTCCAGGACGTCCTCGTCTTCCATGCCTCTGTTTCGTGAGATTTGAGGAAATAGTGTCGCGCCCTTAAAACTCATTAGCGCGATCTCAGTCGTGTGGTCACCAGCATGCTCGTTATATCCCGTCGACCCAGCACTGTCAATGTGGAAGATCTCCTCACTTCGCCCCTTTTGGAGCGCCAGATTGTATATGCCTGGATTAGCCTTGAACTGGAAATAGCCAAGGTTGGCCATGATGATCGTATCGGCAAAGTGAGGACTCGCATGTGTGCCCAGGACTAATTGAGCACCTCGAGGAGGCGGCCCGACAGTCACATCGCGAGTGTGCCCTTCAATGAGGATATGCTCAAGCTCATAGACAGCATCGATATCGTTCTTGACCGCGCTGAGCTTTATGTTGTCCAGATCGTGAATTGTGACCTCTGGTGCCACAAGCCAGGCAGGAGGCAGATCCATTCCCATGTTTAAGAGCGCATCAGCTGGGAGCCCGCGGAACTGCGCACCAGTCTGAGCAAGAGAGCCATCAGACTCGAAGGCCGGCTTCGAGCTCAAGACATGGCGGTAGAAGCGCTTGATCGGGATCTCCTCAAGTCGGTCTTTGGGGTTCAAGAAGAGTCGGACATAGACGCCATCGAATTCGGACAGGACCTTGATGATAGGTATCCACTTCTGAGCAGCCTCAGAAGCAGGATCAACGGCGGCGTAGATCTGAACAGTCGCTGTGTCAACATTGCCAATGTGGATCGCGGTATGGCTAGCGTTGAACTTCTTGAACACATCTGTCCGTACAGTTGGTGCTGCCTCGAAGATGCCCTCTGGCACGTCTGAGACCAAGGACAAAGCAATCAAGTTGGAGATTCTGGCAAACGCAAGTGGTGTCGACGCCTTCTGCTGCAGTCCAAGTGCCTCGATAGCACGTGCTGCAGGCAGTAGACGCCGCTTGCGCTCGAACACAAGCAAGGTCTCCAGGTCGGGCACCTCAAGAGGCACATCGTTGGCCACAGGTCCAACCAGTCTGCCATTGACGATCAGAGCTTTCTTGCCAGGAGTGACACCCACAGCAGCAACGAGGCTCCGGAAAGGTGCCCACAGACTTCGTACACGGTCGTCAATCTCGGGCGTGCTGTCACGTGCTGCTGCAGCGAATAGCGACTCATAGACCTTCCGCCTGCCTGCAAGATCTTGACCAGGTGCATCAGCTCCAGTGTGCGTCGCACGGAAGTTGTCATACTGCGTAAGGAGCGTATTGAAGAACGTGGCGCCTCCTGCCTGCTCGTACTCTGAAGCAATCCTCGTCTTAGCATCACTCTCTGAAGGAATGTGCAGCACAGCGACCTCAACATTGTCGTTATCTCGCTTGAAGAGAAGAGCTTCCATGATTTGCTCGAAACCTTGCTTGCTGTCCAGATCGGCCACCACAGTCAAGTGCACCAGCTCTCGCTCAATGGATCGAGCATCAGCTGGAACACTGGGCAGGTTCTCGAGCTCAGGATGCTCGCCAAGGTTGATGTATCTCAAGTTCTTGTCATCTTCAGGCACGACGACCCGGTTTCGTCTAAAGCTTGCCTTTGCAAGAAAGACCGTCGGGAGGTAGTCCTCGTCGCCCAGCTCGCCTTCGTAGACCGCTTGCTGGACGAGTCGCAGATCCATAGTAACTTGTTGGCTCATAGTCTGGAGCCAGTCTTCTGTTCTTGCGATTGGCACGCCGTTGATGAGCACTGGTGGAGTAGGATCTGTGCTTGCGATCCTGCTGATGTAGTTCTTGCTCCTCGCGAGTCTATCAAAGATGTGTGCCTCGCTCTGCAGCTCTCCGAGTGGAACATCCTTCTTGTTAAGTCGTAGCTTTCCAGCCGTCTTGACTGCCTCGAAGACCCTCTCGTTCGGCTTGCCATACTTTCGACCAGCAGACTCGATCGACTCTTCGAGGTAATTGAGAGCAGTCCCGAGACCATAGTTCTCAGTAAGGTAGTAGACAATAGCAGCCTGCTCGCCGCTAGCTTCGCTTCTCACTCTTGGAACCAAACCGAATCTAATGGGCACTGTGCGTTGGACGAAACTCCGCAGCTGCTCAACAACAAGTAGCACATCATTGGGTTCTGCAAAGTCGATAGGCACCACCAAATTCTGAACCTCTTTCCTCACCGATGGCAGTTGACCAGGGAAAGTGCGCTGCAGAAGCGCATTAGCAGTGTTCGGCCACTCGGCATATCGCTTGTCTTTCTCGATGTCGTTCAGCCAGATGATCACGTCGCCTCCTTCGGCATCGTCCCGCCAGTCATATCGAGGGGCCTCCTGCTCGACCTGCGATTCAGTGATAGCCTCGTGTGAAAGTAGCTCGACGGCCTCTGCTCCGCTCAGTCCAATTTCTTGCACACTCTTGATCATTTTTCGCTCGCGCCTGAGGTGCTCGAGCAAGGCATACGCTTCGACATCTCTCGACATGATCTGCACACCATTGATCCACATGATGTTGTATCCAGGTGGGAGCAGAACTTCTCGGTTCTCTGCATGCTCTTTGACGAAGTCTTCGGAAATGTCCGTCGTCGCAATACTGGTCGAGTGCTTGGGAAAGTCCTCGCTCAGCCTCAGCAGCGTCGCAAAAGGATCCTCGCTGCCCATCACGAAGCTCGCAGCTCTCACACCTAGCCGTCTCAGCTCTGATTGTGATAGCGGCCTCAAATCTGACACTTCCTCCTCGCTCAACGTTGTCTCGGCAGCGGCCTTGCTACCCTCCTTGGTACCATCTTCCCCATCTTGCCTATCATCGATGACAATATAATCCGTTCTCTTCAACGCCAGCTCCACTCCATAGCCACTGACAGTCAACGGCCTGCTCTCCACGCCTTCAAAGGCTCTATATCTCACTCGATAGCTCGTCTTGCCCTCTCTCGCTGTCTTGCTCAGCGTCTTGTGAAACTTCCGGAAGCTCTCACTGAGCAAATCCGCATACAGCACACTCGGCTTCTCGCTCGTCACATCGCCGAGCACACGATCAAAAGGCAATTGCTTCACAGCATCGCCAGGCTGTCCCAAGCTCTCTGCAGTCTCCTTGTCCAGATCTGGCGAGCAGTATTTCTGTCCGCTGAAAGGGACATGGACCCATGTGTCACATCCTGCATAGCCGGCTCGCTCGTTCGATATGGTGGGGACGACGGAGGTGTTGTAGTATTGGTAATGTGCCTCGATTCGTGGTGCGGCGGAGTGAATGGCGAGGGCGTAGTCGAAGGATGATAGATCCTCTTTGCCGAGATGGCCGTCTTTCTCGAGTAGTGAGCGGAAGGAGCGGTAGAGCTCTTGGTCGGTCGTGGAGGAGTCGAAGTAGCCGTCTGCGATGCGGTCGAGCAGAGGGAAGTAGGCTGTGCTGTTCTCTTCTGCTGCTGTTTCACTGTTGCATCTGCTCAGCCAATCTTCTCCTGAAAGCTGCTCCAAGCCAACTCACAGAAGTTCTACTAGAAATGGAGGAGCGCCAAATGCTGTCCGTACAGCGACATTGACTGAAGGCACGGCAGTGGAACAAGCGAGCAAGCTGGCCAGAGCTGCTGCTTTCCAGCCATGGTGTTTAGCCATTGTCGGCTCTGTCGTCTTCGAACCACTACTAGTAGACTTGTTCAACGCATCGAAACGTGATATCGTTAATAGGTGTGTTTGGATGTTTGTGAACCAGGGGTCCACATATATATATATATATATATTTATATTGAAGCAACGTGTCGTTCAACACGCGTCGTGTATTTTCCGTACAATGCGTGTAGATCGCTCAAGATCTGGACAGAAGCGCCAGGATATGATTATATTTGACCTGAATGCTGAAATGCATGAGTCTCACATCTCCATGGACTGTATAATGTGCAGACCTGGCACGCCGTTCCGCAGCTTCTGCATTGGTGCTAGCGCCGAGCATGTGAAGGAGACTCGAATGCCAACGAAAACCTGCTTCAGCACTGCGCGAGCGTGGCAATTCTTTTGTCTAATTCTAGTCGACCTACCAAGATCTAGCTTCTACAACAGCGTATCGCCCAAAGCGCATCTCACAATACTGACGCCTGCCCTCACGGTCTCACTAACACCATGCGCCTCCAAGCTTGGGTTCACCTCCACCAGATCTAACGCGACCAGATTCCCCGTCTCGTGCACACTTTCTGCAATGAAGTCGCCTTCTCTCAGTGTCAGACCACCTCTCACCGGCGTACCAGTAGACGGTGCCCACATGGGATCCAGAGCGTCAACATCGAACGAGAGATGAATAGGTGTGTCCCTGCCGATCCAGCCCAGTGCCATATCCATGACTTTGCCAATGCCGTGACGATCGATATCGTGCATGGAGAAAGCCTTGATGTTGTTGTCCTTCAAGATCTTCTTCTCCCCTCGGTCCACATCTCGGAGGCCAATGTAGACGAGCTTCGCGGGGCTAATGCGCTGCTCTTCTGAAATCCAGCCGAATGGGTTTTCGGGAGTGTCTGTTGCGAGCCCAGTCAGGAATGATACAGGCATGCCGTGTATGTTTCCACTGTCGCTCGTCTCTGGTGTGTTGATATCTGCGTGTGCATCGACCCAAATGACAGCCATGTCTCTTCCCAGTCGTTCCCGCACAGCCTTTGCAGTGCCAGAGATGGTGCCAATCGCAATGCTGTGGTCTCCACCGAGTGTCAACACGAAGCGCCCTTCGCGTGCGTGCTCGTAGACTTGGCTGCTGAGCATCTTGGTGACGGCGGATACAGCTCGAGGATTCTTCATGTTGCGGTGATCGGGGTCCTCGGAAGGCATCAAGTCACCATAGGCGTGGACTTTGTTGTCGTACTTCACGTCGTATTTGAGCTCGTCACGGAGATCGTTAATCAGGCCGGACTCGATCAGAGCCATTGGAGCGGCATCTGTGCCTGGCTTGCACTGGACAGGGCCTCGATTAGCATGTTTGTAGCGTAGAGGAAGCATATGAAGACGTACCTGGCCGCCGCTGAAGCCAACAGCCACCAGCCCAATCTCATTGCCCTGGGAGAGGAATTTGGGTGTTATCGTAGGAGCGTCCATTTTGTATGTCTGCGTGTTCTGATCAGCTTTCATGCTCATCGAGTCACTGATGAAGTGATGCTCACGTTGCGTAGTGTGATGTCTCAGGTGTACCGAGTCTAGAGTCTGTCTGCACTGACTGTAATAGTAATGTTCCTTTGTCAACAAAGAGTGCCGGTTTCAATTGTTTGAAAACAGTTAAGAAAGTGATGATAATGGAAGGAAAATAGGAAGAAAGGGCAGATTTGACTTCCTTATGTGTTTTCCGGCTCACAATCAGTCCGCGCCAGCGGGTTACGAGAGGCAAATTCTGTTGAGTGGTCTGAAGAGACTGTTCACGCCTGATCCTGTACTTAAGGGAAATGGTATGACCTTAAGTACAGGTGGAAGCGATAGCGCGTCTTTCTCCCCACGCGACGGCTGATTCTCTTATCAAATGCCCACCGATGATCGGCCGTTGATAGCCGTCGTCGTTGGTATAGACATGTCACAGGTGGTATATACAGCAGCAACAGCAGGTGAGGTGCCAGAGATGGAGTGCTTGTGATGCAGTGCATGTGAGCTTTTTGTGCAACCAGAGTCGTCAAGCAAGAAGACAGCACAACGCGCAGGAAGCGAAATCTAGGCAGCAGCCACAATGTGGCGCATCTGCCTATCAGCCACAGACAGGTGGGGGGTAGAGTGAATAGTAGTGTTTGTTTGGACAGTGACGAGCTCTTCGCAAAAGTACCTGTTGACCACCAAACCAAGATATATTCCTTCATGACCTCGTGATGCTGCTGCTACTTCCTGCTTCATCGACCTGACGACATGTTCGCCATCAAGTCTCTGACGGATTATCTATTCGGCAAAGGAGACCAGGAGAACGTGGCCGACATAAGCCAAGGACAGCTCTACATTGTTCGCCCGTTGTCGCCCAAGGGATACTCGGAGCTCATCTTCAAGGACTCCGCAGCCTACATTCGCCGGACTGGTCAGCAATTCCACTACCAACTTGTCATTCAACGCGCATACGAAGAAGGCGAGGAGGAATTATTGGACGACGAAGGCGCAGAGGCCGGCACTGTTGCAACGCTCGACAACAAAGACGAGAGGACGTTTCAGCTCGACGAGCACCTGCACTTTCGCGTGGATCTCAAGGAGAACGGTGAGGTCGTGCTTGCGTGGCGAGACTTGTCCGGAGACGAGGGAGATTTATTCGAGTTTGTCTGCGACGAGAGTACCAGGCCAGAGACCGCGACCACATTCGAAGTTGTTGCAACGCAGTGTCAGTTCGAGCGCAAATATCGCCGCAGTCACCAGTACGCGACCGAAGGCGACTTGAAGGAATTCGACTTCGACGACGAGCCCGAGATCCCCACTGCGAGCCCAGTTGCCAGCCCAGCACTCTCACCCAACTCGCAAGCATTGACGGAGCTACGAGACGCCACGCCGAGCAAACCGACACCAAAGGCTATCATGGCTCGCGATTCAACCAAAAAGCCCGCTACGCCTGCGAAGGCCGTACAACAGACACCCACCAAAGCACCCGCACCACGAACTGTCCCCACTGCCACGGAAACACTGGCAGATGAAGAGGCGGAACTACACTTGTTCGACTTCGCTTCTGGCACGTTCGTCCTACAAGATGAGAGTGTACAGGCCATCGTCACCGGAACGGGCAACTGGACCTACTGGCTACAGATCACAGGCGAGAAGCACCAATGGCTGGGGCAGCAAGTCACGCCAGACATCAATCCCGTATTCAACTTCGAATACTTGAGCTTCATCTTCAACCACTATGCCGAAGATGGCTCAGCCTACTCGTGGCTCCTCAAATTCAAGGACCGCGAAACAGAGGAGAAGTTCCAGGAAGGCTTGATGCAAGCACTTTGGGAGCATCTCAACGAAGCGAAGTGGGGCAAAACGATCAAGGACGCTGAGCGTGATTACGTTCTGGACGCTTTCAACGATCTCGTCATTGAAGATGAGGCTGACGACGCCCGCGAGCGAGAGGCAGCTGAGGAGGATGAGGAAGAGGACGAGTTCGAAGATGCTCAAGATCGCAGATCGGAGCCCGACTTCGATTCCGATGAAGAAGAGGACGATCCCGTGAACCTCGATGAGGACGGCAATGTCAACAGCCAACTCGCTGTTGGCGCCAACGTCGATCGTTCATTCGTGGTGCGAGGAAACAAGATTGGCGTGTTCAAACACACCGAGGACAACAAGCTTGAGTTCAATACGAGCATCAACAACGTGGCCAACATGAAGGGCAAGAAGTTCGCCCCATCCAAGGTCATGCTTCACGCACAAGATCGCAACATGGTTTTGCAGAACCCAGACGACCCAAACAGCGTCTACCGCATGGATCTCGAGGTTGGCAAGGTCGTTGACGAGTGGAAGGTGCACGATGACATCCCCATCAACATCTTCGCGCCAGAGAACAAGTTTGCACAAACTACAGGCGAACAGACCTTCCTTGGTCTGTCGAAAAATGCGCTGTATCGTGTCGATCCTCGATTGAGCGGCAACAAGCTTGTCGACGCGGAGCTCAAGCAATACACCAGCAAGAATGACTTCTCGGCTGCTGCAACGACTGAAAAGGGCTACATTGCTGTTGCCTCAAATAAGGGAGACATTCGAATGTTCGATCGTCTCGGTATCAACGCAAAGACCGCTCTACCTGCACTCGGAGACCCAATCATCGGCCTTGACGTAAGCGCCGACGGACGATGGGTGCTCGCCACCACACGCACATATCTCCTCCTCATCGACGCAGAACAAAAGGAAGGCTCGAAATACGCCGGCAAGCTCGGCTTCGAAAAACCATTCTCCAAAGACCACAAACCCCAACCACGCCGCCTCGGTCTCACACCCCAACACATCGCCCAATTCCAGCACGAAACCGGCGCACCCCTCTCCTTCACCCCAGCGCGCTTCAACACCGGCGAAGGCAAAGACGAAAGCACCATCATCACCGCCACGGGCCCCTTCATCGTCACCTGGTCTCTCAAGAAAGTCCTCGCCGGACGCAAAGACCCTTACCACATCAAGCGCTACGCTGAAGAAGTCAAAGCGGACAATTTCCGCTACAACAGCGATAAGAATATCGTTGTGGCGCTGCCGAATGAGGTTGATATGGTGAGGAGGACTGCGCTGCAGAGGCCTACGAGGGAGAGTATTATGGCTACGCCGAGGAGGGCTGCGGCGGGAAGGGGGAGTTATCTCGGTAGGAATGAGATTGTTAATTCGCCGTATTGAGTACAGAGCTCCGGGTGGTGGTAGGGAAGTCAGGCGCTGATATGATGTGATGGGTACGCCGCCGGAGAATGGATCGCGAAGACGAAGAACATGAGATTCAGCTACGTAGACAACGGTCACGATGACTGTAATGTATAGATTCGCTTCGAAAGGCAGATGAGGTTGCGAGGGATGATACCATTGTTACTTTGCCATGTCTATTCTCGTTCTCAATACGATCATCTTCAATCTTTCACGATGAGTTCCAAGTTGGATGTTAACACAGCGCAGAGAGAATACGATACTCGCAAATTCCAAAGACAACTTCACATTTCATTCACATTTCGTGTACAGCTAATGAGCGTGATCTTTCCATACGATGTCTCTTCACTTTGCCAATCTTGTGCTCCGGCATCATGTTCCTCTGCACTCACAGTACACTAGCTTGTTACAGCAGCGCAACAGCAAGCTCAATACTTGCTAGCCTCCTCCGCACGCTCAGCCCTCCTGACATCAAACACCTTGAGCGCTTCCTCGGCAGCCTTGACTCCGGACAGCGCCATAGCGCCAAATGTTGGGCCCATGCGGTTGGCGCCATCGACTTCGCTCAATTCCATGCCACCGATGATAAGACCTGGGACGATTTCACGGGTGCCCTTGACGATGGCGTCTTCGGCGGTGTTCATGTCAAGACCACGCATGCCACCGAGGGTGGGAAGACCTTCGTGCTTCATGCTCACGAGGCGCTTAGCGCAGAAGGCGCCGAAGGGGCCGTCGTGGCCGGTGGTAGAGATAATGATGGGAGCGTTGATGGTGTTGGGGTCCATGCAGGATTGGTCGTCGTGGTGCATGCTGACGAGAGTCCAGTTGGTAACGACGCCAGCGATGTGGATTTGTCCGTCGCGGCCCTCGCGCGTGATGAGGTCTTCGACGGTGGTAGCGTTGAAGAGTTTGACGTTGGAGAATTGGAGGACTTTGCTGAGAACTGTGCTGGTGAAGAGCGCGGCGTGCTTGACAACGACGTAGTTGGGGCATGAGGCGTCTTCTTCGTAGGGGACGCCGACTTCGCGAAGGAAGGCGTCGGCAGGCTTGCGCATGATCATGGCGGAGAAGAGCTGGCCGCCGAGCCAGGCACCACCTCCGGGAGCGACGCCAGCTTCGACGATGGCGATCTTGAGGTCAGGGCGGGCTTTGGCAAGACAGTAAGCTGCCGAAAGACCACAGGATCCGGCGCCAACAATGACAATGTCGGACTCGGCGTACGTGTCCAGGTCAGAGAAGTAGCGGCGGGTCATGGCGCGGGAGACTTGGGACTCGCGAATGTGGGCAAACTTGAAGTCGGACCATTTGCCGGCCATGGACTCAATGGTTGCGTTGGAAGTGGCATTACCGTTGATTGGAATAGCAGCTCCGTGAGGCAGGTTGGCGAGCTTCGTTGGGTAGCCGTCGACGGCTGGAGCGGGCTCCTGGAAGTTCATTGCTGGCTTGGAACGGTCAGTTTGTGGAGCATGTGGTCAAGTCCGCATCACATACTGGTGCCATCTTGCTTGTTGAAACTTCTGATCGAAGTTCGTGGAGGTTGATATAAGTTACTGCTGACGTTAGTGATCGCTTCTCCCATGGAGTATGGGGAGTCGCGATGAAAGCATGATTCTTTCGCTGGTATTATCCAGAAGATCAAGTTCTGCCGTATATTCTCAGAATGCTCGCATGTCGTGCCATGTCCTCTCCATGATGAGAACATCATGGGTGGAAGAGACGGTCACGTCTTGCAGAACAAACACCGGCTCAAGCTTTCTATCGTATTGAACGAAATACCTTGATCATCTTGGGATCTTGTAGCGAAGAACCGCCTCATGGCGGCTTATCGTGATGGTCGGCCATACCGGTGATGGTAGTGCACCTGCATTTGGTCAGCTTTTGCCATGCTTGATGATTTTCCTTTGATACTTGTTGACTGCTGCTGAATCCTTTGATGTCGTTGTCGAAGAGAAGAAGCTCAGAGCGTACGCGTACTGTTCTTATAGCACCCCGCATGACAGATACAGCTCTCAAAAAGCTAGATCGAGCTGTGGTGGAGATTGACTAGGAGTCGTGCCGGTCACGGAGGAACTTGTTGTTGGTCATCACGTTAAGGCAGAGATGGAAGGGCCGATGTAGTTGCCTCAGTCGTTACTGCTCTCACCTACCGCCACTACCTCTGGGCGAATCTCTTCCAAACACATCTACTCTTCTATCACCGTGGGCTCATTCAATCTCTAGAGCTACAACCATGACGGCTTCATTTCCCTCGGCACGATAGCCGATGCGATAGGCTTGACGATAGCACTTTCCGGTCGTTTGTCAGCGCAAGGCTCGACCGGCGGAAAATGCTCACCGCCGAGGAAGCCATTGGAGTCTGCGCTCTTGGCTGCCCTTCCGATTTCTGGTATCGAGAGTGATGCAAGGATTTACTGCAAGGATGTGCAGGAAGGGACGACAATCTGGAGTGTCGGAGAAGAGATTCCAGCTTGATTTGCGACAATTGCACGCGCGGGCGATGGCGGCACGGCTCTCCAGCAATCATGACCGGATGTCTTTCCTCTGACCATTGACCCAGTAAGCAGTCGCAGCGACAGGTAGAGACAGCTTTGGCGACTTGCTTCTGTCAGAGAAATGGTTCAGCACCAGCCGCAACTCTGAATGCCACAAGCGACTCTGCAGTGGCTGACTGTGAGGCTCAGTGCATTGCTGCAACATCAAAGCTCAATCTCTCTTGCGTCAACGGATGTGCTATTTTCGTCCGCATACCGGGGTGCCAAGTCTAAAGAGGCGATTTGAGGGAAATCGTCTTGTTCCGCGCTCTAATATCGTGGGTGCAAGACATGCATCGATCCGCAAGGCGTGACAGCAAAGCACAACAGGGGCACCACATGGCTGGAATTGCTCATCGCGCATGTAATTCAGTAAGGCAGGCATTCCAGTGGAGATGAGGTTGTTGACAGATGCTCTGCCTCATCCTCCGCAAGGTCAGCCATACGATTACGGTCCACTGATGAAAGCGGCGCAGCTATAGGGCCAGCGAAGCTGGTGGTTCCCGTGCAGGAATCAATAGATCCCTCGCCCAAAACAGCAAGGCGATGCAAATGGCAGACGCCTTTGCCGTATACCCAACCCATGTCCAAGCCTTTGTGTCCATCGGACTTTTGCAGGATGGACTACATATCCGTGTCTATCTGCGGCTTCTCGGCAAAAGATTGGTCCCACTCCTATGCATGGAGCATGGTTGTGCATATCTCGTCGACCTCATCGTGCTAGAGAAGGCACGAGCTGAGACTTTGCGAGGTCAGGCCCAGCCGATTGTCTGGCTGGCTGGTGGGCTGACTGTCGTGCTGTAGCCAGTGCTGTGTGCACTGGTCATCAGCTCATCCCGTCATACATACAATCATTCGGCCCTCCACTTCAGGTATGTTGCTCCTCATAGACTCTCATGATCGAGCCTGCCACATTCATCAATGTTGTTTTCGTATCTCTGTATACCTCATAGCACATCGGCTCTGCTGCATTGGTGACAGAAGCTAGCATGCCTACCACAACTGCAACACAGTATCTTCAAGTGCCCAAGTTCTTACCTAACAAGAAAGCCCGTTCGAGATCTCGGTCGCGAAGTCCTATGGAAGTGCAAGCAGAAGTCTCGTCACCGACGCAAGTGGTTGTCTCCCCTCAGAAGCTGAGCTTCCGAGCGTCATCACCACCGACTCCATTTCGAGCGGAGCCTTACCACAAACCTTCATCGAACACGATCTATACCAACAGAGTGGCATCGTATTCTACTCCATATCTCTTGGCCAGTCCTGTACAGACTTCGCCCATGGAGCGCAAAGATTCGTTGATGTCAGACTTTCGTCCAAGCTATGTTGGCTCGAACGTGAATGATCTGAATGAGGGCCTGTATGCTCGGGAGCCGACGCCAACTCCGCCTCCTGAAAAGTCTCTGCGACAGAAGCTCATCGGAGCTTGGAAGCTAGAGTCGTACGTTGCGTATCCGACGCCGAATTCATCGAACCAACGACCGACATATCCTATGACCAAGAACGTCACAGGCTATATCATGTATACGCCAGATGGTTACATGTCAGCACAGATGTTGATACCAGGACAGCAAAGCTTCAAGCGAGGAGAAGGCGAAGAGCCGCAGTGGGCAGAAGCGGGAAAGCGATGTTTTGCATACTGTGGGCCATACTACATCACCAATGAGGGGCATGGTCGCGAGGAGATCCTACGGCATACTTTCCAGTGCTGTAGCCTACCAGGCTGGATCGGGGACATTCAAGTGCGAACGCATCGCTTCGAGGAAGATGAAAAGGTCCTCGTGCTTGGCAGCGAGGAACCGACAGAAGTTAAGGTAAGCATTACCTGATTGGTCCGGGACGAACAACAGCTGATTTATTCGCAGGGCGATAAGCGTGTACCAGTGCTCAAATGGAGGCGAGCGATCAATAACGAGAATGGTCACCCGCCGCCACCAATGCCACAGATCAAGGTTAGCGGCCCTGGTGAGCCTTGATGACTACGAAGTAACTTTCGATACCACAGACTCATGCTCCAATTGACTCCCGAGTCGAGAGACATCACTGAGGGGCTGTATTTGACAGGATTTGAGCGACTGCCACCAGTCGAATACCACATCAACATCGCCAGAGGCTATCTGAAGTGGGAGATCTCATTTTCGGCGCATCGTCGCGATGGAAACGGCGAGCAAGGCCCACGCATCACGACATCATGTATATACATCACGACACTTCTGAGAGAGAGAGACCACAGAGCTGTGACGAGCCTCTGCCAGGCGCACTGTGAGCATTCGCAAAGCCGGAGCGAAATCAGTACGGCGCCAGATATTATTGCTTCTATATTGTTTTGTAGGCATCACTTCAGCTTCATCCTATGATTTCTTATCGTAAGCTGCCAAATCAAGCTGCCATACACACATGAGCTTATCATAGAAGCTCGTGCTGACTACTGTCTTCACCGAGCCGGCATTTCCAAGATGGACATCGCTGCCATAGTTCATACTCTTGTGCTCCTCAAACCTGGCCAGCACGTGAAAGCTCCAGTCATCACCATCTCGAACCATGCTTACAACACGGGTCCCAGCATGCATGCAGCTGCACAGCAGTATGAACCTGCGATAATGTCAGATGGCGTCATGAGAGCCTGCAGGAGTCGGGCAATGCTACACGAATAAGGCAAGGTGCGGGAGGCCGCACTGAGGCTGATGACTGCAGTCATCCTACAGTAGCGTGGTTGAGCGATCCGCAGCAGGAGAAAGTCTCGTACTCAGGGCAAGGAGGAAGAGCATGAGAAGGAAGCGTACCTTGTATGATCCTGTAAGGCTGATTTTCTCGCACCTGAACTACCATCGGTAGGGCCGCTCGGCTGTAACACAGATGGTGTGAGCATTTTGAGCCGCCACACACCACCTCCTAAGTTCAGCTCCGCCAGGACCTTTCGTCTGCCGATAGCAGGCAGCGATAACAGCCGGATGTGGTCATCGTAGCTCCCGGTCACCGCAAGCGAGTCGGAGAGAGGTAAGATAGCGGTCACGCCAGCCTCGTGAAGTTTGCGATCTTGCCAAAGTCTTTCGTATTGTCCTTCAAGTTCTTCCGTGATGTGGGAGCACTGCAGGATCATGTCGTCACCTCCAGATAGGACTTTCGCCGTCTCCGGCATGAAGCTGACGATCCACGCTTCGAGCTCGTGCTCGTGCGCATCTTGCATACTGATCACAGCGTTTTGGCTCCAGCAGCCCACAGCATCATCGTTACCGCTGGTGGTGCTACTGCTCGTGCACAAACAAACTCTCCCGTCGGACAGCGTCACTGCGAGAACATGCGGCCGGTGGGGATGCCACGTGAGTGACAATACCAGTGTCTTGTCGTCGGTGATCTGCTTGATACATGATAAGACGAGCTGTGGCTGCTGTGCAATATCTGAGGATTCTTGCAGCCGGTAGAATGCGAGTAGCCCTGTTGACGTTGCAACGGCGAGGAGGTTGCCCAGCTTGTCGGGATGGAGTGTCCACTGGATATCGAGAATTGCAAAGTCCGTGGCTGTGGTGCACAGCTCGGTACTGAGCACGATGGGATATCAGCTACCATCTCTTCTCGACGCTGCTGATGCTCAGATCGGGGCTCGTGCCGTGATGCTTACCTACATGTTGTTGTCTTGTGAAAGCTCGTACAGGATCAGGCTACCTGTGCGCTTCTGCGATGCTTGGCTGACTTCTGCACTTTCCGTCGAAAGGGCATCTACAGTATCGTCAGGCTGAGCACTTTCATAGCCTTGCAGATCGTTCCGATGCAGAAAATAGGTGCCCACCACGAATAGACGTGGCTTAGTCGGGCAGAACTGTATGCAGCTAGGCGGAAGGTCCAGCGTCAAGGATCGTAGGGACTTGAGTTCCGCCATTGCTCGTACTTGCGAGATTGCTCATCGATAGATTGTCATGTTCGATAAGCATCAGGAGGTTCACATGTGAAGTTGTGCTAACTAGGGCTGACACTAAATTTCCTGCCATGCAGATCACCGAACTCTAAGCGACCAAGTAATCCTTCACATCATTCATTAATTGAACTATCATGATCGCCTGCTCCATCATGCTTGCTGCAGCATGCATTATTGTGCTACTCGCTTGGAAACTGCACTGCTGGTTACACCCTATCACTGATACCCGCGCTGGTCAGCGGCATGTCCGTTCTGCTGCAACCTTTTTTGCAGCACCGCACAGCTTCGCTAGGTGACTTCGCGATCGGACTAGCATGCGTTGCCTCCGCTGTTTACCACACCTCCCTCGCCCCGTTCCTTGATCTCCCCAAAGACTTGTAAGAAGGCTGCTGGTTCTTCCGCACCCGCAACTTCGTACTTACCATTGATGGTAAAGTTGGGCACGCCACTGATGAAACCCGATTGTGCTTTTGCGACCTCCTTATCAACCTCATCGCCTCCCTTGTCTGACTCAAGCCAATCGCGAACCTCTTGCTCCGGCAGCCCAGATTTCACGCCGCGAGCAACCAAGACTTCACGGCTGGTGATGTCCTCCTCGTTCTCAAAGTACGAGTTGAATAACTGCTCGACTACCTTGGTCTGCTGCTCTCTTCCTTTGGTCAAGCCCAACTGGATCAAGCGATGACTGTCGCGTGTGTTGCCAGTCTTTCCGCCAAAAGCGAAGTCGATTCCAACCTGCTTTCCCAATCTCGCAAGGTGGCCTTGCATCACTTTCGTGCGCTCCGCGCCAAATTTGCTGGCATAGTACTCCTGTTTATCGACATTCTTCGGCGCATTCGGATTCAGGTAGAATGGATGCCAGGTCGTAGTGAAGGTATCCGAAGGATTGGTTTGTTTATGCTGCTTAATCGCGAGCTCCAAGCGGTTCTTGCCCACGTAGCACCTATGCAAGGTCAGCATCCTAGCATAGCATTTTTGACTCAAGAAAGCTTACCATGGGCATACTGTGTCGCTCACGATATCGATGTTGTAGTTAGTCATTCTGCGTGCTGTCGCGCGTAGAGCCACGGTTGCTGAGCAAGGATTGTGAATAAGACAGAACTGGAAGACTACTAGAAGTACCTACACGAGGTTCTCATGAGAGATGGCCACTATATTCAGCGTTATGCTTCGCTGCTTGTCATGTATCTCCGGTCTTTCGTGACCACGGTAAAGCTATCCGAGAGCTCTTTGTGATTAGAAATCAGGCATGGTATTGCTCCGCCAGGCCGTCTTCCCGGCACTGATCACTCATTTGTGCAAACTTTTCACAGATATGTCATACGAAAAGATGATCGGTGATGTGAGTGCCACAATAGCAATTTGCAAGCGAGCACCACGCGGTGAAGTGAAGCACTTCTGGCAACGACAAAGTGAACAGCGATCTTGCACGTGACTACTGCCAAGACTTCTTCACGGTTATTCCTCGCCTCTGCCGGCTCAAGTAGGCGACACCTCAACGTCAACAATGCTCGGTTTATGCTTGCTGTGAAATGCACAAGTGTGTCATCACGAGGCAATACATATTGGTCGAGGTCTCGTAAGCCTTTGCCACAGGCGTCACTTGTCGCAAGAAGTCCGAGAGAAGACCATGTCAGACAACGACAGCCATGATGCGCCACCAGCGGTACTCTTTCGTGCGAACAAGCGAAGGAAGGTGATCAGAAAGCGAGACCTCGAGGAACGCGAGGAGTCAACTAGTGGAGTAGGCCAGGATCTCCCAGGCGCCATTAGTGATCAGCAGTCTTTGGTGGCGCTGTCCACAGTCCGACGGCCTGTCTCGAAGCGACATGGGATAGGATTCTCAAGCGTTCTTGGTCAACAACCTACTGGGGCCTCATCGACTGTCGAGACCTCAGTCGTGCCTTTCCAGAAGCAGGAAGATGAGACTACTTCAAATGACCGCTTCACGAAGCCCACGGGAAAGGCAGAAGTAGTGGAGGACAAGCATTTGTATGAAGTTCCCATTCTCCTTCAGTATTCATGCTCTGGTGTCAGTGCTAACAGTGCAGGACGGCATATATAGATTCCAAACTGGCTGAACTACGTTCGTCAAGTGTAACACCAGCCGTCAGTGAAGACGTTCCAGGCCACACGCCTGAAGTATCTGCGAAATTGACCTCCAACGAGCCTCAAATCGTGAAGGGAACGCTCCTGGATGATATGCCACGCAATCATCAATCTCGAAAGAACACCAGGAGAGCGACAAACAAGCCTCCGCGTCGACAACGACCCAAGGATGCTAGTGAACTGGCCCGTGAGGCAATGATAGACCAGATACTGGGCGAAACCCAAGTACCGATGTACGATCAGAGCTCTTCCACGGCACGCGTATTAAGCGATACCGGCGTCGACAATGATGAGGCTGCGGCGGAGGCATTCAAGGCCGACTTCCTGGCTGGCCTGGAAGAGCAAAACAGACGAAGACCTGCAGCGTCATCGACTGCTGCAAAAGGCGCTGCGAAGGGTGCTGCGCCAGTGCCTAGTGGCCCTAAGCTAGGTGGAAGCAGAGCTCAGAGGGAGAAGATGAGAGCGATTGAGGAGGCGAAGACTGCCGGTGGCGCGGCGAAGAGGTGAAAGGTCACCCTTTCTGGACTCACCTTTGCGATGCGACCCGGATCGAGCCCGTGTCTTGGAAGTGAAGCTCCTCGATGAGCGCTTTGAAATAGACGTTTGGGGGTTCATTTGTGTCGTGGGCCTGAGCAACTTGAGACATGCTGGAACGTATGAGAACTTTCGCAACAAACACGCTCAAAGCATAACCAGCAGTTTCGCGGTCGCCCAAGCTGCTGATTCTCTCATCTACCGAGCAACTTTGACACAATGACGCCAACAGGAAACATCAAAGATTGGATCCAGACTCTGATCGCGAGTCGCAGCGCCCTTAGAGCATTCCTAGCTTACCCACAGCCCACAGTAGCAAAAGTGCAGCAGAACATCAGACAAGCTCGACAAGCGTTACAACACTTGGACGAATTCGCGAAATTCGTCGCTGCTGAAGGCCTGTCTCCTACAAGTCTACTTGCGGTCGCCGGAGATGACAGTCTCGAACCCTTTGCGGCCAGCGTGTCGCTATCAATAGCCCTGCGCGAGACATTTGAGTTCTGGCAGGCAGTTGTATCGAAAGCTGAGGACAGGAAGCTGGACTGGACCCAAATCAAGGCTATCGAGAAGGTGCAGCTAACTAAGCTGCTCAAGACGTGGTTCAGTGCTGAGGAGATGTGAGTGAAAGTGGCATGATCTTGACGAACCACCACCTAGAAAGAGTGTGCGTAGGAGGACACATTGGAAGTGTAATTGAGATATTGGTGGCATGGCAGGTGATCGTGTTCAAGTTCAGTCGAGCGTTGATCTGTATCTTACGGCGGAGAACGAGATCGCCGGAAATGGTAGCTGTGTCCGCAAGTGTCTGCTGTGAATATCAAGCGTCCTCCAACGCAGCGCTGCAACATAATATTCGACCGCCACATACACACACACACACACACACACACACATAGCTACTGCGTCTTGCTAAGCATGAGGACCCACATACACTTCTCCGAGCTGCTCTGCTCCTAACTGGCCCCAAATGCCCATGCCTCACGTTACCTGACTTGCCTCCATTCGCGGACCTGCCAATTGCATGAGGCAAGCGTAGCACTCGATTTTCCCCATCTTGACTAAGTAAAGTTAGTTTGTTATCTCGTTTGGACAGCACACACTCTGTCGGCAGGATAAGCAAGTACCGTGTCATGTAACATGACGGCCGTCGCCAGTAGCGAATCGACAGCATGTTCGCCCACGTGTACAGCACGTCGCGGTCTCCAGCTAATGATTTATGTAGTTGAGAAGCACAAACAAGCCGTAAAATCTTGGTCCAGCGCTGGCTTCGTACCTCTGGGTGACGTTCGCACTTCATAAAGACCTGTACCACGTCCCATCGACGACAGCAGTCCAGGTGGTCGAACAGGATTCATCGGCGCAGTCTCGATGAGGAAGGATCCCATACACGTGTGTCGGATCTAAGGAGATCACGCGATGTCGACATCGATGGTTTGGATGTACACTCGCAAGACGACGACCTTGAACCTCACCCACCACTCTCACCCTGCGGCCACGTCATCGCGCCCGCAAGCAAAAAGCTCATTCTTCTCATAGTCCGCATCTGGCGACAGAAGAGACGCTTGGGATTTCGATCCTATATGAACAAGAAGATTCGTTGGCTAGAGTTCCTCAAAGTGCATTTTGTGAATATGCATAAAAACAAAAGTCAAGAGGAAAGATGATTCAACAACTCACTCCTCCAACACCACCCTGGAACTGCAGCTCTAAGTCATTGATAAACCCAAAGTTTGGGTCCGTGGCTTGTCCTAGATACGACCACTCGGCGTACGTTTGCGGGATGGGCCCGTAAGCATAATCTTGCCATTCGTCCGGTTGATCTTTGGCGTCGCGGTCTTCGTCAGGGACGCCCTTTAGTCGGATATCGTGGACCGATTCGGGACAGGTGAGGATCGAAGGGTCTAAGCCGGCCATTTCCCAAGCCCTTGTGTATCACCATGTTAGCGCGAGATTTCCCTTTTTCGAAGCTTGGGAAAGAGTGCGTAAGCAAAGAGGGAAAGGACCATACCTGTCTCTGGCTCGCCGGAGGAAGCGCCATGCTTGCGTCCCGCCGGGATGGAGAGGTCGTGGATCTGGATTGCCATCCTCGTGCGAGACGATTCCGCAGTCGTCTGAGCCGATGCATTTGTAGATGGCCAGGTCGACTAGCTTTCGGGTTTCTGTAGCTTCTGGGTCGTCAGGATGGTCTTCTAGATCGGAGATCAGTGCCATAATGCTGTGAAGAGGCTGATGTTGTCCCGGCCAACACCAGTGCCATGGCTGGAAGTCTCGGCGCTCTGCGAGTCGGAGAAAGCGGTGGACGTATTCTCTGCAGTATATGATCACGCTAGGACGTCCACGTCAGCAAGGCTCGGATAGGTCTTCCATGAACAGCTCACCTGGGTTCTTTCTTCCGCAATGCTGGCAAAAGCCCGTGCCTGCGCATAGGGCCATACATCACCGAGTATGGCTTCGCTGCCCAAAGTGCAAACAACATCTTTGCGAACTGAGCCAGCGCCGCGTTCGACTCTGTATGTCGTAAGGCGTCCACATCAGTGCCGTCGCACGTCTCTGGAGGTACTGTCATCTTCTCAATCAAGAGTATCTGCTCTCGTCTCGAGTCCATATCTGCCTTGACTGTATGCGTAATCTCCAGTATCCGGTCCAGGTCAGCTTCTGACAAGAGACTGCTATGTAGAAGATGCAGGATCTCATTGCCTCTTTTGTAGAAAACGAAGCGGCCTCCGATAAAAATGCCCAGTATTGATTTGTTGGCATTGCCGTGCGATTCAAAGTCCTCGCGGATGGCAGCTGCGCTGAGCTCACTCACAGGCAGGACGTTGTAGAGCCTGCAGTCTATTATCGGAGGGAGGCCAGAAGCGAACGCTACCTGCGCATCGATGGATACTATCGACCACCAGATCTGCCTTCGAATGTGGACATCGACCGGTGAGAAGTGACCAAACGTCGTAGGTTCTTTGTGAAGACCTGTTGCTGTCAGTATGAGATTCCAGTACTCCAGCAATCGGTTGCTCACCTAACATCTGCGCCACTCTCGTGGCGACACCAATAAATGAACAACATGTCAATGGCTGTTCTTCTCTCAGCCACGTCGAGTCGACGATGATGAAAGCAGACAGTGACTGCAGCGAAGGTGACTGTGGGAATTCCGACAATCTGATAGCGCGCACCGCTCTTCGGTACAGTCTTGAAGTGAGGGTTTCGCGACTGATGTTGCCAAACACAGTCTGCAAGCGGAACCTCGGACAGACCACTGATCCGGCGAAGAGAACAGCTGTCAGTAATGATAGAAAATGTACGCTGAGCACATAGTTCGGATCACGCGTCTCAAACCTGCCGCCAAACACGTCAATGCCACAATCAACTGAGGTAGTTGCGACGCTACATACCAGTGCTGGAACTTCCTCACTTGCACCAAGAAAGAAGGCCCATGAAAAAGTGATCTCTTCGCATGATATCCTCCCATATACGACCAGATGAGAACCTCACTCTGCTCCTTAGTAGGCATACCAGCCAAGATCTCCTCGATTGATGGCGCTGCCGATTGCATTAGAGTATTATCCTGGGGTGTCCAGGCGGGGATGTTCGGAAACAGATCTCCGTATAGTTCTCGTTCGGGAAGCTCGTTCGGAGTGCCATCATTCGAAGAGCCATTGGAGTCGAATCTTGGCGATGTAAGCGGCGGTGAGGCAGGGAACGTCTGCCCTATAGGTCCACGTAGTTGCTCTGCTTGGCCTCGAGTGTAGCCCTTCTGGTCGCGAAGGAGGTCATTGATGGCAGCGACCTGCCAGAAGGTTAGTGCTCATTGCATGTGCCACGGAAACGTGCTTCACACGTCGAGCACGAGGTGATCCGAAACATTGACTCACCTCTTGGCTAATGAGCGCGAAGTGTGCGCTCGAGATGTAGTGTCCTTTCGTGTGCGGACCGACGTACAAGTGGCCGGTATCTCTGGTGGGCGTCGTGCTGTCTCTCTTCGGCGACACTGGAGTCGGCACACAGTTCGGACCAGTCTCTCCGGGCGCCGTGAGCTCGGTATGTGGCCCCGTCCTCAACTCTGCCGTCTTGTCATGACTTGGTCTGCGCTGCCAGTGCGTGGCTCGGTCGGTAGGTAGAAGTGGAGGATTGCTTGCGGTCTCGCCGACATTTGCGGAATGTGTGAGCTCGTACAAGCGGCTTGCTCTTGATGCTAGAGATGGTGTTTCATCTGGCTCTAGTCAGTCGCTCGTGGCAGCGCAGGGTGTCGCATGCAGTAGGGCGGTGCACCTATCATTGTCAGTGCCGCCGGCGGCGAGCGAAGGGCCACATATGAGCATGATATGCCGGCTCGGGCACATCTTCCACATATCGGTCGCTCCTGTAGCCGAGTGGTCAGCCGTGGTGCGGCAGTGGCAAACTGCACAGAAGCATTACCTTGTCACACCCAACCTTTCGCTTGCCGCACGGAATGCACGATCTTGGCGCGCGTGGGCGCGACGCTTTGGAGACCTTCGACGACGACATAAATGATATTGCATTGATGAACGCTGTGAGAAGAGGAGCCGGACATTACAACCTTCGCTCATTGTTCTAGAAAATGCCTAAGGAGTAAGGAGATCCGGCCCGAGAGTGTCTTTATCTTCAACGCGCTAGGCACAACAGAGGTGTCTACCCCAAGAGAGGACCATGCGAACCTTCAGCTGACTGGGATCTCAGGGCAGGGGTAGCCCATGCTAACAGGGAGCTTGGGAGTCATGCGGCGCGACGATGTCACCGCGTTGCTCGATTGGCTCTACAATTTGACCTATTCGTGAATCGTGGTGACTGCCCAAAGCATTATTTGCATAAAACGAGAGATCAGGTCCTACTCCCCAAGCCCACGGCTGTGAGATGTGTTGTTGGTTGTGCTGTTGCATGTGCAGATTCTCGTGACGCGGTTCTGTGAACGTGTTCGGCGTGCTTGCCAGTGGTGTGGGACGATCTGAGCGGGCTTCCAGTGGGGCATTCGAAGTCGGCGTGAGCGACGCTGGCGATGGATGCCAGGGTTCTGGCATCTGCATTGCGCCATCTCGACACGGGAGAAAGCCGTGACGTGCCGGTTGAGCCGGTTGTAGACTATGTGGCGGCACTTGCGCATGTGGATGTACAGGCCGGGCGAAATCAAATGGTCTGTACGGCGCAGCTGCGTAGGTATGATGGACCGGCGTAGGGTTCGAGGCATGCGCCGTCATGTTCGGTGAATGCGATGAAGGTGCTGAGCCGAAGTGAGGCATGAACATCGAGGCAGGTTGAAGCGGCGATGTCGTCGAAGGATGGTTCATCGGACTAGGTACCGATCCATGATAGTCCTTTTGGGGTGGTATCGGTACTTCTTCAAACTGTGTACGGTGTCCATCCTTGAGCCCATCGCTTGTCGTTGAACCTGACCGCGCCAGATGATGAGATTGGCTGCTGAGCTTCAAGCCTCTCAGCGCAGCCAACAGGTCCTGAGTTTGAGGCTTGTCCGGTAGTATAGGCATCGTCTGTATATTTGATTCCTTCAAGATTCGATACATGGTCATCAAGCCGGCCGATAATTGCTCCTGCTGTTCTTCTAGGTATTCGACGTATTCGCGAGGATATGGCACGGTATAGTGCCAGTCACTAACCGACCACAGTCAGACCGATGGACTGAGAATGTCAATAGCCGGCTATGGTTGCAGACCTACCTGAAGTAACATGCGCTGTGGCTTTCCTTGCAACGGAGGCACGGATTTCCCCCGTCACAGGTACGTTTCTTCGCTCGACAACGAACGCATGCCTTCTCTGCCCTCCCTGCTTCGTTCAGTATGTCAAGTCTGTGTCTTGGAGTGAGTGAAGCACTTTACCACGTAGTGTCTTCTTCACTTTCTCAGACTGGCCATCATTGTCGATGCCATCTCGCTTCATGATATGGCGATGGCGTTGCTAGACGTCTTATAACGCAAACGATCGAAAATTCGAAGGCTCAGTCATGAGAGTGGAAAGCAATAGTGTGAAGGTGAAGAAATTGACGACCCACGCTGTTCAGCACTGCGAGGCAGGCCATCCGGCCTAGAGGACCGCCTGCTTTGCTTTTGAAGGGATTCAGACTGCAGTTTCGCGCGCGACAACAGGCGTGTTCCAAGAGCGTAACTTGCGAGTATTTGAGGTGTAGTAGCGGCCCCGACATGCGGTCCCGACTCCATCGTATTTGCAACCAGTTGAGATCCACCGATGCCAACAGCAACTCGGATTGGTATATAGATCAGAGTTTCGTTCGGTTGGCATTGCTTCACAGACCCCTGTCTCGGGCCCACTATATGTTGCGCTTACAGACATCATTCTTTATGCGAGGGCGAACCACGGGACTTGCCCTGCATTGATCCTTCCACACACGCTGGCGCACGTGCATGCGGACAACATCTGATGAACTCTGGTTGACTGATATGCTTCTCGAAAGCAGTGGGATTAGTCGATTGAGAAATCGGAAGCATGACCATCGCCTTGAGTTGACCATATCGTCCTTGGAAGCAGACCGAAGAGGCAGCTGAAGGCGTCCCGGAAGCAAAGGTTTCTTGGCCAAGGCTTGAGTAGCAGCATAGCAATCTCCTGGAGACGTTGCCACTGGGTGATGGTTCGGCCGCGTCTGGCAGTGATCGAAGTTGAAGAGGGCATCGATCCAGAGTGCATCAGGCAGGGCCGAGCATCGAGATTCTTCAGCATATATCAGTTGTGAGGGCTCGGCTCCGATGCAGTGATTGCAGTATTGCGAGCATCAAGCCTTGCATCTCCGGAGGTGCGAGCGCTCTCTCGGATGAATGTCGCGTTACGATAAGCTTGAGCGCAAGCAGATCTGCCCTACTCGGAGAGCGGCCGATAGTCGGTGTGAACAGCGAGATATCTACAGTCAACCCTGTCCGAGCGGCCAGACATTTTGCAACAGACGGTACAAAGCTGCCGGTATCAGGAAAGTAGCACTTTCGTCGCACGTTGCTGACAGACCTCTCAATCGTAGACAGAACAAGATACGGACACCGTCCATAAACAATGCGCCTGCGAGCGGTATGTCTCACATCAAGCGGGCTTGTTACGGATACTCTCGGGGCCGAAGGCTTGGTTCAAATCTGTTTGCTGTCGCGGGCGCGAGGGACGGAAACACGTCGCTTGGAGGCCATGACGTTGTCGATGCTGCTGACGTGCCGTGACATGTCCTCTTCCTTTTGACTGTGTTGCCGCTGGGCAGACCCTACAAGAATGACATGTCCGCTATTTATCCGCCGCCAGCCGGACCCCATGCATGAGCATAACGGTTCGAGTGACGGTCGAGAGCAATAGTTCAGCCAGCTAAGTGATAACTGACAACATGTTACATACCTTAACGCTGGTTCCATGATTGCAGATGAAGGACAAAAGGCGATTCGCGTAGGCCGAGGATAAAGATGTGACTTGGTCCTCAAATGCGACACTCCAGGATGGCTGCTGGCCAGTCGTCGTGCATAACATCTCCAAGAAGGTGGAAACTGTGCTTCTCGTAGTATCTGCACGTTGTCAACGATCAGACTGAAAAAGTCAGCACATCAACATGGTCCGATAGTACTGACCTTACGAGTTTACGATCATTGCCACTCCAGCAGTCCAAACAAAGACGACTAATGTTCAGACTCCTTGCGGCAGCTTTGGCATAGTCCAACAGTGCAGTAGCGGCATCTTTACTCAACTGTCCGGTCCTGCGGTCCGTAACCAAGAATCTTACGTAGACGAAAGGGTTGTCAGTATTTCGTTTTGGTAACACCTCGTGCACGTAGTCTTCTGCATGATCCTCGAGCACGATTGCTGCCACTGGCAACAGATACGATTCGGATCCGGAGGTTCCTGGTGCATAGTTTGGCCTCGAGAGGTTGTGCAATTCATCCGGCCATGTGTCTCGGTCTAGTTCGACCTCTGCAACAAATGCCCGTGTCCATTGCTCGCCCCACGGATGTTGGCTTTCCGCGCATTTCACCATCTTCCTGTAACCTTGTTGCTTCTCAGCGTCGCCGCTTAGTAAGTCAGATCCCCATTGGCCTTCGCTGCCAACGCGAGCCAGGAAAGGTAGCTGGCTGTCAACAAAGTTGATAATTCGAAGTCCATCGTCCAGTGCTGAAGAGACGGGGCGGATGTGAAAGCGCGGAGGCATGGCCTGAGTTTTGAAGGAAAAAGTGACTGCGGCTCTGAGAAGTGCAGCGACCGAACTGGATCGAGATATTGCTGGTCGAAAAGTGAAGCTGAAGTCGGGAAGACAGGCTAAGGAAGATCCACATCCCTGTCAGATGGATCTCATCGTCGATCGTGAAACGTTAACGGCAGAGAACAGCAGGATCACGCGCGACACCGAAGTGTTGCACCAGTGAGCATGGCCACGAACCAGAGTCCGATGAGTTAATCTTTCCAAGGCCGTCCGCCAAAGCAGATACGGCTGCGATCAGATCAACTCCAGGCGAGGTCGGTATGGGCATGTACCTGAGTCGCGTCGGCCCTCACGCGTTGTTTGGTCAGCATTCCTGTCAGGGCTTTTTCGAGAAGGCGTTTGGGCGGACCTCGTGCGGTCGCTATCACTCATTGCGATGATTGTGTTCACAGGGAGGGATCTTGCAGACGAGTAGTAAGAAAATAAGAGCACGATTTGATTTGGATCCAGGTGCAATAGTTCGCCGACGGCGCCACGTCAGGCGGAGCCGGCGCCCATCTCGTGCGCGTTTCGTGAGAAAACTGTTGCCGTGTTGATTTTCTTGCTAACGTTAGACTTCTCGCATTTGACATCAGCAACATGATTGATGTTGCATGATTGGTGTTGATGGAAGGACGTCGCGTGGATGATCTTGCCGCAGACGAGATTCGAAGTGCGGTACCTGCGATCTGTAACTGCGAGTGGCCTGCGAGGCAGCGACGTGGTTAAGTTTGCGCATAAACAAGAGTATGACCGTGTCGAGAGATGGAATGTCTTCTCCAATTGTCGGCTGAAGCCAGCAACCTGATGAAAAGTGTGCTGCAACGAGTGTGACTATCCAAAATTGTGTCTTGCTGAGAGGGAGATGGCTGCCAGGTCAGTATCGACTGGACTTTCCAGCAGCAACAGCATGTATCTCCGCCTCTTTCGTTCAAGTCGATGCTGATGTAGAAATGAATCCTCCACATGCATCCGAATCAATGCGAGCATCGTTGCTGATGGTAATATATTTCATGCCAAGACGTCCAATGGCTCGTGCATAGATAATAGCAGCGGTAACTTAAGTTAACTAGCGCGGGGCTGGAGATCGGCGAAATGTTGACTCTTGATGTGACTGTTCCCCACATTGGAACATAAGACACGTTCGCTACGACAGCACGTGCCTGACAAGACAGAGCAGTTCTTGACATCACCCACCATGGCGGACGCAGCGAAGAAGACGATTTACATTGACGAGGAAGGCGGCCAAGATGTTCCCGAAGCAGAGGGCAGCGAAGCCAAGCCATACAAGTCGCTGCAATTCGCCTACGTGCAACACACCGACTCGGCAGAGTATTTGGTCAAAAAGGCGGAAAAGGACGAGGCACCTTCATACAAGCCCGCAGCGAAGGCGGCACTCAAAAAGGCAGTCAACTATGCGGAAACACAAAAGAAGAAGGCGGCCAAGGAGCAGGAGCTGGCGATAAGAGAGAAGAAGCTAGAGGAGGAGCGTCAAAAAGTGCTGGAGGACTCGAAGAAGATTGTCATCTCAGAGGACAAGAGCCTGCCCAAAGCCACCAAGATCCACTTGGGTGAGACGAGACCAGAGGTTGTCAAGCTGGGCAGTGGAGAGCGGTCAAAGGAGGTTGACTACAGTGATCCAAACAGAGGAACGCGAGTGCGGGTGATGGGCCGTGTGCATCGTGTGCGCGACCAGAAGCAAGTGCTGTTCATCACGCTGAGGGACGGTCATGGGTACCTGCAATGTGTGCTGACTGGCGACCTCGTCAAGACATACGACGCACTGACCTTGACCCGAGAGTCGAGTGTGGAGATCACTGGCGAGATGTGGGAAGTGCCACCTGGCGCGCATGCTCCAGACAACCGCGAGCTTCATGCCGATTACTGGAGAGTCATCGGCAAGGCACCAGGCGGCGAGGACGCCATTACCAACGTGGTACAAGCGAAGGGTGACGCTCAAACGCTTCTCGACAGACGGCATCTTGTCCTACGTGGTGAGCAGTCGTCTGCTGTCATGTTCATTCGCGATGCTGTCGAGCACGCTTTTAACCTGAAGTACCATGAGCTCGGCTACGTCAAAGTCTCGCCACCAGCGCTGGTGCAGACACAAGTCGAAGGAGGCAGCACACTCTTCGGATTCGACTACTACCAAGAAAAGGCCTACCTGACGCAATCGTCTCAACTCTATCTCGAGACAGCAATCCCATTCGCTGGAAACGTCTACTGCATCGAGAAATCCTTCCGTGCCGAAAAGTCACTGACCCGCCGTCACTTGTCCGAGTACACTCACGTTGAGGCCGAGCTCGATTTCATCACCTTCGACGATCTTCTCGAACATCTCGAGGATGTCATCTGCGGCGTCATCGACCTCGTCCTGGACAACCCACGCTACGCCAAGATGATCAAGGAGCTCAACCCAGAATTCACGAAACCTGCGCGACCATTCATGCGCATGAAGTACTCTGACGCAGTCCAATGGCTGATCGAGCACGAGATTCCAAACGAAGAAGGAGAACCGCACAAGTTCGGTGATGACATTGCAGAAGCTGCCGAGCGCAGAATGACCGACATTATCAACAAGCCCATCTTCCTCACGCACTTCCCAGTCGAAATCAAGGCATTCTACATGCAAAAAGACCCCGAAGACCGGCGCGTTACAGAATCCGTCGACTGCCTCATGCCAGGCGTAGGCGAAATCGTCGGAGGGTAAGCCAATTCAACCACTTCTTTTCACCACATCCACTAACTCTTCCTCCCAGATCCATGCGCATGGACGACTACGACGAACTCATGGAAGCCTACAAGCGCGAAGGCATCTCCGCAGACAACTACTACTGGTACACCGACCAGCGCCGCTACGGCACATCTCCTCACGGCGGCTACGGCTTGGGTCTTGAGCGCTTCCTCGCTTGGCTCTGCAAACAACACACCGTTCGCGACACGTGCTTGTATCCGCGCTACATGGGTCGCTGCAAGCCCTAGATTTCATGTGGATTCTTTCTAGAAGACGGGGGTGAAAGGGCTCAGGCCTGAGTAAGCTTCGCTCGTGCTGATTAGTGAGGAGTGCAGACATGGGGCTTGCTGGTATGGTGTCATCAGGGCTTGATGGCGGGCAAGCAAGTGGAAGAGAGGTGGTAAAACTTTCAGTCTCGATCAGGCCATGCGCGGTGCTGGGATGTCTACATCCGTACGCGAGCTATGCGAGGTGACTTCATAGGTGGAAGTTGTCGAACATGATTCATGTGATAGAGCGACAAACGAGAACACATTGCACTGTCACATCGACGCTTCAGTGAAAGATTGCCTCAATTCTGAGCTGACATTGGATTGCCTCCCAGTCTAAGCAGCAACTCCTTCTTTCGTGTTATCAGTCAACGCGCCTTGAAGTCCATTCCAGCACTTCTTCAGCAGAAACACAGTGAGATGCTCTTGTTTTTGATGTCTAACCTTCCACCATTGTCGAACCGTAGGAATTATATGCTTCTCCATCTCGATCAGGCTGATCCAGTTCCACGCTTGGAGGAACATTACGAAGATGACAAAGGAGGTGGGCGAAGTGGATTCGAGCCAGATTCAGACTACACGACATCACCGTGTGATGAGGACTTGGTGATATGGAAGCAATTGAGAGAGTGCTGGTAACCATTCCGCCTTGATCTGGCCGTCCGCGACGCTGGAGTTGTATTTACTTATGCAAGCCGTGCGAGAGACTTCAATCGGTCAGGTGTAGACAATGTCTAGCGTGATCCAATGATAAAGCGACAGCTATGAAATCACAGCCTGAGATACCTCTTGAGCAACTTCCCGCCTGCGATGGAAGTCGTCTGATGCTATTCTTCACCCAGAAGTAAATCCTGATCATAACCAATTTGAATGTCAGCCGCCAGTGCCTGCGTTTGCCGTACCGATTGGCCTTTTCGATCAGATAAGCAGTCAAGCTTCGCCTCTTTTGAATGCGACGCTTCCACCAGGTCTCCAAAGTCCCTTTATCCATTCCTCCCTCGAAAAGTCCTACCCAGTCCCACGCACGCAAATGTAGGCTGGTGGTGGTCAAGAATGTTACGACTGTGGACGCCAGCCACAACCAAACCGCCCACCATCGGTCTGGCGGAGTAAATGGGGTGTCACCGCCTGGCCCAGCAATCTCGCGGATATTCATTCCAAACACACCAGTTGTCAATGTGAATGGTAAATAGATTGCCGCCAAGATGGCAAGGATAGTGGTACGATGGGCTAAGCGCTTGTTGACCTCGGAATCATTGACTTGAATGGCACCAAGTAGTAAATCGTACGTGTCTCCAAATTCTTCCACGAGAGCCGCACCTTTCAGCTTGACTTCCTGGCTCAAGTCTTGCGCTCGGCCCGCTGACCAGGACTTATATTCTCCATCAAAATCTGCATGGCGGTATGACACCTTTTCGATCTGTCGCAGCCATGTTTGTACGAGTCTTCTAGCATTCAGTGCGCTGCGAAGGAGCTCAATCGTGGGTTGTTCTATAGCTTGGTTGGCAATGCTATCGACCACGCGTGTCATGATACCGAAATTTGTCGTCCAGAGCCAGGCTCGAAGGTGGGTGTCGAATGTCTTGGGCGAAGCAAGAGTGAAGCTCGTAGAAAATTGTTCAATTTGCTTTGTGAGAGGATCCATCATGCGATATTGATCGCTGACTTTGTCAAAAAAATCGATCAATATGCTAAATAGCCCAGCGTACGACGCACGTGTGTAATTTTGAAGAGCCACATTCTCGAACCAGACCCAAGGGAATTCATCGATATCTTCCTCCAGTTGCTTCTTAGTAGGCCATGACTCTGACGGCTCTGCCCAGTGTTTGATGTAGACGATTGACCGAAAGATAGGCTCAGGCCAGTCTGCCGGTACAGAGGTTACGCCCCGTGAAGTTAGATCTTCGACCTTACTGACAAGGATGACATCTGGTCGTGTACACAGGTCAGTCATGAGTGCAGTAGAATGGTGCGGCTTGCTGGCTTACAACTTATGTCTCCTTCTTCATTAACGCGGCAGCATGATATCAGGGAGCTTGCGACAAGCTCATAAACTTGATCAAAGTCGTCTGAGGTGCGGTCGAAGATAGGATCATCGTCGAACTTCATGCGGAATACAGCATGCCAGCTTGGGCCTACTGTAAGCTTGTCGTCACTACAAGTGCTTTGAGGTGAGCGGACTGATCTGCTTGAGGTGGCGTGGCTGACATGGCTGACATGGCTGACTGATCTGCTTGAATTGGCATGGCTGACACTGCTGGCTGAACTGCTGTCGAGACTCAGCTCGAATCTAGCTTTCTCTTGCTCCTTAGCGTGCTCTTCAAAGAAGCTTTGGGACACCTTTCTTTGCGCGAGAATCCGTGCTCTCCAGTCATCGGAGATATTGGAAATTATAGTGATGCCATAGATGCCATCAGGTGTCCAAGTTTCAAGAGTGCACTCAATAATACTGTTGCTTCGAGAGAGGACCTGTACGGCTGGCAGGTTCTGTATCTCGATCCCGAACTCAAATTTGATACCTTCGTATGGCTTAGGCTTCGTCATTTTGATACGCTTATCACTGGTTGGGCGAACTTGCGATTTCGTCTCTTCTTGTTGTCCCTTAGTCTCTCGAGAAGATCCCGGAATCGCAATTCCACTAGCTGTCTCTGCGGCAGCGGCACCAGCCTGTCGTGCTTGCGCGTTGTCAGAGCTAGAAGTCGCAATTTACTCGTCGTCGCCGCCTCCGGTCTCGTCCACTGAATGCGGCAGCGGTAGTCCTGCCTCAAGATCCGAAGGAGTGGCCATGTTGTTGAGGTGATGGCAAAAGAGGAGCCCTCGTGAGCTCCTTTCTTTAAGATGCAGCATAGTATCACATCGGCCGCAGAAACAGCCGCACTGTGCAACCACCACCTCAAGCTGTCTCCTCGCGTATGCACAAGAGGTCGCGCCACCGTGAAGCACCGCATGAACGTCTGACCAACTTCTGTTGTACAACCAAGCCTCCAGAGCAATAGCGAAACGTCCAGCACATACACAAACCTTCACCGGTGAGATGGGGCTGATGCTCAAATATGATACAGCACTAAACACAAGTCCTCATTTGCACCATAGTTACCATTTCCATCCGCAATGCTTCAGATATAACAAGAACAACAGCAGAGAGCACGCCTCTTCTTCTGCTACAGGCCGGCTGTTCTCAGGCCAGACTCTAATCCGTTTTCGCCTTCACCAGTGCTTCGGCTAAAACCCTCTAGTAATGCACAGCCTTTCCATGCGTAGCCATAGCGGCCTCCTTGAATGCCTCCGCAAGCGTTGGGTGAGCGTGACACGTCCTCGCGACATCCTCGCTAGATGCACCATACTCCAATGCCAGGGTTCCCTCGGCGATCATCTCTCCTGCGTTTGGTCCAACAATGTGAATGCCCAAGATGCGATCCGTCTCGGCATCAGCCAAGAACTTCACAAGTCCATCGGTGTCCAGATTCGTCTTCGCTCGCGAGTTGGCGCTGAATGGGAATGTTCCGACTTTGTAGTTGACCTTGGCCTCCTTGAGCTCTGCCTCGTTCTGTCCGACCCAGGCGACTTCAGGGTGTGTGTACATGACAGAAGGAATGGCGTTGTAGTTGACGTGTCCGTAGTTCTTGGTGATGAATTCGATTGCTGCAACAGCCTCCTCTTCAGCCTTGTGGGCAAGCATAGGACCGAAAGTGCAGTCGCCGATCACGCGGATGTGTGGAATCTTGGTTCGGTATTCGGAGTCGATCACGAGGCGGCCACGATTGTCGGTCTCGAGGCCGATAGATTCGAGGTTCAATCCAGAGGTGTATGGGCGACGGCCGATGGCGACGAGGACAACATCGGCTTCGAGCTGGTAACCAAAGTCAGTATGGTCAAAAAGAAGAAGCATGCACGCCAACTCACAGTCTCGTTCTTTCCGCCCTTGGCAGCCTCAGTCTCAATCTTGATGATGTCTGAGCTGTCATCACCAGAAGTGACCTTGGTGTTGAGCTTGAACTTCAGTCCCTGCTTCGCGAGCGTCTTCTGGATGTTCTTGCTGATCTCAGTGTCCATACCTGGACCACCGATCTGGCCCAAGAACTCCACGACTGTAACCTCAGAGCCCAGTCTCGACCAGACAGAAGCCATCTCCAGACCGATGATACCACCACCAATGACAACCATCTTCTTTGGCACCTCCTGCAGCGCGATGGCGCCAGTGGAGGTAATGACCTTCTTCTCATCAATCTTCAATCCTGGAAAAGGCGTGCTCTCCGATCCGGTCGCAATGATGATGTTCTTCGCGCGCACGCTGGTCTCGCCTCCGTCAACCAAGTTGACAGCCACCGTGTGCTCGTCCGCGAAGGCTCCGGTGCCCTTGATGTACTCCACTCCGTTCTTCTTGAACAGATATTCAATGCCCTTGGTCAGACCCGAGACGGAAGTCTCCTTGGCCTTCATCATCTGCCCCAAGTTGAGCTTGACATCTGCAACTTCAATTCCGCGGTGCTTCGAGTCGTGGAGGATCTGGTGGTAGAGATGCGAGTTGTTGAGGAGCGATTTTGAGGGAATGCAGCCCACGTTGAGACATGTTCCGCCGAGAGCTCCGCGCTTTTCTATGCAGGCGACCTATGCACTTTTGTGTTAGGATATGCTTCCTTCCACGCATTGCTGTAGTGGGTGTATACCTTAAGTCCTTCCTGGCCAGCCTTGATGGCAGCCACATATCCAGCAACGCCACCACCGATGATGACCAGGTCCTTTTCCTCTAGCTCAAATCAGCATGTCTTCACTTCATCCTCTTTGTTTTCATCTGTCCATACCAGCAGGTGTTGCGTATCCTCTCCGTTGTGATATTCTGGTCTGCAGCAAGGATGTGCTTTGCGGCGACACTCGTAAGCTGGAGCTCTGTGCGGATGATCGAAGGGCAGCGCGCATGGGCGCACGCGGTAACACGGCCTTGAACATCTTCGCGCAGTATCAGAGAGTGTGGCAGAGGGAAAGAGTGGCGTGAATTGCAGGCGTTGAGGTCGGATTGCTGTGAAAGTGTTTTGATGCTGAACTAACTAGGGTCATCGAACAGCTCCAATGATTGGGAAGAAGTCGCGCTCGGCAGTGCCTCCCGAGAATGCCCGCGAATCAAGGCCGTCTGTATGCGGCTTCACATACAGGCAGAACATTAAACTGGACATACTGGAAACCTTTATACTGCTTGTAGCTCATGCATCGATTTGATCTATCAGCGCTCGCCATCATGACAACGGACACGCGACTGTCTAATTTCGCAATCGCTCTCTACTTCACCTGATGAAGAACAGTCCATACCTATTGTCCTTGTCGCCTTGTAAATCAACATCATCGCATTGCTGTAGCACGTCTCTCAGCTGCGAGCTACGTGACACTGGCCTCCAGACATGTCCTCCAGCAATGACCACACAGCGAATACTGAGAGACTGCTGCGATAAGCCAATCTGAAGTGTTTCTCTCGCTCTGGTGCCTTCTGCTAACATTCCGAACGCGGTACGACTGCCGGCCCGCTGAGCAGAAGCCGTCTCGCAATGTGTCTGTAGCACCAAAGTGCAGGGAGGCTGCGTGAAATACATCCTCCGCCACGAGGCTGTGGGATAGAACCAAGCTTTCGGCATGGTCTCAGCGACAGTGAAGGTGATTTTCCCTTGATCGGAAAACTGTGGTCGCTCGTAGCCGCGCCAGTCGGACAGTGTGCGTGTGCAGACCCAATTCTCCGGGGCCTGCATCGCCGCCACGAGAGGTGCGAGCATAGGACTCGCAAAGACGAGCCGCGGGCTTGTCGATCCCGAGGCACGGTAATGCTGGTTCTTAGTTCTGCAGGATTTTGTGCACTCTGCGAGCGCGGTCAGATCTGATGATGGTACTACGCAATTCGTCAGTGTCATGTCTAGGCTCGTAACACGATGGCGTCTTACGCTGTTCCATAAGTCTCAAAGGCTGGCCAGCAGCTTCGGTGAAGAGAGCCCGCTGCAAATTCCTCCGCGACGATATCTCAGCTTTCCACAGTCTGCATACACGCTGTGCCAGGAGAGGATCAACCGGAGGGAGCTCGTATAGGATCATTTCGAGCAGCTCCCCGATACCAAGAACACGATCCGTCGCAGTCACTCGCAGCTTTGATTCATTTCTGCGCGTCGAACGAGACATTTTGTTGCCCATGTCGATACCCAGCAATCCATCTCATGACGAGGTATCAGTGATTTTGACCAGACCAGATTTAAGACGGCCAGCTGTGCGCCTAAGTCCGTTCCCTCGATCCCATTTGTGGAACCAGCACCTTGCTATGGGGAGTAGGCTTCCTTGGCAAAGGCCAGTCACATAAATCAGTCGTATAAGGCTGTGGGAAACAGGAGTACCCTTAGCCAATGCTTTCAGTGACTCGGAGTTCCAGCTTGAACTTCAGCGCATCAAGCCTCCAAGATCTTTCTCCATCCCATTCACGCGCTCGCTGAGGGCCTGCTTCTTGCGTTCGAGCTCTCTGATTTCAGCTTCTTCCTTTTCGAGATCTTCCTTGGAGACCAGAGCACTTGTAATTGTATTGTCATCGTCATCATATGGAATGAGTTCTTCATCATCTGAAACTGGCGCTTTGTTCATGCGGGCAAGATCCTCGGACTGCTGGTTGACTCTGGCTTCATAATGCTTGATATTGGCAGTCAGTTGTCGATGTCGACTTCGCAGCTGAGCAATGCGGTCTGTAGTTCCTGGAATGTTATACACTGCCAGTAATCTCTCGGCGCCTTCCAGAAGAACTTCTACATCCATCTCGCCTTTGATTCGAGCAGCTGCAGACTCCTGGCGTGTCTTGTTGTAGAGATCACCGCCTAGCACAGCAGCCACTGCGCGGCTCTTGGGTGGTCTCTGACCATAGACGGTAGCCCTACGCTTGGGCGTCTTTGCTGTTGATGCTGCGGGAGGATTTGAAGCATTTGTCGAGTCATTGGTTCCAGGTACACCAGGAAGAGGCGGTGGCGCAAGATGGAACAAAGCTCGCTCGTGTTGTTCCGTATCTCGAATGAGAGAAGTGATGTCGTGTTGTGACAGCAGAGCATTTGTAAACATTTTTGGACCCGGAAATGGGAGTTCTGCTATAGAAGTGGCGCATAGCGAGATTTGTTCCAGATGGGAGTTGAGAAGTGAAGCCATGATTGCAGATTGCTTCCTGAATGCAGTATACGCGTCTTTGAAGACTCTCCGATGTTGGCATGCAGTTGTGTTATGACAGTATCAGAAAGGGTCGTGTCGAGAAGACGCGTTTGGAGAAGTGACGACGGAACGACTGACGAAACAGAGCTCGGACTCTCGCGATGAGCTTCCATCGCCGCTCCAAACAGCTGCAACATCAACCGCATCACACGACACTTCGACCACATTACACTCCCTCAACAGGACTCCACGATGGCCGACAAGATGGATGTTGATGCCGTCAACGGCCAGAAGCAGGAAGAGAGCGTCGGGTCTGTGCCAGATCTGACGCCTGAGCGCAGTGCGTTGCCATCGGCTGCCTTGTACAGTGATACACACACACTGACTTGTTTTGGTCACAGTCATTCAGAACAACCTCAAATTCATCAACCAGGCTGTTGACACCTTCGACTCGCGATTTACACTACGAGCTCTCCGAAGCATATCGACTCTGCGCAAATCACCAAACTTTGCCGAAGCCATCGTTCTGGGCATCCGAACAGCATACCCAAAGCCATCGCGGCCGCGACAGATACTGGAGGAGCTCCTGCCAAAGAACGTGCAAGCTGCGCAGAATGGAGCAGCCAGCAAAGACAAGGATGCGCCTGAGCAGCACGTGCATCAGGAAGTGTGGGCATATCTAGGTGTCTTAGTACAGGTCAGTATCGGTTGAGGGTGGCGCTCGGACAAAAGTACTGACGGTCACAGGTCTACCTGTACGACAACGGCGAGTTCGAAAAGGGCGCGGACTTTAGCGACAACTTTGTTGACAAGATCCGGGAATGGAATCGCCGCACGCTCGACCAAATCGGCGCCAAGGCATACCACTACTACTCGCTCTTCACTGAGGAGCTCGACCCTAAGCCACCGTCAAAGCAGGCCAAGGTCATCGAGCTGCGGCCGACGCTGCTGGCCGCCCTTCGATCAGCAGTCATCCGCAAAGACTACGACACACAGGCGGCTGTGACGGTCCTCCTTCTGCGAAACTACATTAGCACAGCGGACATCACCCAGGCCGATCTCCTGGTAGCACAGACGCAATTTCCAACTTCCGCATCGAACAACCAGGTATGCCGCTACCTGTACTACATCGGCCGTATACGAGCCATTCAGCTCGCCTACACACAAGCCCACGAGAACCTCGAATCGGCCACACGCAAGTCGCCCACAGTCGGACCCGCTGTCGGGTTCTACCAGCAATCGATGAAGCTCCTCATCGTTGTCGAGCTGTTGATGGGTGATATCCCAGAGCGCTCCATCTTCCGCCAACCCACTCTCGAGAGTGCTCTATACCCATACCTCAAGCTTGTTTCGGCAGTCCGCGTTGGTGACCTCCAGGCATTCCTGAAGTGCGTCAGTGTGAACGAGGCTCAATTCCGAAAGGACGGTACCTACACGCTCATCCTCCGCCTCCGACAGAACGTGATCAAGACCGGTGTTCGCATGCTGTCCTTGTCATACTCCCGAATCTCCCTTCGCGACATTTGCACACGTCTGGGTGTGGACAGTGAAGAGTCGGCAGAGTACATCACAGCCAAGGCGATCAGAGATGGAGTGATTGAGGCCAGTCTCGACCATCAGAACGGACACATGGTGACGGTGCCACAGAAGGACGCGTACAGCACAACGGAGCCGAGCGAGGCCTTCCATGCTCGTATCAGCGCTTTGCTAGGCATGAGGGATGAGTGCGTAATGGCGATGAGGTATCCAATGAACAAGCATCGTCAGGAGATCGCAGAGGCAGCGAAGGCCCGCGACCGCGAGCGGGAGTTGGCCAAGGAGATCACCGAGGGTGATGCCGACATTGACGATGAGGAGGGGTTTGATATGTAGTAGCGGTACATCACGCCTCGACGAGGCTATCAGATGACTTCGCGACTGTGTACTATATGCATCGATAGAGCTGCGAGCATGATTCAAGTCTTGAGCTCGTTGCACGTCGCCTTGAATGCCATACTACGATCATCAATGACCTTCCTCTACAGCTCATCTACATGCCAGTCAACGGTGTTCCTCAGTTTCCACCCTGCGCCAGGTTCTCCAAAATGCCATGGCAACTCCACGAACCATTTCGTAACAGTGCACATGAATGAAGCTGAGCTGAAAACAGTCCATAAAACACATTACTCAAAAAGAAGAACTATCAAGGTGTCAATGCTACACTCCGCTCTCGCTCTTGCAAACCTCCCACGCAATAATCAAGATCTTCCTTCATGCGCCTCACTGCAACGTATACATCCCGTCACTCAAAGCAAAATTTGGTCTGCCGTAGACTGTATCCGCTCTTCTCGATGACTTCCCCGCTTCTTATCTGGCGGTGCTGTCTCCTTTCCAGTTGCCGAGGTGTTGTATGATTACGTACGTTCGGTCTCGTGTGTCGTGGAATCCTTTTCCCAGGTCCCCTCTGCCAACCCGACTCGCCGCTGTCCACAGGTTCTACACTAGAACAGAACGTCCAGACAGCAGCAGCATGCTAGGGCAGCCATTATACCTATGTGGATCTCAGTCAGCTTTTACTCGTCTCCTACATCACCACCACCTCCAGGCAAGAAAAAAGGAGGATATGTAATTCTTATTCTTACCAGCACAGCAACCCCCCGCCCCCGAACCACCGCCTCTATCCTGCGGAACGCCGCCGGGTGGATACTGCTGATATGGACCCTGCTGATACTGCATCGGCTGGCCTTGAGGGTAGCCTTGAGGCGGGTAGCCCTGGTTGTAGTTTGGATCGTAACCGCCCTGGTTGTATTGCTGTGGCGGGTAGCCGCCTTGGTTGTATTGGGGTTGTTGTTGGCCGTAGTAGTCGTTGCTCGCCCCGCCTTGAGGGACGGGGCCGGCGTCGTAGTGCGCTTGAGGGGGGTAGGAGGGTGGGGCGCCTTGGGGCGCGTCCTGGAGGAGGGGTGTTAGTATGCATTGTTGGAGATGGTGCTGGTGCTGGTGGTGCGCGCGCCACATACGTGTTTGGACATGGTCGAATCAGTGCTGTATGGGTCTGACTTGGCTACTTCAGCGCGGTACTAATCGACGTCTCACTGGAAAGATGCCGATGAACGACCTTCGAGGTGGTAGTCGATGGCAGCAGTAGTAGAAGTGAAGATGGAAGCTCAATAGAAGAGGACGTTAGATCATTGCTGCGATCGGCTGACGTTGCCCGTGGCTGGGCAGTCTTGGAAGGCAATGCCAACGCTGCGCCTCGAATGCAGCGTGAATATGGACTTCGTATAGACCTCCAGGCGACAGCTTTTCGGTAGTACAAGTGGGAGACATGATATGCTGATCTGTTTCATATGCGAACATGTCGAGGGACTCATTTAGATGCAGGGTTCAGCTCAGGACAAAGCCACAATCAGCTGTGGCGTCTATCGATATGCTGATCATTGGGAATTCTCCTGAGAATGTTAATGAGACCGAAATGACCGAACTCAAGCTGCGCATATCTATTCTCTGCTCACTTTGTGAGCGATGCAGCTAAGCTACACCACTACATATCGTCGTCCAAGCAGCGATAGTCACGCTTATGCCTAAGCCTCCTCTGCGTTCCATCCCTCCAGCTCTAGATATGCCACCAGGCTCTGCAGATCCTCCAAAGTGTAGCCCTCAGGAAATGCTTTTGTAGGCTTTGCATCCAATGCATCAGCACTGGCAGAAGCTATGTCACTAGCGAAGGTGGTCGATGTTGTGGTAGACGGCGCCTTGGCAGAGGTTGTAGTCTGGCTGACAAGGAAATAGCAGCTACCCTTCAGTTCACAGGTCTGACTGCTAGGATACTGGTGTGCTGGATTGCAGCTATACCGGCCTTGATCGTCGGTCTCTCCAGCAGCTGGACAAGTACTCGTTGTAGCAGCAGCAGCAGTAGCAGATGTTGTCGATGAAGTCTCAGTGATAGGCATACACACGCCGCTCACAGGTGTTGAGGCCGGCTTGATCAGTGTCTGAAGTGTGGTAGGAACAGCACTCGATGAGCTGACCAATTTGGCTGCAACAGCAGATGATGTCGCAGTAGCTGATGGTGTAGCAGAGGATGGTGCAGCAGATGATGGTGCGGCAGATGATGGTGCAGATGCAGATGTTGTCGCCGGCGAAGCAGAGGAAGTTATGTTCACAGATGAACCAGACTCGGAGCCACCAGCCGTGCCTCCAATCGTGGTAGTAAGGTCGCCATCCTCAATGTACACGCCAGAGAAGTGCCAGTCTTCGGTTGAGCCGCTATCACTTCCGCTACCTGGCAGTCGCAGAACACCCAAATGCCAGTCGGCTCCGTTCGAGTCAGTTGTAGCAGAGATAGGGCCGGCAGTCATCTCCAGTGCATCGGCGCCCGTAGAGTGGTAGAAAGTGACTGTCTGTGCATCAAAGTCGATACCATACGCGACATTGTGCCAGACGCCTGCTTCGAGAGTGGCATTCCATTGCGTCTCACTGTTTGCCATCCAACGGAGAGTATTGCTTGAACCTCCCGATTTGCCGTACTTCAATTCCGTAAAGTGGCTCTCGAAGAAGCAGATCTGATGCTCTTCTGTCTGAGATGGAGCATTGGTCTCGGTGTGTTGAATCGAAAAGTGGTAGAAGACTTTGCCAGCATTGATTGCGGCGGTGGTTGAAGGGATGAGTTCGGTCCGCATCATGTTTTGGCCATTCCAACTAGAGGTATCGTCGATGGTAATCTGGATGCCTTGCTCAGAAGAAGTGTCTTCGGGATTCTTATAATCCGCTGAGAGTGCAACATAATCAGACACAGCTCCGGAGCCATGGATGTAGTACTGATATGGCCCGACTTGATTTGACCAAGACCAGTCAGAAAGGAATGAGGCATCGGAGTAGTCGTTCAAGCGGCCGTCCCAGAGTGTAGAAGCTGATGCTCCTGCCACCAGGGCAAGAGTGATTGGAGAAGTGAACATGGTGAAATGAAGGGACGCAAGAGATCAACTCGTGCAATGTAGACGCTGTGATCAAGTCAGCAGAGAGGGGAGGCAGGAATGGAGATATAAGCAATGTCTTCGCGCGGCCAAGCCTTTGGCGCATGTGCTTCTTGAGTACGAGTTGTAGATTGGTGGCCATACCAACTACTGCTCTGACGGAAATTTAGACTGGTACTGAGTATAGTCTGTATAGTGAAGACTGGCAATTCCTAGCCGAAGGCTCCTTGGCGTGCTTGCTGTTGCTTGACACCATGTCTGAGATATAGTGCTGCTGAAACATCGGTAAGCGCGCTGAATGCACGGTGTGGTGAACCTCGTCAATGGCCGCAAGAACAAGAGGTATGAGTCAACAGCGTGATCAGTCGTGCGATGCAGCCTTTCGTCTTCATATTGAACCAGTGTTCAACCGAGTTCGGGTGAAGAGGCTGTAGAAATCTTCAAGCGCGTATCACGGCCGTTGAATGATAGACTGCACTATCAGTCAAGGGATCAAGGCGATCAGTCTTCTTCATTATGAGCTTGAATACGAGAAGTAGCTCGTCGAGCGATGCACATGCTATTTGGAGCAAGTCGATGTTGAAGTGATGGACTGTAGGTCGGTCAACGCGAATTCGAATGTCAGTATAGCCGCCAAGGCGTGCTTAGGGTTCACTACAGTTACTCCTGGGACGACGGCGACATGGTATGGAACCCAGCTGCTCACGATAGAATGCAAATATCGAGTCCATCGCCGGCAAGTCATATTGTCCCCGAGTCCAGACGACATCAAGTGGATGGATGCGGCCGAAAACATCGTTTCACGAAGTTGGTAGATGTTCACAAGGAAGCTATGCGGCAGGGCTGTAGGGACAATGGATAGTCGATATTTTTCGATCTCTCTCCAGCTCCAGAGCGCCATCTGCAATGACTGGCATGCGTCTCGATAGCGCAGTCACCCAGCAAGATCGTGAGAACTCGCGCTCGGCCTTTTGATTCAGCTGCAACTCATGATCTCGTGAATTAGAAGTGCGTATGTTCTATCTGTACAAGTTCGCTGTGCTGTCGCGCTCAATACCAAACAAGTTCCAATACAGCTCAAGATGGAATGCCGAGAATGGCAAGCTTGGTATGCTTCATCGGTGGTTCGCCTTCTTCATAGTGCAAGCGATCGCTCTCCCAAGTGATGTTGTTGTATGCGTTCATGACACACCCAACTGTATTGAAGATGAAGAACAGCAGAAAGAGCAGCCAGTATGCAAGATCGTGGTAGCTTTCTCGCTGCACGTATGCTTGGATAAATGTGGGTAGACAGATGACAGCGGTGACCTGAGGGAAAAGTCAGCAGTTGTTTGGGGGACAGCGCAAGACACCACTTACAATCATCAGTCGCTGCAATCTCACAGACAGATACAAGTACTGCTTTCGGTCCTTCAAATTTGCCTCGTCTCGCGTCCAACTTGCACGCTGCACCATCAACACTGCAGTCTGTAGCCACGCAGTCGCCCATAATACCAGCCAGACCGTGGCGCAGGCGATGAACGCGTGCGAATACGTCTTTCTGTAGCTTCCTAAAGCAGCGGAGATGATACAAAATATCCAGGAGGGCACTGTAAAGCAGTAGAACAGGACAGCTTCTTGTTTCCGGCCGAGTCCCCAGTGTCGGATGGGCTGAAAGTAGGCATGCGCGGCATGTTGCTCTGCGGTCTCACCGGGCGCTGGTCCGTATTGATCGGGGTGTTCACGATGGAACTCTTGTGCCTGTTCTACTGTGGCCATGCTGGGCAGAGGATGGACCTGAGGTCCGCTAAGATGTTCGTGGCTCTCCCAGGGACGTGGTTGCCACAATGCGCGCCAAGATGAGGCACTCCTTCCTGAAGATTGGCGGAGTCCAGAGTCAGGATTGCAATTTGGTCTGCCCTGTGATCGGTTTCCTTTCCGAGCCGCCCAAGTGAGGTACGCTGCTGATATGCTACTGATGGCACTGAAGTGAGGCTCGCAAAGCAGAGATGTCCGGCGCCTGCCGGTGCTCAGTGCGCCTTACCGGGATTGCTGCAGGGTCTCCCGCTCATCCCGCAGCTTTAAAGTTGAATGATCGACATGGGCAGTCGACATTGAAACGTGAAGACACAACAACCACGGACAAAGTATGCCGTGGTGGCAGGAGCTGCGCGATGGGCCAGACTTCCAGCCAGATCGCGGCACCTTCGCAGCAAATTGACATCGCTAGGACGCCGACGCCTGAACTTAGCGACATTGACACAAAAGCTACACGCGATCCTGTAGATCAAAACAGCGTGATGGAAATACAGCAACCGGAGCAGGAACATGACATCCGCTGGAGTCCGATCAACGCACGAAAGACGAGCATCAACCAAGGCATCGCACCTGTGACCACGATATCACCTCAGCCGACCACGAAATCGCGACCCAAAGTCACCAAGAAACGTGCCAGCGACGGCACGCAACGACGGCTGCTCAGTCCACGAGTTTCGAAAGCGGTCGCGTCAGAGTACAGTAGCGAAGAGAAACAGCAGTCACCCCGGAGACCACGAAAGGCATTGCCGAAAGCAGCTCTTGGTGAGGACGACGCGCCCGCGTTGCGACCAACGCCATCGAAGCGTAACGACTTCAGTCCACTGCGAAAGACAAAACCACGCCCAAGTGTGCCAAAAAGTCCAGCACCAGTGCTCTCTCCCCCACCACAAGTCATCATTCCCTCGAGCGAGGTCGTAGCTGCGACGCAGTCGCAAGCTCTGGAGCATCACGTTGAAGCGCTCCAGCATCGGCTGTCGCAGGCGCAAAGTCAACTACAATCCCGTTCGCGAGAGTCAGTCACGGAGGCCAAACTGACAAGTCTTGTCAAGCCAAACAAGAACGTTTTAGCTGAGCTTCAGCACTCGACTGAGGGCAGCGACTGGTTCTCTAAGATCGACGAGGCTGTGGCTGAAGTAGCTGAGAACCAGCGCACGACTGTAGAGGTGATAGACAATAGTGCGCCTAGTGCTACGAGAACATTGATCACAAAGGAAGGGCCAAGGGAGGGGCACGTGACGCAGTCGGCGTTGCTTGCTTCGGGAGATATGGCTTTTGGTGCTGATAAAAGAGGGCATCTGCGGAATGCTCAGCATGATTTGGAGCTTGCGGTATCGGCCGTGAACGCAGAGCATGATGTGTCAGATATAGGAGAAGAGGTGCAAGAGGTCGACGATGTGGAAATGGAAGAGGAAGAGAACGAAGACAGCCGTGCGGGCAGCGACACCGAACAAGATACGGACAACATGAACTGGCTCTTGCCCACAGCAGACGAGATTCGTGAGCATCGTCAGCAACGAACACTATACGCAGACGACTTGGAGTTGGAGGAGCGTATCGAGGAACCCCAAAGTGCTTGGGAGATCCGGGAAGAGACTCGTAAATTGGCCCGCAACGTACTGCGGGAGCACATCGTCAAATGGAATCTAGACAGGAAAATCTACAAAGGGCTCGCCAAATATGTGCCTGGAGACGATGGCGAGCCGGTCATCACGTATGCTGCACCAGGCGAAACTTTCAAGGTCCGCAAGCACACCAAAGCGGAGAGGAACGAGGCCAAGGCAAACAAAGATAGCATGACGAGTACACGAACAGCCCTCCACGAGTCTATCGTGATCAGTGAACTGGAAGCGCGCAAGATTGCGATGGTCAATGCCAGGCAATCTGCGTCGCCTGCAGCTCACGGGTCCGATGCCGGATCTATCTCTGCCGAAGAATTCGTCGCAAAGCAGTCCCCTGCTTCAAACATCGACGAGGACGTGGTCGAAGAGGCAGATGAAACAAACGAAGAGCACGAGCTCGTTGACGCTCCTAGTGTGAAGGTCGATCAGCACCACGCAGAACTGCCTCCTGAAGACAGGCATGACGTAGAAAACCAAGGTGTGCCAAACGCCGGCCAGGACGAAGTCTCAACAATTGTTCCAGTAATAACGCGCAAGGTTGTAGCCAGTCCTGAGAGCAAGCCACAGCCGGCTGCTCTGCGGGAGAAGGGGAAAGAGAAGGCGGTACCCGTCCCTGAACGGGAAAATCCAATAGCAGCAGGCAGAGTACCCAATCGCACGCCTTCAGACCCATTGTCGAAGAAGCAGCGAAAGGTCCCCAGGGCTTCTGGATCTGCGAGCATTGGACGAGCAGTTCCAATTGCACTCATACCTACTCCACCAAAGTCTGATGAGGCTGACGCTGATCCGTCCAGCATCACAAGTCAGCCTGCGGGCGTACAAGTAGGCGATTGGCTAGCCAGCCAAAGTGAAGAGCCTCCTGTTCCGCTCGAGCAAGTTGAACAAGAGAAGGCTGCCAAGACTTCTCGCAAACGAAAGCGAAAATCTTCGGCTAATGACGACCCGGACTTCGAAGAAGTCGCACCTGAAGACTCCAACTCCGTGACCACCTCCGCTCGAGCAGAGATGAGAGAGGCGAAGAAGTCTGCATCGGCCAAGAAACGACGCGTAGACGACGAAGAAATGTCTGAAGCTCCAAAGTCGAAGAGGCGAAGGTCGAGTGCGGCAGCGACCGAAAAGAAGCCTAAGCGAAGTGTAACGATGAGTGGTCCATTCACGCAAGAAGAAAAGGAGCTTGCAGACAAGATCTTTGATAACGTCTTGCAGAAGGAAGGTCTGCGAGAGTCGGACCTCATGGCGCAAGTGCAAAACTGGAAGATGTGCGGCACCTTGAAGACCGACATGTTTGCCGCCTTCTCCGATCGCTCAGTTGAATCTGTTCGCAAGTTTTGTCAACGTCGCTGGCATGGACAGGAGCGCGGACCGTGGACACCAGAGCAAGACGAGGCCCTTCGAACTGCATACGCGAGCCATCCGGGCAAGTGGACTGTGATCAGCGACTCTGTTGGCAGGACCGCTGCAGACTGCAAGGATCGATGGCGAAGTCATTTTGAGTCAGACCACATAAATTTAGGCCCTTGGACTGTGGAAGAAGAAGAGCAGCTCATGGCAGCCGTCGAGGAGTGCATCAAAGTGATCAAGAAAGAGAAATGTGACGACCCTGCACTACTCCGAGATCGCGAGCGTGTGGAAGCCCTGATCAATTGGCGCGTCGTGTCTGACAAGCTAGACGGTAAGCGTAACACCAAGCGATGTCGAGAGAAGTACATGAATATCAGAGCGATCCAGGCCAAGACCAAGAATCACGATGTTTCGTGGAGTACCACGCAGAGAGCAAAAGTGGGCGAGGATGGTCAGAAGGTCGCCATGGCCAGGCGGAAGGTAGCGCAATTCGAGATTGGCGACTACTACGATGTCTTCGTGGAGATTCACACATCGTTCGAGAACCCTCATCAACACTTTCGCGACGAGAAGAATGTTGTGTGGTCTATCGTGTCCGCAAAAAACCTTCACAGCCGCTTTAGCATGTACTCATATTCCAGTGCTCTGCGCCGGGTGGCACTTGAGACCGCAATCGAGACCTGGCCCGCAAACAACGCGAAAATCAAGAGGAAGCTAGACAGGGTAGACACTTTCCCAGCCAAAGCGCTTGTGCTTGCAAAGTGGATCGAAAAGACCTACGCTGGACGACTGGATACCATGACAAGAACATACCAAGCGGAACTCATTGGCAAGTCAAAGGAAGAGTTGCAGGCACTCAAACAGGCTCGGAAGGAGAGATTCGCCCAAGGGTCTCGAAAGATCAACGAGCAGTCCAAGGACTACGTGACCGATTCTGAGGGCGATGACGAGGGACCTGCTGCCATGATTCCAAGCACAAGCAAGGCACGCGTCCCTGCTGCCGTTCTTGGCAAGAAGAGTGAATCGCCCGAAAGCGAAGCCGAGAACCAAGACCAGTCTGAAGATGAAGGCCGCGATGATGACGGGGAGGAGGAGGCCTCCGATGTTACGCAGACTGTGCCAGATTCCCAGTTTCAGGAGGACCACGACGTGGCCATGAGCGATGTCGAAAGCCTGAAAGGCACTCCTAGCGTTGGCCCCGCGAACTTCATTGACAGATTGAAGTCCAGCGGTGGCAGTGGCAGACGGAAGACTGTCGGCTATGGCAAGAAGGATAAGATGAAGGCAGGACGACGTCGCACACACGTGCACTGAAGCACGAGCCACTGCGACACATCTACGATTATGTACTTCGGGCTTCTCGCCGCACAGCCAACGCTCCGGATCACGAATCTACGACACACGAAGCATGTGCTGCTCGCTGGAAGTGGCACCGGTGGATGATGCCTTCATGATTAGCATGTAAGATAAGTGAACGGTATCCTGAAATTACAGAATATTCGTCCAAAGCCGCTTCAACGCTGCATCCGAAAACCGTAGAGTATTGGCTGGTTGCGTGATTGAAGCTTGTGTAACCATCAGCCATGGAGGACAATGGGTCGCAGTTTTGCTAACATTTGTGTACGATATCATCGCAGCTGCCGTTGCTGCATGAGGCCATGTCGGTGTAGGCTTCCTGTTGCTAATCCTAGCAAGAGATCAAGCGCTTCTCCACCTTCCGATGGGGCCGCTTTTACGCTTGCTGGGATGGTAGTATGGCGTGAAGAGTCCGCCGCAAGTCTTTTGATGGATTGCGCAACTCGTGAACGGACCGGAGACAGCTTCGCCGACTTATCGTCTGGCCATGCGCGTCGACGAGAATTGGCGTGGCGGAGGAATCCCGATAACAAGACTACGATTGAAGATCCGTACACCAATGCATCTAAGCGAGGGTCGAGCGCGTGGGCCCTGTAACCTCTTCTCGTCGAGTGCTCTCCAGAAAAGATAGGCCGGCGACTGTTAGTCCAATCCATTTGACTGATCGTGGAAAGATCAGCTTTTTACACGCGGGGCGAAATGGTGGCTACATCTGGATTGGTCGTTCTGGTGACGCCCACTTGACACACATCCAGAGCGCCCAAGCACTTTTGTACAGGCGGCTCGTATGATAAGAACAGCACCTTCTGAGCCATAGGGCGCCTGCCGTTGAAGATACTCGCGGCACAAGTTTCATCGTATGTCCACGCAATACTAGAACCTCACCCGATCTGGTAGACGCAGGTCACCCAGTGCCATAGCATCGGTTCCCCGCGGGCGCTGTACGATACACATACCGTATCCTTGTCAACTGTCGTTGACGAGCACATCGTACGAATTGGAAGTCGTGGCGAGATCTGGGCTCGCGTGCTAAAACGTTCTTCGATCGAAGGAAGAACAACACCGTTGCCAAGCAGATGCACGTCGACTTACAAGACAGCTCGGCAATATGAAGAAGAACATCGAAGTCGCACTCATTAGTTGCAATCTGAGCTGTCGAAAGCAGAAGAAGCCTGCAAGATTGTGGATCACGCATGCTCTGCCTGACAGCCGCCCACATCGGCGCACTCGCGCATAGCGAAACCCGCCATACAAGCTGCTCACGACCACTCACGAGATCAACATCTCGAGATCTGCTGCAGGTCCTCACGCTTTAGCTCTTGTCTTCCGATGTCCCCTCCTGCAATACCTCACCCAAGCCTTCACCCGCCACGATGGGCACACGTCAAGAGTCGTCGGCGCTGCAACCGACGTTCGAACGACATGGGCGAGGCCTTGTCGGATTACCGCTCGCACGGTACGGCTATCTGCACGTCGTGGCGGATCTGGCAGCGAAAGTCCCAAAAGCCTGCGTGGATAGACTTTACATGATGCAGGACGCTATAATACTTTTCTCGATGTTGACTGACGGCGAAGCCCTCACCGCTGGCGTGGGTTGAATATATGATTTATCTTGCTGCTGCTTGACTTCCGTCTGCATTGTTGACATCTTACTTCACAGCGTCATCGTTAGCATCATGTCTGGCCACTCGATATAATATGGCTGGGCTGCGGACCATATATCTTCCTCATATTCTTTCTGCTGGCTGACGCTCTTTCCTCTGGCTTGGCTATAACAGACTTACAACTATAATACTGGTCAACGCTCGACACAATGGCGCTCACTTCAATAGACCCTAGTGTGTACGCCAGTTGGCCAACGCCGGACTATGTTGACCCAGAACGCCGGACTTGGATGCCCGCCTTCTTATTGGTTGGGTTGGCGGCAGTGACAGTCATGCTGTCTGGGAGATTCTATCTCAGGTTCAGGAAGCTGGCGGGCACATATGGGTGGGACGACCTCCTCATCTTTCTCGGATATGTAAGCGGACAATCAGCCACGAGATCAAGAAGATCGCTGACAAGTACTAGTTGTTCTCCATTGGCATGACTGTAGCCACTTGGGTTGATGTCGTGCACTTCGGCCTTGACAGACATGCTTGGGATGTGAGACCGGAGTGGGCAGTTGGAGCAGCGAAGGTGTGTTTATGGAGAATTTCAATATTCTGCTGGCTCTTTACTGACTCTTGCCTAGGTCGGCTGGGTCGCTCAAGTGCTCTTCGTGGCGGCGACTGTATGCACTAAGCTTTCCGTCCTGCTCTTTCATAGACGCATGATCAAGGAGACTGTCGATCCGCGATGGCTCTGGGCACTGCGCGCTGCCTTTGCGTTCACCAGCTGCTACGGTGTTGGCGTCATCCTGGCCTACATGCTTACCTGTCGGCCTCTGAACGCTTTATGGCTCGCTTACGATCCAACGTACACCGGGGAGTATTCCTGCGCCTCTGGAACCAATATTGCAGTTGTGGCAGGAGTGCTCAGTGTGGTTAGCGACATCATAGCAGTGCTCCTGCCTTGCTTAATGCTCAATCACTACAACTTGAACATCTCGCGAAAGCAGTCCATCGTGCTGAACGCTACATTCTGCTTAGGTCTGGTAGCAACTGGAGCCGGCATCGCACGAACAGTGTATCTGTGGAAGATTCAGCATACAGCAGACACGACATGGACTGGACACACTCTCTTCGCGTGGTCAATCGTGGAAACCCAATTGGCAATCATGTGTGCCTGTGCTCCGTCACTCCGCGCCTTCTTCCGGCGGTATCTCCTCGACACATTGAAGAGAACGTGCAGTAGTGTCTCACACTACGCACATGGCTCCTTCCATAGCACAGACTACGCCGGCAAGACGACGAAGACGAACAGCGAAGGCTTCAGCGAATTGAAGCAGCTCGAGTCTGGCGTGCATGGAATACAATACCCACCACCAGTGATCCTGAATGAGCAGGAGCGAGAGCTCAGAATCAGTCAGAGCTCGCCGTGCGGCAGCGACTTTGCGTTCAACGAAACGAAAGCTTTGCCGCCTTCACCCAAGGTGACGAGTGCGGACCAGTACGAACGTTATGCCAACGAGAGATTGAGCAGACACGTTCCATCAATACGAGAACGGCAGTCTCGGACAGAGTCAATACTGGTCAAGATGGACTATTGGGTAGATCAGAGCAGCGTGCGAGGACAAAGTCACGATAGACGGAATACTGCAGCTCACCAGGCAGACGACGGTTTTAGACAGATAGAGACAAATGCAAGAACAGCAAGTTGAAACAAGCAGCAAAAGTTCCATGCCCTCTTTGCATTTCCTGGTTGGCTCTATGCACTTCATACCGTGTTTCCTGGTTCTATACAGCAGCTTCAATTTGCGAAGCTGCGAGTGTCTGCTGACTTTGCTCCACGTGTCGGGATGAGTGCTGGTGTCTGCAACAGAGTGGTTCTAGATTACTGTTGCAGACGCGGTGCGACCTGGCTGTGTCTCAACTCTGCAGGGCTGCTGCAGACGCGTGGCATGACCGACGCGGGGCTGGTTCGCTGAAGTGAGAGCGCAGTCGCCGACCCAGCATTGTAGCGGTCGCTGAGGAAGGAGCGTGCTTTCCGACGTGGGTTGCGCCTGCCACGTCTAGAATGCCTTGTTCATAGCCGCGTGAGCCAATTCTACACCCAAGAACGTCGCCGCGTTCGCAGGTACAGCTCTTGCCATTGCGGGTCCGAGACCCGGGAAGAAGGCCTTTACTCCTCCACGTCCATATAGCTCTTTTATGCAAGCAGAGATGCCCTGTGCCTTGTCCGATGACTGCAGCTTTGACTTGATCGTGTCGACTGGGAACACAGCCGTCCACATGGCTACACCCGCAGCACCGCCAGCAGCCATGATAGCAGTCAAGCTCATTTGCCCTGGCTTCCCGGTCTCGGGGTCCTTTGGCGTCAACCTTCTCTTCAAAATCTCGTATGTCGCAAAGTATGCCGCGCTTCCAGGTCCATCACGCGCAAGTGTCATAACGCTACCACGGTATACCGAGCGGATACCGCCTTCTTTGTATAGCTGTCTCACGACATCTCCACCTCCCGAGTAACGAGGCTTCTCGCCAGGTTTCAGCTCTTTCTGGCCTTGAATTTGTAGGATGATCTTTACGCGTTCGAAAGGTGCCGTGATTGCTGTCATGGGAATGGCGGAGAAGAAACCTGCTGCGCAGACTTGGCCTACGCTGTATTGTCCATTCTCGACTGTGGAGAAGCGGTCGACGAGTTGTTTGCCTACGCCGTATGCCCAGAAGTTTACCGCAACTGGGAGATGTATGAGTACATGTGGTAGACCATTGCATAACGCGTTTGACGTTGATGAACGACTTACACATGGGCGTCACTCCGACGAGGGGTGCGGAGACACCAGCATACAGTCCTCGCACCGGTCCTTCTCGTGCAATCGTCTTCCGCACCACGTCCATAGCTCCGTTGTAGACTCCCTTGTCAGCGGTCTGTAGCCGCACCTTGACCAGATCGAAGGGGTGCCCCACCACGACCGCGCAGATTCCTCCCACGCCTCCTGCCACCAGATCTCTTAAGCTCTGGTAAGCGCGTTTCCCTGTCTCTTCTGCTATCTCCTTGAGCTCCTCCTTCGATGTGGGAACTGCCTGCTTCGCATCTTGGAGAGTCTGTTGTGCTGTATTCTTAATCTCGTCAACGGAGGGGATTCTCTGCTTCAGATCTGCGGCCTTGTCCTTTGCGGACTCCTTGAGGTTGTCTGCTGTGGAAGAAGTCATGCTGGGCTATAGCCAGCCGTTCCGCCGTCGTTTCTTGTGCTGTTGCTAGGCAGTTTGCTTGACAGACAGAGAGGTGTATGATATATGAGGATATCGAAAGAAGCGTTATCAGCAATCTCACTTCAACTCACTTCTTCAGCTCAGAATGCAAGTATTTCTACAGCAGGTGAAAATCATATGCACGCAGCTGCTTAGCCGGATGGACAGCATGCCAATGCTGCTCCAGAGCTCTCGCTCTGCCGAGGTCGACAGAGTTTCGATCCACACTGCAGCCGTCCGAGCGTGGGCCGAATATCTCCGTCTTTTCAGCTGCAGTCGACTCTCCTCGTCTCTTTCAGTACACATGACCATGATTATATTTGGACCTCTGCACTGGACAGAGAGAGCTGAAACCATCGTGTCTGGCTCTTGTGCATACTATGCGAATGGTGCTGACTCTTGCTTGGCATAGTGAAGCATCACGGGGTCCGAAGAGATAACCGGTACGGCCGTTCCTGAACAGGCGTAACACAAGGAGCACCGCGGAGCCTCTATGTGGACAGATCATTCGCGCGTGATGTCTACGGCGGAGGCCGAATGTGATTGGAGCCATTGTGCCAGCTTGGACCTCAACCATGCCAGTGGCCGGCAGTACAGCCAGTACCAGATTGCCAACAAGGCAACCGCGAGGCTATGGAAATGGAAGCTGATATGTAGTGATTTCCAGATGGGCCTGGAGTATGACGATACTATTCGTTCATCGCTTAGATATACCTTGGAATCTCGCTATGACTACGGCCTTTTCTGCCCAGGTTCCCGGGAGCCGATCATTCAATCCTATGGGCCTACATCTGCTCCCTGATGGCCATGAATCGCAGGCGGACCACGCTCATCATGACGAGAGCTTTAATCAAGGGCACATAGCAACGTTCTGTAGCGGGTTCGAAGGGAACGGAACAGAGGCGAGGCTATGGCCGCCTCATATGTCTCCTATAGACCCTTCCTTTTCCTGGTAATCATAGCATTGTCGATGATCGATTTCGTCACAGTAGTGCCGTCTATACACCGGATGTATCAAGAACAGCACGATTACTTATCTGCTACCAGGGCATTGAAAGGCGGCTGTCCAATTTAGTAGGTACCAGGTACACAAACCGGGACCACAAGAGATCATCAATTTGTCGACACTCCGATCAATACCCGCATGCCGGTAGGTCTCAGATGCGTAGTGTAAGCAAGCGAGTTATTAATCCGCTCGAAGTTGGCCTCACAACACACTCGAGACCATGCTATACTTTTGGCAGTTGACGGTCTTGGCGGTCCTTCTCCTAGGCTCAGATGTACATGGCACGCGCTTATGGGAAGTACACTTCCAGAATGCTACACAATCAGACTTTCCGAAGGTCGTTGTTAAGGACCACAACGTGTACAGGGTTGACTCCGCTGGAGGAGAGACGGCTCTGACCACATACGCAACAGCAAACACAAGTTTCGACGATATCAACATCTACAAGTCCCAAGACAGCCGGTATGCGATCGTCTACCAGATCGCCACACCAGGCCAGAACCGCACGATAAATCTCGTAGAGTCGAGTCCAACAGATCAGCTGCAGCCAAAATTACATGTGGTTCAATACGACAAAGCCGGTGACGTTCTTCCCATAATCCGGCCAAGACTCTTTGATCTGGTTGACAGGAAAGAAATCGAGATTGGACAAGACTTCATCGATAATCCTTTCCAGATCGAGGACGCCGCGTGGCAATTCCGTGACCACACTTATCGATTCATATATTACGAGCGTGGATTCAAGCTTCTGCAGATGATCGAGATAAATGCCGATGGCAAGGCGCGCATCTTGGTGGAGGAGACGCGCAGGACTTCCGTGGACATCAACAAGATTGCATGGGGCTACCTGAACCAGACAGCTCGCATGTGGTGGTTGAGCGAGAGAGATGGCTTCAATCACGTCTACCTAGTCGACACAGCCATCAACGGGACTAGGAGCATGCACCAAGTGACTACAGGAAACTACAGCGTCTGGGATGTAATCCACGTGGACGAGCACGAAGAGACTATGTACTTCGAAGCCTACGGCCTCGTGCCGGATCAAGACCCATACCATGTCCATCTCGCCCGAATTAACTTCGATGGCACTGGGTTTCTGGTTCTCACAGCAGCTGCTGACGGCAGCCACAATAGTGTGTGGACAGTGAACGATACGGTCGAAGATCGCTGGTCTCGTATCGATGAGCCTCCGCAAGGGTGGCTACGAGACACATGAGGTAACAGGATACGTCCTCTCGACGATGTCGACTCCCATATCTTTGACAACATTACGTTGCCGGAAAGATTCCACACGCCAGGTCGAGATGGAAAAACACTCATCTACGGCATCATCATCCGTCCTAAGGCCTTCGACCCCAACAAGCGATATCGCGTGGTAGAGTACACCTATCCAGCACCACAAGAGTTCGCCGTCCCCAAGGACCTCAGCCCCTCCTCTCAAAAATCTCTAGCCCACTACCAGAAACTCGCAGACACACATGGAGTGATCGTAGTACTAGCCGACGGCTTCGGCACAAGCTGGCGCGGCAAAGAGTTCCAGAACTACAGCTACAAAAACCTTTCCGATTGGGGCTTTCCAGATCGCATCGCGTGGATCCGCGCCGCAGCTTCCACAAGACCGTGGATGGATCTCGCTGGTGGCGTGGGAATCTACGGCTCTTCTGCAGGCGGCGCAGCCGCCATGGCCGCGTTGCTGTGGCACAGCGACTTCTACTCTGGTGCAATCGCTGACTCAGGGAATCACGATGCTCGTATGAACAGGCTGTGGTGGAAACGAGCAGTGGCTTGGATGGCCGATTGATGAGAGTTATACGGCTGGGTCTAATATTGTGCATGCGGATCGACTGAATGGTACGTTGTTGTTGCTTGCGGGCGAACTGGATGAGAATGTCGATCCGAGTAGTACGATGCAGGTCGTGAGTGCGCTGAACAGGGCTGGGAAGGAGAATTTTGATTATTTGATTGTGCCTGGGGAAGGGCATGGGGTAATCAATAAGCCTATTCCGATGCTGCAGAAGAAGGTTGACGATTTTTGGAGGAAGTGGTTGGACGATACGTCGAGGTAGGGTAGGCGGCGGTGAAGTAAGTCGGTAGTCACAAGATGTGTATGCTTTGGTCGATCTGGTAACATCAGTTCTCGAAGCGCTCACACGGCAAGGTATCGGTCCAAATATGTCTCAGGTGTCGTGAAGCTCCATGCGACAGGCACGGGCCACGTTCGCACAGGTCATCATCCCGCACCGTTCGTTCAATCCAAGCCAACGACCAAGAAGGACAGCGCCCTAACCTTCCCAGCCCCATGCAACGTAACTGAGTGCTACAGCAAGGTCAGTCTCGAACAGCGTTGTAGCAAGAAGAAGGCTCCTGACATTGGCCGCCGAAAAGAAGAATGAACTCGAACTCGCTCGCGAAGCATGTCCGGCCCAGGATGCCAGCAGGCCTGAGACCTGTCAGCCACTCGACACCCCTCCTGTCAGCTCGCCACGCCTCACAATTCGAGCTGTCAAGCTTGATCGTAGTCCTCAAGATCCCATCCCAGCCCAAACAAGATTCTACGCCACTCCACAAACCCAAGCGCAAAGCTCGAGTCATCCGGAATCCATCAGTTCCCATCGACAAGATCTGTCGTCTCCTCGACAAAATCCCAGCTGAGCTCCGCAACTCCATCTACGAGCTCGTCCTCCTCGACCACTGTTCTATCGAGGAAGAAGAAAGCAAACGAATCACAAAAAAGACATTCCACCTCCCAGCTCTCCTCCGCACTTGCAAGCAGATCCTCGCCGAAGCTGGTCCAATCTACTACGGCCCCGAGAATTCCTTCACCTTCCACAGCAGAGACTTTAACGGACTGGCGCTGAAGCACTTCTGCAATGCAAGCCGAGGACTGTGGATCACGCACCCGCCGAGAGTACAAGTTGAGCTTGGACGGGGAATGCAGGCTTGGGGGAAACTGGTCAGGTGGTTGAAGTGGTACTACCAGGGTGAGGTTCCGGGCTATGAATGTAAGGTCGAGTGTGAGGGACATGCTTGTTGTGCTGGCCATGCGGCTTTTCAGATTATGGATCGGATGCCGAAGCGGTTGGATTGGGAGCAGGTTGTGTTGCCTGTGCTGGAGATTCATAGGAAGACGACGGAGAAGAGTCGAAGGTTGCATTGGAGAGGTTGACGGGGTTGTGTACTGTGGAGGTTAGTGTTTCCTGAAGATGGCCTACGATGGCTAGCAATGAGGCTAAACGGAGCGGATCTCAGAATGTGCGAGGAGTCAAGGTGCTTCGGACAAGCTGACGGATGGCGATTCAGTCGAGCAAGGTCATCAGCTGGAGCTGATATCGAACTTAGCCTATCTTCTCGTCGAGCGGTCAGAGATATCTAGCCGTGCACAGCCAATAGGCATGTGATCGCAGTAGACTGCAACGTGCTAGCCTCGACTTTCGAGGATGCGGACCAGCGTACGCATGCTGTGCGTTTCGGTGCTGGGTCTGGTAGCTCATCAATTGACAGGCCATTTGTTCCACGGCCTTTGATTGCCTGAGAAGGTAAGCCAAATCACACAATTAATGTAGATGGAATGGGTATCGAAAGATGGTTAATCGTCAACCTCTTAATGCTTGTCAGGTCGAACAGACCTCGCCACTACGCCACTGCCGGTGGGCCATGACTACAGGCAGATTGATACCATCGATGGCTTGCAGTGCTCTTGAAGCGTCTGTCCTCTGCATGAGGTGTGACACGGCCGGTCTCGTTGATTGCAGTAAGAGAGATGGAGCTATGACATAAGCTTTCGGCCCGCCATCACTAGCGCGACTTCGTCATACGGCAGCTGGCCGCTGTTGTCTTTCACATGCTCACTGTCGCCTGACCCGCTATCTATCGTGCCTTGCCTTGCCTACACATTGAATTGCGCCTAAGACTCTCCCACAAAGCAGTACTGATCATATCATAGCTTTGATATTCTTGAAGCTATAAAATCTGAGCATGACAAGATCTGCTCAACTCAGCACTCTTATCAAGCGATAGCTGTCGCGACATGTCGACAGACGAGCGTTGACAAAGCAGAGCTTCCTAACGCTTTACAACACCTTTGATCACCTGCAAACATGGGCGATATGCTAGCATCACGCGTGCTGTCACGCTTCCTGCCTGTTGCTGAGGGTGATGTCTCAGTATACGATGGCAGGAGACGCGATGCTGTCAGGCGTGGTGATGTTGAGGCACAGCGATACCGAGCCTTCACCGATGGCTACCAAGACGACGAGGACGATCCAGACGCCTTTCTATACGACGCCTCTGCAGATCAGCCTACACCCAGTGACGCTGAACAAAGTCCTGAAATGCTTGCGGCACATGCACGTCCGAAGTGGCAGAGTCCGAGCTCTAGGAGGAAGGGATTGGAAGATGAAGATGTTCCTGAATCTCTGCTACTGGAGCCTCGAGGGAAGGCGGGACCCAGTAGACAGCAGCCCAAGAATTCTGCTGAGGTCAAGCTTGCTCGAGCTGAAGCTCAGTGGAAGGCGTCACAAGCACAACAAGAGGCATTCGCCTCGCGGACACCACGACGCTCACGTCCAGACTCGCGCCCCTCGAAAGCTTCTGCGCCAGTCAGACACGCGATACGGGCGAACCCACAAGCAGAGGCGACGTGGATGTATACCAACGCGACCAACCTAGACGCATTCCTGCTTGAGGTCTACCAGTACTTTGTCCAACACGGCGTATGGTCGATACTGCTATCGCGTGCCCTCACACTGCTGACCGAGCTATTCGCCTTCAGCTTTACCATGTTCCTCACTACTTGCATTGACTATTCCAAGATACCAACGAGCAAGTCTACAGCGGAAATCATGGTACCGAAATGCATGGCAAAGGCGCCGTGGTATAAGAATGCTGCGCTTTTCTTCTTTGTGATATACTGGCTCTTCAAGTCGCTGCGGTACACTAGGGATGTCAGGAGACTTTTCCAAATGCAGGACTTCTTCCAGCACGTACTCGGCATTGGAGACCAAGATATACAGACAGTAGCGTGGGGTGAGATCGTAAATGGGTTGGTGAGAGTACAAAATGCGAATGTTGCCACGGCCGCCGAGCCCTCCGAACAAGGCAGAAAGTACCTCGATTTCAACAAGCCGAGACAACGACTGAATGCTGAAGCGATAGCGAATCGACTAATGCGTCAGGACAACTACTATGTGGCAATGTACAACAAGGATTTGCTCGATTTCACCTTACCTGTACCATTTCTCGGAAGACGACACTTCTACTCGCGGAGTCTGGAGTGGTCGATCAACTTTTGCTTCACCAACTTTATCTTCGACGAGACTGGTAGTATACGTCCGTTCTGCCTTGACATCAAAAGACGCCATGCACTTGTTGACGCTCTAAGAACCCGCTTTCGAGCCGCCGCTCTGGTCAGTATTGCCATTGCGCCGTTCACGATCGGGTACAATGTTGTCTTGTTCTTCTTCAAGAACTACACCGAGTTCACCAAGAATCCGTCGCGTGCTGGAGCTCGCACGTTTGCGCCGTATACTGAATGGAAAATGAGAGAGTTCAACGAATTGGAACATCTCTTCAGGCGGCGACTACGTCAAGCGCATCCATTCGCTATCGAGTACTTGAAGCAGTTCCCCAAGGACAAGACTGATCAGGCCTGTCGCTTCATAGCCTTTGTGTCTGGAGCAGTAGCTGCTGTGCTCACTGTGGCTACCCTTTTCGATCCCGAATTGTTCCTGGGCTTCGAGGTTACTCCTGGCAGAACAGCTGTATTCTGGCTGTCGGTTATGGTCGGTGTCTTTGGTGTGGCCAATGGATCGCTTCCCGACGACAACGACTTGCACGATCCTGGCTTTCATATGAGAGAAGTTCTGCTGTACACGCATTACATGCCTTCTCACTGGAAGAATCGCCTTCACAGCGACGAGGTTCGCGCCGACTTCTCGGGCATGTTCAAGCTCAGGCTTTTCGTGTTCATCGAAGAACTTCTCAGTCTGATCGTCACACCTTTGATCCTATGGCAGAACTCTGGCAAAGCGTGCGAGCGCATCATCGACTTCTTCCGCGAACAGACGATCCATATTGAGGGCATTGGCTATCAATGTAACTTCGCCTACTTCAACTTCAAGAAGCGAGGCGACATCGAGGACCCAGCTACATTTATACCTGAGCCTGACGGGCTACGAGACGACCACTACGGCTTGAAAGACGACAAGATGGCAGCCTCAGTGCAGAATTTCATGCACTACTACAGCCACTATGGCGGTCAATCGCGTCGCCGGCAACAAACCTTCCAGCCCCCTCCTGCCTGGCCCGGCGGTGTCCCAGAAGGCATCGCAGAAGAGTCCGGCGCACCATCGCACCACCCGCGTACAAACGTGAGGAGTCCTCGCCACCCATCATCCTCAGCCATCCGCTCTCCTCGTGGTCTCCGACCCCACACCAGCAAACGTCCCCCCGACCGCGGAAGTGCAGGAGGCCTCGCCGATGTAACAGAAAGCCGCATCATGGCGCAAGACAGCGACCTCCAGGACTTTGCTGATGCGCCGGGCGCCGTTGCTGCGGATGTGCAGTTGGAGAGTGACTCTGATGTGGCCGATGGAGAAGATGCGGGTGTGCAAGGTGCTCCTGGGATTCTGGGATTGGCGACACAGTTTGTCAAGGCACAGACGGAGAAGGCCACGGGACCGGTCGGTATGACTTGATGAGATTTAGCAGAAGGGAAAGGAGGAGGATATGATTGATTGATGAGAGATGATTGGGATTGTGGTGCATAGCTTTGGTGTTGGTGGACTTGTGCTGTGCGGCGTATTGAGGGCTTGTGTTTAGAGTTTGAGGTAACTAGCAGGAATATGCAGCGAATCGTGGTAGTGATATTGGATCGTACTCTCCTCCTCCTACTTCTGAAGTAGGCCAAATGCATTCTGTGAGACCATGATGTCGTGCCGTGTCGTCAAATCTCTTTCTCTATACATGATTCCGCGCTAAACCTATCAAAGTCATTCATCTCTATGCCAGCGCAGCTCTAATGTCCCTCAACAACGTCCTTGAAAGCAGCTTTCTGACACTCACTCATGATCCTCGCCTGCTGCGCGATCTCGCCCAACCTACCGATGACTTTTCCATTCCCTTGTGTAAAATCATATATCGTATAAGGAATCTTCACCTCGTCACAATACTGCATAACCAGCTTCTGCGCCTGTCTCAGATTATGTCTCGGCATGCGTGGAAATAGATGATGCACAGCTTGAAACTGCAGTCCTCCATGGAAAAAGTCTAGCCACTCTGGGCAGTCGACATCCATCGTGGTGCGCAGCATGCGTTGGGGAAAGGACTCTGCAACGCCCAAGTCGGCGGTGCTCATGGCGAAGTGCGAGAGGGTGATTTGCACGTGGACAGGCATGGTGATGGCGTGGCTGATGAGGACGAAGAGGAAACGGTGAGTGTTGGTGTCGATGGATTTGTAGACGGTGAGATGGCCGAACCAGAACCAGAAGAAAGCTTGGCCGAGCATTTCGAAGTAGCGGTGCCACCACGCTGGGCCTTTGCGAGGGCCTTGGCCGAGGAAGATGTATTGCCAGCTGAGGACGTAGAGGTTGAAGCGGCCGAAGCTGAGGATGGGATAGTAGAGGTAGTGTTGGTACTTGAGGACGAATTGAGCGGCAGCGTCGTAGGCCATGATGCGGTCGTAGTAGGTCGACTTGAGGTTGGCGAAGAATTTGTGGCTGATGGCGAAGAAGGGCATGTGTTGGATGTCTGGGTCGTGCTCTGCGGAGTTTGTGACAATGTGGTGGACGTTGTGGTTGCGCTTCCACCAGCAGCATGAGAGTCCGCCGAGGAAGTTGGAGACGAACATTCCAATCACGCTGTCGACGTGGAAGTTGTGCGTGATGCCCATGTGACCTGCATCATGGACGGTGAAGACGAGCTGATGCCACAGCATGCCCAAGAAAGCAGCAGAGAGCATGTAGCATTCCTTTTGGAGGAAGTAGTAGGCCAGAGAGCCGAGCAGGGTGTAGCGAGCTATTTCGCGAGCATAGCCAGTGTAGTTGCAGTTATATAGTCCTTCGGCTCTCAGCCTGTCGTCCAGCTCTTTGTACTTGCGGATGATACTCGTCTGTGTTTCCTGGTCCAGTGAAGGATAGATCTCCAAGTCGTGATCAATCTCTTGTTGTGTCCGCTCATCAGCTGGATATGCTGCCTTTTCTTGTACTGCCGGCTCTCCAATGGCTAATGTGTCGAGCGAGGTGGCGGATGATTCGCTGGCAGCAGCAGAGCTTCCTCTTCGCCTGCGAAGAGTAGATGATCTGTGCTGTGCTGGGTCGAACACTGGCGAAGGCTCCTGTGAACTGGCAGACGAGTCGTCCGCAGATTGCTCTTCCGTACTCGTTGCACTGCTCCCCTGCTGCTGCTGCTGCTGCTGCTGCTGCTCGTCCGTCCTGAAGGTGCCTCCCTGGATTGGAGGCACAAAATCCGACCATTGGCCTTCAAGCTTGCCAATGCAATACTTCTGCATCAACGCCTGCGTCTCCTGCGAGTGGAATGCCTTGACCTCGTTGGTCGCATCTCTGCCGACCATGTGCAGAATGGCCTTGTCACCGCCCGGGTGATATGGCAGCCATGCGTCGACTTTGAGCACCGCTCCATCCACAATGACCACCTTTCGCCCTTCAGCAATCAATGCCTCGATCTTGCCCCTCGGGAGGACCGTGTCCCTGTAGCGGCTGGTGTGGCGTGTTGCTGCCATTGTGTGTGTATTGAGACTGTCGGACTGGTGGAAGACTCTGTTCTGTCCATGTATCTCTCTTTCGAAAGATAGTCCTCGTAAACTCGGTCAATAATCCAATGCTGACCCAGAACATGTGCATCTCTCAGTGTTCAGGTGTTCAGGGTCCAGCTCAGCCCCATTAACTCCGAGTAGCCGGTCCGGATAAGTACTAGAATAAGTTAACCGGAGTGACGGACATGGTTCATGTGTCTGTCAGTGATGAGAGCTGAGCTTCACTTGCAACAAACACCAAACACCAACGCCTCATCGCTGTCATTATTGCCTGGTCCATCTCACCACCTCCTCGACAGGACACTACCACCTCGACTGAATGATGGTCACCACTTTCCGCTAGACACACCTCTTTTCCATCCAAACCGCCACGATGGCCGACCTTCTGCCTGTACTGCTGAGCTTCCCGCCAGAGAAGGCGGCGACCACTCCCAAGACCTACGACAAAGCTATCCACGACTTCATCAAGAGCTTGGGAGACATCAAGGACGTCGCCTACACCAAGAATGTCGACAAGGACAATGTGCTCGACCAACTCGACCCCGCCGTCAACTCCATCGCCTACCTTCGCACTCTCGTCAGGCAGATCCTCGCCACAAAAGATCCCAAATGCATTGCAACCTTGGAGGAACAAGCCGCCGTCTTCTTCGGCACTTTCGATCCAGTGCAGATCCGCTATGCCGGCGACGAGTTCGTAATCCTGTGGGATTGGATGTACGGCACTCTGTACGAGAATGGCCAGACCGACTTGACGCCGCTCGTCAATGCTCTACTACGACTCGATCCCACTGCTGGTACCTTCATCCCCGCACATCTGAAGCTTGTAAGGCTGTGTCTCCTGAGAAGCGTCCCTAGCCAAGCACTTCCGGTGCTGGATGCCGACGTGCACGCCTTCCCGTCCAAGACCCAGAAGGCTACTGAAGAGCTGCCGAGCGACGAGCACGAGATGAGCAATGCGTGGATCACGGACAAGAGTGGTTTTGCAAAGAGGCTAGATTGTGCTGATGTGTTGGAGTACTATCTGGTGGGTGCATCGATCTACATTGGTCTACAGAACTGGACTCGTGCTCGGCTGTTCTTGGAGTACATACTGCTTTCGCCTTCGCAGTCGCACACTGCAAGCGCATTGCAGGTCGAAGCGTACAAGAAATGGATCCTGGTTGGCCTCATAGCGCAGGGCAAGCCCTTTCCAGATCCAAAGACGCATGACCAGATTGTCTGGAAGGCTATCAAGGCATTGTCCAAGCCATACGATGAGCTTGCCCTGGACTTCACTCAGCGTAATGGTAAGAAGTTTCAAGCCAACGCGGAGACTGCTTTTCAGATCATCCAAGACGACGGGAATATCGGACTGGTGAAGGAGGTCAGCAACGCCTTGCAGCGCTACAGAGTCATTGATCTGCAGCGCACGTATGCTGCACTGCCTGTAGTACGCATTGCCAATCTGCTTGAGATAGACGCTGGCGAGGCATTGCAGACTTTGCAGAGCATGATTCAGGGTGGCTACCTTGCAGCAAGTCTTTCAGGGGCTGGCGCAGACACAGTGCTACGCTTCCACGACACTGCAACTTCACAAACGCAAGATGACTTGGAGGCACAGACCACACGCATTCAAGCGTTGGTGACACAGGTGCGCGAGGCAGATCGACGCCTACAGCTCACCAAGGAGTTTGTCGAACACCAGAAGCGCAATCATCGCAGTGAACTCTCGATTGATCCTGCCGACGCCATGGACCTCACATGGGAGGCGCCAGGTGGGAAAATGATCGAGGGCGATGATGAGGATCTGATGCTGTAGATGGAGGATACCAAGCACGAAGTCATGATGATGAAGGTTTAGCGAGGAGTTTTGCATGCATAAAAAGTGCATGGGCCGGTCAGCCTAGGCACAGGAGAAAGTCGGTCTCCAATCTGGCATCCAGGCACGCCAGTAGATAGTTGATGAAGAAGACATGGCGCGCCATCCGCGTGCCAAGGACATAGGAGCGAGCAGAGCCAGATGGACACTCTACAGTTCTGATACCCTGAACGTAAGTGAACGTCTTTGCTCACAATCTCCCTTCCGTCCTCACGCTGCATCTAGCTACTTCGCAGAGCTCACTTGAAACAGCACGCACGGGTCACTCGAAGCCACCAGCTTCACTTGCAAATGGCATAAGCCAACAGACATTTCTGTATTTCTTTTACAGCTTCCCTCGAAAACTTCAATCACTACGCCAACTCGACTACAACCGTACCAACTCCACACAATAGCACAAATCAGAAACAACTATAAGCACTATACTAAGTAAGAAAACACCACACATACCACACAATGGCCGTCTCCAAAGTCAGTAAGACCCACCACCACCACAACACAGCCGACAAAAAACATAACTAACAAGTAACCCAGCCTCTCGCGTCACCTCCATGGCAGTACGCTCTCTGCACACCACCCGCCCACTACGCGACCTGTACGCCAACCCGGTGATTTCGAAGATCAAGCAAGAAAACGGAAGCAAGTCGATGGGAAAGTCTCTCCCAGTGAAGAACAAGAAGAAGTACGGGGTGGAGGTAGCATCGCTCGACGCAAAGAACGTGCTCCGCGGTGCTGTGCTTGGATTGGCGGGAGCAAAAGTGCTCGAGATGCTGGCGGTGGAGGAGGTTGAGTGGAGTTGGGAGGGCGTGAGGAAGTGAAGACGAGTGAGGAGACTTTTGCGAGTGAGGACGACCTGAAACGACCATTGGCCTCACTCTCGACGGATATTACGCGACCTCGATTGCCACGGAAGCGAAGTTGGTATCTGGACTGCTATGAACTCAGTTTCAGTTCGACCCCATTTCTTTGTGTTCATGCTGCGTAGATACGACTTGCGTGTGAAGCACGCGAACGTTTACTAGCGTGTTTTCACCCCTCACTTGCACATGCGGCTCGCTCTATCAATCTTGCTCGAACAACAAACAGCATCTCCGGTTGAAACAAAAGTCCCCACATGAACGACATGCGACATAGCACCTCTGAGTACACACACCAGCGAATTGAGGGAGCACCAGCGAAATAAGCTGAGCAGTAAGTACTTCCGACAGTAGTCCATCAGCACATGACTGACGAGTACCAGCACCAAAAATGGCGAGGACGTTCGACATAGTTGCTACGATGAGAGATCTCAACTGGAAGACCCACATCTTGCCTTGTGCTCGAGGTATACAAGAACGCCCTGGCGGCCACAACTGGTACCTTCTTAAGTTCTATTAGTGGACTGCATTGAAGTACTTCCATATCTCTGGCGGAACAAGAACGTCAACTTTAGTGCCGTGGCTACCTCACCCCGAGCGGAAACACAATAGCATCCTTGACTGAGGCACCCCTTAGGCTGCTGAGATTCCTATTGGAGCTTTGCGAGACGATCACAGGGTCGTGAAGCCGGGAGATTCTTCATTCTTGGGGGCATGCGCTTATTGGGCCAAGGCGAGATGCGGATTACCGAGCTCAAGGAGATGCTACTACTCTTATGCCACATGCCTGAAACCACGCTTAGCAGGCAAGGGAGACGAGGGGACGGCCAATAATAGTATAATATCGTAGTAAGATAACTTAACTACTTTTTTTCCATACCAATCAGTTCCAGGTACTGATCAATAACCTCAACCACAAGGTCTTCGAGCTTCGTATACTTGAAACTAAATAGCTCCTCCGTCGTCTTCGTCGAATCTAGCTTCACAGGCACCGTACGATGTTCCCTCACAAACTTGAACACTCCCTTCTCCACCGCCTCCCCAAAGTGCCTCCTCACCATCCCCGGCACATCATCCCACTCCACCCCCTCCTCATTTCTCTCCGCAACCACAAAAAACTCTGATTCCCTCCCACCCTCTCCTTTCTCAAAGCCTCAACATGGACCCTCGCCACATCATGCACACTTGTCACTCGCCACAGCCATCGGCCTCCCCCTGAAGCCAAGCTGGATCCTCCAATCCCAAAACCTGTCCCAACACCATATACTTCGTCGTCCTCAACATATCCTCCCCCTTCTTCGCAAACTCATCCCTCCCAAACACAAACCCGGGATGAATATGAACCAGATCAAACCCAACTTCAGTCTTCATCCCCACCGCCGTCAGTATATTTCCTCATCCATTCCTCCCCTGCAGCCAAAGCGGCAGTTTTACTCGCAAAATACGCTGGAATCGGATCTCTCAAAGTCTTCAACTCCGGCATGGGGATCCTACTCTCCGCATCAAACACCTCACTCTCGTCTTTTGATCCCTGAATACAAACCTTCATCGGCACAATCGCTCCAATCGAAGAAGTAATCACCACTCGTTCCACCGTGCCTGCTTTTTTTTTTTTTTTTGCGGACTCCAACATCCCGACCGTCGATTGTACAGATGGCTTGATAAACCTCTCCTCATACCACCCCATGGCATCCTTTGTCGGAGGAGAAGGAGGAGAAGCACCAATCGGCGACGGCGAAGCAATATGCGTGTTAGGATATACATGACATCTTGACATGCGGCGTCGAAAGCTCCTGGAAGGGAGAAGTCGGGAACGATGATGGAGGAGATTTTGGTGGGCGAGAAATCTGGTAGAGTTTTGGAGGAAGGGGTTGGAGAGGAGAGCGGTGGCTTTGGCGGGGTCGCGGACTGCGCAGCGGATGTGGTAGGTTGTTTCGGAGAGGGCGCGGCAGAGGGTGCGGAAGCCGATGAAGCCTGTGGCGCCTGTGAGGAGGATTAGGGGGGGTTGTGTGCGACATGGTGATGGCGGTGGTGAGGAGAGGCTTTGGTTGGCGAATGGGGAGAGAGGTGAATGGAAGGTAAAGCTGACAAGTTATTGTTATAGGATACCTAGTTTTCTGTGTAGTACCAAAAAAAATCCTTCTTCCTTGATGTCTTGTCAGCAGCTGCGCGTTTGTCGCGTCCAAAAAGTCTTGAGATGGCTGCCGATTACCGTTTGGCCAGCTAGGTGACTTTAGCAGAACTTGGGCCTGGTAGGAGGCGTATGCTAGATCAGGGCTTCGCCGTTCAACTGGTGGAGAGGTCCCGACGTGTGTCGTCCGCATGGGCCTGCATGTGGGGAGCCAGAAAGTGCTCGTAGTGCACAGCATTCTCTCATTCATCGGCAGTCTCTCTGACGGGCTATTGGTCGAACGCACTTGGTTGCGCATTCGGTGGCATGAAGAGCTCGAGATGCCTGAGACGGCTTCATCCTGCAAATCCGTTGGCGTGGTCCACAGGGGTAGACTTCTTGCCCACAAAAGTGTCCCATCGCACACCACCAAGTTCTTCCCTGGCCCGGCGCTGCAGCACTAACTTCTGCGCAGCTTGTCTGAGCATGGTGCTTGGCGGAGCGTAAGAGTCGATGTCCTTGTCGTAGGGCCGGCTCAGGTACTCTTCTGTGATTTCCTCCATTTTGGTCAAGCTCGCACCACCAGGCACGGTAATCTCCTCTCCACTTTTGGGATCCGTCCACTTCCCACGTTCCCATGAGTCCAATGGCATATTCTCGAGACCATGCGAGACATTCAGCCGTTTGTACCAGGTGTGTTCGCCTTGCGCGTACTCTCGCATATGTTGATGCTGGCGCTCACCTTCAGTGTACTTGATCAACAAGTTTTGTAGCACTGCACGCTTTTCCATGAAGTCGTTGACCACTTTCATTCGGCCAAACCACGACGGCCAATTCGTGGCGAAGCCATCTCGAGCCTGATTAGGCCGCCCAGTGCCAACGCTAAGCATGAGTGCAGGTTGCTTTGCTTTACCTTCGTAGAGTGCGTGGAACTCACTCAATGCTGCGGCACTCGGGTTGTTTTCTCGAATACCGCCGTCCTTGAAGTGTCTTTCTTTCTCCACGCCGATGTCATCGATAATTGCTTTAACCATTTGGAAATAGAAGGGCGCAGCTGAGGTAGCTCGAGTCACTTGCCAGATTGGGATTGCGTCTGCACCCTCGTTGTATCGTGTAATCCAGTTCGGCGTAGTCTCCCCGTAGAACTGCGGATATGATCGTAATAGGTACGCTTCATTTATGTTCTCGTTATGTGTCGCTGCGAGACAGCACGATTGGCATACTCGGGGTCGATCGACGTCGAAAGGGATTGGCCTCCCCATGCTGTCCACTAAAAGATGTCAGCAAATGTGATATTTCCCAGCAAACGTTTCCCTGAAATTCGCAGCCAGAGTTGAGCTCGGAGTTGGAGCAGTCATTGGCGTGGAATGCGGCAGAGCTCTGAGACACTTACGTTCGTTCATCACTAGAGGGTGAAGATCGTTACCATCACAAGCTTCATGCTGGCTGCAGCGGCTGCTGACAATATCCCTCACTGCTTGTTCGAGAGGCTCGTGATGGTATTTCGTTCGAAGTGGAACCGAACTACGCCGCTTGCCGAAAAGATCGTTGCCCACTTTACGATAAAGCTCCAGCGCTTCCGTGACAGTCATGCGTAGACGACCAAGAATCGTGGCTATCAGGCCCCCAGTCGATGTGCCATACATGAAGTCGAAATAGTGGCATGGCAATAGTTCCTCTTCTGTGATAGCTTTCTTCGTAGAGAGGTCGCTCGTGAGTTCATCCTGGACCACAGTGGCTGCCGCAGCAGCAGGGGCGACCTTAGTATCTGGTAGATCAGTGGAGACACCGTGGGCTTCAGCGGCTGCGTAAGAGTCGTTACCAAGTGAGTGGTGTTCACCTTGTCGGCCTCGGACTGCTCCAGCCTGGGCTTGGTCATTCGTGCGGTACGATGTGGGACTGTCAGCACGGATCTCTGTCGGGCTGTCTGTCCGAGTTTCCACTATCGATTGTTTGTCGTAATACTGTTCCCACTCCCATACCTCATGCTACGAAGAGTTAGCATTAGCTTTCTTGCCACTCCCGCATGGGCTGCGCCAACGGGAGCGAAGACAACGGGCATTTCCATGCTGCAATATCGCGGAGAGACCTGATCGTGAATTGACATAGTTAAAAGTGAATGCTGGAAATCGTGCTCGCTTTCCAAGATGTGATGCGTGCTATGCCGTCAGAAGCACAGCCAGTGGCCCAAGGTACATTGACTCCGTACAGAGCGACTTGGAGTGAAGAACGTGGTGCGAGATCTCTTATGGCAGACACGCCTGAGTGGCAAAAGTGGTCTCTCCGTCGAGCGATCAGATTTGGAGGTCGACTTTTGAGGTCCAGTGCCGCAGTCGATCCATGCAAAGTAGGAGTATAGAAGTAGGAAATGTGAACGTACCATCAATGCCTTCAGGATAATCAGGCTGCTGTATCCTCTGATTCCTCCTCCATCGCATGTTAGGATACTGCACGGCGTTAGCACGTGATTTCATCCTGTGTCATCCAGTCATGTGTCTCCTCACATGTCTCGACATGGAGTGTGCTTCCGCAAAACTCACCAAGGATCCCATGCATCAGCCACTCCACGCGACCACACCCTTCCTGCCTTTTCTGAATCTCCAGTCTCTTCCCTTCTAGGAACACTCGGCGCTCGAGACGAATGTCGCGTTTGTGAGCTATCGTCACCAGGAGCCAACGATGCAGTACTTTCGTCCATGCCTGGAGAAGACCGCAGGAAGTCCCACGGCTTCAAGGGAATGGCATCCACTTTGTCGAGGCCACTCTGGGCAAAGATCTCGTTCTCTGTTCTCCTGCTCGTGAGAAACTCCCCGCCTCTCTGCTCTTATTGGCGTAGTGAGTGCTAGCCGCGTGGAAGTGTGTCGTGCCTGTCCGAAAGATGACTGAGCTACACGCGATGCTCGTACTCGGTCGTTCAGTATAATCGAGCTTCGAAGGATCGATGGTAGGACAAGGTTGTTGGTTTTGATATATTAGCGATCGTGTCGTAAGCAGTACGCAAGTGATCAGGTTCGTCGCTATAGTATGTCACATGGGAGCGAAGGTCTCGGGATGTAGAAGGTGCCGTGTACTTCTATAGGTAATGGGGCGGCCTTCTCAGATCTGATGGTCCTGTGATCCACCTTCACTTGGTTTTGAAGCTGCAGCTATAATGTACTACGCCAACCAACATGCTATCCAGAACGAGAACAGCCTACAAAGAACAGAGCGAGCAGATGTCCACATCGGTCAAAAGAAGCACTCACCAGCTTCAGCCCCGTGACGGCCTCGCTCTGATCTTCCACGACCCGCACCGCAGGATTCGATCTATTCTCCGCACGGTATAGTGGCTGTGGCTCAGGCAGCATGACTGCAGGAGCGCGAGTTTTATGGACACGATTCGCGAGAACATGCATCACCCGCTCAATGATTTGTGGGAGGCGCTTTGAAGCGAGTGGATGGACCGTTTCACAGTGCCTTTTCTGTACTACCAGGAGAGAACAAAGCTGGCTGTGCCTGATCCTTCAGTCGAAGCCAGTGATGAAATGCTTTGCAATGGTACTGTGCCTACATGACTCAGGCCTGATGGATGACTGGAAGCCGCACCACGGAACGTTCAGATCTCATTACTGTAGACCATCACCGAGCCATGTCACATGCAAGTGGCAAGTTCACAGTCACAGAAACATTTCTGTGGCGCAGTCTTCACTTGAGTGTCCGTGCATGCCGCCAAGCTCGTGATGACGAAGGCGCGTGCCTCCCATCGCAACCTCAGAGCATCGCAGGTCAGCTGGGTAAATGGGCAGACCAGTCTCGATCACTCGGTCACACCGGTGTGCCTTACTTGCCTGACTCTTTAGCTGACGCCGAATCAAAGCCCTACATAGCGCAAAAGGCGCACGGCAGTCTGCTCGACGGCAGTCCTACACTTTAATCACCACCTGTTTCAGGCAGTCGCATTTCCTACCACGAGACTTGCTGGGCAAACAACAAAAGCTCGCGCAGAGTCTTCGGATCTCTTTTAGTGACTCACCCTCTTTCACTCGTGCCTGGAGGCCGCCAGTTTAGGTCACGCACAACATGGCAGCGACGCAAATAGACACGGGCGCAACCAGAAACACAACTGGATTGACAGATTCCACGCATAGTAGCACTTCGAGTAGTGCGTCGCGATACGCTTTGGATGAGGAAGATACGAGTCCTATCTTACTATACAAATATCGAGGCGACTTACAAACGTCGTCGCAGAAGGACTTGTGTGCCTGGCTAGACAGTGAGTAGTTACTTTCATAGTATGGCCAAGTGCCCTTCACAGACTGATCCCAACAATCCAGAAGATGAGAACTTCCGCGTCACCAAGAAACAAATTCCTCGCTACTCATCATACGTAGAAGTCAAGCGACACGATCTCTTCCTGCCTGATGAACAGCGTGAATATCGAAACACGCCCAATTACGACTCTAATCTCGCCTCGATCAAAATTCCAACACTAGCATATTGGAGTCGCTTGATATTGGGAGGATACGACAACCTCTACATTATCTCGCCGGAGACTTCACCAACTTCTAGTGTCGCAGGTGACAATAGCCGTGGACCAAGTCCGACCACGACCTGGGGGCAAGATAGCATGGAAGATGCGCGTGTCGGAGCGCAGGATCACGCTGCGTCGTGAGCGATGCATACCGACGACTCTGCTTTTCCTCTGAGTGTTTCTTCAGCGACGGCCGTTTGGGAGTTTTGGATCATCATGCCTTTACGAGATATGATCACGGTTTATGGGCATGACTACACGTGGTGGCACGGATCTGGGACATCGCCTGTAGTGAATGACATCTATCTATTTCCAACCTGCCTTCGTCACACTTTCCAATTCGTTGGTCATGCTTCCATGAATCCAGTCTTCGTCAACTGCTCATGTGTGATCTGCGCCGACTACTCTACACGAGCAAGCGCGAAACCCTTGCGACTTCGACAACGCGGGGCCACCAAATATGCGACTGCACTCAGGTACCTGCTTACCACGCAAGCCGGTCGCGGTATTTTACATCCAAGACAAGATTTGGCAGGTCCCTCAACTTCCTCGATTGATTCGACGACACATTGCAACCCCTCGGTCAAAAACTCAATCATGCGCCTGCTTCTTCTCCGTACCCATAGACTTCACCCAATCGGCGAGTTTTGGCGCCATCGGAAAGACCTGTCACAAGAACATGCATCAGTCTTCGACTCCCTTGTCACTCGGTAGTGACAATGATTCTCGGAAAAGGCTGCCATGTCTGTCTACCATCATGATGGAGGATAGTCATTCATCGCAGTACGACCCACCTTGTCTCCTCGTTGCGGCCCCCGATTTCCTACCTCTAACCACTGCTCCTTGGACAACTTGTTCTTCGTCTGCCACGCCTTCATCTGCTTGTAATCGACACACTTCTTGTTAATTGCAAAGTTGGGGTAAGGATTGATTTGTGTTTCGACCCACTACACATACATTAGCATATGGTCACTTGCAAAATGTACATTCACGCTTCCGGAGCGGTGGAAGAGGTAGCAGGTATGAGGGGATGAGACGTACATTCATCGTAATCAAATCGAAAGATGGTTTACAGGTGAGTGTTTGCAGTAAAATGTGTATGCAGTGGCTTAGATGCGCTTCGGCGAGAGGTGAGAAGGGGCTTTTGCCTGGAGGTGATGAGGAAGTCGTTGTGAGGTTGGGATAGAAGTACTCTCGATAGGCATAGCGACGGAGAGTATTGAGGCAGTGTATGGCGTGCTGACCGTCGAGCATAGCGAGGTGGGCGTCTGGGCCGTAGCCTAGGGGGAATGAGCACTGTTAGCCCTCCCTGCTTACGTGGTCTTGATGGATGAAATACCAACCAAACTCAACAGGAGCCTTGACTGTCGTCTCCGGGTCTTTTCCAAGCCGTCGGACTTCATCTGAAGAAATGACTAGAGTCCCAATCTCTTCGTACTCGCACCACAAGGCTTCGCTTTCAGGTGATGGGTAGGAACGGAGAAGTGCTTCTTCCGGAGAGAGGCTGTCTTCGTTGAATAGTGGTCCGACGACAGTCTTCTGCTCCAAGTCTATATCGTAGCGAGAAAGTATAGGAGCTGTAAGACGATGTGTCAGACAGACGTGTGTTCGTGTGGGAAAAGGGCGAACGTACAGTAGAAGGATGTTTGCCGTAGTAGCCAATTGTTGTTGTGCCTGGGTGTATTCTGAAAGGATGTCAAGAAGAACACGCAAGAAGTGAGAAAGAGACAGATATTAAGGATGGTCTTGCAGTGCCGCCGGCAGAAGCCAAGCGATGAGTGTTTTGTAGTCGATAGCGAAGTCTTTTCCCAGTCCACTTCGTCGAGAAGTCGTGCTTGACTGCCGTCCATCGTATTCAGATCATCTGTCGAGCCGCTACCGCCAATGGTGTGCATGGCTTCGGGTGGGAGGGTTCGATCAGCTCTGCTCATTGATCTGTAAGGCAGTATCGCATTGCTTGTCAAGGTCTGCTCGAGTAGACTGGTGCTCACGTGAAGAACTCGCTGATATGTCTCGTCAATGGCGTCTCTTGGTTGTTTTGAGTTGGGCATGATCATGCACGTTCGCTTAACACTACTTCACCTGCCGATTATGAACAAGCTTCAAAGAGTCATAACCACTCAGAGACGAGCTGGATCCCAAGCCGGGCTAGTTTACTTGGCACTACTACGACTGCATGTATACAGCTCGTATGCCAGAGACTCGGACGCTCGTCGTACTTTGAGCACACTACCTGACGTGCAGTATTTGTGTACTGTTACTCACATGTCCCGCTCCAGAGAAATCCTCGTTGACGGAATGCCTCGCTAGCGGTTCAAAAGAGTCTACAGCCTCCAGTAGACGTCTCGAAGACAGTTGATAAGCCATGACTTGATCTGCCTGAAGCTGCGACGATCGTATACCGCCTCCCGGCGGTGGTCATGCAAGCCAAGGCCCTTGCGACGGCACGCTCGCCTCATGAGCTTGGAGGCGCCATAGATTCCAGGAGGGACGACTGTATATTGCAACAAATATGCGGGGCTGTGGCCAGAGTATAAAGAGCCTTGAGACCCAAAGACTAGCCGACTGTTTGAACATCCTCCCGTCGATCTTGTTCCTCATCCAACATGCAGTTCCTTTACTTGACCGTAGGTCTGGCTGCACTGATCTTTTCAGCAACCGCAGCACCAGTGGCTCCTCAAGCATACAGCCGACCGACCAACCTGGTTGCAGCCGAGTCCTCTCCACAAGCCTACGGAAACGAAAAGGCATTGAGAATTGTCGACCAGAGAGACGCAGGTGCTGAAGCTGCTCAAGCATACAGCCGTCCCACCAATCTGATCGCAGCGGAGTCTTCATCCGCACAAGCGTACGGTAATGAGAGGGCTCTCCGTATTGTCGACGCAAGAGATGCAGAGGCGACAGCCGCCCAGGCATACGGCAATGAGAAAGCATTGAGGATTGTCGATCAGAGGCACGCCGGTGCCGAGGCCGCTCAAGCATATGGCAATGAGAAGGCTCTTCGAATCGTCGACCAAAGGCATGCTGGCGCTTCAGCTGCTCAAGCATATGGAAATGAGAAGGTGTGTCTCTTGCCGTATCCTGCGTAGCATATGTATGCGCACTGACATCAGCCAGGCGCTTCGCATCGTGGACGATGCTTAGTCTGTTACATCGGCCGCACGCATGCGACTGTCAGAGACTAAGGGTATCTGACGGAAAGTCGCGACAATCTCGCACGCTTGGCTTTTACATCGAAGAATTGTGTGATATGCTGTCAACTTTGGCGACACGCTCGTACTGTTTCGTGATCATATGGAGCTTTCAAGAACAGACCAGGTCCTAGACAGTCCAATTCATCCATTCACTGAGGACATCAGTCGAACTTTCTTGGCTCTTGTGCTGCGCATCTTCTATCTTGCAGGTTCATTGTTGGAAAATAAACCTTGGCTCAGGCACGAAGTATGCATGTCAGGGCGGACTGGTGATTCTGTGAGCGTCAGTGTGACAGTAAGCCATGCAAGCGACACATCTCAGTCCATCGTGTCCGATGCTGGACCTGGATCATTGATGTTAAGTCAGGATCAATGCAGGTACAGGGTGATAGAGTTGCGACAGAGCTTGGGGTTGTGTGATGGCGTTATCGGCGGCCAAATGGATGATAGCAACGGTGCAATGCGCAGTAACTTAGATGTCGTCAGCACGATGCAGGCCTCGCCTTGAGTCCCTCTCGTATATGAGTTGGCTTACAGTCATCTTCGTGTTCACCATGCTGTCAATGCATAGCAGAGCAGGAAGATGTTGTTACTCGTTGCTGTGGGCGACCAACGCCGATCGGCAGATGCAGATGCGGGGCGAGCAGGAGAGAGGGAGTGGTCTCGATTCATTCATGCCCTTCACTTGACTTTCGCGTGAGCAGGCATCTCACACGCGTCACGTCACGGCAAGCCGAACGGAGGACCTTGCAGTAGCGTGCATCTGTTTTGGGGCTTGTCGCCACACAAGGTTGCTGGCTGGCTGCAGGAAATGTTCGGACGTGGATGTGAAGTGGTGGAAGTCATGGTGTTGTGATGTAACAACATCCGGCTTGTTCTAGACCGCAACTGCGACAGCTCACGGTCTGAAGACGTAGAGTGGAGCTTCTTCTTGTAACTGCCAGACTCAAGTCTGAGGAAGAGGAGAGAAGATGGCGTTTCTGTTTGGGAGAAATCGACAGCGGTCAGCGCTGGACATGGTCAAGACGGTCAAGGACCTGCTCCAGAAGCTGCCCAAGGAAGATGGACAACAACAGCAGGCTACAAGAGTAGGCAGACGCCACACCATACACAACAGATGGCACTAACGATGTGTCTGCCAGATCGAAGAAGACATTGCCCGTAACTTATCGCAGATGAAAGTCACTCTCCAAGGCACGCCCGAAGCAGAGACATCGCCCGACCAAGTCTACCAAATAGTATCAGCAACCCTCTCCGAGCAACTTCTCCCCTCTCTCGTCGAGAACATCCACCGCCTTCCCTTCGAAGCCCGTAAAGACACACAAACCATCATATCAAACGTCTTTCGCTTTCGAAGTCCCGGCAGCACGAGCAACGAACCAGATGCCTTGCGAGAAGTCATACGAAAACAGCCCGAGATCATCGTCGCCCTCTGCAACGGCTACGAACGAAGAGAAAGCGCGAGTGCCTGCGGGGGAATTCTGAAAGAAGCTCTGAAACACGATGCAGTGGCCGCGGTCATCCTCTACGATGAACCGCGAGCAGATGGAAAGACACAGGACATATACAATGACGTCGACGTCTCACAAAAAGCTTCAGGAAACGGCGTCTTCTGGAAATTCTTCACATGGATCGATAAGTCGAGCTTCGAAGTTTCCGCAGACGCTTTTGACTGCTTTCGCTTGATTCTCACCAAGCACAAGAATTTGGTCGCTCAGTACATCAACACGAATTTTGATGCGTTCTTCAAGCTGTACAATGATGTGCTTATCAAGAGCGAGAGCTATGTGACAAAACGACAAAGTATCAAGTTGCTGGGCGAGGTGCTGCTGGACCGCCAGTTCTACGAGGTCATGTGTCGCTATGTGGAGAGCGGGGACCATCTCAAGTTGGTCATGTGGCAGTTGAAGGACGACAGGAGGATGGTACAGTATGAAGCTTTCCATGTCTTCAAGGTTAGTCTCGCTGCCGCTACCTACCATGACCGATGCCTGTACTGACAAGAACGTTGGCAGATTTTCGCAGCAAATCCACACAAGAGCATCGAAGTGCAGAAATTCTTAATCATGAACAAGGCACGATTACTCAAATTCCTGCCCAAGTTTCTGGAAGATCGAACAGATGACGATCAATTCAACGATGAGAAAGCCTGGTTGATCAAGAGTATCAACAATCTGCCTGATACAACGGCGGGCTTGCGGGGGCCGACCACGTCTGGGCAAAATCCGGCGGGCAGTGTACCGCAAACGCCCAGCAATGGTGCTCAAGTGCGATCATGACATGAATTTGGTGTTCACGGATGGGTTGGCGTTGAAGGGTTGTGATAGGGTGTTTCAGCACCATGCGTGCCATATGAGTTCGAGGCACCGGGGACTTTGGCCGAAGATGAGCTGATGCTTTGGCGTGCTCTTGTTGGCTGGAATCGTTGGAGACGCGAGGCATTGTTTGCCATAGACGATTGACGTGAAAGCCAGGCTTATGAATTGGACTGAGAAGACGGTATGCGAGCGCGATGTACTCGTAGTTTCCAGGTTTATAGCCGCATGATTGATAATGATCAGCAACGCTGATGCACCTCATTTCCCCTCTGAAGGCCGACAGCTGCTGTGAGTCGAAGCGTAGTCGGGAAGAACGTGCTGTGATCATAATTATTCTGTGGCTGCTCTGTCTCTCAGTCAAGATCAGCAAAGAATGGCTACAGGTCATACCTATGTCGTAGAACTACAGAAAGTCTCTCGTACAATTAGGGAGCAGATTTTGCGATCGACGCAGTCAACGACTGAAGCACTTGACCTGTCAGCGGACCACACTGTGGACGTGCTCGAGCTGAATCATGTGTCTGCGGTCACATTCCCCAAGAATATACTTCGCAGTCAAGGTCGCACTGGAATCATTGAAGCCTGGCTAAAGATCAGAATTTCTGGAGGAGCAGGACTTGTCGATTCATAGGTGCAATGTCATTTCGATAGATGTGCTCGGCACGACGGCCCTAAATCATTTGTCTGGAAGCTTCAGATGTCGTCCTACATCTGCGGGCAGTTCAAGGATTTGTTGAGTACATCTGTTCTTTCGGAGGACGTGTGTTGTTCGTACCTGCCGTTCTGGGACTGTCTTCGTGGTGCGAGGAGGTGTCCATGTTTCGGGCCCGGAATGATCATTCGCGCTTCGTAGGCGATGGAGATTATTGTGTTCTGTAGCACATACGGCTCCATTGTAGCTCATCTCATTTTAGTAGTGCTTTCCACGTCCAATTTGTTGTGTTTCGTCGTCGAGATCTGTCTGTTTTTGATCCACATCAAGATACCGATGCCCTTGAATCCGATCATTGATCTCGAAGCTCGTAGAAGAGGAAATATACGGCGGCTTCCAGGAGGCAGAGGATGTCACAATGACAATCGATCAGCCCACACCACATGCGCTGTCCCTGCACTGTCCATACTGAACGGTAAGCGATAGGAACAGATGGAGCTTCGGTGCAGGGGAACTTCTTGGCGCATGATGGGCCACGGCAGTCATTGACAACGGTATCAGGCGATATGGGTCTTCAGGTGATTGGGCGTTCAGCAAGATAGGCGTCCTCTGTGGAGTCGGGACTTGCTGCAGTGAAACCTGTCTCGGCATTCTTCAAAGCACTCAAGTATCGCAGATCTTCCCAGATTGAGCATGCTGAGGATCCAGAATAGCTGGCAGTATAGCTGCCTACTCAGTCCCCATGTGGCAACGAGTGGAGATGCGCTGGCAGAAGGCTTCGCTTGAGAGTGCTCGCGCAGCAGAGCGGAGCAAGCAGGATGGACAAGTGGATCGTCTTAGTCGTTGCAAAGGTTGGTGCCACAAACACGAGCATACACCGGCTTGCGTGATGTGTGCTCATCCTATGCCGGGTTTCACAAGATCCAGATACCCTGATGGAAAAGTCCGAGTCATTGAGACGTTGTGACCAATCTCAGGTACTGTAAACGGTGTGTCTGTTTGCAGATTCAAGCATACAAAACGATATTGAGGTCGCCCAGAACGGACTGCGAAGATTGCCTGCGAGTATGCAGTGTAGAAGTCACATGAACGGACCGAGATTGTTATAGAAGCATACCGGAGCCTTCGGCTGCCAATCTGCGCGATCCCTGCACATGTCAGAGCAGTTCTAAGGTGAGCTTGGCCTTTCACATGCATGATTTTCGCACGCCAGAGACGGTTGAGAGCTATGTCCATGGAAAGCTCATGTGCCCAATCATTGGCTCTGCTACGATTCTGCAGTATCTATGCACCAAAATGGCCCAATCACGCCTTGTGTCGATGGAAGGACGATTTCCAGAGATCGAGATGAACGGCGGATTGGCGGCAGCTTCCTGGGCTCCATCAGGTGTAGAAAACAGGTTGTTTGGAGGATGAAGATATCAAGCTTCAGATGTATCTGCGGCTCCTGCAACGTCTCTGCCAATGCGCTCGCCACGGGTGCGCGGCCAGTGGTTGAGAGCGGAGCATGACGCAAGGCGTATTCGCACATTGCCTTTCACATGCAAAAACGCTTCCCCTGCCTGCAGCAGCCACGCAGAGTGCTTTGACGCGGCAGCAGAAGCAGCAGCAGTGGCATTTTTGGTCGTAGGCAGAGAGTATGTACCCTCCCGCGTCTTCCCAACGTTTCTGTTCAGTCTTCTGTGCTTTCTCTCAAACTGTAGAACATACTCTCGTGGAACCTTCATCAGCTCAGCTATCAGACCGCGATTGAACCTATCTTCTGATTTACCAGGTCTCAGATACGAAGAGACCGCAGACTGTAAGTTCTTATCATGGAGCTCGCGTAGTCACACTTTGCCCAAGGCAGCTCATAGCGAGAGCAAGAGCAAGCTGACAGACGATCGCAACAGGCAGGAGCATCACTACACCTCCTCTCACGTTTCAAACGATACACTCTCCCAGGTAAGCACCTTCCAGCAAGCACTTCCCTGAGATTCCCCCACCAAACCATCTCCATCGACTCGTCGCCAAAGCCTCATCTCACCTCTTTTCACACACTTCGCTCGCAGTCTGACATCGGTCTTGTTGTTGCAATCAGTCTCTGATACTCCGCGACTCGAACAGCACCCAAAATGCCTCACGCTACCGAGACTCTCACCAACGGCGACAAGTCACAGTCCAAGTTCTTGTCACACTTGACCTCCTACCCTGCCGTCCACGATGGCATTGAGACATACAAGACCAGCCCTTATGGAAAGAAGTCGCTCGAGCTTGCAGACGGTGCATACGCCCGCTTTGGCAAGCCCGTCGAGCCATACTTGCAGAAGCCATATGGCTACGCTGCCCCATACGTGCAAAAAGCGGATGAGCTGGCCGATTCTGGCCTAAGCAAGGTCGAGACACACTTCCCAATCGTCAAGGAGGACACCAACACAGTTGTCGACACGGCCAAGAGCTATGCTTTCTGGCCCTACAACTACATTTCTGGCACTTGGAATGGTAGGCAGGATCGATCTTGCTCGCCACATTCGTGACTAATAGCTTTTCAGACGAGTACACCAAGACTGCGAGACACAACGACCGTGGCCCAGGCATTAGCACAGCGATCATGGCATTGATCAGCGTCAACCTCAAGATTGCTGCCGATGTTTTCCAAGTGCTCGCCGACACACTTGGACCAAAGTGAGTGTCTCCTAGTCTGCTCATCCAACATCCAACTGACACAGTCCCCAGGTACGAAGAGAGCAAGAAGAAGTCGGCCGACTATGTGCGCAATGCTCAAGAAAACCTTAACGGGGTCAAGGAGAACGCTCAACAGAAAGCCAGCGAAGCACAGAAGGCTGGTGAGGAGAAGAAGGAGCAGGCCAAAGATCAGGCCAAGCAGACGAAAGACGAGGCAAAGAAGCAGGCCAACAAGTAGAGGCAACCTTCCCTCCATACCATGACCGGGACTTGTAATGTTTTAGACTCGCTGGCTGATATCCCCGTGTGAAGGCGCAAGTCTCACCTGCCTGCGAGGAAGCGAACGAAGTCGAAGCCAGCGGAGAACGTGGCAACAGATTCAGGATGGGGTACTGGAAAATGCTTCATGTGATCAAGGTCTAGACACAGCGTGATAACAAGCGCCTGCTTTCTGGGTTTCAAGCACACGCATGAGCGAAGCGCAAAGGGTTATTGCTGTGGCTGAAGCGATGTTTTGTATGAGATATTTACGAATGATAGAGCAATCTGAAGTACTTGCAGAATCACCTTGAAGACCGTATCGCCTGACCATGTCGAATCTCAGCCACTTTATTCTCGTCTTGTAATCAAAGCCGCGTTCTGTTGTATCGAAATTTGTGCGCAGCAGGTGTCCAGATCTGCCGATTATCTGCGGCCGCGCTTCGTATGTTCTGGTACGTTGTGTGTCTGACCAACAGGGCCAGGTCCAGGCTCTCGGACTCCAGTAAGCTTCGTGTCTCCGATGTTGGGCTGTCATCCCGAGTGCCAATCTCTATACCGACTCACGTCAGCCGAGTCCGGTCCAGTCGCATGATCACGCAACATGAAGGGGAGTCGTGAGACGCTTCAGCATTATCGTTCTTCTTGTTCATATCTATCGATACACGATTCTCATCCGAGCTTCCGTCGCTCTGTCTTCCAAAGGCCGGCGCTGCTCTTGCGCTTGGTATATCGCGTAGTCTATCCCCTGTCCCGCCAATGTTGAACATAAAAAGAGAGGTACCTTGCCTGGGCCGTCGTCTCGTTGCTTTTTGAAGCTGGGTTGTTGCATGCCTCCTCTACATCCAATGCCCTACTCTCGCATGCGTGTGCCTGCTGGCTGCTTCTTTCGCCGGTCTAGGGGTCGTTCATCTTGGCTGTTCTGATGACTGTGTCTCGCTCTTCATGACCCGTTCGTCTTGCCAGCCCAACCCTTAGCGAGTCGGTCTGAGGCTGCACCCGCGAGTGTGCCTGCATCGTAACCGTCTGGGGCGTATCCGCTCGAGGAGATGCCGCCAAGCAGGATGAAGATCGTGATGAGTGCGAGGCCGAAGACAATGAGCTTTCGAAGTGCTGGGTGCTTGGCACCGTAGTCTGCCCAAGCGCGCTGTGCGCCGCCCATGTGCTCCTGCGAGAATGTTAGAAGCAGTCCGCTCGCGGAGAGTGTGCAGCATGTAGCATACCTTGAGCTTGTCAGCTCCGAGCTTGTAGTAGACAAGACCACCGAGAGCAATCGAGTATCCGAAAGCCTGGATTCCAGATACTGGGTCCCGGAAGATCATGATGGAGGCGACCACAAGGAGAATGTCCTTGAGCACACCAGAAAGGGTCATCACGAGAGACGAGGTCTTGCCGATCTGCAAGGGTGCTTGTTAGTCATAGTTCTGGCTTTTCTCCATCTTCCACCTACCAGGAAAACGACAGACACGTTCAGCAAGAACGCGATCATAGCGTTGATGACAAGGGTCAAGTATCCGACTTTCTCGACATCGGCCAAAGTCAACCTGGGGACCTCGACGACCAGCGCAGTAAGACCATTCATGACAGCACAAGCTGGTGCAAAGTAGTAGAGAGAGACCAGAGGGTCCATCTTGAACTCAGCGCTGCTCAGCAGGCGCTGGACCATGACAAGTCGAGTGGCCTCGAAGATGATACCTCCGACCTGGTAGAGGAAACCAGTCATGTTGAACTGGATCTCGCCGTAAGAAGCAATGACCACACCAATCACGATGAAGGAAACATTGCCGAGTGTCTTGAAGTTGACTGGAGCGACACCAAAGATCCATGAGGCGATCAGGACGGCGACTGGAGTCGTGGCCTGGGGGCATGTTAGCTGGCTGGCTGTCTTTAACCTAGAGTTACCATCTCACCTTGAGCATCTGAATGAAAGAGACCGAGAGGTACAGGTATGTCAAGTTACCGCAAATCAGAGACAGCGAGAACATGAGCCCGATTGGGACGATGGCGCGCAAGTAGATCTTGCCAGTCATTGGCACTTTTTTCCTCGAGTCCAGAACACCAGTTGTTCGGGCCAGTATCTGGGTCATCAGCGTCGCGAACGCCAGATGCCATGTTGTAAGAACGATTGGAAACTTGAAGCCTGCAGTGTCCAGAATCCACTTGTTGAAGATGATCACACTCGACGAGAGCGAGATCCATGTTGCGATGTAAAATGCTGGATGTAAGCTGGCCTTGGGCGGCTGGCTCTTCTCTGCATCTGGGTTGACTGTTGGTAGGACGTCCTCAGGACGCTCCTGCTCGCCTGATTGCCTTTCTTTCTCGTTCATTGTGCTGTCGTAATGTGTGGTGTATCAGGCGACGTAAGATCTGTCCGCGATCTCCTGTTTGCGCGGAAAGTCTAGCTCGGAGGCGCGATCGCCGCTATCAATGGTAGGGTTTGCTGTGTGAAAGTGGCGTGAAATTTGAAGGTTACTATAAGGAAACGATTCTAGTACAGGAAATGAAGGAAGGAGTGGGTGTGCAGTTGTGATATGCAGTTCTGCCGCGTGAGATGGACAAAAAGAGTCCTTTGCCTGGTGCGAAAGGGTACAACTAGCCTCTGCCTATCCTCCCTTGCTCCTAGTTAGACGTTAGAGTTCGGGACTACGACTTCGGCTAGAGTAGACGTGCTAAATTAGAGCAGACTGATTGCGACAACGCGCGTTGTTGAGATTCAAGAATTTGATCTTCGCCAGTCTAGCAATGAAATGTGGGAACGGTCATGACGGTCAGCATGTGTGTTACGACGCTCGCATTCATACAGCTCGATATATACCATTGTATACGTGCATGTTCATGGATGTAAAGACAAAACCGAAGACATTGATTTCTCTCATGGCGTTTCTTGTTGAGCTTCGATTGCCGACGCTCAGGGCGCAACTCGACGGAAGAACACGTGCGGACGAGCAGAGCGCTGAGCCATTCGTCTGGCCCCTGATGCACATGATGCAATCACTTCTTCTTCTGTTGTGTGCAGTGAACTGATTTGTGAATGGCGAAGACGTGTTCATTTCACTCTCGGCCCATTCAAGGCGATGAAGACCCGTGGGCGACCATTGTCTGGGTTTAAGGAGCGGACATTCTCGCTGTATATCTGCCATTGGCTGTGGGCGGAAATCCGGAGGCATTGTATCAGAGTCGCACCAGTCCTGATCGAGGTCTGTAACAAGAGCCGGATCCACCTTGACCCTTGAAGCAAAGTCAAGCTATGGCCAGCCCAAATATCGGCCTTGGTGGCGGTGTGGTGGGATGTTGATCGAGGTTGACGACGACATTCTTTTTGCCGCTGTTCTCCTTTCTTGCTCTGACTTGTTATTTCTGTTGTGATTCACGCCTCACACAGTCCACAAAGACATTCAAACCGCAATTATGGCACAAACGCACAAGAGGCAGATCAGCAAGGCCAATGGCAAAGAAGTGTGAGTCGCTCGCTTAGAGTCTGGCGCCGTAGGGATCAACGTTTCTGACCGTGACCATAGCGATGTCGACGTGCTTGTCATCGGCGCTGGACCAACTGGACTCGGTGCCGCAAAGCGCCTTCAGCAGATTGTGAGGCGCAAAATAGCGGGATGCAGCAGCGCAATGGTACTGACTGGTACAGGATGGCCCATCGTGGTTGATTGTCGACAGCAACGAGACTGCTGGCGGTCTCGCATCCACAGATGTCACGCCAGAGGGCTTTGTAGGTCGAACCCTCGCCTCCTCGATACGGCTGCTAACTTGCCCAGCTTTACGATGTCGGCGGTCACGTTATCTTCTCGCACTACAAGTACTTCGACGACTGCATCAACGAGGCGCTGCCAAACGATGAGGACTGGTACACACACCAGCGTATCTCCTATGTGCGCTACAAGGGCGTCTGGGTGGCATACCCATTCCAGAACAACCTCTCGGCTCTGCCAAAGGAGGATCAAGTCAAGGCCATGGAGGGCCTGATCGATGCCACTGTCGAGTCAAGAGTTGCAAAGGACAAGCCAAAGAACTTTGACGAATGGATTCTGCGCACAATGGGATCAGGCATTGCGGACATCTTCATGAGACCATACAACTACAAGGTGTGGGCTGTGCCAACCACAGACGTAAGTGCTATGCCTCAAACTGGCATCTAGTGGGGCATAGAATAGGACACTGACATTTACATAGATGCAATGCTCGTGGCTTGGTGAGCGTGTAGCTGCACCAAACCTCAAGCTGATCACTACCAACGTGATCTTGAACAAGACCGCAGGAAACTGGGGTCCTAACGCCACATTCCGCTTCCCTGCCCACGGTGGTACTGGTAACATCTGGATCAAGGTTGCCGACACCCTGCCCAAGGAGAAGACCATCTTCGGCAAGAATGGCGAAGTTCAGCTTGTGGATGCTGAGAACAAGCGTGTCCTGCTCGGCGATGGCACAACTGTCAACTACCAAAAGCTCATCTCGACCATGTCTGTTGACCACCTCGTCGAGTCGATGAGGAACGAGGAGCTCATCAGCCTGAGCAAGGGATTGTTCTACTCCACCACTCACGTCATTGGCGTCGGTGTTCGTGGTGTGCGCCCAGAGCGCATTGGTGACAAGTGCTGGTTGTACTTCCCAGAGGACAACTGCCCATTCTACCGCGCCACGATCTTCTCGAACTACTCGCCAAACAACCAGCCTCAAGCATCGAAGAAGCTTGCGACCCAGCAATTGGGAGATGGCAGCAAGCCAAGCGACACATCTGAGCGTGAAGGTCCTTACTGGAGCATCATGTTGGAGGTTTCTGAGTCGAGCAAGAAGCCAGTGAACCAGGAGACCATGCTTGCAGACTGTATCCAGGGACTGGTAAACACCGAGATGTTGAAGCCAGACGACGAGATCGTCTCCACGTACCACCGCCGTTTCGACCACGGATACCCAACCCCATCGCTCGAGCGTGAGGGTGTTCTCACACAGCTTCTGCCTAAGCTCCAGGAGCTCGACATCTGGTCGCGTGGACGCTTCGGTAGCTGGAGATACGAGGTCGGCAACCAGGACCACTCTTTCATGCTCGGTGTCGAGGCTGCTGACAACATCGTCAACGGCGCCGTCGAGCTTACGCTCAACTACCCAGATTTCGTCAACACCCGCCAGAACAAGGAACGACGACTGGTGGATGGCGCACAGGGATTGAAGGTCAAGAACGCACAGCAGAACATTGTCAGCTCCAGGTAAAAAGTGTCAACGGTGACTATTATGCATGCATTGGGGGCGAAGACTATGGGACTGGCATAAACAGATTCTAGACGAAAGGAGTACGATATACCATTCAGTAGGTGCTGAGAATAGACGCGAAATAGCGACGTCCCATTGGGAAGAAAAGCCAGCTTGTCGGCCTTTTGGTCGCAAAAGGTCGCTCCCCATATGAATCTGCGGTTTTCCAGAGTGCTAATATGAGACCGACAAACTTTTACTGCGCAGACTGGGTAGGAAGGAACGACCACGATGAGGCATGGGTAGCTTCCACGACAGGCTTCGAAAGCTACCACACCTCACTGCTCCCAGTGACCGGGACTCGCGCGGAGATCATGCACCCCGTCGCAACAGCGTGTGACAGGTATCCTACGAGCGACGATATGATTGACATGACTCCGATGCATGTCGTCGCCAGCAGCTGGTGGCGGTGGCCGTTGCGCTTTATCATGAGCTTCACCAAGTACCTGCATATCAACCCTGTAACACTAGAAAGGCTAACACAGCACTAATTGATGAGACCGACCAGTCATCGGGAAGGTGAAAAACTGACATTGAGCTTCACCTTTCCCGTTGGACAAATTTCTTGCACGCCCATTTCGCCCGGAAGATCGACATTGCTGGATCCATCATCACCGCCGCGGAAATCACTCAATATGACGGCCGCGAATACGAAGAAGAAGCTTGTCAAGAGAGGACCGAGGATCAATTGGACGCACGAGATGCGTGTCGCATTGCACCTGATTATTTCGGAGTTCGAGCTTCAAGGAAAGCAAAGGGCAACAATCTTCAATACTATTTTCGCAGCAGAACTATCTCAATATGGCCTGCCAGAAGGGACCCGCATTGAGGTACTGAAAATTCAGTACGACATGCGAAAATACCCGGAGAAGTACAAGTATTGGCCGATAATAATGGCGCCTCCAACGACACAAGCAGAGGCCGACGTGCGCGAAGCAGTGCGAGCTCAGATTCGACAGGCAGTCCAGCATGCCACAGACTCGCGACCACGTAAGGCGCCAGGTTCGAGCTCACGCTCGGCAGGGCAAGAGAAGCCAAGGATATTGCCACAAGGCGACAACATTAAGGTGGCACGAGTGATGCACACACCTCTGCGCGCTTCTGTCAGGCCGAGACCCGAGGATGTCACCACTCCTGCTCCCATGCCACAGACGCCTTCGCCCACAAAACGCCGAATTGCCGTTGACGGTGACTCCGACCTTGAGCACGAACCAGCAGTCCCCAGCCTCACGCCAGATCGAAAGCGTACCCGTGTTGTAGAACGTGTCTATCAACCGCTTCTCGAAAGTCCCAACCGTGGAGAGACTGCACGCAGGCATGCAAAGTACAAGCCGGTGACGCCACCCCAGCAATCAAATACACCAAAGGGCAAGTATATACACACCAGAGGCGATGGCACGAATGTTGTAGTGTCCGACAAACGAAGGAACATCCTCGGACAGAGCCTTGTCCCAGTGCCTCACGATATTGCTCAGCCACCTTTGCCATGGTTGCTCTTCCGGTACGGCCCCACGATGAGGCAGTGAGTTGAAGACATGCGACTAACCAAAGTCAGATATTACGAGGAACAGAATCCGAGGGATCACAATGGCGAGGACGGTTTCATGGCGCGCAAATACTTTCAAAGCCTTCCGCCACCTCTTCCGCCAAAGAGCGTAGACCTGGATATGAAGGATGTCCTCAATCAGTAAGTACTTAGCACAGCATGCGTACAGTCGTGGTTCTGACATCCTTCCCAGCATGGATCGTCGCACGCAGGAGACGCCCTTCATCTCCACTTGCAACAAATTGCTATGGATCGTGCAGTTAGCCATTAAAGAAGCCAAACGTGGTGTCAGCAATGGCCGGATCGCATTACTTGACCCAGCAGTCATTGGGCAGCGAGCCATCTTCTGGGCGCCGTGAGTAGTGTCTGCGAACACCTACTGAAGCAGGATCATGCTAATTCATACCAGACCTTTCCATCGTGAGATCGCAGATAAAAGTGCTGAATTCCGCAACGGCGCCTTTCGATATTGCGGCAATTACGAGTTCTTGGTTTGGGGCTCAATCCCAAGGGAGGCTATCATCACAACTGTCAAGGTCACCGATCTACTGCGACTCCCTCAACTGCAGCCAGTCATCGGTAACATACTGCGATTTGATGTGCTCCGAAGTCATGCTGCACTGGGCAAGAAAGAGGCAGAATTTAAGTCACACGGAATACGACTGGACAGCACAACAGCAGCTGGCATCGCAAGACTAACGCGCTTTCTAGGGCTCACATCGAAGTCGCCTGTCCAACACCTATCTCACATAGTGGCCGATGTAGTTCGCGGCTGGCATCTGAGTGTCATCTTCCAAGAACCACGAGCGTGGAGAAAACTTGCTAGCGACTTTGCACGAGCACTTGCTGGTGATCACTGGATGGAGCCTGAGAAGCAGCAGTCTCTGAAATTGGCATTCTTGGACGGCATCCGCTGGTCTCAGGGCGACTTCAACGCCCGCCACAAAGTGGAGCTCATGGCCGCTATGCAAAGGAAGGCCCGGCTGATCGGACTTGAGTTCCCGGCGAAGATCGTGTCTGACGAACTCGATGCGTGGAAGGTCAGGCTGTTCACTCACGAGAACAATGTGGCACGTTTGTTGGGCGGCAACGCTCGGCAGCCATTACTAGGCTCAGCCATCACGGACATGGTTGAGGACAACGAGAGTGAAGATGATGACGGGCAGGACCGTATGGTGGAGTCAGAAGATGAGCGTGAAGCAATGCCGACTCCTGGTCCGTCTCGTCCGAAGTGGAGCTGGACGCGAAGAATGCGAATCGAGGATGATGAGTATCAGCACGATGCTGGTGAGGAGATCCAATATGAGCTTGATGATTGAGGCGGCTGCATTTAAACAGGGCATGCCAAGTCTGTGCTGGCAGTAGTGCTACTGGAAGCTTCGACATTGGTGATCATGGACTGAGGACTGCTGTTGTACAGGCTGGAATGCTGTTCGGAAATGGCTAGTGGAAGCATCGGCTCAGATAGCTTGGCTGACTGAGCTCGGCCGCTGATGTCTTTGGCGACAGTCCATCTTCAGAAGTCTATCACGCCATCGAACGCTAGTGTTCATCAATCATCTGTTGACTGGCCAGCATATCTAAAAGTCTGCTTACGTACCACTCCCTCTAATATCATGCCTCTCGCCATGAACATCCTCAATCGACATCTGTGCCGCCTGCCTCTCAATCAAATCCTCATGCAGTAATGCCGCTCGTGGATCGTCCGGATTGTGGTACGTCGATTCTCCTGGATCCAGCGGCGGGTAGTCGGGCGGAAATGTCGGCTTGTACGGTATACCGGGCTTCAGGTACAACAGCAATCTGTACGCCGTGTTGCCATTGAGATAATATCGATGCAGGCGTTTACTTCGAATGAAGCCCAGTTTCTCGTAGATTCGCAGAGATGGGATATTGTCGATTTCTGTTTCGAGCGCGATCTTGATGCAGCATTAGTGCTTATGCCCCCAGGAGATGCTCAATAGTGGGAAGGAAGACTTACTTCATCGGCATCTTGTGCTATCATCTCGTCACATGCCATTCGCACAAGCTTGCCTGCGATACCTTTGCCTCGTTGGTCTTCACGAGTGGCGAGCATGGCGATGTAGCCTCGCATTGGGCCGCCTCGATGTGGTTCGAGCTTGCAGACTATGACTCCGACTAGCTCGTCTTGTGGGTTGAGAGCCTGATACATGTGTTTAGCACGGATTGTGAACGGCATCAAGTTGTACATATTAGCATACCATGAAGCACAAATTGCCCCACTGATACAAGAAATATCTGTAGACATAGATGCTATATGGCTCAGACAAGTCTTTCGAGATCAGCTGCTTGATTGCAGGAAGCCATTGAGACTCTTTCTCCTCGCCATAACAGATGTATCGGACATCGTCGGTGGTCTTTGTGCTTGAGCTTGTGGTCTTGTCGGCAGCCTCTGTTGAGGTGCTCATTGAGGTGAAGGCGTCAGGGTGAGACCGGGCGGAGCATCGAAAAAGTCATGCGTCTGCACTTTCATGTGAAGACGAGGTACGAATTACCACTCTGTCCAATGACTGCGAGAAGTCAAGATGTCTCAAAGTGGCATATGCAAGTCCTCCTTTCGCATTTGCATGTGAAGAAGGAACACCGGAAGCTCTTTCACCGATACTCCGGTTCTGGTTGTGTTGACGTCGTTTGTGTTTGGATAGAGTTTCGCGACAAAATGTTAAAGTGCTGTCGTGTGGTCGTGCCCTTTGTTCTGCCAACATTCTGCTCAACGAAATGTCGTCTCTTGCACGGCGCATCTTTGGTGTTGGCGGCAGCAGTGATGACACGCCGCCTGCCTCTCGCGATTCAAGTCCTGGGCCAGCACCACATGAAGCTTTGAAGCGACCCGGCGCATACCGCGTGCTGACGACTGAGAAGTTCGATGAGCTCAAGGCCGCGGTCAAGAGCGGGAAGGGGAAGAAGAGGAGGAACTTCTGGGTCTTTGGGCTGGGAATACTGGGTGGATTGTTTGCAGCAGGCTTCTTTGCAAGCAGAGATGGCGCATTAGATCAGCTAGTCGCTATGGCCGGTTTGGAGGATGTTAACTTGGATAGTCTGATGGATGTTCTACCAACAGGCTTGATTCGGGATGTTCAGGATTTGCAGGTAAGCGATGACTTCTCATGTTCCGCGTTGTGTTTTCTTAGAGCTGATCAGTTGACAAAGGTATATCTATATAGTCTCGAGAAAAGCAGGCTGTTGATTACGATTCGTTCGCTATTGGGCTTCATGCCCGAAATGAGGGTATTCGTGCTAAGTACCCCGTGATCATGATTCCAGGTGTGATATCTACAGGCCTTGAGAGCTGGGGTACTGAAGACTGGTCAAGACAGTATTTCAGAAAGAGGCTATGGGGCTCATGGAGCATGATGAGAGCCCTCGTCCTGGACAAGCCCAGCTGGAAGAAGCATATTATGCTCGACAAGAAGACTGGTCTGGATCCACCTGGTGTCAAGCTAAGAGCCGCACAAGGCTTCGATGCAGCTGACTTCTTCATCACTGGCTACTGGATTTGGAACAAGATCCTGGAGAATCTGGCCACCATCGGCTATGACCCGACGAATGCCTTCACTGCTGCGTACGATTGGCGCATGAGTTATCTGAACTATGAGATCCGCGATCAGTACTTCACTCGTCTGAAGAACCACATCGAGATCGCGAAGCATGTTTCTGGCGAGAAAGCCGTACTACTGTCACACTCCATGGGTTCACAAGTCCTCTTTTACTTCTTCCGCTGGGTCGAAGCCGAAGGATATGGCAATGGAGGAGACTCCTGGGTGAATGATCACATTGAGTCTTGGATCAACATCTCTGGCTGCATGCTTGGGGCACTGAAGGACGTGCCCGCTGTACTCAGTGGTGAGATGCGCGACACGGTGCAATTGAATGCTTTTGCTGTATATGGCCTCGAAAAGTTCTTATCGCGCAACGAACGTGCCGAGATCTTCCGCGCTATGCCTGGTATCTCCTCTATGCTGCCAATTGGAGGCACCGCTGTCTGGGGTGACGAGAATGGTGCGCCAGACGATGCATGGAATCAGACTACCACTTTTGGAAAGTTCCTGAGTTTCAAGGAGATCAATAATACTTTGACACCTGGCAACATGTCGGTACCAAAAGCGATTGACTACCTCTTCAAGAACACCGAGCAATGGTACGTTGACCAGATCCAGAGCAGCTACAGTCGTGGTGTGGCGCATAGCCGGAAAGAGGTCAAGGACAATCTCATGATCCCTGCGAAATGGATGAACCCACTTGAGACCAGACTGCCATATGCACCCGATATGAAGATCTTCTGCTTCTACGGCATAGGAAAGCCAACAGAGAGAGCATACTACTATCGTGAAGAGAAGGACATTAAAAATGATACAGCAGTCATGATCGGTAGGTCCCAACAATCTGACTATATGCAATAGCTACTGACACGACTTTTACAGACTCCACAGTGACCACGCCCGACGGTCTCATCGACCACGGTGTGGTCATGGGTGAAGGCGACGGTACTGTCAACATCCTCAGCACAGGCTACATGTGCAACAAAGGCTGGAAGATCAAGCGCTATAACCCTGCAAACATACCCGTTGTGGCTTATGAGATGCCTCACGAGCCAGATCGATTCAATCCCCGAGGAGGACCGAACACTGCAGACCACGTTGACATCCTCGGCCGATCCTCCCTCAACGACCTCATCCTACGCGTCGCTGGAGGCAAAGGCCATTTCATCCAAGACAACATCGTCTCCAACATTCTCGAGTACGCCGAGAAAGTCAAAATCTACCCTGACGAGGATGATGAACGTGTTGGCGATGCTCCACCGATAGGAGATGGCGATGGACACGCAACGCTGCATCCCGAAGATGAGATTGTGCCGGAGAACAAGGACGAGAAGAATGCGGAGGATCTGACGAAGAGGGAGATGGAGGGGAACGGAATAGGTGCTGGTAAGAATACTGATGGTGAAGCAAGTGGGAAGGAGAAGACTGGTAAGAAGTCGACTGAGACTACAGAGGATCAGGGGAAGGATGGGAAGGATGGGAAGGATGAGTTATAGAACGATAGCAAGGGCGACAGACGACTCTAATCCTAGGACAGCGGCCTCGCGTGGTATACATAGTTCACATTGACACTCCCTGGCCCTCATTCATAAGCTGCACGGCAAACATGCAGTGCCATGTCATACGTTACACGAATTGATTGAGCGAGCACGAAACTGACGCGAGTCGATTAAGCGACATCAAAAGTTTAGCGCGACTTCCTCCCCGCGATGTCGTTAGTCAGCAGCTGTGTCTCGTGTGCCACAAACAACAGTGTTTTCCTTTGCTACGCTTGACAATTGCTCCGGTCTATTTCCTTGTCAGAATATCTACAGAGCAGAACAGTAGCAGCCATGGGCGACAAGTGCCCGCACGTCAAGACGTTCTCACGCCCGCCACCACTTCCCAAAGACGCCGTGTACCGCGAAGACTGTACGTTGTGCTTCGATGGCGTCGACGATGCCGCAGGAATCGATGTGTGTCTGCACTGCTTCAATGGAGGCTGTGCCGGTGATCGAGCCCACAACAAGCAACACGCCGACCAAGCCAGCCATCCACTCGCTGTGAACATCCAGCGCACTCGCAAGCGCAAACCAGAACGAGCAGATGGCGAGTCGCCAGCTAAAATCACCAAGCTGGAGATCAAGGCCGAGACCGACGCCGAACGATACGACATTCACACGAACATCAAGTGCTTTCAGTGTGGCGTTGATGGCATCGTGCAGGAAGGAAAGGTCGGAGACGTTGTGACAGGCGTGTTGAAGGCAAACACGTTCGCCCAGCAGGAGGAAGTCAAGGCGTGGGAGCTTGAGTTGACAATCTGCGATCACACTGCGTTCCTGGAACAGGAGCCTGCTCGCCAAATAGCAAGTGGTGATCTCGGGCACTGCGGCGAGTGCGACATCAAGGAGAATCTGTGGCTGTGTTTGACATGTGGGAACTTGGGCTGTGGCAGGAAGCAATACGGAGGTGGTCCAGGCAATGGCCACCAGGTTGCACACGCCAACAGCACCAAGCACCATGTTGCGGTTAAGCTGGGCTCCATTTCCGCGGATGGGAGTGCCGACATTTATTGCTACTCCTGTGACGAAGAGCGCAAGGACCCCAAGCTCGTCGAGCATCTGGCACACTGGGGCGTCAACATTGCAGATCGAGAGAAGACGGAGCAGAGCCTAGGCGAGATGAACCTCATGTACAACATTGGCTTCGACTTCTCCATGACCGATGCCGACGGCCGCCAGTTGAAGCCGCTCTTTGGCAAAGGCCTGACTGGGCTGAAAAACATGGGCAACAGCTGCTATCTGGCATCAGTGCTGCAAGCACTTTTTGCCATGCCAGAGTTTTACAACCGCTACTACAAGCCCGAAGAGAGCGTTGTGACGGGACCAGTCTCGAAGCCAGCCGATGATCTCGAAATACAGCTCCGTAAGCTGGCTGATGGTCTGCTCTCAGGGCGCTACAGTAAACCAGATGTAGATATTCAGCGACCAGAGCATGCCAACGAGGACCCGCACCAAAAGGGCATCGCCCCCAGCATGCTCAAGCAGATCGTGGGCAAAGGTCACGCAGAATTCAGCAGTATGCGCCAGCAGGACTCTTTCGAGCTCCTGCTCCATCTATTGAAGCTCATCTCACGCTCTCAAGCCTCCGCCCGTAACGATGGCTATCAACATGTCTACGATCCCGTCGATGCTTTCCGCTTCCACATGGAACAAAAGTTACAATGCCTCAGCTGCAAGAAGGTCAAATACAGACTTGATGAGATGGAGAACATCAGCGTCGCCGTGCCTATCAAAAGAAAGGAAGGCGCCAAGGAGACTACCCCGCTACCTAATGGAGGCGACACGCCGATGCCAGACAGTGACAAGGAGCCCGTGAAGGAGGTTTTCGAACCCGTCACATTGAAGCAATGCCTGGACGGATTCACAGCTCCAGAGGTCGTCGAGCTTGAATGCTCGAGCTGCAAGAACAAGAGCTTCACCAAACAGTCCCTTTTCAAGACTTTCCCTGTCATACTAGCAATCAATGCACGCCGCTTCGAGGTTGTTGGCTGGGTACCGGTGAAGCAGGATGTGCCTGTTATCGTGGGCGATGAAGTGTTTGACATGGAGGCTTATCGCAGCAAAGGCAAGTTGCCAGGCGAGGAGGAATTGTCTGAAGATCAAGCTGGAGCAAGCCACAAGTTTCAACCCAATGCAGCCGCTCTAGAGATGCTGATGAGCATGGGCTTCCCACAAGTACGATGCGAGAAAGCTCTACAGGCGACTGGTAACGAAGATGTCGGAGCTGCTTCGGAGTGGCTGTTTGGACACATGGAGGATCCTGACATCGATGTGCCGATTGAGACGCCTGCTGCCGTTCCCGGGGGTTCAAGCACAGCGGCTGACCCAGAGAAGATTGAGAGCCTGGGCAATATGGGCTTTTCCGCACCACAAGCACGACAAGCTCTGAAGGAGACCGGTGGCGATATGGAGCGTGCCGTAGATTGGCTGTTTAGTCACCCCGATGCCATGGGCGACTTTGGAGACGACTCTGCTCCTGAAGGCGCTTCGACTATTGTCGCCATTCCAGAGGACACCAAGCCAGCCAAATTCTCCTTGTCGAGTATCGTATGTCACAAAGGTAACTCCATACACGCGGGCCACTACGTAGCCTTCGTCAAGAAGCTGGCGGGCTGGGTTCTGTTCAACGACGAGAAGGTCGCTCTAGGTGGCGATGTTGATGAGATGAAGAAGTTTGCTTACATCTACTTCTTCCGACGAGAAGGAGAAGAGGCCTAGGTGGCCAAGGTCACCGGGACATGGAAAGGCATACGGAGGTGGGTAACTGATAGATACGGCCGGTGTGTCTCGATTGACGAGACCGGCTACCGGGAGGTTGTGTCCTGATACATGTCGTTGGAAGCGATGCATGGGGAAGAGGAGTTGTCACGAAATCAGAGGAATAACGATCGCATGCATTATGAGCAGCATGTACTGGTGGCGAGCGAGATGTGCGCCACTTGAAGTGGTGTTGTAGAGTAGTAGAAGTGGCGTCGCATAGATTGCGCCAGGGGAGTAGCAGACATAGAGTGACAGTAATGTACCATTAGCACAAGCCCGGCCTTTGAACAACGTCTGGGTAAGCCTGCTCTCAGCAGACATGCTGGTTCACAAATTCGCCGAAGGCATAGCCACGCTCTATATGCCCAAAATTGGCGACGTCTGCATAGCTCTAGAGCATGCATGGTACGTTGCCGGCGATTACAATGAGCCAGTCTCAGTGTCAGATTTGGTGATCAACGGCTTGATGCTGTAACGAGACGCGCCGGTTTTCCTATCCGCTCATACCATCGCCTCAGGACTCCTCTTCTCCTTCTCCTCAGACGTCTCGGACGGAGCCCGCTCTATCGTCACGGACTCAACCAGTCTACGTTCTTCGAGCGTAAAGTACGAGCCATCGATCGGAACCGGACCTTCGCCAATCAGGTGCTGGAGCACATTAGCTTGAACACTTGCGTAGCTATTTAGTGGTTGGCTCACCAAGTGCCAGTAGGATACTGCAACGATCACGCCTCCAATGATGTTTCCCATTAGAGCCGGGATCACAGACTTCCATATGTATAGGTTGACAGTGACATTCGGATCGTCTAGCCTGGGAGGGCGCCATTAGCATCTTCACTTTTTTTTTATCCTCGTCATTGCCTTGCAGCTGAAACATTCGCACCGCAGAACGAAAAAACTCACCAAATCGACATCGGAATCAACAACATATTCGCAACAACATGATCCAGCCCCAACGCCACAAACGCGAAGATCGGCCACCAGATCGCGACCACTTTGCTGATGTACTCTCGAGCCATGTACGCGAAGAAACATGCCATGGAGACCAGCCAATTACACCCTATTGCTCCGAGGAAAATCATATGCCACTCTGGAGTGACGACTTTACTGCTGTTGAATTTGTACACGGCATCCTTGGCGGACTGTTCGAGGAATACGCCGCCGTAGCCGGCGATGATGGCGACGACGAAGAGTGAGCCGGCGAGGTTGCCCCGGAAGGTTATGAACCAGTGGAGCAGCATCTATGGTCGAGGTTAGTACTCTTATAGGTGGTGGATCCGTGACTTTGTGGGGTGTATGCTGACCTTCCAGACCGATATCCGACGTTGCAGGACAGCGAGTGTTGTGATTACGAATGAGCCCGTGCAGAGATCTGTACCTGATGTGACGACCATGACGAAGCCGATGGGGAACAGCTGTGCTTTAGTCAGTTCTTTGCATATTGGCTGATCCGTAGTCACTTACAAGGCCTCCCACAATCTTCAGCATGCCTGGCGCATCGCCTTTAAACCATGGTGAAGCATTGACAGTAAGAAGGACTGCTCCGGCGAAGGATAGCAGGACTCCTGCGAGGACTGAGCTGACGAAGACTTTATCGATGCCTTGGAAAAGTAAGTCAGCATGTTTCTTTGCTGAGGAAAAGCTTTCCGAGGACAAGTCTTGATCGACTCAAGGCGATCTTACGAGTGTTCGCCTTCGCTACGCCCATGCGTCCACATAGTTCAATCGTCTCTCTCGGCGCATAGGCGTTGGTGACGACGGGTACTGGTTCCATCATGATGGCAAATCAACGCATTGATGAAGACCGAGACTGAAGTGACAGCAATACGGCCGCGACTCACGGTGTGGAAGAATGGCGAGGATGAGACTATTTGAAAGTTGCCATCTTGCAGACGAATCTCACGAAAGGATCTGAGGAAGGGATCCTTCCAGCCGCATCTTGCATCTGCTTCAGAGCCAAAATCCACTGACGACGCCGAGACAGTAGATCTAGCATAAGCTCGAGAACAAACAGAAGATCGTGGCATGCACGAATAGTGCTCCGAAGAACATGAGGGGAAGCTATGCTGCCAAGTCTGGAGCACGTTGGTGTGCAGGCTTGGCTAGGCTTGAAGCGCCTTGACGGTAGGGGCAGCACGTGCTGTGCATCTTGTTCATCATCAAGCGATTGAGGTCTACAATTCATTAGCCAGCGCAGTCAAATCGACCTCAGCTTCCCTCTTCCGCATCCATATCTTCACCCCTCTTCTCACGAACATCGCCGTCCCATAAGTCTCGCACTGAGCATCCTCTGGTCTGTCAATCTTCATGTCGTAGTTTAGCATCACATGCAACATCGCAATCTTGACCTCATTCGCAGCGAAGAAACGACCCGGACAAGCGTGCTTTCCATGTGCAAAGCCAAGATGCTCCGGACTTGTGGAGACTAGTAGTCCTTTGTTCTCCCAGCCAGGTATCTTGCGCTTCTCAATGTAGCGGTAAGCATCGAACTTCTCCGGTTCAGCGTAGATTTCGGGGTTCCACATCCGCTCGGAGGATATGGCAGTTTGTTCGCCTTTGAAGATGTTGATGTCGGTGCCTGGGAGCGTGACGTCTGACATTGCGCTGCGATGCATGCTAGCCATGTTGATGGGTTTGAGGCGTTGTGTTTCTTTGAAGAAACTGTCCAGGAGGCGAAGTTCGGTGAGGGCTACCTTTTGCAGGCCGTACTTCTTCAGCACATCAACAGCTTCTTGACGAAGAGGTGTCTGGATGTCTGAATGAGCGCAAAAGTTCAGAATGGCTTGGCATAGGAGATCGCTGCTGGTGTGAATTGCGGCGATTGCTAGGGCAAGTTGGAGGTCTGTGTCTTGGTATGCTCGACCATGAGCGGCGTTGCGAAACCATTCGATGGAGTCGTCTGGGAGTTCAGGAGATCGATCTTCTTTCTCTGCTGCGTTGATCTCCTTCTCTCGGGCCTCGAGCACTGGCTTGAGGATGGCGGCTGCCCGTGTATGATCTCGTCGACATTTGCGGTTGAGCGGCGAGATGAGGTCAATCACAGGTCTGATCGCTGGGTGGAAGACCTTGGTGACACCAATGGCCATGAAGAGGTTTACCGTGTAGCTTGTCATGATGCCGTTCCAGTCTTTATTGTGAGCAAAGTCGGGACCCAAGAAAATGCAAGTCGATATGCGCGATACCCAGCCTTGCACATCTCCGGCGAGCTTTACTTGTTTCCATGTCTGCTGGTCGCCCCAAGTATCGTCCAGAGCCGCGATCATCTCCTGCGATAGTGGCTTGGTATATTTCGCTGCCGTGCCGTTAGCCCTTGCATTGCCAGCTCCGCGTGAAAGCTTAAATGTAGAACATACGTAAAGCTCGAGTGATACCCTTGATGACCGCTTCCCCAAACATGCCAGGTGGAGGTGGCCGCATAACTCGGAAGGTCTCAAAGTGAGCCATGAACTCATGAGCGACGTGAGCATTGAAGCTTAGCTGGTCAGTGGCATTGATGGCATCGATGTGCTCAGGTGGCAGCATGATAGTTGGACCAGAATCCGTCAAGACCTTGAATGGACCCGTGAACTTTTGCCCTCCTTCAATGAGTAGCCTGCGAGCATTTTTGGTGAAATCGCTCTTCTTAGTATTGGCGAATGGGTACACGCTGGATTTTGTTGACTTGAACAGCTGTTGTGCCCATACTGTAAAGGCGATCAAGCTCAGCGAGTAGAGCAGTCGCTGAAACGTGCTTGTGTGCTGCCAAGTCTCGACAATGCCTTCAAGAAGAGCCATGATTCCTGTAGAGCTGCAAAATTGTCTTTCCTCTGTGCAGGGAGCAAGATGGCAATGTCCATCGTGAGGATATGGGTGCCAATGTGAGCCATGGCATGGGTCCGAGATATACGAGCAGGGCGGTTCGGAGTTAAACGAGCTTAGACTTTTGTGCCTGTGCTTGCAATCAAGCTAGCACAGAAGTGGTTACTAGGGCAGCGATCAGTTCACAAGCCGAGGACTCGACCTCAAGCTATGCAAATCAGTTTGTGGAAGACTATCTTCCAGAGCAATTGCCTGGAGTAAAGCCTGTTCAACGACATGCGTCGAAACATACATTATAAGCACGCGCAACGACTTGTGGAGCTTTGCAACAAGCAGTGCAGCAGTATTCGTAACGAATGGGACTTGCTGTATGACAGTGCCCTTCGACGCATCTCATGCGTCGTAGAGTAGAGAACCTGTGAAGTAGTGGAGAACGCTCGAACGCTGTCAACAAACTCGATCAATCAAAGCACCTTCAGTTCAAACAAGTCAGCCCATGCCCAGCCCATACTCGTTTATGCTTTGCCAATCACCTCTTCTCGCTCCCATCCTCCTGGCTTCGGGTGGCTCAGATCTTTCACCGGATGCGGCTTGTCTTGATCTTTGAACTCGCTCACGTAAGGGTTCGGGTCGTCATTTTGATCCAAGTTGCCCAAGGTGTGATTCACTTCTCGGTGCTTGCTCTCGTCTGCTCGGATATACAGCAGCAAGTCTCGCATGGTGCGACGATCGGCTGGCATGTTCCAGTACTTGACTGCGATATCTGGAGCCGTCATCTTCTCCCACATGGGCAGTCGGCCAGCATCGAGGTCTTCGATCTCGCGGGTGTAGGTGAGTACGGCTTCCTCTTCGAGATGTCCAACGAAGCGGTGGCAAGTTTTGGGCGAGATGAGGTAGGAAACGAAGAAGGCGTTGAAGAAGACGCCTTGGGCGCCGAGGACTGCAACACGCATGAACCTGAAATGCTGTTAGCTGAATTGCTATCATGTAGAGATGTCAAAGACCTACCAGCCTGGTTCTGCCATCTTCAGGAATGTGAGTAAGTGCATCCGCTCGTTGTAAGACTCCTCGAGCAGAGATTCGATCCAGCCATTGTCTCGCTTCATTCTGCGCATGGAGTGCAGATGTCTGAGCATGCCAGCGACCATGCCTGGAACACCCGCAACTGACTCAAGGAAGATGTTGCGGATCATGTACTGGCGTTCAGTCATTTGCCCAGCACCCTTGCGGTAACCCGAAGCCGTGTCCAAGCCCCATCGAAGGGTGCGGACAAAAGTCAGCGCGATGCGATCAGACCACGTCTTGCACTCGCGCTTGGCAACTTGGACTTGGTTCATCTGGTCATAGGTATAGACTGGGTGTGGCCAAGCTGGAGCAGTCTGCTTGATGGTTGGCGCATCGGGTTCTGGAAAGAACTCCTTCCATTGTGTAGCCTTGGATGTGCTGAAGTTGCGTGTAGCAACGTGATGTTGGAATCCTGCAAAGATAGGTCTTGCAGCAGGTAAAGTGTTGATGCCATTGATGGCTTTAAGGACCGAAGCAGCGGACTGCTTGGTCAGGATCGCGTGTGTTCCGAATGTTCTGGTGCAGCTCATGAGTGATCACTGCTGTTTGATCTAATTGGATGGGGTGATGTGTTGTATGATCTGTTGTGTTACTGTGGGTTGTGTCTGGTGAGTAGATGGCGGCGGCGGGAGCTGAGGCAAACAACTCGATGATATAGTAGTCGCATCCGCAAGCGGAACAAGAAAGAAATTTGCTCTTACATCTGAGCTGATCCTGCACCTGCTATGATTCACTGCGCGTGGCACGTTCACGCGCACAAGGACGCATTGCGGCGCTGCGATGATGGCGCATTGCGGGACGCTAGGATGGCTTACGGTTGCAGTGAAGCAGGATGCAAGAACACAGCCAACGAGGTCGCAAAGAACACGCCGGTCCAGTGCCCAGACGCGCTTTTCTGAATCTGGATTCCTGGTTCTTCTCGTGCTGACTGTGCATACTGCGTCACCGCACGTTTTGTTCGTCCGTCGCTGTTCACGCACTCCTTGCTGCATGATCTTCAGACCACTCGCAGCTGTGTCGTGGCTTCTGCTGCGCTGACATTGCTTTTGCAGCTCGCTTTGCAGCCGATAGGGCGCTGTCATGCACGCCTTCACATTTCTGTGGCAGAAACGGACAAAGCCAAGACTCTCCGATTTCTTCTCGTCCCGGAGCTCACAGGAACAAATCCGAAGTCATGCGCCCTGCAAAGCCCTACGAGCCCTATGAAGGATGATGACTACACAACGAGAAGAATGCGGCTCTGTTTGTTGCCGGCCTATTGCCAGCGTACAGATTGAGTACGTATGAGCGAGCTCGTGTACGCCTTGCCTCACTTTGTGGGGCACTAGTCGATATCCTTGTAGGGCACGACGTCTCGACAGCAAGCAGAAACTTTCTGGATAATTATATGTCATTGCATCATTGTAAATGTGTTTCGTCTTGGTTCTATCGCTCTGCTTCACTTGCCGCTTGCGCACGATCGAGATCATCAATATTGTGGTCAATATGAGCTTGACAAACATACCGAAGACCACTTCCAACATCTAAGCTCGGCACATAGTATAGCTGAAGCTCCTAAGGTGTCAACTACCATCTCACCTGAAGGGTTACAGGATCTTACTTTCTACCACGCCTCCTCGAACTCTGCTCGTTCGTCAGAACAAGTGAGCCAGAACGACGCGACCGCAATTCGTCCATCAAGTCTTCCTCCTGTCGTGCTCTCGAAGAGGCTCCCGAGCTTCCACGTCCAATCGAACAGCTCTCCTAGCCTCACGCCGGTCGGGTTGTACAGTGTCATCGAATATGCTTGCTCCGGCACATCAGGCAAAAAGTCAAGACTGATCGCAGGTAATGGTGGCGAGGCGATGTGCATATTCCACCAAGACGCTGTAAGATCAGGCGGCACGGGCTCGATTGCACCCCCAAGTCCGACAGATAATTGTAGGACACTACCGAGCTCTCTCGCAGTCCAGGAAGTTATGATGGGACCCAAGCTGCCACTCGGCTGTTGAATCGGCGCAGCAGGACACAATTCCAGACGCAGCGTGTCGTATACAATTCTATGCACCCCGTAGTCGACCCGATGCATGCTTGAATGTCCCTGCCACGCAGCAGGTTGCAGTGGCTTCTCAGTGGCATGGTGGAAGCTGATCTCCTGCAAAGGCTGTGAGCGCTGTACGACACTCCGCCAACTCCGAGCCACTCTCTGCGCAACCAGAGCCTGCTGGCATGTAAGATTGAGTAGAATAGGTTCCAAGAGCTCGTATGTAGTCAGGACCCTATGACTTGCGGCAGAAACTGAGCTGTCACTAGCTTGCGCATGGTCGACACGCAGCGAAGCGAACGATCGCGTTACGTCCTCATTGCTGGGTCCCGGCTTCTGATTTTGCTTTGGCCATACTGATGCAAATGATCTTGCTTGAGTGTCTCGCATATTGCTCAGCCAACGTTGAGCTAACTGTCGGCAGTTCCGGTTGACTGCCGTGACGTGTCAACTTCGTGTTGAGCACCGACCACAAATCGGGGCTGACCGCGTCCTCGATCGCAACTTCACGCGCGGTGGACTTGGCCTCTTGATAGATCAGCACATTGTCCAAAGTCATCAAGAATCGAGCTCCGGCACGCATTGGGCGATAAGACACGATGCCATGGGTCCGTACGACATGGTGCGACGTCATCAGAAGCTTGCGATGGCCGACGGCCTGAACCCCACTATCAATGGATCCAACATGAGGAGTAGAGGAGAAGTAGGAAGTATAAAGTTGCATGCCACTTGATATCATCTTCCAATACCATCAAGGTGCAGCATAACGTCCATAGAATAAGCACAAAGCAGATCGTCGCGACCAGACCGCAAGAATGGGCAAGAAACGTAAGCTCGCAACAGGTCCACGACAATGATGGTCGAATCACTCACAACTCTACAGGAGTTCAATGCTGTATATCAGTTGATATCGATGCCGTTGCAGGCTGGCTCGGCAGCTACGGCGGCGAAGATTCTACTTCAGACATCAGTCGAGGACTCTTCGCTGGAACTATTGGAGTTCGCCGTCTACTGAAGCTCTTCGAGAAGTACAACATCACAACGACCTGGTTCATTCCTGGACACTCGCTCGAGACGTTCCCAGAAGAGTGTCGAATGATCGCAGAGGCCGGTCACGAGATAGGACTCCATGGCTACAGCCACGAGAACCCCATTGCCATGACGTTAGAGCAGCAGACAGCTGTCATGGACAAATGCTACAATCTCATCACTGAGTTCCAAGGCAAGCCGCCCCGAGGTATCGTAGCTCCTTGGTGGGAGTCGAGCCAGGAAGGTGCAGAGCTCATGTTGAAGTATGGTCTGGAGTACGACCACAGCTTCAGCCACCACGATTGTCAGTGTTATTGGTTGCGGACTGGCGATAAATGGACGCCGATCGACTTCAAAAAGCACCCTGATCACTGGATGAAGCCGCTTGAAGGAGGTCCAATGACTGGATTGGTCGAAATTCCCGCTTCGTGGTACTTGGACGATCTGTAAGATCTACGCTCTTCTCGACATGACCTGAGTCTCAGCTAACACACCTCAAGACCACCGATGATGTTCATCAAGAAAGCCCCAAACAGCCATGGGTGGGTCAATCCACGAGATGTGGAAGAGCTGTGGCTAGATCAGTTCAATTATTTCTATCGGGAATATGACGAGTTCGTGTTCCCAGTAACTGTTCATCCAGACGTTTGTGGTCATCCTCATGGACTGCTGATGCTTGAAAGGTATGCGGTGTATGCTCGAGCGATCGTCCACAATGCTGACTCAGGTATGACAGACTTATCGAGAAGATCAACACCCATGAGGGCATTGAATGGGTGACGATGGAGAACATCTGTGATGACTTCAAATCGAAGAGCACACCGCCGAAAGGTGCTTTGCTGCCGGCAGAGGTTGGCGCGATTCTGAAGGACCGGGATCTGCAGTTGAAGAAGCAGGAGTAGTCCAACCAGTCGTTCGCTATGCAGCGCAGTTCTTAACCAAGCCTGCTCTCCCTGTCTAGCAGAAGGGGAGGTATGGTGAAGCACCTCGAATGCGTAGAATCGAGAGTTCTTTCTTCATTCGTGCTTGAACGGACGTAACACAGGTCATCCCGTGTGATGTGGGGCTCGAGGAAAAGCCGCTTTGTATGCTACACAGCGCTGACATGCAATGCTCATTACGCAACGCAGCGCAAGGATGCCAGTACCTGCATCCGACATCTCGTTGCAACGATGTCAGAACCCTGCCTGCATGATCAGATCTTTTCTCGCGAAGCGGCTTACCAGATCGAGACAACCGTGGATCAGGCATCAAGGAACACAGAAGTTCGGCGACCATAACCAGGAACTCCATCAACAATTTGTCTATGTGACTGCGGCACCACATGCAATGGACCTATCAGCCTATCATAGCAGTGAGGGCCCTCTGTCCGAACAGCGCGATGAGCGGATGTCACGCCGGTTGAGACTTCCATGCGCTTCTGGTTGCACAGCATTGGCGCAGACGAAGACAACACACCGCGTTCTCGAGGTCGCAGGCAGGCACGAGTGAGCGAGGCTGTCATTACCAAGGTTTCCCTTTGGGCAATGATCAGAGCGAGTACTGTAGCATTTGCGACAGATCGCATTGCTGCGATACATCCCGCGGACTTCGAATTGTAGCTGCAAATGGCGGATCGTGTTGGTGAAACCGAATCAACTTCACTACCCGAGCGGTTTAATGATCTCCCCAACATGTTGTTGATAGGATGCTTGTATGGACGACAACCTGCATGAGCGCCAACATACTGACACTGTATACGACCAGCTACGCTTCAGGAATGCGGGCAGCTGCATCTACACCAACATCATTAGTCGATGTCAGGTCCCTGGCTTGGGCATAATCACGATGGCTTCAATATGATGCGCTGCTCGACGGACGCTCAGGACTCAGCGAGGACTACAAAGTCGTCGCTCATGCTCTCGTTCTGGACTGTATCATCACAAAACAACTTGACCCAATTCACTACGATCTTTTGCACACACAGCAAGATGGACTCTCTTTCAACCCTTTCAACCGAGATGCTTGAGCACATTGCGAGATTCATCAACGAAGGCGACATATTGGCTTTGCGCCAAACGAGCAGAACAGTGGACAGCAAAGTCTTCAATGTCTTTGCAGATACCTTCTTGTCCTCGAGGGACTGTTTCGTGCTCGACCCTAAGCGACTTCGCAATCTCAAGGCCATTGTTTCAAGCCCATCCATGGTCCGCAGGTTGCGCTCGCTGACCTTGACGGTTCACCCTCTGCCAGTCGAGCCGTCCATGATACAACTGGCTGCCCGCAAAGATCAAGATCACTGCATGGACCAATTAGACGAGTTTGAACTCCTCTGTGACCGCATGTACGAACGTTACTACAACTTTATGGACAAGCCGCTTGTTGTGTCCATCTTGAGGACTTTGAAGACCACTGGTAGCTGCACACTTGTGCTCGATCTTACAAGCTACCGAGGCTGTATGCGCGCTGGACCGCGGATGGTCGAGACAGTCTATCACGACCTTTACCACGCCGTTGTCTACGAGGCCGGTCACGAGATCGAGTTCATCGAGATGGACGATCATCTGGGCGTGGAAGTTGCCACCGCAAGGACAACTGAATTGCCGAGTTTGCAGAGCCTGTCTGGTTTGTCCCTCTGTCTGCGCACCGGGTTCTGCGAGGACAGCGCTCGTCGCCCCTACGTCCTTCCGTGCACGAGGAACTTTGGAGCTTGTCAAGAGTTGCTCCGCTCTACTGCAAAGCTACAATACCTCGAACTCACCGATATGAGCACTGCAATTATGCGGTACTCTCAACAGACTCTGCAGGCCGACATGGTCAATTTTGCGACGGTTTTACTCGTTCGACCTCTTGTGCACCTGCAGACCCTCAACCTGTTCGGAGTCAATCTATTTGAGCGTACGCTCTCCACAGTCTTGAGCTATTGCGCTCCTACGATCGCCCAGCTCAATTTTGAGGACGTTCTACTGAACTCTACATCGTGGCAGAACATCTTCTTACAGCTTCGCAGCACATGTCATCGATTGGACCATCTTCGGCTACGACAAGTCTCGGCTAGCGCTGTTCATGGTGGATTTCAGCTGATGTTCGGTGCACGTCGGAGAAGCGCCTTGACTGAAGTCATGTGGGAATCTTGCGAATATGAGTTTCTAACCGAGGGGCATCAAGGGGAGTACAGCGAGGCGATGCATGACGCTATGGTAGTCAAGACTCCGACGTCTGTTCATAACACGCTTGCGTTATTGGCGTATCAGGGTTGCAACTACGTTGGACCACTTTTCTGCTGAATGGCATGCTGCGGGCTTGGAAGGCGTGTCATTGTACTGGGCCACGACATTAGGTCGCCTTCGATCATGCCTCTGCCAGCTACAATGAGGCTGATGCTGTCATGTTGCACACTTTTGGGCATCTGTTACAGCCTGTTCTGGGCAGAGGGAACAAGCTCCCTTGCTGAAGTCTCATCGAACGACCAACGGCTTCAGCTCGAGAGCCACGAGTAGCCTGAGCTACAATTTCGGGCATCTGCAGATGTTACCTATCTGTATTTAACGCGAGAATCTTAGAGATCACAGTCTTCACAACACGGGCAATACATACCACGATGCAACGTTCAGCCTTTTGCGGCACGCCTTACCCCGGTCAACGCCCGTGCCTCTCGAAACAGAAGTGAGAGGTATCTTCAATCCAGTCCCATTTTTCCATTTGCGCTGCATTTGCTTCAAGATCTCATCGCAATTGCCCGGAGCCAAAGGTGGGCCTTCTTCGCCAATGGAGCAACTGCGCATCACGTTGTGTAACCATGACCCTGGAACAATTCTACTGCTGTTGCACCCACGAAAAGCGTGGGGCTACCCATGATCATAATGCCCCGAAGTACTTAAACAGCGCGAATCGCGGGTTCGACATCCAACGACACTCACGCGTCGAATTTCAACTGGCCACGATGACTTCTCTCCCTACTCCCCAACCATCTCCAACCATCTCCAACCATGGACATCGTGCCGACTGAGCTACTGCAACGCATCGCTGGACTCACCGAGACAAACGATATCCTTAACTTGCGACGCACCTGCAAGCTCATCGAGAAGAAGACCTTCGATGTCTTCGCAGACACATGGCTTTCGGATCGAGAATGTTTCGTCCTAAACATGGTGTCTCTTCGCAACCTGGAGGCTCTGGTGTCACAGCCTTCTCTGTCGAGTCGAATGCGCACGCTCACTTTGACCCTCAATCCACATTCGCCAGATTGGACAAAGATGCACGTTGCTGCCCCAAAGATGGTCAAACGTGAGCCCGCGCAGAAGGACGCACTGGAAACCCTCTACGACGAAACGTATCATCGCCACTGCAACTTCGTGGACAGGCCTCTCATAGCGAGGATCCTGGTGCAACAGGACATTGTGCGGTTTCACTTGTATTGACGAAATACTGCGTCTGCGCTGTAGCCTTGGCCGATATATCCCCTCCACAGCATGTACGGAGGAATTATCACGACCTCTATCACGCAGTTGTCTCGGATGCGCAGTATTGTCTAAGCTCCATCGAGCTGGATGATCGTTACAACATCGATCTAGAACAGCAGTTCCAGGTTGCTGTCCCAAGCTTACACGACGTTGAAACGATTGATCTGTACCTTCACAAAAAGGAGCACAAGTCTCAGTCCATTGGGAATTGCAATGTCCTTAGGGCATTACTTACATCTACCACCAGGCTGCTTCATCTTCGCCTTCGTGCAGACGGTTTCAGGGACCCCAAGCGACTCGCAGATGCACTACTTCTTCAACCTTTCTATCATCTGCGGAGTCTGGATATACTCCAGGCTGATGTATGTGAACATAGTCTCATCAAGCTCATCAGAGACAGTGGCTCTAATCTCCACACATTGGACTTGGACTTGATCACAGTGGACAACCCATCCTGGCACGGGATTTTTGACCAGCTTCGAAAATCCTGTTCCAATCTTCAGGAATTGAGGCTGCGTATGATAGGCGGTTGGCAGGGAGAGGGAAGTTATACGATTCCGTTCGACGACCGAATGCGAGAGCTCCTTGTCCATGCAACCTAGTATTACGAAGTCAAGGAAGGAATGCGTGATTTTCACATTGGGAAGGAGAAGTACTTTGACGCGATGACGGTTGTCGGTCAATAGCGTGTTCATGCCACGATCCTGATGTTATCCGCTCAGCCCTGGAACTATGAGTCGGGCGGTCATACAGTGCTTCGCTACTAGATCAACAGGTCTGCTTGTCAGCGCCAAGAACTGGCTTCTTCGAACAGACTCGATTGGGCAAGCCACAATTCGTAACTAGCCTCACGTACTCGTCTTTTCTCCCGCCTTCCCAGTGCCAAACAAAAACTTCTTCGTCTCCGCATCCGCAGGCGCCATATTCGCCTTCGCCGGCCCCATCACATTGATACCGTCCTTACTAAACCTCGAGCCATGAATTGGACAATCCCAACTCTTCTCGGTCCTATTCCAGCACACTACACCGTGCATATGAGGACAAAGCGCCGAAAACTTGTGCACAGTCCCATCGTCCTCTTTGTACACTGCCAGCGGAGCCTTCAGACCGGCGTTCAACACGCCTCCTTCGCCATTGGGCAGGTCCGCGATGTCTTCGATGTCGGTTTGGAGGAAACGCTTGTATTGCGAGTTGATCTGGACATCGTGGGATATGATCTCTTTGGCTTGTTTGAGGAGAGAGACGACGCGGTCTGGTTTGTAGAGCGCGGACCATGGGTGTCCTGGAGGGAAAGCATCAGTCAGTACAGCAATTGATGCGAGATGAAAGCAATGTCTCACCTTTGCCTTCAATCTCAGCAGCAAGAATCTCGCCAGCAATCACGCCGTGCGTCAGGCCGTTGCCAGAGTCTCCTGTGATGATCCAGGTGTGTTGTGTGCCTGGATCACGTCCGATGAATGCCACGTAGTCCATTGGTTCGAAGACCTGGCCGGACCAGGCATAGTCGACTGATCCAGCTTTGGTGAAGCGCTCTCGCACCCAAGTTTCGAGCTCTTGGAAGCGACCTGGCCAGTGTTACTGTGTTAGCAATATAGAACAGAGCAGCGTGGTTTGGAGTTTGCCAGCATGACTTACCTGTTGGCTCTTCCTGTCCGACCTTGTGATCACAGCCGCCGATGACAAGATAGTCGTTCTCGGCATCTGCTTCAGTGAAACGAACGTACTTGTATGCTTCTGCTTCATCATACAACAGCACATCCTCGATGTAGTTCTGAGTGATGTCAGTGACCATTAACGCACAATAACAACACGCTTGACACACCTTTGGCACCTTGATAGCCAGAGCGTACGTCCTCATGTACTCCATCTCAGCAATGACGCTGAGCTTCTGGAGCGGAACACAGGTAGCCATAACCACGTTCTTGGCCGTGACAGTGTGACCTTCATATGTCTTGACTTCGACAGAGTGCTTGTTACCGATTGGTCCGATACCAAATTCCTTCTCCTGCGTGTCAGAAACACGAGTGTGCGTGTAACATTTGAAGTTTGGCTGCTTGTCGAGCCACTTCAAGAGTGCATTCAGATACTTTGTAGGATGGAATGTAGCTTGATTGTTGAAGATGGCAGCATCGCGCTGATCTGGCTCGCCATCCCAGCCTTTCACTTTGTAGCCTTCCTGAAATGTGACATCCAGGCCACAGCCTTTTGCTTTTGCTACCTCTTCCTTCAGCTCATCGATTTCTTGCTGGTGCTCTTTGGGATACTTGCTTATGTCGTATTGACTGACCTGAATACCTCGTAGCTTGCGGTACTCGCAGTCGATCTGATGCTTCTGGGCAATCTCTCCGACCCGCTCGATGGCCCAATCATGGCTTCTAGCTGCGATCTCAGCGCCTGCTTTGCCGTGCTTGACGACTATGTTGGCGTAGCCATCGTCAAGAGCGCTCGCTAAGTGGCCAGTCGTTCTGCCGGTCTCACCACTTAGGACATCACGAGCCTCGAGCATGACCACATTGTAGCTACGTGTGACAAGGTCGTAGGCCGCCTGAATACCAGAGATTCCAGAGCCAACGACTACGACATCTGTTTCCAGATCCTTATCCAGCTTTGGAAATTGTGGTCTGTTGCTGTAAGGGTCGGTGTGTACTCAAACAGACTTGGTGGCCGGGGACGTGGCATTGAAGTAGTCGGCCTTGGGCTAAGGTGGGTGCTCGAAGCCAGCAGCTTGGGTGGCCATGGTTCGGCGTGTTGGGAGGACGACTTCGGCTTGACCTGACTTCTGACGCTGAACTATCGCTGGCAGCTGTATTCTCGGCTTTGGCATGCACGTTGATGCGGCGCGGGCTTGAATGAGATAGCTAGACAGACCTGAACGTGAGCGAAAAGAGGAACGCAGGAGGAACATTCTTGGGGGTTGCGAGGAGAGACGAAGAAAATAAAAGGTGCGACAGACGCTTCAGCGGAGTGAAGCAGTGATCTTAGCTATCGATATGCAGGACAAACCGAGCTCTTCTGATTGGTGTTTCGGTGTCATCGTGTGTTATGTTCGCGTCGTCAACATGTGATCGTGACGACACTTTGTGCTTCGAACGCAGTAACGGCGTTTAAACCCGCTGCAAGTGCTACGAATCGCCTGCAGCATGCATGAGGTGCTTAGCAAAGCAGGAGCCAGCTTGAGAGGTACAAGAAGACATTACACGAGTACCATCGTATTAGTAGCATGACCTTTGCCAGCACTCTCATTGATCAATCTCCTGATAACTTCAGTTGCAGTTGATGTGATAAGTTGATTGTTATTGTGAAGAAGTAACTAGCTACGGAAACCTCGAGTTGCGAATGCGTGTCGACATTCTTGGCACGCTAAAGTGCCTGAGGCATCCATACTAATCAAGTCACCCCCATGTCGACTGTCATGATTAACTCGTGCTGTGATTAGTAGACAGCCAAACTGCCTTGTCTATACTATGTATACTAGAAACGCTTAATCTAGTATCAAACCCTTCGGCTAATTAGAAGCGTTATAATTCCTTAACTCCTAAGTCTTAAATACTGTCTATTAGTCCGAGCTATTAAGTAAAGCGCTCGTGCTTATTACGGTCAAGCGCCTTCGTTAATCTATCTGCCTTCTAATACTCTATTATAATCTACTAGATAGTAATAGTGTCGTCTACTAACTTCTCGCGAATAAAGTAGAACTTAATATCTATATACTTAGTACGAGCTTCGGCGGCTCTACTATTACGTAGCGTAATATCGATTACTAGCTAGTTATCTTTATAGATAGTTATTAGAAATACTCTCTTATATCCTAGCTCTTTTATAGTATTACCGAGTATAACAGCTTCTTTAGTCGCGAGTACTATTTAGACGTATTCGGCTTCCGTACTAGAGCAAGTAACGATTAGTTGTCTACTAGACTTCTAGAGAATTAGTAAGTTACTAAGTATAAAAATAAAACCCTCTATTAATCGCCTATTATCTACGTCGTCGGCCTAAGACGCGTTAACGTAGTATAATAGCTTGTCGTTATTATCGTCGCCGCTAAGCGTAATACTATAGCCGGTATTATAGACTAAGTACTTTATAACGCGTATAGCTACCTCTAGGTATTCTAGCGTAGGGTTTCCGAGATAGCGCGAGAGATAGCCTATATAGTAGGTAATATCTAGTCTTATAATTATAGCTAGCTATAGAAGCTTACTAATAATTGTTTAATATTACTTCTAAAGTAAAGCGGTAGCTTAGTAGCCCTCGGAAGCCTTATAGAGTCCGTGCCTCGCTTATAATAGTATATATAGTAGTAAGGAAGCCTTAATCTAGTACTTCTTACTAAGACGGTCTATATAGGTAGTCTAGCTAATAAACATAGTATTAGAGCTACGGACAATATTTATTCCGAGATAGTAGTATACTAGTCTAAGCTCGTAGATCTTAAAGCGGTCTCTAAGTTAATCCGCTATAGTATAAAGCGCCTTAGTTATACCCGTAGCGATTATATTATCTACGTAAATAGCGATAGTAACCTCGTCGTTATAGAATACGTATATATTAGTACTAATTACTATAAAGCCGATAGAAGTTATAAACTTCTTAAGTTCTTAGTACTAGAGAAGCGGTAATTACTTAAGTCTATAGAGCGCTCTCTTAAGTAGGTAGACCTTGCCGCGTATCTTAAAACTATACAGTATTTGGACATAGATATTACGCTTATTAATTAGTACGTTAAGAAACGCTATAATTACGTTAAACTACTAATAATCTAAACCCTTTATTACTATCTATATTAATAGTATACGGACTATTACTAGCTTAACTACTAGCGCGTAGGTCTCGTTATAATTAATACCTTCACGTTATATAAAACTACGTATAACCTAGCGTACTTTATAGCGTATAATGTTACCTTGAGCGTTACGCTTAATAGCGAATACCTAGCGTCCTTATAGGACGTTATAACCTACTAGTTTATCTACTTCTTACTATATATTATTATCTGTTAAGCTCTTTATCTCTTTAACCGCTACGGTATACTACTCCTTTACCTATAGTAATAATATAGCTACCTTATAGGACTACGGTATCTTGATTTCTTAACTATTACTAGCTTATACGGAGGCTATAAACGCGTAGATAGCCTCGTGTAGTATACTAGTAATGTAGCTATTCTATAGGTCTCGAACGTACGCGGGTAGTCGTCTCGTATAGTTAGAGTAGCGTAGTACTAGTAGTTAGACCTCGAGTTATTAAGAGGCGACTATTACGTCTTTAATAATGTCTTTAATATCGTTGTTTAGTAGCTCCTCGTTATATATAGGAGCCTCTAGAATAACACAGATATCTACCTATAGCGTAGAGTCGTCTAGTTAAGTATCGCTTACTTAATTAATTATATTTAGAAGAAAGAAGTCGCTAAATTCCTCTATATCGTTAATAGCTTTATTAACGAGTAAAGTGTCGGTAAACTTAACGTCCTTAGTACGTATAATACGATTACTAATAAGTATACGATAGAGAGAGTAGTTATAATAACCTACTAATTAACCTACCTTACTACGAGCTTTAAACTTATCGCCTCGAGCTATATTATAGTCGTATATAATAGCCGTAGTACCGTAAGCTCTTAAATAATCAAGTCTAGGCTTGTGTTACTATATAGCCGCTTACGAGGCGATAATAGCGTATAGCGTATTATTAAGCGTCTATAAGTAAGTAATATTAAGTAGGTAGACCGTAGTAGAGACTACTTCTAGCTACTACTTCTTTACGAGTCGTATAGTAAGTATAAGCTTACGCGCCTTTATACTAACAATATAGTTACTTACCTCTACGCGTCTATTCTACGTTAATAAGTTTAGTACTATAATACGTAGTTAAATGCCGTTATCTATAGCCTATTATAATAGCACGTTTCTACTATACTCGCGCTCTCTATTAAGTACGTAGATTAGAATACTAAGGTTAAGTTAAGTCTAGACATACTAATAGTGTTACTTAAAGAATATCGCTATAGATAACTTAAAGCGTAACGTATAAACGTGTCGGTAGAGTAAAGTTACGTCTATAAATAGAGTATAATACTTAGAGCCGTCGTAGGCTAGTATTAATACCGTAACTACGTCTATATAGACAATAGTATATATTTAAGTCGGTCTATTACGTAGAATGCGGCTATATACGCGTTAAGCGAGTGCTTAGCGATATAGTAAGTAGTTAGTAGTCTTACCTATGCCTATAACCTGGATTTGGCCGTTAGTAGCTATCTTGTCGAGTATTAATTAATAAGGGTGACCGAGTCGGTCGTACTACTCGTCTACTATTACTAAGGGTACTCTAGGTTAAGTACGTAAGTTAGTAAGTACTATTTGAACTAGCGTATTAATCTATAAGTATAGCAAGCCGTCTTACTTTATAACGCGTATAATAGTAACTATGTTACCGTTCCTACCTCTTATATAAAGCGTCTAAAGCTCCGTTAAGTAATAACAACGCTTATTATAGAGTTATTCTATAGAAATTAGGTTAGCTACGAGGCCTAGTACAAATAACGCGTTTATAAACTATATATTTTGTCTAGTAATACGTAGCTTAATCGTGTAGCGCGTAGTAGCTATAAGATAACTATTACCTATCTTAATATAGATAGTATATAGCGTACTATTAACGATAACCGATTTATCGTACGTTATATATATTATTGCGCTAGAATCGACTACCTAAGCGTTAGAGCTTAATACGGCTTATAAAGCGTATACTATTAACTCGTTAAGGACAATGTCGGTTAAAGCTATAAACATATACTACGAGTCCGTAGTCGTAGTTATATTAAGTTATAAGTAGTTACTTCTAGACTATCCTTAAGTAGACTTCTTCTATTATTACTTCTATAGACTACGACGACATTCTACTATTATATAACTAGTCGTCGTAATATAGTTATCGTAGTAGAGGGTAGGAATCTTGCCTTTATAGTAGTCTACTACGATATAGCTAATCTTGCTATAGTTATTATACTTCTTCGTACCCTCTAAATTCTGCTTCGTAGACTTTACCGTATTGAAAGTAGTCTCTAATCGTGTATATACAAACTATTTATTATTAGTAGTAGCGATAACCGACTCGAGTATAAGTTTCTTCTTATTACGTAGCTATACACGCTATATCTAATAGAATAACTCGAGAGGTAGATAATAACTAAGTAAACTAATTATCTAGTAGGCTACGAATATATCTATAATAGTAGCCTTCGTATCCTTTAGGTTATTAACCTTACGCCTAAATTCGTTAGTAAACTTCTTAATATCCTTACTATTAAAGTAGTATTCTAGGAACTCCTCGAAGTCGCTAAAGTCGCGTATAAAACCCTGTTAACCGTAGGTCTTCAAGAGTTACTCTCTAACCTCCTTAAAGGTTTTAAGAGTAGTAAGTATAACGCGGACGTAATTAGCGTATTACGTAAGTATATATAAGCGTGCTTATTAGTCTCTTACGACCTATTTATCTACCCTGTCTTTAAAGGCTTCTTATATCTCGTTCTTATTTTAGACGAGTAGTTTAGTACGTAATCCGTTAATATAATAGAGTAGTCTTACGCCCTAGAGCGCTAATTTAATTAAATCTTCCTATTAGATCTAATTCTCTAACCCCTTTAGCTTGAAGCCGATAGAGAGAATAGTGTTAGTAGATATAGTACTTAATATAGTACCCTAGAGGGTCTTCGAGTCGCTTTATTAAAGGTCTTTTAAATCGCCTACTAGAGGTCTTTAAGTCGCCTACTAGAGGTCTTTTAGTTATACTAGATAGCGCTACTCTTACGAGCGGTAGTACGAGGGCTTATAACTAGTTAATATAATAAGTTAATTATTATTATAAAGAAGTAACTAGCTACGGAAACCTCGAGTTACGAATATATGTCGATATTCTTAGTACGCTAAAGTGCCTAAGGCATCTATACTAATCAAGTGTTACGATATACCGTATTAGATCTAGCGCGTTTCCGATATTATATTACTTACGATATAGACGACGTAAAGTTAACGTCGAGAAAATGCTTAGTAACGTTAAAGATATAGTCGCGGTAATAGGCTACTATACGAAACGTCTTATTAATATAAGATATTAGAGGCTAGGCTATAAGATAACAAGTTAAGTTATAGATAATAAGTTAGCTCTTACGTAGAGGCTCGAGGCCGAGATAATTATTACGAAGTATAAACGAGCTCCTAACGAAGTAAATATAACTAGTCGAGTCTATCCTTATATAGCGAACTCGTTCTAATAATCTATAAGTAAGAACATAGAAAGGAACTTAGCTATATATAGATAGAGTCCGGATAGTATATAATACAGCGATATAGAGCGTGTACTATAGTAAAGTATAAAGGAGTACTTTATCGTCTAGGTCCTAGGAGATTATAGAGAGAGAATAACTAGATAGTCTTATTTAATAACTAATTAAGCTAGTACTTCGTATTACTTCGCTAACCTAATTTAATCCGCTCTAAAGATCGGATCTAGGTATAGCGCTTACTACTAACTAGTATTATAATAGTATATAGCACGTGCTATAGTATATATACTATAGCGCGACGTACTATAGTCTTCTATAGAAGAAATAGGTTAAGCTATAGTAAGGTTATTAAACTAGTATATTTATTCTAGAACCTTAGGGTTAGGATAAACATAGTAGAAGAGGTTAATTGTTTAGAGACTAACAGCAATAATACTGAAGACTAGATGCTAGATAGAGTAGATAGTGCTGAATAATCATGTTACATAGCACATGGCACATGGCACTGGCACATGATATGCTATAAATCGTCTATGGCACCTCGTATTCACAACGCTGCTGCTGACTATTCAGTCGAGCAGTTGCTTGGTCTGCATGCCCAGTGGTGTTCCTCCACTTTTCGTCCTGAAACCTAAGCCCAGTTCATTGTCTGAGGGTCTAGACTTTCGCAAGACTATGGAATGCGCTGACAGAGTCGATGCTAGCTGTTCTCCTGATGTCAAGCGCTATATCGCGCTGACCTCGAGAATCAGCTCAGCAGGACTGGAGGCGAGATGTGCTACCGACATCGTATCACGGCTCCGGGCCGCGTGCCTAACGGCTGAGACACGTTCATCGTTCACGAAGTCTCTTGGCGGCTAAGTGTAGTCCAATGTACGGGTCGCGACATTGCGCCGTACGGCATGGCACCACATGTCGCCAACGACAAATTAGGCGTGGTAGGACTAGTGTTGTGAATACGAGGTGCCATGGACGATTTATGGCACATCATGTGCCAGTGCCATGTGCCATGTGCCATGATTATTCAGCACTATCTACTCTATCTGGCATCCCGTCTTCAGTGTTATTGCTGTCAGTCTCTGAACAATCAACCTCTTCTGCCATGTTCATCCCGAGGTTATTAATCACATGATTGTGTCATGTGCCATGGAAGACTATGGCACGTCGTGCCATGTGCCATTACAACACTAGGTAGGACAGGCCTCCAGCCACGCCATGTAGCGGTGTACTGCGGCCGCACGATATAAAGAGGCTCAAGCCTGCACTCGGTAGTGTCATCAATCAAACGCACCGTCAACATGAAGCTGCTCGCCTTTCTCGTCGTTATCGCCAGCATGACTTTGGGTGTCCTCGCAGACCCGGCTGGCGGCTATTGGGTGAGTCTCGAATGTCAGGATGTGCTTGATAAGTCGAGATACTGACGATCTCAGAACTGCAATAAGGCTGACAATCGTTGCTACGATGGCAAGACGTCGTTGCCCTGTACCGCGGTAAGCACATCAAGACGGCTGAATAATCATAGAAGCTGATGACGACTCGCAGGCTCGTCCATGTAAGGTTCACGGCAATGGCTGCACACCGGTCGACAGGAATGGCGATGGCGTTCGCTACGACGATGCGGACTGTTCCTCGTAGGAAAAGATCGAGAGCAGTGATGTGTTCATCCGATGGAGTGATACATTGGACTAGCGAGTGAGGTATCAAGCTGCGCCTGGCAGAGCATTGGCTAAAGCCACAATCTCCTCACCCATATCCGGGTGCCTTTCCCTCTCGTCTATGTGACGTGTTAGATAGGAAGATTTGCATTATGCACCTTTGGCAGATGTGTTGAATGCTACTGTACATACCTGGATTAGAAGACTCAATCATCGTGTTCAGCATTCCCGGCATGGCGTCTGTAATGAGGCTGCGAGCCATGTCGGTCCGAGAAACAATATCAAACCAGACTTCCTTTTGCTGAGCATTGTACCGAGCCGGGTCTTTGGCGGGTGGAAGCTGGTGAAGGAGGATATGCAGCGTCCGTCCCACAAAGTCCCTGTCACGGTGAGCCTTATGTAGGGGACAGGTCTGGGATGACTTACCACATGAAGTAGACCTTGTTCTTTGAAGCGGCAGGCGTCATGAAAGTCTGCTCAAGATTTGGCACCATGGCAGCGTGGTGAGCGAGCTTATTGTAGAGCTTCTGGTGGCCCTCTGTGTAGCTCTTGTACTGGGCGTTGGCATCATTCGGAATGATCTGCGAGACCAACGCAGCAGTCCATTGCTCGCGTGTAGATGTGTTTGGGTCCATACTGTTCAGCTGTAGCTGTGATATGGTAGGGCTAAAGGGAGAAAGTTGATGCTGTGGAAATATGTTCCTGCCCAGACGCTGATCTGGAGCACGCTGACGTCGGAATGTTGAGGGGATACTTTTGGGCATTGAGTCGTTAACCAACGCCTTTTCTACTCCTATACAGATCTTTGTGAAGATTCCATTGCTGCATGAATTGATATTGCATTTCTACTGATGCCGGCGATGGTCATTATCTGGTATGGAGTGGTGATGGATCTGTTGATCGAGCGCACGCGCAGAGGCAGAAGGCGGCGCGTTTTGATGATGCTCCACTTCTCGAAAGTGATGCGCTGTCATGTGATGTCGAATTGACTTCCAACGTGGCAGACGTTGCATGTGAAAGCTGGCATTGACTGGCTTGCGTGTACATTTTTTGGGGAGCAGCGTATTCAGATGGTGCTTTGCTGAGCGAAGCCAAATAGGCAGGACAGACCCTTTCATCAGGCCCGATGTTTTCTATGAGCTCGCCGCAAGCATCGCCTTTTGGAACACCTCGAGACGATCGACCCAAACCGAATCGACAGACATCGCAGTTGAGACCAGGTGTTGCTCCTTCTCCCGGAGGCTATCAACAATCTGACTCGTACTTCCCGCAACAGGCAAATAGTTCTTGCTCCCAGCCAGCACAGCCAGCCATGGACCAGCAACAACAACAATATGGCGGGCAGCAGTATGGCCAGCAGTACGGCCAGCAGCAGCAGGATGTCAACGGAGTAGCACAGCAGATGGGTCAGATGGGGCTGGACGGCGCGGCTGGGACTGTTCGGCGCAAGAAGAAGGACAGACACGCTCATCACACCATCGAGACGCCAGCTAGTGGATCTGCGTTCGGTGCGAATGGTGTTCCCCCACCAGTGGGAGGCGCGGATCCCTCTCAGGCCCCGTGGCAGCAGACGACACAGCCATGGCAGTCGCAGACACTTCCACAGCCCGGAACACAACTTCAGCCGCAGTCATCAATGCAGTTTCAGCCGCCAGGGACACCGGCGGGAGCACCTATTAGTATGGGCAATGCTCAGCAGCCTGGACAACCCCCTGGAGCACAGCGAGTGAATCCTGACTTGATTCCGAGCATACCACTCAGTCGCGACTTGCCAGCAGATCATTACAAGCAGCATGTATACCCGACTATGGAACAGCGATTACCACCACCCGCAACAACGCCATACGTGGCATACGACCAGGGAAATGCATCTCCCAAACATGCAAGACTTACGCTGAATTGCATTCCAAACTCGCAAGAGCAGCTAGCAACGACAGGTTTACCTTTGGGCATCGTGGTGCAGCCATTGAGTCGCCAAGCAGACGGCGAGACTGCCATTCCAGTCCTAGACTTTGGCGAGACCGGTCCACCTCGATGCCGAAGATGTCGCGCTTATGTAAACCCATTCATGGTCTTCTCGAATGGCGGGAATCGCATGACTTGTAATCTATGTGGGCATCCCAACGAGGTTGCGCCTGAATATTTTGCACCTACAGATCCATCCGGAATCCGTGTAGATCGCCAAGATCGTCCAGAGCTACTTCTGGGTACTTGCGAATACCTAGTGCCGAAGGAGTACTGGTCGAAAGAGCCGGTCGGCATGCGCTACCTCTTCCTGTTGGACGTGAGCGCCGAGAGCTGTAATCGTGGCTTTCTCAAGGCGACTTGCGATGGTCTGCTGGCTGCTCTCTACGGCGACGATGTTGAAGGTGAGGAGGAAGGTGAGGACGACGATGACAGCGAAGCAAAGCCAACCAAGTCAAGCAAGGTGCCTCCGGGCGCCAAGGTCGGTTTCATGACGTTCGATCGTGAGATCCATTTCTTTAACGTCTCCTCTGCACTCTCAGCTCCTCAGCAGTTGGTCGTTTCAGATCTTGATGATCCATTCGCTGCAATCTCTGCACATCATCTCTTCGTGGACGCGGCGGACTCCAAGTCAAACATTGTCACCCTCCTTCAACAGCTTCCAACAATGTTCGAGCGCATCAAGCACGCCGAGCCCGCTCTACTCCCTTCGCTACAAGCATCACTTTCAGCACTGTCAGAAACTGGTGGAAAGATCATATGTTCGCTTGCCAGCTTGCCCACACATGGACCTGGTCGATTGACTGTTCGGGATCGAAACATGCAGACCTCAACCAACGACAATCATGAGCAGGAGAAAGTGCTACTGCGGACCGAGAACCAGAGTTACAAGAAATTGCAAGCAGACATGGTCAAGGCTGGAGTAGGTATCGACTTCTTCTTGACAGCGCCCGCTGGCGGGTATCTGGACATTGCTACAATTGGACTCGTGTCTGAAAAGACTGGAGGCGACACATTCTACTACCCGAACTGGGCTTACCCCCGGGATACGCTACGACTGCAAAAGGAATTGAGCCACGCGGTGCAGCGAGAACAAGGTTTTGCTGCACTTATGAAGGTACGCTGCAGCAACGGCTTGCAGATCGCGCACTACAGCGGCAATTTCACACAACACACTTTCGGCGCTGATCTCGAAATGGGATCAGTCACTGAAGACTCTGCTCTATCGGTCACCTTCAGTTATGATGGCAAGCTCGAGGTGCGGCATGATGCTCACTTCCAGTCAGCTTTGCTGTACACAACTGCCTCTGGGCAAAGGCGAGTGCGATGCACGAATGTTGTCGCCACTGTCACGGAGAACGCACGAGATAGCATGCGATTCGTTGACCAGGATGCCGTGCTGTGTGTTCTGGCCAAGGAGGCTGCTTCGAAGGTTCCCGACAAGTCTTTGGCTAGCACGCGACAAGAGCTACAGGACAAGACAACCGATGTTCTTGCAGCATACCGCAAGCACCACAGTGGGTCCCATCCCGCAGGGCAGCTAGTCATGCCTGAGCATATGAAGGAGTTTGCCATGTACATGCTCGGCTTGATCAAGTCACGGGCGTTGAAGGGAGGGAAGGAGCCTAGTGATCGACGTGTACAAGAGTTGCGCATGCTCAAGGGTATGGGTCCTGGCGAACTGAGCTTGTACCTCTACCCACGGGTCATCGCAATTCACGCCATGGAGCCCGAGGAAGGTTTCGCAGACGAGAATGGACACCTGAAGATGCCGCGTGGAGTGCGCGCAAGCTTCGCTAATATCGAAGAGGGCGGAGCTTATCTGGTCGATAATGGGCAGATGCTCATTCTCTGGCTGCATCAGCTTGTCAGCCCGAATTTACTGGAAGATCTATTTGGCGAGGGTTTCAACGAGCTGCAAAAGCTGGACCCCAATCTCAACGCACTACCGGTACTGGAGACGCATCTTAACGCACAGGTACGCAATGTTCTGATTGCGTTGGAGCAAGGATCGGGAACTGGGCGGGGCACAAAGGGCCTGGCAATTCAGCTCGCCAGACAAGGCTTAGATGGAGCCGAATTCGAGTTTGCAAGACTCTTATATGAGGACAGAAACGGAGAGGCGAGCAGTTATGTCGACTGGTTGGTCATGCTGCACCGGAGTGTCAGTCAAGAGGTAAAGAGGTAACAAATGTCATAGTCGAGCTCAGCACTAATTCTCTTCCAGCTCTCCGGTCAACGCTCCAAGTCATCTGCCAACGACAAGAATCTCACCGAGACGATAAGCACCATTGCAAGCAACGTTCCGTACTGGGGATAAGAGAAATATAGTGCAGAGCGCAGAAGTTGATGTATGCTTGTAAGCGAGGCGTTGGCGGCAGCTTGGTGGGAGGTAGCAACAGCACTACTAGATGACAAGCAAAAGCACGGCAAATTCCACGGCTTTTTCTGCTGACGTTCGGCGTCTTAGCAGCCCAGACCAAGCAAAGTACATTATTGTTGGTGCTGACCAGTTGTCGCAGGAAAGCTGCCTGATGAGCACGCGCTACAAAGTTCGGCTTGCCGATGCGCGGCCCGAAGTATCATACTGTCCCCAAGAACGACGTCAACTCCAACACTCACGACATCGCCATATTCATGAAAAGTTGGCATTTTTATAGACTCAAGAAGTGCAATGTCTAACACTTATTGAACTGCCGCCGACAAGGTGAACGGGGTATTGAGTGGAATGTGTCGCGGTGCTGGCAAAATGGCATCTGAACACTGGTGTCCTCACATTTTTACTACGACGGGACTGTGCTTGGCGCGTTTTGAATATATCTTTTACATCGATCGTCGCTCCTTGGACCTTATACCAGGATCGGTTTTCGACTCTCCGCACTCTGCTCGCTGACTACGCCGACAACTGCTAGTATTGAACGGTCGACGTCACTTCTAATCACAAGTCTTCTCGAAAAGAACTCGACAACTAGGCTACTCAGTCTACTTCAGACTGCGCATTCAGGACTCGAGAGAATAGAGACAATACTATTGAAACACCAGCTCTCCGCAGAAAGCTTGCAGCCAAGCCATTCATTGCTACATCAATAGGCTCAACCGATTTCGTGAACCGCAGAAAGTAGACGGCACACCCTTCTCGGACAAAGTTAGCGACCAGGCCACTTAGTTCTGCTTCCGACTGCATTCTCGGATCTCCTGATACCAGAAGCACACCGTCACGATGCAAGTTAGTCCAGCTCTCGCACTTTTCGGCTGCTTCATACTCCTCTTTGTCCTCGTCTTACTCCCATACGTTAACAGTCTACGCTACAACCTCACTGCCCAGTCAGTGGAGCTCCGCGACCTACGTGAAAGCCTTTATCGCCGAGACAAGCATATCAAGGCTCTCAACGACCGTCCGGAGAAGCCCAGAGACGCTGGCGTATGCCAGAGTGTGAGCGTCCACATGCAGCCACCCGCAGACGACGCGAAAGATGCTCAGATACAGCAGCTCACCGAAAAGCTACGTCTTGCTGAGGAAGACTATTCCACTCGGCTCGAGACAATCCGAAATGACAGCAAGCGAGCCCTGAATAGACGCATGGAAGGTCTGCTAAGGAAGAAAGCCAAAGACGACGCAGCGAAAGACCAAGAGATCGCAGAGCTCAAGAAGGACCTCCTCTCCGGACGCACCCATGAAATGAAGATGGCCCAGGTCTCACAGCGTCTCCACGGCGAACTCACAGACCGCGAATCTCAAATCGACGAGCTGCGCTTCAGCCATCGAATACAAAGCAGAGAAGCGTGCGGCAGGTGTGATGGTAGTGGCTTGACTGCTTTGTACAATCACTACAATCACATGATTTCTTCTTTGCGGAGTGAGGAGGAGAGATCGGCGCTGTCTCACGAGCAGGCCTTGGCGAGTATGAGCCAGGGAAGGAGGGAAAGGGAGGTGGGGTTGATGAGGGCTTGTGTGAGGGATTTGGAGAATGCGGTGAGGTCGGTTGACTCGAGGGAGAGTAGTTTGGCGTTGGATCGGAGGATCGGGCAGTGGAGAGGGAGTATAGAAGAGTTGCAGCGGGAGATGGGTGAGGAGTGAGAGATGCGCGCAATCGTGACTCTGTCGATATCATGGCAAGAGGTTCTCGAAAGACTGATCGGGACTACGCCACTTGCGTTCTGGACGAGATGCTGTGAGCCTCCGATGGGGAACGGAAGCAAGTGCTGGTTTTATGGGAGACGGAGATCAGCAGCTGGTAGACCACTCAGCAGCGCCCACGTACGGAGCTGAGCTAGCAGCTTTCATGATTGTCGGATTGTTGTGACAAGAGCCTCTAGAATAGACGATGGGGACTACGCCACGCAAGATCTGGACGAGCTGCTGTGAGCGGACGACGTGGATCGGAAACAGTGAGTGTTGTGATAGCGAGGCAGAGAGTAGCTGTTAGTATAGATGGGTGGAAAGCTTCAGATCGGGGAAACTGGGCAGCAGCAGGAGCAGAAATGGAAGTGACAGGAGCACAAAGTAAGTAGTTCCTGTCTCCATCTCTGGCGCTCCTCCGAGTTCCTTCCAACCTTGGTTACTCGTGTGGCAAGCACACTCACTCTGAATCGTCTCGGTAGGTGTGGTTCGTCAGGCTCTCTAGATATCCAACACGGTCTGAAAATGGAGACAGAGTAGTTCGTAATGCATTAGCAGGTAGTTATATCCCTATGCCATACGAAAAGAGCATTCGTTCGTCTCATGTGCGCATACTCCTGGGTATCATTCATCATCAACGCGACATTCGTCGTTAACGCGATGTTCGTCGTCCCTCACATCATCCACTCCGACTTCATCCCTCTTCCTCATCACTCGTAGCCTCATGATTCTTTGCCTTGTGCTTGAACTTGTCCAGCTTACTCTTCGTCTTCTTCGGCACCGTCTCCTCCTCTACTTCCTCATCGTCATCCACCTTCTCACCCTCCTTCTCCTTCTCCTCCTCTACATCATCCTCACCATCATCCTCCTCTCCACCACCAGCTGCCACCCCACCATACCTCGGCCTCGCCAACCTCACCCCCTTGCTCTTACACTCCCCCTCCAACTGCGGCAACAACTCGACCACCATATTAAACTGCTCCAACGTCATCGAAATGCCCTTCTTGCCCGGCAACATTTCTCCATCTTTCTCGTAGTACTCTCTCACGCCAACCATGGTTGTGCCTTTGAATTCGCTGAGTTGGAGGCGGCGTTTGGAGGCGATGGTCCAGAAGACGGAACCATCTTTGGGGTCGGTTTCTTTGGTTGGGAGTTCTCCTTTGACTGTGTTGCGGTTGTTGGATGCTTTGGTCTTCTTGCTGCGGGGGGCGTCTTCGACGAAGCCGTTGTCGCTGTCGTAGGACTGTGCGGCGGCGCGTTTTGGCATTTTGGCGGGGAGGGGCCGTTTGCGCTTGGTGGTTTTCTTCTTGAGGGGCTTTTTGGGTGTTGCAAGAGTTTTGGCGAGTTGGCGAGTGAAGGCCTTGGAGAGTTTCTTTGGTGGAGGTCGTGGTTGCCGAGGTTGGTTCTTTGCTGGACTGGTGGATTTGCGGTCTGTTGTGAGAGTGTCAAAGTACGACTGGAACAGATTGCTCATTGAAGTGAAATGATGCGATCAGAAGGAAAGTAAGATGCAGCACGACGCGGTCGAGGATGACGTGTAGATTTCGCGCTAAGCACGCGAAAGACAGTGATTGATGGGACCTGGAAGCCCCTTCACCGTGCAGTGAGTATTATCTTCACCATTATCGCTCACTTGATCAGTATGGATGCCTCAGGCACTTTAGCGTGCCAAGAATGTCGACACGCATTCGCAACTCGAGGTTTCCGTAGCTAGTTACTTCTTTATAATAACTTATTATATTAACTAGTTATAAGCCCTCGTACTACCGCTCGCAAGAGTAGCGCTATCTAGTATAACTAAAAAGATCTCTAGTAGGCGACTTAAAGACCTCTAGTAGGCGATTTAAAAGATCTTTAATAAGGCGACTCGAAGACCCTCTAGGGCACTATATTAAGTATTAAGCACTATATCTACTAATACTATTCCCTCTATCGGCTTCAAGCTAAAGAGGTTAGAGAATTAGATCTAATAGGAAGATTTAATTAAATTAGCGCTCTAGAGTACGAAACTACTCTACTATATTAACGGATTACGTACTAAACTACTCGTCTAAAACAAGGACGAGATATAAGAAGTCTTTAAAGACAAGGTAGATAAATAGGTCGTAAGAGACTAATAAGCACGCCTATATATACTTATATAATACGCTAATTACGTCCGCGTTATACTTACTACTCTTAAAACCTCTAAGAAGGTTAGAGAGTAACTCTAAAAGACCTACGGTTAATAGGGCTTTATACGCGACTTTAGCGACTTCGAAGAGTTCCTAGAATACTACTTTAAAGATAAGGATATTAAGAAGTTTACTAACGAATTCAGGCGTAAGGTTAATAACCTAAAGGATACTAAGGCTATCGTTATAGATACATTTATAGCCTACTAGATAATTAGTTTACTTAGTTATTACCTACCGTTAGAAGCCTTCTATTAGATATAGTATATATAGCTATATAATAGGAAGGAACTTATACTCGAGTCGGTTATCGCTACTACTAATAATAAATAGTTTATACGTATACGATTAGAGACTACTTTTAATATAGTAAAGCCTACGAAACAGAATTTAGGAAGTACGAAGAAGTATAATAACTATAGTAAGATTAGCTATATCGTAGCGGACTACTATAAAGGCAAGAATCCTACTCTCTACTACGATAACTATATTACGACGACTAGTTATATAACGGCAGAATATCGTCGTAGTCTATAGAAGTAATAATAGAAGAAGTCTACTTAAGGATAGTCTAGAAGTAACTACTTATAACTTAATATAACTACGACTACGGACTCGTAGCGTATGTTTATAGCTTTAACCGATATTGTCCTTAACGAGTTAATAGTACGCGCTTTATAAGCCGTATTAAGCTCTAACGCTTAGGTAGTCGATTCTAGCGCGATAATATATATAACGTACGATAAATCGGTTATCGTTAATAGTACGCTATATACTGTCTATATTAAGACAGGTAATAGTTATCTTATAGCTACTACGCGCTACACGATCAAGCTACGCATTACTAGATAAGATATATAGTTTATAAACGCGTTATTTGTACTAGGCCTCGTAGCTAACCTAATTTCTATAGAATAACTCTATAATAAGCGTTATTATTACTTAATAGAGCTTTAGACGCTTTATATAAGAGGTAGGAACGGTAACATAGTTACTATTACACGCGTTATAAAGTAAGACGGCTTGCTATACTTATAGATTAATACGCTAAATGTTTAAACAGTACTTACTAACTTACGTACTCTACCTAGAGTCCTCTTAGTAATAGTAAACGAGTAGTACGACCGACTCGGTCACCCTTATTAATTAATACTCGACAAGATAGCTACTAACGGCTAAATCTATGTTATAGGTATAGGTAAGATAGCTAACTACTTACTATATCGCTAGGTACTCGCTTAACGCGTATATAGCCGTATTCTACGTAACAGACCGACTTAAATATATACTATTGTCTATATAGACGTAGTTACGGTGTTAATACTAGCCTACGATAGCTCTAAGTATTATACTCTGTTTATAGACGTAACTTCACTCTACTAACACGTTTATACATTATACTTCAAGTTATCTGTAGCGATGTTCTTTAAGTAACACCGTTAGTATGTCTAGACTTAACTTAACCTTAGTATTCTAATCTACGTGCTCGATAGAGGGCGCGAGTATAGTAGAAACGCGCTATTATAATAGGCTATAGATAACGGTATTTAACTACGTGTTATAGTACTAAACTTATTAATATAGAATAGACACGTAGAGGTAAGTAACTATATTGTTAGTATAAAGGCGCGTAAGCTTATACTTGCTATACGACTCGTAAAGAAGTAGTAGCTAGAAGTAGTCTCTACTACGGTCTACCTACTTAATATTACTTACTTATAGACGCTTAATAATACGCTATACGCTATTGTCGCCTTATAAGCGGCTATATAGTAACACAAGCCTAGACTTAATTATTTAAGAGCTTACGGCACTACGGCTATTATATACGACTATAATATAGCTCGAGGCGATAAGTTTAAAGCTCGTAGTAAGGTAGGTTAATTAGTAGGTTATTATAACTACTCTCTCTATCGTATACTTATTAGTAATCGTATTATACGTACTAAGGACGTCAAGTTTACCGACACTTTACTCGTTAATAAAGCTATTAACGACACGGAGGAATTTAGCGACTTCTTCCTTCTAAATATAATTAATTAAGTAAGCGACACTTAACTAGACGACTCTACGCTATAGGTAGATATCCGTGTTATTCTAGAAGCTCCTATATATAACGAGGAGCTACTAAATAATAATATTAAAGATATTATTAAAGACGTAATAGTCGCCTCTTAACAACTCGAGGTCTAACTACTAGTACTACGCCGCTCTAACTATACGAGACGACTACCCGCGTACGTTCGAGACCTATAGAATAGCTATATTACTAGTATACTATACGAGGCTGTCTACGCGTTTATAGCCTCTATATAGGCTAGTAATAGTTAAGAAATCAAGATACCGTAGTCTTATAAGGTAGCTATATTATCGCTATAGGCAAAGGAGTAGTATACCGTAGCGGTTAAAGAGATAAAGAGCTTAATAGATAACAATATATAGTAAGAAGTAGATAAACTAGTAGGTTATAACGTCCTATAAGGACGCTAGGTATTCGCTATTAAGCGTAACGCTTAAGGCAATATTGTACGCTATAAAGTACGCTAGGTTATACGTAGTTTTATATAACGTAAAGGCATTGATTATAACGAGACCTACGCGCTAGTAGTTAAGCCGGTAATAGTCCATATACTATTAACATAGATAGTAATAAAGGGTTTAGATTATTAGTAGTTTGACGTAATTATAGCGTTTCTTAACGTACTAATTAATAAGCGTAATATCTATGTCTAGATACTGTATAGTTTTGAGATATATAGTAAGGTCTACCTACTTAAGAGAGCGCTCTACGGACTTAAGTAATCGCCGCTTCTTTAGTACTAAGAACTTAAGAAGTTTATAGCTTCTATCGGTTTTATAGTAATTAGTACTAATATATACGTATTCCGTAACGACGAGGTTACGATCGCTATCTATGTCGACGATATAATCGCTATTAGTATAACTAAGACGCTTTATACTATAGCGGATTAACTTAGAGACCGCTTTAAGATCTACGAGCTTAGACTAGTATACTACTATCTCGGAATGAATATTGTCCGTAGCTCTAATACTATGTTTATTAGCTAGACTACCTATATAGACCGTCTTAGTAAGAAGTACTAGATCAAGGCTTCCTTACTACTATATATACCGTTATAAGCGAGGCACGGACTCTATAAGGCTTCCGAGGGCTACTAAGCTACTACTTTACTTTAGAAGTAATATTAAACAATTATTAGTAAGCTTCTATAGCCAGCTATAATTACAAGACTAGATATTGCCTACTATATAGGCTATCTCTCGCGCTATCTCGGAAACCCTACGCTAGAACACCTAGAGGTAGCTATACGCGTTATAAAGTACTTAGTCTATAATACCGGCCGTAGTATTACGCTCAGCGGCGATAATAACGATAAGCTATTATACTACGTTAACGCGTCTTAGGCCGACGACGTAGATAATAGGCGATTAATAGGGGGTTTTATCTTTATACTCGGTAACTTACTAATTCTCTAGAAGTCTAGTAGATAGCTAATCGTTACTTGCTCTAGTATAGAAGCCGAATACGTCTAAATAGTACTCGCGACTAAAGAAGCCGTTATACTCGGTAATACTATAAAAGAGCTAGGATATAAGAGGGTGTTTCTAATAACTATCTATAAAGATAACTAGCTAGTAATCGATATTACGCTACGTAATAGTAGAGCCGCCGAAGCTCGTACTAAGTATATAGATATCAAGTTCTACTTTATTCGTAAGAAGTTAGTAGACGACACTATTACTATCTAGTAGATTATAATAGAGGATTAGAAGGTAGATAGATTAATAAAGGCGCTTGACCGTAACAAGCACGAACGCTTTACTTAACAGCTCGGACTAATAGACAGCATTTAAGCGAATTCAGGGATTACGAGGTATTATAACGCCTCTAATTAGCCTATAGGTTTGATACCGGTTTCGAGCGATTCACGGAACAAGCGACACGCTGACACGGCAGTTACGCTGTCAACCAATCACAAGACGAGTTTATCATGACAGTCGACATGGGGGTGACTTGATCAGTATGGATGCCTCAGGCACTTTAGCGTGCCAAGAATGTCGACACGCATTCGCAACTCGAGGTTTCCGTAGCTAGTTACTTCTTCACAATAACTTATCACATCAACTCGCTCATATGTAGCCGCTCAGTCTATCATTACAATGTCCTTCCACCACTTTTCCCATCGTGGCAGACTGACCCGTCCGCTATGCAAGAGTCGTCTCTCGATCTGAACCAAACTCCACCTTCCACTTCCACGCCCCCGCTTAAGCCTAGTAGCAAATGTAACTGAAAAAGGCATTGTCGTATTTTCCATTGAATGGACTGAGGCCAAGGTTGGAGTTGCCAGGCTTTCTCGTGCCAGAGATGTTTTCGCCGCTTAGATCGCAGTTTGGTTTCCTGATAACATCAGTCAGCACTGTGCTTAGAAGAAAAAGCAGGTCAAGGTCTGGACACAACTTACGTGAAGAAGGTGCAACCGCTGGCTTCTGCATCGGGTCCTACGCTAGTGATCTGGCCGGCGAATGTTTGATCAAAGTTTACTAGAAGACGGTCAACATGGACAGTCACATTGGTTTATGCTGCTGCGCTCGAGCAAACGTCTTCGTCGCGCATCACTTACTGCATATGGCGGGTCCGTTCTTGAGATGCGCGCATTGCCCTGTCCATTCTGGCCCAGTGCATATGTACAATCCCACGACGATCGGTGCCAGAATTTTGGCTTCTGCTCTGCTTTCCAGCGTCGATCGAGCGGCAATGTCTTCGTGCATCGCAGGTATGGCCATCGCTAGCTGAAGAAGCAGTGCTGCGAGTGCAAGTGGCAATGCCATTATGGAGCGCATGATGTCTGATGTGTGCGGAACTGCTGCTTGGTCTCTGTTGTGGTGAGGTCTGAGGTTGTGAGTGAGCCGAGAGGAGAAGACAGTGCTTGGTGAAAGTGAGTTTGATTGCTTTTGCATTCCTTGCTTCTCATCTGCCAGTGTCCGCTTGCCGTTGTTACACAGACTCGCAACAAACTTTGCAGGGACAACGCAGCCTGTCATTGTGTAATTTCGCACACGAAGAAGCCACACTTGACAGTGCGTCGTTGCATCCGATGACCATGTGGCGACGGCGAGGAAGGACAGTCGCCTTGCTTGTGAGTCACTTTCACTCTCTATCAGAACGTCTTTGTTAGTCGCAGCTAATGTTTACTGAGATTTGAAGCACACGCGCAAAGCCAGAACCCTGTTCAGTAACAACGTGGCTGCCGCAAGGTCATACCGTGATCATGAGTTCGTGCTTGGTATCCAATGATTGATTTGTCTACAGTGTCAATCCGCCATCTAGAATTATATTCTGTCCGGTCATACTTTGATTCAGTGCAAGTGCTCGAACCTGTTGCGCCACGTCCTATCACCATAGTCAGTCGTGTTCGACCATAGTCACCGTCCTCACTCACCTCGACCGTCGCCAGACGCTTGAGCTTCGTGTTGTTACGCGACGCTTCTCGCTTCGCCTCTGGGAACTTCATGCCCCATTCTGTCAACAGTAGGCCAGGACTGACACTGTTGACTCGGATCTTTGGCGAACATATTACAGCGAGTGACTTTGACAGATGGATCGACGCAGCCTTTGTGACCGCGTAGGGCAAAGAGCTTCCGCTAGGCTTGACACCTGCGATACTGGCGGTCGTCACAAATGCGCCCTCGGTCTTCTCCAGATGCTCCTTGGCCGCATGCATCAGCCAGAGGTGGGACTTGACATTGTACAGGAAGCACCGGTCCCAGTCCTCGTCGATCATGCCCTCCTCTAGGTTGGCAAAATTCGTGATTCTCGTCCAGCCAGCGTTCGACACGACGAGATCAAGGCGTCCAAACTTGGCCACAGTTTGTTGTACAAGATTCTGAATCGACGGTCGATCGCCCACGTCTGCTTGGAAGGCCTCGAACCGAGGAGTCTCTCGTGATGATGTTGTGCTTGGGATCTTCTCTAGTTCTTCGAGCAAGGTCGCTGCTCGAGATTGGTTGTTGGCATAGTTGATGGCCTGAAAAGCAAATACTTAGCGGCCATCTGGTGTTCAAGCAGAACCTATCGACTTACTACACGAAAGTCTGGTGCAAGCACTCTCGCAATCTGTGCTCCAAGGCCAGCGGTTCCTGCTGTGATCAATGCTACTTTTTGGGCAGACATGGTGGAAAACCGTCCGATGGGTGCTTTGGTACGGCAGGCTGATGTTGAAACACAGAAATACAGAAACTTGTCCTTGTACCTACCTGTTTGATGATCAACTATCGAGCTATAGTATGCCGCGAGGAATAGCCCCGCGATCGGAACTCCACCGTTGGCGGAGCAGACAGGTCAGGCGCACGGTTCCAGATGCCATGTTTGAATATATCGATATGTGGCCGCTTCCGTACACGGTCCCGACTTGCGTGCTGGAGTATCTCCATGATTTCAATAAAACTGAGATGTTGACTGTCGGACGCCGGTGCCAGGGCTGAATCACTTCAGGTGGAAGCACGGGGAGAGAGGCGATGACGTGTATGTGCCTGAATGCCTGAGCTGTCTTTCATGTGCACGTCGTGTCCTCGTACAAGTGTAGATTGCAGATGCGTGTAAATTGAACAACTTGTTTCTTCCTCGCTCTTGCCTGCGTGTTCTTTCTCCGTAGAGCGCTACTTAAGCTGAGCCACTTTGCTTCTGCATCGACATTTACTCGAGACTCAGACCGGAGAAGCACTGGACAACGCTCTTCTTAACTGAACATCTACCATGTTTAATCGTGACGCGCTGTTCGGCGGCCGCAAGGAGGCGCCTCCAGGTCAGAGACAACCCGTGAGACAGCAACCCCCTCCAGAGCAGCGTGGTGGTCAAGGGTACGACCGAGAGCCGAAATACGAATCATCTGGACCACGCAGAATGCAGCTGCAGCCTGTCTCGTCACCGAAGGAGTTGATCTTCTCCAACTTGTGCGCGGTATCTTCACAAGATATCGGACCTTCAAGAGATGGCGGCGACGTTCACATCCTCATCAACGGGCAATACGTGCTCTCCGCGCGACCGCACCCACAGCTACAGCGAGGACAGATTGGTCTGAACGACTTTCAGCGGACATGGATGCAGGTCGCTTTGACAGATATCGTGGAGGTGGAGCTCTACGATCCATTCCGACAGGGAGCACAAAGCTATTTGGGAAATATGGACGTGGAGATCGGGTTCGCGGGATCAAGACCTCAACAAGCACCGCCTTTTGACCAAGACGAGCTGTCAGATGCGTTGGTGAAAGTGTTCAGGAATCAGATTTTCGCTCCAGGACAGAGCTTTGGGTTGGACTTTAGGGGAGGACCTAAGTTGCGTCTTACGATCAAGACGGTCGAGCTGGTGGATCTGGCGTCCCTTAAGAGCTCAGGTCAGCAACAACAGCAGACGCATCCACAGGCTCGCGGTATTCTGACACCGGAGACACAAATCAACTTCTACAAAGATGCGAAGTCGACGTTACAGCTGAAGGGATCGACGAGACGGCCAGCCGCGAACTCTGTTATTCGACCAGATTTCAAGTTTGAAGACATGGGCATTGGTGGTCTTGACAAGGAGTTCAGTGATATTTTCCGCCGAGCTTTCGCGTCTCGCATCTTCCCTCCAGGCTTGGCCGAGAAACTCGGAATACAGCACGTCCGAGGTATACTTCTGTATGGACCGCCAGGAACAGGAAAGACCCTCATCGCTCGTCAAATTGGCAAGATGCTGAATGCAAGAGAACCCAAAGTTATCAACGGACCGGAAGTCTTGAACAAGTATGTTGGTCAGTCTGAAGAGAACATTCGAAAGCTGTTCGCAGACGCCGAGAAGGAACAGAAGGAGAAGGGCGATGAGTCAGGGCTACACATCATCATTTTCGACGAGCTTGATGCTGTATGCAAGCAGCGTGGCTCAGGCGCGGGTGGTGGCACTGGAGTTGGCGATAGCGTGGTCAATCAGCTGCTTTCTAAGCTGGACGGTGTTGAGCAATTGAACAATATCCTGCTTATCGGCATGACGAATCGAAAGGACATGATCGATGAGGCACTCTTACGGTCTGGACGTCTCGAAGTACACATGGAAATTAGTCTACCGGATGAGCCTGGACGAGCACAGATCCTGAAGATTCACACTGAGAAGATGCGCACGAACGGGAAGCTTGGCGGCGACGTAGACCTTGCCGAGTTGGCGAGGCAGACACGAAATTTCTCTGGTGCCGAGATTAGTGGTCTTGTAAAATCAGGTATGTTCGAGTGCTTCTGCAAAACTGCGAGTCGCCACGGCGCCGAGGTTTGAGAGTCGACATTCAAGTCGATTCAAACCGCGGAGAGAGATTGCATGCTAATTCTGTCACAGCCAGTTCTTTCGCGCTTCAGCGACACATCAAGGGTGGCACGGTCGCAGCTCTTTCAGACGATATTAACGACATGCAGCTGCATATGGCTGACTTCCTTGGCGCGCTCGATGAAGTGAAGCCTTTATTTGGCGTAAGCGAAGAGGTTCTCGAAGACTGCGTAGAAGGCGGTATCATCCACTACGGCCCTCAAATCGATAAAATCCTTAAGAATGGTCGCGATTTCGTTGAACAAGTGCGCACCGGAACCACCAGACTCCACTCCGTGCTCTTACACGGCCCACGAGGTAGCGGAAAGACTGCACTCGCAGCGCAGATCGCCCTCAACTCACAGTTCCCATTCATCAAGCTCGTCCGTGCCGTGGACATGGTGGGCATGAACGAGATACAGAAGATCCAGCATCTGAGCAAGATCTTCACAGACGCATACAAGAGTCCGCTGAACGTGCTGGTACTGGACAACATTGAGCTCATTGTCGACTGGGTTCCTGTTGGCCCTCGGTTCAGCTCCGCAGTCCTCGCCGCTCTGAAAGGTCTCATGGAGAACCGCCCTCCAAAGAATCGACCACTCCTCATCCTAGCAACAACCTCAGAGCGTACCGTCATGCAGCAATTACAGCTGGCATTCAAAGCTCAAATTGCCATTCCTTCTCTGCAAACCCAGCAGGAGCTAGGCCATGTAATGCAAGATTCCGGACAGTTCACGCAGCAGGATATTCAGAGAGCGATCGGAGAGATTGAGCAGACTACTGGATCGAAGCACATTGGCGTGGGCGTGCAACACATTATCCTAGCGATACAAACGGCTATGCAGGACAAGGAGGATAGGACGGGTCGCTTTGTGGATTTGATGTGTGAGTACATCAACGATGCCGCCGTGTAGGAGAGTAGAGATCACATTGGTATGATAGAGAAAGTGGAAATCTAAGTTTTCTGCACTGTGTCACCGTGTTTTGTTATCCACCAGGCCGTTACGGCGCGAGATAGTATGCCCAGGTTTGCGAGCAAGATTCGGAGCGGCTGCTCGTGTACACACTGGTAGTCTGACTCACATATGTTTACTTAGCATCAACAAGGTATCGCCTCTCTTCGTTGCCGTCTATCCGGACCCGACATTCTTGTGCTCCCAAAGCATCGATATCAACACATCCACATCGACATCGATATCAGCGACGAGAAAAGTACATCATCATCATGATCGCCACTCTTTGCGAAGCTGCCACATCCGGCAATTGTTCCCTCGTCAAGATACATGTTGGTCACAGTGTTGATGGATCGCGTCTTGAAAGAGAAAGACGAAAGTACACGGGCCGCCGGCGCAGAGATGTATCTGTATTGATCGATTTCCCTGGTATAGGAATGCATTGGACGATGCATATGGTTCATCCGAACACCTCAAAAAAACGCCTTCAACAAGAATCAGATCTTGATTCTGCTGCCCGTTCTCCCTCTTTCACTTTGCAAGTCCCATCACTATTCTCAGTACCCATCTTCTCCAATCTCTCCCTCTCAAGTTTCTCCCCATACTCGGTCAACGTGCCATCATCCAACCGGGTGATCCTGATCGGCCCTCCATGATTCCTCGGCCACGGTCCAGGCACGGGTTTTGGTAGGCCGGCATATGGTCGCGGCGGCGGACCAGTCTCCGGGATGCCTTGTTCTTTGTTCTTTCGTAGTAGCTCGTGGAGGGCTGATTCACGATCTCGCCGTATGTTGTCGATTTCATCGTCTCCTTGGTCGATCTTGTCGTCACTATCGTTCTTGGCTGATGATGACGGGGCAGCCATTGCTGAAGTAGATCTGTAAATCTAGTGCCTCTATGTCAAATTGCGTCTCTCAAGTATCAATGCATACTCCTCGGCGTCACAGATGGGTGATCTTGGATCGTCGAGGCACAGCTTCGTTCGATGTGTGTTGGTGTGGCAAGTCTACGAGCCAATCCTCCGAGTCGATGACACAAGAAGCGTATGTAGAGGTAAATTGCTGCGCTATGCTGCTAGCCTGCTAAGACAAGTAGTACGGTAACGGGCTCCTGAAGACCCTAAGTGTTTGCGACTGTGTATCTTCATGATTGCAGGCAAAGTGGAGGCTTTTACTCGTGTCGATAGAGATGTCATTGAAAGATCTGAGATCATAGAACTAAGATTAACAAGCTCAGCCACAAGGAAGGGAGTCTTCCTGGCGCACCCGATGAGAAGGACTTCCTAGGGTATTTCCATGCGATGTCTCGTTCACTGCACAGTATAGTGGAGCATGGCAGTACAGAAGTCAGTACAGTCAGTGAAGCAGAGTTTGTGTAGTTCTGGTACTGATCTCACTTCTCAGCACCAATCAGACTCGCTCGACTTCACGCTAGCCTGCTTGCAAGAATATGTGGTAGGTCGGGATGGACAGAATTGGCTGTTCCAGGTACTCTCGGTGCACTATGGTCGTAGCGACAGTGTCTCCATCTTCTCGATTGTTGTGAACGAATAGATTTGTGGTGCCTAGTCATTGTCGTAAGCAAATACCAAGTAAGGAGAGTCATTCATGCAAAGTGAGTTGTGACTCAAAATCTCACCATTAAATCCACTCATCCTTCCGCACTTAGCGCCCGCGCTCTGCCGCCGATGTATAAGTATTTTCCCTCCCCTTCAACCCTCTTTGCCCAACTATCCGAGTGCACGGGCATTACGCATATCAGTGAGGATTCGTCGTACGTATATACCCTTCATACCTCTTCTGACGGAGTATTGGCTAACGTGTGCACAGCGAGATTGCGTTTTTGCTAGTTGAAAACTATCAACTGACTGCTCCAGTTGGTCTTCGGATCGGCTGGGAATTTTTGGCCAAAACAATTACACCTTTTCATCATGTTTGCGCGATAAGAGCGTGGGCTTGGAGAAGAGATACGCAGAGATGCGTCGGAGGGAGGCATGGTCGTTGCCGTGCGGATGACAGACAGCGCGTGTGCAACCGGCGCTTGCATGCGAGGGTACGTGCTGTGTCATGCGAAAGGCTTGCTTCGACCCTTGAACAGGAGGGAGGACCAGAAAGAGCTTGGATGATATGTGAGCGCAGCGGTGCGATACGATCAGGTGCTGTCGACGGCGACGGGAAAGAGGTTGCAAGCAGTTCTCTGCCTGCTGCGAGCTCGAGCTTGCTTGGAAATGCCAACAGTGGCGTGTACAAATCATGGCCAGTCAAAGGCCTCGAGCGCTCACGCTCCAGCTGCGACGAAACTTGGTGCCAGAGTAATCGCTTCGTGAACAACTGTGCGCCCGGCTCCTGCAGAAGAGATGTGATAACGGCGTCCGTTCGAGCTGTGAGCCCTTTGGATTCCTAATCCTCCAGGGTTTGACTGGAGATTGTGGCCTCGCCAGACAAATGCGATCCGGCGGTTCGGAATGGCTCAAGTGCACACGCTGCTCTGGTGTCTTGCTGGAAGTCGCCAGACATTGGATCACTTAGGAAAGCTTCCAGCTCTGGGACGTCTTGGGCTTCAAAGGAAATCTACAAGAATAACTCATATGTATCACAGCAGCGTCTGCAGCATCCACTCCTGGCCGGACTGCTGCGCTACACTGTGTCGAAAATGCAGGCCCTTCAGAGATCGTTCCTGCAGACTTGGCCATTGCTGCTCACTGCAGAAAGAGTTTCGAAGATCAACACGATGCTGAAAGTACTGGGCTTCGAGATTCAGTCCGGCATACCTCTGCAGCATTAGTAGGCGCCAGACGCGAGGAGATGAGTGCACGGCTGATATTGCGAGGCGATGTCCTCTAGCCCATGGCATCAAGGTTCGAGGACGAAAGCGTAGGTGTAGCGTGAACACCGCGAGCGGAATGGAAATGGTCAGCGTTAGCCTTGGAGATGAGGTCGCGAGTGGATCTGCAAGTGCTGCAGTTCCTACAACCCCTGCAGAAGACGTTCTGAGGTGAAGGCGCGCCTTCCTTTTCCATCGCCACCCAGGCAACCGCACTTCACCTCGAACGCTCCTACTAAACCTCAACGCAAGACGGCTCCTGCAGATGTATCAAGACATGAAGCGACTATCCGAGGATACTACACCCGGCGAGCGTCCACTCAAGCGGCAGTCGACGTCGCCGCCATCCGTGGGTATCTTCTCGCCTGGCAGCACAATCACCGCCGACAATGAAGAACACAACATCATCGTCGCTAGACGCAAACCTGGAAAGAGTATAGCTGAGCGTTACACCTACTTCAGCGAAACAAGCCCGCCGTCCTCGCCGACTGTGCACCGAGGCGGAGTTGCAATTTCTGACTTGACGTCCTCAACCAGTGTCGCAGGTCACAGAAGTCGACTCCAGGGCAGCTCATCTGCCACGCCCATGGAAATCGATGACGATGAGGAGACGGACACAGAACAGCACGACACACCGATGAGTGAGCTTGAAGCACCAGTCAACCATGCCAGCGTCAAGGAAGCTCTTCTTTCGCCGGTGCCCGCACGCACCCACGCACCAACGCCTGGCGAAGTGCCTCCGGCTGCCCAAAAAGAATGTCAACTCGAAGAAATCGTCCCTCTGAGCGGACTTCGCTACCCAAGAGCCTGCGCCAGAAGCCCAGACTTCGAGGACGAAATCTTCTCCAACTATCTCGCGCACACCACAATTTCCGTCACCGTTTGGCTGAATTACGACGCTTGCACTAGACGCTTCTTCCACGACCCGCCACGCGTCAACGACTGCTGCGTACCCTACTTGTCCCCAAAACAGCGTGCTCGCCTCGAACTCATGGACAGTGGCAGGGGCTTCGAAATGAGGACAATTCGCCTCGAGCTTGGCACTCCCTTCCGCACACTCGCCAATTTGACTGCGACTCGTGATGGGGGCAAAGTGGACTTCCACGGCCAGATGTGCGAGAGGGCACCTGGACTGAACTCGCCTCACGATGCGCTGCGCCAGCATATTATGGAGGTCATCAATGTGCTCGCGAGTCACAATGACTGGGAGGGAAAGGTGGGGTTGACATTGGTGGACTTGGATGTCGTTGCTGGGACGTTTCAGAGGCCATATTATGGGCGGTAGAAGACTAGCTGCGGAAGGATGGAGACTAGTGGCAAAGCTTGGTCTATGTCAGAATATTGTCGAAGAGACGGCGTCGGGGCTCGTTCAATGCGGATGCTACTGAGGTCTGAGAAGTCCGCTGGCGGGCGAGTGCTAAGCACGACATGGAAGCAGCTTCAGAACAAGTCAACACGCCACCAACGAAGGTCAGGACGAGGTAGCGAGCTGCTATCATGGCTTCGCAACAACGTGGAGTTTCCACACTTAAGCTTGACCTCTACGAGAGTGGTATAGGCAGAGAGGATCGCAGACAGCATCGGCAGATTAGCGTTAAGTTCGAGCGTGGTGAACGTGATGAACGAAGTACATTCCGCCATCTCTTTCTTTTCTTTCTTTCTTTCTTGCTTACTTATTACAGCTGCAAACTCGGCAGTCCCTGACTTCCCTGCCTGACATGTGCTTTGCTACCCGCAAACAGACTCTTCCAGATAAACGCTTCGCTGAGCAGTAATTCAATGTCCTTCTCCGTCCAGTCTTTCGTCGGCAGAGACTGCAAGAACATCATGATTTCTTGAAAGTCCATGCGTTGGAGTTTGTCGGACCATTTTACGAGAAACGCAGCGCAGACGTAGAGGTGGAAGGCGGAGAAGCCTTGATCTTCGGCCTGGGAGAAGAAACAAGTGTTAGTGCTGGGTGCGAAGGTGAGTTGCTGGAGAGAACGAGGGACTCACAAGATATGTATCCCACATGCGAATAGTATTCCGCACGGAAATCTCTCGCATGAGGAGACAGTTCATCCATCGAAAGGAGAATTGTATAAACTCGATACCTTCTTGTTCCATGTGTTTTGCTAAGCCGCCGTCGATTCTGGCAGTCAAGTCGCGGAGTTGTGCGACTTGTCGTTGAATCCCGGGTTGTGCGTGGATGTAGTTGTCTTGGATTCCATCGAGGAGTTTGGTCAGACACCAGAAGGAGTCTGCCTCGACGGCGTCGAGGACAGCTTTGGGGAGTTGGCCTGGGTCCATGCCGGAGTCGACTTCCGGGTCGGTGATGTATTGTCCTAGGAAGACTTGCCAGAAGGGGGTGACGAGGTCGTTGATGCCTTGGACGTAGCCGGAGGCGGGATGGCGGATTGCCCAGACGTAGAGGATTCGTTCGAGGGAGCGTTGGGTTGCTTCGTAGCTGTATAGTTCGAGGTGGGGATTTGTTCGGGGTACGTCGATGCTGATCTGATGCCATATTGCTTCGTCTAATCCGCGGCTTCGTGCTGCTCGTGGTGATGCTGTTGAAGAGGTATCTGGTAGCTTGTCGCCTCGTTCGAATGCTTGTCGGACTCCATCTAAGTACTCTTTTCGTTTTCGTTCTAGTGTGGCGACGCGTCGTTCTGAACTTGTAGGAAGATATCCAAGGAGCAGCTGCCAGGTCATGGCACGTACTTCGCTGGGTAGACCAGACCAAGCAGAGTCGCGTAGCTCAGGAAGATTGACTGAGGATGATTGAAGTATTCGCTTGAACTTGTTGATTCGAGTCGTCCGTGCTGAATGAGCTTCAGCTTCCTTCCCGGATGCATTTGCAGGTAGCGACGGATGTGATATGAGGTGCAAGCTGTTGGCTGGGTCTCGCAGAATCTCTTTGTATTGTGGTCGCAAGATCTTCTGTCCTTCTGTGCTCTTCTTTAGGGAGGGGTATGCTGGTATCTGAGTGCGCATTTCTGACATGTCGCCATTGTCTATTGCCCATGCTGCAGAAGAGGAAGGAGCATTGTTCCTATTCAGAGTGTCGCCGAATTGCTTGCTACTCCCTCTGCCCGTATTGCCAAACCCTCCTCCCGGATCTGTGGCTTTTGCTTTGGATAATCGCTTGTCTTTGCGACGCATTGACGCTATGCTGGGCAAGCCGAACTCGTCCTCGTCGTCGTCCAGACCGAATGCATCGCCTTCCTCTTCTTCATAAGCATTACTTGATTCGGAGAGGAAGCTCGAATACTTTGGTCGTGCTGGCGGTGATCGAGTGTTCCCAGGCGAGGGAGTATTTCTGCTATTTCGTGGGTCCGTAGGAGGAGTTCGAGGTCGGTCGCTTCCGGAGACAGATCTAGCTACATGCATGAGCTCTTGCTGGCTGTTGACGATGCTGCCAGGAAGCGTACAATTGGTTGAAGTTCAGAACGTCGGCATGACTGTATGATGCTCCAATGACTTTACGCGTCGGTTCAGGCGTGTCCGAGTTCTGGCGACTGGGTTGAGCAGTGGTGTTGCTGTTGCTGTTGCTGTGGCTTCGATTGCTGGTGGCCGAGTTGGATCGCCAGAATGGAGAGCCCGTGCTGCGTGGTATGTCAGTATAGCCTGCTGCTCTCTGCCATGAATCAAGGATGTGCCCACTCGGTCCGGTCTATGAAGGCCCAAATGTCCATATTAGCCTCTTGGTCGGCAGTGAATGACGATGATGGGAGCAGTTGGCTGGTACGGAGCACTGGTGAGGGCAGGGCACGAACCGACCTGGACCATCTCCTGCTACAGTCAATGGTCAGTTGTGATACGTCAACAGTGAATAGAGACAAGGCGCACCTGGTGAGACGGCTTCCTGAAGTTCATGGCTGGAGTGACAAGCAGCAGAACGTCTAACTTAGTCTACCAGTCTATGCACACTTCCACCACCACTTCAATCTCGGGCCATTGATCATCAGATCTCCTGTGCATCCATCCCGCAATCCCCCAACCAACGTTGGCTCCTCCAGAAACAGCCTCGTGACGTACCATAGATCTAAGCTTCAGGCATCTTTTCGTGAATGCCTCACCACTTGAGCCTCATCACAAACTGTTCTCCGCTGTTGTGACCTCCACCTCGACCACCCTCACTGCACACCACCTCACCACGACATCCCTCCCCACTCCTCGACACTCTTTTCCTCACTGATCTGATCATCACACCACTCCCATCCACTCCCATCACCGCAATCATGGCCGAGCCCGGCATGGACGACGAGGATCTGTTCGCCGATCTGTGAGTACAGCCGCCCGCCCATCAAAGTCGGCAAAATTACTGCGACTGCACGCAAATACTAATCACTGCCACCAGCTACGACGGCGACGACAACGCAAACGAAGCGCCAGTAGCAGCTGTGAAGGCAGAGCCAGACCCACAGGACGCTGCTGATGCCGCAGCTGCAGCTGCCGATGACTTCCTGAACCAGCAGCAACAGCAACAGCAAGCTGAACCCACTACCGAATCAAACGAAGGCAACAACTTCGGCTTCAAGCCGGAGCAGTCATACGACCAGAATATTAAGCAGGAGTATCGAGATCCTACACCAGACAACCGCCCACTCATAGGCAGCAAGGAAGATGGGTAAGTACTGTTTTTTCTTGTCATTGCTTTTTCGCGGTGTGGGCGGCAGCGGCGAGCATCATTATGCTTCATCTAGATAACCATAAGTGCCATCCGAATTGCTCGAGGGTCGGTCGAAGCTGCGCTCTCAACATATGGGAAAGGAGAGCTGGACTGTGATGCACTGCGCACGTGCGCTTGTGTCTCGGGACGAAAATGCTGCGGGACTATACCCTGCTCGTGGTCTCATTAGCGCAACGATCGATTTGGCGTTCTGTCAGCATCTACATCCACAGCGATTGGCGACTTGTGCTCAAGCAGAAACCGCTTCCGCACCTCTGCTGCATCGAAAGCATCACCAACAAAACCCACACATACTCGAATCTCAGTCGACATCTTCGATTCCGAAAAGGACGCTTGCATATTGCAGCGCAGATGAGGCCGCAGTTTCGGCGTGGCAGATGCGCGTCATGTCAGATACTTGGTGCACAGTGTTGCGTATCTGGCAGGCGAGGGATTTGGCTATGCGGAGAGGCTGGATGCTGGTCCTTCACATTCCTACAATGCTGCTACCTGCGTTTATATTCTAGAGGGAGAGATTGTGGAGGCCGCGGCAACCAGATCAGGATCGCAAGTACAACTCAGAAAGCGCATTAGCTTTGAAAGCACAATAACCTCGCCTGAGCGACAAGTAGCAGATCATGCAGACAGACAGACATCATCATCATCAGCAGAGAGGAGATAGCCGATATAGCCATGCAGCTGCGCCAGTTACTGCCACGCCTAGACGTGAGCAAATGGCCAGCCTTGATTAGCATGCAATCAGCTTGAGATATCGAAGAAGCACGAGACATCTGCATACCACAGTCGCCCTCATCTATGATGAGCAGAACCATTTCTTCTTTGGACAGAGTTCATGGTCGTCGGCTACCCCCACATTGCTGGCACGAGATGGCGTTCGCGCACACCTCGTATCAAGGCGTGTAAGAGGCACGTGCGGCTGTCTGCAACACGGCATGTCCATGCAATACATACTATCTATGGCTCTGTCTGGCAGCAACTGGAGCATACTTGTCGCATGAGTATACTCGAAAGGATGTTGAGTCACATGTGTCCTTCGACAAAGGGTGTGTGGAAAAGGACGCGATCATATGGGATGGAGAACATCGCCTCGTGTGCGGTTGATGGATAGATGCTCAGGAAACTGCTCATGCTCACGCCTGCGCTGCATGTATACTACATCGCAGATAGCTAACAATGTGCCCGTAGAAAGATGTTCATCGGAGGTCTCAACTGGGAGACTACAGATCGTAAGCAGTATCAATATCTTGACCACGACTGCATCATCTAACAATGTACAACAGAGTCCCTTAAAGACTACTTCACGCAGTTCGGCGAGGTCGTAGAATGCACAGTCATGCGCGATGGCGCTACTGGTAGATCCAGAGGCTTCGGGTTCCTGACCTTCAAAGATCCCAAGACGGTCAACACGGTCATGGTCAAGGAGCACTCTCTCGATGGCAAGCTTGTAAGATTACGCAGCGATGTCCCCGCTTGTCGCAGAAAGCACAAGTCTCGCAGAAAGAAAGCACCTTCTAACAATATCTCTTGTACGATACAGATCGATCCCAAGCGCGCTATTCCTCGCGATGAACAAGAACGTACTGCCAAGATCTTCGTTGGTGGTGTCTCTCAAGACGCTACAGAGCAAGACTTTGAGGCCTTCTTCCAAAAGTTCGGCAGAGTACTCGATGCCACTCTCATGATGGACAAGGACACTGGTCGGCCCCGTGGCTTCGGGTTTGTCACCTTCGACAACGAGATGGCCGTCGAACGCACTCTCGAAGGACCTCTCGCAATTCTTGGGAAGCCAATCGAAGTCAAGCGTGCCCAGCCACGCGGCAAGATGGGCGAAGAAGAGAACACTGGCGGCCGAGGTGGCTTTGGCGGTGGCCGTGGAGGCCGCGGTGGCGGCGGCGGGTTTGGAGGTGGTGGCCGTGGCGACGGCGGCTTCAGCAACCAACAGCAAATGGCCGGACCTCAAGGCGGAGACGGTAACAACCCCAACAACATGACTCCAGCCATGATGGCGCAGTACTGGCAACGCATGCAACAGTACTTCGCTCAGATGCAGGCCATGCAGCAGGGTGGTGGCATGAACCCAATGATGGGCGGCATGAACCCCATGATGATGCAGCAAATGCAAGCCATGCGCGCTCAGCAAGGCGGGGGACAGATGAACCCCCAAATGATGCAGCAGATGATGCAGCAAGGTGGCTTCCAGGGCAATGGGTCTCCCATGAATGGCGGTGCTGGTCGTGGCGCTCCAAACAACAACGGAAATGGCGGCCAAGGCTCTGCCTTCACTTCTCAGGAGCAACTCATGTTCGAGCAGCAAAAGTACGAACGCCAAACCATGGCTCGTATGCAAGGTCAGAACTTCGGCGGCCAGAACACTTGGGATGGCATGTACGACGATGTCCCAGCGCCAGACGGAATGGCTCCTGGCCGTGGCGGCTTCGGTGGCAGAGGCGGACGCGGTGGTCGTCAAGGCTCAGCACAACCTACCCCTCCAAACGCTCCAGCTGGAGCTCCAACCGGACCCAAGAACCACGGCAAGCCAGGCGCCAATTACCGTGGCGGTGGTCGTGGCGGCCGAGGCGGTGGTTTCCATCCTTATGCGAGAGGCGGGGCTTAGGAAGTTCCTACGCCATCTTATCAAAACATCGTTACTGGAGGGAACATCAACAACAACAACAACTCTATCATGGGTATCAGCGGTTTCTCTGCATACGGCGGCTCGACATACGAGGTGCCAATCAGCGGCGACTATAACAAGAAGAGCGGCGGCAAGGCTCGACGTCTTCGGAACTTCGACTTGGATCGGCAGAAGAAGAATGCTGGTGGTGCGTATGATGCTGCGCTGGGATTGACGTATGAGGATGATGTTTCCGAGGAGTCTTTGTAGCTGGAACATGCTGCTATGACTACTGAATGCGGCGGACAGGTCATGGCGTTTTTGGCGCGGAGCTGGGGTTTGAGCATCTTCTAGGTGTTGGTGTCTTCAGAATTCGGAGCCAAGGCGAAGCGTGCTGCTTGTTGAAGTCGCACAAGAGAAAAGCTGTGTTCTAGTCAAGCTAGGGAAGGAGCGAGCGGCATGCGTCTGCGTGAACACTCTGCGGAGCGAGATGTGGTCACTGTAGATGACTACTGCTGCTTCCGACGTTCATACCCTAGTCACAACTACACGGCAATCACAATGGAAAGAAAGCTTGATGCATGTGCAATATCGCTCTCTATCGACATTCATCTCATTCATGAAACCCATTAACATCACCATTCACCTTTTCAGCATTCTCATCCTCTGATTCCACACTAAACACCCCATGCGTCCAACTCTCCACCCCTCCCAACCTCCCCGTCTTCCTCGGCGCCCTTCCACTCCCCACCAACTCCTCCCACTGCCTCTCCAGATCCACCAGCCCTTCCCTCGGCGGACTAAACTGTCTCAACTTCACGCCTGCCTCGAGGAAAATCTTCGCCGCTTCTGCATCCATGTAGTAGCTCTGGCTGTAGACTACTTCGGTGATGCCGACTTGCACGATTTTTATCGTGCAGGTTAGACACGGGCAGGTGTTGCAGTAGAGCACGCTGCTGGTGTTGATGCGTTCGCGGCCGGCTTCGAGGAGGGCATTTTCTTCGGCGTGGATGCAGAGGCATGTGCTTAGGTCTGCGCCGCCGGATGTAGAGGATGTGGTGGTAGAGGTGGAATTACAGCGAGGACAGCCGCCGTCAGCGCAGTTCTTGATGTTGCGCGGTGTGCCGTTGTAGCCGGTTGCGAGAATGCGCTTGTTGCGGACGAGGACGCAGCCTACTTGGCGCCGCATGCAGTTGGAGCGGCGCGCGGCGAGGGAGGCGAGGGTCATGAAGTAGTGGTCCCAGGCGGGCCGGATGCGGCTGGGGTCGGTGAGGTTGAGGGCATCGAGAGAGGCCCAGAGTTTGGGGAGGGAGGTGGTGGAGTTGAGGAGTTTGATTTGTGCGAGACTAGCGACGGTGGAGAGGTTGGTATCGGGAGAGTAGAGGTGGGTGTCATTGCGGAGGACGAATTGTTCGAGGGTGGGAGGGGTGAGGGAGGATGAGGCGCAGATGGCTTTGAAGCGTGTCCAGCGGAGGGAGATGGGAGCGTCGATGTGTACGAGGATGAAGAAGGGCCGTCTGTTCAGGACGGAGAGATCGTCGAGGTTGTGGATTGAGGGTGTGACAAAATTCTCTTGCCAGTATTTTGTGGCGTAGTCGAGGAGGTCTTCAATTTTGAAGAAAGTTGTTCCTGGGTGAGTGCTGTTTGCTAGGACATGGGCTTCTGATGCGGACTTTGCTACGCTGGGTGTTGATGTGCTTCTTGGGACTGTGAGGACTTGGAAATTGTGGCGTTGGACTAGATAGTCGAGGACAGAGTGCTTGCCAGAGCATATGCCTGTGATGTGTTGGTTGTGGATGTATGGTTGATTGACACAACTTACCGCCGCATAATCCGATGAGCATCTTGAGTTACAGCAAAACGTTGTCAGAGGTAGTCGAGCGGAATACTACAGACTGTTCCTTGGTCCTGCCTCACATTAATCTCTAGACATATTCAAGAGAGGCACGTTCCAATAAACTTTCACTAGCGCGTTTTCTGCGACGCGACGTGAATGATCTGAGCTGCGAGATGACGGCTCATCGGCTTCACTCCGCTGTGTTCATCTTGACTTCTCAGTGAGACTAGACTATGCTATCGCCTGCGTGAACAGCATTCTTTGTTCTTGCCTTGTGTCGAGATCACTTTGTCATCAAGACATAAGTGTGTCGGAATCCGGCCATCCACATTACCGCCGATACTCTCACTCGAAACAGCCCCGCTTCTGCAGGAACGACGGCACAAGGGTGTAGACAGCTCACGCGGCCCAGTTTCGAGCTCTCGCTCACTCATCAGTCGACAGCTTCACCTGCGTCGACTTGTCTCGTGACCTTTGCTCAACTGCCACCTCATCGCGTGATAGTGCTCCATGACCTTGATATTCTGCTGACGAAGGGAATACAAACACTTCCCACCAGGCTTGACGTCTTCGACATCGACCCCTCATCGCAACGACATCTGCCAGCATGCTGCAACCACTGCAGTATGCGCCATGGACGACCGATGTCGAACTCGCCTTCTACTCAGCACTCGCCTCGCTGAAGATCAACCACGACAAGCTCGACTCGTCCGCGCGTAAAGTGCTCGGGCTGTATCAATTGAGGCACACGGATGCTCCAGAACGGAGCACGCGGATGCAGATACATGGCTCGGCTCTCACGTCTGACGAGTAGGTAGCGGCAGCGATGAGTGTCTAGAGCGAGCCATGTACTGACGAGCTCTCAGAACTCCCAACGGACTATATCGTGCCGAAGGGCTGATCAAGAACTTCAACACCATCGAGGAGTTCCGCCAGGTCGACAAGGCTGCACACATCGAACGAGCTGGACGCATGATTTGGGATGCCATCTGTGATGGAACCATATACTCCTGCCCCTCTCTTCTGAGCTCCTTCACTGCTTTGTGCTTTGCAGATCTCAAAAAGTACAAATTCACCTACCATTTCGCATATCCAGCAATACACTCCGACCCACAATGGCGGTTGGTCGCCCCATACAACAACCCCGAAGCAGCAATGACAAAGCTGGAAGCGAAAGAGACGACACTGCTGGTGGACGCTGTGCAGACGTGGAGATACAGTGTAGACACCAGGCAACACGGCTTCTTCCTGGCGAAGCGGTTGCGGAAATCAGTGCTGGAGGAAGAGTGGAAGCGAGGATGGGGTGAGGTTGAAGAAGAGGAAGAAGATGGCAATCTGTGTACAAAGCGGAAGAAGAGCACGAGATCGTCCAGCTTGAGCGAGTTGGGCTTCTTGTGGTGGATCGGCTCGATCTCGAGCTACGAAACTGGCTTCTTCAAGAACGCGAGGCCCGAAGACTGCTTTGTGTGTTTTGCAGATCCTTCGACATTCCCTGCAAACCCGGGGTGGATGTTGCGGAATCTGCTGGTGCTGGTACGACAGAGGTGGCATTTGGACAAAGTGCAAGTCATGAGCTATCGAGACACGCATTCGCGGCGGGACAAGCCGACGTCGCTGATCTACACACTGCAGTCCTCCGAGCCTGTCTTCGACTTTTCGACGGAAGACCAACTGAAGAAAATGACGGAAATGAGTGGCTCGTCCGCACTGCTGCCGGGACAAGTGGACCAGTTCGGTGAGCTGATTGTGGAGAAGCCGGCAGAGAAGAAGGAGGACACAAAAGGTCTGCCATTTCGACCGCCTCCGAAGAAAGCGACGGTTTTCACAAAAGTGACCGGGTGGGAGCGTGGTGAGCAGAATAAGGTCACGTCGCGAACAGTGGATCTGGCGGCATATCTCGATCCTTCACGACTAGCAGATCAGGCTGTGGACCTCAATCTCAAACTCATCAAGTGGCGGATATCACCCTCTATCGACCTCGACACAATCAAACACACCAAATGTCTACTTCTTGGAGCTGGCACGTTAGGCTCGTATGTCGCTCGGAACCTGATGGGATGGGGTGTGCGGAAGATCACATTTCTCGATAACGGACGGGTGAGCTACTCGAATCCGGTCCGACAGCCTCTTTACGACTTCAAAGATTGCGTGAACGGAGGCGTGTGGAAGGCACAAAGAGCCGCGGACATGTTGCAGGAAATATACCCTGGCATCGACTCGGAAGGCGTTGTGCTGAACGTGCCAATGGCTGGCCATCCAATCATTGGTGATGAGTCGAGAGTGGAGAAGCAGTACGAGCAGCTGAAGAGACTGATCGATGCGCACGATGCAATCTTCCTCCTAATGGACTCCCGAGAATCAAGATGGCTGCCAACCGTGATGGGCAAGTCGGCGGGCAAGATTGTCATCAATGCCGCACTTGGCTTCGACTCGTACATGGTCATGCGTCACGGTCTTCGTGAGAAATCAGAACCATCTTCGCAAGGCACAGAGGGCGCGGTCACGATACAAGCGGCGGACGATCCAGATCCTCTGAAGAGTGCTGCGGGCATTTCTTCCGGCCCTGCAAAGGGCGTTGCGACGCAATCTGACGAACTCAGCTGCTACTTCTGCTCAGATGTGGTCGCCCCAGCAGACAGTCAAAAGTCAGCGACGCTGGACCAGCAATGCACAGTCACACGACCTGGCGCTGCACCCATCGCATCAGCGCTGGCAGTCGAGCTTCTCGTCTCTCTCACACAGCACAAGCTCAAAGGCCATGCACCTGCAGCACAACCGCCCACATCAACGGCAATTGCATCGGCACCTCCTACAGACCCAACACAACCCGACTCACATCCGCTCGGCACAGTGCCTCATCAGCTACGTGGATACATGTCCACGTGGCAAACATTACAAATCAGAGGCAAAGCATACGACTGCTGTTCTGCTTGCTCGCCAAAGATACTTGGTGCATACGAGAAGGATGGCTGGGAGTTTGTGAAGCGGGCTCTAAATGAGAGGGGCTTTGTGGAGGAAATCAGTGGGTTGGCTGAAGTGCAGAGGCAAGCGGAAGAAGCTGCCAAGGCGATGCAGGATGAAGAGGACGACTGGCCTGATGAGGATGAGGAGGGCGAGTTGATCTGAGTCGTTGTGGCTAGACTGTAGTCGCTGCACCCGGTGCACACAGCTTAGACAACTCATTAGGGTCCCGCTTGTGGTCTATGTCCCACTGCGCAATGCTGGCCGTCCAGGATCTGCGCATCCCAGAATCTCGAACAGGGTTCACGGAGGCTCAAAGCGAGGGCGATGCTAGACCTACTTACGCTCACATGCCCCAGCATAGCCGAAGGTGTAGATCGACGATGTCGCTATTGCGATACTTCGAGTCCTTGTTGACGATCCTCACAGCATCGTACAGGTCAACGACATCTGAAGAAGCCCGCTCTGCGCACTTCAATTGGATCTTCACCGCTTCGGGCCCAGCATCGGCAAGTCCCAGCGCCAAAAGTACCATCTGGTGTAGGCTTCTACCGCCCGGGAGTTCGTCATACAAGTCAGGCGTCAAGCTCGACTCAACGTGTCTCAGAATGTCGAGTAGGTTGGAGGCTGGTCCATCCCTGTTGATCAGTCTGAACTCCATGCCCTTGATCAAGGCTGCATGATCATCTGGCAGAGACTTCAGCCACAGTGCCAGAGCAGTTCGCGAATCGGGACGATAGTTCGGCGTATGTACGGCCTGGAGAAAACTGTTCGCTCCGTAGTAGATGGCAGCAGCTTCGTGTCGAATTTGACGACTGACTGCAAGAAGTGCAGGGGTCTTGGTGGAGCTGTATCTGCGAGGTCCGACGGGATTTGTTATCGGGATTCTGTGGATCACAATGCTGCTCTTGTTGACTAGCGCCAGCTCGTAGATGGTATTGCGCAGCTCTGCTGATAGCGAAAAGAAACTGGTCCGCTTCTTTGCAGCTTCCATCTCTGGCTCCCTGTTCTCAAGATTAGATCTGGCAATCCCGCGGGTGGACATGACATTATGCTTACTGCTCGATGATATCTCCATCGATGGTGTTCGTGATCTTATCGAGTAATTTGTCCAAGGCTGCCGACTTCATGTACGGGAACTCCTCGCGAAGCTGCAATGCGGCGAGCGAGCGGATTCGCGCGACGACAGAGGGAGCGCCGCCTTCTGCCATTCTGCTGTGACTCGCTATGAAGGCAGAGCCGTTTGTGGTCTGTGTCTCGAGTTGTGTTACAGAGAAAAGGTGTGAAAATTTGGCACTGGAACTCGAGCAAAGTGAAGCAAAATGGAGTGGCACAGGCGCGCTAGTGACGCTAAGAGCAGCTAGTGCAGCTCACTACGGACTCACTAGCAGCCTACGTAAAGGTAGGAGTGGCAGCATATGTCTCGTGATGGGCTGTTTGCACTGCATCTGACCTAAGATGCTATCAGTCATCGCTGACACGTAGCGGCGCCTGCCTCAGCTCAGCTACCCTCCTACAGGTTGAAGAGAGCAGCTCTATGGTAGCAATCTGTTCGAAACACCACCTGACCGCAATGACGGACTGCCGTTCTCTGTTCCAATTGCCCTACTGGCCAGATCATGGCAGCTGCATCGAGCAGACACAATCTATTCCGGCCTATGCGTACCGTCTAGCCGACTCAATTCCAGGCTCGTGCTCGCGGCCTCACCAAGGAACTTTGAGCCAATCCAGCATCTCCGCTCTGGTGAGCTTCTTATTCATGTCGATCTTGTCCACCCCTTCTTCTCTCCTCACGCTTGGTAGCGGAGGAAAATAGCCAGCCTTCTTGTGATGATACGACTGCTGGTCATCGGCCCACACGATGTGCATGGACGAGACTGTGATACCTGCTTCCGCACATTCCAGGATCTTGGCGAATCGCTCGTGCAAGCCGAGTCCGTCTTGCACAATGTCTTCCAGAGCTTTGTCCTCACTTCTCATCCTTGACGCGTGGTATGAATGAAACATGCTGGACAGCGACGGTCCCCTGTTCATGAAGACCATGTCCACTTTCGTCAGTAATGATGCCTTCTCTTGACCGAGCTTGCGGAACCACTTCCTAGCCTCGATGAATTGACGCATGGGACCGTCAAGGATGCAGCAGAATGTGTTGGAGCCGTAGTAGATCGGGAGCGCTTCTTTACGGACTTGTCGATTGGTGCACAAAACGCCCGGTGGCGACCGTCGTGTCGATGTCTCCCACCACAGCTTACTGGGATCAATATCAATGCTGCGGTTTTCGACCAGTACGAGCTCATAGATCTGGTTTCGGAATTCAGCCGATAGGCAGAAGAAGTTGATGCGCGACTTGGTGACTTCTAATTCTGTTTGTCTATCGAAACGTTAGCCCATACGACCAGCAATACAGGGCGGATTGGATTGTCAACACACTGGTCGAGCACGGCATTTGAGAAGAGTTTAGTAGCGTCGTCGAGCATCGTCTCCAAAGTCGCTGTCTTCATGTACGGGAACTCTTCGCGTAATTGCTTCGCTGCGAATGAGCGGATTCGCTGAATGGTGCTGTCGCCGCCATCTCCCATCATGACGTTGTTTGCTGGGGCAGCCTCGTTTCTCATGAGTATGGAGAATGTTGAGGTTGTGTTACACGGTTGTTGAGGAAGAAGCGCGACATAAACAGAGACGATAAAGTGAGGCAGAGTGAGGCTGCATATGCACGCTAGTGGCGCTGGCTGCAGGTGGTGAGGCCCCTGAGTTCTCACGTCTGACTTCTTGGGAAGGGAGGCTTCAGCCAAGTCGTCACCACTTCAGTAGCTCCTATCACTGCTACCAGCGCGTAGCATCAAGGCGAAGCAGTTACAAGGTTTGGGAACAGTCTTCTGCTGCTGTTGTGATTTTTATCGCACTGATCGAGAACTTTGTCGCAATGATCGAGAACTTGAATGCTTGTTTGCTATGAAGCACCCCTCTTCCACTGCTGTACGAAGTGGCCCTCGTTCCAGAAGCTCAATCCCATCGACAAGCACCTTCGAGGCCCTGCCATCGCAGACGCCCTTGTGGAAGCGGCGCGACGGAAACCATGATGCCGTCTTCGCTGTTTCAAGCAGCGTTTCACTCCCTCCTCTCAGTGCAGGAGCCCACGAATGTCCATGGCCTCAGCGAATCGCCCCATGTCCATTAAGTCGGCGTCCTATTGCAATCATAGTAGACGAACCTGACCGCTTCCTTACGCAGGCCATCGTGGTGGCATCCGAACAGTCGTTTGAGTATTCCGTAAGAAGTCATTCCATCGGAAGCCCACTACTTGTCAGGGTACACGTAGCTCCGCAGAAACTGCAGGAGGCTTGGCATCAACTGATTGCTGCATCTCAATGGCGAGTTACGGGACTGTGTCGCCGCTTATGCCAGAAGCTGTGTACACCTCGACCGACTTCTGCGTCAAGGCGTCGTCCTCGATCCACGTAATGCTGAACGTCTTTGCTGGCACCAGTCCGTCATTGAGCCCGTAGATTCTGAGAAGTGCCTCGTGGACAGTCTCATCGTTTGGTTTGTGTCTGTCGTCGGTGTCGAATTGCCATGCCAGGAATGTTGGAGCACTGACGAAACTCTCGACCACAATCTTGACCTTCGTAAGCGAACGCAGAGCATCGACACCGAAACTGTCGATCCACTTTTTGATATAATGAGAGCCGTCCTGATCAGCACAAAAAGTAAGGATTTCGAAAGTGAATGTGTTTGAGCTGTACCACATTAGCAGTGCTTCTCGGCGGATCTGTTGGCAGACATCCAGAAGCCCTTTCGAGAAACGCCTCTGCTCCTTCAGGTCAACGACGTCTTGTTCGCAGGTTAGTTCGTAGACCTTGCTCCGAAGCTCTGCTGAGAGGGAGAAGAAGTTGGTACGGCTCTGGGCCTCAAGCATCTCGGTGTTCCTGGAGAGGTCATCAGTTATAGCCGGGTAAACTATTGACTGGTCACACCGGCTGATTGCATATGCCTGAGCTAATGACGTCTGTGGCATGATCGAGCATGTCCTCGAGTGTAGCGGTCTTCATGTATGGGTACTGGGTACGCAGCTGGGACGCGGCGAAGACGCGAATGCGGCTGGCGACTTCGTTTGCTTCGTCTTGGAACTCCATATCGGTGCGTGATAGTCGTAGCAGGATCACTAGCGTTGTCTGTGGCGCGATTCTAAGAACATAGAAGTGCAGTGAGAGATTCTGCGACCACTCGCGAAAACAGCCTTGGAGCACTTCGAGTCAGCGAGTGAATGCCATTCGTGAGCGCCAAGAACTGTCACAATGGAACCTCGCTCTGCACTATATGACTCTAGCGACAACATGCTCATTCACATCTCACGCGAGCATTGATGAGATGCTCACCTGTGTTTACAGCCCATAGTAGCGCTGGGAGGCATCCAAAGAGCGCGGGAGGCGAGGTCATCGGTGTTTATCTTATGTCAGAGGCGGAATTGTCAACATGGCCGGCCACATTGAGGCAAAGACTCGAGTGTCGACCATCACTGCTGGATAAGCACTGTTCATTGTTAGTATGTCGAAGAATTGGTATGCTCAAGCATAGATAAGTCAAAGACAGCATATATGGCACTTACACATCACGTGCACGAGCTGGGCACCATGATGGCCACAATCTTCCCACATGGCTGCACTCTACAGCTCATTCTTCTCTTGTGAAGCTCCTCCAAACCCAAAAGCTGCCTTCATCATCCCGAACGCCGGACCTTCTGATGGTCATTCCACTGTCGTCGTGCTCGCAAAATCAGATTCCAGGCTGCTTACCCATTGGAGGATAGCTCTTGCCTTCTTTCTCGACCTTGGGCTCACATCCGCAACGATCGGCTTCTGGCACCGAATCCATGACACTTGGGACGTGCGAGCCGCAGCCTGAAGTCATGATGCACGGTTAGCACTGTTTCGGACGCATCTCCATGCTGCGACCCAGAGATCTGAGCCCACGCGGCCGCAGAAACGAGACCACACACCATGTGCGGACACATGAGGTCTAGACTGGTATGCCTTCTGGGAAGTGCTTTACTGACCCCACCACGTTGTTTTGCTCTGTTTCAAGATCATTAGATAATCATACAGATCGGCGCGTCAACCTTGTCTACTCACGCAGCTACCGCACACTGCTTGCTTGCACATGATTGCTATGTGTTTCTGCTGATATTGTTGCAACTGATTGCGTCGTCGATGTCGATGCAGTAGCATGAGAGGGTGCAGACTGACTTTTAGATCTTGAGTGTCGGCGATCAGGTCGCCGACCCTGACAGCTGCACTACACTACAGAGATCGCCACCCATCGTGACCATGGGAGCAAGCAGAAGAGCAAGCCGTTTAGTGCATCGAGATGCAGCATCGATCGGCGAAGATATTCTTAGCTGATCACAGTGCATCAGAAAGCAGACTTGTCACCGACTACTGCAAGAGAACGAGGTAAATACCAGCTCGGATCTTGGCGGAAAGCCTCAGGGCATGACAAGGGATCGTGCTGTGAACATGAACCTTGAAGCCAAACGAGATGATCAGAATGGCCGTGCAGTTTCAAAGCAGGATTTTGACAGAGAGGGCAAACTCATCACGTAGCATACTAAAGGCAGATACTCTGCATCTGTTCTGTAGATCTATCATCAACATCATCGACACTTCTACAAACCATACAACCCACTATCACAATGCGTTTTGCAGCCGCTGCTTTCTGTGTGCTTCTCAGCGCCACCATTGGAGCTGCTCGTGAAGTCAACGAGGACGACCTGCCAGGAGATTGCAGATACGACAGCGAATGCCAGAACGTGGTCCGCAAGGCCAAGTCGTGCGGTGACGCAAGAAGCACCGGTATGCTCACCATGGCGACAACTGTGAAAGGGTATCCGCTAACTGACGGCTCCTAGGCGGCGATGTCTTTTCGGACTATTACTGGATCGAGTGCACTTGCGGCCAGACCGGCCAGCGAGAGCTCGATGATTGTGTTTCTTGCACACAATCCTACCAGAATGGAGGAGGTAGGCGAGAATCTGTCCGAGAAGATATCCAGTGGCTGACTATGCTCTCCAGATATCTTGCAGCTTCAGCGATCTTGTGCGCAGCGCAAGCGTTAGTGGCCTGTGCGCCAGCTGAGCGTTTAAGTGCGGCGCCACACATAGTCCGACTATGTCATCATGTAGTGCAAGAAAAACTTGGACGTGTTCGTAGTCTAGCGAAATCTGTCTATTCGTGGCAATTACTGTCAGGTCTACATCCATTAGTCAAAGGTGATCTTTGTTGCTGCTTTCATGTCTGCCGGATCTTTGTAAAAGGCACCATAGGCATCGTGAGCCTTCTTCTTCACTGTTGTGCCGAACTTCATGAGCTCTTCTGGTACGGGTTGGTTGGCACCTTTCAGAACATTGATCAAAGCGCCAGACAAGGGCTTCTCAAGTCCATCGGTAAAGAACGTGATTGCGTGGCCGTCCTGGCCGGCACGTCCAGTTCTGGAATCAGGTCAGTATGTCAATGACCGGGACGTCATACTGTAGCAACTCACCTTCCAATTCTGTGCACATAGTCTTCAACAGTCAACGGGAATGTGACGTTGAGCACCAACTTAACAGCAGGAATATCCAGTCCACGGGCAGCAACATCTGTGGCAACCAGAATGGGCACCTCGCCTTTCTTGAAGGCTGCCAAACTCTCCTCTCGCTTGACTTGGCTGAGATCGCCGTGAATGCCTGCCACGCGGAAGCCCCTTCGGCGAATGGTCTCTTCAACGCGTGTGGCTTCCTTTTTGTACAAGCAAAAGACCAAAATGCGGTCATTCTTGTTCTTGCCAGACTGGTACTGTTTGAGAATGTTCAGCATTCGGTCTTGCTTCTCGCGTTCACCCAGGACCTCCACTTCCTGCTTGATCCTCGTGTTTGCACGAAGCTCGCCCGAAGCATTCTCGCCGATCATGATTCGCACTGGCTCTTTCAAGAACTCAGATGCGAGCTTTCGTACTGAGTCGGGCCAAGTAGCGGTGAACATGACAGTTTGTCTCTTCTGGCTCGGAGCAGCCGAGCTGATGATATTCCTGATGTCCTGTTCGAAACCCTTGTCGAGCATACGATCTGCTTCGTCCAAAACCAGATAGGTAACTCCAGACAAGTCTATCGTTCCATCTCCAATGAAGTCGTTGAGTCTGCCTGGCGTGGCGACTACTATGTGAGTGCCCTTCAGTTGTTGTCGTTGCTCGTCCTTATTTGTGCCGCCATATACACAGGTAGCCTTCAACCCACGCGGCTTCGTGAGCTTGACCATCTGCTCCTGTATCTGCAATGCCAGTTCTCGTGTTGGGCTTACAATGCACACCTGAATCTTCTTCTCTTTCACAAGACGATTGATACAGGGCACGCCGAACCCGTAGGTCTTTCCAGATCCCGTCTCGGCAACACCAATCACGTCCCTGCCATTGAACAAGTATGGCCATGTGGCCGCCTGGATCGGCGATGGCTCCTTGAAGTCGCCGAAGAACGCCTTCTTGGAGTCGGCATCGAAAGGTAGGCTGTCGAAAGACAATATTGGACCAGTGTTCTCTTTTCTGGAGTCCTCAATCGCAATCTGCTTGTCGGCATAGTATTTGTCGGCTTCGCTCTTTCCAGCTCCTGTGATCTGCGCGCTGGTCTGTACGTGCCCCTCACCATTTGACTCGGGAGTCTTCGCAGCTAGCTTTGCAGCCTTCTCAGCCTTCTCAGCCTTCTTTCGTGCCTTCTTCTCGGCCTTCGCAGCAGCCTCATCGTCGCCTGTCGCATCTGCCACATTGTCTGCAGCTTGCTGTGCTTCGGCAGCTTTTGCGGCTTCCTTTTTGGCACGCTTCAGAGCCTTGCGCTCCTCTTTGGACAGCTCAGGCTTATCGTCAGTCGCGACAGCCTCGACTCCATTGCCACTTGCGACAACGACATCTTCTTCGGTCTTGGACTTTTTCTCCTTCTTCTCTTTGCGGTCCTTCTTGTCCTTCTTCAGCTTCTTGCTTACAACTTCACCAGCATCGACTGCGGCATCTGCCTCATCTCTCGTGCGTTTCGACATGATTGTACAAATGTGTTGTAGCACTAGAAACGAGATGCGCCTCGAAGGGACTTTTTTCGAGGACGCCGGCCACAACTTTGCCGATCGTGCTTGGCGAATTTCCAGCCGAAACCGAAGTCAAGCGACCTCCAGTCTCACGACGCGGAGAAGTCCTTTACAATGCCTGACTAGCCCATCCTTCAAGTCGAGACTACTTCGCTTAGCTGTACTTCGTAAAAAAAGTCAGCTGCCTAGACGCCACTTAGAGAAGTGAGCAAGTGGTCCACGATTTTCCAGTTGGAGTAGGCTAAAAGTGGGGAGGAAATCGTATACATGCACCTCTGACTAGGCCAGCATTCAATGGCATCTCTTCGACCCTGGCGGCAGTGCGAACATCGATGGATGCCAGCAGTATGCTAGACCCAGCACTTGGCGGGCGCGGTATTTCCGAGCAGGTCTACGAAGAGGAGCACGATGTCAGACCTGCTCCAAAGCGTGCCAGATCGTCCTTCTCAAAGTCTCACACTCAAGCATCGCAGCACGCAGAGGCGATGGAGAGCTCCCAGTCGGTACTTCAAGGACTCATGTCAGAACCTCTCGACTATCCTCGCCGCAGAGCTACCATCGCATGCGAAATCTGCAGGTCGCGGAAGTCCAAATGCAATGGCGCTCGGCCCAAATGCAAGCTATGCACTGAGCTGAATGCGGAATGCGTCTATCGTGAACCAGGAGTCAAGCTGGACGCTGGAGACAAGCTCATTCTGGAACGGCTAGCCCACATTGAAGGTCTGTTGCAGTCGAAACTACTGAACTCTGTAGGCTCGCCCAGTACAGCTGGAGGACCGTTCTCACCTGCGACTAGTAATACTGCTTCGGAAGACCTGCACTCTAAACGTCTGAGCACATCTATGGCAGGCAGTGGCTCCGTACCTCTGAGTGGTTTCGGAATATCATTGGCGACAAATATCTCCACGATGCCGAAAGCCCACACCACGCCGGCTCTGCATCTGCTACAATGGCCAGTGATACGCGATCTAGTCTCGAGACAATGCGATCAGCAAGTTTTGATGCAGCTCGAAATGGTTCGGCCGGCTCTTGACTTGCAGCCAGTTTTTGCGCTTGACCTGGACCTGGCCGGGAAGCCTTCGTCTTACGCTCGTGCCTTCTTCGACAAGGTGAATGTGTGGTACGCCGTGGTAAATGTCTATACCTTTGCGACCTTGTGCCGGCAAGCGTCCGCCGTTGGGTTTCGTGCTGGCGTCGAGACCTGTATCGTCTTGCTTGTGCTAGCGCTCGGGCAAGCCGCACATTCTGGCCACAGCATCTCTCGTGTTCCCCAAGGCCAGACGCCGCCAGGAATGGACTACTTCAACGCAGCATGGTCCCTTATGCCAACAATAATGATTCGCAACGATGTGCCTAGTACTCAGTGTCACGTTCTCGCTGCGGCCTATTTGATGTATCTGGTCCGGCCTTTAGAAGCGTGGAACATACTATGCAGTGCTTCTGCCAAATTGCAGCTGCTATTGCAGAATCCGGGTACCATTCCGCCCCAAGCCAAAGAGCTTAGCGAGCGTATCTACTGGAACATCCTGATGATCGAATCCGACCTGCTTGCAGAACTAGACCTGCCGCACACTGGAATCGTACAGCTTGAGGAGAGCATGCGACTTCCCCGCAGCTTTCCTTATGATGCGACTATGGTCGGCGCCGATGATTTGCTAGGCGACGATGACATCTGGTACTTTCTTGCTGAGATCGCTCTGCGCCGCCTCCTCAATCGGGTGTCACACATCATCTACAGCCAGAAACGTTACTCGATTGCCTCGCTCGAACCAGTGGTTGCTGAGCTCGAGTTTCAGCTCAACCAGTGGTATGAAGGACTTCCGGCCTCCATTCGCTTCCCTCGAGAGCGAGTGCCAGCGCCAGGCCATGTACAAACAGTCTTACGTCTGCGATATTTTGCTTGCCGCACGATCATATTCCGGCCATACATTCAGGCCGTCCTTGGAGATGAAAGTCTTGTCAACGAGCCTGGTGTCAGGACCGCGTGTGAAAAGTGCCTGGACGCGTGTGTCCGGCAACTTGATCGAATCGATGCGCATCACGAAGGCCATCTACCATATCTCTACCAAGGTGTTCTATCAATCACAAGTCAGACACTGCTGCTTATGGGTGCTACGCTTTCAGGGACGCTGAGCGCGATGCTACCACCCAAACAGCAGGTCGATGCTGTGATTGAGGAAGTACTAGCCGAGACACAAAGTGTCTCGCATCTAGCGCCGAGCATCGAGTTATGTTCAGACATTGTGCGCGAAGCTGAAGAAAGGAGGCAGGTGATTATGCAGAGGCCAAAATGATGCCAATCACAGCACGATCCGCGATGACGTAGCCAATGAAGCTCGACGTCGAGAACTTCATGGACCTTGACCACGAGTGAACTATTGAAGCAACACGAGCTGCATTGAGACCTGGCAGCATTTACATGGCTTCAGAAACTGAAGATCGCCTGGCCACGGAGCTGGAACTACTCCAGTCAATCTACCCCGATCAAGCCTCATATGCCAAAAAGGGCAGAGAGCTCACCTACACATCTGAAGCGGGAAGTGTTAAGCTGAGACTGCCTGACGGCTATCTTGACGATGCACTTCCAGAAGTAGTCTCTGCCAGTTCCGGAAAGCAAGATCTTCGAGATCAAGTCAAGGAACGTGTTCAGCAGTGCGAGACTGGTGAGGAAGTTTTGGACGCTATCATCAACAGTTTCATCGAGCTGAGTGAAGCCGTCGTGACGAACACAGCTGCCCAGGAGAACAAGACGACTGCAGCAAACACGAGAAATGCGAGTGATACTAAAGCTACTGTCATAGTCTGGCTACATCACCTGCTCAACACAAACAAGCGCAAACTGGCACTCCATCCTCCGGCTTCGGTCTCTGGCATCACCAAACCTGGCTACCCTGGCGTTTTGATCTATTCTGGCCCTGCAAAGGATGTGCATGAGCATGTTGATGAGTTGAAGTCGCAGAATTGGCAGGCCTTTCAGCCGCGGCTTGAAGCGGAAGAGGAGTGGGTGTTCAAGCATGGCAAGGGCGTGATTGAAGTCGAAGCTATGAAGGACATTGTGGCTGATATTGGAGATGCGAGGAAGGATGAGTTTATGGAAGCGATGCGAATGAAGTGAGTGAAGTTTTAGGTGCATTTGCGAAGACTGGGAGTCTGCTACATGCTCTACATTATCGGTGCCAAGCCAGTCACAAGTGATGTCGCGATTCGCGAGGCACGTAGCGGCCACGATCGACACAGCCATGGCTGCATGCTTCGACTGCACGTAGAGCGGCTATGGCGCTGCTGTGTAACTGCCGACGAGGCACTCGGACCAGAAGCTGAATTTCGGCGGCGAGGCAGACGCAGGAAGGCTTAGAAGGATGGTAACAGCTTCGCGGCCATGAGGCGGCGCGGGCTTTCGACACGGCTCATGCCACGCAAGCTGCCTCGGTGTGCCGGGGTGTAGGCCATGGTTTGTGAAGAGCAGAAGCTTGGCTGATGTATGGCCATACTTCAAGACTTCCAGCGCCTGACCTGCTTGAATGCAGTCTCGGAGCGTTTTCAGCCTTAGAGTACCAGTTGGGCTCAAGAGTGGAGTATTTTCTGTTGGATCAGAGTTTTGTCACTGCGCCCTCACTTCTCCCAATTTTCTTTAATCCTCTGTGTCATTGCGTCCTGCTCCGACTTCTTTTGCTCATCTGCCTGTACGATCTGATCCGCCTCTTCATCGTAAAACTCCACATCACCATCAACACCCAACCGGCCCTTTCTCAGCTTCTCTCCATGTTCCTTTGCAATATCCTCCATCGTCATCTTGGTATCGGAGAAGATCTTTAAGTGATCGGAGATCAGATGCTGCGATTTACATTTCGGGCAGTTGATTACACATGTTCCGAAATGATACGCTTGCTTTGAAACTGTATGTCCGCTTCGTTCCAGACACTTTTTGCAGGTGAACCACAGCTGGTAGGCGGGCGAGAGTGCTTTGCGTGCTGCGATGGCTTCGGCGTCGGTTGGAGAAGTGTCGCTTCGGTCAGTGAGAGGTTTCGCTGGTCGTCCTATCTCATCGGGCGATGTGTCTGTTGATTGCGCGCGCGTCTGTTGTGCTGATATGCTTCGCTGCAATGGACTGTGTTTGCGAAGAGATGGAATGGAGAAGGCGCGAATGGTAGGGGTGCTTAGTATCCGATATGGAGCGTGATATGTGCGAAACGCTTGTTCAAAGGTGCGCTGGAAAGTACGTAACGACTTTGTGGTATTCATCTGGGTATGTTGTGCTGTGCGAGTAGATGCAAAGGAGATTCCGTGAACGGGCGATAGGTTCGAATGCCCGGCACGTCAGAGGCCAACCGCGTATGACTAAGCATGTCTATAGGGCTGAACGTCCATTGCGCTCTCGAGCTCAGTACACAGCGTCGACAGCAAGGGGTGGGAAAGAGTCTTTCAGTATCACTTTGGAGAGCTATCGAGTGCAAATCTGATCTGGTCCTTCATCGGCGTTGCAGTAGTTCTAGTAGGCATACTTCGCGCTCAAAGGGCCACTAGTTAAGTTTACCGTCATGCAGTTTGAATCTGGCGTAAAGGTGACGGACGTAAATGGACATTCTGAATGGGCAGTAGCATTGTTTTTGCATTCCAGGTACCGGATTGCATCAAGTGGCAAGTGAAGATTTACCGGTAAGCAAGTCAATGTCTGCCACTTCAAGAGACACAAAAAGGCGTGGTCCATGCGCGAGACCCTTGTGCAGCTAACTAACTTAGTCACCACATGCGCATTCCTCGTGCATTCTTGGGGAACTTCCGCTTCTGCTTCTGCATCTTCAACGTCTGTTTCCGGCTTGCTCGTCTGTTCATGTCCACTTCCTACCATTCGCCAGTGCACATTGCTTCCTCATCGCTCGACATCGACCATCACCCGACACGCAGCACTTTGCCCCCACCAACAGCGGCCGCGCAAGCCGGCACCGAAACACACTGAAGACAAAGACAACGTGAAAGTGAAGCGCACATCATGGCCTCGCTTGCAGGCAGAGGTCGTGCAAAGATCCGACCGCCGAGAAGAGTGAGTTTCCCGTTCAACAAACATCCTTCACTTGCCAGATCGGCTTCTGTGCGAACCAAACAACCCCACTCCCAAACCTCTTTCCGCCGTGTTCCTCGCGAACTGCTAAACAGTTCCGAACGCCACCGCTGACATGGCTTCGCGCCGCCAACAGGCGATGCACGGCACCGACGTCGACTTCGAAACCACTTGGAAAGTGCTCGAGCGAGCGTTCACCGAAATCCACGAAAAGAACGCCTCTGCCTTGTCTTTCGAGGAGCTGTATCGCAATGCGTACAAGATTGTGCTGAAGAAGAAGGGCACGGAGCTGTACAACAAGGTCGCCCAATTCGAGGAGCATTGGCTGGGTGACGGAGTACGGCCGAAGATCGTCAACCTTCTCACAGCACCACTACAACTCACAGACGACCTTGGGCGGTCATTAGCGACTACCTCGGAGCGGAGAGTGGCAGGTGAACGATTCCTCGCATCGTTGAAGTTGGCATGGGAGGACCACCAGGTCTGCATGGGCATGTTGACGGATGTTCTCATGTACATGGTGAGTCTGCCACTTTTCTTGGCTCAGCTCGAAGCTGGTGTGACTGATGGCAGAAACAACAGGATAGGGTCTACTGTACCGACAACCGACAGCCGTCCATATTCGCCAAGTCCATGTCCATTTTCCGCGACCAGATTCTACGGACACCGATTCGCTCGGGCGCCGATAACCTCCTTCAATACCTCACCAATCTCATTCTCGACCAGATATCGATGGACAGAGAAGGGGAGCGGATAGACTCACACCTGATCAAGTCCAACATCTACATGCTCGAAGGGCTTTACGAGTCGGAACAGGAAGCCGAGGATGAGAAGCTGTACATCAAGTCATTTGAGGCCGACTTCCTCGACAGAAGTGCACGCTTCTATCGCGAAGAGGGCGAGCGGTTGCTCAAGGAGTCGGACGCGGGCACATACTGCAGGCATGCCAGGCGGCGTATTGATGAGGAGAGTGATCGCTGCAGATCGACTCTGTCAGAAACAACAGCACCCAAGATCCAGAAGGTGGTCGAGGATGAGCTCATCCGGCACAAGATGAAGGGGCTGATCGAGATGGACTCTGGGGTGCGGTACATGGTCGACAATGACAAGTTTAATGAGCTTCATTTGGTTTACGACCTAGAAGCGCGCGTGGATCCGAAGAAGCCAGAGCTTACCAAGGCTGTGCAATTGATAGTTGCAGAAATGGGTGCCAAAATCAACGAAGACGCCCTCGCTGCTGCATCAGCACCACCGACTGCAGCGCCAGCCGCCGAAGATGGTGATGGTGACAAGGCCAAGGGCGCCCCAGCGAAGCAGATCAATCAGCAGACCATTGCTGCGCTCAAATGGGTCGAGGACATACTCGATCTCAAAGATCGCTTCGATAGGATCTGGAAAGCCTCATTCAACAGCGATCAGAGCATCTCGACGGCCCTCACTCGTAGTATGAGTGAGAACATCAACAACTTTGCTCGTTCCGCTGAGTACATCTCACTCTTCATTGACGACAACATGAAGAAGGGCATCAAGGACAAGAGTGATCAAGAGGTCGACCAAATCCTCGAAAAGGCGATCGTGCTACTGCGGTACCTGCAGGACAAGGACTATTTCGAAACGTACTACAAGAAGCATTTGTGCAAGCGTCTGCTGCTCAAGAAGAGCCATGACCCAGATGTTGAAACCGCCATGATCAGCCGAATGAAGATGGAGCTTGGCAACAGCTTCACGATGAAGCTTGAGGCGATGTTCAAGGACATGCGAATCAGCAAGGACTTGACAGAGAACTACCGTAGGAAGGTAGCTGGCCTGGGCGAGAGTCGTGTTGACCTGACTGTCAACGTTTTGACTTCGATGACTTGGCCACTTGAAGCATTCCGCAGCTCTACGGAGGACGATCCAGAAAACAAGGCTCAGATCATCTATCCGCCAGCATTGGACAGAGTGCGACGTGGTTTTGAGGCCTTCTATTCAGAGAAGCATTCCGGACGTAAGCTCTCTTGGCAGAACAGCATGGGCGATGTCGACGTTCGAGCACGCTTCCCGCGATCGAACAAGGTCCACGAGGTCAACTGCTCGACATATGCTGCCCTCATTCTGCTACTGTTCAACGACCTCGAAGGCGGTACCTTGAGCCTGGAGGAGATACAGAGCAAGACTAATATACCGATGAATGGACTCAAGCGTAATCTCCAGTCGCTAGCAGTGGCACCAAGGACACGTCTCTTGACAAAGGAGCCAATGAGTCGCGAGATCAACGCAGGCGACAAGTTCAGCTTCAACGATCAATTCAAGCCAAACACGATCAAAATCAAGGTCGGTGTCGTTTCTGCTGGCAACAAAGTCGAGGGCGACAAGGAGCGCAAGGAGACTGAGAAGAAGAACAATGACAGCCGCGGCTATGTCATTGAGGCCGCGATTGTGCGAATCATGAAGCAGAGAAAGGAGCTGCCGCATGCGCACCTCCTCACCGAGACATTGTCAGTCTGCGCTGCCCAGTTCAAGCCAGACGTGAACATGATCAAGAAGCGCATCGAGAGTCTGATCGAGCGCGACTACTTAGAGCGACTTGAAGATGCGCCGGTACCATCGTACAAGTACATGGCATAATTCATCTGCTTTGATGCATTGCTTTGGCGTTGGTGGCAAGAGTCTGTGCTTTTCGGCGGCAAGAACACGGCATGAGCATGGGACGGCATTAGCATAATGGATGATACGAACGCGGCATACAGCACAGCGAGGCGCTTGGAGGTTGTATGACGGTGACCACGACCACAAAAGGTTGTAGTATGGGAAGCAGTGGCGCTGGCGAAACGAGAATCGTTTGGATGATTGTGTGAACACGCACAGAGAACTGAGATACCCATCGCGAATGAATGCTTGTAATATGATCACCACATGATGTTCCGGATTCAACTTCGACTCCAGTGTCCTCCGTGGCGTGTGGAAAAAGTGCACGCGGACAGCCTGTACTTGTTCTGACATGAAATGCAAGTCTCGGCAGTCGAGCATGTGTAACATGTCGACATGTATCGCCTGTCGTGATGGGATCTCTGAGTTGACGTCTTGAAATGCACATGCGCCAGTAACACGGCCTCACACTGTACATTTGGCGAAGCACTCTCCGCGAAGTCGTGATGTTGAGGATGTTCAAAAAGGGTTCAAATGCAGAATATATCGACAACTATTCCAAACCAGCAACGACCGCGTTCGAACTAGGCAAACATTATCCTCTCGTTAGATTACGCTGATTGTCCTCTCCAGATATTGCAGGACTATCTCGGATCATGCGTGGTGTTTGTCCCACCACTTACTTTAGTCAACCCTAAGCAGCATATCAAACCCAGCTTTCTCACAGCAGCGTGCAGGCGCTGTGTAGGCAGGTGCAAGTGTTGCCAGTCAGACCTCGCACCGCTGAACAAAATGCTGTAGCCATGTACGTTGTCAAGACTCACACTTCTACACGCCTGTTGTGCACGCACATCATCGAACAACTACGTCCGCAATCACGCCGACGAAATCTGGAAAGACAAGCCTTTGAGATCGTCTCGGCTCGCACGTGGTAGACAACCTCTGGCCCGGGTTGCAGCTTCTGAGACACGGCAGACGGCTCCTTTCGAGTAGAGCACTTTGCGACCAAAGGGATGCGCAGTAGGACCGCGAACACCTCCTCATTCTGCTCTACCTCCGCAATGCTGTGTTCAGCAGAATATTGTCAGCGTCGACGCTGAAGCACTGCGGCCAGACAATGATGCAGCTGTGGAGATACCGACTTTCAGGCATTTGATGGTTGTCGAATTCCACGAGAAGTGACGTCCTCGGCGAGAAGTCTATCGCAGTCGAGGCTTTCCGGCTGAAACCATCGCCGTGGGACCTGCATCGCATCGCTTTTGATCGCCCGCTTGTGGAGCCAAGCAATCTGTGCAGGCCAGCCAATTGCGTACGTGCCCTGGCCGCTCTTCAGCACTCCACTCCAGCTAAAACCTCGCACCGGACAGGATGGAAAAAGCGTGTACTTCAGCGCTGCGGTCATCAGCGTGCATCTCGCAACACCGCCGTGTCGGTTGTCTCAGCCTTCTCGCCTATCAATCGGAATAGAAGGCTTGTCTGTCGTGGCCACGCAGATCTTGCATCCTACAAGCAAACGCGCCCTTTATCGCTCCGTGGTTCAGAAGAGCGGGCACACTCCTTTGGCGCAGCGCAGCGTTCCGAGTCGTCTCCGTTCAGGTACAGAAGTATCGAGACTGCAAGTGGATGCATCGGGCTCCAGCCGCCTGTGTTTGTCGGCCGCCGCTTGCGTCTCCTCTTTTCGATACCCCTGCGGATTCGTTAGCGGTGCTTGCGTGGACACGACCACACGGACGACATGAAACGCAGCGTCTGGAGCAAAGGCCCACCGCGCGAACGCCTCTCACTCGCGCGGACCTGCAGAATAGGACCGTAGCAAGCAAAGAAGGAAAAGATCTCCTTGTTCTTTGCATCCTTGTTGCATGTGCTAAAGTGAGCTTGCATATTCACTTTTCTCGTTGACTCCCTCTTGATTTACTTCTGCTTTCCCTATACACAACAACATCGACAGTCGTTCCCGACCAGTACAACTTCCTGTACCATTCACTTGAGCTGTTGCTCGTGACACTCTCTATTGTTCTCCGGAACATCACCTTCATTTGACAATCAGCACAAGCGCTCTGGTAGCTGCTTCACGATCTTGCAAACAGAACTCGCATACTCATCACGACGATCATCGACACACTCGCATTACCGACTTGAACGAAATCGCCTAAGATGTCTGCAATCAAGTTCTCAATTGTGGCCTTGGCCTCTTCTGCCATTGCCTCTCGTCATGGCCACCCATACGGAGCTCACAAGCACCTCCACTCCTCGGGAACTGGTGCTGCGTATGCCACTGGCTCAGCAGGTCCTTACCCTTACCCCAACGCCAACGGCACCGGAGTTTGGGGATCTACTGGCATCTCCAAGCCAAGCGCTCCAGCTGGATATGACTCTGCATCTTCCGGCTCTCCTGACCAGTACAGTACTCTTTACTCGACCTCATACCAGACAGTCACAGTAGAACAAAACTACAAGGCCCCAGCCGCGTCCGGAACTGGCGCTGCACCAGCCGGCTATGGCTCGTCTGCGTCCGTTGCCGATGCTGCAAGCGGTTCTCAGTGCGCTGCTGTTACTGTAACCTACACTGAGAAGGTCACCGCAACGATCACCGAAGGACAGAATGTGCCATCTAAGACCGATGCGTCTCCTGTTGAGTCGAGCTCTGCAGCGTCTGTGCCCGGCTATTCTGCCCCTGCCTACGGCTCCAGCTCCAGCTCTGAGGCTTCGCCTGCCAAGTCGAGCGCGCCATCTGCTCCAGCATACTCTGCGCCATCGTCTTCCAGCACCGAGGCTGCGCCAGTCACCACCTCGGCACCTAGCTATGAGAGTGCCTCGCCGTCCGCCTCGCTCACCCTCTCTGCCTATGGCGCCAACAAACAGGTTGAAAATGGTGCCAACTCTGCTTCCGCCTACTCGAGCGCTTCATCCACCAAGTCCGCCGCGCCATCATACTCGAGCTCTTCCAGCTCTTCCGGTGGCAAGCGTGGTCTCGCTTACAACGATGCAAGCCTCACTACCTGCTTCAGCGGCTCTCGCGAGGTCTCTTGGGCTTACAACTGGGGCTCGTCTAGCGGCGGCCTGACTGGCGACTACACCTTCATCCCAACCCTTTGGGGCACTGGGTCCGACTTTGTCAACTCTTGGGATAACAACGCCAAGTCTGCGATCAGCTCGGGAAGCTCCCACCTCTTCTCTTTCAACGAGCCTGACCACACTGAGCAGGCTAATCTGAGCCCTGCCGCCGCCGCCACTGCCTACGCCAAGTACATGAACCCATACAAGGGTCAAGCTCAGCTCTGTGCACCTTCCGTCACCAATGGCGGAGGCGACATGGGTCTTACCTGGCTCAAGAGCTTCCTCGATGCCTGCACTGATTGCCAGATTGACTGCCTGAACATTCACTGGTATGACAGCGCTGAGAACACGGAGTACTTCAAGTCTCACATCGAGGATGCTGCCAAGCTGGCGCCTGGCAAGCCAATCTACGTGTCCGAGTTTGGCGCTACCGGCTCTGACGACCAGGTCAACAGCTTCCTTCAGGAGGTTATGCCATGGATGGACAGCAACAGTGATGTCGCAGGATACGCGTAAGTTGTCTCCTTGGCTTCATTCTTGCGTACATATACTAACTCTGTCCTAGATACTTCATGGTCGAGAACGGCAAGCTCGTTTCCGGCACTGAGCCATCCACCTACGGCAGCACTTACATGAGTTACACTTCTTAGAGTGTGAACCAGATGCGTGTATGTGTACAGACTGGGGCAGATCCAGGACACCAGAGAGATCAATCTCCTGGTACGGCGTGACGAACAAAACAAAACCAGCATTCTGAAACCTTGAGCTTCTTGTGAATGCTTTCTACTAGGGACAAGATTGGATATTGGGCCGGAACATGGCCTTTGCGTACGCGTTTGAGCTGTGCATCGGCATGGCGTTAGCATAGATCATAACACAAATGGAGCCACAAGATGTGCTTGCATTGTGCAGTCAATGAGAGATGAGCTTTTCATGATCGATCTGTGAACAATCTTCTAGACGCCGTTCTCATTCTGCACATTTGATGAAGGCCGCGCGTACTCTCGGTGATCGTTCTATCGTGCTGGAGGTATCTCCAAACCCTTCTCCAGGCAGCCCCGTTTCTGCTAGTTCACAGCCACATCATCGTGAGGATCGTCTCCAGCTTGCTCTCCCGCGGAGCTCTGAGCTCGTGTTCTGCCACGTTGCTAGCCTCATCAGCCATTTCTGTACTCGTTTCTGCTCTTGATTCATTTTCATTACAACTTGAGCGCATTAGGAATGATCAACAGAAAGATAGAGGAGTGAAGGTGCAGCTCTAAGCCGAAAGGACAACAACGCTAACTTACTGGAAGCTCGTGCCAAGGCTTACGACGACTGACGACGAATCTCGTGGACGATCGGACATTGCACCAACACGCTCGGAGATTTTGAGCGTTGGTCCTGACAATTGCGACGAGCAGTTCGTCCAGACGGACGAAAGATGCGACTCAACGATCTGCCCGCAGCACTGCTGGTGTTGGGTGCAACACCGCTAGCTCAGGGCTTCTACTTGCCAGGTAAACGTGGCCGGCTGCGCCGCAAGACAATGTCCCACTCACAGGCTGTATAGGCATCACACCGACAAACTACAAACACGGCGACCTCGTTCCGTTGACTGTCAACCACCTCTCGCCCTCACAATCGCAGCGCGACAACTCGGTCCGGTCAGCCTTCTCCTTCGATTACTACCACCCAAACTTCCACTTCTGTCAGCCGAAAGATGGACCAAAGCATATCTCCGAGTCGCTGGGGAGCATACTGTTTGGTGACAGGATCCTCACCTCGCCGTTCCATCTGCGCATGGAAGTGAACGAAACGTGTCAGGCAGTCTGCAATGAGGTCGAATTCGATGACCGGGACGCGAAGTTCGTGAACAGGCGCATACAGCAGGATTATATTGTGAACTGGCTGATCGACGGTCTACCGGCGGCGCAAGCGTACAGAGATCCAAACACAGACTCGGAGTTCTACCAGCCTGGGTTTGTGCTTGGGGATGTGGTGGCCGACAAAGCACAGCTCAACAACCACTACGATATCTGGATAGACTATCACCCTGTGCGCCAAAACGAGTTCAGAGTGGTGGGCATTCTGGTCGAACCGTCATCAAGGAAAGACTCCAAAAGAGTTGGCAAAGGCGATGATCTCAAGGCAGACTGTGGGAAGAATGGAGGTCCACTCCTGCTTTCAGAAAAGGAGGGCGCGAAGACGAAGGTGACGTGGACATATAGTGTCTATTGGAGACCCTCGGCCACTTCCTTCGCGACGAGATGGGACAAGTACCTGCATGTGTTCGACCCAAAGATTCACTGGTTCTCCTTGATCAATAGTGCTGTGATTGTCTTCTTCCTGGTGGGAATGGTCAGCACCATCTTGATCCGGACGCTGAGGAAGGACATTGCTCGATACAACAGGCTGGATCAGATCAACCTGGACGATCTGAATGACACCAGTGTCGAGGATGGCGTACACGATGACAGCGGCTGGAAGTTGGTGCATGGCGATGTCTTCCGCCCACCAAAGCATGCTCTAGCACTCTCCGTTTTGGTCGGCAATGGCGCGCAACTCTTCATGATGGCTGGTTTTACGATCGTCTTTGCCGTGGTTGGATTCCTGTCGCCGAGCAATCGTGGTAGTCTCGCGACTGTCATGATTTTGCTCTACACTGTCTTTGGCTGCGTCGGAGGCTACGCAGGTGCGAGAGTCTACAAGTCCTTTGGCGGCGAGAAGTGGAAACAGCTTTTCGTCTTCATTCCATCAGCCGTGCCCGCTGTGGTCTTCGCTATATTCTTCCTGCTCAATCTCTTCGTGTGGGCGCGCCAGTCATCCGGAGCCGTGCCTTTCACGACTATGCTCGTGATCGTTGGCATCTGGTTCGTCATCTCGGTGCCGCTATCGATTGCAGGATCATGGTTCGCCTTCCGACAGCCAGTTCCTGATGCACCAGTGAGGACAAACCAGATACCACGACAGATTCCTCCTAGCCAGGGCTACCTCAGACTGGTTCCAAGCATGTTCTTGGTTGGAGTCCTGCCATTCGGAGCGATCTTCGTCGAGCTATATTTCATCATGAACTCGCTCTGGAGCAACCGAGTCTACTACATGTTTGGATTCTTATTCCTCAGTTTCGGACTGCTCGTTGCAACGTCTGCGGCTGTCACGATCCTGATGATCTACTTCTTGCTCTGCCAAGAGAACTATCACTGGCAATGGAGAGCATTTGCGAGCAGTGGAGCTAGTGCGGGCTATGTGTTCGCGTATAGCCTGCTCTACTGGGCGAGAATGTTGAGCTTCAGCAGCTTTACGGGTAGTCTGTTGTACCTCGGATACTCGCTCGTGTTGAGCTTCTTGTGGTTCTTGCTGAGTGGTAAGTTAATCGCCTTCTGTCTTCTCCTGAACAATTTGATGCTAACACTCTCACAGGCTCGATTGGCTTCTTCGCTTGCTGGATATTCGTGCACCGCATATATAGCTCGCTCAAGATCGACTAAGCAGCTCGACGCCAGTCACAGATGACATTACAACTGTAGCATATGTAACAATTCAAACCATACCATCTGGCACATGATGACGTGATTGCTCCTCTGCTGGATCGAGCAACAGCCGAAGACGTATGCACAGGTATGTGTGTGTAACTTACCAGCAAGAAGGAGTGTCCAAGTGAACAGTCGTCAGTAAACAGATACCAGTGCCGGCTCGAGAAGCCCGCCATGATGCGGATAAGAGCGTTGTTGAAAATGTCGTCGCCCAAGCCTGCAGACATGACAGCCAAGACTAGATTCACTTCACGATCGTCAGATTGCGGCTGCAGAGCCTCGATTCTCTGGCGGGTGTTCCTTGCGATGAGGTGATAATTGGGAAGCATTGCCGAATGATTGACGGGCGAGAGGGGCAGTTGCAAAAGATGCCCCACTGACATCACCGATGCGCCATCAGCCATAAACACGAGCGTCTCTCGTGCGCTTCGATGACAACTTGACACTTTCATCAGACTCGAATATTGAATTGGTAAGTCATTTGCTGTATCTCTCTATTCGGTTGTGTGAGGCCGCGCCATCACCCAGCGGGAGTAGCACAGCACTTTGAGGACGAGCTCGAATATCATGTCGTTGCAGCGGGTCGTAAGAGGTGGCAGCAGAGCGTCCCGGGCAACATGGCCCTTGAGCACCCATGCAACTCGATCGAGCCTACCTACTCAGCGACTAATGGCGTTCCTGCCTAGAACAACCGCAAACTCATTCCACACTACACTACCGAAGATGTCTTTCAGCAACACCGACACTGGCTCCAAGGATGCCGACCCATACACCTCGAAGAACCAGCAGGAGCCCTCGCTCAAGGAGAAAGTGGAGGACTTGAAGACTTTCGTCGATAGGACCAAGTTCTGTCTCCTCACAACGAAGAACACAGACGGTCTGCTCGTCTCGAGAGCGATGGCTCTTGCCGCCAAGGTGCGTTACTTGCCAAGTCTCTGATCCTGGCACGCCGATGTTGTGCGGAATCATGTGCTCAGCTGCATTGGAGACAATGAGAAGTTAAAAAAAGGCTGACAAATCCTCAGGAGGGCAACGGTATCGATCTCATCTTCCACACCAACACCGAGTCCGGCAAGACCGACGATCTTGACGCCAACGCTCAGATCAACGTGGGGTTCCTTAACAACGCTGGCGAGTGGGCTTCATTCTCTGGTCCGGCAACTGTCGAGACCGACCGCGCTAAGGTGCGCGAGTACTACTCGCCTGCCCTGAAGGCATGGCTCGGTGACCTCGGTGATGGAAAGCATGACGGTGGCCCAGAGGACCCACGCATCGGTCTCATCAAGATCAAGACCAGCACTGTCACGTACGCAACCAGTGCGAAGAACTTTGTGACTAGCACAATCGAGGTGGTGAAGGGTGCCGTCACTGGCGAGACGCCTTCGGTCAACAAGCTGAGGCACTTGAGTGAGAGTGAGGTGCAGCAGTGTAAGCACCTATGTTCTGTTCAAGATTCTCATTTGATGACGCTGACCATGTTTCTAGGGCGCTCTTCTTAGAGTTTACAAGTAGTCGGTCCGAGCTAAAGACTGGAGACGAGACCCAGCAGAATAGATGCTACCAGTTGTAGCATAGATGTCATGTAACGACGTACTGAACATTGATCATGATGGCATTGCAGCAAACTTGAACCAACCTAGAATGGGGGATTGTCCAACAATGCGTGCCTGATACCTTGACGGCACAGCTAATTCATCGATGCAGCTCCACTGCTCCAGAGCTACGAAACCACGATATTGCAAATGAGACCATGACTGGTTAGGAATGTACAAGCCACTTGGGGGTAGGCTTCGACTCCACCTTCTCTTGTGTCGCTGTGATGGTGGAAGGGCCCTTTGTGGAGTCGCACAGATCATGGCACCACGTCGTCACATTGTACAAACCACATCGGCACATTGCCTTGGAGAGACACAAATCACTAGTAGGCCTGACTTCTCGCAACTACCTTGCAAGCCTTGCAAGATCATCGGCTCCCGTTCTGTATCGCGTGGCCAAAGTCGAGTTTCGTTGTCCGAAAGCACTATGTAGGAGTCTGGCTCGCGCGTTATTCGGCATTAAGATCTATGTCCGGAAGACAGGACGAATTCAGCAAGCAGAGACATTTACGGCCCCTACAAGCGAATCTCAGATGTTATGCTGCAACTCTTCGGACTTTAGGCCCCTGTACAAGACTGTGAGCGACACAAGGAGTTGATGCCAAAGGCCAGACTGCATGTGCACTACCTTGCCATGCCTCGCGGACGAGTGATAACTGAGTGAGTAGACCAGGTTTACGCTTCGAGACACGGAGTAATGGACTCGTTGTATCCAGCAAAGGAATCATACTGCAATCCGACGTATGAGACGCAACGGGGCGACGCTCGATGCGCTGTAATATCACCCACCTGAACACTTCTTCAGGTAACGAACGGTAGCGAACATATGGGCATGTTGGCGCACGAGCCCTCGACGCTACAGGTCCCAGACTAGGTTGCTCCTACTCCCTGTATTATCTCACTCCGGATTCTCTGCTACGCGTCCTCCCTGGTCTGCTAGAAATATGGCACTATTGTTGTCATCTGTACAGCCCGAGCCTCTTCGCATCCGAGTCATAGTCATGGAACTACTCACCGCTGAATTCGTGCTGTGCAGTTTTGATTGGCCTGTGTCGTTTCCACGGATCCAATCAACTAACACAGAGCATGGTCATCATGAGTACCTGTGAACTTCGGCCAAGACTGCTGGTGTCAAATACCAAGAACGACAGACATCCAATGGATGTCCCCGGGGTTAGCACGGATGGGTACCGACTGCCACAAGTGTGGCGGTAGGTGCGATACAAAGATCGAAAATGGATCTATGGTCGGGCAGTCATCTTGCGATACCTAGTGATTGTCGGTGCTACTGGTACAGCAAACAGGAACACACTGCGACATTGATCTGCACCCTCCAGCTTGGGACTGTCCAGCGCTCGACTGTTCTTCGGGAGTATCACGGTGTACCTCGAACCAAGATGTAAGGTTGCCACGCATCGGCCACCATCGAGACGTAGAATCAAGGTTGTCAATGTCTTCCAGCACCACGAGCTGCTCCAAAGTTGACCAAGGAGTCTGACCGCTCGTACGGTCGACCATAATGCACCCGAGCATCGATGGCGAGGGTCCATCACAGATCTCCGAGTCTAGACTGTAAAGACACTACGAACCAGGAGTCCGCTGCCGCGCAATCACAGACATAGCGTGCGAATATGGAGATAGCTCACGTCTTGTCAGACTGATCCCTCCTCGTCAGGAGATCTTGGTTTGCTCAGAGCCAGATAGCCAATTCACCGAAGTCTGAAAGCGCTTCGTAATGCGTGCGAAGTCCGTCAGACCGGAGTGGAGACATGCGGTCAGAGGACTGGAATGGTAGGTATATGAGACCTATGGTCTGCCTCCCAAGATCAACAGCACATCAGCACAACAAGCAACAATCACTTACAACAGCATCATCAAACATCTTCAGCACCCCCAACATGGTCAAGTTCATCTCCATCATCGCAAGTCTTCTGGGCCTGACTGCCCTTTCGGTATGCGTCAAACGACCACAACAAGCCATTCTGGAACTGACGTGCTTCACAGATGGCGTGCAAGAGAGTCGACTGCTGCTACAGCGTACAAAATCTCGCCCTTGCTTGACTCGATTCATTGCTAACAAGTAGCAGAACACCTGCCCAGGTGACGTCCTGAACGACTGCAAGGCGAAGTGCTGCAGCGCCACCAAAAGAGAGGAGTGGCGCAACGGCTTCAAGGGCGACTTCTACTTTGGCGTCGCTTGCGCCACATAAGTGCGCTGTGTGGCAGCACGCCGAGATGTTGAAGTGGACCAGGAGGATCGCGAGAAGTAGAGCGAGAATTTGAAGGAGTAGAAAAGCAGTAGAGAGGGCTGCTACATGGCTTGTTCGTGCCGAGAAGTTTCCAGGATCGGATGAAGCCTATGTTGCTAGATCAATATCAACAGCCTTTTCTCAACCAGGTTCCGTCTCTTCGATTCTTGGTTCGTTGCAGTCACTTCTGCTGACATATGTGTGATCTTCCAGAACTGCCCACGCCACCATCTTCATACCTTGCGGCCGCGTCGTTCCTCGAATGTCCGCAGCGCGGGCTAATGAGAACTATAACGTATGGGACGCCTCATATGGGATGCACCATGCTGCTCTTCATCTCACCTGGCTCATCGAACAGCTCCTCGATAGGGTTCTTGTTCAACGCTTCGTACCATTGCAGAAAGCTCCCGATCAAGTAGCAAGAACTGCCCCACATCGTGGCCAGATCACTCTGGTACTCTGCCCAGTGCGCTTCCTCTCCGGAAGCCAAAGCTTTGATGCCGAAACAAGCAATCAGCTCGAAGCCGACCGACCCAGCAGTAGACCACACGCCAATCCACCAGCCCAAGACTTTGGGCTCCGGCTTCCACCATTTCTCCTGTGTCTCAAGCATGAACATTGTGCTTGATATGAGGAAACACAAAGCAGCAACGACTTGTGGAACCCAAAATGCTGCAAGTTCCTGCCAAGGTTTCAGAGACGTGAGAATGCCTGGAATGATGACAATGGCGGTCACGCCGTAGAGTGTCACACCGAAGAGCTGGATCGCACAAGCTAAGTAGCCGATCTCGTAGACATGGTGTTCGCGGAGTGCTCGCCAGGTTGGCCACCACCTCCAGGTGCTGTACATGCTTTGCTGACTTTCGTCACCTCCCAGATCGATGCCTCCACGGCGTGAAGCGGGCATTTTGCCATCCGGATATATCGAGCCTGGTCTTTGGAGGCGGTCTTCTTTGGTTTCCCAACCTGCTTCCGTATCTACGTCAGGCATTTTGGTGTTCGGATTCTGGTGAGGTCTGTGGGGCTTGACATGGCTGAAGAAGTCGTGAATCTTGTCGTCCAATAGCTTCTTTGAGTCCTCTTCGTTGCCATCAAGCAGTCTTCGCATCGCGGATCCGTGGAACGAGCCATCATTGACTGCCTCGAGATATGCTGCCACGGCGCCAACTTGGTAGAACAAGGCGCCGATGAAGAAGCACAATGGGCCACCGAGCTTATCTGCAGAAGCACTCTCGAAGCCGACGCCAAACGCCACAGGCCCCCAGGCGAGAGCACCATCAGCCACAAAGAGTGCTGAGCCTATGGTGTATGACGAACCGCTCCAGAAAGACATGTCCCAGTAAGGAAACGTAGTAGCCATCCTGTACAGATTGTGCGCAATATCGCCGAGCTTCGAGCTCATCCTAGGCGTATATCGCAATGGTAGGAAGAAGGCATCATCATCATCGTCAACTGGCGGTCTGGGCACGGCGATGGAATTCCTGCCTTTTCGATTGTCGCGTGCCCTCCAGAGAAGCTCCTGTCCTTCTCTCGGCTGGCCATGTGAGTCGGAGTCGCTCTGATAGCGAACATTCATGCGAATCGTGGTTGGGTTAAGGAATCTCGAAACACCTTGTGCGTGGACACCATCGAGATGGAATTTGTGCCCGATCGTCCTGACCTTATCTACGACACCGGTTTGCACATCGTCAATGGCGGTCTTGAACTTCTCAAGATGAGGGTGTTCAGTCGTGGAGCCAGTGCTTTGTGCCCGCTTACTGGACTTGCGGCTAGACTTGCTCCTGGTGCTACGACTTCGTACTCTGTCTGCTGTTGCTGGTGATAAAGCATGATCACGTGTCTCTGTTTCCGTTGATTGTACAGCCAGCGCGTCTCGCTGTCGTTCATCGTTCTCGAACGGATTGGGGTTGTCGAAGTTCTCCATGGTCTGTACCAGATCTAGACAATATCAGGGACCAAGCCCCAGATTCTTCTACCACCAAGTGGAGGCCGGAGGTGTAAGCTTCCCTTAAGCTTCACGGAGGTAAGTGCTTAGTTCTGCTTTTTGCTGGAGGATGGAGCTTGGATGTTGGCAAGTGATGAAATGCTGAATAATAGAGTTTTGAATTTGAGTTGTGTCAGATCAAGAAACCGGCTCATCGATAAGGTGTAGGATGATCCCGAGCTTGTGATAGTCCGAGCATCTATCAGACGTGGTTAGCCATAAATACTCACCATTGGTAACCTGTTAGCAGTTAGTAGTATCACTTCTTGGAATTATGGTTTCGCTAGACAGAAAGATGCATAAGCTGGCTTAAAAGGAGTTGTAGAACTCTGTCTACAGTGCTACATGCTGCTGTCGATTCCATTTCTGCCCTCGCCATCACCAAGCATGCCACAAGCGCCCTCATGTACTGATCCATCAAGTCAAGTAAGCAGTGCCGACCTTAGCGATAGACGCTGAAGTTCAGCCTGCCAGAAGTGAGTGCTGACGAGTGTTAAACACCGACGCACAATGAGACAGCGCGAAGCCCACAATGAAAGATGAACAAAGCAGAACGACAGCGATAGACGCTCGTCATTGTGCAGAGAAGAAAGGAGCTGACAGGCATTTCCGATAGACGGATATGCCATCAGCAGTTGTGTTGATGAGGAGGGACATACATTTCCGATAAACGGACTCGGTTCAACGCAGTAGTGGTAGCGGCCAGATTGTGTTGCCACGAGGTGGCGAGGAGGAAGGCTCTCAAGTGGACGAGACTTTATGCCAAAGTCTCCTCCTTCACCTCAGCCTCTTCAGGCTTTGCTGGTGCAGGAAGCTCTTCAGCAGCCGTGGGCTCTTGAGGTTCCTCGTCTGCGTCACTGTCGACAGCTGGCTGCGCTGCAGGCGTCTCGCCTTCAGTCTCGTCGACGGCGTCCTCAGTCTCGTCTTCGACGGTCGCCTGCTCAATGTTGGCGGCCTCCGCGTCGGCCGGCTAGACGACAGTATCGTCGTCCTCGACTGGAGAAGTGGCGACTACAGACGACGAAGCGATATCCTTTGGTGACGTCCATTTTCCGCCCTGGCCGTCCTCATCTTCGGAGTCCCAATGCCCAGTGTAACGGGAGTTGGGATCGATTGGCGCAGATTGTCGAGGACGTGGCTGCTCGTAGGCAGCACGGGCATTCTGCTGCTCGATGAGTCTCCTATTGGCCTGTTCGGCATTGTACTCGTCGAGAGTCATCTGCGGAGGCTGCGCAGGAGAGCGTCCAGAGCCACGCGGCGCATTATATGCAGATCGACGTGGTGCGCGTTCCTCGTCGCGTGGTTGATGCAGTCGCAATCTGTTAGAGCACATCTCGTGCAGAATCTGAGGATTGATGGCCATCAACAGTATCGGAGGACGGTCGCCCTGATCATCGTACCCATGGTCAATCAAGAGCTTCTTGTAGCGGTTGCCATCGCGTCCATTGGAAAGATGCGCCTTGTTGCGACCCGACTTTGGAGTTCCACACATGAGAGGTGGTCGACCACGGGTGTGCTTCATTCCGCTCTGATCTTTGATCAGTTGCGGCACCGGGGACACAGTGGCAGACTTGATGAGCTCACGAAGCCGGGCGGTGTCTGCGAAGCCCCTAGACTTCAACTCTTCCTGAATATAGTCAAGCAACTCGCCATCGTGGAAGTTGACGCACTTGTTGGGGTTACACTTAGTGTGACTGCACTCGACTTCGCTGCAGTAATCGCCATTTTCTTCGCATGGCTTGCACGGTTGACTGCCATCGCAGTCACGGCCAAACATGTCGCACTCGAAGCAATTCATTTTGTTGGGCAGTATACCCTTCGAGTGCATCCAGTCACGGCCAACTTCGCGTGCGATGTCGCGCATGTGTTCTTCGCCGCGCTGTTCGGCGAGAGTCTCAATGACCATCTCGGTGCTCTTCCCGGCATGCTTATGGCTCTTGGGAAATATGAACAGATCGGGCGTGGTGAACATACCACCCTGCACCCATCCAATAATGAGGCCCGGCACGTCGTCAAATCTGCGCTCGCTCATGGCCGCGTCGAGGTCTTCGAGCAAGGCAACACTTGTATCAGGCGTCCGGAACTCGGTCAGATTCAGTACCAGGTGCTGATACTTCTCATCGATCTCGCTCGCGGCGAACCGTCGAATGTCGGGGAAGTCGTGCCTCGCGCGAGGAGGCTCAGCTCTCGTGTTGCTGATGGCGGAAGCATAGGACGGTGTTCCTCCTCCTCCTCGGCCGCCTGCCCTCGGTGGTGGCGGTTGGCTCGTTCCTGCGAGCTCCTCGACTTGCCCTGCTAATGGCCCGTCGAGGCATTAGATGGCGGCGGTGGCGGCGGGGTGGACGACACAGCACTAACAGCGTGGCGCGACTCAGCCATGAAGCCGTGACCAGCGTCTTCTGTTGTGCGCTGTGGCGTCGCCAGAAGGGTCTGGCCTGGGCGACGCTCCATTCGGGAAGTCGGCGGCGGTGGTTGCTTGGTCGAGCTCGACTTTAGATTCGTGTTTGAAGAGCGCGACGAGTTGGCAGCGTCTGTCTTTGCCTGTCCAGATTGACCAGCATTCGGTCCAGCACCAGGCAGCGGCGGCTGCTTGAGGTTGAGCCCTCCCTTTAGCGAAGGCGTGGCAGCAGGCGAAGGCGTGACACCCTGGTCAAGACCGGCGTTGGCGATGACACCGGGATTGCCGTTCGGCTCCGATACAGTCGAAAGCGGGCTCATCTGTGACGACAGCTGTCCTACATTGGAGCTGGCATTGACATTGCTGTGGCCTCGGCTCGTATTGGACGGTGTGGGCGTTTGACCATGTGGCTGCTGCGGCTGCGGACCGTGAATGTGCTGCTGGCCCTGCGGTGGAACCTGATTTGGGTAGCCAGAACCAGTGCCATAGCCCTGCGGAGGTCCACACGGTGGCGGAGCGTACCCAGACTGAGGAGTGACAGGCTGAGCGGGCACTGTGTAAAGTGCGTTCCAGTGCTCTGCTGCAGCATATGCCTGCTGAGGCGGAACGAATGTCGGCAGCCTGCGGTACCGGAAGAGAGGATGTGCGCTGTATCGTTGAACAAACGCCTCAGCAGATTCTCCTGACCCGTACTCTTTCTCCAGGAGTAGTCGAGCCCAGCAAGAGAAGCCTTTGCCACACTTGAAGTCGACCATTTGATCGGTCCAGCCTCTGCGCTGGCCAGAGTTCCATGTCGTTATGACATCCGGAGGAAAGAAGTGCCAGTGGCGAGTGGGGGCGGTAGGGAGGAGCGGAGAGGGCGGTGGGCGCGGATGGTGCGGTTGATGGTTCGCGTAATACGGAGGGTATTGTCCACTCATCTTTACTCGTGATGTTGTGGTTGTGGTTGTGGTGGTGAGGAAGAGGGACTTTGAGAAAACGCGTTCTTGTTCCTCTCAATTTTCGCGTTAGCGCGCCAAGATCAAACAACAGCTTCGGAGCCCTTCTCTCGACACATTAGCGAAAGTTTTGGCTGTTCATCACCAACCATTGACACTTCACAATGGCTGATTCGACGAACTCGAGCAGTCAGACGCTGCAAGGCAGCAAAAACGCGAGCAACGCCCAACCCGCCCAGACCGCCAACACAGCACCGCCTACCGGTCATGACGCTGATATGAACGACGCGCCTCCTCAGCAGCCTCAGCCCGCCCCAGCACAGCAGCCTGCTCAACAGCCTCTGCCGCTTTCAGCACAGCAGACTGAGGGGCGACGTACCCCGATTCCGATCGAAGTAGCCAGACACTGGGAGCACCATCCAACCCGTCTTCATTGGTACCGGCACAAGCTCACTGGCATCGTGACTGAAAATGTCACCAGATTATATCCCGAGCAGCTCACAAACGCCATGATAGCAAATGAGCTATTTTTCAGCCCAGAGCTGTCAGACGAGCAGATCCGGGAATTTTGGACGGAGCTCCAGGACTCGTGCATTGAACCACTGCATTCAATCATGAAAGGCACCTTCAAGACCTTCATCTGGACATGGCTCTGTCAGAGGTGCAGAGAAACTGGCAAGACATGGTGCGACTATGCCACTCAGGTCATGCGAGCCATTGCAACCGGACGTCCCGTTCGCAAAATCTGCTGCACGCCTTGCAACGAACATATGGTTGATCGTGGACTGACGAAGCCCATACAATGTTTGAATGACCAGGAGTGTAATGCATATCCTGTGAGCAACATTCGCCACCCGCGGCCGACAGAACAGCAGATTGCAGAAGGTAACCGACGTGTGCACGAAGAATTTGCCAAGTCTCAGTCTCAGACTAAGCAGCAGGGCAAGTCCAAGCCGTACTTCCAGCGTGGCGGCTTTCAGTCCGGATGGCGAGGCAGAGGCGGTTTCCGTTCTGATTACGAACGTGGAAGGGCCGATGCTAGGCGAGAGGATGACCGTCTGCAGAGCAAGGTCGATGCAGCCGTGCGCCAGGGACGCCAGCGTTCTGCGTCGCCAAGTCGACACAATCCGCACAACAACTTTCGCGAGCGAGGCTATCAGATGCAGCACAACCTCGACTCGCAGTACCCATATGGTAATGGCCCTCAACCTGCACCCAGCTTTGGTGGAGGCCACTATGGTGGGTACCAGCCGCCTTTCTCCGGTCCCTCTCCTGGTACCTCTCACGGTCCGTCTTATGGTCCGCTTCACGCTACTGGTACCAACGCACAGCCTGGACCGCCTCGCCATGGCGTTGCTGGTGGTCAAGATTACTATGCTCCTCAGCCACATAACCAGCAATGGGGAGGCCAGCAGTGGGGAGGCCAGCAGTGGGGAGGCCAGTACCAAAAAGGCCCGCAGTACGGAGGCCAGCAGTACGGAGGCCAGCAATACGCGCCGAGTCCGCCACCTCGCATGACGCCTGGAGGACAGACCAATTTCGGCGGCTCTTACAATGGGCCTGCCTCGAACCAAGGTTTCGGCGATCGTCAAGGCTATGACCGTACTGGCGACGATGGGCCAGATCGCAGCCAGCAGGGCTACGATCATATTGGCAACGACGAGCCAGATCGCAGCCAGCAGGGCTACGATCATATCGGCGACGATGGGGATTACCGTAGTCAACAAGGCTACGACCATACGGGCGACCTGGTAGATAGCCGGGATCAGCCAGGATACGACCATATTGGCGATGTTGACAACCAGCAGCCTCGCAGCATTGCGGAGCGGATTGAAGACGGCCTCGACAACAATGTCAACCGAGTTGAGAGCTTGCCGAACGGCCGACTACGGCACTTTGTGGTTGAAGGCAAAGAAGAGCATCGCAAACGCCGTGGTCGTGGCGGCAGCAACGCCAACAACAACCACCACCACAACGGCAACGCCAACAACCGCAAGAAGTTCTGGCAGAATGGAAACCGTGGTGGCCGTGGCGGTGGAGGTGGAGGTGGAGGTGGAGGTGGAGGTCGAGGAGGCAAGTGATAGACTCTTGCAGTCATACACAATCTCAAGTCTTGCGCAAGCAGACATTTGCTGTTTGCACATCTCTGGGATGGCGTGCGTATCATCTCTAAGGTGTACAGCTGCACATCCCATAATCGTGCCCGTATCTTGCTCTACCCAGGCTTTTATGGCACTGGCGTACGACTTATGTACAGGACCAGACCTTGCATCTTTAAGGTAGCTGTGTCTGGTCCTGCACGAGCAAGCGTCTCAATCATGTCTGTATGGCGTGATGGCAGACGTATCAGCCCAGAATCTGGTCGTACGATCGATCGAGGTGCGGGTAATCGGCGCTGGAGAAAGGAATCCATCGTGCAGGCTGGTGTCGGCGTGGCTCAGCGATGGGTGTATGGATGATTGAACGCGATGACCTCTGTCCATCCGTATCCCTCGGGGACGATGCCGCTTCTATGTTGCTTGCAGAAATGAGTCGTTGTTTGGAGAAAATGCGACTTTTGTATACGATTGTCATGCGTGCACGCCATGATTGAAGACCGTACTTTGACGCTCATGAAGGGTGTGAAGCTGACGTGAAGATAGAATTTGAGAAGGCAAAAACCATGTTCTGCCAAGTGACAACCTTCCCTCGATGGCTCTTGCTGGCCCATGTTGCCCACCACCCCTGCGTTCCTTCACATCTGACTCGTGCCTCATGTTTTCTTGACATCCTTCGTCTACAAGCGAGTTTCCCGCAGCAGCACACTCCCGATCAGGTCTGTCGATTTTCTCTGCGCCCGCTTGCACGACACCTCCACCTGTCCGAAGTGCCTTGATTATTCGTCCACGATGGAGGTTTCTCGCCGACTTTCGCAACCTTCCCCATGTGGTCTCCCGTCAAGAGCTCGGAAGCTCGCAAAGGTGATCATCGTCGAAAAGGTTGGGAGAAAAGTCCTATCTAGCATATCACGAGGAGACCGAAAGTAGTAGCCTGCTGCCAGCGATGCAAGGCTTGGATACTCAGCATGACATGCATGTGCGGAAGTTTGTAGAAGAGAGTATAGTGGACTGAGCTCTATACGTCCCACCGAGACATAACGACTTCTTATTGTTAACCCTTACTATTATCCTTATAGTAATTCTATATACGTCTATATTATTCCTATTATCGTACTAATAATAATAGGACTTACTTAATACTAATATCTAGCTTACTACTACTATTACTATAACTAATATATACTAGTACTACTATAATTATAGGCGATAACGAGGCCTTATATAGTACTTATAATACTAATTATCTTAAGTAAGTTATTATATATATTCTACGACGCTTTTAGCTTAGCTAATACTTAATAGTATACTTAATACTACTAGTATAGACTCTACGTAGGCTATAACTATATAAGTAAGTTACGTACTAATTAAGAAGATAGATATTAATAAAAATAAGAACGCTAGATAGGTAATTTTTATACTCTCTATATACTCGCTACTAACTTATAGTATTAAATAGACTATAGAATTCCTTAAACTTCTCTAACTACTTATACTACTCTACTATACTAAACGCCTCTAACTAATTTTTATATACTAGCGATATAGTAGAAGTAGCTAAATAAAATAGAAGATAGAGATAGTATAAAGAGAAAGGTTATAAAGAATAGTCTATATAAGTTTAATAAGTCTAGCTATATTATAGAGATAGCTAAGAGCGTTACTACTATTATACTATACTTATAGTATAAGCGTCTAGGTCTAAAGAAGAAGTATAAGATAGTAGTAGAAGAGCTACCTTATAAATACTATATACGTATAGCTAAGTCTAGTTATTAGATAGGTAAAGTAGTTAGTAATAATAAAGATAGCGAGTCTAGTAGCGAGTCTAGTAAGTTAGAGAAGCTCTATATCTATATAAAGATATTAGAGAATAGGCTTAATAAGATAGATAGTACTATAGAAACGATAAATAGCTAGATTAACGAGCTTAAGGTAGAGGCTATATAAGAGCTAGGTAAGGTTAAATATTAGGCTCGCCTTAGGCTCGTAGGCTTAGCGTATAGTATAATTATAGTACGTATATATATCTAAAAGGAAGTAAGAATTAGTCTTACGATATCCTAATAGTCTTATTAGAAGAGCGCTCTATATATTACTATATATCTCTTTTATAATTCTAATTCTTATTAAAAGTAGAGAGCGTATTAGATACTATATAATATTAAGGAGGGTATAGCGTAGTAAAGAAGAATAAGGGATTAATCTTAAACTATCTTACGTATATAGTATAGTAGTAATATACTAGGAACTAAATATATAGTTAATTAAGTTAGTTATCTAAGAGGAGATAAAAGAGAAGTAAGATATACCTCTTACTAAGCCTTAGGTAGATATCTTAGATATCTAGAACTATACTTAAATATCTATATCTAGACTAACTATCTAGGGTATACTCTTAATACTCCTACTTATACTATATAGTTAGATCTTTTAATAGATTATCTATAGTACTTAAGTATTAGTCCTAATCTTAATTAGTTATTAAGTACTTACTTTTTAGACTAATAATTACCTAGTACTAACTACCTATTTAGTAGAACTTTCTATACTACTATCTTCTATAGAAAGGTAAAAGAAATATCTTCTATAAGATTATCCTTCTCTATTATATAGAAGTAGATTATCTAAGAGATAGACATCTAGTAAGTTATTTCTATCCTTACTTATAGCTAGTTCTAATAGCTCTCTAGATACTTTATAAGCTAGTCCTATACTTAGTTATATTCTATATAGCTTCTTAGTTCTCTAAGAGCCTCTAGAGTACTCTATTCTTAGCTATAGAAGTCTTATATTAGGCTAGAGAGTAAAGTAACTATATATTAGTACTAGAGATAATAGCTACTATAGAGGAGATCTTTAATATTAACTAGTACTTAACCTTAGAGGGTATCTAGTTTAGCTAGGTACTATATAGTAATATTATAGTTAGTAATAAGTCTAATATTAGTAAGGCTATTTAGGACTTTATAAAGGCTAATTAAGAAGAAGCTAAGTAACTAAATTATTCTTTTAGACTCCTCTTAGTTTAACTCTAAAGCTTAGAGTTATCTTTTATATATCTCTTATATAAGGTAGAGCTACCTTATAAAATCCTAAAACTATAGTCTATTCTTTAGCTTAGTAAGACTATCTACTACTATCTCTTTTATACTTATATATTCTATAGAGATAAGCCTATTCTACTAGAGCTTTCTTATAGTATTATATAAGATATTAATATATTTAGACTTATTATAAATATATAAGTCTTTAATAAGAGTAAGAGTAGCTTAGTTATTATCTTTTAGCTAAATTAGCCTAATTCTAGTAATAGTTTCCTAGTTACTAAGGATCCTTAGTTAGTAAGAATACTCTTCTACTAACTTAGGATATCTAAGCTCTTTTAAAAGAGTACTAAGGAACTATAACTATTTTATATATACTCCTATAGCTATATATTTAGCTTCTATTATAGATATAGCTATAGATTTCTACTTCTTACTTATCTAAGAGATTAGTATACTATAAAAGAAGAAGATCTATCTAAGGATTAAGACTCTATTAGTTTTATCTATTATATAGTTAGAGTCTATATATCTAGTAAGATAGTAATAGATAATAACTACTCTAATACTAATCTCCTAGGTAGGTATAAGAGTAGCTATTATAGAACAAGACCTATTCGGAGAATAATAGTCTTATAATATATAGGTTAAACGATAGTAACGAGCTTAAACTAGTAGTCCTAGGACTAAGAGCCTATACTAGGACTATAGGACATTAAATTAATTAAGTAGAGTAAACATTACTATCTTAGAAACGAGCTACTACCTTACTTTTATACTAAAGTGCTAAGTATAGTATATAGGTAGGCCTTTACCTTACTAATCCTCTCTTTCTTAGTATCTAACTAGATACCTAACTACCTATAGAACCTTCTTAGAATCGCTTAAAACTAGCTAGTTTTCCTATTAAAGTTTATTAAACTTTTAATTAGAGGCTTATTAAATAGTTACTTTTTTTAACGATAACTACTAAAAACATCTTCTTAGATCCGGTTATTATTCGCTAGACGCTACTCTTCTACTATATCCTTAGAGATCTTCTTAGAAGTAGCCTCTCTCTTCTTTAATATTAATACTTCTAAGTTACTACTTATACTTATAAAGCTAGTTTCGCTAAATATATACTTCTTAATATCTATAACTATAGTAGAGGTAGTAGCGAATTAAGCTTTAGCTATAGTCTACTATTTAGCTATATAGACCTTAAACTCTTTCTTACTTATACTAAAGAGCTTCTTTATTTCTATACTTACTACCTAATCTATTTATAGAACTTAGCCTACTAAGGTATTAGAAATCGAGCCTAGGCTACTTAGTAGTACCTTAGTAGTAAAAGGTTTTATTACTCGTATAGAGTATATAGTACCTAAAGCTATAAAGAGTATTCGCTCGCGATAGAGATATACGCTATAGACTATAGAAACGTTAATATAATTACTATTAGGTAACTTATCTAACGTATAACTCTTAGAGTAGGCTAGAAACACTATTAGAATTATACGATACTTTTTACCTATACGAGTATACTACTAAGAGATATAGGAGTACGAAATAACTAGCGAGCCTATATTAGTATAAGGATTCTTCTAACTAAGATTAAGGTTAGCTTTTATATTATTAGTAATTACTAGAGCTATAGTCTCGACGAAACCTATACTATAGCTTTACTTATTAGAGATAATACGCCTCGCTAGTAGCTTCGCCTTCTTAGAGTTAAAGAACCTATTACTAATCGTATTAGAGATAAGTAAGAGTCGTTCTCTACTACTAGTATTATCTAGAGAGATCGTAAATTAAACCTAATTAAGGCTCTTCTTCTTAAGTAATATATTCTTATTTAAGATAATATATTAGAAGCCGTTAGGGTAGTTAGAACTAGTCTTATCGTTAAAGATATAAAAGGTAGTAGATAGGTAGGCTACGTATTTAACGATCGTATATAGAGTAGTAACTAGCTAATATAGCTATAGTAGAGGATACTAGTAAAGAAGCTATTAGGATAGCGAGTACTATATACTATAAGATTAACTATACTAACTAATAGCTATATTTTACTATCGATATAGCGCGAATTCCTATTATATAGCTTCGAGTAAAGAGTCTAGAATCTAAAATAGGCCTCTAGTAGAAAGAGAATAAAAGAGGAAGCTATAATTAGTCTAGGTACTCTTATTACTATCGTAGTCTAAGAGCTCTTAAGCCTTCTAATAGATATTAGAAGTAATCTTTAAGTCTACGTCGGTTACTACGAACTAAAAGGGTCTAAGATAGCTTCTATCTATCTCGTATATTAGAGCGTTAATATCGTCCTCTAGTTCCTAAGTATTAGTACTCTTCTTACTATAATAAGTACGTTCTACTAGCTTAAGGAAGAAAGTATTCGCTTCTAGCTTAAACTATATCCGATTTTAAGTATTCTAGGCGATAAGGGCTTAGAGATTAGCTATACTACCTATCTAAATAATACGCTAGTAGAGAGTATACGTTACTTTAGCCGTCCTTAGTAGCTTTAAACCTATAGTATTATCTATCTTAGTCGTATATTCTTTATAAAGAAGCTAGCTAAGGTATAGAGAGATATTAATTAAAGCGTAGCTCTTAGCTACCTTCTTCTTCTTCTAGATATTATTAACCTCTTTAAGAGTACTACTAACGATTATATAGTAGTAGACTTCGGATATAATACTATTCTTTATATAAGCCTAGTAACGTAGATTAAGCTCTAAGTCGTTTTCTAGCTTAATTCTACTATTATCCTCTCTAATAATTAGTAATAGGCGCTACGAACCTAGTAGTAGCTCTATTATAAGTAACCCTTAGTCTTATATAGGATCGCTATTACCTAAAGCGCTTAGTATAGAAGAAGTCTCGATCGAGATAATAATAGTTTCTTTAGTATAAAGTCTAGTAATCCTTCTACTTTTATAAAGAATAGGCGTAGGCTTCTTTATAGAGCTTAGCGTTAACTTCTCTAACTAAGCTTTTAGCCTCTATATAGTACTAGGCGATATAGAATCTCTAGGACGAGGCTCTAGAGTTATAAGTAAACTACCTTCTTCTCTTTCTCGACTAGAGTTTTAAGTAGGACTAGATAAGGATAGGCTCTTAGGTATAGAAGAGAAGGAATATCTATTAGAGCGTAGATTTCTAGAGAGAAGTAATAGGTTATAGAATATTAAAAGTTATCTCTCTATTACTAGAAATATATAAGTTAGTTCTTCGAAGGTCTCTTCTTTACGCTCTCTCCTTAGTAAGCTTAACTATAAATCTATACTAATTAAGTTTATAGCCTACCTCTAGGCGTATCTCTCTTATCTTATAGCTAAATACGTCGACTAATAAGAGCTCCTTCTTAAACTTGTTCTAGTAGCGTCTTCTATCTAAGTTTATATTAATAAAGCCTAAGCCTTACGAGCTAGGAGTCTTCTTACTTCTCTATAGCTAAAAATACTAGCTATAAGAGAATATATTCGCTACCTACTAATAGAAACGATCTTACTTTTACTATATCGAGAAAGCCTAGTCTTTAGGCTTACTCTCTTTAAAGACGCCTTTATACTTATTTAACTATTAATAAAGGTTCCTAAGTATCTCTTTATTATATAAGACTTAGTTAAGGAAAGAGAAATTCTACTCGTATCTAAACTCTATACGTAGCTACTACTAAATTAAGTTTCTCTCTTTTACTAAGTCTTAGCCTTCTTAGTATATTTTCTTTATATTATCGCGCTTTATACTCTACGCGTTAAGGTACTTTAGTAAACTCTTAGGTATATTTAACTTCTTTAAACGCTACTTAACTATCTTTATCTCGTCGTTTACTTTCTCGACTTACTTAAGTACTAAGTCGACGCTCTCCTCTTATTATTATAGTGTTTCTAGTAATAGAATAGCTTTAGTAGTATTATTAAGGTTTATTATACTAGTAAGAGATCTACTTAAAGGTAGGAAACTAATAAGAGAGCCTTCTCGATTAGTATAAGCGAGCGCTATACCTTATATAGAACTTAAAGAAGCTATTTTTTGTCTTTTCTTTAGAGACTCTTATCTAGGTAGTTCTTATATTAGACTTCGAATAGGTAAGGTAGAAAGCGAAAGCGCTAGTCTTAAAGAGCGTTTAGGTATTAAAGAACGCTAGAAAGAGGAAGTCTTATTCTTTATACGCGATAGAGAAAGAGAATATCTTTAAGTAGTCGTAGTAGTAGTATAAGGCGATATAAAGCGCGTAACTAGTAGTAAGGTAAAGGCCTACCTATATACTATATATAGTAGCTTTAGTATAAAAGTAAGGTAGTAGCTCGTTTCTAAGATAGTAATATTTACTCTACTTAATTAATTTAATATCCTATAGTCCTAGTATAGGCTCTTAGTTCTAGGACTACTAGTTTAAGCTCGTTACTATCGTTTAACCTATATATTATAAGACTATTACTCTCTAAATAGGTCTTATTCTATAATAGCTACTCTTATACCTACCTAGAGGGTTAGTATTAGAGTAGTTATTATCTATTAATAGAGCTAAAGGTAGAACTATCTCTTCTCTCTTATACTAGGACTAGAAGAGTAGAGGGTAGAAGATAGCCTTAAAGTAAGAACTAATATACTATAAATATTAGATAAGAGGCCTAAAGAAGCCTACGTAAGAGGCGACTTAAAGAGCTATAATAACGTAGAAGCCTCTAAAATATAGATATCGCTCTAACTCGGAAAAGTTATAAACCTCTAGTACCTCTTAGTACGGATCTATTTAGTAATTACTATATAGATAGTAAGGCGACTTACTATATCGGAGATTTACTCGAGGTCTCTATACCTATAATAGTCTTCGATTAGACTCTAGTTTAGCGTAAAAACGCCCTTATTCGAATAGCGTAGAGGCTATAAGATAGGCTAGACCTATCTAGGTAATCTCGTATCCTCTAGTATATAGATCGCTTAGAATAAGCCTTAGTATAGCGTTAGACGCTAATCGTTTAGCTAAGGGCACTAATTACGTCTAAGGCCCTAGACCTAGTATATAGTATAGGCTAACGTAATATTATACTACTATAGTTATATAGTAGATTACCTAAACAAGTAAGATAGACGCGCCTTACTATAAATAGTCGAACTATATAATACGATATACCTTTACTTATTAGGTATAATTAATATAGCTCTAGTATTATAAAAAGTTTAACGTTTACTTTCTAATAGCTAATAAAACTTTAGACTCTTAGTTTTTAGTTATCGTTTTAAACGATAACTATATTTTATTTAAAAACTTAATTAAGGAGAGTATAATATACTCTTAGAACCTATTTAAACGAGCTCTATAAGTAAATTAGTATCTACTAGCCGGCCTATAATACTAGATAGTAGCTTATCTAACTAGCTTAATAAGTAAATTCGAAGATCTCTAGTAAAGCTACTATCTACTTTTACTTTATTCCCTCTACTAGATAACGATATATCTATAGAAGCTAAGGACTAAGGAGGTAATAACCTTAACCCTAACGCTAATACCTTTCGAGGACCGAACTTAGAAAATAGATTATCTATAGCGTAGTTCTAGCTACTTATAGAGACTATCTATATAATCTAGAGCTAGTAGGTAATTATCGCTTAGGTTCCGCTAATACCTAGCTTAGACTAGAATCTCTTCTTTAATAGGAAGAACGTAACTAAGTATATTAAGCGTTTTAAGGCTATATATAGAAACTACGCCGTTCTACTTATTAATAATAATAAATAGCTTTACGAGAAGTTACTTACTTAAGTTATAGTTATCTAACGTAGACGATACTAGCGCCTTAATAGTTTCTACGATTGAAACTATACTAAGTTTAAGAAGTTAATTATTAAGAAATACTAAAAGTACGATAATATATATATACTTAGAAACCGCTACTATATAGAAAACCTTTATAAGGTCGACTATAGTAAGGATAATAATCTCTTAGAGTACTTAAGGTAGTTTATACTCTACTCTAATACTATACCTACTTCGTATATAGACGAGCGCTCTTATACTCTTCTATTCGTATAAGGCCTTCTATTCCGCTTTAGTAAGAGACTCTAGGCCTATCTTAGGTTAGACCTTAATAATAATAACTTAGATTATAGTAAACTCTTAAAGACAGCCTAGCGTTAGATTAATAGTAATACGGACTTTAAAGTAGAAGTATATAACGAAGGTAGTAGAGACGTCTAATAGCTATACGAAGTAGTAAAGAAGTCTACTCGAAGACTAAACTCTAAGTTTAATACTAGAGAAATAGTAGTCTATAAAAGCTATAAACTAGTAAGCGTCGATAATATTACTACTAGTATATAAGATCTTATAATTACTATAATTCGTTAACTCGAAGAAGAAGGCCTATAGCTACTACGCCTATTAATAGGATAGTAGGCGAAGTCTTACGATCACGACTATCTATATATTCTAAGGCCTACTTATAGCTAGGAGATTTCGATTAATTTAGCTATAATAGATAATAGGTTAATAATCGAGGCCTACGTAGCGATCGCTCTAAAGATTTTAGGTTATTAGATATATAGGCTCGAAGGCTATATAGCTATAAACTACGAGTACCTAAAGTAGTTTAAGACTAAGGGCTTAATATATAGAGACCTAAAGACTAGTATTATATACTATAGAACGTCTTGTCTAGGTACGGAAAAGATATAGTACTACTAGGATAAGGAACTACTAAAGCTGTTCGTATTAATAGAAGTATTAGAGTAGCGCTATAGAAGAATCTACCTTAAAGATATAAGTAGTTTATTAACGCTAAGAGTAAGCTAGTAGAGAATAGCGAATAAGGTAGCTAGCTACGATAGTCCTATTAATATTAGCTAAGTTACTTCTATTACTTAAGAGGATTAGGATAATCTAATCGGCGCCTATATAGCTAGAGATAGCGTAAAGACAAAGCGGAATCTAAACCCTTCTCGTCTAGTTAGAGGATAGCTAATAGGAGTATAGAAGTAGATTACGACTTAGGCTATAGCTATAAGAACCTACGCTTATCGTTACCTTTATATTAAAGAGATTAAAGATAAAAACTAGCTAGCTCCTTACCTTATAGATATAAGAGAGTTAGAGGATTCTTAAGCTTAAGGATATAATAACGATAAGGTCGAGAATAAGTAGATATACGACTATCTAAATAGTCTACTAGTTCTAGTCGCTCCTATATATACTTAGAAGCGTAAGAAAGTAAAGGAGCCTTCGAAGACTAAGCGTATAGATAACTACCTTTAAGCTATATACGCTAACGATAACGCTAACGTCTTCTAGATAGATAAAATACTCGAATCTAAGATCTATTTAAGCTTAGTAGAGATTATTCTCTATAGCGAGTAAGCGTCGTATTCCTTATAGAGTTATATTCTAAACGATATAGATCTATATAAGAAACTTAATAAGCTCTATATAAAGAAGCGTATAAATAGAGATAGTAGAGCTAAGATTAGCGTATATTTCCTACTATCTAAAGCTTTTAGCGATATAGTAGAGAAGCTAATAAAAGCTATTTTAGTAACTAATATTAAGGCCTTCTAGGCTACTACTATAGCGATTAATATAGTAAAGCCTAGGCCCGCTTCTAAGCTTTATAAGCGGACTAATAATATCCTTCTATTATTTAATAATATCTATTAAATTATTCTAAGTATCTACGTGCCTATAAAGTATAGACCTCGAATAATAGCTTATAAGTCTTTAATCGACAAGAGGGCTAAGTTAATAATTATACTAATCGAATATATTCGAAAGCTTTAAGTTAGTATAACCTTTCTTAGTAATATTACTATAGAAGGAGTTAGAGATAAAGTTACTTTCGCTAGGTACTACCTAGAGATATTAATCGATATCTTTAGCGTAAAAGTTACTATACTATTTCTAGTCTTACTAGCGAATAGCCCGATCTTACTTAGCCGACTATAGGCGTAATAGATACGCCTAGTTTCTAAGAACTATAATAATAGCTCTTAGGAGAGCTTAATTAGTACTCTAGATAGCTATATTATTATATTTACTAGCTTTAATAGCTATAGTAATATACGTACTATAGAACAAATCCTAGGAAAAGCTAGAGTACTAAGGAACTAGCTCTAGTCGATAGTACGAGATTATTTAAGGCTCGGGCACGTATATCGCGTCTAGGTTTAGTAGAAGTTAGTATCTAAACGCTAACTTTTAGTAATTACTAGCTAAAGGAGAGTTAGACTCTAGAATATACTACCGAGGACTCTAGACTATATAATAGCGAGGAGTAGAGAGAGGGATTATAAGCTTTTTAAGCTTCTACTACCCTTTCTATATAAGGTTTAGTAGTTAGAGGTAAAAACTCTACTTAGGAGGGTTAGCTAGTAGAACGTTCTATAGTTACCTTTTTAAACGATAATTACGTTATACCTCCTATACTATACTTTAAACTATACTAGTAGTATAGATAGATAAGCGATTAGTACTAGTATTCGTTTATAGTTACTAATAGCTCTAAACTCCTAGAGAATTAAGTCTTTAACTACCTTACGTAGTAGTTATCGTATATAAAGATAATTTACTTTAGAGATTATTTTATAGTAGGCTTAATTAGATAAAGTATTTCTATATAATAGTAGCTCGAGCTATTAAGACAGATTAATTATAGCTAGACTTAAATATAGTACGACTATCTCGTAGTAGCGGCTATCGAAGGTAACGTCGCTAAATTTAGCTAAAATAGTCGACTTAAGAAGCTTTTACTAGCTACTAGCGAAGCTAAGCTAGTTTATACTAGCGAGCGAGACTTATACTAGAGTATTAGATATAGTTTTAACGTATAAAAGGGGTATGTCGCAATGTATAGAGCGCCCTCCTAATAAGACTATTAGGATATTGTAAGACTAATTCTTGCCTCCTTTCGGATATATACGCGTACTATAATTGTACCGTACGCTAAGCCTACGAGCCTAAGGCGGGTCTTAGCCTTCGACCTTACCTAGCTCTTATAACTATCTCCTCTGTCTAAGGGAGCTGCCCTTAGCGACAACCCTTACTTTATAGGTTATATTCTAGGCTTCCTATTTAGTCTTTATAATATACTTTATATATTCCGCGCCTATCGCGTCTCTAGCGCGTTATGCTTACGAACCTTTAGCGTATTACGTAAATCCGCGCTACGAAGTAAAGGGTTACTATACGTGTTACGTTTATATAGTAATATATTCCTTACTATAGCGACTACGATTCGTAGCTCGAGCGTGTTCTTGAAAACTCTTCTAACTCTCTCTTAGACTTTCTCTCTACGTATATAATATTTTCTATATCCTTAGTAAAGCTAGTATCTCTGTACGATTACCGTACTACTAACGTAAGTATAATACTACCGAAACGTACTAGAGTCGTAGTCCCGAACCGCCTACCCTATACCGTCGATAATATTAGAGGACGAGGAGATATAGATATCTACCTCTACTATATTAAGTATGCCTATAACGGTACGGCTCTTCGAATACTCCTTAACTACGCTTTACCTACTAATAGACTACGTATAGACGACGAGCCTACGTATAACAGGGTAATAAAGCCTAGCTAGAAGGTTAAGTATTAGCGCTATAAGCGCTAATACTACCCTTATAAGCGGATTACTAACGGAAACCTCAAGCGGTAGGCGCGCTACGTACTATACTACTACGGGCAGCTAGAGACCCTCCTAGAGAGCGCACGTAAAGAGTAGGTAAAGCGCCGCCTAAAGAGCCTCTATACCTCTATCAAGACCTCTAAGAGGGTTTTTACTAGTAATAAGAGTAAAGCCGTCGGCGGCTAGGATACGCTACGTAAGGCGAGCGTACTCGCTCCGCTAGCGACTAGTACGATGTCCGTCGCCGGTCTAGTAGAGACCTAGCGCTAGTCTAACTTCATAGTAGCTATATTTGAGCTATAGTACGAGGTATACTTGCTTTTCCTATACGATCCTCGTACGATACTAATGCTCTTCGTAGACTAACTATATAGTAGGCGCCTCTAGCGACGCCCTAGACGCTACCGTAGAGGCGGCCTACCCCGAGGGTAGTAACTAGGAGGAGGGTAAGCTCTCTAAGGACGTAGTATCTAACGAGGAGGTAGAGGTAGAGAAGGATAAGGATAAGGACGCGGAGAGCGTTACTAGCGGCGGAAACGCTAGCGACGACGCGCTCTCTACGGACGATAAATAAGCGTTTCGCTTACTACCTACCCGCGCCTCTTATACTCCGCTCGCGCCTATATAGGCTATAGTTAGATTCTTGCTTCTTACCTATAGGCACTATACGACCTACTTAGTAGGCGTATATAAATAACATAGTTTACGCTTCGATATATCCTAAATACCTTAGTGATTTTCTTACTCTCTTAAATTTGAAGTTTGCCCCTATATATAGGTTTAGCGCTTAGTACTTAGTATTACCGTATTAGTACCTTAGCGTATTAGCGCCTTAGCGCTTCTATCTTACTACGCGCCCGCTTACGCGCTACGCTTCGAATACGTTAAGTACTATATAGCCGCTAATATATTCTTTAGGTTCCTACTAGTCGTACTCTTTAGGCTAGCCCTACTAGCGGATTAAGTACTAGCGCACGCTCTTCCTTACTCGAGTTCTAAGGATCTTCTTAACTTCCTATTCTCCCTAGTAGTCTACGAGTAGTATACTCTCTACCTACGTCTCGCTACCCTTCTAAGGTTCTAGAAGTAATATATAAAATACGTTATAGATAAGAGCGTCTAGTAGTAGGGCTAAGCGGTACGCCTACTTTCCTACTACGTTAAGTACCTTAAAAGGCCTAGTAAACTTATCTACTAACTTCTTCGAAGGAACCTTTAATCGTAGGTTCTTTGTCGATAGTAAGACTATGTCGCTAACCTTATATTCCTTAGCCTAATACCTATTATTAAAGTACCTAGCCTACGCCTCGCTTACTTCTCGCTAGCGTTTACTTAGCGTCTTATAGTTCTTCTTTAATCTTTCTATAGCTTCCTTAGCGGCTAGTACCTCCTTTTTAGGAAGCGCGCTCTAAGCTTCTCGCCTACTCGTTACTAGCTCCGAGTTAAAACTATATAGCGCTATAAATAGTAACCCCTTTAGTGTCGTATACGTGCTATTATTATATACGAACTCGGCTTGTACTAGTAGGTCTACCTAGTTATCTTGTTACTCTACGTAGTAGATACGTAGGTAAGTCTTAAGCGTCTAATTCGCTCTTTCGGTTTGCCTGTCCGTCTACGGATAGAACGCTATACTTAGCTTACGCTTTATATACGCCTCGTAGTAGAAGTCAGACTAGAACTAACTCGTGAATATAGACCCTCTATCGCTAATAATGCCTATAGGCATACTATAATGCCTAATTACTTCTAATATTAAGACTCCTATAAGGTTACTACTCGTACACCTCTTTATAGTTAGTACGAAGATAACTATCTTTATATATTAGTCGACGATAACTAGAATCGTATTATACACGTATGCTCCTTACTTACTTAGTAGGAGGTCTATAATAAAATCCTAAGTTAACTCTTAGAACGGACGATCTAGTATAGGTAGCGTAGTTAGCTCGCTATATAGTCGATAGCGACGCGCCTTTACCTTCTAGTAACTCCTATAGGATTCCACGTATTATACGATATCCTTAGTTATCTCTAGCTACTAGTACTTCCTTCGTACTAGCGAGATAGTCTTGTCCTTACTAAAATAGCCTATAAGGGCATTATCGTAATATATACGAATCACCTACGTCTATAAGGCGTAGTCCTTAGGTACGTATAGTAAATCGTCTACCTAGAGGTTTCCCTCTCTTATAGTATATTACTCGAACTAGCCGCTATTACTTATCGCTTACGAGTATACTACGCTTGTACTTAGCTTAGCCTATACTAACGCGCGAGTATATCTAAGGATCAAGTCTAAGACATTTACGTACGGCTCTTCGCCCTTAGTAATTATATCTACTACTCGTATAGGCGTTAAAAACTGCTACTACGGGTTAGAGTTAGTACTTCTCTCTATCGAAGAATACTATTCTTTATAAGTCGCATAGATACAAGCTACGAGCGGTCCGCCTACGTCCCTCGTACTCTACTTATCCTATAGCTATAACTTAGTCTATAAGGTAGGTAGTAGGTTAGTTACCTCTACTACCTCCTTAGCGTAATCGCTACGCCTCGACGGCGCGTCGGCTAGGTTTCGCTTGCCCGCCTAGTATATTATAACGAAGTCGAATAGGGCTAGGAATGTAGCCTAATAGGCCTACTTACTAGTTAACTTCTTTACGCCTATAAACCTACAAAGGTTAGTATAGTCGACTAGTACGTCGATCGTATACGGAGCGCCTTCGAGGTACGGCCTCTACGCTTTAAAAGCCTTAACTACTATAAGAAGCTCCTTATCGTATACCTCGTAATTATACTCTATAGTAATTATCTTCCTAGATATAAATATAATAGGGTACTATTTAGACCTAAAGAGTTAGCTAAGGATTATAGTAATTACGTAATTAGAGGCGTCGCTCTCGACCCGTAACCTGAGCGTAGGGTCAAAGTACCTTAGTAGCGGTACTATAGAAAAACGCTTTTTTAACTTAGTAAACGCCTACTCCTCTCGTGTAGTCTACTTAAGTAGGCCCGGCTTCTTGCCTACTACGGCGCCCTTAGATAACGCCGTAAGTAGAGATGCTACTCTAGAGTATTTAAAAATGAAACGCTAGTAGAAGTTAGTAAACCTAAGGAAGGATTAAACCCCTACGAGCGTTATAGGCGTTAGCTACGCCGCGATTACGTCTATCCTACGTAGATCTATCGCAACCCCTCTAGTAGTTACTATAAAGCCTAGGAAATCGACTTCCTTCTACTAGAATTTATACTTCGCTCTTTAAGTATAGAGTCCGAACTTCTAGAGACGCGTAAGTACGTCGTATACGTCGCGTACGTAGTCTACGCGGCTCTTACTATAGATGAGAATGTTATTAAGGTATACTACGTAGTACGTATCGACTAAACCTGCTAGAGCACGGTTAATATACGCCTAGAACGTAGCTAGAGCGTTAGTTAGGCTAAATAGTATCACCTTATACTAGAAGTAGCCGTAGCGCGTACGGAACGTAGTCTTCTAGCGGTCGCTAGGCTTAATACGAATCCGATAGTATGTATCTATAAGGTCTAGAGTCGTAAACTATATAGCTCCTATAAGCCTATCTAGCGTCTCGCTAATTAAGAGAAGTAGGTACCTATTCTTAATAGTAATTTCGTTTAACCCTTAGTAGTCGATATATAGCCTTAGTTTGCTATCCTTCTTTAGTATAAACAGGATAGGCGTACCCGCCTCGCTAACGCTACGCTCGATCTAATCGTGCTTAAGGCCTATAGTAAGGTATTTCTTTAATTCCTCTAGCTCCTTACCTGACTAGTAATATAGCGGCCTAAAGGGCGGAACGGTACCTAGACGTAGCTTAATCGTATACTCCGCGCTATCTACTAGCTTACTCTTTATCTTCTCTATTAGGTTTAGAATATCGGAGAACTATTAGAACTTAGAGAGAAGAGGGTTAAGCTCTTCGCCTTCGCCTATCTTACTTATTACTACTATATATATAGTTAGTATATACTTCAAGTCCTTGAAAAACTTATAGGCTTCCCTAACCTTAACGTTTTTAAAAGTATCGCTATAGGTCTACTTATCCGAGCCGCTATCGACTCGTATACGATAAGTACGCCTCTATAGTCGACCTAAGATTATATTAGGGGTTAGTATATTATAGGTATAAAAGATTACGCCTACTATACGCTCTACTCCTACAGAGTCTACGAGCTATACGCGTATATAGTATACGCTATAATAATGCCCTAATTCCCTAGTAAATAAGGTAGCTAGGGGTAAGGCAGTATTAGTTCGAACTATAATACCGTGTTATAAGACAAAGGATCTTAATACTATATTAATATTAGCGGTATCGTTAAGGAGGAATTAGGCTAACTTAAGCCTATCCTACGCCTCGACTATATCTTCTAGGTAAGTCGTATTTACGACTTATATAGGGAGGTATATATCGCTACTAAGTTCGGTGTCTAGAGATCGTAGTCCTTCTCTAACACCTTCTCTTTTTTCGGCGTCTCTATAGTAACCTTACGTACTAACGGCTTCTTACTATCGTCTTAGGCGCTTCGGTTAGGGTAGACAGAATTAGTACTAATATGCCCCTTCTACTTATAGCTATAGTATTCCAAATACTTATAGCCTATAATAGAGCGAGTAGAACCTTTGTCGCTAGAGCGACGCGTACTATTCCCTCCTAGACTATCGTCGCGCCTACGCGTAGGAGCGTCGCTCCCTACGCGCTTACGCTTCGAGTATATATCGCGCTCGCGGTCCCTATTACTCTAGCTTCCGCCCTAGTTATACCGTATAGGGATTACCCTATCGGCTTACTCTAGGCGCCTTACTAACGTAACTAAATTAGCGCGCTTATTAGGCACGGTATAATTCTTAATAATCTCTCGTCGAAGCGCCGGCTTTAACTTTATAAGAAGCTAGCGTACTAGCTACGCTTCGGTATAGTCGCCTAGTTAAGACTCTAAGTAGCCTAGCTCTATAGCGAACTAGCGTACCCCTTAGCCCTTACCCTATTAGGCCTTCTTATACTTGACCGTTACGAGGATCGTATAATTCGCCTAATCCCCGATAACGTCGTAGATAAAGCGCTTGAACTTAGTCTAAGTATAGTCTAGAGGTATTACCTTAGAGTGTTCGTTATACTAGGTCTCTTACGCCTCGCCTACGAGCTATATAATACTATATAGGACCTTCGAGTCCTCTATAACAAACTCTTATAGACTATTAAGGAAGATTACTTCGAGGCTACGAATAAACTCCCTTGCCTCTTAGACTATCTCGCTCTAGAAGGTACGAGGTTCCCTAACTTTAGGACCTTTATATCGCGTATACGACGCGCTATCGTGAAGTATACTACCCGTAATACTAGCGCTAGCGTCGTCTTTAAGATCGCTAACGTCGAGGGTACTAGGGGTAGCCGAGAATAGAGATTCTAACTCTATAAGGAGCCGATTATTCTCTCGTCGTAGAGCGCGTACCTCTAAGCGACGACGTAGTTCCTAGTTCTTAGCTTTAAGCTATATACGCTCTACGTACGTACCGTCTTCGGTTATACTAGTAGACTCCTACTCTTAAACCTCGTTAGCCTCTTTAGGATTACCTTAATCGTCTACTTCGCCTATTACGAGCCCTAGCGGCGCCGTGCCTACGTTATATTAGGGAGCTATAGGCCTCTATAGATTACTACTCTTAGAAGGAGAAGAATTAGAATTATAAAAGGGGTATGTCGTAATATATAGAGCGCCCTCCTAATAAGACTATTAGGATGTCGTAAGACTAATTCTTGCCTCCTTTCAGATATATACGCGTACTATAATTGTACCGTGCGCTAAGCCTACGAGCCTAAGGCAGGTCTTAGCCTTCGACCTTACCTAGCTCTTATATAACGATACTATACTAGTATCTTAATTAAGCTAGGGTTTAAATTATAGAGGCGAATACTTAATAATTGCCTATAAGAAGCTTAGAGAGGTAGAGCTAGCTATCTAAGAACCTAGACTCTACGACGAGGTTATCTCTAATAAAGTAGACGACGAGCTTAGTAAGGAGACGTACGTTATCTTAGCTACTATTAATATAGTAGTAGAGAAGGCTTATAATAAAGAAGCTATAGAGTAGCGGAAGCTAGATAATTATATTAGCGCCTATACTCTTTATAAGTAAGTTACTAATAAGATTAAACTAGTAAATACTAATATTACTATAACTAATAGCTTAAACCCTAGTAGATTAAAAGATTAGCGACGGACTTATATCGAGAAGGAAGCGGCTATACTACCTAGTACTAGATCTTACGATAGTAAGTACCTAACTAAAAGGTTCTTAGTAATCGAGCCTAGATTACGCCTTACGCCTAAATAGCTTACGAAGTTTAAACCTAGTATAGAACTACTACTAAAGGAGCTAGATTTGTTATACTATATACTAAAGAATCGAGAAGCTACCTTTATATAAGACCTTACGTATTTAGGCTGAATTAATCCTAATATTACTCTACTATAGAAGATTCGAATAGTTCCTTACGAGCTATAATAGTATCTAGGCTTTAAGCTAAACCCGTCTCTACGATATATCGTAGAAGATATACTAAGATAATAGATCTAAGCTAGGACTCTTAAGCTATACTATAGTACTTATCGAAACTTATACTTCCTTATTAGTAAGAAGATAGAGATAGGTAAGCTAAAGAAGTATTAATTAATTAACGTAGCTTAGAAGTTTAATTAAGTTACTATAAGAGACTTAAACTTACTTCCTAACGGTAAGAGTTTCTCTAAGGACTTTACTAGCTACGCGCTAGCCTTACTAGTTAATATCTTCTCTAGATATAACTAAATCCTACTCGATAAATTATATAGAGACCTTATAAGCTTCGATTTACTACTAGGCTTATTATAGTAGATAACGTTACTATAAGGAGCTACGAATTCTATTACCTAGTTCGTTCGTATTATTAATTAAGTACTTATAGAGTATATCTCGTATAAGGTATAGCTGTTCCTTAATAATATTAGTATTAAAGAGCCTAAGACGAAGTACGATAGTAAAGAAGTTAAACCTAGCCTTTACTATTACGTTATTAAATATATTATAGCTATAGACGACGTTCTCTATAATATAGAACGAGCTAATATAACTATAGCTTTTAATAAGTTATAGCTTTATTATAAATAGTTAGTAATCGTTAGTTATCTTACTAGTATTAATAGTCGCTATCTAGACTTCGTAAGAGTAGCGAAGATTAAGAAATAGCTAAACCTAGAAAATTAGAAAGACGTTTAAACCTTCCTTAGCGTAGTTACGTACTACTACGTCTAGGTTAAAGGTTTTACGATTATCCTTACTCTACTATTTAAACTCTTATAGAAGGATACTAAGTTTTAATAGACTACTAAATACTAACTAGCTAAAGATATTATCTTAAAGGTACTAGTTTTAGCTCTAGCCTTAGTTACTCTTAACTATAGAGAAGGAGTAGGACTTATTATCGTAGGCGTAGATTCGAGTAGTAGAGATTAGAGATATATACTTTCCTAATATAATCGAGACGAGCTACTTCTCTACTATCTAGTTCGATATAAGTCTAGCCTATTTAATCTAGTAGAAGTTAAGTACGATACTAGAAAGCGCGAATACCTTAGTATACTAAAGGTATTAAGGAAGCTAAAACTATAGCTATTTAGAGTATACTTCTAACTAGAGACTAATATAAATACTCTCGTTTACTAGCTTAATAAAGCTATATCTAATTTGCCTAATATAGTAATAACGCGCTAGCTAGTATAGATCTACCTCTTCGACTTTAACGTTATATATATTCCTAGTAAGAAGTATATAGCTCTAGATTCGCTATTAAGGAAGCCTATTACGCTTAAAGATATAGAGGCTATAGAATAGGAAGAAGATATAGATCTAATAATTAACGAGTAATTCTTTAATATCTTTTACGTTAACGTTTTCTCTATATAGGTAATTTAGAGCGAGCTACCTATAATTAATAAGATCTACTCTTAGGAGTTAATAAATATCGCTTTCGTACTTATACGAATATAAAGACCTAAGAGAGTTTCTAATAACGAGTATAAGTAGTTAAGAAAGAAGTATTAGCTATTTTATATTAAGAATAACTAGCTCTAGCGCTAAGAACGAGTAGCTAGACCTCTATAGCGAGTTATTAATAAATCTAAAGCGCGAGCTCGTATTATTAGAGCGTACTATTATAAGAACAGTTACTATAGCGCTAAATAGACGTATAATCCTATCTAAAAACGAGAGTAGTAAGATAGAGTTTAGGCCTAGATTTCGCTAGCTATTTAGTAATATACTATTCATAGTCTTTAGTATAGGAGATAGGTACCTAGAGAACTATAGATCCCGCTCTAAGTTATAGTCAGCTAGTAGTAGTATATCGATAGCTTATATATCTCGAAGAACTATTCGTTAATAGTTATACGCGAATCTCTATCGCGCTAGCTAGAAGTACGTATATTCTAGTATCTAGCGAAGAGTATCTCCTTAGTATAGATAGTAAGGTTTATATAGAAAGAGATCTTTTACCGATAGAGTACTACTATAGAAGTTATCTTTAATAACTATAAGACTAACCTTAGTAACGTAGAAAAGCTACTACTATCGTATAGTATTAAACGTATTAATATTTCGCTATACTACTCTTAATCTAACGCTATCGTTAAAGTCGGCTATAAAACGATACTAGACGCTTACTTAAAGCTATCTAATAGTAGCCTTTATTTAATTAGAGACTATATTCTAGTAGTATTATAGGTAGAGAGGACGACGATAGTCTCTACTACTAGCCTAACGCTATTAGAAGTAATAATTAAGCGAGACGTCGTACTCTTAATCGAGCTAGAACACTATACCTTCTAGATTATAGATTAAGATAAGGTTAAGACTAGAATAGAGCTTCTTACGATTCGAGCTTAAGCTCTAGAAGCTATAGAAACGACTATAGAAGAAGGACGACTACGTTAATAGCGTCTCTAAGAATAGAACAAGGCGTACTTCGATAAATATCGTTATATAGACCTTACTATACTAAAGGAAGATAATCTCGTATTAGTATATCGCTCTAAGTTAAAGACTAGCTTCTTCTATAAGCTCGTATTTAGATAGGAAGGCTCTTTTAAAGTATCTAAAGTATTATAGAGTAGCGTATCGTATAAGCTTAAGGAACTAGATAGCTTAAAACGTAAGTATATCTATAAGAAGATAGACTTTAAGAAATATACTTTTCTATAAGAAAACCTAAAGCTAGTTCTAGATTAGGTTAAACTAGAAGAAGTACTACTACTAATAGAGAAGATTATAGAACTAGAACTTCTATCTAGGTATAAGTATCTATAGATCTTTATTAGTAAGCTATTAGTAATAACTTAATAAGAAAGAGAGAGTTATATACGCTAGCTATTAATAGAGCTTAAAGAAGAAGTAGAAGACTTAGTAGTTTAAAGGCTAAAGCTAGCCTAGTAGAGCTAAAGAAGTAGAAATTCGATAGGTAATACTTAATTAGAGGTATAAGCTAAGATCTAGCTACTAAAGCCTAGCCTCTACTATAAAAAGAGCTAATCTTCCTAAATCTTAACTATTCTAAGTACTTCTTTTAGTCCTAAAGCTACTATTAAGCTCTAATAGGAGCTTCTTAAGCTTATAATTTACTAGACTAGTAGAAATCTAACTAAATCTTAACTATCCTAAGCGCTTCTTTTATTCCTAAAGCTACTATTAAGCTCTAATTAGAGCTTTCTAAATTTCTCTTTTACTAGATTAGTAAGATTCTAGCTAAATCCTAACTATCTCGACGCTATTTTCTATAGCTAAGATAAATATCTATATAGCTAGTTACTTCTTTAAACTTAACTTCTAGGTATAGATTTTATATCTACTAGCTAACCTACTATCCTACTCCTTTTCCTAAGTCCTAAGCCTACTATCGCTATAAAAGTTAGCTATCCTAAGCTACTTTCTACTATTAGGCCTTAAAAATCTAAGCTAGACCTAGGCCTCTAAAGCTCTTTTCTATAAGTAATTTCTAAGGTTAGTACTACGATCTACCTTCCTAGAGCCCTTTTCTATTACTAATTAGCGAAGTAAGATAAGGACTTTCTATCCTAAAGGCCTTTTTACTACTAATTTTTACCTAACTAAAGGAATCGCTAAAAATATTAGTTTCTAGTATAGAATTCTTAAAGTTTAAGGTTTTTAGCTTATATAAAGAAGAGAGAGGCTTGAATCTTTAGTAATAGTAGCTCTAATTGCTTCTTTCTAGCTATTAATTATAGCGTTAGCGGTCTCTTACGATATAGAAAGCGCGATCTAGTAAGCCGACTAGGTATACGAAAAATAAGGCTCTTTTAAGTTAGTAGGAGTAACGACGATAGTATCTATATCTTAGTCCTTATTAGCGATAGTAAGGTATATACTATAGTAGTTAGTAGTAGCGTTAGTAGTATATAATAGCTATAGAAGCGTTAAGGTAAAGTAAACCTTTAGTTATCTTTTTAAATAATAACTAAACCTTACGTAACTAAGCCTTATATATAGACCTCTAATCCTAATAGAAGTTACGCTACTACGACGAGGTATATAATTAGAGTACTTTTATACTCTAAACAATCTCTTCTTCCTTATTAACTATTAATTAGTTACTATAGAGCCTTACTTCTATTAAGGTCGGTTCTTATCTTTCGTTACTACCTAGTAACGCTACCTAGCTATTTATATACGTAAGTAGTAACTAATATAATAGAAAACTCTTTAACCGGTTACGCGCTCGACCCTCCTCGCTATTTAAGTTACTTATTACTAGTTACGCGCTTTATATCGCCTTAAGCTACTAATACGACTATCTAAAGACGTTCTCTTTCTCTATTATATATAAAGAATAAGACTTCCCCTTTCTAGCGTTCTTTAACGCCTAAACGCTTATTAAGACTAGCGCTTTCGCCTTCTACCTCGCCTATCTAAAGTCTAATATAAGAACTACCTAGATAAGAGTCTCTAAAGAAAAGACGATAGATAGCTTCTTTAAGTTCTATATAAGATATAGCGCTCGCTCGTACTAATCGCGAAGGCTCTCTTATTAGTTTCTAGCCTTTAAGTAGATCTCTTACTAGTATAACGAACCTTAATAACGCTATCGAAGCTATTCTATTACTAGAAATACTATAAGAATAAGAGAAGAGTATCGACTTAGTACTTAAGTAAGTCGAGGAAGTAAACGATAGAATAAAGATTAGTATATTTAACTTCTTTAAACGCCTCTTAGCTAAGATTTTACTAAAACACCTTAACGCGTAGAGTATAAAACGTGATAATATAAAGAAAATATACTAAAAAGGTCGAGACTTAGTAAAAGAGAGAAATTTAATTTAGTAGTAGCTATATATAGAGTTTAGGTATAAGTAGAATTTCTTTTTCCTTAACTAAGTCTTATATAATAAAGAGATACTTAGGAACCTTTATTAATAGTTAAATAAGTATAAAGGCGTCTTTAAAGAAAGTAAGCCTAAAGACTAGGTTTTCTTAGTATAGTAAAAGTAAGATCGTTTCTATTAGTAGGTAGCGAATATATTCTCTTATAGCTAGTATTTTTAGCTATAGAGAAGTAAGAAGACTCCTAGCTCGTAGAGCTTAGGCTTTATTAATACGAACTTAGATAGAAGACGCTACTAGAACAAGTTTAAAAAAGCGCTCTCGTAAGTCGACGTATTTAGCTATAAGATAAGAGAGGTATATCTAGAGGTAGGCTATAAACTTAATTAGTATAGATTTATAGTTAAGCTTACTAAGAAAAAACGTAAAGGAGAGACCTTTAAAGAACCGACCTATATATTTCTAGTAGTAGAGAAATAGCTCTTAATATCTTATAGCTCGTTACCTTCTCCTAGAAACCTAAGACCTAATAGATATCTCTCTTTCTCTACGCCTAAGAGCCTATCCTTATCTAGTCCTACTCTAAACTCTAGTCGAGAAGAAGAAAGTAACTTACTTATAACTCTAGAGCCTCGCCTTAGAGATTCTATATCGCCTAGTACTATATAGAGGCTAAAAGCTTAATTAGAGAAGTTAATACTAAGCTTAGTAAAGAAACCTATACCTAAATCGATATAGGCTCTTCGTAAAAGTAGAAGGATTACTAGACTTCGTACTAGAGAAACTATTATTACCTCGATCGAGACTTCTCCTATACTAAGCGCTTTAGGTAATAGCGATCCTATATAAGACTAAGGGTTACCTACGATAGAGCCGCTACTAGGTCTATAGCGCCTATCGCTAATCGTATTAAGAAGATAATAGTAGAATTAAGCTAGAGAGCGACTTAGAGCTCGATCTACGTTACTAGGCTTATATAAAGGATAGTATTACCTCTAAAGTCTACTACTATATAATCGATAGTAGAGCTTTTAAAAAGGTCGATAATATCTAGAAGAAGAAGAAGGTAGCTAAGAGCTACGCTTTAATTAATATTCCTCTATACCTTAGCTAGCCTCTTTATAAAGAATATACGACTAAGATAGGTAATACTATAGGTTTAAAGCTACTAAGAATAGCTAAAGTAACGTATACTCTCTATTAACGTATTATTTAGATAGGTAGTATAGCTAATCTCTAAGCCCTTATCGCCTAGAATATTTAAAATCGGATATAGTTTAAGCTAGAAGCGAATACTTTCTTCCTTAAGCTAGTAGAACGTACTTATTATAGTAAGAAGAGTACTAATACTTAGGAACTAGAGGACGATATTAACGCTCTAATATACGAGATAGATAGAAGCTATCTTAGACCCTTTTAGTTCGTAGTAACCGACGTAGACTTAAAGGTTACTTCTAATATCTATTAGAAGGCTTAGGAGCTCTTAGACTACGATAGTAATAAGAGTACCTAGACTAATTATAGCTTCCTCTTTTATTCTCTTTCTACTAGAGGCCTATTTTAGATTCTAGACTCTTTACTTAAAGTTATATAGTAGGAGTTCGTACTATATCGATAGTATAATATAGCTATTAGTAAGTATAGTTAGTCTCGTAGTATATAGTACTCGCTATCTTAATAGCTTCTTCGCTAGTATCCTCTACTATAGCTATATTAGCTAGTTACTACTCTATACACGACTATTAAATACGTAGCCTACCTATCTACTACCTTTTATATCTTCGACGATAAGGCTAGTTCTAACTACCTTAACGGCTTCTAGTATATCGCTTTAAATAAGAATATATTACTTAAGGAAAGAGGCCTTAATTAGGTTTAGTTTATAATCTCTCTAGACGATACTAGCGAGAGAGGACGACTTTTACTAACCTCTAATACGATTAGTAATAGGTTCTTTAACTATAAGGAGGCGAAGCTACTAGTAAGGCGTATTATCGCTAATAAGTAAAGCTATAGTATAGGCTTCGTCGAGACTATAACTCTAGTAATTACTAACGATATAAAAGCTAACCTTAAGCTTAGTTAGAAGAATCTTTATACTAATATAGGCTCGCTAGTTATTTCGTATCTCTACGTCTCTTAGTAGTATACTCGCGTAGGTAAAGAGTATCGTATAATTCTAATAGTATTTCTAGCCTACTCTAAGAGTTATATATTAGATAAGCTACCTAATAGTAATTATATTAACGTTCTAACGATCTATAGCGTATATCTCTATCGCGAGTAGATACTCTTTATAGCTTTAGGTACTATATACCTTATACGAGCGATAAAACCTTTCGCTATAGAGATACTATTAACTAGCCTAGGCCCGATTTCTAATACCTTAGTAGGCTAAGTTCTATAGACGGATTAGGTAGTAAGTATAGAAATAAAGAAGCTCTTTAGTATAAGTAAGGAGGAGTTTAAGGTCTATATAGCTAAGTAGTAGACTATAGCTAAAGCTTAATTCGCTACTACCTCCGCTATAGTTATAGATATTAAAGAGTATATATTTAGCAAAGCTAGCTTTATAAGCGTAGGTAGTAACTTAGAAGTATTAGTATCGAAGAAGAGAGAGGCTATTTCTAAAGAGATCTCTAAGAATATAGTAGAAGAGTAGCGTCTAGCGAATAATAACTAGATCTAAGAAAGTGTTTTTAGTAATTATTATTAGAAAAGGTAACTATTTAATAGGCCTCTAATTAAAAGTTTAATAGACTTTAATAGGAAAACTAGCTAGCTTTAAGCGATTCTACGTAAGATCTATAGGTAGTTAGGTATCTAGTTAGATACTAAGAAAGGGAGGATTAGTAAGGTAAAGGCCTACCTATATACCGTATATAGTAGCTTTAGTATAAAAGTAAGGTAGTAGCTTATTTCTAAGATAGTAATATTTACTCTACTTAATTAATTTAATATCCTATAGTTCTAGTATAGGCTCTTAGTCCTAGGACTACTAGTTTAAGCTCGTTACTACTATTTAACCTATATATTACAAGACTATTACTCTCCGAATAGGTCTTGTTCTATAATAGCTACTCTTATACCTACCTAGGAGATTAGTATTAGAGTAGTTATTATCTATTACTAGTAATAAGTAACTTTAATAGCGAGGAGGGTCGAGTACGTAACTAGTTAAAGAGTTTTCTATTATATTAGTTACTACTTACGTATATAAATAGCTAGGTAGCGTTACTAGGTAGTAACGAAAGATAAGAACCGACTTTAATAGAAGTAAGGCTCTATAGTAACTAATTAATAGTTAATAAGGAAGAAGAGATCGTTTAGAGTATAAAAGTAGTCTAATTATATACCTTATTATAGTAGCGTAACTTCCGTTAGGATTAGAGGTCTATACGTAGAGCTTAGTTACGTAAGTTTTAGTTATTATTTAAAAAGATAACTAAAAGTTTATTTTACCTTAACGCTTCTATAGCTATCGTATACTACTAATACTACTACTAATTATCGTAGTATATACCTTACTATCGCTAACGAGGACTAAGACTTAGATACCGTCGTCGTTACTTCTACTAACTTAAAAGAGCCTTATTTTTATATACCTAGTTAGCTTACTAGATCGCGCTTTCTATATTATAAGAGACTACTAGCGCTATAATTAATAGCTAGAAAGGAGTAATTAAAGCTACTATTACTAAAGATTCAAGCCTCTCTACCTTTATATAGGCTAAAAACCTTAAACTTTAAGAATTCTATACTAGAAACTAATATTTTTAGCGATTCTTTTAGTTAGGCAAAAATTAGTAGTAAAAAGGCCTTTAGAATAGAAAATCCTTATTTTACTTCGCTAATTAGTAATAGAAAAGGGCTCTAGGAAGATAGATCGTAGTACTAACCTTAGAAATTACTAGTAGAAAAGAGCTTTAAGAGCCTAGGTCTAGCTTAGATCTTTAAGGCCTAGTAGTAGAAAGTAGCTTAGAATAGCTAACTGTTATAGTAATAGTAGGCTTAGGACTTAGAAAAAGGAGTAGGACGGTAGGTTAGTTAGTAGATATAAACTCTATACTTAAAAGTTAAGTTTAGAGGAGTAACTAGCTATATAGATACTTATCTTAGCTTTAGAAAATAGCGTCGAGATAGTTAGGATTTAGCTAGATTCCTACTAATCTAGTAAAAGAGAAGCTTAGGAAGCTTAGACTAGAGCTTAATAGTAGCTTTAGGAATAAAAGAAGCGCTTAGAATAGTTAAGACTTAGCTAGATTTCTACTAATCTAGTAAATTATAAGCTTAAGAAGCTTTAATTAGAGCTTAATAGTAGCTTTAGGACTAAACGAAGCGCTTAGGATAGTATAGACTTAGGAAGATTAGTTTTTCTTATAGTAGAGGCTAGGCTTTAGTAGCTAGATCTTAGCTTATACTACTAATTAAGTATTACCTATTAAATTTCTACTTCTTTAGCTCTACTAGGCTAGTTTTAGCCTTTAAACTACTAAGTCTTCTACTTCTTCTTTAAGCTCCGTTAATAGCTAGCGTATATAACTCTCCTTTTCTTATTAAGTTATTACTAATAGCTTACTAATAAAGATCTATAGATACTTATACCTAGGTAGTAGTAAGGTAAAGGCCTACCTACCTACTATACTTAGTAGCTTTAGTATAAAAGCAAGGTAGTAGCTCGTTTCTAAGATAGTAATATTTACTCTACTTAATTAATTTAATATCCTACGGTCCTAGTATAGGCTCTTAGTCCTAGGACTACTAGTTTAAGCTCGTTACTATCGTTTAACCTATATATTATAAGACTATTACTCTCTAAATAGGTCTTGTTCTATAATAGCTACTCTTATACCTACCTAGAGAGTTAGTATTAGAGTAGTTATTATTAAGAATATATCCTAGATACTTAGTCTAGATATAGATATCTGAGCATAGTTCTAGATGCCTAAGGTATCTACCTAAGGCTTAGTAAGAGGTATATCTTGCTTCTCTTTCTTCTCTTCTTAGATAACTAACTTAATTAACTTTATATTTAGTTCCTAGTATATTACTACTATACTATATATATAAGTTAGTTTAAGATTAATCCTCTATTCTTCTTTACTACGCTATACTCTCCTTAATATTATATAGTATATAATACGCTCTCTACTTTTAATAGGTTATAAGCCTAGGTTTATATACTAAATAGGAGCAACCTATGTTAGTATAGGTTACTTATATCCCTTATAGTTTATAGAAAACATTTAGGGCCTAGAAGTTTCCCTAACTATATTACTAACGAAGCTAGTTTATACCTAGTAGTATATAAGTTAGTAAAGATCTCTATAAGATAGTAGTATATTTCTACTTTATTAATACCTACCTAGTTCTCTACTATTATATCTAGTATTACTAGAGTTAGAAGAGGCTACCTAGCCTTTCTACTACCTAGTAGTAGAAACTCTACTAAGAGAGAAAGATCTAAGTCTTAGTAATTTCCTAAATACGAGGAATCCCTATCTCTTAGAGCTAGTCTCCCTACTATAAGAAATTACTCTTCTCTAGAATCCTTAGCTAGTCTAAAGTATTCTACTAATTATTTATTCTATTTACCTATTCCTATAATAGACTAAGAGGACAAGAAGAGCTAAAGGATTCTAATCCTAGATAGAACTAACTAGAAGAAATAGTTTAAGCTATAGATAGACAAGCTAGAAGGAAAGGACTAGTTCTAGGCAATTAGCTAACTAATTATTAGAGGGAACCTATATATAGTTTAGTAAGACACTAGTCTCTAGATATATGTTACTTAGAATTAATATTTCTTAAAAGATAATATAGTATATAGGTTTAGTATTAGATATAGTATTAGTAAAGATAATAAGATAGAGCTAGAGATATAGTATATTACTATATTAGTAGCTAAGATATAGGTAATTCTCTAGAACAAGTATAATAGAGTCCTAAAGTCCTATACTATAAGTCTAATTAAGTAGTTTATTATATTTAGGATATTACCTAATAAGACAATTAAGGAAGTATAAAGATACCTTAGAGGTCTAGGTAAGAGGATTACTAAGATTAATCCTTAGGAAACTTACTACTAGAGCTAAGAGAAAAGGCTAAAACATCTCCTATAGTCCTTACCTATATTATACTAAGTAGCTAAGGATACTATTATAACCTAACTATCCTTAGATATAGATACTATTCTCCTTCTACTTAAGTCCTAAAAGGTAAGAGACAATCTAGATAAGATAGATATAGGTTTAGCTATATTCTATCCTAGGTAGCTCTATTAAGGAAAGTCCCTACTAATATACTAGCTTTATAAGAAAGAGAAGCACGAGTTAAGAGATTATCCTAACCTCTCTACTACTAAGAAACTATCCTAGTAGAGAAATAGTACTAAGAACTAGAAGGACCCTTAGGGATTATTCCTTAGAGAGAGGGTTAGAAGATCCTTTTTACTAAGGAATACTAGATATATTAAGAAAGCTGTCTATAAGTTATTATTATATAATAAGCTAAAGAAGGCTATCTAGAGAATAGGTAAATAGCTTTAGAGGATAGAAAAGTCTAGAAAGCTTCTAAAGAAAGGATTTTTAGCCTAGGAGTCTAGTTCTAGTTCTAATTCTAGAACTTATTCTAGTTCTAGAAGTAATAATAATTCCCTATTAGAAGATAATAATTAAGATAAGTTAGCCTATTCTATAATTAAGGCTAAAGGTAAGTTATTACTCTAAGAATAGCTATTAGATTCCTATACCTTATCCTATATAACTAACTAACTATCCTTCTTTAGATTAGTAAAGCTACTAAGGAAGAAAGTATAGATTAAGGTAGGAGGAGGATACCTCTATATAACCTACTCTAGACTAGTATAGATAAAAGGAATCTTAGAAGAAGAAGTTCTACTTAATAGAGTACTATTTATTCCTAATCTTAAAGTAAATCTTATATTATAGGATTAGTTTAGTAAGTAATTTAGAGTCTAAAAGCCTAATTTTACTCTTACCTCCCTAAATAGCTAAATAGTTATAAAGACTAAGCTAGTTAGAGGTATTCTGTTTATTAGTAAGATATTACCTCTCTTATAGGAAAAGTTATATTACTTACTATATAATCCTATAGAGGTTAATAATACTTATACTACTCTATTAGAGAAGGATCTAAAATAGTAAGAGCTATAGTATAGAAGATTTATATACTTTAGAAGAGGGTTACTCTTAAACTTTTATAAAGTTACTAACCTAAAGGAAAGAATTCTAATTCCTAACTAGGAAGAGTATAAGTATAGGATTTATATAATAGGTAAGATAAAGAAATACCTAGGTAAGTCTATTAAGAGAAGACCTAAAAGGTTAGCTCTTATATTAGTAGATATCTATAGACTATTACTATTATTAGTAAAAGGTTTTATATAGTAGCTTAAGATTATTAATAACTTCTTAAGAAAGAAATAGGCATTTCTACTTAAAGCTAGATTAGATATACTAACTACTCTTTAGAACTAGAGGATTAAGGTAGAAAGGTAGTTAGTAGCACTCCTTAAGTCTATAAAGGCTAATAATACTAGAGAAATTACTACTTTAATTAAATAGTAAGAGAAGGACTTTAGGATTACTCTTAAGCTAACTAAGGCCTATAATTTACTCTAGAATAGAGTAGTTAAGAGGTCTATCTAAACATTAGAGGCCTCTATTAGAGTAATACTTAAAGAGAGTAAGATGCCTATTAAGTTTTAGCTAGAAGCCTTTAAAATATAGGTATATATAAGGAACAAGCTCCTAAATAGATCTAATATTAAGGGATTTAAGCTCTTATCTAATAAAGCTTTTAATAGGATTAAACTAATAGTCTCCTACCTTAAGGTATAGGGATATAGAGCTATAGTATATATAGATATAAGAGTATAGCCTTAGTAGGCAAGGAGTAATAAACTAATAAATAGAGGAAAGGATACTATATTTATTAGATACTATAATAATATAGTAAAGGTATAGAAGTTCTAGAAGCTAGATATAAAGGCTATTAAGTAGTATACTAATATAATCTTCTTTAAAGATAAGCTAGGTAGAGAATTAGACTTAAATATTAAGATTAAGAATCTCCCTAGTTTAGCTCTAGAAAGAAGACTTATTAGAAGGCTAAGAGCTATTAGCTAGCCTACTCTATAAGCTAGTAGAGGTACCCTAGGTACTCCTAGCTTAAGCTAGTAGAAGCCTCCTTCTCTTTAGCTATTAGTATAGGTTTAGGAAAGAAAGAAACTCTTTATATAACCTCTACCTCTACTAGAAGATATAGGAGAGTATAGAAAATTCCTAGACTAAGAGAAAGTTAAGAAAGAATCTAAGAATTCTACCTAAGAAACTATAGAGATAGATTAGGAGTAGATAGTTCTAAAGCAAACTCTTAAAAAGAGGAAAGTATTTTAAAAACTTAATAGATTTAACTAGAAGCTAAAGCTAATTAGGCTTAAGTTAGATTAGAATAGTTAGCTAGACAAGGAAATGCTCCTAGAGTATTAGGCTTTCTTTTTAGCTATAAGCTCTATTAACCTAGATATCCTATAGGACTTAGAATTCTTAGAGGAAGTTAAAGAGATTATATTCTCTACTACTAAAGAAGTAGGAATATATAAATAAGAGGTTCTAATCCTAAGAAACTATAAGGAAGTAGTAAGTAATCCTAAGTAGGGTTATCTCTAGTAAGAAGCTATTTAGAAGGAGCTAGATATACTTATAAGTAATAATACCTAGACTATAGTAGTCCTACTAAAAGGGGCTAACTTAGTTACTTTAAGATAAGTCTTTAATATTAAGAGAAAACTTAGTAGTACTATTAAAAGTTTAAAGTAAGACTAGTTATAAGAGAGTTCTCCTAAAAGTATAGAGTAGACTATATAGAAACTTTTACCTCTATAGTTAGGTAGGATACTCTAAGAGGATTTATAGCTATAGTCTATAAGAAGGACCTAGTTCTATACTAAGTAGATATAAACAATATATTTATAGAGAGTACTCTATATAAGGATATCTATATAATCCTACTACTAGGTATTAACCTACTAACTAGTATAGTCTTATAAGTTCTAAGGAGTCTCTATAGGCTAAAGTAAGCTATAAGAGACTAGAATTAGCTATATATATTAAAGCTAAAAGGAATAGGATTTAGATAATTAGAAGTAGACCTATATCTTCTAATCTATAAGAAAAGGAAAGACCTAATAATCCTAATCTATATTAATAATATACCTATTACTATAGAGAGACTAGGAGATATCCTCTAGTTTAAAGACTAACTTAGTAAGGTCTTTAAGATTAAAGATCTTAGAGAGCTAGACAAGATTCTTAGAATAAGACTAATAAGAAACAGATAGTAAGGCTAGCTAAAACTTAACTAGAAGTACTATATCTAAGAGAACCTAGCTAAGATAGAAATAGGCTAAGAAACTATATTACTAACTCTTTTACTAATAGACAGCTATAAAATTCTAAAGCCTACTAGACTAAATAATAAAAGGTGTAATAAATAGGAGTACTAATCTATTATTAGAATATAGATATAGCTTATAACTATTATAAGACTAGATATCTTATTTGCCCTTAGAAGATTAAGCTCCTATATTAGTAATCTAATAGTAGGATATATAAAGGCTCTAAAGAAGCTAACTAGATACCTAAGATTAAACCTAGATCTTAGTCTAAGATACTTAAGGAATAGTTAAGGCTGTCTTACTAGATATATAGACTCTAACTATATAATAGATAAGACTAATAGAGTCTTAATCCTTAGATATATCTTCTTCCTTTATAGTATACTAATCTCCTAGATAAGTAAGAAGTAGAAATCTATAGCTATATCTATAATAGAAGCTAAATATATAGCTATAGGAGTATATATAAAATAGTTATAGTTCCTTAGTACTCTTTTAAGAGAGCTTAGATACCTAGAGTTAGTAGGAGAATGTTCTTACTAACTAAGAATCCTTAGTAACTAGGAAACTATTACTAGAATTAGGCTAATTTAGCTAAAAGATAATAACTAAGCTACCCTTACTCTAGTTAAAGACTTATATGTTTATAATAAGTCTAAATATATTAATATCTTATATAATGCTATAAGAAAGCTCTAGTAGAACAGACTTATCTCTATAGAATATATAAATATAAAAGAGATAGTAGTAGATAGTCTTACTAAGCTAAAGAATAGACTATAGTTTTAGGAGTTTATAAGGTAGCTCTACCTTATATAAGAGATATATAAAAGATAACTCTAAGCCTTAGAGTTAAACTAAGAAGAGTCTAAAAGAATGTTTTTAGTTACTTAACTCCTCCTTAGTTAGACTTTATAAAGTCCTAAATGCCCTTACTAATATTAGACCTATTACTAACTATAATATTACTATATAGTACCTAGCTAAACTAGATACCTTCTAAGGCTAAGTACTAGTTAATATTAAAGACCTCCTCTATAGTAGCTATTATCTCTACTACTAGTATATAGTTACTCTACTCCCTAGCTTAATATAAGATCCCTATAGCTAAGAATAGTATACCCTAAAGGCTATTAGGGAACTAAGAAGCTATATAGAATATAACTAAGTAGAGGACTAGGCTATAAGGAATCTAGGGAGCTATTAGAATTAGCTATAAGAAAGGATAGGGGTAACTTACTAGATAGTCTATGTCCTAAACAATCTACTCCTATATAAGAGAGGAGGAAGATCTTATAGAAGGTATTTCTTTTACCTTTTTATAGGAGATAGTAGTATAGAAAGTTTATTAGATTAATAGTTAGTGCTGTCTAGTTATTAGTCTGAAAAGCAAGTACTTAATAACTAATTAAGATTAAAACTAGTATTTGAGTACTATAGATAATCTATTAAAAGATCTAACTATATAGTATAAGTAGGAGTGTTAAGAATATATCCTAGATACTTAGTCTAGATATAGATATCTAAGTATAGTTCTAGATGCCTAAGGCATCTACCTAAGGCTTAGTAAGAGGTATATCTTACTTCTCTTTCTTCTCTTCTTAGATAACTAACTTAATTAACTTTATATTTAGTTCCTAGTATATTACTACTATACTATATATATAAGTTAGTTCAAGATTAATCCTCTATTCTTCTTTACTACGCTATACCCTCCTTAACATTATATAGTATATAACACGCTCTCTACTTTTAATAGTTATTATCTATTAATAGAGCTAAAGGTAGAACTATCTCTTCTCTTTTATACTAGGACTAGAAGAGTAGAGAGTAGAAGATAGCCTTAAAGTAAGAACTAATATACTATAAATATTAGATAAGAGGCCTAAAGAAGCCTACGTAAGAGGCGACTTAAAGGGCTATAATAACGTAGAAGCCTCTAAAATATAGATATCGCTCTAACTCGGAAAAGTTATAAACCTCTAGTACCTCTTAGTACGGATCTATTTAGTAATTATCGTATAGATAGTAAGGCGACTTACTATATTAGAGATTTACTCGAGGTCTCTATATCTATAATAGTCTTCGATTAGACTCTAGTTTAGCGTAAAAACGCTCTCGTTTAGATAGCGTAGAGGCTATAGGATAGGCTAGACCTATCTAGGTAATCTCGTATCCTCTAGTATATAGAACGCTTAGAATAAGCCCTAGTACGGCGTTAGACGCTAATCGTTTAGCTAAGGGCACTAATTACGTCTAAGGCTCTAGACCCGGTATATAGTATAGGCTAACGTAATATTATACTACTATAGTTATATAGTAGACTACTTAAATAAGTAAGATAGACGCGCCTCGCTATAAATAGTCGAACTATACGATACGATATACCTTTACTTATTAGGTATAATTAATATAGCTCTAGTATTATAAAAAGGTTAACGTTTACTTTCTAATAGCTAATAAAACTTTAGACTCTTACTTTTTTAAATTATCGTTTTAAATAATAACTATATTATATTTAAAAACTTAATTAAGAAGAGTATAATATACTCTTAGAATATATTCGAACGAGCTATATAAGTAAATTAGTATCTACTAGCTAGCCTATAATACTAGATAGTAGCTTATCTAATTAGCTTAATAAGTAAATTTAAAGATCTCTAGTAAAGCTACTACCTACTTTTACTTTATTCCTTCTACTAGATAACGATATATCTATAGAAGCTAAGGACTAAGAAGGTAATAACCTTAACCCTACTACTAATATCTTTTAAGGAACGAACTTAGAAGGTAGATTATCTATAGTATAGTTCTAGCTACTTATAGAGACTATTCGTATAACCTAGAGCTAGTAGGTAATTATCGCTTAGGTTCCGCTAATATCTAGCTCGGACTAGAATCTCTTCTTTAATAGTAAGAACGTAACTAAGTATATTAAGCGTTTTAAAGTAATATATAGAAACTACGCCGTTCTACTTATTAATAATAATAAATAGCTTTATAAGAAGTTACTTACTTAAGTTATAGTTGTCTAACGTAGACGATACTAGCGCCTTAATAGTTTCTATAATCGAAACTACGCTAAGTTTAAGAAGTTAATTATTAAGAAATACTAAAAGTACGATAATATATATATACTTAGAAACCGCTACTATATAGAAAACCTTTATAAGGTCGACTATAGTAAGGATAATAATCTCTTAGAGTACTTAAGGTAGTTTATACTCTACTCTAATACTATACCTACTTCGTATATAGACGAGCGCTCTTATACTCTTCTATTCGTATAAGGCCTTCTATTCCGCTTTAGTAAGAGACTCTAGGCCTATCTTAGGTTAGACCTTAATAATAATAACTTAGATTATAGTAAACTCTTAAAGACAGCCTAGCGTTAGATTAATAGTAATACGGACTTTAAAGTAGAAGTATATAACGAAGGTAGTAGAGACGTCTAATAGCTATACGAAGTAGTAAAGAAGTCTACTCGAAGACTAAACTCTAAGTTTAATACTAGAGAAATAGTAGTCTATAAAAGCTATAAACTAGTAAGCGTCGATAATATTACTACTAGTATATAAGATCTTATAATTACTATAATTCGTTAACTCGAAGAAGAAGGCCTATAGCTACTACGCCTATTAATAGGATAGTAGGCGAAGTCTTACGATCACGACTATCTATATATTCTAAGGCCTACTTATAGCTAGGAGATTTCGATTAATTTAGCTATAATAGATAATAGGTTAATAATCGAGGCCTACGTAGCGATCGCTCTAAAGATTTTAGGTTATTAGATATATAGGCTCGAAGGCTATATAGCTATAAACTACGAGTACCTAAAGTAGTTTAAGACTAAGGGCTTAATATATAGAGACCTAAAGACTAGTATTATATACTATAGAACGTCTTGTCTAGGTACGGAAAAGATATAGTACTACTAGGATAAGGAACTACTAAAGCTGTTCGTATTAATAGAAGTATTAGAGTAGCGCTATAGAAGAATCTACCTTAAAGATATAAGTAGTTTATTAACGCTAAGAGTAAGCTAGTAGAGAATAGCGAATAAGGTAGCTAGCTACGATAGTCCTATTAATATTAGCTAAGTTACTTCTATTACTTAAGAGGATTAGGATAATCTAATCGGCGCCTATATAGCTAGAGATAGCGTAAAGACAAAGCGGAATCTAAACCCTTCTCGTCTAGTTAGAGGATAGCTAATAGGAGTATAGAAGTAGATTACGACTTAGGCTATAGCTATAAGAACCTACGCTTATCGTTACCTTTATATTAAAGAGATTAAAGATAAAAACTAGCTAGCTCCTTACCTTATAGATATAAGAGAGTTAGAGGATTCTTAAGCTTAAGGATATAATAACGATAAGGTCGAGAATAAGTAGATATACGACTATCTAAATAGTCTACTAGTTCTAGTCGCTCCTATATATACTTAGAAGCGTAAGAAAGTAAAGGAGCCTTCGAAGACTAAGCGTATAGATAACTACCTTTAAGCTATATACGCTAACGATAACGCTAACGTCTTCTAGATAGATAAAATACTCGAATCTAAGATCTATTTAAGCTTAGTAGAGATTATTCTCTATAGCGAGTAAGCGTCGTATTCCTTATAGAGTTATATTCTAAACGATATAGATCTATATAAGAAACTTAATAAGCTCTATATAAAGAAGCGTATAAATAGAGATAGTAGAGCTAAGATTAGCGTATATTTCCTACTATCTAAAGCTTTTAGCGATATAGTAGAGAAGCTAATAAAAGCTATTTTAGTAACTAATATTAAGGCCTTCTAGGCTACTACTATAGCGATTAATATAGTAAAGCCTAGGCCCGCTTCTAAGCTTTATAAGCGGACTAATAATATCCTTCTATTATTTAATAATATCTATTAAATTATTCTAAGTATCTACGTGCCTATAAAGTATAGACCTCGAATAATAGCTTATAAGTCTTTAATCGACAAGAGGGCTAAGTTAATAATTATACTAATCGAATATATTCGAAAGCTTTAAGTTAGTATAACCTTTCTTAGTAATATTACTATAGAAGGAGTTAGAGATAAAGTTACTTTCGCTAGGTACTATCTAGAGATATTAATCGATATCTTTAGCGTAAAAGTTACTATACTATTTCTAGTCTTACTAGCGAATAGCCCGATCTTACTTAGCCGACTATAGGCGTAATAGATACGCCTAGTTTCTAAGAACTATAATAATAGCTCTTAGGAGAGCTTAATTAGTACTCTAGATAGCTATATTATTATATTTACTAGCTTTAATAGCTATAGTAATATACGAACTATAGAATAGGTCCTAGGAAAAGCTAAAGTACTAAGGAACTAGCTCTAGTCGATAGTACGAGTTTAGTAGGAGCTCTAATACGTATATTACGTCTAGGTTCTATAGAAGTTAGTATCTAAACGCTAACTTTTAGTAATTACTAGCTAAAGGAGAGGCGGACTATAGGCTATCCTACTAAGGACTCTAGATCGTATAATAATAAGGAGTAGAGAGAGGGATTATAAGCTTTTTAAGCTTCTACTACCCTTCTCGTATAAGGTTTAGTAGTTAGAGGTAAAAACTCTACTTAGGAGGGTTAGCTAGTAGAACGTCCTATAGTTATCTTTTTAAACGATAATTACGTTATACCTTCTATACTATACTTTAAACTATACTAGTAGTATAGATAAGTATAGATAGATAAGCGATTAGTACTAGTATTCGTTTATAGTTACTAATAGCTCTAAACTTCTAGAGAATTAAGTCTTTAACTATCTTATATAGTAGTTATCGTATATAAAGGTAATTTACTTTAGAGATTATTTTATAGTAGACTCAATTAGATAAAGTACCTCTCTACGATAGTAGCTCGAGCTATTAAGATAGATTAATTATAGCTAGACTTAAACATAGTATAACTATCTTATAGTAGTAGCTATCGAAGATAACGTTACTAAATTCAGCTAAAATAATCGACTTAAGAAGCTTTTACTAGCTACTAGCGAAGCTAAGCTAGTTTATACTAGTAAGCGAGACTTATACTAGGGTATTAGGTATAGTTTTAACGATACTATATTAGTGTCTTAATCGAGCTAGGGTTCAAATTCTAGAGGCGAATACTTAATAATTACCTATAGGAAGCTTAGAGAGGTAGAGCTAGCTATCTAAGAACCTAGACTCTACTATAGTACGTAAACCTATAACTAACCTAGAAGTAGTAGTATATAAGTCTATACGTAGGTCGTAGGGCCGGAGTTAGGCGATAGCCCTACGTAGTAGTTAGTAGCAGGTATAGTAGGTAGATTAGTAGCGTGCCTACGGCGCGTCGTCGTAGAGGTATACGTCGGCAGCTATAGTAGGCCGTATAGGCTATAAGCCTATTAGGATCGCGTAGTAGCGGCGCTAGTAGAGGACAGGTAGGAAGTAGAATAAGTTATTAAACAATACTATATTATATAATCGCTAAGTAGTAACCTAAGTAGTCCTCTCTAACCTTAGTAGTAGTAGTATAAAGGATAATAGTCTATAACCTCTATAGTAAGCTCGAAAATCGCCCTTATACGTATAGGCGGTAGTAGCTGCTATAGGCCTACCTACTAGGTATAGAGACGCCTACTACGTTATACTACGATAAGGTTATTTCTAATAAAGTAGACGACGAGCTTAGCGAGGAGACATACGTTATCTCGGCTACTATTAATATAGTAGTAGAGAAGGCTCGTAACGAGGAAGCTACGAGATAGTAGAAGCTAGATAATTATATTAGCGCCTATATTCTTTATAAGCGAGTTACTAATAAGATTAAACTAGTAAATACTAATATTACTATAACTAATAGCTTAAACCCTAGCGGATTAAAGGACTAGCGACGGACTTATATTAAGAAGGAAGTAGCTATACTATCTAGTACTAGACCTTACGATAGTAAGTTCTTAACTAAGAGGTTCTTAGCGATCGAGCCTAGATTATACCTTACGCCTAAACGGCTTATAAAGTTCAAACCTAGTATAGAGCTACTACTAAAGGAGCTAGATTTATTATACTATATACTAAAGAATCGAGAAGCTATCTTTATATAGAACTTTACGTATTTAGGCTAAATTAATCCTAATATTACTCTACTATAGAAGATTCGAATAGTTCCTTACGAGCTATAGTAGTACCTAGACTTTAAGCTAAACCTATCGCTATAATATATTATAGAAGATATACTAAGGTAGCGAATCTAAGCTAGAACTCTTAAACTATACTATAGTATCTATCGAAACCTATACTTCCTTATTAGTAAGAAGATAGAGATAGGTAAACTAAAGAAGTATTAGTTAATTAATATAGCTTAGAAGTTTAATTAAGTTACTATAAGAGATTCGAATTTACTATATAACGTAGAGAGCTTCTCTAAGGACTTTACTAGCTACGCGCTAGCCTTATTAATTAATATCTTCTCTAGGTATAACTAAATTCTACTCGATAAATTATATAGAGACCTTATAGGCTTCGATTTACTACTAGGCCTATTATAGTAGATAATGTTACTATAAGGAGCTACGAATTCTATTACCTAGTTCGTTCGAATTATTAATTAAGTACTTATAGAGTATATCTCGTATAAGGTATAGCTATTCCTTAATAATATTAGTATTAAAGAGCCTAAGTTAAAGTATAATAGCAAAGAGGTTAAACCTAGCCTCTACTATTACGTTATTAAATATATTATAGCTATAGACGACGTTCTCTATAATATAGAACGAGCTAATATAACTATAGCTTTTAATAAGCTATAGCTCTATTACGAATAGTTAGTAATCGTTAGTTATCTTACTAGTATTAATAGCTACTATCTAGACTTCGCGAGAGTAGTAAAGATTAAGAAATAGCCGAACCTAGAGAATTAGAAGGATATTCGAACCTTCCTCGATATAGTTACGTACTACTACGTCTAGGTTAAAGGTTTTACGATTATCTTTACTCTACTATTTAAACTCTTATAGAAGGATACTAAGTTTTAATAGACTACTAAATATTAACTAGCTAAAGATATCGTCTTAAAGGTACTAGTTTTAGCCTTAGCCCTAGTTACTCTTAACTATAGAGAAGGAGTAGGACTTATTATCGTAGACGTAGATTCGAGTAGTAAAGGTTAGAGATATACGCTTTATTAATATAATCGAGACAAGCTACTCCTTCGCTATCTAGTTCGATATAAGTCTAGCCTATTTAATCTAGTAGAAGTTAAATATAATACTAGAAAGCGCGAATACCTTAGTATACTAAAGATATTAAAGAAGCTAAAACTATAGCTATTTAGAGTATACTTCTAACTAGAGATTAATATAAATACTCCCGTTTACTAGCTTAATAAAGCTACCTCTAATTTACTAAATATAGTAATAATACGCTAGTTAGTATAGATCTACCTCTTCGACTTTAACGTTATATATATTCCTAGTAAGAAGTATATAGCTCTAGATTCGCTATTAAGAAAGCCTATTATACCTAAAGATATAGAGGCTATAGAATAGGAAGAAGATATAGATCTAATAATTAACGAGTAATTCTTCGATACCTTTTACGTTAACGCTTTCTCTATATAGGTAATTTAGAGCGAGCTACCTATAATTAATAGGATCTACTCTTAAGAGTTAATAAATATCGCTTTCGTACTTATATAAATATAAAGACCTAAGAGAGTTTCTAATAACGAGTATAAGTAGTTAAGGAAGAAGTATTAGCTATTTTATATTAAGAATAACTAGCTCTAGCGCTAAGAACGAGTAGCTAGACCTCTATAGCGAGTTATTAATAAACCTAAAGCGCGAGCTCGTATTATTAAGGTATACTATTATAAGAACGGTTACTATAGTACTAAATAGACGTATAATCTTATTCGAAAACGATAGTAGTAGGATAGAGTTTAGGCTTAGATTTCGCTTATAATTTAGTAATATACTATTTATAGTCTTTAGTATAAGAGGTAGATACCTAGAGAACTATAGATCCTACTCTAAGTTATAGTCGGCTAGTAGTAGTATATTAATAGCTTATATATCTCGAAGAACTATTCGTTAATAGTTATACGCGAATCTCTATTACGCTAGCTAGAAGAACGTATATTCTAGTATCTAGTAAAGAGTATCTCCTTAGTATAAATAGTAAGGTTTATATAAGAAGAGATCTTTTACTAATAGAGTACTACTATAGAAGTTATCCTTAATAACTATAAGACTAATCTTAGTAATATAGAAAAGCTACTACTATCGTATAGTATTAAGCGTATTAATATTTCGCTATACTACTCTTAGTCTAATACTATTATTAAAGTCGACTATAAGATAATACTAGACGCTTATTTAAAGCTCTCTAATAGTAGCCTTTATTTAATTAGAGACTATATTCTAGTAGTATTATAGATAGAGAGGACGATAATAGTCTCTACTACTAGCCTAACGCTATTAGAGATAATAATTAGGTATAACGTAGTACTACTAATCGAGCTAGAATACTATACCTTCTAGATTATAGATTAGAGTAAGATTAAGACTAGAGTAGAGCTTCTTACGATTCGAGCTAAAGCTCTAGAAGCTATAGAAACAACTATAGAAGAAGAACGACTATATTAATAGCGCCTCTAGGAATAGAACAAGGCGTATTTCGATAAGTATCGCTATATAGACCTTACTATACTAAAGAAAAGTAATCTCGTATTAGTATATCGCTCTAAGTTAAAGACTAGCTTCTTCTATAAGCTTATATTTAGGTAGGAAGGCTCTTTTAGAGTATCTAAAGTATTATAGAGTAGCGTATTATATAAGCTTAAGGAACTAGATAGCTTAAAATATAAGTATATCTATAAAAGGATAGATCTTAAGAAATATACTTTTCTATAAGAAAACCTAAAGCTAGTTCTAGATTAGGTTAAACTAGAAGAAGTACTACTACTAATAGAGAAAGTTATAAAACTAGGACTTCTACCTAGATATAAGTATCTATAGATCTTTATTAGTAAGCTATTAGTAATAACTTAATAAGAAAGGAAGAGTTATATACGCTAGCTATTAATAGAGCTTAAAGAAGAAATAGAAGACTTATTAAGCTAAAGGCTAAAGCCTATCTAGTAGAGCTAAAGAAGTAGAAATTCGATAGACGATACTTAATTAGAGATATAAGCTAAGATCTAGCTACTAAAGCCTAGCCTCTACTATAAAAAGAGCTAATCTTCCTAAGTCTATACTATTCTAAGCGCTTCTTTTAGTCCTAAAGCTACTATTAAGCTCTAATTAGAGCTTCCTAAGCTTATAATTTACTAGATTAGTAGGAATCTAGCTAAGTCTTAACTATTCTAAGCGCTTCTTTTATTCCTAAAGCTACTATTAAGCTCTAGTCTAAGCTTTCTAAGCTTCTCTTTTACTAGATTAGTAGGAATCTAGCTAAATCCTAACTATCTTAACGCTGTTTTCTAAAGCGAAGATAAGTATCTATATAGCTAGTTACTTCTCTAAACTTAGCTTTTAGGTATAGATTTTATATCTACTAGCTAACCTACTATCCTACTCCTTTTTCTAAGTCCTAAGCCTACTATTACTATAAAATTAGCTATCCTAAGCTGCTTTCTACTACTAGGCTTTAAGATCTAGGCTAGACCTATACCTCTAAAGCTCTTTTCTACTAGCGATTTCTAAGATTAGTACTATAATCTACCTTCCTAGAGCCTTTTTCTATTACTAATTAGTAAAGTAAGATAAGGATTTTTCGTTCTAAAGGCCTTTCTACTACTAATTTCTATCTAACTAAAGGAATCGCTAAAAATATTAGTTTCTAGTAGAGAATTCTTAAAGTTTAAGGTTTTTAGCCTATATAAAGATAGAGAAGCTTGAATCTTTAGTAATAGCGGCTCTAATAGCTCCTTTTTAGCTATTAATTATAGTACTAGCGGTTTCTTATAATATAGAAAGCGTAATCTAGTAAGCCGACTAGGTATATAAAAAATAAGGCTCTTTTAAGTTAGTAGAAGTAACGATAATAGCGTCTAAGTCTTAGTCCTTATTAGTAATAGTAAGGTATATACTATAGTAGTTAGTAGTAGCGTTAGTAATATACGATAGCTATAGAAGCGTTAAGGTAAAGTAAACCTTTAGTTATCTTTTTAAATAATAACTAAACCTTACGTAACTAAGCTCTATATATAGATCCTTAATCCTAATAGAAGTTACGCTACTATAATAAGATATATAATTAGACTATTTTTACGCTCTAAACGATCTCTTCTTTTTTATTAACTATTAATTAGTTACTATAGAGCTTGAATTCTATTAAGGTCGGTTCTTATCTTTCGTTACTACCTAGTAACGCTACCTAGCTATTTATATACGTAAGTAGTAACTAATATAATAGAAAACTCTTTAACTAGTTACGCGCCCGACCCTCCTCGCTATTTAAGTTACTTATTACTAGTTACGCGCTTTATACTACCTTAAGCTACTAATACGACTATTTATAGACGTTCTCTTTCTCTATCGTATATAAAGAATAAGACTTTCCCTTTCTAGCGTTCTTTAAGGCCTAAACGCTTATTAAGACTAGCGCTTTCGCCTTCTACCTTATCTATTCGAAGTCTAATATAAGAACTACCTAGATAAGAGTCTCTAAAGAAAAGACGAAAGATAGCTTCTTTAAGTTCTATATAAGGTATAGCGCTTACTTATACTAATTAAGAAGGCTCTCTTATTAGTTTCCTATCTTTAAGTAGATCTTTTACTAGTATAACGAACCTTAATAACGCTACTAAAGCTATTCTATTACTAGAAACACTATAAGAATAAGAGGAGAGCGTCGACTTAGTACTTAAGTAAGTCGAGAAAGTAAGCGATAGAATAAAGATTAGTATATTTAACTTCTTTAAACGCCTCTTAGCTAAGATTTTACTAAAATACCTTAACGCGGAGAGTATAAAGCACGATAATATAAAGAAAATACGCTAAGAAGGCCGAGACTTAGTAAAGAAGAGAAACTTAATTTAGTAGTAGCTACGTATAGAGTTTAGATATAAGTAGAATTTCCTCTTTTTTAACTAAGTCTTATATAATAAAGAGATACTTAGGAACCTTTATTAATAGTTAAATAAGTATAAAGGCGTCTTTAAAGAGAGCGAGCCTAAAGACTAGGCTTTCTTAACGTAGTAAAAGTAAGATCGTTTCTATTAGTAGATAGCGAATATATTCTCTTATAGCTAGTATTTTTAGCTATAGAGAAGTAAGAAGACTCCTAGCTTATAGAGCTTAGGCTTTATTAATACGAACTTAGATAGGAGACGCTACTAGAATAAGTTTAAGAAGGAGCTCTTATAAGTCGACGTATTTAGCTATAAGATAAGAGAGATACGCCTAGAGGTAGGCTATAAACTTAATTAGTATAGATTTATAGTTAAGCTTACTAAAAAAGAGCGTAAAAGAGAGACCTTCGAAGAACTAACTTATATATTTCTAGTAATAGAGAGATAGCTCTTAATATCCTATAACCTATTACTTTCTTTTAGAAATCTACGATCTAATAGATATCTCTTCTCCTCTACGCCTAAGAGCCTATCCTTATCTAGTCCTACTTAAAACTCTAGTTAAGAAAAAGAAGAAGGAAGCTTACTTACGACTCTAGAGCCTCGTCTTAGAGATTCTATATCGCCTAGTACTATATAGAGGCTAAAAGCTTAGTTAGAGAAGTTAATACTAAGCTCTATAAAGAAGCCTACGCCTATTCTTTATAAAAGTAGAAGGATTACTAGACTTTATACTAAAGAAACTATTATTATCTCGATCGAGACTTCTTCTATACTAAGCGCTTTAGGTAATAGCGATCCTATATAAGACTAAGGGTTACCTATAATAGAGCTACTACTAGGTTCGTAGCGCCTATTACTAATTATTAGAGAGGATAATAGTAGAATTAAGCTAGAAAACGACTTAGAGCTTAATCTACGTTACTAGGCTTATATAAAGAATAGTATTATATCCGAAGTCTACTACTATATAATCGTTAGTAGTACTCTTAAAGAGGTTAATAATATCTAGAAGAAGAAGAAGGTAGCTAAGAGCTACGCTTTAATTAATATCTCTCTATACCTTAGCTAGCCTCTTTATAAATAATATACGACTAAGATAGGTAATACTATAGGTTTAAAACTACTAAGGATAGCTAAAGTAATATATACTCTCTACTAGCGTATTATTTAGATAGGTAGTATAGCTAATCTCTAAGCTTTTATCGCCTAGAATACTTAAAATTAGATATAGTTTAAGCTAGAAGCGAATACTTTCTTCTCTAAGCTAGTAGGACCTACTCGTTATAGTAAGAAGAATACTAATATTTAGAAACTAGAAGACGATATTAATACTCTAATATAAAAAATAGATAGAAGCTATCTTAGACTCTTTTAGTTTATAGTAACTAAAGTAGACTTAAAGGTTACTTCTAATATCTATTAGAAGGCTTAGGAGCTCTTAGACTATAATAGTAATAAGAGTACCTAGATCGATTATAGCTTCCTCTTTTATTCTCTTTCTACTAGAGGCCTATTTTAGATTCTAGACTTCTTACTCGAAGCTATACGATAAGAGTTCGTACTATATCGATAGTATAATATAGCTATTAGTTAGTATAGTTAGTCTTATAGTATATAGTACTCGCTATCCTAATAGCTTCTTTACTAGTATCCTCTACTATAGCTATATTAGCTAGTTACTACTCTATATATAACTATTAAATATATAGCCTACCTATCTACTACCTTTTATATCTTCGACGATAAGGCTAGCTCTAACTACTCTAATAGCTTCTAATATATCGCCTTAAACGAGAATATATTACTTAAGAAGAAGAGCTTTAATTAGATTTAATTTATAAACTCTCTAGACGATACTAGTAATAGAGGACGACTTTTACTAACCTCTAACACGATTAGTAATAGGTTCTTTAACTCTAAGAAGGCGAAGCTACTAGCGAGGCGTATTATCTCTAATAAGTAAAGCTATAGTATAGGCTTCGTTAAGACTATAGCTCTAGTAATTACTAACGATATAAAAGCTAACCTTAATCTTAGTTAGAAGAATCCTTATACTAATATAGGCTTACTAGTTATTTCGTACCTCTATATCTCTTAGTAGTATACTCGCGTAGGTAAAGAGTATCGTATAATTCTAATAGTATTTCTAGCCTACTCTAAGAGTTATATATTAGATAAGTTACCTAATAGTAATTATATTAACGTTTCTATAGTATATAGTATATATCTCTATTATAAGCGAATACTCTTTAGAGCTTTAGGTACTATATACCTTATATAAGTAATAAAACCTTTTACTACTAAGGTACTACTAAGTAGCCTAGGTCTAATTTCTAATATCTTAGTAGGCCGAGTTCTATAAGTAGATTAGGTAGTAAATATAGAAATAAAGAAGCTCTTTAGTATAAGTAAGAAGGAGTTTAAGGTCTATATAGCTAAATAGTAGACTATAGCTAAAGCTTAATTCGCTACTACCTCTACTATAGTTATAGATATTAAGAAGTATATATTTAGTAAAGCTAGCTTTATAAGTACGAGTAGTAACTTAGAAGTATTAGTATTAAAGAAGAGAGAGGCTATTCTTAAAAAGATCTCTAAGAATATAGTAGAAGAGTAGCGTCTAGCGAATAATAACTAGATCTAAGAAAGTGTTTTTAGTAGTTATAATTAGAAAAGGTAACTATTTAATAGGCCTCTAATTAAAAGTTTAATAGACTTTAATAGGAAAACTAGCTAGTTTTAAGCGATTCTAAGTAAGATCTATAGGTAGTTAGGTATCTAGTTAGATACTAAGAAAGAGAGGATTAGTAAGGTAAAGGCCTACCTATATACTATACTTAGTAGCTTTAGTATAAAACTAAGGTAGTAGGTCGTTTCTAAGATAGTAATATTTACTCTACTTAATTAATTTAATATCCTATAGTCCTAGTATAGGCTCTTAGTCCTAGGACTACTAGTTTGAGCTCGTTACTACTATTTAACCTATATATTATAAGACTATTACTTTCTAAATAGGTCTTATTCTATAATAGCTACTCTTATACCTACCTAGAGGGTTAGTATTAGAGTAGTTATTATCTATTACTATTTCTATAATAGACTAAGAAGATAAGAAGAGCTAAAGGATTCTAACCCTAGATAGAACTAACTAGAAGAAATAGTTTAGGCTATAGATAGATAAGCTAGAAGAAAAGGACTAGTTCTAGGTAATTAGCTAACTAATTATTAGAGAGAACCTATATATAGCTTAATAGGATACTAATCTCTAGATATATATTACTTAAAGTTAATACTTCTTAAAAGATAATATAGTATATAGGTTTAGTATTAGATATAGTATTAGTAAAGATAATAAGATAGAGCTAGAGATATAGTATATTACTATATTTATAGCTAAGATATAGATAGTTCTTTAGAATAAGTATAATAGAGTCTTAAAGTCCTATATTATAGGTCTAATTAAATAGTTTGTTATATATAGGATATTATCTAATAAGATAATTAGAGAAGTATAGAGATATCTTAGAAGTCTAAGTAAAAGGATTACTAAGATTAATCCTTAGAAAACTTACTACTAGAGCTAAGATAAGAGACTAAAATATCTTTTCTAGTCTCTATCTATATTATACTAAGTAGCTAAGGATACTATTATAACTTAACTATTCTTAGATATAGATACTATTCTCTTTCTATTTTAGTTCTAAAAAGTAAAAGATAATTTAGATAGAATAGATATAGGTTTAGCTATATTCTATTCTAGATAGCCTAACTAAGAGAAGTCCTTACTAATATACTAGCTCTATAAGAAAGAGAAATATTAGTTAAAAGATTATTCTAACCTCTCTACTATTAAGAAACTATCTTAGTAGAGAAATAGTACTAAGAATTAGAAAGATTCTTAGAGATTATCTCTTAAAGAGAAAGTAAGAAGATTCTCTTTACTAAAGATTACTAGATATATTAAGAAAGCTATCTATAAGTTATTATTATATAATAAACTAAAGAAGGCTATTTAGAGAATAGGTAAGTAGCTTTAAAGAATAGAAAGATTTAGAAAGCTTCTAAAGAAAAGATTTTTAGTCTAGAAATCTAGTTCTAGTTCTAATTCTAGAACTTATTCTAGTTCTAGAAGTAATAATAATTCTCTATTAGAAGATAATAATTAGATATCTTAGAAAGATAAGCTTAGTTTATTCTAGAGCTAGACTTCTAGAAGCGACTCTAATATTATATAACTAGATTATATAATAGCTATTAGATTTTGTATTAGGAGCGACTCTAACGTTATATAACTATATTATATAACTATATTATATAACTAAGTTACGTAATAGTCGTTAGATTTTATATTAGAGAGTAACTCTAATATTATATAATTAGGTTATATAATAGATATTAGATTTCTAAAAAGAAAGAAGATCTAAAATTATCTAAATTATACTCTAGAAGTCTCTATAATATACGTTAGTAAGAGTCTTCTACCTAGTACTATCTAGCTTAAAGATCTAGAATTAAAGTAAAGTCTAAAGAAAGTTAGATTTCTAATTAAAGACTTTATAACTTTCTAAACTAGTCTAAGGCTATATAAGTAATTATATAGTCTAGAAGATTCTAGTAGTCTTAGAGAGAATACTTAAGTAGACGCCTACGCTCTACTTAGTAGAATAATAATAAAAGTTTTTAACTACTCTCTAATTAACTTAATTCTTCTTAAGACCTTAATAATAATCGATTAACTAGCTATCGATATTTAATAAACCTCTAAGTTAAATATTAATTAAGGACTAATAAGCTATCTCTACTAAATTCTAATAGATTATAAGCCTAGTCTATAATAAAGCTTAGACTAACCTTAGACGATATATAGACTATCTCTAGAGCCTATAGACTCTATCTAGAAGAAGTACGACTCTTTTCTAGAACTTTCTTTAGAATCTTTTTAAAAATCGATAATAATATAATAAAACCTTAACTAAATTAGACGATTTATAGTTTAGAAGAAAGCTTAAAGAAAGCTCTTCTAGAACTACTATACTAAGGATTTTTATTATAATAAACTAGAGAGCTTATAGCCTTTAAAGTCTCTACTATCTCTTATCTAGGAAACTAGGATTATATAAGAGTATTAAGAGTTAGAAATACTATAATACTAGTTAGACCTCTTAAGAAAGTAGTATACTAATAGGTATTATTAAGAATAGCTAAATTCAAGTATATTATAAGATAGTAAGCCTAGTATTAAGTTTCTTTCTCTAGAAGCTTTAAGATATTTAATAATTATATCTCTAAGTAATAAGACCTTTAGTTTCTAATATCTAAAAGAGTAAGAAAACTATAAGATATAGTCTTTAAGAATAAAGTCTTACCTAACTAAAAAAGGCTATATTAGTACTATAACTAGTAATTAAAGCGATACTAGTAATAATAAAGTACTAGTCTTTATTAGGTTAGCTCTAGAGGATAGCTCTCTCTTATAAATTTAAGATAAAGAGATAGCTAAAATAGCTTAGAATACTCTTAAAGAACTCTATTCCTCTAAAGAATTTAGTTCTAGATTCCTTCTCTTAAGAGAGCTACTCTAAACTACTCTAGAGACTTTATAATCTATAGAGTTATATATTAATACGATTCGTTACCTTACTAATAATCTAAAGAGTAAGGAAGTTATTATACTAGACTAAGTAATAATAGCTTAGACTTTTAATAACCTAAATAATAGTTATAGCTCCTTTATTACCTCTATAAGTTAAAATCTAAGAGATAATAAAGCTAGCTATACTCTAGAGACTTAATTCTCTAATATACTAGATAAATCTAGAAGATATAGTACTAAAGAAATAATACTTTTCTCTAGAGATAATAAGTCTAAAAAGTCTATAAAGAATAAACCTAAGAGTACCTCTAAGAGATTAAATAAGAAGAGCTCTAAGAACTCTACTAAATATTATTCTTATTATTCTAAGAAATATTAAAAGTAGAGGACGTATTAGATACTATATAATATTAAGGAGAGTATAGCGTAGTAAAGAAGAATAGAGAATTAATCTTAAACTATCTTATATATATAATATAGTAGTAATATACTAGGAACTAAATACAAAGTTAATTAAGTTAGTTATCTAAGAAGAGAAGAAAGAGAAGTAAGATATACCTCTTACTAAGCCTCTAGTAGATATCTTAGGTATCTAGAACTATACCTAAATATCTATATCTAGACTAACTATCTAGGATATATTCTTAATACTCCTACTTATACTATATAGTTAGATCCTTTAATAGATTATCTATAGTACTTAAGTATTAGTCTTAATCTTAATTAGTTATTAAGTACTTACTTTTTAGACTAATAATTACCTAGTACTAACTACCTATCTAGTAGAACTTTCTATACTACTATCTTCTATAGAAAGGTAAAAGAAATATCTTCTATAAGATCTTTCTCTTCTCTTATATAGGAGTAGATTATTTAAGATATAGACTATCTAGTAAGTTATCTCTATTCTTACTTATAGCTAATCCTAATAGCTCTCTAGATACCTTATAGACTAGTCCTATACTTAGTTATATTCTATATAGCTTCCTAGTTCCTTAAGAGCCTCTAGAGTACTCTATTCTTAGCTATAAGAGTCTTATATTAGGCTAGAGAGTAAAGTAACTATATATTAGTACTAGAGATAATAGCTACTATAGAGGAGGTCTTTAATATTAACTAGTACTTAACCTTAGAGAGTATCTAGTTTAGCTAGATACTATATAGTAATATTATAGTTAGTAATAGGTCTAATATTAGTAGAGCTATTTAGGACTTTATAAAAGCTAACTAAAAAGAAGCTAAGTAACTAGAATTATTCTTTTAAACTCTTTTTAGTTTAACTCTAAGGCTTAGAGTTATCTTTTATATATCTCTTATATAAGGTAGAGCTACCTTATAAAATCCTAAAACTATAGTCTATTCTTTAGTTTAGTAAGACTATCTACTACTATCTCTTTTATACCTATATATTCTATAGAGATAAGCCTATTCTACTAGAGCTTTCTTATAGTATTATATAAGATATTAATATATTTAGACTTATTATAAATATATAAGTCTTTAATAAGAGTAAGAGTAGTTTAGTTATTATCTTTTAGCTAAATTAGCCTAATTCTAGTAATAGTTTCCTAGTTACTAAAGATTCTTAGTTAGTAAGAATATTCTTCTACTAACTCTAGATATCTAAGCTCTCTTAAAAGAGTACTAAGGAACTATAACTATTTTATATATACTCCTATAGCTATATATTTAGCTTCTATTATAGATATAGCTATAGATTTCTACTTCTTACTTATCTAAGAGATTAGTATACTATAAAGGAAGAAGATATATCTAAGGATTAAGACTCTATTAGTCTTATCTATTATATAGTTAGAGTCTATATATCTAGTAAGACAGCCTTAACTATTCCTTAAGTATCTTAGACTAAGATCTAGGTTTAATCTTAGGTATCTAGTTAGCTTCTTTAGAGCCTTTATATATCCTACTATTAGATTACTAATATAGGAGCTTAATCTTCTAAGGGCAAATAAGATATCTAGTCTTATAATAGTTATAAGCTATATCTATATTCTAATAATAGATTAGTACTCCTATTTATTACACCTTTTATTATTTAGTCTAGTAGGCTTTAGAATTTTATAGCTGTCTATTAGTAAAAGAGTTAGTAATATAGTTTCTTAGCCTATTTCTATCTTAGCTAGGTTCTCTTAGATATAGTACTTCTAGTTAAGTTTTAGCTAGCCTTACTATCTGTTTCTTATTAGTCTTATTCTAAGAATCTTGTCTAGCTCTCTAAGATCTTTAATCTTAAAGACCTTACTAAGTTAGTCTTTAAACTAGAGGATATCTCCTAGTCTCTCTATAGTAATAAGTATATTATTAATATAGATTAGGATTATTAGGTCTTTCCTTTTCTTATAGATTAGAAGATATAGGTCTACTTCTAATTATCTAAATCCTATTCCTTTTAGCTTTAATATATATAGCTAATTCTAGTCTCTTATAGCTTACTTTAGCCTATAGAGACTCCTTAGAACTTATAAGACTATACTAGTTAGTAGGTTAATACCTAGTAGTAAAATTATATAGATATCCTTATATAGAGTATTCTCTATAAATATATTGTTTATATCTACTTAGTATAGAACTAGGTCCTTCTTATAGACTATAGCTATAAATCCTCTTAGAGTATCCTACCTAACTATAGAGGTAAAAGTTTCTATATAGTTTACTCTATACTTTTAGAAGAACCTTCTTATAACTAGTCTTACCTTAAACTTTTTAATAGTACTACTAAGTTTTCTCTTAATATTAAAGACCTATTTTAAAGTAACTAAGTTAGCCTCTTTTAGTAGAACTACTATAGTCTAGGTATTATTACTTATAAGTATATCTAGCTCCTTCTAAATAGCTTCTTACTAGAGATAACTCTATTTAGAATTACTTACTACTTCCTTATAGTTTCTTAGAATTAGAACCTTCTATTTATATATTTCTACTTCTTTAGTAGTAGAGAATATAATCTCTTTAACTTCCTCTAAGAATTCTAAGTCCTATAAGATATCTAGGTTAATAGAACTTATAACTAAGAAGAAAGCCTAATACTCTAGAAGTATTTCCTTATCTAGTTAACTAGTCTAATCTAATTTAAGTCTAATTAGTTTTAGCTTCTAGTTTAACCTATTAAGTTCTTAGAATACTTTCCTCTTTCTAAGAGTTTATCTTAGGACTATCTACTCCTAATCTATCTTTATAGTTTCTTAGATAGAATTCTTAGATTCTTTTTTAACTTTCTTTTAGTCTAGGAATTTTTTATACTCTTTTATATCTTCTAGTAAAGATAGAAGTTATATAAAAAGTTTCTCTTTTTTCTAACTCTATACTAATAGCTAAGGAGAAGGCTTATACTAGCTTATACTAGAAGTACCTAGAGTACTCCTACTAGCTTATAGAGTAGGCTAGCTAATAGTTCTTAGCCTTCTAACTAGTCTTCTTTCTAGAGCTAAACTAGAGAGATTCTTAATCTTAATATTTAAGTCTAATTCTCTATCTAGCTTATCTTTAAAGAAGATTATATTAGTATACTACTTAATAGCCTTTATATCTAGCTTCTAGAACTTCTATATCTTTACTATATTATTATAGTATCTAATAAATATAGTATTCTTTCTTCTATTTATTAGTTTATTACTTCTTACCTACTAAGGCTATACTCTTATATCTATATATACTATAGCTCTATATCTCTATATTCTAAAGTATAAGACTATTAGTTTAATTCTATTAAAAGCTTTATTAGATAAGAGCTTAAATCTTTTAATATTAGATCTATTTAGAAGCTTATTCCTTATATATATCTATACTTCTAAAGCTTCTAGCTAGAATTTAATAGATATCTTACTCTCTCTTTAAGTATTACTCTAATAGAAGCTTCTAATATTTAGATAGACCTCTTAACTACTCTATTCTAAAGTAAATTATAGGCCTTAGTTAGCTTAAAAGTAATTCTAAAGTCCTTCTCCTACTATTTAATTAAAGTAGTAATCTCTCTAGTATTATTAGCTCTTATAGACTTAAGAAGTACTACTAACTACTTTTCTATCTTAATCCTCTAGTTCTAAAGAGTAGTAGGTATATCTAATCTAGCTTTAAGTAGAAATACCTATTTCTTTCTTAAGAAGTTATTAATAATTTTAAGCTACTATATAAGATCTTTTACTAATAATAGTAATAGTCTATAGATATCTACTAATATAAGAGCTAATCTTTTAGGTCTTCTTTTAATAGACTTATCTATATATTTCTTTATCTTATCTATTATATAGATCCTATACTTATACTCTTCCTAGTTAGGAATTAGAATTCTTTTCTTTAGATTAGTAACTTTATAAAGGTTTAAGAGTAACTCTCTTCTAAAGTATATAAATCTTCTATACTATAGCTTCTACTATTTTAGATCCTTCTCTAATAGAGTAGTATAGGTATTATTAACCTCTATAGGATTATATAGTAAGTAATATAACTTTTTCTATAAAAGAGGTAATATCTTACTAATAAATAGAATACCTCTAACTAGCTTAGTCTTTATAACTATTTAGCTATTTAGAGAGATAAGAGTAAAATTAGGCTTTTAAACTCTAAATTACTTACTAAACTAATTCTATAATATAAGATTTACTCTAAGATAAGAAGTAAATAGTACTCTATTAAATAGAACTTCTTCTTTTAAGATTCTCTTTATCTATACTAGTCTAGAGTAGGTTATATAAAGATATCCTCCTTCTATCTTAATCTATACTTTCTTTCTTAATAGCTTTACTAATCTAAAGAAGGATAGTTAGTTAGTTATATAAGATAAGATATAGGAACCTAAGAGCTATTCTTAGAGTAATAACTTACCTTTAGCCTTAATTATAGAATAGGCTAACTTATCTTAATTATTATCTTCTAATAGAGAATTATTATTACTTCTAGAACTAGAATAAGTTCTAGAATTAGAACTAGAACTAGACTCCTAGGCTAAAAATCCTTTTTTTAGAAGCTTTTTAGACTTTTCTATCCTCTAAAGCTAATTACCTATTCTCTAGATAGCCTTCTTTAGCTTATTATATAATAATAACTTATAGATAGCTTTCTTAATATATCTAGTATTCTTTAGTAAAAAGGATCTTCTTATCTTCTCTCTAAAAGATAATCTCTAAGGATCCTTCTAATTCTTAGTACTATTCTTCTACTAGGATAGTTTCTTAGTAGTAGAAAGGTTAGGATAATCTTTTAACTAGTATCTCTCTTTTTTATAAAGCTAATATATTAGTAGAGACTTTCCTTAGTTAAGCTATCTAGAATAGAATATAGCTAAACTTATATCTATTTTATCTAGATTATCTCTTACCTCTTAGGACTTAAATAGAAGAAGAATAGTATCTATATTTAAGAATAGTTAAGTTATAATAGTATCCTTAGCTACTTAGTATAATATTAGTAGAGATTAGAGAAGATATTTTAGTCTCTTTTCTTAGCTCTAGTAGTAAGTTTCCTAAGAATTAATCTTAGTAATCCTCTTACCTAGGCTTCTAAGATATCTCTATACTTCTCTAATTATCTTATTAGATAATATCCTATATATAATAAACTATTTAATTAGACCTATAGTATAGGACTTTAGAACTCTATTATACTTATTCTAGAGAACTATCTATATCTTAGCTATAAATATAGTAATATACTATATCTCTAGCTCTATCTTATTATCTTTACTAATACTATATCTAATACTAAACCTATATACTATATTGTCTTTTAAGAAGTATTAATTCTAAGTAATATATACCTAGAGATTAGTATCCTACTAAATTATATATAGGTTTTCTCTAATAATTAGTTAGCTAATTATCTAGAACTAGTCCTTTCCTTCTAGCTTATCTATCTATAGCCTAAACTATTTCTTCTAGTTAGTTCTATCTAGAGTTAGAATCCTTTAGCTCTTCTTATCCTTTTAGTCTATTATAGAAGTAGGTAAATAGAATAAATAATTAGTAGAATACTTTAGACTAGCTAAGGATTCTAGAGAAGAGTAATTTCTTATAGTATAGAGACTAGCTCTAAGAGATAGAGATTCCTTATATAAGGGAAATTACTAAGACTTAGATCTTTCTCTCTTAGCTAAGTTTCTACTACTAAATAGTAGGAAAGCTAAGTAGCTCTTCTAACTCTAGTAATACTAGATATAATAGTAGAGAACTAGGTAGGTATTAATAAAGTAGGAATATACTACTATCTTATAGAGATCTTTACTAACTTATATACTACTAGGTATAAACTAGCTTCGTTAGTAATATAGTTAGAGAAACTTCTAGGCTCTAAATGTTTTCTATAAACTATAAGAGATATAAGTAACCTATACTAATATAGGTTACTCTTATTTAGTATATAAACCTAGGCTTATAACCTATTAAAGGTAGAGAGCGTATTAGATACTATATAATATTAAGAAGAGTATAGTATAGTAAAGAAGAATAGAGGATTAATCTTAAACTATCTTATATATATAGTATAGTAGTAATATACTAGAAACTAAATATAAAGTTAATTAAGTTAGTTATCTAAGAAGAGAAGAAAGAGAAGCAAGATATACCTCTTACTAAGCCTCTAGTAGATACCTTAGGTATCTAGAACTATACCTAAATATCTATATCTAGACTAACTATCTAGGATATATTCTTAATAAGAAAGGATATTTAGAAGAGAAATGTTTTAATAAGTACTCTAGCTTATATCCTAGTTAGTAGTAAGCTAGTAAAGAGTCTAAACCTACTAAATCTAGTAGTAGTCTATCTAAAGAAGATATTCTTATTACTAGAGAAGTAGAAGAAATATAAGATAAAGTAGAGGTACTATATTCTACTATAGATATTAATATATCTCTAAATACTCTTAGTCTAGAGCCTAAAGATATATAGATTCTAGACTTAGGTACTAGTAGATATATTATAAGTAATAAGGCGTATTTTATATCTTTCTATAAGAAGAATATAATAATTAAATAGAGAGAAGCTAGCTCTACTATATCCTATAGAGTAGGTAATATAAAAATATAATTTAATAATACTAAAAAAGTTATAATCTTAACTAATTACCTATATACTCTAGATTTCTAGCTTAATCTAGTATCTATCTCTTAACTAGATAATAAGAGAGTTAGAGGCGTACTAGAAAATAGTATAATAGAGCTATATAACTCTAGCTATTACCTATTAACTAAGACTAAGTAAGATAAGTCGCTATATAAGCTAGATATCTTAATTCTCTCTACTTCTTTAAAGGAAGAAGCTCTATACTTAGAGTCTAAGAGCGACGCTAATATATAGTATTAAAGACTAGGATATATAGGCGACAATGTCTTAAAACACCTAGATATTAGCCTAGATAAGAAAGAAATTAGTCTAAAATACGAGGTATGTATTTAATCTAAACATACTCGTAAAATAAGTTACTAAATTATAAAGAAAGCTAAAAGCTATCCTAGATAAGATAAGCTACGATATCTATAGCTCTATAGAGCTCTCTACTAAATAGAGGTATCGCTACTTTATTAGCTTTATAGATAATTATAGTCGCTATTTAGAAATAAATCTATTACGACTTAAGTCTAAAGCTTTCTCTAGTATTAACGACTTTAAAGTAAGAGCTAAAAACTCTAACTTAAATAGTAATAAAAGGCTATTATCTAAGATATTTAAAAGCGATAATACTAAAGAACTTACTAGTTATAAAGTAGAGAGTCTCTTTAAAGAAAGTAGTATAAAACACGAACTTAGTAGCTCTTATAATCTTAAACAAAGTAGGCTTATAGAGAGACTAAATAGAACTCTATTTAATAAAGTACGTGTATTACTACTAGAGTCTAATCTTCCTAAGTACTTTTAGAGCGAGGCTTTAGAAGTAGCTATATATCTATATAATAGAACGCTATACTCGTCTTTAAACTATAAATTACTCTATAAAGTTAGGTTTAATAAGAAGCTGAACCTTAGTAATATATACGTTTTTGGCTCTATATCTTACTATTCTAGAGTCAATGCCAAGAAATTAGATTCTAGAGCTCGCAAGGCTATCTCAATTAGCTATAGTAACTCTCAGAACTATAAACTCTTTAATTTAGAGTCAAAACATACTATCTAGGCACGAGATATTACTATTCTAGAAAATCAGTTCTATAAAGATAAAGATACACTAAGAACTAGTCTCAATCTAGAAGAAGAACCTCTAATAACTCTATCTAATAATAACCAAAATCTAGAGAAAGTCTAAGCTTCTCTAGATAAGGTCTAAGCTTCTCTAGAGGAGGTCTAAGCTTCTCTAGGTAAAGTCTAAGCTTAGACCTCAAATAATTAACCTATAAACCTAGAGTTAGATAGAACTACGCCTACTAGTTCTATATCTTATAGAGATATATCTCTAGAGCTAGAACAAGACAAGTTATAAGATAATATAGAAAGTTTTTCTAAAGTACCTAAGATAGATATAGGAGATATTACTAGTTCTAGACCTATAAATACTCTAGAAGACGATAGTCTAGACGACGAGCTAGCCTTATATATCCTTATAGCTAGTAATAATTATAACGACCCTACTACCTATAAAGAAGCTATTAATAGTCCTAACAAAGAGAAATAGTTAGAGTCTATATCGTCTGAAATTAACGACCTTAGTAGACTAAAAACCTAGGACTTAGTAGAACTACCTAAAGATAGAAAAGTTATTAAAGGTAGGTAGGTCTATAAGACAATAAGAGACCTCTATAGTAATCTTATTAAGTTTAAAAGTAGATAGGTTACTAAGAGCTTTAAGTAAGTACAAGGCCTAGACTACGACGATACTTTTAGTAATATATATTGCCTTGAAACCTAGCGTTCCCTCTTCTATATAGTAGCTTATAAAGGGTTAGAAATCGAATAAATCGATATAAAACTCGCTTTCTCTAAATAGCTCTATAGATAAAGAGATATATATTAAATAGCCTTTAGGTTTTCTAGTTAAAGAGGAAGAGTCTAAAGTCTGTCGCCTGAATACTACTTTATATAGCCTAAAACAAGCTAGTAGATAATGTAAGCTAGTAGATAATAGTATTTATACCTTAAGTCTATATTAGCTAAATATAATTTTTATCTTTTACTTAAGGATAGTATAGCCTTTAAAAATAAAGAGACAGGCGTCTATATTATATATTATATAGACGATATACTTATATTTAGCTCTAGTCTAAACCTAGTAAATTAGGTAAGACTAATCTCTCTAGATACCTAGAATTAAGCAATGTAGGCTAAGTTAAGTACTACCTAGGTATAGAAGTATCTAGAGATAGAGCTAATAAAGTAATTACTCTATCTTAAAAGAGTAATCTACTTAAAAATACTAGAGAGATATAATAAAATCAGGCTTAATTCTATCTCTATATCTATAGAACAAGGTATACGTCTAGAAAAAGCTAAAAACAAAGCTAAAATAGATAATATAATATAATTTTAAGAGAAGGTAGGCGCTCTTATATACTTAGTAACTAAAACTAGGCTAGATATAGCGTATATTATTAATTGAGTAGCTAGATCTATATTAAATCTAGATTCTATATAATTTAAAGCCTTTAATAGGATCTAGAAATATTTAAATAACCTTAAAGCTCTAGATCTATCGCTAGTATATAAAGCTTAATCTCCTCTCTATCTAAAAGCTTATAGCGACGCGGATTAGGAAGGTAATTATACTATATAAAAATCTACTATAGGTTATTATCTCTTTCTTAATAAACAAGCGCCTATAAGCTAGCGCTCTATATTATAAAACTCTATAGCCTTATCTAGTTATAAGGTAGAATATATAGCCTTAAAAGAGACTACTAAAGAGACTATATTCTTAAAAGACCTCTATAAAGAACTAGAAATAGAAGAAAAGGCGATTATAGTCTATACTAATTTAAACTTAGCTATAGAATTAGCTAATAACTCTAAGTACTACGCTAAGACTAAGTATATAGACATTTAGTATTATTATATACGAGATATCTACTATCTAGGCCTAATAGAGCTAGTTTAGGTCTCTATAAAAGAATAAGTAGTAGATATCCTTACTAAGCTACTAGATACTACTCTATTTAAGAGTTTAAGAGAGTATCTAATAGGATAAACCTAGTAGTAAGCGTAGGTAGGGTAAAACTAGCTATTCTAAGACTTAATATTAAAATAGAATCGATAAAATTCGATTTTTAAGACGATTTTTAGTTTAAGGACTAGATAGGCGTTTAATAAATTAATTAGTAAGCAATTTATCGTCTTACTATAGACTAAAGGACTATAGCTAGTCTATATATAGTAGGGACGCCTATAAAGTATAGAGATCTAGCGATTATAGCCGATTTTAGTCTAAAAAAGCTTTAACTAAGATTAGAAAAGCTTTAACCTACTCTAGAAGAAGCTTTAATCTTCTCTAGAGATAACTCTTTAGCCTAATATATAGTTAGATTATAGACTATACGCGGCTATAGATAATAATAGATATTAATAAAGCGAATACGCCTTTTAATATAATAGGCTTTAAATAACCTAATATAAGTAAAGCTTAAGAGAGTATTTTAGAAAGATAAGTTTAGCTTATTCTAAGGCTAGACTTCTAGGAGCGACTCTAACGTTATATAACTAGGTTACGTAATAGCTATTAGATTTTATATTAGAAGACGACTCTAACGTTACGTAACTAGGTTACGTAATAGCTATTAGATTTTATATTAGAAAGCGACTCTAATATTATATAATTAGATTATATAATAGGTATTAGATTCCTAAAAAGGAAAAAGGACTAAAATTATCTAAATAATACTCTAGAAGTTTCTATAGTATATATTAGTAAGAGTCCTCTATCTAGTACTATCTAGCTTAAAGATCTAGAATTAAAGTAAAGTCTAAAGAAAGTTAGATTTCTAATTAAAGATTCTATAACTTTCTAAACTAGTCTAAGGCTATATAAGCGATTATATAGTCTAGAAGATTCTAGTAGTCTTAGAGAGAATACCTAAGTAGATACCTACGCTCTACTTAGTAGAATAATAATAAAAGTTTTTAACTACTCTCTAATTAACTTGATTCTTCTTAAGGCCTTAATAATAATTAATTAACTAGCTATCGATATTTAATTAACCTCTAAGTCAAATATTAATTAAGGACTAACGAGCTATCTCTACTAAATTCTAATAAGATATACTAACTACTTTTTAGAACTAGAAGATTAAGATAGAAAAGTAGTTAGTAGTACTTCTTAAGTCTATAAAGACTAATAATACTAGAGATATTACTACTTTAATTAAATAGTAGAAGAAAGATTTTAGAATTACTTTTAAGCTAACTAAAGCCTATAATTTACTCTAGAATAGAGTAATTAAGAGGTCTATCTAAATATTAGAGGCTTCTATTAGAGTAATACTTAAAGAGAGTAAGATACCTATTAAATTTTAGCTAGAAGCTTTAGAAATATAAGTATATATAAGGAATAAGCTTCTAAATAGATCTAATATTAAGAGATTTAAGCTCTTATCTAATAAAGCTTTTAATAGGATTAAGCTAATAGTCTCCTATCTTAAGATATAGAGATCTAGAGCTATAGTATATATAGATATAAGAGTATAGCCTTAGTAGATAAAAAGTAATAAACTAAGAAATAAAGAAAAAGATAGTATATTTATTAGATATAATAATAATATAGTAAAGATATAGAAGTTCTAGAAGCTAGATATAAAAGCTATTAAGTAGTATACTAATATAATCTTCTTTAAAAATAAACTAGATAGAGAATTAGACTTAAATATTAAAGTTAAGAATCTCTCTAATTTAGCTCTAGAAAGAAGACTAGTTAGAAGGCTAAAAGCTATTAGCTAGTCTACTCTATAAGCTAATAGAAGTACTCTAGATACTTCTAGTCTAAGCTATTAGAAGCCTCTATCTTAGCTATTAGTATAGGCTTAGGAAAGAAAGAAACTCTTTATATAACTTTTATCTCTACTAGAAGATAGAAGAGAGTATAGAAAATTCCTAAACTAAAAAAAAGTTAAAAAAGAATCTAAGAATTCTATCTAAGAAACTATAGAGATAGATTAGAAATAAATAAGCCTAAATTAAACTTTTAGAAAAAGGAAAGTATTCTAAGAACTTAATAGGTTAAACTAGAAGCTAAAGCTAATTAGACTTAAGTTAGATTAGACTAGTTAGCTAAGTAAGAAAATACTTCTAGAGTATTAAGCTTTTTTCTTAGCTATAAGCTTTATTAACCTAGATATTCTATAGGATTTAGAATTTTAAAAGAAAGTTAAAAAGATTATATTCTCTACTACTAAAGAAGTAGGAATATATAAATAGAAGGTTCTAATCCTAAAAAACTATAAAGAAGTAGTAAATAATTCTAAATAGAATTATCTCTAGTAAGAAGCTATTTAGAAAAAGCTAGATATACTTATAAGTAATAATATCTAGACTATAGTTATTCTATGAAAATTTAGTAGGGATAGCTCGTTAGTTCTTAATCAATATTTGACTTAGAGGTTAATCAAATATTAATAGTTAGTTAATTGATCGTTATTAAGGAAAATCAAGTTAATTAGAGAGTAGTTAGAACTTTTATTATTATTCTACTAAGTAGAGTATAGGCGTCTACTTAAGTATTCTCTCTAAGACTACTAGAATCTTCTAGGCTATATAATTACTTATATAGCCTTAGACTAGTTTAGAGAGTTATAGAATCTTTAATTAGAAATCTAACTCTCTTTAAGCTTCTCTTTAATTCTAGACCTTTAGGCTAGATAGTACTAGGTAGGAGACCCTTACTAATATATACCTTAGAAACTTCTAGGATATTATTTAGATAATTTTAGATCTTCTTCCTTTTTAGGAAATCTAATACCTATTACGTAACCTTATTACGTAACGTTAGAGTCGCCTCTAATATAAAATCTAATAGTTATTACATAACGTAGTTACGTGACGTAGTCACGTGACGTTAGGGTTACTCTCTAATATAAAATCCGATAGCTATTATATAACCTAGTTACGTAACGTTAGAGTCGCTTCTAAAAGTCTAGCCTTAGAATAAACTAAACTTATCTTTCTAAAATATTCTACTAAAAGAGGCTAACTTAGTAACTTTAAGATAGGTCTTTAATATTAAAAGAAAGCTTAGTAGAGCTATTAAAAAGTTTAAAGTAAAACTAGTTATAAGAAGATTCTTCTAAAAGTATAGAGTAGACTATATAGAAACTTTTACTCTTATAATTAGATAGAATACTCTAAGAGGATTTATAGCTATAGTCTATAAGAAGGACCTAGTTCTATACTAAATAGATATAAATATATTATTTATAGAGAGTATCCTATATAAGAATATCTATAAAATTCTACTACTAGGTATTAACTTACTAATTAGTATATTCTTATAAATTCTAAAGAGTCTCTATAGGCTAAAGTAAGCTATAAGAGACTAGAATTAGCTATATATATTAAAGCTAAAAGGAATAGGATTTAGATAATTAGAAGTAGATCTCTATCTTCTAATCTATAAGAAAAGAAAAGATCTATTAAAAGTAGAGAGTATCTTAGATACTATATAATATTAAGAAGAGTATAGTATAGTAAAGAAGAGTAGGAGATTAATCTTAAACTATCTTATATATATAGTATAGTAGTAATATACTAGGAACTAAATATAAAGTTAATTAAGTTAGTTATCTAAGAAGAGAAGAAAGAGAAGTAAGATATACCTCTTACTAAGCCTTAGGTAGATATCTTAGGTATCTAGAACTATACCTAAATATCTATATCTAGACTAACTATCTAGGATATATTATTAATACTTACTATCTTATAATATATTTAAATTTAGCTACTCTTAATTATACCTATTAGTATACTACTTTCTAAAGAGGTCTAACTAGTATAATAGTTTTAATAACTCTTAATACTCTTATATAATTCTAGTTTTCTAGATAAAAACTAGTAGAGACTTTAAAGGCTATAAGCTCTCTAGTTAGTTAAAATAAAAATCCTTAGTATAGTAGTTCTATAAGAGCTTCCTTTAAGCTTTCTTCTAAACTATAAATCGTCTAATTCGGTTAATATCTAATTAAGTTATTATCGATTTTTAAAAAGATTTTAGAAAAAGTTCTAGAAAAGAGTTATACTTTCTCTAGATAGGGTCTATATATTCTAGAGTTAGTCTATACGTTATCTAAAGGTAGTCTAAGCTTTATTATAGACTAGGCTTATAATCTATAAAAATTTAGTAGAGATAGCTTATTAGTTATTAATTAATATTTAACTTAGAGATTTTTCTAAATATTAAAAGTTATTTAATCGATTATTATTAAAGCCTTAAAGAGAATTAAGTTAATTAGAGAGTAGTTAAAACTTTTACTATCTTACTATTTTTTCTTCTAAGTAGAATATAGATATCTACTTAAATATTCTCTCTAAGATTACTAGAATCTTCTAGGCTATATAATCGCTTATATAGCCTTAGACTAGTTTAGAAAGTTATAGAATCTTTAATTAGAAATCTAACTTTCTTTAAGCTTCTCTTTAATTCTAGATCTTTAAGCTAGATAGTACTAGATAGAAGACTCTTACTAATATATACTATAGAAACTTCTAGAGTATTATTTAGATAATTTTAGATCTTCTTTCTTTCTAGGAATCTAATACCTATTATATAACCTAGTTATATAATATTAGAGTTACTCTCTAATATAAAATCTAATAGTCGTTATATAACCTAGTTATATAATATTAGAGTCGCCTTCTAATATAAAATCTAATAGCTATTATATAACCTAGTTATATAACGTTAGAGTCGCTCTCTAAAGTCTAGCCTTAGAATAAGCTAAGCTTATCTTTCTAAAACCTTAAGAAGAATTAAGTTAATTAGAGAGTAGTTAAAACTTTAATTATTATTCTTCTAAGTAGAGCGTAGACGTCTACTTAAGTATTCTATCTAAGATTACTAGAATCTTCTAGGCTATATAATCGCTTATATAGCCTTAGACTAGTTTTAGAAAGTTATAGAATCTTTAATTAGATATCTAACTTTCTTTAAGCTTCTCTTTAATTCTAGATCTTTAATCTTAGATAGTACTAGATAGAGGACTCTTACTAATATATACTATAGAAGCTTCTAAGATATTATTTAAATAATTCTAGATCTCTTTTCTTTTTAGGAATCTAATAGCTATTATATAATCTAGTTATATAACGTTAGAGTCGCCTCTTAATATAAAATCTAATAGTTATTATATAACCTAGTTATATAATATTAGAGTCGCTCTTAAAGTATAGCTTTAGAATAAACTAAGCTTATCTTTCTAAAACTAGCTAATAGAACATATCCTTATATAATCTATTAATATATATATATATAAAGCTAATAAAAGACTAATAGTCCTCGAGTATAACTAGATAGAATAGAGACCTACTAAATACTACGCCTCTAGTATCGTTATATATAGACTTCTACTCTTAGTCCTAGTATATAAATTCGTACTATTCTCTTAAGAGACTATATTTCTAGATCTATAATAATTCTAAGTAGTATATAAAGTAGATATAGGTATCTAGCTACTAAGAGTCTACTATCGAATTTCTTAGTTAATAGAAGAATAGTATCTAGTTGTTCTTTCTTCAAGAGCTGATAGGAGGTAGTTCAAGCTCGAGGTGCCTCCGATAATACGATGATTATATAGGCGGCTTCGCAGTGTAGTTCCTTGACTGACTTCAGCTCCTTGTACCTCGCCCTGATTCCTATGTCTTGGCTCCACTCCGTCTATATTCTGCCGGAGCCTCTCTTCCACAGTTCCTGTTCAAAAGTAGTATGAGAAGGTCCGTAAATGACAAGACAGTCGATATTGGTGGGCATTGCTGATTTCATGCTAACTGCCTGCCTGTGATCACCAAGCAAAGGCCCTTTTCTATGATCTACACCACAGCCACGAGCATTTCATCTTCAGCAGCTGCTTTACTTTACGGCTACATCTAGTGCTGGCGTAATCAGGCCTGCTCTGGTCACATTCTGCATTGCCTCAAACCACCTGATCGCCATCCTACGGTAGCCGACATCACTTGGATGCAAGCCATCGCTCATGTCTACGGCTGCTTTGCCGATCGAGCTGAGATCAGCCAGCTGAATCTTGAAGCCCTTTGCCACCCTCTCCTCGACGATACCTGGAAGCGCAGCGTTGAATAGATCTACACGGGGTCCGCGGTCTGTTCTCGGCTCAGCCGAGTAGACAATCTTTGCAACGATCAAGGTCACATTCGGCACCGTCTCGAGAATCGTGTCCATGAGCTGTCCCAATCGATCAGGAGCCTCTTCATACGGAAGGCTATGCAGCTCTCCAAGGTCGTTAGTCCCGGCATGTAGCAGTACGACGTTGGGAAGTTCGAGCAAAGATGTCTCCAGCATTGGCTGCGTGTTATGTGCTATCTGATTGATGTCGTAGCCAGGGTATCCTTCGTGATTGTTATTGGCAAAGTTCCCAGTATGCACACTTCCTAGAGACGGTCAGGATCTCGCACTCGCCTACTTGGATCACCCCAACTCACCAATATATGTGCGATTCTTCATAGGACAATCCAGATCGAGATAGCTCTTGAGATCCTTCCGGTAGCTGTTCCAGTACTCGCTCCCTCCCCAGCCCACAGTAATCGAATCTCCTACGGCCAGCATCCGCAGTTGCATGTCAGGCGCCACCGTGCACCCGAGGCCATCGCTAGAGCTGATAGTATTGACATTGACAGCAGCTGTAGCTGGGATTTCAGGCTGCTGACAGATGTTCCCACCTTTGAACCAGAGGAAGCTCGCAGTAAAACCGCAAAAGAATGTTGCGAGAGCCGGCATGACAGGAAATCTGCCACGCAATTCGCTCAGACAACTCGACATGCTTATTATGGTCAAGATCCCGTGTCTAGGCCTCGGCGTCCAGTTTGAGTTCAGCCCAGTCCGGAAGAAGCCACTGCGTTCCAAACTACCACCTCCTTGATTAGCAACACACAGTCGATAGAGCTCGAATGCCACTACAGAAATCTGAGCATCTTGACATGTTTGTCTAGTCCCGCTCAGACCACGCTGTCAGCGAAGATTCTCGGTTCGCACGCTTGAACAGGGCAGAAATGCACGTTTGGGGCACAGCAACCAATACTGAGCGCTGTAGAGGCATGTTCAAGTAATCCTTCGTCTTATTTCTTCTTGGTATTCTTCGTCAGTACAAGTGTCAGACGCCACGTGTAGTTCAGACTACAGCAATCATGGATGCACGACCGTGTTTGTCCTTCCTTTTCGGGCGTGCTCCGCGCCAGCCGACAATGTTGTGTAGGCGCTGCACAACACTTTATCCAAGTACACATCACACCACCCGATTTGGCACTTCCTTGCCCTGCAAAACTTGTAACACAGTCTCCACTGCGAGCTTACCACTGCTGATCTGCATTTCTGATGTCGAGGCACCCACATGCGGCGTGAGGATAAGATTATCGTTCGCCAAGTGAACCTTATGCACGTCCAGTGAGGGGGGCTCCGAATTCATGGCATCTAATGCAGTACCCCAAATTTTGCCTTCGTCCAGTGCGTCTAGTAGAGCCTCTTCGTCAACAATGCCTCCTCTAGCACAGTTCAGCAGAATAGCACTCTTCTTCATCAAACCAAACTCCCGCTTACTGATCATGTCTTGAGTATCGTTGGTGTGGGGAACGTGCAGACTGATCACATCTGCTGACCTTAGGAGAATGTCAAGATCCAGTACACGATGGTGCTCGATATCATCCCAAGCGCCATTTGGTGTAAACGGATCGTGAGCAATGACCTTGCCCTCCATGGCTCCAATCCACTTCTTGGCCAGAGCCTTGCCAACATTGCCCATTCCGACAATTCCGATGGCCTTTTGGTGCAGAGACTGTCCAAGCAAACTCGACCTGACCAGATCCTCACCTCGGTTCAGCCGTCTGTCTATCTCGGTAATTCTTCTCGCAACGTTCAATGCAAGACCCAGTGTCAACTCGGCCACGGCTTCAGCGTTCATAGCGGGAGTGTTACACACAGCTACTCCGTATTTGCGAGCAGCATCAAGGTCAACATTGTCAACACCTGTTCCTTGCTTGGCCACGACCTTGAGCTTCTTGGCCATGGCAAAATCTTGACCTGTGATGCGTGTCTCTGATCTGTGATGCGTGTCTCTGATCTGATCAAGATGGCTGACGCCTCCTCATGCCACTGGTCGGAGGCCGGATCGCCAGGCAATATCGCCTCGACTTCGTGAGCTTGTTGAAGAAGAGAAAGTGCTTCCGAGTGGTATGGATTCAACACGAATATCTTTGGCTTGGACATCGTGCTTGTTTATGTGGATGAATTGACTGAGCTGTTGCGTTGAAGATGCGTCAGGTGTCAAGCGGGGCAATGAGGAGGCTGATGTCTGTCGTGCAAGATTCAAGGATAAGGCGAGCGGTTGAATCCTATTCCTCTGGTCAGGGCATGTCTGCTACATCTCTACGAGAGCTACATATTCATGGTCGACGCAGTTCAATGCATAGATCCGCTATCGGCGACGAGGTAGACGTGTCTGGGCATATGATTGAGGCTCGTCCAGTGGTATGCGACAGAGCTTGGGGGTGGACTCCACAAAAGCCGATCTCGCACGTGGAGGTCCTGTGTCGAGATAATCCGTGCTCCAACAGCATCACAGTCTTTGCAGTGCCCAAGATCGTTGCATGGAGTGTCTCCTCTATCGAAATGCTCGAGAGAAACGCTTCAGATCATGCGCTTGTCTCACTCCCATCAGGCGTCGCGTCTTGCAAATCCTTGACCCAACCTAACCTGCCCTCGGCGAATATTTCAGCTGTTGCAGGCATTTGATCACCCCCATCAAGGAGCAGTGTCCGGACAATGACCTTGTCGGGCATCGCATCTTGATAGTGATAGATATGACTCGTGCAGGTGGGACAGAAGTAACAGCGGACATCTTTGCCAGAAGCACCTTTGTAGGTGTATACCTTCGGAGTTCCTTTCGTGATCACCAAGTCCTCCTTGGAGATAATCTGATTGCAGCTATATGGCCCTCCTCCCAGCTTTTGGCATGTGCTGCAATGACACAGCACATGCTCGGCTTTGTCCAGCTTCGCTGTCCATTGCAGTGCTTCACAGTGACATGATCCGCGGTGTGCTCCACGTTCTTTCGATAGGGAATGGGGAGCTGCTGGGCCAAACAGTACACCATCTCTGATATCGATCACCACGCTGTCCTCTACAAAAGGCTTCGCTTGTCGAGAGAATTCAAGATGTAGCGGGTCTTTGGTGAGCTAATAATCGAGATCGTCCTGTGTATCGAATTCCAGCACGAAGCCGTGTGTCATGCCCTCTGAGAAAGGTTCCCAGCTCCTATTCTTGCCCATCCGCATACTCTTCATGTAGGGCTTGCCATTGCGTATGCACTTTGTTCGCAAGGAGGTAAACGAGGCGAAATGATCTTCGAAGTCTGACCAAGAAATGCTGGCTTTGCGTGGCTGTCAGTCCCGAGCAGCATTAGTCGTCACTGTCCTGTCTGATGACGAACCTGTATTTGAAGAGCACGATATGGGTTATAGTCTCTGCCATCGTAAGTAAACCGCTGGGTATTCAGCGAGAAGGTGCGAGTTGTGCGCAAGTCTCGCATGCCGCCAGGACACATTTGTATTCCAGATCATCGTTCGAGTCTGACAGGCACGACATGACCGTCGCAACGAAATACACTTGATCGTCTCCATAGGCCGGACTTACTTGCCTTCTGCGACTGGAAGCGGACAAGCCTTCCGACAGTGTGCTATAGAGGAAATGCACGCCGTTCAACGCGTCTCTCTATCGACAGCAGTCCAGACGACTTTCTTACCTACGATTCGAAGAGCATCAGTCTATTGTCTCGCGGTGTTCGATAGATAGTTTGTAGAAAAGACAGCAAGAGTCTGATGGGAACTGCAATGGACGGCCACGCCCGCGTGGCCCAAGCTGGCCCGTGTCGGCAGTCCGATATTCCCAATCTGACCAGGAACAACGACCTCTACAACGAATCGCTCTGTGTACCTCTGTGTCATTGCGATTTGACACAACAGGACATCGCTACTTCATCAGGACCTACGACAGCGAAATGCAGCTCCTGGCATCGACTCGAGGCAGCTTCCAGAAGGCGCCGCCTTGCGCCACCACTCGACCAGTAATCACAACTGCTGCGAATAGGCCGAGGTGGCAATTCTAACGACAGGCGTGTGTAAGGCTTCTGCTATCACAGGCGAAGTGGCTACCACGTGGCCGCGCCAAACAGTAGATCACACATGCGCTGCATGAGAGTGCTATCCTACTATTCAGCGCTCTGAACCGTGGATGTGGTAGAGCTCACAGCACCCAACCCGTGCATGTGAGCGTACCTATCCAAATAGACAGTCGTACTTCTAATTCGAATCGGCATCTATTCATTCCTGAGACGATCGCCAAAAGGACGCTCGCACAGGGCGAAGATACCCTCGTAGCAATCACGAACTCTCAGCCTCAGCACAGTACAAATGGTCAAGAGTTTGCACGAAAAACACCGAAGTCGATGATGCCACACAAGCAAAGCCATGGATACGATGTTGCAAATTGCGGGAAACCATGATTTGTGATGCTCCTGCTCTCTTTTCAGTCTGGATGCACGCCATTCACAATTGCCGCATGATCACCTCGCGTATCCGTGCCTGCTATTCGTCAGGAAAGGTCCAGTTGCGGTTATGTGTGCGAATAGTCCTCACGGCCATCGGGAAGCTAAGAGCTGTATAGAGTTCTGCCCCTCTGCATATTTGCATCGACGGTGCCATTCCGCGGGGTCAGATCACGCACTCAGGCCCAGTCTCTAGCAGCCCACAGCCACAGACATATTGCAGGACAGCCGCCGGCTTACTTCTTTTGCGCTGTGAGGCTGCATTGTAGCTTGAGTAGCTCAGGTACCCCAGAGCGCCTGGGTAATCTTAGCCCTGTTTCCCCGCATCGATATGCAAGGTAGGTTGGACTTCAGCTTCTGGAGCTTTAGATTCGGGCAAGTTTGCCGCCAAATCAATCTCGACTGTCTTAGACTACGGGTGAAGGGAGAACGACGTCTTCGCACGGTACCTTGGTAAGTACTTTGTTGTTCATAAGGACTCTGTGCCCCGCAGCCAGAAGAGCTGTGCCCTACGGTCTATCATCTCTTCTCCTTGCACTACTCAAATAGAACACAGCCCAAGAGCAGCAACCATGGGTAGCGTTGGCGTTGACACAGAAAACCCAGAGCGCATTATCAAGACGGATCTGTGGCAGTATGGCCGCCGTCGACGAAACGATGGTCCTTACGCGGACAACCTCGACATTGATGTACTTATTGTTGGTGCCGGCTTCGGTGGCGCGATGAGCTTGTACGAGTCGAGGAAGAATGGCTTCAGCACCGTCCTCTACGATGCTGGACAAGGTTTCGGCGGCACATGGCGATGGGTACGGAACTCTGCATTTCTACCAACGACCAAGAGACTGATCTGTGACAGAATGTGTACCCCGGCGCTAGAGTGGACAGCCCAGTGCCAATCTACGAGCTCGCCATTCCAGAAGTATACAAGGACTGGCACTGGACAACTAACTACCCGAATTGGGAGGAGTTGCAGGCGTACTTCGAGCACATGGACAAAGTTCTGGAACTTAGCAAAGACTCTGCATTCGAGACTGTAGTTGTCAGTGCAGAATTCGATACCAACGAAGCCAAGTGGACTGTCAAGACTCAGGATGGTCGTACGACCAAGGCTCGTTTCTTGATTGTCGCCGCTGGTTTCGCTGCAAAGCGATGTACGTTTGCTAAGTCTTAGCCTCGAAGCAGATGCTAACGGAATGACTAGATATCCCAGATGTGCCAGGCCTTGAGACTTTCAAGGGCGAGATTGTGAGGCGTCCAATCTTTGCATGACGCGCATCGCTGCTAACTTGTTCTCTACAGCACCACTCGTCATTCTGGCCTGCTGAAGGCGTCGACTACAAGGGCAAGAAGGTTGCCGTTATCGGCACAGGCGCCTCGGGAGTGCAGATGATTCAGGAAATGGGTCCGGCTGCCGAGCAGCTGACAGTCTACCAACGCACACCAAATCTCGCACTCCCTATGGGCAAGCGAGACCTCACCAAGGAAGAGCAGGATGGACTGAAGCCAGACTACCCATACATTCACTCTCTACGAGAAAAGTGCTTCGCTGGCTTCCACTACGATCTCTGTGAGCGCGACACCTTCGAGGACACCGAGGAGGAGCGCGAGGTGTTCTTCCAAAATTTATGGAAGCAGCAGGGCTTCGCCCTGTGGCTGGGTGGCTACAAGGACTATCTGGCCAACGACAAGGCCAACGATGAGGCCTACAAGTTTTGGCGCAAGACACAGTCTCAACGCGTGAAGAACGAGGACAAGAAGAAGCTGCTCTTCCCAGAGCAGAAGCCTCACCCATTCGGCGTCAAGCGTCCGTGTCTCGAGCAAAACTTCTACGAAGTCCTCGACCGGGATAATGTCGGCATCGTCAACATCAACGAGGAGAACGGAACACCTATCGAGCGCTTTACCGAGAAGGGTATCGTTGCAAATGGAAAGGAGATCGAGTTCGACATTATTGCGCTCGCCACTGGCTTTGACGTTGTCACCGGTGGCATGACTTCCATGGGTCTCAAGTCTGTAAATGGCACTTATCTCAAGGATGAGTGGAAGGAGGGTGCAAACACCTTCCTAGGCACGACCATCTCTGGATATCCTAACCTGTTCCACTTGTACGGCCCTCACGGCCCAACGCTGTTGTCCAACGGCCCATCTTCAGTAGAAATCCAGGCACGATGGATCCGCGACGCGATCAAGAAGATCAAGAATCAGAACCTGAAGTACGTCAACCCAACGAAAGAGGCCAGTGATGAGTGGAAGCAACGCATCCAGGATCTGGCTGCCGGCACATTGTTTCCTACTACACGGTCCACGTACATGGGTGGTACGGTGCCAGGCAAGAAGTTTGAAATGACCTGTGAGTATTGTCTTTGACGAGAGATTTGACAACAAACACTGACTTTTGTGATCTTCAGGCTATGCAGGAGGCGTAGACGCCTACGGCCCAGAGATCAGAAGTTATCTGGCCTCTTGGAAGGGCTTTGATGTTGTCAAGGCATAGATCAAGACCTGGGCCTTGTGTCTTTTGTCTAGCGATGTGTATAGTGAGCGAATTATGAAGTTTCCCACCAAACCAAGCCGAGAGACCAAGCCCGCAAATCTGACTATTGATGTACGAGCATATACAGCAGTTCAAGAGTGTCGCCAAAGCCAGCTATGTATGGACCCCGATGCACGAAGCGATAATAACATGGCTAATCGCTGACAACTTAGGGAGCTGACCACAGAACGTGCAGTCACCGAGAGCATGCTGACCCTCCACAGCAGCCTCTCTTGATGAAGCACATCCACCACACCGGTGCTCGAAGGTCATGACCAGTGCTAGGCCTGTCACCAAAGGCTGCACTGTCAGAAAGCTGACTATGCCTGGCGAAGCGCTGAGTCCACATGTGCGAGTCAGAGTAATCGCGCGGCGTTTCAGAAGCTTCAAAGCCTGTTGCAGCCCAAACGCATCAACAGTCTTGTGACAAACCGAGCCGGTGGCTCAATCACGCTACAGTGCGCTCAGTGACTCACTTGTCGCGCCACTGTCGTGTCAGGCCTGATCACAACTTGCCTTGACACGTCCTCCGACCTGGTCTGATGCGTACCTAGAGGATCAGAATCTGTTACCAGCTTACAAGCTGTCTCTATGGTGTCTGCCTCAGAGCCTCTGGACGCCTACGAATCTCGCGCTCTCCCACACACCACACTCCAACTGTTCTTGTCAACGCCTCGCCTTTGTTCCGTAACCAGAGTCGGCTGAAACGAGCCTGACCTCGTCGAACAATGAGCCAGAGAATCCTCTGAGACAGGATCTGCGATATCAAAGCTCGCTGGCACATCTAGTTGCTGGCACTTCTTCATTGAGAACTTGAAACCTGATCAAACTGGCCAAGACTACAAACAACACCGGACATCCTTGTTGTCTCAACACAGCTATCACATGTTGACCAGCGTATGTCGAGAATGCTGAACCTTGTGGCGGTTTGAGAGAGTGCTTCGGTATATGAGCATGAGGGCCCCATTATGGCTCTACGTCTCCCTTCCTTTTTGCACCGGATCAGCATCGTAGCAATCTTCAAGAGCACTGAGCAGAATGTCCATCTTCGAGAAGCGCAACAGCGCCGTGAGCGATAATCCACCATTCGCAAACGGCCGAGTTGCTGACATTGTTATCACCTACTCTGGGTCCAGCGTAAGCACTGGCGTCTGCAGACGGTCACATATATCCAAACGGCTAGGATGCATCTAGTTCTACCTATGCTGTCATGACTTTTGAAGCTTTCGTAGGACTTGTGTTCCTCGGAGCATCGCTGACCAAGCGGGAGATCGATCGCATCTTCTTCTACTTGTGCGCTGGAGCTCGCATCGTCTCTGCGATATCGTACTACGCCATGGGTAGCAATCTGGGATTCACGCCGATCGCAGTCGAGTTCGATCGCGAGGATCCAAGAGTCCGTGGACTGATGAGGCAAATCTTCTGGACAAGATACGTTGACTGGTCAGATTTCCAAAACTACTTTTGGTGAAAAATGTCATCAAGCTGACATGAACATAGGTTCATTACAACACCTCTGCTGCTGCTCTGTCTCTTACTTAATGCAGCTGTTCCCGCGCCAACGATATCGTTCATGCTTTTCATGAACGAGATCATGATTATATGTGGTCTCGTTGGAGCGGTCACAAGTATTGCCGTCTCTCCCAGATCCATCTGCAAACTGTACCTGACGACACCACACAGGGATTCTTTGCGTTCGGCATGACAGCGATGTGCTTCGTCTTCTTCGTCCTGCTCTTCCGTGGACGCAAATACGCTCGTCATCTCGGCAATGACATCTCGCGTACATATACTTTATCTCTCGTCTGGACACTTCTTGTGTGGATCTGTTATCCAATCTGCTGGGGCGTGTCAGAGGGAGGGAATATTATTGCTCCTGACTCCGAAGCCGTGTATTACGGTGTGCTGGACATGTTCGCGAAGCCTTTCTTCAGCATGATGTTCTTGTTCTCAGTCAGAAAAGTTGAGCCCGCACGGCTTGGCTTGAGGTTCAGGGACTACGATGAGGATTTTGTCGCCTACAAAAGACATGACGGCCATCATCGAGATGGCAATGGAGGGCTGTCGGGGACAACGGAGGGACCGCTTACTGCTACGCCGGCTTTGGGTAATGGAGTGAGGCCCACTACCGCTGGCAGTCAGTGATCTGCACTCAATCATGGGCCAGCTGCACCAGCAACAGTCACACCGGCAGCAAATACTGCAGTCTGATAGTGGGAGTCGCTTGTATCCATATCACCAGAAACCGTGGAGGAGTACTGTAAGATTCGGGTTGGGAACGATTCCAGAGCTCGAAAGGAGTGCAACGGCTTGAAAGTATGTAGCGCTATAGAAGACGGAGTCTATGGCTTTCTAGACGGCTTCAGTTGTGAAACAGGAAGCTTGAATAGTTGGAAATTTGCTTGCTGCCATTTTCCCGTGCCGAGAAAGCAGAACGTGCTGTCCAACCTTGCTGAGCGGCCTACCCGCCGATTGTCAGTCGAGAAACGAATAAGTCAGGGACATGTACCAATGCCATTTCAAAGACTAAGATTGCCAGCGATATAATAGCAGCTCACCGCTAGAAATGCTCCAGGCCAGGAGCTGTTGTTGCTGCTGTACCGCCGCGGCTGTGCAGAGATCGTCAAAGCTTCGATGTCAAACATATATATCAGCGATATAGCACACCACTACATTGGATTGCAAGCTTGATGGATCAATTGCAAGGAATCTAAGGAGTATAGAATGGAGGGAAGTAAGAATGCAGAGTTGGCGGGCGTGCTTGGCCCACCAAAAACAGTTGACCTCACATTCTCGATTTCCCCTCACACTACACCATCACCACACCTGTATACCACAATACTGCAATAAAATAGAAATATCAAAAGCAAAAGAATCGTCTCCCGACGCGGGATCGAACCGCGGGCCTCAAGATAACGGTATACCATTACAGTCTTGCGCTGTGATCTGCGTTAGCATGTGTTGATCTTCGGGATGATGGAGGTCGAAATTACCTCTTCCAGCTGAGCTATCGAGAGTTGCAGTGCTGAGCACTGGATAGCCAATCATGGTTGGTGTTGGCGGCGCATTTTGAAAAGTAAATAATTATACAAACAAAAAATGGCCCAGTTCAGAACCAGGTAAGATCTGCACTCTCACGCCCTCTCCCCACCCTCCAGTGCCACCATTGCCGTCTACCACGGATCTCCAGATGCTACGCCTTACTCTTGATCAACAGTAAGTCATGCCTTCTGGCGGCAAACCATGTAGTGAATGATAGAGAATAGAATGCGTAGTGTAGACGGAACTTTTTGTTAAGTTCAGCAACCTCAGGCTTGCGTGGGTCGTTCACGAGCAAGCAGACTAGATGAGCCGTTGATGGAGAAAGAGTGCCATACATGTGCCCTAACTCTACGCTATGATATCGCCCTGGTAGTAGCTTCATTCCTGCCCAGCACCCTCCGTCTCATCAATCTTAAAGATGTACTTGACAGCACTTGCAGTGCCATCCTTCAACTGCTCAAGACCTTTCTTTACGCCGTTCAGACCGCCTGGGATGACTTCTTGTGGCTGTGGCTTGAACCAACCTTCATCAAGGCCCCTGGTGATCAGCCTAGCATAGACATATCCAAGGTCCTTCTTGTTGCCATGCACATCGCCGACTTTCGTAATGGTTTGTCTCACGGTCTTTGGGATCTCTGGGTATTCCTTTCCAGGAAGCACCAAGGTGATGCTACCCTCCGGCTCAAGCACCTTGCATATGTTTTGATAGCTGTTCTTCTCCGACACAGCATCAAATGCGTGTTCCAGCTTGGCTCCTTTGAGAGCATCTTTAATGCCCTGCGAGACTGCTTCATCGCCGTTGCGATAGTCTACGATCGTGTCGCCCTTCGAACGATCGATCATTTTCTCGACATGCTCTTGAGCTCGTCCAGCGACGACAATGAGTGGATGGATGTTGGCCCGTTGCGCGAACTGGATGACATATGATCCTACTGCAGAAGAACCGCCATACACAACCAGAGGGATTGAGTCTCTCGCGGGAGATGTTGGCTGTGGGAGGCGGAGTGTATCGTCACCAAAGAGGCCAACAGCTGCTGTCAGAGCTGCAAGTGGAATCGCGGCGCCCTCTGTTGTCAAGAGTCAGTAGAATGTCGGCTAGCATCAGTCATCCACGTTCGCACCTTCGAACGTGGTCTTCTTAGGTAAGAAGAACGTTGTGTGATCCCAGCTCAGCCCATATTCTGCATAACTACCACCAGGTTGGAGCATCTCATGAAAGGCTGCCACTCTATCACCTTTCTTGAACTCTGTGACTTCCTCGCCCACTTCGTACACAATACCACTGATATCGTCGCCTTGGTTGACTGGAGGCATACCGGGAATCCCTGGAACTTTCCTGCGGGTCGTCAGGATAGGATATCATTCTTACTTCAATGGTCCCACGTACCAATCCTTGGGATTGCTACCGCTGTACACAATCTTCGTCACGACCTGACGTGGTCCTGGCTTCGGGATTGGCGAGTCTTGAATCTCGACTTTTGGTCCTGCGTGGATTATAGCTTCCTTCATATTGGCAACGGTGCTGCTGTCCTGAGTGTAGGAAACAATATGATGAAAGCGATGAGTGGGACAAGTTACCCAGCGCACTTACAATTATAGCTGATGTCGTTCTGACCCTGCTATAGAGCTTGACAGAACCTCATCGACTCGCACCAAAGAGCGCTCGAATGATGAGTTGCCATGATGCCATGGGCTCCACGTCTGCGTTTTGCATTAGCCTCGGGAACGGAACGGACAGAGGGCCGTTGTGCACGTGGCCAGCTCTGGATTCTGGAGTATGACCAGAGGCCAGATCACAACTACTCGCTGCCGATATGCAGATGAAAACGAGGATATTGATCCTCTGTCCTGACATGTCTGTGTGTTGCTCGTAAGCTTATCTGCTCCCAGGCATGCTTCGACCGAGGTACTAGCACGGGAGGTCGGACATGGCACTGCATTTGCTGTGCCGTGTTCACTTGGCACTGTGTCGAAGGAGGAGATCATCTGGTTGAAATGAGTCTTGGCCGCTCTATCACGGCGGTAAAGCGCTCAACGATGCTTTTGATCGCAATCCTTTGTGTATACTTGACAAGAAGGTGAAGTGATGACTGTGCCGTCGCAAATCACCAAACAGGCAGGTGCGAGAAAGCTGTTGGTGTTGGTAAAAATGCCACAAGGCTTGACTTGAGCGCCATGGCGCGACCTTGCCGTGCTGGACCGACAGCCAAGTATTTCTTCGAACTCTTCTTCAAGGAGAACAAGAGTGTTTCATAAGCAAAGCTGAGTGTCTTATGCCATTGCACTAGTCAAACCAGGCTGTATAGGACAGTTGAAGGGCGAGATCATGCTTCCTAAGCACACATGCAGGCAGTAGCTTGTGATGTTCCATCTCAGAATAGCATATTCCACCACCTTGTGAACATGAGGGTTTGAGCAAGGCTCGTACAGAAGAGCCAAAACGTAAGTGAATGTTGATGTCTCGTGCAGGGACGAAGCCAATGCACGTCCTGGACCGCACATATTCCTGCCGGCTCTCCTTTGCCGCCGCTACACAGAGAGAGGTCGTAGGTGATGGCCGCAGCTACTCGCTGAAGTCGTGCTTGAGAAGTGGCGGCCAGATCTAGCATCAACCGGATCACTTTGATGAGGAGACACGAGAGCAGGCAGACTCGTATGGCCGTCCTCATCATCGACCGCAATTGTGCCTGATCGCCAGAAAGCGATAAGCCGTCAGATCGAGAAAGCGGCGAGAGACGATACCTCGGAAAGTGACTGCTGGTCAATGGAGATACTGGTCCGATAAGATGCGAGTGCCAAGCCGCTGCTGTTCTAGAAGGATTTTGAATGTCGACTTCACATGCGCTCCTTCTCCCACAAATACTCCTCGCCGTCAATGGCATATAGATAAGCAGAGTCTTGACCCGCTACAATGCGTATCAGTCACCTCATGCTCATCGACAAAGCCCGCTGCAAACCGGATGACCATTGCGACAGACTTTCTGGCCTGCGTCTACGCCAAGGGCTAGGCAATGGCACAAGAGTCTCTGGCGGCTGGGCAGTCCGGTCGCCATGAGCGCTTGTGGCTCTCAAGACGTGCTATCAAAGATCTCCTTCCCTTCGTGGATGCAGCGCCGTCTTGGCCTTGTTCGTGAAAGTGGCAATCGATACTACGGTAGCATGCAGCAGGTTCTATGGCCGTACAGAGAGCGTTCGACGCCTCCATGAAAGCTGGCACTACCCAACCAATTGGGTACTGTGGGTATGAGGCGATAAGGTCGCGTGCCAACCGCGTGCCTGTATGAACTGTGCGCACCGCTATCCTGGTTGCTGATCCCCTAGCAGCCGATCGAGTGTGCGCTCGCGCGATCTATATCAATGTCGTGCTCGCCGATACATCAATTGTTTCTCTTTTTCAGCGGCATTTTTCTGTGCTTGAGCTCGTAGCTACCTTTATTGTGCGACCAGGCCCCATCGCGGCGACCAAGCTACTAACACTCTTGATCTCTCCACATCTTCGAAGGACTACCTTCGCACATCAACAGCCATGAGTGCAGCATTGGATCAGGACATGTATGTGATGGCAGAGGCCAGGCGGCCCAGCGTCGTTTCAGAAATAAAAGGAGGCGCGACGCAGAAGGCTGCTCTGTACGGCGCCAAAGAATACGACACGAGCTCAGCTTCCCAGGTCGGCCGCACGACCGCAGATGGAGATGAGCCCACCATGGAGGAGATGAAGACATTGCGCCGTGTCAGCGGAAAGATCCCGTGGACTGCATGGACTGTGACATTCGTCGAGTTCTGCGAGTGAGTTTATGCAATGCCCACGTTTTCAAGTGCTGAGACTAATCTGTGACATAGGCGTTTCTCCTACTACGGCACAACTGCAGTCTTCGTCAACTTCATTCAGCAGCCACGACCATTTGGGTCGAGAACCGGAGCTGTAGTCGAGAACGCGCTCTGCTATGAGGCACCTGGCTGGAGCGTGGACGCGTGCAAACAGGCTGGCGGTCTCGGTCAAGACCAACGTGCAGCCACTGGACTCACCACCTTCAATCAGTTCTGGGCTTACTTGATGCCACTGCTCGGTGGTTACATCGCTGATACCTACCTTGGCCGCTTCATGACTATACAGTATTCGATTGCCGCAGCTATCCTCGGCCATTGCATCCTCATCATCTCGTCGGTCCCAAGCGTTATGGACAACCCGCAGGGCGCCCTCGGCTGCTTCGCAGTCGGACTGGTCATCATGGGTCTCGGAACTGGAGGTTTCAAGTCCAACATCTCTCCTCTGCTGGCCGAGCAGATCCCGCAGACCCGCCCGATCGTGAAGACCATCGAGAAGACTGGCGAGCGTGTCATTGTTGACCCGCAAGTCACCTACTCTCGCGTCTTCCTGTACTTCTACATGATGATCAACGCCGGATCTCTCGTTGGCGGCATCGGAATGGTCTACGCCGAGAAGTATGTCGGTTTCTGGCTCTCGTACGCTCTGCCAACATTCATGTTCTTCTTCGCACCAATCGTCCTTATCTTCTGCAAGAAGCACTACGTCCTGTCGCCACCAACCGAGTCTGTCCTTTCCAAGGCATTCAAGGCTCTCAGCCTGGCAAGCAAGGGCTGCTGGTCGGTCAACCCCGCACAAACGTACCGAAACTTCCAGCGCGACGACTTCTGGGAGAAGATCAAGCCTAGCAGACTTGGTGACAGCGCACCAGCCTTCCTTCAAGGCGTCGATGATGTCTGGATAGACCAGGTAGCCCGTGGTTTCAACGCCTGCAAGGTCTTCTTCTGGCTGCCACTATACTGGCTCGCCTACAACCAGATGGTGAACAACTTGACTTCGCAGTCTGCTACTCTCCAGCTCGGCGGTGTTCCCAACGATCTGATCAACAATCTGAACCCTCTGACCCTGGTCATCTTCATCCCCATCATCGACGCAGTCGTCTACCCAGCGATCCGCAAGGCCGGCATCAACTTCACACCAATCAAGCGTATCACATGGGGTTTCTTCGTAGCCTCCGCAGCCATGGTCAGCTCTGCGGTTCTGCAATACTACATCTACCGGACGTCCCCATGCCCAGACAGCGAAGTCAACAGCAGCGCAGACTGCAAGGCGCCAATCAACGTTTGGGTCCAGGCTGTACCATACTGCTTGATCGCCTTTTCCGAGATCTTCGCCTCCATCACCGGTCTCGAGTACGCTTTCAGCAAGGCACCAGAGAACATGCGAGGACTTGTTATGGGTGTCAACCTCCTCCAGAACGCCTTCTCCGCCGCTCTCGGTCAAGCTCTTGTCGGTCTCTCCGAAGATCCTCTCCTCATCTGGAACTACACCGTTGTCGCTATCCTCGCTTTCCTCGGCGGTCTCGGTTTCTGGTTCACATGGCGCAGCCTGGATGCCAAGGAGGACGAGCTCAACTTGATCGAAGTGTCCAAGTACAAGGGTCGCGGACACCACACAGCGGAAGCTGTGGAGGAACATGGCGAGAAGCGATTTGATGATGCCCCAGAGACACAGGCACAGAAGATCTAAGCGTGGACAGTATTGGATGATACCCTTGTTCTTACGAGCTACGTAGTCATGTGAAGATATTTACGATCTCATTCATCTGTGCACGAAATCCAAGTCCTCTTCTTCACATACATGGCCCCAGTGACAACTCGCAGCAGCCTGCTCCACGGCGAAATCATGGGCTAGCATCGGTGACTTGCGAAGGGGCCCATTCGTCGGGCATCAATGACGACGGCTGACCCACAGCTGCCAGCATGTGTATATGTATTGGAAAGATGTAGAAATGATAAGAGAGAAATGAACTTCAAAAACAGTGATGGGAATTGCTACGTTCATACATAGATCTACTATAACTCTAAGCATAAACAACAAGTCCAGACGCAGCGGTGTAAAGATCCTCGAACCTTTCTATTCCGTCCCGCTCAAAGGCTCTCCTTCACGGCAAGTCAAGTTCACTCTCTAAAACCTGCAGCTGGACGTTCTGTTGTTACACCGCACCCATGTATCACTACCCTATCCCAACGTTAGCAAATCCTCCTCAACAACCTCTTCAATCCTCACCATACGTACCAGTAACAAACTCATACACATCCCGACCTCCATACTCCTTCTCCATCCTCACCTGAATCTGGTCTAGACTCTCGAAGGCTTCTGGAATGAGCTCTAACGATTGCTGCTGTTGCGCGGTAGTGTCGTTGTCAGCAGGCCTCGTCTTTGGACTTACAGGCGGATCTTCGGAGGCGTCAGCGGACTTTTCCCAGAAGACGGGGTTGAAGGCGGTGGGAGACAGCTTGACGCGGTTCTTGTCGGAGATGGTGCCGCCTCGGATGTCTGCGCGTGGGAGGAGAGATGATTCGGCTTGGGTAGTGCTGTCTGGTGCGAAGCGGTCTTCGGCTGAAGGAGGCGCCATGGGTGCGGAATCTGCGTGTGTTTGAGCAAGCGGTTCCTCGAGGTCTATCACGTTAGTGCAGTGTAGAGCTCGAGCTCTCGTGGTCGTCGCAATGGAAGAGGTGCTGTGAATGTGGAATGTGGTGCTATACAGTGCTTGGTAGAGTTTATATGTTCGAGATTCCAGTATCGTACAATAGCATTGTCGCAGCAAGACACAATCCAAGACCCCTAGAGTGACTTTCCGACTCGTCTGGACAAAGAATGTCAACCAAGTGACACAAGCCCTTTGTGTTCTGGCCGCTATTCATTTGGCTTCGTGTGAGCTCGTGCGCAATTATGGCGCTATTCCAGTAGAGCTGCTCAGCGACATGATCAGTCTTTCCGACAGCGAAGTGCAACCTCTCTCAACACATGTATGTTCTCGGCGCTATTTGGCAGCAGACCAGATAGTGCTGGATGTGTCCAGCGGCGCCAGTTCTGTCGACTTGCTGCAAGCTGTCAAGCTGTACCACAACTTCCTTCAAGCAATGACGCTTCGAATCCGGAGCAGCGAAGTTGAGCGTGCATATGTGCATTCCGTGTCGACTGCAGACATGCCTACCGCATGAGTGGTACATCTCGCAGCAAAGGAAGTCCCTGTGGAGTACTCAAGTTTCTAAAAGTCTTCGCTCAGTTTGGAAGACATCTCTGCACACGGTACGTAGGTCCTGCAGATACACATCATACCACTGTATCACACCGCTGGGCCTCTCATAGATCCTGCGCAGCAGGCGGCGTAACTTCCACAGAGGTGCTACTCGTCGAAATCTTGACAGTGGTCTTCGCATCCTTGCAGCCGAACCAGCCAGGAGTCTTGCACGTAACAGATGTAGATGTGATTGTAGTCACCGAAGTGGAGGTGCTCGTAGTAGTCGGAACAAAAGATGTGGTTGTTGCATCATTGCACCCCCACCAGCCAGGCGTCTTGCAAGATGTGGTCGTACTCGAGGCGCCGGTTGATGTCGCAGAGCTCATGGTCGTGGTCGTTTCCGTTCCATTGCTGTCGAAAAATTTCCAGAGATAGCAGTCTTGACAATCGGTGTCCTCCTCGGCGGCTGGCACCTCATCGTACTTTTCTAGGACATCTGGCACTACGGTATTCATCCTGTGATTCGTAACCAGAACGTGCCAGCCATGATCTTTGACTGTATCGTAGACATGCTTCACACCAGTATGACACTGGCCTTCGAAGGCATAGCCACCAATCGTGCAGCCTGAATTCCAGGCATTACATGTACCAGCAAAGATAGGATCAGCGGTATGGCCGTAGTGGTGAATACCACTTTCAGGGCTCTTTGCAGAGCCGATGTGGTACTCTGGCGGGGTCGGAAGACCTAGACGAGAGGCAGCCAGAGCATCAGGGCAGGTCTCGAAGGTCAAGGTAGGCAGGCCATATGTCAGTCCGAGCAGCGAGCTGACCACTCCACCCAGGCTGTGCCCAGCGAGCCATATGTCCGACTTCGGATAGCGCTCAGTCACATTGTGGTAGAGATCGCGTGCAGCCCAGTAGTAGTGGCCCTTCTCTTGCAACGACTTGACCAAACATGTGGTGTTGCAGTTATACTGCGATGTCATGCAATCACAGGCCGGCTTCCACGCGTAGTGGACACCTTGCGCACAGCAGCATGAGCCAAAGAGATTGTCATTCAGCTTGTCGTGGCCCGTCGTCTCTTTGCCATCGAAGAACGCCATGCTCGTACCCTTGAGACCAATGACCACGGTAGAGTTTGTTTCATCGGCGAAGATGTGGCCTCGCAGACCATCCAGCTGCCATCCAAAGTCGGCAGTGTAGTTGAATCCGCCCTTGACATCCTGCCACTCATCGCCCCATGGCTCCGTCACGTAGGCATTTGCGGCAATCTTTGCGAAAGTGACGACTGTCTTCTTGTCTGTCGTGTTCGGGCCCGCGACATCATCGACCGTCCACTCGTCTGCGCTTAGCACTCTTGCGTGTCCATGATTCAATGCATAACTGAACAAGCCATCGGCAGCCTTGGCACTGCGATCTGCCATGCGCTGTATCCTCATTGGAGCCACTCCAGCCTCGAGATGCCCGGGAGCCTGCGTTTGCACATTCAGCTCCTCTGTGAGATACAGTGTGCGATCTTGAGGTATATCGATGTATCGATGGAGGCCCGGATGATCGTGGGTGCCATGGTGGTACACATGTCGCAGCGTCTGGGCTCGTCAGTGGAAGTCGGATTCAGAAAGAAGCACTCTGCGACCTACAAATCGCTTTTCTCCTGTCGACCCTGTAGAGTCAGTATTTGCGAGATTTGGTGGGAGGAGCACCTGCTGCTCCGTCTGTGCCCATGCAGTGGCAAGCAGCAGAGACAGCCACGCTATCCGCGGTGAAAACATACTGCAGCAGGGAAGAGTCTACAGAATCGTAGGCAGCTCCTAGACTTGGTCACAGACAACAACAACTGCTCGCCCTATGGCCATACCAAGCTACATGACCGAGGCAGCCATGACCTGTCGATGTTTGACTTTGGACGCGAACCAAGGTGGGCGCGTGACGATGTCACTGTTTACGTGCACGGACCACATATAGAACGACAGGTTTTTTGACCTTCGTCCATTTAGAAATGTTACAACACACTGCTATCTGGTCCCAGGACGATCAGGGGCCATCGCTCGAGTAGCCTGCAGCTTGAAATGGCTCAATGACTGTAGAACTCGATCTCAAGCTCCATACAGCAACAGATTATGGACCCGTCGTTGAGCAGGGAGAGCCCCGAGGCATCTGCTTCGTTCAGACCTTGAGCTTGAGCGATCGCAGGCCAGCAGATATGGTGATCAAGCACTTCACACCTCAAGGGTCTTCTTTTCCGCGCTCACTTTGAGCTTTGCCTCCTCCGCCACCCTTTCCCTCTCTGCCAGGATTCCTGCAGCCTTCTCCCTCAACTCTCGAAACACATCTCTCTGCCAGAACGCTACCTCCCTCCCGATCAACTCCTCCCTGTCCGCATACCCATTCCTCAGAACCCCACATACAGACCTTGAATGCAGATGTGCAACGAGGGTGGAAGGTGTCGCAGCAGTAGTGCTGTTAGATGTGTCGCGATACTGTTGCAGTTGTTAATGTTGTTGTAAAGATAGAAGTCGAAGTTCAAGTTTGCTGAAGCATGAAGGGGCTGTTTTGACGCCAGCCTCTTTCACATGCAAACAAACGCAAGGTGAATGGCCAAAATTCTCTGCAATTGCTTCATTCAGCTAATGTCTCAGTAGACCGGTCGATCGAGTATCAGAAGCGCGATCATAGGCCACCGAGAGGTGAACGACGAAAGCCTCGAGCTAATGAGGGCTCAGTCTGCGCAAATTCCGAGCTTCTTATGCATACATGCAAGATCGTTCACCTCGAGCAGGGATGTATGCACGTCATGCTAATAGTGCAAACGCTGCTCTTGGCGCACTCCAACTTCCGCTCTTCTTCTTCCATCACAACACTACCAACACCATCACCTCGTGTATGCCTCGACAATGCCGCGGCCAATACTTGAGACAGATACTTGGCTCGAGGCATCAAAAAGCTTCTATGCCAAATGCAACAAGAAGGAGCTGCACAAGTTCATCAAGGCGAAGAAAGGATATGCTCGGTCATCGAGTTGGCGTGTCAAGCTGTTGGACAAACTCGAGGTGTGTTTTGAGCCTTGGAGGAAAGCGTGTAGCGCACGCGTCGAGTTCAACGCAAGAAGCGGTATTCTGATCTTCACTTAGGAACTCGATCGAAGTGCGGTGTTCCAGCTGATGAATCTGCCAAAGGAGCTCCGCCTCATCATCTTTCGCCTGCTTCTCCAGAAAGACAAAGGTTCGGACAAGAAGCTCTGGCCAAGCATAATGACAACAAGGAAATCCATCGACTTCGAAACGGAGGACGTGTTGTACCGTGAGCGACCGCTTCGAATCGGTCAAGAATATTTCAGTGTTGAGGCCGGATTGCGCAAATCCCTCGAGATCCAAAGTGATATCGCAACTCGCAGATGGGACCACGGCGGTGCCGCCAGCATTTCAGACGTAATCGAGCTCTTTCGACCAGTCGTACCCGCCTTGATGAAGTTCAAGCGCATTGTCGTAGAGCTTGCGGAAGAGGACAAATCGTACTCAAGCTTTTCTCATCTATACGTCGTGGCGTCTTTGCTTGCAGTGGCCGATCACAAAGTGGAATCGATCATAGTCCACTTCACCAACCATACGCTGCTCGGGCGTATGCCACAACTGTGCTGGCCGCTGAAAAGCTTGACCAACGTCAAGATCAGCTTCTCCGGCATCGAGTCTTCCAGCTCACACGAACTGTGGCAATTCGGCAGTGTTGACCCGCCAATGGTTTTGGTCGAGTGGTGGAAGCTGAATACTGAGATCGAGAACTATCTCCACCTTCTGAAAGCAGCACGGGTCAGGCCACCAGGCATAGGCGTTCTTCGACTTCAGCTTCACGCCCTCAGCAAGACCAGCAGGGCGATAGTGCGGCCATTGGGAATGGGCCACGAAAACGACTTCATGAGTGCGCTTGGAACTTTCAGAGCATACCTCCGCAGCGACAAATTGGCAAATGCCGAAGCCGACGCAACCGCGAAGCTGGCGGCAGAAGGCCATGCCTTGCCTCGGATCCTGTCAGTACTCGAGGTGGCCTGTCGTGGAGCGGAGCTGGCCGGAATTGGTACTGCTTGCTGAAACTTATTGATGTAGAGATGCATAGACTATGCTGGACCGGCTGGATTAGATTGTTGATTGCACCGCGGTGTGTTGGTGGAAGGTATCATGTAGTCGGGAAAGCATGGCGCACGGTACTGGACCAGGCTCAAGTCAGCTGGCACGAGGTCGAACGTGGCCAGAGGCTCATATCGCAGAGTCGATGATTGCAAGTTCGCAACGAAGGACCCAAGCATCTTTCCCTTCAACATCCTCAGACCCTGACCCCCTTACTCCTCAACAAATTCACCACAGCTCCCGCCTGAAACCCCACCCACTCCGCCGTCCCTCCCACCAGACTCCCCATCACCCTCACCTCCTGCAACCTCCTCCCCAGAAACTCCGCCGTATCTTTATGATCCGTACTCTGATCCCTCGTCTGAAACACCTCCGTACTCGCATACACCGCACTTAACGTGCCCCTCTTCGTGTACCAACTCGAATCCACTGACTTATCACCTGCAAGGAACCACATTTCATCTGCGAGTAATCCCAATTCACGAAGCGAGGCCGGGATGTTTTCTGCTAGAGACATTTGCCCGAGAGCTTGAGGGAGATGTGGGAGGATGCCGGTGTCGACGTTGGCTTGCAGGCGAGAGAGGATGAGCGATTTGATTTTCTGGCCTGTGCCAAGTTCGCGGCCTGATGCGTCGGGAGGAGGAAACTGCACGCGGTCTGCGAGGGCGAGACGTTGCGTGACGAGGTAGTATTTGACGAGATCGAAGGGGCCCTTTGGGAAGAGGTTGTGTGCGGAGATGTCGAGGTACTTGTTATCTTTGGCTCCCGAGACGAGGGCGTCGCGCGTGAAGCCTTGTTGAGGGACGTGTTGGAGAGCAGAAGATAGGATGGAGTTGGCAGGTTCGGGATATGGTGGTGGAGCGGGATGTTCGTAGGAGTGGTACGACGCTGCTTGTTGTTGTTGAATGAGGAAAGGGCGGAGAGCAGGAGGGGCGCGGAGGAGGGTGCGGAGAGAAATGGTGGCGGTGGTCATTGTTGTTGATAGTGGTATAGATGGATATGATGATGGCAACAGCAAAGTCGAGAAGTCGTGACGTGAAGCGGAATTGAGTCCGTCGACTTCTCGCTGTATGGAAGGCAGCTAGCTAAAGACTGCAGATGCAACACCGACTGATCGCACAGCCATTCCACCGCTACGGCGTTGGTGGACTTTCCTCGGACACTACTTCATGTCCGAAAATCATGGAATATAGCGATGGGAAAATAGTAATAGTAACGACTAGTAATAGTAACAAATAGTAATTACTATCTCTCGTGACCCTCCTCCACTCTTAGCCGGTCATCCTCCGCCCCAGCCAAGTCCTCGTTTCCATCTCGTATGCACAGCACACCTCACCGGCACCAGCTGTGTGTAACACGAAGTCGACACGAGGCTCGAGTGCCGGCTTCCACGTGTCGCCACGCTCGATTTCCAGGGATGTCTAACACCATGATCCTGCTCCATCAGCATCAGTGGATGTACTCAGCATCACACTAGCTAATGTCCCGCTACGAGTACGAGCAGCCCATGCGACGGCCAATTGTATGCTATGGCGAGTGCACGTACTGTCGTGGAAGGACATTGTACGTGGACGCTCGCCTCGGAGAAATAACACGAATGAGGGAATATCGTGTCCGTACAATGAAGGTGAAGCCAAAGTCTATACACATGCCGCTGCTCATCATTCATTCGTTCAGTTCGTAAGCTTCCGCTGCGGTAGCCTCAATGGCTGATATATTGGAATACTGCGCTGACATCCTTCTCGGAACACTCCTGCCTCAACAGCAGATCCTGTATGCGACTCATCGCTCCACTCTCACCCTCATTGGTGAAGTGGTTCCATGTGCTGGTATCTCCATACAGCATCGCCGGCGCCTTCAGCACTTGTCGGCCACCCTTACATCGTTTACACTTGAATGTGTCGTGTGTGTCACTCGTTGTGCCAGGTCGGTATTGGAACAGCTCTCTCAGCGAATCCAAACTGAAATGCCTCTCAACATCTTCGGCCGAGTCTACCACACAAGAAGATAGAGCTTGCTTGTGTGATTGACGTTGGAAGATCTTCTCTTCGATTGTGCCGGCTGCCATGAATCGGTAGACGAAGCAATCCTTCTTCTGTCCATCACGCCAGACACGAGCGAGAGCCTGCTGATCAGCTGCCGGATTCCAGTCGGGATCAAACAGGATGAGCCTGTTTGCGCCGATGAGGTTGAGACCACAGCCTCCTGCCTTTGATGATAGCAGGAAGACGAACTCGTCTCCGTCCGGATCGTTGAACTTGTCAACCAACTTTTGCCTCTTGTTAACATTCATGGTGCCGTCTAGCCGTAGACATCCATATGAGCGGTTGCGGCACATCTTCTCGAAGACATCTAAAGTTTGCGTGTAATTGGAGATAAGAACAATCTTGTCGTTGCTGTCCGAGCGGATTCGAGCCAGCATACGGTCGAGCACTTGCATCTTGCCAGAGTAATGTGGCTTGACCTCGCGATCGCGCCCGCGCAGGTCTTTTGGCACAAAGTCATCAGGGAAGTGCTGTTCGCATCCTGGCAGGTCCTCAGGCAAGTTGAGTAGGTCGGGATGGTTGCACAGCTTCTTCAGTAAACCAATGGCTTTGAGCGGCTGACTACCTTTACCACGCAGCAGACTTTGAATCTCGGGAGACTTGATGAAATAGTTGTACAGGTCCAGCTGGAATGGTGCGAGGTTGCAGAAAACCACGTGCTCGTACTTGACCGGCAAGTACTTGGAAAGAATGTCGTTTGTGCGTCGGATGATGAATTTGTTGACAAGTGCCAGTAGCTCTTTCAGACGCTCATCACCCTTCTGTCGATCGGCGTCGGTCCCGTCCGCATCTCGTCCGCGCAGGATGGGAATCTCGTATTGTTTGCGGAATTCTTGCTGAGTGCCGAGGTAGCCTGGATTGGCGAAGTTGAGCAGCGAGAAATATTCAGACAAGTCGTTCTGGATAGGCGTGCCTGAAAGAATGACGCGCTTCTTGACATTGAGGCCATTCAACGCCTCGTATGTTTGGCTCTCACTGTTCTTGAGACGATGGCCCTCGTCACACAGCATCAGACCGATTGGCGCATTACGCAGCTCATCGACGTAGAGTCGTAGGGTCTCGTAAGACACAATGAGCACCGGACGGACAACTGCGCGACCTGTAGCCATTGCCCAAGCTCGCATTTGTTGTGTCATCTCCTCTTTCGAGGCTTTGCCATCGACTGCGAACGGTGCAATCGCGCCCTCTCCAAGCCACTTGACAAGCTCGTTCGCCCAATTCCGGACCAGACTGGACGGACATGCAATGATGCACTTTTGTATCGTGCTTTTGCCAGCATCTGGTGATTGCTTCAGTAACGTCCACATCAGGGTGATGCACTGCAGCGTCTTTCCGAGACCCATCTCGTCTGCCATGATGCAACCTTCGGCATTGGAGTCGATGAGGCCAGTTGTGCACTTGTACAAGAACTTGACGCCCTCGACTTGATGTGGCCGCAGCACTTTTGCCAGTCGCGGGTCGATCACAACAGGCACCTTCGGCCGTTCTTCTACCACCTTCTTCTGTATGCCCAAGATCTCTGCAAGACTCTTGTGCATTATGGGCTCATCAAGTACCGGCTTGTCATCTTGTGCTTCTTCCTCCTTCTTTGCCTCATCCGCATCTTCCAAGATCTTTGGCTCCGGCTTCCCATCTACTGTCGGGTCGAACAGCACGATGGCAAACTCTCCGCTCGGGTCGTGCAGTGGCTTTGCAACAAAGACAGTACCCTGCCGTAGACCGAGGAGCGGTGGCGGGCGCGACGGATTCCATGCGCCCGTGTCTTTGTTCTTCAATGGCACCGAGAACTTTGCACGAAACATGGTGTCCTTGTCCTTGGGCTTGAAGACGGGAAAGCGATTGACATCTCGCGTGGCCAGTGCCAGTCGGTCGTCGTTGGTATATGGCTTTTCTCCATCGTCGGTGCTGTTGTCTGCACCGCCATAGTCGACTTTTCGCTTCTTGCGCGCAGGCTTCTCGGACGCTCTGGTGGGCGTGTTGGTGCCAGGACAGCGGAACGGCTTGATCAGGCGGTCGGCTGTCTGAGGGGTGCCGCCGTACACTCTCGTGCGGTTCTTCGTCGACGCCGGCGGCACGTTCTCCTTGTCAGCGATCATGACGGGCGTGTTGCGTTGAGCATCTTCACGGCCTGTCTGCACAAAGTCGACATGCCGCGTCGCGTCGCCACCAAGAGGCGAGGCAGACGCGATGCAAAACACGCTAGTGGAAAGCTTAAAATCACAAAGTCACCAGGCCTGCACTTTCTCTGTATTTTGCGACTATCAATCTATCACTACAACTTGGCTTTATCCTGCGCCCACTCGTCCTGCTTCAACTTCTTCCTCTGAATCTTACCACTGATCGTCTTTGGTAAGAACGTCCTACCATTGGTCAGCACAAATCACATCAACGACCACCACCATAGCAACTTACGCATCCACGAATTGTACCTTTCGAGGATATTTGTACGGCGCTGCGTTGGCCTTGCAATAGTCCTGGAGCTCCTTCACCAATGCATCTTGATCCTTCTTCGCGTACTCGGCTGTGAGCACAATAAATGCCTTGACCACTTCTCCTCTCGACTGGTCGGGCGACGACACCACAGCACTTTCCACCACAGCAGGATGTTGCTTCAACACTGACTCCACCTCAAATGGCCCGATGCGATAGCCAGATGAATTGATCACGTCGTCGTTGCGCCCAACGAACCAAAAGTATCCATCCTTGTCGCGGGTCGCCCGATCCCCTGTGGAGTACCAGGCCTGTCCTTTTTCTGGTGAGTCTATCAGCTTTCGATCAAGCTTGCCAGCATCAAGATATCCATCGAAGACACCAAAGAAACTCGATTTCTCGGTCAGATCGACCTTGACCGCGATGTCTCCTTCCTCATCGTCTGCTGTCACCTTGCCATCATCATTGACGACAAAAAGAGGTGTTCCGGGCGAGGGCTTCCCCATCGATCCAGGCCGAATCTTGTTGCCCTTGAAATTGCCGCAAAGCAGAATCGTCTCGCTCTGGCCGAAGCCATCACAAATCTCCATGCCGGTAGTCTCTTGCCACAATCGAATGACTTCTGGATTGAGTGGCTCCCCAGCACCTGTGCAATGTTGCAAAGCTTTAGGCTTGTGCTGTTCGATATACTTGCGCTGCTCATCCAGGACCAGCTGTCGGTATACAGTAGGTGGCGCACAGAATGTGGTGATTGGGTACTCATGCAGGATGTCCAGTGTCGCCTTCGGGTTGAAAGCTGCGCGATCATCGTGGATGAACAGGCCAGCTCCGCAATTCCACGTCCCCAGGAACGCCCACCCAGCCTTGGCCCAGCCTTGCTCAGTCAGAACCCAGCTCAAGAACCCTGGCTCCAGCCGATGGAAGTGCTTGCCAGTGATGGTATGTCCTAATGGATAGGATATCTGATTATGCTGAACCATTTTCGGCGGACCAGTAGTTCCCGAGGTGAAGTAAATCATACTGGGATCCTTCACATCTGGCTTAGGACCCTGGTAAGTCGCACCCCATGGAATCTTCTCCAGAGCCTGGCTCAATAGCACAACATCTTTGGGAGCCTTCCCGTCAAGCTGAAAGACATGCTTGATGGTCGAACAGTTCTTACGAACTTTCAAAAACTTCTGGACAGCCACTGTGTCACCCAAAAACACCGACGCCCCAGATCTGTTGACTCTGTACTCAATGTCCTTTTCAACAAGAAGCGTTGTTGCTGGGCAGATCACGATTCCACTTCGCAATCCTGCCGTGGCTATCTCCCACCATTGAGGCAGACGAGGCATAATGATCAACATCTTCTCGCCCTTCTGCACACCGAGATGTTCGCGAAAGAGCACTGCCAGTCTATGAGATTGCCGACTGAAGTGTGCAAAAGATAATCTTCGTTCAGTCTTGCGGTCCTGTGAAATCCAATGCATTGCACATCCGCCCTTGGGAGGATTCCTGGCCCAGTAGTCCACGACATCTGTAGCAAAGTTGAAGTCGTTAGGACGCTTGAGCTGGTCATCGTAGTAGTGAGCCATTGTTGTTGTTGTTGTTGTTGTTGTTGTTGTTGTTGTTGTTGTTGTTGTTGTTGTTGTTGTTGTTGTTGTTGTTGTTGTTGTTGTTGTTGTTGTTGTTGTTGTTGTTGTTGTTGTTGTTGTTGTTGTTGTTGTTGTTGTTGTTGTTGTTGTTGTTGTTGTTGTTGTTGCGATCGATGTCTATGACTTGAACACGGAGATGGCTACTCCTTATCTGTAGCTTCTAGGCCCAATGTGCAGGATCGAAATGTTCGATTCGACGTTCCAGGATCTGAAAGTATATATCCTTGCCAGATGCGGAACCTCTTCCTGGCCCAAGTGTCGAACCCGAACAGACAAGCTCGCCAAAATGCCGTAATGGAGCGAGAAGTTCGTCAAAGCAGGAACATGCACAAGTGCCACCGACACTTCCACTTAGTCACTACTATAGTCTCGTACAACGCTAGGTGCGACTTGCGGGGAATGGTCAACACGGATGTGGGGACGGAACACGGTTCATTTTGCTTAGATCGCGGCCATAACCGAGGATGGCACATGTGCGCCAAGTTTCCGCTGGCCCTTGTCTCTGAAGTACCGACGTACATTCAAATGCATAAGTTTGCATTACGCCTGAAGCTCATACGGCAAGGTAGATGACTTTGTTAGTAGGCTGGTTCGTCTGACACTTATCAGGTCCCACCTGATTGAGTAGTGATGCAGACAACTGCTCGGCCTTGGCCTTGGCCTTGAGGCACCAGCATGGCTTCGTCCCTTAGCAAGTTCCGCAAACTGATCGAATGCCGATATCACACTTTTGTAACGCTCGCAGACTTCTGCAACCATGTCTCAAACATCAAGCAATGGTGACGAGCGCGCTGTCACTCTACTACCCATTTCAGAAACGACAGATTTGTGCAATATCACCTACTCGCGTCAGAAGACTATCAAAACCATCACGGATTACTTCCAGTTCTTGACCAAGATGTATCTCGACACAGACCAGATCGTCACACCACCTGAGAATGGCTGGCCAGACATTACATCCCAGACCATGAAGAATCACGGCAAGACAGACGAAGTGGTCGCTCTACTTCGTCATCTTCCTTACATACGGAAGTCTACTGATGGAACTACCACTAATGGTTAGTCAACCACTACCAGGCCCACCACATCCTCAAGTTAATACAAATCTCTAGCCGCCGGCGCCTGTGTATTCGCCGACTGGACACATCACTCTCAACAAATAGCTTCCTCGCCACAAGCCGCCTCGGACGCCCTCCTCCTAACCCAAAGCCCCTAGACCCACATCCCCGCCCAAGTCATCGGCCTCGTAGATTCAGAGCACTACAAAATGTTTCTCGACACCCATCTAGGAGTCATCTACTTTCCCGGCTCTCCATCTGCTGCTCCTCAAATCCTCAACTGCTCCTTTAACCACTTATTCGCTCCAGTGCAAGATGATCCATACTCCTACGCTCCCGCCTCCGAAGCAGTTTGGAGAGGAGCCGGTGGCGCTGGACACTGTTGCTGGGCGATTGAGGATTTTTTCGAATTGTTGAAGTTTCGGTTTTTCGAGTTGGAGTATATTCCGCTGAGTAGACAGATTGTTGAAGAGAGAAGGGGTATGGACAGTGATGAGGATGATGTGGTGGTAGCTGAGAAGGTGAGGGAGATTTATGGGGAGTATGGATGGCCGGACTTGGAAGCGTTTAGGAAAGAGGAGTGTTTGAGTGCGGTGGAGAGGTGGGTTGAGGAGAGTTATCCTGATAGGTTCTTCGCATATTGACTGGGAGGCATGAGGTGCGCAGGATAGAAACAGAGCACAGTTGAATAGATGCCAGGAACCTTCTGTTCTGCAAAGAGTACAGCTCAAGTGCAGCTAAGTCGTATCAAGAAAATGGAGGACCTTGATGGCATCCTTATCTCGACTACACTTGATCTCAAGCCGACACTTTGAGCACCGCACGACCAGGCAGCTTTCCATCAACCATCAATTTACAGAACTTGTCGACATCGTTCAATGTGCCCTTTGTCAAGATGGGATGAACAAGGTCGCGAGCACAGAAATCGAGTGCTTCTTCGACATCCTAAGCCATCGTTAGCCACCACGACCCAAGCAGAAAACAAGAGTACATCCAGACTCACCTTCAACGTCCCGGTCACACTTCCCACAATATTCAACCTCTTCAACGCCAACGCAATCGGCGGCGCACCCGCAACAACATCCGCCTCGGTGGGCAACCCCACCGCAACCATCGTCCCTCCCACCCTCAACACACTCGGGCCCAACGCATAACCCGCGCGACTCGCCGCAATCACAATCGCGCCATGCGCTCCATACGTCGTAACCTTCTCCACCTCCTCCGCCAAATTCTGCCCCTTTGTAAAGTCAAAATAGACCTCCGCTCCGAGGTCTCTACACAACTTCCCTTTCTCCTCGCCGCCATCAATCGCAATGACTCTCATTCCCAAAGCTTTCGCATACTGAACAGCGAAATGTCCGAGCCCGCCTCCAGCGCCGATGATCACGACCCATTGTCCCGGACGCACAGCGCTGCGTTTGCATGCCGTGTACGCCGTGACGCCGCCGCACATGATGGGCCCGGCTTCTTCGTCTTTGACACCGTCGGGGATACGCGTGGCGTAGCGGCCGTCTGTGAGGCAGTATTCTTGAAAGGTACCGGGGGCGGAGAAGCCCGAGTTGAGTTGGGTTTTGCAGTGCAGTTCGTCGTGGCCGTTGGTGCAGAATTCGCAGGTGCGGCAGATGGAGACGACCCATTTTACGCCGGCGCGGTCGCCGACCTAGGACTGATGTCAACTTTGACTGGCGAGGAAGTGGTGATTAGAGTCGCCTGATCCATGACTTACCTTCCAAAGATTCTCAACATCAGGATGCACAGCGACGACTTCGCCAGCGCCTTCGTGCCCTGCAATACCCAGAGTCTGATCCATCATTCCGACTCCAAAAGCGGTCCACTCATCGTGCAGTAAGGACTTATCGCTAGCACAGAGACCTGTCCAATTGATCTTGACGAGAATCTGTCCTGGTCCCGGCTGCTGCGAGACAGGAATGGTCTTCACTGGTGCAGTAGCATCGTGTCCGGTGCCAGATCGAACAGCAGCACGTTGCTCTTTTGGCAGGTTCGAAATAGGAGCTGGTGCTGCCGCAGTGCTGCCATTCATGGCGCTTCCGTTCGTCTGTGGAACACCGTTCTCGCCAAACGGATCTCTGTGTGGCACAGTCCAAAGACCATCGGAATGTTGACGATGATGAGACATATTAATACCAACAATTCTTCCGTAAGTTGTCTCTTTTCGTACCAGTAGACAAGCTCCTTCTCAAAAACAACAATGCAAGCTACCCCGAGCGGTACACATATATACCCATGCTGTGCCATATTTCCGATTCAGCCAGAATCCTGCGCCCTCACCCCCGCAGCCCTTTGGTGGGTTCATTTCTCAGCTCTGCAGCTGAGCTTGGATATACGTGAGCGCTTTCACGTCGGTGTGTCGCTTCATGGACGAGTCGAGAAAGACGAGACCGCATGAGTGCGGCGCTACTGCTGTACCCCACAGCCTAGTCTTTGTTTGGAGGCGTCAGCTAACGTCTTTATATGCAGGGTTTCTGAAGCTCGAGCTCGGCCGGGCCTCTGCTCACGGAATTGTTAAGTGCTCGAGCTGATGTACTCGGCGCAGAGAGCAGAGCTTGCATCGAGGCGTATAGGTGTCATCTTTGCCCATTGTATTTGCATTGGCATCGGTGTCGATTTTTGAACGCCGCGTAGAGGGCCTGGCTGAATATGCTTTTGCTGATCATGACTGCTTCTATTCTACCACTACATGTTCAACGCTCCCCCCGGCGCCATGCTGTCGTTCTTCTCGTGTCAATCGACTCCAAAAGCTTGACTACGCTCACGAAACGACCTTCTCCCGCAGAGTTCCAATAAACATAGCGCCAGACACACCTTGGTCGGCACGATCTTCTACCAGCATAGTCTGTGCCCACAAACGGAGACTTGGCTCGCCGTCCTCTCTGATCAAGTAAAGCGGTGGAACAGTGATACTGCCGCAACCCTTTCCACGATGATCGCGAGACTTCTCAACGACCGCTCGCACGCGCTCGTTCATTTCACTCTCGAGGACAGGCAGCGAAGTCTTGCCTTGCTTCAATTGGTTCTTGTCCTCTGTGCCAAAGACGTCGTTGATCAACGCTGGGACCGCGTCACGACCGAGCCATAGGAATTGCGTTTGGCCATCATCGATGAGGTACAAGCCGAATGGGACGATGTTACCGGACGTGAGGTTGAGAGGCGGTGGCATAACAATGGCACCAGTCTCGGGGTTTGGTAGGCCGGCATCGTCAGGCATGTCGTGAAGAGAGTACATTCGCGGGTAGATGTATTGCATCAAGAGTGGCAGAGGCAGAGTGGAGAGCAGGCAGAGAGCAGCGCTGCGAAGGTCGGTGGGGATCTGAGATGATTTTCGCAGACCCAGCTATGTCAAAGTCAGTAAGAGGCCATTCGCATGTAGGAATGTATGAACTTACGTGTTTCATGAGACCCAGGAACAACATTGGCATAGCGCGCATGTTGGCTGGGAACTGGAGACCTCCTCCGCCCATGTTACCACCTCCAAGCTCCTTCTTGTAAGTTTGCAGCAGCTCAATCATCTTGGCCTGCAGGGCATCACGGGCAGCGTCGAGACCACTGCTGAGAGCACGTTCAACAGCCTTGTGCGCAAAGTAGTGTGTGATAGCTTGCTGATCCGCTGACGCATAGACATCGGCCATGTTCTGCGTGACAGGAATGCTGAGGGTCATGACACGAATTCTTCGCTCGCCATTGCACGTCGTGTGGAGAACGCCGACCTGCAAGCATGCAAAAGCCTTAGTGATGCTCTCGTCGATCGCGATTTCAACCACATAAGCTTGATCGCGCGGCATGGCTGGGAAAGCGCAGAGATCGCTGGACCTGTTGAAGAAGTTGCCGTAGAATGCACTAGGTCGGAGACCGGTCGTTGTTCGCACACGGAGCACGGCTTCAAGACCAATCTCGGAAGATAGGTAGTCGCTGAACTCGGTGGCGAACTTGATGGCATCCTCTGTCCGGGCTGCGTTCCAGGCTGGGTAGAAGTACGTTTGACCTCCAGTGTATCTCGGCAAATTGCTCAAGCTTGCCACGTCCTGGTACTGTGCGCTGAACAAGAACATGTCGATAGACACTTGCGTCTTACTGCATTCCACTGCGAAGCTCTTGTAGAAGCTGTTCTGTGTCTGAAGCAAGCTGTTCTCTTTCGATGTGCCAAGCAGCTTTTTGTCTTCTCGCATGTCAAGCTTGCCGAAGCCGACGTTTGGCAAGGTCGCTGAGAGGACGACCATCTTACCACCGACATGGCTAATGAGCTTGTGGCCAGCACGAAGCGCTGATCCCATCGCGCTGCTGTTGTTCTGTGTGCTGGCGAACATGCCTTGTAGCTTCTCCAGGAAAGCTTCGATGTTGGCCCGGCACTCCGTAAGGTTGACCAAAAGATCTTCCGGAGTTGGCAGGAATGGTTCTTCCAGATCGCTGACCACAAGCATTTTCGCCTCGTTGCTCTCTCCACCATCGCGAGGTATGCTGAAGTAGTGTAGAGAGCTGTCCACAGCCATGAATCCGAGGCGCGTTCGTCGGTCAGTGTTTGGTATTCTGTCCAGACTTTCCAAGACGCATCGTGCGGCAGTCGCCAAAACTCCACTCGTCACGCCTGAGTAGCTCACATCGAACAAGAAGAGGTAGATGAGCGGCTGTGGTGCTCTCACCATGTATTCCTGAGGCGCAACAAACTCGCTAACTGCGTAGTTGAGTTCAGGCCTTTGCCATCGATCGACAGATTGCTGCTTCACACTGTCCCAGTCGAAGCTCTGAGGCACATCGTTCGTGAGGTTGCACATGTTACATCTCCAGCGATGCGAGTGGTCCAAAAAGCTTGCGAATGGGTTCATGTATGTCCTACATCTCCTGCATCGAGCAATGACTTGATCGTATTGTACTGGGACATCATCTTCCGCATCGTGAAGTGCTGCGTAGGGCTGAATGATCAGAGCAAATGGCAGCTTACTCTTTTTCAAGAGTGAGTTCGTGGCGGGCATCGCGTTCAAAGTTGATCGAACATATTTCGGCGAGCAGTTCGAGTGTGGTGATGGCGTGACGGAGGACTGGAGTTCACGTTAGTACTCCTACAGTCACAACTGCAACACAATTATGCTCACGTTTGGTGGAAGAATAATCGGAGGCGGAGCCTGGTCCAGATCGCTAACGTGGAAAGGCGCGCCTTGTACGCTAATGTCTACTGGTTGCAATGGGTTCAATCGCATCTGCACGCCTTGCTGCTGTGGAGGGAGCGGTTGTGGAGGCTGCGCGCCCATTCCCATCTGGCCAAACTGCTGCGTCATTCCTGCTACGCCAGGCTGCTGAGGCTGACCCGGAGTTGGGTATCCAGGCGCAGGTGCTTCATACCCTCCCTGTGCGCCGCCGTAAGCTGGTTGCTGGAATCCGCCCTGTGGTGCCGGGCTGCCCATCGCTGGAGCACCATATGCTGATTGTTGGGGCGCCCCATACTGCGGCTGTTGGGTGTCCATTGGCTGCGCTTGGTACCCATAGCCTCCGTAGCCGGCTTGAGGTGCGGCCTGTCCTGGGTATTGACCGCCTGCTGGCGGAGCACCGCCAGGCGCTGCATTTCCACCAGCACCAAATTCATATGCCTGGCCTGCATATCCACGCTTCTTCTTGGAAGGAGCTGCTGCTGCCGCTGGTTGCCCGTATCCGCCGTCCTGTGCATACTGCCCGTCTCCAGCGTTGGGCGCACCATCGTAGGGCGGCTGTGGAGATGCCATGATGTGAGATCGGTCTGTCCTTGTCTGCTCCTCCTGGCCGCGTGGTGTGCAATGAATATTGGCACGCGGCAGTATGTCAGAGCAGAGCTAGTCGGAAAGATGAGAGCGCTCCAGGCGACAGTTTTGTGGTGTGGAAATGTTGTAACGTGGCGGTCGGTGTAGAAAGTGCAATGTTTATGAGATGTGCTTCGAGGGGTCGGGGTCACATCCAAGCTTCACATGCGCCAGCTGGACGAGGAAGCCACACAATAATCTAAACTCCTGCTTAACGCTCTGGATTTTTCCAAGCAGTACCTGCTAATTAATCACTTGCGAAGACACTGATCCTATTCACGAGATCCAGTACGTGCATATAGCTGTCAAGCTCATTTCTTAATATGCCAAGTGACAGCTGGTATCCAAGAACCCTGAACAACTGGCCCGAAATGACGGAAATTGGCGCCTTAAGGCAAGAAGTTACAGAATTGCCCTCACGATAAAGTGATGTTGATCCTATGACATGGTCACCCAAAAGCCTGAGCCATACTACAATACACAACCAACTCATCTCCAGTCCTAAAGCACTACACATCTCTCAGCTCAATCAGGATTCCACACCATTTCCAAAAGAACACACTCACCTGCCACAAATTCCCCACTTTCTCATCAAGACCAGGCGCAAACACAGATTTCACATAACAAAATATACTCTCATGAATCTGTAGCTTCAGTTTAGATCGTAGGAATCTGACGACGCGCTCGAAGTGGTGGTCTGCTACGCATGTGAGATGGGATGTGTGGAGGGCTGGGGTGTTGGGTAGGGGTATGAGGTGGATTGTGACTGGCATGGAGTGGGAGGGTTAGTTGGTGCCGAGGAGGGTACGGTGATATGCGTAGGCTTGCCTTTTGGTTGTATAAAGGTGGCGGCAGAGTCGAATGCTGCTTTTTGCGTTTTGCGGTAGGTGATCTAGAGTGACTGATGCTGCCGTTGTGAGTGTTGGGTCGGCATCTGGACATGTCTCATCTGCGATTTCGTCTGGCGACATTGCTGCATCGAGCAACGCAATTGATGCTTTGTATGAGAGGTCAGCTCGCAGTTGACGTTGGTCGAAGAGCATCCATGCCTTGGTAGGCTTTGATTGGCAAACTGATGTTGCAGCATAGCGAGACAAAAGACACTACATTGGTCTTGACACATCTGCTAATTGTATCGTGTTTATATTGCGCAGCTGTCACTCTCGCATTGTTGACTAGCTCGTGCTATGCGTGGAACTCAAGCGACTAAGCAGAGAAGCCGGCACTACTTGGAAGCTCTATAGGAGAGGCAACTCCAGCCGTTTCATAGCATCCGACAACGGAGGGCAAGAATGCAACACACACGTTGTAGCATTCCCTCGCATGAAAGATCCAGGTCCAAATCCAGACCTCAAGTCCCGACAAGTAGCCTGACGAGAGCCCAGCTCCAGAGCACCGGCGCGAGCACTGAGTCGCACAAGACAAACATCCATGCCGCCAACGTTGATACTACACATGGTGTTCGATATTATGCTGGGTATCATTGTTCCACAGCTCAGCTCCAGGTGTAAAGTGAGGCTGTTCTTGGCAGCTATGAGCAAGGCATGCTTCTCTGCCAGTCCTTCTTCCGACTTCACGTCCTGCGCATTGGCGTATCTCATGTAGTACTTGTCTTGCAGGCAACCACCAGTCGCGCACGAATATGCACGATATCTGCTCGATGTTGTGTAAGCTTGCGACTGTCACCTCGGTGTTGCTTCGCAAATGGTAGCTGTATCGTAAAGACCGGCTTGTGGATAAGCTCCAAGTGCTGCGAACCCTAGACTCATTATTATTTGAGTCGTGCATTCAGTGAGGTATTCTATGCATGTTGAATATGTTATGCAGTGGTTGGAGAGCACATCTATGTGGCTGGCGTTGATGTATGCCCGCACGGGAACGAGTCAGTGAAGCCATCCGCGACAAGCGAGGGACCATTGATGAATCAGAGACACCTGATGATGACAGCACCAACACATCTGAGCAGACCTCTGCATGCCATGTGACTGGCTTCCATTTTCTGTGTTCCATCTGTACCGACACGGCCGACTCACCGACACGTCTAGCACGGCAAACTGTCCTATCTTTTGCCTCATCCCTATGCATCGATGCCCTCGATTGTGCGGTAACTTTCATTGGGTACCTGGACTAACTAGAGGTACTCTGGTACTTGCCCTTGCATACACGATTGCTCGTCAAGCACGCTAGCCCTAGCTGCATCCTTCATGCGACATGTCGTTAAGCCGGCGATCCATTTTTGCCGTCTTGTTATTGGTCTTCATCAGGTAGTTGAGATACAAACTCACGGATGGTGTGGAGCACAAATGGCGGCAGCGTCTTCACGAATACCGTTGAACAGTCTACGCGATGTCGTACTTCTCTGCTGGCTGCAGCGAGAGCTCGTCACCGCCAGAAAGGCTGAAGTTTGAAGGAGAAGCTGCATCCTGGTCAACCGTTTCGACGACATGTCGTTAGCTGTCTCGGCGGCTGTGTGGGATCTCACGTTCCCGTTGGCGAGGCGGTCGTTTGCGGCGCGCATTCACGGAACCGGTGAGTAGTGGGGGATGGAGATGCGCCGAACCTGTGATACACATGGCATTTTGTGCGACGTGAGCAGGTTCATGCCGAGCGCGTGTCTGGGAGCAGACAAACAGCAGCTCGAGCTCGAGCGGCGTGGGGACGAAGTGAGACCGTGCGAGTTGGTCCACGAGAGAGTGTGCCTGTTCCTGGTCTCGTCTGTCTACGGTTCCATGAGGTGTGCACACTAGCGAGGTACACCAAGAGATCCCCAACCCCAATGATTTCTCAGCCAAGCCGTGCAAGCAGAAAGTCATCCACCTCGTGTGAGCGCGAGCTTATCACAAGCGGCGTATACCTGACGCCAGCGAACTGTGCCGACCACATCCGGCCAGCAAGGCGGCAGCAGTGCTGAGAGCGAGCGAGCGACGTGTGTCGATGAACATGTGCGAAGACCAGGAACAGACGGTGAAAAAAGAGCAAAGTCTTGTCAGGCATCCGAACGCGCGGGCACCAGCCTTTCGCTGATCGACAGCGAACTCGCATCTGCTTCTGCTTCTCTCACAGGTCGATCTGCGTCAGGCGGCTGTTGATACAACCTTGCCGCCCCACCAACAGGTACGTGCTCCCCACCAAGCGCCATCCTCTTGCGCAGCGCTGGTTCGACTCTGGTACAGTCGTGCCGTGCGTCTTACCAGCTAGAGCCCTGCGTGCTTGCGTGCGTGCGTGCGTGCGTGCGTGCGTGCTTACTCGCTGGATCTGCTGCTGCTGCTGCTGCTGCTCTTCTTGCCCCTCCCGCCCGTGGATGCTTTTGTGCCTGCGCACTCGAAGCGTCAGAAGTGTGTGGCGGGGCATCCTTGACGTGCTGCACCTGGCCGCAGCCTGTTTCAAAGTGTACCTTATCAGACTCCTCCGTCAGCGCTTCAAGCCGCGCCGCCTGCACTATTCTCATCATCTTTTCCTGCGGCTTCCCGTATGCTCCTGCATGTTCACGACTGACGACTAGACGCCCGTTACGGACCTGTGCCCATTCGAGTCGTGCCCTGACGACTGCTGTTGCTGTTCGAGTCGGCTCATGCATACGGGTCGCTTACCATCCCAGCCTTGCACTGCCCGGCCCCGCCAACGATACTGGGAACAGCGCTCATAACGTCCTTACTGGAAGCATAGTGAGCGGGCGCATGACGATCGATTGGGAGAGGGTCCCGATCACCGGCTGAGGTCGACTCTGCCTCCATTTGCACCTCGAGCGGCTCACTCGCTGGTCACACAGCGTCGTGGTGAACCGTCGAACACCACAGCTGAACCTTTGCGCTGTCGCAAATGGCAACCTTTTCTGCCGCCAGCAGTGGTCTGCCCGCTCTTGAGGAGGATCAGGTTACAAGCGCTCCAACGCCATCTACTCCGAAGCCTGGCTCGCAGGCAGCTGAGCAGCCCCAACACGATGCGAACGTCAACGAATCATCCCCGAATACACCGACGAGGCACAGCTTTGGAGGCATGTTGGGGCAGAAGCCCTTGCCGGAAGGCGAATCAATCGCACCTGAAACCCCGCAACGAACGGAAGGGACGAGTGCCGGGAAGAGAGATGCGTCGCATCTCGAAGACGTGGAGATGGGAGAGGCAGACGGAGCGGAAAACGCAGAAGACGACGGATCCGACGACGAGAGCATAGACGGCGACGGTCAGAGGTCGTCAAAGAAGAAGAAGGGCCAACGCTTCTTCTGCACCGACTTTCCGCCATGTCAACTCAGCTTCACCAGAAGTGAGCATCTGGCACGACACATTCGGTGAGTTGCGAACATTATGGACACAGACGTACACGAAGCTGACAGTAGCATAGCAAGCACACCGGAGAACGGCCTTTTCAATGCCACTGCTCCCGGAGGTTCTCACGATTGGACAATCTGCGTCAGCACGCACAAACGGTGCATGTCAACGAGGAGATACCAGCGGAGTCTTTGGCCGCCACTAGCACGAGATTCCAACGACAGATCAGGACTGATCGAGTACGACCTCCAAACAGCCGATCCCGCGCTTCAACCCTCGGCAGCTCTGCTGGAGGCGGACACCGAGGCCATGGGCGAAACCTCTCTACCTCCAGCATCGGTTCAACAACCTCCAGCCTAGGAGGGGACGACGATATGCGCCGGCGGCCCCAACCTCTGGCAATGGCAGGCACTGATGGTGCTGCTCGAGCTCGCTTATCGCTGGAGACATATAATACCATGAATGGTCGTGGTCAACAGCAATACGTCTACTACAACCGATCGCCCTCAGGACAGAGCACGCCGACGTCTATAGCCTTCTCTACCGGCGGTCAGAGCCCACGCGTTCAATCTGGCATGACCTCACCTGGATCTACCATATCGAGGAACTCATACTACAATGGGGCTCGGCATAGCCATATTCGAAGACTGTCTGTCCCATCAGCTGCCAATCCATATCAGACGCCAACCATGAGCTACAACCAGGGGCCATACTTCAGTCCACTGTCTCCCGGAACGTCTGCAAACTTCTCTCAGAATAGCAGTGTTTTCGGCAGTCCAACAAGCTCAGTCTTTTCCCATGGGCGTCGCGAGTCGGAGAGTGAGATGGAGTGGCGAAGAAGGACTTGGCATCCCAGCTCAAACTCTCAGTATGCTCAACGACCGGCCACAAGCGGTCTGACGTATCACCAGACCCCAGACGAGCCGCGACCAGCATTTACCCAACACCAAGCAGCCAGCCAGATGACACGACTGCCAGGCATTGAGAGTTTTGATCATGCTCCGCCACCTGGAGTACGACAGCAGCCACCGCCTGATGCAATGATGCCTGATGCATCGCCAAGACCGATGAGCTCGGGCAGGGAACTACAGCAGGGTCTTACGAGGCTCGACATCACTGCCGCAAACACTCCAGTGGAAGGGCATTGGCAGGCACACCAAGGGCCGCCACCGCAGGTGCAGCCCTATTACCACCAAGGACCCGCGCACATGGCACAGTACATTCAAGCTAAGCATGTATCGATGCCTGAGCCGCCGATCACTCCACGGAGGAATAAGCGCAACGCGTGGTATGGTGGTCCGATCACACCAGGTCAGCCTGTTCCTGGTCAGCCCTACCTGGTCCACCGTCCATCGCCAGAGGATTCGGGAAGTAGCGATGGTGTCCCCACGCCTTCAACACTGCAAGTCAACGAGTACCACCCGGTCATCGTCAACCCTGGTGGTCCAACCGACTACCCACCTCCGGGCACCGCCATCACTACGGATGATCAGCAGAAGGTATACTACGCTCCAACTGCTCACACACAGCACAAGTCAGACCGCGTCCGGACTGACTCCGGCTACCAGACATATCAGCCGCACGAGCAGCAACAACAACAACAGCCTCCTCAAACGTATGCTTTGCAATCTGGTCATGATCCACGATATGCGCAGCAAAATTATGCGCCACAGCATCACCACGACATGTCGAAGCTCGATGCTCTGGTAGCCGTGGCCACAAGTGAAGGCAGTCGTGCTGCTGAGAATCGCTAAGCGCGAGACTGGTCACACATCTGCCTGACAAAGGCAATCGCACAACAACGATACCCACCGATCTGTTTTTATGTTTGACGACCTTTACGACATTACGACTTTCAATATTCTTCGCAACGTAAAACACGACACGGACCGGAACATCACATTTTGATCTTACGCGTTGGCGACAATCATGCATTGGAGAATGGTACTTACGGAGGACTTGTCTTTCATCTCTTCTCAACGACATGTTTGACGGCGATGCAACGAATGAATGAAACGGACGCAAGATACCCGAGGATGACCATTTTGATGGCGTATAGCGGCTTTGGATCCTCTTGAAACATACACGGTCATATTTTGTTCTTTGAGCGTATGTTGCTATGCGAGGTGGTTGGAATTTTACTCTTCAGCGCATCTGATATCCTTTGTGTCTGGGAATCTAGCGAGCCTTGGATCTTGACCAGAGCGTTGATGAAACTTGATTGGCAGGGCAGGAGGCGGGTAGCTTGTTGACCACCATAGCATCTCCACTATGTCATTTTTTTCTCTTCGATTGTGTCTGTCTCTCCTGTGGCACAAGAAGTCCATGGTGGCATTGGTCAGATGGCGTCGCGAGTCATGTGCTGAACCTTATTTTACCAAACCTGAAGACTTTCAAGCTTCACTTCTGGTTTCTCTCCTCATCTACTGCGATTCTTGCCGAAAGGATGTCGGGGCGCAAGGACTTCCTGTCGCAGGCGGCGCCGGAGAACTATGTCGCCGGTCTGGGTCGTGGCGCGACTGGGTTTACCACGCGATCCGATCTGGGCCCAGCACGCGAAGGACCCAGCGAAGAGCAGATCAAAGAAGCGCTGGCCAAACGTGCTGCTGCACTCGGAACTGCAGCGCCGACAGCGTATGGCGTCAAAGGAAAGAAGGACGACGAGGGGGACGAAGAGCGCTATCAGGATGCCGAGAACGAAGAGGGACTGTTCGCGAGCGGCAATTATGATCGCGAAGACGACGAGGCCGATCGCATCTACCAAGATGTCGACGATCGCATGCAGAAGCGACGCAAAATCTCACGGTTAGTGTGTCCCCTCATCCTCCTCCTTCCTTTTCCCCAGCACAATATTTCTCCGCCTGAATCGCCATGTTCATCTTTTTTGCAGCACGGATCTCGTGAACAGTATGCCGACTTGAGGAATCACAGGGAAGACCGCGAACGGAAAGAACGAGAAGACTACGAAGCGAAGAACCCCAAAATCTCGCAACAGTTCGCCGACCTCAAACGGGCACTCGGGACCGTCAGCGATGAGGAGTGGGCAGAGATTCCGGAAGTGGGAGACTTGACGGGCAAGAACAGAAGGAGCAAGCAGAATCTGCGGCAGCGCTTCTATGCGGTGCCGGATAGTGTGTTGGCTGGTGCTCGAGATTCAGGACAATTGGGCGCAGAAATCCAGGACGATGCGATGGCGACCGAGGAAGATGGTGCTGCGGGGTCGCGCGAGCAAGCAGACGGCACCATGACCAACTTTGCGGATATTGGAGCAGCGCGTGACAAAGTGCTGAAGGCTCGTCTGGACAAGGCTGCGGGTGCAGAGACCTCTCTTGCATCGGGCACGAGCACCAACATCGATCCGAAGGGCTACATGACTGCTTTGACCAATTCCGAACTAAAGGCGGGCGAGGTTCCAGTCGGTGACATCAGACGTGCGCGAGTCCTCCTGGAGTCGGTGATCAAAACGAACCCAAAGCACGGACCAGGCTGGATTGCTGCGGCACGTCTTGAGGAGTATGCCGGCAAGATTGTGGCTGCCAGGAATGTTATTAGGAGAGGTTGTGAGATGTGTCCCAAGAGTGAAGCTGTCTGGTTGGAGAGCATCCGCCTGAACGACAATGCAAACGCCAAGATCATCGCAGCGAAGGCTATCGAGAACAACGACCGATCAGTACAACTATGGCTCGAAGCCTCAAGTCTGGAAGCTGTCCCGGCCGCAAAGAAGCGAGTGTTGCGTAAAGCATTGGATCACATTCCACAGTCAGTGGCGATCTGGAAACAGGCCGTGAACCTGGAAGAGGATCCTGCAGATGCAAAGCTATTGCTTGCAAAGGCGACAGAAATCATTCCGCTGTCTGTGGAGCTGTGGCTTGCGTTAGCGCGACTCGAAACTCCGGAACAAGCCCAGGTCGTGCTGAACAAAGCTCGAAAAGCTGTGCCTGCGAGCTACGAGATCTGGATCGCAGCCGCACGTTTGCAAGAGCAGACAGGACAGGAAGGCATGGTCTTTAAGGTGCTGGAACGTGCAACCAAGGCTCTTCAACGAGAATCTGCCATGCTGAAACGTGAACAGTGGATTGAGCAAGCAGAGTTGTGCGAAGAGGAAGGAGCACCACTTACCTGTCGCGCCATCGTTAAGGAGACCATAGGGTGGAGCCTTGACGCGGACGACGACCGGAAGCAGATTTGGCTCGATGACGCCAAGTCGTCCACAAACAGAGGGCGATACGAAACCGCGAGAGCCATATACACCATCACGCGGAAGGAGTTCTACAATCGCAAGAGCGTATGGCTCGCAGCTGCAGATCTGGAGCGGACTCACGGATCAAAGGAGCAATTATTGGCACTACTTGAAGAGGCCGTCAAGTCGATACCCAACTCGTCCGAACTGTGGATGCAGCTCGCAAGGGAGAAATGGGTCGCCGGAGACGTCGAGGGAGCACGTCGTGTGCTTGGAGAAGCTTTCTCGAAGAACCCTGATAACGAGGACATCTACCTTGCTGCCGTCAAGCTCGAAGCAGACAACGGTCAGGAGGATCGCGCTCGTCTATTGCTGACACAAGCGCGACAGGAAGCTCGAACGGATCGTGTGTTCGTACGCAGCGTTGCTTTCGAACGCCAAACAGGCAACAACGACCGCGCTCTCGAGCTTGCTATTGAGGGTCTTGATGCATTCCCGAAGAACGACAAGCTATGGATGATGAAGGGTCAGATCTACGAAGCCAAGAACAACCTTCCCCAAGCTCGAGAAGCTTACCGAAACGGCACTGATCGCTGCCCTAAGTCTTTGCCGTTGTGGCTACTATGGTCACGACTGGAGGAGAAGATGGGTGTTACTGTCAAGGCCCGCTCGGTCCTCGATCGTGCTCGAAAGTTCGTGCCTGCCAATCCTCAGCTATGGACAGAGTCCATCCGCCTCGAAATTCGAGCTGCGAAGAAGGCCAACAACAACAGCACAACCACTACCGCAAACCCAGCGGCGAGCCAAAAGATGGCCCAAGCACTACAAGAGTGTCCCAAATCTGGCCTCGTCTGGGCCGAACGAATCTGGAACCTCGAATCACGAACCCAACGAAAACCCCGCATCCTCGAAGCCATCCAAAAAGTCGAGAACGACCCCATCCTCTTCGTCACAGCCGCGCGCATCTTCTGGTCCGAACGCAAATTGGACAAAGCCGATACATGGTTCAAAAAGGCCGTCACGTTGGATCCGGATTATGGTGATAGTTGGGCGTGGTGGTATAAATTCTTGCTGCAGCATGGAACCGAAGACAAGATCTCGCAGGTGGTGGCGAGTTGTGTGGATAATGAGCCGAAGCATGGCGAGAAGTGGGCTGCGGTGAGGAAGAAGCCGGAGAATGCGAGGAGGACGACGGAGGAGGTGTTAAAGATGGTGGTGAAGGAGTTGGAGTAGAGGTCACGACGAAGCTCATGTGGTTCTGTGTGAGCCACGAATGGAGTTCAAATCGCCCCAGCTGCCAATTTTTCCCGAAAACTTCGCTATCGTTGGTTCTGGCTGACGGGTAGCAGACTGCTGCTGAATGAAGTTTCTGCACGGCATCGAGAAATGATTGGCACGTACGCAAGTCAAAACCCAGAATTATGGTCAGTATATAGTCTCTCATTTGAATGACTGTGAACAATGATGAGCTAATACTTGAATATGCATCGCTGTACTTCCGTTTCACTTTGTGCATAATGCGAAGAATGTATCCTCGCAGTGCCAGCGATGAATTCGCTTGGCCTGTGACATACGTGGAAGAGTTCGCTGGATATCCTTGTTCTGCACATGTATGTGGATCGCTCGAGGGAGGCGCTGTGCATTAGCGAATTGACTGGGGAGCTCAAGAGTGGTCGGAAGCTCTGAGCTGTGAGGCCTGGGATTTTGAATGTGGCTGCTGTGTGTAGCTTGGCTGGATCTTTGGTCTCGCAGCTGAATTTGTCGGATCGCGCGTGTTCTGGCGATCGATACATTTGGTGGTGCTGCATGATGACCTCCCGAAGCAAGAGCGTGAAGAGCAGGCCACCTCACGTCGACAGACACAGGTTCTTCGACTCCGGCAGTCTGAGACTGAAAACCACGTGCTGCAACACGCACGCGAGCAAGACCTGCTGCAGCATGAAGCAGAATGCGTGCAGAGTGGAGGTGACACATCAGTCAACGACTTAGTGCTGAAAGCAAAAGATGCGCTGCAAACACAAGCAATGGTGCTAGCTCAAGCTGCGTTGAGCACTTACACTTACGATGCCCTACGGGACCCTCATCAGCAATTTCGGTTGCTGAGATTGGAGGCTAAAGGTAGACGGGTCGAAGCCTCTGTTGTCTGGTCCACCTTGGCAGCTGTCGTTTCGGGCAGAGTGAGTGACCCTTGACCCAGTCGTACACCCTTCCAATGCAGCAGGACAAGACTCTGAACCGTCATACGATGCAGAATCGCAGGCACGGCTGGAAGATGTCGAGCAGCAAGGTTCTGTCGAAGAGCCGGGATGCTGAGTCGACACGGAAGATGTAGTCGTCGTGGCTCGTTGCACACCTTCGATCTCGATGATCCACTGTGTCCTCTGTTTGAGGCGCTGTCGTACGAGTGGTGCGCCGACGCAGGGAGTGAGAATGACTCCATTATACTGGTCGAGGAGAGCAATAGCTCTAGATTGCTGATCAGCCACAATCTCTATAACTGTCTCACAAACGTATAGCAGGCTGATGGTCCTTGCTGGATCTGGGCTGATGCAATCTGTATCGATCAACGTAATCTCCAGGAGAAAGCTCATCAAGTGCGATTGATGGGTCAGATTTATGCTAGGGCGTCACGAGTGTTGGCTTGGGTGCCAGTGGACAATTCAGGGGCCTGTGTCAGGGCGCTGAAAGAACTGCACTCCGCTGCCGTTGATCACCGCCCCACTCGATACGGTCGTGATTACGATGAGCACATTATGATGTACCTCGGACAAGTCGCCTCTCTTCTTGATGCAGAATACTGGACGAGGAAGTGGATTATACAAGAGACTGTCCTTGCCTTTACGCTCATACTTCAGCTTAGTGACTTTGAGATCTCAATGCATGACCTTGCAAATATTCTGGCAGCTCTAGAGCGTCCTCGCAACCTGGGAAGGCTCTATTCAGACATTCTAGAAGATTTGCAGTCGCTGCCAGTCGCACGACTCGCCGCATACAGACGCGATCGATCACAAGGGACTGCTGGTTCTGAACTCCTCTCGGATCTGTTGCCACTGTATAGAGACCACCAATGCGGCGCCTACCAGGACCACGTCTATGCTTTGTACAACTGGATTGGAGCGCATCGAGTCTACTTGGATGTCGACTACGAGCAGCATGCTCTCGTCTGGCACGGGCAGGTCCTCAGTTTCTTAGAAGAGCATGAGCCACAGTGTCGAAACAATCTCGTCAGCTTAGCCCATCTGTTGGCGAGCCTCACGGGCCAGCATGATCTATCACGCATGCCTTCGGGACCACAAAAGGACACCGCTCAAACCACAGCTAGGGCCTTTGACAGGGGCCGTCTAGAGATGTATGAAGACTGCATCAACAGTACCAGTCTCCGCAAGAGTGTGGAAAGTCTACATCCGGGCGTCTGCTGGGCGCTTGGCAAAGACGCCGACTGCTGGCAGGTAACAGAACGCGCTGACAGCAGTACACTTGAGCGGATCAGCAGGCGTGTTCTAAGAAGCTATTTCCGCGTACCTGAGCATTCGCTCTGCGGACTAGCGGCTACTCGCATCGCCAATGGTGATCGAGTGTGGCAATTCCTCAATACGCAATATGCATTCATTGTGCGACCCACTCTGCAGGAAGAGGGTGCCATGGTAGAAGTGCGAATTCCCGGCAGATGCTACTTGTTTGATTACGTGAACTCAACTCAGAAACAGCAGCCAGCGTACTCGACCTTGCCATTGGAACAGGCATCGACGATTGAGCGAGAGCTGCAGAGCTATGACCTTTGTCTTGACATCTCGGATATGTACGCGCTTTCGTTCAGCGCTCATGATGCTCACTATCCGGCACTTGACCCGTCTGCGGAACACGGCTGATTCAGACTTTGTGCTACTATTCATTCCATGGCTCTCTGCGACCTCGTGACATGGAAAGGATGTTGCATGACTTTGCGTCATTCGGCCTCCTCCTCTCTCCGCCACGGGATCTACGCTATGCGGACTCGATACTACGAAGGTCAAAGCGCAATGCGGTGAGAAAGCACAGCTGCTTGTCATGTGTGCCAATGGCAGCTTGTGCCTGTACTCCTGTCCGCCTTCCCGGGTTCCAACCATATCAAGATCATCGCGTAGTCGCGGCAGATCCGCTCAGGACTCAGTCGTGACATCGATATAGTTTCCAAGCCAAATTCATGCCTCCCTCACACCAATCGCCGCTTTTGATGCGTATCGCTGTGAGGGCCTCGTCAAAACTGGAGACGCCCGGTCGTAGGATAGATGAGCTCCAACGCGGTGACCATGTGAGGAGCGGCACGACCTTCAGCTGCCAGCTTAGCGATCGCATCTGACTTCGCCTGTGACATCTTGTCATTGCGAAGCATCACTTCTATCTGACGAAGCGTTTGAATGCGCGGGCTATCACTTCCTCCACTGGCGCCAAATTTCAGCGCCTGAATGTTCCGCTTGAGGAAGCTCAGACCGCATGGCTTTACCCCGGCTGCTTCTAGCAGACGCTGCAGATTCTCGGCCTCGATAGCGACATTCCAGTAGTGGGTCAGAGAAGAAGCGAAATATTGCTCCACCTTCACATCGTTGAAGCTGATCTGTATGTCTGGTCTTACGCCTCCGATGGACCAGCATGATGGGGCCTAGTGTGCTCGTGACATTTGGTGAGTGTCTCGGGATCGATAAAGGAGCACTTCGAGCTGCAGTCGCCGAGTTGCCTCGCCGTACAACGACACTTTTCGAGTGTTGCGAGTTGGACAAGAGAATTCGCTCAGAGATGGCATTGCTGCAGCAGGCCGGTATGTCTACCATGTTTCACTACAACGCGCTTCACTATCTGAGCACCATGCCTCTCGCCTATGAGGGCTACAAGTATACTGATGCGCTGGACAAAAGCCTGAGGTGGGACTTGGGACTGCGTCGTCAGCTCTTCGACTCTCCACAACTTAGGGCATCAAAGGAGAAAGCACTTCACGTTCTCGCAGAGAGGGTCATAAGCGCAGATGCCGATCAAGCGTACTTCAGCGCTTGAAGAAGCGAACAGAAGTAACGTGCAGGGCCGCTGTGGCATATTCTGGAAGACACGCCGCGGAGTGATACAGACGATACCAGAGGGAGGCTGGCCAAAGCCCGTGGAGTTCTGTACGCAAAACGCAGGAATTCGCTCTCATGAGGTGCTCAAACAAGAACGGAGTAGCATTATGGTACAGCGAAGGTCAAGCCTCATGGCAAGTGAAGCGCTTTAAGGAAACAATGGAACACAAATCCTCTTGTGACGAAACCGATCGCCGTTCACCTCTCGACACTCGTAGTAGCGAGAGAAATGTCAATCCTAGTTCTGTATAAGCTCTGGATTCGTAATTCAACGCCACGTAAGCCCTCTTGATGGGCGAGAATCTGAATTCCTTGCACTCGCTGCACACCATGCTGCTCATGTCCCAAATCTCAAAGCCATCCGCTTGCTATCGATTCCATCAGGTCAACTACGACAGCTGTACTGCGGAAGAGTTGCGACGTTTCCTCAAAGCCAAGACTCAACTCGAGGTCCCAAAGAAGTACTTCTTCTTCAGTCTAGGAAAGCAGGATCTTATCAATCGTCTTCTGGCCTTCGATGAGAATGAGACGTTCCGCTTCGGTAGCTGCTGGTTGCTTATGTTCTTCTTATGTGACCTCTCGCTGACGACTTACAGGCGACCTCCCTACCGAGTTGCGTTTTCACGTCTACGAGCACTTAGCCTTCCACCCGCAGATCCTCGCCACTTTCAAGCACTATCTGAACGAGGCTGAGCAGACTATCGACGACGCCGCCAACAAGATCAAGATTACGGGCATAGATCCTCCTCGAGGAAATGCATCAGCGACGGTGCCACCAACAGGACTCGCGGTACTTTTTGGTGCAACCCCTGACGATGAGGGATGGGGGCAAAACGCAATACCTCAACTGACCCTCAACACGAACGTTCTCAAGCTACCCTTTACGGATGGAAGTCTCTCGCAGATGTCTGTACAGCTGGAATCCATTCACTCCCACGCCTTCTCAGCCAGTCAAGTGCTCCTGGATTGCAGCATCACCAGAATTTCAGCAGCGGCTGTCAATCGCGCCCTCTACCTTCTCGCTACTATCCTGAACAGTGCGCACCGAGTCGAGGTACGCGTCGACATCACGTTGGAAAGTTCGATCAGTTCTGAGGAAGACTACGAAGTCGTGGTGCAAGCATTGTACCCTCTTACGAAGGTAGGATCTGGAGTGTTCTTGACCATCGGCAGATGCCCTCCAGCGCTCCGTGGCAAACTTGAGATGATGCTTGCAGAATCCGGCCCTAACACTACTACCCTGTTCGATGCAATGCAGCTCGAGATGGAGATTCGCGACGAAATGGACATTCTACAAAAGGCCGGAATGCTTGCTATGTCGCATTACAATGTGCTTCACTGGCTTCGTGCGACAAGGTTGAAACCGATGGATCGTTACTGGTTGTTCGATGCAAATGTGGAGCAGTACAACAAGACCAGCTTGGAGGAGAGGCGTGAGTTGTTCCACTCGTCCAAGCTGAAAGTTATGAAGGAGAAGGCACTCTGGATATTGGCTCAGACGAGCGAACAAGAAGAGGATTACTGAGTATGTCTCATCAGCTGGGAAAGAGGAAGGGGCACGCTGGAGGCGGACGATAAATTTCTCAAAAGGATGAGTCCTCGGAGCTACGGTACACACTTTGCGCACAGCACACACTTCTATGCGAATGTTGCTGGGTCTTGCATTCGAGTTATGGTGGCGTGCGGGCTTCACGAGGTCTCAGAGGCGAGGGTGCCTCACCTCATGGTAAGCTTAGACTTGGCACAGCTTCTTGGATGACTACAGGCCCGCGCAGAATGAACGAGCAATATTTCCGATTGTGAGCTTTTGGTCGCAAAGTGAGTCTCAATGGGTGAATGCTGCTGCAACGACATCATTTCGACACTTTGGACGTTCACCTGCGTTAAAAGCTTGGCGTGCATACATGTGAAAGCGCTAGCGGCAAACGTCGACATTGTCTGGTCACAAACATCAGCTTGTTCTTCCACACACAATGACAACAGTACTCAAACTTCGACGTCTCGCTTCGATCGTATGTGTCTGACGCACTTCTTCTGATATATCGCTTTCACTAATCAAAGTGTATATGCAGAGCCAGCACAATCAGCCGACGCACCAGCCGAGTACACGCATGATCTGACTCGAGGCCAAAGGGCATACAACAGGAACATGACGAGTACTTCCCGCTCTCTGCAGCAATCGGCCTGCTATCGCTTCCATCAACTTGACTACGAGCAGTGTCCTACAGATGAATTGCAGCAGTTCCTAGGGGCCAAGACTCGAATGAAAGTTCGCAAGAATGTTGAAAAGACAAGTCTCATTAAGCGCCTGCAGGAGTACGATGAGAGGGCTACATTTTCTTTCGGTACGTGAAATGCATGCTCGACGAAGAGATAATCATCCTGCTAACGTGTCGAAGGCGATCTGCCAGCAGAACTCCGGCTCCTCGTATACGAAAATCTAGCCTTCCATCCACAGATTCTTGCAACCTGCAAGAACTATTGCAAGGAAGCGAAGCCTGTTCTGGAGAAAGCAGCGACCATAATCGAGGTTACAGGCCAGAAGAGTCCGCCGCGCATCGATCTGCCAGCTCCACCTCCTGCAGTGTTCATACCAGGCTTTCCTATTTCCGAACAGTGGACAAACACTGCCATATCTGCTTTCAAGGTCGGCAGTAACGGTCTTCTACTAGCCACACGCACTGAGGAGAGATTGCTAGAGATGTTCAAGCAGCTTGAGCTGCTACGGAAAGACAAGCTGAAGCTCACTATTACTGGGGCAAATGCATCGGCGATCAATCGCGCCCTGTATCTTCTTGCGACAATTCTCGATAGATCACATCGCATTGAAGTGCAAGTCAACATCGAGCTCGTAGGTTCAATGGTCAGCAGAGCGTACAAGTGGGTTGCTCGCTCTTTGTTTCCACTGACTAAGATGGGGCCGGGGACATTCGTCACCATCAACGAATGCCCAAAGAGGTTGCGCAAACTGCTTGAGACTGCGTTGTCAGATACAAAAGAGAAGATCACTGTGCTCTTTCAGGGCATGCAGTTGGAGCGAGAGGTCCTTGAAGAGATGAATCTGTTGCGGAGAGCTGGAGTGTCGGCCATGGCACACTACAGTGTGCTCCATTGGCTTCGTCTGACGCAATTGGGTCCGGCGGACGCTGATGAGTATTATACTGGATCGAGAGAAGGGACCTATATGGGCAATCCACAGGTTCGTCGAGGACTGTTCAACAAGCCGGAGCTCAGAGCTTTGAGGGAGAAAGCACTACGCATCTTGGCAGAGAGGGTGCATGATGAGCAAGGTGGTTGAGGAGATCTCATGGCCTAGACAAGGAAGCAACGCAGACGGGATGATGGGCTTGGGCGACGCAAGGGCTCATAGAACTGGGAGGGAAGCGAAGACGAGGCTGCGAGCTGTACCGGCATACAGCCTAGAAGCTCTCAGGGCGCAGAAGCTCTCGCGACCAGACCGAGGCGGATTATGACAAGTACTTTCGCGAGCTAAGGTCTCTGTTGTAACGGCCATCAGTTGCACGACTGAAATGCAATACGGTCTGGAAAGGAGACAGTAAAAAGGAAAGACGCCTCATCGCTGCAGCGCCAAAGATCGTGTCGCAATAGTAGGCTTGCTCAGTCAGTACGTACATTCTTGGCTCCCACGAGTTATCTCTTGGTAAGTTTGAACCTACCAATCAAGCACCCGTATTCTCGTGACAGTCAAATATCACAAGGTGGTAGCGACAAACCTTGATCATAACTATATAGTATCAACAAAAATCATTTCCCTGAAGTACTACCTCCTACGTTTGTCTTCAACCATTCTTCCAAGTCGAACAGATCATGGCCGTCACTCGCCGTGGACGCGAAGCGAGATTTTGGCCAGATACCAGCATGTTGCATCCTAACGATGAGGTCTTGCCATACGATATGCCGCTCCATCCTCATACGCGGCCTACGTGGTCTCAGTTCTATCAATTCGACTACGACAGCTGTACAGCTGAAGAATTACGGCAGTTTCTCCAAGCAAGGCAGAAGCATCAACAGAGTCCTCCCAAAGAGCTAGAGAAGGAAGAGCTGATAAGTTCTCTCCAAGATCTAGACAAACTCAAGGCATTTGACCTTAGTATGTGCTATACTCTTGACGTTCGAATCGCTATCACTGACATACTATAGCCAAACTCCCCAAGGATTTGCGTCTTCACGTCTACGAGCATTTGGCTTTCCATCCGCAGATCCTGGCCACCTCTCGGCAGATTTACAGTGAAGCACTGCCCTGTCTCGGGCAAAGGATCACTACGATCAGCATAAAGGCGCCGCAGATCAGCAGCGACACTCCAATCCTGTCAGTTGGCGACAAAACTTGGCCTGCGCCACTCCAGACCTTCAGGTACCCTTCATTGCTTGCTACACAGGTTGAATCTCTGGCAGATGTGGTCCCTGTCGCCGGTCAAATCGAGATCGTCATCGAGGTCAAGGCCAACCATATCCTTCTAGAAAGAATGAACTGCTTGCTCTACATCCTCGCTACAGTCCTGAACAAAGCACAGCGTACCGAGATCCGCCTCCGCATCAGAATCACGAGCCCTTTGGATCCTGATGGCTATAACTATCGGTACATCACGGATGCGCTACTCCCACTGACGAAGCTAGGACCTGGGGTCTTTCTCCTTATTCACGAATGTCCTGCTCATATACGCAAAGCTTTTGACCGCGAGTTTTCCAAAGCAGGTATCATCGTGACAGCGATGTTCGATTACATGAACCACGAGGCAGAAGTCTGTGCGGAGATGGCATTGCTTAAGCGAGCGAGCATGTCTATCGTTCCGCACTATGGTGTGCTTCATCATCTCAAGCGGTGGGATAGTTATAGTGGTCACAATCTCTGCGAGATTGCATGGGAACGTTTAAGGAGGGAGGTTTTGGTTAAGCGTCGAAAGTCTTTCGACAAAACGCAGCTCAGGACGATGAGAGAAAAGGCTCTCGAGATCTTGGCGAAGCGGGATAAGGAAGTGTGTTCTGGTTGAATGAGGAACAGGCTACTCTTGCTGGAGAAGGAACTTGAAGTGCCAATTGACACCTCGACGGCGGACGTCAAGTGCCTCTCAGATGGCGCTAGATGATGAGGGTAGGCTCTTCGCCAGTGTTCGTCTCACGGGATGCAGCTGTCCCTCGTGGGCTAGCGCGATGCTAGACTCCGAACCATGTCCCACCCGGTCGCTCATGGATCCAAAGAGCCTCCATTCGAGAGGCGAGGTCTTTGTGTGTTCCAAAGCAAAAGTAGTGGCATATTCAGCACTCACATCTCACATCTTGGGTCCCAACCTTCCTTCATTGCTCTGCTCTGCGACTAGTTCACCTCAATGTCACCCTAGCCCACTGAGGCTCAGCAGCAACAAAAGCACTCTTGTATGCCTCACGCAGCCCTATCCTGCTAGCTGTACCGTGGATGTCGCGGGCTATCATCATAATGTTGTAGAACGATGCACGGTTTTGATCAAGCTGAGAATCGCAGGTCTCACTCTCAGAGGCTTCATTGATCACAATGAACTCGTGCGTGCCATCTGTAGACTGCAGAAGAAGGTCCTTGTTGTGAATGATTAAGCGACCAGCTCGACCGCGGCGATCATGCTGCGCTGGAAATTGCTTGTACATTTGACCGGGCTGTACCAAGCCATACGTACCGCGCTGCGGGAACGAGTCACATCCGTCCTCAACGATGGCAAAACGAGCGGTAGATGTCCAGGCTACCAGAAAGTGTCCAACAGGCAACGTACGGAGATCGGCCAGCCTCAACTCTGGTGGTTCCTGCATAAACAGCGAATCTGAAGCCCAGGGCATACAAACAGAGCTGCTTACTGCTCGATGCAGGCTTTCAGTCTCTGGCAGGCCGAGTGCATTACTGTTGACAGCTTCGAATGTCCCAGTGCTGCCATGTCCCTTATACCATGGAAGGCTCAGAGTCATTGATGTTCGCTCGGGGAAAGAGATGGTAGAAAGGCGTCCAAGATGGCAAGTGACGTGCGGGCGGTCAGCCAAGACTTTATGACGGGTGCCGCCACAACAGGATGCAGCCGAGCACCTTGAGGATATCGGTAGTAGCAGGCGTTGACTCATGCCAGCATAGGATAGTACATGGCCTTGCGTGCGAGAGAACAGCAGACTTCATCACTCGAGTGAGACAACGCGACTCAAGCTTTCGGTGATGCTCATGCGAATAGTCATTCAGTGGCTTATGATTCTTGGCCACCCAAGTGATAGCAGATCTCGGATACACCACCTCATGCCTTTCCACACTCCACCACTCGTCTAGGCCTTGGCTCCAACTCTGCCCTTTCCCTCGACCTCCTTCGCCTTCCTCTCAATCCCCTCCTCAAGCACCAACTTCTGCGCGACCATGACCCCAACCTGCGCCGCAACCTCCTCAATCTTGACCCGATAACCCCTCAATGTCCCACCATACCGTCTCGGCTTCCTAACCACATGCTCCCCATTCTCGCCCAGCACATCCTCAACCGTCAGATCCCATCTTGGCAACTGCTCGTCTCTGACATAGCGGTAATCGTCTTCGGCTCTCTGGAGGATCAGGTCCGCGTAGTGCTCGGCCATTTGTGCGGTGCGGACGTTGATGTTGGCTGGATCCCAGAGCCAGGCTTGCAGGGCTGAGATACCGGAGCCGAGAGTGGCGGTGCTGGTGCGGGTGAGGAGGATGATGGAGCGGAGTCTTTCGTCAAAAGCTGGGTCGGGGTAGCCTGTTGGTGGGTGGGTTATGGAGACGATCTGGCTGTCGTCGTCAGAGGATGACATGATGCTTGTGGAGGTAGCCTGTAGCGAGGTTTGGCGAGTCTGTGGGGACAGGCGGGTGACATTGCAGTCTTGTACTGGCTGTTGTTGTCAAAGGTGAGTGGAGCAGCAAACGATTTGCTCTTGAATTGTCGTCTTCGTGATCGCGCATGGTCAAGTGAGTGCGAGAAGTCACTTTGGAATTTCTTCCAGATAACGGATTCTTCACTTGTTCTGCGGCAAGTGAAGAGCATTGCTTAGACCTCATTCGCGATGACCGTTTGTTGAATGTTCCGTGTCGAGACGGATGCCCTCACTTCCGGCGCAGCTTTCCAATATCGACTTCTCCGGTCGCTTATCATCTCTCGAAGTAAGCACTTGCAACTCGACACCATCAGTTCTTCTTATCTCCCGCGTACCACCATCCCTCACAAACCAGCAAAGGACCAAACAAACCACTAACATCATCGCCGAAGCATAAAACACCAATCACAATCCCTTCGACGCAGCTTTTTGTACCCTCCTCTTTACCTCTCCACTGAGCCCCTCCGTGCTCAAATTCCCTCCCGCAAGATACTTGAGCTCAGGTGGCAAATGCGCTCGCATATCAGCGTTCAGCACAGCATAGCTTATCGCAGTTCCCAGCGCGCCTCCGAAGAATCTTACAACGTTCCTTGTGCCAACAGCGACAGCCTCCTCATCGCGATCAACAGCACTCGAAAGCGCTGAGACCGAGTTCTGAAAGACCGAGCCTGTGCCAAGTCCGACAAAGATACCGAAAGCCAGGACAAGGTGGTGGATCTGAGCGACACACTCCCAACCGAGCAGAGCCATGGCGACGGTCCAAATTGTAAATCCAGAGGACATGACGAGAGAGTAGCTACGTCGGCCTTTGCTCTTGAGGTAGACCACAAGCTGAGCTGACAGCGCCGAGACAAGCCCATGAGTGATAAAGTATGGTACCATCTCGATTGCTGCTGCCAGGGCGGTGATGTCACGGAGGACTTGCAGCTGGAAGGGCGTGTAGTAGATCAATGTATAGAAAGCGGCTCCGAAGAAGATATTTTACGTGAGAAGAGCAGCGATGGTGGCATTTCTGAAGATGCGGAATGGTACAATGGGGCGGATGGTGTCGTGTGGCATCGTCTCTGTTGTATATCGGCGGAGATCGAAAGGGCTTGTGAAGCCGAAGTAGAGAAAGATGCTGCCACATAGAATTGTGATCGCAGTCAAACTGATCAAGACAGAGAGACTGAATTGGTCGTATCTGCACATGAGTAGCAGGCCAGGAACGATGCATCCGATGCCAGAGAGTAAACCAAAGTAATCAATGGTACACAGGCGAACTTTGACCTCTGACCAGGGAGCTCCGGCTTTATTTGGAGGCAGCCAGAAGCAGACAGCCACAGCAGCGACCGCAGATAGTCCTGCTTCGATGTAGTACAAACACTGCCAGCTACCAGCCATGGCGAGTGTAGCGCCTGCCAAACTCCCCAAAACACTGCCCAAAGCAACAGAGCCGCCTTGCATGCCCTGGAAGTTCAGCCTTCGTCTCTCCGGGAGAAAGTCGTTCTGCGCAACATTGACCAGATTCGTTGTTGATCCGAATGCGACTCCAGAGGTTGTGCGCACGACGACGGATGTTGCTGCGTTGGAGCTGTAGATGCAGAGCGCGCAGCCTAGGGATATCAGGAACACGAATATGACTGAGAATAGTAGCATGTTTCTTCGCGGGAACGGATCGCTCAAGTATCCTAGAACGCACTGGCCAACTGTCGCGCCGAGAAGTTGTGCTGTGGGAGCCCAATCTACGATTGTGCTGTCGTAGTAGTGATCCATGACTTCTTCCAGGACGTAGCCAATGCCGATAATGTCGCAGAAAGCCGCGATGTTGCAGATGTTGAGCGACAGAACAGCTCGCCATAACTTCTCACCGGTGAGGTACGTGTCTGCGTTTGCGATAGCTGCAGCGTTCGCCATTGTCAACAGACCTGTACAGCTGTGAAGCAATGTTGAGCGAAGCTGAGTTATGGAGTTTGAGAGTGCCACCTTGTCTCGCGGGACTGTTGTGGTGCCATGCACGGAAGATCGTCTTCTTTGAGGTACACTGCGCGTGTGCACGTCTGAGCGATCAGCACTCTTTGAGATGCAGCAAAATCGTGCTATCCTGGAGACACTCATGCATCAGTCATGAATAAGAGCCCGTTCGGTTGCACCGTATAGCTCAGCGTATAATGGTGGATCCAGTCTCTTTTAGCGCATATTACACTTCGTATTATAATTCAGAGCTTTACGGCGTGCGCGTTCGGTAACAGCCGTTATGCGTATAGGGGTGGATCCAGTCTAGTCCATAATTATCGTAGTATGGCGTCCTTCAACATTCGCAGGCACCCTTAGCGGTTAGTAAAGCTTTAGAGGCGTCGTTAGTGTCTATGTTATGGGTCCGTATAGCATAACGACAGCTCTGGAGGTCCTTCTATGCAGAAGACGATTTAGCGCCAAATTGAGTGACACCTTACCTATTACAGGGTATAATTACGACGATCACTACAGGACCCACTGCTAGGCTTTACGGGACTCTTATATACTAATCTATACGGTGATGACCCGAACGCGACGGCCGTATAGCCTAGAATCCACCGTATATCCGTATATCCTGAGCTATACGCTGGCAACCGAACGGGCTCTAAGTGACTTGATAGCTTAGACAGACAGCAAGCTTTCAAGAGACCCCAGTTCCATCACTGCCCTGGGCCGGACGCGTACTATTCACAATGTACTAGGGCAAGCAATGCCGCATTACGGCCAGGACGACGGCATGTCCTATTAATTGCGTCTAGAAGGATGCTAGAGACCCAACTTCCTCTACTTCGCAGTATGCGTGCGTTGCGATCCTCCGCTGGACGTCCGTATGTGATGTCTAGGTCGTGCTTCTCGATGATGCGACAGGCTTGACGGACATGTGTTCCCGGATTCCGTACGCGTGCATCGACTGTCCAGGAGCGCAGCGTGCCTTTGTAGCGACATGGTTAGATCGGGCCGTGGCGGAACTTGTCTCTTCCAGTTGCCACTCTAGCCTTAGTCTGCCTAAAAAGCGGGTACAGGACTCTGTTGCTTCATCATACGTCCTGTGTCAAGCTAGAACGTCATTCGTGCTTCGATCTGCAGCCACGCTTAGAAATCCGAACGTAGTCGTGGTACAAATGTGGGCACCTTCCATCTCACGGAATCCTTCTCCTCCAGCATAATCGCAACTGCGTTTGTCGAGTCTTGGAGCTCGACGTACACTATCGTCATGGCGCCCAGAATCTTCCTGACAGGCGGCACAGGCTACGTCGGCGGTAGCGTCCTTTACACCCTCGCGCAAACACATCCAGAATGGGAGATCACCGTTCTCCTCCGCAGGCCACCTCCGACATTCAACGAATTGTATCCAAATGTGAAGGTCGTCCTCGGAGACTATGACAGCGGAGAGACTTTGTCATCGGCAGCGGCGCAAGCAGATATTGTCGTGCATAACGGAAACAGCGATCATCAGCCAAGCCTGGAGAGTATCGTCAAAGGTCTCCTCCAGTCTGAGGAGAGAAAGTTCTTAATCCATCTCAGTGGCACTGGCGTTATTGCTGATTGGCGTGACCCGACATTCGCTGGTCGGCTGAATCCTAAAGTCTGGTCCGACGTCAACGATATTGGTGAAATAACTTCGCGGCCTCCTGAAGAGCTGCATAGGCATACAGACAAGTTTCTGCAAGACACGGCCAGAGCTCACGGGGACAAGCTCAAGATCGCGATCATATGCCCTCCAGACATTTACGGCAAAGGCCACGGACCCGGTCGAACGCAAAGCGTGTACATCCCAGGCTTCTATAACGAGATTAAAAAGATCGGTGCTCCATTCTATGCCAGAGATGGGACCAACACTCGCAGCTTTGTGCATATTGATGATCTGGCGCAGCTGTATCTGAAGCTCGTGGAAGCTGCAGTCGATGGCGGAGGTCAGGCAGATTGGGGAGTTGAAGTAAGCTTGTTCTATGCCGCTTTTAGTGAAATCTGAATACTGACATCTGCTAGGGCTACTACTTTGCAGCTTCGCAAGAGCATTCGCATCTGGAGCTCGCAAAGGCCACGGGTGTCATCCTGCAGAAGCATGGAATACTCGAGAAGTCTGACCCCAAAGAGGTACCATTGGATCAGATCGATGTGATGATGAGCCACCGGGACTTTCCTGATCTGAGGACGTATATGTTTGCTAATTCGCGGTCTCGAGCGCACCGAGCGGCGGCAAAGCTGGGCTACAGTCCACATGCACCAGATCTCCTCGAGACCTTGGAGAGTGATTTGCTGGCATGCAGATAGCCATGTAAGCTAGCGTTAGATCATCATACTGTTGTGAGTCGTTGGGTCGTCCGTCCTTGTTTCTGTATTGTTCAATTCGGATCGCCCATTTGCACGTCAGAATCGTCCTCTGCGTCTGGTTGGGCGCTGGCGGCTTCCCCAGCGCCATCGTCCTCTGCTGCGTCGGGCACGGCAGTTCCAGATGCATTGCTCCGGCCTCTCTTGCTTTTCTTTCTAGTGGTAGCGAGTGCACCGGGAGCTTGCCCCTCGAAGCCTACACGAGCTCCCAGCGCTGCTCTGTCTTGCCTTCCAGCTAGCGGTTTAGGAGAGTCGCTTGGGATGAGGCCCTTTTCCACAGCTGTCAGACGCTTCCTACGCTTGCGAGGCTTATCTGCCGCAACTGCAGCTTCATCCTTTTTGCGAGCACCGTCCTCTTCCATGGCGCGCTTTCGTAGCTCGTCCTTGTTGCGTGGATCTTTATGACTTCTGATGCTGTACATGGGAACAGTATCGGTCTCTCCTTTTTTCAGCTTGATTTCCGACAGCTTCTCCAGGAACGACGCTTGCGACTCTGCCGTACCGTCCTTGCAGAGTTCGCGAGGGATGACCAATGGCTTGGTAGGGTCATTTAATGTAGTCGGCGCAGGCTGCACCTCATCGTGAACATCGTTCTGTTGGTCAACACCATCGTTGTCGGCAGGACTTTGCGCTCTGTCTGCGACATTGGACTTCTTCTGCTTCAGAGTGACTGGCTTGCCGATGAGTCTTGCTTGAGAAAGTCCGACGACATCCAGTACAGTACCTGCCCGTTTCGGCTCAGCAGTCGCGCCCGCCTGGGCGATGTGGAATTGCGTGCCAAGATCCGTACTCCAGTAACAGCTGTATATACCGCCATCGAACTTGACCAATGGATTGCGCGAGTGCAATTCGAGGATCTGCAAGGCAGGCCGAGGACGGGAGTAAGTTATGCCTGGTTTTGGTGGCGCGTCTTCGATTGCAGCGTCTCGCTGCTGGGCGTCTCCATTTGGCGCAGCTCTTGCTGCCCCGTGACTGTCTGGTGCAGTTTCGTACTTTCGCGTGAGGGCATCCGGTACGTGCGTCGTCAAATCCAGTGTGAAATATAGGTCCTCGGTCTCGTTGTCATCATACTCGTACTCCCACTCCGTGTCCTCGAGTCGTCCGTCGACATGTCCTGCCGCCGACACGTGTGCGGCCGACGATTGATGCTGTGGATGGCCCATTGTGCTGGTTGAAATTGTATCGTGTATGTGAAAACGTGCAGCAGGCAGGGAATGTCACTGGTTAGTTCTACCTACGCATTTCGCTTCTTGGCGCGACTGCCACTTCAGCATCAACTCTCCCGATATGAGCAGTTGCAGCACATCTATCTTCTGAGACACGAGTTGAAGCGCTTTGTTGTCGATGGATATGGCAACATGGCAATGGAGCAGCGCGTGATTGGTGCAATCGGGATCTGCAAAGGTGACAAAACCTTCGGCAGTCGGTCTGACAAGTGTTGCATGTCACGAGGTTCTCCCACCACCAATGCCGCCGCAGAATGCCGGAAGCGGGCGCACACGGCGTGCATTAAGTGCATTAATTGGTTGTGTAGTGGGCAAGCCTTTGAATACAGTTTGTGGCGGACAAAGATGCCTTTTCTTGCGATCTACTGTATGCTATTCTATCGGTAGAACTATGGGGCGGTCACATCTTCACGACTGTCCGACAGATACCACCAGCTGTTGTGTTGTTAACATTCCATAGAATACGAGTCGACCTGCAGACAAATCGCCCGCTCCAGAGCATGCATCCTCCTCGTCCGCGGACTCAGCAGCACGAGACATCGTCGACCAGGTCAGCCCGCCCGGACGGCGTTGGCAGAAGTCCGAAGTCAGGCCCAACAAGCACAACCCAGCACAAAACCTTCCCACCTTGTTCTCGTCCTCGACGTCACACGGCCTTCCGCATCAGCACTCGTGTCTTGTCTCTTCCTTCCGCGACGGTCCTAGCGACTAGTTACTGCCTCTTTTCAGTAGTGCCTTTTTGTACGGCCCTCTCCAGTCAGCGCATTGCTTTTAGTGGCTCCGCTCCGCTCGCTGACAATCATCGCTTACCGGCTTCCGTGGCTGCTGGCCTGGCGTCCATCTCACTCATCGTCCATCGTACCATCTCGCACAACTCTGTTCCTCCTCTGACCTACGGCCTCACACATACACACCTTGCATACCACCACACATCCAATCCCCCTTGTAGCGTTCTGCGACGTATACACAGCTCCGCATACTCTATTGCGCATCCCAGAACACTTGGGGCCTCAGTTAACTTAGGACTTCGAGCGCTGAGCGCCGACACCCCGCCACAGCCGAGTCTCTATGATTCGATAGCCGATCCCGCTGTTGCGATCAGACTGCGCCCGCACAACGTCCATCTGGCACCTCACCCCCAACTACCATGCCCACGAAGCGGCCCTCAGGTCGGAAATGCTTTGCCTGGTTCATCGCAGTGGCATTGCTCTACATTCTGTTCTGCTTCCTCGGCGTGCAGATTGACAAGACCATCAGCGAGGTCGAGCTGATTGAGAGCGCTGAATGGATCAAGACGAGCAAGAGCTGGCTCGACCGGCAAGCATGTCGCTGGCTCGGTCTCTGTGGCACGATACATCTGATCAAGACGAGTGCCTGGACGTCGTCGAGTATCAAGGACGCTCTGCCTGCACCGCACGATGACCCTTCGCTGTGGTGGACTTCGGGCGAGGAAGACCCCACCTCATGGTCCAAGGACGAGCGACAGAAGCGTGAAATACCGCAGTATGTCATCGACCATGCGCCCTATGTGCATCTCTTTTCGGGCGAGCAATTTTGGCCTTGCGATATTGGCGAGCATTTGACACACACCTCACCTTTCCTAAATTACACCAAGGTTCTTGATCTGCAGGAAGATCGGAACCTCACAAATCTTCACGAACTTAATGACTACCACGACGGACAACATAGCAGGTTCATGTACCTTCAAAGCGACGACAACCCAGAGGAGAGGCCCAACTGGCTGGTAGGCGGGAAGAACATCCCCAGGATGCCCGAAGCGCTGGGTGACGATGCAGATTGGGATGCTCCACTTCCAGATCTTGACGATTTGAAAGACTACGACCTGGAGTCGATGAAGCAGCAGGCGCTGGAAGACGCTTACGGCAAAGAGTCAACTCCAACAAAGGAGTCTGCGCAGGAACTGCCAACCGGACTGACGCCGAGTCCTGATGGGCGATGTGGCGGAAACAGCGGATTTACATGCAAAGGCAGCAAAGCCGGTGGATGTTGCTCAATCTACGGCTGGTGCGGGACTTCTGAGGATTACTGCGGAGATCCTTGTGATCCATTGGCCGGAACCTGCTACGACCCATATCATCCGCCGAGAGGGCCGCACCCGGACTTGCGCCGACGCGGCGCTCTGGATTACAACGGCGACAAGCACAAGCCGCAGCCTGGCGGCAGAAGCTCAGCGCCCGCCATCCTCATCGTCGTGCCCAAGGAGAATGGCATTGTCGATGCATTTTGGTTCTTCTTCTACTCATTCAACCTCGGCCAGACCGTTTTGAATATTCGCTTCGGCAACCATGTCGGCGACTGGGAGCACACTTGTGTGAGATTCAGAAATGGTAAGCCCATCGAGGTCTTCTTGTCTGAGCACAATTTCGGCCAAGCCTTTACTTGGAAGGCTATGGAGAAGTACATCCCCAGCCATGATGGGTCAGGTACCATGATTGGTAGTTGGAGCAACGAGACTGCTGGCCGCATGGCGAAGCGTCCTGTCGTCTACAGTGCCATTGGCTCTCATGCCATGTATGGTACGCCTGGCTTGCACCCATACATCATTCCTTTCGGATTGCTGCACGATGAAACCGACAGAGGTCCGCTGTGGGATCCAGCACAGAACTTCCAGGCATATACCTATGATCCCAAGAACCGAACCATGCGCGCGTCAATGATGAACCCCACATCACCTGTCGGGTGGCTAAGCTATGCAGGGCACTGGGGCGACAAGTATTATCAGCTCAACGACCCACGGCAGTATCGCTTCGCAGGCCAATATCACTACGTGAACGGCCCAACCGGACCCAAGTTCAAGAATCTGGGCAGAAGTAAAGTCTGCCAGAGACGTGGCAACTGTGCAGTACGGCACTGGCTGGGTGGAAGCAAGATGGCCTTCGGCAACCCGCCTGAGGAGGACATCGAGGACGGTACACTCCCCGGCGGCAACCAAACGGACGACTCTTCACAAGAGCCCTCCTACAGCGAAACCGTTTACGGCGAAGGGAAAGAGGAGTACTCAATATGGACCAAATAGATGAAGATGATTGAAACGCGGAGATTCGGGATAGACGGCGTTCCTAGGCGGGCAACCACTGCCCTTTTTCCCTTTTTTTTTTGGCTTCGACACATGCATGGCTGCTGTTGATTGGCATTTTGGATTCATGTCAACGGCACTGGTTGGAGCGCACGATACCCTATGCTTTTACGCGATGAGAGGGATATACGGGTTACAGGGGGAGGTCGACGAAGTGAGAATGAGGAGGACATATATTGATACAAGGTGTGATGATAGAGAGAAGTTTTACCTCACTGACAAAGAGGTATCTTCTCCTGAGATGATGGCGATACTACTTCGTGTCCATATTGACTGAATGAATGAAATGATGCATGAATTGAATGATGAGACGATGAATTGCAAGGATGTTGGTTTTGGATGAGACTGGTGGTGAAACGTCTGCCTTGGTTGTTGTTTTGCGGGAGAGGATGCCAGGTTTTGGAGCAGAAGTCTGTTCTTACCTTGCTTCAGTCGGGACTTTGCGGAGCGCTGTGCTGTAAGTCACGCACTGAGGCTGTAGCGTGCGGTGTTGGCGGCGAACAAGCCAGAGGGGCTGACCTCATCATCGTCGTTGCCGCATCGGGCTAGCGTGACAGGGTGCGGTCGTGCCTTCCTCGCGTCGCCGCCACGATCTTATCCACTTTCCTTCGTCTCTGTTCTCCTTGCCACATAACTTCGCATGGAAAAGCATTGCAGGTCACGACAAGAACGTGCTGTCACTGGTGAATGTAATGACCACCACACCAAGAGCTCAAGCAGGATTGTCCTCCACTTCCATAGCGTCCTAGTAGGGTTCCATCGGTTCTGCAGACTTGACACCGAAATAGACTTTCTCGCAAGCACGTCGATCATACACAACGCGAAGGAATGGCGAACGCCACGGACAAGGCTGTGAGCACGCTGTCAAGATTCCGACATAGCGATTGGTACAAATCGTGCAGAATAGCAGCTCGTGGCTGATTCCAGCTGCCAAGCGCGGTTGACCTGTCTTCTAGCAAATGAAGAACAGTGTATCACGCCTAGGAAGATTCTCTCTGCAGCATACAATATGCAGCCAATGCATTGGTGTTGGTTTTTCCCTGCTATGCATGGCCGCAGCTACTTCCAACTCGCGCCTGAGCAATAGCGCGTTTCGCAGGGCGGGTACCTGAATGTTCCACTTCAGACTGACTTCCTCTTCCTGTGCTTAGCTTTGAAATGTCAACCACCAACAGTCAGGCCATCGAGATGGAGAAGCGGGAGGAAGACATCAGAGTCGCGGAGCAGCCACAGACATACGACTATGATAGCGGGCTGCAAGTCGTGTCTGGCCCTCAGTGGAAATCGAACCTTGGTCGGACAATGTCTATGAACGGCCCACAGACTGCATACTCACTTCTGCCTGAGACGGACTGGACGAAGCAGAACGCAAGATTCCAAGTGGAGCACTCCGATAAAGAGATTCAGCACCAGGAAGAGCCACCGAAGCGTACGATATGTGGAATAAGGCGAAAGCTGTTCCTTTGGGTGTCCTTTATGGTCACCGCTATCGTGATCATTGCTGTAGCGCTTGGCGTTGGCCTCGCAACTGGTCTGCGCAAGCATGAGTATGGATACTTGACAACACAGAAGCTAAAGCATTGGCTGACTGATGTACAGTGATGACCGAACAGACGACATCGACACATCAGCCACGAACGGACCACAGTTGCAGATCAGAGACAAGTCAGGCGTGGCCATGACTAGTCCTCCGGGACAAGATGTACTGTATGCCTATTATACCGATGCTGCGGGACGCTTTCTGGAGGGAAAGTATGAAGGTGGATCATGGGATCAGAACAATATGGTCGCCGAGCAAGCGAAAATCACGACGGCCATCAGATCAGCTCCGGAGCCGGGAACGCTGCTTGCGGCTGTTTCTTACACAAGAGACAATACTCCTGTTGTAAGACTATGGCATATCAAGTATGTGTTCGAGAACTGTACTGACGATCTGTGCTAGCGCCAACTCTTCTTCTTAGACACTGTCGGGGTCATTCGGAGCATCAACAATACTGGCAGCGGCTGGGACGAACCATACCGAATAATGAGTGATCAGTCTTCATTACCGCAGTCGCAAGCACTTGCAGCTTGTGCTGATACGAACGTGAATGGTCTCAATGGCATTCGGCTGTACTATGCTAAATAACGTAAAGAAGTTTTGCAGAGCATGAGAAGCGCTGATAATGTGCCACAGGCTTTGGCGCTTCCATACCAGAATTGGCATATGACTTCGAGGAAAGTGTAGTAGACTGGAGGGTAGAGACGATCTTCAATGGCAGCGACCCAAGGGCTGGAGTGGCTTGCACTGTCTCCAGCAGCGCATCGAATCTGTACCTGCGGAACTCAACGACAAATGCTCTCCAGCAGTTGACATACAATTTCACATCGAAAACTTGGGATCCTGGTAAGCCACTTCACGAATCTTCCCAAGCACAATAGCACTCGCTCACACGATGCCAGGCGCCTCATCCGACTCCTCGTGCCCCGTCGAATCACGAGGCAGCATCGCAGCCGCCACCGACGGCCAGAGCACAGACTACATATTCTACCGCAGCAACAACAAAACTGTACAAGCATTCTTCTCTCCAGGACAGAACATCACTGAAACGCAAAGTGACATTGAATCGCTGAATTATGCTACTGTGGGGTACCGATTGACTGCGGGTTGGGCGACGAATAGTCAGGGGAGGATGAGTGCGGTCTGTGTGAATCAGAGGCCTGAGGCGCAGGATTTGTTTTTCACGAGTGTGGCGAGGGATGGGGGGTGGGTGGAGAGTTATACGGAGACTGGGAGGTGAACATCCTGCAGCGAAGACGATTCGATCCAACTCAGTGTGGACTCTTAGTGTTCATTCTTATCTGCTCACTATGTGTTCGTTGCAGCAAACCCGTCGATGCCTCACCGCCAGGCAAAGTCTTCCGGCTCGACTGTTCGGCTGTTCGGTCAGGTAATTCGGCCTTTAGCCTCTCCCTACTCATATGGCTTTCCGAGAATGGTCACCTCGCTCACCCCAGATCATCTCATCATCCTGCTCCTCGCAGTGTTTCAACATCTACGAGCGAAGGGCTTTTGCCGCCCTGCATCTCCTCTACGACTAGTCGCACCAATGTTGGCTGAGAAATGAGCACATTCCACTTCTCGGGACACTCGGTGAAGTAGTCGATGTAATGAGAAATCCTCTGCACAAGACATTCATAGAGCTTAGTGTCACTGACATTGCTCTCGAGTTGAGCCCACAATGCTATGCCGACCGTCGCGAGATCGTCGGAGTTCCAGTCACCGATGATGTTCCTGAGAGTGTTCTTTGTAGCCAACTGGAGGTCGCGTAATCCATACTGTTGTCGCAAATCAGTCAGTGCATAACAATGCCTCAAAGGACAGGACAGGACGCACCTTGTCGGCTGCGATGTGCAAGTCAAGACACTCATCGTAGAGAAGCGGTTCGTCGTCGAGTGCTGGAATCCTCATGCCGTACGTGTGCCGCAGCATGGCATCCACAACTTCCTCGCTCTCCTCAAGCTTGATGATGCCGGTCTTGGACTCCAGAAAGTCGCTTGTGCACGCAACGTCAAAGAAATGGCTCTCGGCTTTATGCACTTTGAAGTCTTTGGTGGCGGTTGAGACGACAAGATCCGACCACTCCCCCGACTCGTATATTCTGCTTCGCCGTCAATTGGGGTATTGGACAAAAAGCAAGAGAGCTCTCGTGCGTACTACCGCTTGAGAGTGCGTTCGGAAGATGGAACCAGAGCTCATCTCTGCTGTCTTCGCCGCTCGAAGCGAGCAAGATGCGTGGTTGATGACAGTGTCTCGGTGGACGAGGACAAGTCGGGAGAAAGACGTCGAAGAAGCGATCTGCAAAACATAATATGGAAGGTGCGATCCTCGCGTATGCAAGTCATGTTTCAAACGTGCCTTGGCGTCGCAAGTGAAGCAAGCACTGCACTTCATCTCACTTCACCTCAGCTCCTCCATCGCTGGCAATTCAAATCCCCTCCACGAGCTCAAAGTGCACTCTCGATCCAGAAGTAAGATATCTCATCTCGCCAATTTTTCTCCGCCTCTCCATGATGAGCCATTGCCGAATGATTGTCTGCTCGAGTGAAGTCAACAACGTTTCCCGAGAGACGTGAGCAAATCCTGCAAGAAACCCCTGCCGAGGATAGGTTGTACGTGTTTCTTCCTATGTGTCATGCTAGCTAGCTGGCTGCATGAAGGCGGCCCAAATGCTATTATACAATCCTGTTGCCCGATGCTTGCTGTCGCCCTCTTATATGTGTACTGGTTCTAATCGTTCAAGCCGAGCCTCTCTCAAGAGGATGGGCTTACATGTACGTTATCGCGCGACTCGTGAGCTTAGAGCGAACTGTTCACCCACGATTCGTCGTGGCACTTGCGCGTCTAGCTGTTTCTACGCTTTTGGTTGATGCTCGACGTGTGTTCAGACACTGTTGATCAGAATACGTCTTTCCCATCCTGACTCTGGCCTGTGTAGAAGGCCTGGGTTGGGGTCACCGGTGTGCCTGAAAAGGAGATCATGCATAGTTCGCGACATGCCATGTGTGCGCTGAGCTGAACGCCAAGTATATTTTTCATCGCCTCTCCCGTCAGTCGCACTTCACTAAAGCATGTGCCGCGTGACCACCCGCCTTGACACAAGTGGACGTCGTGTTATATGCGAGGAACTTCGCGCGTGTTCACGCCTTTGATGTTGTCTCACTTGCATTCTCGGGACTTCAAGCCAGAGCGAGAGCAAAGACAAAGCTAATCAAAAGGATGGAGTTGCGGGCAGTGCTCGTACTCTCTGTCGCGCCGCCTCTAGCCTGGGCCACGGGTGTACTGCTCATCGCGCCGCCCGTGGCCTGGTTCGCGGTTGTACTGCGCGTGTTGCTCGATGCTGGCAATACTGTCGTGCTGAGCTGCGCTTGCTCGGAGTCCCCGCTAATAGACTCGGCTGTCGTCTCGGGTCCGTCTCCCACGGCAGTTTGAGACTCGTAGCTGGCGACATTGGGTGCAGATGAACCTTCAGCGCTCTGAAGGTCTGTATCTGAAGCTGCGTCGCTTGTGTCTGGTGAAGAATGCTCGATGACTGTGGTACTCGAGGTGACGCCGACAGCTGGAATAGTAGGCCCATCATCTTGGGCATGTGACTCCTGCGACTGCTGCACTTGATTTGATGATGAGTGCCCACCGATGACAGTCGTACCATCATCGACAGTTGGCTGCGTAGGTCCTCCATTTGGCGAATGAGACACTTCTGGCTGATTCACAGGATAACCAGATGCATGGGCAGCTGTTGACACCTCATTCGCGAGCTTCGTGGCAGTGATGGCTGGCGCGACCACAGTGGAAGACGGCGAAGCAGGCTCTGTGGTGTACTGTGGTGCTCCCGGACGTGTTGGTCCTGCGGCCACGGAATGCTCATTCAACGCAAGTGGAGGGTCAAACAGACCATTGTACCACATTTCACAGTCCTCAAAATCCGGAGATAGAGATGTGATCTCTGGCGGGATGGCCAATTGAGGTCGGTAGTCATTCTCATAAATGACGCCACACCTGTACTCATCGATGCCGATATCACATCGATTTTGTCCAATCCAAGCACTCCATGGGATAGGTGTATTGAAATCTTGGTATCGGACAGGGTAACCCGTGACTTTGTCCGTCTCCACTTTTGAATATGTTAGTACAAATTGTCATATGCTGGTCATGATGCCCGGCGTGGAATGGGCTGTTGGACTCACTAAAACGCTGATGATGGTTCTGCCTATACCTCAGGCTCAGAACAGACTCAGAGAGCATGGCCAGAATAGCATCCGAGATCACACTTCCGAAAGTCTTCGTGCATCTGTCTACTGCTGACACTCTCTTGATGCTAATATATGCTGTTCCGGACGTGAAAGTGTGGCCGTCGACGACAGCTGTTTTTGCGCAATTGACCGGATCTGGCCCCTTGTACTCAGTGCCAGCATATGCCGTGATCGCAGCGCCTTTGCCATAATGCGTGATGGTGTCAGTTGGTGTTGTAGCGCACATATCTCTGGAGGCCGTGGTCGGGAAGAAAACAAGTTCCACTCCTTCGCCATAGATCGTGCATTAGAGCATGTTTACCGTCCAGCTGTGACCGAATAGAGTGGATCTATTGGCTGCGTAATGCACGTGCTAGTGGGCTAGTAACGCTATGTAAATGATACCGTCGAATTCAAATTAGCATACTATACCAAATTAAGCGTAGTAAACTCTCTTTCTCTATCTTATAATACTAGCTACTAGAAGTAGGTATATAACTATAAACTAGCTATTCTATTAGATATAGTATATTTATACTATTACTAGCGGCCGTAGTATTATATCTATATAGTAAACGCGTCCTTACGACGCGTACTAGTATAACCTACGTCCGTATATCTACCTTAATTATTATTAATATTACGCCGTAGCTTATCGTTACGCCGTAGCTTATCGTTAGTATATACCGTCTATAGGCTTCTTAGAATAGTATATTAGATAAATAGGGTTAGTAGTATATAACGAGCTCGCAACTACCGCTATCCTCGTAGTATAGCGTAAATACTACGTATACGAACATCGGTAGCGTACACTCTACGCGAATATAGTACGCTACGGGTAAGAGCACGCTAGGCGATAAGGTATTATTAAGATAAGCTAAGGCGGTATACGGAAACGTTTACTAACGTAAAGGCAATTAAATGCACTAACATGTTATAGCGCGCTAATTACAGCTTCCGCTTACCGCGGCAGCTACTGAAACTAGACGGTAAACATGCTCTATTTGCCGCAGCCGCAGAACTTCGAATAGGCGCTGTCGGCTTGACTCGCTAGAGAGCTATTAGGGGTTCTACTTCATTGGTTCTATTGCTTCGAAAAACATACTCCAAGTTTCGTGGCGATCCCTTTGATCCTTGAGATGAGGAGCACGCACATAGAGTAGTTATTAACTGTGTGAATACGGTGGAGGACAATATAGAGAAGAGAGTATAATCGGACGGACCTACAACGGCTCTTCCGGGGACACAATAAGGATAATAGGATCATAGAATCATTCATCTTCGGCGAACATCTTCTTTGCGCCATCCTGTATACACACGACACATCTAAGCACGATTCCGGCCGGGAGTTTGTGCCTGGAACCGGACCAGAGTATGTGGCTTTGCTTCGTGCTCGCAGTTCCCTATTCAGGTCCCAACCCGAGACAAGCGGACAAAGCAGCCACCAACCAGGACTCCCCGCCGCCACGATTTGAGATGCAGACATCTTCGCTTCATCTGACAGCCTGTCAATGGCTTTCCCAGTGATGCACGAATCTGGTTGATGGGCTTGGCTTACATGTACAGCTGTTTATTTCGTGCAGTAGCAGCGGGCGGAGATGCGGATGTCCCATCCGGACTGCATGGAGTGCCAATGGCCGCAGCAGCCGCTTCGTCCTTGTTGCTGTTTTCGGAACTTCCTGCATTCACTATTGCATCAGAAAGCGAGATCAGGACCGTACCACGATGGGCTTTTTTCCAAAGATCGATCTGGCGAAGTTCGTGCGGCGCAACCGATGAGATCTGGTGACCCCACGCTGTTGGCACCGGTGGGGCCACATGCTTTTAATCTATTTTGCTTTCGTGAAGAGGCCGAAAGGCGTTCTCTGTCAAGGACCACTCTCTTCACGATGATAGAGCTTCAAGCCACCGACTGCAAATTACGTGCAGTAGGCACGTCGCTTCGAGAGCTGGAATCAAGCGACACTTGCATAGCACTTGCACTCAGACACGATATGCCTCACTTGCAGCAGCCACAGACAAGCTTGACGCCAATGATGCAGCTTGCGCCTTTCATGTTGCTCAATATCCAGCGGCGTCTGACGAGGCTTCGCGGGGAGCTGGGAGACAGGTACTAAGCATAAGCATAAGTGGTCTACACGGCAAAAAGCTACTGCTGGCCATTCTCGCGTGCTCGAGAATCAGAATTTGCACCAGACCCGTAGGATACAGTGCGACTTGTAACAACTTGTCTCAACTACAATCCGAGGCACCGAAGTCGTGCCTTCGAGCTACTAGCAGGTAGCTGGCTGCGGGACTAGAGACGGTGTCTCGACGCTCTTGTCCAGCACGAACACGAGCACCAGTGCTGGACGCCTCCAGCGACTCTCGAGGTCTGCTCTATCATACATGACTTGCTCGGAGCAGTCTCATGTGTTGCTCAGAAGTCAGAGCATGCCACGCCTAGCGCGCAGGCCGATCACACCGCATCTCCCCAACTACTCGTCCCCTTTGATACCAGCGTAGTACGCTGGAGAAGTATCGAGTGACCGCCATGGTCTACTGTAAGTAATGCAAGATTTTGACCGCTTGCTGCCGCCTCAAGTATCACGAGACCTTGATTGGCTTGGGCCGCTTTATCGTTCCATTGGCATTTTGTACGGTCCTTTTCGCTATGCGATTGACTGGAAAAGTGTTCTTGTCCATACAAGGCCGGCGCGTCAGCGAGTTGGTATCTCGGCAACACCCTAAGACGTCGATAAGTACAGCAGCGACCATCACGGCATCATGAAGCTTACCGCATCGTTGTAGCGATAGTGACTCATGTCTCCTCACTTTGAGAGGACATCTTTGCTGTAAGTCTTTATACCTCGAACCTGGATTTGGTAAGTATGAAGCTCGATCGACAAAATTGGCCATTCTTACACCAGCAAAGTACGCAATATCGGATGTGCCCGCAGGCATATTTGACCTGGACGTGTTGACACATCTTTGCACTGGAATCTGTAGGTTCGAAAGACGACGGCACGTGTGTGGGTACACAGCATGTGCGGTCGTGTGCTTCTTGAAGTAGTCGATGGACTGTGCCGGCGGATGTACGCCTTATCTTCCTGGAGACTTTGGCTAGGTTGCGTGCCAGCCGTCAAACACTCGGGGTTGGTTGTTCGGCGAGCGTTTCTTGGCCAGGTCCTGGGAGCCTGTACCAGCGTCCCACCCGCCGTGGTGACAAACCACGTCAAATAATTGTGGGTATGGCGTCCCGGAATGGATTGCTCCTGCAGATGCTTGTATATGATGCGTAACTCTGTACTGTGTACTTGCTGCAGAGCCAAGGAAGCCTGCAACGAAGTTTCGCCGGCCGTAATCCCAGATCTGATCTTGCTAGCGATCGATTCAGGCCCGATGCTACGCTGTGCTGGGTGACGAGGTGTAGTCTATCGTTTGCGAAGAAGGGCACCTGCATGGCTTGGACTGGACGTGTGCAGGACTTATCTTCAAACACTGCCAATCCTTGTCAGCGGTCAAGAAATGAGCACCTCGGAATTTTCGAAGCCGCCTGTGCCCATTTCGCAACATCGCACGAAAGGTGCTCGCCTTGCTCAAGAGGGGACATTTGCTTTGCTATGCCTGTCGGTCAACAAGCGTGTGCTACGACGTCGATGCGTCCAATCAGTGGTAGCTGTCTCGATGCAGCAGCCAATCGCATCGCGCTATCATCTCGGCATCTGACAGAATATGAAATCAACGGACCGTCAGCCAGGTTTCCTACCCGACCCGGCCTGGAGACAGCTTGCTTCCGTGCGATTGACCGCTTATCCGCGATTACCGATGCTGCATTCCCATCGAAATGGAGCTGCTGTGAAGCAATTCTGTCGTCACGGGCCCGCCGTCTGAGCGCTGGGCAGACGGCACAGGTGCTCCCGGTAGACAAGCCTCGCCCGCACTGCCCGAGGCATCGGAACGAGGTGACGCTAAAGCGAGCTCTCCCTACGGGCGGGTATCTGAATCCCACAAGCTCTGCACACAGCATCAGAATTCGCAAGCTATCCGGGGAGAATGCGTAGACGACAGGAGGCTCATCACGACTAACATACAAATACGGTCAGAAGATATTGAAGCAATCTGTTGCGGAATTGTACACCGGCCTCGATAGATCACCTGACAAGACTCTAGTGAAACGAGAAGAGCGCACAGATCTGATCGACCGGCTAGGGTGCTCTTCATAGCTTCCGCGATCCGACCCGAGGAGGTTTCTCCCAATAGCATGCTCGTGATTCAGGTGCTGATCTCTACAATGGCACTTTGCGTCGCGTGCTGAAGATCTGGCTCTTCGAAAAGCTGTTCCTGTCTTCACGATTCGTTGCACGACATATCGCTGAACGCGTTGTGGCAAATTTGTCTGTAGCCAGGGAGACGCCTCTCATGTGTTTCTCCAAGCGAGAGTGCAGTCGCTTGGATCCTGCCTTCCTTCCAATCATCGAAGAGGTCTGACCAAGAACAAGCCAACACGCATCCTACAGAAGCCTCTCGTCTACAGCTGCTACGCTACTGCAAGCCATCCCACCGACCTATTCGAGCAATCCAGATCTTATCGTACATCTCAGAAGACATCTGTAGTGTTACGAGGTGATCAGAGCTGGTTTTGAACAGGAGAAGCTTTGACCCTGCTAGCATGGTGAATCATCGATCGAACGAGCTACTTCAGAGCTCCCAATTCACCTCGAGCACTTTGGCTGCTCTCCGCGAGAGCTCTCGAGCTTGACACACGTCCAGCACTTGTTCTGATTTGACATGTTGCTTGTTGCGCTAAGGACCAGAACAACGACACGACATGCTGGTCCTTTCCAAAGGCATACGATTCAGACAGTGGACGCTGCGGCTACAGACTGGACGTCGACCTGTGCCTGCTTGATGACATCTGCAGGCCCAGTGAGGCTGCCATCTCCCAGGATATCGCCATATTCTTCACGACCCTGCTGAGCCCGCTCAATGCGTTCTCTCGTTGTCTTGAATAACCTCGGAACGCCGCTCTTCTCGAACGGAACATCCTCATTGATCATCTTCGCAAGCCCTTTTGCGCCTAGCCAGATGACAGGCATGCCATGCCCATTGAAGCCTGCAACGATATATTGTCCAGGTCGGTCTGGTACCTCGCCAATGTGTGCATTCGAATCGTAAGAGTATCCCATCACGCCGGTCCAGATATCTGTGACTTCTGCACCAGAATTCTCCCAACCTCTGAAGGTTCGTTGCATATACCCAGTGTAATAGTCTTTTGCAGCTTCAATCAACACACTGTCGTCGACATTATCGTACCATTGCTCCCGATATGGCATGAACTTGGACGATGCACCTCCCACGATGATGCTGCCGTCTGGGCGAGGTATGAGGTATGACAAGGTGCGATCCTCGCTTCGCTCGATATAGGAGTTGGGCAGATGCGGAGCGGCTTTGCCCTCCGGGACAGCAATACGACAACAGATGCCTTTGCAGGGTATGATGTTCTTCGTGTACTCTGGTAACAGCTTTGAGACATAAGCATTATTGGCATGCACGATCTTGTTGGCATGGATGGTGCCTCGGGCAGTTTTGACTGTGAAGCCGCCTTGTTCTGCAGGCTTGATCTCAGTCACTGGGGCGTGCGTCTGCAGGTTCAAGTCGCCAGACTGAACGAGCTTCTTCAACACCTGTGTTATAAGTTTGTATGGCCACAGCATGCCAGCCGTGAAAGAGGCAGCGGCTTTGCAGTCCTTCACGCCAGATATGGTCTCAGCCTCCGGACCGTGCTTGAAGAAAACATCGCGCATATAAGGAAGACTACGGCTGGACATCTGCTCATACCTGTTATGGTGGCGAAATAGTTAGCTTGACTCAAAGGTAAAAGCAGCGCTTGTCACTGCTCCCAACAGCATACTCGGACCAGGCTCGGGCGACTCGACTTACACCTTCTGTGCTGCATCGGCCGCCTCTTGGTTCGACCAGACGTCGACACTACGGGCCAGAACGAAATCACAATCGATGCCTTCTTCCTCGACGAACTCCTTGATGGCCGGAACATGTGCTATCTCAAACTCTGCAAGCTCGACAGCTGCTTCAAGGCCATTTCGCTCGATATACTTCGGAATGTGTCCATACAGATCAGGTCGCAAATGTCCACCATTGCGGCCAGTAGCTCCATCGCAAACTCCTCGTGCTTCAAGGATTGTGATGGACTGTCTCGGCCTAGCTGAATCTCTGTCGCGTGCCAGATGCCAAGCGGTTGCTGTTCCTGCATATCCTGCGCCTATGATACAAACATCAGTGTGACTTGGCAATTCAGGAGTGGTCCTGTGATTATGGAAGTCATCTCTGACGCTGGTCCAGTATGATGGAAGTGGGTTGTCCACAGGCAAAGAATCATGCCCCATGTTGACGTTTCTCGTGATAGGTTTGGTCGCCTCCAATAGCGTGGCTCACAGCGTGGGATGTAGCAGCAGTTCGCAGGAACTAAGATGCAGGTGTTGTGACTGGGTACCTCGCTTGCCGCCAGAATCTCTCGCTTATGCCGGCGACGTTCCGGGTAAATGCCAATGACAAGCAAAAGCCAATTTGATCAAGAGTTGCCAGCAAGACTTGAGTGCTCAAAGACTAATTATCTGATCAAAGAAATTGTCGGGAGATGCATTCGAATGAGATGGATGAACCACTGCAGTGATTGCGACTCCGCGTTTTCGGAACATTGGATTTCGAGACAAGCCGCCGGCCCGGTGGCAAACAGACCCCCAATATACGCATGGAGGAACACCACGATAGCTGACCTATCCGCCTATCTCTATTGGCGTGGGTCATGTTCGTATCAAGTGCACCCGACAGCCTGGGGCTACACGAGATGGCCACGGCCGACTACCGCGAGCAGCGGCGGTCATTCTTCGCAGACCATCACAACTATCCATCATGGTGAACTCCACAGACCTGGCGCCTGCACCACGGCGACCACAAAGCTTGCATGAGAAGAGTGAGAAGATGTCAATCGATATCGAGGCTCGTCCAGAGTCGCCAGTCGAGATGGACCAGAAATCGAACAGCATATATGGACATTTCGAGGAAGTCCAACATGTCAAGCAGGGACTCCATCAACGACACATTCAAATGATCGCCCTTGCAGGCACCATAGGCACGGGACTATTCCTTAGTTCTGGAAGAGCTGTGGTCAGTATTCATGCCCTCGTCGCAGAGAGGTGTCGCCGTGGTCCACCACTGACACCTGTTGAGTAGGCACATGCAGGTCCATTAGGAGCATGGCTTGGCTACAGCATTGTCGGTATCACTGTCTGTTCCGTCGTGTTGGCTGTCGCTGAGATGGGAGCTCGTAAGTCAAATGGACCAATTCCATACTGAGACATGATGAGCTTGAAATAGCTTTTGTTCTAACACAACCGTAGTCGTGCCCTTGTCAGGCTCTGTAGTCAGATTCTCGGAGTTCTTCGTGGATCCTGCTCTGGCCTTTGCGAATGGATGGAACATGGTCTACAGTTATATCGTGTCAATTCCTTCTGAGATTGTCGCTGCTGCTGTGCTTGACCTTGTTTGGAGCACTCATCAGAATCTCGTCACTGCTCTTCGTGAGGGTGTTCGGCGAACTGGAATTTGGCTTCTCCCTGATCAAGATATTTCTGGTCCTGTTCTTAAACATACTCTCGCTCGTAGTTACATGCGGAGGCGGTCCAGATGGAAAGACTATTGGCTTCCAGTACTGGAGAAACCCTGGACCATTCGTCCAATATTTAGATGTACCTGGATCTCTCGGACGCTTCATGGGGTTTTGGTCGACGTTCAATAGTGCTTTGTATGCATATGGAGGCAGTAAGTCCACAGGTCCCGAACAAACTAGAAGGATGACATTATGTATGCTCTAACACGTTGCAAAGTTCATGCGATAGTCATTGCCGCTGCTGAGACCAAGAATCCTCGACAGGCCATTCCAATGGCGGCGAAACGCATCTTTTGGAGAGTGCTGATCTTCTACGTCGTCACTATCTTCATGGTGACATTGGTAGTTCCGTCAAACGACCCGAACCTTTTGCAGTCAAGTGGGACAGCTACCCAGAGTCCATTTGTGATTGCAGCAAAAAGAGCCGGAATCAAGGGCGTCCCATCCTTCATCAATGCTCTGGTCTTAACGTCTGCCTGGTCCGCCGCGAATAGCAACATGCTTACCGGCTCCCGAGTCTTGTTCGGCATGGCCAACGCGGGACAGGCGCCCAAGTTGTTCGCGCGACTGAACCGCTTCAGCATTCCTTGGCTGGCAGTGGGATTACTGAGCATCTTCATGGCTCTCGGCTACATGACTCTCGATCAAACTGCTTCAACAGTCTTCACTTGGCTTCAGGATCTTGTTGCAATCAGCACCTTGACCGACTGGATCATCGTTTTGATCACATACCTCCGCTTCTACTATGGTTGCAAAGCACAAGGAATCGATCGCAAGAAGGAATTGCCTTGGGCCGCACCGTTTCAGCCTTGGTTCTCGTGGATCTCTCTGACATTGTTCTTGGCGCTCCTCTTGACTTCCGGATATACTGTGTTCATTCATGGTCATTGGGATACCGAGACATTAATCTCCAGTTACTTCAACATCCCGTTCACGCTGAGCCTGTACGTTGGCTACAAGTTTTGGTTCAAGACGAAGACGATAGCGTTGGTGGACTTGCCGGTCCGAGAATTTATCGACGTCGCTCGCAACAATCCAGAGGAGCCTATACCGGAGAAGAAAAGATGGCGGAGACTCAATGTATTGTGGTAAATAGCCGCGTTCTGTCTCACTGCGATAGACCACAATAAAAGATAGTTGCAAGATGCAGACCTCAACAAGTATCGTTCATCGTCACCAATGTGCAGAGAGTATGTCGAAAAACATCATCTACGAAGTGGAGAGACATCTTCCAATGACTAGAGACGACTGGCGCGGAAATCGATTTGAGCGTATAGAGGCGTCTCATTCTGCAGCTTTGACGATGGCTCTTGCCATCTCATCAAGCGTGCCAGCCATGACTTCCATCTCCCCTCCAAAAAGCTCCAAGCAATCTTCCTTCTCATACGCGCTACAATACGCTCCCTTGAACCCTACAAGTCTTGCAGCACTCACATCCCACATATGGGCCGCCGCAAACCATCTGTGGTCCTGATCTCCAAACTTCTCAAATATTGGACGATATGCAGCCAAAGCTGGCTTCGCCACACCTTGCGAATCGCAGCTAACGAACTGTTCGCGAGGCATATCCACGCCCCCACGCGCAAAGTAGCCTTGCACACGAGGAATGTCCGCAGTCGTAAGACACCAGACTTTGAAGTTTGCATCACGAAGTATTTGAATGCACTCTTTCGCACCGGGGCGGAGTTCTAGTAGTGCGTAACCTTCTTGACAGCGATCACGCTCATCATTGGTAGCGAAGGAGCGAGGCTCTTGTACGCCAGCCATCCATAATGTACGGTAGAAGAGTGCTTTCATCAGATTCGAGTAGGATGTGTGGCGGCCGGACATTGACAGGAAGGTGAATTCCAATTCAGAATGCGTCATCCAGGTGTAGCCAAAGAGCTGAGGAGATATGCCGTTCTTCTTTAATTTGTTCCCGATGACAGAGTCGATACGAGCGTAGAAGGCGTCGAAGCACACCAATGTGCCGACTATGTCGAAAACAACATGTTTCCCGGGCATCGTGAAAGAGGTCTTGTGGAGTGTTGAGATGACTTTCTAGCTTCGAATCTGTGGTCGGTTCGTCTTGATCGAGGTATTACGCTGTTTGTGAGGTTGCTCCGCTGCGATCTTGCGATATTTTTGTGGGAGCGTTCTTGTGGCGGCAGTATTGCTTGTTCATCACTTGCAGTCATCCAATCTTGGTGAACACATCTCACCTCAAAAAGTTGGCCACCGGTCCGGTATCAATGCTACAGTCGTATCATCTTCGGGCAACCCATCAATGTTCGGCCAAGGTGTCGATAAGGAGCGAGGTCGGCGAAGTGAACGTCCGACATTGGATGCCTGAGGAATGCAGAAAAGACACTCCGCTCGATTGTACAGGTCTAATACATGATATTGACCTTCCACCCAGCCTTCATGACCCTCACGGCAGTGAATGACGCTAATCCACAGCAGTACGAGCCCCCTGTGAACAGTGCTACTCCCCAATAGGCGCCGCCAGTAGAGTTGATAAGTGCCCCAGCGATCGGAAGTCCTATCAAGCAGCCTATAGACACAATGGTGTACGTTGTCGCAATATACCGTCCATACTCCTTGGTCGGACATAGCATACCGATACAGACCGGCGTTAACGAGATGTTGCTACCCGAAGCAATGCCCATCAGGGCTGCGAAAGCCACTGTGAGTCCGAGAATTGACTGAGAAGACGATCCGGGCCTTGTCACGAGGACTGTAGCAGGAAGCCAAAGGCCGAGAGAAGTAGCAGCGCAGAGGAATACTGCTGCAATTTGCGCTAATGGTGCATTAGGACACGAGCTGAGTGATGGTCATAATGTCTCAGCGGACTTACTGTTGAAGCGACCGAGTTTGTCTGCGAGATAGCCTGGTACCCATCTTCCGACGAACGATCCAGCATTGAAGATAGCCAGTAATTGATAACTGAATGTGCTCGAGATGGCACCGTTCGTCTCCAGCGCATAGGAGGTGATGTATGCAATCGGAATAAAAAGCCTGGAAGTATGAACACGAATCAGCGGCTGTCTCAGAATCCCAGGCTCACGTTCACTAAAGTCTTACCCAAGTTCAAGGAAGAACGATCCTGCCGTAACCAACATAAACGCAGCGTCCTTGATAACCCGCGGATCCGGCAGAGCGCTACTTTCAGGTCGTGGTGGCAGACGAGCTCGGATGAGCACAATGGCAATCAGCAATAAGAAGATGAAGATAAAGCCTTGTATTCTCGTTGCCCAAGCCCATCCAACCTTGGGGAACAAGTCCTGCAGCATAAGCGGGAACACGACTTATAGGCAACCAGAAGTCAGCACTAACTCAGATGTCTCAATCGAGTGCTACTCATACCTCCTCCAAGGGCTCCGCCGCCCACTGCAAGTCCGGTCGCATTCGCTCTGCGTCGAAAGAACCAGTGTCCCACGGAAGACACTGTGACGTAGCGAGCACAAGTCAGCGATTGTCTCAGAGACGAGTGGCCATGTCTGTCCTGGGAACGAAGGGCTATGCTCACCTGACGGCGTGAATATGAGCGCATTCCCAAGACCCCCGAGGACCCCAAAAACGAGCATGAAGTGCCAGTACTCTGTACATACTCCGAGCAACATGACGCTCAACGTTGAAGATATCGCGCCAGCTACTATGAGCCAAAACGGCCCATATTTGTCAAAGACCGGCCCTATTTGCACTCCTGCACCGAAGGTAAGAAAGATGTAGACTGAGAAGATCCATCCTATCGTGGACTCGGAGTAGTCTGCCAGTTGATTCGTGGCAAGGTATGCCTGGTATGTTCCGACCGTATTCATGTAACCAAAGCAAGCAAACATTCCTGAGAACGCGCCAGCGACGACCAACCAGGCGCGAAGACCCCCTTCTGGATAAGTGTTTCCCTCTTCGTCTTTGGACACATTGGGATCCTGGTCTTCCTCACTTTTCGCTCCTTGCTCTTCATCAGACAGCTTGCGATGTTCTCCTAAGTCACTCTTCTCGGATAGGGACTTGTGATCATTGGGCAAATGATCCTCCTTTCCATCCTCCACACTACTCGCACGCGTATTGGTCATCTGCTTGTGCCTGGACTCCGGCCAATATCTTGACAGGTATCTGTGGTGTTAGATTGCAATTGAGCAAACAATGCGTGCCACAATCTGTGGAAGCAGTACGCGCGAACAGACGCAACACAACAAAATGCTCGTCATCATACCTTTCGACTCGTCAAAACCTACACATGCGATCAGCATTGTTCAAAGCAAACATTGACACATAGCCGTGTCACGAAGCTTGACTGCGCATGCTGTTAGTAGCTGGTGGCTCAACGAGCGACTCCAGAAATGGTCATCTACCACACCGACAAGCTGATCGGCTCAGCAGGACGCGTTTTTCAGTGCGCTGTTCGTGCTTGGAAAGTGAGGTCATGACTGGCAATTAACTTTTCGACGCAACACTAAGTTAGTAGCACTATTACCGGATTAGGCATACACAGGAGAAAGTCCTAGCGTGTAGCCGTCAGATCAGGACGCCACGCGCCAGATCCCCACCGACAGCTGCTGGCGAGGGGATCAACAAACACGACGACATCCAATGCTTTTCTGGTTGACTTTGGTGCCTGCAATGCCTCGACCGGGTGATTTGGTGAGAAATGTACACATGCTCAGAGGCGCCGAGGGTCACCGGGAGCTCTAGTAATAGTAGGCACTGGGTAGTATCTGCAGCATTTCACTTTTCCCTTCCAACCACCTTGACCGACTCTCACACTCTTCACCTCTAGAATCATATACAGTCAAGATGGGATCCATAGCCGACGAATCGTCGAAACCGATAGTTGTCTGCGTTTTGTGAGTCCCTCCACACAACCAATGTACTCCGAGCTAACAAGGCTCAAGCTGTGGTACTTCTGCAGGCAATGGACCAGAGCACATCAAAGCCGCTCGAGCACTCGCGCATGGCATGGCTAAAAACAATATCAAGCTTGTATTTGGCGGTGGCACATCAGGGCTAATGGGCGAAGTCGCGAAAGAGATAGTCCGTCTCTCTGGTCCTGAGAACGTTACAGGTGTTATACCACAAGCTTTAATGGTCAGTCTAGGCAGCTACAGCTCATGCCGAAACATGTGGCGTGGCATGGGATAAGTATCAGGAACGATGTGGGCCGTATCACTGACTCTGTCCAGGCATTCGAGCGGAAATACACAAACGATGAGGACTCTGCGGCGAATGGCATGGAGGAGCAGAAGAAGGATGACGATGAGAAGTTTGGGAAAACAATAGTCGTGCAGGATATGCATACGAGGAAGAAGACAATGGTTGACGAAGTGCGCGCTGGTGGGCCCGGAAGTGGATTTGTGGCACTGAGTGGAGGCTACGGCACGATGGAGGAGCTCATGGAGGTTTGGCACAATCGAACATGCAGTGATACACAGGTGTGCTAACCTACAATTGACAGATCGTGACATGGAACCAGCTGGGCATTCACGACAAGCCTGTTGTGCTGTTCAATGTCGATGGATATTATGATGGACTGCTGCAATGGGTCAAGAAAGCAGTCGGGACTGGCTTCGTAGCCGAGGGAAATGCCACTATCATGGCAGAGGCCACGACGGCACGAGATGTTCTGTTACGGCTGGCGGACTACGAGAATGCGGAGGGACGACTACAATTGGACTGGGAAGAGCAATAGACTGCGCAGAGTCCAGGACTTGCTCAACGATGATATCTATATTAGGCGGGTATAGGACGTCTGAGAACTGACGGAGCATGGGAACTTGTTGAGCTTGTGGCACAGAGACAATCAACACCTATCGAAGTTCTGTGAGCCTGCAATGACTCCAAAGTGGAACCTGCAGGAGACGCCAACTGAACTTCCCGCCAACCCTCCATCACTGCTAACTACCTTGCTCTTTCGTACGGCTAATGACATGTTCCCCGAGCTGAGAAATACCCTTGTTTTAGATAGTCGTCACGACCTTCGCTCCAAGAGCGTCGCGCTAGTTACGGGTACTTACCGCAAGGCATCTAACGTGCACACCAGGCTGCACATTAGTAAAATCACTGTTTCGTTGAACTGGTTGTGTGACTGACATCTACGCTTCATTCGACTGACCAACCAGCTAACGCTGTCGGCATCAAGACAGTCAGTCATGAACTGATCCCAATCTTCTGAAGTGTAATTGCTTGACTGGCCGATTGACAGACAGGTGGATCAGTAGATTGTCTGCAAGTCAGATCGTCTCACCAGAAACCAGCTGATACAAGGATCTATGGCTCTAGAGCTGTCGATTTGCTGCTCTTGTAAACAATACGATAGGGTAGAGACCATTTAGATAGCGTATGAAAGAAATTGTTCCTTATCATAGTGATGCCGCTGTCGCTATCCCAGAGGTATATTCAGAAAACCCTAATATTCAGCCCGGAGACTAGCTAGTGGTATGCTTGGTAGTAAACTAGCGAGATTGGTTGCCTGCCTGACAGCGATAGCGCATATAAAGAGATAGTCGGACAGGTTGATCTGAATCACACAGTCAGTTTGTGACTGACCAATATATCGCTACGGTCTCAGTCAGACAGCGATTTTGCATTCAGAAAGTTGACTGGATGGTTAACTGTTGACCAGGCTGGTTCACACTCCGCTTCTGAATCGTAAACGTTCCATCGACAACAATGTTCACGCCAGCCAGGAACCGATCGATTTGTGAAGCCAAGAGATCTGACTCAGCCGTTGGACAAGAAACGACATTGGTAGGACTAACTAGCTCTGGTCGGCAGCATGCCTTTTATGATTTCCATGTCAAGGACTTAACACTCCGAACGCCACCATTTTGTGCCATGTGAATAAATACAGAGCCTCGATGCCAGTGTCAAGGGCTTGCCTCAGAGGTATCATGAGGACCCGCTGCTTGGATTTGTACGTCGTGAAGAAGTGTCTCGAAATGTTCGTGGCCCGCGTGCGTAAACAGGCGGTCACCACATGATATTTCTCTGCCGTCGATTATCGAATACCTGCTATACTGTGCTGCATACTCCGCAGAATTCGCTCGGTCTGCTATGCACTCAATGCAAAGCTCATGCCATGCCGTAAGGAACTGAGAACGCCGCTTTCCACTATGCAAGAAAGAACCCTCCAACGCCGCGCTTGCTAAGACCAGAGCAGATGCGAAAAGCAATACGAGATTCTGGCCACCACTGACATGTTCACTATGCTCAGAATTCCAGCCCACCGAGACCGATTCTCATGTTCTCGACCGTCTTCATGCCAACTCCAGCGCCCTTCAGCTTTTCCAACTGTCCGAGATTCGTGACGCTATCATCGAGGTCGCAGAGACAGTTAACGATTGCCTGAGCCTTTTTCGCTCCAATACCGTTCAGCAACTTGATCTTGCTGACATCTTTGGTGTTGATGATGCTGAGAAGCTGTTTCGTCCGAGGAGTCTGGGACAGCAGTGAAGCAGCAAGCTCGTCGTCGGAGTCGTCCTCGGGTGCAGGAGAGTGTTTCACGTTCTCGTTGTCCCTCGAAGGTGGCGCCAGTACGCGTTCTGTTGGCTTTGATCGCTGTCGAATCTTGGTTCTCGGGCGATAGGAGAAGCTGTCCTCTTCTTCGTACTCTTCATCCGCCGCCGCCTCGTCTTGGGCTTCATGGTAACTCTCGTCTTCCTCGACATAGCGACTCTGCCTTGAGACAGGCTCAGGACTAAAACGCTGAGCATGTTTCTCGGCATTCTTCAATGTGATCTTCTCCTGCAGTGCCGCGACCTTCCGCACCAATTTCTCATTGCCAGGAAAGTACGGTAGAGCGAGCTGATACATCTTCAAAGCACTTGCATCCTCGCCTCGAACTTGATGCTGCTTTGCCATGAGAAGGTACTGCAGTCCCTCCGCTCTTTCTGTCTCTTGTCCTTCCACGCGCTTCTCCAGCGCATCCAACCTTTTCTGAACTTCATCCGAAATGGGATCCTGAGAAGCCACTGAAGTGTGGTCTGCCCGTCCCGCCAGTGCCTCTGCAACCTTTCGCTCGATGAGAGCCTCGATGCTGTCGCTCGTCATAGCGGACTGCAGCGCACGTGAAGCAGTATTGGGTTTCGCAGATTTGGCAGGCCGGCTGAGAGTGTGGATCGCCTCGCTACTAGCGACTCGTTTAGGCGACTTCATTGCTGCGACAGCAGACCTGGCAGATGCTATGTTTGGAAGGTTGGCTGGCTTCGTCTTGGGTGGCTTGTCTGCGAATACGGCGAACTGCTTCACAGGCTTGGGGACATTACCCACATCCTTCAGCGCGCTGTTCTGTGAGAGAAGTTTAGGGCGGAGTGGTTGGCGGTTCATAGCAGGAGCTGTAGAAAGGGCGGCCTTTTCGTCTTTGCTTTTGCCCTCTCGGAAGAATGGCTGATTCTCAATCTCGTTAACCTCAATCTTCTTGGTTCGGTTGGCGAAGTTGAGACTGCTGAGCGTGTCCAGGTGATAGCTCCGCACGGGAGCAAGGTTCAGGATCATGATCGTGAGGCCGTTGTTCTGGCCAAGAGCAAGAATGCGTGTCATCTTGGACTCTCGATATGGCACGCGTGACTTTTTCTGCGAGATGGCTTCCACGCATGAAGCCAGCACGAACAAGCTTTTGTTGATGGCGGAGCTTTCCACAAGGCGTTCTTTATTGTTGTCTGTACGTCGATTGTCCTCGGATCCTGCCAGGTCAATACACGACGCCGTGCTCACGCGTAACTCGTCGCCGGTGACTTGCGTAACCTTGACGCACAGTATGGCGTGCGATCTGGAGGAATGCGCATTGAGCTTGGTGGCCGAAGTTGATCTGTTCACGTTTGCCTCATCGTAGAGGCCCTCGAATTCCTTCAGACTCGTGCATGGCCGTTCAGTCAAGCCCACTACGACAGCCTTCCCTTTGGACGTGTCTCGAATCGGCAGACCAGCTGGCGTCCTTTTCTCCGGAGGCTCGAACAGATCAAACACGCGATCATTGTAGATTTCGTAGTATGACATGGAGACTTCGACCTGCGTCTCTCCAGCGCTGTCTTTCTCGACCTTCTTCGCGCGGCGGTAGATGCTCGACAGCAATCGCGGAATCACACCACGATCTGCTAAGCTCTTGCCGCCACGCATGGTGTGCGTCTTGCCGGTTCCGGTGACTCCATAGGCAAACAGCGTGACATCGAAACCCTTGAAAAGATGCTTGACGGTCGGCGCGACTTCCTGGTCAAACAGCTCCTGTTGTGTGGCCGTCTGTCCATGCACCGAGCTGAAGTCGAATGTGTACAGTTCTGATTCCTTCTTCGGATTCGGAATCCTCACGACAGTCTCCTGGTCGCGTGTCTCTCCGGCCGCCTTTGCAGTGTCGACGATGATGTCCTTCTCAATCTCATTCTTCAGCAGAGGGCGGATACGCGCCACCACTCGCACTGACATGTTTCCCTGCTCTACTCTACTCCCGCTAAGATGCTGTCTGTGCTGTCTGTGCTGTCCTGCTGCCTGCTGCTGCTGCCTGCTGCTGCTGCCTGTTGGTTAGTAGTGAGAGAGAGAGAGGCGTGGAAGAGGAGAGGTCGAGCGTGTCGTAGCAGGCAGACGGCGCGCGCGCGTGAGGTGTGCTGCTCCTTCCTTCACCGATCGAGAGTGAATGGAACGTGCTTTCCTGTCTGAGCTCCGTGCTCATGCTCAATCCCGGTGTCGCGTTGCTTGTTTTCCAATTGGCCCAGCAACCACGCCTTCCTCTTACCTCACTCCTGAGACTTACATCTCGCTCGGTGTGCTCACATGCTTATGATTCAATGCCGCTTCATCGTCGACCACGGAAACTCGAATATCATATGCTGCATCAAGAGACTGACAACCAGGTCGACGAAAAATGGTCCGAGCACAACTGCAGATCGCGTTTGACCAACCAAATCCTGCCGACTTGAAATCATGAAACCTCACCTTTTCGGCGGCAAGACAGATTCAGCCTGTAGACGCGCTCTATATACGACCACCTCGCACAGTCCAGACTGTGGCAATTGCGCAACCTCGTCCACTGACTTCATGATATTCATCGCCGTGCTCCAAGGCAGAGATGAGCGCCTTGCATTTGCAGACAAGTGCATCAGACATGACCTGCACTGTCTCTGCTCCGACTTTGCTCATTCTGCTTCAGCCCTGCACCTTTCACTTTCCACCTCCTGTTCAATTTTCTTTGGTTTCAATCAGCGCTGAAGCTGGTCTTCGCGTCCACTAATCCTTAATTTGCACTATCTGCGCATTCGCCCACTGGAGTGACAATGCTCGCAGCAAGCTGTATTCTTTTTCTGATCGCGTCCGGAGCCTCGAGAACTCTGGCTGGTCCCTTGGCACCGCGATATCTGAACACGACCTCGAATGTATATGCACCAGCCTCTGCATACACGACCTCGCGAGCAGCCGAGGCAAGCCAGACTTTTTTACTTCCCGTCATTGTTACCGAAGGCGCGATTGCAAGCTCTTCCGCACCTGGACCGAAGGGCACCGCGAACGTAGATGGACAGCCCTCCAGTCCGGCCTCAGCCACCACTAGCGACGAAAGCTCATCCTCTGCGATCTTTACTTATGCTCCCACTACTGTGTCGAGCTCGCTTATGGCAAGTACGCTACCGCCGAGCTTGTACACATCAGATAATGGTAGCGATCCCCCAACGACCGCGGACACAGCCTCAACTACTACTGCGTCAATATACTTCAGTTACGACCCCGACACCGCGACCCTATCCAAAACGATTTCCATCACTTCCGCTACCGCTGCGGGATCTGCTGAACCTTCTGCAAAGCGCATTACCACATTTCTCACAGAATACACAACAGTGTATCGCAGCAGCGAGCCGGTGCGCCTCACGAGCTCGGCCAGTCAGGAGCTGCCGAGCACAGTGACCTCAAACGTGGCGACAGAATTAACCAACAAGGGTGCATCCTCTCTAACTGCGTATTCGAGCGTCATCGCTTCGCGGAGTGATGCCAAAAGCACAATATCTTCAACAGCATTAAGCTCTGCGACACCTGGCTCCACATCAACAGTGCATTCCAGTCTTGCGGAGACTAGCGCGCCGCTCGAGTCAACGATGTCTGTGTCCGCCTTCTCTAGTCAGCCCTTGTTCACCTACGTGCCTGACCCGACGACGACTGCAATCTCCTCGGCTACTAGCTCGCCAGCCTACACTGTCGAGATCCGACCTTCCAGCTACCCCATCCTGTCGAGTTTAGAGTCCTCGCAGAAGGGCGGAATCACCATCATTCCAGTCGACCCGAATGCTGGCAAGACTGTCACAGTCACCGAAGCTGCCGCAACACAAACTATCATCCAGACAGTGGCGAGAATGACGATAACAGTTACTGCTTGAGCGCCTGAGACAAGGCTCTGACAGAAGACAAGACCTACGCAGTATGTAGATAAGAAACACAGCACGATCGCTCAAGCTCGATCCACTATATCAATTCTTGTGAATAGAGCAGGCTTCTGCACATGCTGCTAACCTGTTTCTCAAGGCTTAGTCTGCGATGCGTCGGTAATGCAGGCGGACGCGCTGCCAGTGATCTGCATCGTCGACTTCTACGCCAGCGCTGTTGCCAGTCAAAACGTACTCTTGCAGACAGCCTTCAGTGCTGGAAGAAGTGCTTCCACGTACCGGGATAGATCGCGGTAAGGATTGCTCTGACCGTTCTTGAAGCTTGGCGCCACAAGCTTGAGCTGAGGCAAGTTATCCCGGTGTGCCGAACAGCACCTCTAAGTTAGTATCGTGCCCCGCGACCTTTTCATAATTCATTCATTCAGATAGATCGGTTCGCTTGCCATTTTCGTAGCCTTCGGACGGCCTGAATCCCACTGATGTACCCCAGCTTCTGAGTGGTGTGCGAAGAGCGCCCGGCCCGGCCTATCTAGAGCAGCCTTTGACTGTCCGCCTATCTACTACTGGCTGGGAAAGATCATCATTGACTGCCTTGAACTGTAGACACGCTCTTTAGCCCAAATTCAACTCGGCCATGACCACCAAAATGAGACCCATTGACGTTGGTAACAGCGCCAAAGCATACTACGCCGCAGCAACGTCTTCCAATGCTACCGAGATCATTCACGTCGCTGGGCAGCCGGGGACGAATGCACAAGGCAAAGTCCCAGCCGACTTCGAGTCTCAGATTCAACTTGCACTACTTAACTTGCGGAAGGTCCTTTTGGCGGCAGATGCACAAGTTCCTGATATTCTCAAGCTCACATTCTACATTGTCGACTACAGTCCGGCAAAACGACTCCATACAAGGCACATTCGGAAGTTCCTGGATGGCCACCGGCCAGCGGTGACCTTGGTTCCAGTACCCTCACTTGCTGGCGAAGGATGGCTGTTCGAGATCGAGGCTGTTGTTGCGAAGCAGACTCCCGAACAACTGGTGAGGCAACCAGTACTGGCGTCAGCGCAAGCTGTTGACGTGGTCATTATCGGAGCTGGACTAGCAGGACTCACAGCTGCGGCGCAAATCATCACATCTGGTCTCTCGTGTGTTGTGCTGGAAGCAAGAGACCGAGTGGGCGGCCGAACCTGGAGTACTTCTGTCAGCACAAACGATGGTATCGTTGATCTCGGGGCGGCTTGGATCAATGACACGAATCAGAGCCGTATGATTGGCCTGGCTCGAAAGTTCAACTTGGAGCTGGTCGAGCAGAATACTTCTGGCAATGCCGTCCTACAGGATGCCGCAGGCCAATTGAAGCACTTTGCGTATGGCGAATTGCCACCCTTCGAGCAGAGTGTTCAGGATAATGTCGCGTTCATCAGAGACCAAGCAGAAGCAGACTGTCAACTTCTCGATCGCGCTTTCCCCGCAGATTCTGACCTCGATTCTATCACATTTGCGGCCTACTTGCGAAGGAATGGCGCCACTGAGGATGCGCTGAAGACCGCTACTGTCTGGACACGGGCTATGCTAGGCCATGACCCAGAAGATGTCTCAGCTCTATTCTTCCTCTCATACTGCAAATCTGGTGGCGGCTTGCTACAAATGCGATCCGATCGTAAAGGCGGCGGACAGCATTTGCGGCTTCGATATGGAACGCAGCAGTTCGCTGAGCGCTTGGTCACCGAGCTGCCTGATGGAGTCGTGCAGCTTTCGAGTGCTGTGAGCTCAGTGGATCAGCTTGCTCAACAAGACGTCGTCGTGAAACGCAGCGGCGCAAGAGTGTATCGCGCAAGAAAGGTCGTCTCCGCTGTCCCACCACCTGTCCTCAAGAAAATCCACTTCGAGCCTCCTCTCCCACTGGCGAAGCAACTACTCATCGACTCCTTCCGCTACGGCTTCTACCAAAAAGTCATAGTCGTTTTCAAAACACCTTTCTGGATCAAGAAGAAGAGCTCCTGCGGCCTGGTGCAATCGTTCCTTGGCCCTGCCGCCGTCATCCGCGATACTAGTGTCCCGGTCGATGACAAATGGGTACTCACATGCTTCGTTGCTGGAACACCAGGGCAAGAATGGTCGCGGCATGATCAGCCGGAGCGGGAGAGACAGATCCTGGAGCAGATTGCTGCTGTGTATGAGTATCCGGCCGCGAAGCACGAGCTTGTGGAGTTTGTCACGCTGCCGTGGTCGGATGAAGAGTGGACGGGTTATGGATGTCCGTCGCCGGCGCTGCCGCCGGGTGTGTTGGAAGTTGCAGGGCATGCGATAAGGGATTCGGTGAGGGATGTGCATTTTGTGGGGACGGAGACTAGTGATGTGTGGAAAGGGTATATGGAGGGTGCGGTGAGGTCGGGTGAGAGGGGCGCGGAGGAGGTGATTGATGGGCTCACGAGGGTGGTTGCGAAGTTGTGAGTGAGCGTTATATGTCATTAGCAGGTTTTGATGTTGTTGGATCAGACTGCCACTCCCGAGCTTGAGCCTGGAGTGTCGTGGGTGGTGGGTATGTGGTATACTCGACATGATGTACATCGCAAATCTACGAAGACCCTGCCATCTCTGCCCAGGGCTTGAGCTGCGTAGCATTCTTCAGATCAGACCACTTCGGAGCTGGCACGCTTAGGATGCGGCAAAGATTCTTTCTCCTCTTTCTGAAGTCGTTGTACAAGTTCTTCCAAATCTCCCGTTCCCGACACGTGCCTTCCTTCTTGCCTCCGCAATCTGGTTGCATTTCGGCAACACCTTCAAACGGCCACATGATCCATGGTTTCGGTAAAGGCCAGTCGCTAAAGTGCACGAGCTTGGCTTCTTTCAAAGCTCGATCGGGATCCCAGCCATACTTGGAGGGATACAAATCTCTTGGACCATTGATCGTGCCCAGGTATGCTGAGTGGTCGTGAGATCGAAACTCGGCAGATAGCAGAGCGTAAGGTCGGTGCGGGAGGACCATGGCGCTCGCACCGAATCTGTGATTGATAAGGTCCATGTCGTAGTTCCTGCCTGTCTGGAAACCGGGCTTCATCTTCCACGACATCAAAATGTCGATGAAGTTCTTGAGCTCGAACGGATTGGGCTCGATGAGCATCATCAAACTGGTCAATGGCCACTCGTTGGGCCTGCCTTCGGACCAGTATGCACGAGGCATGGCGATGGGCGTGCTGGGGAGTAGGAACAGTTCGTCCAGATTCTGCATCAGCGTACTATCACTGTCGATATGGAGGACGCGATCGTATTCTGTCAAGTCAAACGCGCGCAGCTTGGTGATCGATGAGTCCCATGAGCTTGGCGCGTTCAATGTTCCTGGCGTCGCTTCTCCATCGACGTCGAGTATGGCGACGGGCTTCAGCTTTGCCTGGAACACTTTCTGAGCGCGGACGAGTAGTTGGCTGTTGCGGTCCAGTGCTGAATCGACAGAAGTGTCCCACTGTTTTGGGTACAAGAGGACTCGCTCTGCTTTGCTGCCATGTCGCTCGAGAGCATCAAATATCATGTATGCTGAGGGAAATCAGCGCGATGTCTGCCAAGTACATCAAGTTTGCCATACCATTACAGAGATTGTGATTGTCTGTGACATATCTGATAATGCGTGTTAGTAAGGCATTCCTCTGGCCAGTCACCTTTGGTCAACCATACTGCACATATGCGAATTTGCTCCAATCAGTCGGCTTCGGCCTGGGCTCTCCTTTGCCACCCAGGAAGTAGTACAACAGGCATAGGGCGAACAATATGCTAGAAAGCAGTGTTCCGTACTGTCGAGAGAATCTTTTGATGTAGAACTTCAAGGCTCCCATGACGCCCTTCTCGCGTGGCATGTCATGTCGAGGTCTTGTTGGATTGCCCCAGTCATCGTATCTGTCTCCCATAATCTGCAACGTCTGGCGAAATGGTTTCCATCTCGATGTTGTGGAGAGCAGCAAAGAACGTGGTTGTCGGCATCGGCTTCTCGGACGTCCAAGGAGCACACGTCACCGAACGCGACATCACGTGTCTCTGCTTTCTGCCGATTTCAGCCGTGTCTGGTGCAACCAGATCTTGCACGAAGAGTTCTCGATCTTAAGTCGGAGGCATCATGGCATGGGATTATGGAAATTGCTGCACCGAATCGTGACTGTATTCATGGCTGCCTAGTCCTTACGGATGTGCACGACAGGCCCAGTATATCTGTGCCTCCCTCGTAGCATGTAGTCAGTTGCGGCGATGGCAAAGACTCCCGCAAACATGACAATCGACCAGTTCATCCCCTGAACTGTCACTGGCGTGACTAGCGGGAAGAAGCTAATGATTGCAGTCAGTATGGCATAGAGGACTGATACAATGTTGATAGGCAAGCCCCATTTCCCCAAAGACCATCTCGCATGAGGCAGAGGTTGGCCACGAATTCTTCTGCTTAGCACACATCCAATGCTAGCTGCGTACGAGAAGCTATTCGCGCTAGTGAGTAGCCCCACAATGCTGTTGAAGGCTGTACTGCTTCCGATGTTGATCAGAGACAGCACGACCAGTATCGACAGAGAGAACAGAATGGCATTGAGTGGTATGGGCGTGCCAATCGTAACCACTTTGCGGAACCAGGAGGCAAATGGCAGCCCGCCATCTCTAGCAAGGGACCATGCTTGTCGTGATGCTGCGGCCATGGCATTTAGAGAAGTGCATGCCGTGAGCACCAGAGGTATGCACGCCATAGCAGTCGCTCCGCTTCGGCTTGCAGTCGCTGCATAGAAGACATCCACGAATGGGAAGACGGAGGTTGAACCAACGACAGCTTCGATGTCGGTGATACAGAAGACGTAGGTAATGATGACCACGAATCCCATGGCTCCATTTAGCAAAATTGTCGCCAACATCATTCGTGGAACGGCCAGTGATGCATTTTTGACCTCTTCTGCTAGATGAGCCGGAGCATCACTTCCAGCGAAAGCGCTGATGGCCGTCAGTTGGCCGACTAAACATGCAGTCCCGATTGAAGGCCAACCGCCGAAGTTGGAGAATTGCGTGAAGACTTCGCCTGCAGAAGCTTTGGGTGCCAGTACCCAAAGCGGCACGATGATGCAGAAGAAGCCGAATATGAGCACGCAGAGCACGACGCCCTCGAGAAGCGGTAACCGCTTTGCGCCGAACGTGTTGAATAGTGTTCCGAAGAGGCCAATGCCAATCATCAGGAGAGTGACGTGCCAGCGTCCGTATGTGAAGTTGGAATTGTTCAGCGCGGTCAATTCGAAGACGAGAACACTGCTCGCGTACACGGTTGCAGCAATAAGTGCCTGCCAGCCCAGTGCAGAGAGCCAACCAACACAGTAGCTCAAGAATTTCTGCTGAGATGGAGGGGCGAACTCGCTGACCCAGTCTGGGTGTTTGTCAGTACATTGACAGGATCGAGATCTGGAAATTGTTACGTACGATACTGTCCACCACTTGTCGGAGCCATCGAGGCCTGCAACATCCCGCATTAGCATTCGTCAGGCTCGGCTTGCCTTGGACCTGCTTACCATTTCTGCCAGACTGCTGACCAAGCATACAGTCAGGAGCCAACTGCCCAGATACACCCAGATGGTACCAGCAAGCCCGCCATTGATCAACGAGAACAAGGAATTCGTGATCATTGCTACCCAGGTCGCCATGGTCACTGTTGCAAGGCCTAGAATGGAAAGCGCTTTGAAATTACGGCGCAGCTCTTGAGGCTTTCCGAGCCTCCGCATATCGATTGCATCTTGCTGAGCGCCGATCTTGAGATTGTCATGTCGTTCATCATCTTCTGCCTGGACGTCTTGCAGGATCTCTTTGTCGGAATCCATGAGACCAAGATCTGGATCGAGGTTTTGATGAGTGGTAAACAAGTACAGAAGAGTTTCAATTTGAGCCCGGACATGCATGCAGGCGGCAGGCCCGACTTTTGTTTGAGGTGCCAACGCGATGCATAAGTTGATGGTAGCACACAGGCGCCACGAGAACATTCTGGTTCCGGCATCCCTTGCATGGCAGCCAAACACCACACGTCAAGCGATCTGCTCCCCGGAGACAGGAGGAACTGCGTCGGGCCAAGGAGCGGTGCTATCGACTGCTTAACTTGTGGGCACAGCAGGATCCGTATATGCGGGACGGAGCAGGTAGGCCGTACACCGGACTCTGATGCAGTCTCCCAACATCTGATGCATGCATTCGAGAGCCGACGATGAGTGAAAAGATGCTCGGTCTGTCCGATAGCTGTCACCTACTCGCAAGGCGCACGTGGTCGTGTGGAGATTGTGTGTATCACAGCATTGGAATGCTTCCATACACCCGAGCACCGCGAGGCCACTGCTTGTCTACATGGTCTTGCCTCGATCATGTCTTCAACGCGAGCAGGCCAAATAGTATCTCATGGCTGAAGTTCTGACGCCAACTCTGGAGTTGAGTACAGCTGTGAATGCTGAAAGACACGGGCCACAGCTTGTGGTTGTCGGAATCCTTGGGCTGATCGCGACTATACTGGTGCTCGCAAACCGACTTGCTATTCGATGGCCTTTCTGGGAGCGAATCGGCAAAGATGACCTCGTGTGTGTTGTGGCATCGGTGAGGATGTCCAGATTGCTTGACGCTACAATTCAGCTCGCTGACATGTGAAAGATTGTAGCTTTTACACAGACTGCGGTGCTTATGAGTGCAGTGAAGCACGGACTTGGTCGCAAAAAGCGATTGCTGAGCGGACATGAAATCGAACAAGTCGAAAAGGTTGGCGTTGAACGCTTCCAGCACGACTTCTAGGTGACTAACGCGCAGCAGGTTGTGTATGCTGCAAACTTGCTCTACGTGGCCGCACTGTGTCTGGGCAAGCTCGCAGTGGCGTATCTCTTCAAGCGACTGTCTCCTCAACGCGGAGCTACGTCCCTTATTTATGCCACGCTGATTTATGGTTGCGCCGGGATCCTGATAGTCTCAATCACTCAGGATCTTGCACGTCCGTGGTCAATAGTTGGGCGGTCTTCCAGATCGACCTTTGCACGATGGGCGGCGGTAGAGGCCATGGCTATGGTGCTCGACTGCGTATTGATCATCTTCCCGGCAGTGCTGGTGCGTGGATTGAACATGGGCAGGAGCACGAAAATCGCTGTGGTACTCGGGTTCGCGTTCCGCTTGCCTGTAGTCGTACTTGCAGCACTGCGACTTGCGGCTCTGGCAGCGATGGACTACGACGACTTCACATTCACATACATTGACGCTGAGATATATGGCCAACTCGAGATGTCATTCAACGTTGTTGCTGCAACAATACCATGCCTGCGCATCTTCTTGAAAGGCTGGAACACCAGCTTCGTCACCACAACACTAGACGAAATCGACCCAGAAATGTACACAAGACACTCTTCAGTCGCCAGCCCCCGTCGCACACCACGACAGTCGAAGAATTCCAGTGCTTGTAAGAGTAAAAGGTCATCCTGGCGCAACAGACATGACAATCTGAATGAGATCTTCGACGGCACCACGCACCGAACAGAGTCGAGCATCTCCTCCGAGCGAGTGACCGGCATTCGGCAGGCCAGTGCTGGATCCAAGAATTCGATCACTGTACAGCGCTCAGTCGACGTCGATATCAATTGACAAGGCTGTCGAAGCCTTCGCATCAATCCTAGGGTGCAATTCCTGATCCGCTGCTCAAGACCCTCGCTCCGGCTGAACCGCATCATTTGCTCATCTATGCTCCTAAGTCTATATCCAGCATACGAGAGATTGCGCGTCTACCTATAACGCAAAACAAGAATTTCCGCATCCGCAAAGGCAATGACGCGATGCCGCTCCAGCGCGGACAAGGAAACCTAAGCAATCTGGGGTGTCACACAGGCAGCACGTGTACAGACTTCAGTCCCGAGCTATCAGACTGGCTTTGCAGTCCCTGCCGAAACAAAGTTGAATTTCGCCTCGCTCCAGAATTGGCTTTTGTCGTATCCTCCTACGGCTACTGGGGGCATCCTCGCGAGTACAGCGATTCGCGGCAGTCGTGCTGAAGCGGAAGAAACGGATGAGTTTGGAGCGATTCTCAAGCGGCCATTGTGCACATAGGCTCAAGTGATGCGCATGGACATTTATAAAGGCTCATTTCCACTGTACGAGGACACTCACACACTCGAGCAACTCCTCTTCAACAGCTTCATCTCTATCTTTCGGCATTGACAATCAGTCAGATCCTCCACAAACCAGACCAGCCTACGCCTTACAGTCATGCATCTTCATCGCATCGTGCTTGCCGCCGCGTCGTTCGCAGTCGGTGGCATGAGCCAGCAAACCGATTGTAACCAGCTGCAAAGTGGCTTTGGATACGTACGCGGCGTTCTCTGGTTGTTGCGTCGCTTCCACTGACGGACACGAATTCTAGATCTGTACACCGGACGGCTCGAAAGTGCAATACTGCCAGAATGACAAGTCGCCTCGCCAAGTAGACTCCCAGTATTGTGATTACGGTGATTGTCGGGCGAACCAAGAGCAGGGCTTCTGCCAAGCAGGCATATATGGATCCAGAAATCATGCTCGTGGGCCAACCGACTGCAGTCAAGTCAATGCAGATGGAGGGAAGATTTGCAGTCCAGACTACACAACAATCGTAAGTAGTGAGCCATGGTCGAATTCGCGATGGACGGCACTAACAGTAGATCTTCTCGCATAGTACCAGTGCCATGGATTCGACAAGTCCCAGATCGAGTACTGTGGTGATGCGGTTTGTTTTGCATCAACTACTGGCGACCAAGCCGCATGTGTTAGAAACTAGGTGGCCCGCTGGCTTGCGAAAGTCCACTCGAACACTATTCTAAGACACGCTCCAACGATGGGCAGACAACTATGTTTCTCTGATGCCTCTTCTCCCGTCCCATTCCATTGCCACGCCCTTCATTCTTTTCCATTCGCGTGACGAGTAGATCAGCCATGGCGGATTGCGATATGTGCGGCATGTAGACTCTCACTGAGAGCTGAGTCCGACATCGGGTAGTATCTTCTTCTTCCATCGATTCAGATCCACAGCTCTTTAGACAAAGAGGAATGGGCATAATGTCTCTACAAGCACTAGATGATATCACGCTCGTGCTTACTACTCTATACTTCTTTGTTTAGCGAAGTGCCGGAAACATCCCATCAAATGCTAATTTTGGCTTTGACAAGGATCGCGCGGCCGCTAGGATGTAAACAAGGCCACCCTGGCCGATATGAGACAGCACTTCGACATCTCGGATGTAAGCGTCCTGTCATAGTAGAGGACATGCTGTCGACAACCTAGAGAATAGCAACGGCTGTACAGGATGGTCAGAGGATCGCGTCTAGAGGCCAAGTATCAACGACTCGAGTAAGTCCATTCTGTCCGCCATGCGCGGCGCGCTATTGACAGCTGTTCTAGGGATGATCAGGCAGACCTTGAGCTCGAAGCGCTCAATCCTTCTGGTCTCGACAACGTGAAGACTAGCTTGGATGAGAGCGATGATGCCGGCATTCACAGCATCGATGCACTCACAGCACCCAAGAAAAATGGCCTTGAGGATGAGTATGGCGGAGCCGCCTTGATGGAGGGAGTGGTTGCCGTATGGGATACACGTGGCAAGTACTGCTTCATAGCAGGCTTAGCTTTGTTGATCATCGTCTTGCACGTAGGCCCACATTACGGTGCAGAAAGTTTCTGCTAATGAAAGATAGTGAGCTCGACAATTCTACCACAGGATCCTACGAGACCTATGCCTTATCAGACTTCAAGGCTCTGTCGATGCAGGGAACTTTAGATGTCATCGGGGCCATCGTCTCAGCAGGCGTGAAAGTGCCCATTGCCAAGATCTCTGATGTGATCGGCAGAGGGGAGACTTACTGCCTCATGGTCTCTTTGCTGATGGTATCTTATGCTGCTCACGCCGCAGCCCAAGGATTCGCAAGCTTCGTCTTTGGCTCCGTTCTGTACGTTGTTGGCCAAGCCGGTATCGCACTGCTCAACTTCATCATAGTGTCTGACGTTACCTCGATGCGTTCTCGAGCATTGGCAGGGAATCTACTGTACAGTCCGTTCCTGATCATCACCTGGCTTAGCGGCATACTGGTCGACCACGTGAAGGAGACCATCGGGTGGCGCTTTGGCTACGGGATGTTCGTGTTTATCACGCCACTCGGCGCACTTTTGCTGATCGTGACAGTGCTGAAGCTGCAGAGGAAGGCCCGACTGGCAGGCTACGCGACATCTAGGAAAACTACCCTTCGGCAATTCTGTTCTCGGATTGATCTTGGAGGCTCCCTGCTGCTGTCAGGCGGCATTGCCATGATACTGTTGCCAATCACATTGGCTGCGCAAAGCCATGATCACTGGAAGTCGGCCTGGGTCTTCTTGCTGATCCTCATCGGAGCCGTCCTTCTGGTTGCTCTAGTGCCATACGAAGCATTCTATGCTCGCCACCCTGTTCTTCCTGTGGCATATCTTCGAATGCGAGCGATCACTATACCCTTCTTGATCCTGTCCATTGACGCCTGCGGCTACCGGATCACGCATACGTACCTCTTCGCCTGGGCAGTCGCAGCTCATAACTTCTCTGCTCGCAATGCTCTTTACCTGTCCTATATCAGTGGACTGACCCAGCTGTTGACCGGGATTGTAGTCGGAGTCTTGATCTATCGATCTCGATCTTTCAAGTGGCTGTGCATTGGAGGAAGCTGCGTGAGAGCTCTAGGCTACGGACTGATGATTCGTGTCCGGACAAACAGTAGCACAACAGCGGAGCTCTTCGCCGTACAGATGATTCAAGGACTTGGCAGCGGCTTTCTCGAGACCAGTATGTTCCTGGCGGCACAGATGGTCGTCTCACATGGTGAGCTCGCGCAGGTGACAGCTTTGATTGCCATGAGCGCCCACACTGGAGGCGGCATCGGCTCTGCTGTTGCAGGAGGCATATACACCACATCGATGAAGGGTAGGTTGCGTGCTCGACTAGGCACGAACACCGATGAAACAGAGATCAATGACCTGTATGATTCGATCACTGGAACACTGCCAGAATGGGGATCACAGGATAGGCAAGCTGTCGCTGCGGCGGTGAGTTCCGTCCTTGACCAATGTCGCAAGGGGGGCGCTGAGATTTTGAGCAGTACTCCGATGTCATGGGGTATATGACTACAGTGGCGCTGTATGTTGCGCTGCCAGTCATAGCGCTTGTGCTATTCATGCCCGATAACAAGCTGAGGTGAGCGAATCCCATGTGCCATAGTGAAGTACTGACGCCGAAACAGAGATGGAAAGAACCTCCAGGAAGACCCGAATGCAATGCGGAGAGACCATCGATGGAACAGCTCAGGCCAGGGTGATGGTACTGTTCGGTCGAGCGATGACTAGTAGCGGCTGTGAGCTCCCTCATGCTGTACACGCTGTGTGCGAGCACCAGCTCGCTCATTTTATAGATGGCGACACGAGATAAGAACAGTGGTGGCTTTATCGGGCAGCCAAGTACTTGCTTCGCGAGGAGCATGCCCTTATCCGGACGTCCTGTTCCGCAAGATGTTGCCGAAATGCATTATACACGTCGCGGGCAAGAAGCTGTCGCTGGGCTAGTAGCCCGAAATCAAGATAGACAGATCGGCCTCAGAAGAAGACGAGATTGACTCTGTGGTTTGTCAAGTACTGTGTCCAGCTGACTGTGTTGTCTCTTGTGTCGCGGCGTTGTTGCCAAACATAGCTGATCACCGTGACGGCCGAACGTGCAGTCACAAACCCAGCACTCATCAGCTCGGCGAACCATTCTTGAAAGAACACTTGATCGTCCTCATCAATCGCTTCACAAGCGCCGATCAACGCTGGCCAGATGAGGCCTGCGCAGTGTTTGAGCTGGCTGTCTGACGCCCACTTCTGAAGAACTTGCCGTATTCCTGAGACTTGTTGCTGGAGGATGGCCGCGTCAACGTTGTAGATCCGCCGATAGAAGTAGATTCGCAAGGCAGAGTGTAGACACGAGAGCACATCCTCGATGACCGCGGCGGTTCCGTCATCACTGGCGCCAGGTTGCGTGCGATGGCACTGTTCGCTTCTCAGGTGGACTTCTGGCGGTGACCAGGAGGAAATGCATCTCTCAAGAACACGTGCGCGACTTGTGAACTCCTGCCAGCTTAGCGCGCTGTCGTCACACTCTTCGCTCGCGATATCTCTTTCGTTACCGAGCCGGATTGCTTGCGAGAGCAGAATGAGCCACGATTCTGGTACACCGAACACCTCAAGATACATAGTGCTGCTCCACACTCCAGGCTCCTGCAAACACAAGTCATTCTCGCCGCGTTCGCGTGTCTTCTTCTCCAGCATTTTCTGATCAAGCGAGAGCTGCCATCGTGCCAGACGAAAAGGATGATCTCGTCGCGCCTCGAGGTCGATTCGATCTTCGCCTTCGGTTGGGGCACAACGATACTGCTGATCTGCAAGCGAGGACTTCTGCTGAGACATGCTCTCGTAGAAGATGCGGAGATAGCTATAGTAATGGTGTAGCATTCTTACTCTCCGCGATTTCGGTTTCTTTCGTAAGCCTTTGAGTCTGATGAGTTTGTCGGCATCGTAAAGGAAGAGCTGTGCGCTTGTGGAGTCGCCGGCGAAGGTCTAGAAAACCATGATCAGAAAGTGGCTACCCGAAAGTCATTCTGGCAATGCGAAGCATCCTGCATGCGACTGCCGGCCTCGAGCCTGCACACACGAGAGCAAGCGTGTACAGCAAAGATTAAATGGCGAAACCAGATGTATGCTTACCACGACGATGACCATCGCTAAGAGCACCATCAATAATTCCTTGTACTTTGCCATCTTGCGTTCACTTGATAGCTCTTTCAGAGTCTGATTCAAACTCTGCTGTGCCTTGCCCTTGTACTCAGATCCCTTTGATCGCCAGAAGTCTGTGGCCTTGCCCTCAGACTCTCCAGCAAGGCAGTTCGCACTGATCGAAAGCATGGCATGGAGTACCGCAAGCTGAGCGCTACTCGGATCCTCGCCCATGGCTAAAGCTGCGGCGGATGTCATAGCGCTCGGCACGTAGAGAACATGCCATATCGTTTTCCTCCGATGTAAAGGAGTCAAGTACGCTACGACAGTATCTTTGAAGTTCGTGAGGAGAAACGTTGCTTCTGATGGCAGGCGTGACTGGCTGAATGGCATGTGCGCAATGGACGGCGATAGCCAATTATCGTTGACCAAACATAGCGGAAATGGCTCGGAAGCTGGAATGGTAGTGCTGGCAAATCCGAGGGGCGTCGTGTCTGTAAGATCTGCGAATAGATCTGGTGCCGAATCCATGAAGTCGTAGCCAGCTCCTGCAACATTCGGAAACAGATCTGGAAACAAGGCATCGATGGCCTCACTAGAAGCCAGCGCAGTAGGGTCGCTCAGAACGTCGAACGGAATCGCCTCCTCTGCAAGCTCGATCGTGGAGCTGGACTGCGGAGAGATCTGTGCCGTGGCCTGCTCGTGGGCTTGGAAGACTGCGAACGGACCACTGGAGATGACTTCTGTAGTTGGTGTACTTTCATCGAGACGAACCAGCACCTTATGCAGAGTGCTCAGCGGTGCACTGGTCACCAAAGCAATGGTCATCTGCCTCTGTTCTTGAGTCGTGTACAATGGTCGTCGAAGAGTGTCGGGCGCCGCGCCGTCAGTGTCGAAGGCGATCTTCGCCTTGTAGCCACCGCAAGCCAGGCCATAGTGGCTGCATAGTTGACACAGCGGTCGTGTTTCGTCACACTTCACATGTCGCTGTCGTCCATCAGCACTGCTCCGGTTAAGGAGGCCATGCCAGAAGGGTGTGGAGCGGGCATACTTTTCGACATGTCAAACATCCACCGAGCGAACGAAGTCGATTACCTTTCGATGCTTTCGTAGATGTGGTCATTGAATTACTCAGCTACATTTGCTGTGCTCGAGCACTCAGCCTTCGAAAAGGCAGGGCAGCCCATATCGAAGCATATGTTCACGCTCGAATCTGGAGGCAAGTCTCCCCAGGAATGACCTTCTGCTTTGGTAGTCCCGACTGAAGCCGCAAGCACCACGATTATGCCGAAGAGATGGCATCACGCGCCATCACGTGTCGACATCAGCTACTATCCTGACCATCTCCCCAAGCTGCAGCAAACTCCCAAGGATGCCCAGAAGTTGACATGCAGATGTTGTCCACTCGCTGCGAACGACACGTGCGGAAGATGGCATGGAAGGATCAGAGTCCGGGCGAAACCGCGAGGTCTTCCTCACAGCCGAGGGACAAGACGTCACAGGACGGGACAGTATGTCGCTCATCAGTATTGGTGTCGCTGTGACTGGCGGTGAACATACTGTAATGTGACAGCAACATTGTCAACGACAGTCAATATGTCGTTCCAAGCGGAAGTGCAGCGATACTTCAACGAAGCCAGCAGGACGGCTGAGCGCTACTTGCCTGAGGTGAGCATTGGAATCATTGTGAGCTAGCGGTATAGGTTCAATTTGACTAGAGTGATAATAGGACCGTATCTCGAGACTGCTACTTGCTGGTGGCGCTGCAACAGTCGCTGGCGCCGTTCTGTTTCCACTGCTCCATCACGCCGTCCTCGGCCGTCAAGTCATCCATACCTATCCCAGCACAGGCTCTCTTTGGGCATCTCTCGAGTGCGGAGAAATTGAGAATGTACCCAAAGCTCTGACTGAGGATGCGAAGTCTTACCGCGTTGCACACGACAAGGTGACCTCTCACGTTCGCGATGTGACTATTGGTCTCAGCGCAGATCTTGCAGACGATTTCACTGGCCTCCTCCGCAACAACTTCACCAAGTTCAACAAGACGCCTGCAAGCTGGTTCGTGTGGTTCGCATACAGCTCTGCCACCCAACGCGAGTCGTTCAAGCAGGACCATATCGATAATCTCAACTTTGTGGAGGGCGATCTGGTTGGTGGTGCTTACCAAGTCGTCAAGCGGACTCCTCTTCGTGCCGAGATCGCCATCAACCCGGCCCCAGGCTACGAGGCTGTCAAAGGACTTCTGGTCATCTCTTTGCGACCACGGAACGAGGGTGCGACATTAACATCCGAGACTATTCAATGGACCGAGAAGCGGAATGGTGTTGCATTGCCTTTGGAAAGCTGGTTCGGCAAGTTCTTGCATAGCTTGTCCGCTCGCTGGTTGGTCCTCTCGGGAGCACAGTATCTGCGAGGGCTGGCATCGGATCATATCCTCTAAGAAGTTGGGGGCTTGCTAGAACCATGCGTTCAGGCTTCAGCTATGCTTGTTGAATTCTATGAGACGCGTTCCTTGGTTTTGTGGTCCAAGACTGTGTTGAAAGGGCTTTGATTTGTGTCGATCAGTGTCGACATATTGCCTGAAGGACGACGAGTGTCCAGAATGTTGAGTAGAGCCAGCATGAGTGGAGGTTAGATAGCAGTGGACGGCACAAGGAGTGCTTGCACCAGTTCATCTCCGAAGTTGTTCTTTGATCGCGACTTCCCACAGCGTGGGTGAAACCTGACCTGACGTGCTACACGCGAGAACAAGATGTGGTCACGACAAGCCTCATGCTTGCGTGGAAATCTTGGAGACCTCCACGTTATTCCTGCACACGCTTTGCGAGCTACATGGAGTAAGCAATAACAGCATACAGTGCTCCGTTCATATCTTGTCACTGTCCCACAGGTTACTTCCACGCAACCCTGACGACTGTGCCCGATGCTCAAGTGGTCGTCTTGCCGCTCTGTGTGCGACGGCACATCATACAGTCTGTTGTGCAGAGACTCCTGATGGTCAATTGCTAAGAGGCACGCAAAAGGACGTCCGATTGATTTCATACTCGAAGGTGTCAGTACTTCACGGATCTCATCTCTGTGGTTTCAGCCTCCATTGGGCCTTTACATCATTTGTGTCGATATGTCTGCCGCTTGCAGCTGAAAGATGTCTTGCCGAGTTGACAACGAGATTGCGTTCGTGATGTAATGCGATGTTTCTCTGCTTGTGTCGAACAACAAAGCCTTTAAGAGATGGTTAGTCAATATGTGGCTGACCGGTGATCCACGCTTCCTCGTTCAATGCCAGGCGGTGCTTCCCAATTGAGCCTCAGCGAAGCAATAATGCCAACGGTCTCGTACTGACGATGCATTCGGCGAACCTCGTAGCAAAGTCTGGGTCGTGGAAATGAAGCGAGATGCAGTCAGCCGATGTGTTGCACTGCATCATGTTTGGCCATGCAACTTGTGGCATGTTGCACGCATGATTCTGTCAGGATTGTATGTTGGAGACACAGTGTGCTGTCCGATCGTTGTCTTTGTGTTGTGACATGCGAGGCTGTAAAACTCTTTGCAATCTGCTTGGGCGCGACAACGTTCTCCGCAACGCCCTCGTCGATTGCAGACGTTTGAAGGTTTCACATGCAAAGAGCGGTACGCACTCCGGAAGGGCTGGATTCTGGACTCTTTCCGACTGAGACCGCAGTTCCGGTGGATTTGTGGCCGAGACATGTACCGGATAATCACCGTGCGCTGATCCGGCAGTTCGGACGAACCAGTTCGCGTCGAATCAACAAAGAACACTGCCACAGACTGTGATCATCTTTACACTTGGTGTGAAGATCTTTCCAAGGCCGCGTTGACAGATGGTCGGTCTGCGACTCCGCATCTTCGTGCTGCCCTCACTTCTGACATCTGAAAGCCTCACTTGGCAACTCCTCTCGATGCGATCAACGGTGAATTGCGACAGAAGCAAAGTTAAAGACAAGCATGTTCAAACTGTCAGCGAAAGGCGTCGACAAACGAGAGCCTCGGTGCGATCTGCTCCAGTCACAAAGCGTCGCAAAATGAGTTGCGGCTTGCCAAGCGCATAAGGCTGTTGCGAGACGAGTGTTCGGCACCACACTGGCGGCCGCTCGCGCAGCAAATCTGCAGGTCCGTCTCGTCAAAAGCTGCAGGATCCGCCGAATAGTCCAATGGACGCCAAGATCACATGCTGTGGACTCCACTGAGAAGGTTTAGTGAGACGTTTCATGTAGCGGCTAGAACTCTTGGGTGCAGACTGATGGGCAGCCACGTTGAAGCAGATCGAGACAGTCCCGAAACCCCTTCGCCGGCGCTGTCCTACCACATGGCTGGACCATCAGACGAAGGACGCATATCCTCCGCACATGATAGATAGTATCGCGTGGGAAATCTTGACGGTTGTGCTGAATGAACGAACGGCCTGAGCCAGGCTTGCGCGAATGTTTGCGCTGGACTAATGAACAAAACAAGTCACCAGGCAGACTGCCCTCCTCTTCTCCGCTCGTGTCGAAGTGTGCCGTGGCTTGGAGTCGTCAGTAACCGGCTGGTCCACTTTCGAGCGGACATCTCCAGATGCTTCCAGCCATAGCAGCTGCTGCATCCAGAGACATTATCCGGTCCTCCTTCTCCATAGGGATGAGGAGGCGTTCTGCAGTAGTGGTTTGCGCTGCGGCTGGGCCTTCCGGTCATCAACTTTGGTGCCTTCCAATTGATGGGCCATGCGTTATGCGCCTGCTGGTCACGGTGAGTGCACGACTGTTCGCTTCTTGTGACCCACCGACCAGCAGGCCACGCAAGCCGTCCAGACCATCTCTGTTCCCACTTGGAACCATAGCCTTGCCCACCTAAGAGTGCGCCACCTAAGCACAAATCAACAGCCTAGTTGCCATTGACACATCAAACGGCCGGCTCTTTCGTGTGAGTGAGTGGGACAGACTCCGCTTGTTGTGATATATAACATCCCGAGGACGTTGGATCAGATCTTGCCTTTTCTCTTTAGTCGTTCTCTCAAGCTCACAGCCAATTCATGCTGATATTGTCAAGATCATCGTCAACGAGCATCGATTCTTTAAGCACGTATTTCACACCATGCAGTTCCTTACCATTGCTGCAGTGTTCGCCGCTACTGTCTCTGCTCTGCCAACTCTGGTCCAGAGACAAGAAGAGTACACTTCTTTGAACTACTCTCAGCTGGCGGTCCTTCACCACAACATCCACAGAGCGAACCACTCGGCTCCTAACGTGACCTGGGACGATGATCTTGCCGCGACTGCGAAGAAGATTGCCGATACTTGCAACTTTGAGCACCAGATGTGAGTTGGAATTCGGGGAAGCACAGCCAACCAATGCTAACATCTTGTAGGGACTTCGACGGTGGCAACTATGGCCAGAACCTAGCTGCTGGTGTCAAGGGCGAAAACATCTCCTCGGTCATCACCGACCTTTGGTACAATGGCGAAGAGCCACTCTACCCCGCCTACGGCAGAGAACCTACCGATTCAGAAATGACCAACACTTTCCACTCATGGGGACACTTCACCCAGGTCGTCTGGAAGAACACCTCCATCATCGGTTGTGCGACGACACACTGCTCGGGAGGTGTTGCCAACACTGGAAGCAACGTGCTGCCATACCTGACTGTCTGCAACTACAAGACTCCTGGTAAGTCAGCAGATTATCAAGGACATGAGCTGCCCAACTGATTTCGCACAGGTAACTATGGAGACCAGTACGCAGAACAAGTCGGTGGGCCACTTGGGAACGAGACAATTGGATGGGATTACGGCCGCAACTTGACGACCGCGGATCTGCTGTCGGTTGTCGATTTGGAGTAGTCGAAGCTGGTATTCGGCGTTGTTTGCTGTCAATTTCTGCAGCTGCTCCATTCGCTCGATTAGGGACGCCTGATCGCAATGAGATATGATCAATGATACCCATTATGATGCCATCTCTCTTCTTGTCGCCAGCCATTCATTGACCACTTTATCATAGTCGTACTTGAACAGCCAGCTGGTGTCGTCGCCTTGGCCTGGTCTGACTTTGCCCTCAGCCAGGAGCTTTTGACGATCGGCCTCTGGCAGTCTTTCAACATTGTTTGTGTTGGTGGCCCAATCAAAGATCGCATCGATACGATCCTGTCGCGTTCGCTGCCAGAATGCCAGAACGTCGAGTAGGTCGGACTTTGCCGAGCCATCTCTGTTCGTGGCTGCAGGATTGCCCGCTTCACCACGCTTACATGCCGAGGCAAGCAACAAGGTCAGAGAGTAGACATCTTCGAGAGCTTGATTGACGCCTTGTCCGCTGCTAGGTGGGAGAGCATGTGCGCCATCGCCGACGAGGATCATGCGACCGCTGTCGCTATACCATTGTGCTATCCTCGGCATCCTCATGAACGGCCAGATGTAGAGTGTCTCCTTGTTCGCAGCCACGGCATCGATGATGCTGCGGGCAGTGGCGCCATGCTCCTCGTAGCCTTTGCGGTAGAACTCGACAAGCTTGTCTTTGTCTGCTTGGAGCTCTTCGAGATCTTTGCGCGACTGTTCGGGCCTTTGAACTTGAAATCCGATCATGATGTCCTCGGCTTGGGGATCTTCTGCGATCCAGAACAGAGCGCCAGGCTTACCTTGTATGGTTGCATTGCGCTCGTAGTCCGGAGATGGCCATGCGACAGCATCCCACTTGATGTGGCTGATGACACCCATCACGCCAGTGTACTCAGGCTCGACATCTGGCGCCAGATGTTTTCGTAGAGTGCTGTGGATGCCATCGGAGCCTACAAGGAGTGAAGCTTGAACTGTCTGGTCATTGATCCGGAACTCCACGCCCTCAATGGTATCAGAAACGATGCCGCCGAATCTGGAATTATATTGTATTGCAATGCCCCGCTCTTTCAGCATCAGTCGCATCTCGTCCAGCAAGAGACCTCGCCATATGCGATGGTTCCAGTAGCCAAAGACTTCTGGCCCGCCAAGTGCGATACACTTGATTGTTTCATCCTTGTCATTCTTGACGTTTCGGTGGGTGGAGATGTAGCAGCGGCTGCGTATGCGCTCGAAGACTCCCAGACGATCCAGCACGCGAAGGCCGTTCGGTGTGAGGACCACGCCTGATGGGATGACGCCGGAAATCTCAGGTCGACTTTCGTAGATTGTGAAAGGTATGTCTTGAGCGGAGAGTGCTAGCCCGAGTGCACAGCCCTGAAGTCAAGGTGAGCTTCTGCTGAAATGGCGAGCTGCGCAGCTTGGTCTCACCCCAAGGCCGGCGCCTATGATCGCCACATTGTCCAGGAAACCTGCCATGTGTGCTGTCTGAGTAGCGAAGTCTGTAGTGTTAGGAGTTGTCTTTTGCACGCCATCTTGTGTGTCCTATATACCAATTCGAATGCTCTTCACCAACCTGTGGCCATCATGCCGATCCTACCGAAGCATAATTCCCCACTCATCAGCTTGGATATAAGCCGGAGTCGGCTTCATGGCTATGAGGTCCGATAGGAGTACCTCCAGCGTTGTGCAACGCCATGCTAGTCCGCTGCGCTCCGAGACTTGGAGAGATGTTTGGGCTGATTGAGATGCAAACAGAGGACGCACTGACGCCGGCGCAGGATTCTGCACGTGAAAGATGTGCTTGGCAGGCTGGGCAGTCTTCGGGTGTTCACGGTACCTTCGTCCTGTCCAATCCCTCTCAATGCATCGGATCCTATCGAGATCGAACACAGCTCATCAATGACCGTGTCCATACTTCTCACAGGATGATCTATGCATCAGCTGCGCTCAGCCGTGGCCGCGACCTTCAGCATGCTCCCTGGTAGCACCACTCCTGCTTTACTCCGACCGAGCATCGTCCTCCTGGGGTCTACAAGGCTTGAATCGCCCTCAAGTGCAAGTACTCCCGTCGATGTTTCGACGTGTGACCGTCGAACTCATTGCCATCACGAGCAAATGACGAACATCGACGATCGATGTCCCGGCTGGAATCTGAGAATGCAGTTAATGTTGGGCATCGGTGAGACGCGGGTCTGATTGGCTGCCACATTCGTGATGACAGTTCTGGTGGGCAAGCGTGGCAGATGCATCGCAACTTGCTTACTCTGCTCGTCATGTAGAAGTTATTGGACACGATTGGGATGGAAGTCTTTGCTGGACTCTTCTTTGGCTCTGTCAACGCGGTCGTGGGCTACGCAGTGATCGCGCTTGCGACGAACAGCTCTGAAGTCATGAATGTCTTGAGCAATGTCGAGGAATGGCCAGAAGCTGAAATTGGCACCTTGGCTGCTCGCGGCTTGTACGGCCTTCATGCTTGTGGCGCAGCAGCGTATCTAACAGAGGTGACTCTCCAGGTGTAGCTGGACCTGGAGTCTTGGAGTGGACGTGTGGGATCGACCATCTCGAAAGAACTGGAGAGCCCTTTCGAACCTGCAGCGAGGTGGGATGGCATCGTCTGCTTTGAACAGGATCGTAGATCTTGGAATGCTGACACAATTCTGCTCCTGCTTCCTGGAAGAGATTGTGGTGGCACCCGGTATCGATGGCTTTACCTTTCGTGGGCATGAGAATGGCGGCTACTGGGCGAGCTACGGCGAAACGCTCTTACATTGAGAAACATTGATGTGTCGCAGACTCGTGGCCGGCTCTGAAGACGCTGCATCTAGCGTGTTGGGAGCGATAGATCCAGCATGAAGGACTCTCGATTGCTGACTCGCGACAGCTGGTGGCTTTCGCGCTTGGTGGAGGCGAGCTTCTTGGTTATCGGATAGGATCTAGGTCGCCGCTCGAGATAGCTTCTTCATCACCTGGCCATAGGTCCCGAGGAGTCCTCTCGGGCCTCCAAGGTCCCGTGACCGCTGTTGTCAAAGTCTCAATGATCCTGGCGGCGCATCGAGGAGAGTTGAGGCCTTCTATGAGTGTCGACCTTGTGCTCATTGTTGCCTTCACCAGACAAAAGCGTCTCATGGCGCTTATGCTGTCCTTTTCCAGCAGCGCAAAGGTGACAGGCCGCATACAAGCAGTGGTGTTGGGAGTTCTCCGTGCCTAGCTATCAGGAAATTGCACAGAGCCTTTGCAGTGTCTGCAGACCTCTAAACACAGTCTTCACAAAGGACGAAGTGACTTTTATGCATGTCAATATGCAGCTAACAGAACTTCACTTGCGTCGTGCTCGCTTAGCGCGAATTAGCTCCAGGCCGGCCCGCCGCCGCATTATGTTTGCGACCTGACGACGAAAGTCTTCGCAGCATTCACACCACATCACAAAGTTGCAGGACGCATCCTCAGATCTGCAAATATGGCAGGCTCGACCGACCTTAACGACACTATGAAGAGGCTGGCAACACTGGTCAAACCAGGATTCGACCACAGTAGCTCGGGTCCAATCTATGAAACATTGCCCAGGACCCACGGTGGTAAGCTCGGTTTCGTCGTCTTCTGCACAACCTACGAAGCCGAAGACAAGTGGGTTCAGTTCATCGAACTTCTGACAGACTCCGCAAATTTTGAGCTCGAGGAAGACAGTAACTTCGACAGAGGTGACCACCCTAGTCTCAAGCTAAAAGAGGTGTTTGTATAGGACGTCCGCGATGACCGAGCCAAGTATAAAGGAGCCTCGATTAGTGACCTTCGCCGGTACGTTACACGTCTCATGTCACCATCTTCATTGACTGATCTTTAAAAGGCGACTTCTGCGAGTGGGTGGCTTCTGTCGATATGATAGCCTACGAGCCCAAGTACCTGCACTTCGTTCTGGCAGACGCCGAGGTGGTGGAGTCTGTGCTTACTGGTGAAGATCCTCGCGCGTGGCAAAAGGAACGAGCTTATGTCAAGCTTGTCAACAGCGAGTGGGACGAAGATCTGGCGAGTGGGAATGACAATGATTTCCCTGCGATCGATGGCTGCACTACGCGTGACGTGGGTTGGATGAACGTCTATGCGCAGTACCTGTTTCCGCGCACATACCGCCTGCTGCAGGGTTGCGGATGGTGGCAGGAGTATCGCAGACCGCCGATGATCAAGGGAGACTTCAGCTTTCGAGATGCTTTAGGATCACGGCGATGGTGCCAGCTCGACGCGACTCTGCATCTTTGAGGTTCTCGCACGCAGCAATGACCGCGACCTTTGACTTGGGTCGACTCTCTCTCGGTGGGCTATATGAGAGTGCCAGTATACACAAACTACGCGCTCCTAGTGCGGACCTCCGGTCCCACAGCTCAAAACTGGTTCAGATGAGATTGTTGGGCTAGTGCCTGGTCTTCCGATTTTTCTTTGCCAATAGGAGGTATACAATGACTGGCTTCACGTGTTTGTCTAACGTTACTAGTGCGAACCTTGAATCCGCGCCCATGAAACTGCTCCACTTTCTTTGTCTTTCTTCTCATATACATCAATATTGCTTGCCCACGAGGTACATCTCGCGTGTATTTGAGCTGCACGCGTACTTGTCAACATGACGCTCGAGAACAAAGCAGACGGCGCGATTAGCGAAGAAGTCCAAGCCGTTCTTTCCATGATCGAGAAACATCACGACCAAAAGATTGGCTACGTGGTATATCGCTGCACATACAAAGACGACGCCCAGTGGGAGTTCTTCCTGAAGTGTCTCGATGCATACGTCGATCCGTCTCTAGCAATTCGCATTGGCGGGAAGTTGCTGAAAGAAGTCTTCTCCTGGGATGCATGAAGCGACAAAGATCTGTATGATGGGGCCTCGATCAGTCAGATTCGAAAGTGAGTATCAGTCTATTCCTACAGAACCTTCCTCGCTGCTGACTCTCCATAGCTACTTCAACGATTGGGTTGACTTCGTTAGTGGGATCAAGAGTGTGACTCGATATACGAGCTGCATTTATGCCGACGAAGAAGTGGTCCAGGCCGTACTTAACGGACATGATCCCTACTCCACAGACAGCTACGAGTTTCGTACTCCCTCTGCTTACGTCAAGCTCTTGACAGACGATTTTGAGGATGACTCAGAGGACGAGGGCTATGACCCAATCGATGGATGCAGACTGATGGACGTGGGCTGGCGGAGGATGGCAGCTATTACGCTGTTGCCACGTGCGTACAACATGCTGAAGCGTGGTGGATGGGCGATCTACTACGAGCGTCCGCCAAAGATTCAGCGAGTTTGAGCAGCATAAATCGATGGGACGATGAACTGTCGAGGTCACAAGCAAGATCATCTTGTAATGGCGACGCTGAAGGACTGAGTGGCCTAAGCTACGATTTGAGGGCGTACTAGCCCCATATCGCGAGGCCCTTTGATGAGCTGTCTCTGAGCCGTCGATCAGTAGCACACGCAGACTATGTAGCTACTTCTAGTCTTTGAGCCTCCTTCATTCTCGTCTAGCTATTTCAAACACTGGCCTGCGCACGGCGCTAGGCTAGAACTTGATATTATCGATTAACTGCTTGTATCCCTTCAGTGCATCGGTCACTTCCTTCGCATTTGGCGGTAGCTTCGTCTTGCGTTTCATGGCGTCCTCGATGTCCTCGATAACGCTCCGTAGCTATTGTCTTGTATAGGCCGCGACAAAAGCTTCATATGCCCTGATACTATGTTAGCAAAATGTCTTTCTGAAGGACATCAGGACAGCTTACGGCATGAACTCTCGCCAGTCACTGGCTATTCGGCCCCGAGCCTAGGCTGCGTTCTAGTCGATCACTGCAGCTCACTCTCCACACCAGCTCTCTATGCTCGATATCGCTTCTTAATCTCTGGCTCTTAGAGATATGCGAAGACTGCTCTGGCAGCCCTGATGTACTGTATGAAAACAGCTGGGTCGGAGATCTTGCAGTCGAGCCAGTCTCTAACATCCTTTCTGAATTCATCGAGATCGCGAGGGTTGTCACTGGCCCAAAGCTTTGCCTTCGCCCCATTCAAATCTTCGTCGGCGACCACAAGGTTCTTCAAGCTCTTCCCAGATCCGATTGCTTCCATGACTCTTCGATTGGGCGTTTGGTGCCTTACACCGCCAATGACTGGAACGTTTGCAGGCAGAGTATCAAAATTCCAGTTGTTCATAACATCGGCTCTGCTTAGACGTCCAGTCTGCATTCCAGCGCCTCCCGGTAGATTGCCAGTATCCAAAGTCTCCAGGAATCGCGGGATAGTCTGTAGCTCAAGGATATGCTCGACCACCAGCTTCTTACCTTTGCCGGCATTTTCGAGCTCGAGATTGATGATTTCCCAATCTGAGCAGTCGTTTTGGACAGCATAGATGAAGGCCCCTTGATACATCTGGCGGCCTCCAGCTTCCGAGGCAGTGTCCGCCGATGGTGCAATCGGAACGCGTAACACCATTCTCTGGTCGGGGTTCAGGTAATGTACTTGCACACTTCTAGAGGCCTTGTCATGAGCGGACAGCTCATCTTGGGAGTCCGTAGAAGTCTCGCAGAAATCCGCATTGTCAGAGCATAGTGAACGTTCGCAAGTCATAGGTGCCCAGTCGCAAGCAGGCCAATCATCGCCTGAGCTTACCAGTTGTCCATCGTCGCGGAATAGAGCATCGTCATCGTCGAGAATTGTGTGACTTGGAGGGCCGTCACCACATGGATCCCCAAGAGCCATGCCCAAGGCAATCGTGCCCAGCAGCACCACTAATGCGGCGGTGGCGCGCCTGGCAATAGCCATGATGCCCAGAGTATCGCGGTCAATGTATCTAGGTCGTGGTCCAAGAGGATGAGAGTAGTATGAGGTTGAGGATGTTGTTTGTATGTTGGTGCGAATACAAAGGTAATGGTTAGAGTGAAGTGGTAGACATGATTAGCGGCTCCAAGTGAGCCAAAATTTGCCCCACTGCATGTGAGTCCGGTTCAGCAGGTGAACACCGGCACACCGACGTACTCAGTCTTTCCCTTACCTTTAGCGACTCAAAATCTTTGCCGACTTCGAAATGATACACAACACACGACACAACATACCGCAGCGCCATGCGGTACGTAGCTTTGCCCGCGCTCTTCAGCGCCTCGATTGGCTCAGGCGTAGTACAAGCGCAGCGGTTCGCGAACTCGGCCACTGCAGACTTCGCTCATCCGGGCGTAGGCGCCAAATGTGATGCTGCGCTCGAAAGCATCATCGCCTGCCCAGAAATGCTCGGAGGCTTTGCTCGTCTTTCAGAAGTCTTGACTCCCGAGCAGTTGGCCGAGACGTGTACACCAGAATGTGCGGAATCTCTGCAGACGGCGAAGAGCGAGATCGAAGCCAAGTGCAAGGCCGCCTCGGACGTGATCGTCGAGGATGACATCGCATATCCTGCCACGTACTGGGTGGACAAGTACATTTACGAGCACAGCAAGTCGTGCTTGAAAGACGCGTAAGTCCATCGTAACCGCCATGTCTTTACAGCCACTGACTTTCGACCAGCGAGACTGGCCAGTTCTGCGACACGCTTTTCGAGCTGTGGACCGGTAATGCCCCCCTGGACCGATGAGCAAGAGTGCTCACCATGCTATCTCGACTTGACTCGCGCCGACCTCGAACCTCCGCATGGGCATCACACTGCCGGCGTTGATAGCTATTATGAGCTGGCCAGAAAGCGCGGCGTGGAGCCACAAGAGATCCTCGATCCTGGTGACTTTGCCCTCAACTACACATATGCCGTTTCAGAACCGAATCAGAACATGGCCTGGACACCCGCATGCAACGAATCGTATACGATCAAAGAGGGCGACACCTGCTTATCAATAGCCACTTCTCAGAATGTCTCGACACACGACCTTACTTGGCTGAACTATCTCGGTCCGCGCTGCACTCTGATGCCAAATGGCGGCCAGACGATCTGCTTGCCCAAATCGTGCCAGGTACATGTGGTCGAAGAAGGCCAGACAAGCTTCGACATAGACTGGATGTACAATATACTGAACATCAGAAAGCTCAGAGCCTGAAACCCGGTCGTGGCTGAGAACGCTACTAATTAGTGGCAAGTTTAGGGTATTGAAGAGTCGCGCAGCGTGAAGGAGTGAAGTGCGAAGCGTGAAGTCGGATCCGGAAGCGGGCGGGACAGCCAAGACCGCAACAAAGACACGAAGCAGGCACGACTTTCCATCTTCGACCTCAACACCATGGCAGCAATGACGGACCTCCAGGACGAAATGCGTTCTGAGATTTCTGCGACTGACTGGCAGACTTGTTAATATCTATTTCAGTATCGCCAACAACGGCGGTCATATCCTGCAAGACTTTGACCTGGTCATCAGCTGCAAAAGCTCACTGAGCCTGTAGCTCCACGGCCAGCTTGAATCCGCGCTCACGCTCAATCGGCGAGAAGGCCAAAGCCTACATCGATATACAGCTCGTGGGATGAGGTAGTCTGGTGCTCGGGGCTAGCATGAAATCCGTCCTGGCTGATGCTTGCATCCCAGCCAGAGGACGAATAGCGGCGAGCGCTGTGCACGCCTATCGCAGAGTCGTACTGACCAGGACCAACAACTTGACGGTGCAACGACCAGTTCTTGGGACACTCGCTGACTACCACCTTACCTGAAACGTCATGTGCGGCGAAGCAAGAAGCTGCAAGCATCATGGATCAGACACACGAGGTTGCCCTCCGCCAGACGCCGAGAAGCTTGTCGTTGCTTGCACGACAACGACGCCCTACCTCTTATGCTGACATCTGCTGTAGACCGCCTTTAAGTCAGGGTGGCGGTCGAGGAGCTGAGCTATATCGAGACGTCTCGGTGCACACAAGCTCGCACATCTGAAACACAAGCAGACTCCCTTACCACTGACGAAAGCTGACCGCCAGCACGGTAGCTCCCAGCCATTGGCTCTAGACTAGGATTGCAGCTGTCGGCCTCGCAGTGCGGTCCAGTATGGTCGTGAGGCTGAGCCATGGCAGCGAGCTCTCTGCCCGGCACTCCAGTCCTGCCTGATACCTGCTTCTCAATGTTGGCGATGCAGCACCTGCCAAAGTTGCACTGACCAGATTAGTCACGGAATTGCTGCAGTCTTCGCCACTGACCGACTGATATCGGCGTGAGAAGTGCAACGAGCCTGACCATGAAGCGCGATAATCTATAAGAGAGCGCCTTCCGGCTAGCTCAACTGATGTTCCACAAGTCATTTCGACTATCCGTTCAACATTCGAAAACACCGCACCATCAATTCCAATAAATCCGCATCTCAACAATAGCGACATGCAGTTCCGAAGCATCGTCGTGGCCCTCGCCGCATCTTCCATTGGCAATGTGCTTGCTGGACCAATTCCAGTCGCGATCGATGTGTGTCTGCATATGTCAAAGACTGATTGGAGTCACTAATGCACTATAGACCGATGGAAAGGCGATGAGCCTTCGCGACAGAGCCGCGGTTCTCGCGCGTGCTGATCAAGCACAGCAGGCAGGGCAAGATCAGCAAGCCGCCCAAGGCACTCAAGATCAACAAAGCCAGGCTACGGCAAACTATGACTGCTGGAACTGTGGCGGTGACAGTAGCTGGGACGCCTACTGGAGATACTGGCAAGAGCTTGCTCAGAAGGCGCAGACACAGTACAATATCTGGTACAATCAGGCCAACTGTGATCCAGGAATGCTGTGCTAGATGGCGATGATTCTCCGTAGTAGAGAACGCTGTACGGCTGCCGAGCAGGATGACAGGGGCTTGGGACGTTATGACTTGCGCACTTGATGAGAAACACGATCCTTGATGAGATAATGGTAGAGGCCGATTGCAGACATAGGCCGATGATGAACGACTTTTATTACCCACCACCCCCTTTCCTTTGCAGCATGTCTGATCCACGTTTCTCGATCACGAGCTTTCGATACGCCCCCGCAATGAGGGTAACTGCCGCGGCCTCCCTTCAGCTGACCCTCGATCATCGACGGTCATCTTCCATTGACGACAGTTCGGGTTAAAGCCTAGTAGCACCACCAGACGGCTCACGTCCAAGACCATACCGACGATGCAATGCCCTCTCGTCGCACTTCAGCATCAGCTGTGCCAGTTCTGTTCAGCGCTACCCGGTGCACACCACTGGCGGGCGTTTGTACATTGAGTACTATCCCTCCTTCATGAGCACACGGTAGACCCGCGAAAGGAGATCGACAGCAGCAACCTTGATCCATGCCACCTGCCAGCGGCGACAGCCCTCGACCGGCAAAAAAGCCTTCGTCACCGCTGTTCTCTCTCTCTCTCTCCCGCTCCTCGTCATCGGACATCTCTTCCTTGCTGAGCTGGTTTATCTCCTTGTGCCACATGCTGTCGATGATCTTTACCCAGGCGGCTGTGTTGAACGCGTTCTTGCGATCTCCCGAACTTGAATCTGGACCTGTGAGGATTGCGTCGAGGACTTCTTTCGTCGGCGTAGATGCAATTCGAGTAGTAAGTCAGATTTGGCGAGCCCCCCCTTACAGCACGTCGCCCTTGTGCGAAGTCGCTAACTAAGGTCTATCGTCAGCCCTGACTCGAGAATCAAAACATGGATTCCAAACTCACCGTCTGACTGCAGTCCTTGTCTGCTCCGTTGTATTTCGGCTTGTCATCCCTCACGTCCCAGTCAAAGCGACCGATCAGAATTTCACCATCAGTCTCGGCGCGCAGACCACAAATCACGTAGTCAGTCAGGCTTATGTCGAGGTTGGTGTCCGAGTGGCGGTTCAGATCCGAGGAGCTGAGTCTGAAGACGCGAGAAAAGGTGTCTGTGCGCTTCCAAAGTGAAGGACAACACTCTGCAAGATCATCAGGCTCAGAAGTGGGAGCCCTGCTGGGGCTATTATTGCTGGCCAACAAACGGTGGTCGGAAGTTAAGACGGATGATGTAGACTGCACGATGGTGGGCAACAGTGGCGGATATAGACGACTTATTGGTGTCCAACGCCAACCCATTTTGTAAAATAAAATCCTGCTTGCTTTCCTTTCCTTTCCTTACTCACTATGCCTCCACCTCAAGCAAAGCCCAAAACCCCTTGTAACTTTCCCACAATACCCATCAACTCATTATCATGATACCTCCTCCCGATGATCTGCAAATTGATTGGCGCGCCTTCGAAGCCCCCTTCGTCCCACATCTCCTTCACATGCTCGTCTTTCTCGCTGAGTGGCTTCCATTCTTGCTTGTAGGGTGTGTTGGCGCTGATGTATTCGTGCACCAATTCAGACTGAACGGGAATGGGCAGCTTCTCCATTTCTTGGAGAGGAGCTTTTTCTTCGACACGGATTGGTGTTGGGATGACGATGCCGGGGTAGTCGACGAAGTTCCATAACGCGGTATAGTTCCAGTAGTAGGCTGTGTCGTGCTTGGACGCAGGACCTACGAAACATGGAGCCAGGACGACATCAATGTCTTGTTTGTTCCAGCTTTCGACAAACTCGGAGCGGAATTGGTCGCGCTTGAGACGCTGCGCAGTGATTTCTGTGGCTGTCTGCTCGCGTTCTGGACCATTCGGATCGTCCCAGACGGAAGTGACCGGCGAGAGGACGGCTTTAGTAAGGGCGTGCATGGGCTCGCCTGTTTCCAGACTGGTCCACAAGTAAGTAATGCAAGTGAAGATATCTTCACTTGCTTACTTGCCATTTAGTACTCTCGCTACTTACTTGTCAAGTAAGTAAGGCAATCTCTACTTACTTGTACAAGCCTTACTTGCTCGGTGACGCTAGCTATAAGTAGTAGTGTATTACGATATCGAATAAATACTAGTCTATCTTAACCGTATTAGTACTATTTACTATTACTATTATTGCCGTAGGTGTTATTAGCTACGTAATACGCCTAAATAGCGTACTAGTTAGCGTAATAAAACCGCTATTAATCTATAACTTTAGAGTAACTAAATATCGTATAGTTTTACTATATAACTGTCGTCTACGTAGTTATAATACGTCGCTAGTAACGCTAAATTGTCGCTTAGGCTCGTTACTTATTACTAGACAGGTATATATATCTAACGCTAACTATACTAGGCTTAGCTATTATCGTCTCTTTTTAATCTAGTAAGGTATTAGTAACTAGCTTATATTAAGCTTAACTACCTTCTTCCGCTTCTTACTATAGTACTATATATACTCGTCTATAGCTATATTATTATCGCTATCGCTATCGCTATCGTTATTAATTATAAGCGAGTAGATAACGTAGCGAGTAGCTATACTAGGAGCGCGTAGACCGACTATCGACGTAGGAGGCCTCCTATACTTGTCTTTATATATATTCTATAGCCGTTAGATAGTAGCCTTAGTCCTTACGATCTAATCTTTATCGTTACTAGCCTATCGTTATTATTTATCTAGTTTCTTAATAAACTACTATTTTATATTCGGATAGAGTACTACTATAGCTACGTAAATAGGCGTTTCGTCTATCTTAGTAAAGTAATCGTTATACTTAGTCTAACTAAGCTTAATACTAGCGCGGAAGTACTATTATATAGTAAGTTAGTTAGATAGGTCGTTCCGTATATCGGCTTTAGTACGTAGTTATCGTTATTATTCGCTATCGATACGCTATTTACGCTTCGGTAGTTAGAGGTTATTATCGATTAGATACTAGATAATAAGCGCTTTAAAGTAACTTATTAGTACCTCTATTACTAGTAGTACTTACTAAATAGTACTAAACTTACTACCGCTAGTACCCTATAGTATCTTTATTACTATCTTTAATAGCTAGAGGATCTCGCGATACTACTTAATTATATACTAATTATCGTCTATTAATTAATTATAGACGATAGAAGGCTCTAGCTTTATATAGTACCTATTAGGGTATTTCTTAGTCTACTTCCGTATAGCTATATACTACTTATCTACCTCTTGTTCGTAGTACTTATTAATAGCGGCTCTAAGCTTTAATACACGCTTAGAGCTGTTATCGAAGAAGTACTAGCGCGTATATACGTTATATAATAGACGATATATATCCTTGTCGCTATCTACCTTAAATAGAGCTACCTTAGTAAGCTATAGTCGTTCTACCTCCTCCTATGCCTATAGTAAACGATCAAGATAATAGAGCGTATTATAAAGTTTGCTAATTAGTCTATAGCGACGCTAATATAGTAGTATTATATCCTTAAACGTTAGTCTATTAGTAGCTATATTAATAGCTTTAGATTTAAGTACTTCTAGATCTTTGCTAGTTAGCGTAGCCTATCTAACGAGGTTAAATATATAGCCTATATAGCGTAGCTAATTCTAGTATTTATCGAAGCCGTATTCCTACATAAGGTACTTAATTGCCTTAGAGTTATTACTAGCGTTATTAGAGATAAAGTAACTAACTTTATCGTATAGGTTATAGTATACTATTACCTCTACTATAGTCTCTATAATATTATAGCTAGTATAACGGCCCTTCTACCTTAGTAGATCTAGTAATATTGTCCTTAGTTAACCTTCTATAGAGATAAAGTATATAATAATACTAAGTAATACTAGTTTGTTTTTAGACGTCTATAGGTCGAATAAGAAGCTAATCCTTGTAATAGCGGCTACTAACTCCTCTATAATATAGCTAAGTTATTTATCGAATACTAATACTATCTTAGAGCTCGTAGTTTAGTATAAAGGAATAAATCGGTAGTAACGAGGTTAGAGGTAGGATAGGAGCGCTCTAAAGGCTAGTAAATCGTACTTATAGAAGGCAATATTGTCTATAATTAGCTATATATATAGTAACGTAAGGAAGTCGTCTATATCGAATTTAATAGCTATATTATTATTAATACTCTAAGGCGTAACGTACCTATCTATTAGCTTATACCGCTTACTAGAAGGTCTTTCTAGCTCCTTACCTTCCTTATATATACTATATATTTGTCTTAAGTATACTCCTACCGATAAGGTTAATTTATCTACGTCGTAGATACTAGCCTATTTACTACGTAACTACGCCTTTTAAGAGTAGTAGATTTTATATACCTAAACTACCTTCTTCTACGTATTCTATAGCTACTAGCTATACGTAAAGACCTATAATATTATCTAAGCATCGTCTAGTAGCTATAAGTATATAGGTAATCGTTCGAAGTCTAGTTAGTCGAGTAATTCGGTATTATTATCGTGTTTACGCTTCGTAAGGCGCTAAAAGAGTATAGGCTACGAAGCTTATAGAGACGCGTTATTATCTACCTACGTAGCTAATTCTAATAGTATAGACTCTAGGTCTGTCCTAATTACTAAAGATAGGTCTAATACTAATTCCGTGTCTATACTAAGCTCTATAATAGCGTTATTATAAATACGCTAGTATTTAAAGATAAGATTATCGCTCTTAGTTAGTATATCCGTATCCTCGTAAGCCGATAACTTATAACCCTAAGACCGAACTAAACGTGTTTCTAATACTAACTATACTATAGAATATATTAAGAATATATCCTAGATAGTTAGTCTAGATATAGAGTTCTAAGTATAGTTCTAGATACCTAAGGCATCTACCTAAGGCTTAGTAAGAGGTATATCTTACTTCTCTTTCTTCTCTTCTTAGATAACTAACTTAATTAACTTTATATTTAGTTCCTAGTATATTACTACTATACTATATATATAAGTTAGTTTAAGATTAATCCCCTATTCTTCTTTACTACGCTATACTCTCCTTAATATTATATAGTATATAATACGCCCTCTACTTTTAATAGGTTATAAGCCCGGGTTTATATACTAAATAGGAGTAACCTATGTTAGTATAGGTTACTTATATCCCTTATAGTTTATAGAAAACATTTAGGGCCTAGAAGTTTCTCTAACTATATTACTAACGAAGCTAGTTTATACCTAGTAGTATATAAGTTAGTAAAGATCTCTATAAGATAGTAGTATATTTCTACTTTATTAATACCTACCTAGTTCTCTACTATTATACCTAGTATTACTAGAGTTAGAAGAGGCTACTTAGCCTTCCTACTACCTAGTAATAGAAACTCTACTAAGAGAGAAAGATCTAAGTCTTAGTAATTTCCTAAATACGAGGAATCTCTATCTCTTAGAGCTAGTCTCCTTACGATAAGAAATTACTCTTCTCTAGAATCCTTAGCTAGTCTAAAGTATTCTACTAATTATTTATTCTATTTACCTATTTCTATAATAGACTAAGAGAATAAGAAGAGCTAAAGGATTCTAATCCTAGATAGAACTAACTAGAAGAGATAGTTTAAGCTATAGATAGATAAGCTAGAAGGAAAGGACTAGTTCTAGGCAATTAGCTAACTAATTATTAGAGGGAACCTATATATAGTTTAGTAGGATACTAGTCTCTAGATATATATTACTTAGAATTAATACTTCTTAAAAGACAATATAGTATTAATAGATAACAACTACCTTAATACTAACCTCCTAGGTAGGTATAAGAGCGGTCGCTATAGAACAAGACCTGTTTAGAGAGTAATAGTCTTGTAATACGTATGTTGACTAGTAGTAACGAGCTTAAACTAGTAGTCCTAAGACTAAGAGCCTATACTAGGACCGTAGGACATTAAATTAATTAAGTAGAGTAAATATTACTATCTTAGAAACGAGCTACTACCTTACTTTTATACTAAAAGCGCTAAGTACGGTATATAGGTAGGCCTTTACTTTACTAATCCTCCCTTTCTTAGTATCTAACTAGACACCTAACTACTCGTAGATCTTACTTAGAATTACTTAAAACTAGTTAGTTTTTCTATTAAAGTCTATTAAACTTTTAATTAGAGGCCTATTAAATAGTTACCTTTTCTAACGATAACTACTAAAAAACATTTTCTTAGATCCGATTATTATTCGCTAGACGCTACTCTTCTACTATATCCTTAGAGATCTCCTTAGGAATAGCCTCTCTCTTCTTCGATACTAATACTTCTAAGTTACTATCTACGCTTATAAAGCTAGCTTCGCTAAACACCTACTCCTTAATGTCTATAGCTATAGCGTAGGTAGTATCGAACTAAGCTTTAGCCGTAGTCTAATACTTAGCTATATAGACCTTAAACTCCTCCTTACTTATACTAAAGAGCTTCTTTATCTCTATACTTACTACCTAATCCGCCTATAGAACTCGGCCTACTAAGATATTAGAAATCGGGCCTAGGCCGGTTAGAAGTATCTTAGTAGCGAAGGGTTTTGTTACTCGCGTAGAGTATATAGTACTAGAAGCTATAAAGAGTATCTACTCGTAGTAGAGATATACGCTATAGATCGTAGGAACGTTAACGTAGTTACTATTAGGTAGCTTATCTAACGTACGACTATTAGAGTAGGCTAGAAACACTATCGGAATTATACGATACTCTTCGTTAGTACGAGTATACTACTAAGGGAGGTAGGAGTACGAAATAACTAGCGAGCCTACTTTAGTACAAGGGTTCTTCTATCTAAGCTTAAGATTAGCTTTTATTTCGTTAGTAATTACTAGAGGTATAGTTTCGATAAAACCTGTGCTATAGCTTTACTTATTAGCGATAATACGCCTTACTAGCTACTTTGCCTCCTTAGGGTTAAAGAGCCTATTACCGATCGTGTCCGAGGTTAGTAAAAGTCGTCTTCTATCGCTAGTATCGTCTAGAGAGATCGTAAATTAAACCTAATTAAGCTTCTTCTCCTTAAGTAGTATATTCTCGTTCAAGGCGATATACTAGAAGCCGTTAAGGTAGTTAGAACTAGCCTTATCGTCGAAGATATAAAAGGTAGTAGATAGATAGGCTACGTACTTAATAGTCGTATATAGAGTAGTAACTAGCTAGTATAGCTATAGTAAAGGATATTAGCGAAGAAGCTATTAGGATAGCGAGTACTATATACCGCGAGACTACCTATACTAACTAATAGCCGTGTTATACTATCGATATACTATAAACTTATACTATATAGCTTCGAGTAAAGAGTCTAGGATCTAAAATAGGCCTCTAGTAGAAGAAGAATAAAAGAGGAAGCCGTAATCGGTCTAGGTACTCTTATTACTATTATAGTCTAAGAGCTCCTAAGCCCTCTAATAGATATTAGAAGTAACCTTTAAGTCTACTTCGGTTACTACGAACTAAAAGGGTCTAAGATAGCTTCTACCTATCTCGTATATTAGGGCGTTAATATCGTCCTCTAGTTCCTAAGTATTAGTACTCTTCTTACTACGACGAGAGCGTCCTACTAGCTTAGAGAAGAAAGTATTCGCTTCTAGCTTAAACTACGTCTAGTTTTAAGTATTCTAGGCGATAAGGGCTTAGAGATCGGCTATACTACCTATCTAAACAATACGCTAGTAGAGGGTATACGTTACGTTAGCCGTCTTTAGTAGCTTTAAACCTATAGTATTACCTATTTTAGTTATATATTCTTTATAAAGAGGCTAGCTAAGGTATAGAAGAATATTAATTAAAGCGTAGCTCTTAGCTACCTTCTTCTTCTTCTAGATATTATCGACTTCTTTAAGAGCTCCGCTAACGATTATATAGTAGTAGACTTTAGAGGTAATACTATCCTTTATATAAGCCTAGTAACGTAGATTAGGCTCTAAGTCGTTCTCTAGCTTAATTCCGCTATTATCTTCTAGTACGATTAGCGATAGGCGTTACGAACCTAGTAGCGGCTCCGTTATAGGCAAAACTTGATCTTATATAGGATCGCTATTACCTAAAGTACTTAGTATAGAAGAAGTTTCGATCAAGTTAATAATAGTTTCTTTAGCGTAAATTCTAGTAAGTCTCTTACTCTTACGAAGAGCCTACGTCGGTATAGGTTTAGATATAGGCTTCTTTATAGAGCTTAGCGTTAACTTCTCTAATTAAGCTTTTAGCCTCTATATAATACTAGGCGATACGGAATCTCTAAGACGAGGCTCTAGAGTCGTAAGTAAATCGCCTTCTCCTTCTCCTTCTTAACTAGAGTTTCGAGTAGGACTAGATAAGGATAGGCTCTTAGGCGTAGAGGAGGAGAGTCTTCTATTAGATCTTAGATTTCTAGGAGGAGGTAATAGTCTATAGGATATTAAGAGCTGTTTCTCTACTACTAGGAATACGTAGGTCGGTTCTTCGAAGATCTCTCCTTTAGTAAGCTTGACTATAAATCCGTACTAATCAAGTCTATAGCCCGCCTCTAGGCGCGCTTCTCTTATCTTATAGCTAAATACGTTAACCTACGAGAGCTCTACCTTAAACTTGTTCTAGTAGCGTCTCCTATCTAAGTTCGTATTAATAAAGCCTAAGCCTTACGAGCTAGGAGTCTTCTTACTTCTCTATAGCTAAAAATGCTAGCTATAAGAGAATATGTTCGCTACCTACTAATAGAAACGATCTTACTTTTACTACGCTAAGAAAACCTAGTCTTTAGGCTCGCTTTCTTCGAAGACGCCTTTATACTTATTTAACTATTAACGAAGGTTCCTAAGTATCTCTTTATTATATAAGACTTAGTTAAGGAAGAGGAAGTTCTACTTATACCTAAACTCTATACGTAGCTACTACTAGATTAAGTTTCTCTTTTTTACTAAGTCTCGGCCTTCTTAGTATATCTTCTTTATATTATTACGCTTTACGCTCTACGCGTTAAGGTACTTCGGTAAAATCTTAGCCGAGAGGCGTTTAAAGAAGTTAAATATACCGATCTTTATTCTATCGTTTACTTCCTCGACTTACTTAAGTATTAAGTCGATACTCTCCTCCTATTCTTATAGCGTTTCTAGCGATAGGATAGCTTCGGTAGCGTTATTAAGGTTTGTTATACTAGTAAGAGGTCCGCTTAAGGCCTAGAAACTAACGAAAGAGCCTTCGCGATTAGTACGAGCGAGCGCTATACCTTATATAGAACTTAAAGAAGTTATCTTTCGTCGTTTCTTTAGAGACTCTTATCTAAGTAGTTCTTGTATAGGACTTCGAACGAGCGAGGTAGAAGGTAAAAGCGCTAGTCTTAATAGCTTAGGCGTTAAAGAACGCTAGAAAGGGGAAGTCTTATTCTTTATACGCGATAGAGAAAGAGAACGTCTTTAATTAGTCGTATTAGTAGCTTAGAGCGATATAAAGCGCGTAACTAGTAATAAGTGACTTGAATAGCGAGGAGGGTCGGGCGCGTAACTAGTTATAGAGTTTTCTATTATATTAGTTACTACTTACGTATATAAACAGCTATATAGCGTTACTAGGTAGTAACGAAAGATAAGAATCGAACTTAATAGAAGTAAGGCTCTATAGTAACTAATTAATAGTTAATAAGGAAGAAGAGATCGTTTAGAGCGTGAAAGTAGTCTAATTATATGCCTTATCGTAGTAGCGTAACTACCGTTAGGATTAGAGATCTATACGCGAGGCTTAGTTACGTAAGGTTTTAGTTATCGTTTAAAAAGATAACTAAAAGTTCACTTTACCTTAACGCTTCCGTAGCTATCGTATACTACTAACGCTACTACTAACTACTATAGTATATACCTTACTATTACTAATAAGGACTAAGACTTAGATACTATCGTCGTTACCTCTACTAACTTAAAAGAGCCTTATTTTTTATATACCTAGTCGACTTACTAGATCGCGCTTTCCGTATTATAAGAGACTACTAGCGCTATAATTAATAGCTAGAAAGGAGCTATTAGAGCCGTTATTACTAAGGATTCAAGCTTCTCTACCTTTATATAGGCCGAAAACCTTAAACTTTAAGAATTCTTAGTCGGAAACTAATACTTTTAGCTATTCTTAGAAATCGCTAGTAGAAAAGAGCTTCGAGAGTATAGGTCTAGCTTAGATTTTGAGACCTAGTAGTAGAAAGTAGCTCGGGACAGCTGACTTTTATAGCGATAGTAGGCTCGGGACTTAGAAAAAGGAGTAGGATAGTAGGTTAGCTATTAGATATAGAATCTATACTTAAAAGTTAAGCTTAGAGAAGTAACTAGCTATATAGATACTTATCTTAGCTATAGAAAATAGTATTAGGATAGTTAGGATTAGCTAGATTTCTACTAATCTAGTAAAAAAGAAGCTTAGGAAGCTTAGATTAGAGCTCGATAGTAGCTTTAGAACTAAAAGAAGAGCTTAGGATAGTTAAGATTTAGCTAGATTTATACTAGTCTAGTAAATTATAAGCTTAGAAAGCTCTAATTAGAGCTTAATAGTAGCTTTAGGACTAAGAGAAGTACTTAGGAAGGTTAGATTAGAGCTCTAGGAATAAAAGAAGCGCTTAGGATAGTACGATCTTAGGAAGATTAGCTCTTTTATAGTAGAGGCTAGGCTTTAGTAGCTAGATCTTAGCTCGTGCCCCTAATTAAGTATCGCCTATCGAATTTCTACTTCTTTAGCTCTACTAGGCTAGCTTTAGCCTTTAGCTTACTAAGTCTTCTACTTCTTCTTTAAGCTCTATTAGTAGCTAGCGTATATAACTCTCTCTTTCTTCTTAAGTTATTACTAATAGCTTACTAATAAAGATCTACGAGTGCTTGTACCTAGGTAGAAGGCCTAGTTCTATAACCTTCTCTATTAGTAGTAGTACTTCTTCTAGTTTAACCTAATCTAGAACTAGCTTTAGGTTTTCTTATAGAAAGGTATATTTCTTAAGGTCTATCCTCTTATAGATATACTCCTATTTAGAGCTATCTAGCTCCTTAAGCTTATATAATATACCTCTCTATAATACTTTAGATACTCTAAAAGAGCCTTCCTACCTAAATATAAGCTTATAGAAGAAGCTAGTTTTTGACTTAGAGTAGTATACTAACACGAGATCTCCTTCCTATAGTATAGTAAGATCCGTATAGCGATATTTATCGAAGTACGCCTTGTTCTATTCTCGGAGACGCTATTAACGTAGTCGTCCTTCTTCTATAGTCGTTTCTATAGCTTCTAGGGCTTGAGCTCGAATCGTAAGAAGCTCTACTCTAGTCTTAACCTTACCTTAATCTATAATCTAGAAAGTATAGTATTCTAGCTCGATTAGTAGTACTACGTCACGCCTAATTATTACTTCTAATAGCGTTAGGCTAGTAGTAGAGACTATTATCGTTCTCTCTACCTATAGAACTACTAGAATATAGTTACGAATCGTATAAAGGCCGCCGTTAGAGAGCTTTAAGTAAGCGTCTAATATCGTCTTATAGCCGACTTTAACGATAGCGTTAGACTAAGAGTAGTATAGCGAAATATTAATACGTTTAATACTATACGATAGTAGTAGCTTCTCTACGTTACTAAGGTTAGTCTTATAGTTATCGAGGATAACTTCTATAGCGGTACTCTACTAGTAAAAGATCTCTTCCTATATAAACCTTACTATCTATACTAAGGAGATACTCTTTACTAGGTACTAGAATATACGTACTTCTAGCTAGCGTAATAGAGATTCGCGTATAACTATTAACGAATAGTTCTTCGAGACATATAAGCCGTCGATATACTACCTCTAGCTAACTATAACTTAGAGCGGGATTTATAGTTCTCTAGGTACCTATCGTCTATACTAAAGACTATAAATAGTATACTACTAAATAGCGAGCGAGATTTAAGCCTAGACTCTATCTTACTACTATCGTTTCTAGATAAGATTATACGTCTATTTAGCGCTATAATAACTATTCTTATAATAGTATACCTTAATAATACGAGCTCGTACTTTAGGTTTATCGATAACTCGCTATAGAGGTCTAGCTACTCGCTCTTAGTACTAGAGCTAGTTATTCTTAATATAAAATAGCCGACACTTCTTCCTTAGCCGCTTGTACTCGTTATTAGAAACTCTCTTAGGTCTTTATATCTATATAAGTATAAAAGCGATATTTATTAACTCCTAAGAGTAGATCCTATTAATTATAGGTAGCTTACTCTAAATTACCTATATAGAGAAAGCGTTAACGTAAAAGATATCGAAGAATTACTTATTAATTATTAGATCTACGTCTTCTTCCTATTCTATAGCCTCTATATCTTTAGGCGTAATAGGCTTCCTTAATAACGAATCCGGAGCTATATACTTCTTACTAGGAATATATATAACGTTAAAGTCGAAGAGGTGGATCTATACTAGCTAGCGCGTTATTACTATATTCGGCAAATTAGAGATAGCCTTATTAAGCTAGTAAACGAGAGTATTTATATTAATCTCTAGTTAGAAGTATACTCCGAATAGCTATAGTTTTAACTTCTTTAATACCTTTAGTATACTAAGGCATTCGCGCTTTCTAGTATCGTACTTAACCTCTACTAGGTTAAATAGGCTAGACTTATACTAAACTAGATAGTAGAGAAGTAGCTCGTCTCGATTATATTAGGAAAGCGTATATCTCTAACCTTTACCGCTCGAATCTATATCTACGATAATAAGTCCTACTCCTTCTCTAAAGTCAAGAGTAACTAGGGCTAGGGCTGAAACTAGTATCTTTAAGACGATATCTTTAGCTAGTTAGTATTCGGTAGTCTATTAAAACTTAGTATCCTTCTATAAGAGTTTAAAGAGTAGAGTAAGGATAATCGTAAAACCTTTAACCTAGACGCGGTAGTATATAACTACGCCGAGGAAGATTCGAACCTCCTTCTAATTCTCTAGCGTTAGCTATTTCTTAATCTTCGCTACTCTCGCGAAGTCTAGATAGCGACTATTAATACTAGTAAGGTAGCTAACGATTACTAACTGTTCGTAATAGAGCTATAGCTTATTAAAAGCTACCGTTATATTAGCTCGTTCTATATTATAGAGAACGTCGTCTATAGCTATAATATGTTTAATAACGTAATAGTAGAGGCTAGGTTTAACCTCTTTACTATCGTACTTCGTCTTAGGCTCTTTAATACCGATATTATTAAGGAACGGCTATACCTTATACAAGACGTACTTTATAAGCACTTGATTAATAATACGAACGAACTAGGTAATAGAATTCGTAGCTCCTTATAGTAACGTTATCTACTATAATAAGCCTAGCGGTAAATCGAAGCCTATAAGGTCTCTATATAATTTATTAAGTAGGATTTAGTTATATCTAGAGAAGATATTAACTAACGAGGCTAGCGTATAACTAGTAAAGTCCTTAGAGAAACCCTTAGCGTCGGGTAGCAAGTTCGAATCTCTTATAGTAACTTAATTAAACTTCTAAGCTACGTTAATTAACCGATACTTCTTAGGCTTACTTACCTCTATCTTCTTACTAATAAGGAAGTATAGATTTCGATAGATACCGTAGTATAGCTTAAGAGTTCTAGCTTAGATTCGTTGTCTTAGTATATCCTCTACGATATACTATAGAGATAGGTTTAGCTTGAAGCCTAGATACTACTATAGCTCGTAAGGAACTATTCGAATCTTCTATAGCGGAGCAATATTAGGATTAATTCGGCCTAAATATATAAAGTCCTATATAAAGGTAGCTTCTCGATTCCTTAGTATATAGTATAATAAATCTAGCTCCTTTAGTAGTAGTTCTATACTAGGTTTGAACTTTGTAAGCCGTTCGGGTATAAGACGTAATCTAGGCTCGATCGTCGAGAACCTCTTAGTTAGGTACTTACTATCGTAAGGTCTAGTACTAGGTAGTATAGCCGCTTTCTTCTTAATATAAGTCTGTCGCTAGTCCTTTAGTCCGCTAGGGTTTAAGCTATTAGTTATAGTAATATCGGTATTTACTAGTTTAATCTTATTAGTAACTCGCTTATAAAGAGTATAGGCGCTAATATAATTATCTAGCTTCCGCTACTCTATAGCTTCTTTATTACGAGCTCTCTCTACTACTATATTAATAGCGGCTGAGATAACGTACGTCTCTTCGCTAAGCTCGTCGCCTACTTTATTAGAAATAACCTCGTCGTAGAGTCTAGATTCTTAGATAGCTAGCTCCGCCTCTCTAAGCTTCGTATAGGCAATTATTAAGTATTCGCTCTCGTAATTCGAACCCTAGCTCGATAGAGACACTAGTATAGTATCTTTAAAACTATACCTAATACCCTAGTATAAGTCTCGCTCGCTAGTATAAGCTAGCTTAGCTTCGCTAGTAGCTAGTAGAAGCTCCTTAAGTCGACTATTTTAGCTGAATTTAGTAATATTACCTTTAATAGCTACTACTACGAGATAGTTATACTATGTTTAAGTCTAGCTATAATTGACCCGTCTTAATAGTTCGAGCTACTATCGTAGAGAGGTACTTTGTCTAATTAAGTCCGCTATAAAATAGTCTCTAAAGTAAATTACCTTTATATACGATAACTACTACGTAAGGTAGTTAAAGACTTGATTCTCTAGGAGTTTAGAGCTATTAGTAACCGTAAACGAATACTAGTACTAATCGCTTATCTATCTATACTACTAGTATAGTTTAAAGTATAGTATAGGAGGTATAACGTAATTATCGTTTAAAAAGGTAACTATAGAACGTTCCGCTAGCTAACCTTCCTAAGTAGAGTTTTTACCTCTAACTACTAAACCTTATATAGAAAGGGTAGTAGAAGCTTGAAAAGCTTATAATCCCTCTCTCTACTTCTCGCTCTTATAAGATCTAGAGTCCTCGATAGTATACTCTATATTCTTTAGCTAATAATTACCGAAAGTTAGAGTTTAGACGCCGACTTCTATCGAATCTTAATACGATATACGTATTAGAGCCTCTACTATACTCGTACTATCGACTAGAGCTAGTTCCTTAGCACTCTAGCTTTTCCTAGGACCTGTTCTATAGTTCGTATATTACTACGGCTATTAAAGCTAGTAAATATAATAATATAGCCGTCTAGAGTACTAATTAAGCCCTTCTAAGAGCTATTATTATAGTTCTTAGAAGCTAGGCGTATACGCCGCGCCTACGGTCGGCTAAGCAAGATTAGGCCGTTCGCTAGTAAGACTAGAAATAGTATCGTAACTCTTACGCTAAAGGTATCGACTAATACCTCTAGATAGTACTTAATGAAAGTAACCTTGCCTCCGACTCCTCTTATAGTAATATTACTAAGAGGAGTCATACTAACTTAAAGTTTTCGAACGTGTTCGATTAGTATAATTATTAACTTAGCCCCCTTGTCGATTAAAGACTTATAAGCTATTATTCAAGAGCCGTACTTTATAGGCACGTAGATACTTAGAACAATTTAATAGATATTATTAAATAATAGAAGGATATTATTAGTCCGCTTATAAAGCTTAGAAGCGGGCCTAGGTTTCACTATATTAATCGCTATAGTAGTAACCTAGAAGGCCTTAATATCGGTCGCTAAGACAGCTTTTATTAGCTCCTCCTCTACCTACTCGCTAAAGGCTTTAGATAGTAAGGAATATACGCTAATCTTAGCTCTACTACCTCTATTCGCACGCTTTTTTATATAGAGCTTATTAAGCTTCTTATATAGATCCGTATCGTTTAGAATACGACTCTATAAGGAATACGACGCTCGCTCGCTATAGAGAATAATCTCCGCTAAGCTTAACTAGACCTTAGATTCGAGTATTTTATCTATCTAGAAGACGTTAGCGTTATTATTAGCGTATATAGCTCGAAGGTAGTTATCTATACGCTTAGTCTTTAGAGGCTCCTTAGCCTTCTTACGCTTCTAAGTATACGTAGGAGTAACTAGAACTAGTAGACTGTTTAGGTAGTCGTATATCTACTTATCCTCGATCTTATCGTTATTATATCTCTAAGTTTAAGAATCCTCTAACTCTCCTATATCTATAAGGTAAGGAGCTAGCTAGTTTTTATCTTTAACCTCTTTAATACAAGAGTAACGATAAGCGTAGGTTCTTATAGCTATAGCCTAGGTCGTAATCCGCTTCTATACTCTTATTAGCTATCCTCTAACTAGACGAGAAGGGTTTAGGTTCTGCTTTGTCTTTACGCTATCTCTAGCTACGTAGGCGCTAATTAGATCGTCCTAATCCTCCTATATAATAGAAGCGACTTAACTAATATTAACGGGACCGTTAATACTAGCTACCTTGTTCGCTATCCTCTACTAGCTCGCTCTTAGCGTTAATAAACGATCTATATTTTCAAGATCGATCTTCCTATAGCGCTACTCTAATACTCCTATTAATACGAATAGCTTTAGTAGTTCCTTATCTTAGTAGTACTATATCTTTTTCGTATCTAGGCGAGGCGTTCCGTAGTATATAATACTAGTCTTTAGATCTCTATATATCAAGCTCTTAGTCTCGAACTATTATAGGTACTCGTAGTTTGCGGCTATATAGCCTTCGAGCCTATATATCTAATAACCTAAAATCTTTAGAGCGATCGCTACGTAGGCCTTAATTATTAACTCGTTATCTATCGTAGCTAAGTTAAACGAAATCTCCTAGCTATAAGTAGGCCTTAGAATATATAGATAGTCGTGATCGTAAGACTTCGCCTACTATCCTATCGACGAGCGTAGTAGCTACGAGCCTCCTTCTTCGAGTTAACGAATCGTAGCGATTATAAGGTCTTATATACTAGTAGTAATATTATCGACAGTTACTAGCTTATAGCCTTTATAGACTACTATTTCTCTAGCCTTGAACTTAGAGTTTAGTCTTAGAGCGGACTTCTTTACTACTTTATATAACTACTAGATATCTCTACCGCCTTCGTTATATACTTCTAATTTAAAGTCCTTATTACTATTAATCTAACGCTAGGCTATCTTTAAGAGCTTACTATAGTCTAAGTCCTTATTATTAAGATCTAACCTAAGATAGGCCTAGAGCCTCTTACTAAAACGAAATAGAAGGCCTTATATAAATAGAAGAGTACGAGAACGCTCGTCTATATACGAAGTAGGCATAGTATTAGAGTAGAGTATAAACTACCTTAAGTACTCTAAGAGATTATTATCCTCTATATAGTTAACCTTATAAAGGTTTTCTATATAGCGGCGGTTTCTAAGTATATATATATTATCGTACTTTTAGTATTCCTTAATAATCGACTCTTTAAACTTAGCGTAGTCTCGGTCGTAGAAACTATCAAGGCGCTAGTATCTTCTACGTTAGATAACTATAACCTAAGTAAGTAACTTCTCGTAAAGCTACTTATTATTATTAATAAGTAGAATAGCGTAGTTACTATATAGTGCTTTAAAGCGCTTAATATACTTAGTTACGTTCTCTCTATTAAAGAAGAGATTCTAGTCCGAGCTAGGTAGTAGCGGAACCTAAGCGATAATTACCTTCTAGTTTTAGGTTACTTAGATAGTCTCTATAAGTAGCTAGAACTACGTTATAGATAGTCTACCTCCTAAGTTCAGTCCTCGAAAGATATTAGTATTAGAGTTAAGGTTAGTACCTCCTTAGTCCTCCGCTTCTATAGATATATCGTTGTCTAGTAGAGGGAATAAAGTAAAAGTAAGTAGTAGCTTTACTAGTAATCTTCGAATTTGCTTATTAAGCTAGTTAGATAAGCTACTCTCTAGTATTTTAGGCCGGCTAGTAGATACTAATTTACTTATAGAGCTTGTTCGAAGGTATTCTAAGAATATGTTATACTCTCCTTAATTAGGTTTTTAAATAAAATATAGTTATCGTTTAAAACGATAACTAAAAAAACAAAAGTCTAAAATTTTCTTAGCCGTCGGAAGGTAAACGTTAAACTTTTCTTTATAATACTAGAGCTATATTAATTATACCTAATAAGTAAGGTATATCGTGTCGTATAGTTCGACCGTTTATAGCTAGGCGCGTCTGTCTCGCTTATTCAAGTAATTCGCTATATAACTATAGTAGTATAATATTACGTTAGCCTATACTATATACTAGGTCTAGAGCCTTAGACGTAATTAGTATCCTTAGCTAAACGATTAGCGTCTAACGCCGTACTAGGGCTTATTCTAAGCGATCTATATACTAGAGGATACGAGATTACCTAGACGGGTCTAGCCTATCCTATAGCCTCTACGCTATCTAAACGAGAGCGTTTTTACGCTAAACCGGGGTCTAATCGAAGACTATTATAGGTATAGAGACCTTAAGTAAATCTCCGATATAGTAAGTCGTTTTACTATTTATACGATAATTACTAAATAGATCCGTACTAAGGAGTACTAGAGGTTTATAACTTTTCTAGGTTAGAGCGATATCTATATTCTAGAGGCTTCTATATTATTATAGCCCTTTAAGTCGCCTCTTACGTAGGCTTCTTTTAGGCCTCTTATTAATATTTATAGTATATTAGTTCTTGCTTTAAGGCTACTATCTACCCTCTACGCTTCTAGTTCCGGTATAAGAGAGAAGAGATAGCCTTACCTTCGGCTCTATTAATAGATAATAACTACTCTAATACTAACCTCCTAGGTAGGTATAAGAGCGGTCGCTATAGAATAAGACCTATTCGGAGAGTAATAGTCTTGTAATACGTATATTAACTAGTAGTAACGAGCTTAAACTAGTAGTCCTAAGACTAAGAGCCTATACTAGAACTATAGGATATTGAATTAATTAAGTAGAGTGAATATTACTATCTTAGAAACGAGCTACTACCTTACTTTTATACTAAAAGCGCTAAGTATAGTATATAGGTAGGCCTTTACTTTACTAGTATATAGGTTTAGTATTAGATATAGTATTAGTAAAGATAATAAGATAGAGCTAGAGACATAGTATATTACTATACTAGTAGCTAAGATATAAGTAATTCTCTAGAACAAGTATAATAGAGTCCTAAAGTCCTATACTATAGGTCTAATTAAGTAGTTTATTATATTTAGGATATTACCTAATAAGACAATTAGGGAAGTATAGAGATACCTTAGAGGCCTAGGTAAGAGGATTACTAAGATTAATCCTTAGGAAGCTTACTACTAGAGCTAAGAGAAAAGGCTAAAACATCTCCTATAGTCCCTACCTATATTATACTAAGTAGCTAAGGATACTATTATAACCTAACTATCCTTAGATATAGATACTATTCTCCTTCTACTTAAGTCCTAAAAGGTAAAAGACAATCTAGATAAAATAGACATAGGTCTAGCTATATTCTATTCTAGGTAGCTCTACTAAGGAAAGTCTCTACTAATATACTAGCTCTATAAGAAAGGGAAGTACTAGTTAAAGGATTATCCTAACCTCTCTACTACTAAGAAACTGTCCTAGTAGAGAAATAGTACTAAGAACTAGAAAGACTCTTAGAGATTATTCCTTAGAGGAAGAGTTAGAAGATCTCTTTTACTAAGGAATACTAGATATATTAAGAAAGCTGTCTATAAGTTATTATTATATAATAAGCTAAAGAAGGTTATCTAGAAAATAGGTAAGTAGCTTTAAAGGATAGAAAAGTCTAGAAAGCTTCTAAAGAAAGGATTTTCAGCCTAGGAGTCTAGTTCTAGTTCTAATTCTAGAACTTACTCTAGTTCTAGAAGTAATAATAATTCTCTATTAGAAGATAATAACTAAGATAAGTTAGCCTATTCTATAATTAAGGCTAAAGGTAAGTTATTACTCTAAGAATAGCTCTTAGATTCCTATACCTTATCTTATATAACTAACTAACTATCCTTCTTTAGATTAGTAAAGCTACTAAGGAAGAAAGTATAGATTAAGATAGAAGGAGGATACCTCTATATAACCTACTCTAGGCTAGTATAGATAAAGAGAATCTTAGAAGGAGAAGTTCTACTTAATAAGATACTATTTATTCCTAATCTTAGAGTAAATCTTATATTATAGGATTAGTTTAGTAAGTAATTTAGAGTCTAGAAGCCTGATTTTACTCTTACCTCCCTAGATAGCTAAATAGTTATAAAGACTAAGCTAGTTAGAGGTGTTCTATTTATTAGTAAGATATTATCTCTTTTATAGGAAAAGTTATATTACTTACTATATAATCCTATAGAGGTTAATAATACCTATACTACTTTATTAGAGAAGGATCTAAAATAGTAGGAGCTATAGTATAGAAGATTTATATACTTTAGAAGAGGGTTACTCTTAAACCTTTATAAAGTTACTAACCTAAAGGAGAGAATTCTAATTCCTAACTAGGAAGAGTATAAGTATAAGATCTATATAATAGGTAAGATAAAGAAACACCTAGGTAAGTCTATTAAGAGAAGACCTAAAAGATTAGCCCTTATATTAGTAGATATTTATAGACTATTACTATTATTAGTAAAAGGTTTTATATAGTAGCTTAAGATTATTAATAATTTTTTAAGAAAGAAATAGGCATTTCTACTTAAAGCTAGATTAGATATACTAACTACTCTTTAGAACTAGAGGATTAAGGTAGAAAGGTAGTTAGTAGTACTCCTTAAGTCTATAAGAGCTAATAATACTAGAGAGATTACTACTTTAATTAAATAGTAGAAGAAGGACTTTAGAATTACTCTTAAGCTAATAGTAAGGCAAAGGCCTACCTACATGCCGTGCTTAGTAGTTTCGGTATAAAAGCAAGGTAGTAGCTCGTTTCTAAGATAGGAATATTTACTCTACTTAATTAACTTAATATCCTATAGTCCTAGTATAGGCTCCTAGTCTTAGGACTACTATTTTAAGCTCGTTACTACTATTTAATTAACGTATTATAAGACTATTACTCTCCGAACAGGTCTTGTTCTATAGCGACTACTCTTATACCTATCTAGGGGGTTAGTATTAGAGTAGTTATTATCTATTAATAGAGCCGAAGGTAAGGCTATCTCTTCTCTTATATACTAGGACTAGAAGTATAGAGGGTAGATAGTAGCCTTAAAGCGAGAACTAATATACTATAAACATTAATAAGAGGCCTAAAAGAAGCCTACGTAAGAGGCGACTTAAAGGGCTATAATAATATAGAAGCCCCTAGAATATAGATATCGCTCTAACCTAAAAAAAAAGTTATAAACCTCTAGTACCTCTTAGTACGGATCTATTTAGTAATTATCGTATAGATAGTAAGGCGACTTACTATATCGGAGATTTACTTAGGGTCTCTATACCTATAATAGTCTTCGATTAGACCCTAGTTTAGCGTAAAAACGCCCTCGTTCGGATAGCGTAGAGGCTATAGGATAGGCTAGACCTGTCTAGGTAATCTCGTATCCTCTAGTACATAGATCGCTTAGAATAAGCCCTAGTACAGCGTTAGACGCTAATCGTTTAGCTAAGGACACTAATTACGTCCAAGGCCCTAGACCCGGTATATAGTATAGGCTAACGTAATATTATACTACTATAGTTATATAGCGAATTACTCGAATAAGCGAGATAGACGCGCCTAGCTATAAACGGTCGAACTATACGACACGACATACCTTGCTTATTAGGCACAATTAATATAGCCCTGGTATTATAAAGAAAAGTTTAACGTTTACTTTCTAATAGCTAAGAAAATTTTAGACTCTTGTTTTTTAGTTATCGTTTTAAATAATAACTATATTTTATTTAAAAACCTAATTAAGGAGAGTATAATATACTCTTAGAATACCTTCGAACAAGCTCTATAAGTGAATTAGTATCTACTAGCTAGCCTAAAACACTAGAGAGTAGCTTATCTAACTAGCTTAATAAGTAAATTCGAAGATTACTAGTAAAGCTACTACTCGCTTTTACTTTATTCTCTCTATTAGACAACGACATATCTATAGAAGCAGAGGACTAAGGAGGTACTAACCTTAACTCTAATACTAATATCTTTTAAGGACCGAACTTAGGAGGTAGACTATCTATAGCGTAGTTCTAGCTACTTATAGAGACTATCTAAGTAACCTAAAGCTAGAAGGTAATTATCGCTTAGGTTCTACTACTACCTAGCTCGGACTAGAATCTCTTCTTTAATAGGAAGAACGTAACCGAGTATATTAAGCGTTTTAAAGTACTATATAGGAACTACGCTATCCTACTTATTAATAATAACAAACAGCTTTATAAGAAGTTACTTACTTAGGTTACGGTTGTCTAACGTAGACGATACTAGCGCCTTAATAGTTTCTACGACCGAGACTACGCTAAGTTTAAAGAGTCGATTATTAAGGAATACCGAAAGTACGATAATATATATATACTCGGAAACCGCCGCTATATAGAAAACCTTTATAAGGTTAACTATAGCGAGGATAATAATCTCTTAGAGTACTTGAGGTAGTTTATACTCTACTCTAATACTATACCTACTTCGTATATAGACGAGCGTTCTCGTACTCTCCTATTTATATAAGGCCTTCTATTTCGTTTTAGTAAAAGGCTCTAGGCCTATCTTAGGTTAGACCTTAATAATAAGGACTTAGATTATAGTAAGCTCTTAAAGACAGCCTAGCGTTAGATTAATAGTAATAAGGACTTTAAAACAGAAGTATATAACGAAGGCGGTAGAGACGTCTAGTAGTTATACGAAGTAGTAAAGAAGTCCGCTCTAAGACTAAACTCTAAGTTCAAGGCTAGAGAAACGGTAGTCTATAAAGGCTGTAAGCTAGTAACTGTCGATAATATTACCGCTAGTATATAAGACCTTATAATCGCTATAATTCGTTAACTCGAAGAAGAAGGTCTATAGCTACTACGCTCGTCGATAGGATAGTAGGCGAAGTCTCACGATCACGACTATCTATATATTCTAAGGCCTACTTATAGCTAGGAGATTTCGATTAACTTAGCTACGATAGATAACGAGTTAATAATTAAGGCCTACGTAGCGATCGCTCTAAAGATTTCAGGTTATTAGATATATAGGCTCGAAGTATAGCTATAAACTACGAGTACCTATAGTAGTTCGAGACTAAGGGCTTAATATATAGAGATCTAAAGACTAGTATTATATACTACGAGACGCCTCGCCTAGGTATAGAAAAGATATAGTACTACTAGGACAAGGAACTACTAAAGCTGTTTATATTAATAGGAGTATTAGAGTAGCGCTATAGGAAGATCGATCTTAAGAATATAGATCGTTTATTAATACTAAGAGCGAGCTAGTAGAGGATAGCGAACAAGGTAGCTAGTATCAACGGTCCTATTAATATCAGCTAAGTCGCTTCTATTACGTAGGAAGATTAGGACGATCTAATTAGCGCCTACGTAGCCGGAGATAGCGTAAAGATAAAGTAGAACCTAAACCCTTCTCGTCTAGTTAGAAGACAGCTAATAGGAGTATAGAAGCGGATTACGACCTAGGCTATAGCTATAAGAACCTACGCTTATCGTTACCCTCGTATTAAAGAGGTTAAAGATAAAAACTAGCCGGCTCCTTACCTTATAGATATAGGAGAGTTAGAGGATTCTCAAACTTAGAGACGTAATAACGATAAGATCGAGGATAAGTAGATATATAACTACCTAAACGGTCTACTAGTTCTAGTCGCTCCTACGTATACTTAAAAGCGAAAGAAGGCTAAGGAGCCTCTAAAGACCAAGCGTATAGATAACTACCTTCGAGCTATATACGCTAATAATAACGCTAACGTCTTCTAGATAGACAAAATACTCGAATCTAAGGTCTAGTTAAGCTTAGTAGAGATTATTCTCTATAGCGAGTAAGCGTCGTATTCCTTATAGAGTCGTATTCTAAACGACACGGATCTACGTAAGAAGCTTAATAAGCTCTATATAAAGAAGCGTACAAATAGAGGTAGCGGAGCTAAGATTAGCGTATATTCCTTACTATCTAAAGCCTTTAGCGAGTAGGTAGAGGAGGAGCTAACGAAAGCTGTTTTAGCGACTAATATTAAGGCCTTCTAGGTTACTACTATAGCGATTAATATAGTTAAGCCTAGGCCCGCTTCTAAGCTTTATAAGCGAACGGATAATATCCTTCTATTATTTAATAATATCTATTAAATTGTTCTAAGTATCTACGTGCCTATAAAGTATAGCTCTCGAATAATAGCTTATAAGTCTTTAATCGACGAGGGAGCTAAGTTAATAATTATACCGATCGAATACGTTCGAAAGCTTCAAGTCGGTATAACCCCTCTTAGTAATATTACTATAGAAGGAGTCGGAGGTAAGGTTACTTTTATTAAGTACTACTCGGAGGTATTAATCGATACCTTTAGCGTAAGAGTTACTATACTATTTCTAGTCTTACTAGCGAACGGCCTGATCTTACTTAGCCGACCGTAGACGTGATAGGTGCGCCTAGCTTCTACGAACTACGATAATAGCTCGTAGGAAGGCTTAATTAGTACTCTAGACGGCTATATTATTGTATTTACTAGTTTTAATAGCCGTAGTAATATACGTACTATAGAACAAGTCCTAGGAAAAGCTAGAGTACTAAGGAACTAGCTCTAGTCGACGGCACGAGTATAGTAGAGGCTCTAATACGTATATCACGTTAAGATTCGATAGAAGTCGGTATCCGAACTCTGACTTTTAGTAATTATTAGCTAAAGAACATAGGGTATACTATTAAGAACTCTAGATCTTATAATAGCGAGGAGTAGAGGGAGGGATTACAAGCTTTTCAAGCTTCTACTATTCTTTCCGTATAAGGTTTAGTAGTTAGAGGTGAAAACTCTACTTAGGGAGGTTAGCTAGCGGAACGTTCTATAGTTGCCTTTTTAAACGATAATTATATTATACCTCTTATACTATACTTTAAACTATACTAGTAGTATAGATAGATAAGCGATTAGTACTAGTGTTCGTTTACGGTTACTAACAGCTCTAAACTCCTAGAGAATCAAGTCTTTAACTACCTTACGTAGTAGTTATCGTATATAAAGGTAATCTACTTTAGGGACCATTTTATAGTAGACTTGATTAGATAAAGTACCTCTCTATAGTAACAGCTCGAGCTGTTAAGACAGGTCAATTATAGCTAGACTTAAATATAGTATAACTATCTCGTAGTAGCGGCCGTCGAAGGTAATATCGCTAAATTCAGCTAAAATAGTCGACTTAAGAAGCTTCTACTAACTACTAGCGAAGCCGAACTAGCTTATACTAGCGAGCGAGACTTATACTAGGGTATTAGGTACAGTTTTAACGATACTATACTAGTGTCTTAGTCGAGCTAGAGTTCGAATTATAGAGGCGAATACTTGATAATTACCTATACGAAGCTTAGAGAGGCGGAGCTAGCTATCTAAGAACCTGGACTCTACGATAAGGTTATTTCCGATAAAGTAGATAACGAGCTTAGCGAAGAGACGTACGTTATCTCGGCTACTATTAATATAGTAGCGGAGAGAGCTCGTAATAAAGAAGCTATAGGGTAGTAGAAGCTAGATAATTATATTAGCGCCTATACTCTTTATAAGCGAGTTACCGATAAGATTAAACTAGTAAATACAGACATTACTATAACTAATAGCTTAAACCCTAGCGGATTAAAGGACTAGCGACAGACTTATATCGAGAAGGAAGTAGCTATACTACCTAGTACTAGACCTTACGATAGTAAGTACTTAACTAAGAGGTTCTCGACGATCGAGCCTAGATTACGCCTAACGCTCGAATAGCTTACAAAGTTTAAACCTAGTATAGAACTACTACTAAAGGAGCTAGATTTGTTATACTATATACTAAGGAATCGAGAAGCTACCTTTACGTAGGACTTTACGTATTTAAGCCGAATTAATTCTAATATTACTCCGCTATAGAAGATTCGAATAGTTCCTTACGAGCTATAGTAGTATCTAGGCTTCAAGCTAAACCTATCTCTACAGTATATCGTAGAAGATATACTAAGATAACGAATCTAAGCTAGAACTCTTAAGCTATACTATAGTACCTATCGAAACCTATACTTCCTTATTAGTAAGAAGACAGAGGTAGGTAAGCTAAAGAAGTATCGGTTAATTAATATAGCTTAGAAGTTTAATTAAGTTACTATAAGAGATTCGAACTTACTACTCGACGCTAAGGGTTTCTCTAAGAACTTTGCCGGTTACGCGCTAGCCTCGTTAGTTAATATCTTCTCTAGATATAACTAAATTCTACTCGATAAATTATATAGAGACCTTATAGGCTTCGACTTACTACTAGGGCTATTACGGTAGACAACGTTACTATAAGGAGCTACGAATTCTATTACCTAGTTCGTTCGTATTATTAATCAAGTACTTATAGAGTATATCTCGTATAAGGTATAGCCGTTCCTTAATAATATTAGTATTAAAGGACCTAAGACGAAGTACGATAGTAAAGAGGTTAAACCTAGCCTCTACTATTACGTTATTAAATATATTATAGCTATAGACGACGTTCTCTATAATATAGAACGAGCTAATATAACGGTAGCTTTTAATAAGCTATAGCTCTATTACGAACAACTAGTAATCGTCGGTTACCTTACTAGTATTAATAGTCGCTATCTAGACTTCGCGAGAGTAGTAAAGATTAAGAAATAGCCGACGCTAGAGAATTAGAAGAAGGTTCGAATCTTCCTTAGCGTAGTTACGTACTACCGCGTCTAGGTTAAAGGTTTCACGATTATCCTTACTCTACTATTTAAACTCTTATAGAAGGATACTAAGTTTTAATAGACTACCGAACACTAACTAGCTAAAGATATTATCTTAAAGATACTAGTTTTAGCCCTAGCCCTAGTTACTCTTAACTTTAGAGAAAGAGTAGGACTTATTATCGTAGGTATAGATTCGAGTAGTAAAGGTTAGAGATATACGCTTTCCTAATATAATCGAGACGAGCTACTTCTTCGTTATCTAGTTTGATATAAGTCCGGCCTATTTAACCTAGTAGAGGTCAAGTACGATACTAGAAAGCGCGAATACCTTAGTATACTAAAGGTATTAAAGAAGCTAAAACTATAGCTATTCGGAGTATACTTCTAACTAGAGATTAATATAAATACTCTCGTTTACTAGCTTAACAAGGCTACCTCTAATTTGCCGAATATAGTAATAACGCGCTAGCTAGTATAGATCTACCTCTTCGACTTTAACGTTATATATGTTCCTAGTAAGAAGTATATAGCTCTAGATTCGCTATCGAGGAAGCCTATTACGTCTAAAGATATAGAGGCTATAGAATAGGAAGAAGACGTAGATCTAATAATTAACGAGTAATTCTTTAATATCTTTTACGTTAACGTTTTCTCTATATAGGTAATTTAGAGCGAGCTACCTATAATTAATAAGATCTACTCTTAGGAGTTAATAAATATCGCTTTCGTACTTATATAGATATAAAGACCTAAGGGAGTTTCTAATAACGAGTATAAGCGGTTAAGGAAGAAGTGTCGGCTGTTTTATATTAAGAATAACTAGCTCTAGCGCTAAGAGCGAGTAGCTAGACCTCTATAGCGAGTTATCGATAAACCTAAAGTACGAGCTCGTATTATCAAGGTATACTATTATAAGAACGGTCACTATAGCGCTAAATAGACGTATAATCTTATCTAGAAACGATAGTAGTAGGATAGAGTCTAGGCTCAGATTTCGCTCGCTATTCGACAATATACTATTTATAGTCTTTAGTATAGGAGATAGGTACCTAGAGAACTATAAATCCTACTCTAAGTTATAGTCGGCTAGTAGTAGTATATCGATAGCTTATATATCTCGAAGAACTGTTCGTTAATAGTTATACGCGAATCTCTATCGCGCTAGCTAGAAGTACGTATATTCTAGTACCTAGCGAAGAGTATCTCCTTAGTATAGATAGTAAGGTTTATATAGGAAGAGATCTTTTACTAGTAAGGTGCCGCTATAGAAGTTATCCTCGATAACTATAAGACTAACCTTAGTAACGTAGAGAAGCTACTACTATCGTATAGTATTAAACGTATTAATATTTCGCTATACTACTTTTAGTCTAACGCTATTATTAAAGTCGGCTATAAGACAATATTAGACGCTTACTTAAAGCTCTCTAATAGCGGCCTTTATACGATTCGTAACTATATTCTAGCGGTTCTATAGGTAGAGAGAACGATAATAGTCTCTACTACTAGCCTAATACTATTAGAAGTAATAATTAGGCGTGACGTAGTACTACTAATCGAGCTAGAATACTATACCTTCTAGATTATAGATTAGGGTAAGGTTAAGACTAGAGTAGAGCTTTTTACGATTTAAGCTTAAGCCCTAGAAGCTATAGAAACGACTATAGAAGAAGGACGACTACGTTAATAGCGTCTCCGAGAATAGAACAAGGCGTACTTCGATAAATATCGCTATATAGACCTTACTATACTAAAGGAAGGAGATCTCGTATTAGTATACTACTCTAAGTTAAAAACTAGCTTCTCCTATAAGCTTACGTTTAGGTAGGAAGGCTCTTTTAGAGTATCTAAAGTATTATAGAGAGGTATATCGTATAAGCTTAAGGAACTAGATAGCTTAAAACAAGAGTATATCTATAAGAGGATAGACCTTAAGAAATATACCTTTCTATAAGAAAACCTAAAGCTAGTTCCGGATTAGGTTAAACTAGAAGAAATACCGCTACCGATAGAGAAGGTTATAGAACTAGGCCTTCTACCTAGGTACAAGTATCTATAGATCTTTATTAGTAAGCTATTAGTAATAACTTAAGAAGAAAGAGAGAGTTATATACGCTAGCTACTAATAGAGCTTAAAGAAGAAATAGAAGACTTAGTAAGCTAAAGGCTAAAGCTAGCCTAGTAGAGCTAAAGATTTAGAAATTTAATAGGCGATACTTGATTAGAGGTATAAGCTAAGATCTAGCTACTAAAACCTAGCCTCTACTATAAAAGAGCTAATATTCCTAAGTCTATACTATCTCGAGCGCTTCTTTTGTTCCTAGAGCTACTATCAAGCTCTAATCTAACCTTCCTAAGCGCTTCTCTTAGTCCTAAAGCTACTATTAAGCTCTAATTAGAGCTTCCTAAGCTTATAATTTACTAGACTAGTATAAATCTAGCTAAATCTTAGCTATCTCGAGTACTTCTTTTATTCCTAGAGCTACTATCGAGCTCTAATCTAAGCTTCTCGAGCTTCTCTTTTACTAGATTAGTAAGAATCTAGCTAATTCTAACTGTCTCGACGCTGTTTTCTATAGCTAAGATAAGTATCTATATAGCTAGTTACTCCTCTAAGCTTAACTTTTAAGTATAGATTCTATATCTACTAGTTAACCTACTATCCTACTCCTTTTTCTAAGTCCCGAGCCTACTATTATAGTAAAAGTTAGCTATCCCGAGCTACTTTCTACTACTAGGTCTTAAAAATCTAAGCTAGACCTATACTCCTAAAGCTCTTTTCTACTAGCGATTTCTAAGGTTAGTACTATAATCTACCTTCTTAGAGCCCTTTTCTGTCGCTAATCGAAGAAGAGAGATAAGAGTTATCTGTCCTAAAGGTCTTTTTACTACTAATTTTCGCCTGACTAAAGGAATCGCTAAAAATATTAGTTTCCGATAGAGAATTCTTAAAGTTTAAGGTTTTCGGCCTATATAAAGGTAGAGAAGCTTGAATCCTTAGTAATAACGGCTCTAATAGCTCCTTTCTAGCTATTAATTATAGCGCTAGTAGTCTCTTATAATACGGAAAGCGCGATCTAGTAAGTCGACTAGGTATATAAAAATAAGGCTCTTTTAAGTTAGTAGAGGTAACGACGATAGTATCTAAGTCTTAGTCCTTATTAGCGATAGTAAGGTATATACTATAGTAGTTAGTAGTAGCGTTAGTAGTATACGATAGCTACGGAAGCGTTAAGGTAAAGTGAACTTTTAGTTATCTTTTTAAACGATAACTAAAACCTTACGTAACTAAGCCCCACGTATAGACCTCTAATCTTAATAGTAGTTACGCTACTACGATAAGGTATATAATTAGACTACTTTTACGCTCTAAACGATCTCTTCTTCCTTATTAACTATTAATTAGTTACTATAGAGCCTTACTTCTATTAAGTTCGATTCTTATCTTTCGTTACTACCTAGTAACGCTATATAGCTGTTTATATACGTAAGCGGTAACTAATATAATAGAAAACTCTATAACTAGTTACGCGCCTAACCCTTCTCGCTATTTAAGTTACTTATTACTAGTTACGCGCTTTATATCGCTCTAAGCTACTAGTACGACTAATTAAAGACGTTCTCTTTCTCTATCGCGTATAAAGAATAAGACTTCCTCTTTCTAGCGTTCTTTAACGCTTAAACGCTTATTAAGACCGGCGCTTTCGCCTTCTGTCTCGCCTATTCGAAGTTCTATATAAGAACTACCTAGATAAGATTCCTTAAAGAAAAGACAAAAAATAGCTTCTTTAAGTTCTATATAAGGTATAGTGCTCGCTCGTATTAATCGCGAAGGCTCTATCGTTAGCTTCTAGCCTTTAAGTAGACCTCTTACTAGTATAACGAACCTTAACAACGCTACTAAAGCTATTCTATCGCTAGAGACTCTATAAGAATAAGAGGAGAGTATCGACTTAGTACTTAAGTAAGTCGAGAAAGCGAACGACGGAATAAAGATCGGTATATTTAACTTCTTTAAACGCCTCTTAGCTAAGATTTTACTAAAGCACCTTAACGCGTAGAGCGTAAAGCGCGATAATATAAAGAAGATACGCTAAGAAGGCCGAGACTTAGTAAAGGAGAGAAACTTAATTTAGTAGTAGCTATATATAGAGTTTAGGTATAAGTAGAACTTCTCCTTCCTTAACTAAGTCTTATATAATAAAGAGATACTTAGGAACCTTCGTTAATAGTTAAATAAGTATAAAGGCGTCTTTAAAAAGAGCGAGCCTAAAGACTAGGTTTTCTTAGCGTAGTAAAAGTAAGATCGTTTCTATTAGTAGATAGCGAATATATTCTCTCGTAGCTAGCACTTTTAGCTATAGAGGAGTAAGAAGACTCCTAGCTTATAAGGCTTAGGCTTTATTAATACGAACTTAGATAGAAGACGCTACTAGAACAAGTTTAAGACAGAGCTCTTATAAGTCGACGTGTTTAGCTATAAGATAAGAGAAGCGCGCCTAGAGGCGGGCTATAGACTTAATTAGTATAGATTTATAGTCAAGCTTACTAAAAGAGAGACTTTCGAAGAACCGACCTACGTATTCTTAGTAGTAGAGAAATAGCTCTTAATGTCCTATAGACTATTACCTCCTCTTAGAAATCTAAGATCTAATAGAAGACCCTCCTCCTCTACACCTAAGAGTCTATCCTTATCTAGTCCTACTCGAAACTCTAGTTAAGAAGGAGAAGAAGAAAGTAATTTACTTACGACTCTAGAGCCTCGTCTTAGAGGTTCCGTATCGCCTAGTACTATATAGAGGCTAAAAGCTTAGTTAGAGAAGTTAATACTAAGCTCTACGAAGAAGCCTACGCCTATCTTTTATAAGAGTAGGAGGCTTACTAGAATTCGCGCTAAAGAAACTATTATCGACTCGATCGAAACTTCTCCTATACTAAGTACTTTAGATAACGGCGATCCTATATAAGACTAAGTTTTACCTACGACGGAGCCGCTACTAGGTCTATAACGCCTATCGCTAATCGTACTAGAAGATAATAGCGGAGTTAAGCTAGAGAGCGACTCGGAGCCTAATCTACGTTACTAGGCTTATATAAAGGATAGTATTACCTCTGAAGTCTACTACTATATAATCGTTAGTAGAGCTTTTAAAGAAGTCGATAATATCTAGGAGAAGAAGAAAGTAGCTAAGAGCTACGCTTTAATTAATGTTCTTCTATACCTTAGCTAGCCTCTTTATAAAGAATATATAACTAAGATAGGTAATACTATAGGTTTAAAGCTACCGAAGACGGCTAACGTAACATATACTCTCTACTAGCGTATTGTTTAGATAGGTAGTATAGCCGATCTCTAAGCTCTTATCGCCTAGAATACTTAAAACTAGACGTAGTTTAAGCTAGAAGCGAATACTTTCTTCTCTAAGCTAGTAGGACGCTCTCGTCGTAGTAAGAAGGGTACTAATACTTAGGAACTAGAGGACGATATTAACGCTCTAATACGCGAGGTAGGTAGAAGCTATCTCGGACCTTTTAGTTCGTAGCGACCGAAGTAGACTTGAAGGTTACTTCTAACGTCCGTTAGAGAGCTTAGGAGCTCTTAGACTACGATAGTAATAAGGGTACCTAGACCGATTATAGCTTCCTCTTTTATTCTCCTTCTACTAGAGGCCTATTTTAGATCCTAGACTCTTTACTCGAAGCTATACGGTATAAGTTTATAGTGTATCGATAGTATAATACGGCTATTAGTTAGTATAGTTAGTCTTACAGTATATAGTACTCGCTATCCTAATAGCTTCTTCGCTAGTATCCTCTACTATAGCTATACTAGCTAGTTACTACTCTATATACGACCGTTAAGTACGTAGCCTACCTATCTACTACCTTTTATATCTTCGACGATAAGGCTAGTTCTAACTACCCTAACGGCTTTTAGTATATCGCCTTAAACAAGAATATACTACTTAAGGAGAAGGGCCTCGATTAGGTTTAGTTTACGATCTCTCTAGACGATACCGGCGATAGAAGGCGACTTTTACTAACCTTAGACACGATTAGTAATAGGCTCTTTGACTCTAAGGAGGTAAAGTAGCTAGCGAGGCGTATTATCGCTAATAAGTAAGGCTACGGTATAGGCTTCGTCGAAACTATACCTCTAGTAATTACTAACGAAATAAAAGCTAATCTTAAGCTTAGCTAGAAGAACCCTTATACTAATATAGGCTCGCTAGTTATTTCGTACCCCTATATCTCTTAGCGGTATACTCGTATAGGCGAAGAGTATCGTATAATTCCGATAGTATTTCTAGCCTACTCTAATAGTCGTACGTTAGATAAGCTACCTAATAGTAATTATATTAACGTTCCTATAGTCTATAGCGTATATCTCTATCGCGAGTAGATACCCTTTATAGCTTCTAGTACTATATACTCTACGCGAGTAATAAAACCCTTTACTACTAAGGTACTTCTAACCGGCCTAGGCTCGATTTCCGATACCTTAGTAGGCCGAGTTCTATAGGCGGATTAGGTAGTAAGTATAGAAATAAAGAAGCTCTTTAGTATAAGTAAGGAGGAGTTTAAGGTCTATATAGCTAAGTAGTAGACTACGGCTAAAGCTTAATTCGATACTACCTACGCTACGGCTATAGATATTAAAGAGTAGGTGTTTAGCGAAGCTAGCTTTATAAGCGCGGATAGTAACTTAGAAGTATTAGTGTCGAAGAAGAGAGAAGCTGTCCCTAAGGAGATCCTTAAGGATATAGTAGAAGAGTAGCGTCTAGCGAATAACAATTAGATCTAAGAAGGTGTTCTTAGTAGTTATCGTTAGAAAAGGTAACTATTTAATAGGCCTCTAATTAAAAGTTTAATAGACTTTAATAGGAAAACTAGCTAGTTTTAAGCAATTCTAAGAAGGCTCTATAGGTAGTTAGGTGTCTAGTTAGATACTAAGGAAGAGAGGATTAGTAAGGTAAAGGCCTACCTACATACTATACTTAGTAGTTTCGGTATAAAAGCAAGGTAGTAGCTCGTTTCTAAGATAGGAATGTTTACTCTACTTAATTAACTTAATATCCTACGGTCCTAGTATAGGCTCCTAGTCTTAGGACTACTATTTTGAGCTCGTTACTACTATTCAATCAACGTATTACAAGACTATTACTCTCCGAACAGGTCTTGTTCTATAGCGACTACTCTTATACCTACCTAGGAGGTTAGTATTAGAGTAGTTATTATCTATTACTAACTAAGGCCTATAATTTACTCTAGAATAGAGTAGTTAAGAGGTCTATCTAAATATTAGAGGCCTCTATTAGAGTAATACTTAAAGAAAGTAAGATACCTATTAAGTTTTAGCTAGAAGCTCTTAAAGTATAGGTATATATAAGGAACAAGCTCTTAAATAGACCTAATATTAAGAGATTTAAGCTCTTACCTAATAAAGCTTTTAATAGGATTAAACTAATAGTCTCCTATCTTAAAGTATAGAGATATAGAGCTATAGTATATATAGATATAAGAGTATAGCCTTAGTAGGTAAGGAGTAATAAACTAATAAATAGAGGAAAGGATACTATGTTTATTAGATACTATAATAATATAGTAAAGGTATAGAAGTTCTAGGAGCTAGATATAAAAGCTATTAAGTAGTATACTAATATAATCTTCTTTAAAGATAAGCTAGGTAGAGAATTAGACTTAAATATTAAAATTAAGAATCTCTCTAGTTTAGCTCTAGAAAGAAGACCTATTAGAAGGCTAAGAACTATTAGCTAGCCTACTCTATAAGCTAGTAGGAGTACCTTAGGTACTCCTAGTCTAAGCTAGTAGAAGCCTCCTCTCCTCTAGCTATTAGTATAGGTTTAGGAAAGAAAGAAACTCTTTATATAACTTCTACCTCTACTAGAAGATATAGGAGAGTATAGAAAATTCCTAGACTAAGAGAAAGTTAAGAAAGAATCTAAGAATTCTACTTAAGAAACTATAGAGGTAGATTAGGAGTAGATAGCTCTAAGGTAAACCTTTAGAAAGAGAAAAGTATCCTAAGAACTTAATAGATTTAACTAGAAGCTAAAGCTAATTAAGCTTAAGCTAGATTAGGATAGTTAGCTAGATAAGGAAATACTCCTAGAGTATTAGGCTTTTTTCTTAGCTATAAGCTCTATTAACCTAGGTATCTTATAGGACCTAGAATTCTTAGAGGAAGTTAAAGAGATTATATTCTTAGCTACTAAAGAAGTAGGAATATATAAATAGGAGGTTCTAATCCTAAGGAACTATAAGGAAGTAGTAAGTAATCTCAAATAGAGTTATCTCTAGTAAAAAGCTATTTAGAAAGAGCTAGATATACTTATAAGTAATAATATCTAGACTATAGTAGTCCTACTAAAAGAGGCTAACTTAGTTACCTTAAGATAGGTCTTTAATATTAAGAGAAAGCTTAGTAGAGCTATTAAAAAGTTTAAGGCAAGACTAGTTATAAGAGAGTTCTCCTAAAAGTATAGAGTAGACTATATAGAAACTTTTACCTCTATAGTTAGATAGGATACTCTAAGAGGATTTATAGCTATAGTCTATAAGAAGGACCTAGTTCTATACTAAGTAGATATAAATAATATATTTATAGAGAGTACTCTATATAAGGATATCTATATAATCCTACTACTAGGTATTAACCTACTAACTAGTATAGTCTTATAAGTTCTAAGGAGTCTCTATAGGCTAAAGTAAGCTATAAGAGACTAGAATCAGCTATATATATTAAAGCTAAAAGGAATAGAATTTAGATAATTAGAAGTAGACCTATATCTTCTAATCTATAATAAAAGGAAAGACCTAATAATCCTAATCTATATTAATAATATACCTATTACTATAGAGAGACTAGAAGATATTCTCTAGTTTAAAGACTAACTTAGTAAGGTCTTTAAGATCAAAGATCTTAGAGAGCTAGATAAGATTCTTAGAATAAGACTAATAAGAAACAGATAGTAAGGCTAGCTAAAACTTAACTAGAAACATTATATCTAAGAGAACCTAGCTAAGATAGGAATAGGCTAAGAAACTATATTACTAACTCTTTTACTAATAGATAGCTATAAAAGTCTAAAGCCTACTAGACTAAATAATAAAAGATATAATAAATAGGAGTACTAATCTATTATTAGAATATAGATATAGCTTATAACTATTATAAGACTAGATATTTCATTTACTCTTAGAAGATTAAGCTCCTATATTAGTAATCTAATAGTAGGATATATAAAGGCTCTAAAGAAGCTAACTAGATACCTAAGATTAAAACTAGACCTTAGTCTAAGATACTTAAAGAATAGTTAAAGCTATCTTACTAGATATATAGACTCTAACTATATAATAGATAAGACTAATAGAGTCTTAATCCTTAGATATATCTTCTTCCTTTATAGTATACTAATCTCCTAGATAAGTAAGAAGTAGAAATCTATAGCTATATCTATAATAGAAGCTAAATATATAGCTATAGGAGTATATATAAAACAGTTATAGTTCCTTAGTACTCTTTTAAGAGAGCTTAGATACCTAGAGTTAGTAAGAGAATATTCTTACTAACTAAGGATCCTTAGTAACTAGGAAACTATTACTAGAATTAGGCTAATTTAGCTAAAAGGTAATAACTAAGCTACTCTTACTCTAGTTAAGGACTTATATATTTATAACAAGTCTAAATATATTAATATCTTATATAATGCTATAAGAAAGCTCTAGTAGAATAGACTTATCTCTATAGAATATATAAATATAAAAGAGATAGTAGTAGATAGTCTTACTAAGCTAAAGAATAGACTATAGTTTTAGGAGTTTATAAGGCAGCTCTACCTTATATAAGAGATATATAAAAGATAACTCCAAGCCTTAGAGTTAAACTAAGAGAAGTCTAAAAGAAAGATTTTAGTTATTTAACTCCTTCTTAGTTAGACTTTATAAAGTCCTAAATACTCTTACTAATATTAGACCTATTACTAACTATAATATTACTATATAGTACCTAGCTAAACTAGATACTCTCTAAGGCTAAGTACTAATTAATATTAAAGACCTCCTCTATAGTAGCTATTATCTCCTCTACTAGTATATAGTTACTCTACTTCCTAGCTTAATATAAGATCTCTATAGCTAAGAATAGTATACTCTAAAGGCTATTAGGGAACTAAGAAGCTATATAGAATATAACTAAGTAGGGGACTAGGCTATAAGGAATCTAGAGAGCTATTAGAATTAGCTATAAGAAAGGATAGAGGTAACTTACTAGATAGTCTATATCCTAAACAATCTACTCCTATATAAGAGAGAAGGAAGATCTTATAGAAGATATTTCTTTTACCTTTTTATAGAAAATAGTAGTATAGAAAGTTTATTAGATTAATAGTTAGTACTATCTAGTTATTAGTCTAAAAAGTAAGTACTTAATAACTAATTAAGATTAGGACTAGTATTTAAGTACTATAGATAATCTATTAAAAGATCTAACTATATAGTATAAGTAGGAGTGTTAAGAATATATCCTAGATAGTTAGTCTAGATATAGAGTTCTAAGTATAGTTCTAGATACCTAAGGCATCTACCTAAGGCTTAGTAAGAGGTATATCTTACTTCTCTTTCTTCTTTTCTTAGATAACTAACTTAATTAACTTTATATTTAGTTCCTAGTATATTACTACTATACTATATATATAAGTTAGTTTAAGATTAATCCCCTATTCTTCTTTACTACGCTATACCCTCCTTAATATTATATAGTATATAATACGCTCTCTACTTTTAATAGAATACGCGTTTTAGAGCGTATACTTTTTCCTATTTAAATCGCCGTAGCTAGTTTAGTTATCTAAGTTATTTTAAGGCGGTATAGTCGTATATCTATAATATTAGAGGTAGATTCTTAGTACGCTAGAAAGTAATAGTCTATTAATATTAAAATATAATAGGAATACGAGCTCGAAATCTTAGAGCTAGGACTATATAAATCTAGAGATGTTTTTATATAGAAATTTTACTAACTATCTAAGCTCTATTTTATACTACTTAGAATATCTATCTAATATATTTTAGTAATATTATTTAATATACTAGTAATAATACTATAATTGCGATAGTAGATTATAAGAAATCTAGGGTCTAAAGCTATTAGGTTTAATATTAAGCGTATATAAGCGAGCTCGGTTAAGCTAACCGAGCTAATTAATCGACGTAGCTTTAGCCGCTTCTCTAACGATCTCTATACCTTATTATTACGATCTAGTATAACTATACTAATACTATTACTATTAATACGCGCGTAGTAGACTAGACACTTATAATAGCCTAGCTATACTATCCTATGTACCTACGGACACCGCTCGATTGTCTCGTATATCTTAATACCGTTAAACGGCGGAGGATAGTATAACAAACGCTCTTACGCCGTCGCCGTCGTACGAAACAATTGCCGTAATTCTACTACTCTCACTCGAAGAAGGATAATATACTGCAAGGCTTGCAAGTTACTTGCTATCTATTCACTTGCTTACTTGCCTTGCTTACGTAACAGCCAGGCGCTCTACTTACTTACTTACTTGCCGCAAGGCTTGCAAACAAGTGAATCCTACTTGCTTGGCGACTAGTCTGGCCTTGAGGCTGGTTGGTCTTGACATAGAACACAGCTCCGGCGTCCCGCAATGTCTGGATCATCAAAGAGTCCTTGTCGTCATATCGACGTGTACTAAAGTAGCCAAAGCTCGACCAGTGTCCTTGAATGGCCATGTGCTCTTTCACGGACACCGGCACACCGTGCAGTGGTCCGACAGTCTTGCCATACCTCGCAAGATAGTCGTCAAGATACTTTGCCCGCTCGATTGCTTCGTCCATGAAGTATTGTGTCAGACAGCATGTAAGCTGATGAGCTATGGCGGCTCGCTTTGCGAATGCTGTCGCTACTGCCACGGCAGAGAACTGCTTCTTCGCAATGGCAGCAGCAAGTGAAGTGGCATCGTAGTGTTCGGTGATGATGACTTCTGCTGGAGTCAGTATGCCACAGTCTGCCGGGACGGAGGTAACATTGAGCGGCGGGTTCTTGAAGAACGAGTCTGGTAGATGGAAGTCCTTTGGAATGGAGGCGTTGAGTTCAGCAATCACTTTCTCGCGTTTCTGCTCGAAGGCTGGAGTACCCTTTGGGACCGCAACAGGCTGAACGACTTGCATGGTCCATGAGACGGTCGACTGGCTGTTGTTGATGACAGTTGCAACGCTGAGATTGCGCTACATGTTGTGAGAGTGCCATCGTCTTGTATCAGTCGCTGAGGGAGTAGGCCGTTGGCCACTGCCACACTGTTGGCCGGCGGCCTATCTTTCTGTTCTCGGCATAAGGGGTTGATTGCAATAATGTCTCATCCTAAGTTAGTGTTTGTGGTGTGATCCCTGCACGACATGGATACATATTGGGAAGTCTTCTCATCTGCGGCATTCTGCCAAGCGCTATTAGCTATCAGATCCAGGCATCCGCGTGAGGTATGTGGCTTGACAACAATGTGAATCGTGTGCTGAATGGGTCGATTCACGGTCTTGCAATTGCAGTTAGCCAAAATCTGAACGCGCAAGGTCAGATTCTCGTCGCATTGCGAGGTCCGCTTTGAGGCAGCCCTCAGATCAGTCATCTGGGTTCAAGCTCACCTCGATCAGAGGTGGCGTGTGGAGAAGTTTGACAACAGTCGCATCGTTTCTCGCATTCGCATGGATTCCTAACCTGTGGAAAATCGAGTGACTCCAATTTCAGCCGTGCCCACTACATCAGTGCGTGTTCCATTGATGAACGTCCACGGCTCGTACTTGATGCTCAAGACGAAGCAGGAGGCGACAATTGTGGTTTGGCATGCGAAAGTAGTGCACAATATGACTACATGGCACATCGACCATTGGTGATCAGTCGAAATGGGACGTCCTCCAGCAGCCTTCCACGTTCCCTCTCGTCGACATGGCCATTTCGTTTCATCCCACTTTCTTTTGGGTCAATCAAAAGCTCCTCCTGCCACCCATTTCCATGCGCAAAATCTCAGGGTGACGATGCGTACTGGGCATCAGAACTCCCACACCAATGGCTCTCCGAATGGCCTTTGCCATTCTCCGTTGGTTGACAGGGCGGAGATTCGTCTCGTTGGAATGCCGGATTCTGCCCATGTCGGTCATGTATTCGCTCATGACGGAGAAGTTCTTGTACATGTCTTTGGGCTTGAGATGCAGCTGATCGACCACGTCAAACTTGGGCTTTGGTCTCCGACGCATCTTCTTCCACTTTGCCATTTCAATGCCCGTCAAGTCGTGTGGAGCATACACATCGCCTGCTTTCCATCGCCGATGCACCGCTTGCCGTTCCAGATCAGCCCGGTTCCAGCCGCGTTCGGTGTCGAGTGCCATTTGGCGTTGGATGTGTTGTCGCCGTGATGCCGATGCCGCTTCGACTGCCTGTCGTGCAAGTGACCATCCTGGCGATTCGGTGGGTGAAGCGGCGCCGGCGGCGGCAGGAAAGGGCGCAGTTGGCGTTGATGTCGTTGGACGGGAAGGAGCGGCTGTCGTCGTTTGTGAGTTCGGGGAGTTGTCGCCGTTTTGAAACAGATCTGTGGTAGTGTCAGGGAAGTCGCGATAGACGTCAGGAAGGAGCAGTAGGGTGCATATACCAGCAAAGGCAGCAGTCGCGTTGCTCTGCTGTTGTCGCGTGGCAGGTGAGGTTGAAAGTTGGCGGCGACATTGCTGGCAGGAGCGGACAGTCAGCCGGCGGAAGGCGCTCTCCAGTGACATGTTGTGCTGTATTATGTGGTGGTATAGTATAGTATCGAAGATGGAGATGGACATTGGAGGCCATCGGCCAGAACGGAGATGCCAAGACTCTTCATCGCATGTACCGGACCGGTACTTACTGCTAACTATCATATCCATCGTCATCATTGGTTGCCGCACCTCCCACCTCTCACTGTACAGAGATTGGAGAGGAAGTGGTCGTTGGTATGGAGGAAGAATGACAGCAAAGATGCCTCCCTCTCACCTCACTCGCAATGTGTTGCGGCGAATCCTGGCCAACGAGCCCATTGTCCATCGAGGATGTCTGAGGCGACAGGCAGACCACAGCTCACGGAGCAGCACTCGAACGACGACAACGACGACGACGACATCTCGATCATGTATACCGCACAATGGGCGGAATGGCCCCTCCCACGTCCAGCGAAGGACATTCTTCGACCTCAACATGTTCGGCTCCAAGAAGAGACAGGTCCGCGAGGCAGATATTGATCCTGGCATCGAAGAGATGATGCACTTGGCCAAGATGCAGCGAATGAAGGCTCGCTTGCCGCCTGTTGCAGTGGTCGCCACGGCTCTGCACGATTTCTTCCATCAAAAGAGAAAGTCGCGAGGAGTCCTCAGCGATACCCATGCCAGACTGGCCACACAGAGCTTTCAATACTGCTTTGATGCAGAGCCCGAGCGGACCCGCTCTCGGCGTGCGTCGAATGGCGCCATCTCCAATTCGCTCGTCGTCTTTGCGTTGCAGAAGCTATTGTCGAGGGATGGCACTCCCATAGCCAACGATGCTCACCGACAACTTGCCCAATTGCTCTACGAAAAGACCCGTTCTGCGAGCATCAAAGCACGCTTCATTGGCGCGCGTGCTTACATTCGTATCCTAGGCATGACGGGTCAAGCTATTAAGGCTCGCGAGCTCGTGCAGTCCATCGAGACACTGGAGCTGGGCCCAAACAGACCTTCGGCACAGGATGAAGATGTGAATGGCGATGCCACCGCCTCAGATGTGTTACGAACGAATGACGACGACACGAAATCGAGGCTTGCCACTTGTTGGCTGGAAGCACTCCGAGCAATGGCTAACGAAGCCAGCGAAAGTGAGCTGCTGGCTACATTACAGTCGATTCGTGCTCGTGATTGGATCGACGCCACAGATTGGAAAGTTGCAGAGCCCATGATCGCTTTCTACCTGCGCACTTCGAACGCGAAAGCCGTCGAGCTGTGGTGGCGGCAGTACTGGCAGTCCTTCTCGGATGCCGAACAGCAAACGGCCATTGACGAGGCCAAAGTCGCGGAAGATCTTCAAGCGGTTTTGCGATGGTGTCTTAGTCGCCAGCAATTAGAGCTGGGCCATCAGATTGTGCGACAGGTCATGACCAACAATCCACCCAAACTGTTCTGGGACGCCATCTTCATATGGGCAGCCGGAACAGGAAAGGGCGCTGATGAGATTGGTCGCATGCTTGATGTCATGGAAGCCTCCAACGAGGACATCCCAGACCCCGTCGAGTGGAGGACTCCCGATATTGCAACCATCAACGGGCTAGTCGAATATGCCACCATCAAGCAGGATCCGTACTTGGCTGAACGGTTCATCACATTGGGCAAGAGCAGGCAGATCGAACCTGATGCGAAGACCTACCAGCTTCAGATGCAGTACCGTCTGACCATCAACGATGTCGATGGTGCGCTGATAGCGTACAAGAACCTACAGGCCATGGATCTGTCCTCCAACCAGGATGTCCCTACAGTCAACAAGCTGATTGTGGCATTATGCCAAAGCAAGCGACACGACTTCGACACAGTCATGAATGTGACAATGGATCTGGCCGACCGCAGAGCACGATTCGATCCGCCCACTGTCACAGCACTAACACTACTCCACCTGAACCGCGACGAGACAAACGACGTGATTGACCTACTGAACACTCACTCCCACCACTACTCATCCGGTGAGCGGGAAGAGATCCGAACTACTGTCTTGGGCTTCTGTCTCGATCCCGCTACTCCCACATCGCGCGCATGGGACGCCTACAAAGTTCTGGGAACAGTCTTTGACGAGATGCCTCGATCAGAGCGTACCGCCATCATGACCAGCTTCTACACTCGCGAAAGACCAGACATGGCCGTCTTCATCTTCAACGAGATGCGACGTCACTCGCGGCCTGATACCATCGCTACCATCGACACCTATGTAGCCTCGTTTCTGGGCTCGGCCAAGCTGCGGGACCTCGACAGCCTGGAAGTCATTCACAATCAGCTCAAGCTAGACTACAACATCGACAGCAACACATATCTGGTGAACGCTCTGATGCTCTCCTACACTGCCTGCGACCAACCTCGACAAGCACTTGGCTTCTGGGAGGACATCGTGGCGTCAAAAGAAGGCCCAACGTACAACAGCATCCACATTGCATTACGTGCATGCGAGAAAGCTCCTTTTGGCGACCTTCGCGCGAAAGAGCTGTGGGCGAAGCTCAGGAGGATGAATGTCGATCTCGATCAAAGCATGTGGGCCTCTTATGCTGCAGCATTGGCAGGCAATGGTGACAACAAGCTGGCCTTGAGTACCATTGGAGCAGCTGAAGAGAAGAGCGAAGTTGAGATTGATGCATTCTTGCTGGGAAGTCTGCTTGATGGTGCAGCTGGTGTTGAGAAGCAGGAGGAAGTCGAGCAATGGGCGAGGGACAGATATCCTCATGTTTGGGAAGAAGTGGAGAAGCTTGGATTTGAGATCAGTGAGGAATCTGGGAAGAGGATACCCAAAATTGACAGAAGTGTCACACCTTGAAGTCCCACTGGCGGCAATTGGCTGGCTCGATGGCAGTCGATTCACCTGTACAGCGATCACGAAGAACGAGACCCATTACATGCATTGCTGAAATGTGCCAGCCAACTTTTGACTTCATCCCACAACTTTGACAGCCCCGCGTCACACCTCAAGCCCTTGGCGAAAAGCCTACCAAGCACAGCTGACGAAAGCAGGGCCAACATCATATCTTCCGAAATCATGGACATCTCTCAGCTTGCCACAACGTACCACCCACCATGAAATCTCCCATCCCAGACTATCTCCAACGCGTCCTGGACCATGCCCGGCCTGACGACTCCGGCGCCCCAGCCGGCTACATCGACGTCCTTGCCAAAGCAGACACATCCCGTCTGGGCGTAGCAATCGCCATGGTCGATGGAAATATCTACTCTGCCGGTGATGACAACGTCGAATTCTCGATCCAATCCATCTCTAAAGCCTTCGTCTACGCTTTGGCCATTGAAGACGCTGGTCTGGATGTTGTCCTGTCCAAAATCGGCGTCGAACCATCCGGTGATGCATTCAATGAACTTTCTTTACATGAAGGGAGTAACCGACCCATGAATCCCATGATCAACGCTGGCGCCATCACGGCGCACTCGCTTGTCGTTGGACCAAACGCAACAGCTGAGCAGCGAACCGACCGAATCTTAAACGTCATGTCAAAACTCGCAAACCGCGACCTCAAAGTCTGCGAAGAAGTCTACGAAGCCGAACTAAAAGACTGGGACCGCAACATGGGTCTTGCTCATATGCTCAAAGCCGCCTCAATCATCTCTTGTGATCCGCGAGAGGTTGTGAAGGGGTATATCCGGCAATGCTCGATTAATGTTACAGTCCGCGATCTGGCGCTCATGGCTGCGACGCTGAGTAATGCGGGTTATCATCCTGTCACCGGGGAGAGGATTTTTCCGAGGACGAGTGTGAGGCAGGTGCTGAGTGTCATGACGACTTGTGGGATGTATGATGCTGCGGGGGATTGGGTGAGTAATGTGGGGATTCCGGCGAAGAGTGGTGTTGCGGGGGGCATTCTGGGGGCTTTGCCGGGGCAGGTCGGTCTGGCTGCGTTCTCGCCTAAGCTTGATGATAAGGGCAATAGTGTGAGGGGAGTGACTATTTGTGAGCAATTGTCACACGACATGGGCCTGCACATGATGGATGTGAGCCAAATTGCTCGATCGACTGTGAGTACAAGTCCCGTGTTCCGTGTTTCCGCGAATGCTCAGACACCGTGGCAACGAATGCGTAGAGTCACCGCCCCGGCACTCCGAAGCTTGGCAGAGACATCGCTGACATTTGTACCAGGTAAACACCGCCATCGTGACCATCAAAACAGCCGCCACGGACAAAGAGCATCCTGGAGAAGAATGTCGCGCCGCCATCTTCCACATGCGCGGAGCAGTCCGCTTCTCCGGCGCAGAAATCCTGACACGAGCATTGACACGAAACCTGGGTGAAGCAGATCCTCAAGATCCAGGCTCTGGTGCTTATGCAGATGCGTGCGCCGTAGTGCTATCTTTCCGAGAAGTGTTCTCACTCAACAAAGTGGCGAGGAGAGTAATTCATGAGGATATTGCGAGGTTGCTGAATGATGAGAGGAGTGTGGTGGTCATTGATCCCACTGGAGTGCTACGATGGGAAGGGGAAGGTAAGGACTTGCATCCGAAGATTGTGGAAAGTCAGGATGAGGCGAGAGAGTTTATTGGTGGTGCTGGATGTTCGGCGACGGTGCAGGAGGATTGGTGATCACCTTCTTCCCTCTGTAATATGTTAAAATGCTCATTGATACATTATTGAGAAGACGGAATCGTTCGTTGCGTAACTAGCGAACGGGAATGCTTATGCATAAACTGGCTGCAACTTCCCACAAACTCTCTGCAGCACTCTCTCTGGCAGCTCAGCTTCATACACCAATTCCAACCAATCCGCCACAACCTTTCTCGTCGTAGCAGGATCGATAATCTCCTCAATGCTGAAATGATTCGCCGTCCTTACTGGATTCATCAGTCGTCTATACATCGTATCAAGCTCCTCATACCGAGCTTTCCTCGCTTCTCGGCCTTTTTCCTTTTCGATTTGTCGTAATTCGTGACTGTGTCCTACATCGATGCCTCCATCAAGTGGAAGAGAGCCCCATTCACCGCTTGGCCAGGCAACCCGATTGTGAGGATCGCGGCAGTCGACTATCACGCCACCTGCCACGCCGTATGCTTTGCGCACGATGACGCTGAAGATGGGCATGGTAGTGGTGTAGTACGCTTTCGTGAGCTCCACGCCCCATCGCATGGTTGCGGTGCGCTCAGCGACAGTGCCGACGGCGTAGCCTGGAGCATCGACGAATTGGAGGAGAGGGAGGTTGAAGACGTCGCAGAACTTGAGGTGGCGGATCATCTTTTGGCTTCCTGCTGCATCCAGCGCGCCGGTGAGAACTTCGGCGTTGTTGGAGAAAATGCCTACTGGGCGGCCACCAAGGCGTGCGAGGCCGATGATGGCGGTTTGGCCCCAGAGGGAGCCGATCTCGAACCAGGAGCCGACGTCAACGACGGTGGTGATGATCTTGCGAGGGTCGTACATGCGTTCTCGTCTGCGAGGAATCATGCTTCGAAGCTCGGTATTCTGTCGTTCGATAGGGTCTGTGCAGTTGATGACTGGAGGGACTTGGGTGCCGCAGTTGGGGAGAAAGCCCAAGACAGTCCTGATCTGCTGGAAGCATTCTGCCTCGTCAGCAGCAAGGTTGTCAATGGTGCCATTTGTGCAGTGCATTTGTGGTCCTCCAAGATCGATGAAGCTCAAGCCTTCCTCGAATGTGGCGTTCTTGACGACCTGCGGACCGGCATTGAACAGAGATCCGATATTGCCAGCCATTACGCTGAAGTGGCAGCTCACCACGCGAGCAGCTCCTAGGCCAATGGCGGGACCCAGCACAGCTCCGAGGTTGGGAATGCCCATATTCAGCTGCTTTTGTACAATGTCAAAGCCTTGCATTGGCGGGACATATGAGAACTGTTGCTTTTCGATACTTGTGACGCTACCTCCACCACTACTTCCATCGGTGAGCTTGATCATAGGAAGTTTGAGCTGGATCGACAGCTTCTCAGTATGAAGTGTCTTGGCCATGAGATGTCCATCCTGATGTCCAGCTCGGATGGAGAAGTCGTCGGCAGTGAACACAATTCTTCTCCCGTTCAGCTTGCCATAGCCTTGGACATTGTTGTGCGGTGTGAAGGACTCTGGCTCTTCACGCTCGCCGCCGAGAGACTTCCATTTCACGTGGCCAGTGGCTTCGCCGATTTCCTGGAAAGAGTCCTTGTCGACGAGCTGGTGGATTCGTTCTCGCACCCAGAGCTTGCCGTCCTGCTTCTGCCGGACATAGCCTCTGCGTGAGTGGTCGGGAGTGTTGGCCATCTCACGCAGTTTTGTCAGATGGCCGAGGATGTCGCTATAGTCTGCTGGGAGCTCATCGTCCTTTTTTGCTTTTCGTCTTCGGCGACCACTGTTGGCTGTGCTGGATGAGTCTCCTTCAGACGAGATGTGTTCAGAGACTTGTTTCACTCGTTCTGTAGCCGATTGTGATCGTGGTTTCGATTGATTAGAGTCTGGCATCTTGGACCGATATGTTCTGTAGTAGTCCCAGGGCTCAGTATTGTGTCATTAGAAAATGATAGCGGAATACGTTTAAGCTGAGATTCCTCTATAAAACCAATTCCGCTAACTGACGAAGTGTTAGGGTCGCATCTGTTCGATGGCGTTGGCCATAGTCGAACTCGATCTCTTGCCTCGGCATTTGCGAAGGAGGGGCTAGGACGCGTCGAAGTCGCGTTCTCCCATATTGTCTCACAGTGCAGACAGGCGATTGATGCAAAATTGGAGTATGCCAATGTACTCGATGATAATATGACCTATACTCAGCATGATTTGATGTAGTTGACTGGTGTCGTCGCAAGATTCAGAGGATCGATGTCCACACCGAGAAAGTTTTGCCTAAGGCTATCAAGTTCAAATCAATTTCTCAGCCCCCAGACAACTGCAAATCCTTCAACGACAACAATAACAACGACATCACCATCATGCCCGTCTTCATCGAGGCTGAAGTTGCAGAGCAGAATCTCCTGCGCCGTGCAAATCCTGCATCAGACAATGCTAGTCATGGAGCAGTGCTCGAGAGCCTCCCGAAGCTGTAGACATACACACGATGCGTGCATACGCGGCGTAGTCTGCGACTTGTGATTCCTGCGTGACTTGCTATCTAGATACTATTGATACTTAAACTTTTGCAGACTCGCAGCCTCTATATGTATGCTCATTCACTTAGTATGCGCCATCGCGGCTGCAGGTCTGACATACAATGCTACTTGTCCTACCGCTGACAATATCCTCCGTCCACTATCAAAGCAGATCTAGCTACGAACGAGCTCCTGCCTCCGGCCAAGTACAAGACTCCGTCCGCAATCTCCTCCGGACTTCCTATCCGTTGCATCGGCACTGCCGTACCCACGCGCTCTTGCATGGCCTTCAAGACCTCCGGGTTCTTAGTGGTCAAGGGCGTCTCGGTATAGCCTGGGCAAATGGCGTTTATCCTGAGTCCCTTTGTAGCATAATCTTCCGACCCGGATCTGGTCAGGCCAATGATGGCGTGCTTGGAAGCGGTGTACGATGCTAACAATGTGATGCCAACGACACCCGGAATCGAGCTGAAGTTTACGATCGAGCCACGTTGCAGCTCTCTCCCGTTGACTACCGACCGTATGGGCTCTTGCTCAAGCATGATCTTTGCAGCGGCTCTCAGCACAAAGAAAGTGCTATCCAGATTGACATCAAGCACCCGCTTCCAGTCTGCTGTCTATGCAAATGCAACGCCGCCTTGGTGCTTATTGCTATGCCGGCCGCGTTCACGACGTAATCTAGACGGCCGAACCTCTTGGCGACCTTAATGACAACCTCGTCCACTCGGCTTCAATCTGAGACGTTGACTTGGAAGGTCTCGACTCTACAGGGTATACTGCTACTAGAGTCGCGCTGCTTTTGAGTATTAGAGCTACTAATAATAGGACTCAATCTCGCCCTTTACGTTCTTAAGATCTATAGCGTTCACGTCTAATAGAGTAATACTAGCACTTCTCTTAGTAGCTAATGCCTTTACGTATACACGACCAATCCTACTTCTAGCGCTAATTACTAGCGTAAAGCCTAGAATATCTATTACGAGAGGCTATTCGTAGTCGATCTATCTACTATACCTTTTCTTATAAATTTTATACTATAGAGGTAAGAGTATAGTCGGTTTATACTTTATCGAGATATACTAGACGGTCTTTAATATCTAGACTATTTAGTAGTAAGTGTCTATAAGGTTAATAGCTTAAAAGTACTTAATATAGACGCCTTACTAGCCTTCTAGTACTCGTCTAGTAAGGCTTTCCTATAATATATTTAGCTAATATAGCGACTCTATAGTACTATAGAGTCTACTATCTACTACTATACTATAATAGAAGTATATCTTAACTAGGAGATTAGAGGACCTTATCGCTAATATACTATATAATAGAAAAGTCTTAGTAGACTCGAGATATTTCTATCTTCTATAGAATTTACTTAGCTAAGTAGGCTATAAGAGCCTTAGTAGAGCTACTATATATTATACTTATTAAAAGTAGAGAGCGTATTATATACTATATAATATCTAGGAGAGTATAGCGTAGTAAAGAAGAATAGAGGATTAATCTTAAACTAACTTATATATAGTATAGTAGTAATATACTAGGAACTAAATACAAAGTTAATTAAGTTAGTTATCTAAGAAGAGAAGAAAGAGAAGCAAGATATACCTCTTACTAAGCCTTAGGTAGATATCTTAGGTATCTAGAACTATACTTAAATACCTATATCTAGACTAACTATCTAGGATATATTCTTAATACTCCTACTTATACTATATAGTTAGATCTTTTAATAGATTATCTATAGTACTTAAATACTAGTCTTAATCTTAATTAGTTATTAAGTACTTACTTTTTAGACTAATAACTAGATAGTACTAACTATTAATCTAATAAAACTTTCTATACTACTATCTCTTATAAAAAGGTAAAAGAAATACCTTCTATAAGATCTTCCTTACCTCTTATATAGAAGTAGATTATTTAGAATATAGACTATCTAGTAAGTTACTCCTATCCTTTCTTATAGCTAATTCTAATAGCTTCCTAGATATCTTATAGCCTAGTCCTCTACTTAGTTATATTCTATATAGCTTCTTAGTTCTCTAAGAGCCTTTAGGGTATACTATTCTTAGCTATAGAGATCTTATATTAAGCTAGAGAGTAGAGTAACTATATATTAGTACTAGAGATAATAGCTACTATAGAGAAGGTCTTTAATATTAACTAGTACTTAGCCTTAGGAGGTATCTAGTTTAGCTAGGTACTATATAGTAATATTATAGTTAGTAATAGGTCTAATATTAGTAAGAGAATTTAAGACTTTATAAAGTCTAACTAAAGAGGAGTTAAGTAACTAAAATCTTTCTTTTAGACTCCTCTTAGTCTAACTCTAAAGCTTGAAGTTATCTTTTATATATCTCTTATATAAGGTAGAGCTACCTTATAAACTCCTAAAACTATAGTCTATTCTTTAGCTTAGTAAGACTATCTACTACTATCTCTTTTATATTTATATATTCTATAGAGATAAGTCTGTTCTACTAGAGCTTTCTTATAGTATTATATAAGATATTAATATATTTAGACTTATTATAAATATATAAGTCCTTAACTAGAGTAAGAGTAGCTTAGTTATTACTTTTTAGCTAAATTAGCCTAATTCTAGTAATAGTTTCCTAGTTACTAAGGATCCTTAGTTAGTAAGAATATTCTTCTACTAACTCTAGGTATCTAAGCTCTCTTAAAAGAGTACTAAGGAACTATAACTATTTTATATATACTATTAAAAGTAGAGAGCGTTTGTAGATACTATATAATGTTAAGGAGGGTATAGCGTAGTAAAGAAGAATAGGGGATTAATCTTGAACTAACTTATATATATAGTATAGTAGTAATATGCTAGGAACTAAATACAAAGTTGATTTTGTTAGTTATCTAAGAAGAGAAGAAAGAGAAGCAAGATATACCTCTTACTAAGCCTTAGGTGGATGCCTCAGGCATCTAGAACCATGCTTAGAAGTCTATATTCTAGACTAACTATCTAGGATACATTCTTAACACTCCTACTCATGCTATATAGTCAGATCTTTTAATAGATCATCTATAGTACTCAAATGCTAGTCCTAATCTTGATTAGTTATTAAGTACTTACTTTTCAGACTAACAACTAGACAGCACTAACTATTAATCTAATAAACTTTCTATACTACTATCTCCTACAAAAAGGTAAAAGAAATGCCTTCTATAAGATCTTCCTCCTCTCTTATATAGGAGTAGATTATTTAGGACATAGACTATCTAGTAAGTTACCCCTGTCCTTTCTTATAGTTAATTCTAATAGCTCTCTAGATTCCTTATAGCCTAGTCCCCTACTTAGTTATATTCTATACAGCTTCTTAGTTCCCTAATAGTCTTTAGGGTATACTATTCTTAGCTATAGGGATCTTATATCAAGCTAGGGAGTAGAGTAACTATATACTAGTAGAGGAGATAATAGCTACTATAGAGGAGGTCTTTAATATCAACTAGTACTTAGCCTTAGGGGGTGTCTAGTTCAGCTAGGTGCTATATAGTAATATTATAGTTAGTAATAGGTCTAATATTAGTAAGGGCATTTAGGACTTTATAAAGTCTAACTAAGGAGGAGTTAAGTAACTAAAATCTTTCTTTTAGACTCCTCTTAGTTCAACTCCAAGGCTTGGAGTTATCTTTTATATATCTCTTATATAAGGTAGAGCTGCCTTATAAACTCCTGAAACTGTAGTCTATTCTTTAGCTTAGTGAGACTATCTACTACTATCTCTTTTATGTTTATATATTCTATAGAGATAAGTCTGTTCTACTAGAGCTTTCTTACAGTATTGTATAAGATATTAATATGTTTAGACTTATTATAAACATATAAGTCCTTGACTAGAGTAAGGGCAGCTTAGTTATTACCTTTTAGCTAAATTAGCCTGATTCTAGTAACAGTTTCCTAGTTACTAAGGATCCTTAGTTAGTAAGAATATTCTCCTACTAACTCTAGGCATCCAAGCTCTCTTAAAAGAGCACTAAGGAACTATAACTGTTTTGTATATATACCTATAGCTATGTATTTAGCTTCTATTATAGATATAGCTACAGATTTCTACTTCTTACTTATCTAGGAGATTAGTGCACTATAAAGGAAGAAGACATATCTAAGGATTGAGACTCTATTAGTCTTGTCCATTATATAGTTAGAGTCTACATATCTAGTAAGAAAGCTTTAACTATTCCTTAAGTATCTTAGACTAAGGTCTAGGTTTGATCTCAGGTATCTAGTTAGCTTCTTTAGAGCCTTCATATGTCCTACTATTAGATTACTAATATAGGAGCTCAATCTTTCAAGGGCAAATGAAATGTCTAGTCTTATAACAGTTGCAAGCTATATCTATGTTCTAATAATGGATTAGTACTCCTATTTATTACACCTTTTATTATTTAGTCTAGTAGGCTTCAGACTTTCATAGCTGTCTATTAGTAAAAGAGTTAGTAATATAGTCTCTTAACCTATTCCTATCTTAGCTAGGTTCTCTTAGATATAGTACTTCTAGTCAAGTTTTAGCTAGCCTTACTATCTGTTTCTTGTTAGTCTTATTCTAAGAATCTTGTCTAGTTCTCTAAGATCTTTGATCTTAAAGACCTTACTAAGTTAGTCTTTGAACTAGAGGACATCTTCTAGTCTCTCTATAGTAATAGGTATGTTATTAATATAGATTAGGATTATTAGGTCTTTCCTTTTCTTATAGATTAGAAGACATAGGTCTACTTCTAATTGTCTGAATCCTATTCCTTTTAGCTTTAACATATATAGCTGATTCTAGTCTCTTGTAGCTTGCTTTAGCCTATAGAGACTCCTTAGAACTTATAAGACTATACTAGTTAGTAGGTTAACACCTAGTAGTAGGATTATATAGATGTCCTTATATAGGGTGCTCTCTATAAATGCATTATTTATATCCACTTAGTACAGAACTAGGTCCTTCTTATAGACTACAGCTATAAATCCTCTTAGAGTATCCTACCTAACTATAGAGGCAAAAGTCTCTATATAGTCTACTCTATACTTTTAGGAGAACCCTCTTATAACTAGTCTTGCCTTAAACTTTTTAATAGCTCTACTAAGCTTTCTCTTAATATTAAAGACCTATCTTGAGGTAACTAGGTTAGCCCCTTTTAGTAGGACCACTATAGTCTAGGTATTGTTACTTGCAAGTGTATCTAGCTCCTTCTAAATAGCTTCTTACTAGAGATAACCCTACTTAGGATTACTTACTACTTCCTTATAGTTCCTTAGGATTAGAACCTCCTATTTATATATTCCTACTTCTTTAGCAGCTAAGAATACAATCTCTTTAACTTCCTTTAAGAATTCTAGGTCCTATAGGATGCCTAGGTTAATAGAGCTTATAGCTAAGAAGAAAGCCTAATACTCTAGGAGCATTTTCTTGTCTAGCTAACTATTCTAATCTAGCTTAAGCCTAATTAGCTTCAGCTTCTAGTCAAATCTATTAAGTTCTTAGGATGCTTTCCTCTTTCTAAGGGTTTGCCTTAGGGCTGTCTACTCCTAATCCACCTCTATAGTTTCTTAGGTAGAATTCTTAGATTCTTTCTTAACTTTCCCTTAGTCTAGGAATTTTCTATACTCTCCTATATCTTCTAGTAGAGGTGGAAGTTATATAAAGAGTTTCTTTCCTTCCTAAACCTGTACTAATAGCTAAGGGGGAGGAGGCTTCTACTAGCCTGGACTAGGAGCACCTAGGGTACTCCTACTAGCTTATAGAGTAGGCTAGCTAATAGTTCTTAGCCTTCTAATAGGTCTTCTTTCTAGAGCTGAACTAGGGAGATTCTTGATCTTAATATTCAAGTCTAATTCTCTACCTAGCTTATCTTTAAAGAAGATTATATTAGTATACTACTTAATAGCCTTTATATCTGGCTCCTAGAACTTCTATATCTTTACTATATTATTATAGTATCTAATAAACATAGTATCCTTTCCTCTATTTATTAGTTTGTTACTCTTTGCCTACTAAGGCTATACTCTTATATCTATATATACTATAGCTCTATATCCCTATACCTTGAGGTAGGAGACTATTAGTTTAATCCTATTAAAAGCTTTATTAGGTAAGAGCTTGAATCTCTTAATATTAGGTCTATTTAGAAGCTTGTTCCTTATATACACCTATACTTCAAGGGCTTCTAGCTAAAACTTAATAGGTATCTTACTTTCTTCAAGTATTGCTCTAATAGAGGCCTCTAATGTTTAGATAGATCTCTCAACTACTCTATTCTAGAGTAAATTATAGGCCTTAGTTAGCTTAAAGGTAATTCTAAAGTCCTTCTCCTACTATTTAATTAAAGTAGTGATCTCTCTAGCATTGTTAGCCCTTATAGACTTAAGGAGTGCTACTAACTGCCTTTCTACCTTAATCCTCTAGTTCTAAAGAGTAGTTGGTGTATCTGATCTAGCCTTAAGTAGAAATGCCTATTTCTTTCTTAAGAAGTTATTAACAATCTTAAGCTACTATATAAAACCTTTTACTAATAATAGTAATAGTCTATAGATATCTACTAATATAAGGGCTAATCTTTCAGGTCTTCTCTTAATAGACTTGCCTAGGTGTTTCTTTATCTTACCTATTATATAGATCCTATACTTATACTCTTCCTAGTTAGGAATTAGAATTCTTTCCTTTAGGTTAGTAACTTTATAAAGGTTTGAGAGTAACCCTCTTCCAAAGTATATAAATCTTCTATACTATAGCTCTTACTGTTTTAGATCCTTCTCTAATAGGGTAGTATAGGTATTATTAACCTCTATAGGATTATATAGTAAGTAATATGACTTTTCCTATAGGAGAGGTAATATCTTACTAACAAATAGAACACCTCTAACTAGCTTAGTCTTTATAACTGTTTGGCTATCTAGGGAGGTAAGAGTGAAATCAGGCTTCTAGACTCTAAATTGCTTACTAAACTAATCCTATAACATAAGATTTACTCTAAGATTAGGAACAAATAGTACCCTATTAAGTAGAACTTCTCCTCCTAAGATTCCTTTTATCTATACTAGTCTAGAGTAGGTTATATAGAGGTATCCTCCTCCTACCTTAATCTATACTTTCTTCCTTAGTAGCTTTACTAATCTGAAGAAGGATAGTTAGTTAGTTATATAGGATAAGGTATAGGAATCTAAGAGCTATTCTTAGGGTAACAACTTGCCTTTAGCCTTAATTATAGAATAGGCCAACTTATCTTAGTTATTATCTTCTAATAGGGAATTATTATTACTTCTAGAACTAGAGTAAGTTCTAGAATTAGAACTAGAACTAGACTCCTAGGCTGAAAATCCTTTCTTTAGAAGCTTTCTAGACTTTTCTATCCTTTAAAGCTACTTACCTATTTTCTAGACAACCTTCTTTAGCTTATTATATAATAATAACTTATAGACAGCTTTCTTAATATGTCTAGTATTCCTTAGTAAAGGGGATCTTCTAACCCTCCCTCTAAGGAATAATCTCTAAGGGTCCTTCTAGTTCTTAGTACTATTTCTCTACTAGGACAGTTTCTTAGTAGTAGGGAGGTTAGGACAATCCTTCAACTAGTGCTTCCCTTTCTTATAGAGCTAGTATATTAGTAGAGACTTTCCTTAGTAGGGCTGCCTAGAATAGAATACAGCTAGACCTATATCTATCTTGTCTAGATTGTCTCTTGCCTCTTAGGACTCAAGTAGAAGGAGAACAGTATCTATATCTAAGGATAGTTAGGTTATAATAGTATCCTTAGCTGCTTAGTATAATATAGGTAGGGACTATAGGAGATGTTTCAGCCTTTTCTCTTAGCTCTAGTAGTAGGCTTCCTAAGGATCAATCTTAGCAATCCTCTTACCTAGGCCTCTAAGGTGTCTCTATACTTCCCTAATTATCTTATTAGGTAATATCCTAAATATAACAAACTACTTAATCAGACCTATAGTATAGGACTTTAGGACTCTATTATACTTATTCTAGAGAATCACCTACATCTTAGCTACTAGTGTAGTAATATACTATGTCTCTAGCTCTATCTTATTATCTTTACTAATACTACATCTAATACTAAACCTATATACTATATTATCTTTTAAGAAGTGTTGATTCTAAGTAACATGCATCTGAAGACTAGTGTCCTACTAAACTATACATAGGTTCCCTCTAACAATTAGTTAACTAATTGCCTAGAACTAGTCCTTTCCTTCTAGCTTGTCTATCTATAGCTTGAACTATCTCTTCTAGTTAGTTCTGTCTAGGATTGGAATCCTTTAGCTCTTCTTGTCCTCTTAGTCTATTATAGAAATAGGTAAATAGAATGAATAATTAGTAGAATACTTTAGACTAGCTAAGGATTCTAGAGAAGGGTAATTTCTTATAGTAGAGAGACTAGCTCTAAGGGATAGGGATTCCTCGTATTTAGGAAATTACTAAGACTCAGATCTTTCTCTCTTAGCAGAGTTTCTATTACTAGGTAGTAGGAAGGCTAAGTAGCCTCTTCTAACTCTAGTAATACTAGGTATAATAGTAGAGAACTAGGTAGGTATTAATAAAGCAGAAACATACTACTGTCTTATAGAGATCTTTACTAACTTGTATACTACTAGGTGCAAACTAGCTTCGTTAGTAATATAGTTAGGGAAACTTCTAGGCCCTAAATGTTTTCTATAAACTGTAAGGGATATAAGTAACCTGTACTAACATAGGTTGCTCCTATTTAGTATACAAACCCGGGCTTATAACCTATTAAAAGTAGAGGGCGTTTGTAGATACTATATAATGTTAAGGAGGGTATAGCGTAGTAAAGAAGAATAGGGGATCAATCTTGAACTGACTTATATATATAGTGTAGTAGTAATATGCTAGGAACTAAATACAAAGTTGATTTTGTTAGTTATCTAAGAAGAGAAGAAAGAGAAGCAAGATATACCTCTTACTAAGCCTTAGGTAGATGCCTTAGGTATCTAGAACCATACTCAGAAGTCTATATTCTAGACTGACTATCTAGGATACATTCTCAATATATACTCCTATAGCTATATATTTAGCTTCTATTATAGATATAGCTATAGATTTCTACTTCTTACTTATCTAGGAGATTAGTATACTATAAAGAAAGAAAATATATCTAAGGATTAAGACTCTATTAGTCTTGTCTATTATATAGTTAGAGTCTATATATCTAGTAAGATAGCCTTAACTATTCCTTAAGTATCTTAAACTAAGATCTAGGTTTAATCTTAGATATCTAGTTAGCTTCTTTAGAGCCTTTATATATCCTACTATTAGATTACTAATATAGGAGCTTAATCTTCTAAGAGTAAATAAGATATCTAGTCTTATAATAGTTATAAGCTATATCTATATTCTAATAATAGATTAGTACTCCTATTTATTATATCTTTTATTATTTAGTCTAGTAGGCTTTAGACTTTTATAGCTATCTATTAGTAAAAGAGTTAGTAATATAGTTTCTTAGCCTATTCCTATCTTAGCTAGGTTCTCTTAGATATAGTACTTCTAGTTAAGTTTTAGCTAGTCTTACTATCTATTTCTTATTAGTCTTATTCTAAGAATCTTATCTAGTTCTCTAAGATCTTTAATCTTAAAGACCTTACTAAGTTAGTCTTTAAACTAGAGGATATCTTCTAGTTTCTCTATAGTAATAGATATATTATTAATATAGATTAGGATTATTAGATCTTTCCTTTTCTTATAGATTAGAAGATATAGGTCTACTTCTAATAATCTAAATCCTATTTCTTTTAGCTTTAATATATATAGCTAATTCTAGTCTCTTATAGCTTACTTTAGCTTATAGAGACTTCTTAGAACTTATAAGACTATACTAGTTAGTAGGTTAATACCTAGTAGTAGGATTATATAGATATCCTTATATAGAGTACTTTCTATAAATATATTATTTATATCTACTTAGTATAGAACTAGGTCCTTCTTATAGACTATAGCTATAAATCCTCTTAGAGTATTCTACCTAACTATAGAGATAAAAGTTTCTATATAGTCTACTCTATACTTTTAGAAGAACCTTCTTATAACTAGTCTTATTTTAAACTTTTTAATAGTACTACTAAGTTTTCTCTTAATATTAAAGACCTATCTTAAGGTAACTAAGTTAGCCTCTTTTAGTAGAACTACTATAGTCTAGGTATTATTACTTATAAGTATATCTAGCTCCTTCTAAATAGCTTCTTACTAGAGATAACTATACTTAGAATTACTTACTATTTCCTTATAGTTCCTTAGAATTAGAACCTTCTATTTATATATTCCTATTTCTTTAGTAGTAGAGAATATAATCTCTTTAACTTTCTCTAAGAATTCTAAGTCTTATAGGATATCTAGGTTAATAGAACTTATAGCTAAGAAGAAAGTCTAATACTCTAGGAGTATTTCCTTATCTAGTTAGCTAGTCTAATCTAATTTAAGTCTAATTAGCTTTAGCTTCTAGTTAAACCTATTAAGTTCTTAAGATACTTTCCTTTTTCTAAAAGTTTACTTTAGAACTATCTACTTCTAATCTATCTTTATAGTTTCTTAGATAGAATTCTTAGATTCTTTCTTAACTTTCTCTTAGTCTAGGAATTTTCTATACTCTCTTATATCTTCTAGTAGAGATAGAAGTTATATAAAGAGTTTCTTTCTTTCCTAAACCTATACTAATAGCTAAGAAGAAGGAGGCTTCTACTAACTTAGGCTAGAAGTACCTAGAGTACTTCTACTAGCCTATAGAGTAGGCTAGCTAATAGTTCTTAGCCTTCTAATAGGTCTTCTTTCTAGAGCTAAACTAGAGAGATTCTTAATTTTAATATTTAAGTCTAATTCTCTACCTAGCTTATCTTTAAAGAAGATTATATTAGTATACTACTTAATAGCCTTTATATCTAGCTCCTAGAACTTCTATACCTTTACTATATTATTATAGTATCTAATAAATATAGTATTCTTTCCTCTATTTATTAGTTTATTACTCTTTACCTACTAAGGCTATACTCTTATATCTATATATACTATAGCTCTATATCTCTATACCTTAAGGTAGGAGACTATTAGTTTAATCTTATTAAAAGCTTTATTAGATAAGAGCTTAAATCTCTTAATATTAGATCTATTTAGGAGCTTATTCCTTATATATACTTATACTTTAAGAGCTTCTAGCTAAAACTTAATAGGTATCTTACTCTCTTTAAGTATTACTCTAATAGAGGCCTCTAATATTTATATAGACCTCTTAACTACTCTATTCTAGAGTAAATTATAGGCTTTAGTTAGCTTAAAAATAATTCTTAAGTCCTTCTTCTACTATTTAATTAAAGTGTTAAGAATGTATCCCAGATAGTTAGTCTGGATATGGACTTCTGAGCATGGTTCTGGATGCCTAAGGCATCCACCTAAGGCTTAGCAAGAGGTACATCTTGCTTCTCTCTCTTCTCTTCTTAGATAACTAACTTAATTAACTTTGTATTTGGTTCCTAGCATATTACTACTACACTATGTGTATAAGTTAGTTCAAGATTGATCCCCTATTCTTCTTTACTACGCTATACCCTCCTTAACATTATGTAGTATCTACAAACGCCCTCTACTTTTAACAGGTTATAAGCCCGGGTTTATGCACTAAATAGGAGTAACCTATGTTAGTACAGGTTACTTGTATCCCTTGCAGTTTACAGAAAACATTTAGGGCCTAGAAGTTTCCCTAACTATATTACTAACGAAGCTAGTTTGCACCTAGTAGTATATAAGTTAGTAAAGATCTCTATAAGACAGTAGTGTGTTTCTGCTTTATTAATACCTGCCTAGTTCTCTACTATTGCACCTAGCATCACTAGAGTTAGAAGAGGCTACTTAGCCTTCCTACTACCTAGTAATAGAAACTCTACTAAGAGAGAAAGATCTGAGTCTTAGTAATTTCCTAAATACGAGGAATCCCTGTCCCTTAGAGCTAGTCTCCCTACTACAAGAAATTACCCTTCTCTAGAATCCTTAGCTAGTCTGAAGCATTCTACTAATTATTTATTCTATTTACCTATTTCTATAATAGACTAAGAGGATAAGAAGAGCTAAAGGATTCCAATCCTAGACAGAACTAACTAGAAGAGATAGTTCAAGCTACAGACAGACAAGCTAGAAGGAAAGGACTAGTTCTAGGCAATCAGCTAACTAATTGTTAGAGGGAACTTATATATAGTTCAGTAGGACACTAGTCTTTAGATATATGTCACTTAGAATTAATACTTCTTAAAAGACAATATAGTATGTAGGTTTAGTATTAGATATAGTATTAGTGAAGATAATAAGATGGAGCTAGAGACATAGTATGTTACTATACTAGCAGCTAAGATGTAGGTGATTCTCTAGAATAAGTATAATAGAGTCCTGAAGTCCTATACTATAGGTCTAATTAAGCAGTTTGTTATATTCAGGATATCACCTAATAAGACAATCAGGGAAGCATAGAGACACCTTAGAGGCCTAGGCAAGAGGATTACTGAGATTGATCCTTAGGAAGCCTACTACTAGAGCTAAGAGAAAAGGCTGAAACATCTCCTATAGTCCCTACCTACATTATACCAAGTAGCTAAGGATGCTATTATAACCTAACCATCCTTAGATATAGACACTGTTCTCCTTCTACTTGAGTCCTAAGAGGCAAGAGACAATCCAGATAAGATAGACACAGGTCTAGCTATATTCTATTCTAAGTAGCCTTACTAAGGAAAGTCCCTACTAATGTACCAGCTCTATAAGAAAGGGAAGCACTAGTTAAAGGATTGTCCTAACCTCCCTACTACTAAGAAACTGTCCTAGTAGAGAAATAGTACTAAGAACTAGAAGGACCCTTAGGGATTATTCCTTAGAGGGAGAGTTAGAAGATCCCCTTTACTAAGGAATACTAGACATATTAAGAAAGCTGTCCACAAGTCATTATTATATAATAAGCTAAAGAAGGTTGTCTAGAAAATAGGCAAGTAGCTTCAAAGGATAGAAAAGTCTAAAAAGCTTCTAAAGAAAGGATTTTCAGCCTAGGAGTCTAGTTCTAGTTCTGATTCTAGAACTCACTCTAGTTCTAGAAGTAATAATAATTCCCTATTAGAAGATAATAACTAAGATAAGTTAGCCTATTCTATAATTAAGGCTAAAGGCAAGTTGTTACCCTAAGAATAGCTCTTAGATTCCTGTGCCTCATCCTATATAACTAACCAACTGTCCTTCTTTAGATTAGTAAAGCTACTAAGGAAGAAAGTGTGGATTAAGGTAGGAGGAGGATACCTCTATATAACCTACTCTAGACTAGTATAGATAAAGGGAATCTTAGGAGGAGAAGTTCTACTTAATAGGGTACTATTTGTTCCTAATCTTAGAGTAAATCTTATATTATAGAATTAGTTTAGTAAGCAATTTAGAGTCTAGAAGCCTAATTTCACTCTCACCTCCCTAGATAGCCAAACAGTTATAAAGACTAAGCTAGTTAGAGGTGTTCTATTTGTTAGTAAGATATTACCTCTCCTATAGGAAAAGTTATATTACTTACTATATAATCCTATAGAGGTTAATAATACCTATACTACCCTATTAGAGAAGGATCTGAAACAGTGGGAGCTATAGTATAGAAGATTTGCATACTTTGAAAGAGGGTTACTCTCAAACCTTTACAAAGTTACTAACCTAAAGGAAAGAATTCCAATTCCTAACTAGGAAGAGTATAAGTATAGGATCTATACAATAGGCAAGATAAAGAAACACCTAGGCAAGTCTATTAAGAGAAGACCTGAAAGATTAGCCCTTATGTTAGTAGATATCTGTAGACTATTACTATTATTAGTAAAAGGTTTTACATAGTAGCTTAAGATTATTAATAACTTCTTAAGAAAGAAATAGGCATTTCTACTCAAGGCCAGATCAGATATACTAACTGCTCTTCAGAACTAGAGGATCAAGGCAGAAAGGCAGTCAGTAGCACTCCTTAAGTCTGTAAGGGCTAACAATGCTAGAGAGATTACTACTTTAATCAAATAGTAGGAGAAGGACTTTAGAATTACCCTTAAGCTAACTAAGGCCTACAATTCACTCCAGAATAGAGTAGTTAAGAGGTCCATCCAAACATTAGAGGCCTCTATTAGAGCAATGCTTAAAGAAAGCAAGATACCTATTAAGTTTTAGCTAGAAGCCCTTGAAGCATAGGTGTATATAAGAAACAAGCTTCTAAATAGACCTAATGTTAAGGGATTCAAGCTCTCACCTAATAAAGCTTTTAATAGGATCAAACTAATAGTCTCCTACCTTAAGGTATAGGGATATAGAGCTGTAGTATACATAGATATAAGAGCACAGCCTTAGTAGGCAAGGAGTAACAAACTAATAAACAGAGGAAAGGATACTATGTTTATTAGATACTATAACAACATAGTAAAGGTATAGAAGTTCTAGGAGCCAGATATAAAGGCTATTAAGTAGCATACTAATGTAATCTTCTTTAAAGATAAGCTAGGTAGAGAATTAGACTTAAACATTAAGATCAAGAATCTCCCTAGTTCAGCTCTAGAAAGAAGACCTATTAGAAGGCCAAGAACTATTAGCTAGCCTGCTCTATAAGCTAGTAGGAGTACCCTAGGTGCTCCTAGTCTAGGCTAGTAGAAGCCTCCTCCCTCTTAGCTATTAGTATAGGTTTAGGAAGGAAAGAAACTCTTTATACAACTTCTACCTCTACTAGAAGATGTAGGAGAGTATAGAAAATTCCTAGACTAAAGGAAAGTTAAGAAAGAATCTAAGAATTCTGCCTAAGAAACTATAGAGGTAGATTAGGAGCAGACAGCTCTAAGGCAAACCCTTGGAAAAAGGAAAGCATCCTAAGAACTTAATAGATTTAACTAGAAGCTAAAGCCAATTAGGCTTAAGCCAGATCAGAATAGTCAGCTAGACAAGGAAATGCTCCTAGAGTATTAGGCTTTCTTCTTAGCTATAAGCTCTATTAACCTAGGCATCCTATAGGACCTAGAATTCTTAGAGGAAGTTAAAGAGATTACATTCTTAGCTACTAAAGAAGTAGGAATGCACAAATAGGAGGTTCTAATCCTAAGGAACTATAAGGAAGTAGTAAGTGATCCTAAGTAAGGTCATCTCTAGTAAGAAGCTATTTAGAAGGAGCTAGATACACTTATAAGCAACAACACCTAGACTATAGTAGTCCTACTAAAAGGGGCTAACCTGGTCACCTTAAGATAGGTCTTTAATGTCAAGAGAAAGCTTAGTAGAGCCATTGAAAAGTTCAAGGCAAGACTAGTTATAAGAGGGTTCTCCTAAAAGTATAGAGTAGACTATATAGAAACTTTTGCCCCTATAGTCAGGCAGGATACTCTAAGAGGATTCATAGCTGTGGTCTATAAGAAGGACCTGGTTCTATACTAAGTGGATATGAACAATATATTTATAGAGAGTACCCTATATAAGGACATCTACATAATCCTACTACTAGGTATTGACCTACTAACTAGCATAGTCTTATAAGTTCTAAGGAGTCTCTATAGGCTAAAGCAAGCTGCAAGAGACTAGAATTAGCTATATATGTCAAAGCTGAAAGGAATAGGATTCAGATAATTAGAAGTGGACCTATATCTTCTAATCTACAAGAAAAGGAAAGACCTAATAATCCTGATCTATATTAATAACATACCTATTACTATAGAGAGACTAGAAGATGTCCTCTAGTTTAAAGACCAACTTAGCAAGGTCTTTAAGATCAAAGATCTTAGAGAACTAGACAAGATTCTTAGAATGAGACTAATAAGAAACAGACAGCAAGGCTAGCTGAAACTTAACTAGAAGCACTATATCTAAGAGAACCTAGCTAAGATAGGAATAGGTCAAGAGACTGTATTACTAACTCTTTCACTAATAGACAGCTATAAAAGTCTGAAGCCTACTAGACCAAATAATGAAAGGTGTAACAAATAGGAGTACTAATCCATTATTAGAATATAGATATAGCTTACAACTGTCATAAGACTAGACATTTCATTTGCCCTTAGAAGATTAAGCTCCTATATTAGTAATCTAATAGTAGGACATATAAAGGCTCTAAAGAAGCTGACTAGATACCTAAGATCAAACCTAGACCTTAGTCTAAGATACTCAAGGAATAGTCAAGGCTGCCTTACTAGATATATAGACTCTAACTATGCAATAGACAAGACTAATAGAGTCTCAATCCTTAGATATGTCTTCTTCCTTTATAGTACACTAATCTCCTAGATAAGTAAGAAGCAGAAATCTGTGGCTATATCTATAATAGAAGCTAAATACATAGCTATAGGAGTATGTGCAAAACAGTTATAGTTCCTTAGTACTCTTTTAAGAGAGCTTAGATGCCTAGAGTTAGTAGGAGAATGTTCTTACTAACTAAGGATCCTTAGTAACTAGGAAACTATTACTAGAATCAGGCTAATTCAGCTGAAAGGTAATAACCAAGCTGCCCTTACTCTAGTCAAGGACTCATATGTTCATAACAAGTCCAAACACATTAATATCTTATATAATGCTATGAGAAAGCTCTAGTGGAACAGACTTATCTCTATAGAATATGTGAACACAAAAGAGATAGTAGTAGATAGTCTTACTAAGCCAAAGAATAGACTACAGTTTCAGGAGTTTATAAGGCAGCTCTACCTTATATAAGAGATATATAAAAGATAACTCTAAGCCTTAGAGCTGAACTAAGAGGAGTCCAAAAGAAAGATTTTAGTTACTTGACTCCTCCTTAGTTAGACTTTACAAAGTCCTAAATGCCCTTACTAATGTTAGACCTGTTACTAACTATAATATTACTATATAGCACCTAGCTAAACTAGACACCCCCTAAGGCCAAGTACTAGTTAATATTGAAGACCTCCTCTATAGCAGCTATTATCTCCTCCACTAGTATGTAGTTACTCTACTCCCTAGCTTGATACAAGATCCCTATAGCTAAGAATAGTATACCCTAAAGACTATTAGGGAACTAAGAAGCTATATAGAATGTGACCAAGTAAGGGACTAGGCTATAAGGAATCTAGGGAGCTGTTAGAATTGGCTATAAGAAAGGACAGGGGCAACTTACTAGATAGTCCATATCCTAAACAATCTACTCCTATATAAGAGAGGAGGAAGATCTTATAGAAGGCATTTCTTTTACCTTTTTATAGGAGATAGTAGTATAGAAAGTTTGTTAGATTAATAGTTAGTGCTGCCTGGTTATTGGTCTAAAAAGCAAGTACTTAATAACTAATCAAGATTGGGACTAGCATTTGAGTACTATAGATGATCTGTTAAAAGATCTGACTATATAGCATGAGTGGGAGTATTAAGAATGTATCCTAGATAGTCAGTCTGGATATAGACTTCTAAGCATAGTTCTGGATGTCTAAGGCATCTACCTAAGGCTTAGTAAGAGGTACATCTTGCTTCTCTCTCTTCTCTTCTTAGATAACTAACTTAATCAACTTTGTATTTGGTTCCTAGCATATTACTACTACACTATGTATATAAGTCAGTTCAAGATTGATCCTCTATTCTTCTTTACTACGCTATACCCTCCTTAACATTATATAGCATCTATAAACGCCCTCCACTTTTAACATAAAGTAGTAATTTCTCTAGTATTATTAGCTCTTATAGACTTAAGGAGTACTACTAACTACCTTTCTACCTTAATTCTCTAGTTCTAAAGAGTAGTTAGTATATCTAATCTAGTTTTAAGTAGAAATACCTATTTCTTTCTTAAGAAGTTATTAATAATCTTAAGCTACTATATAAAACCTTTTACTAATAATAGTAATAGTCTATAGATATCTACTAATATAAGAGCTAATCTTTTAGATCTTCTCTTAATAGACTTACCTAGGTATTTCTTTATTTTATCTATTATATAGATTCTATACTTATACTCTTTCTAGCTAGAAATTAGAATTCTTTCCTTTAGGTTAGTAACTTTATAAAGGTTTAAGAGTAACCTTCTTCTAAAGTATATAAATCTTCTATACTATAGCTCCTACTATTTTAGATTCTTTTCTAATAAGATAGTATAAGTATTATTAACCTCTATAGAATTATATAGTAAGTAATATAACTTTTTCTATAAGAGAGATAATATCTTACTAATAAATAGAACACCTCTAACTAGTTTAGTCTTTATAACTATTTAGCTATCTAGGAAGGTAAGAGTGAAATTAGGCTTTTAGACTCTAAATTACTTACTAAACTAATCCTATAATATAAGATTTACTCTAAGATTAGGAATAAATAGTATCTTATTAAGTAGAACTTCTTTTTCTAAGATTCTTTTTATCTATACTAGTCTAGAGTAGGTTATATAGAGGTATCCTCCTTCTACTTTAATCTATACTTTCTTCCTTAGTAGCTTTACTAATCTAAAGAAGGATAGTTAGTTAGTTATATAAGATAAGATATAGGAATCTAAGAGCTATTCTTAGAGTAATAACTTACTTTTAGCTCTAATTATAGAATAGGCTAACTTATCTTAATTATTATCTTCTAATAGAGAATTATTATTACTTCTAGAACTAGAATAAGTTCTAGTATTAGAACTAGAACTAGACTCCTAGGCTAAAAATCCTTTCTTTAGAAGCTTTCTAGATCTTTCTATCCTCTAAAGCTACTTATCTATTCTCTAGATAGCCTTCTTTAGCTTATTATATAATAATAACTTATAAATAGCTTTCTTAATATATCTAGTATTCCTTAGTAAAAGAGATCTTCTTACTCTCTCTCTAAGAGATAATCTCTAAGAGTCCTTCTAGTTCTTAAAACTATTCCTCTACTAGGATAGTTTCTTAGTAGTAGAGAGGTTAGGATAATCTTTTAACTAGTACTTCTCTTTCTTATAGAGCTAGTATATTAGTAGAGACTTTCCTTAATAGAGCTATCTAGGATAGAATATAGCTAAACCTATATCTATCTTATCTAGATTATCTCTTACCTCTTAGGACTTAAGTAGAAGAAGAATAGTATCTATATCTAAGGATAGTTAGGTTATAATAGTATCCTTAGCTACTTAGTATAATATAGATAGAGACTATAGGAGATATTTTAGCCTTTTCTCTTAGCTCTAGTAGTAAGTTTCCTAAGGATTAATCTTAGTAATCCTCTTACCTAGGCCTCTAAGGTATCTCTATACTTCTCTAGTTATCTTATTAAGTAATATCCTATATATAATAAACTACTTAATTAGACCTATAGTATAGGACTTTAGGACTCTATTATACTTATTCTAGAGAACTATCTATATTTTAGCTATAAATATAGTAATATACTATATCTCTAGCTCTATCTTATTATCTTTACTAATACTATATCTAATACTAAACCTATATACTATATTGTCTTATAAGAAGTACTAATTCTAAGTAATATATATCTAGAGACTAGTATCCTACTAAACTATATATAGGTTCTTTCTAGTAATTAGTTAGCTAATTACCTAGAACTAGTCCTTTCCTTCTAGCTTATCTATCTATAGCCTAAACTATTTCTTCTAGTTAGTTCTATCTAGGATTAGAATCCTTTAGCTCTTCTTATCCTCTTAGTCTATTATAGGAATAGGTAAATAAAATAAATAATTAGTAGAATACTTTAGACTAGCTAAGGATTCTAGAGAAGAGTAATTTCTTATAATAGAGAGACTAGCTCTAAAAGATAGAGATTCCTCGTATTTAGGAAATTACTAAGACTTAGATCTTTCTCTCTTAGTAGAGTTTCTACTACTAGGTAGTAGGAAAGCTAAGTAGCCTCTTCTAACTCTAGTAATACTAGGTATAATAGTAGAGAACTAGATAGGTATTAATAAAGTAGGAATATACTATCTTATTATAGAGATCTTTACTAACTTATATACTACTAGGTATAAACTAGCTTCGTTAGTAATATAGTTAGAGAAACTTCTAGGCTCTAAATGTTTTCTATAAACTATAAGGGATATAAGTAACCTATACTAATATAGGTTACTCCTATTTAGTATATAAACCTAGGCTTATAACCTATTTAAAGTAGAGAGCGTATTATATACTATATAATATCTAGGAGAGTATAGTATAGTAAAGAAGAATAGGAGATTAATCTTAAACTAACTTATATATATAGTATAGTAGTAATATACTAGGAACTAAATACAAAGTTAATTAAGTTAGTTATCTAAGAAGAGAAGAAAAAGAAGTAAGATATACCTCTTACTAAGCCTTAGGTAGATACCTTAGGTATCTAGAACTATACTTAAATACCTATATCTAGACTAACTATCTAGGATATATTCTTAATAATACTAGATCTAAAGTAATTAATACTCGTAGTATCGTTTTTAACTAATAATACGTCCTAGATATCTCTACTATAGCTACTAGAGATTAGAATAGATATACTAAAATAGGTTAGTATATAGATTAGGCTAGGTCTTAGCCTACCTATAGAAGATAGTAATAGGTATAGTATAAATACCTACTCTATACTTAGATAGGTTAGATAGATAAAAAATAGATATAATATAGGTTTTAAGTATAACTACGAAGTAAATAGATTCTAGTTAGTATCGACTAGAAAAGAAAGTATATAATAGAGTAGTAAAGATAGAGAGAGGGATAATAGTAATAAGTAGAACGAATAGGCTAATCTAATATCGACTTAAGTTTATAATATATATAGTTAGTAGACGTAGTTAGTAGACGTAGTTAGTAGCTACGTTCTAGCTCTAAAAGCTTCTCTATAGAGCGTATTATGCTTTTACGTACTTTAATACTATAATTTATCTATCTTTATAACCTCTTTATTATTACTAGTACTATTAAACTTTAAAAGAGCCTTAATTTCGTTTTTAACCTCTTTATTCTACTTCTCGACTATATCTATCTAATTATAAGTAAGTTCTAAATTAGGATAAAGAGTAGATACTTCTATAGTAAGTACTACTCTTATATTATACTTATAATCGCGATATCGATATCGTAAAAGTATAATATATATAAAGATATCTAGATTATATATCCGATTATAGTAGTTCGAATAAGGTATAATACTAAAATCTCGTTTATATCTAGTACCTACTACTAGAATATATAGAATATCCTAGGCTATTTTCGATATAGTAGAGAATATATTAGTAAGAGCTAGCTATATATCTATAGGATCTATTCTATCTATATATAAGAAGTCTACTTTCTAATAGCGCTCTAGTTTATTATTAAGCTTAACTAAGAGAGCTATATCGAGTACTAGTTAAGCTTTATTATTATCGCTATCGATCTTTATAATAAAGAAGGTTAAGAAGCTTTATATACCTCGAGGCTACTATACTAAAGCTTATATAGTACTAGATAAAGCTTTATAATACTTTAACTACTCTATATATAATTTACTCTAGTAGAGATCTTCTAAACTATCGTTATCGAAAGTACCTTACTTCTAGAATATACTCTTAATTATAGGATATAGTAGTACTACTATACTATAGTAGTCTCTAAACTATTACTAGGTCTATTAATAATATTAAAAGAGCTTAGTATACGCTTTATCTAGTACCTTATAGAGTAAGATCTTCTAAGCTTCTTTCTTATACTTAAGTTTCTTATCTATTTTATCTAGAATATCGAAAAGAGAGTTATAGTAGCTAAGGACTAGATAGAAGCTAGAGCTCTCTATTATACTAACGTAGATAGTAGCCTAAGCGAAAGGTATAGTTAGAGATATAAGATATTCTAACCGTTACTAGTTAGTATTAGATAGTATAAGTATTAGTAGCGACTAACGCTTAATAAATTTATTAATAAAGTTACGTAGTCGACTAAACTAAGATAGTATTATCGTAGTCGAGCTCTAATAGATCCTTACGTCTTATATTACTTATAGTAGTCTCGTTATAAGATACTTTTACTAGTATATATAAGTTTTTAGATAGAGATATAGTAATAGATAATAACTGTCCTAATACTAACCTCCTAGGTAGGTATAAGAGTAGTTATTATAGAACAAGACCTATTCGGAGAGTAATAGTCTTATAATACGTATATTAACTAGTAGTAACAAGCTTAAACTAGTAGTCCTAGGACTAAGAGCCTATACTAGGACTATAGGACATTAAATTAATTAAGTAGAGTAAATATTACTATCTTAGAAACGAGCTACTACCTTACTTTTATACTAAAACTACTAAGTATAGTATATAGGTAGGCCTTTACCTTACTAATCCTCTCTTTCTTAGTATCTAACTAGATACCTAACTACCTATAGAGCCTTCTTAGAATTACTTAAAACTAGCTAGTTTTCCTATTAAAGTCTATTAAACTTTTAATTAGAAGCCTATTAAATAGTTACCTTTTCTAACGATAACTACTAAAAACACCTTCTTAGATCTAATTATTATTCGCTAGACGCTAATCTTCTACTATATTCTTAAGGATCTTCTTAGGAATAGCCTCTCTCTTCTTCGATACTAATACTTCTAAGTTACTATCTACGCTTATAAAGCTAGCTTCGCTAAATATATACTCCTTAATATCTATAGTAGTAAGGTAAAGGCCTACCTATATACCGTACTTAGCAGTTTTAGTATAAAAGTAAGGTAGTAGCTCGTTTCTAAGATAGTAATATTTACTCTACTTAATTAATTTAATGTCCTACGGTCCTAGTATAGGCTCTTAGTCTTAGGACTACTAGTTTGAGCTCGTTACTACCGGTTAATATACGTATTACAAGACTATTACTCTCCGAATAGGTCTTGTTCTATAGCGACCGCTCTTATACCTACCTAGGGGGTTAGTATTAGAGTAGTTATTATCTATTAATAGAGCCGAAGGTAGAGCTATCTCTTCTCTCTTACGCTAGAACTAGAAGCGCGGAGGGTAGATAGTAGCCTTAAAGCGAGAACTAACGTACTATAAATATAGATAAGAGGCCTAAAAGAAGCCTACGTAAGAGGCGACTTAAAGGGCTATAATAATATAGAAGCCTCTAGAATATAGATATCGCTCTAACCCGGAAAAGTTATAAACCTCTAGTACCCTTTAGTACGAATCTATTCGGCAATTATTAGATAGATAGTAAGGCGACTTACTATATCGGAGATTTACTCGAGGTCTCTATACCTATAATAGTCTTCGATTAGACCCTAGTTTAGCGTAAAAACGCTCTCGTTCGGATAGCGTAGAGGCTATAGGATAGGCCGGACCTGTCTAGGCAATCTCGTATCCTCTAGTATATAGATCGCTTAGAATAAGCTCTAGTACGGCGTTAGACGCTAATCGTTTAGCTAAGGACACTAATTACGTCTAAGGCCTCGGACCCGGTATATAGTATAGGCTAACGTAATATTATACTACTATAGTTATATAGCGAATTACCTAAATAAGTAAGATAGACGCGCCTAGCTATAAACGGTCGAACTATACGACACGACATGCCTTGCTTATTAGGTATAATTAATATAGCCCCGGTATTATAAAGAAAAGTTTAACGTTTACCTTCTAACGGCTAAGAAAATTTTAGACTCTTGTTTTTTAGTTATCGTTTTAAACAATAACTATATTTTATTTAAAAACCTAATTAAGGAGAGTATAATATACTCTTAGAACGCCTTCGAACAAGCTCTATAAGTGAATTAGTATCTACTAGCTAGCCTAAAACACTAGAGAGTAGCTTATCTAACTAGCTTAATAAGCAAATTCGAAGATTACTAGTAAAGCTACTATCCGCTTTTACTTTATTCTCTCTACTAGACAACGACATGTCTATAGAAGCGGAGGACTAAGGAGGTACTAACCTTAACCCTAATACTAATATCTTTCGAGAACTAAACTTAGGAGGTAGACTATCTATAGCGTAGTTCTAGCTACTTATAGAGACTATCTAAGTAACTTAAAACTAGAAGGTAATTATCGCTTAGGTTCCGCTACTACCTAGCTTAGACTAGAATCCCTTCTTTAATAGGGAGAACGTAACCGAGTATATTAAGCGCTTTAAAGCACTATATAGTAACTACGCTATTCTACTTATTAATAATAATAAGTAGCTTTACGAGAAGTTACTTACTTAGGTCACGGTTATCTAATATAGAAGATACTAGCGCCTTAATAGTTTCTACGACCGAGACTACGCTAAGTTCAAAGAGTCGATTATCAAGGAATACTAAAAGTACGATAATATATATATGCTCGGAAACCGCTACTATATAGAAAACCTTTATAAGGTTAACCGTATAGAGGATAATAATCTCTTAGAGTACTTAAGGTAGTTTATACTCTACTCTAATACTATGCCTACTTCGTATATAGACGAGCGTTCTCGTACTCTTCTATTTATACGAGGCCTTCTATTTCGTTTCGGTAAGAGGCTCTAGGCCTATCTTAGGTTAGATCTTAATAACAAGGACTTGGATTATAGTAAGCTCTTAAAGACAGCCTAGCGTTAGATTAATAGTAATAAGGACTTTAAATTAGAAGTATATAACGAAGGTAGTAGAGACGTCTAGTAGTTATACGAAGTAGTAAAGAAGTCTACTCTAAGACTAAACTCTAAGTTCAAGGCTAGAGAAACGGTAGTCTATAAAGGCCGTAAGCTAGTAAGCGTCGATAATATTACTACTAGTATATAAGACCTTATAATTACTACGATTCGTCGGCTCGAAGAAGGAGGCCTATAGCTACTACGCTCGTCGATAGGATAGCGGGCGAAGTCTTACGATTACGACTATCTATATATTCTAAGGCCTACTTATAGCTAGGAGATTTCGATTAACTTAGCTACGATAGATAATAGGTTAATAATTAAGGCCTATATAGCGATCGCTCTAAAGATTTCAGGTTATTAGATATATAGGCTCGAAGGCTATATAGCTACAAACTACGAGTACCTATAATAGTTCGAGACTAAGGGCTTAATATATAGAGATCTAAAGACTAGTATTATGTACTATAGAATACCTCGCCTAGGTACGGAAAAGATATAGTACTACTAGGACAAGGAACTACTAAAGCTATTCGTATTAATAGGAGTATTAGAGTAGCGCTATAGGAAGATCGATCTTGAAAATATAGATTGTTTATTAACGCTAAGAGCGAGCTAGTAGAGGATAGCGAACAAGGTAGCTAGTATTAACGGTCCTATTAATATCGGTCAAGTCGCTTCTATTACCTAGGAGGATTAGGACGATCTAATCGGTACCTACGTAGCTAGAGATAGCGTAAAGATAAAGCGGAACCTAAACCCTTCTCGTCTAGTCGGAGGATAGTTAATAGGAGTATAGAAGCGGATTACGACCTAGGCTATAGCTATAAGAACCTACGCTTATCGTCACTCTTATATTAAAGAGGTTAAAGATAAAAACTAGCTAGCTCCTTACCTTACGTATATAGAAGAGTTAGAGGATTCTTAAACTTAGAGACGTAATAACGATAAGATCGAGGATAAGTAGATATACGACTACCTAAACGGTCTACTAGTTCTAGTCGCTTCTACGTATACTTAAAAGCGAAAGAAGGCTAAGAAGCCTCCGAAGACCAAGTATATAGACAATTACCTTCGAGCTATATACGCTAATAATAACGCTAACGTCTTCTAGATAGACAAAATACTCGAATCTAAGGTCTAGTTAAGCTTAGTAGAGATTATTCTCTATAGCGAGCGAGCGTCGCATTCCTTATAGGGTCGTATTCTAAACGACATAGATCTACGTAAGAAGCTTAACAAGCTCTATATAAAGAAGCGTACGAATAGAGGTAGTAGAGCTAAGATTAGCGTATATTCCTTACTATCTAAAGCCTTTAGCGAGTAGGTAGAGGAGGAGCTAACGAAAGCTATTTTAGCGACCGATATTAAGGCCTTCTAGGTCACTACTATAGCGATTAATATAGTTAAGCCTAGGCCCGCTTCTAAGCTTTATAAGCGAATAGATAATATCCTTCTATCCTTTAATAATATCTATTAGATTATTCTAAGTATCTACGTACCTACAAAGTACGGCCCTCGAATAATAGCTTATAAGTCTTTAATTAACGAGAGAGCTAAGTTAATAATTATACCGATCGAACATATTCGAAAGCTTTAAGTCGGTATAACCCCTCTTAGTAATATTACTATAGGAGGAGTCGGAGGTAAGGTTACTTTCATTAGGTACTACCTAGAGGTGTTAATCGATACCTTTAGTATAAGAGTTACGATACTATTTCTAGTCTTACTAGCGAACGGCCCGATCTTGCTTAGCCGACCGTAGGCACGATAGGTACGCTTAGCTTCTAAGAACTACGATAATAGCTCGTAGGAGGGCTTAATTAGTACTCTAGACGGCCGTATTATTATATTTACTAGCTTTAATAGCTGTAGTAATATACGTACTATAGAATAGGTACTAGGAAAAGCTAGAGTGCCGAGGAACTAGCTCTAGTCGACGGCACGAGTTTAGTAGGGGCTCTAATACTTATATCGCGTCTAGATTCTATAGAAGTTAGTGTCCGAACTCTAACTTTTAGTAATTATTAGCTAAAGAATATAGAGTATACCGTTAGGGACTCTAGATCTTATAATAGCGAGGAGTAGGGAGAGGGATTATAAGCTTTTCAAGCTTCTACTACCCTTTCCGTATAAGGTTTAGTAGTTAGAGGTAAAAACTCTACTTAGGAGGGTTAGCTAGCGGAACGTTCTATAGTTACCTTCTTAAACGATAATTACGTTATACCTCCTATACTATACTTCAAACTATACTAGTAGTATAGATAGATAAGCGATTAGTACTAGTGTTCGTTTACGGTTACCGATAGCCCTAAACTCCTAGAGAATCAAGTCTTTAACTACCTTACGTAGTAGTTATTATATATAAAGGTAATTTACTTTAAGAACTATTTTATAGCGGACTTAATTAGACAAAGTACCTCTCTACGATAGTAGCTCGAACTGTCAAGATAGGTTAATTATAGCTAGACTTAAACATAGTATAACTATCTCGTAGTAGCGGCCGTTAAAGGTAACGTCGCTAAATTCAGCTAAAATAGCCGACTTAAGAAGCTTTTACTAGCTACTAGCGAAGCTAAGCTAGCTTATACTAGCGAGCGAGACTTATACTAGGGTATTAGGTATAGTTTTAAAGATACTATACTAGTGTCTTAATCGAGCTAGGGTTCGAATTATAGAGGCGAATACTTAATAATTACCTATAGGAAGATTAGAGAGGCGGAGCTAGCTATCTAAGAACCTGGACCCTACGACGAGGTTATCTCCGATAAAGTAGACGACGAGCTTAGCGAGGAGACGTACGTTATCTCGGCCGCTATTAATATAGTAGCGGAGAGAGCTCGTAATAAAGAGGCTACGAGGTAGCGGAAGCTAGATAGTTATATTAGCACCTATACTCTTTATAAGCGAGTTACTAATAAGATTAAACTAGTAAATGCCGATATTACTATAACTAATAGCTTAAACCCTAGCGGATTAAAGGACTAGCGACAGACTTGTATTAAGAAGGAAGTAGCTATACTACCTAGTACTAGACCTTACGATAGTAAGTACTTAACTAAGAGGTTCTCGACGATCGAGCCTAGATTACGCCTAACGCCTAAACAGCTTATAAAGTTCAAACCTAGTATAGAACTACTACTAAAGGAGCTAGATTTATTATACTATATACTAAGGAATCGAGAAGCTACCTTTACGTAGGACTTTACGTATTTAAGCTAAATTAATCCTAATATTACTCTACTATAGAAGATTCGGACAGTTCCTTACGAGCTATAGTAGTATCTAGGCTTCAAGCTAAACCTATCTCTATAGTACGTCGTAGAAGACATACTAAGACAACGAATCTAAGCTAGAACTCTTAAGCTATACTATAGTACCTATCGAAATCCGTACTTTCTTATTAGTAAGAAGATAGAGGTAGGTAAGCTAAAGAAGTATTAGTTAATTAATATAGCTTAGAAGTTTAATCAAGTTACCGTAAGAGATTCGAACTTACTACTCGACGCTAAGGGTTTCTCTAAGGACTTTGCCGGTTACGCGCTAGCCTCGTTAGTTAATATCTTCTCTAGATATAACTAAATTCTACTCGATAAATCCTATAGAGATCTTATAGGCTTTAATTCGCTACTAGGCCTATTACGGTAGACTACGTTACTATAAGGAGCTACGAATTCTATTACCTAGTTCGTTCGTATTATTAACTAAGTACTTATAGAGTATGTCTCGTATAAGGCACGGCCGTTCCTTAATAATATTAGTATTAAAGGGCCTAAGACGAAGTATAATAGTAAAGAGGTTAAACCTAGCCTCTACCGTTACGTTATTAAATATATTATAGCTATAGACGACGTTCTCTATAATATAGAACGAGCTAATATAACGGTAGCTTTTAATAAGCTATAGCTCTATTACAAACAACTAGTAATCGTTAGTTACCTTACTAGTATCGATAGTCGCTATCTAGACTTCGCGAGAGTAGTAAAGATTAAGAAATAGCTAACGCTAGAGAATTAGAAGAAGGTTCGAATCTTCTTTAGCGTAGTTACGTACTACCGCGTCTAGGTTAAACGTTTCACGATTATCCTTACTCTACTATTTAAACTCTTATAGAAGGATACTAAGTTTTAATAGACTACCGAACACTAACTAGCTAAAGACGTCGTCTTAAAGGTACTAGTTTTAGCCCTAGCCCTAGTTACTCTTAACTTTAGAGAAGGAGTAGGACTTATTGTCGTAGGTATAGATTCGAGTAGTAAAGGTTAAGGATATACGCTTTCCTAATATAATCGAGACGAGCTACTTCTCTACTATCTAGTTCGATATAAGTCCGGCCTATTTAACCTAGTAGAGGTTAAGTACGATACTAGAAAGCGCGAATACCTTAGTATACTAAAGGTATTAAAGAAGCTAAAACTATAGCTATTCGGAGTATACTTCTAACTAGAGATTAATATAAATACCCTCGTTTACTAGCTTAATAAGGCTACCTCTAATTTGCCGAATATAGTAATAACGCGCTAGCTAGTATAGATCTACCTCTTTGACTTCAACGTTATATATGTTCCTAGTAAGAAGTATATAGCTCTAGATTCGTTATTAAGGAAGCCTACTACGCCTAAAGATATAGAGGCTATAGAGTAGGAAGAAGACGTAGATCTAATAATTAACGAGCAATTCTTCGATACCTTTTACGTTAACGCTTTCTCTATATAGGTAATCTAGGGCGAGCTACCTATAATTAATAGGATCTACTCTTAGAAGTTAATAAATATTACTTTCGTACTTATACGAATATAAAGGCCTAAGGGAGTTTCTAATAACGAGTACAAGCGGCTAAGAAAGAAGTGTCGGCTATTTTATATTAAGAATAACTAGCTCTAGTACTAAGAGCGAGTAGCTAGACCCCTATAGCGAGTTATCGATAAATCTAAAGTACGAGCTTGTATTATTAAGGCATACTATTATAAGAACGGTTATCGTAGCGCTAAACAGACATATAATCTTATCTAGAAACGATAGTAGTAGGATAGAGTCTAGGCTTAAATCTTACTCGCTGTTTAGTAGTATACTATTTATAGTCTTTAGTATAGACGATAGGTACCTAGAGAACTATAAATCCCGCTCTAAGTTACGGTCGGCTAGAGGTAGTATATCGATAGCTTATATATCTCGAAGAACTGTTTATTAATAGTTATACGCGAATCTCTATCGCGCTAGCCGGAAGCACGTATATTCTAGTACCTAGTAAAGAGTATCTTTTTAGTATAGACGGTAAGGTTTATATAGGAAGAGATCTTTTACTAGTAGGGTACTACTATAGAAGTTATCCTCGACAACTATAAGACTAACCTTAGTAACGTAGAGAAGCTACTACTATCGTATAGTATTAAACATATTAACATTTCGCTATACTACTCTTAGTCTAACGCTATTATTAAAGTCGGCTACAAGACGATATTAGACGCTTACTTAAAGCTCTCTAACGGCGGCCTTTATATAATTCGTAACTATATTCTAGTAGTTCTATAGGTAGAGAGAACGATAATAGTCTCTACTACCGGCCTAACGCTATCGAAAGTAATAATTAGGCGTAACGTAGTACTACTAATTAAGCTAGAACACTATACCTTCCGGATTATAGATTAGGGTAAGGTTAAGACTAGAGTAGAGCTTCTTACGATTCGAGCTCAAGCCCTAGAAGCTATAGAAACGACTATAGAAGAAGGACGACTACGTTAATAGCGTCTCCGAGAATAGAACAAAGCGTACTTCGATAAACATCGCTATATAGACCTTACTATACTAAAGGAAAGAGATCTCGTATTAGTATACTACTCTAAGTTAAAAACTAGCTTCTCCTATAAGCTTACGTTTAGATAGGAAGGCCCTTTTAAGATATCTAAAGTGTTATAGGAAGGTATATCGTATAAGCTTAAGGAACTAGATAGCTTAAAACGAGAGTATATCTATAAGAGAATAGACCTTAAGAAATATACCTTTCTATAAGAAAACCTAAAGCTAGTTCTAGATTAGGTTAAACTAGAAGAAGTACTACTACCGATAGAGAAGGTTATAGAACTAGGACTTCTACCTAGATATAAGTATCTATAGATCTTTATTAGTAAGCTATTAGTAATAACTTAAGAAGAAAGGAAGAGTTATATACGCTAGCTACTAACGGAGCTTAAAGAAGAAGTAGAAGACTTAGTAAGCTAAAGGCTAAAGCTAGCCTAGTAGAGCTAAAGAAGTAGAAATTCGATAGGCGATACTTAATTAGAGGTATAAGCTAAGATCTAGCTACTAAAGCCTAGCCTCTACTATAAAAGAGCTAATCTTCCTAAGTCTATACTATCTTAAGCGCTTCTTTTATTCCTAGAGCTCTAATCTAGTATTTCTAAGCGCTTCTTTTAATCCTAAAGCTACTATTAAGCTCTAATTAGAGCTTCCTAAGCTTATAATTTACTAGACTAGTATAAATCTAGCTAAATCTTGGCTATCCTAAGTACTTCTTTTGTTTCTAGAGCTACTATCGAGCTCTAATCTAAGCTTCCTAAGCTCCTCTTTTACTAGATTAGTAAGAATCTAGCTAATCCTAGCTATCCTAACGCTGTTTTCTATAGCTAAGATAAGTATCTATATAGCTAGTTACTCTTCTAAGCTTAACTTTTAAGTATAGACTTTATATCTACTAGCTAACCTACTATCCTACTCCTTTTTCTAAGTCCCGAGCCTACTATCGCTATAAAAGTTAGCTGTCTCGAGCTACTTTCTACTACTAGGTCTTAAAATCTAAGCTAGATCTATACTCCTAAAGCTCTTTTCTACTAGCGATTTCTAAGGTTAGTACTATAATCTGTCTTCCTAGAGCCCTTTTCTATTACTAATTAGTAAGTAAGATAATAATTTTCTGTCCCGAGAGCCTTTCTACTACTAATTTTCGTCTAACTAAAGGAATTACTAAAAATATTAGTTTCTAGTAAGAAATTCTTAAAGTTTAAGGTTTTTTAGCCTACCTAGAGGCGAAGAAGCTTAAATCTTTAGCGATAGCGGCTCTAATAGCTCCTTTCTAGCTATTAATTATAGCGCTAGCGGTCTCTTATAATATAGAAAGCGCGATCTAGTAAGTCGACTAGGTATACGAAAAATAAGACTCTTTTAAGTTAGTAGGAGTAACGACGACGATATCTAAGTCTTAGTCCTCGTTAGCGATAGTAAGGTATATACTACGGTAGTTAGTAGTAGCGTTAGTAGTATACGACAGCTACGGAAGCGTTAAGATAAAATAAACTTTTAGTTATCTTTTTAAATAATAACTAAAACCTTATATAACTAAGCCTCGCGTATAGACCCCTGATCCTAATAGTAGTTACGCTACTACGATAAGGTATATAATTAGACTACTTTTACGCTCTAAACGATCTCTTCTTCCTTATTAACTATTAATTAGTTACTATAGAGCCTTGCTTCTATTAAGTTCGATTCTTATCTTTCGTTACTACCTAGTAACGCTATATAGCTATTTATATACGTAAGCGGTAACTAATATAATAGAAAACTCTATAACCGGTCACGCGCTCGACCCTCCTCGCTATTCGAGTTACTTATTATTAGTTACGCGCTTTATATCGCCCTAAGCTACTAGTACGACTAATTAAAGACGTTCTCTTTCTCTATCGCGTATAAAGAATAAGACTTCCCCTTTCTAGCGTTCTTTAACGCCTAAACGCTTATTAAGACTAGCGCTTTCGCCTTCTATCTCGCCTATTCGAAGTCCTATATAAGAACTACCTAGATAAGATTCTCTAAAGAAAAGACGAAAAATAGCTTCTTTAAGTTCTATATAAGGTATAGCGCTCGCTCGTATTAATCGCGAAAGCTCTATCGTTAGCTTCTAGCCTTTAAGCGGACCTCTTACTAGTATAACGAACCTTAATAACGCTATCGAAGCTATTCTATCGCTAGAGACTCTATAAGAATAAGAGAAGAGTATCGACTTAGTACTTAAGTAAGTCGAGGAAGCGAACGATAGAATAAAGATCAGTATATTTAACTTCTTTAAACGCCTCTTAGCTAAGATTTTACTAAAGTACCTTAACGCGTAGAGCGTAAAGCGCGATAATATAAAGAAGATACGCTAAGAAGGCCGAGACTTAGTAAAGGAAAGAAACTTGATTTAGTAGTAGCTACGTATAGAGTTTAGGTATAAGTAGAACTTCCTCTTCCTTAACTAAGTCTTATATAATAAAGAGATACTTAGGAACCTTCGTTAATAGTTAAATAAGTATAAAGGCGTCTTTAAAGAAAGCGAGCCTAAAGACTAGGTTTTCTTAGCGTAGTAAAAGTAAGATCGTTTCTATTAGTAGATAGCGAACATATTCTCTTATAGCTAGTACTTTTAGCTATAGAAGAGTAAGAAGACTCCTAGCTCGTAAGGCTTAGGCTTTATTAATACGAACTTAGATAGAAGACGCTACTAGAACAAGTTTAAGGTAGAGCTCTTATAGATCGACGTGTTTAGCTATAAGATAAGAGAAGCGCGCCTAGAGGCGGGCTATAGACTTGATTAATACGGATTTATAGTTAAGCTTACTAAAGAAGAGACCTTCGAAGAACCGACCTACGTATTCCTAGTAGTAGAGAAATAGCTCTTAATATCCTATAGACTATTACCTCCTCCTAGAAATCTAAGATCTAATAGAAGACCCTTCTCCTCTATACCTAAGGGCCTATCCTTATCTAGTCCTACTCGAAACTCTAGTTAAGAAGGAGAAAGAGAAGGTAATTTGCTTACGACTCTAGAGCCTCGTCTTAGAGGTTCTATATCGCCTAGTACTATATAGAGGCTAAAAGCTTAGTTAGAGAAGTTAATACTAAGCTCTACGAAGAAGCCTACGCCCGTCTTTCGTAAGAGTAGAAGGCTTACTAGAATTCGCGCTAAAGAAACTATTATCGACTCGATCGAAACTTCTCTTATACTAAGTACTCTAGGTAATAGCGATCCTATATAAGACTAAGTTTTACCTACGACGGAGCCGCTACCGGGTCTATAACGCCTATCGCTAATCGTGCTAGAAGATAATAGCGGAGTTAAGCTAGAGAGCGACTCGGAGCCTAATCTACGTTACTAGGCTTATATAAAAGATAGTATTACCTCTGAAGTCTACTACTATATAATCGTTAGTAGAGCCTTTAAAGAAGTCGATAATATCTAAGAGAAGAAGAAAGTAGCTAAGAGCTACGCTTTAATTAATATTCTTCTATACCTTAGCTAGCCTCTTTATAAAGAATATATAGCTAAGATAGGTAATACTATAGGTTTAAAGCTACCGAAGATAGCTAACGTAACGTATACTCTCTACTAGCGTATTGTTTAGATAGGTAGTATAGCTAATCTCTAAGCTCTTATCGCCTAGAATACTTAAAACTAGACGTAGTTTAAGCTAGAAGCGAATACTTTCTTCTCTAAGCTAGTAGGACGCCTTCGTCGTAGTAAGAAGAGTACTAATACTTAGGAACTAGAGAACGATATTAACGCCCTAATACGCGAGGTAGGTAGAAGCTATCTTAGACCCTTTTAGTTTATAGTAACCGAAGTAGACTTAAAGGTTACTTCTAACGTCTGTTAGAGGGCTTAGGAGCTCTTAGACTACGATAGTAATAAGAGTACCTAGACTAATTATAGTTTCCTCTTTTCTTCTCCTTCTACTAGAGGCCTATTTTAGATCCTAGACTCCTTACTCGAAGCTATATAGTATGAGTTTATAGTATATCGATAGTATAACACGGCTATTAGTTAGTATAGTTAGTCTCGTAGTATATAGTACTCGCTATCCTAATAGCTTCTTCGCTAGTATCCTCTACTATAGCTATATTAGCTAGTTACTACTCCGTATACGACTATTAAGTACGTAGCCTACCTATCTACTACCTTTTATATCTTCGACGATAAGGCTAGTTCTAACTACTCTAACGGCTTTTAGTATATCGCCTTAAATAAGAATATACTACTTAAGGAGAAGGGCCTTAATTAGGTTTAGTTTACGATCTCTCTAGACGATACTAGCGATAGAGGGCGACTTTTACTAACCTCGGACACGATTAGTAATAGGCTCTTTAACTCTAAGGAGGTAAAGTAGCTAGCGAGGCGTATTATCGCTAATAAGTAAGGCTATAGTATAGGCTTCGTCGAGACTATACCTCTAGTAATTACTAACGAAATAAAAGCTAATCTTAAGTTTAGTTAGAAGAACCCTTATACTAATACGGGCTCGCTAGTAATTTCGTACCCCTATATCTCTTAGTAGTATACTCGTATAGGCGAAGAGTATCGTATAATTCCGATAGTATTTCTAGCCTATTCTAATAGTCGCACGTTAGATAAGCTACCTAATAGTAATTATATTAACGTTCCTATAGTCTATAGTATATATCTCTATCGCGAGCGGATACTCTTTATAGCTTCTAGTACTATATACCCTACGCGAGTAATAAAACCCTTCGCTACTAAAGTGCTTCTAACTAGCCTTAGCTCGATTTCTAATACCTTAGTAGGCTAAGTTCTATAGACAGATTAGGTAGTAAGTATAGAAATAAAGAAGCTCTTTAGTATAAGTAAGGAGGAGTTCAAGGTCTATATAGCTAAGTAGTAGACTACGGCTAAAGCTTAATTCGATACTACCTATACTACGGCTATAGATATTAAAGAGTAGGTATTTAGCGAAGCTAGCTTTATAAGTATAGATAGTAACTTAGAAGTATTAGTATCGAAGAAAAGAGAGGCTGTTCCTAAGAAGATCTCTAAGGATATAGTAGAAGAGTAGCGTCTAGCGAATAATAATTAAATCTAAGAAGGTGTTTTTAGTAGTTATCGTTAGAAAAGGTAACTATTTAATAGGCCTCTAATTAAAAGTTTAATAGACTTTAATAGAAAGACTAGCTAGTTTTAAGCAATTCTAAGTAAGATCTACGAGTAGTTAGGTGTCTAGTTAGATACTAAGAAAGGGAGGATTAGTAAGGTAAAGGCCTACTTATATACCGTACTTAGTAGTTTTAGTATAAAAGCAAGGTAGTAGCTCGTTTCTAAGATAGTAATATTTACTCTACTTAATTAATTTAATGTCCTACGGTCCTAGTATAGGCTCTTAGTCTTAGGACTACTAGTTTAAGCTCGTTACTACTAGTTAATATACGTATTACAAGACTATTACTCTCTGAATAGGTCTTATTCTATAGCGACTACTCTTATACCTACCTAGGAGGTTAGTATTAGAGTAGTTATTATCTATTAATAGCTATAGCGTAGGTAGTATCGAATTAAGCTTTAGCTATAGTCTACTATTTAGCTATATAGATCTTAAACTCCTCCTTACTTATACTAAAGAGCTTCTTTATTTCTATACTTACTATCTAATCCGCCTATAGAACTTAGCCTACTAAGGTATTAGAAATCGGGCCTAGGCTAGTTAATAGTACCTCTATAGTAAAAGGTTTTATCGCTCGTATAGAGTATATAGTACTAGAAGCTATAAAGAGTATCTACTTACGATAGAGATATACGTTATAGATCGTAGGAACGTTAACGTAATTACTATTAGGTAGCTTATCTAACGTACGACTATTAGAGTAGGCTAGAAATACTATTAGAATTATACGATACTCTTCGCCTATACGAGTATACTACTAAGGGATATAGAGGTATAAAATAACTAGCGAGCCTATATTAGTATAAGGATTCTTCTAACTAAGCTTAAGATTAGCTTTTATATCGTTAGTAATTACTAGAGGTATAGTCTCGACGAAGCCTATACTATAGCTTTACTTATTAGCGATAATATACCTTACTAGCTACTTTGCCTCCTTAGGGTTAAAGAGCTCGTTACTAGCTACGTTAGAGATTAGTAAAAGTCGTCCTCTATCGCTAGTATCGTCTAGAGAGATCGTAAACTAAACCTAGTTAAGGCCTTTCTCCTTAAGTAGTATATTCTCGTTTAAGATAATATACTAGAAGCTATTAGGGTAGTTAGAACTAGCCTTATCGTCGAAGATATAAAAGGTAGTAGATAGGTAGACTATATATTTAATAGTCGTATATAGAGTAGTAACTAGCTAATATAGCTATAGTAGAGGATACTAGCGAAGAAGCTATTAAGATAGTAAGTACTATATACTATAAGACTAACTATACTAACTAATAGCCGTGTTATACTATCGATATACTATAAACTTATACTATATAGCTTCGAGTAAAGAGTCTAGGATCTAAAATAGGCCTCTAGTAGAAGAAGAAGAAAAGAGGAAACTATAGTCGGTCTAGGTACTCTTATTACTATCGTAGTCTAAGAGCTCCTAAGCCCTCTAATAAACGTTAGAAGTAACCTTCAAGTCTACTTTAGTTATAGTAAACTAAAAGAGTCCGAGATAGCTTCCTCCTACCTCGCGTATTAGAGCGTTAATATCGTCCTCTAGTTCCTAAGTATTAGTACCCTTCTTACTATAATAAGAGCGTCCTACTAGCTTAGAGAAGAAAGTATTCGCTTCTAGCTTAAACTACGTCTAGTTTTAAGTATTCTAGGCGATAAGGGCTTAGAGATCAGCTATACTACCTATCTAAATAATACGCTAGTAGAGGATATATATTATATTAGCTGTCTTTAGTAGCTTTAAACCTATAGTATTACCTATCTTAGTTATATATTCTTTATAAAGAGGCTAGCTAAGGTACGAAAGAATATTAATTAAAGCGTAGCTCTTAGCTATCTTCTTCTTCTCCTAGATATTATCGACCTCTTTAAGAGTACTACTAACGATTATATAGTAATAGACTTTAGAGATAATACTATTAATAGATAATAACTACCCTAATACTAACCTTCTAGGTAGGTATAAGAGTAGTCGCTATAGAACAAGACCTATTTAGGTAGTAATAGTCTTATAATATATATATTAACTAGTAGTAATAAGCTTAAAACGAGCTTAAACTAGTAGTCCTAAGACTAAGAGCCTATACTAGGACTATAGGATATTAAATTAATTAAGTAGAGTAAATATTCTTATCTTAGAAACGAGCTACTACCTTACTTTTATACTAAAACTACTAAGTATAGTATATAGGTAGGCCTTTACCTTACTAATCCTCCCTTTCTTAGTATCTAACTAGACACCTAACTACCTATAGATCTTACTTAGAATTACTTAAAACTAGTTAGTTTTTCTATTAAAGTCTATTAAACTTTTAATTAGAGGCCTATTAAATAGTTACCTTTTCTAATAATAACTATTAAAAATATCTTCTTAGATCTAATTATTATTTACTAGACGTTACTCTTCTACTATATCCTTAGAGATCTCCTTAGGAACAGCCTCTCTCTTCTTCGATACTAATACTTCTAAGTTACTATCTACGCTTATAAAGCTAGCTTCGCTAAACACCTACTCTTTAATATCTATAGCTATAGCGTAGGTAGTATTAAACTAAGCTTTAGCTGTAGTCTACTACTTAGTTATATAGACCTTAAACTCCTCCTTACTTATACTAAAGAGCTTCTTTATCTCTATACTTACTACCTAATCCGTCTATAGAACTCGGCTTACTAAGGTATTAGAAATCGGGCCTAGGCTAGTTAGAAGTACCTTAGTAGCGAAGGGTTTTATTACTCGCGTAGAGTATATAGTACTAGAAGCTATAAAGAGTATCCGCTCGTAGTAGAGATATACGCTATAGATCGTAGGAACGTTAACGTAGTTACTATTAGGTAGCTTATCTAATATTCGACTATTAGAGTAGGCTAGAAATACTATCGGAATTATACGATACTCTTCGTTAGTACGAGTATACTACTAAGGGAGGTAGGGGTACGAAATAACTAGCGAGCCTACTTTAGTATAAGGGTTCTTCTAACTAAGCTTAAGATTAGCTTTTATTTCGTTAGTAATTACTAGAGGTATAGTTTCGATAAAACCTATACTATAGCTTTACTTATTAGCGATAATACGCCTTACTAGCTACTTTGCCTCCTTAGAGTTAAAGAGCCTATTACTAATCGTATCTAAGGTTAGTAAAAGTCGTCCTCTATCGCTAGTATCGTCTAGAGAGATCGTAAATTAAACCTAATTAAGCCTCTTCTTCTTAAGTAGTATATTCTCGTTTAAGGCGATATACTAGAAGCTATTAGGGTAGTTAGAACTAGCCTTATCGTCGAAGATATAAAAGGTAGTAGATAGGTAGGCTATATACTTAATAGTCGTATACGGAGTAGTAACTAGCTAGTATAGCTATAGTAAAGGATATTAGCGAAGAAGCTATTAGGATAGCGAGTACTATATACCGCGAGACTAACTATACTAACTAATAGCTATATTATACTATCGATATACTATAAACTTATAACGTATAGCTTCGAGTAAAGAGTCTAGGATCTAAAATAGGCCTCTAGTAGAAGGAGAATAAAAGAGGAAGCTATAATCGATCTAGGTACCCTTATTACTATTATAGGCTAAGAGCTCCTAAGCCCTCTAATAGACATTAGAAGTAACCTTTAAGTCTATTTTAGTTACTACGAACTAAAAGGGTCCGAGATAGCTTCTACCTACCTCGTATATTAGAGCGTTAATATCGTCCTCTAGTTCCTAAGTATTAGTACCCTTCTTACTACGACGAGAGCGTCCTACCGGCTTAGAGAAGAAAGTATTCGCTTCTAGCTTAAACTACGTCTAGTTTTAAGTATTCTAGACGATAAGGGCTTAGAGATCGGCTATACTATCTATCTAAATAATACGCTAGTAGAGAGTATATATTACGTTAGCTGTCTTTAGTAGCTTTAAACCTATAGTATTACCTATCTTAGTTATATATTCTTTATAAAGAGGCTAGCTAAGGTATAGAAGAATATTAATTAAAGCGTAGCTCTTAGCTACTTTCTTCTTCTCCTAGACATTATTAACTTCTTTAAAAGCTTCGCTAACGATTATATAGTAGTAGACTTTAGAGATAATACTATTCTTTATATAAGCCTAGTAACGTAGATTAGGCTCCGAGTCGCTCTCTAGCTTAACTCTACTATTATCTTCTAGTACGATTAGTAATAGGCGTTACGGACCTAGTAGCGGCTCTATTATAGGTAAAACTTAGTCTTATATAGGATCGCTATTACCTAAAGTACTTAGTATAGGAGAAGTTTCGATCGAGTCGATAATAGTTTCTTTAGCGCGAATTCTAGTAAGCCTCTCGCTCTTACGAAGGACGAGCGTAGACTTCTTCGTAGAGCTTAGTATTAACTTCTCTAACTAAGCTTTTAGCTTCTATATAGTACTAGGCGATATAGAACCTCTAAGACGAGGCTCTAGAGTCGTAAGTAAATTACCTTCTCCTTCTCTTTCTTAACTAGAGTTTCGAGTAGGACTAGATAAGGATAGGCCTTTAGGCGTAGAGAAGGAGGGTCTTCTATTAGATCTTAGATTTCTAGAAGGAGGTAATAGTCTATAGGATATTAAGAGCTATTTCTCTACTACTAGGAATACGTAGGTCGGTTCTTCGAAAGTCTCTTCTTTAGTAAGCTTAACTATAAATCTGTACTAATTAAGTCTATAGCCTACTTCTAGGCGCGCTTCTCTTATCTTATAGCTAAATACGTCGACCTATAAGAGCTCTACCTTAAACTTGTTCTAGTAGCGTCTTCTATCTAAGTTTATATTAATAAAGCCTAAGCCTTATAAGCTAGAAGTCTTCTTACTTCTCTATAGCTAAAAGTACTAGCTACGAGAGAATATATTCGCTACCTACTAATAGAAACGATCTTACTTTTACTATACTAAGAAAACCTAGTCTTTAGGCTCGCTCTCTTTAAAGACGCCTTTATACTTATTTAACTATTAGCGAAGGTTCCTAAGTATCTCTTTATTATATAAGACTTAGTTAAGGAAAGAGAAGTTCTACTCGTACCTAAACTCTATACGTAGCTACTACTAAATTAAGTTTCTCTTCTTTACTAAGTCTCAGCCTTCTTAGCGTATCTTCTTTATATTATCACGCTTTACGCTCTACGCGTTAAGGTACTTTAGTAAAATCTTAGCTAAGAGGCGTTTAAAGAAGTTAAATATACCGATCTTTATTCTATCGTTCGCTTCCTCGACTTACTTAAGTACTAAGTCGATACTCTCCTCTTATTCTTATAGCGTTTCTAGTAATAGGATAGCCTTAGTAGCGTTATTAAGGTTTGTTATACTAGTAAGAGGTCCGCTTAAGGCCTAGAAACTAATAAGAGAGCCTTCGCGATTAGTATAAGCGAGCGCTATACCTTATATAGAACTTAAAGAAGCTATATTTTGTCTTTTCTTTAAGGAATCTTATCTAGACAGTTCTTGTATTAGACTTCGAATAGGTAAGGTAGAAGGCGAAAGCGCTAGTCTTAATAAGCGCTTAGGCGTTAAAGAACGCTAGAAAGAGGAAGTCTTATTCTTTATACGCGAGAGAGAAAGAGAACGTCTTTAAATAGTCGTATTAGTAGCTTAGGGCGATATAAAGCGCGTAACTAGTAATAAGTAACTTGAATAGCGAGGAGGGTTAGGCGCGTAACCGGTTATAGAGTTTTCTATTATATTAGTTACTACTTATATATATAAACAGCTATATAGCGTTACTAGATAGTAACGAAAGATAAGAATCGAACTTAATAGAAGTAAGGCCCTATAGTAACTAATTAATAGTTAATAAGGAAGAAGAGATCGTTTAGAGCGTAAAAGTAGTCTAATTATATACCTTATTATAGTAGTATAACTACTATTAGGATTAGAGGTCTATATACGAGGCTTAGTTACGTAAGGTTTTAGTTATCGTTTAAAAAGATAACTAAAGGTTTACTTTACCTTAACGTTTCCGTAGCCGTCGTATACTACTAACGCTACTACTAACTATCGTAGTATATACCTTACTATTACTAACGAGGACTAAGACTTAGATATCGTCGTCGTTATCTTTACTAACTTAAAAGAGCCTTATTTTTCATATACCTAGTCGACTTACTAGATCGCGCTTTCTATATCGTAAGAGACCGCTAGCGCTATAATTAATAGCTAGAAAGGAGCTATTAGAGCCGTTATTACTAAGGATTCAAGCTTCTCTACCTTTATATAAGCTGAAAACCTTAAATTTTAAGAATTCTCTACTAGAAACTAATACTTTTAGTAATTTCTTTAGTTAGACGAAAATTAGTAGTAAAAGGACCTTTAGGACAGATAATTATTATCTTACTTCGCCGATCGGTAATAGAAAAGGGCTCTAGGAAGGTAGATTATAGTACTAATCTTAGAAATCGCTAGTAGAAAAGAGCTTTAAGAGTATAGGTCTAGCTTAGATTTTTAAGACCTAGTAGTAGAAAGTAGCTCGGGATAGCTAACTTTTATAGTAATAGTAGGCTCAAGACTTAGAAAAGAGAGCGGGATAGTAGGTTAACTAGTAGATATAGAATCTATACTTAAAAGTTAAGCTTAAGGAAGTAACTAGCTATATAGATACTTATCTTAGCTATAGAAAATAGCGTCGGGATAGTTAGGATTAGCTAGATTTCTACTAATCTAGTAAAAGAGAAGCTTAGAAAGCTTAGATTAGAGCTTAATAGTAGCTTTAGGACTAAAAGAAGAGCTTAGGATAGCTAAGATTTAGCTAGATTTATACTAGTCTAGTAAATTATAAGCTTAGGAAGCTCTAATTAGAGCTTGATAGTAGCTTTAGGACTAAGAGAAGCGCTTAGAAAGGTTAGATTAGAGCTCGATAGTAGCTCTAGGAATAAAAGAAGCGCTTAAGATAGTACGATCTTAGAAAGATTAGCTCTTTTTATAGTAGAGGCTAGGCTTTAGTAGCTAGATCTTAGCTTATACCTCTAATTAAGTATCGCCTATCGAATTTCTAAATCTTTAGCTCCGCTAGGCTAGCTTTAGCCTTTAGCTTACTAAGTCTTCTATTTCTTCTTTAAGCTCCGTTAGTAGCTAGCGTATATAACTCTCTTTTTCTTCTTAAGTTATTACTAATAGCTTACTAATAAAGATCTACGGATACTTATACCTAGGTAGAAGGCCTAGTTCTATAACCTTCTCTATCGGTAGTAGTAGTTCTTCTAGTTTAACCTAATCCGGAACTAGCTTTAGGTTCTCTTATAGAAAGGTATATTTCTTAAAGTCTATCCTCTTATAGATATACTCTCGTTTTAAGCTATCTAGTTCCTTAAGCTTATACGATATATCTCTCTATAATACTTTAGATACTCTAAAAGAGCCTTCCTACCTAAACGTAAGCTTATAAGAGAAGCTAGTTTTTAACTTAGAGTAGTATACTAATATAAGATCTCCTTTCTTTAGTACTATAAGATCCGTATAGCGATATTTATCGAAGTACGCTTTGTTCTATTCTCGGAGACGCTATTAACGTAGCTATCCTTCTTCTATAGTCGTTTCTATAGCTTCTAGAGCTTGAGCTCGAATCGTAAGAAGCTCTACTCTAGTCTTAACCTTACTCTAATCTATAATCTAGAAGGTACGATATTCTAGCTCGATTAGTAGTACTACGTCGCGCCTAATTATTACTTCTAATAGTATTAGGCTAGTAGTAGAGACTATTATCGTTCTCTCTACCTATAGAACCGCTAGAATATAGTTACGAATCGTATAAAGGCTACTATTAGAGAGCTTTAAGTAAGCGTCTAATATTGTCTTATAGCCGACTTTAATAATAGCGTTAGACTAAAGGTAGTATAGCGAAATGTTAATACGTTTAATACTATACGATAGTAGTAGCTTCTCTATTTCGCTAAGGTTAGTCTTATAGTTATCGAGGATAACTTCTATAGTAGTACCCTACTAGTAAAAGATCTCTTCCTATATAAACCTTACTATCTATACTAAGGAGATACTCTTCGCTAGGTACTAGAATATATATACTTCTAGCTAGCGCGATAGAGACTCGCGTATAACTATTAACGAATAGTTCTTCGAGATATATAAGCTATCGATATACTACTACTAGCCGACTATAACTTAGAGCGGGATCTATAGTTCTCTAGGTACCTATCTCCTATACTAAAGACTATAAATAGTATATTACCGAATAGCGAGCGAGATTTAAGCCTAAACCCTATCCTACTACTATCGTTTCTAGATAAGATTATACGTCTACTTAGTACTACGATAACCGTTCTTATAATAGTATACCTTAATAATATAAGCTCGCGCTTTAGGTTTATTAATAACTCGCTATAAGGGTCTAGCTACTCGCTCTTAGCGCTAGAGCTAGTTATTCTTAATATAAAATAGCCGATACTTCTTCCTTAACCGCTTATACTCGTTATTAGAAACTCTCTTAGGTCTTTATATTCGTATAAGTATAAAAGCGATATTTATTAACTCCTAAGAGTAGATCTTATTAATTATAGGTAGCTCGCTCTAAATCACCTATATAGAGAAGGCGTTAACGTAAAAGGTATCGAAGAATTACTCGTTAATTATTAGATCTACGTCTTCTTCCTATTCTATAGCCTCTATATCTTTAGGCGTAGTAGGCTTCCTTAATAACGAATCTAGAGCTATATACTTCTTACTAGGAACATATATAATATTAAAGTCGAAGAGGTAGATCTATACTAGCTAGCGCGTTATTACTATATTCAGCAAATTAGAGGTAGCCTTATTAAGCTAGTAAACGAGGGTATTTATATTAATCTCTAGCTAAAAGTATACTCTAAATAACTATAGTTTTAGCTTCTTTAATACCTTTAGCATACTAAGGTATTCGCGCTTTCTAGTATTATACTTGACTTCTACTAGGTTAAATAGGCTAGACTTATACTAAACTAGATAGCGGAGAAGTAGCTCGTCTCGATTATATTAGGAAAGCGTATATTCCTAACCTTTACTACTCGAATCTATACCTACGATAATAAGTCCTACTCCTTCTCTAAAGTTAAGAGTAACTAGGGCTAGAGCTGAAACTAGTACCTTTAAGACGACGTCTTTAGCTAGTTAGTATTTAGTAGTCTATTAAAACTTAGTATCCTTCTATAAGAGCTTAAATAGTAGAGTAAGAATAATCGTAAAACCTTTAACCTAGACGTAGTAGTACGTAACTACGCCGAGGAAGATTCGAACCTCCTTCTAATTCTCTAGAGTCGGCTATTTCTTAATCTTCGCTACTCTCGCGAAGTCTAGATAGCGACTATCGATACTAGTAAGGTAACTAATAATTACTAACTATTCGTAATAAAGCTATAACTTGTTAAAAGCTACGGTTATATTAGCTCGTTCTATATTATAGAGAACGTCGTCTATAGCTATAATATGTTTAATAACGTAATAGTAGAGGCTAGGTTTAACCTCTTTACTATCGTACTTCGTCTTAGGCTCTTTAATACTAATATTATTAAGGAACGGCTATACCTTATACGAGATATACTCTATAAGCACTTGATTAATAATACGAACGAACTAGGTAATAGAATTCGTAGCTCCTTATAGTAACGTTATCTACTATAATAGGCCTAGTAGTAAGTCGAAGCCTATAAGATCTCTATATAATTTATCGAGTAGGATTTAGTTATATCTAGAGAAGATATTAACTAACGAGGCTAGCGCGTAACTAGTAAAGTCCTTAGAGAAACCCTTAGCGTCGAGTAGTAAGTTCGAATCTCTTATAGTAACTTAATTAAACTTCTAAGTTACGTTAATTAACCGATACTTCTTAGGCTTACCTACTTCTATCTTCTTACTAATAAGGAAGTATAGATTTCGATAGGCACTATAGTATAGCTTAAGAGTTCTAGCTTAGATTCGTTACCTTAGTATATCTTCTATAATATAACATAGCGATAGGTTTAGCTTAAAGCCTAGATACTACTATAGCTCGTAAGGAACTGTCTAAATCTTCTATAGTAGAGTAATATTAGAGTTAATTCGGCCTAAATATATAAAGTCCTACGTAAAGGTAGCTTCTCGGTTCCTTAGTATATAGTATAACAAATCTAGCTCCTTTAGTAGTAGTTCTATACTAGGTTTAAACTTTATAAGCCGTTTAGGTATAAGGTATAATCTAGGCTCGATCGCCGAGAACCTCTTAGTTAGGTACTTACTATCGTAAGGTCTAGTACTAGGTAGTATAGCTACTTCCTTCTTAATATAAGTCTGTCGCTAGTCCTTTAATCCGCTAGGGTTTAAGCTATTAGTTATAGTAATATCGGTATTTACTAGTTTAATCTTGTTAGTAACTCGCTTATAAAGAGTATAGGCGCTAATATAATTATCTAGCTTCTACTACCCTATAGCTTCTTTATTACGAGCTCTCTCCGCTACTATATTAATAGTAGCCGAGATAACGTACGTCTCTTCGCTAAGCTCGTCGTCTACTTTATTAGAAATAACCTCGTCGTAGAGTCTAGGTTCTTAGATAGCTAGCTCCGCCTCTCTAAGCTTTCTATAGGCAATTATTAAGTATTCGCTCTCGTAATTCGAACCCTAGCTCGATAGAGACACTAGTATAGTATCTTTAAAACTATACCTAATACTCTAGTATAAGTCTCGCTCGCTAGTATAAGCTAGCTTAGCTTCGCTAGTAGCTAGTAAAAGCTTCTTAAGTCGACTATTTTAGCTAAATTTAGCGATATTACCTTCGATAGCTACTACTACGAGATAGTTATACTATGTTTAAGTCTAGCTATAATTAACCTGTCTTAATAGTTCGAGCTACTATCGTAGAGAGGTACTTTGTCTAATTAAGTCCGCTATAAAATAGTCTCCGAAGTAGATTACCTTTATATACGACAACTACTACGTAAGGTAGTTAAAGACTTAATTCTCTAGGAGTTTAAGGCTATTAGTAACCGTAAACGAATACTAGTACTAATCGCTTATCTATCTATACTACTAGTATAGTTTGAAGTATAGTATAAGAGGTATAACGTAATTATCGTTTAAAAAGATAACTATAGAACGTTCTACTAGCTAACCCTCCTAAGTAGAGTTTTTACCTCTAACTACTAAACCTTACTTAGAAAGGATAGTAGAAGCTTAAAAAGCTTATAATCTCTCTCTCTACTCCTCGCTATTATAAGATCTAGAGTCCTCGACAGTATACTCTATATTCTTTAGCTAATAATTACTAAAAGTTAGAGTTCGGATACCGACTTCTACTAAACCTAGACGCGATATACGTATTAGAGCCTCTACTATACTCGTGCCGTCGACTAGAGCTAGTTCCTTAGTACTCTAGCTTTTCCTAGGACCTATTCTATAGTTCGTATATTACTATAGCTATTAAAGCTAGTAAATATAATAATATAGCCGTCTAGAGTACTAATTAAGCCCTTCTACGAGCTATTATCGTAGTTCTTAGAAGCTAGGCGTATACGCCGCGCCTATAGTCGGCTAAGCAAAATCGGGCCGTTCGCTAGTAAGACTAGAAATAATATAGTAACTCTTACGCTAAAGGTATCGATTAATACCTCTAGGTAGTACCTAACGAAAGTAACCTTACCTCTAACTCCTTCTATAGTAATATTACCGAGAGAGGTTATACCGACTTAAAGCTTTCGAATATATTCGATCAGTATAATTATTAACTTAGCCTTCTCGTCGATTAAAGACTTATAAGCTATTATTCGAGAGCTGTACTTTATAGGTACGTAGATACTTAGAATAATCTAATAGATATTATTAAATAATAGAAGGATATTATTAGTCTACTCGTAAAGCTCGGAAGTAGGCCTAGGCTTTACTATATTAATTACTATAGTAGTAGCCTAGAAGGCCTTAATATTAGTCGCTAAAACAGCTTTCGTTAGCTCCTTCTCTACCTACTCGCTAAAGGCTTTAGATAGTAAGGAATATATACTAATCTTAGCTCCGCTATCTCTATTTATACGCTTCTTTATATAGAGCTTATTAAGCTTCTTATATAGATCTATATCGTTCGGAATACGACCCTATAAGGAATACGACGCTCGCTCGCTATAGAGAATAATCTCTACTAAACTTAACTAGACCTTAGATTCGAGTATTTTATCTATCTAGAAGACGTTAGCGTTATTATTAGCGTACGTAGCTCGAAGGTAATTATCTATATACTTAGTCTTCGGAGGCTCCTTAGCCTTCTTTCGCTTTTAAGTATACGTAGGAGCGACTAGAACTAGTAGACCGTTTAGGTAGTCGTATATCTACTTATCCTCGATCTTATCGTTATTACGTCTCTAAGTTTAAGAATCCTCTAACTCCTCTATATCTATAAGGTAAGGAGCTAGCTAGTTTTTATCTTTAACCTCTTTAATACGAGAGTAATAATAAGCGCGAGTTCTTATAGCTATAGCCTAGGTCGTAATCTACTTCTATACTCCTATTAGCTATCCTCTAACTAGACGAGAAGAGTTTAGGTTCTACTTTGTCTTTACGCTATCTCTAGCTATATAGGCGCCGATTAGATCGTCCTAATCCTCCTATATAATAGAAGCGACTTGACTAATATTAACGAGACTATTAATACTAGCTACCTTGTTCGCTATCCTCTACTAGCTCGCTCTTAGCGTTAATAAACGATCTATATTTTCAAGATCGATCTTCCTATAGCGCTATTCTAATACTTAGACGTCGGAATAGGTTAGTACGAGTAGGGTTAGGTCTAAACCTATATTCTTAGTAATCGATATAGGTTAGAGAGGTAACCCGCTAAAGCTTAATAGGTAGTACCTATAACTAGAAAATATAGGTTAGAGCGTATACCTACGTAGGTACCTATAGGAGTATAGGTATAAGTATACTAAAATCTACGTATTTTAAGTATCTAAGCACGTGAAAAGGACGATAGGCGCCGACTATATATGCCGACTATAGAGATAAGAGGAAACGAAGGTTTTATAGTATAAAAGTAGAAAGTAATCTTATATCGTTCGCTATAGTTATAATATAATTTGATACTGCGCTTCTACTACGTAGCCGGGTATCTCGAAGTAGCCTAAACGCTATTCCTTACGCCGAATATAACACGTAGTACTATACTACTTTAAATAACCCTTGTTATCTATAACGCCCTATATACGAAGTATTCTCCGAACGAGCTATATGTCCTTCTACTAGATCGTAACTCGCTTTATATAAATAGCGTAGAGGTTAGTACCTATACAAGTTAGTATAAGCTACTAAATAGTAATATAGAAGGATATATACTCTTAAAAACCTTCGTTAAATAGAGCTCTACTACCTCTTATAACGCTTCTAGTATAGTAGCCTAAAAGCGTAGATCCTACTTAAAGCCGTAGGCGACCTCTCTTACTAGTCGCTAGAAGGGAAGCTTACTAATAAGTAGATCCCTAGTCCTCTAAAATATACGAATCTCCTATAGAGCTAAAACTATAGTAGATTAGCGTACCGACTACGTTTACCGACCACGTTTTAACTTACTACCTAGCTTATAGCGATAAGGCTTCCTTACTCTCCTTACTACTAGAGCCTTCTTAGAAAGCCTACTAGCTCGCGCCGCGTTCTAAGTATTCGACTATACTTTTAGGATATAGGATTTCTTCTTTATAGTAAGTTTTAGACCGGCTCTTCTCTTCTTCTTCGTTACTGTCTTACGAGGCGCTTTTTACGTAATAGGCCGCTTTCTACTAAGGCCCTTCCTACTAGTAGTAGGCCTATTTAGAGTAGGAGGCTTATTATTCTCCTCTTTAGGTACGTCTTTATTATCCTCCTCTTTAGGCGCGTATTTATTATTATCTTTATTATTACTGTCTTATATATCGATAAGAATTAGATTATTAGCCTGTCCTTGAGGCTAGTCGCTAGCTCTCTCTATTTGAATTTACGCTAATAGAGTAGAAGAACGCGATACTTAATTAGTAAGAGCGCGTTATTTAGGCGTAAGTATAGTAGCGTCTTGTACGAGACGATTAAAGAAGGCGTAGTTGACTAGAAGTACTATATCGCGCGAGAACGCGAAAGAACATTAATAATATTATATTTATTTAGAGTTACGGTCGTAAGGTCGAAATTATAAGGTTTTAATATAGGGCTAGAATTTAGGGTCTAAAGCCTAAGGTACTAACGACCTCTCTATTCCCTAGGGGAACTCGCTATATATCTACTAAGATAACAGGTTAGAAATATAGTCGGTATCTATAGTCGGTAGACTTACGCTTCTACTAAACTATACTACCGTCCTAGCTAGTAAACCTTATACGAATACGATAGTATAGCTATAGATCCTTAGCCTATAGTATAACCTACTTTATATAGATAGCTAGGAGATTAGATATCTTAAATTTAGTAGTAAGGAACGCTTTAGCTACCTCTTAGAGGCATTCTAAGGCCGCTAATTAATAGCGTAGCCTACTACTAAAAGTAAGAACGATCTCGTAGATAAGCTACTAGAATAGGAGGCGTTAGATATATAGTTCTATTATACTCTATAATTTCTTAATCTAACGAAGCGTAATAGTACCTAACTTAAGGATACGACGTTTCTACCTACTATTACGAGGTATACGCTTCCGACGAGTATTCGTTTTTACTATAATAACCTTCTTCTAAGGCTTAATAGGCTTCTAAGTAGTACTCTCTAGAATAGCTACTTTTAGTAGACTATACGATCGTGAACGCTAAGGAGGACTTAAAGGGATCGATACTTAATTATCGCTCCTATACGGAGCGTCGTAATCGAAGAACGGTATAAGAAATAAAGGAAAGGGTAGAGATAGGAGGAAGGAAGTAAAGAAAGAAGAAGTAGGTAGTTAGAAAGATACTAAAACTTACTAAGACGCTATAAGCTATAGAACCTCGAGTCTAAAGAGACACTAAGAAACTTACTAGATCCTACGTCTATACCTAAATAGGAAGGTGCTATATAAGGAAAACTACTACCGACTACGATTGCTGACTATAAATCTTATCTTGATTAATTCTAGAAGCGTAGAACTAGAGGATAGTTATAGTCGATATTAGTTTACTAGATCTATATAATTAGATATTAGTATAGAATAATTAAAAAATAAGCTATTAGTTCTAAGTTATACTAAACTAAGGCCTATTCTATTAATAATAAATTATCTATAATACTATAGAAGAGAATATTTTTACTATATATACTAGATAAATAAAATATATAAATATAAAGTAGTAATACTCTCTCTCTTTTCTAAGACTAATTAAAAAGGCTAGTTCTAAAAGATTAGTAGAATCTTCTAAATCTAAAGAAAAACTTTCTCTATAATAGACTAAATAGTAGTATCTCGTTATTAGGCCTTAAAATAGCTTAAAACTAAATATTTATTCTATTAATATATACTATAGGATTCTTAGGATTTATACTATTTTAGTAATCTATTAAGCCTATTAACTTATTAAGTAGCTTAAAGAGTTTTAAACCTAGTCTATAGATCGATAGGATAGTTCTTAATATAATAGCTAAAATTATAATATCTCTAGCTAATATATAAGGTTATATATAGTAGAAAAGGTAAGTATAAATAAGTAAGTACTTCTTAAGAAGTTCTTCTAGAATAAAAGCTAGGTCTCTATAATCTACTATTAGTCTTATATAATTAGCCTATACCTCTCTTTTAAAGTAATCTTTCTTCTATCTAGTAGATATACTATAGAGACCTAGGATAGGCAGACTTAGTAGATATATTAGCCTATACTATAATATAATCTAATAGTAAAGTGCCGACTATATATACCGACAACTAATATTATCTAAAAAGCTATATTAAAGCATCTAGGGGCGGACCTACCTTAACGTCACTCCCGCTTAGTCAGCCCTTAGACCTTAGATTTCCCTACTTCCTATAAATTCTAAACCTCGCTTTCTAACTACCTATACTTATAACTGAATTCGTCGTATATTACTATCGCTTGTCTAACCTACCTAATTCTACTACTATTTAGTAGGTAACCGTTATAGCTATCGAACGCGATACTTTTAATACTAATTGTCCTAGAAATAGTACGTTAGAAGCGTAAGGTAGAGTCTCTTCCTAAACTCGAGGCGAAACGCGTAAGACTTACTACGACAAGAAAGGATATTAAAGACTACTCGATTAATCTAAACATACTACGCGACTACGTACGCACTTAAGCTATAGACGAAGATAGGGCTAAAGTAGACTAAAAACGTAAAGTAAAGAATTAAGCTTTTAGTCGTTTTAAGGTAAAGTAAATAGCTATACTACTAGGGTAGGACAGCCTCGATAAGAACGCGTAGAAGACGTATATTAATTAATAGAAACTAGTCTATAAGGTAAGCTTTACTAAATAATAGTAAGTCTCTATTATACTATTATATATATAGTTAGTAAACGTAGTCGGCGTATATAGTCGGCGCTAATATTATATAGAGAGAGGAAGGCTCTTAAGAAAGTAGAGGAAAAGAAATCTCCTAAAGACCTCGCTTAGAAAGATAAAGAAGGTTAGTATATCGAGCTCTACCTTCTATATAGGGAGATTAAGAGAAAAGAGGGTATATTAGAAGAATTCGAAAAGGAAGATAGTAGTATATAGGTTTAGGTGCTATTAGATCCTTCTAAGTTAAAGAGAAACTCTATAAACGTTATTATCGATAACCTACTAAGCTTGTCTTAAGAGGAGGACATTTAGGCTAAGTACGCTATTAAGCTATCTACTAGTACGCTAGGCTCTACTAACTATAGTAGAGCGACTTATTAATACTAGTATAAGGCAATCGGCGAGTTCTAGTCTAAGATTAAGGCGCTAGACAAACTTATAGCTATATAAGTATATAGCGATAGCGTAAGTCTTTCTATCTATTAGAAACTCCTATCTACTAATATAATATAGAGCTCCTCTTTTACGATACCGCGGCTTCGAGGTCTAGCTGTCTTACTTTAGACATTAGTACTAGAAGCCTAAGTCAAGGTATATCTACTAGCTATCTTAAGCGCCGACTATATTTGCCGACTATATACTAATTAACTATAGTCGTATATTACTAATAGCGTTTTACCTATACCCTACGACATCTTTCAGATAGAACACTAGGCTATACTACGTAATGTTCTTAGCTAGAAGCCCTTCTTCGTTAATTACTTCTTAATCCTTATCGAGTATCTTAGATAGCTAATTCCTACTAACTACGATTAGAATACCTACGGATTCTCTATACCTACTATATCTATATAGTAGAGACAAAACGCGAAGCTCACCTATAGCATATTTAATAAATAATATATACTTGATAAGGAAGAGACTTTACTCGAAGCTATAGTCGAGAGTCTAGTTCAAGCTAGATTTAAGAGCGAGCGGGCTAGTATTAGCTTTTCGTCTATTATTACGGATCTAATAGATCCTAGCGTACTTGATCTAGAGATTAGCACCGAGTTCTTAACTAGTCTGTCGTTAGCGGACAAGAGGCTTCACTACGTCTAATTAGTATAATTTAGGCTTCTCTATAGGTAAGAACTACCGTAGACGTCGTACTAGAGTAAAGTTATAGTATGTTTTATAGATAGTCTAGGGCTCCCCTCTTTCTTACTTTTATAATTTAGTCTGCCTTTATCTTCTTTAACTCTTCTAGTTTCAATACTACTACCTATAAACACGCCGCCTTTATAGCGAAATCTATCGCTAGCTACTAGAGGACTTAGGTCTAGTACTCGACTAAGATAACGATATCAAGATAGCGTTTTTAGAGACTCTTTATAATTCGAATCTAGTCCGATAGTACCCTCTACGCTACGACATATAGTATTAGAGCGGAGCTCTAGTAGACTACCTACTACCTCTAAAATTCTAATTAATATACCTACGTCTTCTCTAGACTAGACTTAAGTAAATAGGGTATATCTATAATAGAAAGAGTATAAAATAGACTTTAGAGACTAGTATATACGACGATAGTAGGAGGTACAAGGTCGCTATAAGTATAAGTTTAGGATATAAAAGACTATACCTATTAAATAGGAGGGTACCTATTCCTCCTAGGTCTAGAAGTTTTTCGACTAGAGGATTAATATCGAGGATACCTCGCTAAAAGTAGTCTACCGAGGTTACGAGACCTCTTTAGCCTATCTAGGCCTCTATATTAGTATAAGTAGTCTTAGTTCTTACCTTCGAACTAAGGAGTACGTATAGGTATTTAAGAGAAAGGGGATACTACTAGAGTATATCTAGTAGTATAAAGACTATTATATAAGTTCCTACCGACTACGTTTACTAACTACGTTATCAAGCTTATATAGTTAGGCTCGAAATCGTAAGGGTTACCTTAGCGACCTAGACCTAAGTATTAATAACTTCCCTATAGTATCTATACAAATAATCGTAGTATATAGCCTACTACTTAATTTCTTCGAGAATCCTATAGTCTACTATATATATATATACCTTAACCCTAGTCTCGAAATACCTTTCCGCTCTAGTAAGACGATTAAGGCTCTTCTTCGAGAGGTCTAAGAGAGGTTCGAGGAAGATCTAAAGGCTATACTAGCTAGAACCTCTAAGGTTACTATCGTAGTCGACGGCTAGTAGTCTAGCGGTATAAAAGCTTTATTTCTTACTATCCGTACCTACTAGATCGACGCTAAATAGGTATAGTACGAGGCGATATTAGACTTTCCCTACGTTACTAGTAGATATACTAGAGAGCGACTTTCGAAATTGCTCTTTAATATATTATAAAGGTTTAGCCTTAGAGACTAACTAATCGCTCTTATATACGATAACGCTAGAAACAATAGTATACTCTATAGGTCTATATACGTCTTACTAGTATCTATTCGATCGGTACTAACGTAAGCTAGTATTAAGGCTATCGGCCTTTACTTAATAGAGTATAGTATAAAAATCGTAAAGCCTTCTATTTCGATCGAAGAGCTCGTAGAGCCGGTAGTACTAGATATTTAACTAGACGAGGCAAATCTCTTCTCTAATATTAAGGCTATTAAGCCTACTACGCTAGCTACGATTCTAGAACGGTTTCTATGTTTTACTTACGTAATATAGCTTACTATAAAGGCCTTTTTCATATAACTATAAATAATACCGATTAACGATCTATAAGAGTTTTAGGACGATAAGAAAGATTAACGAGCTCTAGAAAGGTTTTAAAAGACTAATATAGTAGCTTCTCTTAAAGGACTACCTAAACTTTTATTTAAGGTATATCGTAGTTATAGTCGACGATCGTAGTCGGTAAGTATAGTCGGCGCTTATTAATCGTCCTAGGTCCGTAGGTTTATAGTATAGGTAAACTCTAGTTCTTAGCGTTTCGAGAGCTTTATAGATCTCTAAAAGGAGCGTCTAAAGAATCTATATCCCTATCCGAAGGCTTACGTACGCTAGTAAAAGTATCCTATAACGAGACTACTACGAGTAATATAAGACGTAAGGACCCGTTAGAGCTCGACTACGATAATACTATCTCGCTTTAGTCGACTACGCGACTTCATCGATAAATTTATTAAGCGTTAGTCGCTACCGACACTTATACTATCTAATACCGACTAGTAACGGTTAGAATACCTTACGTCTCTAACTATGCTCTTCGCTTAGGCTACTACCTACGTCGATACGATAAAGGGCCCTAGCCTCTATCTAGTCCTTAGCTACTATAACTCTCTTTTCGATATTCTAGACAAAGTAGACGAGAAACTTAAGTATAAGAAAGAGGCTTAGAAGGTCTTACTCTATAAGGTACTAGACAAAGCGTATACTAAGCTCTTTTAATATTACTAATAGACCTAGTAACGGTTTAGGGACTACTACGGTATAGTAGTACTACTATACCCTACGATTAAGAGTATATTCTAGAAGCGAGGCGCTTTCGATAACGATAGTTCGGAAGATCTCTACTAGAGCAAATTACGCGTAGAGTAGTTAAAGTATTATAAAGCTTTATCTAGTACTATATAAGCTTCGAAATAGTAGCCTCGAGGTATATAAAGCTTCTTAACCTTCTTCGCTATAGGGATCGATAGCGACGATAATAAAGCTTAACTAGTACTAGACGTAGCTCTCTTAGTCGAGCCTAATAACGAACTAGAGCGCTATCGGAAAGTAGACTTCTTATATATAGAAGGAATAGATCCTATAAATATATAGCTAGCTCTTACTAATATATTCTCTACTATATCGAAAATAGCCTAGGATATTCTATATATTCTAGTAGTAGGTACTAGATACGAACGAGATTTTAGTATTATACGTTATTAGAACTACTATAATCGGATATATAATCTAGATACCTTTACGTATATTATACTATTACGATATCGATATCGTAATTATAAGTATAATATAAGAGTAGTACTTACTATAGAAGTATCTACTCTTTGTCCTAATTTAGAACTTACTCGTAATTAGATAGAGGTAGTCGAGGAGTAGAACAAGGAGGTTAAAAACGAAATCAAGGCCCTTTTAAAGTTTAATAGTATTAGCGATAATGAAGGGGTTACAAAGGTAGATAAATCATAGCGTCGAAGTACGCGAAAGCGTAATACGCTCTATAGAGAAGCTTTAAGAGCTAGAACGTAGCTACCGACTACGTCTACCGACTATATATATTATAAACTCAAGTCGACGTTAGATTAGCCTATCCGTTCCGCTTATTACTATTATCCCTCTCTCTGTCTTTACTACTCTATTATATACTTCCTTTTATAGTCGATGCTAACTAGAATAATTCTTCTTCGTAGTTATACTTAAAACCTATATTATACCTATTTTTTGTTCGCCTAACCTATCTAAGTATAGAGTAGGTATTTGTACTATACCTATTACTATCTTCTATAGGTAGGCTAAGACCTAGCCTAACCTATATACTAACCCGTTTCGGCCTACCTATTCCGACGTCTACTAATACTCCTATTAATACGAATAGCTTTAGTAGTTCCTTATCCTAGTAGTACTATATCTTTTCCGTACCTAGGTAAGGTATTCTATAGTATATAATACTAGTCTTTAGATCTCTATATATTAAGCTCTTAGTCTCGAACTATTATAGGTACTTGTAGTTTATAGCTATATAGCCTTCGAGCCTATATATCTAATAATCTAAAATCTTTAGAGCGATCGCTATATAGGCCTTAATTATTAACCTGTTATCTATTATAGCTAAGTTAATCGAAATCTCCTAGCTATAAGTAGGCCTTAGAATATATAGATAGTCGTGATCGTAAGACTTCGCCTACTATTCTATCGACGAGCGTAGTAGCTATAGGCTTCCTTCTTCGAGTCGACGAATCGTAGCGATTATAAGATCTTGTATACTAGCGGTAATATTATCGATAGTTACTAGCTTACGGCCTTTATAGACTACTATTTCTCTAGCCTTGAACTTAGAGTTTAGTCTTAGAGCGGACTTCTTTACTACTTCGTATAACTACTAGACGTCTCTACCGCCTTCGTTATATACTTCTAATTTAAAGTCCTTATTACTATTAATCTAACGCTAGGCTATCTTTAAGAGCTTACTATAATCTAAGTCCTTATTATTAAGATCTAACCTAAGATAGGCCTAGAGTCTCTTACTAAAACGAAATAGAAGGCCTCGTATAAATAGAAGAGTACGAGAACGCTCGTCTATATACGAAGTAGGTATAGTATTAGAGTAGAGTATAAACTACCTTAAGTACTCTAAGAGATTATTATCCTCGCTACGGTTAACCTTATAAAGGTTTTCTATATAGTAGCGGTTTCCGAGTATATATATATTATCGTACTTTTAGTATTCCTTAATAATCGACTCTTTAAACTTAGTATAGTCTCGGTCGTAGAAACTATTAAGGCGCTAGTATCGTCTACGTTAGATAACCGTAACCTAAGTAAGTAACTTCTTATAAAGCTATTTATTATTATTAATAAGTAGAATAGAGTAGTTACTATATAGCGCTTTAAAGCGCTTAATATACTCGGTTACGTTCTCTCTATTAAAGAAGGGATTCTAGTCCGAGCTAGGTAGTAGCGGAACCTAAGCGATAATTACCTTCTAGTTTTAGGTTACTTAGATAGTCTCTATAAGTAGCTAGAACTACGCTATAAATAGTCTACCTCCTAAGTTCGGTCTTTAAAAGATATTAGTATTAGAGTTAAGGTTAGTACCTCCTTAGTCCTCCGCTTCTATAGACATGTCGTTATCTAGTAGAGGGAATAAAGTAAAAGCAGGTAGTAGCTTTACTAGTAATCTTCGAATTTACTTATTAAGCTAGTTAGATAAGCTACTCTCTAGTATTTTAGGCTAGCTAGTAGACGCTAATTTACTTATAGAGCTTGTTCGAAGGTATTCTAAGAGTATATTATACTCTCCTTAATTAGGTTTTTAAATAAAATATAGTTATCGTTTAAAACGATAACTAAAAAAAATAAGAGTCTAAAATTTTCTTAGCTATTAGAAGGTAAACGTTAAACTTTTCTTTATAATACTAAGGCTATATTAATTATACCTAATAAGTAAGGCATGTCGTATCGTATAGTTCGACCGTTTATAGCTAGGCGCGTCTATCTTACTTATTTAGGTAATTTATTATATAACTATAGTAGTATAATATTACGTTAGCCTATACTATATACTAGGTCTAGGGCCTTAGACGTAATTAGTATCCTTAGCTAAACGATTAGCGTCTAACGCTATACTAGAGCTTATTCTAAGCGATCTATATACTAGAGGATACGAGATTACCTAGATAGGTCTAGCCTATCCTATAGCCTCTACGCTATCTAAACGAGAGCGTTTTTATACTAAACTAGAGTCTAATCGAAGACTATTATAGATATAGAGACCTCGAGTAAATCTCCGATATAGTAAGTCGCCTTACTATCTATACGATAATTACTAAATAGATCCGTACTAAGGAGTACTAGAGGTTTATAACTTTTCCGAGTTAGAGCGATATCTATATTCTAGAGGCTTCTATATTATTATAGCTCTTTAAGTCGCCTCTTATATAGGCTTCTTTTAGGCCTCTTATTAATATTTATAGTATATTAGTTCTCGCTTTAAGGCTACTATCTACCCTCCGCGCTTCTAGTTCTAGTATAAGAGAGAAGAGATAGCTCTACCTTCGGCTCTATTAATAGATAATAACTACTCTAATACTAACCCCCTAGGTAGGTATAAGAGTAGTCGCTATAGAACAAGACCTATTCGGGTAGTAATAGTCTTATAATACGTATATTAACTAGTAGTAACGAGCTTAAAACGAGCTTAAACTAGTAGTCCTAAGACTAAGAGCCTATACTAGGACCGTAGGATATTAAATTAATCAAGTAGAGTAAACATTCCTATCTTAGAAACGAGCTACTACCTTACTTTTATACTAAAACTACTAAGTATAGTATGTAGGTAGGCCTTTACCTTACTACTATCCTTTATATAAGCCTAGTAATATAGATTAGGCTCTAAGTCGCTCTCTAGCTTAATTCTACTATTATCTTCTAGTATAATTAGCGATAGGCGTTACGGACTCGGTAGTAGCTCTATCGTAGGTAACTCTTAGTCTTATATAGAATCGCTATTACCTAAAGTACTTAGTATAAGAGAAGTTTCGATCGAGTTAATAATAGTTTCTTTAGCGCGAATTCTAGTAAGCCTCTCGCTCTTATAAAGGATAGGCGTAGGCTTCTTCGTAGAGCTTAGCGTTAACTTCTCTAACTAAGCTTTTAGCCTCTATATAGTACTAGGCGATATAGAATCTCTAGAACGAGGCTCTAGAGTCGTAAGTAGGCTATCTTCTTCTCTTTAACTAGAGCTTCGAGTAGGACTAGATAAGGATAGGCCCTTAGGCGTAGAGAAAGAGGGTCGTCTATTAGATCTTAGATTTCTAGAAGGAGGTAATAGTCTATAGGATATTAAGGGCTATCTCTCTACTACTAGGAACATATAAGTCGGTTCTTCGAAGGTCTCTACTTTACGCTCTCTCTTAGTAAGCTTGACCGTAAATCTATACTAATTAAGCTTATAGCCTACCTCTAGGCGTACTTCTCTTATCTTATAGCTAAATACGTTAACTTACGAGAGCTCTATCTTAAACTTATTCTAGTAGCGTCTCCTATCTAAGTTCGTATTAATAAAGCCTAAGCTCTACGAGCTAAGAGTCTTCTTACTTCTCTATAGCTGAAAATACTAGCTACGAGAGAATATATTCGCTACCTACTAATAGAAACGATCTTACTTTTACTATACTAAGAAAACCTAGTCTTTAGACTCGCTCTCTTTAAAGACGCCTTTATACTTATTTAACTATTAACGAAGGTTCTTAAGTATCTTTTTATTATATAAGACTTAGTTAAGGAAAAGGAAGTTCTATTTATACCTAAACTCTATACGTAGCTACTACTAAATTAAGTTTCTCTCCTTTACTAAGTCTCGGCCTTCTTAGTATATCTTCTTTATATTATCGCGCTTTACGCTCTATACGTTAAGGTACTTTAGTAAAATCTTAGTTAAGAGGCGTTTAAAGAAGTTAAATATACTAATCTTTATCTTATCGTTTACTTCCTCGACTTACTTAAGTACTAAGTCGACGCTCTCTTCTTAGTCTTATAGTATTTCTAGTAATAGAATAGCTTTAGTAGCGTTATTAAGGTTTATTATACTAGTAAGAGGTCTACTTAAAGGCTAGAAACTAACGATAGAGCCTTCGCGATTAATATAAGCGAGCGCTATACTTTATATAGAACTTAAAGAAGCTATCTTTTGTCGTTTCTTTAGAGAATCTTATCTAGGTAGTTCTTATATAGGACTTCGAATAGACGAGGTAGAAAGTAAGAGCGCTAGTCTTAATAAGCGTTTAGGCGTTAAAGAACGCTAGAAAGGGAAAGTCTTATTCTTTATATATAATAGAGAAAGAGAACGTCTTTAAATAGTCGTATTAGTAGCTTAGAGCGATATAAAGCGCGTAACTAGTAATAAGTGACTTAAATAGCGAGGAGAGTTAGGCGCGTAACCGGTTATAGAGTTTTCTATTATATTAGTTACTACTTATGTATATAAATAGCTATATAGCGTTACTAGGTAGTAACGAAAGATAAGAACCGAACTTAATAGAAGTAAGGCTCTATAGTAACTAATTAATAGTTAATAAGGAAGAAGAGATCGTTTAGAGTATAAAAGTAGTCTAATTATATACCTTATCGTAGTAGTATAACTACTATTAGGGTTAGGGGTCTATACGTAAGGCTTAGTTATATAAGGTTTTAGTTATCGTTTAAAAAGATAACTAAAAGTTTACTTTACCTTAACGCTTCTATAGCTATCGTATACTACTAACGCTACTACTAACTACTATAGTATATACCTTACTATCGCTAACGAGGACTAAGACTTAGATATCGTCGTCGTTACCTCTACTAACTTAAAAGAGCCTTATTTTTTATATACCTAGTCGACTTACTAGATCGCGCTTTCTATATCGTAAGAGACCGCTAGCGCTATAATTAATAGCTAGAAAGGAGCTATTAGAGCCGTTATTACTAAGGATTTAAGCTTCTCTACCTTTATATAGGCTAAAAACCTTAAACTTTAAGAATTCTCTATTAGAAACTAATATTTTTAGCGATTCCTTTAGTTAGGCGAAAATTAGTAGTAAAAAGACCTTTAGGATAGATAACTCTTATCTCTCTTAGAAATCGCTAGTAGAAAAGAGCTTCGAGAGTATAGGTCTAGCTTAGATTTTTAAGACCTAGTAGTAGAAAGTAGCTTAGAATAGCTAACTTTTATAGCGATAGTAGGCTCGAGACTTAGAAAAAGGAGTAGGATAGTAGGTTAACTAGTAGATATAGAATCTATACTTAAAAGTTAAGCTTAAGAGAGTAACTAGCTATATAGATACTTATCTTAGCTATAGAAAATAGCGTTAGGATAGTTAGGATTAGCTAGATTCTTATTAATCTAATAAAAGAGAAGCTTAGGAAGCTCTAATTAGAGCTCGATAGTAGCTCTAAGAATAAAAGAAGTACTTAGGATAGCTAAGATTTAGCTAGATTTCTACTAGTCTAGTAAATTACTAGCTTAGAAAGCTCTAATTAGAGCTTAAAAGTAGCTTTAGGACTAAGAGAAGCGCTTAGAAAGGTTAGATTAGAGCTCGATAGTAGCTCTAGGAATAAAAGAAGCGCTTAGGATAGTACGATCTTAGAAAGATTAGCTCTTTTATAGTAGAGGCTAGGCTTTAGTAGCTAGATCTTAGCTTATACCTCTAATTAAGTATCGCCTATCGAATTTCTACTTCTTTAGCTCTACTAGGCTAGCTTTAGCCTTTAGCTTACTAAGTCTTCTATTTCTTCTTTAAGCTTCGTTAGTAGCTAGCGTATATAACTCTCTCTTTCTTCTTAAGTTATTACTAATAGCTTACTAATAAAGATCTATAGATACTTATACCTAGGTAGAAGGCCTAGTTCTATAACCTTCTTTATTAGTAGTAGTACTTTCTCTAGTTTAACCTAATCTAGAACTAGCTTTAGGTTTTCTTATAGAAAGGTATATTTCTTAAAGTCTATCCTCTTATAGATATACTCTCGTTTAGAGCTATCTAGTTCCTTAAGCTTATATAATATACCTCTCTATAATACTTTAGATATTCTAAAAAGGCCTTTCTATCTAAACGTAAGCTTATAGAAGAAGCTATTAAAAGTAGAGAGCGTTTGTAGATACTACACAATGTTAAGGAGGGTATAGCGTAGTGAAGAAGAATAGAGGATCAATCTTGAACTGACTTATACACATAGTGTAGTAGTAATATGCTAGGAACTAAATACAAAGTTGATTTTGTTAGTTATCTAAGAAGAGAAGAAAGAGAAGCAAGATATACCTCTTACTAAGCCTTAGGTGGATACCTTAGGTATCTAGAACCATGCTTAGAAGTCTATATCTAGACTAACTATCTAGGATGTATTCTTAACACTCCTACTCATGCTATATAGTCAGATCTTTTAATAGATCATCTGTAGTACTCAAATGCTAGTCCTAATCTTGATTAGTTATTAAGTACTTGCTTTTCAGACTAATAACTAGACAGCACTAACTGTTAATCTAACAAACTTTCTATACTACTATCTCCTATAAAAAGGTAAAAGAAATGCCTTCTACAAGATCTTCCTCCTCTCTTATATAGGAGTAGATTGTTCAGGATATAGACTATCTAGTAAGTTGCCCCTATCCTTTCTTATAGCTAATTCTAATAGCTCCCTAGATTCCTTATAGCCTAGTCCCCTACTTAGTTATATTCCACACAGCTTCTTAGTTCCCTAATAGTCTTTAAGGTGTACTATTCTTGGCTATAGGGATCTTGTATCAAGCTAGGGAGTAGAGTGACTATATACTAGTAGAGGAGATAATAGCTGCTATAGAGGAGGTCTTTAACATTAACTAGTACTTGGCCTTAGGGGGTATCTAGTTCAGCTAGGTACTATATAGTAATATTATAGTTAGTAATAGGTCTAACATTAGTAAGGGCATTTAGGACTTTATAAAGTCTAACTAAGGAGGAGTTAAGTAACTAAAATCTTTCTTTTAGACTCCTCTTAGTTAAACTCTAAGGCTTGGAGTTATCTTTTATATATCTCTTATATAAGGCAGAGCTACCTTATAAACTCCTGAAACTATAGTCTATTCTTTAGCTTAGTGAGACTATCTACTACTATCTCTTTTGTGTTTATATATTCTATAGAGATAAGTCTATTCTACTAGAGCTTTCTTATAGCATTGTATGAGATATTAATATGTTTAGACTTATTATAAACATGTGAGTCCTTAACTAGAGTAAGGGTAGCTTGGTTATTACCTTTTAGCTAAATTAGCCTGATTCTAGTAACAGTTTCCTAGTTACTAAGGATCCTTAGTTAGTAAGAACATTCTCCTACTAACTCTAGGTATCCAAGCTCTCTTAAAAGAGCACTAAGGAACTGTGACTGTTTTGTATATATACCTATAGCTATATATTTAGCTTTTATTATAGATGTGGCTATAGATTTCTACTTCTTACTTATCTAGGAGATTAGTATACTATAAAGGAAGAAGACATATCCAAGGATTAAGACTCTGTTAGTCTTGTCTATTATATAGTTAGAGTCTATATATCTAGTAAGAAAGCCTTGACTATTCCTTGAGTATCTTAGACTAAGGTCTAGGTTTGATCTCAGGTATCTAGTTAGCTTCTTTAGAGCCTTTATATGTCCTACTATTAGATTACTAATATAGGAGCTCAATCTTCTAAGGGCAAATGAAATGTCTAGTCTTGTGATAGTTGTAAGCCATATCTATGTTCTAATAATGGATTAGTACTCCTATTTGTTACACCTTTTATTATTTAGTCTAGTAGGCTTTAGACTTTCATAGCTATCTATTAGTAAAAGAGTTAGTAATATAGTCTCTTGACCTATTCCTATCTTAGCTAGGTTCTCTTAGATATAGTGCTTCTAGTCAAGTTTTAGCTAGCCTTACTATCTATTTCTTATTAGTCTTATTCTAAGAATCTTGTCTAGTTCTCTAAGATCTTTGATCTTAAAGACCTTACTAAGTTAGTCTTTAAACTAGAGGACATCTTCTAGTCTCTCTATAGTAATAGGTATGTTATTAATATAGATCAGGATTATTAGGTCTTTCCTTTTCTTATAGATTAGAAGACATAGGTCCACTTCTGATTGTCTAAATCCTATTCCTTTCAGCTTTAATATATATAGCTGATTCTAGTCTCTTATAGCTTACTTCAGCCTATAGAGACTCCTTAGAACTTGTAAGACTATACTAGTTAGTAGGTTAATACCTAGTAGTAGGATTATATAGATGTCCTTATATAGGGTACTCTCTATAAATACATTGTTCATATCTACTTAGTATAGAACTAGGTCCTTCTTATAGACCACAGCTATGAATCCTCTTAGAGTATCCTACCTGACTATAGGGGTAAAAGTCTCTATATAGTCTACTCTATACTTTTGGGAGAACCCTCTTGTAACTAGTCTTGCCTTGAACTTTTTAATAGCTCTACTAAGCTTTCTTTTAATATTAAAGACCTATCTTGAGGTGACTAGGTTAGCCCCTTTTAGTGGGACTACTATAGTCTAGGTGTTATTACTTACAAGTGTATCTAGCTCCTTCTAAATAGCTTCTTACTAGAGATGACCCTATTTGGGATTATTTACTACTTCCTTATAGTTCCTTAGGATTAGAACCTCCTATTTGTGTATTCCTACTTCTTTAGTAGCTAAGAATGTAATCTCTTTAACTTCCTTTAAGAATTCTAGGTCTTATAGGATGCCTAGGTTAATAGAGCTTATAGCTAAGAAGAAAGCCTAATACTCTAGGAGTATTTCCTTGTCTAGCTAACTATTCTAATCTGGCTTAAGCCTAATTGGCTTTAGCTTCTAGTCAAATCTATCAAGTTCTTAGGATACTTTCCTCTTTCTAAGGGTTTGCCTTAGGGCTGTCTACTCTTGATCTACCTCTATAGTTTCTTAGGCAGAATTCTTAGATTCTTTCTTAACTTTCCCTTAGTCTAGGAATTTTCTATACTCTCCTACATCTTCTAGTAGAGGTAGAAGTTGTATAAAGAGTTTCTTTCCTTCCTAAACCTATACTAATAGCTAAGGGAGAGAAGGCTTCTACTAGCCTAGACTAGGAGCACCTAGGGTACTCCTACTAGCTTGTAGAGTAGGCTAGCTAATAGTTCTTAGCCTTCTAATAGGTCTTCTTTCTAGAGCTGAACTAGAGAGATTCTTGATCTTAATATTTAAGTCTAATTCTCTACCTAGCTTATCTTTAAAGAAGATTGTATTAGTGTACTACTTAACAGCCTTTATATCTGGCTCCTAGAACTTCTATACCTTTATTATATTATTATAGTATCTAACAAATATAGTATCCTTTCCTCTATTTATTAGTTTGTTACTCCTTACCTACTAAGGCTATACTCTTATATTCATGTATACTATAGCTCTATATCCTTATACCTTAAGGTAGAAGACTATTAGTTTGATCCTATTAAAAGCTTTATTAGGTAAGAGCTTGAATCCCTTAATATTAGGTCTATTTAGAAGCTTGTTCCTTATATACACCTGTGCTTTAAGAGCTTCTAGCTAAAACTTAATAGGTATCTTACTTTCTTTAAGTATTGCTCTAATAGAGGCCTCTAATGTTTAGATAGACCTCTTAACTACTCTATTCTAGAGTGAATTGTAGGCCTTAGTTGGCTTAAGGGTGATTCTAAAGTCCTTCTCTTACTATTTGATTAAAGTAGTAATCTCTCTAGCATTATTAGCTCTTATAGACTTGAGGAGTGCTACTAACTGCCTTTCTACCTTAATCCTCTAGTTCTGAAGAGTAGTTAGTGTATCTGATCTAGCCTTGAGTAGAAATGCCTATTTCTTTCTTAAGAAGTTATTAATAATCTTAAGCTACTATATAAAACCTTTTACTAATAATAGTAATAGTCTATAGATATCTACTGACATAAGAGCTAATCTTTCAGGTCTTCTCTTAATAGACTTACCTAGGTGTTTCTTTATCTTACCTATTATATAGATCCTATACTTATACTCTTCCTAGTTAGGAATTAGAATTCTTTCCTTTAGGTTAGTAACTTTATAAAGGTTTAAGAGTAACCCTCTTCTAAAGTGTATAAATCTTCTATACTATAGCTCCTACTGTTTTAGATCCTTCTCTAATAGGGTAGTATAGGTATTATTAACCTCTATAGGATCATATAGTAAGTAATATAACTTTTCCTATAAGAGAGGTAATATCTTACTAACAAATAGAACACCTCTAACTAGCTTAGTCTTTATAACTGTTTAGCTATCTAGGGAGGTAAGAGTGAAATCAGGCTTCTAGACTCCAAATTGCTTACTAAACTAATCCTATAATACAAGATTTACTCTAAGATTAGGAACAAATAGTATCCTATTAAGTAGAACTTCTCCTCCTAAGATTCCCTTTATCTATACTAGTCTAGAGTAGGTTATATAGAGGTATCCTCCTCCTACCTTGATCTATACTTTCTTCCTTAGTAGCTTTACTAATCTAAAGAAGGATAGTTAGTTAGTTATATAGGATAAGGTATAGGAATCTAAGAGCTATTCTTAAGGTAACAACTTGCCTTTAGCCTTAATTATAGAATAGGCTAACTCATCTTGGTTATTATCTTCTAATAGGGAATCATTATTGCTTCTAGAACCAGAGTGAGTTCTAGAATTAGAACTAGAACTAGACTTCTAAGCTGAAAATCCTTTCTTTAGAAGCTTTCTAGACTTTTCTATTCTTTGAAGCTACTTGCTTATTTTCTAGATAACCTTCTTTAGCTTATTATATAATAATGACTTGTAGACAGCTTTCTTAATATATCTGGCATTCCTTAGTAAAGAGGATCTTCTAACCCTCCCTCTAAGGAATGATCCCTAAGGGTCCTTCTAGTTCTTAGTACTGTTTCTCTACTAGGATAGTTTCTTAGTAGTAGAGAGGTTAGGACAATCCTTTAACTAGTGCTTCCCTTTCTTATAGAGCTAGTACATTAGTAGAGACTTTCCTTAGTAGGGCTGCCTAGAATAGAATACAGCTAGACCTATGTCTATCTTGTCTGGATTGTCTCTTACCTCTTAGGACTTAAGTAGAAGGAGAACAGTGTCTATATCCAAGGATAGTTAGGTTATAATAGCATCCTTAGCTGCTTGGTATAATATAGGTAGGGACTGTAGGAGATGTTTTAGCCTTTTCTCTTAGCTCTAGTAGTAGGCTTCCTAAGGATCAATCTTAGTAATCCTCTTGCCTAGGCCTCCAAGGTGTCTCTATACTTCCCTGATTGTCTTATTAGGTAACATCCTAAATATAACAAACTGCTTAATTAGACCTATAGTATGGGACTTCAGGACTCTATTATACTTGTTCTAGAGAATCACCTATATCTTAGCTACTAGTATAGTAACACACTATGTCTCTAGCTCTATCTTATTATCTTTACTAATACTATATCTGATACTGAACCTATATACTGTATTGTCTTTTAAGAAGTGTTGATTCTAAGTGACATGTATCTGAAGACTAGTGTCCTACTGAACTATATATAGGTTCCCTTTAACAATTAGTTAGCTGATTACCTAGAACTAGTCCTTTCCTTCTAGCTTGTCTGTCTATAGCTTGAACTATCTCTTCTAGTTAGTTCTGTCCAGGATTAGAATCCTTTAGCTCTTCTTGTCCTCTTGGTCTATTATAGAAATAGGTGAATAGAATGAATGATTAGTAGAATACTTTAGACCAGCTAAGGATTCTAGAGAAGGGTAATTTCTTGTAGTAGGGAGACTAGCTCTAAGGGACAGGGATTCCTCGTATTTAGGAAATTACTAAGACTTAGATCTTTCTCTCTTAGTAGAGTTTCTATTACTAGGTAGTAGGAAGGCTAAGTAGCCTCTTCTGACTCTAGTGATACTAGGTGCAATAGTAGAGAACTAGGCAGGTATTAATAAAGTAGAAACACACTACTATCTTATAGAGATCTTTACTAACTTATATACTACTAGGTACAAACTAGCTTCGTTAGTAATATAGTTAGGGAAACTTCTAGGCCCTAAATGTTTTCTATAAACTATAAGGGATACAAGTAACCTATACTAACATAGGTTGCTCCTATTTAGTGCATAAACCTAGGCTCATAACCTGTTAAAAGTAGAGGGCGTTTATAGATACTATATAATGTTAAGGAGGGTATAGCGTAGTAAAGAAGAATAGGGGATTAATCTTGAACTAACTTATATATATAGTATAGTAGTAATATGCTAGGAACTAAATACAAAGTTGATTTTGTTAGTTATCTAAGAAGAGAAGAAAGAGAAGCAAGATATACCTCTTACTAAGCCTTAGGTAGATGCCTTAGGCATCTAGAACCATGCTTAGAAGTCTATATCTAGACTGACTATCTAGGATACATTCTTAATAGAAGCTAGTTTTTAATTTAGAGTAGTATACTAATACGAGATCTCCTTTCTTTAGTATAGTAAGGTCTATATAGTAGTATTTATTAAAGTACGCCTTGTTCTATTCTTAGAGACGCTATTAACGTAGTCGTCCTTCTTCTATAGTCGTTTCTATAGCTTCTAGAGCTTAAGCTCGAATCGTAAGAAGCTCTATTCTAGTCTTAACCTCGCCCTAATCTAAAATCTAGAAGGTATAGTATTCTAGCTCGATTAGTAGTACTACGTCACGCCTAATTATTATCTTCGATAGTATTAGGCTAGTAGTAGAGACTATTATCGTTCTCTCTACCTATAGAACCGCTAGAATATAGTTACGAATCGTATAAAGGCTACTATTAGAGAGCTTTAAGTAAGCGTCTAATATTATCTTATAGCTAACTTTAACGATAGCGTTAGACTAAGAGTAGTATAGCGAAATATTAATACGTTTAATACTATACGATAGTAGTAGCTTCTCTACGTTACTAAGGTTAGTCTTATAGTTATCGAGGATAACTTCTATAGCGGTACCCTACTAGTAAAAGATCTCTTCCTATATAAACCTTACTATCTATACTAAGGAGATACTCTTCGCTAGGTACTAGAATATACGTACTTCTAGCTAGCGCGATAGAGATTCGCGTATACGGTATAACTATTAACGAATAGTTCTTCGAGATATATAAGCTATCGATATACTACCTCTAGCCGACTATAACTTAGAGTAGGATCTATAGTTCTCTAGGTACTTATCTCCTATACTAAAGACTATAAATAGTATATTATCGAATAGCGAGCGAAATCTAAGCTTAAACTCTATCCTACTACTATCGTTTCTAGATAAGATTATACGTCTATTTAGCGCTATAATAACCGTTCTTATAATAGTATATCTTAATAATATAAGCTCGCGCTTTAGGTTTATTAATAACTCGCTATAGAGGTCTAGCTACTCGCTCTTAGCGCTAGAGCTAGTTATTCTTAATATAAAATAGCTAGTACTTCTTCCTTAACTACTTATACTCGTTATTAGAAACTCCCTTAGGTCTTTATATTCGTATAAGTATAAAAGCGATATTTATTAACTTCTAAGAGTAGATCCTATTAATTATAGGTAGCTCGCTCTAAATTACTCGTACGAAGAAGGCGTTAACGTAAAAGATATCGAAGAATTACTCGTTAATTATTAGATCTACGTCTTCTTCCTATTCTATAGCTTCTATATCTTTAGACGTAATAAGCTTCCTCGATAACGAATCTAGAGCTATATACTTCTTACTAGGAATATATATAACGTTAAAGTCGAAGAGGTAGATCTATACTAGCTAGCGCGTTATTACTATATTCGGTAAATTAGAGATAGCCTTATTAAGCTAGTAAACGAGAGTATTTATATTAATCTCTAGTTAGAAGTATACTCTAAACAGCTATAGTTTCAGCTTCTTTAATACCTTTAGTATACTAAGGTATTCGCGCTTTCTAGTATCGTACTTAACTTCTACTAGGTTAAATAGGCTAGACTTATATCGAACTAGATAGCGAAGGAGTAGCTCGTCTTAGTTATATTAGGAAAGCGTATATCTCTAACCTTTACTACTCGAATTTACGCCTATAATAATAAGTCCTATCTCTTCTCTATAGTTAAGAGTAACTAGGGCTAGAGCTGAAACTAGTACCTTTAAGACGACGTCTTTAGCTAGTTAGTATTTAGTAGTCTATTAAAACTTAGTATCCTTCTATAAGAGTTTAAATAGTAGAGTAAGGATAATCGTAAAACCTTTAACCTAGACGTAGTAGTATATAACTACGCTAAGAAAGATTCGAACCTCCTTCTAATTCTCTAGAGTCGGCTATTTCTTAATCTTCGCTACTCTTACGAAGTCTAGATAGCGACTATCGATACTAGTAAGGTAACTAACGATTACTAACTACTCGTAATAAAGCTATAGCTTATTAAAAGCCACGGTTATATTAGCTCGTTCTATATTATAGAGAACGTCGTCTATAGCTATAATATATTTAATAACGTAATAGTAGAGGCTAGGTTTAACCTCTTTACTATCGTACTTCGTCTTAGGCTCTTTAATACTAATATTATCTAGGAACGGCTATACCTTATACGAGATATACTCTATAAGTACTTGATTAATAATACAAACGAACTAGGTAATAGAATTCGTAGCTCCTTATAGTAACGTTATCTACTATAATAGGCCTAGTAGTAAATCAAAGCCTATAAGGTCTCTATATAATTTATCGAGTAGGATTTAGTTATATCTAGAGAAGATATTAACTAATAAGGCTAGCGCGTAACTAGTAAAGTTTTTAGAGAAACCCTTAGCGTCGGATAGTAAGTTCGAATCTCTTATAGTTACTTAATTAAACTTCTAAGCTACGTTAATTAATCGATACTTCTTTAGCTTACCTACCTCTATCTTCTTACTAATAAGGAAGTATAGATTTCGATAGGTACCGTAGTATAGCTTAAGAGTTCTAGCTTAGATTTATTATTATAGTATATCTTCTATAACGTATCGTAGAGATAGGTTTAGCTTAAAGCCTAGATACTACTATAGCTCGTAAGGAATTATTCGAATCTTCTATAGTAGAGTAATATTAGGATTAATTTAGCTTAAATATATAAAGTCCTATATAAAGGTAGCTTCTCGATTCCTTAGTATATAATATAACAAATCTAGCTCCTTTAGTAGTAGTTCTATACTAGGTTTAAACTTTATAAGCCGTTTAGGTATAAGATATAATCTAGGGTCGATCGCTAAGAACCTTTTAGTTAAGTACTTACTATCGTAAGGTCTAGTACTAGGTAGTATAGCCGCTTCCTTCTTAATATAAGTCCGTCGCTAGTCCTTTAATCCGCTAGGGTTTAAGCTATTAGTTATAGTAATGTCTGTATTTACTAGTTTAATCTTATTAGTAACTCGCTTATAAAGAGTATAGGCGCTAATATAATTATCTAGTTTCTACTACTCTATAGCTTCTTTATTACAAGCTTTCTCTACTACTATATTAATAGCGGCCGAGATAACGTACGTCTCCTCGCTAAGCTCGTTATCTACTTTATTAGAAATAACCTTGTCGTAGAGTCTAGGTTCTTAGATAGTTAGCTCTACTTCTCTAAGCTTCCTACGAGTAATTATTAAGTATTCGCCTCTATAATTTAAACCCTAGCTCGATTAAGACACTAGTATAGTATCGTTAAAACTATACCTAATACCCTAGTATAAGTCTCGCTCGCTAGTATAAGCTAGTTCGGCTTCGCTAGTAGCTAGTAGAAGCTTCTTAAGTCGACTATTTTAGCTAAATTTAGCGATATTACCTTCGATAGCTACTACTATAAGATAGTTATACTATATTTAAGTCTAGCTATAATTAACCTATCTCGACAGCTCGAGCTACTATCGTAGAGAGGTACTTTATCTAATTAAGTCTACTATAAAATAGTCCTCGAAGTAAATTACCTTTATATACGATAACTACTACGTAAGATAGTTAAAGACTTAATTCTCTAGGAGTTTAGAGCTATTAGTAACTATAAACAAGTACTAGTACTAATCGCTTATCTATCTATACTACTAGTATAGTTTAAAGTATAGTATAGAAGGTATAACGTAATTATCGTTTAAAAAGGTAACTATAGAACGTTCTACTAGCTAACTTTTCTAAGTAGAGTTTTTACCTCTAACTACTAAACCTTATATAGAAAGAGTAGTAGAAGCTTAAAAAGCTTATAATCTCTCTTCCTACTCCTTACTAATATATAATCTATAGTCCTCGATAGTATACTCTATATTCTTTAGCTAGTAATTACTAAAAGTTAGAGTTTAGATACTAACTTCTATTAAATCTTAACGCGATATATATATTAGAGCCTCTACTAAACTCGTACTATCGACTAGAGCTAGTTCCTTAGTACTCTAGCTTTTCCTAAGACTTATTCTATAGTACGTATATTACTATAGCTATTAAAGCTAGTAAATATAATAATATAGCTATCTAGAGTACTAATTAAGCTCTCCTAAGAGCTATTATCGTAGTTCTTAGAAGCTAGGCGTATACGCCGCGCCTATAGTCGGCTAAGTAAGATTAGGCTGTTCGCTAGTAAGACTAGAAATAGTATAGTAACTCTTACGCTAAAGGTATCGATTAATACCTCCGAGTAGTACCTAATAAAAGTAACCTTACCTCTAATACCTCCTATAGTAATATTACTAAGAGAGGTTATACTAACTTGAAGCTTCTAAACGTATTCGATCGATATAATTATTAACTTAGCTCCCTCGTCGATTAAAGACTTATAAGCTACTATTCGAGGCCTATACTTTATAGGTACGTAGATACTTAGAACGATCTAATAGATATTATTAAATAATAGAAGGATATTATTAGTCTACTTATAAAGCTTAGAAGCGAGCCTAGGTTTTACTATATTAATCGCTATAGTAGTAGCCTAGAAGGCCTTAATATTAGTCGCTAAAATAGCTTTCGTTAGCTCCTCCTCTACCTATTTACTAAAGGCTTTAGATAGTAGAGAATATACGCTAATCTTAGCTCTACTACCTCTATTCGTACGCTTCTTTATATAGAGCTTATTAAGCTTCTTACGTAGATCCGTATCGTTTAGAACACGACTCTATAAGGAATACGACGCCTACTTACTATAGAGAATAATCTCTACTAAGCTTAATTAGACCTTAGATTCTAGTATTTTATCTATCTAGAAGACGTTAGCGTTATTATTAGCGTACGTAGCTCGAAGGTAGTTATCTATACGCTTAGTCTTTAGAGGCTCCTTAGCCTTCTTTCGCTTCTAAGTATACGTAGGAGCGACTAGAACTAGTAGACTGTTTAGGTAGTCGTATATCTACTTATCCTCGACCTTATTATTATTACGTCTCTAAGTTTAAGAATCCTCTAACTCTTTTATATCTATAAGGTAAGGAGCTAGCTAGTTTTTATCTTTAACCTCTTTAATACGAGAGTAACGATAAGCGTAGGTTCTTATAGCTATAGCCTAGGTCGTAATCTACTTCTATACTCCTATTAGCTAGCTTCTAACTAGACGAGAAGGATTTAGGTTCTATTTTATCTTTACGCTATCTCTAGCTACGTAGGCGCCGATTAGATCGTTCTAATCCTTCTATATAATAGAAGCGACTTAGCTAATATTAACGAGACTATTAATACTAGCTACCTTATTTACTATCCTCTACTAGCTCGCTCTTAGCGTTAATAAACGATCTATATTTTCAAGATTAATCTTTCTATAGCGCTACTCTAATACTTCTATTAATACGAATAGCTTTAGTAGTTCTTTATCCTAGTAGTACTATATCTTTTCCGTACCTAGGCGAGGCGTTCTATAGTATATAATACTAGTCTTTAGATCTCTATATATTAAGCTCTTAGTCTCGAACTACTATAGGTACTCGTAGTTTATAGTAGTATAGCCTTTGAGCCTATATATCTAATAACCTAAAATCTTTAGAGTAATCGCTACGTAAGCCTTAATTATTAATCCGTTATCTATCGTAGCTAAATTAATCGAAATCTCCTTACTATAAGTAGGCCTTAGAATATATAGATAGTCGTAACTATAAGACTTCGCCTACTATCCTATCGACAAGCGTAGTAGCTACGAGCCTCTTTCTTTAAGTCGACGAATTATAGTAATTACGAGGTCTTATATACTAGCGGTAATATTATCGACGCTTACTAGTTCACGACCTTTATAGACTACTGTTTCTCTAGCCTTGAACTTAGAGTTTAGTCTTAAGGCAGACTTCTTTACTACTTTATATAACTACTAGATATCTTTACTACCTTCGTTATATACTTCTAATTTAAAGTCCTTATTACTATTAATCTAACGCTAGGCTATCTTTAAGAGCTTACTATAATCTAAGTTACTATTATTAAGGTCTAACCTAAGATAGGCTTAGAGTCTCTTACTAAAACGAAATAGAAGGCCTTATACGAATAGAAGAGTATAAGAACGCTCGTCTATATACGAAGTAGGTATAGTATTAGAGTAGAGTATAAACTACCTTAAGTACTCTAAGAGATTATTATCCTCGCTATAGTCGACCTTATAAAGGTTCTCTATATAGTAGTAGTTTCTAAGTATATATATATTATTATACTTTTAGTATTCCTTAATAATCGACTTCTTAAACTTAGTATAGTCTCGGTCGTAGAAACTATTAAGGCGCTAGTATCGTCTACGTTAGATAACTATAACCTAAGTAAGTAACTTCTCGTAAAGCTATTTATTATTATTAATAAGTAGAATAGCGTAGTTCCTATATAGTACTTTAAAACGCTTAATATACTCGGTTACGTTCTCTCTATTAAAGAAGAGATTCTAGTCCGAGCTAGGTAGTAGCGGAACCTAAGCGATAATTACCTTCTAGCTTTAGGTTACTTAGATAGTCTCTATAAGTAGCTAGAACTACGTTATAGATAGTCTACCTCCTAAGTTCGGTTTTTAAAAGATATTAGCGTTAGGGTTAAGGTTATTACCTCCTTAGTCCTTAGCTTCTATAGATATATCGTTATCTAGTAGAGAGAATAAAGTAAAAGTAGGTAGTAGCTTTACTAGAGATCTTCGAATTTGCTTATTAAGCTAGTTAGATAAGCTACTATCTAGTATTATAGGCCGGCTAGTAGATACTAATTTACTTATAGAGGTCGTTCGAATAGGTTCTAAGAGTATATTATACTCTCCTTAATTAGGTTTTTAAATAAAATATAGTTATTATTTAAAACGATAACTAAAATATAAGAGTCTAAATTTATTAGCTATCTAAAGGTAAACGTTAAACTTTTCTTATAATACTAGAGCTATATTAATTATACCTAATAAGTAAGGTATATCGTGTTATATAGTTCGACCGTTTATAGCTAGGCGCGTCTATCTTACTTATTTAGGTAATTCGCTATATAACTATAGTAGTATAATATTACGTTAGCCTATACTATATACCGGGTTCGAGGTCTTAGACGTAATTAGTATCCTTAGCTAAACGATTAGTATCTAACGCCGTACTAGAGCTTATTCTAAGCGTTCTATATACTAGAGAATACGAGATTACCTAGAAGGGTCTAGCCTATTCTATAGCCTCTACGCTATCTAAACGAGAGCGTTTTCACGCTAAACCGGAGTCTAATCGAAGACTATTATAGGTATAGAGACCCTAAGTAAATCTTCGATATAGTAAGTCGCTCTACTATCTATACGATAATTACTAAATAGATCCGTACTAAGGAGTACTAGAGGTTTATAACTTTTCTAGGTTAGAGCGATATCTATATTCTAGAGGCTTCTACGTTATTATAGCCCTTTAAGTCGCCTCTTATATAGGCTTCTTTAGGCCTTTTACTAATATTTATAGTATATTAGTTCTCGCTTTAAGACTATCTTCTACCCTCTACGCTTCTAGTCCTAGTATAAGAGAGAAGAGATAGCCCTACCTTCGGCTCTATTAATAGATAATAACTACTCTAATACTAACCTCCTAGGTAGGTATAAGAGTAGTTATTATAGAACAAGACCTGTTCGGAGAGTAATAGTCTTATAATACGTATATTAACTAGTAGTAACGAGCTTAAACTAGTAGTCCTAGGACTAAGAGCCTATACTAGGACCGTAGGACATTAAATTAATTAAGTAGAGTAAATATTACTATCTTAGAAACGAGCTACTACCTTACTTTTATACTAAAACTACTAAGTATAGTATATAGGTAGGCCTTTACCTTACTAATAGATTCTTTAGACGCTCTTTTTAGAGATCTATAAAGCTCTTAATCTACTAAGAACTAGAGTTTACCTATACTATAAACCTATAGATCTAGAACGATTAATAAGCACTAACTATACTTACTATAAGAGTATAGAGTAAATAGTCGAAGTAAAGAAAAGCTACTTACCTTACTACCTTATCTTAGTATACTAGCTTATACCGAGTATACTTAGTATATAGGTATTTTATATACGACGTATACGCTCTATATTAGAACCTATAAGAATTAGTCTATAGTCTTAACGATAGTTAAGAGCGTTCTATATATTACTATATAGTCTTTATAATTCTAATTCTTCTCTCCTATATAGAGTAGTAATCTATAGAACTCTAGAAATAAGATATCGTATAACGATAGCGCCTCGTAGGTAGAATATATACGAGACGAGCTCGCTAAATAAGAGCTAGAAGATTATCTTAACTAAAACAGGCCTAACGTTAATAAGGCTATAAGATATAGCTAACTAGTAGATAAGGATATAGAGCTAGATCGCTTAGTAGCTACTAATAAGGCGTTACGTAAGTAGGTCTACCTCGCTAACCTATAACGTAAGAATATACGCTTATAAAGCGAATAGATATTAGAATAGGTTAGTATAGGTAAGGTTAGGTCTAAACCTATATTCTTAGTAATCGATATAGGTTAGAGAGGTAACCTACTAAAGCTTAATAGGTAGTACCTATAACTAGAAAATATAGATTAGAGCGTATATCTACGTAGGTACCTATAGGAGTATAGGTATAGGTATACTAAAATCTATATATTTTAAGTATCTAAGTACGTGAAAAGGATAATAGGCGCCGACTATATATACCGACTATAGAGATAAGAGGAAACGAAGGTTTTATAGTATAAAAGTAGAAAGTAATCTTATATCGTTCGCTATAGTTATAATATAATTTAATACTACGCTTCTACTACGTAGCTAGGTATCTCGAAGTAGCCTAGACGCTATTCCTTACGCTAAATATAATACGTAGTACTATACTACTTTAAATAACTCTTATTATCTATAACGCCCTATATACTAAGTATTATCTAAACGAGCTTTATATCCTTCTACTAGATCGTAACTCGCTTTATATAGATAGTATAGAGGTTAGTACCTATATAAGTTAGTATAAGCTACTAAATAGTAATATAGAAGGATATATACTCTTAAAAACCTTTATTAAATAAAGCTCTACTACCTCTTATAACGCTTCTAGTATACTAGCCTAAAAGCGTAGATCCTACTTAAAGCTATAGGCGACCTCTCTTACTAGTCGCTAGAAGAGAAGCTTACTAATAAGTAGATCTCTAGTCCTCTAAAATATCTAAATCTTCTATAGAGCTAAAACTATAGTAGATTAGCGTACTAACTACGTTTACTGACTATAGTTTAACTTACTATCTAGCTTATAGTAATAAGGCTTCCTTACTCTTCTAACTACTAGAGCCTTCTTAGAAAGCCTACTAGCTCGTACTATATTCTAAGTATTCGACTATACTTTTAGGATATAGGATTTCTTCTTTATAGTAAGTTTTAGACTAGCTCTTCTCTTCTTCTTCGTTACTATCTTATAAGGCGCTTTTTATATAATAGGCTGCTTTCTACTAAGGCCCTTCCTACTAGTAGTAGGCCTATTTATAGTAGAAGGCTTATTATTCTCCTCTTTAGGCGCGTCTTTATTATTCTTCTCTTTAGGCGCGTATTTATTATTATCCGCTTTAGGCGCGTCTTTATTATTACTATCTTATATATCGATAAGAATTAGATTATTAGCCTATCCTTAAGGCTAATCGCTAGCTTTCTCTATTTAAAGTTATACTAATAGAATAGGAGAACGTAATACTTAATTAGTAAGAGCGCGTTATTTAGACGTAAGTATAGTAGCGTCTTATATAAGACGATTAAAGAAGTCGTAGTTAACTAGAAGTACTATATCGCGCGAGAACGTAATAGAATATTAATAATATTATATTTGTTTAGAGTTATAGTCGTAAGGTCGAAATTATAAGGTTTTAGTATAAGGCTAGAATTTAGAGTCTAAAGCCTAAGGTACTAACGACCTCTCTATTCTCTAGAGGAACTCGCTATATATCTACTAAGATAATAGGTTAGAAATATAGTTAGTATCTATAGTTAGTAGACTTACGCTTCTACTAAACTATACTACCGTCCTAGCTAGTAAACCTTATACGAATACGATAGTATAGCTATAGATCTTTAGCCTATAGTATAACCTACTTTATATAGATAGCTAGGAGATTAGATATCTTAAATTTAGTAGTAAGGAACGCTTTAGCTACCTCTTAGAGGTATTCTAAGGCTACTAATTAATAGCGTAGCCTATTACTAAAAGTAAGAACGATCTCGTAGATAAGCTACTAGAATAGAAGGCGTTAGATATATAGTTCTATTATACTCTATAATTTCTTAATCTAATAAAGCGTAATAGTACCTAACTTAAGAATACGACGTTTCTACCTACTATTACGAGATATACGCTTCTAACGAGTATTCGTTTTTACTATAATAACTTTCTTCTAAGGCTTAATAGGCTTCTAAGTAGTACTCTCTAGAATAGCTACTTTTAGTAGACTATACGATCGTAAACGCTAAGAAGAGCTTAAAGGGATCGATACTTAATTATCGCTTCTATATAGAGCGTCGTAATCGAAGAACGATATAAGAAATAAAAGAAAGAATAGAGATAGGAGGAAGGAAGTAAAGAAAGAAAAGGTAGGTAGTTAGAAAGATACTAAAACTTACTAAGACGCTATAACCTATAGAACCTCGAGTCTAAAGAGATACTAAGAAACTTACTAGATCCTACGTCTATATCTAAATAGGAAGGTACTATACTAGGAAAACTACTACCGACTACGATTACTAACTATAAATCTTATCTTAATTAATTCTAGAAGCGTAGAACTAGAGGATAGTTATAGTCGATATTAGTTTACTAGATCTATATAATTAGATATTAGTATAGAATAATTAAAAAATAAGCTATTAGTTCTAATCTAGAGGATGTCTTCGAGTTTAGGCTTAGATATTCCTACGTACTTCTTATTAAGAAATATATATCTCTATACTCTACGTAAATAGAGCTCTTAAACGTACTCTTCTATTTGTCTCTACGACGTAGTATTATTATATAACTACGTCGCGTAGTCGGTAGCTTTTAGCGTCGTAATTAGGTCCAAGTATAATAAAGAGTCGATTACGCTCTAGAATAATATAGTAACGTCGTATACTAGATACTTCTTATTAAGAAATATATATCTCTATACTCTACGTATATAGAGCTCTTAAACATACTCCTCTATTTATCTCTACGACGTAGTATTATTATATAACTACGTCGCGTAGTCGGTAGCTTTTAGCGTCGTAATTAGGTCTAAGTATAATAAAGAGTCGATTACGCTCTAGAACAATATAGTAACGTCGTATACTAGATACTTTTTATTAAGAAATATATATCTCTATACTCTACGTATATAGAGCTCTTAAACGTACTCTTCTATTTGTCTCTACGACGTAGTACTATTATATAACTACGTCGCGTAGTTAGTAGCTTTTAGCGTCGTAATCGGGTCTAAGTATAATAAAGGGTCTAGGTATAATAAAGAGCCTAGCTATAATAAATAGCCTAGCTATAATAAAGCGCTTAGCTATAATATAGAAGCCGGCTATAATAAAGGGTCTAGCTATAATAAAGAGCCCGGCTATAATAAAGAGGCTCTAACTCGTAAGAGCCTTTATTTAGAAGACGACCTCTAGTAGATTAGGAGAAGTAGAATACTTAGCTAGCTAGTAATTAAAACTCCTACTAGCTAGTAGAGTATTCTATATTCTTCTTAGTACTATAAGTAGCTACTCTATATACTTTAATTAGCTCCTAATACTACCTATACGCCTTCTATAGTAATAGTAAAATTCTCTTAAATCTAGCTATATCGCTACCTATATTTTCTTTTAGGAAGTTAAGGTCGTATCCTAACTACTACCTTCGAGATATAATATTATTCTAATATACCTCTAAAACGTAGTCGTCTATTATCTTCTAACGTCGTAGCTAAAGTAGTATATATATATCGAGAGCGCGACTAAGAACGATAGCGATAGTTACGTTTACGGCGTACTATATAGAATAGTACTTTAGCTATAACTACCTATTAGTAATAATAAGGTAATCTTATTATCTACTATCTTAATATAATCGTAGAGTAACTAACTCCTACTCTACTATCTCTCTAACTCTACGTTCTAGATATTCTGCTTCTCGACGATCTTAATAACGTGTAGCTTTTAGAAGGCGCCCTTCCTATTAACGACTATAATAATCTCTACGACGGTAAAATATCTAATAAATATAGAGTAGATCTTTAGTCTAACTTACTAGAAGTACTAGACCTACCTATAGTAGACTCTTCTCTAAGAGATATCGAAGAACTCTCGTATAGTCTAATTTCTATATCTAGTAGAGCTAGTAGTATACTACTAACTTAGGACTCTACCGATATATCTTCCTCTATAGACTCCTTATAGGTTCGAATAGCCGAGTTCGATAATACTATTATAAGCTCTAGCGTTATAAGCTCTAGCGACTAGTTACTAGAGAGTAGTAAAGCTATATATTATACCTATTCTATTAGTATACTAGATAGAGAGAATAAACTAGAAGACGAAAATATAAGAGACTACGTCGACGACTAGAACTACGCTAATAAATAGAATCGTACTAACGACTATAACTATACTAACGACTAGAATCGTACTAACGACTAGGACTACGCTAACGACTAGGACCGCGCTAACGACTAGAATCCTACTAACGACTAGGACCGGCCTAATAGCCTAGGTCGCCTCGACGACTAAGATACGACCTACTAACCTAACGACAAAGCTAGAAACTACGATCGGTTAGGTAGCGATAATAGTAAGAGTAGCGAAGTTAATAACGATAGCGATAGTAGTAACGTGTTATAAGACCTATATAAGTATATAGCTAAGAAGCTATATTAGTAGTTATAAGGTAGATTTTATAGATATATATTAGACGATTATAAAATAGAGCGTCTTCGATATTTAGAGAAAGTAGGCGATATAGACTATTATTCGCTATTAGAAGCCTTTAGAAGCGCCTTATTCCCTTCTCTACTTAGAATACTAATACGAATTATAGCCGACCGCCTTCTACGTTATAACGCGCCTCGATAAGAGGAAATGTTTTATAGTATATCCTTATAGCTAAATAGAACAAGACTTCCTCTAAAGTATATATACCTCTATAAAGAGTAGACCCTAGCTACTAAAGCTAATATCGCTTTCGATATCGATAGTTTCTTAGGATTTACGTTATATCTTAGTTTCGTACGCTAGAGTATTCGCTACTAGCCTATACTACTTTTAAAGTAGAATATTAGTATAGATCTTTATATCTATATCGATTATTATACCGAGGATCAAGAAGCGAAATAACTACGATCGTAGTTAAATCTACTCTAGGATATTCTCTACTTCTATCTTAGAAGGATTAAAGAAACGATAGAGATATTAGTTTTTATCCTCTTCTTATATATACCTACTACTACTAGGAAATTTATCTTACTTACTAAGGAATAATATACCTACTAGCTAGATAGGATCTTCTACTCTACTATCTATATATTCTATAATACCTATTATACTTAATATCTTCCTACTACGTATCGATATACCTATATTAATAGTAAGGTATATTAGATCGAGGATCGCTTAGTTAGAGGAGTAGGATATAAAATATAGAGAGCGATTACCTATTATCTATACCTAGAATATCTTAGCGAGATATAGAGTAAGATTCTTGAAATTATCGAGAAGGAAGCTAGACTTCGTAACTTCTAAGAGCCTTAACTATTCTTTTTAGCTAAAGGAACGAAATTATAATTTAAGACAAGTCTTATATATCCTACGTTACTCTATACGATAGAGAACTTTAGGACGTATCTAGAGTAGGTTCTCGATTTTAACGTTATCTAACGCGAACGCCTATTTATTAATATTAGTAAAGAGATTTATACCTAATCCTACCGATTACTAGCCGATAACCGAGATCCTTACGACGAGTAAGTATATGTCTATATATAGAAACGATACTATCTTAAGAAGTATCTCGAGTAGATATATAATAGAGAGCTACCTTAGAGTAGATAGATATTCTACGAGTAGAATCTACTTTATAAGGCCTATAATCTTATAAGCCTTACTCTACGACGATCGAAACTCTTTAAAGGCGGACTTATCTACTCTTAGTTCTATAGTTCTATAAAGAAGGTTACTAATTCTTCGAAACTATATCCTTTTTCTAACGACAGATTAGAGGAACTTATATTCGACCTAGTAATCCTTAAGGCTACTTAGAGCTAGGCTAAAGGCTACTACTAAGACGTATATATAATTAAATAGTTATACCTATATAGTAAGCGCCGAGCCTACGTAGTACTTATAGACTCTTATAGAAAATTATTTAGACTATACGAGGAATACTATATTAGTTAGTTAACGTACTATTCGTTATAAACCCGGCTTACTAAAGAAGACTATATAGAACTCGAGCTAATACTTAATAACTACCTATCGTACGTATAGCTAATCGAGACCGAAGAGTACTTATATTTCGTATAGTAGAACTTAAATAAGTTTACTACTAGGTTCGAGGTCGTCTATACTCGCTATAGAATAGGTATTATTATATAGGAGCAAATTAAAATAATAGCTATATTTCTCTACTATCTTCGATTCGCGGTTAGAGGAATAGAACTCTACTACGAATTAGCTCTCTAGTAGAGCTACTACGAACGTATAATAGAGACTAGAGATATAAAGAAGTAGATCGGACTTAGCTTTAGTAATACTCTACGTAAGTACGAGTACGCTTAGATAGAGCCTCGGTTCGACTAGATAGAACTCTAATTTTATACTAATATTATAGACTATATTCTTTTTAGTAATAGCGTCCTTCGTTATTAATACCTTCGATATAGTAGTAAAGTTAACGCCTTCTTCGATCTTACGAGGCGTATAGATCTTACCTATTAATAGCTTAGCGAACACTCTAAATACTAGCGTATTCGTAGTTAAATTATCTTTTAGCTAGTCTACCTAGTATTCGAGTAGTTCTATAAGGATATCCTCGAAGTAGTTAAATACGAGATCAAACCTAGAATACGATAAACTACTCTAGAGAGCGAGCTTAGCTAGTCTATAGAATACTTCGAGGAGATTATAAACGATAAAATCTATCTTATTATAGGAAACTATAGCGACTTCAAGCTTATATAGTCTCTAGTTAGCTTCCTATTCGACTTTAATAATAGTATTCGTTATAAGTATTAGGAAGTAAAGCTATATCGAGTTCTATATTAAAGGATATATACTAGTATATCGATACTTAATAATAGTACTACTCTTAGATATAAGTTTTAGTAACGTTTAAAAGGCTACCTATTAGACTACTACTAGATCTTATCTTATCCTATATATAAGGTTTTAACCTAAACTATAAAGTAGAGTTAGCGAATATAGTATTTAGTCGTCCGCTAAGAGATATAGAGTATACTAATATAGATATAGGGCTAGAAGAACTAGTAACCTAGTTAGCTCCTATTACGTCTAGAGTTTATAGACTAGTTAAGAGAAGAATAGAAAGGATAGCTACGTCTACGTAGGCCTCTAGGTAGAGAAAAGTAAGTTAAAACTACTTATCGAGAAATACCTTACTAGCTAGTAATTAGAATATAGACTTACTAGATACTTAGTATATACTTCTAGAAGAACGTATTTTTAGAGAAAGGTACTATTATAGGAATTAGGGTTAGGGTTAGGGTTAGGGTTAGGGTTAGGGTTAGGGTTAGGGTTAGGGTTAGGGTTAGGGTTAGGGTTAGGGT